>CM077125.1:10000000-15000000 GCA_039645545.1 Dendrolimus houi | reverse complement strand
TATCTTTTTACTGGTTACTATTTACTCCATAAGATCTTGATTCAATTAACTGTAGTTTTCCAAAATTTTGTAGCTGGAAATAAAAAAACGACAAGAAGATCCCAAGAAACAAAAATATGGGAGCTCAAATGTAAAAGTTTTAAAATACGATTAAATGCCTTAAAGCTTTATTGTTATTAAGGTTTAACAATAGTGAAAAACTAAGAAAAATAACTTGACTTTTATAATCTAGAAACTCAGAATGCAATAATGACTATCTATCGTTTAACCTTAAAGGCGAGATATAACGAAAATATAGCACAAAATAAAGTGCAGGGGTTTTTGTAATATTTATTTTGGCACAATACAGAATCAAAAGCAACCATATCATAAATATATTAAATGTGATCTGTTATCAGCTGTGTATGTTTTTCTTAAACAATCACAGTATTTCCCAGCGTCAAGAACTTTTTTGTTTTGTTAGCCATACCAGACGTCTTATGTCAAAATTACTGAGCCGGTAAATTTAAGTATGCATTGCACTGTACGTAAAAATGCAGTAAACTTAATTTATTTGCCTGTTATTACCTGAGAATCTGGGGTTTTTTATACGAGACCTTACTTTTTAGGGCCCGTAGTGATTTTGCCAAAAACATAATGTGTAACACATACGAACATTTTATAAGGATAACGCCTTTTAAAATGTTCCTATACGTCTGTCATGTCATATATGTAATTACAGAACAAAGTATAATAGTTAAAACAAAACAAAACAAATTTAATTTGTTGAATGTATGAATTTTTCAGTGCACATAAACTGAAAATGAAGCATCGTTAGATAGCATTTGATAGATAGCAATATCTTTCCAACAATAGTTGGAGAGATATTTGCTTCATCTAGATTAATTAGGAAAATCCTGTCATTTGTCTTTTGAAAAAATTCTATATCGTAGAGATTTAAAAGAAAATTGCGATTGTTTTGAGCAAAGTCCTTCGTTTGAGTAGTTTTTGAGATTTGAATATTTTCTGATAAATGCTATTTTATTCAGAGTTATGTAGGCAAATGATAAAAACAATGGGCAATAATCACCACTACGGAACCCTTCACTGTACGTGGACTAGCACGCACTTTGCCTATATATATTTTTTTAAGTTCGTTGAAAATAAGGAACTGCAATCGACATTACGATCTACCTAAAGAATAGAATGAAGTGACCTCTTTTCATTCCGCTTGTCGGTACATTAAGGATATCTAAATCTTACAAATACTTCTTACAAAGTTGAACCTATTAATCTATATATAATACACTTAAACTACTCAACTTTTAATATTACGTGTAAAATTTATATTTTAGTCACATTATGGTAATTTTATTATATGTATCATCGTTACGTATATAATTTTGAACATCAGATGACTTTGGATTCGTGGACAACAAACCGTATGTTCCGATCCTTTCTTAATTTGTTCATTTTGTATGTAATCTATTTCAATAAGTTATGGACATGTTATTTTAAACTAGTACCATCAAAAAATACCGTCTACATTTAAATATTCATTTCAGAAGTTAGAAAATACAAAAAACAACAATTGTTACGACGAAGACCTATCTGAAATTGTACTTCCATACGTATTTGTTTATACTTTAGTTCCTTATGGATATATGCAGGTAATTAACACATGTGGACAAATTAGACTAACAAAATCAAAGGCTCAAATCAAACAACAATTCAGGTCCTAAACTACTGAATTGAATCACAATCTGGTTTAAATTAAAAAAAGCAACTCTTTTCAAACCAACTGATAAAAATACAACAAATTTTACAATCATAAAAAAATGTGACCATCAAAACATAACCAGCCCGCTAACAGCGGACAAATAATAAAATATACATCAAAATGTACATAATATAATATCTATCAATAAAAATATAACGTAATGAATTAGAGTAAGTGGTAGCAATAAATACTATGAGATTCACAGATTTAAAATCTTAACTAACAATACCGAAGTTCACTCGGACTCCTTATATGTATAAATATTAGAGCGATTCTAACGCTTTTTTGTAAATTTTAGTAAAATATTATTGCAATACAAGGTGTGGTTATGGCAACAAAATAAATGCTTAAAGCACATCACCAGCCTGTCCACCCAGCGAACGACACCGAGGCAAGTCCTTCGCACTAAAGGAACATCGTTACAAAAATAATAGTCACAAAACACCTCCACAACGAGGCGCACTCGAATCAGCCGCAAAACATAAAAACTAATGGATACGAATCGACTAACGCCGCCGCGGGTCCCTCTGGACGAAACACTCCATTCATTTCACACTATATGATACAGAATCAGTCAAGATTTCCTAGGGGGCGTCACGGCCACCTTACGTGGGCACCTTATTCACTTTGAGTAGGTCGTTGGACCCCTTGTCGATGGGCATCTTCATGGGGTCGTGATGATGGGTCACGTGATGGCCGTGATGCTGGCCCTCCAGCTTCGCCTGTTTCTCTTGTTGCTGTTGCTTCATTCTCTCCTGCTCCTCCCGGTCTCTGCGGGCCTGCTCGTTTATTTCTTTCACTGCGCGCAGTTCCTTCTTTAATTTCATGCGCCTGTTCTGAAACCATATTTTGATCTGTCTCTCTGTGAGGCACAGCGCGTGTGCTATTTCTATCCTGCGTCGGCGTGTCAGGTAGTGGTTGAAGTGGAATTCTTTTTCTAGCTCTAGCGTTTGGAACCTTGTGTAGGTCTGTCGCCCCCGCCTTCGCGGACATCCGTTTGGACCTGGAAACAAAAGAAATAAAAGCTTTAATTATATTTACATTGATATCGACGAAGAATTTTATTGCATCGTAAATAATGCGACGGACATATATGGCTTGAGTATTGCAAGTTACAGTTACACTTGGGTTTTTAAATCGTATTATTGCATCATATATCACAATCCCGCTTTTCGGAATCGCAAAGGTTTCGAGAGAAACCATTAAATTTCACTTTTATGCCATTTTAGATTTAATGGCTTATTAATATTTTATTACAGCACTAAAGTTAATTTTAGAGTCATTCGCTACCGACCAAACTCAATATGCGATATGAGTTACTTGATACAAATACAACAAAAAGTTCGCAAAGAAAGAACTGGAGATGAGAGTTGTCTTGTCTTTGGTAAGGAACGTTGACCGGCAATATCGCCAATAACAATAAATAAAAACAATATCCTCGTAGAAAAAAGTAACGGAAAGGGTTAGAAGCAAACGGTCCGCGAACAATAGTGTCTTTCTTAAGAGAAATCGCTACAAAAAAGTCAGGGATGCGTAAAGAAGGGTTGCGCAACTTTCTAATGCTTTGTAAGGTATCCCTTTATATTTATCCCCGTAAAGACGTTTTCTAAGAATTTGTGAAAGTCAACCCTTTGCTTGAGCAACTATCTCATAACTAATTTAAAAATAATTTCAACGGTTCATTTAGCATTTAAATAGATCCTACTAGAAGGTCAATTCTCTCTTCTCACATACGTTGCATGTAAGTTTGTGTGTACATAGGGAGGTATACATATACCGAGGGCCCGAAGCGATCGGGTATCGGGCAGGTTTTCGACTCAGTCAATAAATAAGGTAAGATAAATGGCGTTCCCATCCCGTATAAAATTGATAGCGGGCGAAGAGAGCGGGTCGGAATTTCCAAGAGCGTAGGCCGGCCCTTATACCACTACCGACCAACTTATAACTTACAGATACGACTAATGGGTTATTTTAATTGATGTTATACGTACTTCCAGAATTTAGGTAAATTATAATACCAAAGTTTTCTTAATTGTGTTAGTTCATTTTAATCAATTCTAATTAAATATAAAATTTTATTAATCCTACAAATTAGATTTTACCAATAAATAAATATAAATAAGTAGCCAGCATTGTTGTTGTAAAAAAATATTTAAGTTACCGTGTTTTATTATATTTTTGTGGTTACTATTGGATTATGAATTTAAACAGTAACAATTTTATTAAATACTGTTGATTCTTACAGATACTTACATGTAAATTAGCTTCGAGACGTTTTTGCGTTTGTAGTAGTATTTGTATATTTACAGTACTTCTAAACAAGAAATTTAAATTTAGTATTAAAAATTATATTTAATATTGATACTTATTATTTTAATATCGTTTAATTTTATTAGTTTCATATTAATTACCTGCCTATAATAAAAATATATAAAAAGTATTAGTTTATTTATTTCTGTGCTGACAGTACACTACTACAAACGCAAAAACGTCTCGAAACTATTATAATTTACCTGTACCTACATTGTAAAATAGAAAATAATAAGCAGATAATTAAAATGTTTTAAAACTTTTATTTCCATAATAATGTGATGGAGAATCTGAATATTGGTATTGCGTTTAGTCAACATTAAAACTTAATTTTATTTCGACCTCTTACTAAAATTCCACGACGCACTTTTGCAGAGGATAGGCATTCTTTGATTCAATCGTCGAGATTATCTTTAAGCTATTTTCTTAATTAAAAACGCATCGACTCATTTAATTAAAATGTTAAATTTAATTTAACATCTTAGCAGACGGGTATGGATAAAATTACGAATATCGCTTTATTGTAGATATAGGTAACAAAGTGTAGCTCACAGATATGGATGGGTAGGTTACTTATTCAGGCTTACCTTTAATAACCAAAATTAAAACAACAAATAAACATTTTAAAATAAGATAGAGAAGGTATGCAAAATATAAATCATGCAAGTCCTACCCACACTCAGATATTACATTAAAATGGACTATAAATTACCGAAACTGCATTTTTACGGCCACAATAACATTTATGGTCTGCGCTTATTTCAACAAAAACTTTAAAAACTGTTTAAAATGTCGTAAACAGAGAATGGAATAATTGTACAAGTGCGGTTAGAAAAGAATGGATAGATTTCATGTTATGTAAACGAATGAGATAGTGATACCAATTCTAATTTTAAAAAGCAAAGATGGAACCCGAAACACAATTCATGCATCCCAATAATGCTATTAAAGTGAAAGGTCTTAAGTGATGCTTGACGGCGCGTCAAAAAGAGCCTTCTATTTTATGGGTTAAAGTACAAAATCATTGCTAGATTAAGGGGCGCGTGTAACCGTTTTTTTTCTATGGGATCCGTGATATGTTGGCGAGGCAGGTTGGCCACCCTTCACATGGTAGTCATAGCAACGGGCATTAAGCCACCTCCCGTCAGCTGGCTTCCATTATTCCACGCAGCATTGTTATTGTGACGTATGATTGTACCTGTAAGAGCTCATCTTTAACGATCTTAAGTGCCCATACAATCCTGCATTGCAGTTCTGCAGTGTGCAGAGCTTGCAGGACTCTAGAGGCATTCTGTTCAACATCCACGGTCTTGCATAGCGCGGCGGACTTCTAGGCGGACTGCAATGCAGGAGCGTTAATTAGTCCCTTCAGCTTCCCATGTCTCGATAAGGATCCAAACAAAATTCAGGATGTAGCTCAACTCCTCATGCTCTCCGTTTGCATTGCTTTTACTTTATTTAGTTAAATTTTAATCTGATAACACTAGTAGTGTGTAAATGGTCTAAGCTGTTTAATAAACAACTTAGTAGGCTGCCATATTGTATCAATACCTGTTTTGGTTGTTAGAAAAAAGAATAAAGTAAGAAAAAAGAGACACGGTGAAACAAATCCAATATATCTTGCGGAGCAAGGGCATAGCATTAATTAGAGGCGTACATTGTGAGGCGACAACGGCACGACTATAAACATACTGCGACAAGACCCGGCTCTTATCCCATCTCGCTTTTTCTCCGAAATAAATCTCACGGAATGCCGCTTCTTATTTATTATTTTTATTTAACTCGCCCGCCTTTGAATAAACCAGTTTCATGTATTTGATTAATGCTCGCCCGGCGGATTGTGATATTAAAGGTACGATTGTGAATTATAACAATTTTTTGTCCAGTAAGAATGTTATTTATGGAACAAGTAAGACTTGGTCAGCGCGAGATTTGTGGTCAACATGTTTCTAATAGCAGCCACTGAGAAAAATTATCTCGATAAAAGAACATAGCTTGAATATATATATATATACGTGTGAGAATATAAATCAACAGAGTATAGTTTATATATTTTTACAAAAAAAATCAAAATGACTCATTGACTCTTCAGGTGATCAGAGGGTAGGTGCCTACCTTAGACTGCGGATCGCCATACTAGCGATCAGCGAGGAAACGTATCCAGCCTTCTGGGCACTTTTTTTATAATGGTATAGGTTCACGTTTGACAGCTACCTCACTTGATGTTAAGTGAAAATGCTACCTAAGATGGAGCACGCTTACCTAGTAGATACCTATTCACTCGTCATTTGAAGACCACTGGTTTGTATGAATCGGGGAACATAGACTCCGGCAAATTGTTCCACTTGACAGCGGTGCGCAAAAGAAAAGTCGAGGCAAAATGATTAGTTCTAACCAACGGTATGTTCACCATGTAACGATGGCGGAAACCGGTGCATGTGGTTGTCCGATGATAGAAAGGGGATGGGGGAACCAAGTCGTCAAATTCCATAGCATCTTACCCATAGAAGACGGCGACTGATTATTAGACCTAGGCTCAGTGTTTTACTTACTCTTAAGGAACTATGGGTAGAATACAATATGACTTAGTTAAATTTTCTTTTATTGTATTAGTTTATAAATTCATTGTAATTAAGTATATAAAAAACTAGCTGACCCGGCGAACTTCGTACCGCCATATATTTTGAATTCTTAAAAGGCTTTGTTTCATGACAAAAAAACAAAATCACCAAAACCGCTCCAGGTTATTAGAAGGATTCTAGAACCCGATCTCAGCGCCACCTACCGGTTCTAATTGCGGATCTAAACCATCCGGGAACCCACTCAAACACACAAAAACAAAATCACCAAAATCGCTCCAGGTGATTAGGAGGATTCTGGAACCCGGTCTCAGCGACACCTACCGGTTCTAATTGCGAATCTAAACCATCCGGGAACCCACTCAAACACACAACAACAAAATCACCAATATCGCTCCAGGTGATTAGGAGGATTCTGGAACCCGGTCTTCATTTTTATATATAAGATATATTACAATATTCACATGATTTAATTAATTTTATAATTATTCTGTAATTATTTTATATTATTTTAAACTGCTTAAATTAACGATAACAATTTGAATTTGCACAACTAAATAATCATATAATTTTTAAAGTTAATCTATAGCATTATGAAGAAAGGTTGCTTACAATTAACTGGACATTGAGAACATTTAATGGTCAGTTCTTCGTATCACTGATACGGCAGTTTTATTGCCTCGCATATCACAAATATTCCGAACACAATTGTTCAAGACACCATCTTGAAATAGTTCCTCTTCGAAATTTGAAATGAAACTGTTGAAACGAAGTCACTTTACTATTGTTTTCTAGTTATGTTTGACGACTGTAACTGTTGTGATGTGTTGTTTCCGGAGCAGTTATATTTGAATACGACGTCGCCAGATGAAATCGTAAAGCGAAAACATTTTCATAGATCAAGGGAAAGCTGTTCTAAATCGCATTTGTGTATGACCAGTGTAAATTATTACGGTCGTTTTTTAAAATAATTAGCATTAAGCGATGCTCCTATATAAAAATTATGACGAAGCACGCACGGCCGTGAATGAAAGACAAAATCTCTATTACGCATATAAAAATGGTTTTGTTTCGGTACAAATTAATATGAAACACGCTTTTGTAATTATTCAACGTCACGGAGCCCCGCGGTTTAACACCAATTATTTTTATATATAAAGTGTTTGTAATCAGAATGGGAGACTTAAACTTTTTCAAAGACGGCTTCATAGCTTGGCGTCTAATTTCGACTGTTTATGACTTATTAACAAGCATCGACTATGCTCGCGTGAGTCTTAACAAGCTATATACAATAGCCGAATCGAACATTACTATAACGCTGTAGATTTATTTAGTCTTTGATAAACTTTATGCGTCGTACAAGTCGTGGTAGCGTAATGGCTAGCGTATTTGTTCTGAACTCAAAGGGCGCGAGTTCGTATCCTAGCCGGAACGCATGCACCTCTTAGGCAGTTTCCTGGCCTAATGTGCATAACATTTCAATTACTACGTGCTAACAATGGTAAAGGAAAACATCGTGATGAAACCTGCACATCGAGATAAGCGGTGTGTCAAACCTGCCAACCCGCCTTGGACAAGCGTGACGGGTATACCGTACGTTCCCCTATAGCGGCCCAAACCCAGCAGTGGTACGTTTATGGGCTGTTATTATTATATAAACTTTATGCAGAGGTATTGAATAGGGGTGAGGACAAATGTTATAATAAATGCTAATATTTTTATATATTAAAGAAAAGTATCATCTAACTTTTAAAATATCACAATTATTTTTTTTAAGTGAAACTTTTTTGAATCGTTGTGATTTGAAACTAGATGAAACGAAAAAGCGACACTAAAAAGAGATAAACACATAAATCTATAGGAAATCGGGTTAATGAACTTTATTTTCCATGTAACCATTTTTACAATTCACTTAGAACTATAATAAATAAAAGATATAACGAGATAGAAAGCACAAAAACTAAAATTGCAGGGAGTTATTATAATTAGTTATCTATCAATGTTTAACGTCATGAACAATGTTGCATCTCAAATAACGCATTAAACCTTTGGCTATATCTGCGTGACACAGTCAATAATATTGATATAATCTCAGGTGTAGCAGAGGCATGAGACAGTGTCGATTATGTTCTATCACTTTACGTTCATACATTTGCAACAATGAAACGCTGCACTAATGAAGAAGTCAGGCGTCTTGCATAGGGGATGTGAATGCACTTTAAACTAATATTGCATTGCTCGAGTCGGAAAAGACTATTTTTGCTTATTGTGGACGCCTGTTAAATCATCACAGCGTTGCAGTGTGCCTGTTGGCAGGACATTGGCTTTTTGTAGGGCTGGTGTTCAGTCACAAGCATTTTTCAAAACACAAAAAAACTTGAAGTAATAATTAATCAGTTTTAAATGGCATGCCGGTAAAGTTTGTAATATATTTCTTTGATCAGGTGTAAAATTACTTACCAACCACTTTATAAGAAACCAAAACCCAGGAAGTGCTGGGTTTTGGTTTCTTATAGCGATTTAATCTAGAACCATTGCATTTTTTTGAGTTTGCATGAGCTGTTTATCTTCATATAAACTGTGATTCATCACAGTAGTGCTTTTCAAGATACGACCAAAGTAATTATCGAATACTATTTTTTGTAACCCTCTTTAGAGTTCGGTGATCATTTTGGAAAAATTAGATACTTATAAAACCGTCCTGTTAACCGTCTATCTGTCTGCCCGTTCATATGGCTATGTATGTACCTATCTATATCATATTTTCTATTGTTTTTGGATAGAAGAAGTTTAGCAGGACGTTATATTCTATATGTCGATATACAATAGTACTTAGATAGTAGGTATATATCGCGAAAAAGTAATATTTAACGTAGCGACCGTGAAACTGAAAGATGGAAAAAATTCAGCGTATGAAGGTAGGAAGTTTTCAAAAATCATAACGATGTTTATAATGACTTTTTATGTACGTCAATTGCTAATAAGATATTCATATCTAAAGTCATAGATAGTTTGCCCCCGTCTTCAAATTTTCAATTATGAGGTAAAAAAAATTGAAAAAGTTACAAGTGGCAGAAACAAAAAATACATTTAACAAAATTTATGGATTGGCTTTTGAGATATGGGATCTTTCTATTAAGTGTTTTTTAAATCCCGCAGACAATGTAAAAGTGAAAAAAAACACGCTTAATTGTGTATAAATTGACAGAAACGTACTTCACCATTTTGTTCATAATACAAATCAGATACAATAATTTTTATTATTGAATGTTCGATATATAAACTTAATTATGTTTACTTATTACACAATTAACGGCTTGTCGGTGTTGATTAGACATGACATTATTCATGTATAAAACCCATAAATTCTTATAAGCTATTTTTGCTATTTCTTACAAAGAAAAGCCATTTATTTTAAAAACAGAATAACCATCTACTGATTTTATTCCAAAAATAAATCAGCATTAAAAATTCCTATTTTTATCTGTCATAAGATACAGAGAGATTTACTGACCCACAATATTTACAAATGATATGATTTCCAAGTGAAATAAATTTAAAATAACTGTATTACCTTTATTTTTACTGGGCATTTAGCCACTAATTGTAAGAATATGTGGCAAAGCCTTTAATCGTGATGTTATTTTGACATCGAATAAACAAGTTAATGATAAGGCTCGCTTTTTACCTGGAAAAAAGTTTCTTGCATTTTCAAGGGTCTCAATTAACTCTTATAAATTACAATTTATTAATAACAACATTTACTGTGTTAATGTTTGAAGGGCAAGCTATTTTGTTCAGTATTATATGATAGTAATTGTGTTTCAAAATTTATTACTTACTTCATAGCTAACTCACAACAGTAAAGCCTGATTTAAATTTGCATTAGTTAAGTAGTTAGTTAACTTGCGAATAAATTATTATCATTGTTTGTACACACATCTACTTAATCGACAACTTAAAAATGTCTGTCCAAACGACGGTAAAGATTTAACTCGCCAGTTTCGCTGATTACTTAAGTAATGGCAATGTAAATCAGCCTGAAATGAGGCTACTAAATTATTAATGAAACTTATTTACTTTGTTCCTTTTTCCGACTATTTCTGTATTGTCAGAATTATAGGATTTTTTTAATATATCTTTTATGTCTTTTGGTTCTTTTAGGATGTAAGTAAGTATTCAATGTATCTTTCTTGTGCTAGTTTATAAATTGCTTACGCTATTCTACCACTTGTCCTTAAACATAGGTACTAATTTATTACACTGTAGTTATATAAATAATATACTATTATACACGGCTTACTTGGGCTCGATACACACTACTATACCATTCAAGGTTCAATCTCGCTACGGTCTCGGTACGGTCAAATGTTCTTAAACAAGAAAGAATCAGAGAATTCTCACTATCGTATTGCTCTAGTTCCGATCCGATACCAAGCGAGCGAATCAAGCCTAAGTAAATATCTATCTAATTAGGTATTATCTATGTTTTATTTTTACTTTAATGATCGTTTCATGCTAATACTGTAAATTACATATTTAATCTTACTAACCACTTTCGTAAGATGGTACATAATGATTAAAGTAAATTGTAGTAGATCAATAAAGATTTACTTTATCACGTCTCTATAGCAAGTCACATATTTAAAAAAACAGTATCTATGTCAAAAACTATTAAAGAGTAGGCAGCACATAAACATGTCCTGAACGAGCGATAAGTCACATATAAGAATTATAATCACAGGATATTCTTTTATCTCTGTGTTATATGAATAACATAACTAAGACATATTTATTTCTCCACGCAAAAAATCTTAATTAGAATTTCAATCGAAAACACGGATGTTCGGATGATTTATATAATATTATTTATGTGTATAAAAAAATGTGTTTATGTGAGAACCCTGTTTCCGTAGTGAGTGCACAGTGGTTTGTTGAAGCGAAACGATCTTTGATCCGGGGATGGCGCGCCTGAGTGACGTCACGATTTATTCATCCCGTATTATAATGGGCACTGGAAAGTAGAATCTTGCAGTGAGATAAATCACTGCACTGCGGAGTTGATTCTCTTATTTAAACTTTAGTAACTTAAATAATAAATAAGCAAGGTGCCTCTAAACCCATGCATACTGGAGGGTTTCGTAGAGGCGACAAGTCTACTATTTTTAAAATTTGGCTACAGAACCCTAAAATAGCATTTAATCAAAAGGCCCCTTTTTTATTGCTAAGCTGGCAAACAGACAGACTGTCCTGTTAATGGAAAGTAGTTACCGTCACCTATACACGTTTGCAATAGGTACCAGGGGTGAAGCTAATGCGTTGCTAGCCTTTAGGATGGGTTGAAGAAAATGAGATGACATAAAACAATCAGCCAGGAGATATAGTATAAAAGGAATTGGATATGGGATTGGAATTGGGAGACGGGATAGGGAAAATGAAATGGGCGGAGGGAGACGGCCGTGAAAACTCTCGCTCACCACAAGAAACACGATCAGCTGAGGGTTAACTGTTTCACTCCAATATTCTGTAAGAAGTTGGTGTCACACCGATCCAGCTAGCTATTTAATATATTTAATGTCTGTATATATAAAATTTGTGTATTTATTACCAAATATAAGTCTCTAGTCTTACTATAGTTTGCGTATACCACCATCACCATTCACATATCGATTCATTTCTGGGGTTGTCTAGAAGATCGCTTTTTAGCGATAAGACCGTCCTTTGTGCATAATTATGCAGGTTTTAGTTTGTAAGTTCATTTTTGTATTGGTGTACAATAAATAAATTGTCATCTATCTAGCCCTAAGAGCTGCTATCAATATGATGATTCCAGCATAACTCTAACTTATATATGTTAGAAATACACATGTACTACGCTAAAAATATTTTTTTAACCCTGAGTTATATCGTTTCTTAACAAGCTCCTGATTTGACAATAATAAAAAAAATATTTTGTTGACTAAAGACGAAAAAATGTTAACTTAAACCTTTATGTCAGTACCTACGTGTAGTGTGTACTATGCATCAATATTGTAATGCGCGCAATTTAACTGCAATACTCACCGCAAACAAACTGATTTAAAGCTGAGAGATCATTGAACCCTACTTTTCAGTCGGTACTGTGTACAAGGAAGTAGGATATTGGTGGTATAATGTCAGCGACAAAACTTTTTTAGGTTATTCTAATTATTGTATGTCGTATTTATTTTTGTCTTTTAATCCGTGTATTGCTATTAGAATGTATATTGTAATTCTTCCTAAAATATATACTATATAGAAAAAATGCTATTTGGAAAATGTTCTGAATTAATACAATGATTTACATACTTAACATTAAGCGTATGAACGCTCTGGCGGTAAAGTTGCGGTGATATAGCCGCGGCGGTCAGTGAGATCTAACTATACTATATTTGTTTTACCAAAAAGAGCCGTAAAGTCAATTTACAGCCTCGGCCCTCGGGAGTCTTTTAGGGAACGCTTTAAGGAAATCGGTATTATGACGGTCGCCGGCGAATATATTATTAATAATATAATTTATATTCGTAATAATTTGAGTGCCTATAAACAAGATAAGGATATTCACAATTTCAACACCAGGCATAGTAAAAGACTCATATTGCCATCTTTTAGTTTGCAAAAAGTATTATCCTCTTTCTTGGGGATTGGTGTATGTACGCTTCTTCGATAAAATTCCGAATGAAATGTTAGATCTGCCTTTCACTGAATTTAAAACCAAATTAAAAAGTGTCTTGCTTAAAAAGATATAACTACACTATTGAAAACTACTTAAATGACAAAACTTCATTTACATAGCAGCTCGCTCCAGCCTCTTATACTATCTTTTGTGTAACGTTTTTATCTTGCCAAGCATGTAAGGAATTTATGGAGATATGTTGCAGTATAAAATTTTAGTACTTATTGTCATTATTAAAACTATAAGAAAAAAATTCTTTCACTGTTTGCTATAACTCCATTAATTCCTCGCAAAGTAACTGTATAAAATTGATTAAAAAAAGTTTGAGTTGATCAATTTTTAGCTAGACGTGTTGCTGGGGAGTTTGTTGTCGCTTCTTCTCCTTGACAGCAATAAGCGTGTTATTCGAAGTTTGCGAAGCGGTGTAGGTACATAAACTAGGAAGTAACATAAAATTTTTACTTATATGAATGATCTTTAAAAAGTGTAGTCCAGTGGAACTTATTTTGAATAAAACTTTTGAATTAGAATAACTTTTGTTCGTGAATTCTATACATCACACGCACATAACGACAGGCGACCGTGACTAGCCGCGGCAGCTACCAAGATCTGTCGCGGCGCACAAGCGGTGGCTAGTGAGCAGATTTGTATTATAACGATGCAGTGCAAACGCATTGTTGGCCGCGGCAGCTGATCTTGTTTATGCTTACGATGTTACTTTTTTATTTTTTTTATTTGGTTCGCAAACTGGCCAGCTCAGCTTACTTTTAAACAAAACTATAACACAGATAATATGGACGCTGACTGGCCTTCTTGATGCGAACACAGCATGCATTATATAAAGACATTGAGTACATAGTAATTTGAAAAGAAGAAATAAATATGTAATGAAGTTAAATAAATAATTAATAAGGAGTGTGAGTGTGTTATGATGTCTCACCGCGATCACTTTCATACCGAAAGATTTATAATAGAAATGGAAATGAGAATTGGAACATGAAATATTTTGTTAAACAATCATTCAAACATAGATAGATGGATAAAACTTTATTTCTCAACAAAATGAGAGACACAATACATTAATTTACAATATTTTTAGGCAGAACAATATGCGAACTTATCGCTTAGAGTGATCTCTTTCAGGCAACCTAACTTATACGATATTCTAAACTAATTTGGCGTTGTACGCGGTGCATATATTCAGGTATTCCTAGATTTTTAAAATACATACAAATTTTTTAAGATAAATACATAAGTACATACATACTCATGGAATTACAATAATAGCCCATGAACATCCAACTTCTGGTCCCGGGCATCCCATTATTGGAGAAACACATGAAATATCAAATGATAAGTATGGATTAATTTTATTATTCATGTAGTTTTGGGTGCAAACTATATATTGTTTGGTGTTACACTCTTTTCCTTCTTTCGCATAACTATAAAAAAACAACTCTTAGTTTAACTGAGAAATCTTGGTCGCTACTTTGAAAGAAAGAAAAGAAAAAAAAAAATCATTTTATTCAGGACAAATTACATTGGATAGTGGAGGTATAATTGTTAACAAATTTAAAACTAACAACATAATCTTGTCCTGAAAGGGGCATCAGTCTCAGTATAATGCTGGTTTTTAAAACCAGCGCTGATCTTCCGCTGAGTCCTTAAGGTACTGTCACGGCAGACATTACATCATTGCAAAGCATGAAGGTAGAATTTTAAATTATATATATACACACATACATATGTAGTATATACAAGAAATAGGGAAAATAATAATCATGAATAAATATATATATATATATGCGAGAATTTCAAAAATTAAATATAAGAATCGACATTACAATTAAATTAAATACCATAATTTGGTCGTTTTACAAATCGCCTGACCGCTGCGGTTGGTCGCCGCGATTTGGCCGCAGTGCGTTCATACACTTAATATTAATAGAATAAGGATTGATTTAAAGAATACTTAAATAGTTACACATAAACGGTCAACTACTGGGCTCAGGCCTTATTTTCAATGTACCCAGAATTCAAATCAACATCATTAAAATAAGAGGGTCCATAGGTGCGTCAACTAACTAGTTGCCTTTGAAGGTTAATTTAATTAATTCAACTTTATATACCTACATTAAAAATAGTAATTATTAACATCTTATAAAGAAGGGCTTATTACAAGAAATGCTTTATATAGCATTAATTATAATAAAATCTATGAAGTTTTTTCAGACCTTAGACTTTTTAACAATGTCTTCCCTTTGATCCCGACGATAATTATACAGTCGCTTTCCAAACATCACTAAAGCATATAATTAAACAATATTTATAGACCCGGAATAGTATTTACGAACTAAATATTTAAAACTCGATAGTTTGCGGCAAAATATTTTCAGTTGAAGTCTGTTTTTATGTTAATGTCTTTCAGCAGTTCGTTAGGTTTTATTTGATTCAAATTATATTAATATATGATTTTTGTTTGTAATATTCTCTATCTATTTTGTATTTTTAATATTTATAATAGTATTATAAATATTGAAAATATATATTTACTGTGGAATCCCTAAGTCTGTAATTTTTATACCGAGCTTTGGAAAGCTCTGTATAAAAAATAACTTAATCAAATATTTGAATTATCAGCGAGGTTAAAATGGCAGCTCTCGTAAAATTGTCTCTTGTTTGTCCTTGAGTCCATGCTACAGTGAAATTAGTAACTAGGATATTGGATTTGTTATTGCCGAGAGTGTATCAGTGCCATTTCGTTTAAATAACTTAAGTAGATTTCAACTACCATAACATCGTAGTAGACCCATGCTAGAATCCTTACTTGAGTACAGCTCTTAGGGCCAGCTCAATTGGTGTAATATCAAGTTCTCACAAAATATCTGCGTGACGCGGTTAGCCTGGAGCTAATCGTGTTTCATGCGATGAGTGGGAGTTCCGATGGCTCTGTTCCTCCACCCTTATTCGATTCCCATATCCCCTCTGTCCAATTCCTCCTGTCTGGTCCCGCCATCAAATTCTTCCCATCTGATATCTCTATCACATTCCTCCTGCCTCATCCCTCTAACCCTTCTCTCCTATTTCATTTTATTTATCACATACCTCCCATTCCATCCCCCCTATCCTGCCCTAAAAGCTGGCAACCCGTTAGCTTCACCCCTGTGTCTTTAGACTGGGTTTTTTACTACTACACCACGTTCAAGTTAACGCAATTTTGTATAATAACGACGTGAAGGGAAGCATAAATCGTGTCGTACAAAATTGCGTCACTGGTATTGCAAACGTCTATAAGTGACAGTAACTACTGTCCAGTACATGATAAATCTGCCTGTTTGCGAACTTCGTAATAATAAGAGTCAGTTTATTTCTAGACAAGATATTAAAACTAGATATTATTCACAGTTGTTTTCCATAGTGGCAGGCAGACACAACGGACCTCTAATTGCTATGATCCTGGTACAGATATTCATTTCGCTTCATCTACTTTCATTATTTCAATTTAAATAATATGAGATTTAATAATAAATAAATAATAACAATTTGTATTGTATCTGTTCTACCCATAAAATGAGTTGTCAATCGAGGTATGAAGTCATTCAATAAAAAGTGGTGTAACATTCAATCAATTATTCCATTATATATATGCCTACATTATTTTAACAGATCTTGTCATTGGTTATTACGGAATAGATTTACCTTAAAATCAAATTGTTATATCTTGATATACTTATACTGCATGCTGTGTTTTTATCGTTTACCTAATTTTAAGTTATGAGAACACTCCCAAATCCTGCTCATTAAGCCTTCATAAAATATTTATTATCTGTACTTATATCTAAACCTTTCTGTTAATTAAGTGCGTTTCAAAATAAATTCAGTAAAATCACTATCTGTAAGATTCAGAGAGCTTAAAGAAATATTAAAAGTATTATTAATTATTATAATAGAGAAATCGTCATGGTGACTTGCGAATTCACAACCTAATTTGCATTTTTCTGTTGACTGACATGAAATAAATATTAAAGTTTTAAAGGTAATGTCCCATTTACTAACTCTGAGCGTGGTATACAAATCCTTTAATGAAGAAATCATATTGTGCTATATTTACTAATAATTCATATTAATAAGACACTATGTTCTTAACATATATTTAGTACATATAAAAATACGCTATAATAAGGACTAATGCAGACATTGTTAGGTTATTATTAAACTCCACTGCTAGACACAGGCCTCTCTCAAGGCGTGCAATCTTTGAGAGCTCGCAATCCCGTTTCTGCCATCTGCTTTTCGCGGGACATGACCCTATCTTGCCGTCAGTAGCACATTAATTCCGCAAAATCTATTCATAAGTCCACTATGGTCATAAAAGTTGACATATGAATAAATCGACCATAAAAAGATGAATGCGTTCTTTGTAGATGAATGATTCAATTAAATGCTTTATAATGATGAACACAGGCTCTATATCCGCAAAACATTGTCCATCAATCACTACGCTTATAATAGTAATAAAATGCAAATTATTATTCCACCTACAACACAATGTAGGCATAAAGGCAGCTATTATTGAAATGGATGACTTTATAACTGATAAATGGGTCAAATGATATCACAAACTACATAATAATGCTCGATTTAATTAGTTTGAATGTTTCCGTTATCTAAAAGTTACCTATGTACCGTGTTGGTATGGTTACATAAAGTTCTTTTTATCTTTCTAATTATTTATAAGGTAATTAACATTATTTCAAATTATAATTAGATTTTAATACGCTGTTGTTTAACTGAGTGGTAATTAATTTTAATAAACCAAAATATCAAAACACAAGAATAATATACGGTATGCAGATTTATTAAAGCATTATTAAACTACTCACATGCTATGTGATATCATTTCAAGTCTGGTCTAAGGAATTTTATATAAATGTTCCTATTGCTTTAGTGTCTAAGGCACATGTGCTTTTTATTTGATTAATGCTGTTTCGAACACTGGCCGATAAATTCGCACGCTTTAGACTGATTTTCTGATATAATATAAAATATATAATTGACCACGTGCTGACTGTAAAAACTTTTTAATGAAATATCGCAAATACTGCTTTATCATACTCGCAGATTCATCTTATGCAAATGTGCCGGGTATAACATCTATTACCCTAAAATAGGAAGAAATGAACTCACTAATCGGTTTATGGGCTTATATTAAATATCAAAGTAAGAAAATATCTATAGTGATATACTTAGAACCTTGAAACCTAGAGATACATACTTCTCTACCAAGTTATATACCTGTGTAAATAAAAAACCAAGTATTTCCTGTTATATTACTAACATTTTCACACTAAATTGCTCTTTAATTCCCCGAAAAATATTGCAATGAGTTAAATCATGTAAATTATTCTGAAACCACTTTATATACTAACCTACTATTTTGTTATAACAAGTCCTAAAACTACATTTACTTAAATGAGCCAACGTTGAAGTATTGATTAATAAATTTATAATCGACAATAATTATCTTCAAACATAAATTAAGATAACTGCGATACACTTGAACACTTAACTATTAAATCATATAATCTCAATGCAGTATTTCTCAACTGCATACAAATTAGTTGAGCGAACGTAAATATTGAAAGGCATTATTTCATGGCAAAGGCTTGAGTTCATAATTAACTCTGCTACTTTGTAAGACGTATAATTAATGGTCAGTGAGGACAGTAGAATATAGAAGTTGAACAAGTTCTTTAAAAGACTGTTTTGGAAAGTTAAAGAAAGAAAATTTAGGTACCTATATGTAGGTCATTGTAGGTCTTTAAATATTTACTTAGATGGGCTAAATTTCGATATATAGTCCAATCTATATATACTAAAAAAAATGAAGTACCCTCTGTTCATTTTGATGTGGCGTCAATTGAAGACGATACGCAAACGCACTGGCATTTATAGGAGAATGAAGACTAGAAAACAACTAATGCAACTTGTGTGTTTTCACCTTTAGGACGGCTCAGCTATATACCGGCTTGAAGCGTTGGAGTCAATTGAGACGAGAGCCAAGAACTTGATTGATAGCGACCAGATTGTTAATACAAGGCTTCAAAGCTTAAAGCACTGATACCGGGTTGCCAGTCTGACGATATTTTATAGGGTTTATTTCGAAGAGTGTGCGATTGAACTTCCTTCGTTTGACTTGATTCCTCCTATACCATTTCATCTTCGGTCGTCTTGGCGCTCTGGTCTACGCCATCTTTTTACAGTGGAGACACCACGAATGCGAACGAAACGTTTCGCCTCCGCCTTCTTTCTACGTAGGGTAGAGCTGTGGAATATACATTTGTACAACCAGAGTCTATGTTTCCCGAAAAGGACTATCCAGGTGTCTTCAAGTCTCGTATAAATAAGTATTTTGTAGGTAAGCGTGCTCCATCTTCGACTGCATTATCGTCTGACATTAGGCGTGATCGTGGTCAAAAGCGAACTTATTCATCATAAAAAAGGTGACCTGAGTGCAGTCACGCACATTTGCTCAATACGGTGTCACCGGAAAATATAGTTTTTCGATCTTGCACTGGTCGCCTGTACAGGTTAAAAAAAACTGCATAGCTCTATTCGCATACATGCTTTGGTTTACCTGCACAGGCAGACCCTCTTCGGTAGACCAATAGTAAACATTAAATTTTCTTGTGTGATTTCTTGAAGGGTTCAGACTATTTCTAAAGTCAAGTCTGCAGCTGCACAAATGAAGTGGCATATAATATAAATTGATAGAAAATGCACATAACAGGAATGTTGTTTATAAAAATTATCTTATCTGGAGTCGAACCGGAGCTCTCCGTATTCCAGTGAACTAAAGGAACTAACGTGTAGACCATTAATCTCAGACATATTTTCCGTTCCTTTTTTTTATTTTATTTATTTATTTATCTATAATATAAAATTTAGATTACAAATAGAGGTATGGCACCACTTATACCTATGAGGTTTGCGTGTGATGCAACACACCCTCACAATTTCAGGAAAATCTTATACATCCATATACACATACCTACACCTAATCACATCGTACTCGTATGGTAACATATATATGTTACCATACGAGTACCATACTACATATGTAGTCACGAACGCTCATACACACAAGCTGTCATTGCAATTTTATATGATATATATAATTTCATACTATTTCGGTATTGATCCTAGCGAAACAAAATATTTATATATATATATATATATATATATATATATATATATATATATATATATATATATATATATATATATAATATAATATAATTACCTATAAGTAAGTAATTTGTTTCCGGTCGGAGTATACCTTATATTTATTATTAGTAAGATTATATCACCACTGCATTGGATACAGATTTACATAAAAAAACCTTTGCTAAGTAATAATTTGACATAACTAGGCAATAACTAATCTCCACTAATAGGCCGAGGGCAACATTTTAAGGGAAAATACTTATCCGCCATGAGCTTTATCTTAAAGGGCGTAGATCACTGTCATCGACAACGTTTTCTCGGTAGAAGGCATTACTTAATCTATGGTAGAAGTGCCACGGCAAACAACTTTGTATGCGCATAGAGTAACGCCATGCTACGCGTACAGAATGGACAAACAGTAAACCGCATGGATTTACAGGAAATGCCTATGCAGTTGGATGAATTGCAAATCTATGCTAATAACGATATGAGTATTACAATGTATGGTTGTCGACTGGTTAACATATACTGTTAGCAAAGTATTCTAAGTTTTATCAGGATGTTACCTTCAGTT
This sequence comes from Dendrolimus houi, assembly GCA_039645545.1. Classification (NCBI taxonomy): domain Eukaryota; kingdom Metazoa; phylum Arthropoda; class Insecta; order Lepidoptera; family Lasiocampidae; genus Dendrolimus; species Dendrolimus houi. The sequence continues at coordinate 14,978,857 of CM077125.1, read as the reverse complement.
TTCATCGTGATTTTGATCGCGTGAGTTTTGTTTTATATTCCTCAAAAACGATCCCATTTTATGGTATAAAACTATGCCATAGTTAAACTCGTTATGTCGTGTACCTGTACATATGAAATCATTGTATTGAAAAAATATTATAATAATTAATTTTCAGGTTGATTCCTATATCTTACCAACCGTCCATTTGCCTTACTGTCAGTTAAAATTTGACATAAGCTCTATATAAGTAATGTCAAAATTTAACCGATGGTAAGTCAAGTTAATAAATAGTATGATATAAAAACCAACTATTCATCGTTAATGAATACTTTGACTAAAGTTGTAGGTGCGTTTTATTACTATAATTAATAATCGCATTTTTTAAATTTTAAACTCAAAATATCAAGTCAGATTATCTTCCAATTGACTTAAATTTATCCATTATCTGTTCTGTATATAACAGAGAGGAAACAAGCAATTTAAAATGTACACTGAATTGTTTTAATTGTCTGCTTTTAATTAAGACGAACAAAGAAAAGTTTACTATGGTATCCTTAAAATACAAATTAAACAAAGACCGAGCAATATGTCAACTTCAAAGAAGTCTCACTGAAAGTAATTAACATTAATTAATGAACTAATTAATTTTGAAATAATGTATTCATACACCTACGTGAATGCACGTTGCACGTGTGTTAATTTTTTTTGGATAATATTGTAATTTATTTTAATTTAATTAAGTGTATTTTCTTTTTATTAATAATGTTTTTAATAAGTGTATGTTTATTAATTGTTTAAAATAATGATTAAGTGCGTAATACTCTGACATATTAATTTTAACAGAAATTATAGTTTTTATAAATCATAGTTACAAGACACATAACTGTATGCTAATTATTTATTTATTTCTTAAGCCTAAATTATAATTTTGAAATAGCCAATTTAATTTATTTACTATATAGGCTCTTTCTACGGCTTTGATTGCGTAAACTTTGACTCCATATTTAGGAAAATATACATACACATTTTTTATTTTAAGAAGTATTGGAACGTTGGTATAGAGTAGATGTTTGTCAACCCTGTGAAACCCTTCATAGAAAGATAGAAAAATATTTCTAACAGCGACACACACAAGACATATAGAATGTGGGTGGATTGTCACACTGTTTTCAAATTAATTTAAATTCGTCTAACAAATTGTATACATAGTCTTCTTATACCTACATCTATTTGTATAACAAACAGAAAGTACATAAGTAAATAAACATGCATTGTGTGCAACTTATAATTACATTGCCTCCAAAAGGCAGAGGTAACGCAATTGCACGAAGTCTGCAAAATATTTAACTTGCGAAATGTGATAACTTCATACAAAGTTCAAGTGATTCTGACCCCAAGCTTAAGCCACGTAGGGCCCATTTTTCCTATTTAAAGCCATATTGTAGTGAATTTTCAGCGAGATACCCCTTCAAGCTGTCTAAACTACGCTTTAGCGACACAAATAAAATTGTAGTCTACCACACACACCACAGTACGGATTAATTCTCTGCATCTGAGTTTTTAATTAAGAACCTCTTGCATTCCTTATGGTCTGAATCAGATTGTATGGCTTCTGCACCTCCTAACGTTCTGTTATCCTTACAATATATTCCGGTTCCATTACAAGCATTCATTTCGAAGCCCAAAATCTGCTTCCTTACTTTTAAGTATGTTACAGCTATTTAAAGACTAGAGACTTATTCTATATGTTGCTATGCAATGGCATAGTGAAAATGCACTGTAGCCGCAGCGCACATACGCTAAAGACCACTATAATGCATTTTCATAATAACCATTCGCCGGTCGTATGCAGCGTTACGCCGTACGCAGCCTTCGGCGTTTGTACCGCCGCCTTATAATTAGAACAAAATATTTACTACACATTTTACAAAATAAATTAGTGATAAGGGTTCCGTAGCCGAATGATAGAAACAGTGAACGTTCGTAATCTATACTGAACCTTTCACTGCATGAGGACCAATACGCAATTGCTCTGTATATCATTAATTGGCCCGCATATTATCCCAGTTAACATTCCTCGGGTCTGCCCCTTTTACCAGGAACCAGCGGAGATCACTTTGTAACCCACGACAAGGAATAAGCAACTGCCTGTCTCAAAAATTAAATTTGCGTATCAGCTGTACATAAAAAATAATAGCCAAACAGTGGTTTAATTTTTCTCATCACCTTTTTTATATTATAAGACCACGTGTTAGTTAATACTACGGCAGGATGTTTGAAATACCCAAATTGCCTCTGTAAGTACACACTTCATTTCCTATTATACATTATTTGTGAGTATTGTTGTTGTTAGATAAGCTCCTCGGAGCGGCGCGCTCGGAGTCGCTCAGAAAGCATTATTTTGATAATATATTAATGTGAAGTGCTCGTATATTCTCATCGCCGGAGGAGAGGGCCGTTTTATTTTTGAAAATGACTCCATCAGTCACAGATAACGCTCTCGGGGCGTCACAAAAAAAAACTGTAATGTTCGGTATTATGTGTCACGTACGATTCTGGAGTAACTAAATATTGTTCAGTCGGCCTCGTGGATATTTCAGTGACATTATTGCCTGTTAGGTGCAAAGAAGTAGTTAATTGATTTACGACTAGAAAACCCACTGGCGCGGTCTAATTTAAATATTTTGAATTTAATAACTTTATTGCGCATTTAAGTCGCTGCTGTAACGATTATTTTGTATTAGAAGGAATTTGATTTTTGCATCTAACTGTATTAATGACTCTGGCATTCATAGAAATTAAAATAATGTGTTAAATAATAATAATATATTGCCACTAATCCAAGGGACATATAATATAACTGTTAAGTCCGGTTATGCGTTTACGACTATCACGTATTTAGGTAATTTATACAATAAGCGAATCAAATTAAAGTCAGCTTTGAACAATATTTCTTTTTGATATGCAAAAGTTGATTCACGGACATAATTATACGTGTTATAGCCGATTATGATTGTGAAACGGCAATTGCGGAGTAATTATAACTATTATCGACGCATATATTAAGAATATTGTCGTATAAATACTATGACGCTGTAAAATCCTTAAGAAGTTATGAATCATAATGACTTGATGTGGCTACCTATTGTGTGTGTATAGCATACTGAACATAATACGCTTTATCGTGGAAATAACGCTTTTATGGCGCGTATAACTGAACGTAAAATGCAACCGCAGTGTGTCGGCTCCATTCAAACTGTGAATATCGTACTAGATATATCGGTCCCATCGCATAATAACAGAGCTTTTATAACATGGTGTTTGTATCTTGGTGGGCAATGGGCAATGAGACGCTCATGTTGCGCGTTGTTTTGAAAGCGCGTAGCCCGATTACAATTACGTTTCCAACGAAGTGTCGACTTCGGGTTACGTTTTATACCGTCATTTGAATCTCCCGCTCGGATGTTTGGTCCGAAACGCTCGTTCATTAGCATTTTATGACTGATACGACAGATAAAAGTGTAATAAGACGCATTCAGCGGGTCATATGGTGTGATAGACCGACCCGGCACGCTGACACACACTGGAGGAAGTTACCACTCAGTTATTGGCCTATAGTCATTCGACTTAACGCATTCTGATACAGCAAATGGGTATTACCGTACATATCAGACGTACCGATGTCAGCTTTGTTTGTTTTATGCAATCAAGGTGCAATATTCGTATCTTAAATTGAACGTAAGTCTCTCGATATGACTCATATTCGGCAAGAAATAACGTTCAATACACCTGATTAATTTAAATTATAGGTTCGCATTTGGAACATGCAACATGATACTGAAAGATGCAAGTAATTCGGACGATAAAAAGCAAATTACGTTGAGTATAAAATAATTCATTTATGTAAATAAACATGAAATTTAAATTGCAATAAAATCGTTCACCACTTCACAGGGTGCATGTTGCATCGTAATTGCTTCATCGTCGCGTCTGAAGAACACGCTTGCGTACATAAGCGTGCATTCATATGCCCTTAATATCGCTTGATTTCCGTTCATGGGTAACTGGTTAGTTTTGTTAAATTAGAGATATACTCAAGTTCCTTTGATAGTGTATATGTTTTTGTTGGAATACTCGAGAATACTGAACGTGTTTTATTACTAGAGATATTACGTCCAGATATCAAAAGGGGGGTTAATTCGAGTTCGGATGAGGAGCGTCCGTGTGCCAGCTGCTGTCGCGCCGAATTGTCCACGCTCCGATCAATTCAACAGCTCACACCCTCTCCGGAGGCATAAACTCAAACAGATCAGGGGCGCGGAAGATCGTAAACTTTTTTAGACCGTCTCTCAACAAAACGCGAATCATAAAAGTAATTGGAGCCCATTCATATTAATAGACATTTACGAGTTCTGTACCATAAAACAGAGATTGTCATCGCGTCTTACGCAAGAATACTTCCTATAGGCGATAGTCTAGTATTAATTCGTTTTTTGCTATGTTGAATAGTTTTATTGACTTGTAAATCATACACCGGATGCGTGTTGACAACTTTCTGAGGATATTTTGGCACGTTTGTCCCGCGTCGTCTTCTGTGTAAAAATAGTTTCTGTTATGATTTTAATCGTCCACACCGCATCTGTCTGTTTTTGAATTGGGTTTATAAAGATCGAACACACATTGGCTACTATACATTCAGAAATTGGTTGCAGGGTTGTGCTTTTAAATAGTAGCAAACATTTCAAACGTATGCAAAGCATTTATATGCAAATTCTGATGAAAAAAACATTTTTGATGGCGATATAAGTGTTAATAGGTACAGTTACAAGATTAGGTTATATATTATATGTTCGATCGTTTAAACGATCTGAGGGCTTGTGCCTACTAAGTACAGTGGATGAGTTTTCCTATTCAGCGTGGCGGCAGCCTTCTGGGCACCTTACTAATAGAAGACGGTGACCTAGGCTCAGTGTTCTACTTATTGTCTTATGAAATTATAGGCAGAATATAACGTAACATAATTTAGGTTTACTTAAGCTTAGGTTTTCTTTGTTGTATTAGTTTATAATTTCATGTTGTAAATTTTAATTAATAAAATAAATATGATATAAAAGCAGCAGGACAGCAGTAATAGGTATAACAAGTGGGTAGCTAAAGCAACAGAACGACAGTCATTTTTACGTGGTAGAGCCATGCTGGAATCACAATCTTGCTCGTAGGGGCTTATCGGTGTAATACCACGCTATCACAGAAAATATCAATGGCCCATTTCCCCCTCTCTATATTCGACTATTTCTATCCCATCCCCTTATTCCAATCCCATATCCTATTCCTCTATTCCTCCTATCTGATCTCTCTATCTCATCTACCTGTCCCATCTTCTTTATCGCATGCTAAAGGCTTGCAATCCGTAGGCTTCGTCATTGGTGTCGCAAACGCCTACAAGTGACGGTAAACACTTTCCAGGAGCTGGGCCTTCTGCTGGTTTGCCAGCTTTGCGATAAAAAAAGCAATTAGATAATATTCAATGTGCGGTTATCCTTAGTGTATCGCTGTGTGTATCAATGATATCGTATTTTCTGTTATGACGGCGTATGTATCTCCATGGGGGCATTTCCCCGATCTCAGATAAATAGAGGGCATTAGGCTCCACAGCTGTCGCCCGTGCACTTCCTCCGGGACTGGAGCAATTTTCCTACCCTTAGTTTAATTCGAATCCCGAAGGCTCTCCGCCGAAAATTTATTATTATATCTTTATTAACGTACCCGTTTCGCTTCTTTCCGTTTATTGCGAATAAGATTTGTGTCCGAGACTTGTTCGGTGAGCATCCAACTGATAGTTTTTATGTGTTGCTTTATGTTGGAAACTAATAAAATATGCATCTGTCTAATAAATATCCGCGCGAACGTGTTGCGATAACAGGGTTACTCTAACATTCGATGGTGTAAATTTTGTTTGTGGGAGGACTGCTCGATATTTTTAACATGCCATGTTCAAAATATTGTAAAAACATACTTTAACAACTAACCTTTATAACGCGAAGTTTAATTTGCAATTATTTTATATATCTCAATTAGTAGTCACAGTATGTTATTATGTGTAACTTACTAAAAAAATTGTATGTGTGTGCAGTTCACACGTAGTAGTAGAAGTGAAACTTCAGAGAATATAATCACAGATAAATTATTCTCTAACTTTTATTAATATAAATATAATTCCTTTAGCCTACACTCGTCAACATATTATGATGATTCAAAACAAACTTCTTAGTATCACTTTAAATTTTTCACTGTTTTAGTCGAAAAATATCATTATCAGTTTTATATTGGTCCGAATTGGATCTATGTTTAATCATCGCTTTTATTGACTCTGTAATCTGAGCTGCACAATGTAAAACTCGTATCTTATTTTCTCGCAGGCTTAATCCTATAGATTTATGTGTTTATCTATATTTAGTGTCAATTTTTCGTTTCATCGAGTTTCAAATCACAATGATTCTAAAGAAAAGCAAAGCCAAATTTTATATCTACTAAACTAATTACATTAAAGCTGAATTACACAGTTCTATCAAATTGTCTAATTTGGTTCATTTGAATCACTTCATAGGTTGCTTCATCTAAATTGAAGAATACAAGAATTGTGTAATATTGCTTTCGGATTCACCAAAATATATAGGAAAAAAACGAAATACCAAAAAAGGCAAAAACTACTACAAAATATTCTACGTTCAAAAATGGAACAAAATATACACATAAAAAATATCCACGTCAAAATTTGAATTCAGAACATTAAAAGTAATTTGAACGCACTTTTATTTCGTGTTTAAAGTCGGTTATGTGAACGCGGTTATCAAATAAATTAGCTTAATGTGGAAAATTTGTTCCTTTACTATTTTAACACCGTAATTTCACATTTAACGCCTTATAATTATAGCATTTTCGAGCTTAATGAACGCGTTGATTTTGCCTTGGGGTAAATTTATTACAGTATACCAATATACATATATGAAAATTTATTGTCGTGCCATATGACACAAATTGCGATACACGAACGCGTATCTAATAGGTAATCTGATTACGGCGCGAACCTGAGTGCCTCCTAATATTTTATTTGAACCCTCTCCCGCTTGTTTATATCAGCAATATTTTAACACGAAACACAATATCGTAACGTAATTTAAAACAAATTAGTTTACCCCCACCGTGCACTGGGCCCCGAATTTGAATACCGTATCTCGCGCCCCATCCAAAAGGTACGGTCGTACCTTCAAAAAACAAAGGGAGGAACATCGTTGTTATATTTTATAATTTCACTCCCTACCTCTAAACTGGTTACCCGCGTTTTTGCGATGGACCCCCAAATGGGAATATCTATGTAAAAAGCTTTTACACATACAGCTTCTATCTATGAAAAAGATGGTGATTTAAAAAGAATAAGCTCATTAATGTTTATTTTGCAAGGAGTTGTTATTTTGGAATTTGCACTATTATTTATAAAACGTATAAGTTTTGTCAAAATACGCAATATTATAGTAGTTACATTGATTGTTTTTCAAAAAAAAATGAGTTTGGATAGAAAATGTCAATTTTGAAGTACAATTTTTCGAGTTGCCACAAAAACTACATCTCGCATCAGTCAGAAGGTAACAATATGGCTGAGGTTAGGTTTAATGGTTGAAATTCGAAAGATACCTATAATAATAATACTTATTTAAAAAGCTTTGTATCCAAAATTATAAAATAAAATCCGTATGCAGGTTTCCTAAATAGCTGAAGGTGATTCGTTTTGTTTTTATTTCATTTATATTCAAGCAGCAACGGCAATACATCAAAACATACAAATACAGTGTCACATATCAGTAAATTATTCCTAAAATAATTAATAACGCAAGATTTAAGTTAACTCATTGACTAGTACAGCATCAGCAGCATTAGATATTATTGAATTACTAGATGATCATATCAGCATCACCAGTTGTCAACAAAATAATTAGGTAATGTATAATAATTGTGCCGACCTCAAATAATTGGGAGAAGGTGAAGAGAGAGAGAGAGAGAGAGAGAGAGAGAGAGATTAAACTATCTATCTATACTAAGTATAATAAATCTATAAATGGTTCGAGTATGTACAATGCTTTTAAAAATGTAAAAAAAATGAGGAGGCCTAATACGGACCAGAAATATCGCAAAAACAAATATTATAATTTTTGTCTGTCTGTCTGTTAGAGCATCACGTGAAAACTACTAAACAGATTTAAATGAAACTCGACATAGAGCTAGCTTATAACCCAAGTTAACACTTAGGATACATTTTATCCTGATAAATGACGTCGTTTCCTTAGAATGGACGGACTAGCAAAATAGATGGCACTACAATCGGGTTTTTCAATTCACCAACAAATAACTACGTTGTCATAAGCAACATGTCATTCATTGTATTACTTAAAATCAAATTGGCTTTGACTCCCCTCTATGTTTTGCTGGGCAGTTGTTTAGACTATATGGACCTGGTTTCTTTGTTTTCATTATATGTAATTATATTTATTATATGTATAAAACCGAATGAAATTTTTAGATATGTAAGTAAAATAAAGCTACTGCCTAGGGTTGGGCATACTCTAGAGTCTAGTGTATAATAATTAATGTTTTTAATGTCTTATTGCTCACATTCGAAGGATTTTTTATTCTGCAAAAGTTAGTTGCAAAGCCGCATTTTAACCGTTCCAACCCCACCCAACCGCGCACGGTCAAAAATGGCGGCGGACTAATAACTCCCTATGCCGGACGGGGCGGAGCGAAGGGCATAATGGGGCTGCATTGCAAGCATGCAAATTTAATTTGCTCCTATGCAACGCAGGCGGTCGCCGCCGACCACGCTCGTTAGGCGCTCTATTGTGTATTTATTAATTCAACTATATAATTTATGACAGAACAATTTCTAACGTCAGACCATTTATACGTGAGATGTATAAATTGGAAGATATTAATTGAAACTTAATGCGGGCATAGGGATTCTAAACAATTTACTATTAATTACTGATCGCAATTTTAATTTGATTGGTTAGATAAGGAATCGTTGAAGGTTAATTCATCAACATAAAAACATCTGGATCAAAACAAACTGTTAATGAAATAATTTTTTAATTTTAATTATTATGACGAGATTAATTGTAGAATATAGGTCCTAGAAGCAACCCTTGTACATGTGTCCATGTGGTTTATCAACCAAGAATAAATGAGAATCAACACTGAAAGTAGTAATCGATATCATTATTGTTATTGCTTTCCGTGTTGCGTGACTCGCGCAAATTTTATATCATCAACACATGTAAAATATAAAAATGAGCAAACAACCACACAAATATCCAAACAAAATCACTTTATTATATATATAACTATAATGTGTATGAATAATAATTTAGTTTTCATTATTTACACAACATTTTTACAAAACTCTGGAGGAAAGAAGGGGAAGATGTTTGGCCATTTGTTACGACACGACACCTTCTTATGCACGTTAATCGAAGGCAAAGTGGAAGCAAGGAGAGGAAAGGAAAGACCAAGGCAAGCATTCATGAGTCAAATAAAAGAAAAAGTGGGTGTCGTGTCTTACATAGACGTAAAACAACTGGCCCAAATGGAGAAGATTGGAAGAAGCTTCACCGACAAGAACATAGCTCTTAAATAATAGAGTAGAATATTTAATCACCATTCTCCGCAAATAAAACAGTGGGACAGAATTTTATTTAAAAGCTTCTCGATATATTCTATTGATTTATTGATAATAGGTAGGTACTTTTTAATCATGCCAATTTTATTGATATTAATGAAAACTGAGTTGCCATTATTTTAAAACAACGATTTAAAGTACAGTGGGTTAGGCACTTGATTAGCTGCGTAAAAGTTTTTATATCTGTATTTGGATGGTATACCCAAAAAAGTAGGTAACGAATAAGACCGATTTATATGTCTAAAAGCCATAGACATAAATCTTCAAAATTATTTTTTTTATCCTTATAAATGGGAACAAGACTGGATTGAATCAACAAAAAACAGTAATTTCAAACTCGTCCATAATGATATTATCTTTATGTAGTAGCGTGATCTTAACATTCTTTAAAAGACACCTGCTGCTTCGTGGTTTATAAGCTAAATGAGAATGTTTGTCAAAACCCTAGGTATATGTTAACCGTTATTTTATTCTACATTTTAAAACTGTGTCCCAAACAAACCTTTACATTTTCCTTAATAAAAAATAGTGAGATTTCTCATTACCATTAGACAAACTTTCGTATAAATTTATGTTAAAATCAAAAGAGTTAGCGATTTCTAATATTCAAGCACGTGTAAGACCGTTAGCCGTTCAAAACTCCTTAAGTGCGCCGGCGAACATGTTCATAGGTACGTAATAGTCACTTTAGAGCGTTTTAATTACGGAGGACCTATTCCGAGGGTGTAATGTGCCCTTAAGCGGCAAACGGCGTGGGCCTGCACCCTTACGCCTGTAAACTATGATAGGGCTACGTAAAGTGCCGCGCATGTCGCCGTTTAAACGGCCCAGCTTAATATTGTTGATATTACTATGTTAAATAGTTAACGCTGTTAGTTAGTTAATTACAATGGCGATAAGTTCATTATTAAATTACGCGCCTGCTGTGTAACGTCACGTCTTTAAGTTGCAGGTTAGTACATACTTCTGATATATAGATAAAGTATGTATGAACGATTATGAAGCAATGAATTGAAATAAGTTCAACTCTTTTCTAATCGAATTAAAAGGTGCAACTATTATTGCTAAAACTAAAAATTAGAGCATTTTTTTTTTAAATCATAAAAGAAGTTTAACTGCAGGATTCAGATCTCCCCATTTCAGGAGACTAAACGGTACCTATCAAGCTAAGCTGGCGGATATAACGTATTAGGAATTTCAATGTGAATGTTTCGTAATATTTTTTTCGCCATTACTACATAATACTTCAAATTATACATTGGGTCAGAAAAGCTCTAAACGCTGCATATGATCTACTGCCGGAATTCAATTCACGTCATTGGAATTGGAGAGATGTGCCCTTGTCGTTAAGGCACAACATAGTTTTTAAAGTCTACAAAGTAATTCGTGAGTGACTTAATTACCACCATGATATTGTTTTACTAAAGGAGGAATATTGTTTTACTAAAAAGAGGAGGAATATGATTTGAAGAATGTGAAATACCTAATAGAGTACTTCAATCACATCAATTGAGACACTTTTTATCATCTTAAAGAACATCATCTTTTTTCCACTAGTTAAGCGAGTATATCATATTTCTAACGATATAAATAAAATATTATTATATTATTTTTAAATGGTGAAATTTTTATAATAACACTTTAAATGTAATGTGAGCTAGCAAGTCGTTATAAGCAAGACACCAGGTATTTACATGTTCATTGTTTTAGAATTTCTTGTAAAATGTATCATACTATCAAGTTATTTGAATAATAAAATCGCGTTAGTTTTTAGCGGGAATTCAAAGAGTAAGGTATGTCTATGCAAAATGTTCAAAAACATATAATTTTTATTTAAATTCAATGGGGGTTAGATATTGATTGCTTCTTTGTGTAAAAACAATTGTTTAGTCCAATGTAGGCTGCAACAAAAGCTCCATTGTTTAACACCAGTATTTAAAAAAGAACAACCAGATCGTCGTATTGCTTGAAAATAATACCAGAACTGGTTCGGGTGCAAAGAGATTCCCTCGTGCATCTGTGACGAAGAGCAGATAGAGTATGTCCCGCACTTGATTTTTTGGTGCCCGGTATATTCCCGGGAGAGATATGACTGTGAGTCGAAATTTCGCGTTGAAATTAAATATATCAACATGGCAGATTTAATGTCAAAACGCAATTTTGAGGACTTTTTAGAATTTTGCTTAAAAATAATTAGACAAGTTATAGAAAGACACAATAAGTCATAATAAGAAAAATAAACATACATTAACACCAAAAAAGCACTAAGGCCAGGCAATCCAGTTCGACCGGAGGGAGGATTAAAAAAAACTGTGTACCTCAATAACCATTTCTACTCTACTCACCAAAAAATCGCATCTAGAAACGTGTTTCTAATGAAATATAAAACATCAAGTAATTATATTTATTGGGTACGTTTTCTTTTTATATATTGTGCATGATTTGTGTATCTAATCAGTATGGACCGTAGAAAAATACTTAAGTTTCAGAAAAATCTGATAAGAGACAAGCTCTAGTCTAAAGCCAGACCCATATAACCCCCTGGTATGGGAGGTTATTGAATGAGACCAAACATAGGGGTTCTTGTGGCACGACTAAGTTTCATTTCACTTATCAGTTAAAAATCTATACAATATGGATACTACATAAATGCGAAAGTTTGGATGGATTTTTATTGCTTAATTATGCCAGAACGGTTGAACGGATCTGGATGAAATTTGGCACAGAGATAGACTATATAGGCAGAGATAGTATATAGTCTAGAATAGCACATAGGCTACGTTTTATCACAGAAAAATGTACGGTTCCTATGGGATAACATTAATGCGAGGTAAGCCGCTGGCACAAGCTATTACCAATATTAAGCAAGTGTTATATATACTTGATTAGTGATGTTCCATATTCCCCGTTTTTAATTGGCAGAGACATATGAGTCGTCATCATACCCCACGCCGGTAATATTGATCATGTATGTATATTTCCGAATTTCTCCGTGGCGTGGAATATTAATTGATATGTCGTTTCTTTTGCAATGCTAGATGACGTCACCTTCATCGTATCATAAGAAACGATCTCAGTCTGTGTTCGTTTTTGTAATTGTAATAAAAGAACCGTTTTATACTAGGCGAGGAATATCAATTCGAGCACATCGCGTTTGTTTTATGCTAATAGTTTTTATATAGAAAACACGGACTTTGTATAGAATTTGGTTCTAGTCGAAGCGTATTACAAAACAAAACATAAAAATTGTTACGTTAGTTTTTACGATAGACTTAATTAAAATTAAACATTCTCATGATATAATTAATTATATAAAAGAAGAACACTATGAATAAAAAATGGGGCCAGCGTTCGGGACATGTTCTCAACCGACGGCGATTTGGGACTATTACTATTTTTAGGAAATTGTGTTTAATAATGTTAATTACATTTATTTCTTGATACTCGATTTATTTACGGAATTGAAAAAATATTTTTTATTTATTAGCTTTGTTACAAAAATCATTTATTACAGCTTTGGTTTGGAAATTGTACAATTTTAAAGTCGATAAATAAAATAGACATACCTACTTCTTATCATTACAATCGACAGACAGACACAGAGACAGTATTTTCTCCAGTAAGCAAGTTACGTTTGAGTTACGGATAATATATAATGAATTACTCGACAGACAGACACAGAGACAGGGCCAATCAAGTTACGTTTGAGTTACGGATAATATAGAATTACCACAGAAAGACACCCACAGAAAAGAGAAGTTCGTTTACGAAATTTTGCCATGGCAAGAATCGAACCTGGAGCCTCTGCATTGTAGAAAGGTCGGCCGGCAAAGGCGTAGTCCGTTCAAACACAGACCGTCAAATTAATTACTACTTACAACGATATTTTTTCCTTATTGTATTTTGTTTACTACAACTCCATTAATTCCTCGAGAAGTAATTGTTGATAACACACTCAAAGCAGTTTGGTACATAAAATAGGCAGAGGGCTTGATTTTTAACTTATTTGTATGACCGTCAAAAATGGTTTCTGCTAGAACTTAGATTGAATAAAACTTTTAGATTTGAATGCAGCACGTGCCAAATAGCGAGTCTCGACAGATAACAGTTATTATTTTGGCACTGTATAATAAAATTATAGGATTCCGTACCGTATCCAAATATTTGCATCGTGTCTATTTACTAAACTAGATAATAAATTGGGAAGGAAGGTGTCTTGTATTCTGTTGTCTTTCGGACTTCACACACACTTGGCTGATTGTCAAATGTTTGATTTATAATCATACTTGTATAATTTTATTTATATAAGCAAGTAATTAATAAATAAATAAGTAAACTTAATAAATAAATAATTTCATCCAATCAACTGCTGTCATGCAACTTCTTTGTACCTATTTGGAACTATGAACTTAATATCAGCTCATAAATGTACCACTACTTGCCTCAGACCTCCCCATTGGTGGGTTGAACACATCGGTAATTTTTCTGTGCAGATTTTATCTCGTCTTTTTTGTTAACCGTCAGTATGTGCTAATTATAATGATACAAATATTAGACCTGAAAGATGTCTATGCATGCAATTCAAGCCAGGAATCGAACCCGGGCTATTTGAAAAGAGACGTTACTAGTTGAAAATTAATATAAATTGTAAAGAAAAAGATATACTTAAGCATAAACTATTAAACATCCTCTTAATGGATATCAATATTGGACTTAAACGTCACATACGATAAAACCTACTTTCATTCCGGACATTTTCACAATGAAATTTGGAAAGGAATGAGAGAGCCTACTGTCTGTTTATAACTTTTGAACTTTTATCTACAAACTTGGCGTAATTGGAAAATATCAAGTGCAATTAAGCTACCCTTATAACTCAAGAATGTTACCCTCATAATACCCCCTTTAACCCCCTTCTCGTTATAAGTCGACCGATTAAATTGGGCCTCTTGCGCGTTCTGAGGCAACTCCAGGGCCCATTTGTGACGCCTCAATTATAATTAAAAATTAATCCGCATCTTAGGAAAGTTTCATTAAAATTCTCGTTGCTAATTTATAAAAGTTCAATGACGGTCTTTTATTACGGACTAACTCAGCAATACAATGTTTAAGTTCTTCCCAAGAAAATTTACAACACTGCACAAAAAATGTCAAGAACTTATACGAGCAATACCATATTTTGGTGTAGTTTTAACAAGTGTTATAATCATAATTTTAGTAAACACGATATCTACACCTATCGGCAAATATCTAGCAAGACAAGGTCTGTCATAAGAGATAACAAAACAACCCACAGGCAGGTGGTATTGTATTTTCCCGTGTGGATGGCTATCACCCCTGCTCTAGAGTATGACGCCATAACAACCTTCAGTTGTGTTTCGGTATTAGTGACCAGGTTCCAGTCTCCCTTTAGAGAGCGGCATACAAATGTCCATAGGTAATGGTAACTGCTTTCCATTACGTGGGCCGTCTGCCTGTCTGCTGAACTCATGCAATAAAAAAACATTCAATTAAAAAACAAAGTCAGTTGCTAGATTTTGAAATGGCACAGCTGATCTGTGCAGACTAATTAGTTTGTACAGGACTAGTCACATCTCCCGACAACGTATCAAAATAGAACACATAAGAAAAAAGACAAAATGTAAGCACTTTAGAATATCTCTATTCTATTAATCAATAGGAGTTTTCATTTTAATTTTGGCAGTTATTTTGGAATAACAAACAGACACTTAGATTTTATTTATTAGTATAGAGTATAGACGAGCTCATTTTATGATTTATGGATAGCAGTTTAGTCGGAGTCTAAACAGTTTTTCGACTAATTGTTGACTAATCAATAATAAATACTTTCAACGAAAATTAGTAGGCATAATCCGTCCAGCAGTTTTGTATTTTCATAATTTTTCTGGTCAACTGTTTTGTACTTTACAGAAATAAATAAATATACTGATATATTCTATGTATTTAATTATATTTATGCTATAAACACTTATTATTGATATTATTTATTTAGTACTTATTATTAGTTTCTACACACAATATGTTCTGTGCAAATGTGATTTTCCATCCAAAATTTATCAGGAAGAAACCACTTATAACAATAAGACTGACAATTGTACTCTTTTTCTTACATTGTTACTATAGGTTTATTTCTAAGTTGTGTGCAATAAAATATACCTATAATAAGTAAATAAATATGTATTCTTTATTTTTTAAGAGAAATTTCTTCAGAATCGTTGTGATTTAAAACTCGATGAAATGAAAAACGAAATGAAAAAGCGACATTAAAAAGAGAGAAACACCTAAAAGTTCAACCTTATTAAAATTTGAAATAAGACACATTTCTCTTTAAATAAAATTCAAATGAATTTTAGCTTTATCTATATATAGTTAAGGCAGATATTCTTTTATACGTAGATCAACTGATACGTATATAAACATAGGTGCATAACAGTGCATTGTATTTTGAACTTTATGATAGTGGTTTAAAGTGTAATTAAGATTGAATTATTAGGAATAAGGGTCAAAATAGCTAAGAATAAAGACGTCTATAATAGAGCAGAAATGCGAAAATGTTTGTGTGTAGTTCACATTCGTCTACTAGGCGTTGTAGATATAATTATGTTCACCTATGTACTCTCTGAAGATTTACTTCTACTGCGTGTGAACTACACACACACAATTTCTGTAATAATCATGTATTGCCTAGAAAGTATTGTATATATGGTTCTTGTAATTGTTTTTTTTTTTGTATGTGTAATAAAGTGTTATTTATCTATCTAAATGAAGGAAACTTATTATGTATTTTACCTTAATCATTTCAGACTATAAGTAGTATACTAAGAGTAGCTTATCGAATTAAGTACCCAGGAGGTTGGCTACGTTACCTCGCTAGAACGCCATACTGATCCGTTGCCCGAGGTAGTAACCAGCCCTTTGATATTAAAAAATATTTTCAATGATATATTCTTAGGTCCAAAGCCAAATAACAAAAACTGTAGACGTTTGTCAATGCTACGGAACCCTTCTAGGTGCGTGTACCAAGATGCGCTTGCCCAATTTTACACAACTCTTCTTGTGACCGCTAATAAACTTAGAACCATCCATTATTCATACCTCATTAAAATGACTAAAATTAAGAAACTAAATTAACCGATGTTACTATTAAATTAATGTTATGAGTTCTTCTTGAATTCTTCTTCTCTTACTGTTTTGTGCAGGTAAAATAGATATCGTATTATATGGAAGTAGGTTCGTTATATCTATTATATAACTAACTTATAAACTAGTTTGTACGATGTAAACAATTAAGATATTTAATTGTGCTAATCAATTGTTTTTGTATCATCATCTTATCCAAAGAGCTTAAGGAAAGGAAACAAAAAAAATGCAAAATATTTAATTAATATTTCACAGTTAATAAATAAGATAAAAGTAACAATGAAATTAAAATGATCGTATATTTAATGAACAACTCTTTAATTACCGTCGTAAATTAATTTTATGGCAACAACTCTACAAATATTTTTTTCCAAATTAGCAATTTCAAAGTTAATTGTGTTTAATTTAATGTGTATTTTTAACTAGTTGCATTACAGTTATGCATATAAAAAAAATTAAAGGCTATCGTTATACATAAACTTAAATAATGGTATGTATGCTTAAACACTGTTTCAATGATTATCTACTGACTTGAATAAAACAAATTCACATCACAAATGGAGGCAACAAAAATAATGTTAATAATATACCTATATATAATATTATAAATGCGAAAATAACTCGGTCTGTCTGTTTGTCCGTCTGTCTGTTCCGTTTTCACGAAAAAAACTACTGGACCGATTTGGCTCATGACACTCAGTGAATATATATATATATATATATATTATATGGAATCATTCATTTCGTTTCATTCATCGAGGATGAACATAGGATACTTTTATCCCTAAAAATGGGATAGTTTCCGAGATAAAAATATATTTGTCTTTGTGTTTGTTATGCTTTTACGGAAAAACTAATGGACTGATTTGGCTGAAATTCGGTATATATGTAAATTTTATACCGAGGGTGGACAAGGGATACTTTTCACCCTGGATCATAGGATAGATTTATGTAAAAGTTATCCCAGAAAACATGATAGGTTTTTATTTCTAGTTTGCCATTTTCGTCATTTTCGTCAATTTAGTAATTTTGGGCGTTTAGGTAGTTTTGGTAATTTCGGTAGTTTTGGTAGTTGTGGTAGTTTTGGTAGTTTTGGTAGTTTTGATAGTTTTGGTTGCTTTGGTAGTTTTGGTTGGTACTTTTGGTAGTTATAGTAGTTTTGATAGTTTCGGTAGTTTCGGTAGTTTTGGTAGTTTTGATTGTTTTGGTAGTTGTGGTAGTTTTTGTAGTTTTGGTCGTTTATATAGTTTACAGAGAGATAGACGGGGATACAGAAATAAAACTGAACGGGTTGAAATAGGGGATAAAAGTTTGTTTGGACGACCAATCATTTCTCAAGTTTATAGATATAAAAATTAGTAACCTATAAAAAAATGCGATCTCCATCTGTCGGTCTGAATACCGAAAATGGACATAGATAATTTTCATCTTGGTAGATGGGATAGTTGGCGATATAAAATAAAGTAAATCTTCCGAGGACAAATAGCCCCTACACAAAAATATAATACAATCTAACCTGTATTAACGCTTGCTATTTAAACAAGAGGCACGCACCAGAGTTTACCTCACGGCTGCACCGCGGTCACATATAAGGGTATAGGATAGATATATTATTTAAACGTGGTAGAGCCATGTTGGAAACATTATCTTTGCTACGCAAGCTCTTAGGGCTGGCTCGATCGGTAAAGATACCAAGTTCTTACAGAATATCGCCGTGAAACGGCGGGCTTGGAACTAATCTTGTTTTTTTTTATTGCATGAACTTAGCAGACAGGCAGACGGCCCGCTTGACGGAAAGCGGTTACCATCGCCTATGGACATTTGCAACACCAAAGACGCTACAAATGCGCTGCTGCTCTTTAAGGGAGACTGGAACCTGGCCACTGATGCCGGAACACAAATCAAGGTTGTTATGGCGGCATACTCTAGACCAGGGGTGGTAGCCATCCACTCGGGCAAATACTCTACCACCTGGCTGTGGGTTGTTTTGTCGCCTCTTACGACAGGTCGCCCGGCCGCAGGAAATTGTATTTTTTCTCCATTCCTGCATGGATACGATGTTTCGTGCGATGTGGTCCGATGGCCAGACGGTATATATGGCCTCTATTCCAATCCCATACTCTCTATTTTAGCCCCTATCCCATCCTCTTTATCTCATCCTAAAGGCGAGTAAGATGTTGGCTTGCCTTCAGCCTTGGTGTTGCAATCATCTATAGGCGGCGGTAACCACTTTCCATAAGCTGGACGGGCTGCCTGTTTACCATCTTTTCAATATAAAAAAACAGAGACACAAATCGTGCAAAGGAATTGTTGCGTATAACAAACATAAAAATAGTATAGTTATTAATATATGAATTTATATACTAAATACTTACTTCTTACTCTTCAAATCACTATATTAAAAGAAATAAGTTTCTGGATGTAAAAAGTAATCTGATCAATAAACAGGGATAAAATATTAAAATAAATACGCATTGTAGAAACTAACAAAACTTTAAACGACATTAACAAAGGGAGAATTTGTTAGAATGTATATGGAAGCCCATAAATGAGTGTTTATATTTGAAGCAGTCCTTTTAAATTTTATTAAATACATCAGCAGGTAGCTCATGAAAGTTCTTAACGTAAAACTCGCTGTGAACGTATACAAGGGAGCTGTTATATTCATAAAGGTACACGTTGAATGGGCAACATACAGTTATGTTAATATAGGCCTCCCTCACCGGCCTGAAAAAGATAGGATTGCAAATTTGCGGCGGACAATTTATGATGGTCGTACAAGTAACTCCCCGGCTACCTACGCAGGGGTGGAATAGACCTATTGGCATTTGGGTGAGCTAGCCGGGCTCGTTGTCGGCCAAAATGACCCTAAACATTTTATTTGGTAGCATCGCTATTCACGTAACGTGTCAGTATTGCGCAGACTAATCTTGAGCTCACATTCAAGGGGTGTTCTCGCGCCTTTTTCCTAATAAATATTTTCTTGGATTACACATGTAGCTTCTACGTGTGTTCGTGCAAGTGTCTGATTAATATTTTCCTTATCAAAATGCTCACTTTTTGCTTTTCCTTTGTAAATGGTTGCATAATATAAGAGGTGTAAACATCAAGTATTCATTTATAAGCCTTATTGCTTAGCAGACGTCAATTTCAACATAAAATTATACATAGCTGTAGGTATGTATTCGCCATTTACAGACTAAGCTTCCCCCATTACATAGGTAACGTGCCCTAGGGGTGCATGAAATTATGCGTTCGCTGTACCGTCGAAAGCCAATTTATAGCCAATCGATTAGCGCCACTACGAGAGCTTTGTTTAATTGAAGTGCTACGCTGATTGGATTAACAGGCAACATGAGCCGACCCCCATTACTTCTCTAAGTAATAAATGAAAAAGGCAAAAGTAAATCCAGCTACATTCGCCCGGAAAAGTTCAACCCAAGCGTGAAGCGGTAAGGTCTTTTTATCCCCGTCTATCGTAATGTAGTTTTTGTTGATTGATGATCAATGAAAGAGTTCAAGATGAAAATCTAATAACATATTGTGTACACAAAATAAGTACTTATCTGTATTCCCACGTTGATATCTTTCTGAATGTAAATATGACACCCCATAAACTGAATGTTTTATCGGCTGCCACTACCATTCCAATTTATTGTGGTCATTTTTGTCTACTTCGAGGGTGACCAATTTTTAGGGGAGAATTTATGGGTTTTATTATGTCTTTTTTGGTCTTAAACAGGTTGAACTACGTATTTGTATAACTTATTTGGGAGTTCACACCATTAATCAAAGACTTTTACTAATTTTCATTTATAATTCTAAAGATAAAATTGATTTTCAGGTCTTTGAATTAATTAAGAGATAACGAGAACTATTTGAGAAAAAAAGCTAGTCACAATCAAAGCATAAATAAATATACAATACCTAAATAATTATATATTCTTAGCCTATAATTACATTAACTGTTAATAATATTAAGACGATATACAGAAACAGGTGTTAGGACTCATTTTTTCTTGACTTCACCGATAACGAGTGTCAAGCAACACGTAAAACGAATAAATTTGTAGCAACTTTACAATTTATCAAATAGATACAGATCATTGTCGTTCAGTAGTCGCCTTTCCCGCATTGTAATCCGTTGTTTGGGATACTGTACGGAGCGTACTCACAAAATATTCTGATCTCGTACAGAAGTAACGCCCTCCGCTGCCGGCCCCCGCTATTTATACCTCAGTTATTGGCACTTCTTCAATGTCAGTCGCACCCTGTGCCTGTCCCCTGATCCCCTAAACCCCACGGATCCCTCCGACATACATTACAAAACACCACTCGAATGCTAAGGGCTATACAAAATTATATCAATTGCATGGATTTTATTGTCAAATTACAATGTCAGATTTAGCACCTCATCTGTTATCTGCAGTCGAAGGGTTCTCTATGTATATGTTTTATGAAGAATCATATTTCTAAATGTATATACTTACTACAGATAAGGAGATACGTTAGAACCTTGTCGCATATAGTTAAGAAACCATAGATACATATCGTAATGTAAACAAGGATTTTTATCGGTGTTCAGCATCCGGTCGGTGAATACTAAGAAACGACCCGACTAACTTGTTAATGTTGAAAATAAATATTAATCGTTTTAATTGCCGCAAAGAGCCTTACATGTTGCTCGACTGCATTTAAACGAATGCTAGTTGTACAATATATTTTTTTTCCTTCATCTTGGCGTAATCTTTCAAATATTATAAACTACACTTTGCTCTCATCAAAAACTTCATGAAAGTAACCACTACGATTAAACTTTTAAACCTACTTAATTTAAGATGGTAACACTAGTTCTAATATGTTCCATGAATTTCAAGTTTACATTTAAATGAGCCATAAGATTTATAAACAAATTTTAAAATGTAACATGACTTCCGTTTGAATAAGTGGTGAAGGTAAAACAAAGGATTTTGTAATAAGTAGAGACCCATTATGCATGATTATTAAAGCTATTTGTAGTCCATAAATCATGTCTTGGTTCTGTTACCAACCGGTACACGTAATTACGTAAAATGATTTACGAATAGAAATATAAATGCATTTTATATTATGCATACAAATTTCAATGTGAGATTTTATTTATAATAATATTTAATAATCGGCAGACAAACACACACATTGTTGTACATCCCTAAGCGAAGCAAGTTACGCTTGTGTAATGGGTGATATACAACGGACCACTCTGGGGCCGGTTCCAAATACCCAGACTATAGTAAATAACAGAAAGTTCGATTCCGAAATTGATCATGCCAGGAATCGAGCCCGGAGCTTCTGCTTTCCCTTCGAATTCGGCCGGCTGGGACTTAGCCCGCTCGACCACAGAAGCCTTCATGTCAGATTAAATGTCATATCGCTCGCTCTCTTTTAAGCCCCTTATTCAATGTACAGTATGTATATTTCAATATTGTAATCTAAAATATTTAGTATAATCTCTTTATCTACCTCTACCTATCTATACTAATATCATAAAGAGGTAAAGTTTGTAAGTTTGTTTGTAGGAAGTAATCTCTTAAGCAGCTGAACCGAGTTTGAAAGTTCTTTGACTAGTAGAAAGCTACATTACTCTTGAGTGACATAGGCCGTATTTGAATGTTATTTATAATATTTCTAATACGGCCAGCGAAATAGGAACGGGTCGGATAGTATACAATAAAAAAGTTAATAAAGTTCCAATCTAGTTTATACCAAATTAGCGACTTTTTCATTAGATTAGATGTGTTTATCTAGTAAAGCAATGGCTAATTCCTAAAAATCCTTATGTAATACTCACCAAGATAATACTAATCTAGTGAGAATTTAGAAGATTAACGAACATTTTAGTAGATACAAGTAACTAAACTACCAAAAAATAGATAAATTTATAAAAGTAACGATACCATTCACATGGAAATCGATTCAGGCTTTAAAAATTATAATAAAATATTCACACCTAACCTAAAAACATAACATACTTCTTCAGGCAGTCTTGTTAAAAATCTTAAATGATTCGGACAGTTGCCAAAGGGGCACACTCACGGCCACATAAAATGAGCCTCACTGACACGTAAAAGGTTTACGTTATCGATTATGAAAAAGTGTATTTCAATATTACAGATGCGAGTTCTACTATTTATAGTCGCCGATTGAGCCGTAACACGCGTGAGATGTTCGCATACTCAAGATGAAAATAAGCAGTTTAAGCATACCGAAATAATAATATATTAAGTGGTTACGCTTATTTTAACGCGTTTTTAATAACACCGCTCCCGTTCATTACACACCTACTCATTGATTAAGACATTTTCGATTTGCCTTGTTTGAAAGGATACAATTTTATTTTCAGCTTTAGTGTTGGTTTGGTTTTTCGTTTAAAATATGAGTGTTTTGATATTGGGATCTTATGCATACTTCATTATGTTGTTGTTTAAACATTTAACGTACCTAATTTAAATTGCATAATTGCCTACAGACATATATTACTACAAATCAAGGTGGCCTGTCGTGTGCGTCATTGCGTGCGTGTGTGCATGCGTCCCTGTGCGTGTGTGTGTGTGTGTGTGTGTGTGTGTGTGTGTGTGTGTGTGTGTGTGTGTGTGTGTGTGTGTGTGTGTGTGTGTGTGTATGTATGTATGTGTGTGTGTCTGTGCCTGCGTGTGTGTGTGTGTGTGTGTGTGTGTGTGTGAGAGAGAGAGAGAGAGAGAGCGTGTGTGTGTGTGTGTGTGTGTGTGTGTGTGTGTGTGTGTGTGTGTGTGTGTGTGTGTGTGTGTGTGTGTGTGTGTGTGTGTGTGTGTGTGTGTGTGTGTGTGTGTGTGTGTGTCTGTGCGTGTGTGTGGTGATGTTATGTGTGAACTCGTTTGTCCACCGGGCTAGAGGGTATCCTACACTACATTTATTTCCACCATGTGCTTTTGATCCTGCAACATCTATGAAGAGAGCTCATTGCCACTTTAACCTCTTACTCGTACCTCTTACAAATATCATCGTTTCTGGTTTTAACCTTTAAATAAAATCTGTTCGACATAGCTGGATTGTTAATTAATGAACCAGTCTAGTGAGACTGGTTGGTGTCATGGTAGTAATGGTACGGGAACATACAGTGGTATGTCTCCGTCTTATTACCATATGTCATGACAGCCTGGTAGATTACAATGCTCGAAGATATTCGTATTCAGGCATTGTGGGCAACACATTCATGAACATGAAAATTGGACTAGTTTCGCTAAGAAAGTAGACCTAGTAATATAATAATTATTATTATTATGTACTTATTTTTATCAATTTATTAAATGATACCAAAACTTCTATCTGCGCAACCAGTGCATATTAATATTCACAGATTATAATTACTGTGTATAATTACGAGTGGGTAGAAAACGCCGTCGTCAACTAGTCGTGGGTGGTTGCAAGTTGTAATTAACAATACTTGATTGCAATATTCCAAGTCTCATTTACATAAACCGTAAGGAATATGCGCAAGGTCCGGATTAAATATATATTTCATATTTGCAATACTATAACTAGCATAGGAGTTGATAAAAAAATTAAAACATACTTTGACGTTTGAAATTCCTTTACAGAAATTGATCTACACTATGGATGGGTTCGTATGATTGCTTTTTTCCAAATCAACTAAGGTGATTGAATTTTCAAAAATCAAATGATACCTGTATAATTTTGATCAAAATCGATTCTGAGATTAGTTTGAGTATTTTTCATTATCATTCTTAAGTATAAGTATATAATATCTCGTATAGTAGTCATCTATTACTTAAATATTATTACTTACTATACATTAAAAATAAAAAATCTTAATATTCACAATTTTCTAGATAGCTACTCATCTAATCGCCGTTACAGTTGATCTCAACAAATTGTTTTATCTCGTTAAGCTTCTATACAATAAAATAGATGTTTAATTGCTTATAGTGACTATAAAATTATATTAAATATAAGTAATTGAACATGTTAACCCAACTATAGATTTCTTGAGGAAATAAATTAAAAATTAACCATTTTGATAAAGCATGCAGTCATAAAACATGCACTTTTATTTTTAACTAGGTACCTTTTAACGCTTACCACATAAATATAATCAAACATGGAACTGTCTCCATGTTTGATTGTATTAATCTTATAATTTTCCATATTTTGCACGAGACAATCATCTGATTTTTGAAATTTATTCCTGCCTATGTATCAAAGTTAGACTTTAAGAGTCCGCCCTATGAATGAAGTCACAGTACCTCCATAAATTTGCAAACATTGAAAGTGAGTTACTTTCATTTGCACGTAAAAGTCTCATCATAAAATGAATTAGTTGCTGTCATATAGAATTTTTTTCAAAAGTAGTTTTGGAGAATGGAAATGTAGAATCGTCTACCATTCAATATCTAAAAAAATTGTATGTGTGTGCAGTTCACACGCAGTAGAAGTGAAACAAAGCATGACAAGGGGTGAGAAGGATTCTAAATTTCGTGACGTCGCCTTTCATATATATTATATCGTTATAATACATTTAAGCTTTAAAACACGAAATTTGAAGTATTAACGAAAAACTTCAAAACATTTCCAACTCTATCTGTAGTGTTTAAATTATTAAACATAATATATTCTGTCTGTCTCATTCTCTCGCAGGCTTAGTCCTATAGATTTATGTGTTCATCTCTTTTTAGTGTCGCTTTTTTGTTTCATCGCGTTTGAAATCACAACGATTCTAAAGAAGTTACAATTCAAAAATTTATACATTTCGATGAACTAATGTAAATTGCGTGCTAAAAAGTCTTAAAATAAAATTAATTTACATTTAAAACATTTAACATTACTAGCTGAAGATTGAAGATCTAGATTGTAAAACATCACGAAAACTAATAAGGTGAACTCTTAAATAAAATACAGGTTGTAATTTACGTAGAAACTGTATTGGCACCGATATCTATCGACATTGAGAGAAGTGAACAAAACAACGCCTATATCCTTCGAGTCAAACAATACCGTACCGTATCGAGGTGTCCCACTCCGCAAAGAACCTTACAAAGGTGAAATGTACCCCACCGTCTCCCCCTACTGTATATATTAAGATCTGTATCTGAGATTTACGCGGCGCGTTTTGACCGCGATTGTATCTTTGAGTCGCGTAGAGCCTAACTGTCCGTAGGTAACATTACATCTGTCCTTTACCTGTTGTTCCCCTCTTTATTTACTGTTTAGTACCTACTTGGCATGGAATTTTTGCTTCCTAACATCAAGGTGGTGTGTTTAATAGCCTATTACATTTATCATCTAAAAATGAAATCATTTAATCCATACGAAAAATTATACATATTATAAACGCGAAAGTAATTCTGTCTGTGACGCTTTCATCGCAAAACCACGGTTACGATTTTACTGAAAGGTATATATGTAGTCTCAATACCAAGAATGGACCTAGGATGCTTCTTATCCCGGAAAACAGGATAGTTTCCGGGATAAAATTAAGTAAATATCAATGCAATGTAACCTGTGTGAATGATTGCTCTCAAAATAAACTAGGGTCTAGAAGCGTTCTCACTGTCGTGAATCCACGGGAGAAACCCTAGTTAAATATATACAGAAGCTGCATAAATAATGATTACTCATATTGTGATAGTCGCTAAATAAAACACATGTAAAACAACGCCTCTTTTTTTTAAACGGTCGGAGCAGAGTAGACTTAATTTGCAAAGAAGATACGTCTGTAGTCTGCTCTCGGTATTGATAATAAAAAGGAATACATATTTACTAGGCAGAATACTCAGCATGGCCTCTTAAAATGTAAAAAACGCAAGTAAAATTGTTAAACAAGTCCATTGTAGACAATTGAATTATTTGTGATGTTAATATGTCTTCGTATACTTCATTTCATATTTCATTATAGAACTATTCAAATTCATATCAGATTTTAATATCTAAATTATTTAGCAGACTTTAAATGAAATTGTTTATTATATTCCACATAAATTTCTATAACAACATAGTATGCCGGTCGGAATATCAGTAAATCACGTTAAAGCGTGTCGCCCGACTTCCTCGTACGTGTGTAACGTGCGGCCCTGGTCAGCGAGCCAATTTGTTTTTATTGAGACTACCCCCGAGTTATGCAAACTGGTCGGAAATGCTGAGCCCGCTGTAAACAAACTTAAACGCGGCCAGTTTCCGACGACCATTGGGAGTAAACTAAGCACGAGTAATCCACTGTAGAAACATGAAATCGAAGCAGGTCAAGTTAGACTGGGCGTTTTGACCAGGTCCACCTTTAATCTCGAAGCGAATGTTTTCACAAGCGTCTGCGTTTGGCCTCCGAGGCCGTGGTCAGACGTGTGTAAACAATACTCAACGTTAATAGAGATATAAATTGTACGCATTCCATTTAATCCCTTTGAGAGCAATCGACACCTATGGCGCGTTACGAAATTGCTTGTTATCGCGCCGAGCAGACGTCTACAGCGCCCGTAAATGTGTAGACTTTTGGACTTAGGTTTCATAGCAATATCTTCCTTCGAGCGAAACAGACGTCAGATCGAACCACTGAAGTTTACTTTGACCGGTCCTATACTAACAAGCTTCCTTCATATTCCAGTTACTAACAAAATATTTGCAACTTCATACGCTTGTGGTATATAATGAATAATAAAGAAGATAGGGACTTTTAGACTAAAGAGATGTAATGAGTTGAGATATATCGTATATTTCTATTACAAAATGGGAAACATCAACCCTAACTGGGAGACGAGAAATCTTAAAAATAAGGTCACAAATAAAATAAGTTATCGATTACCATAATCGAATTATGTGAATTCATTTCAACAATTAGTAATTTGAAAACACTTACACCACACGATTAATTCATTCAAATAACTAAACCCACTACAATTATAAAAAATTATGAACATAATAAAAATAAATCTTAAAATCACTCATCTTTTTACAATCTGGGCCCAACAATATATGAAAGCGTATCCGTCTCCTTTATAAACTTAGTAAAGCAAAGCTAGATTACAATATTAGAAAAGACTGTACCCAAATTTCATATTGTTCGAATAAAATAGACTCAAAACAAATTAGCAGACGATATCGTATCAACATTAGCATAACGCTGTTGGCATAAACCGAGTGAACTGAAGCTTTCTTAATGTTCGTCGGACTGATGAACAATGCCTCCGCTCTTGTTCTCAGCGCTATTGAGTCACGTCGCACTAAGCATTAAGTACTAATAAGCTCAACTACTTGTAATGCTACACAACACCAATGTTGTCGCCAATAAAATCTATTTTATTGCCTTACATTCGTAAATTAGCTCGATTTTAAATAATTTGATTCAATAACTGTACATTTCAAATCTAAACAGGGACATTTGAAGACGACAAGCGTGTTTATTTTTTATTTTATAGATACTAAAATTATGTTAGATTTATTTGATGAAGACTTAGTTTAATATTGATGAATTTGCTTTAGAATATGTGTTTATCAAAAACTTAGTATTTATTGTCCACACTTAAGAGCTCAACAATGTAGTTTGTCGATCTTTTTTTATCGATTTCTTTCATTGAACGCGAGATGTTTGACAATTGTTTATGCATACAATGCTGACTAATAGGTGCCTGAATGAACTGATATGTCACATACATTTTAAACTGAAAACATGTTCTTAGATTCGTATAAGTTTCAATAGTTAGACTTTATTAAAAAAACATTTGCCTAACACTTGTCATGTTATCAGTTATTAATTATTGTACATTTTTAAATATATTTATAGGATATACCAACAGATTGCTTTCAGTTAAAAAATGAATCGGCGATCAAACACATAATTTGTTAAAATTAACAGTACATTGTTTTAATGTAAATTACAAACCAAAAAAAAACTTTTTCATGACTTTTATATAAAGAATAAATAAAGTCAGTTAAACTATAAGAAAAAAAATATGTACCTATATATTATGCGTAGATTACTATTGTTTGTCTAATATTTAAAACATCACAATACTTTGATCGATAGAAGAGTAATAAACTTTTAGTTTTACGCCAACAGGACAAGAATTAAAATTGCAAAGTAATATATTCCTATCAACAAAGGCTCAGTTTTTATAGTTCCAGGATTTTTCAATGTCGATACAAAATGAGCATTAAGAATGCGTTACTAATATATATAGAATTTGAATATGTTTATTACTGTTACTACACCAGCGAAAACCAATAATTATGTTTTTTTACGTGGGTTTAATTTTGTCCAAGCATGAAAGTTTTAATATTCTATATTAAAATATCTATGAAATGTTGACCTATAAATTCATCTCTTTTTATTATCACATTTATATAATTACTAGCTGACCCGGTAAACTTCGTACCGCCTCAGTATCAATAAATAAAAAAGCTGAATGATAATTGCAGAATGTTTCAACTTTAGTAAAAAATGTAGTCAAAACTTAACCGGAACAAAAAGAATACGTAATCAAAAAAAAATGCTCGATATGAATCAGGTTTTATTATTATTTTTAATTACACATGATGTTGCTAAAAAAAATGTTATGTCACAAAGGTTGGGAGCTTACAAAATAATGTTTGTAGTGTACGGTTCTAATTTGAAACTTGCTTACAATACAAATTAATATGATATCTTTATTTACATTAAATACAACACAGATTAAATATAGTTAATCAGGTTTTATTATTATTATATATTACACATGATGTTACTTAAAAATAGTCACGTCACAAGGATTAGGTACTTACAAAATAAATTTTGCCAATAATACTAGCTATTCTTTTAAATTTAATTTGATTTCTGAACGAATTTTAAATTTGATTGATTTCTAAACGACGGGACGAACATCAAATGTTTGACAGGAATAGTTTCTAAGGGAAAGCGAAATTGTTGTTTTCACTATATTCCAAGCATTTCTTTCATATTTAATCTCCTTTTAAACCTTCCCTGGACTTCCACAAATACTTCAAAACAAAATTAGCCAAAACAGTCCAGCCATTCTCGAATTTTACCGAGACTAACGAACAGCAATTGATTCATATATATGTAGATTTAGCATAGCAGATATGCCTAGTCTGCTAGAAAAACATAAATCTTCAAATGTCCTCCAAATACTCAACATCATCATAAATATTTTATTTTAAATTAGCATAATGTATATCCTGAATTCAATGATAACTTTACTGTTTTTAACATTGATGAAGTAACACATTGTTAATCACGTATTATTTCATCAACGGTTTTTAACGTCTCTGGGTGAGTGCAAGGCGGCGCTGTAATGCTGTAAGCTGCGTATGACGTGACACTGTAAATGCACTATAGTGGTGTCTCTCAGACGCCTGACGTGGCGTATATACATAGGTACATTGTGTGCGGAGCCCATATGTCGTACACTGTGTCTGTAGTAATTGTTGAGCACACCAAACATAAAACACGGCGCGTTTTTGACATTAACTAATCTGTCAAACAAATCTCTCGATTGATGCTAAATGCTGCATTCAGCATTTGCGACATACCACGGCCTAATAGTATCAGTTGGCTTTCACAGTATGTCACTCTATCTGATAAATACTATAAACTGTCTAAACGTTGCATTTTTCGCCACTTATCGCTTGTCTTTTCTATCCATGCATACTTACATTGGCTGTCAAACAGATAGCATTGGAGTCATTTCTTTAATAAAGAAAAAAATAGAAGCGTATCAAATAATATTATATATTTTTCATTATTCTCTTTTTTCAGCAACGGATGCCAGTATTGAGACAGATATAACCTGCCTTTTTTCCTTTAGTCAGTTATGTAATAAAGTAGTACTCAAACTTAATAAAAGTTGGCAGTTATCAAGAAAGCTTGCCACCAGTTTCGTCATTAAGGTAACGCGAGAAATAATGTTCGGAAACCTTGTTACGAGAATAAGGCTCGTCTGTTTCCCAAAATAAAATCTTCAGATTTTCCTCTTAAGTAAGTACTATTATACGAATAAACTTTATTATTGCCTACTCGGAAACATTTTGGCCCCGTTTCACAACTTTGTTACAAGTTAACTTCATTTACTTGCACCAGTATGTTTAGGTATGTGTGAAATTTCTCAACTCAAACCGATAATGTTGTAAACAATTTCTTAGAAACAGTTGTTGGGAATCAGAAGTAGTTAACACTGTATAATATTTTATTATTTACTCATATTCTTATTTTTTAGACCTTTAGGTACCTATTTATTTATAATTCAGCGCTTCATGATGTGTCATATTACCTACATAGGTACTTACAAGACAGAATACATATGACGAATCATCACTACCCACATACATATACTTTTCGCTTCATTTAAATTATCGAGAGAAGTCTGATATCTGGAGAGGTCAGCCTGTTGGAGCAGGCCGAGATTCGTCAGGGCTGAAGGCGCATGTGCAAGCGAACCCACAGCCCGGGCAATGGATGCCAGGAGAACAGACAGATTTTATAGTGCGTATTCTCTGCTTTAGTCATTCTGGCGAGTCTCACACTCCCCTCGGCGTGTGATACACAATCCGCAAACAGCATTTCACCTCGGAAAAAAGGTACAAGCATGCCCGCATTAGTTTGCATCAGGCAAGACAGTGTCCTGCCATGACCCGGGGATTGCCCTCGACAAATCGTCAAATACATCTCTGTGGTCTTAATACAGGTGATGGATGATGTAAGTCTCTGAGAATCGTCACATTCATTAATTCTACACACTGTGACCATCTTAGCATTCTTATATTATGCTCGCTACATCGTTCTATATGCGTTCAGCAAACAGGCAAACGGCCCACCTGATGGAAAGTTGTTACCATCGCCTATAGACATCTGTAACACAAAGGTGCTAACCAATATATATATATATATATATTCAAATAACCTATAATGTGTATTAGATACAAAAGCTCGTCTTCTTTATTTAATTGTAAAGATATACCTACCAAATAGCTTCCACCCCTGGTCTAGAATATGCCACCATAACACATTCCGGCATTAATAGCCAGGTTCCAGTCTCCCATTAGAGGGTGACCGCAGATTGGTAGCACCTTTAGTGTTATAAATGTCCATAGGCGATGGTGATCGCTTTCCATCAGGTGGGCCGTCTGCCTGTAAGCTGAACTCATTCAATATTAAAAAAAATCGAACAACGTGGAATATAATCTAAAGTTAACAATTAATAAGGAAACATAAATAATATGAAATATATTACTATATGAATAATATCAGTAGTAATTATCTTCATATAATTATAGCTTCTGCCCGCAACTTCGTCCGCGTGGATTTTTTTAACTATCCTACGGGAACTCTTTAATTTTTCGGGATAAAAAGTATTCTATATATTGACTAGGGATCTAAGTTTCCACCATACCAAATTTCATTTAAATCGGTACAGTTGTTTCGGAGATTAGCCGGTACAAACACAAAGAGAGAAATAAAAAATTTGAAAAAATCTAAATTAGTTCTATTTCACTTCTTACATCCCCCTGACTCGGTTTTTAGCATTTTTTTTTCATTGTACAGAAATTCGACCTCTACAGTTTTATTATATGTAATTATAGTCATATGTATAGATTATCATAACAATGATAACATAAATTAATTTTGAATATAAATACCGTCAGAATATTATTACGTAAGTATCGTATTTCAATTGAAATAACGTGATAATGTCAGTAAATCTCTTTGCAGTGCTTTAAAATGAGTAAATTTTAAAGGTTTTCCATTTTTTCATATGATGCATACCTTAAATAAATTCTCAGAATTGTAATTGTACGTGGTCAGCTTGTGGTATGAACAGAATCATTAGAAGCTGTTTCCGAGAAAACATTTCAGAATATGAACATCAAGAGTAACGCATATCTTTATATTGTAGGTACATACATTATAAAGATATGTGTTTAATTTTAAAAACTGGATTCATTCATAGTCGACAATAAAAAAGTTTTTACGCGTAACATAGGTATTTATTTACGGTATTTACTGTGCTAGAATTATATATATACAGCAATAATATTATTTGAACAAATATTAATGAACTCTTTTAATTAGTTAACACATTTGGTGTCTTTTCTTTCACCTTCTCCGAATTATTTGGGTTCGATCTTTTCCTTTCATGCTCCTTTATTCTGGCATATAACTGCGGTCACACTACAGATCATCATGTCATCCTTCACACAATCCATGTATCTCTTTTTTGGTCTATCTTTACATTTGTAATCTTCCAGTTTAACATTCCTTTTGTCACGTCACTTTCATTTCTTCTCATTATATGCCACCTTAGTGTCATATATACCTTACAATTTTGGTAGATATTATAGTATCATCTATATTTTTGTGTTATAAATCTATTTATGTATACATCGCGTAATATAATAATAATTGACCATAAACGTCCCACTCCTGGGCTCAGGCCTCCCACTTTAGGGGATCGTCCAAGGCGGCTTGGCAGGTTTGACACATCGGTTATCTCTATGTGCAGGTTACATCACGATGTTTTTCTTCACTGCTGTTACCACGTGCTAATTGTAACAATATGCACATTAGGTACGAAAATTGCCTAGTGGAGCATGTTTTCCGGCCACGATTCGAAACCGCTCCCTTTTTTGGAACGCGTGCGCTAACCATTACGCTACCACGACTTTACATCGTACATTTACATGAGATTATAATAAGTGACATTATATTAAAATAATATAAGTAATAAGTGTTGCAAAACAGTATTAATCTATATATAAAAAAATGAATCCCTATTTCCCTTGGTCACGCCATCACGCGTGAACGGCAGGATCGATTTCGCTAATTCTTTTTTCGTTGTGTTTGTTATTATCAGGAGAAGGTTGTTATGAGAGAAAAAATTAAGAAAATTGCGCGAAAATTAGAAAATTTAAAAATACTTAACCACCATATAAAATTATTTCTGATCTAACCTTAGGGCTTTGGACAATATAAACTTTTTTAATGTAACCTTATGACGTTTGACAGAATTGACAGAATGCGTGCTACAAATATCGTCAAAGAGTATGTAGAAAAACTGAATATCGTTTAAAACAGATGCTTCAGTCAGAGTTATTTTATTGATAAAATACATATAAAATAATTAACTCGAGAACGTCTCGACCAATTCGGTAATTTTTTTTTCATATGTTCCTTAAGGCATACGTAAAAGTTTTAATAAAACAAATTGCGTGGGCAATAGTAAGAACAACACTTTTATTTTCGGGTGTAGCGGCGCCACCTACTAGGTTAGCTGCAATGGGGTACCAGGAATTAGGTGAATTATTTCTGTGTGTGTTCAAGTAGGTCTCGGGATGGTTTAGATCCAAATTTGAACCAGGTAGATGGATGGCGATGCAATCGGGTTGCAGGATTTAGGTCAATTATTTTTGTGTGTGTTCAAGTAGGTCCCGGGATGGTTTAGATTCAAATTTGAACCAGGTAGATAGATGGCGCTGCAATCGGTTTGCAGGATTTAGGTCAATTATTTTTGTGTGTGTTCAAGTAGGTCCAGGGAGGATTTAGATTCAAATTTGAACCAGGTAGATGGCGCCGCAATCGAGTTCAAAGAAAAAGGTCAATTATTTTTGTGTGTGTTCAAGTGGGTCCAGGGATGGTTTAGATTTAAATTTAAACCAGGTAGATGGCGCTGCAATCGAGTTCCAAGATTAAGGTCAATTATTTTTGTGTGTGTTCAAGTGGGTCCCGGGATGGTTTAGATTCAAATTTGAACCAGGTAGATGGATGGCGCTGCAATCGGGTTGCAGCATTTAGGTCAATTATTTTTGTGTGTATTCAAGTGGGTCCAGGGATGATTTAGATTCAAATTTGAACCAGGTAAATGGCGCTGCAATCGAGTTCCAAGAAAAAGGTCAATTATTTTTGTGTGTGTTCAAGTGGGTCCAGGGATGGTATAGATTCACGATTGAACCCGTAGGTGGCGCCGCTAAACTCCTCCTAAGCGGTGGGGCCGATTTTGATAAATATTTATTTTTATTTAAGTGGATTCTAGAAAAGTTTAGATTAACATTTGGTCCTGGTAGATGGCACTGCAATCAGCTTCTAGATTTTTATTTTTTAAGGCAGGAAAACGTCTGCCGGGTTCAGCTAGTAAATATATTGTTACGACCGACAACGACTAATGCACACCTGCAGTTTATTACCTTTGGACTTCTTTTGTTTACCTTATGTTTAAAATTTGTAATTAGAAAACAGCCTATTGTGTACTGTACTCGTTTATGGCCGTTTGCAGGCATAATTAGGCAGATGTGCAGATTACGAATTCTAAGAAATTCGATCTATGCGGACGGGCACCCATATTGTATCGGTGCAGCATATAGCAATGGTCCAATGGGGAGATCAGTAGTCTAGCGATGGTCACAAACGAGACAAGACGTGTGTACATTCGATAAGCTATACAGTGACAAACTCTGCGCGTGTTATTAAATCGTGTATTACGTTTGTATTGGTTGTGTCCAGTTATATTTGTACCTATGTTATACGTGTTTATATAGTTCTAATAAATTCTATAGTAATTCCAAACGGCATTTTAATTCGAGTCCCGTAACTCGTAACAATATATTTAAAACCTCGACGATAATAATAAGAACATCCTGAAACAAATTATACTGGTGTTGATTTGATAATCGTATGTGATAAAAAAGTTTATTTTTTAACACCAAAAGACCTTGAAACTGGTTTAAAATTGTAACAAAGCAACTCATTGTTTAAATAGTAGACTATAATTGTTTAAAAATAAAAGTTACGATCAAAGTTAAAGGTCAGAAAACTTATTGCATATGTTTTTCGCGTAATCTGAATAGGTATAATACGTTATATAACCATACCAGCATCAACAAATACAACCTTGAAAGGAATATGGGGGCACACATGCGTGCACTGTCTTGGACGCCTCGTCTAATGAATAGGCAAGTGACTTCGAGCTGACGACACATTGAATACATAGAACATAACGAACCCTGTGTTGTGAATAAAGATGGCATTGACATTATTCATTCACTGAGCTCGATATAAGAGTACCTAAAGTAAACTCAGTTTAAAAAATACGTTAGAAACAGCACGGAATTAAAGAATTAAAAGAATTAAAGAATTTATTCGAAAACATTAACATAGTATACAGAAACAATTTGGTGTCGCAAACAACTGCTGTAGTATAATACTGTGTTGCAGTTGTTAGCGCCCACTTCCAGACAATTCATTTGTTATACATTATAAAAAGAAAATTATATTGAAGTTTATACATTTGGAAATTTTTCGTGTTTATATTTTAAATGTATAGATGTGTGAATGGCTGTGTATATGTATGTATGTGTATATGTGTGTAGTGTGTATGTGTGTAGTGTGTATGTGTGTGATGTGTGTACAAGTGAACGAGTGAGTGTGTGTGTCTTAGTAAACTAGTGCAGTCAGTTTAGTAATTTCTCGGTGTCGTCATAAGAGAGTTCTATTAGCCAGTTGAATAACTTTGATTTACATTCGCGATGAGTAAGAGACTATATATTTAGTAACTTATTAACTCTGTTGTAAATTTTGGGACTAAGAAAGTAAGCATGTCGGTCAGCTAATCGAAGTCGGCATGGTACAAGTGTACAAACTAAATCGTATCTTCTTTTATTGTATATAATAGGATCAAACGGTAAAATACGGTGCTTATGAAGTACTAACTGCATAATAAATAGTTTCCTTACAGAAAGAACCTTGCAAAGAGTGTATAGATCGGAAGTCGGAAATCGTATTGGCTTAAACAAAATCACTTTAAGAACTGCTCGTTGAGCTCTTTCAAGTCTTAAGAGAGTTGATTTAGCTGCTCCACCCCAGGCTGTAATGCAATAGGATAAAATAGATTGTCCCAGAGTATAACAGACTGTTTTTAAAATTTGCATACCAACAACATTCCTAAGTGATTTGAAAACATAAATCAATTTACGCACACGAGAAATTAACACTTGTATTTGAGGTTTCCAAGTCAAAGTGTTATCAATTAAAATACCTAGGTACCTTATATAATCTACACGGCTTAATGGGGCACACGTACAAATAACAGACCGATCAAGCTTACAATTATGAGCAAGAATTGTTAAGGACACAGGAGGCAATAAAGAGATGTTAGGGGAAAAAGGTACAAATTTAGTTTTATCAATATTTAATGTGAGTAAGTTATTTGAAAGCCACAGCATGACAGTATTACAGGAATATGGAGGATTGGCAAACGTTGAGCATACTTATATGTATGTACTATACTTTTTTTTATTTATCTGTCTCTCTGACTGACAAGTTTATATTTATATAGTTTATTCCAGTTGTTTTTTTATTGATGTTTAGAATAATATAAGATATAATATTTATTACCTATATGTCCTTGTTTCTTTTGTTTACACCCGATGTGTATACTGCTGCAGAATGTATAGTAAGAAACTTTAGCTAGGGACTTTTAATATAGCTACTAGCTTTTTGTATAAAATCGGTCTACAGGCAAATTGGAGAGGCCGTAATCTTTGACGCGTAACACGAATATTATCAAATATAAAAAAAGTGGTCCAAAATTCCGTACATTCCTTATAGGTAATGAACGTGCATTTCTATATCATTTGGTTTTAACGGAACTCTAAAACAACACATTTATGCGAAAATACTCCAATCTTAAAAGCTGAAAACGTTAATAATATATTTAAGTATTACCGCCCTGCATTCTTACAAATTTTCTACCCTCTGATTTATAAGTAGGGAAATGGCTACTTTTAATGATTTCAAAAGCGACGAATGAAGATTATGATAAGGATTCAATTTTTGCTAAAATGATCACGGAACCCTAAATTACTTGTATTTGGTTTAGACTTTTCAAAATGTAAAATTCATAACCCGGTATAGTGAAATATATGTAGGACACCTACTATTGCTATTTTAAATGCACTTCAATATTATTTTATTAATTTAGCTATTTGAATTTCTGTTTTACAAATAAATCAAACGAGTGAAGTTAAATTATTCGTCTAGTCCACTTTCGACATGTTCGAGAAAGTTATATTCAAACTGAGAACATTTTACGATTATTTAAAAAGCAGATATTTCCTAACACAATTATACTGCATTATCAAAAATACGTAATTGATAATAAAGAACTTGTTAAGTTGCAGACTGAGAATGTAAATGTTAGCACTGACTTTTAATATTCGAATATAATAATTGAATTTTTATTTTCTGTCTTTTCTTTCATCTTTTCCCAATTATTTAGGATCGAGTCAATATCTTTTTTCCTTCCATACACCTCTATTCTGACATATGCCCTCTGTCACACCACAAATCATTATGTTATCCTTCATACAATCCATCCATCTGTTTTTTGGTCTACCTTGATATATCTATCTTAGTTAAGTCAAAGTCAAAGTTTATTTATTTCTAAAATATGAGTATTTACATATCAAATTATGCATGATGGTATAAAAGTAAAGGTGCATCATGTTTGGCCAGTTAAGTATACAAAAATTACAATAGGTAAATACATATAATTAATTAAATTTCCTACAAATAATGTCATAATAATTAATAATAAAAGAAAAAGAATGGATAAAAATTATTATTAACAAAAACATAAAAAATAGTAAATAAATATACAAGGTAAATAATAATATTTAAATAATTACTATACATACTACTATATAATTACTACTAACTATTGACTACAACTATTATTTTATTAATATCTCTCTCTCTCGCTCTCTAAGAATAAAGAATTATCTATCTATTTATCTAAGATAACTCTTTATTGTACACCAGTAAAAAAAAGCTAACAGACTAAAACTATATCTATTGTGCACAAAGAGCGGCCCTATCGCTAAAAAGCGATCTCTTCCAGACAACCCCAGGAATAAATTGACATGATAGCGGTGATGGTATTCGTAATATAATACCTTTACATTTGTACCCGCCAATCTTCCAGTTTAAAATTCTTATAATTATTACTATAACTTATATAACAGACTTGCGTTGCGTACTTGCTAAATTACTTGTTGCATTTATTTTAAACTACACGTTTAATGTGAGCATGTAAACACTTTATCTTCAACAACTTTACATGCAAGTGTAGGTACTTATAATATATTGTGTATAGTCAAGCATTTTGTTTAATATATATTCTTTTTACAATAGTCGGTTCATTCGAAAAGTTTTGTAGAATAACAAAAACATATAAGGGAAGTTCATAGTAAGTGGTATAGTAGATAAAAATATAAAATGTGTAAAATTGACGATAGTATTCATTTAGATGTACCGAAATAATAAAATTATTCAAACAAATTATACCAGTTATTGATACCAGTAGGTATAACTAAATCGTAATCGACCTTATGGTGATTTTAACACTCCCGATTATTCCCCAAGGGATGAATCTTAATTATAAAAAACAATGTGTGTGTGCATTTCACACACAGTAGAAGTGAAACAAAGTGCTTCAAGGGATGGGATTCTAAATTTCGTGACGTCACATTTCATATATTGTATCGTTATAATATATTTCGTTTTTGTTTTATTTATTTAAGCTTTAAAACACGAAATTTGAAGTATTAAAGAAAAACTTCAAAACATATCCAACTCTATCTGTATTAGCAGTATTTAAATTATTAAATATAATGTATTCTATCTGATTCTCTCGCAGGCTTAGTCCTATAGATTTATGTGCTATCTCTTTTTATTGTCGCTTTTTCGTTTCATCGAGTTTCAAATGACAACGATTCTAAAGAAGTTTCACTTCAAAATTACTTAATATAATAATAATCATTGAATTAAAGTACGGTGAATTTTTTAGACATATAAACCTTGAATGCTGGATTGTGCAATGAGTATTAACACGAATAAATTAATTATTTTAAAAATAAACGTGACAAGGAAAGGTTGCAAACTCACCTTAATTGTTAATATTTAGTGCGCCCTTTGCGCAAAAAATAATGCAACAAAACCACTTACGTTGGTTAAAACGCCTATTATGGAAATTAATTTCCGTCCAAATACACTTCGCTGCTTATAAATAAACCTTTTATATCTATATCGCTATTTTAAAATAAATAAAAATCAGACCGCTCGTACCGAATGCCCTAAAAGTCAAACGGAACAGCCACTCAGTGATAATTGATACGTTTTAGAAATAAACTTAGAAATAAAAACAATCGCGCATTTTTTAGGAACAATAAATCTTTGATTACATTAACGAAACGAGTTTTCCTTGTAGAAATATTAATATTGTCTCGTAAATCAAACGTTTGTTTCCTTAACTCTTTTGCTTTTTATGACTGACATCGTGTATGTCTGTCGCTAAGGCGATTCACAGATGTGCCACCAGCTGTTTCTATGATAGTCACGTTCGGTAACCTGACAATGTGTTCGTAGTTCGTTCGTACTCACGCTACGGTCTTTGCTCGTTAAATTTTTATTACTACAAGGCCGCCGGTTTATGGTCAATTCTAAACAGTTATTGTCTATGCACATACTTTTTTCTAAACGTCATCAATCACGTAGCGAGGTAGTTAAGATTGACAGTGGTTCGACATTTAATTGTTATTAAATGGTTTTTATTTTGGAACGGATTATGATGACTATCATCTAATTCTTTATTTGAATTTTTAGTATGTCTTGTCATTATTACGACGGTAATAATTTTTTCTCTTATGTTTTTGTCTCATTGAGTAATGAGTATGCACTGTTTGCTACAACTCTATTAAAGCGGACATTACATTATTCCATTTGCAGAGCGCTAAATCTGGTTTGCTAGCTAGTGCACTAGATGAACAAGCGCGGCAGAACCCACACGATTGCACTAGATAGGAATACTAACAGCCTGACTGCTTTAACACCATCCATATTTTACACGCTAGCTTACCCAGCGCTCTACAAATTGGATAATGTCTGCTTTATCCTTGGAAAAGTAATTGGATTACATAGTATTATATTTATTTAAAAAAGAACCTGAGATAGATAATTATGAAGAAAAAGATTTTTTAGCTACACATGTTGCTGTTTCTTCTCATTGAAAAGCACTACCTAACACATTGTGAAGCGGTGTACAGTTGTGGTATGAAAAGGATCACCAGCTTTCAAATTGATTCATTTAACGTTCCGCGAGCACATGTTACCTTTTCAAACTATGTCACGGAACAGACTACTCCACAGAAAATTATATTTAACTCTTTGACAATAAAGTTTAAAATTACTTAGATCGAAGTTGTTTGACTTTCTATTTTGTTTAAGAATATTGTTTGGAGATATAAAGCCTTTTGTTGGTTTATATATATATGATAAGCGTAATGATTTTATTCTCTTTATTTTTTATTGTTAATCTCAGTGTATGTTATTGTCAACATTGATATGTTATTTTTTCACATTTCTATATTTTATAAACGTAACATTTAATAAAATGTGGGCAGTACTGTTTCTTGTTCTCGTGCAAGCAAAAATCAACTTAAAGGTGAGGAACCTTTTCATTCCGCGACTATATATAAAATAGGAAGTAGATTTAAATTTTAACTTGTATGTACGACTTTCATAAAATCTCCTGCACTGAAACTTATTTTGATTAAAAACTTCTGAATTTGAATAATCGTGATAAGTGTTGCAGTAGCCCTTTCACGGATCACTAACCTAAGAATTGTCCTTAATCTAATTTACACACGAACATGTCTGACGAATAGTGGATTATTCCAACTGTGGATATTACATGCCGTTAGTTCTACGTCATTCTGCCACTTCATTGGATTACGATGAAGACAAAAATAGAACTATGATAAACGCGGATTCTACAATTTAATCCCAGAACGGTTTCGTGGATTATGCTAATTAGACAATTACTGGCAGCTTACATAACTAACAAGGCCTTAAATAATTAAATATCATTATGAAACACGTTTTTAATTTAATTATTTAAAACTAGCTAACCCGGCAAACTTCCTACCGCCTCAGAATCAATTTTTTTCATTTTTACTCACCTTTTAAACCTTCCCTGGACTTCCACAAATAATTCAAAATCAAAAGTAGGCAACGTCTTGCCGTTCTCGAGTTTTAGCGAGACTAACGAACAGCAATTGATTTTTATATATAAGATAAAATTATTTATACGGAGCACTTTGACGGTAAATCGAAAAGTGAAATTTTAATCTACTTTTTATTTAAAAAGAAGATATATTTTTAAAATAAGACGGAAATACCCGTCCCGTTTTTCGAAGCCGGATTAGCGGGTTTCACACGTCGATAACTACAACGAGGAAGTTTCATCACGATATTTTCCTTCACTGTCAGCACATAGTAATTTTTTTATTGATCGAGTTTAGCAGACAAGCAGACGACCCACCTGATGTAAAGCGGTTACCATTGCCTATGGACATTTACAACATCAAAGGTGCTACAAATGCGCTGGTGCTCTCTTAAGGGAAACTGGAACCTGGCCACTAGGACGGAATACAACTCAAGGTTGTTATGGCGACATACTACATACCACGGGTGGTAGCCATCCAGGCGGGTAAACACCCCACCACCTGGATGTAGG
Source organism: Dendrolimus houi (assembly GCA_039645545.1). Taxonomy (NCBI): domain Eukaryota; kingdom Metazoa; phylum Arthropoda; class Insecta; order Lepidoptera; family Lasiocampidae; genus Dendrolimus; species Dendrolimus houi. The sequence goes on along the minus strand of CM077125.1, from coordinate 14,936,401 downwards.
TTGTTATGTCATCCCTTAGGACGGGCCGCTCGGCTGAAGTAAATCGTATTCTTTCTCTATTCCTGCATGGATAAAGTGAGATACAGATAGAGATAGAGATAGTTAATCTAATAATAAGCATGTTAGCATATTGGTTAAAGTAATTGCCTAAATGGTGCACGCTTCCCGACCAGAATTTGAACCCATATAATTTGAATGAGATGCGTTTGCATTAGCCACAAAGCTCTCGAACTTCGACACGATGACGACTTCGAAATACGACTTCTCGACGATCTTAATAAAATATGATTTAAAATAAGAATCCGGAAACAATGGTATCTGTTGACTACGAAATGGTGGTTCAGCTAAAATTATATTTGGTGGGTACCCGGTATGATAGCAGAGACGATGTTTTGACTGCGAGTTAGTGCTATCGGCTTTCAACAACCACAAGTTCGTAATAAAGCAATTTGCGGGCGTGCCAACAAAACAATGGGCACCATTCTAAGCCTGTTTTAAAAGCTTTCGACACCGTGATTTAAAACCCTTTGACTTGTACCTTATTTGTAAACATCACGCAGCACAAAGGATTGCTGTTTTAACAAAACAACGAGAAGAGAAAAAAATAAAATTGCTCAACCCCATTGCCGTGAACCTTTTGTTTAGTTTTAGCGATTCACAACAAAGCTGGTGAAAGTTTGACAACTTTTTATTTATTTTTTGGGTATAGCAATAATTGGGAATTTTATAGACAAAGTCCATAATATCTATCTTATAAAGGCAGACAGACAAAATATATATTTGTTAATAAGTACTTTTTTACCTATGTAATATATCTAGGTACACATATCTGTACTTCAACATAAAAACCGTTAAAATTAGTGTACGTAAAGATTTAAAAATATGATAGTCTCTGTTAGTCCTTTAATTGTGAAAGGTTATACGCTTAAATCTACAAAAATTGAGCCTTAATTGACGCCAATAAACTGGTTAATAAAAAATACTTAAATACCTAGATAAGTAAATAACACAATATTTTCTGCTTGGGGTGGTTCGTAGAAAATTCTCTAAAGAAGTATAGTTCCCGGCACGAACTTGAGCGGTCAGCAGAAAAGTAGGAATCCCTTTGCGCATTGATCGTGGCAAATGTTATGAGATTTATATTTTTGTCTCTTCATTCGGAAGGGACAATACCTCATACTTCGAAAAAGGATCGAAATTTCACTGTTAGTAGGAAAGAGTGACCGCTCAAGAATCGTTCTGGTGACTAAATCTAAATGTATTAATTAATAGATAGTTAAAACTGACTCTATAAGTAGGCAATATATTATATTTTGTATAATAACAGCCATAAACATCCCAGTGCTGGGCTCGGGCCTCCCACTATAGTGGAATAGATAGTATATCCGCCACGCTTGTCCAAGGCGTCTTGGCAGGTTTGATACATCGGTTATATCGATGTACAAGTTTCATCGCGATGTTTTCTTTCCCAGTTGTTAGCACGTGGTATTTGTAATAAATGCACATTAGGTCAGAAAAACTGCCCAAGTGGTGCGCATGCGTCCCGGCCAGGATACGAATCCGCTCCCTTTGAGTTTGGCATGCGTGCGCTCCATTACGCTACCACAACTTAATATATGTATGGAACCATTAAAATATGAAACCATCTCGAGTCTATTTTTGTACCTTAATGTCTATGGTTTTGCGTAACACTGACCCAGTGGTCCTTTGTTGAGGTGAAAGTCTCTATTTGTTGCAAAAAATGTTAAACCCTTTCCTACATTGTTTCACAAATCTTTTTTAAGTTGCAAAAAGCGTCATAACCATTGTCGGCGTCTGAGAAAATAACGCATTGCAAAAAAGTATGAATTGTTAAAAATTACCATCGCAAAGTTGGTCGGTTGCAGTTTTTGTTAAGTACCTTTACACAATTACACAGGTGCCAATAAAGGTTATAATATAAAACGATAAATAAATCTTCGTAAATACTTTTCATATCATCTGCTTTTCGAGAAATTATCAAATAGTAATAAATTTAAGTTGAGTGCAAAAATTTCATAAAGCTGTATTATATGAATAATTGCAACAGAATTCTATGAAAAGCAAGTCGATGTATCCTTATGCCTCCGCAAACGAGCGATTAAAAAAGCAACTTTTAAAATAAAAACAATTACATTGAAATTAAGATTTTAAAAGTCCTTACCTATAATTTTCTGGTTGACTTTGTTATTTAAAATCTATAAAAAAATTTCCACTATTAAAGAAAATTGCACTTCCTTATAATCTAAGTTATTTTTAGCTATGTTTCAATTTATACTTTAGTAATAACTGATTACTTTGATGAATGTGATGAACAGAATGTGATTCTTTTGCGGAATATAGAATTTTATCACTGAAAAATTTTTCTTCGAGGCTTTAGTCAACCCAGTTCACTACCAAGTCATATGATATCTCTGAAAATTTCTACTTTAAAAATGACCCTAAATCTAAATCTTCCGCCTATAAATAATAGCATTGTGTATACATTTCTATTGTTTCTAATATCATTTTTTTTATTAAATACTATATATTATTTATTACATCTATACCAAATTTAATTCAAATATATTTTCATTCCAAGTTACGAAGGTAGAACGTTATTTTCCTTTTTCTAACAATATATATAAAATACACATAGTTACATTATTTTGATGAAGCGGGGGCTTTGAATACAAACCAATATTTGAAAGAAAATTATCTACACAAGCACACAATGAAACAAATACTTCTCGTTTCAATGCCGTTCGAACTGTTAGTGCGTTTATTTAATCGCTTGTATGCCAAGTAAAGATACCTAACGAAATACACTTAAAACTAAAAGAAAATAAATTTGAAACGATAAATACCATTGAACTCACCGCAGACCACGCGGTCGAAGGGGCTCATCCAATCTGGAAATGGAAAATCTATTATCAATCGTATTGAAAGTTCTTTGTTCCGGCAAAGTTGCATGCAACAAATAAAGCTTCAAAAAACAACTACACATTTGCGAAAAGATACTCCTGTTTTTTAAAAGAATTGTGTTTTGTTACTTTTTTAATTTAAAAACCTCAGATACTATTATAATAAATAATAAATAGAACTTATTTAGATAAATATTATGATTACGTACCCTCTACAACTGTGAGTTTTGTTCACGTAAGGCTAAGCATGTACTAGGTATAATTTATCAATACCGGACTCGGCTGTGAAAGTATGAATCCGGTATTGATAAATCATAGTGAGCGTTATGCCTTAGAAGTTTAGGCGCACCTTACACAAACACAACTCACTAGTGTAAGGCCGAGTTCAGATAAAAGAAATATATATGATACAATTGACTCTGGAGTATGTTTTCGAATAAACTGTCTGCGACGACAATTAGAATGAACACACACGAGGATTGTAGACGAAAAACAAATTCAATAAAATTAGTTCATGCAAAATATAACTTATATCTAGTTAATATCAGAAATTCATATCAGCGACGTGCTTTTTTATAATAAATCGAATCGATTTAGACAATAAAATGTATAACTACTACTACTCTACCGGAAGTTTAATATAAATGCAATGTACTTATATATACAAAAGTTTTAGATTGTTTTAAAAGTATACATTTTAAACGCATTTTAAATATAATTACAATGCTAATGAGTTAATAATTTTTTAGTTTTATTACTTAATTTAACACAATCGTGTTTGAAAATAAAGTATCATGTTTATAAGCCTTGATAAAATTAATTTTAAAAGTAAAATAAAATATAAAACCCTCTGAACAATTAGGAATAAAATAAATTAGTCCATAAAAGGCCGACTGCTTGAGACAAACATTCCCATAGAAGCAAAGGCTTTATACCCGCCACGCTCGTCTAAGACGAACTTGGACAAGCAAGTCGTACTAGATGAACGGGTTTCATACATCGGTAATCTTAATGAGTTTTCTAATGATATTTTTCTTTACCGACAGTATGTGATAGTGGTAATTTATAAGTATGTAATAATATCCTAAGTGCCACTATGCTATTATAATTCACGCCACGATTCCTGATTCCGGTCAACCTGGCCAATGCACAGTTGTTTAGGTTCGTTTTCAATCTTTTTCGAGTAAAGGGCAAAAAACGATATAGTAATAGAAGTCTTCCGTAATCACGGCCACTGAAAAGAGGCCGAAACGTCGGAATAACAAAAATCAAATAAATTACCGCGCTTAAAACCGTTAAAACGTAGTTTTATTGGTAATATAAAGGTTAACAAATCGCATCTATTTGGCTAAACTCAATACGCAAAAAGAGCCCTACTATTCCGCTGATCGCTCAAGATCCGCGCCGAGAACTATACCACTTCTTTACAAAGTAGGTATGCCATATACATGTCTAAGAGATTTAAAAGAGATTTTTTTAAAATATATATGAATCTTGATACCAATGCCAACAAGTAAAAATTTAAATTGGGATTTTTTTTATAAGAAATGTTTATGAATTTTGATGCTTAAGTTAACGCCAATAAGTATGAACATTAAGTACATAATATGATGTTTAGCATTAATTAAAGTAATGAAAAATTAAGTCTTTATGGGTACGGAAGCCTGAAATAGCGCAATTCAGTTAGATAAATGCTATTTAATTAAATTAGGCAATGTACGATAAAGGCAATGCCCTCCGGTCATGTTTTGTGTCAATTGACACAGACGGAAGATAAATGATACACAAGTGTCAACAGTCAACAAATATAATGAAATAAAATTATCTAAATGTGTCGTTATAGTTGTTTTAGAGAGAATTAAAATTGATACACTCTACATTAAATTAAAATAACAGAACTCAGTGCATTAGAAAAAATATAGACGGGTATTAATTTTTGATGGAAACTTCAACCGTTATGTTTCGATGTTTTATTTTCAAAAATATATTTTTGTTTTTTAAATAAAGAAGATTTGTAGGATAGTGAATACTTTTAAGCAAACACTGTTGTTACTTTTCGAGTAACCAAAAGAACATGTTTGGTGACAGTAAGTAAATCTACAATTTGACTGAGGTTGCAGGAGCACAAGCTTACGGTTTGTGTCTGGTATTTAGAAAAAAGCCTATTCATAATAGATGATACTCTATGAACGAATAACAACCTACTATTTATGTCATATAGGTACTTAAATTAAATTGTTTATATGTCATGGTATTTAAAAAAAATATAAATTAGTGCAATGAAGGAAGCTTAACTTATATTGTATTATACAGTATAATAAAGCCATCCAAGTCAATGAATGGATAAGGTTCATAAAAGGCTGGCTACATTACGTCACTGGATTGTCATATTGATCCGTATTTGATAGATCTTTGTAGAGGTTTTAAAAATATACGTAATTTAAAATAATAGGCTGCGTTGCTGCCTTGAAATGGGCTACATTCTTAATATGATCTACGAATAAACAACAATCAACTATCACAGCAAATACCTGATAAATATTTCATATAGCTAACTACAGATTTCTTAACACCAAGAACGAGCTTACATAAGCTCTAATAACAATGATAGTATTAGTAATCACATACTTACTGAATTGCTGACATGCTAATAAAAAGAATTGACAACACAAATGTTAAATTATGCGTATCCGGTATTACATTACTAGCTTTGGCAATGGCTATCCACATATTATATTATTAGTAAGACAATTTTTTTCAATCCCGAGCTTAAACCAATTACAATACTGCAATTATTACTTTACATTTAGCAAGACACCGTTTTTAGAAAAACGGTGTCTTGCTAAATTTATAATATATATATATATATATATATATATATATATATATATATATATATATATATATATATATATAGGCGAACGGTTTTTACAAGGTTAAAAGTCTTTGTCCCTCTACCCCCTACCAACAAATTTAGAGTCATCAGTATTGTTTTGATTTTTCAAGACTACTTAAAGATTACCCGCAATACCTGTACATATATAGGCAAAATTGTTGACTATACGTGGGTTGATAGACCAAAAAAAGATGGATGGATTGTGTGAAGGATGATATGATATGTGGTGTGACAGAAGATGTATGTCAGAGTAGAGGAGTGTGGAAGGAAAAGACATATTGTGCCGACCCCAAATAATTGGGATATGGTGAAAGAAAATAAAATGTTTAAATAATAAGATCTATTATCTAGTTTGCCGATAAAGCTACCTGTGAGGTAATTTTGATTATTATTAATAGGTTGGGGGAAAAGTCTTTTCGCATATAGTATGTATGAACTTGTAATAAGATCTCTTTGGCTATACCATTTGTATCTGGCTGGTTTTGGTATCATTAAAAAGATTTAATTTTAAAGAAGACAATTCCAAATTCAACTTAGGAAAATGTGTGATTTTCATTTGTTTTTCTTATTGTAAAAATGAGTGAATCTAATGAAGAAATTCGATACATTTTAAAATTTTACTACAAAAAAGGTAAAAATGCAACACAAGCCGCGAAAAAAATTTGTGATGTTTATGGACCTAATGCAGTATCTGTGAGAGTAGCGCAAATTTGGTTTAAGCGTTTTCAATCTGGAAATTTTGATATCAAAGATGCACGTCGCCCTGGTCGCCCTGTTACGGACAAAATTGATGCCATTTTTGAAAAAGTGGAGCAAAATCGGCATATTAGTAGTTACGATGTAGCTGGAGAACTGAGAATTGACCACAAAAGGGTTTTGGCGCATTTCAAAAAAGCTGGGTACACAAAAAAGCTCGATATTTGGGTGCCTCATGAGCTAACTGAAAGAAACCTAATGAACCGTGTACTCATTTGTGATTCTTTATTACGACGTAATGAAACCGAACCATTTTTAAAGATGCTGATAACTGGTGATGAAAAGTGGATCACGTACGACAAGAACGTGCGAAAAAGATCGTGGGCAAAGGCCGGTCAGGCTTCACAGACTGTGGCGAAACCCGGGCTAACTCGCAACAAGGTGATGCTGTGTGTATGGTGGGATTGGTATGGGCATTATTCATTATGAGCTGTTACCGCCAGGCAGGACCATCGATTCTGAACTGTACTGCGAACAACTGATGAGATTAAAGCAAAAAGTTGAGAGAAAGCGGCCGGCATTAATCAACAGAAGGGATGTGGTTTTTCACCATGATAACGCTAGACCTCACACATCTTTAGCCACTCAGCAAAAATTACGAGAGTTTGGCTGGGAGATGTTAATGCATCCACCGTATAGTCCTGATCCTGCACCTTCAGATTTTCACCTGTTTCGGTCTCTGCAGAATTCCTTAGGCAGTGTCAGGTTAACATCACGAGAGGACTGCCAAAACCACTTGTCGCAGTTTTTTGATCAGAAGCCCCAAAATTTTTATATCAATGGGATCACGTCCCTACCTACAAGTTGCCAAAAAGTTATCCAACAAAATGGCACCTACATACTTTAGTCAAATGTAAATAAACTTTATAAAAAACCTTTTGAATTTTTACATAAAATGCGAAGAAACTTTTTCCCCAACCTAATATTTTTAAGATTCCATAGCCAAGTAACAACAAATAGTGAACTTTTTTAATTATGCAAAATTGTGCACTATACGTGGGTTGATAGACGTAAATCTAGCAAATTTCCTGAATAGATTTGTATGGATTCTAGATTTATCTCTTTTATAAGCTTGCCACAAGACTTATATGAAATGGTGTATTTGATTTAAAAAGGTCAAGTACTAAACGAAAAAATGTGGTTATGAAAAGTATCGAATAAAAAAAAATTAATTTGATCGATCTCCTTTGATAGATAATTGAGGATATCACTTTTAGTTTCTTATGTATCTGTAATTGTAAACCGAACACAAATAGTTGGCCATTAAAGATAACAATCCAGTTAAAAAATTCACAGAAGCAAACCATGTGAATGGGTGAACAATTACAAGAACAATCATCAACTAATTACATTTTATTACAACTCTCAAGTCCGTTAACGAGAGTAACATCTTTAATTGCATTTAATCAATTAAACACTTCATCCATGATTACGAAACAATAGCATTATCTTTCAGGTTATACAAAACTGCCGTGCTTATTGTGAGAGATCGTAAAAAAAATTCAACGTTAATTACAAAGTTGTAAATTTAATTAATCATAAACCGTTAAAATATAATGAAGCTTAAAAAATTATTTAATAGTCTACGTTTTGTATCTTTCTTGTTATTCAAGTATAATTATTCGCGTGTAGAGAGATCAAAGCGATAGTTCTGTTAACGGACTGGAAATTTCAGTGAAGCTGAATTTAGTTTATCAGCAATATGTTTTGAATGTGTTCGTTATACTGCATTAGGTACGAAATTAACATTTGAAAGCAATTAAATCTCTAGAAAATCAAATATATTGCTAAACTTGTAAATTAATTTAAATTTATTGGAAACTAGGATATGCCCGTGACTTCGACCAGGCTTGAGTTGAAATTCCCGGTGATTCCCGGGATACAAAGTACCGCAGCATTAGAAAAGAATGTAAGCTATCGTTTTAGTGAAAACTGTGTTGGAGTAAGCTAATATTTATGCACCCGAACAATTTAGAAACAGTTCCGGAAAATATCCCCTAGGATTCCCGAGTAAGAGATATTTTTTACATAAGACAGACATTTTATTACATAAAATTTTCTATCGGCCAGTGAAAAAATCGCATTAACATTCGTTTTTTTTCGAAAAATGGCCATTTTAAAAATCTAGAAAAATTCTCGCAAGATTTCCGGGATAAAAAGTAGTGCAGATTTTAAACCTAAAAAGTAGCTGTCTATCACTGAAAACCGAATCAAAATCGGCCAAGTAGTTTTTTCGTGAATCCCGAACAAACAGACAAGAAATTCAAAAAAATTGCATGGTGTTATCCGTCGTTTACATAATCTATTCCAGTTGTTTTTTTTAAATAGCTTTTACGCACAGACGCGGCATCTTTAGAATTTTATAATGTTATAGATATCTAAAATTAGTTTTTGAATATTTATTGAAATTAGCTCTTCTTGTCATCCTATATATTTTATTAATAATTATATTAAACTTTAGCTCTTGTAGACATTCGCATTATCTTTGCTCAATATTTAGCATCCTTTAATTACAACATGGTTATCATGCATCTGATAATTGAAATCCACTATTAGATGCAGACATTCACCAAGGTGATGATTGATGAGCTAAAGTATATTATTGAATGAATTGAAGGCGTTACAAGGGAAGTGATGTCTTTTCTCAAACTTACAATATCTTTGGCCTTGATCTCGATTTGCGATATGTCGCATATTGTATCTGTTAGACGAATTTCACAGGTCTTTCTAGACTAATATGGACACGATCTCCACAAGAGTACTCATACTGCACACTAATAGTCATTTTTTTAACAGATATAACAAATTCAATGCAACTTCAAGGCGCTAATTCAAAACTACTATGGTGACTTGGGACTAGTTTTTGTTGGTAATACATAGATATCTATAGACCCGTATTTTTGAATTGTTATATTAATTACTTCACTACTTAGCTTTTAAAATGATGTGTTATCGCTTATCAAATATTAATAGTATTGATTAAATTAAACATATCAGTGAGTTGTAAATTAATTGACTTTCAAAAATAAATTAGATATAGGCGGCCCCATTTTATCTCTCTGGTGTTGTTATTTATTAGGATGCGTCTGGACTGTGGACGCTCTTAATGGCCAGTAATGTTATTCGAAAAAATCTAAATGTATCTACAAACATCGATATCAACTTTACGTTTTTACGTAAAAGTGATATCGGTACACGCTTATATAGCTTTATGTATAGGTAATAATATAATTAGGATATACCTACGATGTAGATAGATAACTAGATATAGGTAGATTAGATACCTATGGTAAGTTATATCTGTTACTCTCATTTCAATGGTTAATTTTATTTCAATTTAATTTCCATGGAAGAGTATGTAAATACCGAATACCTACTGCTACTCAGATGCTGACACTGAACAAAACTTAATGATTAAGCTTGTATAGCTAAGAAATATTAATATGTGAAACACATCAACTGTGTTATCACATAATATGTAAAAAAACTTTTGCAGCCTATTTACACTCTAAAAACGTGTTAGCACATGCAGATGTTAGAACTGTAAGAAATGTAAAGAAAATGAAAATTTTCCATAAACTCTACCTTTCAATACAACAGACGATAGTTTAAAAATATTGATCGCTCATTCGGTGTTCAAAAATCCCATTACAACAATAACTTTATGCCCAATTAGGAACGCTATTCAGCTACTCCGGTTCTTTGGCAACGTGTCAATTTAACGACTTTGAACCAATCGGAAACATTTAAATTATCACGATTCAGTGCAAGCAATCGTTTATGGCGCAAATGATAAACTCGATTCTTCAAGTTCTGCGATAAATCGATACAAATTTATAACTCATTTAGATAGCTTTGTTGCAAAAATATTCATAAGAGGTGCTTTACCGATGTATTTTGTAATAGCTTTCTTTGGTACTATTCCATTCCAACGAGTTTTTTGCAGTAAATAGGTATAATTCTCTCGAGTCTCAAGAGAACGACTTTATTTTAATATAACTGTTAATTTATTTTTGAGAAAGACTGCAACAATGTATTAAGTCGTAAATAAGTAAGGCATGTAACATAAAATATGTGAGCGAAGATTTATGTAACGTCTGTGAAAGTACAATCGGAGAAATAAATTGATTGTTAATCAGCAGTTAAAAATGGAATGCTCTACGGCAGCAACATAAAACAATACTTCATTAAATATGTTTAATTAATAACTTGCTACAAATAGCAATCAATAGCATAAAGGGCCTTTGATGGCATGTGGGTTCCGATTGCACACGGCGGGCTACGATTGGCTGCGGCGGACGGCCATATTTGTTCGACGCATGCGCTCTACGCACCACGCGCATGTGACTGGCGCTCATCTCTCCACGGTACACGTTGTGTACAGTCAAGTGCGAATGGATATGGTTATTGTTAATGTTCCGTATGGGAATACATCAAAATATTTTCATTCAAAGTTTTAAAAAAGAACTGTTTGAATAATAAATTGTTTTCACTTGTTTTTGTAGTCGATAACTAGTTTTGGTGATTAATAGAATAGTTTTTTTTTAAATCAAAGTGTATTTACCTAAATACTTTGAAACTCTTATATAGTACATAAATATTTTAATAGTTTAAACCTGTTATCTGCTGAATGTTGAAAGCAATGTTGAAATATTTACACACGCGGCCGGCAATCTAAAAACACTGCGGATTTCTATTTTGACTACTGAACACTAAAAATAAGAAACATTGAAGCGCACTTAAGTTCATTCAAAACTAACATTCGAGTAGTGTTTGAACGTAATATGCTGTTTTACTGTCAAATTATTGTAGGATGTTACACGTTACGACGAATAACTGTCGGCTCACTGACAACTCTGCCATTTTAATTTGGTGCGCGCGCGCCGCACCACCTGCCCCGCGTTATTTTTGGCCGCCCCAAGATGGATTTTCACTTCCATCAGTACGGACACTTTTATAAGCCTACATTGACGACAAATCATATGAATAGACCATTCCTAAATAAAAACAAGTCGATTATAGCCAGTTTTATATAATTTAGGTTGATCTACGGCGTAGTTATGACGTTGGGTCCGCTTTGATAACAAGATTTTTTTTTATATGTCAACCGTAGACCGGGGCATGTGCCAACGAAGTCGGTGTGTTCCAACAGAATCTTTTTGATTCACACATTTCTTTATAGCTGTAGATATTTTTATGACCACGTCATGTTTTTACGCGGTCGTTGGTTGAACGAATCATGAGATACTTTTAAGACTTACAGAATGATATTTCATAAAGCTCTGAATTTATAAATATGTAAATATACGAAGCCATTTAAATATCGCTATTTTATAACTTTTGTGTCCCTATTTATCTCGGAGTGAGGTAATACAAAAGATAAAAAGAGATAAAGGAACTTAAAAATTGATGTGTAGGTAACACCCTCTTTACATATATAATGAACAACCTTTAGATATATTTGTTTACAGAAAGCGAACTATATTCGTCATTTTACGTAATGCATATAAAATAAAATATAAAAATTAAGTACTTTGTGGGTAGATATCTACATAAGATTAAATGTAAATTAGTTTATTCATAGAATTATTTTGTACTTTATTTTTGGTACATTCCGTTCTATTAACACGTAAATATTTGCCAAGTTTTATAAAAACAGTTCAATAGGTGATTGAGGCAAAATTTAAAGAAGCAATCAAACTTTTATAACTATTCTTAATATTATTTGAGATAAGGTGCTGGTATGATTATCGAAACACTGGACTTGTAAGCACATATTGCTGAATTATGCCAATAGAATGGAATTACAGAGATAAAAATTATATAGGTAATTGTTTTTAAAATACATTTAATGATGCATTATTATTTAAATAATTTCATAAGGGGTTAAATATATTTAACGTTTTTAATAATGATGAGTAGGTAAGTAACTAGCAGACCAAGACGTCTGAGTTTATATTTATTGATGTAAATTATTATAATAATATAGTGACTGAAATGTATGAAACGTTAAGAAAATGAGTTTTTAGAGTTCATTTCGGCGATAATTGAATCCTTAGGTATGTTTTGTCATGTCTCTTTTTATAGCCTACTAGTCATTCCTATCTGAAACTACTGAATTAATATGAAATTTATAGGTATGAGAGAGAGAGAGAGAGAGAGAGAGAGAGAGAGAGAGAGAGAGAGAGAGATGTAATAGGGGATGGGATAGGCAGTAGAGAGAAGGGATCCCGCGGACTTCCCCCCCTGTTGTAGAAGAGGGTGCCCTCCCCCGCAGGAAACCCTGAGTTCGTCAACAAGCGTTGGGGCGTCACAAATGCAGTACCTATTGGTCTACTTCCTGTGGCGCCCCGTAAAAGCGTGTGAGCTAGTGGCGCAGGTTAGGTTTAGTGGGTACTTTGACAGACGCCCCATCCCTCTGTCCACCATTCGGAGGCAATGGGGGCATACAGCCGATCAAGAGTTCCACACATCCCTTGGCGAGCCTTCCCTTCAGATCCGAAGACGGTGTCCCAAGACAAGACATTCCTCATGCGTCATCAAAAAAAAGGAAGGCAGAAAGTAATTGGATACCGCGGACTTCCCCCCCTGTTGGTGAAGAGGGAATACGCCCGCCCTTGGTGGTGACCTACGTGATATAGTCAGGCTTCGGGGTGTTACAGATGTAGTACCTATGGTCTAGTACCTGTGGCACCCCATAAAAGCGCATAGGAGAGGGGCGCAGGTTCGATTTAGTGGGTACCTAGTTTGTCGGCCGACCATCCGCCTCTCCTCCGTTCGGAGGACACGGTGGGCATTCGGCCGATCAGGAGTCCCACACATCCGGAGGATGGTGTCCCAAGAAAAGACATTCGCCCTGCGTCATCAGAAAGAAAAGGAGGAGAAGTGGGGCATCGGAACTCTCACTCATCGTGTGAAATACGATTAGCAAAACTAATCAATTCACGCCGATATTATTTAAGAATGGTATCACACCAACCGAGCCGGCTCTAAAAGCTATAATCAAGAATGATTCCAGCATGGCTCTTCTACGTTAGAATGTATGGATTTATGTGCTATGTGTAGAACAGTTAGTACGTAGTAAGCGAACATTCGTATAGACCAGTCGTTTGATTAAATACACCTACAATTTACTGCATGGCGCAATAATATGATGTAGTAAAATTACAAAACAAAAATCAGGGACAGTCGCCACAAATGTAACTGAAAATTAAAAAATGTTTTTTTCAGTGTGGTATATAGTGGTAATTGTTATCTACCGTTAATTAGATCTTTAACATATTTTTAAATCATAACGATGTTTTTTTTAATGACTTTTTATTTGAGTCAATATATCTATCTACAAGTGAATTTTTTAAGTGGGTCATCTCTATAGCCAAGTCCAAAAAGTATTTAAAGGAGCCTTTCAGTATTTTTTGCTTCTATCTTATAGTTACCTACTTGTAAATACTCACCTTTAGGTATACCTATAAGGTATACCTCACGAACTATGGTTCGTGAACTTCCACGTAAGTACTGGCCTAATGTCACAATCATAGGTAGTACGGAGTTATAAAAATCGTAAGAATCTTAATAGTTGTTGTGAAATACCCAGAAGCTTAAAATAACTCAAAAAACATTGGAGTATTTTTTTAATAAAATTTACCTACACGGACAATTACGTAAATTCTATCTAATAAAAACGCTCAAAAACTGCAATGTGTACCTATGCAATAAATTATTTTATTTTTATATTAAATAAAAACCTGCATGTGTACTAATGAAGCTATTAATTAAATTAAAATGCAAATGGCTAATATTGGACAGTTTCCATTTAGACATAATGTTCTTTCAATGTGACATTCATTAAGAACATCGGAATCTAAAAAAATATTTATGAAAAAATATATTTTCAAATTCGGAATCTTTAAATACTACACGGAAGAAAAAATATGGCTAGGGACTTATTGGCGGGAATTTAAAGAGCGAATATGCTGTGCAGTTTTAGTACAATAAACTGCGAAGTACTTAGCTACCCGCATATAACGAAGAATTTCTTCAAGGTGAAAAACATCTCCTGTTTGCCTTACTTGTCTATGGAACTATAAAAGTAAGATATTTAATATAAAATATTCCATAACTACCCCAAAAACAATAAACGGATTGGTTCGAAAACCGACTTCAAACTAAAATGCAAAAAATAAATATTTAACCAACTTCTTTCTACAACATCTTCAAGTTGGTGCCTAGTCAAATAAAAAACAAATTTGCAAAATACAGTAATTTTTATGTTTTACTTCACACCGATTTCAAGATGTTGTAGAAAGAAGTCGGATAATTATATATGTTTGCTTTTTAGTTTGAAGTCGGTTTTCTTTTTGTTAAAGAAATATATTTTTTACTTTTTAGTTGCGCAAATACTTAAATAGCTTTATAAATAATATATTAAGCGCCTGTAGAAATTGTACTGCTGGTACGCGTATACAAGATTGCTATCTCCCTCTCGGTGTAGGCTATCGTCACCAAGGATTGGTCCTGCGATCCACTTATCAGATCCTGACTTCGTGACAATGGGAACACCTTGGGAATATACTCTTTCGCATAAAAATTTAAAATTCGGTCCACAATTGACGGAGATATCGCGTAACAAACCATCTTCGACGGTTTCTCTGATTTTCCTGGGGCCTAGTCATCAGATCCTGACATGCGACTATGGAACAAATTTAGGAGTATACCCTTTTGATTCAAAGAAAATTTTGAAAATCGGTCCACGATTGACGGAAAAATCGAGTAACAAACATACAGACGAAATGAGAACCTCCTCCTTTTTGAAGTCGGTTAAAAACAGTTTTCTTTGAAAGTATATTTTGAACTCTACCACCTTGATTTTTTATTTCAGAATTTTTCACTTCATAATTTAAAAAGGTGGACAAAATTTTCTCGATTTGGGACCTAATATCTCACCACCTAATTCACTTCCTTAAAAAGTCATTAAGTAATATCGTTATATTTTTTTCTACATTTAACTATATATACCTCACACGACTATACCTGTGTAGGTACCTACTGCACTGAAATTTTTTTCATCCTTAATAAACATATCTGGCGGTCACCCAAGTCTTTTTATTTGATGTGAAAACTTCTTGAAGCATGTTGGACACTTTTGGGGTGGGGAAAAAGCACTAACTTACGTGACCGTCACCGTTACGGAACCCTATATAGTAGGTAAATAGGTATATTCATTATCCAAAAATATTTGCAGTTCATTTAAATAGTAAGTGCAACATTAATACAATAGGTAGTAATGTGTTTCTGTAGAAGGACTTGCGACTATTGGATTTGTTCTTGTCTGAGGCTGGGTCCGATGTTAGGGGGACGGGGGGGCGGGGTATGTATGGAGATGTTAAATGTTAGCTAATATCTATACCCTGCACTAAGTTTATACTATACAAACATACATTTAACTAAACTTACTAATACACCACATTAGTCGAGGATTTTTGTTTAAATTTATTTAAGGCAACGAATAATTACACCACTAAATAAACATATAGGTAAATTATGATACATATTACTTGTCATGTAGCCAGCGATGTTGCCCATTGATTGAAAAAAAAACTTACATTACCTACATAGGTTATCCAGTAGGTACATAATTTATCCTTATGGCGCAACTTCTTCATCCTAATGATTCACAATTTTTCATAATACTATAATTAAATAATTATATTCACGCCAATCTGGTCATTTATTCTAGCAGATGCAGTTATTATTATTCATTGTTACGTTAGTTAATTTCACACTTCTCACATTATTAATTTAAACGTTATTTTTGTGATAATAATTCTAGTGGGTTGTAGTTGTAGTGGTAGTGGGTTGGTAAAACAAGTAGGTTTTATTCATGCTTCTTTTCGAGATCAATATTGCCCTTTTTGGCAAAAAAATCCTTACAAAATCGTTATGTCTGTTCAACTGTCCTTAGGTATTTCCGTCTGTTTATGTCGTCATTTTCAGACAACCATTATTCAACGCTGGACGTAGGTCTTCCTAATTCTGCGTAGCACATCCCAATATTCCGCTATTCTAATCCTGCCCCTATCTATGTACGTCAAAGCATTTCTTTAGTATTAACCTCCTGCCTAGCTTCTAAATTATGCACACGAAAGTTCTCCAAAATTCATGACTATAATGCATATAATACAAATAACAATAGACACCTTAAAAATGCTTTAAAAATTAATATGATATTTATGTTATTTTTGGCTGTCCTCGTGGTCACCGTAAGGATCTCTTACCAAAGACAAAGGAAAATGCATAATGATAATGGACTCACGCCATACGATCCCCAAAGTTAGTTTGATAAAGATCCGTCGAGTCGTTTCTGAGATATAGAATATTTCGATTAAATGACTTTTGTCACACGTACTTGACTGATTTTGCGTTATTAATCTATGTCAGCTTCTGTAGAATAGTGGTGTAATCGTTATCTTGCTTAGATTACTGGAACATACAGATCTCGGATTAGATTCATGGCAAGGTAATAATAACGCTTAAAAGTTTGTCCAGTTTTAGATTTGGCGCTTTTCAGAGTTAGGCCTTTTACTGTACGAATAAAGTTCTTAGTACGTAACGATTTGATAGGGTTCCGTAGCCATTTTAACAAAAAACGGAACCTATATAAAATCGGCATATCTGTGTTTGTGTATGTTACAGTGATTTTTCTCGGAAGCTAATTGGTCTACATGAATGAAATTTGACATGGAAGGTTTAAGTTTATGGCGCTACAAAGCTATGTAGTAAAATCGCGAAAAATATAAATATTACCGCCATTCATTATTTTTATTACAGTATATTGTGACTAACGTTTGAAATATTTTTTTAGTATACATAACCATATGGAGTAGTCAAGTGTGAAAAAATATAGCAATGATCCTTATTTATTTTTAATAAACCAGCGAAATATTGGCTGTAAAGTCATGTCAATGTATCCCTCTTACTTTTGAATTATCAAGTGGAAAAATAGGAAAACATCAATGTAGTATCAAGAAGTTCAAAAATACTTCCAAACAAAATTAGTTTGAACAATATCTGTTGAGTAGTTTTTCATCTGTGTATACAAATGATAAACGTAACCTCTACAGAATCCTTCATAGTACATGGACTGTCACGCACTTAGACGATTTTATTAAAAATAAACTGTATTAAAAGATAAAAGGAGGTATATGAATTTACCAGCAAGCAAGCAGGTCTCAACAGTATAACTACGCCATTGGGATTTACGGTAACGTCAAAGAGTATGTTTAAACAGAATTCACGTTTTGCTATACGACGCCAGTACCTACGTTGGCCGTCATGTGGAGAAGGCATAATGAGGTTTATTTAGCATATTTTAATAATATATCAACTGCCTACACCATAAAGATTATGGGCATTAAGTTTATATTATAATGAATGTCAGATTATTTAATTAGTAAACTTGGTTCTGTTTACAATTTTTTATGGCGGATTTTGTTGGCTAGTGTAGCATTTTTGAAAACAATAACGCGGCAGAAATGGCCACTTTGAGATTAATACTTGATGAATACGTAATAAGAACGAATATCTATCGTATTTCTTTGTGTTTGTTTAACCTTTATTTTGAACAAAATAGTTAATTAATGTCAATTCGTTGAGATTTATGCTATAATTATTCTAATAGACGTTACATATATAACAATAACATACATATGAATTTTCGTTTGAAAATTGCCCTTCAAAAATCTGTACCTACTATGCTTTATTTTATAAATATACTAGCTTCTTCCTGCAGCTTTACTTTAGTTGAAAAAGGGTATGTACGAATATCTATGTCAAGAAGTGGACATATTAAAATTCTGAGAAATGTCTAACTTTAAAGTACCTACTTAATGATATATACCCGTAACGCCGTCGAGCAAAGCGAAGGTGGAATTAACCATCAGAGCAACACGTTAAAATTGTCGATGTCATGTTATTGTAATTGTTAATGTATTTCAACTGTGGAGCCAATAACACGTGGTCGTAGCGCCATCTTTTCAGCTATATTCGTTTATCCCTCGGGAAGAGTATTTTTTTAGATAAAAGGTAAAAAATACTCTATCTAGGGACATAAGGGACCTTTTATCTAAAAAAAATAGCGCGTACAGGTATGGCGCCAAACATTATAAAGAATACCCCTATTTGAAGTGCAGTAATAGAAATAACTAGAGTAGGTATTTCTTAAGAAGTTATCTTGTGTGTAGTACAGGTTTAAATATTTCTATATGAAATAGTTATATTTTATAAATATTATTGCTCATTAGTAGCCTAATGGGATTGATATGTCTACGTGGACAAAATTCCCGGAAAAATACAGAAAATATTCCTTGTATTGGCTTTATAATCCCAGATCTTGTATATTTACATAAACTGAATGATTTTTCAATTATTTAACTGTTAATATGCTATAAGAGAAAATTAAATCATAGCTAACATTTATAGTCTTTTAATAACCTCTCAAAATTTTATGACTATTTTCATTTAAGATGAATTCATGATAATTATACAGGAAATTTAATTATGTAATTTTAAATATATGTATAAGAAAGTTTTTCAAGTTTTTAGACATATATATATATATATATATATATATATATATATATATATATATATATATATATATATATATACCTACATATAAATAATAAATCTTGTTTTAGGATAAAACAAGAGTAAAAAGAGTAAATTAGATTTTTAAGTTTTATGTTTCTAAATAATAAATAAAGTTTGTTTCTCATTGTTTATTTTTTTATTTATTCATATTTAATATATGAGAATACCAGCATAAATTTATTTATATTTTAAAATTGACACTTTACTAATCATAATTTATAGATAAGTTAATTGTTATAATATAGCATTGACTTACAGTTGAGTATAAACTGATAAATTATTCGGATATTTTGATTCAGTCCGGAAGGATAATGATTGGTCGATAATAAAACGGCATATAAAAAATAATTGTGCCATTGTATGCAAAATATACAAGTACTTATTCAATAGTGGTTTGCCTTTTTGTGTACTAAGTAGACCTCACAGAAGGTCATACGTTTTAGGCAGAAACTCGAGAAAGTCTTTGGATCTGTTCTTTTTTGCTTCAACTTGTCTTTAGTCTATGATTTTAGAAACAAAGTATAATTTCATAATAAGATAGTTTTGTTTATTTTTATTCCTAATTTTTATTGCAAATTAACTGTAATTTATGTTACAATTTAAAATGTAGATAACAATCAATTTTATAAGCCTTTTCAAAGACGTTAAGTAAAAATAATTACATTCAAGTAGGTAATTCAATTAAATTTAATTAAATTTAATCGAATTACCATCTTCTCTTTATTATTATATTATTAATATCATCTTAATTGCCATCGTCGCTGTATTTAATGTGCTTACTGTAATTATTTTATATTATTATATCATATACCTAATTGTTGATATTGAGCAATAGGTACAAGTTAAAGAGTTTTTTTTTAATTAATTGAACCTTAAATGTAAAGTAAAGTCTAAATAATTTAATGAAATTCGTTTACTTGTTTATGATAAATGAGATATCTATCTACTAATTGTGATTTTTCACTAATATAAATAATGTAAATTTTAATACTTATTACTGCTAAATAAATACATTTGAAAAGTACCTAATACTCAAAAAGTTTTTCCATTTCAAAGGAAAAAGCTACCGTCGGCGTCGGCGGGAACCAGCCGCCGCGCGTGAATCGTGCCGTTATTTCAGTTTACGATCAAGTTTATTGTTTAATAGCTTGTTTATATGAGAATCGGGGCACATGAAAAAGTTGTCCTCTCTACAATTATACAGTTTAAACACTGCTAATTATCTTTATAGTGTCAATGATTCCATTATAAACTAAATGATTACAGTAATATTGCCCAAATTATTGCAATATAAAGATTCAAATGATTCATTGTTAAAATTATTGTGACCATTTTATTGCCTTTATATTGCTTTTATTGAAACATTTTATTGTCAAATCAGTAATAGAATAAGATGTTTAATTAATATAATATATAAATGGCTAATTCCTATTGGATAACAAACGATTTATTGTCTACTTTAATTGCGTTAATACACTACTGATTTACCCATTAGCTGCAATTAAATTAATCTATACGCCTAATTAGCTTATTTATTGATAATTAAGTAAATGCGTTTCTAGCGCTAATAGGTACAACATAGAAACAGTATCCAGCAGAAATAAAACGCATGGCAATAAACGTAATATAAACAAAACGGTGCATAACACTAAAACACGACTAGATACTTAAAACACACCAAAACATTGACCAAGTGTAATCTAAATATGTAATAACATGAAACATGATAATTTTATCGGCCTAAGATTGAACTCGTGCCTACTACCATCTGTTGCAGGCGAAACGGAACGCAAAAGAGCATGCAATCAAGGATTTAAACATTTACCAGTGATGGACATCCAGGGATACCGCGGTATGTCGGGCAGGGGTTGTGCGGAGGGCTGGTTGCATGCGGCGCCCATTGCGTCCACTGAGGCCGCGGAGGCCGCCGACGCCGCCGAAGCAGCTGCCTGGTGGTAGAACTGCGCCGCGGCTGCCATGCTCGCCGATGCGGCCGAAACCGCTGCACCACCATTGTGCTGCCCAAGAGCGTAATTAACCATGGGATCCCCGCTAACCGCTGTCGGATACCGGCAACTCTTGTCGTCGGCCGCTGATAGACCACCGCCCGCGGCAAAGGGCACCGAACCACCGAACTGCTGGTGGTGCGACACGTACGGATACATCCTAGCTGGGGCCCCTGGCGAGGCCGAAGAGGACGAGGACGAGCGCTGCGGGCTGCCGGCGCCCGGCGAACCTGCCCCCAGCGCCGCAGCCCCCAGCCCGCCGCTCAGCGAACTCGACAGCGACGTCGACAGCGACGAGGACAGCGACGAAGACAACGACGCCTCGATCGGCGAAGCTCCCGCACCCGCGAACAGATTCTGATGGTGGAACTGCTGGTGGTACTTGGGGAGCATGCTATCGATGATGAACTTGGAACTCATCGCTCGGCGGCGACGCGGCGCGCGACGTTCGCCTCGCGGGAGATGCGTTTATCGCCGGCGATTCGGATCGATTCTCGCGCGTGCACCTCTACTATGGCCGCGGATCGTTTATGACCCGCGTATGAGGCTCTACGACTCCGGATTCCCCGTCACCGCCGCGGCGAGCGTTTACCGCTGCCGCGCGCCGCGCCCGAGACGGCGGAGCGCGCCACGTGCGTAAGAGCGGGACGCAACGAGTGCGAGGCGCGACTCGCCGGAACCATCTCCGTCTCATTAATTCCTACCTGAGTGGCTCATATTAGAAAGAGATAAAAGCTATTCGCTAACGACCATTGCGACGGCCATTGTTCGTAATGGCGCCGGGCCCCGCGCACCCCCGCATCAACCTCGTGTACGCCAATAGTGGTCCGGTGCAGAACATTCACCGCCAATCACAAACCATTCTGGCACTTCTAGCTGTCAGAGTGAATGGTTTTAAACAAAACTGCAACGTTCACTACAATTATTTTCTCTAATATACAAATATTTTTATATCACTTATATATCACAGTCTTTTTAAAAAGTAATAAACAAAGATGTGTTTTCATCGAAACGCAAAATGAAGTCCAGAATATAATATAAATTTTTAGATTAACATTTTCGAAAAAAATAAAAATTCATTAAAAGAAGTCAATTAGCAGTGAAATTCATTTATTCAATGCTTAATGTAGATACATAGATAAGTTTACACATTACCCCTAATTCAACTATAAAAATTAACATAATTATTAAAAACTATTAATAATTCATATTATAAACTTCCTGTATTGTACGTCCGAAAGGACAAATTATCGTTCCTATAAAGGAGACATCTTTTTATCATGTATGTGACAGTTTATGCAATAAATTATATTCTTTTCTATCCTATGTGGCCTAACGTTTAAAGTAACAAAGTATCTACGTTTTCTCAAAAAATGAGATTTTAATGCCAAATTATTCAAAAGATATGATATTTTGCCAAGTAGTATATGGCAGTTGCCCGTCTAAATCCTCACCACACCTGGTTTAAGGTTTGCCGCCATAACAACCTGGAGTTGTATGTGCATTAGTGACCAGATGAGTCTCACTTTGAGGCTGACTGCACATTGGCAGCACTTCTGGTGTAGCAAATGTCCATGAGCGATGGTAACGACTTTCCATCACGTGGCTGTCAGCATCACTGCTGTTCTTCGACAGTAAAAAAACTGTATTTGTGCTAAAAAGCGGACATTTATGTAAACATTAATAAAAAATGAGTAAAATGTTTTTTCCATACTACATAACAACATCTATATAAACAAATATTGATATATTGTTTTCATGACCCTGCTCCACCTGCGTTAGTGTTATATGTAGTGATTGTGAACAAATGCGACTTAAGTTCTTAATTTTTTTTAAAGTAACGCGTTAACGGTTAGCTACATTATTGTGTATACCTGAGTTATCTGCCGATGTTTTTCATTAATAATGTCATTAAAATAATGTATTAAGCCCTTGACTACATCTGCGTGCCACAGTCACTAACACTAACATTAGTTCAGGTGTGATAGAGGCATAATGCTCATTACACAAAATAATGATTATATTGTCCTTTTTAGCCTCAAATCGAGAGTTATATTTGTATAGTAATGACTGTAGACCTGAGAAATAGTAACAAATTATTCTGAAATGTTTTGTGACAATTTAATCCAAGATACCGTTGTTGTTTAAGGTCTTATCTATATTACGTCTGTTTCTTTTATATGTAAAATCAAATAAGAAATTGATTTTATTACATACATCTTGACTACAAGAAATAGAAAATCATGATATATAGTATCACCCTTTACTTCTCATTCATTTACCGAAGAGCCGATTTTTCAATCATCAGATAAAAGTTATCCATCGAATAAATTATAAAATGGTTGAATTCAAAACTGAAACCGCTTAATAGTTTTATTTACGCAATTGGAATTTTTAATTTATTCATTTTGTATTTTATTCAATGAATAATTTTTATCTGCTGATTGAAAAATCGACCCTAAGAATCATTTCAATATTAAATACTAAAGTGTTCCCGTTTCTTTAGCCTGCGTTAAGTTCAGTTTCCCACGACTACTTTTCAAGTTTAACCTAATACAAAAAACTAATATTAAAAATATTCGCAATTTTATGAAAAAAAAAAGCAAAGATACAAATCATGTAAGACATTATTTTGTAATATTAGTTACTTTATAATATTATTTTTCTTCAGTTTATGAGGTTATACAAATATATAACTAAATGTAAATATAAAAATAAGAATTGCACAATGTTGCTTTACGTCGACCACGTGGAACTGGTATCATTCATCTCCCTCGCAGCGCCATATCTCTCTCTGTCGCACGTTTCATTCATACGTTTGGGTCGTAACCGCAAAATACACGTGTGCAATAACAATCTTTATTATTTCTTAGATAAAATCGTTTATTGTCTGTAAATTTTATTTATTTATTACACTTTTAACCGTTACGTATGTTTAGTGCATGGTTTTTATAGGCTCAAGTTGCCTTTTCAGCTTTATCAGGACCGCGGCGCGGTGGTGTGGCCGTTCAAGCCGTTCACATTGCATAAGTATGCTTTTATGTTGTTATTGTCGTGTTTTTGCCGTAAACGTATGGTATGAATGATACGGCCAGTCAGACCCGTTTATTTTGCTATATTTACACTCGATATTGTCATCGACTTTTAATGGTGATAACGACAGCTCTATCTAATTGTTTGCTTTTATAAAGCTGGTAATGACATTGAGCTCAGAAATTTAAATTATAATAAAATATAAAAGTACTATCAGTCTTTAAATAAATATGTCTAATATATTAAACATTTACTTATTTATCTATTGTAATATATGTTAATATGAAATGCTTGTCATATATAATGTTAACAAATAAATTTATTTAGATTATTTTTTGTATATACGTAAATATATTACTATTATATTGATGTATGTATTCAATTTATATATTAGTGTAAGTATGTATATTTAAAGTGTACAGTCCTATCTTTTTTCTGCTCCACCTATATCGCTAGATTAGTTAAGAATTTCTTTTGCTAGGTTGCCTGGAAGAGATCGCTTTTAGCGATAAGGCCGCCTGTTGTTTTGCCAAGAAGTATTGTAATTATGCATTTTGTTTCTGTATTTGTTTATTTTGGTGAGCAATAAATCATCATCATCATCTATAAAAAATATTTTCTTCGTTAAGACTTTACGAACATTTTTAATTATTTCACAGATCATAATAATAATTAATTTTTTTCTCAACAGGAAGCCCATTAAAATGATAACAATCAAAATAAAATTACAACTTCTGGTTTGTTTATAACACAAAAATGCTATTAAATTAGATTTTTTTAAATTTGTTTTATAGGTAGGTTACA
Source organism: Dendrolimus houi (assembly GCA_039645545.1). Lineage (NCBI taxonomy): Eukaryota > Metazoa > Arthropoda > Insecta > Lepidoptera > Lasiocampidae > Dendrolimus > Dendrolimus houi. Next base: position 14,911,337 of record CM077125.1, on the reverse strand, counting down.
CTAATTTTAATTATATACACCCATTTGATTTAATTATCCACTAACCTCAACAACTACGTGTCAATAAATATAATAACAGCTTATATTGAAATAAATTTGAACTAAAAGTGCATTGACCTTATCAAATACTGAAGCAAGCAAATAAATAAAATATAAACATTAATAAAGAAAATCACGAAGGCTATTTGTACCTACATGTATAAGTAGGGACAAAAAAACCATCCCTAATATTTCCGGCGGCCTCTCCTAATTGTTGTTGTTTTCTCATTTACACTAGCTTTGTGTAATGGCATAAAGAAAAACTTTTTGTCAAATTTCGTCCCTATACGTAGATATAATCGTAGACTTTGAGTAGAAACGCTATAACATACAAACACGGATGGACACGACAATTGCAGGTATAGAGTTTCATCCAATTATTACAAAAATGGTTAAGGAATCCTAAAATTATTCTAGAAGAACAGAGAAGTAGGAAATAAGAAAGAGATAAGGCACAATAAATAAATCTAAACTTCGTTCAGCCTCAAGCCGAAATATTTTACAATATTAGATCGTGGTGAATACAATATAGATGTGCTTACAACATTGTATTTTTTATTCGTAATTTTATATGTCCTAACTATATAGGTACTAACTTTACTACTTGGATAATATCTATATGTAATTATAGTCATTTCAATAGAATTAAAGCTACTTCATTAAAATAACATCATTTCATAATTACAGGCAAAGCAGTAAAGTGTATGTTTCTAATATTATAACAATGGAAAACTATTAAACATTACAATATTTGTAGGATAATATTTTATGCATTTACTTAGAAAAGCAATAACAAATCTACGTAGCAATTATTGCTACTTACAATGTATAAGTAAGTACCTACACGTGCGTAGACTTAATAGATTTTAACACTGTTAATGACATAAAATTTACTTATAAGACAAGATAGATACTGTTGGATTTTGAAAATCCTTATAGGACTTTTTCTCCTAGAAATCATGCTTCTACGACTACGAAATAGACAGATGCTAAACGAAGTTGTGATCTAGGGTGGAGTACGCTAATCTAGAAGGTACCTGATACAGTGCTTAATGACATGCAAATTGTAAATATCAGGAATACAGACTTCGATAAGGAAATCTACTTTTTCATAATTTACCACTTAGGTACTACAAAAGTAGAATTATATAAAAAATATTCTAGAAGACTTATTACACATATTGAGCCGGCCATGAAAGGAGCAAGAGATAGATACCTACCTATCAGTCACGATAGTCTAATAGGTATTGCTATACAAGAGAATATAAATAACTTATTTGAATTGTATTAGTTTTAATAGGTAGATATAACATTAGGTGTCATCTCTTGGTATCACAAAGATAGGTAGATATAAGGTACGGCGGGGCTAGTAGAACATTATTTCACTTAATCTGTGATAGCTCCTGAACGAGACGTCAGAACAGTTTATAACGTATCTTGATAAATGGGTATTTTAATCCTGCTTAAAACTGTCTGTAGAAATTAATTTCCAATAATTAAGGTATATGTGAAGAATGTTAGACATGATCAACTTACCTCTTTGGTTGGGTAAGTTGAGCATAGCTTTGCAATAAACCAGCTTAACGTGCTCATCTTGACTACGTTCATTACTTGACAGAAGAACTCTTCTAGAAACACTTTTCTACTTTTTTTTCATACATTCAAATATGATTGATACAGAATTCCTTGGCGGTAGAATTTATGCTGTTCTTCGTTCATGACAGCCTTTTTTGTATTATTTAACTGGGAAACAAAAACAGAAACTCCTATATTATTTTCTTTTATAGTTTGTATCTCAAAATTAAAGAAAAAAAAATCACACTGTTACGGATTTAAGCCTTGAGATTAGTTAAACAACCATTGCTCAACTCGCCCCTGCAAAAAAACTAAAATAAAAGTAAAGTTATAAAAAACGACTTTAATGAAATTTAAATATTTTTTGATATTATAAATATAGTACATTTATAAAAAATTCACACTTATTTCATCAAAAACGGTCGATATTTCACGTGTATAGAATAAATTGAAACCGAAACAATATTTTTACTTTTTGTTGCAAAACAAAGAATCCATATGTGTCTGTAATTCAATTGATGTGGACATCGTCAAATTGATAAGCCGCATCTTTTGCTATTGGACAAAGTCGTCTGATGAATTTCGATTCTTACCTCTATGGGCCCCTCTCATCTTTTGCTATTGGACAAATTTGTATATTGGCAGCATTACCGTGTATTAATTTTTGAACATCGAGATATTTCTGATTGCCAATAATCTATTATCACAGTTCTTGTTTATTATCATTATGCTCAAACGAGCCTATTAGTTAATTTTAATTATAATTATTAAGGTAATTTATTCGAACAAAAACTCCATCAATTCGCGTCAGTCAAAGACCTAAGCTCTAAAAATTATTAGATACAGTTTAGTTGAGATCATTTTTAGGTAATAAAATTACAAAATATAGGTATATTGATAAGCTGGATCAAAAGGACTTGTAACCAGCAACGTGTTTTAAAAAATCAACCTCACTTAGTCTTATCTTTCGATAAATTAAAAATTGACTCATAGAATTCTCTAAACAATGTCGATAGACTTCGTGAACTTGTTATTAATTAAAGTTCATATTTTAAAATAAATATTATATGTTATAATAAGATATCTTATATCTACATTTTTAATTAATGGTGATCCTGTTAACAAAAAATGTGATATCAAATATAGATATAGATTTTATGATATTTGTGTTCCCCTTTTATATACAGTTAAATAATATCCAATTAAACCTATTTTCGAATATTTAAATAACTTAAAAAAAAGGAGATATGATCTCAAAAATAATGTTTTTAATTTTACAAGTTTTTGTTGTATAAATTGTAACAGTCTCATGCGAATATTTAGCAAAATAAACGTGTTATGAGGAAAGTTTTGACAGTTCTGCCACTAAAATTAACATAGAACATTTGTTGGGATAATATTTTAACAAAATCTTTACTCAAGAAAATGTTTTTCATCTGAACTATTTGATAGATCAAAAATAATATGAATATTAGTTGACAATTTATTAGAGCTATAACACCATTTCATGGATTATATTCCCAACTAATTTATATATCTATTTAGGTTTATAAGAAAATATGAAATTAATGAGATTCCAACAAGTTTATTTATAAAATTCTTAAATCTAGTATTGTTTGCTAATATTGTATCAAATACAAACAGTTTTTGAATAATTTTCAACTAAATAATTAACAAATAAAATACAATAGTTTAAAGATTTGTTGGTTTAAAGATTTTTTTACATAGTTTAAATAAATTAGAATGTTGCACATTTAGATCAATAGCAGGTCTGCTTTAGTTTGTGCCATAGTTTCAGCAGATTGCGCCGTAAAAGATTTCGCAAGAAAAGCCGTCTACTCTGCGGCCATCTGTTGCTTACTAAGATCGTCTGTATAAATTGGTGTACCTAATCTATAAACTATACTAAATATAAGTTGAAATCAAAAGATAACCTAAGCTATTGCTTAGGTTATCTTTTTATAATAACATTAATCATAGCCCAGATATTTTATATCTAGCGGTTGGGCTTGATTGTCGAAAACAGATATGTAGGTTTAAAGTAATCTTGATCAATACGTTCCTTCTAACCGTAACGTGGTACTAAGTGTTAATAAAATTTCCTTGAAAATATCGTACATCTCACGAATACCTTAAAACACATAAAATTGCTCGCAAGTTACGCTTTCTTCAGGTAAATTTACTCAAAAAGTATTACGCCAAAACAACGCGTGTCATGTCAAGAGAGACTTATCATAAACGGAACATAATATTTAGTGCGTTATCAACTGTGAAGTTAGTACGTAGCTTTCTTGCCTTCAGAAACAAAAGACGCTCGCGCAACTTCAAAGGAAAAGGCGCAACACAGAGGGCACATTTCATATTATGAAAAAAATGCAAAACGACCTTAATGTTAATTTTGTTTGAGAATGTTATTTATTATTTAAAAAAGACAAAGTCTACTTACTCCTTAATCATGGAATTATAAAGATTAATAATTGTAGTATTATATAAAAATCGATTAGTTAGATGCCAACGCTTTATCGACAAACCATTCGTTTATTTTAAATTACATAATCAATTACTTATTAATATTTTCCTTTACAATATAATGTGATTAGTACCGTGATATATTCATTCTGATAATGAGGAAAGTACAAAAGTGTAAAAAAATCTCAACTAAATAGTATCTATACACCTAATTAAGTTTTGTATAACTAAAATATTAACATATTTTGTAAATAATTTTGTGACCATAAACTTTACTTTAAAATCAAATTAAACACGTGCTTATACAGTTAAAAATTAGTTTAAATTACCAAACTAAATTATAACCGGTTCCGTTCTGTGGAGCTGTATAGGAAGGATAATCAATCAAACAAGTTTACATATAATTTTACGTACTTCCTAATATATAACCAAATATGAAAGCAAGAAAAGAAAAATAAAGAAAGTTTGTTTTCCATACTGTTTGTAATTGTAATGTAGACAGAATTTTATTAAATGAACGATGTCATATGCAAAGTCCCTAATTAAACATAAATAAAAACAAACCATAGTCAAATCGAAGATATTTTTAACAAATGTCAAGTATAATACGCTTTCAATAAATGTGTATGTATGGACAGATTAATCAAGGTTGAAGCGAAAAGTGTTTGCCAGGATCTTAGCAGGTGGATATTCATCGTCTTTGCCTACACTAATTGGAAACAGGCGTGACATTATGTAAGTGTGGAAAAGGAAAGTATGCAGATATAAAATTCAAAGGACTAAATAGTAAGAAATGTCAAATAAAATAATTTATACATACGATAGACTATCTAGGCCCCGAAAAATGTCGGGGGATGACAGGTTAAACGAAAAAAAAATGTAAAACGGAGGCATATGTTATTTCCGGCAGTGCGATTATAAGAAGGTTGCCTTCTGCAAGGGTGTTTGATCATGCCGAATGACGGCGGTAGCGGCACTACCCCGTTTTACGAGGGCTCAAATATAAGAGTGGATATCATGCAAGCCGCAGGTAGGCGGGGCCAGTGTCCATCGTAAAACCACTCCAACTCTTTGGAAAATTTACAACTATCGCCTGCGAGATTTAACGACCAGTTTATAGATCCAGAGCTTTTAAATTCGATATAAACCCGCTTTGTCTCAATGAAATAACACTTAATGTGACATATTATGTTGCACTCATTCAGAGTTATTGAGTAATTTGCGGCTATTTATTAATTCAATTGCCGATTTGTTTGTTCAACATCACAAAAAATTGTATCATCGGTTTTAAAATGTTGTTATAAAATTCATCGGTGACACTATTTTTGAGTATTTGACCAGATGTTGTCATTCAAATAGTTGCTAGTTCATCGTCTTTTTAAAGGTCGACTACACCTTTATGCAGTTTGCGATGTTGTTATAGAATTTAACTCTTTCATGAATATTTACATAAATAAAATAGATAAATTCAGCTGAAGGTACTGTACCTGAAATGCAAAAGACGATTTATTTAAAGTGCAATATCAACATAGAAATCTATCAAAATCCTTTATTAGTAGTTAACTAGATATCATTTCGGAGCGTTATAAATGTAATAGCATTATTTAATTAAATTTTTAGAGTTAGTAATTTAGAGTATATTATAAATATTTTAACTAAAGAAAACTTACCATAACAGCTTTTCTATCACCTGAAAAAAAAAGAATTTCATATAAAACAAAATTCATATATTATCACCGTACAAAAATTAGCCTTTTCATAAAATTATTTTTATATGTACTTATGAATATATGAACAAGTCATGATAGCTTAGTGGCTAAGGCATCAGCGTCTGATTGCAATGACATAGGTTCGAATTCTGACTAGGGATCTGGCACCGCTTCGGCAGTTTTTCTGATTTAAATTTACATATTGTTATAATTACACGTTCTTACAGCGAAAAGAAAATCGGGAGGAAACATTTACGTAGATTGATAGATATTATTGTTGTGTGGAACTCGCTAATCCACTTTAAAATTATTAAGCCGATTTGGCCAGTATTGAAGCGTTCCGGGCTGTCGTTATTGTTATTTATTATTATAAGTATGTTTACTAAATAGAAAATAATTTAATTTTGGTTTAAGCGTCCCAAATCCCATAGAAGTCATTAATGTTTAATGAGGCCCAAGTATTCACAATAAAAATAATTAAAAGCAATTACATAAATATTAACAATTATAGTGGAATACTTCATGAAAGTTTTCATATGGAAGTAGGTACACAGGAATACGTGTAAGTCTTATAAGACTTTTAAAAAAGCATTTCAAACGTTTGTATACAAAAAACGCTAGAAAAACTATTTCATTTTATTTTTATTCTGAGTAATGTTGTCAGTTCAAACAATAATAATTATATCTTCGTTATTTTCATTGCGCTGAAACCTCAGGCTAATATCTATCTATGGCTATTTAGCAAGGTAGCGTAGACTGTTTTCTTGGTTCCTTATCCGTAGAAGACCGTAGCTTAAGTCTCAGTATTCTACATAAATAGGATACTGAGCCTAGGTTACCGTCTATAGTCTTAAGATACAATACAATATACCTCGTCATCGGTAGCCAATTGCAGTCTACTGCTGCACGTAGGCAAGTCCGCGCCACACATTTCGGTCCTCCGCCTTCCTCATCCAGCGCTCACTGGTAATTTTACACAGGTGAATAGTAATATTGCTATTGACTAATTCAATTAGGTTTAGCTAAGGTTGCTTTTTTATTTTTATTTTATTCGATTGTTAAAAAACTTAAACCTTACTTTTTTATCCTGGACAAGAAATAGTTTATAAAAACTTTTATCACCCAATGAGAAAAAAATTGAATGGACTGGAACATAACTTGTTTTTTTTTTATTGCGTGAGTCCAGCAGACAGACACACAGCTGCAACTCTGTAAAGGGAGACTGGAACCTGGCCCCTAATGGCGAAAAAACTCAAGGCTGTTACGGCGGCATACTCTAGACCAGGGGTGGTAGCCATCTAGATGGACAAATACCCTACCACCTGGCAACACTAACTAAAAATATTAAAGTTCACATTCAGACCAACTTCAAATTTAAATTAATTCCGTTACTTCACCGAAGATGTTATTCAAAATAAAGTAGATAACAAACAAACATTAATTAATTAATTAATGCATATTCATAGAACTTTGTACTGAGTATCTTAATCCCTTCCTAACTGTACTTATACAAAATTAAGTCGGTTCTTCGAGTAAAAAGCCTTTTACGTTATGGATGAACCGAGATCAATATCAACAAATTTGGATAAAGAGATAACGTAGCTGCGTACTAAAGGTTCTTAAGTAGCAATATTTATTTAGCTATTCCAAGCGCGCCGTACAAAAGGGGGAGTGGAAATTTTAATTTCACGTCTAGAAGCTAGGGGTGGGTGGGGTCGGAAATTTGTGTGGCATAATAAGTGAGATTGTTGCGAAATTTGCTACAAGAAAAAGAACGAGGGCTCGCATCGCAAGCAGCGTGAGGTGAACATGGATACGCTCAGGGTCGTCTTAACTACATTGGGCGCCGAACTGCGAAAATTAGTTTGCGCCTCTGGCCAACAATTAAAAAAACTTTTTGTTTGTCGCACGTTTTTGTTAGAATATCAATATTAATTCCTGTAGAAATAAGATCTGGAGGCAAGACGAATGTTCAAAAGCTGCATGAGACGTATTTGTGAACAAAATTGCTATCTGCATATATTTTATGTGATTAAAAATATTTATTATATAATTTGAAACCTAGCAGATTAGGCATGATATGCATAGGGTAAGGTGACTGGCTTGCACCCCTTAGACTCCTGGTGTCCTTCCTGCACCCCCGAATAAAAACGGCCCTGGGTGTGCTTCATTTCTTCTAAAACCAACTGGCTGAAACTAGATTGAAATAAAACTAACGCTCTTAGCATTCACGTGACGTGCCAATTAATTACTTCGAATTAGGGTTGCGTTATTGTAAACTATTATTTATCAGACAAAACCAGGTATTATGCTAAACCAAACGAAGGTAAGTAACAATATCTGAATTAAGTATAATAACAATATTATTCTGACATGTGACATATGTAGTTACGAAAAAATGGTTCAATGAGTATGGGTTTAATTTCAATAGATAGATACATACAAAACATGTATAATATGCGTAAAAATATTTTTTTAATTTGAACTATAAATATCGACAGGAATATCTTTATTTCCTACAAAATTATAACGTTTATAAAGAATAAAATGCAAAATCTATAAGCGATAAGGACACTAATATATATATATATATATATATATATATATATATATATATATATTTTATTTATTCAAAAACCTTCCTCTACTAAGACTATGTCTGTACAATAACACTTCGTTTTCAGAATCAGATGGAATGTACATACACCTGTATTTCATTACTATGAAATACAGGTGTATGTATGTATATTTTATACCAGTTTCTCAAAGTAGGACCTACAATTGACTAATACAATTCTCGCACATATAATATCAATCAATTGATATAATACAAATCCATATGTTTCACACACACACTCATTTTTTATCAATTACTTCAAAACAACAGGTATTACATGAACTAAGCCTGAACGATCACAAAAAAGTTTAAACAGGCATATCCATACTATCCTTTACGTAAGCAGTGGGCGCACGTGTAAGTGGCAGCTTCAATATTTATGTGCAATTTTTCCAGCTTCCCTTCCCCCCGGTGGGATGCCCTCACCCCCTGTCCAGGATGCAGCGAACCCTCTCAAGCACGTTGGAATTGCGTAACAATGAGACCCCGTTTATAATAATTTTATTAATCGCTTATGTGGCATTTCTTACGGTAATTTGTACGTACGGCAAAGCTGTGGAATCCACTACCAGAGTTCCTGATTCCCGAAAAGTACAATCCGAGTGTCTTTAAGTCTCGTGTGAATAGGTATTTTCTAGGTAAGCGTGCTCCATCTTCAACGGCATCATCGTCTAACATTAGGTGTGTTCGTGGTGAAATGCGAACTTATTTATCATAAAATTTGGACCTTCCTATATGAGGTATTTTTATTTATATTTAAAAATATTAATAACTTTATAGCAGTGATAATATATGTAATGGTCTAATAGTAAGGCGAGATGAATCGCTTGAAGATATTTGGCATTAAAATAAAATGTATATTCATTATAATTATCAGCTATAAGTAATTAAAACTTCTCCTTTATCAAATTTATATCTTGTAATGTGATATCTTTTCATCTTGACCAATAAATATTAATGTCAGTTGAAACCATAATATGACTTTCTATTTAATGTGGGTATTCCACATTAGTAGTGTTTATTGTTTTTGTTTAATAAATTACTACTCACACGATTGTAAATCTTGTCAAGAATATCTCGTATACCTACAAATATTCTTCATAGTATCATTAAACTAACCGTACAGTCGTTGGAGTAAGTAATAAAAATAATTTTAAAACAATAATTTGATAAGTGGCCGGCCGACGATCCGCTATACTCGACTGTGCTGGGTAATATTATTCAAATAAAAACAATTTCAATTTGTTCCCAAATTGAAACAGAGAGCAGGCGGCGTGTTATTACATTTGGGCGGAGGTTAGCTGCGGTAGAGCGTGTAAAGTGCCTATAGAGCCTACCCTCCCGCCCGTCTCATTGCCTATAACCACAAAGTAGTAAGATACAGAAAGTTATTCCGACTATCGTTATTACAATGATCTATGAAAATTTGTGCATGAAAATGTTAATATACTAAAATTTAGATTTAAGAATAAGTTTGTTTTATGTCTCTGTAAGTAGTTGTTTGTTTCCTTTTTCCGTTTTGGTAGTTAACCGAACGTTTGATGGCTTCATTTAAATTGGGATAGAAATAGATCGTCTGATGTCAGCTTTACGCCGATGTTAGACGGTTCATTTCTGTCTTTCTATTTGGAAGAATCACTTAATTTGATCTATATAAACATAAACTTCAAACATTCAATATCATTTAATAACGTACGTCGTATCTTTTCAGTTCTGTAGTATTCATCTAAACTGATTTAATTTCGTTGATACTTCTAATATTAGCGTTACAAACTAGTCAAACTAATAGCAATTCCTATATTTTTTTATGTTGAGAAATAAAAAGACAATTTCATGTGTCACGTGTACAGGCAACCACGAAGGGTAAGATATACGACTGATGTAAACAGAGACCGACACACACACGTCGTATATAATGTGCGCATTTTGTTGTCAGTAGATGTTCTGTACCTTCTTGTTCTGTGCTATAAGACCAACATTCGGCTTTCCTCAAAAGCCGCCGAGAACGCCTCAAATTTAGCGACTTTTCGCTCTCAATACTTTTACGCGACATTTAGACGCTTATGCGGAGTATGTACGTCATTTTCCCCTTTGTAACCCCGAGGCGGTAAAAATAGTTTTTGATGGACGCGCGATCGAAACGCCACTATGGTTGCCTTTCTTCGGCGTAACCGTAACAATGATTGAGGTATTTCTTATTTAGCGAAATATGCTTTGAAATATAGGTGTTCTTCATAAGAAAAAAATTTAACGAAGAATTTTGAAATTTATAAGATTTTACAAACATCAAACTTTTAAGACATTTGTATTTAGTGAACTCTTAAATTAATGTAAATGTTTAGTTCTAAGGAGTGTTGCATGCTGTTGCGTTCAAATACACCCGAAAGCTGTAATATTTTTTACTTCCTGAAAAATTAGGAAAGTCGTTTTTTTCCAATTTCTTCTCTGTTTACACTTTATTTAGATAATTAATACTCATTTTCCACAATAGTATCCAAGTGTAAAGATGTAACAAAGAGTTTAGTTTTTATAAATATTTCATAAATAACTTATTCCTTCTTAACAGCCTTCCATGTAGACAAATGTCTAATTCACAAAGCAGACTGCTTTAATTTATTTATAGTAGAATAACATACTAGGCATCCTGCCTGAAAATATTGAGCAACAAATCTTAGAAAACTCTGTTTTAGCGTTCTAGTGATTGTTACAGCTAGAAATTGAGTAGATGACACATGCTACATAAATTCTTCATAAAATTATTTTCATAGACAGAGATCTTACTTTTACAACATCATAATAAAAATAACTTTAATATCGGTTTAAAGAACAATTAATATTCTATTTAAATCGTTTAAGTTATGACGTAAAAACTTGCTATTCTTATACAAAATCTAGTGGCCTTCTGTGCTTTGTAGCATGCTGTTCGCCTAGTGTGTGAGCTTCAACGAGTCATACATCGGAGTGGATGCCGCAGCTAAGTTACCTTAATGCCAGGTCAGCTTTAGAGATTGGTGATTAATGAACATACATACATATTGTCACGCCTGTTTCCCATTGGGGTAGGCAGAGACGATGGATCTCCACCTGCTACGATCCTGACAAACACTTTTCGCTTCGTCAACTTTCATTAATCTTTTATACATACACGCTTATTTAAACTACTTTTTATCTGGGACAACTTTATCTTGGAAAATGCAATAATTCCCGTGGAATACAAAAGCAAGTTTACACGAATAGTCACGTAAATTCCTGTTTATTTATAAATTATTTTTATAAATCTCTAGTTTGTATCTAATATGCAGTCATATCTCATGAAGATATTCAAACACTCGTAAAATACGAGACTCCAATAAGACATCAAATCTTCCTATAAGCCTTGAATTCAATAAGATTCCTCTGATTACAGTGACATCTACGTATATTCGTTAACATCAACCTCAAAGTTAATATTTACAAATTCAACTTGATATCATATATATACAATATATCATTTCATAATAAATTTTTTTCATGACAAATTAACAAAATATTATTTTTTATATGTTTAGATGGAAATGACAGTAATGATGTAAAATATTGTTACGAAATTACAGCGCCATCTCTTGCGGGGTGGCAAAAACATATGGCTAAAGGGTTCGTGATTTTAACAATGCATGCAAGAACGTCATCTGACCCCAGTTGAAATGCAGAATAGTTGCACTTGGAAAATGACAATTACAGATTCATGGCGCCAGTTTTAAAATGGAAATATCAGCAGTGCAATATTTAAATTAATTTCTATTCTGACTACTAATCCTGATAGAGACCAATTTGGTAGTATTGATAATATAGGTAAGGTATATATTACATTCGATCATTCGACACTACAATAATAGTTAATATTTTAAACACAAATACAATTCTTCACTAAAAATAAAAATTAACCTATGTAACTATTGATAAATTTACAGGTAGATCTATTTTACATACAACAATTATTATAAGGATTAAACAAAAACTGAACTAAATTATAAATAAATATATATACAAATTAAAATTAAATTATAAAATCTAGTGCCAGACCGCTGTCAGTTGGAAACGTGCCCAAAAGACTGGCCACATTACCTCGCTGTATCGCAACGCTAATGCGTTGTCCGAGGTACAGACCAGTCTTTTGGTCACGTGAGACGTCTACCAGGCGTTTCGCTATGTCTCGATAAAGTTTGTGCGCCTCAGGCCCCCATGGTCCCAGGGTTTCGACCCCAAAAGCCGCAAATATGTAACCATTTCCGATGGCGGAATATTTGCGGCATTTTAGGGCCTCCTGCTGTGCAGCAGCTGTACCAGCAGACATGCTGCCGCCAGAGTATCGACGTAAGACGCGTCCCATACTAAAGAGCGACCCATCCTCTAGAGCACCCATGACATACCATCGGGTCTCTTGCCATCGTCGCGACACAAGCCGTTCGGTTCTAGAACGGCAGGTACCCCGGCGGTGACAAGAGCCCGACGGATTATGTCATTAAGTGCTGCATGGCACGGAATTCTGCCGGCACTTTTGGTACAAAATAAACCATGGTGACTGAGGCGCTCCACCTTATCTCCACACTGACAGTGGTGTGGGACAACACAGGCCGCCCCTAGGCGAATGCAGGCACTTATTCTAAACGTGTCGTCGTCTAGAAAAGTGCCCAAATTCGCCGAGGGGAGTGCCTGTAGCCACAAGCCACACTCCCAACGCGAAACAGCTAGGATACGGGCACGCTCAGTCTCATTGGCACACGTATCCAGTAGATTTTGATGTACCAATGAGCAAAGCGGGCCGTCCCACAGCTTCTGTGACTTTGAGTTTAGAGGAAAATTCACCAAGTGACGGTTTTAATATTTCACCAATGAGATTCTTTGTACTGTACACTGAGGACAGAAAGGCGGTAAAGAAACTGGTGAAATTTTACGTATACCCAAACCTCCAAACCTTATTGGTAAGGAGGCTTGGGTCCATGTACGGTCATCAAAAGAAATGTTGAAGATGGGTGAGAGTGAGTATCGAATAACATTATCTAAGGTTTTTAAAACATTTTGGTTTTGCTATAGAGGACAGCATCTCAAAACATATGTAAAATTTGGAGTAAAAACACAATACCAAATAGTATAATATGCGCTATGTAAACTAATGCCTTTTAGATTGTCAATCTTTGACTCAAAATTTTGAATTTTGTCGTTAACGAAACCAGAAATAGACTCCTCAAAAACAGGACATCTAAGGAGGTTGAAGCTAGTTTTGTCAACAATTTTAAAATTTAGTCCTAAACTGTGAAAATCTGCTATTATGTTGTGGATATTGGGCAACGTGTCACTGAAATAAATCTCGCATTTTGAAAAATTTAACTCCAAACCAATTTTATCGAATTCGTATATTAAAAATTGTATATCTTTTTTAATGGTATCAATGTCTCCTCCAAGGGTGCCATCGTCGAGGTATCACACGTTGAATTTAGAATTAAATTTTTCTAAAATGGGATGAATGGCGAGTGAAAATATGGCCGGCCCAAGGGGGTCACCCTGCTGACAACCGGTTTCTGAAAAAAGTTGGTGATTCTGGTACATTAAAATTGTTTTTTGACTGTAGCACTGATTGATAAAATTAAATGCTTTTGGTGACTGTTCTTGTACTTCGGACAGCAAGGTGGCCCTGTTGATTGAATTAAAAGCGTTTTTAACGTCCACCTTCAGAACAACTTCGCAACAGTCACTGGACAAAAAAGTTCGAAGAGAATTTACCGCCGCCTCGTAGCCGCCCTTCATGCCGAAACCTAATTGGCGTGATGCAAAATAAGATGAACTCAAACCGGTCATTTCCCGACAGCATAACTTGGCGGCAAGGCAGCGGTATGTAGTACCGACTGCTATGGGGCGTATGCCACCATCTTTTTTATTTAGGGCACATAGATTTACACCATACAGTGTTGGAATAACGTCATTACTTACTGCACCTGAAAGCATTAGATTAATTAAATCTGTTATGTCCTTCAGAAGAGCCTCACCAGCCATGACGGTAGCTGGCCCCAGCAAATCCTTCAAATGTTGTGAGGTCAAGCCATCCAGCCCGCCGGCTGAACCACTTCTGAAAGACATAACAGATGTGAAAATTGATTTTGGGGTTGCCATTAGGTTTTCTTGTGTACATAGTAAGCTAGAATCGAGAGCTGTGTCTGAATGTGGATGCTTATTTTCCAAAGCCCGCAGAGTGATTTCGTTATTGGGAGCAATGGTGTCGTTGGAGAACAGAATTCTAGCGGCTCCCTTAATGTCTCCATCAGAAAGTTTTGATTCCACAAATCTATTGAGTCGGTGTGTGGAGTCCTTATCAATTTTTCTAATATTTTTATTTGTACAAATAGTAATATAAATAATAGTTGAAATAAAAAATTGTAAAGGTATTATGTTAATCTTTAAGTAACCATGTTTATTATAGTGGCTAAGAATAAGTAAAATATTTCTTTTAATCTGATTAATGAAGTCCGTGCTCTAATAAAAATGGTGCTCGCTGTTGAAAGTTGGGCCTTTAGCTCCACATCAGCGAATGTTAACTAAAATGAATGTCAACTTCGAGAAACCTCCTGAACAACACCTTACAAAATTCCAACGACCCCAGCCTAAGGTTTACGGTAAAATAAATAAATAGAAGGCCCGTTTCATCCAATAAACAACTTAATAAGAACACATACAATAACTACACAATTCTATGAATTAAAATCATTCAAAACGTCTAACAAATTAATAAATAATTTATTTGTACTGTCAACGTTCAGAATATTTAAGACTATGAGAACAAATAATTATTTGTTTTCACTACAAATAATAATGCAGTACTTAATATGTAAAGGCTTAGTATAATTATTCAAAGTTAAGTATGAAACAAGTATAGTAAGTAACGTGGTAAGTAGCAATTTGTATTTCATATCACGAAACTTTCAGTCAAACAAATATCATTGAAGTAAGAAAGTAGATTTAAAGAATACTAAACAGTTGTTTGCTTACATAGACAAACAAGTTATGAAATATAGGTATCTACATACTCTTTAGGTCTGTATTGAATTCTACATTTAGTATATATAGTGGAAACTAGAAATATTCTTAAGTGTAGGTATAAATTCTATTAATAAAACTAAGAAACAAAAGGGGGGTTTTAAAAAGTTAACCTACAAAGTCACTCACTGATAAATTATAAATCATCATAAAAGACATAAGTACATTGTACTTATATTTCCAGGCTAATCAAATTGTAATTGTTTCATAGGTTATATAGAAGTAACAGCTCTAGAACCAATCCCACACCCTTAGAACCAGGTTAAATAACGGAAAGTTCGTTTACAATATTTACTCTTTCGAGAATTGAACCTGGCGCATTTGTATTCCATTAAACTAGGTGACCCAAATGCTTAGACCCCTCGGAATAAAATAACTTTATTACATACGAGAAAGCATATAATTTAAGTGATAATAATATTTTACTTAGTAGACCCGAACAACGGTTAATACCGATAGGTAATCCTCGAAGAAATCGCTACCAGCAGCGATTTCTTCTATACAAACTAGTAATCAAGAATTTAATGTTTTAGACAGTACCTGCTTACCTAATAATTTAACAAACAACTTTAAGTCAGATGACAATAATCAGCAACCTAAACGGTTTTTCTTAGAAAATTAAGCATGTCGCAGCTAATCCAGAGAAGCTATCAAACTTGGCGGGCTACTCAAAATTGTCTACAATCATACAAGTTCCCAATAGTTAAACCTTGGTCTTTCACACAAACATCCCTTGTACGTTGAATCTTTTCTTCGGCTTGAATGAGTATTAAATCCTTCATTTCACAGTCAAAATTTTTTTTTGTCTTATTCTAAGCTAAGGAAAAAATTAAGCAGTTTTTCTTCACATTCGTTGAATTTTTCCTATAATTATTCAAAGAAGTACTATATAAAAGACGCCCTTTTACTTGGGGTTAGAGTGCAGAGTACACAGTATAAGAGGCCGTAAAACGCCCCGCCACGTATCCTATATGCCTATATTGTCTAAATAATGAATCCATTCTCACGTTCCGCGTTGATTTACGGCCGCACACAAAACCGCTATAGGACTACATAATCACACCTACCGCAGCCACTTTATTTTTTGGACCTAATACAATTTTTTTCACACGCAACGATTTAGAATTTTTATCACGTAAATTTTCCGCTTGAAAGGGAAATCTCTATTGTCATTCTGTACGCACAGACGGTTTCCTCACGAACACGTGTTGGAATATATTTATATTGTATACTAGTAGACATTTACTATATATTGGGAAAATTATTTATTTCTGTCAGACGATTTCGGTGAATTTTAGATTCTTGTTGTTTTTCCTTGTTCTCTTTTTTGGAAAGGCTCTTTTTCAAAAGATTTGTGGGATAATTATCCAGTCACAGTTTTAGAGCATGGTAAATGATAGAATCTATTGAAATTGATAAGTAGTATGTATCTTTGATTCTATTAGTTTATTAACTAACTATATGGACCTAGCAGCGGCTATTTCATTATTCTATATTCGTCTTACTTCTCAACTTTTGTTCTTTTCTTTCAATGCCTTCTCGCATTCCACCGTGCCTCTCAATACTTGTAGATACCTAAATATTCGTCAATTCTATAATAATATTATAGTAGTAAGTCTGTTGGTAGCCAAATATCTTGTATATATTAAAAGTGTTGATAAGATATTCCTACAACAATATTGGTTTTTCTTAATTTAAAATTGACTACAAAACAGTTGATTGTTTTACTAAATGGCCTTAGGCCAATTGCTCGTTAAGCCTGTTTAAAATAATAATATTAACAAACTAAATAAGGTATCTTCGTGTACAATTAGTATACAGATGCCTGGTTACGGCTAATCTATGCGGAGAATGTCGCAACATGGAGTCGTAAATGAGCACTGATTGAATCCCGACTTCTTTATCATGATGTTTGAAGGCCATTTACACCATCAATTTCACTGAAGTTTGAAGAAGCTTGACCTGATATCAAATATCTTATATATAAAAAAATTGTAGATGATTTGATATTATGACTATTGTTTTTGTTTTATAAATCATTGAATCAATAAGCAGGTATCTACAATTATGAAAGTGAGTTCGTTTGGATGTTTGTTTAATTTGATTGTCATGAAATTTGGTTTAGATGTAGGTACTTTCCACAAGGAAGATGAACGTTCGTTACTGTTTATCGCAAAATATAATTATTTTCACCAGTACACAGATTCGAAGTTTACTTATCCGTGCAAAATACTGGCTGGTGGTTTAAGTAAGCGATAGGTACCTATACCTACCTATATTTTTAATACCTGTAAGAAATTGTAAAATAATAATTTATTTCTGGCACAGTGATACTGAGTGCAAAGCTCATTGGATGACAATAATATTATAATAACAGCCCATAAACGTCCCACTGCTGGTTTCTGGGTTCCCACTATATGGGAACGGACAGTAGGTGTACCCACCACGCTTGCCCAAGGCGGCTTGACAGGTTGCTGACAATACGGCAGACAAGTTCTTAAAACCAATTTTTTATCATTTGTAAAATGTCTACGTACTTATGTTGCTATTTCTTTAGGTAGTGCATTGTTATCTTTCTTCCTGTGCTTTGAAAAAATACTATTACTTACTCATATGTTTCTGGGTATATTCATATTTTATTTCTCACTGTAAGATATTATTATTAAACCATTGTTATCTAATTTCTTAATTCATTCATTCATTTGACGAACATATTAAAAACGGTCTTGATAGTGTAACGGTCAGATAACGGAGAACGTACTAAATTTGATTACAGCAATAAAAAAATGCAGCCTTATAAATAAATACCAACATTAATTACAAACTACATAAACAAGCCATAGAAATATTTGGTTTACTAATTTATTTTGTGCCCTAATTTACATACTCACTTCTGTATATGAAAAATTCTAGCACAAATTAATTTTATTTATTTGGACAAATATCTTATCGTTTATCTTAGACGCACAGTGTCGACTACCTATTGCGGTTGTGTTTTATGTTGCGCCACTGGTACAACGACACGAGGACCCCGGCTTCAAGTCCCATGGGGGGGAAATTATAAATACTAGACCAACTTTTCACTATGCGTACTTTACACTCGAGCTATTTGCCCAGTATTATAAACACATCACATTGCATCATACCTCTAAACAAGAGTTTTAAGCCACTCACATGCCAGCAAAAAAGGCAAAAAGTATAATACAGAAGATCATCTTTAATCCAAAAGAAAACTTAGATAAGCTCGTTTATACCACAATTTCCATATAAAGGCATTTAATGCTATGTTGTAGGTAATATTGTCATCCTTTTAACCACGAGGTTTTAAAGCTTAACGTAAATTCTTGAACAGTGTCAGAATGTACAAAGGTATGTATTACGTATAACGATTACTATGGTTATCTACATTTTAAAAATATCAATACAGTTAATAGAATAAAAAAAAACGGTCGCCCTATTAAATATAAATACCAGTAGGTAGGTATTTAATTAATACCTATAGGTATCGTCTCTTTGAATTCAATAGTATCGATATAAATGGAGGGGGCTTCATAAAACCGTTCGTTAAATTATTAGCATGTTGTAGAATCGATTGATGCTAGTCTGAAAAAAAACAGAGATGGAAGAGGAGAGAGAGGAGTGTTCACATTCTTGAATTTTGCCTATTCATTCCCGGTTTGCAGCTTTTAGGTGCCCGTGTTTGTTTGTGAAGCAAACATAGATGGAGTAGTTAAATACAGTAACATAAATAGCCTGAAATTGTCGCACCACCGGCGCCACGCCGCCGCCGACTGGAAATTTCCAGCTCGCCACCACCACCGTTTTTCAACTCGGCGCACATATCTAGTAGGTAACAATATATATTGCACCTATACTTTACCCAATTTCTTCCCCAAAAATTAAGCCGTGGTAGGGTATTTGCCCGTCTGGATGGTCGTAGTCCCTTGGTCTAGAGAATGCCGCCATAACAAAACAACATTGAGTTGTGTTCCGGTATAAGTGGGCAGGTCCCAGTCTCCCTTTAGAGAACGGCAGCACATTGGTAACACCTTTGGTTTAACAAATGTCCATACCATCAGGTTGGCTGTCATTGTAAAAGTGTAGGCTTACAAGGACTAAATACAGGTTTAGATGTTTAATTAACACGTCTATGCAATTAGGTACTTGTTGCCATACTACGCATATTTATGACCGATAACATACTAATTATACCCTGAAATCTTGCCTCTTTAAGAGATAATTGAATATCAAATTGAACAAATATGAATCAAAGACGCGCCTAAGTTTTTGAACTAACAAAAACCAGGAGAGTGTATTCGTTCTTGTTGTTAGCGGTGATTAAATTCAGATATAGTACAATAGTGATACTTACTTTTAATTCAAGAAATCGCTGGAATTAACTTTAGATCCATATTGAGAAGAAACTTCAATTTTTTGTGATAAAAAGTATTCTCATCCTTATGTTATCCAGAATATTAAATTTCGTACCTCTTTTTTTTCTATCTAGTTTAGCGACAATAGGGCTACTTTACGTAAAAGTAAAGATACTTGGTATATGACATAGATAATTAGTTTATTGTTCAATTAATTGGTTTAGTGTTTCCAGGATCAGAACTAGATATCAATTAGATTTCTATATATAGTTTGATTTATAAAGGATTAGTATATGATAAATTTCCTAATAACTCACACAAAATAAGCATTATTTCATTTTTTTAACGAATCCGGATAACCTTCGAACAAAAAGTTATTATTTTCGGCAAAGTTTCTTTTAAAGAAATTGCTTGAATTATAAAGCGTAACGACCTAGAGCCAGTTAAATACGTGCTTCTGTGAGTTAGTTTTTTCGACCCAAAGAAAAATCGGTGATGCGGGACGGGTTTGGGCCTCTAAGTTAAATTTAAACGAATTTTCCGCATCACGTAGGTCCCAAATTAAATGGAAATTCGTAACTTTGTTATGGGTTTTCAATATTGTTTAACTTAGGTATGCAAAGGATGTTATAAATGGCCAGCTGATTGACATTTTCAATTATACGGTATTTATTTTATAAATTATATTGTGATCTTTAATTACCTGAACTAAAATAACAGTTGCGATCGACCTTTTTTATGTTGCAAGCTTGGAGCAACTCACTACTGTGAGTTGAATCCTATAGAATTTCTATAGAAATACTATAGGATTCAACTCACAGTGGTGAGTTGTTAATTCAAATTCTTTATTTGCACAAAACATGATAACATAGATGAAGTATGATTAGTGTATAGGTACAGCATGTTTTGCCCCCTTCGGAGCGCACAAATGTTGATGTTGAGGCAACAAACTAACCTCTATGTTTTAACTATAATGTTATATAATAATAATTAACCATGTTTTATATAAATTGGCAAAAAAGTCAATGAAATAAAAAAAATCAATCTAATTCAAGTATTCAGTTCAAAAAAATAATTATTAATAATGGGAAAATTATTTAAAAGAGGAAAAATTAAATGTTGTCAGTTAGGTAGTCATTAATAACACATCTTTCTTTCATAAATGTCTTAATTTTTATTTTACAACAACAAGTATTATTCAACATTTAAATTTTTAAATTATGAAGGCAATTTATTATAGATTATTGAAGCCATGCAGAAGACACTTTTGCTCATAAGGGTAGTCCGTGTATTATGTAGAAATATTCTATCATTGTTACGTCTGTTACGGGGAACTACATCTCCCAAGCGGTGAAATAGATTCGGATTAAGCTTCACGAACATTAACACTTCAAGGATATAGAGAGAAGTAATGTAGGCAGTTTGTATTTCTGAAAATATGGTTTAAAGCTGTCTGTTCTTTTTAGGTGAAACATTGACCTAATGCACCTCGAGATTGAACTCACACAACTCACTTATGAATCAAAAAATCGCAGCTGTTTATTTATTCCGGGTTATTAAAAATCAGAGTATAGTACATTAACACTGGAAGCACACACAGCTTGCACTCTAATTTAGACCGTAGAATAGGGCTTAAAATAGAGTAGACGATAAGAAGCAACTGATGACCCTGCTATGAAATTAACTCCAAGTTGTTGTAGACAATTGTCAACCATATCCATGAAATAGGAGGTACTTTGAAACAAAAGTCTTGACTGCACTATTTTGATGCATATTCTTTTTGTTTTTAAACATAACTTCAATCGGCTTGTGTATCTGGCCAATTGTAATACGTATTCATTAATATTTTTTTTAGAACAACCTTCATGCAAATAGGCATCATGTGAAAGCGGGACTTACTATATAGGTAAATACACAAACATTTAAAAAAATCATCATAAAATACATCGCCATTTTATAAATACCTTTTAATTTCAAATATTCCCAGTAGCACAAATTCGAACTTTAAAATTCGTTCTACGTATTCATGCCACATGTAAATACTAATTAACAGAAATCTGTTTTAAATATAATGTTGGTTGTAAAATAATAAAATATTTAATTGGAAATACCCATAGATATTGTGATAGGAATTCAAAGCGACACGTAACAAGTTCCATGTATTTATCGCCCCGATGCAGGGGGTTGCAGACAAGGGGCGGCGCATATTGCAAAATACAGTCTCCAAAGATGGTGCTACTGTGTTTTGCAGGGTAAAAGTTCACGTTTTGTTACATAGGTGGCGTTGCAAAAGTACTAGTTTTGAAAATTAGTTTTTATAATTAAAATTCTCTATGCTCCAAATTTAATTAATTGAAAACCGCATATATAATATAGTTTATGCTCTTTAGATAAACCACAGGCTCTGAAATCCCAAATTAGTAGGTTAGTAAAATTTATGTATGGAGCTTTTATTATATTATTTTAAAATTCGTTTATGATTCATTAATTAAAATTTGGTCCCAATATTTTTTAAAGGGATTTACAAACGTTTCTGAGTTACAAATATAAGTAAAAGCAAGTGCGTCGAATCTTAATAAACATCAAATCTATATTTTTACGGTCTTATTCATACAGAGTTAGAGTAAGTTTGAACGCTTCTATACGAACCATAAAATAGCGTTCAAACTTACGCTAACTCTCTATGAATAACACCATTACAGTTTTTATTTTATAACGATTGGTAATTAGTCAGAGTTCCAGTATATTTCTTGTTATTCGTTTGGTAATGCCGCATACGTAATATTTCTATTATTAGGTTTGCTTTACTTTAGATGCTTTTAAGTCTCGATTCACGACTGAGTTTTGTCCTAAAATATGTGTCTTAAGCACGTTTTGTAAAACAACGGTCTATCTTGAGTCGACATCTGGGATAATAGCCGACCAAAATCTAAAGCGTTTTCGAATGTATGACGCACTTGCAGGGTAATACGACTTTACAATTTTACCGACTTAAAATCTTCTAGTTTAGGGATCTTAAAACTGTACTATTTGTTGTAAATACCTCTGCAAAGACTTGCACAAAGCAATTAACTGTCATCATAATGTTACCCCGTTAACCCAGGTACCTTTGAATCATTACCTTCGCAAACAATGAAAGATACCGTTGTTTTGAGATATTGATGGTTTTGAAGGATCTCTGAAAGGGTTGCGTGACGCAATAATAGCAGTTTTGTTTGTCAATTGCCTCAGTTTTATTGACCATGTAGCGGTCAGCGTTAAAATAAACATTATATACTAGCACAACGATTTTGATACTTTAAGAATTGCAATCTTTGCCATTTAAATACTGCATCCATTTTGGACGGATATTTTATATTGATGTTTTTATTATTAATACTTATAGGTAGGTATACTGCACAAAATTTTAATTTACCATACTCCTATTGCTTCCCTAAGCAAAACAGTTATATTTAAACTATCTTACTTTAACATTTTGAAGAATCTGTCACTTTTTAAACCAAGCATAAAACGAGGTCAAGATTATCTCAACGAAATGTACCATTTAGGATATGTCCACACTGGTGCACTTTTATGTTCAACTTGTGTCTACAACTTTCAATCCATCTTGCAAAAAACGTATGCCCTATTGCTCCCATTAGAGCTTTATTTATATTAGTTAAGTAGTTAGTTAACTTGCGAAACTAGTGAGTTAGTGAGTGAGGAGTGAGTGAGTACTTATCATAGCTTAGACAGACATTTTCCAGTTTATTTATTTTGGTAAAGATTATAGACAAATATTCATATAAATTAAGTACATATATATAAAAAAACCTTGTAATTATACAAGCATTAACATATGAACTTACGGTAACAGTAACTAAGGTAAGTAGCTTAGGATACATATTTGATTAATTTTATCTAAGGAAAATAAGAAATTATAGAATGAAGTGAAGTAAAGTGAGAAGTTAAGTGATAAGTTGTCGATTAAGTAAATGTCTGACCAAAAAAATGATAAGGTCCTTACACCCAAGTTAACTAACCGCTATAATTAGTAGTTAGTTATCTTGCGATTTTCATTAGCACGAAATTGTAAATCAGGCTTTAGATTCAGTGCAAGTGTTGTTATTCCCTTAGTTTTAAAGCACGCACTATTACGCGCGCTATTTCATTAAATTATTGCATCATAGAAAAACGCATCATAGAGGTTATGAAAACTCACTGTGTAAATATATCTATAGAAAGTTGATTTGTTTAGAAGAGACTGGCACGATAAAAATGTAGTCTATTAGTCTACCCTTTAAAAAGTGATAATATTATAGTAAAAATATAACTGATTGATCTTCAATGATATTGGTAAAATTTAAATCATATGCTGCTAATATAGCATCTTATATAGGTATACATACAGTATTTTAGAACTCCCATTGTAAGTTATACATTACTACGTGTTTGTTTCATCATCTTCGTCGTTATAGTAGATAATAAGTCTATGAAAAGGTGTTTAAACGAAGGCTATTAATCAAATAAAATGACTACTTAAACCGTTTACAGTCAGAGTGTCATTAAATTCTTTCCACAGGCAATGTGAGCTCAATATTAAATTTTATTTGTTTTCAGTTTAATAAGTCAACCACGATAAATGTTATCTGGATGAAATCCAAAATACTTTTTACTCCACACGTATTGACGGATAAACGTTCTTCGTATGATGATCAACCATTGGGTAAGGTCAGTTGATATCTAAACAAATTGAGTCAGTTCATAGTCTACGTAATTCAACGTTTAGGATTCAATGTCATATGTCAACGAATTTAACTTTTATTAATGCTAAAAAACATAAAAAAATCTTATATTCGCACCAAGAGCCATCACTAATATATTAATGATTTATTATACGAGGTACCTACTGCTGAATTCCACTCTATTAGGTTTAATTTCACTGGATCCAAAGTATGTTGCAAATTTGACAAAATTACTAATAAGCAAAGTTTATACAAAACTTAGGATATATTATTAGAATTAAAAAGACGTAAAAGCTAAATAACTAGCCCCATTACATGTTTTATTACTACTCATATGTAATTATTACATAAATGCAAAATTAATAATCGTTATTTCCCACGTACAACATTTTAACATAATTGGTTCTAAGTCTATAAACTCTGACGAGATCCAACATACAAAGCTTTTGAAATGAGGCTATATCGTAAAAGCCACATTAAACGCTTTATAACCTATTGTATGAGTAATGACATTATTGTTAAGTATTAGCAATTACTTGAGCCTCACATTGTGACAAACTGATCAGTTAGTCTATTTCATAATATCATACTTATAAGCTTCGTTTACATTAGCCACTTCCAGTTCTTACATAATGCACTGCCCGATTCACAGTAGCTAGAGAAGTTGCGTTTACGTACTTACGTTGCTCACTTCACTCGCTACTTTCCTACTTGGTATCGTGAAAGTGCGTTTAATGTAAAAAGGAGTTAAATAATGATTAGGTATAGACCTAAGGGTGCCAAATTAGATAATTTATTCATTTGTAGTGATCCGTAGTTATTCTAGCAAAAATGGAATATTTATAAAATCGTTCGACGTTATTGGATCTGTCGCTGAAATTTGACAGGAAAGTATATTCTATACATTACTGCACAAGATATCTTGTAATGAAATCATGAAAAAACTAAAATTAGGGACAGTCATATTATATACCAGTTAATTTATAGAAAGAGTCTTACGTAATTAGAAATTATAAATATTATAGGAATATATCAAAAATAATGCAAATATAAATGGTTTATTATTATTTTGTAACAAGCTCGTACTATAATAATTTCTCATTTTATGCGTGGAGTAAAATAAAAAGTACATAGTTACGGGCAATAATCTAAACTTTTAAGGTCTTATTCATTTCAAGTTATAGTAAATTTTAAGGCTTCTTTAAGAAACCTAAAGAATACTTCAAACTTACTCCAACTCAATATGAATAACACCGTTAACTTGTAGTTAGAAAGTAATATTGAAATAAATTATAAAATACCAAGAAAATATATCGAGCTATAAAAGGTACAAAATACTGGAAAATTGCACAACAAAAAATCACAAAGAAATCAAATTACCACCAACCCTTTGAGGTGTAATAAATTTTTCTATCGTAGCATACATTGAAACTGTAGGCGATTTTAAAACTTATTCCTTAAACATAAACTACAATTCCACTTCGCAATTTTTGCGGTTCTTTAAAACTAGCTGTGAAAGTAATTAAACAACAAAAGAGTGATGTAATGGAAATAATTACAGGTATTATTATTATAGCAAAACCAAAAATTATTCTCAGTGTTCGTTTGTTTGCCAAACTGTGTTGAGTTATCTAGAAATAAAAATATAATGTATTAAATAATTTCCATGTGTTTCTTCAGGATTTTATAAACGAAAAACTATTGCAAATGTACAATGATTATTCTATTTTAACTTTATAATTGCTTTTTTCATTTATAAATGTTAGATATGTCAAATAAAAAGAATTTACGATTCCTTTTAATTACTCCTTATGATGTGTTTTTACGTGTTTTCGCAAATTTTCATCTCATTAAAGTGTACAATGGTTCAATAAGGCTAATTTTATTACTACAGATTTTTAGGTAAGCGTAAATTATTTGAATTATTGTGTCATTTCTTTGGATATTTGCTTCGGTTTTATAGACGTATAATATGGCTGAGGCTGATTATACGAGCCTGGTTTCCGATAGCTTCTTATTTACTTGAAAATTATTTTAAATCTTAAATATTCTATATCTGACACTAGTTAGATACAAAAACCATGTGAATCTATATTTATTAAAAAATATAAAATGCTTAAATAAAAACAAAACTGACTTCAAAGGTACCTAACTAAAAAACAAAAATAATATCTTCTACAAGATCTTGTTTTGAAGTTGGTTCTAAAAAAGAAAAAATACTTCAATATTATCTACAACACCTTGAAGTCGGTGCTTTTTGAAAATTTGTTGTTGTATTGAATGTTTTACTTGGCACCGACTTCAAGATATAGGAAATATCCCCTTATTTTTTTGCTACTTTTGAAGTCGGTTTTGTTTTTAGTTAAAAAGTTTTTGTTTTCTCCTTTTTACTTTTACTAATACTTGAATAGTGTTATAACAAATAAGTTTATGAAACACGTTGTACGTGCCTATAATATTCGGAGGTTCTTTCGATTTCGCTGAAATCCACTGATCAGGTCCTGACTTGGTAACAGTGGGACCACCTCAGGAGTTTACCCTTTTGAATAAAAAATAATTGAAAATCGGTCCACAATTGACGGAGAAATCGCGTAACATACTGTTGCAAGCCGATACTAATCCTTTGCATGTGTCTTATTAGCCCTTTAATTTTGAGTGATCTATTGTTCGCGCTAATCTCTTTATTCACGCCGCCGTAAGACGTCATAAAACCTTCTTTCCTCTGTTGGTATTTCATGCGAATTCTTGAAAGCCATTTAGCTGTCTATTTTACGATTTCAAGAACCAGTGGGTGGCATGTTGCTAGGAGGCCATGTCTAATTTACAAATGTATGAGGGTCAGTCAGTCGGGAAATGCGCCAGTCGTGTTCTGACAGCGAACGAGGCGTTACCTAGTGCACTTTCAGAGCTACTATCTTATAACGACGAAATTTGCGCGATTTATGTTATAACGATTTTCTGCCCTACAGTTTGTTCTGTTATATTCGGTTATACTTGTAAGGACTGTGAATAACGTGTGTTTAATTCTAATAAACTTTGTGATAACTCCGAGGGACTTTCGAATTTACATCCTACAAATCTCTCACAAATTCATAACAATACATACAAAAAACATACAGACGAATTGAGAACTTCCTCCTTTTAGAAATCGGTTAAAAAATATCACAATTGATTTAACAGTCAACTACGCTACTGAACTAATAACATCGAAGCAAGAGTCCTGGTGTTTTCGTAGGCCCAAACATCTCACCTATAATAATATCAATTTTGTACGGCGCTTAGATACGAATAAAAGCACTTTCTGAGGTTGCATCGCAGTAAACTGTCCCATAAAACGGCTTTATGACCCATACGTACACACATTAAACAGATATGTATAGCGATAAATCATCATTAATATACGTTATAAACAAACGCGGCATGGGTTCAGGTCTGAGTAAATAATTTTATGACATTTTACGACCTTGAAATTGTTTTGAAGCGAATTTTATCGGAGCAATGAATCAAACTCACTTTGCGAGTGATTTAGATTTCCCTTAAGATGTAAATCATTGTTCTTAGGTACATTGTAGTTATCAAATTCAACATACCTATCATAAATTGTCTGCGAGAAAGAGAATGATTTGTTATTTGTGGCGCATTTCTATTCCTTCTATTCTATTAATAAATATAAATACTTGATAGAACGACTCTTTTGATAACAGTCCCTTGACATTTCTTATAATATATGTAAAACTCCATTTCGCCCTATGACATTTTATACATTAACAGATACGTCATATTTGTGTGTTTTGACGATATTGGCGTATGACGTATCTACGTCATACGCCAACATCGTTTTATATCTACATTATATCCGTGTAGGAACGGAGAAATAATACAATTTCCTGTGGCCGGGTGGTCTGTTGTAAGAAGCGACAAAAACACCCCACAGACAGGTGGTAGGGTATTTGCCCGCTTGGATGCTTACCACCTCTGGTCTAGATTAAACCACCATAAAAACCTGGAGTTGTGTTCTGGAATTAGTGGCCAGGTAACAGTCTCTCCTTAAAGAGTGGTAGCGCATTGGTAGCACCTATGGGGTTACAAATGTCCATAGGTGATAGTAACCGGTTTCCTTCAGGTGGGCCGTCTGCCTGCCTACTGTACTCATGCAATAAAAAAACATAAGATAATATAGTTCTATAGAACAAATTAAGGGAAATAACATCATACCTATATTGTAATAAAAGACATAGTATATTCTACCAATTGTTATAAAAAGATAAAAATTTCATTGTAATGTTTAATCAAAGATAAATATACCTTTGATATATGTATATAGTCGTATTTAAATAGCAAGAGTACTAAAAAAGCTATTTTCAATAGTCCCTAAATTAAATTATCTTGTACGTACATACCTAATATTATATTAATATTGCCGAGAACCGAAGCAAGCAGGATACATTTTGTAAACGAATATTCCCTTATTTACTGACGGCCTGTTTATCAGAGATTAATAAAAAATCTTTGAAATATTTATGTACGATATTTGTACTACAAGATGTTTAGGTAGATACTGCAGGTATTTTGTAATTCTAAGAATTTGTATAATCTTTATAAGGGCAGATATCCATTTTATTTACAAACTTTAATTAATTACCAATCCTTTTTGAAATGGCGTGCAGTCGAGATATGGGTAAGTTCTTGACTAAGTAAAAGTCAGACAATTACCATGCTTTAGTGTTTCCAAAATAGAATGCGGAAAAATGTATCTAAAGTTAAAATTATTGTAGTTTTTATCTCCGATTTTCATGTGGTACATAATTATGTATAACTGAGTTGTAAACTGAACAACTGATGTAAACTGAATATATAAGTAATAACAGTTTATTTTTAAGATATAAATTCGTTCCTATACCTACCTACTTCAAATTAAGTTTATTTAAATACTGAAAACTTAATACGTAGGTAAATATGAAATTGAGCGCATCTGATAAGATGCTATTACATTATTTATGTGTACCGATTTTAATGAAATCGTTTATTTGTCCGTTTTAAAAGATAGGATTTATATTGTATACAGGATATTTTAGAATTGTATTTTATCTGGATGAAGCCGCATAAATGACATAGTACCTATCTAGCATGAAAACAGTGATGCAGTGACCGATAATTAGAAATTTAGTTCATAAATAATTTGGATTAGTAACTAATTTCACTACTTACAAATAACAATCTTGCATAATTTTATAAAATCTTGTATGTTTCTTTTTGTTGCAAATGAGTAACTTTGAATTAAAACCTTAATATCTACGACTAAATAACATAGAGAAGCCAACACGCAATGTACCTGATGATAACCTACCTCCATCAATATAAAAATAGTATTCTGATAATAAATTTTACTTAAAATGTTTTGGTTTTTTTCTCAAGAAACACTGATTGACGATTCTTTCATATTGGTCGAAAATCTGACATTCATTATGTATCTCACCAATATAAAGCTGTAACCAACTGTCGTGTATATTTGATAAAGGCTCAATATACCGGCTTTCTTCTAGTAACTACATACATTAAAACAACGTAGCGATATCCTAAAAAGTAATAGTAACAAGAAATAAGTCAATCAAGTGTCGTTCCGAAGGGTATCTCTGTAAAGGCGAAAAAAACACACAGGTTATATCATGATGTTTTCTTTCATCGTAAGTAGGTACGTAGAGGGTAATTAGATATAACAACATACACATTAGGTCAGAAAACTGCCTAATAGATGCACGCTTTTCCGTTCAGGATGCCAACCCGCGTTATTCGAGTTTGGGATGCGAGTGCATTAACCAGTATAATACCATTACTTTCTCAGGAACTAAATAGGTATATCTACACACCCAGCAATTTTGGAGAAAAATAATTGAACAAAAGCAGTTATGAGGATTTTATATGGCTTTATTTTTTGCCAAAATGGCAACGATGCCCTAATAACAGAATTATTTTTCCTATAGGTATAATATAGCTAGTATAGGTATATGACCACAAGCAAAACAAATTATCTTCCCAAACAAAGTAAATTTCGATCAATGCGGCACGGCTAGAAACATTTACTAATACTCGTAGTCGTATCACCCAACTTATTTCTCGTTAGTAGTTTCGCTATTCTGTCTGGTAGAGCTGATGGTGGAAACCCATTTAAACTTGTCTCGGCAACTGGTTAAAAAGCAAAAGTTTACCCTTGAGTTGCACATATCGTGTCTCTTTTTTAGGGTTCCGTGGATATATAGACAAAGTTGTAATTCCTTATAAAATAGAAAATATATATTTAATATTTATTTATTTCCTTATCTCTTTAATAGTTATACTAGGTTTATAAGCTCATTAAAAAAGTGTTCGTCATAATTTCGTGTTCTCAATGTGATTATGAATAATGCTTATTTAAAACTTTTTTTAAGGAGCCTACAAACATCTTTTAACTATATATTAAGATTAACTTCCCAGCAAAAATGTCATTGAAAGTCTTCAGACCTGTCTAATGATACGCAAACGAATATATAGGTACCTATACCTACATACTTAATTGCCTTAATTCTTCACTTACGTACATGTATGAATGCCATCCCTAGTTCATATTTTTTTCGCAATTTCACTACACATTTGTATAGTGGCATATAGAGTTCCACTTAGTTTCAAATTTAAATCACATAGAACAAAAAGTTTTTGATAAAAATTGATAGGTCATGACATAACGTTGTAGACAGACCGACAAACGGACGGACGTGACAGTTTAATACCTATTGATTAGAAAGTTCATCTGCAAGACCGTAAATACATTTAAAAAAATTGTGTGCTTGTGCAGTTGAGACGCAATAGAAGTGAAACTTCAGAGAATATACTCACAGATAATTCTTCTCGAACTTTTATTAATAAAAATATAATTCCTTTAGCCACATCTGTCAATATGTTATAATTCAAAAGAAACTTCTTAAGTATTACTTTAAATTTTTCACTGCTTTAGTCTAAAAAAATATTATTATCAGTTTTATTTAGGTCCAAATTGGGCCTATGTTTAATAATCGGTCTTATTGACTCTCTAATCTATGATGCACAATGATATAGATTTATGTGTTTATCTCTTTTTAGTGCCGCTTTTTGGTTTTATCAAGTTTCAAATCACAACAATTTTAAAGAAGATAACTTCAATAATTAAATATCAGTAGGTAATTTGAATGATATTAATATTTAAAAAAAAGATCTACAGTAACAAGGTTAAGACTTAGTACGTGATAAATAGATGAAGGTAACTAACTTTCCCTTTGCACATATCATGTACATAGACATTTCCTGCTAAGTATGTGTGTACTATATATACATGCATACTACAGTTTATAATTGTTTATAGCCTTGAAAACTAATCAATCAATCCCTTCAAATGGCATGTAATATATATTACTTACACATAGTACACAACCAAAACTTTTACATTAAACATAGATATTCGAAACACGAGTAAAATGTTAAAATACGATGCGATTAAAGGAAATTAGAAAAGTTTAAATGTCTAAGCCATGCCATGAACGTGCCTTACAATATCTGGTATCTAATAATAAACTTTGTCGTGTCTGTCAGAACTTTTTTGTTATTGAATAATGCAATGAATTTGCTAGGTTATTGTTTCACTGCAGATATTATGTTTGTATCGTTATTAGCCAATCGCTGTCCACTGTTGGCCATATGTATTTCCAAGTTTGCATCGTAAATTCTGATGCTCTCTGCTTTTTCATGCAGCTCAAATTAGAGTTATCGATCCTTTTCTATTCGAGCTGGAGGGTGTTCTACATTTTTGTTAATACGCGTTCGCTAGTCCATTACCCACCTGATCCATTAGCCTTCGGTTCTGCGACACATGTTATGAGCCCACCTCAGTTTGCTAATTTTTCGGGCTACGGGTGTTGGTTTGGTTCACTATTGCCATTACAGATTCCATCTATAAAAACGTCCACACGTAGCTCACTCCATTGCTCTCTGAGCGAATTCGAATAATGCAAAAATATTTAAAAGTATTAAGTAAACATCGGCTCAAATCAGTTTTAGGTATATCTGAAAAGAAACAAGTCCAGCCTAAGCCTAACTTTATTAATAATATTATTTGTAGGTACTGTGTACACGTGTATGTGTATTGATCAAATAATAGAACATCATTTAGAATTTTCAGTATATTAGATAGAAAGTGATTAAGGACCACCATTATGATGTTTAAAACATGTCAGACGACGAAGCGGCTGCTTAATATACAGCTGCGGCTTAACTATTTTTAACGATGAATAAAGCCTTAATATAGCTACAAATCGTACTATATCAAGACAACAGAGAAATTTTCTATAGAAAAAATACAAACAATGACTGAGTTGCGTCTATTCAATGTCTAATATCTTTAAGCGACAATGAGTAATGAAATTAAGTGATAGGTACATATTAAATTATAAGTATCTTCTGAAGCCTAGGCCTATAGCAATAACCTCTTTGCTATCAAAAGGAATGGAGCATATTATCAACTTGCAGCTCCTGGGGTACCTTGAAGATTCCCACCTCCTAAATGACCGGCAATATGGCTTCCGTCATGATCGTTCAGGTAGAGATCTTCTGGTTTACCTGACCCACCGTTGGGCTGAAGCCATTGTCAGCCAAAGGGAAGCTCTGGCTGTCAGCCCAGATATTGCTAAGGCCTTCAATCGGATCTGGCACAGGCCTGTTCTGTCGAAGCTGCTATCTTATGGGATATCCGAGAGACTTTGCACCTGGCTATCCAGCTTTCTTAAAAGGCGTAGCATTGAAGTCGTTGTCGACGGTTACTGCTGTAGCACCAAGCCTATCAATACTGGTGTGGTCCAGGGTTGTGTGCTGTCACTAACGCTGTTTATTTTGCATATCAATGATATGTTGTCATTTGACAACATTCATTGCTATGCGAATGTCAGCACTGGCGACGCGCATTACTCTGGTCGTGCAAACGTCCCTCGATCATTTGTGGAGGAAAGTCGAGTTAGATTTGTGTATGAGCTAGAGAACTCCTTAGACAGTCTTTGAGTGGGGAAGACAAAACCTTGTCCAATTCAACCCTACAAAGACACAGGTCTACGTATTCTCTGCCAAGAAAACCCCATGTGTATATGCGATTCAGGTTCAACGAACACCCCTTACCACTTCTAAGAATATAGGGATCCTTAGGTTCGACATTGCAAACGATGTATGGTTCAGGGGCCACCTTAAAGGTAAGGCAAAACTTGCCTCCAAGAAGCTGGGAGTGCTAAACCGGCCTAAGCAATACTTCACTCTGCAGCAACGCCATGTGCTTTATAAAACTCAGATGAAGCCGCGTATGGAGTACTGCTTGCAC
The DNA here is from genome assembly GCA_039645545.1 of Dendrolimus houi. Taxonomy (NCBI): domain Eukaryota; kingdom Metazoa; phylum Arthropoda; class Insecta; order Lepidoptera; family Lasiocampidae; genus Dendrolimus; species Dendrolimus houi. The sequence goes on along the minus strand of CM077125.1, from coordinate 14,877,396 downwards.
TTAGGGCCGGGGCACCCACCTACCAGCTAAATCCTCTGGACAATATTCAACTCGGGCCGTTCTCATTGTCGACGATCTCATACTCACAGACGGTTTAGATACGCTTGACCTTTGGAGAGACTTCGCATCTCTCTGCGATTCTACCGACTGTACAATGGGAGGTGTTTCAAGAAACTGTTCAGAATGGTGCCTTCGTCTTCTTCTTACCACCGCAGCACACGGCATCGGCTGGGCATTTATCCCCACTTGTTTGAGCCGTTTCGCTCTTGTACGCAACGGTTCTCTAGAACGTCTTGCGCACCGTGGGGATTTGGAATGAGCTCCCAGCCGAAGTTATCCCACAGCGCTACAGTATGGGGTTTTTTTAAAAGGGTGTCATAAAATCGGCTGTCTGCCTGTCTGCTTTTGTACTCCAGGTATAAAAAACCTATGAAATCTTGAAATGAAACATACCAAGGTATACGAAAGTTTAAGGCAAGCCATAGGATATTTTAATTCCTAATTTTTTTATTGAAATCTGTTAGCTCGTTTCGGAATCTAATCAAAAGAAACTTTCGAACAGCCTGAGAATTAAAAACTGTAAATTGGTCATTTAAAATTAGACATCACATAACTACCATATTTACTAGTAGTGTTTACTTAAATTCTGAGATTTATTTTAAAATGTCAAACAGACACTAATTTTATTAATATAGAAGATATATAGAAGATTGTTCGCAAAAGAAAATTATCGTAATTACCTGCCTAAAATTTCCAGTGGCGATGTACAATGTCGAGCTTAACCCAAAAACAAGTTTTCTTAAAGCAAACATACGAGTTACTACATCTATCTTTTTGTTTTATTTGCAACAAAACTTTAGAAATTAATTCTTATAAGGACAAGCCATGCCAAAGTCTATAACTAGTCATAGTATAATGTTAATCAGCAACTTTAAACGCGAATCGCGCACTTCGAAACAATAATTAAAGCCGGTTTCGACCCCAAATTAACGACAGCACAAACTTTCTCCAAGTCATTTTAGTGGAATAGAAATTGGGATCTATGTTACTTCTGGTTCAAATAGAATAGGGAAGGGCTATAATCTACTCAATTGTTTTTCGATTTTATCAACCTCAAGAGTTAATTAAATTTTAGACGGTGTATTTCATTCAGCAATGCATAATAATACTGCCAAGTAAGCTTTATAATTATATAATGTAAAAATCACTGTAAATAATGTCTAGATATGTATGAAGAGATTATTAATGAATGTTGATGAAGCGAAAAGTGTCAGAAACGTAGCAGGTGGAGATCCATCATCTTCTATCTTCTATCATTCTTTCTACCTCAATGGGAAACAGGCGTGACAATATATATGTATAGACATATGTGTAGAAGCCTCACAACACTTTCAGTTTTTGCAATCTTAATAATGGCATGGATTTTATTACTGGCTACCACCCCTGGGTTAGAATATGCCGCCATAACAACTTTCAGGTGTGTTCCGGCATTGACCACGTTCCAGTCGCTTCTAAGAGAGTATCAACGCATTTGTAGTACCTTTGATGTTGCAAATGTCCATAGGCGATGGTAACCGTTTTCCATCAGGTGGGCAGTCTGCCTGTCTGCTGAAATCATGCAATAATAAAAAGTCTTATCGCCTTGTTTTTGAGACAATTACTAACAATTAATTTCTACAATCATGCTAATTTATTATTAAAATTGTTCGTTTTCTTTTGTATGGCAGTGAAGCGTGTATAACATGTATTTCGGCGGCACAAGCAGAAACTGCTGTGTCACGGGGACGAATATGCTGCGATGTATGTTTAGACGCGGAATCGATCGTCAGAAACTCCCACTTCTAGCAGCCTTTATGTCCGTGACAGAACACATAGAAGATAATTGACTTAGGTTGGTATACGCACGTTTTATGGAAACTGGAAAGTTCATATTTAGTATGTTTTGTATATATGTTTGCATTTCATCACTGTCTCATTGAATGTTAAGTGAGAACGTAGTCAGGATGGAGCACGCTTATTTAGATACTTATTCACTCGTGACTGGAAGACTCCCAGATTAATTTTGTGGCTAACAAATGTCTAGCTATTCCGTTTCCGAACTGAAATTTAATGCTATGATTATGATTATGTAACAAACATACTAATCCTTCATTAACATAATATCCATAATAAGAAAATACACCCACACCAGAAACAAATAATTGTAGGTCAATTATTATAACATCAACTTGTCATCGATTCTACTAGCTCTAATTTATTATGAAAATCTGAAGGTCTAAAGCTGCTGCTTTTGAAGAATCGCATAATCGCATTGACACCTATAGATATACTTTTTCTTTTTTTGCTTGAGTTCAGCACACAGGCAAACGATCCACCTGATGGATAGCGAGTACCCTCGCCTATGGACATTTGTAACACCAAAGGTATACTACCATTGCGCTGCTACTCTCTTAGAGGAGACTGGAACTTGGTCCCTAATGCCGGAACACAAGTCAAGGTTGTTATGACGGCATACTCTAACCCGGTGGTAGCCATCCAGACGGGCAAATACCTAACCACCTGGCTGGGGGTTGTTTTGTCGCCTCTTACGACAGGCCGCCCAGCCCCAGGAAATTGTATTCTTTCTCCGTTCCTGCACGGATAACATGTAGATACTTTTAAGACAGTACAAAGTTCCAGACTTTCAGAGGGCCTAATGTAGAGATTGCAATCCGGCCTCATTTTCAGTCCGGCCTGGCCCGGCCGGATCCGGTTAGATTGATCTGACCTGGTTAACGTAACTTTTATTTTTCGTTCCAACATGGACCATTAATAAAGCCTAAAAATAAAACGATACATATACTAAATCAACTTTATTATGACTAATTTTAAAAAGCGAAAACATTTAATTCTCAATGTCAAAACAATTAAATTACAAATGATTATAAAAGTCATCTTAAATAAAATCCAAAAAAACAGTGTCTTTATCTAACGTAATGTTAACTTGTGGTTCAGTCTTCTTAGATTTTGAAGACAAAGTAGAGATCAATATTATAAATAAAAATTAAACATAACATACTAACAGACTACCGAATCTATCTATCTAATGAATAGCGCAACAATCGCAATAATTATTCTTTATAATATTTTTACTCTGAAGTTTTTAAACAAAGAATCAATTTTTGGTTTGAAAAACGATCTTAGGTCTCAAATTGTGTTGAATGTGCCATCTGCCAATCGATACGCTGCGGCGCGGGCACGCGGTGGATCAGCTTGAAACGACTTGCCTTATACTATCTGATCTAATGGAGAGTGCTGGAGGAGGTGGAGACTCTGTCTGATCACTTGTACATCAGATTCGAGCTCTCCCCCTCGCCTAGCGCTAACCCTGTTCAGGGCCCCTCCCGGCTCCCGCGCTGGGCTCTTACCAAGCTCGACGCGGAGCAGGCCGAGGAGAGGGCTATCATCGAATGCTGGACCTATCCAGCCGACCTGGGGAATCTGGAGGCGCAGGCTGAGCACATGCGCAAATCCCTCAAAAGGATTTGTGACGCTGCTATGCCTCGAGCCAAACGACCGCCGCCGCGTACATCGGTCCACTGGTGGACTGAGGAGCTGGCTGAACTGCGGAGGGCAGTCCGCAGAATCAGCCACAGGCTCAAACGCAGCAGAGCGCGTCGTCCTCCAGACTATGTTGAGGAGAATGGACTCGTGGGGGAGTTCAAAGAGGCCAGAAAGGCCCTTTCGATCGCAATTCTGCAAGCGAAAGCCCGGGCTCGGGAGGAGCTCCTCGAGACACTGGACCGGGACCCTTGGGGGCGTCCGTACCGTGCGGCTCGCAACACGTTGCGGCCCTGCACCTCCACGGCTACGGAAACGCTCGAACCCGAGGTCCTCCGGTCGGTTATCGATGGGCTCTTCCCGGATCCGGGGATCTTCACTCCCCCCGACATGGGTCCAATCATTCCCGACACCTCGGAGGTGGAGCCTCACTCCATCACCGAGGAAGAGTTAGACGTCACCCTGGACCGGCTCCGGGGCAGGAAGACGGCTCCGGGACCCGACGGGGTTCCGGGTCGGCTCCTCTTCCTGGCAGCCAAACACCTACGCGGCCAGCTGCGGGAACTGTTCGATGCCTGTATTCGCGCAGGTCAGTTCCCGTCGCACTGGAAGGAGGGCCGATTATGCCTGATTCCCAAGGGAGGCCGTCCTCCCAACGATCCGTCCGCCTACAGGCCCATAGTGTTGCTTAACGAGGTCGCCAAGGTTTTCGAGAAGATCTTAGCCGAACGCCTCGTTAAGCATCTCGATACTGTGGAGCCGGGGCTAGCACAGACGCAGTTCGGGTTTCGGCGGAGGCGCTCCACGTTGGACGCCTTCGAGACACTGCGATCTGTAACGGACGACGCAGTCCAAGCAAAGGATGCTGTCCTGGCGGTTTCGCTAGACATAGCGAACGCCTTTAACAGCCTCCCTCACGAGACGATTAGGGAGGGGCTTCGTGCACACGGAGTCCCCCCGTACCTCACGAGGCTGTTGGGCGCGTACCTCCAGGATAGATACATCCTTTGGGAGGGCGGCGAGTCCGAGAATCGCGCGATAGGTCGGCGACGCGTCGCGTGCGGCGTACCACAGGGATCGGTTCTCGGGCCGGTTCTTTGGAACGTCGATTATGACTGGATCCTTCGGGTTCCGGTCCTGCCCGGAATAGGGCTAATCTGCTTTGCGGATGACACCCTACTCACGGCACGTGCTGCGTCATTCGCGGAATCCGTGGACCTCGCCAACGCCGGGCTGGCGATCGTGGTCCGAAGAATAGGTAGGCTTGAAGGTCTCCCCCGCGAAAACGGAGGCCATCATGTTCCATAGGCGGTTTCGTAATCCCCCCGCGGACTTGTCCGTTACCCTCCAAGGGGTGGACATTCGTGTAGGCCCCCAGATGAAATATCTGGGGCTAATTCTTGATGGGAAATGGCTGTTCAAAGCGCACTTTAAGCAGCTAGTTCCCAAGCTCGTGAGGTCCGCAGGCGCCCTCTCTCGGCTTCTTCCCAACGTGGGGGGACCGGGGGGGACGACTAGGAAACTCTACATGGGCATCCTTAGGAGTATGGCCCTGTACGGTGCACCCGTATGGTCCACTGCACTTCACCGCCACAATAGGACTTTGTTGTGCCGCGCACAACGGGTCCTGGTGGTGAGGACCATCCGAGGATACCGTACAGTGTCGTGGACGGCGTCGACACTCTTGGCAGGCGATCCGCCCTGGCCTCTCCAGGCGGACGTGATAGCCAAAGTTCGGCGCTCCCGACAGGATGCCCTCGCCCGTGGCCTGGTCTATGGCCCGGCCGAACTCCAGGTGATCAGGACGCGGGAAACCGCGGCCATGATCCAATCTTGGTCAGTAGAGTTGGAAAACCCTGTTGCTGGCATTGACACGGTGGAGGCGGTTCGACCGCAGCTGTTGCGATGGCTCTCGCGGAAACGCGGGACCCTGACCTTCAGAATGACACAGATACTTACCGGGCACGGTTGCTTCGATAATTATCTGTGTCAGATTGCGGGCTGCTTGCCTTCACCCCAATGCCGCCAGTGTGGCGCGCTGGACACGGCGTTACACACGCTAGTCGAGTGCGCAGCATGGGCACCTCAGAGGTTTGAACTCGAGACACTTGTAGGACCGATCGAATCGCTGGGCGATCTGGTGCAAGCCATGCTGCACAGCGACGATTGGTGGGTGGGTGCGGCCAATTTCTGCGAGACGGTAGTGTCTCATAAGGAGGCCGCGGAACGAGATAGGAGAGAGATGGTAGTGCGCATGCGTCTCGCGGGCGCCGACGTCAGTTGGGAGCCCGGAGGCGCAGGTATGCGCATGACCTCCCTCCCTGAAATACCGCTGCAGGGCCCTCTAGCATCTAGGGAGCAGAGGAGTCTTCACCCCTGTTGACGAAGTGAGTTTGCCTCTCCGGGGCATTCTCAAACACTTGTGCGCTAGGATCGGTGTGGGCGTAACTACGTTCTGTATCTCACGCCTTTCCTGCCATAAGCGCGGGGCACATGGGAGGAGGGTGGTTTTAGTGGGGTATTGATTAGTCGAGTCTCCACACAAGCCGGTTGATTATTGTTTGGATTGCCTCAGTGGAAAGCCTCCATGATCAACAACGGTCTAATCCCTAGCAAAGGACCCGGTATGTGCGAAATGCATTTCCCCCGCCTTAAAAAAAAAAAAAAAAAAAAAAAAATACTATCTGATCTATGAACTAGCACGCACAAGCACCACGCGTTTAAAGTACCTACTTATTCATGCAACCCGCGATTATTTTGTCAAAATATGTAACCACCGGATCCGTCATGTTTGTACCGGTCCCGTTTTTCTGGATTGCAATCCCTAAAAAAAAGCTAAAGCCTAAAGTGGCAGTTTTCGCAAGTGTGTATTTCAAATATGATAAGTATCAAAGTAAAGTGGTATTTCGTGCTATGTTTTACACCTAAACACCTGTTAATGTCATTAAGCAATTTTCTAAAAGCAGCAGTTTTATACCCTCTGTATTTATTGTGCGTCATTTGTTTGAAACAATCTGTCTGTTTGTACGTAGTACACATAATTATGATCATGACAACCATGTTCTTGACAAGTCTCATACAAGTTAGGTTAAAAGCTAGTATCAAAACTTATGTGTGGGAGTAAATTTGAGGTAATACAGACAATGTCGTCAGATGTTCAAAGTAGGTTATGACTAATTAATACGCTTCATGAAATTTTTTACTTTAAGAAATAATAAAATAATAAAAATTAGTTAATAACTTTACACGCAATATTCCCAGCGTATTGCTCGATTATAGAACCTAAAATACTGACTTAGAACGTAAACAAGTACCCAAAGTAATTACAGGTAATTTTTTTAATAATTTACCACAATTAAGAACATTATACTTGTCAAATATTTTAATATAAAAGGGTTGAAAGTCGTTTACGCATTCATTAATGGAGCTCATATTTTTGTTTCGTGATTTTTTCTTCAATAAATTTAATTCATGGCTTCATATCATGACTTCGACTTTAAATTTATATGAAATATATTCGTTCGATTTTAAAGGTTTGAATCCTTTTTAATATTATGATACACATAGATTAATATGAGTGAACTTTCGGAACTATAATCGTAAGATATGAATTAATTTTTAACCGACTTCTAAAAGGAGGAGGTTCTCAACTTAATTGGTATTTTTTTTATGTATTTACACCTATTACTCTGAGATTTATGATCCGATTTACGTAATTCTTCTTTAGTTTGATACGGAATAGTTTCCATTTGGTCTCCTAATAATTTAACATAGTTTTATGAAAAAAAAATCCGTTCCCGTTTCTTGGGACCTATATATATTTTATATATATATATATATATATATTTTAAGGCGCGCGGCACCTTTCGTAGGCCTACCCATAGCAAGACACTAAAAAGTATAAAATAACTTATTTCTTAAGATATTTTTAATTATAATATCTTATTTTTAATATATATTATCTAAAACATCTTAAAGTCGGTTCGAAGTAAAACATAAAAATTACTATATTTTGTGAAAATTACCAAGCACCGACTTTAAGATGTTTTAGATGATATATATTAAAAATAAGATATTATAATTAAAAATAGAAATAAGTTGTTTTATACTTTTTATTTTTTGAAGTCGGTTTTTTTAAATGAAGTTTTTTTACTTTGTAGGTTCGTAGTTACTTTGTTGTTCCACATTAAGATGCACGACAATTATTGAATAATTTCCTGCATATTAAATAAAACTATGTATATGAAACATTATGGTTTATTTATAACATAATCTGACTATGCCATTGAAAAGTACAATAATATCAATATATAAACATAGTCAATATTGAACTTCGGATTCCCCATTCTCGGGGAATAGACGGTGTTGGTATACTTTTCACGCATATTCAAGTAATCTCGACGTGCAAGTTCTTTACGTTGTGTTACGTGTGCTTTTATTTCAAGTGGTAATTGTTACAACATTCGTTTTATTGCGAAGCTGGTATACAGGCAGATGGCCCGTCCTAATGGAAAGTGGTTGCAGTCGCCTATAGACTTTTACAACACTAGTGATGAAGCCAACGGGTTACCAGCCTTTAAGATGGGGTAGGACGGATATATATATATATATCCCCATATAGGCGTCGTCCTAATTAGCAAGGATCGTACAATGACACGATGCATTCTCGTCGCTAGATGAGTTCAAACCTACAGATTTTTTTAGATTGTCCTAATTGAAGCTAGGAAGACATCGCGCGAGAACAGGCTATGTTCAATAACGATCGTACGATAAGTTTGATTGACCGATCAAGTAATCAAATATACCGATCTCTTTTGAGTGCCCTAATTGATCACGCGTCATCGCACGAGCACGGCAACGCGACGGGCATGGAGGTAAGCAGGGCGGAAGCAACACCGGTAGTTTGACACGGACTTCGTAATTTTGTACAATAATGGTTGAAAAATTCACCGCGCTGATTTCTGGATTTAAAAAGTGTATTATGTGATCTTTCCGACGTTTCCTTTTTGTTAATGTCATTTGCAATTTTCAAAGCAATGTGGTTCATCAGGCAAAATTGTGCGTCTTTGTAAAGACGCTGTGTAGTGGTGGCGGCGCAACGCCATCGTGCGACGGTAACGGACGATGAGCATCGCGCGATCTATTAAGACACCCTTATTGAATCATCGTACGACCATTTCCATCGTAGGTACAACCATTTTCATCGCACGACTAGAACGCATCGTGTCAGCTTATGGTCCTTGCCATTTAGGATGACGCCTTAGGGATCAGACAGAAGGTATGTGATAAGGGAAAGGATAGGGAAGATGGGATATCGGGAGTGGGACATCGAGACTCTCCCTCATCATAGGAAATACAACTAGCTAATGGCTGACCATTTACACTGGTATTCTGTGAGAGTGTGGTATCACAACAATCGATCCGGCCCTAAGGGCTGTGACCAGGATTATGATTTCAATATAACTCTATCATGTCTATGCGTTACAGGCCAGAAAAAAGATTAAGCGATGCAGACTGTCTGAATTGCGCTCATGCATGTCGTTAAGAGTAAAAAGATATTCTATTAATTGTAATTTATCTTAGGAAATAATGTGATTATTTTTTACGACAACTAACCGTTACTTGTATTGCAAAATGTTTAAATTGTTTTATTAATAGTATACCTATATCCGCGTGCTGACTCAATAATTAAGACATCCATAGAAACTGCCATTTATTATATCTAATATTATAATAAATATTTACACAAAATACAAACCCAAAGCATTTTCATTGATAGAGTTTGATGTCCCGTCGTGCTAAACTAGTTTTTGTTGATAATCAAAAATATTATTATGAAACTTGTGATTTATTTTAATTAGCGGATATGAGATCCAAAAAAAGTGTTCTGGATCGTGTTTTCGGTACATTATATTCTGATAATGATCTTTGTATTATATTATAGACTAATGTCGGTTTATTCAAAGTTTCTTTTGAGGAAGGCGTTCAAGGATATAATAAATCTTAACATACACTAACGCCGCTAAAACGGGATCGCTTTGACTCCCTCTGGTCCTAGGATAGATGAGGTTTTCGTATAGCGTTATAGAATAGGATATGGGATTTTTCAAAAAAGATATCATGAAATTCTTTGAGGCCGGCAGCGCGTCGGTAACACCTCTAGTGTTGCATAATATGTAAATAGGTACTTAATACAGCAACAACATTCCACCAGGTGGTCTATAAGCCTGTACCTACTCCAATTAAACAGAGCCCTGCCTTCTGTTATGGGTGTACCTACGCCAGATGGAGATGTGAAGTGCAGTGTATCATTATATTAATGAGCATATTGTGACAATATGGAAAATGTATGTAATTCAAATACGAGTCAATGTTTTTGTATTATGTCTTTATTGCTGTAAATTCTACAGCATGTCTAATGTTATTTTTTTATTTAATCCCTTTAAAATATATATATTAATTAATAAAAGTGTTAAAAATGCGCGGGATATTTAAAATCGCAAAACGCAACGCTATTGATCAAATGGAAACGTGACGTCATTTATTATTTTTATATTTTCAGATTGTCAACGAAGGGCGCGTTCGTCTTGCAGCTGACAACGCTCAAGAACTCAAGTGGAACGGATTACGGTGTGTTGATGTCATTAACAATGAAATACTCAAATAACACTGGTTGCTTTAAAGTTGATTTGAAAATTGCGCCTTTGTCAATGTATCGATAGAGATAATTAATGGTCTGTGGTCAACGCCCACTTTGACCCACCTCTTGACATGGGTCTGCGTGAGTGATGCGTGATTGAAAATAATGACATCATTAGTGACGTTTTCGCGGCGACCATAACGACCGTGGTTTGTTGGAAGCATTTTGAGCGTTGTGAGCCGCAAGAGGAACGCGCCCTGAGAATGAACGTTATCCAACGCGAAAATAATGGTGTATAATAGCTCATTTTTTTTAAAATAAGTTGGATATTTCCAACAGTATTTATAATTTTTGCTATGATAAAACGATCTAAATAATGATTTACAAATATAGTAAAAAACACACCTATTCCCAATTGCCACGTGTTGAAGGTGAGAGAAAACAACATGATAAAACTTAAAACTTATCTTAGATAAGCGTGGCGAGTATGCCTTTCGTTCCCATTTGAGATTCCCATACACACAGCTACTTTAGAAAGACTTCATAAACTTTTCAAAGCGTGAACCAGACTACCTACTTATTTGCCGATACCTAGTTCTATTCTGTTATAATAACTGAACTCTGTAATCCAGTCAGTTCTATTTGTGTTTTTATTTATTTATATAATTAAGGTAAGGACAAGATCAATTCCGCATTCATGGATAACTTAATTTACGACAGTGCCTACAGAATGCCGCATTATATTTAGAACGGTATTTTAATTACGTACGCATTACAGAACGAATGATAATTACCATTTATCGTAGAACTTCCTTTTGTCGGATGCAATTTCTTTCATTAGGTACTTCTAATCTTAACTCATAAAATCCGTAAATCTTGCAGATATACCGATGCATACCTATTCGTTGTAATATTCGCCGATTCTTTGTACTTTTTCCCTGATAAAAATATACTTACAGAAACCTCAACATCCTTACATTTTTTGCAAATACTTAAAAACATGTTTGGAAGAATGTAGTGATTTGCGCCTGAATTTATTTGTGGAAGGAAAATTATTAGATAGATGACACATGTTACAACAATTCCTAGAACAATGTTCATATAAAAGTACAGGAATTAAAATATCATTAAAGAAATCATTTTAATTATTGTTTATAACATTATTAACGCGCTATTTAACTCGTTAAAAATATGACATCATAAATTGCTACGCTCGTATGGCGTTTAGTAAGAAACAAAAAGTACCTCAGTTTATTTAACTGTCACTATTATGATACCACATACAAATTATATAAAGGCGGAAAAACTAACTTGAAATGACGAGTACTTAAATAACGAAACTCTAGACAATTTCGGTTTAAAAGTGAATTATTTTTAAGGTTAGCAGGACTTGCGTTGTGTTATGTATGTACCTGGACACAATGGGACGCCGCCTTCTATGAGCGAGTCATGTTTGTAAAGGAGGAGACCGAACTGGAGCGGACTTCGTTACTCCGCTCCCGTAAAAGGAGGACGCGTCGGCACCGGAGGGCCAGCTTAGACCTTCGGCCGCCATAATGGGCCCCTAGGGAAAGTACTCCCCATCCGCGTTATGCCGTTGAAATGGGGGTGTGACGTATTCCGCACGCGCCCACCTCTTTTCTCGTGGGGCGAGTTACAAACTGCCCCACGCAATGAGAGTAAAAAGATGTCGGGGGGAGAAAAGTAGTTCCCAGGCAGTTAAATAGGCCGATGGGCCACCGCCTGCCAGGGCCAGCGTAGAGGCTAGGCCATTTACCCGTGGCCCTGACATTGAAGGCGAAGGACGGAATACCGAGGGGTTTAGTGGGTATCCCTAACCGTGGCCTAGCAGTAGCATCCTTGTGTTATATCATTGTTCTGAGTAGAGATACTAGTGCCACCCTGAACTGGCGAATCCCACATACTGGCCGCGATTTTCTCCGAGGGGTTTCTGTCCCCCCTTTGCGCGGCTGATGACCCTCAATGGGGTTTCCCCTCGTAAAAAAAATGTACCCGTACACAGAGGTATTTGTGATTATGACAACATACTCGTAAATATTGCATCCATGTGACTACAGTGTACGGCCAAACCAATCGGTTTATCTGTTGTACTTCGATGTGGTAATTAAATGACAAACTTAGCTACAAATGTATTAGAAACAGTAATTAAAATTGTACTTGTAATATTAACATTTATTACACGAACTCTTTGAAAATGTTAAATTGTCATTTTATATTTAGGCATAAATTAAATGGCAATGAACTCAGTAAGACCTTTCGTGAGATGAATTAATTGGATTAATTTTAGATTTATAGCTATTTGAATGGGTTGGATAAAAAACACTAACGAAATAGTAATATGGAAAATGTATTCATCTTACATAATCGATAAAAATTAATAGTTGCAAATGGATAAGTTGTGTGTAAGTTTTTTATATACCTACTTAGATAAATGAAAAAGACAATTTTGAAATTTTGTAAAAAAAAATATTTTTACAATGTTTTTCATGTTTGAAAACACTTCGCAAAAGATCAATTTGATTAAGGGCCGATTTTTCAATAATTAAATAAAAGTTATCTATTGAATAAATTGTAACCTGACTTAATTTAAAAGTGAAACAATTCAACTGTTTTATTTGCGCAACTGTACCTAGTGTTTAATTTGTTTATGTTGTATAAAACGGCCCCTAGACGGTTATAATTGTTATTGAATAGAAAATGTAACTTTAGCGTGAAGCTACTAACATTGTATTTTCGAAGAGGCGAACATGAACATTATTTTGAAACAATGATTCTTCGTAACTCAATAAGTCATAAGTTTTTGACTAATGACACAATAATGTCGAAAAAATTGTGCTGATAGCATTTATACACACACCCATAGGAAACAAGAAAGCGATTTATTCATATAATTTATTGTGTAATTACGTGTTTAACGTACTTATGGCACGACACTCATAACTGGCTAGTCACGAACTTAGGTGGTGCGATCAACGATGTTTTGAACACCGTCCAGTAATAATAGCACAGGCGAACAAAATTGCATCAGTAATCTGATGACATTAGCTACGCAGGATATTATTATAAGTACCTATGGAACAAGCGATAAAGCCCCGAGGTCTGCTTTGCTAAACTTTTTCACCAGTTTACTACATAGGCTCGATATAAGAACTCATTTCAATCCGCATGCCAGGTACGATAGATTTTCTATTTATACATACACGCCCTAGAGCTCGTATTCATTAGACGATAGGGCTCGCATGCAGGATGCTCAAGAACCTCCAAAGCACGTTAGGCAGTTGGTTTGAAAGACAATGACATGAGGGTTTGAATTCGAATCCTCGCCGAAAAACATCTGTGACGTGGCATGGCTCTACCACGTAAAGCCATGCTGGAATCATTATCTTGATTTCAGCACTTAGGGCCGGCTCGAACCATGTGATACCACGGTTTCACAGAATATCGGCGTGAGACGGTTAGCCTTCATCTTCGTGCGATGAGTGAGATTTCTGGTGGACCACTTCCTCGTCCGCTATCCCATGTTGACATAATATACGTACTGTTACAATAACAACGTGCTAACGTTAAAAGAAAACATCTTGAAGAAGCATCTAGATTATAGAGGCATGAACTGTTTTACTTAGATTATGACATTTATTTTGAACACACAGACACTTCAGTTTCATAAGTAGATATAGATTTTCACGAGAATAAAGGCCAGGCACCGCCCTGAGTCAGATTTGACCAACAACATTAATGAAGTTATTTATACATAGGTACTAAGTCTATAATTAAATTCTTTATGTACTTGCTTAAGTACAACATTTTCCTCATAATTCTGGTCAAAACACTGCCTGTGTCACGAACTTTTGCCTCATTTTGGTAATGTTGTTTTACAAGTGTTCTACTTATGGTAACTTTGAATGTCTGTTGTTTTTAGACAATCTAGGCTTTAGCAAAAACAAAGCTGCTTAGCTGCAAAATTAATTTATTATTTTGACCTTAATTGTATCGCTTCCATCATAGGCAAATAATATTAGAAATTTTCCATTCCAGTACTTTAATGTGTGGTATTGCCTTGGTGCTTCTTCCATCGTGTGCGTTAGATGTGACTAATATGTATCGAATCATTGTAATTAGGTATAGTACGCGTGAAACATTGAACTTACTGTTTTCCTTCTGATACTTTTTTTAAACATGAAATTGGAAAGAAACTTGCTCTTAAGCCCAAATTAGACTTGTTCACTTCTGTATTTCAATTCGGACGAGTCAATCAAAGTGATCTATATCAACATAAACATGAATCATTCAATGTCATTGAATACTGTCGTATACTTTCAATTACGTGCCTTTCAATGAATTGATTCAATTTAGTTGATCCATTTAGAAGGTACATTAGGATTTTCAATTTTATTTTTGTTGGACTTCACAGTATTCAGTTCAAACTTGTCATGCGGCTATACTTGCGTATATATATATATGGAGTTCGTATAACGCAAATACGTAAATATTGTATAATTATAGCATTGGCGTACACTTTCCTACCAAATTTAATTATATAGACCCGATAGTTTTAGAGAAAAATACCTGTGACCTACAGACAGACAGAGACATATAAAGAGCTCTCATATTACCCCTAAAAGCTACATAATAAATATACTATCACACCGAATGACATTTTTATTCATACAAATCACCATAAAGCTTACAACAGAATGTCGTTTAAAATTACGAATCTGAGATTACTTTTGTAAGGATTTATTTAAAACTTGAGAATTAATCCAAAAAAAGAAAACGACTTCAATAATTTATGGAATGGAATTATCGGAACCATTTTAATTATAGCTCACACACAATAGTGAACGATACGCCTACATAGTCGCGTCACCCCTAATTTAAGTTTCACTAAGTTTGGAAATTGAGTTGGAGCGAGCGTCATGTTGGCCTGACAGCCTTAAAATATGCCCACGATACGCCCGCCCCGTCCTGCTTTTGTTATTACGCCATATCTTTATTACCGCCACGGTGCATCCTATTATTAATTAATTGTAATTATTTAATTTATATTTGAAATATATTTTTTCGTTACATACAATTTGAATTAGTCTTAATTACGATTCAGTAGCTATTTTTGCAAAAACTGAACCTGGTCATCGTTCACGTTCGTCTCTCTGTCTGTAAGTTGCAGTAATTCTGCTATAAACTACTGGAGCTACATTATAAAATTAAGACGAATATGCAATACCAAATAGCTGTTGCTCGCGCTTTCGTTCACGTAGATTATAAATAGTCATAGTTTAAGCAAATTTTAATCCCTTTTTTACATACTTAGAGGTTGAATTTCCAAAATAGTTGATACAGGTGCATTTATTTATTTTATATTATTTATTTTAACCACAGGCAGGTACATAAAATTTCGTGCTGCTTTGAAAATGATGATAATGAAATATGATGAATTTTCATAGTAACTTTCATTCCCTTTTTCACTCACTACCATAGGGTTTGAGTTTTCAAAAATCCTTTCTTACTGCACTCCTACAATATTGAAAGAACCCGCATGTAAATTTTCAAATTAGTAGTTTGGTCTGTGCGTTGATATGTCAGTGACGTCAACTATTTAACAGATACGTACATAGAAATCGTAAAAGATTTGAGGTGGACGTCATTCAGGTCAAAATTTATTTTAGTGTACATTGCTGTGTGTGTTATTTTTAGTCATATATTCAAAAATCATAGTGATGTTTCTTGATGATTTTTAATTTAAATCATTAAGGGCCGATTTTTCAATCATCAGATAAAAGTTATCAATCGAATAAATTATAACCTGAGTGTATTCAAACGTGAAAACATTCAACTGATTTATTCGTACAATTGACATTTTTAATGTTTATACTTCATTCTGTGAATAACTTTTATCTGATGATTGAAAAATCGGCCCTAAATAGATAGGAAAGTCCAGAAGTCGAAAACAAAACTTAACAGAAATGTTTTTCATTGGTTTTTGAGAATTGGAGAAAAACGTCAAAAAGCAAAAAATAATGGTTTGTGGCTCCATCTATCAATAAAATATTTTGGAGCTTTTCAAAGCTACATTGTTTGTGCGCCATTATTTAT
Source organism: Dendrolimus houi (assembly GCA_039645545.1). Taxonomy (NCBI): domain Eukaryota; kingdom Metazoa; phylum Arthropoda; class Insecta; order Lepidoptera; family Lasiocampidae; genus Dendrolimus; species Dendrolimus houi. The sequence goes on along the minus strand of CM077125.1, from coordinate 14,861,102 downwards.
TCTTTTACTAATACGGAGACTTGGTGTAGTTTATTCTTGCTTGTGTTTGAGATTCTTTTAATGGTAATAAGTAACTACCTAAGTATCTAACCACTCTTGAAGAAACTTGTGCCAGCTACGGTTCTAACGTTTCTACAAATATATTACAATAAAGAACGACTTCCTATTGGTTTGTTCATAAACATAATAATAAATATTTACAACCAAACACACGCCTTAGTACATTACTCCGAAACATTGTAAACATATAATGAATCAAGTGCGCACGTTGTGAATTTTAATACATTTAAATCAAATAAATATTGCCAATGCATTCCTGTATTGGCACGTACCTACATATTAAAACTAGTATTCGCCCCCGAATTCGTCCACGTTGAATAGGTAGTGGAGATCAAAATTTTTGTGTACCTAAATATTTAATATCATAGGGTATTCCACCTGTGCAAAGGTTTTCTTTGTGGGTTGTAAGTAAACTCCCATAAAAACCCGGGATAGGTAATGTTACTAAAGACATACATAACTACTACTGTTCAACTAAAGATTTCTAATAGATACCGAAAATATCGTGGTAAATAGTCGCAGCAAGTAAGTCGTAAAATTACGTACTGACCCATAGTCAGGTGGTAGGGTATTTGCCCGACTGAATGGCCACTACACCTGGACTAGAGTATGCCGCCATAACAACCTTGAGTCGTGTTCTGGCATTAGTGGCCAGGTTTTAGTCGCCCTCAAGAAAGTAGTACCGCACTTGCAGCACCTTTAAATGTCCATAGACGACGGTAACCGCTTTCATCAATATATAGTACAGGTGGTTATGTTATACGAGTTCGAATGTTGGGACTCGTAAAGTGATAGACAAAAACGTTTCAGCGAAGATGACAATGTAGAGAGATGTGGTGTTAGAATAGATAAGCTGAACAACGAGTAAGGATATTTTGGAAAGTTGTAACTGCTCGTGATTGAAAATTTGAGAGCACGACGATCAAAATGTTATGAGCATATAATAATGAAGGACGAAATAAGGTGCCAAAAAGAATGTTCATTTGGAAGATTAAATGATGAGGAAAGATAGACAAAATAGATGGCTGGATTGTGTGAATGTGTATGTGTGTGATGATTTGTGGTGTGACAGCGGACGTATGATAGAAAGGAGAGGCTTATGCGCAACAAGAGCATCAAGGAAACATTAAAAAAATATGCACAACAAATAAGACGTCATCGAATAAACCCGCAAAGTTAAAGTACTGTCGATTCGATGTACAAAAGTAATAAAAATCATTATAAATGTAATTGCAAAAAAAAAACTGACGCTTAAATAAATCCACCCACTTTATTTAACATTAAGCAAGATATATGGAATAGTTTGTATAAATGTAAAAATGTATGTAAGTGCGAGTTGCTGCATCGTATGAAGAGTTCCGTATCTACATTTTTTTTACATATGGTCAATTGAGCTGATTTCTAAATCTAAATGGATAATTTAGATATTTACCCATTTTTGTACTCACAAAAGACAATTCTAATATTACAAGAAATTAATCAACAAAAAAATAATATATTTGTTCGAATCTACTTGAATAATATTTAGATTTTAGCAAGTTATTTTTTATATTAACCCTAAATCAAGATTATTACCATTTACCACACTCTTTGAGCATCAGAAGGTCTGTGGACTAAATCAGCTGTCCCTAAATCTAGATGCCCTAAGCAACCAAGAGAGCGATAGTTGGACTATATGAAATAGATATGGATTGGACGAACACACGACACCCTGACGTTTCGGCTAACGCAGATCCTCTCGGAGCACGGCTGCTTCGGGAGGTAATCGTGTCGCCTCGGCCGCGAGGCAACGTCAGGTTGCCATCACTGCAACACAGGCGACGAGGATATGGCGCTGCACACACTGCAGGAATGCCCCGCATGGACGGAGCCGCACTGGACGCCGTCTCCTCCTTCTGCGAGCACGTTATATTTGCGAAGGACAAGGCGGAGCGGGAGCGGGAGCGTGAGAGTACATCTTTGTTCCGCTCCTGCTAAAGGAGGACGCGCCGACGCCGGAGTTCGGAACTCGACCTTCGGCCACCGTGAGCGGGCGGCGCGGGTTTGGCCTCTTGGGGTATAGGGGTTCTCAATCATCCGCATATGCCGCCAAGATGAGAGAGCGAGTGAGTGTTCCGCGCGCGCTCATCTCTCTTCCCGTGGGACACGTTTTAGACCGCCCCACGCATGGAATAGACCAAGTAGGCGCCGAGGGACAAGCTCCCCCGGCATTGGAAGAGGCCTAGTAAGCGAAGCCCACGCCTGCCAGGGCACGGCGGAGCTGGGAATCCTATTCCCGTAGCCCTGGCATAAGGCGCAGGACGGAACACTCAGGGCTTTTAGTGGGTATCCCTAACTGGGGAGTGGCAATAACGTGGCATCGGTTCTGACCGGGCACGCTAGTGCCACCCCCGATCTGGCGAATCCCACACTCTCACAAGGATCGCGACCATCCCCCAGGGTTCAGTGCCTGTCGCGGCTTAGTCCTCAAACGGATTTCCCCTGGCAAAAAAAAATTAAATAGATGCGATCAAATTCATTCACAACTGAGGACTTTGAATATCATGCAAAGTGGAGTAGATTGAGTAATAGGAAGGCACATCGTAGCAACAGTTAAGATTACTAATTTTCAAGCAGAAAACAGTTTTAAAATTATTAGAACCCTAAAAAGCATGTAGGTATCTGCTCTGATTAGCGCAGGAATAATCATAAAACTAAAAACCAGGGCACTAAACTCATGGGAGTTTTACGATTTGGGTTGCAAACAAAGCATACTATCTGTTCAATGATGATATATGGCTTCTGTGTAAATTCTTAATATTAGTTACTTATAGATAACGGGCTGAATAACAATATCGGAAACGGACGGTGCCTATACCGGCCACAATAATCTGAAGCAGATCCATGACGTATATTGATAATACCGATGTTCAGGTTTCCTCGCGATGTTTTCCTTCATCATTAACACTTAGAAAACAGAAGTATGCTTCAAACGCAATCAACATCTACATATCGTCGGCATCAGTGCTGGACCTCATAACTATGTTTTTGGTGACATTAGTTTTTTTTGTCAAAATTGTGATATATATATATATATATATATATATATATATATATATATATATATATATATATATATATATATATATATATATATATATATATATATATATATATATATATATATACGTGTATACATGTAATATGTAAACATTTTGAGGAAAAAAAATTCACCAAAAATGTAGCAATAAGGTCCTGCACTGGCGCTGACGATATTGGATTGTGATCAAATCATCGCGTAGTCAAACTAACCTACGATACCCACTTACCCATCTACGATAAAAACATGGAAAATAAGTTTAAAAGTTAGATATAATTGACATTAATATAGATTTTTAGAAATTCTCGCTCTTATAAGTGGTAAACTCTTACGAGGTTTTTAGACATACACAAATTAGGAACACAAATAATAACGTAGACTAGAAACAAACTACTTGTAGGTCATAAGTATAAATATTTTGTAGTGAGTAATAATTGAATCCACGAACGATTGGCGATTTCTATTAACCATAATGTCAACCATGGTACCACATTATCTAATTGAACCTTTTTTTTGTTAAAGTAAAATTTTCATACGTAGGTGTACATATACGTTAACAGAATTGCAACAGAAACTCATAAATTAAAAAAAAATAACTGCTTTAGCTGTGTATGTACCATGTATATGACATATATGAATAGGTCTATAGATATATGCATTATATATACCCCAAGCACTTACAAGTCACAATCCTAGTTCTTAATAGTTTCCTTAATGATAAGTAGGCCGACCTTTTTCTTAGATTTTTGCTATCGTCGACATGACCATGAAGATGTGACTTACCATAGATTGCTTTTCTCCATCTAACGTTCAGGACATTTACTTTGATGTTTGAATAAAAGTGCCTGTGACGTGTTTTATGAGGACATTATTTCTGATGGAGAGTTAATCTTAACCATATTGAATAGGGCCTAGACAATTCTAAACACTTACCCTCTTATTCATAATACTTATATAAGGTTTATAGACTCGTTAAAAAATTATAAAAAACTGTTATTCATAATTGTATTGTTAAGACAATCTATACTATAATAAATATGTAAAATGTTGGCTGCGACTTTTCTTTATGTTTTACTGTGAAATTGTCTACACTATATTGACTTAGTTTCTTTGTAATTGTAGTAAATTCAACAAGAAACTTAAGTATTAAAGGTTTATATATATAAAACACCTAATTAAATTTTTATGTACGTAACATAGAGCTTACCACCTAGAGTTTTTCACGCAGCGTAGCCACGGGGAAAACTCTAGTTATGAATAAAACTTTTTTAACTACTATGAATTAGTCTTAAGATAACTAGGTATATGTAACGAATTTAATGGCTTACGTGGTGTAGGTAGTGATCTAAATGTTGGCACACCTGGTTCACTACAACGCAAAGTTCTAAAACTCCTGGGTTCGATTCCCGACAGGATGAATTTATTGAACGAACTTGCTATTAATTTTTCTGGTCTGGGTGTCTCTTTTTATTGCACGAGTTTAGTAGACAACATCAAAAGTGCTACAAATGCGCTGCTGCTCGCTAAAGGGTGACTGGAACCTGACCACTATTGCCGAAACACAACTCAAGGTTGTTATGGCGAATATACTCTAAACCCAGGGGTGATAGCCATCCAGACGGCCAAACACCTTACCGCCTGGCTGTGGGTTGTTTTGTCACCTCTTACGACAGGCCGCCTGGCCGCAGGAAATTGTATTCTTTCTCCGTTCCTGTACGGATAATATTAATCTATGGTATTGGTCCATTGTACCTACCTACATATCCATATCACAAACGGTACTTTCTTAATTTGGGAATATATCTACCTACAATGCATGTAGTTGTCTAGGTATAGGTATTAGCATATAAGCATCCCACTGGACTTGGGCCTTCCAATTTTAGAGAAACGGTGACTAATATATCCAACCCACCGTAATATTCTAAGTCATGGTGGGTTTCACATATCGGACACCTCGATTTATAAATTACCTATTCTTCACCGCCAATGCGTGTTAATTATGGCAATATGCACATTACGTCACATACAACAAAACTCAACGTTAAGTGCTTCCCGATCAAGCTTTAAACTGACTTCGTTGGGATAATACGCTAGTACCTCAACAACTATTCTATGTCTACTTATTAATATACAGTTATTAGATAATAACATATTGCTTACTAAAATAAAGCTTACTATGCATTTAAACTACCACTCTGTTATTTATAGGGAATCTGACAAGTTCCAAATATCGTAATAGACATAGGGTAAAACCTGAATAGTTACCTCAGAGGGATACTTGCCCCGGTTTTGAAAAAAAATTTTGTTAGGGGCGTTGTTGGTGTTTATGGTCTATTATAATTAGAAGTGTTCCTCCAGCAGGCCACTATGACATTTAACCCATAGGATTAGGCTCACGCGTTTTGTCCGTATAAGCAAAAATCTACCGCGGCGAGACTTTAACTGATGCCGTAATTATATTTGTGTGTAATTTCTATTGAATATTTTTTGTTACTGATTGTGTTTCAGTCAACTTTTTGTTTCTCCGCGTGCATTAAAGTTTAAACTACTTATGAAATTTATTACGTTTTTTTGTTGAATATTTTGTATTTATTTCGCAAATAGAACGGGCAAGTATTCGTATCTACGTAAACAACTACAAATTCTTTAAAGAGGAATGACATTTTTTTTACCAACTTATTGTGACTAAAGTATACCTTGTCTAGGTTGCTCTAGGTGAGCAAGATGCCTAGTGGCAACACTTCTTGCGAGTAATCCGCCCTGGGAGCTCCAGGCGTTCCAAATGGATAATGTTGTCAGTCCGGTGAGGTCTTTCGAGGGCATGGTTAAAGCCGTGCTCACCAGCAAAAAGTGTTGGTCCGCGATATACCTCCGTCTGTGAGTTGGTCATGACCCAGAAGAAGACGTCGGAGAGGAAAAGGGAGGAGAGTGCGTATGACCCCGTCCGCTAGAAGCGGCTCCGGGTTCGGAGGTATTGCTACGCACAACATCTCCTCCCTCAATGATTCCAGCGCTGAGGGCCGCGTAGAACGAGGGATCTCGCGGACTTCCCCCCCCCCCTTTTTGTTAAAGGGGGTTTCCTCCCCCACAGAACACTCTGGGTTCGTCGACAAGCGTTGGGGCGTCATAGATGCAGTGCCTATTGGTCTACTTCTTATGGCCTCCCGTAAAAAAGTGTGAGCTAGCGGCGCAAGTTTAAGTTTAGTGGGTAGTTTGACGACCGATATCTCCAGTAGCCTTCGCTCGGAGGTCGCGTTGGGCATACGGCCGTTCAACAGTCCCACACATCCCTCGGCGTAAAGGGCCCAGGCCCAAGGATGGTTTCGCAAGAAAAGACATTCCCCTGCGTCAACAAAACAAAGGTGATCAAAATGCCTCCCAAATATAACCATAAAATTACAGTCTATTGACTCCCGAGGTATCGAGGAGGAAGTATTCCCCGAAGAATTTTGAACATTAGGCTACTATCCAGCACAATAGGAAACTATCCCTTTTTTGAGAAGTCTAATTAAACAGGTTTTACTCAAAAAATATATTAATTATGTTTACAAATATAGGTTAAAATGAAAGTACATTAGACCTATGTTTTGATATACATGTTGCTTATTCTTAATAATAAGCTATTTTTTATTAACAGAGTTTTTTAAAAAGTGGGACACAACTATCCGGGTTTTACCCTATAAAAAATACACCACGGTTTTCCCACGAAGATATAATATCGAACCCGAAGCGTTCATAGTAGAGAGATAAGGTACATTTAAAACAGAGTTAATTATGATAAAATTTGTAAATAGGTAAAATTTTAAATATAAAACTAGAAGTTCTGTACTTAATTTATGGCCGTATTCAGAATCGATCGTCTATATATCGAATGGCTATTTAATCACAATGATTTATTAAACTTAAATAGTTGTGTTGAAGGTATCTTTAAACAGTTTTATTTAAATATTCATTTCACACCAGTCGCTTTCAAAATAAACTGTAAAAAAAAATATTTAAATTTATCGAGCTCACTATCATTTAAATTAATGAAAGCTACCATTTCTCTACTACTTTTTTCTCGTACGAGTTCATCAGACAGGCAGACGGTCCACCTGATGGAATGTGGTTACCATCGTTTATGGACATTCGCAACGCCAAAGGTGCTAGAATTGCGCTGCTACTCTCTTAAGGGTTAGTGGTAGTTTGCGACTAATGCCCGAACACAGCTCAAGGTTGTTATGGCAGCATACTTTAGACCAGGGGTGGTAGCCATCCAGAAGGGCAAACACCCTACCACGTGGCTGTGGGTTGTTTCGTCGCCTTTTACGATAGGCCGCCCGGCCGCAGGAAATTATATTCTTTCTCCGTTCCTGGACGAATAAATTATACTGTGTTGTACTTACCTACCTAAGCATATGAAAATATATAACAAACATTATTACCAAAAAAATAATAGCACATCACAAACATTCTAGGTAAGGTACAAAATAATTTGTGTAATAAATAGTAACTGAAACAAAAATTAAGAAAAAATATTTATATTTAACTTTTCTCTAATTTTATCGCACATTAAACTCTGTAAGTGTGGTAGGTATACATCGCTGATTTATTTATGTAGTGTGTATATTGCTATAATTATCATATCCTGATGGTGACGGATTATCAAAATAACCGATCTGTGAAACCCACTAAACCATTTTAGACAAGTGTAGTAGATATACATTACTTATTCCGAAAACAGCCGGTGATATTATAAATTAGCCTGTTAAATGTCAAAAAATCTGTGTTAAAAACATCTTAGTAAAGGATAAGGAGTATAAGAACAAAAACAATAACTTAATAAAGGAGTTACAAGAAAAATATAAATGAAAAAACTCCCTCTAAAATACAACTCATCCTATTAATAAAAATCAGTCTCATCTCTCAAAAATCTGTGTCAACAAACAGCTGTGACGAGAGAAATACGTATTTTTAACAGTTTACCTCACACGAACATTTCGAAGGCTGTCAAAAATTGTTTCTAATAAAACATGTTGTTATTGTCTCATAAGAGTTGTATGACGCTTGTTAAATTTACGAGGCAATAAGGAAGTGTGAACGCGTAGCATATTTTGACGAAAGGGTTGAATGGCATATTATCCTGAAAAAAATTAACAAAGGTTTTTTAAGGTTTTTGACGTTTTATTGTCACTATTGTTGTCTGAACCATTGTTTCTGTTTCATCTATTATGCTTTTCATTTTATGAGTTTTTATAATTTTTAAGTGCATTTTGTTCTATCGATGTGATTGTAGGGACAAAGGGTTGTAAAAGAAATTTGTTGCTTAGGTTTGCGTTGAAGTGTACATGTTAGGTGTGTTCTTTACCCGAGTAATGTAAAGACAAAAGTGAAAAGGACAAGTTCTTTATGGTTTGGTATAATTTAATCTATGCATTTAATTGTACACTTATTACATATAGTAATATATATATATATATATATCACTATAGTATTACACCATGGAAATTAAATGGAGTCCAAAAGATACAAAGGTTTCAGGTAATACAAGTCAGAAATTGCGTTTTAAGATACTTTAAAAATGTATTGGCAAAGATAGTGAATTTAAAGTTAACTTATATTATTAACGCGTAAATTAACAGTGACTGGCTCTCTAGTGGTGTAATCCCGTTGTCTATTCCCAGAAATTTATATTTCGTATAGCTACCTACTGATATTGAAATTAGTCTGTTCTATATTACCTACACACTTATACCTTTCACAGCTTAAAAATATACAGTGTGTGAATTTAGGTAGGTATATATCATCGGCGTCTGTGTAGGAACTTGTAACTACATTTTTCTTGGCATATTTTTTTATAAGTAATGTTAATTATTCAAAATATTCAAATTCAAATTCAAAGTTTTTTATTCAAAATAAGTTCCACTGGAGAACACTTTTTGAAGGTCATATAAATATATAAGTTAAAATTTAATTTTTCTTCCTATTCTATGTATACCGCTTCACAACGTGTTATTGCTGTTAAGGAGAAGAAGCGGCAAGAAACTCCCCAGCAACACGTCTAGCTAAATAATGTTTTTCTTTAAGTTTCTTATTCTATTTATATCTCAAGTTGTTTTTTTTTTTTTTATTAGTTTTATACAGAAGTATGTTACAGAATTACTTTTGAAGAATTAATGGAGTTGTAGCAAACAGTGCATACTCAATAAGACCAAGACACAATAAGAGGAAAGAAAAATATTATGAAAGTTATAATAATGATATGACGTACTAAAATGTTATGCTGCAATATATCTCCATAAATCCCTTACAAGCTTGGCAAGATAACATTAAACAAAATATAGTATAAGATGTTAGAGTGAGCTGCTATGTAAATGAATTTTTGTCATTTAAGTATTCTTCAATAGTGTAGTATCCCTTTTTTAGCAAGATACTTTTTAATTTGGTTTTGAATTTAGTGAAAGGCAGATCTAACATTTCACTCGGAATCTTGGTGGAATTGATGATGTGCATGTCACTTATAACAATTATGTCGAAAAAATAATAATAATGTAAAAAAAAAGTGTAGTTACAAGGTCCTGCACTGACGCTGACGATGTACGTAGATACCTACCATGTGTTTAGATGCATACAGAATTGCATAGCACTAGTGATGAGAGCGTTTTATACACAACAATATTCCGACCTTCCTTAATCAATGCAGGCAGTGTCGGCAATCAGTCGTAATAGGCTGATGGACGGCGACTGTCAGGTATTAATATAGCGAGCTCGGTGCATACGAGACTCGATGCACAGACACAATGCGGATGCAATTTGTCCGTTGCCAACGTAATGTGAGCTTTATTGAATTCATCGCTTGAAAAATTTAAAAATCTATGTGTGCTTTTTGAGTCACGGACGTCAACCAATGGAAATCCATTATTCTACTCCCCCTCCTTATCCCTTTATTTGGAATCGGATTACTCCTTACTTTTTTGCACCACTTTCTTGCAACAAGTCATAAGGTTTTCAATTATCAGTTCAGGTAATTGAGCTTTCTTTAGGTTACTTTAAATTTTGGACTTACTTTCGACTAAATTAACTAATAGAAGTCGACTGTAGGATGTAAATTATCCTAAGCTTTCGTCACATATCTCATACTGGAAATTTCCTCTTTCAACCCGGTTAATCAACATGTTTACTTTGTGTATATGTATGTCCCTTTGCACACTATGTATCTAGACAGTGTTAAGTATTCGTAAATATTTAAATTTTTGAACAATCTTCCAGCAAGCAAGGATCGGGTGATAGACAGACCCGTATAAGACGGCACCTCAGCCTCTAAGTTCTTGAAAAACGTCAAACAAGGTAGTTCTTGTAACTTCTCCAAAAGTTCATATTTCTCTAAAAATTTGAATTTTAAGGTAGATTTTAATGAACAGTTCTAGCTGATTAATAATTAATTAAATTAATTAATAATTAATTAAATTAATTATTAATTTAATTAAATTAATTATAGACATTTAGTAGATAATATTAGGTTTTTGATCTAAACTTTATTTAATAATTCATTTACCTACAAAAAGATAAACTTTTATATTATGTAGCTGGCAAATAGACAGATAGAACTAATATCAATTAATAGTTATTTAATATTGTAATTTGTGATCAGTCCTTTGACAGTAAAAAATCTTAAACCTTAAATTTTTGAAATCCAACTAGATTACAAACAACATCATAAAACTAATACAAAACTAGGCTACTTCGTCCTTGCCAGCTACTAACCGTATTCAAAAGTATCAATTTAAAGCTCATAAAGTAGTTCTATTTACACCTGTGTGTCCCACCACCAACATTGTAAAACTTTATGGAATTAGTCGTAAACGCTTTATATGGCGCTCGCATGGCCAATATCCATGTTTGCTGTTCAAATGCAGGCCACGTCGACAAGATGCATTTTGTTTGGATTTTTGTTGCTATTGTTTAAAATTTAAAATATGGTACTGTCTGTAAAGATTTTATTAAATAACTAAAATTTCAAAACTCCATATTTTCCTAGTGATTTGAGCGAAAATGGGGACCTAATAAAATTGTCAATCAATTAATCTTTAGCATTAACTAGGTACATCTTAACTTCTTGTTAAGTTACATATAATTTGTATATTAAAACTTGTGGTGTGGCAAAAGACGTATTCCAATAGTGTAAAAGGAAAAATACTACATAATGCAACGACCGCAAATGAAGTGAAAGGACTTATGTGCCGTAACCTTATTACATATTACTTAAAAACAAGAATTATTCTACTTTGTCTTAAAGATAAATTGAGTGTAAAAGTGTTTAGTCACAGTACTTAATACGTAAAAAAATATTATAAACCATCAACTTTCTGGAAAGATTTCTGTTACTAGCAACACCGTTTGGAATTATTTGGTATTACCACTGCATTCACTTTCTTGGCGCCTTTCTGAATCATCTATTTTGTCGTAATAGTTTATACGCGATATGTTTTATTAAAACCTATATGAAATGCTCTCACATAAAATTAGTTTGGTGACTTCATATCGTGGTTCAGTGTACTTCATGAAGTACTTTAATTTAATCTTAACTTTAGATATTTTTAAGTATGGTTTCCATGCAGCTCTGTTTACATAAATTTTAGATCCGTATATCACGAACTCTGGTCAATTTTGCAAAATAAATGATGTCCCACCACATCATATTTTTCAGAAGTACGCATAATTAAAACAATTTGATAATAATAGTATAATATAATTCCAGACCACAAAAGTCGTAATATATTGATATCCGAAATATAGATAAAAATAAACTGAGTACCTTAGACAAATTAGCCTACAATTAGTAAATAAAATTGTTACGAGTTTGCGGGACTCGAATTAAAATGCGGTTAGAATTATTATAGAGTTTATTAGAACTATACAAACACGTATAACACAGGTGCAAATATATCCGAACACAACAAATCGAAACATAGTGCAGAAGGTCGTAATTCAATAAAACAAGCAAAGTCTGTCAATATTAGATTCCCGATAAGGTACGCACGTCACGCCTAGATCGTAGTTGTAGCTCAACTGACCCTCTCTCTCAATCAGGCCATCGTTTTATACCTCACAAATGCAAATGTGCCCGCCCACCTGGAGACGTCGACATAATTTCCTAGAATTAGCTTGTATTTATAATCCGCAACACGTGGCTTATGATGCTGTTGAGTGGCCGTAAACGATTACAATAGGACAATAGGCTGTTCTTCATAATAGCTAAAAACGTATGCCAATAAATAAAGTGGACAAAAGAAGACGATCATAAGAGGATTACAATTAGTTCAAATGCCGACAGGTAATAAAATATGCTTTTACAGATCTGTACGTGGAATTTATGTTTGTTGGAGCCTAAGTTGTAACAATATTATTATGAGATAAATATTTCATAAAATGTTACTTTTTTAGTTATTATAATGAACATTACAGATATTGAAATTAAAAATACAAATAATACTAAAAATAAAACTTCATGAAAACTATATGATATTTCTCGTTGTAATCTTAAAGTCGTCTTAGTATTGGTGTTTTTAGAAATACTTCTGTATTCGCTGCACACATTTATTCCCAGCACCCACATTAGTAATTTTTCAATTTACTGAGTTAACCAATCTATATAAATTGCAAGGGCCGCCTATGCTTCATTATAAGAGTATATGAATACATATTGGCTTTCAAAAGAACTTTAAAAGTTAAAATAAAATAATTATATAATATAAATTCACAAATCACTTAATGCATATTGTTAAAAACGAGGAATAAATGAGAAAACTTTAAAGTTCACACTTAATCGAATTTATTATAATTTAAAATAAAATTATACAGTGCAAACCAGTTTAGGGGCTAGTGGAATCAATAAATTACTGTTAATTCTATGTAAAGTTTTAAATACTTTAAGAAATAAGTAAACTAAATTTATTTTATTTTTAATCGGATTTTTAATAATGGATTTTTAAAGCTTAATTTAGTCCAAGTAAAAATCCATAGATACTAACACGTAAAAATAACGATAATTTTATAATACTATTTATAGTAAAATTAGTACGTATATAACCGAAGTGAACTCAACGTGATTAAAGCTCTTCGAGGCTGGTAGCGCCTTGGTAACATATCTGGTGTTGCAAATGTCCATAGTCGATGGTACCTATCCACTTTCCACCAAGTAGGCCGATAGTCAGTATTCTATACAGCAGCAATAAAAAATGCAAATCCATGTTAAATTTATCTTTTGTAAACTAAAGTTGATTAACTTTTGTAACCGCCTGTCATCATAAAATAAGACATGTAATAAATTACATGCATTAATAAGAGAGAGACGCACATAGCGACATTGTGAATGTTTTTGAGTCAACAGATTAATAATTCCTTTTACTTTTGAAAATGTATAAAAAACATTGAATTGGCTGCCAAAACCTATCGATTATAACGTCTAGACAAATAAGCTCAAAGTTTTAATAAATGTATGCACTTTAAGTAAGATACGCATGTATTTTAAAAGTCTTGAGACATAATATTTGCAATATCCATTTGAGTCAATAAAGCACTTCAGTCTGTTACATGTAAACGGAAACAGGACAAGGACATATCCCAGTATTATCTCAACATATGGTGACCTTCGCATACAAACAGACCAATACCAAATAAATTGTTTCCTAGTAAGTGAAGTGTCTTTTATGAATATTAAAATCAAATCATACGTATAGGTAACAATAATCACAATGGAATCAATAGAATAGTTAAAGGTACTACAACTGTTTTACTAGGAACAATTAATATTCAAAAATTCAGCAAGCCACCAGACAGACTTACACACTTTTATACATACAAAACGTTAGCTTATCCGACGGACGGAAGCCCCCCTCGCTTCCACGAGATCCGACTCTCATTGTAATGCAAATGCGTCCGCTGTCTGCCTCCAAATTACCCCTACGGTCAAGCGGGAGTTGCCCGATGACCGAGCATTAGTACCCTCCCTTTTAAAACAAAATCGCCCCTACATTTGTACTTTTATTGTACCAGCATACACGCAATACCAGCCTGTTTACGCGGTGCGCAAACGAGAAAATTGCTTGTGCTACCGGAGGACAGTCGAACACATATTTCATAGCAGATATAGTGTTATGAGAGATGCTAATGCGGTAGTATGAAGTGTAGGAATGGTGTAGCAATTGTGTGGACAATAATTAAGGGTAATGTCCCCGTTAAGGCGCGTCGTAGCGACCCAGGGATAATGTCTTGCGATTTTGTTGATGGCTGTACGCTACGAGTAGGAGGCTCTGTTACGTATTTTGATAGAAATAATTTCCTATCCATCGTTATCTTTCATCAGTCGGTTGCGTTTGATATAGCGATATTCAGTAGAGCTGAGATAATGAGGCAAGTCGTTTTGTAAGCGGCGAACGCGCGTTTTGGTGGTAAATTATGTTTTGATAAATCCACTCGATACGTTTGATGTTGTTATAATGTTTCTGCTGCTAGTTGCTTTATCATACATATTGTTTATTTTCTTAATCTGAATAACACACTGTATACGATTTTGCTTGAATGTTAGTTAACACCTAGTATGTGTGAATATAAGATTCGATTTAATTATATTGGAATCCAGCATACAGTTTGGTTTTGCAAAATATTTATAAACAATAGATATTATGTTTAATTTTATTGCATTACGATATTTTAACGGACATATTTACATGATGTGTGCCTGCCTAATAGCATTTAAATTCCATATGTAATATAGGTAAAGCTATGCACATTAAACCGGCTTTCCCCGCGATAAACGGCACTTTGTCGGGTCCACCATTAATAAGGGTGTCTGCGTAAATTTCATATTTTATATCCACTCTACTACGACTGTATTAGTCTCTTTGAATACAATTTTGTGGACACCTGAAAATTTCCCTTTGAATAATGCTGGCCGGATAAAAGCTGCGTAATTTGGACATGATGTGTATTTTTCGTATTTAACCATTAGTGGTATTCTTTCTTTGTTCTCTTGAGTCAAATCCTCTTTAATAGTAAATGTTTATTAGAAAGTTTACATAGGTATATGAAAGCATAATTTAAACTTATATTAGACGGTTTAACCAAATTAATTAAAAGGCACGGAACTGATAAAATATGATGACATTTAATGATGAATGAAATAACATTGAATGATTTAATTTTATGTTTATATGTGTCACTTTGGTTGCTTCATCTAAATTAAAGGCAGAAATGAACCGTGAAATATCAGCATTAGTTATCTTTTCTATGTCGGAATATCTTCCTACCGTTCATTTGCTTTAATATTGGTTAAAATTTGACGTAAGCTGTATACAAGTAAAGGCAAGTGAATTTGAAGTGAATAATAAGATATAACAATAAAAGTTACAGTTTTGGGAATGAGTCGATTACCATGAAGTTGTACATACTTACTTACCCTTAATAATCGGAATGAACATGAAGTTATTTTTATCCCGCAAAATGGAATATATTTCCTAGGATAAGTTTTTAATTTTAAGCTGAGAAAATTGTAGAATGTAAAAATACTTTTAACTAAAATTGGTTCAAAATATTGTTGAGTTGTTTTATAACACGGAATATTGTCAACTAATATTACTAATACTACTGCTTCTAGTAATACTAACGCTTTTTATTCTGTCGCAAAGTATCGAAAGTAAAGGGACATTTGTCACCTCTAAGGAACCGTTTACTGTGCGAGAAGAGTTACGCACTTAACCGTTTTTATTATCAGTTAGAAAAATTATGATTCCGTTAAAATTACAATTATTAAACTAATTATTTGAAGCTATTAGCAAGTTGTAAAACATACTTAATGTATGTAGTTTTCTTAATAAAAAATGCTAATATACAGAGATAAAGTTACGATATCTTTTTTAATTGAGCTTAACGACATATTAGTGCACTCAGCGTTGATTGTTATACTTTCATACTGATGTGTAAAATTGTTAAAGTAAGTATACCAATTATACCTATGACTAGACATTTGTATAAAAATAATGAACAGGCGTTCTAATAATATACATAACATACTTAATATTATCGGCGCGTAGAAGGTTTGCCGAAGACTACTTACTATTATTGTAAGTAAAGTATATATAATAATAAACTAAAATAATTAATTTATTGCAACAACTATTTATGTAACCTTTTTTGACAACCCTACTAACCATCGACGAGTGTCATCACGAGGCTATAGGCAAACCTTCTGCGCACGGGTAGTAGAAATAATTGTATGAATTTTACTAACAATAATAAATATCATATTCAATACTTTTACCTACATATGATGTCGTAACTAGGTACTATACGAAACTATAATCTATACATATAATAAAATTGTAGAGGTCAAATTTCTGTACAATGAAAAAAAATGCTAAAAACCGAGTCAGGGGGATGTAAGAAGTGAAATAGAACTAATTTAGATTTTTTTCAAATTTTATGTTTATCTGTTTGTCTGTCTGTTTGTATCGGCTAATCTCCGAAACGACTGGACAGATTTAAATGAAATTTTGTATGGTGGTAGCTTCTAAGCTACCACCATACATATAATAATATACATATAATAAAATTGTAGAGGTCAAATTTCTGTACAATGAAAAAAAAATGCTAAAAACCGAGTCAGGGGGATGTAAGAAGTGAAATAGAACTAATTTAGATTTTTTTTCAAATTTTATGTTTATCTGTTTGTCTGTCTGTTTGTATCGGCTAATCTCCGAAAGACTGGACAGATTTAAATGAAATTTTGTATGGTGGTAGCTTCTAAGCTACCACCATACAAAATACTTTTGATCCCGAAAAATTAAAGAGTTCCCGTGGGATAGTTAAAAAACCGCACCACGCGGACGAAGTCGCGGGCATCAGCTAGTTAACATATAAAATAAATAAAAAATGTAAATGTCACTATTTAAGTTTAACGAGCCATTGTCTAATTCTGAATGCGGAGAAGATTTTACGAAATCAAAAAGTAACATTTACATTCATGTGTGTAAATGAAATGCTAACGTATCAAGTCCTATGATAGGTACATGTTATAAAGTGCTAGCTCACATGTACATGTAAATTGCTAGACGTAGGTATGGAAACCTAGGTAAGATAAAACCGAAATGAGGTGTTTAGTCCAGACACTCTCCCCTGGGCTTAAAGGGAACGATCTCAGCTTCTTCGCAATTTCATGAAATGTAATACACAACTACCATAGTCTACATCCGCAAGTAAAATTGACCAGGAACTATGACCTACCGATCTCGTATAAAGCTTAAAGGAAGAAGGAGGTACGTAAGCTCAAAAAACAATGGACGGTTTACGTTGGACGGAAATAACTAGACAGAAACTAAATTAGAATATTCTCCAGAGTTTCATTGTTTCGTTAATTAGTTACAGTTTAATTTGAAATGTTTCGAAATTGAATTTATTATTATACTAATACTTTTTTTTATTAGGTGTTAAGATGTCATATTTGCTATTTTTGTATTAAAAGAACATTTATTAAGATATTTTATTATTATTAGATTAATTAGATTAGCGAGGAATTTTATATTAAATCGCCTCACTTCAATATCTATTACAAGAAATTCACATAGTAATGTGTAAATTAAATAAAGATAATAATGGTATTAGTTATAATGCTTGTCTATAGAAATAATTGCAATTATATTGCAGATAATCAGACATTAATATTATTGTTTACATACCTAAATACATTTTATAACGCCTGTCTCCTATAGGTAAACTCAGGTAGAGACAATAGAGTTCCAAATATGACATACACGTTTTCCTTTATTTATAGGTAAAAACTACGTACTTTTAATGTCTTCATATAATTGAATGTACATTGTTCATAATGTCTGCGATTTATTGTCTCATATGTATAAGACAATATTTAAGTTGCAATTAACTTGGTAACTGGGTAATATTCTTATAAAATAAGAATATTTATAATTCCTTAAGAAATATTTATTTGTTTTAATATTGAAATCAATATAGTAACGTATAAAATTGAGCAATGATACTTAACTTTATAATGTATATGTGTACTTCTATGTAGATTACCTTATCTGAATGATTGAATAAAGTTATTACGTTATTAACAAATTCATCATTAATATAAAGATTGAAATAAACGTGCGCGTACCGTAGAAGGTGCAACTAGATAATGGCTCGGAATAGCCGTTCTTAAATCATAGCGTCGAGATAAGAAAACCTATTCGACATGGCCTTGTAATAATCATTTATTTTATTTAAGAAGACCCCTCCCGTCATCCACTGGGCGTTCGTAACGCTTCAAAACACGTAGTTAAATGTATTCATAGGAGGCCAAGTTGAAATGGTTATTGGTATTCACTCTACAGACGAACTGCGGGCGGTATTATGTAAGCATGCCGTATCGATTTATTTTATCCGAACTGCCGCAATTATGACATTAATTCGGTTCATAAGAGCCATCAATGTTCATATAGAACGTAAGAAACGAATAACTTTATCCTGAATGCCGCGAACGAAAGCGTTTTCTTGCTGTGTATTTTTTTTTTGTTCTGTTACAGATATTGGAAACAGGTAAAAGGTGTGGGAAGATTGCCGAATGAGATGCCACAGTTGATCGGGCATGGATGAGTTGTATGGAACCTACAGTTGGGCCAGCGTATCGGTATCATTTAAGCATATTATGTGTAGTTTGCAGATATCTAGGCATAACAACGATAACCGGTTAGTATGTAAATAATACAGCTTTCATTGTGAATTCGATTTTAAGTCTGATTCTAAATTGTATATGTAGTTATTTAAGTGTTTTAATTAGCCGTCAGATAGCAGATTACCATAGTTATTTTTAACGTAGTTTACTGAGGGTAATTTTATACAAGTCGTAGACAGTTGTTTATATTTATTTCTCTTTTATAAGCACCACGGAATGTCTCGGGTTTCGTGAGATTCTAAATGTGCGTTCGGTGAAATTTATTGCTGTTGTCATAAGGCGAAATGAACGATTGTCGAGTATCAGAAATATTGCCCATAATTTATGTCACGACATTTACGGAAGGGGGAGCTTTACATAATTGTGCACCTGTATACACGTATGCCTACCTTATAAATGCATTGCATATATATACAATGGATATCGGTTATAACGACGATGAAGGGACCACTAAAATTCCCTCGCTATACCCAAAAGTTGCTATACAGAGGCAGAAAGAAAACAATACCTATTTATTGTTAGACAATACATACAGCCGCGAAATGCGCGTACTATATATCGCCTAATGTACTGATTTTTAGAGTTAACTTTATCCATCTGAACATTTATAAAAAAGTATACCTATTTTGTAATAACTACGGGTCATCTGTGGATGTAAACAAAAGATAAGAAAACTGCGTGATTCAATGAATGATTTTATTTAAATTGTTTGGTGACTCGGGCCTTATATCTCCACACAAGGCTCGAGTCAATAGTCAACTCGGTCGCAATATCTGCAAGGGATTTCTAAGAACTTGTTACAACTGGTTCATAAAAACTAGTCGCTGTACCCGACATCGGTATTATAATTTTTATCCGAAGTCGCTATAACCAAATAATTTTGGCCCAAAAGTGTAGTACTCTAAATTCAAGGGACTGAAGTGTTACGTCGCTATATCCAAAAATTCGTTAGAGGCGAGGTCGTTATAAGTGGAATATATTGTATATATGTAAAATGGATATTTCCTTTATTAAAGACAAGAATTAGAGAATCTGTTGTAATTATAATCATTCCGCTACGCAGACATACTCTATTTCTGTTTATTTATATTTTATATTATAACTAATTGTGCATCCCGCCGTTTTCACCTACCATAAATTAAGAAAATTTAATGAATTAAAATGAAACATATTTTAACTCAAAATAAATCCTACAGATTACTTAAATTATTCGTATTATATTCTACTCATAGTCCCTCAATACTATAAGTAGAATACTGAGCCCAGATCACCGTCTTCTATGGGTAAGGTGCCCAGAAGGCTTAAATTATTAAAAGTCATAATAAAAGAGAGAACTAAAATCTCTAGAGCATCAAACTTTGTTTTTTACATATCTGCTTATATTTATGTATTCAACATTTTTCACTACGTTATCATAAATACGTTTTAACTCCAACCACCGGCACCAGTCGCATCCTATCCTTGTTCTTGTCTTACATTTTGTAATATTCCTTGACGTTTAAAGTTACCACTCAATTTGTTTGAGTAGCGTTATCTGACTTTTCAGTAATAAGTGCTCTGACAGAATGTAAATATTCTCGTAGTTATTTCATTTAGCTTGCTAAATCACATTAACAAACTCATCATTATATTAGCCTTAAATCACGGCTTCACTTGGAGCATTCATTTCGAAGCCCAAGTTCGTTGTCCCACTTTCTCGTCTACTTCGCATGGTTTTCGGCTTCCCTTATCGTAAAACCTCACGGAGATACGCGAAACCTTTGGTTCCCTCCACATACCTATACATACAAACTCTTTAGCTTTATTAGTAAAACTGAACAGAATTCTCACTTGAGATTATTTAAAAAAAATATCTAACCGTGTGCTAAGAGGACGTGTACGTTAGAGATTCATCCATAACTACCAATCTATCCAAAATAAATAAAAATTGTTTGATAAGATTATAAGTATCGGTGTTAGCGCTTTATATTTTTTTGTTAAAATTCCATAATTTATTGAATAAATATTAATTAAATTAGCTAATAAAATCAGAAAATACAAATAGCATAGGTAGAACAATAGTACAAGCAAAAACAGACAGATAAATATCAAAGTAAAACCATAAGAGTTCTTTTTTTTCTTTCTTTTTCTACATATTTTCTGGCCCTTCAGGCCAGTCAGGCCTTCACCCTTTACATAGTCAGGAACATTAGTAAGCAGCTCTTATAGAAGTAGGTGTTCTTTTCTAGTTTCTTTTTACCTCTGGGTATAGGAACCCTAAAGCAGAGTTAGGATGCCGGTACATATCAAGATATAGGAACATTTGTACATAAAATATCGGGGACTACCTTTCTGCCTTCGAGTCAGTTAAAATGTGCTATTAAATATGTATCCTTCATTTATATTTTTGTGTGCGGGTTCAACATGAAACCATTTTACCGGCTGGGCTAAGACGGGGCTCGAGTTAAAAGGGCCCATTAGCCCCTTACGTACCGGGAAAGGGCTGAATTTGTGGCCGACACGGCGTCATTAACTGACAATCTCTTTAAATCACTTGTGGATCCCTTTAGACCAAGCCAACCTTATTACAGAGGGTAACCAGCAGGTATGAAGACATTTTCTTGTATCATATTAGTTGTTCTCGCAACTTCGTTCACGCAGGACTAATATTTTTAAACCGTAATCATCTTCTGGCGCTGGACATGCCTATGTCAGAATAAAGGATGGAAGGAAAAGACGTATTATGTCGACCCCAAATAATTGGCAGAAGGTGAAAGAAGAGAGAATTATCTTCTGAACGTTGCAAGATATCGCAATAGAAGATATAATGTAAATGTATAATATTATAAAATTCTAAACATGCCATGTCTGTACATTGAAGCTATTTAAAAAAACAACTGGAATAGACTATATAAACGATGTACAACACAATGATTTTTTTTACATTTCTTGTCTATTTGTCGGTTTGTCTGTTTGTTTGGGATACACGTAAAACTACTGGGTTGATTTCGATGCAGTTTTTGCTGATCGACAGCAAATTCTTAGACTTAAAATCTGCGCTACTTTTTATGCCGGAAATCCCGCGGGAATATTTCTGGGCATGATTGAAAATGACCAGAATAAAAAAAATGAATTCTAATCCGATTTTATCACTGAGCGATAGCAAATTTTACGTAATAAAATGTGTGATATTTTTTATCTCGGGACTCCCGCGGAAATTTTCCCTGGAGTGGTTGAACTTGTTTGGATGGATATAAATTAGCTTATTCCGACTCAGTTTTCACTAACACGATAGCTTACGTTCTTTTTTAAATGATACGGAACGTTGTAGCTCAGAAATCCCGCTGGAATTTCAAGTTAAGCGTGGATGAAGTCGCGGGCATATCCTAGTTAAGAATAAACTCATATTTAAATATTTCAAGTTTTGTCGAAATCCATTGAACCGTTTTCGAGCTTATTCGAGACAACTTTCAAGCAGACAGAAAAACTTTCTAAAAACTGTCATTAACTTAGAAGTCATAGACAAAGATTTTCATATTATTTAGTGTTAAATACCTACTTATATCTAGGTATCAAGTACCTACAGATTTACATTATTCGAAAAGGGGTATATTTCCGTGGCATACAGGTTTGAAGTTTACATGAGCAAAGCCGACTATGGTTATCATTTAATTTTTGATGCATACTTTCAATATCGTGAACAAATGTTGGATAATTTTATCCTGGATAATGGGACAGATTCAGTGATAGAGGTATCCGAAGTTACAGGTGTGAAGCTGAATGGAAAGCCGTAATCTTATAATAAGGATATATAAATCGTTCAACAAAAAATCTTTAAAAAAGTCTTGTTATCTTCGTATTTTATTGTTAAATAGTGATTGTATATTCTGTTAAAAGCATCCAGTCTAAACAGCAGGATAGAAATGTTTATGTTCGCCTATATTTTATTATAGCTAAATTTTATCTTTTCCCGAAACAACTTTAAATATGAACTTACGTATTCATTTAAAATTTCCAAGCGTAGTGTTAAAGCGTTTTGTATCCATGAAAAAAATTACATTTTAAAGCTACAAATTGTATACGTTGAGTTAAGTATCATGCGAAATGCACATAACTACGTTATGATAGTTCAAACAATAAACTCTTTCTTCCCTTAGCATATTATTTTACGGCCGCGAATTTTATCTCGTTGCTTCAACGCTGAAAATAAACACAAAATATTTACATTCTATTTGCACTCACTGAAACTCTTGTGCAAGCAATTTTGTACTTTATTCATATAACTTTAAAGTATGGTACATATTTCAGACACATGTTTGTAGTTGTACACGCATGTTGTAAAGTATTACTGGCAAACATAGGGTCCCGCAGTGTGTAATGTTGTGTACGAACTCGCTGTTTTATGAGGAAATGCTGGTTGCGGCATTTTGTTTAGCGGCCATCATAATTTCGCTAACTTTTTTGCGGCGGGCAACTGATTTTACTGCTGCCTTATAAATATTAAATAATGTAAGACTCGTATTAATAACTAGTAATGATGTACAGACTTTTTACGTGCACGTTTATTGTAAATGTTTATATATTTTTTTCATATTTTATTGTATTTGGAATGTTCTACTTTTCTACGCTATACTTCAAATGTTATAAAATTTGAAGCGTTGTTTTATTTTAGGAAAATTATGGTTATAGGTTGTTTATTTCATTAATAATAATGCGGTAAAGAAACATAAAATTAAATAATCCGTTTTGGAAACTATAATACAGTTTTCAGAAAGCGTTAGTAATTTACTATCCATACGTAAATACAGATGTAGATGGATGGATACACCTATTTAACGCCTCTCTCCGACTACCCGGGTTTCGTTGGAATTTATTTTATATTTATTAATATTTTTATTGTCTAATTAATACCCATCCAAACTCTACGCGAGCTAAGTCGCGTGCTTAGTTCTAACAACTAGTCTATAACAAATCTGTTCAATGATAATGAATATGTAAATATCTAGGCATTTTAACTCTTTGCGGAGTCAAATGTATTGTATAAATGGTTTTAAAAATATGATTATAAATATTATTAAACTCGTATACACCTGGAGCATAAAGTCATTTTCGCACCGTTTATTACAGACACAAGCGGCGTCTCCTTAACATCATAGCTTTTTATGTGACACCATAAACATTTAACATTATCTCAAGGGAGGGAACCACCTAATTTCAAAGATAGAACACCTATCTAAACAGCCTTTGGCTACTTATGTTTTGAGCATCCCCCGAACCCCCCTTGGCTTTAGAACAAGCTATCTGCTTCACTACAAGCTCACGTGAATACTAATGTTCTAATTTTGATTTTTCAACAAAGCCAACGAGGAGCCGAGTTCCGCTCATCGATCCCTTTCCCCTCAGTTCCGGTCGCAGCTAAAACTCGGCGAGCGTTTTTAAAATCCCCAACTCGATACCGTCCAATGTAATATAGGACCCCCCAACTCTATGGCCGATGTGAAAGAGGCGGCGTGAGTGGTGTGGCGACGAGGCTCTTAATATACTGGATACGTTATCTGCAGCAGGTAGCTGGAAGCTAATTGTGTATTCTTTCCTCGCTTCCACCGTCCTTAATCTGAGCCGTTTACCCCACCCCCTGTCACCCCCATGCTCCCCCACTCACCAACTAAGCGGAAAGTTTTAAAACACTGTATTTATGCAGATTTTAGGCTATTGCCTTTATTGCGCGAATTAGACGGATGGCGTGATTACGATCTAAAGCGCGTGAAGGCTTTTTAATTAAAAATTAAAAATGTATTTCGTTTTGAATTAAATTTTGTCGTATTCGAAAAGCTATTTCAGACCGCTCTATTGTATTTGGTCATTGATTAAAAGGGTTTACGTCCAGACGTTCTGCCTTCTAGGCTTATTGTCTTGTAATTTCGATTAAATATAGGAATATAACAGGACAATTGTGTCCAATTCCTTAAATGTAATGAAATATCCATAATGTCGTTGTACACAAAATTAATGTATGACATATCTCGATGGTTATATATGTACTTGTACAAGTTTATACCGTAAACCTGTAATTTCGCTTACTTAACTCAATTTTCCGTAACTAGAACCAGATATATAAATAGGTACATCTGTATTTTTTAAAGTCACAAATAGAATTAAAAAAGCATGCATTAATATTGATGTGAAGGTTGTAGTACTTATCAGTAAGCAGTATTGATATAATTGAAGTATAAATGAAAGAAACTGTTTACATTGGTCATATTTACAATTACCATTAAGTGCAATCATAAATGCCATTATGTTGGAAACACGCAAACATTTTATAACTGTGTTTCTTATTATACATTAACTAGCTTTGTTTAAAATGTTTATTTCTCTTCCTAACGAATCGATCTTTCGGAAGATTGATATGACATTCTTACATCACACTTTATTATGTCAAATTAAATGTCCCAAAAAATAAGACATGTTATGAAAGTATAAAGAAAATTTATTTCTTATGTAAATTTTATTTTTAGTTGTATATTATATAGTTCCTACCTAATAAATTCTATTAAGTGCATACAATTCGAACCCAAAAAAAACTATTTCACACAATTTTTCTCTGTTTTGCATGAGACGTCTAAACACTCACTACAGCAGAGATACTACTCATTTTAATATTCAACCCCATTAAAGCACATAGAAAGAGTAAG
Source organism: Dendrolimus houi (assembly GCA_039645545.1). Lineage (NCBI taxonomy): Eukaryota > Metazoa > Arthropoda > Insecta > Lepidoptera > Lasiocampidae > Dendrolimus > Dendrolimus houi. The sequence goes on along the minus strand of CM077125.1, from coordinate 14,835,580 downwards.
TAATTTACCTTAGAAGGTGGACCGTATCATTACAATCCTGAACATAACGCGGTAGGACCCAATAACTGGGCGGCTCGGCACAGCGAAGGAAATTGCTTGGCAAAATTTGCATTTTTATTGAAATTTCTACTCTAGACGCGGATGAAACTATACCTTTAAATACGTACTTTAAGCTTTGTATAAGCGTGTTTTGTGCACAGCAGTCCGTGCCACGTTGTTTTTGTTGGACCAGGGTTACACTGAATCAATTGTGCTATACAAAACTAAGTTTGAATCTCTGACAATAACGAAGTGAATTTTAGAAAGGTGCATGTGAAACTTTTTCTTTTTGTACTTATTGATATAAAATGAGTTAAACGTAAAAGAAGTGAGATTCGAGTATAACTAGCGTGCATTAAAAAGCCACATAATTTTAATTATTGTACCTATATACATAATAAAAGACGCATCCTTAGGTAGTAGGTATCAATTGTACGCGCCGCACTTGTGAAATCTCTCTATTTACTGTATAAAATGACATAAAGACTACAGAAGACATCGGAGTTGAAATCTAATCTAAATCTATCCCGACTGAAAATCGACTAAGTATTTTTAATACGTACATGATGTTCAGATTAAGGATCGAACTTTCAGGCGCATTGATGGAATGCGTTTATCGTACTACTTCTAGTGTATCGCTATGAAACATTTTATTTCTCGATTTTAATTCAAAGCTTATAATTTTTTTATCGTTCTTTAAATTTTGTGGACAACCAGCTTAATATAGCTATTGTGCGGGAAAGTCACCCGGTAGGGCTGGGAACCGTTTATCCAACAGAAACATCGACAAAACGCGCTTATAATTAATCCCCGTTCCCCACTCAGTTGCAATTAACCTCAACAATATTATCCGAAAGCTATAAATTTATATTTTATGTCACTTTTATCGACTCACCGACTTACAGGTATTATTAATCTTTGATGACTTTGATGGGATATTCAAATTCATTTCTTACTGAATTGAAATAGATCGAGATCATTTGCATATAGATTTTTATCGACACGGTGCCGTCTCTATTGAGGAGGCAGACAGAGGCTATACCAGTTTACCTATATGTAGTTGACTTTAGGGAAGGGATAGGAAATAATAGGAAATTTTCTCTGGCGAATATGCGCACAGTATCCGATACCCTTTTCACTTGTATTGTTTTTATTTTCCAACCCTAATGAAAGAACTTTCCTCGTCTCTATTGCAATTTCAATATATTGGTTTAGAAGCGCTCGCTTTGCCACGTGTTTTTTCTTTTTCGATTTAGTTTCGCAGTAAAAACATGAAATGTTATGTAGCTGGGAATGCCTTAGAGTTAAAATATTTGTAAAAATATAAAATGTTTCGATTCAGCTAAAGTATTTGTACCTACATATTGAATTATTCCATATTTCATAGTTACTAACATGTATAATAACAACATACGTATTAGCGTTGCTATTTAATCGAATGCAATACAACCAGTCTTTTTGATGTTCTCTCGTGATAGCAGTCTGATATCAAGGTTTCCTTCTTTAATATTAATTTTCTTTTAGGCACATTAACTTTTTCATCTCTACTTTTAAGATTAGTTTAGTATAGGTATATAAAACTTAGTTAAATTTACAAATTGAGAATACCAAATAAAGTTAGATATATGAAAAATAACTCATTTTTTTTATTTAAGGCCAATTGGGCTTTCTCGTAACCTTGGCCTTATTTTACTGGAATTTACACATACCTCATAGAAGCCCATAACCTAAGCACAAGAACCAATGAAATTCTAGAATTTTGGTAACGTAAAAATAAAATATATACATTGCGTCCTACTAATTGTAATTATGTATCTACTAATAAAGAATCTTTTTCAAAATCAAATTTTATAAAATTGGATTTATGAAAACGTAAAAATAGATTAGTATGATTAAGGCCATACCGGTTTGGTCTAGAAGATTGCCGAAGACGCAGAGATTTTGCTCTCAAACGTCTTTCGTCGTTCGCTTTCGTCCGATCAGCCCGAAAGAGTCAATGAAATATTAGATAGAAGAACGAAAGACCAACAAAGATTTCTTTAAAACTACAATAATATAGTCCATATAACACACAAACAAAAGGAACATACAACGGAGCATGGACTTAAATATTTTAACAAAACCAGCAAAAAAGTTCTATAACGATAACGAACGACGAAAGACGTTTGAGAGTAAGCCCTCCGAACCCTTGGCCAGAAAAAAAACTGTCACAGTGTAGCAATTGTGGCCGGTCCAACTTCTGCCATATTTAAAATCGTAACACTACTGCACTGTTTGTTCTCAGACTTTTGAGTGTTGTACATAAAGAGTTTCAATTTACAAAAACTACAAAAATATCTCTTGTGAACCATCACTATGCAACCAATCAAACTGATTTCGTTACTTTCACAATCTATTAATAATACCATAAAACTCATTAGATTTTAGTTCTATTTTGTTCAAGACGGCTAGAAATAATCAACGACAAAATACTAGTTTGGCGAGTAAAACTTTGAACAATTGTTTGGAAAATATGCTAGACAATTGTCTCGATAGGACTTTTGCTAAAATTAGTCTCAAAGTTGAAAATATCGATTCTTATATTGCAAAATTCTCTACACAAAGATCGTATTGTATTATATCGTACCTACATTCCAGCTTCCCATAAATTGGTTAAGCTTGTATTTACTGCCGATATTTAACGTCGGGCTTGGATGGCAAAAAATATTTATCGAAGATAGCTTCTATCCGTAGGTATACAAAGATTAAAAATAAATATACAATATTAACTTTTATATTGAATTTGTTAATAATCTTTAGCCTTTAATAGAAACTACGCAACCAATAAAAATCAACACCAATACCCGATGTGCGCTTAAATAAACAAGGACAAGGAAAAACGTTTTTTGTTCATCAGCTGTAAATGTCCCCACAAATTGATCATAAATTTCTGCTCTATTAAAATTTATTACCCTCAAACCGTTTATTGTAAAATTACGTAACTTGGTAACCCTTCCAAGACCATAAAACAATGCAGGCAACACGAGGGCATGCGAAAAAAAAGATCCAAGTTATATAACACCTGATCTTTAAGACTATATTCGCATGACAAAGCCGAACCGATTTTATGACACAGGGGGCAGTGTTTTACGACCTCTTATCGAATCGGAAATTTTCTCTAGAACAAACAAATGTGTAACTTCTATAAAGAGCCAATTTGAATTACAACCGACATCGAAATCGCGATGGGAAAGCGTTCGTATTTTACGGAACCAACATTTCTGACAAAGAAAAAGAAATTCAAGCTATAAAATTAATCTTAATGAGTGGCAAATCCATATAAAATGCGACTTAAAGGCCTATTAAGCTAAACTTGTCATATAAGGCGAGGCGCGAGAAAATTAAATTATTTAAGTAATAATTACGTATCGAGACATTATTGATGGCCCATTCCTATATCTTACCAAGCGTTGTTTTGCCTTACTATGAGTTAAAATTTGACATAAGCTCCATATAAGTAATGTCAAACTTCAACCAGTAGTAAGGCAAGTATTTTTATTGCATTAATTCAGCTGACAGGTAGACGGCCCATTTGATGGAAAGTGGTTACCATCGCTTATGGACATTTGCCACACCAAAGATGCTATAAATGCGCAGCTGCTCTCTTAAGGGAGACTGGAACCTGGTCACTAATGCCGGAACACAAAGTGAATCTTATACTAATATATAAAGCAGAAGCTAGTAGTAACATATAGGAATTGATCATTAGAAAAATAATTTTACAATCCGATTGCGCTAAAATACACGTGAGTAACTTTAATACAGGGTATTCCATGTTGATCTACTTAATCAATACTCCATCTTACTATATAAATGTGTAGGAACTTAAGTGATTTTGGTTAGAGGTATACGTGTCTATCGTTTTCTTTTTACAGACTGGGGAATAAACTAATTACTTATTATGAAATTAATTTCCTCGAAAATTTCGATAACAGAGATGAATTACTATTGTCATTTAATTACTTTTTCAAGAGATTAGATGCATGTATCTAGTAAAAATCTCGATACTCTGTTAAAATTCGCACTTCGTCCGAATTGATATTTAAGCAACTCTTGTTAGGACCATGTAGTACTTATAAGTACCTATTAGGCAATTAACCAGCATTTTACTAGATAAGTAAGTAGTCGAATACTCTGAAAATTGTAGCCAAATAACACCAAGATGAATTTAGGACACTTATTATTCTGAAAAATTAGATAGTTTTTACAAAGCTATAGTTCACCCAAAGTCAATGTTCAGAATCATTTTTAGCGCACATATTTCGATGTATCGGGTACACGCGGTAAGGTAATCTTTAATTTCATTTAAATAGCTATTTTTCTAATAATATAATTTGAGTAGTTAATAATACTTTTATTTGAATCATAAAGCAATGTTATTACGAACGTGTAATATATATCTGATTATTAGTTTAATTTATATAAAGTGCAAGAGCACGTTTAGTGTAATAAAATGGAGCCAATTGACATTCTGTTACAAGCATGTTATATACTTAAAGACAAATGCCGGGATTGCTAGATAAAACAATCGTCTTACTATGAAAAATTATATCGCAAGAAGAAACACCGGGATAACTCTCCATTCATTTGTAATAAAAAAAATACACACATTACTGAGATAAATAGTAATAAGTATTTATTTTATTGCTGACATGCTTAAGATGAAAGGATAATACATACGGTGTACGTAAATACATACATATTCACAGTGTGAACATTGAGCAGGGTGTTCCAAGCGTCTCATCGTATGTTAGTGTCGTAGCCAATGTAATCAATTGCCGCAAGACCCTTTGACACCCGACATGTACCTTTCTTTTTATTCGAGATAAAGCAAACACCGCTCTGAGCAGATAAAGAGGAGAAATCGACCGCAACTATATAAAGGTTTGTGGCGATAAAAATACCGTGTTTATTTGCACGTCCTACATCAGGTCCTTTAACACGAAGAACTGACTCAAACGCTCGCACAGTATAATGCGAAAACAGATCGAAATCTTAGAGATATATGATTTAATTTTCAACGTTACATGCGTCTCAATAATGGTGTTTTAAAATTATCTACATCTTGAACTTACATTCCGTTGTATCAGTAAATTCGGATTCCTACCTCGGGTAATTTTCCCTAAAAATGTGATTAAAAAACCGCTTCTGGTATTTTTAAACGGTGCTAGAAGCTTTTTCGTATACACGTTTAATATACTGTTTAAGATTTTTAATCATCTATTTACAGCATCGACGTTATTTATAAACAAAATGAAACTATACAAAATTAAACAGTACAAATAAAGTGTGTTTCCAAGTAAAAAAAACATTAATCGATAACAATGTTCCATAAATAAACAGAGTATCACAGAATTTGATACCTATATACGTATCTAGAGAGGAAATGAGTGTTAGTTTTCGCTCCTAATGTCGAAGTTTATGTGAGCGAATCTTAAAGAAACGATTTTCATAACATCTAGTAGATTTATACATATTGTTACGTGCGAGCGGGGTACGCGTTTGGGATTAGAAGGAAACACCAGTCTTTTAAGTAAATGCTTTTATAAATTTACATAGCCGTACGTGGGTCTTCCCCGCAGGGTTACCCTTACACGCACAACTGACGACGCACTGTCCCGACGATAAGATGTCTCACTCCCAATACCGTCGCGGATATTGCGTAGACCACCTCCTGCTGCTGCGGTGCTCACCTCCGAATTTAACGCGCGTAGCTCACTTCTGAATCTTCTTTTAACTACGCTAAACTCCTCTTTCACTCAAGTACCCACTAAACTCACCACTAAACTCGTGACTGTCTTTTATACTAAACTCTTCTTAAAACTATCTAAACTTGTCACTATCTTCTATTAAACTTCTCTTCCAACTCTCTTGTATCGCACTGATCGCTTCGCTGTCTTCCACTGAACTCCTCGGTAGGCGCACCTTACGCTGCTTATATACCCGGAAGAATCTTCTGGAACCCATAATTTCGATCATCTTTTTGTTATTCTTTTATCTACTGTCTGTCCCTTTCTAAACATCTATCTAACTCTGTCTTTTCCTTCCTGAAGCTTCTATTCTAGAATTTCGATCGTCATCTATCCCTTTCTAAAATGTATCAGTCCTTGTCTTTTCCTTCCAGAATCTTCTACCTTTTTCTAAAAGTCTTGAGACCGGCTTACGCTGGCAGAAAGTTCTACCCTTGGTCGCCACAATATATTACATTATAAAGAAAGTGACGACTAGTTCTCAATAAATTGGTATAGTTCTCCCAAGATACGCATGCGCAGTTTATATGAGAATAATAAATAATATAAATTTGCTTATTTCAAATTGAATAACAAAAATTTGATTTGGGATGAAGTACGAATTTATCATTAAGCTACGTGTGTTCACGTTTCAATACTAAGTAGCGATATCTACTCGTATGTCGCATCATATACAACATCTAAATGGGTTTGATATCGATTTTAGACGTTTTCGCCCCTCGTAAAAATGTGCATTGTCGCTATCATAAAATCATCTAGTTTACTATTATAAATGCGCTTCGTAGATAAAGAGAAATGCACACGCCTTTCTTGTCTGGATTATGGTTTTCGCTAAAAGTTAGAGCGGGACCAAAATATTTTCGATATTCACCAGTCGTTTGCCACACTGTCGCATATTTTGAATGTGGAATGGCAACAGTCACAGTATTGGAAATTTTCTATTAATTGACATTTTTAGTAGTGTTTGTCAATGCTATTTAATATTTTAACGTGATTTCGTATTGGCATTGTGGTGCTACTATATAGAATTTATTCTATATTGTTATGAAGTTTCATCTTTAAAAATTGTCAAGACAAGTAGTTAAACATCAAAGCATATTTGTTTTGAAGTACGTATTTAATCCTATCTACATAGCTTTGCCACGCTCTGATGATCTTAGAATGTTCGTCGTTGAAATTTAGGGAGTAAGAATAAACTTTTATTCTCGTCGTTCCTGCCACCCCGGCTCAAGGCGATGATTCTCTGAATATAGACTCATTTATTTTTATTTAGCAAATAAAAGCAATTCAAACGTCCATAAAGGACCGTTGAATTGGATGCGAAATGTATGCTAATATCGCCGCCGAGTTGCTATAATTGACGAAAACTTCCTCTCTCCGCGCTGTTCGATCATATAGATGGGTTGTTATAGCGCTTCGGTTACTTTTGAGCAAGACTCATACGAAATTTCGATAAAGAACATGAAAAATTCAATAAGTCGATGATCATGAACGAGAGTGAAGAAAAAAAAACAATAACGCACGTTTAATCAGTATTCAGAACGCGACTTGTGACCACAGCTGGGATATTTGGCAAGGGGACAACTGCTGCGGTCGCTCGCCTCACGCACATACTTCGGTGGCACACTGGTGCGCGTTGTCGCAGCGCAGCTATACAACGCTGCGACGAATTTACAACCCAATTAACGACTTACATTATGCAAGCCATCAGCATCAGCGGCCATCGTACCAAAATAACTAAACCCCAAGTATTTTGAGTGCGACCGATTTATTGACGGATGGTAAACATCGTTAAATTACCACGACTGCTACATAGCCTTTTCTCTGGCAATCATCACAGTGCTATATTCAAATTAATAAAAACTATTGCATATAATAACAATAATGTCTATATAAATAACATTCTCGTTTGTTATGCACTTAAAATTCGCTCGATCAATTGTCCGTCCCAACTAATCATGGCAATAAATGGCCGTGTCGGACGCCTCAATTGTCGTAAATATACTCATTATTCTGTACGAGTGGCAACTCGGTTGAATATCTACCTGTATTTAAATCAAATATAGTGCATCTAAAGACCGTTTGTGCGCTGAAAATGGGCACCTTATTTAGACGGTGACTCATGAATTCATGCACCATGCGTCGAGAAGTTATCTTATTAGGGGATGTATTTAGATGCACCTTATACCTAAGTACCGATGTATGCATAGTGATTAACAACCGTATAATGATCAGTCAAACGTTTTAAACAAAACATTATGTAATATCACATATTTATCAGAACACGGATTAGTCAAGCTTGCGTGACTTTACACAAGTGGCACTTGAATAAGTTAATTCAATAAAATTATTAAAAAGAAACCATTATTTATCTTTATGTAGGTATAAGAAAACAAAGAGTGTATTACATTTAAAATTCAATGTAAAGGCACATTCAATTACGGACAAGGAGAGTGTTTTAGCATAATTTTTCGCGAAAGAGCAAATGTCACCCGGTCCGCCTCCCACGATTTGCATCCATGTGATACTATCTGGATTGTTATACAAACCACTTTTTATTCAAGAGGCGTTTTATTGTAATCTTGGGAGATAACGTATCTATTTATCTTAGATACATTCGCCGGTATCACAAGGCTATGTCGTAACGACCTAATTAATTTCGAGAAATCCTTGTAGCCCCCCAAATGTTTTATCTGTTTTATCATAATAGAAAACGTGCAACGTGGTTACATTATTTCATGAGTCGGTTATAATTTTATTTAATTTTACAACATATATATAAAGAAGTTTCAAAAATCGGCCAAGTTCGGATAGTTTTTTCGCAATTTCACCACACAATTGTGTAGCGACACATAGAGTACCAATTTCGTCCAAATAGTCCAAGTAGGTTTTGAGAAAAGTGGTTATGATAGATAAATCTTGGCCGAAATGGCTATGAAACTATGAAAATATGTGTCAAACTAGTTTATTGTGTATTCGTGCTACGCTAAGACTATTTTTAACGTCTCAATCACAAAGAGTTACATAAACGGCTGACAGTATATCATCACGTCAGGTCTAGAATATCTACGATCTTACTACATATAACGTTATACCTAACCGAGCGCGTAGATGTAGCCTAGATAGATAAGTGAGCGCCGTATGGGGTTCACCGACCCCGCAAGGCCGGAATTCGTCATCCGTAGGTCAAGGCCACGTCGACTCATGTCACACGTCACAAGGATATCTGCATTTGTGATCGTCTACATTGATATCAGTACGCGGTGCATTTCTTTCGACCGAATGCCAACTCTATTGCGACGGATTAAGATGACACAAAAATAGCCGGTGCAACGACCTCGTGCCACGCACGTTGTTTGCTTTCAAGATGTTACTTTCGTTGGTATTTCGGATGTTGTGCGATGTTAGATGCGCTCACGGAGTTTTTATTCTGGTACGTAAACCTCTTTACCCAGTTGTGGATCTATCTCACGTACCATGCATTCACTTTATTGTGCTATTATTGACGCCATAAATAAAGATTTAGTTTTTTTAGGGGAACAGGTTTCTAGCTAAATTTGTTTTAGTTTAATAGATATCGTTTTTTATTTAAATAAGTTTTAAATTGAATAAAACACGATGTTATAAATAAATTGATCACTATAGTTTTAATATCGTAGTCTAATGAAGTACCAGTAACAGATGGATTACTGGCTTAGTAGCTTTCCGAGTTATAGGCGGTTTCAGGCGACGAAACACAAAGACTTTTACATTGTTAAACTTATGTATGCCATGAAAAGGCAATCATTACTGTATTTGGATAACATGAGATTAAATATTACCTTCTACTACTACTACTATGTCACTTTGATGTGAAAAACATGTCTTAATGAAAATATTCCATATAATTTAAATTACATGATTCTTGTAAAACTTCCTCATTAAGTCATATCTAAGAATAAATTGAATGGCAATATCAGTTGTGTAGATACAATTGAGTGAATAATAAAAAACCTTAAATGTTAAACTAAAAGATTCATGCAGCTCTGCATAAATTTCACATAGGTACTCATGAGCTTATACATTTTTCGTGATAAAAATATAGGTATCCCATTTAAAAGCACATAATATCCCCCGGGAACTAAAAGTAAATAAAGAAGTTAAAATGGCATGGATTTTGTTACTTAGATACATTATTAAAATAAGTAAATCAAAAATTTATTATTGATAGTTTAGCTTATCAATTTCTAAAAGATATTTGACCAAATATCTATAATAAACCTCAGTGTGTTAAATAATTCTGCAAATTTTAGACGAAATCCGCTCAGCAATCTGTATAAAATCAAAATAATAAGAGAATTCATTAAAATTCCTTTAAAAGTATACTATAGTGCAATGAGAAAATCTTATCTAGGAGCTCTAAATGCCTCGAGATCGCAACGTTTAACATAAATTTGTTCCTAATCATGAAATTAGTGATTTTATAGTTTAAGCCTATATCGGTCCATAACAGTTCCACAACTAGGCCAAGTCCTCCCTTATTTCTTTGGAAACGACAGAGTACTCTATAACAATATTTCGTCAATAAGCATTGATAGGTTTCAGATATCACCTAGTGGTATATTGTAGATAAATGTACATATAATATACAAGTTCCCTAGGCACAATTTCCATTATCAGTAATTTGACAAGCAATATTTGCGTAATGTAATCTTATAGAGATCAGCTATCATTAGAACGTTACCAGTTCACTATTATAACTACATTGTAGTATATATGGATAAGCGATGAATACAAAGAAAGGACAGTTTTTGTACGCATATTTTATACCTACACCCACTTACGCACTTGACTCGAAGTAACGACAACCCATATGAGTTGTCTACGATCCCTATCTCTCAGATGGAACCCCTTACTCAATGCATATGTATAGGTTCATATATACATGTTTCTATAGGACCAATTCTTTGTGTGAACCCTCTGATAGTGGTTTGACCCCTGTGACCTATTACCACAAAAACCACTCCAATTATCTAAAAATTTTACTAAACTCGTCCTAAATTCAGAGATTGTGCAGTGATCACGACCGTTAAGTAAATGTCTTATAGTAATGTTAATGTAGTTTTGCTTATGCTGAATAGCTAAAGTTCAGTAAAAAAAGCCTAATAAAAATAAAATATAAAAAGCATACCTAAGTGTACTGGAATTTGTACGTTCAGTTTTATTTAAAATGGAAAGTTTCATTTTATATTGTAGCCATTTCCAAGTATTTATAATGGTATTTCTTTTTTAATTATTTTGTTCCAAGTCGAAAGTAGGTAACAAGTTGCTTTTTGTAAATTATATTGTCTGCACCTAGTCGTACATTTTTTTCTGCTTGCTAAGTAGTCTATAAATACGCTAACTTATCGAATGAAAGAATATCCACGTCTATATAATATGCACGTACCAACTAAGGAATATAATATTTAAGTTTAGTAAGCATATAACCTCCTATAAGTTTCTCAGAAAGCGAAAATCTATATAAGTATAACGCTCTATCAAAAACGGCTAGGTACCTATAATTTATAAAAAGTACCTACTCTCAAAAACCACCCAATAGTCTATACTTAATACTAACTAATTGTATAATTAAAAGAACTTACCTAAAGTGAAATTTCATGGAAATTATATGAGATGCTTAGTCCGACACAATGCGAGGATTGTGAAAACTACTAGTGATTATAAAGAGATTGTCTCGGACTAAGCGTTTCATATAATTTATAAAGAAATAAGCATGTGATACATTATAGTAATAAACACATAACCGATTAATGTAATAGTAAAATTATTTTCTTTTTATTTACGATGATGCAAAATGTGAAAATAATTCTCAAAACCAAAGGAATCTAAAGAAATATCTAAATAATTCACTCACACACCCACACTTCTTCTCCAATGGTATAAAAACTTGTTAAATTATGTGTCTACGCTTCAGATATAAAAATACTATACTACTTATTCGTTTTTAAATAACAATACAACGGTATAATAAATCGCCAAAAACATTCGACAGACACGTAAGCAGGTCATAAATTGGCGATTTTAAATGAAATATATTATATTTTTTCTAATAATATAGATACATGCTGCCAATCACATAAATAAGGGGAACAACAGATGGTATTATCCTGTATGGGTCTAACCTAATACAAATTTTATATTTTACAACAATAAATTGTAGAAATTAAAAAGAAAAAGCAGCAGTCGGCGTTACAAAGGAAAGATATAGTTGTTAAGGCATGAGGCGGTCAGGTGGTCCTTAATTATTTAAGATAAAAATATGATAGTACTTCATTAGGCTGGCTCCGGTAATTTTGGTCGGATAATAAATAATACACGGCGACGCTTTGTAGCGAGTAAAATTATTATGAATTATGACAATTGTGTTTGGTGTTTCATCTATGTATGAATGACTCGGGTCATGTTAAATGTGGTGGGTCATAACTCAGAAAACACATAGAAGGCCGACATACTGTTCAAGTAAATTTCGCAATTTTATGAATTATTATTACTTATTTACTTTTAGAAAAATACTTTTGTTTTTAAGAGTTTGACTTTTTCTGTTCTTTTAGTTACCTGACAAAATATATGGTATTGCTTTAGCTTTTGTTGTGTGGTAGGAAAAGTTAATAGATAGGTACTGTACGTAACATAAATGATTGGAAAAACTGAAAATAAACAAATGTAGCGAGCATGTTTTGGAACAAAATCGTCAACGACAGTATTTAAGTACCTATTTCATTTTTTTTTCATACCTACAGCTAAAATAGTTTAGATTCTTATATATATAAATATAAAGAGCTTTAGGCCTATCTGCGCTAATGGCAAAATTATGAATTTACTAAAAACCGTAGATCTGTGAGTACTGTATCAAAAATAATTAGAAAAGTAGGTCTCCTATAAAATTTTGTATTTGTCGCTTACGATGTTCTTCCATAACAAACTCGATATTTCGTTTAGAAAATACCCTATTATTAGAACTAAAGTATAAATATCTTTCTCGTGACCATTGTTCAGATATACCCAATTGTACAAATAAATCGATTCTCATGACTATTTAAGATTTCTTTCATGACGTCTGTAGGTAGGTAAGTATGATATAGGTATAAAGAAATAATGTTTTATCTTGAAAAATGAGGAATAGATATTTGAAAAATGTTAGAGCAAAGTCGTAGGAAACACTCTAGTCATATTAATAAAATAACGATTAGCTACTTCGTTTTTTAAGCTTTACATCTTCCTTTTTCTTTCAATTTTATTACTTAAATTTTAACCAAATTTATTACAAGATAATTATAAAAAAGAAAACTAGACACACAATTTAAATAATGATAATACGAAAATTATATGACGCTGTTTTACACCATAAATATCATTACCTGCGCCGTGGGCAAGTCGTTTGGCTCGAGAGAGAACATAAATTCCATTCACTAGAAACCTCATTTCTGGAAAGGTACTTATTTCTTCTTGTACTTACAAAGTTGTCCATTCATTATCCGCGTATGTTTCGTTTTAACTATACAGAAGTGTTGGTAAATTGGAGCTAACTAGATAAGTGAGCGGTGTAAAAGTATAGATTATTAGAAAAAGCGTTGCTTCTTGACTTAGTTTAAAAAGTAAAAACACAAACCGTACCTAGAAGATGCACATTTTTTGAAATGACAATTTATTTGTCCCAGGCCTGCCTTTTTAGGCGATGTAGTCCTTTTTACAGGTAGGTAGGTACTAATAATGTAAAACAGTACACATCGAAGAACTTTAAAATTTTTAGTCAATTTGCTCTCATGTTAAACGCACCTAAAATATTTACTAAATGCATAAAATACAAATTTATAAGAAAACAGCAAATTTCAATTACTAAACATATCAAGCATTCTTTCATCAAAGTCATAAGAAATTGTAGCCACAAAACATGAAATTTTTAAATAGTTACTCAGTTTGGGATTAAAAGAACAAGTTACATCTAAACTACCAATTAACAGCTTAATTTGAAAATGATATTATTATTTTCTTTTTCAAAATTTTAAGTCATTGGTACTCTCGCAGCAAGGATTAAATAGAAAATGAAGATCGGCAGCCAATTAAAATCTTTCAACCTGTCACTGCGGAGGCACTTGAATTTAAAATGTTCCTCTCGCCAGATTAGGGTTCATTCTAAAAGCTTCTAAAGCGATAATTCACAACACAAGAATGCGGGCCGACGAGCATAGGCGACTGTACCACGCTACAAATTTATTTTTACTACTAACAAAGTAATACCGCTATAGTATTAGAGACTATTTTGCCGCGTAAAATAGTTATGTGACGTTTGTAAATTCATAGCAATGGTGGACTGTCATGGCGCGGTTGACGTCACTCAGCCAATGAGCGTGCAGGGCGACGCGACGGTAGCGCCACAAAATGGCCGCCGTCGGGCTGATGCCGCCGCTTTAGTTGGTTTAGGCCTAAACTTAAAATTGTTTTATTAAAAATGTAAGGAAATTCTTATTAGAAATTTGTTATTATAATCTCAAAAAATAATACGTCAATGTATGTAAATTTTTAACTGTGTTTTATGTTAGAATTTGTAGTTTATAAGTGTAAATACAGTGTTGTTTGTTTCCAGCACGCCAAGCGGTAAGATAATTTATTGTTTATTTTTCTTAATTCTACTTTAATATTGCTTTTATTTTAAGAAAAAAATATTTATGTCATCAGATTGACTGAAAAATTTATATTTTAATTATCTATTAGTAAAACATGCTTATTAATTCAGAATAGTAAATTTAAATTATTAATTTTAAATACACCTACCTCTATCTTGTTGTTGTATAATGTTGACATTAACCTATTACCTAAGTGTATAATAGTTTTTACTTGTCGCATATATTATAGGTAACTACTATTTGTTCCTTTGTAATTTGTACACAAACCTTATAACATAATTAGGTAGGTATGTATCTTGCTAACGATTACATCATACTTTTATACCTACTTATGTTACAATTAGCTTTGGATAAATCATTTTCGTATTGTATCGATTAGGTACTAACAATGCAGTCATTATAATTCAAATTAAATTTATTGACAATAGATTTCTCTTTTATTTCACTTTAAAGCCATTAAGCACACGTTCGGTGATATTTCTATTATATTACAACGTTAATGTATTAATAAAATCTCTATATTGCTCATTCATAATTCACACTTGGCAGAATTATTAGGACAATATACGCAATATTGCATCAATTTATTATCGTACGCCTGCTGTTATTAATAACATTTCGGATCAAAGGATTCCCTTAGAATTTTGTTTCACAAATAAGCTAAGACATAAGATTTAAACCGATGTTATATTTATTTATGACGTATCATTCTGCTCCAAGAACATGGTTTTAAGTTATTTTAATGCAGTTGTGAATTGGGGACAAATAAATATTTGGTGAAAATTTGACTTGATATTTTGTCGCGACGTAAAGATACATTTTTACATATAACTAGCTGTACCGGCAGACGTTGTCCTGCCCTGAAGAAATAAAATTTAGAACCCGATTGCAGCGCCACCTACCGGGTCCATTTGTGAATCTAAACCATCCTCGAAGCCACTTAAACACACACAAAAAAATTCATTCAAATGGGTCCAGCCACTGTCAACACACGTACAGAAGAATTGTATATATATATATATATATATATATATATATACATATATTTATATATATAGAAGATATGAATTTATAAGACATAAATTTGGGTAAATCACAATAAAACGACAATATAAATATAATGTTGTCTTCCACTGCTACTGTAGATAAGGATGTTGATAAACAAGGAAACCATGTTATACGGTTCCGAATATTGGGCCACTAAAGTGATAGACCACAAACGTCTCCACTCAGCTGAGATGAGAATGTTGAGATGAATGTGTGTTATTACAAGAATGGTAAGGTGAAAAAAAAGTACATAAGGGGACCTTTAAATTAAAGTTGCACCCACGACTAAAAAATTAAGAGGAAGAAGATTAAGGTGTAATGGGCATGTAATGAGGAGAGCTGAAAGTCACGTAACAAAAACAATGGTAAACTGCAAGATTGATTACAAATGTAAAGGTAGACCAAAAAAGAGATGCATGGATTGTGTGTGTAAAGGTTGATATGATGATTTGACGTGTGACAGAAGACGTATGTCTGAATAGAAAACTATGGAAGGAGAAGACATAATGTGCTGGCTCCAAATAATTGGAAGAAGGTGAAAGAAAATGAAAGGTATATACCCGCTCACACATAGTCATTTATAACAAAATCAGTTATTACTCAGCCGTTTGTGGCTAATTTGAGGATGCCTATGTTGTTTCACGTGGATTCTAGATACATACCTACATATGCATATATATATATATATATATATATATATATATATATATATATATATATATATATATACGTGTGTGTGTAATATCAGTTACTTTCCGTAGGGAATCTAACAAAACGCTTCTAGTAGAATTTGTTATACCTACTTATAGGCAACTTTCATCTTAATTTCTTTTATTAAGCTCTATAGACATATATGTATAAACGCGTCCGTTTAAGAACGCTGCTAATTCTAATATTTATACATCTCCTGTGCCTACTTAATTCTCTTCAAATTTCTAAACTAGGTACTTTCATATGGGTTATTAAGTGTACCTTCTATACATCTACTGTTGTTCATAAACGTTAATTAATTTTTAATTAATACTTTAAACAGCTATTTACAAAAAAATGTATTCATAAAAACTATTTAGACTTAATAACCTGTTTAAACTAGCTATCAGATTAAACAACCTCACTGAAGTAACAAAATGGCGGACAAAACCATTGTTGCTTTTAACAGCTGGTGTTTGGTTTTGTGAAGATTAAGACAAAAAAATGGAATATTTTGTGTTCAGTGACAATTTACATATTATTGAGCAAGACGTATTATAATAGATATATACGAATTCAGGCGTTCTAATACTAAGATTTATAAATATAGTTCGGACCCTATGATGAAATATTTACAACAATAGAAAATAAAATCTCAATGATCGTCAATATAGCCAACCAACCTAATCAATTATAAATAATATACTTTTACGTGCTAAGTACGTTGTGTGTCAACGTCCGACAAAGACAGATTATTATTTTTAAATTATGATTTTTGATAAGAAGATTGCTTGTACCGCCCATATTTTACCGAATTCTACCAAAAAGTTTCTAGGGTAAAAAATTTAAGTAGTACCTGTAAGTTAAGCAATGTAATTTTTTTGTTTATGAATAATAATTTTTAAATAATGTTTAAAGCTTAATCAGTAGAACGTTAATTAACATTTTTTTATGGATAATGCTGCTAGAATGTTATTGTACTACGCCACCAGCACGTTTTGTGGAAACAAGCCCATCCCAGCAAAAGAGATAAGCTGGAGGAATGCGTTGTAAGGAATATGCCTGCCAGTGCTTTCACATAAATCCATTCCTAAGTTTTCACAGGAAATAGGCCCCTAAAAGTGGGGAAGACTAAGCTCCAACAGCAGGATGTCTATGAGCTGATACGTATTATTATTATAGGCACTTTCTTATTAAAAAAATGTATTAAATGAGTAGGTATTTTTTGTTTGTCAAGTGAATCTCGTGTAAATATTTTATAACATACTTGGAACTTGGTAATAATACTTAACATAGCTGTACCTTTATTTTTGTTTTAAAACTATAACACGACTTTGTTACGTTAAGAGTATGGAAGAAGGATAATTGATCAGTAAAAATATAGCACTGTTAAGGGGCTGCCTAAATGATGTTCGCAGTCTTGCTCGCACATTATCACATTTTTAGAAATATAAATTGACAGAATTTACTTACAACAAATCTGTATTCTATAAATCTTACCAATAATATTACGAATGTTTCAAAGAACTTTGCTACATCTAATATATAAAATTTTCGTGGGTGTGTGTGTGCGGTGTTTGTTACCAAACTCCTCCGAAACGTCTAAACCAATTTGTATGAAATTTTGTGTACCTATCGGGTAGGTATGAGAATCGGCCAACATCTATTTTTCATACCCCTAAATGATAAGGGTGACCCACCCCTAAACATTATTTTTACTTTTTTGACAAAATTTCTTATTTATATTTTATTATGATTTTAGCATTGAAAAATACGTACAACTTTAAATTTTCACCCTTCTACAATCAACTCCTATTGTTTAATAGCGATATTAGTATTTTAATAATTGTACTTACTTAAAATTACTAGAAATAATTTAAATGGAAAAATAATGTTTGCCGGGTTAGCTAGTTTCTATATATAAAAATAAATTCTTGTAAAACAAAAAAAAAATATAACTGTATAAATCAAAATATATATTTTTTTACAAAACTAACACAATACACAACAACTTTGTACTTATATCCACTGTGTATACTTCTCATTATTTAAAGAATGCACCACTGTCAGTTTTAAAATCTATTATTCCCTATCAAGTGTTGCGTGGAAGAGATCGCTTTTTAGGGATAAGTCCGCCTGTTCTACTATCCATACAAATACATATACAAAGTATATATATGTATATAGATGAATAAAGAAGTACTTTTAAGTATCATCATATTCCAACGACAGCTAATATTTTCTGGTCATTGTTTCAAATGTCGGTAGCGATTTTGCTTGTCTGATAGTAACAGGCAGCGCATTCCAAAGCTGTATAGCCTTGACGGTAAAATAATTGTTACTAAAGAAATTTATCTTTGGTGTACAATAAAGAGTTATCTATTTCATAAGCCATTCTTAGATATTTACATATGTACATATATGTACTAACTACTTACATTTATAAACAACTTGAAAATTAAATATCTAATAGATATAAAGAATTTCAATAATTTTCAATAAACTAAGTAAGTATCTACTTTGTTTTCACTTATCTAGGTTTATTCAAGTTTATATTTTACCTTCTCGATAACTTTAGTTATAATAAATTTTAGGTATTACTAGTAGGTATTATGTTATACTAAACAAACACAGACTAATCATATTACTAAATGTAGGTAGCCCAACTAACATTTGCTCACAACATACGATCGCACGGATTATTGCTACAAAGTACGACCATCGATAATAAATCTCCATTTTTTGTTATAGGGTATGGTGCCTCCCTATTTTTTGTCCCCACTCTAGTGATAATTTTTGGTGTAAGGCGTCTACGTGACGAAGTCATTCATTTGATCGACGGACGACGGAGAATGTGACTGAGATAACTGGTAATTGGTATCGATGTTTGGGTATTGAATGCTTTAATTATTATAAGTGATATGACATGGATATTTGATGTGTTATGTGTGACATGTCCGACATGTGCGACAACATAGAAAGAAAATACATATTGTGTCGACATGAAATTAATATGGCAGATAGTCAATCAATAAGACTATGGACATTTGGACATTTACATCACCAAAGGTGCTACTAATGTGCTATCGCTCTCTAAAGGGAGACTGGAACCTGGCCTCTAATATCGGAATAGAACTCAAGGTTATTATGGCGGCATACTTTGGACCAGGGGTAGTAGCCAGTCAGACGGACAAATGCCCTACCACCTGGGTGAGGGTTGTTTTGTCGCCTCTTATGACAGACAGCCCCGCCGTAGGAAATTGTATTCTTGCTCCGTTCCCGTATGGATATTTTTTGAATTTTAAACGTATTACCTAAATTGCTTACAGTTTATTACGTTTAAAATTTTAATACGTTTATAGTTTAGTATGCGTAATACAAATACAAAGGTGTGGAAACTTTGAACGAGATGTGTAAGCGTAGGTATTATTTTAAATTCAAATTCAAAAGTTTTTATTCAAAATAAGTTCCTCTGAAGAACTATTTTTGAAGGTCATACATATAATTTACAATTTAATTTTACTTCCTATTCTATGCATGCATAGAACGCATCATCGCTTAAAATCAGGTAGATCATTATAAAACGTGAAACTATATAGTAAGAAATTGGTTATCTGATATCTTTTATAAATATAAATTAAATAGTTTGCATTTTAAATATTTGTTCAAATTCTGGTTAACGTTACCTCACACGACTATTTAGGTTTTCAAACATCAGTTACATACATCGGCAGCCACCCCTAATCTTTATTTTTTTTGTAATTGCACTACATTATTATATACCTGCATACAAAATACACCTCTATGGCAAATTTTATCTACATAGGTACCTACCTAAACCAATATATAGTACCTGAAATTAACAAAAACAGACCAACACGACGGATGGACATACATAATGGTTACGTTTCTGACAAAGTAGTTTCGGAATCCTAAAAAGCGAGT
This sequence comes from Dendrolimus houi, assembly GCA_039645545.1. NCBI lineage: Eukaryota > Metazoa > Arthropoda > Insecta > Lepidoptera > Lasiocampidae > Dendrolimus > Dendrolimus houi. Next base: position 14,815,404 of record CM077125.1, on the reverse strand, counting down.
AATATAGTATTTTCTTAAGTTTTCACGACTAGTAGGTACACATAATAAAACTAAATTTCAATGCTTTTGTGTGCGGAATTTTAATTGAATTGTATACCGATGCTTTGGACACTCTTCAGTAGTTATCTTCTTCTATGGGAGCGAAAAATAGGCAATAACCAGTGGCACCATCTTGAATTGCATTTAGAAACTTCAATTACATTTTTACTGAGCGACTTTTTCCTAGTACTGGTCTTGTATGGTTTTTCTTTTCTTATATTGTAATATTTACGAGTATGTGTTTGTTTAATGATTTATTTAAAATATTTTGTACCTGTATTACAAAACCTTTTTAAGTACCTACTACCAAAAAAAAACTTTATTTTGGCAAGTATGTGTATTACATGTCGCGTTCCAATTAACACCCAATGTGAATAAAAATATCATTAATTCAAAAAATTTACATACTGGTATTTTATTCCGGTAAATCTGAATATGGAAATAGAAATCTACGACACTCGTCCTAGAATCTTGATGGTATTGACAATATTTAACATTTCGAACACGTAACTAGATCATAGTAATTAATCATGATCTAGTTACATGGCTTTGAAATGCTTATCGAAACCTTAAGTCAGTATTTTACCCGAATATTTAAACGAAAAGTTATGAGTAAAGATGGTAATCGGTAAAATTAAAACGTTACACGACCTGTAACAATTCAAGCTGTCGCAAATACAGGTGTAAGGCTGGGCTTAAATAAATATTTACGTCTTACTTAATAGTTTACATAAACTTAAAACTAATTAAATGTAATACTTAATCTAAAATAATTAATTATTATATAATAAAGTATAAATTAGGTATCTAGCTCAATAAAAGAAAACCTAACATATTAGCACCAAATATCAATATCTATGTACAACTGGTACGTAATATAGCCGCTTTAATAGAAGCAGTCATAAAAACTAAAACTTTACTATCTTAATCCTGCGAAAACACTTACTGTATGTAGAATAAAAACTGCAACCATGGCTTATTAAGAAAAATTTCTGACTTATTTGATAAAAATCTGTTCATATGCTGGGCAGTAAAGAGGGTATAAACAATCAAATTCTCATTTACGTATCGCCAGTATGACGTTGTAAGAAATGACATGTAAGTCAAAGATATATTTGATAACAAGTACCTACAGCGAACCCGGGTTCCGATGTGGTGCTTGGAAACCGGAATTTCGCTAGCATGTTGCTGAAGGAAATTAGATACTGAGGTAGGTATAATATAATAATGATTTATAATTATATAAATAAGTAGGTATAATAATAGGTACCTACGTACATATAAGTCGCTGAAGCATGTTGGCTAAAGGGGAGAGGTCCAAACTCCACATGAGATTTATCGTCGGTCCTACCTACTTCACAGTAAGTATTCCAGCTACAACTACTAGTATCTACACACATATGATATTTACATGGTGACATGTCAATTTCGTGGTCTTGAGGGGAATCTTATAATTTCCGAAGAAAACTGACGTGATACATTTCGTAGGCTAAAAACTTTCCTAGTTACCTATTACCTAAATTTTCTTAAAATTGGTTCGTACCAAAGACCGTGCAAAGAAAAACAATAAAAGATCAAAAAACTCACATCGACATTAATTTAAATGATAAGTGAATATTACTATACATGGTAGAGTTATTGTGAAACAAAATATAGTTTATTTCACATAGAGACTGTTTCTAGGATAGCGCTCTAAATTACTCTCAGCAAGTTGTGGTTATAACCACAAATACATAAACATATCTACCTATATCTTACAATTTAATAAAGCAGGGTTGATTAAGAAAGAAAGTAGGTACAAAAGGTCTACAGCGTGTTGTAAGCGAGCTCATTTGTCACTTAAATAAATTTACAAACACAATATTGCTGTCAATGTCGTCTCTTTACATATACTATACTTGACTCAAAACTTGCAGATTTTAGCATAGTTTCTCTTGAATATATTTATATATATATGTTCTGAGTATCTAGCAAGTAAAATTTCCTACTAAGAAATATTTAGGTACCTTCTTTAAAAAATATATACATAAGTATAAGTATAGATAGCTCATTACTGTTCCACTTCCAGGTAATAGGTTTCTCGTTTTGAGGAAACAGATTTGGAAGACCGATAGGCGATAGACTTTTTTCATACAATCATAATCATTATGTGGAGCTTTTATTTACCTATTTATATATCTGATACTAAAAACAAAGCAAAATTTCATTTTCGGTAAAATGTAACAGGAGTGGTAACATCTCAATTCGAAAGCTTCCTGGTTTGGTTATGAAAACTGGGCACTGACAGGGAGCAGCACGGTTAGTCAATATGCACACGCTTTCGCTGTTGGTCAAAACGCGTCTTTCAGGTCTATATTTTGTAGGAATTCTTATATTTTTCAAATTAAAGTATCCTACATTCATCTCCAGTTCAGTTGCCATAACACAAACTTTATTAAAATGAGTTGAATGAAAAAGGTAAATACCAAGTACTTTACAAACAAATTAAATTATTTTCTTCGCCTTACGCTGCTAGTCAACTTTGAAATTGTGTTTGGATTGATATAGTTTAAATATTAATGTTATTATATTTAAATAATCTGTTACGTTAAGTAAAATCTAAATTAAAATTTAAATATTAAATGACAATGGATGTAACTTGCAAGCTTCAAGTATTTATTCGGGTTCTTGAACGCACAAGAGGAAAAGTTTTTAATTTTGTTCGTGGAGTAGTACCTATTCTGCGGTATTAGGGTAAAGGTTAAATTCATGCTAGCTGTATAAAAAGATACGAAGCTGTGCCGCAGGGCGGAACTGTAATCAAGGAGAGTCAGGAACAGGTGGCGCGAGCAAAGTCTACTGTTTAATATCGACTTTTTATAAACAACCACATATACCCATGTACACTAATAACGCGCTAACAAGCCGACCTTATCTTAATATATGTTAATAGATATTTCTAATGTGAACTGCCGCGAAGCCTAATCAAACTATCAAAAAACATTACGGGGTGCAAATAACAACGATCATGGCGTATGTAATGAAAATGTTGCACCGGCGGATCTGGGATGGTGTACAGTGGCGCGTGTGTGAGTGCCGGCGCGCGCCGGGCGGCGAGGGCGGCAATCGATGCTATGGCGATGGCGGCCGGGACGAGCGCCCCGACGCCCAGACCGGCAGACGCCCGGAGACGCCGTCCCTGAACACACGCTCCTCAGCCACGCGCGCAACCCCATCCGTCATCCTTCAATGTTTACTTATCGGACTCGCCGCGAACAGCTGACCGACCGGACCGGTAAGTCACGTGCTATATTCATACACGCTCGCTCCCGGCGCGTACCACGTTTTCGCTTCCCTCGCTCGCCGCGCGTACCACTCGCGAATGCGTTTTAGTGAATATTTTATGGGTGCATAGAGAACCTTTCGTTTGTGCATTAGAATCAATAATTCAGGCCCGGTGTGATGTTCGCTCGCGTCATAAATTACGAATATAATACACCCTTACGGCGAGCCCTTTCATATTCCTCTATTCAATCCCCCGCCTGGCACACACAGACGCCAGGAATTCTTTAGTTAACTTTACGAGTGGTGGTCGAAAAGTTCGCTTTTGTAATTCATACTTTATGTGCGACAAAGGCCGGTGGACAAAAGACTCTGTGGGTGATTGTCGTTCGTCGCTCGGAGGGTAGGCTGTTAAAGGCAAAAAACGGACACTACAGGCCAGTGGACTTGCAAAAATTATTTTTGCAAACCAATAGTGTCTTTTTGCACATCTTGGACTGCTGCGATTGGTTGACGAATACAATACAATGTTTTGCGAGACTTGAACAAAAGTTTTGAAATGTTTTAGATAGTTTTTCTTATAAGCTTATTTACGATCGCACAACGTTGTTCCCATTTCGCAGACTACATTACGGTAGCGCAACTTATGTGCTATCAGTGTTACCCTTTTCAGCTTGAAAACCCAGGCGTGTTGTAAATCGGTTGCTTTATTTTATAGATGGTGTTCCCTGAGGATTGCCGGGTGCCGGGGTTCATGGGCTCGGCGGTCGCCGAGCTTTTAAGATATTGCGAGGGTCCAGATATGGTGTGAGAACGCTACATTTAAATCGTAAACTTACATCTATAAACATTTAGGTTACTTGAACTGTGACACTTAACTTCTACTTATGTTAATCTTATCTAATAGTTATTCCACAGAATTTCAGGCAGTCGAAGATGAGAAGAGTGAAGAATAGAAGATTATGCGTCGCCTTCTGTACGTATACTGAATGTATCCTGAGTGCCTCATTCTTTCCGGTATACCTTCAGTATACGTAACAGAAGATGACACTTTTCTGCTGAAGCCTTCGAGTCATCAATGAGTCGTTGCTGGAAAATCTTGATACTTCTTTCTTCGTGTAAATATGTTTAATTAAACTTAATATGTATTGTTCAAACAAGCATTCATAATTAATTAGTTCTAACTCTTTTTATTCACATTGTAAACTTTATTGTTCAATTTTGTTCTAAATATAATGTACCTACACAACATTTAGCTTATTTTTAATGATTTTAGTAAATAATTAAGATCTTGTAAATTTTCACAAGTAAAGCATGAACTAATTTAATGTAAATAATTAGGTAATTACAAAATTAAATTTTTTTACTTGTTTAGTTATTAATTCTAATTGTATAATTATTTATAATGTATTACAAGTTCCATGAACTCAAATTTGTACGTGATACATGGTTTATATTATTTTGAAAATATATAATAAAGGACTTTATCTCCTCTAAACTTTTTCTTATTTTCAAAATGTAATTTAGAGCTGTTAAACAGAAGTGTTATAATTAGATATGTACCCAAATGTGGTTATTGCTTATAATTATAACAAATAACTTTCCATATTAGTCTCCAATTTGTTCCATCTGTAATTGTAACAATCCTGTTAAAATAAAATATTACGGGGTTCAACCAATTTTTTTGATAATATTTTTTTAGCTTACTTTTTATAAGGAACCACCTGGTTTTCACAGTTTTTTTAATAATTTAATGACACCATTATATAAAGATTAGGCATGGAATTTTATATATGTATAGATACTCGTAAGTATACGGGATAACATGCATATTAAACTCAGCCATGAAGTTGATGGATTATCTAAATTTCTTTCTATCAGCTAAATTCGATTTATTAAACGACAATTTTTGTTGGGAGTCAAAATTAAAGACAAAAAAACTACACACTTTCGTGGCAGTTGTATGATATATAATTTTTTATTTTAAAATGAAAATATTTTTGTCATATTGATACTAAATGTTATGCAGAGGAAGCGCAAAAATATCTTTACATGTAAATTTCTTCTGATCCAGTAAGTTTGTACTTAGTAAGTATAACATTATCATATACCGATTACGTTGACATTGGCGGTATAGCCTCAATTATTACTTCAATGCCACTTGAATCTCATTTATGCACAACGACACATTATAGGTACGTACCTACCGGTTTTTTATCCTTTGACCATATCATTAGTTAAGTTAATCAGATGACATATAAATCTACGATGAAACTATTAGTCAAATGATTATACATCTTAAAAGAATATTTAACGGTCAATATCCCAAAAACTAAAATAAGTTTATTATACCCGCAGGCAATGGTAGTTTTTACAGAGATATTAGATGAGAAGGTAGTATGTTATGGTAAGTATGGTGGAATCTATCCCAGTGCTATTATGTACACGCCATTAACCACACCAATATTTATTCATGAGGCCGGGCTAGGCTTTAGTTTCTTACGATTTAGCCTTTCAACTTAAAAAACTATTTGCAACCTATACTATTATCTAAAAAAAAGTAAACAGACAAGATTTTATATCAGATAAATATCAATTATTCTATTATATTATAAAATTAAATGAAAAATGAGTTTAAATTGTTGTTTATTTTCTGGTTTTTTAAGTATAATAGGAAAGAGACAAAGATTTTTCTATGACTTTCAAATAAAGTAAAACCGAAACGAAAAAAATCGAATGATTATATGTACAAAAATATTAATGAAAAAATAAAAACATAAACCTAAGACATTTATTTAACATATAAAGATCCAATGTATATGTGTGTATATATATATATATATATACATTGTATATATATACCTACTATGGTGCTCATCTTTCTATAGACAAGTGTACTAATTAAAATTAACAAAATTTCAGTAATCAGTTTTTTTGAAAAATCTACTTATCAGTAGATATACCTATGCCTTTTATAAATTTCTTATATAAACTGCCGTGATTAAACGTTTTAGCTTTTAGTAAGTGCAATTTTTTGTTTGATTTTTTTATTTTAGTCTTATGTTTTTGCCACTTTTTAGCTATCATCATAATATGATTAAAATAAAAGTGATATATAATAACCGTTATAGTTTTAATTATCGTAGGTACATTGAACGTAATCTTCCATTCAGACTTAGTTCAAATTAAAAATAATGGCTAAATAAAAACACGACCATCACGTAGGTATACCCTCGGCCTTATAAGTCATGAAAAACACTTTAAAAATCTTTTGTTTCTTAAATAATAAGAAGGTACCTAGGTAATTACGATATATTTTTAATTACTTTCCTCCTAATGGAAAGCGGTTACCGTCGCCCATAGATGTTTGCGAACACCATGGGCGAAGACAACGTGTGGCCAGCCTTTAGGATAAGATAGAAGGGTTGGAAATATGGACATGAGAAAATAGGAATCGAATAAAGAGTATGGGACAGGAGGGATCAGATGGGAGGAATGGAATAGGGAGTGGTGAGTGGGCTGCCGGAACTCTCACTCATGGTACAAAACACGATTAGCTCAATGCTAATCATTTCACATCGATATACTCTAAGAGCGTGGTATCACACTGATCGAGCGATAAGAGCTGTATTCAAGATAATGATTCAAACATGTCTCTGCCTGCCTGCCTTTGTTTAAGAACACTACAGCCGTAGTTATCACACAGAAATCTTTAAGTAGGTACCTAATTATAGTTATGAACACTAAGTTATGTCAGAACGCACAAGTATTTGTTTAAAACTATTGAAACGGTTACTGTTTACTTTATTAACGGTACTTTTGATAGATATACATAAATATATTAATAATAATATGTATAAAAATGTAAAAGGAAACTTTGTATTTTGTTTCATGGTTTTGAAATGTTGATAATATAGGTAGGTACTTTCGCTACTAACGAATCGAACGATATTGACGTTGTGTGAAATCCGTCAACCTGTATTGGACAAGTATGGAGAGTAGGTATACTGCCCGTTCCCTGATATACGTAAGCTTGTACCCACTACGATGATGTTTAAAAGCTGACTTCTAAATAATTGGGTATTTAGACATTCGTAGTAGGTATAGATATTGTTCCATGTTACGTTATAATAGAGAAGAATCCAAATCAATCCGCAATCATTGACACATATTAACGCTGCACTACAATAGAAGATGCATAAGACTAAGGAGAACAAACAAAGACAGCTGGAGATAAAGGCCCGTGAATAAAACAGATAAGTATGGTAACTATGAAAATAAAAAACCACCCCAAATGCGTGTTAGTCGACGCACAGTGAAGGATTCCATAGAGGTATTAAACATAGTGAATGTTTGGCACCCATATGTTCCCGCTTCATAGGGGATAATGTTAACGTCTTCTTTATAGCATTAAAAACAACAACGTTACTGATTAGCTACATTAGTGTATAGGTACCTATATATATACATTCGTTATCTGTCAATGTTTAACGTCAGTAATAATTAAATAACAATGTCGCATCACAAATAACGCATTAACGCCATAGCTACATCTGTGTGAAACGCTCACTAACTCTAACATTATCCCAGATGGACACCCGTAATATTCCTGCCTTACCTACGGTTGTTTTTGGAACGGAACGCTGAAGAAAATTTTTACTCAGTAGGTCTCAAAAACTGCTTAACGAGTCTCGTAATGAGATCATGACTATTTTACAAATATTTAATTTTTACTAAGAAAATGTTTTCCAAATTATAACTAGGTAGGTAGATACGTACATACGCCTGACCTAATGACACAATGGTCAGTGTTACGTAAATTTAATTTAGAATTTCAAATTAATAGATACTAATAGCTAGTATTAGATTCCAATATATTTAATACAAATAGAAAGTTTACACTTTTTTACCCTTATTTTGGTACACACAACATTAATAAAATCTCAAGGATATTTACGAAACAGCGCCATCTATGAAAAATATGATGAACTTCTTAGAATTTCGAAAGGTAAGGTGAACTTTTCTAATACTTTACTAGGTACACGCATAGTAAGAATAGACGTAATACTTACTTAGCATGATAATTCGTTCCTTAATAAAATAATATTACAAAATATAGGAAAAGGCATTATTAAGTAAAGCATACAATTGTTTTGATTAGATTAATTTATTATAGCTCAAATTACGTGATTACAGGTACCTACCTGTATTGTAAAATAATTAAATATTGCCCGTTATATTATGCTGTAAAGTATGTGTGTATTACTTTATTACTTTTAATTCCCTTTAAGGAGCATAAACCTTGATAAAATTCCAATATTGGTGTTAATGGTCTGAAATCCGGTTTTCCTTTAGTACAGTTGATAAAAAAAATAAGCAATAGTAAATAATTTAATCAAACATATATAAATCCCTTAATTAAATTCTGAGAGACAAGAGAACATTTTTTAAGTGTAAAACGTTAGAATAAAAGGGCCATAATAGAGTTGAAGACAAAAAATCACCAGATGCAACAAACCATTGTTTCAGAGGAGAAAGTTGTTAAAACCCTTCCGTGTTTGAGGTATTATTCTACCAGGAAGAATGGTAAGTGTAACAAAAAAGAGAAAGTGGACGAAGGTGCTTTGAAAATTATTTATTTTGTGCAATCGGCCAATGGGAAGTCTTGGATGGGAACTTTCTAATTTAGTTTTGAAATTGGCCCTCTTGCCATCGAATCATTTGTTGTGAAGCTTTTGAGATTGTAATGTCTTTTAAAGATAGTATTATATATTAAAATAGGTATCAAGTTCAGTGTTAATAGTTAGTCTGGTTAGTGTTTTGTACTTGTAATAGACAGGTTTGTCGTTAATTTACTAAAATCATATTTGTAATTTGTGTTATTAGATATTATAATGATTTTATTATGTTATTTATCGTTCTAATTAGCTAAATATTTTTGTTATTCAAAGCAACATGTCGTGTGGATCTGACAGGATACATTTTATGTGTGATAATAGCCATATTAATTATGGTCAGGTAAGTTCCTCTAAAGTAGTACGTTAGTACAGATATTTGAAATTTGATATTCTCAAAAACATTTTGATAATAAAACCAAAAATAACGCTTTAAAGATATTTGAATTTCTTGAAAATTTCGGAGTGAAAATAGGTCAAAGCAATTCAACTAAACATCATGCCCGTTCTTGTTCGACTAGATAGAACTTTCCAACAAGACGAAAAGCTCTAACTTAGAGTACTAAGCATTTTATGCTAACCGTACAAACTGGCATTCAGCCATCGCAGTGCGAGTGCGATGTTCGCCCAAACCCGGACCCAACATCTGGCCACTTTGAGAGTAAGCGAGATAACTGTAATTTTGATAATGCGTTTGCGAGTCGTTGGTATCGAGCGGGCTGTTGTCATGGCAACAGACAATGGTTTTCGGGTGCATAATATTTTAGGCTGCGCCGGGGTACGGGAGGGGACGCGCAGGGTATGGACGGGTCGAGAGCGGCAGCCATCTTTAAAATTAGATATATTTCCAGTTTGAAACCAACTCCTTTGATTCCAGAGATACTTTATCTCTCTGTGTAGCTGGGAGTAGGATATGCAGCGAAACGGTTAGGGCCAATGATTGTTTTTTTGCCATTTTTTTAATTCTCTTTAAATGTAGATAGGTACACATTGGCTCATTAAACTCATTGTTTATTACATATAATTTAAATAGCATTTATTCCAAAATCGTTTTATTTAATTTAATGTAATTATTAAATTAAATTAAAAATTATAAACACTCGGTCTACAAACCTGTATTCCTTAAAACTAACATTCCCTAATGTTTTGAAAGTACGTGTTAATTACTCATTAATACGCCCGGGCGGACAAACCTGCTAAGGTCGTTAAGTAATTACGAACATAAAAATATTTTTTATTTAGTTTATGATACTTATAACACTACTAACTACACCTAAATGTGTCATAAACTTTATTGTTAGGCGCTTAGTCAATATTTTGTAACACTTCCTTTACATGCGATTTTTATAATTTTATTTGTTTACTTATATACGCTGCTGTACTAAGAAGGCTAAGTAGGGGATGCGGTATAGATACCTATACGGCACATTTATTTATTATTTGAGATACGAAATTAATTTTGGGTGGTTATAAAAAAAATAACCACGAAGGCAAAGGCGGGTGCTTCGCTTTGCTTCGCACCCGCCTTAGCCTTCTAACCTGTATTAAAAAAGTTCGTATCTGTTCATAATATATAAATGTGCCGTATAACTATACCCCACCCCAAGTAGGTAATAAGTAGGAAGAGTGTCATTTGAATAAAGGCGGAAAAAAATTCAAATGTAGGTACTATTTTCTTTATATATTGGTCCTATTACAGAGTATCACAACAATTTTAAATGTTACTAAAACATCTTTCCCTTTGCCCTACGACATGGGGTCATTTAAAAATGACTTCATGAAATTTCTTCCAGGCCGGTAACACCCCTGGCATTGTAAACAACCATAGGTGACGTTGAATACTTCCCATCAGGGGTGGCTGCCTGCCTGCTTGGCAATAAAAAAAACAAAATTATTATTCATGCTTATACATTGTAGATAATCCTTAGTGGCGTCTCTTGACTAGCAGTAATATATATATATATATTAATCTAATCAAGAGACGCCACTAAAGATCGTTTATACTTATCAAAACTATGAAAAAACGATTACCTACAAGTTTATATTAATATGCTGATAATTTTTTTAGTATAATTATGACATTTGTTAAGTGATTTTGAAAGCTATCATTCGTTGCTTACAAAAAACAAATATACCTACACACTAGTGTGAACCATTTCATAATCTTAATGTTTACCTATTAATTCACTCATGAATTTATACACAGATTTTTAATCTTTATCAACATACTTAATTGCTAATAGACCTACTATAAATTCCTGAATTGATCAGGTTTACCAAGTATTTTAGATTTTTGTCGGCATAAGATGTAACTAGCCTCACAAAATACTATTTTAATAAGCTTTAGAGTATTTATGTGACCAATATAGGTAACTACCCATTTCATTTAATTAACCTACGTGAAAAATATAATCAATTTTATGTTAATCTTCGAAATTTAAATTCACAACAAATCTATCCTGCGCTAGTTTTGTCTGATAACCTTACATATACTACTTTCACGTGGTAAGTACAAGCCCGGTTCGACGGCCAAAATTCCCCTCGTAAAGTCTTCGATTAATGTCGGCCCTACGTGAAGATTTCCAATTCCATTACACTATATTCTACATTTTATAAAACCTATCTATATATTTGTCATGGTGATCAATATCACGTGTTTATTCTTTAAATAGGCATTTTCCAATTTAATTATAGGTAAAAGTATCTATTCGTAATCGTTTCAGAAGAACATAGCTGTGACATACGATACATAAACAGACGGATAGGCGGACATAACAATTTATAAGCGTTTCGTTTTTGCCAAAATGGCTACAGGTATCTAAATATAAAGTCGTTATTTAAAGTAACGTGCGCTGAGACGCGGCCCGGCCCATCTTTTAAGAACTTTCCCTCTTGATAACATTCTGAATATATCTTTACCTTTAATACATATTGATAATTTTTAACCCTTGGTTTGATTTAGCGATAAAATAATCTGTATCTCATACTGATTTCCTTAAACTGGCATATATTGTTACTTTTAATTTAACGAAATCAGGTACCTACTGAATACATGAATTTTAAAACATGAATCCTATCCTACTAAAATTATAAAAGGGAAAGTTTCTAAGTATATATGTATGGATGTACGTTTGTTACTCTTTCACGCAAAAACTACTGAATGGATTTTGATGAAACTTTATAATAATATAGCTTACACATCAGAATAACACATAGGCTATAATTTAATTAACGATTTACCAACACCACACGATATTACTTGGCTTTTCTTAAAATTTACTATCTTCAATTTTAGATCAAAATAATACATATCCTTATAGATCGGAAATGAACATGAGACTCTTTTTATATAGCATAACGCCCAATTGCTTACAACATAAAGCATCTACCTAAGCTTACTAAGAAATGTCTTTGCGATTAATCCAACTCTTTCATTACCATCAGACCCTCATTACATCATAACATAATATCTTCATAAATCACACATGTCACTCACCTTACATACCTCTAAAATAAAAACCTATACATACTTCTTTATAAATCTAAAAACTATGAAATCACCAAATATATGAATTGAAATCAAGTCTTATAGTCTTGAGGGACAATGGGTAGAATACGATACAAATAAGTTTCCTTTTATTGTATTCGATTATATGTGATTTTATAATTGTAAATTATGTAAATATTTATTAATTATATATCAGTTTTATTAAATATAATACCAAATCAAAATGAACAATCCAAATACTAAGTAAATAAATATCTGATAATTTTTGCCATATTAATAAACAATAATATATAAAATATTTTACAATACACCCGATCTTTCTGGCAACTTGTCATATACTTTTATACGGCGCAACGACTGACTCGTTGGCAGAGATTCGCCCCATAAAGCTTCCGATTAATGTCGAGCCTCCGCGAAGCCTCCGAGGTGCGATTAAGCGATTTCTACTACCTGCTTTTCAGTATTTCAGAGGAAAAATGTGCTTTATCCGACATTTTATCCTTTTGTTGAAGTTTGAATTTAATTACTGGACCGTGGATTTAAGTACTGAATCGTATACTTACCTAAATGATTTAATAATTACTTAATTAAATGTAAAATTCACCTACGAAGCATTAATATTCCTATTTCACATTCGTTGGTAAGTTAAAGAAGGAGCCAATTAAATGAATAACAGGAAGAGATTTCCACCAAATTCACCGATTAGTTTGTTGGTTGTGTCTAGCAATAAAAAATAATTAAATTTTAAAATCTTTTTTTATAATAAAATTTTTATACATAAATCTATGCTTGATGTCATAATCTCAAAATTGTATCAATCAATCAATCAATAACTCTTTATTGTGCACCAATACAAAAAAAGAACTTACAGACTAAAACTATGTCTCATTATGCACAAAGGGCGGTCTTATCGCTAAAAAGCGATCTCTTCCAGACAACCCCAGGAATGAATTAATATTATAATGATGATGATGGTGGTATACATAATACACAGTACAATTTCTTACATTCTAGTTATAAATATATAAATGCAGTATATACGGATGTTCTATATATTAAATAGATATATACTGAATATACATATCTACAAAAATATATAAATGTTTATAGATAAATATATATGTACATACATTTAAATATCATCATATTCCAAGGACAGGTAATATTTTCTGATCATCGTTTTAAATATTGGTAGCGATTTTGCTTGTCTGATAGCAATTGGCAGCGAATAGCAATTGTGATATCAGACGACTTTGTAATTGATTTTTAAAAATATTTTTAAAAATTTGTATGGATTAATTAATACATGCCAACTCAAAAATGAGAATTTCCCTAAAATACGAATAGAGGGTACGTACAGTCGTAGTTTGTATCACACGTGGATCCCTTTTATCATAGTATAAAATCGTACTAATATAAAATTTTAAACATACCTCATTTTTACACTCGGTAAAACACCATTCCTGCAACAACAAGAAATATTTTATAATATTTATTTATAAAGCTTAAACCTTCATTAAAACCCGCGGAAGTTATATCCCTTTGCGCTACGACATGGGGTAGTGTAAGAAGGGGGTCATAAAGTATCCCCAAGGCCCAGAATGTGCAAGAATCGCCCCTGACATGGCAAACGCCGACAGGTGGCGGTTACCACTTTCCATCAGGTGGGCCATATGCTTTGTAGCCTACATAAATAAAAGATTTTAATTTAAATATAAACATATTTTTGATCTTATTTTTTTATGTTATAACCAATTTTCAGTAGTAGATATTATTCTTAGAACGAACGACATCGTTTCCGTCATTATCTATACTTCTATACTAATACTTATATAACATAATAATATTATAAAGAGGAAAGATCTGTATGTTTGTAACGAATAAACTCAAAAACTACTGGACCGATTTCAAAATCTCTTTCCCCATTATGTTACATTATACCGGAGTAACATAGTTTATTCTAATATGTATAAATAATAAATGTGTACTCGTACGGTCCGGGGCGGGTCGCTATGAACAATGCTTAATTTTTTTTTATCTGATATAAAAATGTGAACTTCTATGGGTGTTTGTAATTTTATGTGGTCTTTGTCAATGGACTGGTCATATTTCTTCACAATTTTTCTGCAGCGTATATACGAGATTATCCGGTCTTATTTATCTTTTTTAAAATAAGTACTTTTTTGTTCTTTTTAAATTTTTCTTTCTTATGTCGACTGATCATATTGATATTTCGTTCGTATATATATAGCTACCTATGCACTCTTGAAAGCGTGAATTGAGATAGGAAAGAGTTATCCCGGAACACGGGATATTAATAAGATGTCGTATTCTCGTATATGAGCGAATGTAACGTAGAAAACCTCTAGTATATACGTACAATGTACATACTAGAGGTTGTACATACTAATGTCAAAGAAGCACCAATAGTATTTGATACATAATACTACATACATATATTTGCATAATTTCAAAAAACTAATTAACTTGTCACAAAGTCTAATTCCTAAAAGTATATTACACATATAGATTTCTAAATACACATAAACTCTGGTGTATATTTTTACGGCCACATTGAAAACATTCCGCACTATATGACCAGTCCTCCCGACATTTGTTCCGTCCAATTTAAACGTATTACATAACACATTTAGCCGTATCTCATACAGATAGCAGGTCGTAAAATAAAAGTACAAGAGCCATGGAAATACTCTGCATTCAAGGGGTTAGATAAGGCTAGCGGCAAAGTGACGGCTATGATTTTTGAAGAGAATTACAATTAAGACCAATACCACTTTGCATTAAAAATCTGTTCTGTTGTGGCTATAATTTATTAAATATTAACTAATTTAAAGTAAATTATATGTGCTACCACTGTTTGATACTTTCTAGTTATTTTTAACTGTGCGCATGTTTACAAAAAACTTAGTAGGTACCTACCAAATAAATCTACTTGCGTTTTTTATATTAAGTTAAAAATGCTTCACAAACTAAATATACAATTACATATTTTAATCCTTGTAAACTAGGTATATGAGTTAAGAAAACAGTGTAGGTATTGCAAATAAATTATTTTTTGGTTCTAAAATATTTCATGCGATTTCACCGCACGTCAATTTCAGTTACGCACCCCACAAATCTGTCGCATTTTTTCAAAAGAAGATAACTTCATATAAAAAGATCGTAAAGAGGGGCGAACAAATATCTAAGTATACTTATATTCACATTTGGAACTTTTAGATATTTCAATTTTCCAAAATAAAATGTATTTAATGTTAAATTCCTCTGTCAAATATACTTTTATATTAAATTCTATTAAAACTGCTTCATATTAAAGGAACGAAGACGAAAATACCCAAATTCAATTTCAAGTTTAAATTTATATTAATATAAATAAATATATTCTACAAATTCATTTCCATAACCTACAGATTCATAATAGAGCAAAGTACGCAACCTGTTAATTCCAATCAAGAAATAATCCCACGAAAACATTCTGGGGGAAAAAATAATTGAAATTCAAAACATTCTTTGCGTGACACATCCATTCATTTTCGGGGTATCCAGCAATCACCCGTCCGTCACTAGTGACGCTGCACTTACATGTCTAGACTTCGCCCGGTCAAACACCCGGTCAAAAAGGTCATCATAAATTGAAAAGAGAACAGCCTTTGTAATGTGTTACGCATTTTCTTTTTGCCAGAACAGAACGTAATTGGAAAAGGCCTAAATGTAATTTTATTTTACTGTAACGGAAAAATGAAGTTGCGAGGGAAAAGGTCTAGTTATTTCAAGGTTATTAGTTTTTGGACAAATATGATTGTAAATTGTTTACTTATTTCGACAATATATAGAAGTTTCATTCACAGTGTTTTTCTTAATATATTAACAATGCTCACTAACTAAATAACCTACTTAAATGAATGTAGTAGCTACATGCAAGTACTCACACGTAATTTTTCCCACAGCGTCATAATATAGGGCTTTTCAAAAATGGCTTAAACAGATTTTTTAAAGTTCCAACAAGGTAGGAAACGTATTGATTTCTTTGGTGTTACAGATGTCCATGGACATTGGTAACTACTTACCATCAAGGGGATCGTCTGCCAATTGTAAACATAAAAACAAACATTTTTAAACAGATTTATTGCGTGTAATATTTTATTTAGTAACAAATGTTAAATAATAAATTATACAATGATGAATATTACTTAAACGTGTATTTTTATTTTACTTGAAGTATGAAAGAGATGTAAAAAGGGTTTATAGAAAGGTGAGTGCTATAAACAACTGTATAAGAGTAGCGTAAATGGAAGATTTGATGTCTGTACTCCAAGAGGTCTTACCACCACCAAATTGCCGATGTTTTGGGCAAAGGGCAGATAATATGTTTTTTAAACCATCATGGGTAGATTTAGACATCAATGTAAGTCGATGAAGCAAAAAATGTATGCTGAAATCCTGACTCAAGCTCCTTAGTCTTTACCTACCCTAATGGGAAGCAAAAGTAAATGTGTATTAATTAATCTGGAGATTAAATAGGTTTTATTTTCAGCGGGCGATAAACGTGGGAAAAAGTACACGCACTTATAACTCGAAGACTTCTTTAGGCCTGTGGAAATTCGCGTATAGTGCAGTCGAAATCGGTTATCATATCACAAGTATGCGTATTTGCTCATACGTCTATAACCAGCTTTATAATACTATATTACAATTCAAGTTAAAATTAGCTATTTTTAAAGAAGTATACGTAACTGTTTATATGAAAGCACTCTAGGAAATATACATTAACCCATTCTTTGAAATAAACTCGAGTATTTGAAAGCTTTAATGTTAAATTATCGAATGTTCGATAGCACACGACACGTATCGGTTAAGCTAAACATAAAATTCGAATATTAATTTTATTGCCCAATTTTTTGGTGGGCCAACTGTGTCCGATTTAGTACTTTTTAATTGACAATCAAATCAATTTGACGTAGTTATGATGCCCTATGTTTATTTTTTACTAGCGGCTATAATTTTACTGTGAATTAATTTTCTCGCCAGCCATTCGAAATTTCTATAACTATTTTTATCTGTGCATTGGATCTTGATCTTATAAACGTGATACCGAAAATCTGCCTAATGTAAAGGGAATATGAATTGAAAAAAAAATGCTGAATTCAAAGAAAAACTTCCGAGTGCAACCAGGATTTAATACATGTAGATATACAGTCAAATCAAACTAAAAAATCTCTTAAATATCTTAAAGTAACTCGTAAGTACCTATTTTAAATGTCGTTAGCATTTATAATGCTTATCGCAGAAAACTTTGTTGACTATACGTGAGTTAGCTTGAACCTTCAAAGCCTTCAAACGCTGATAAGCAAAAAGCTTATGATAATACAAACGTTTGCACTCTGAAACCCATTGCTTATGTAAATGTGATAGGAAAAAAATCAATGCAGATATATATGAGTAATTTATTCAGAATAGGGGCCTCGGTTCGACCCTTGCTTGGGAAATATGTTTGGGATAATACTATTCTTAGGGATCGGTTTAGAACACCTGATGTCTACAATCAGCCATCTTGGGTTCGTTCTCCTTGTTTCTTTTTAATTTTCCATAAATATTAAAAACTAGCTGATCCGGCAAACTTCGTACCGCCTCAGAATCAATAAATAAAAAAGCTGAATGATAATTGCAGAATGTTTCAACTAAGCTTCACTTTTAAATTTAATTTGATTTCTGAATGACTTTTAAATTTAATTGATTTCTAAACGACGTAACGAACATCATATGTTTGACAGGTAGGAATAGTTTTTAAGGGAAAGCGAAATTGTTGTTTTTACTATATTCGAAGCATTTTTTTCATATTTACTCACCTTTTAAACTTTCCCTCGACTTCCACGAATAATTCAACACCAAAATTAGCCAAATCAGTCCAGCCCTTCTCGAGTTTTAGCGAGACTAACGAACAGCAATTGATTTATATATATTTACATAGATTGTTTTGGTAGTGAAGTTAAATAAAATATATTTATCTAGAGAAAAAAACATTATGAAAATATATTTTGATTCAAAGATACTGTTAGGTATGTATTTGGATTGTTGAAATAAATGTCCATTAACAACTAAATTTATGTTGTTTTATGTTTGCATAAATAACAGATCCAGTTATACTGATTATATAATAATAAGATATTATTTAAATAAGCATTTTTTGTTATAATATTAATTAGTATTGATACTTAAGTGGACGCTATTTCACAGGAAATCGACTATTTTTATAAATATGTTAGCCTTTGATGAATATACCAAAATGATACCTGATAATTAATTAATATTACTACATAAACTTTTCATGAAATATTAATTATCTTTATATCAAAATACAAAATATTTATTAAGTAAAACTATTCCGCAACTATTTACTTCAATCACTGTGTCTAAACCAATTTCGCTTATTGCAATCGCTATATGTATATTGTGGATTTAAAGCTCTGATTTCCGAGCCGGTTGTGTGCTTACATATGGCTTACATAACCTATTCTAACCAGGAATGTGCGAACTCACTAAGGACATGTCAAAATGCAATCATAACACCTAATAGGTTATGACAATAGAAAAGCGGGCAAGAAAGGGACTTTATTGAATTTCAAATCGACAAAAACAACACATTTTACAGCCTCAAAATTACCACATGTTTTTAAAACCATTAAGTAATTACAATTACGTAGTGGCGTCGTTAACTTTTCAAACAGCGGTTCTGTTTACCCAGCCCTAAAGTTACAGACAAATGTGCGCTCTAATTATGTTAATCTCGAAATAAAGTTATGCCACCGCACTTCTAAGGGTCTGCGCGTCCCTACCGTACTTAGGGAACATTTTGCACACTCGCCGACTCTCCCAGTATGTTGCCTACAAACAAATTATTTTTATAGGCCCTCATATAATACCTACTGCGTACCTAATCGTGGAGAGAAATTCAATGGTTTTTTCCTCTTTAGTGAAACGGAATTGCGTGATTGAAATAAAGGAACGGCAAAGGGTATTTGTTGTATGTAGGAACTTAATTAAAAGTCAGCTACCGAAATATGGTAACAGTTACGTGAATAGGCAGTTTTAAACATTTTACAGGATTATATTCATGACATTTGTATTTTGTTAGCGCTCATAGGCGACTGAGATTTTCTAGAACTTTGGTTTTACTTACAATAGGTGTCATATTAAATCATAATTTGAATGATATTCAATTAAATATGACTTTTTAACTATGTTCTATATCAACATCCTCAACAATTAGTGTATTAAAAATAGTCGTAAATTTCACAAAGTCTGACAGATAGGAAATTGATTTCCTTATACTGAAAATCACAGCAGTGAGCTAGGCAGAAGTATACTTTATACGAATACACTCCGCCCGCTCGAGGTTTTGTTAAAAAATTATAAATTTGTTTGTATTTAAATACATATATTAGTTTATAACATAAATAGAAAAAAATATATGTTGTATGTTTTATGTTTGATTATTTTTTACAAGATACAATGTTTTCTCAGAAATTTTATTAGCCAAACTAGAAAGTAGTTTAACGGCAAACGACTTGTATATTATATAAAAACTTGTACCTATGCCTTTGCTACTTCTTCGCTACCTAATGAAAAAATCGATTATCTTGAAGTGTGATATATTTACTTTTAATAATGAGAATAAATAAATTATTACATTTTCGCGAGCTGAAGTTTTAATACCTCCTTAAATATTAGGTTGGGGAAAAAGTTTCTTCGCATTTTATATAAAAATTCAAAAGGTTTTTTTATAAAGTTTATTTATATTTGACTAAAGTATGTAGGTACCATTTTGTTGGATAACTTTTTGCCATCTTGTAGGTAGGGACGTGATCCCATTGCTATAAAAATTTTGGGGCTTCTGATCAAAAAACTGCGACAAGTGGTTTTGGCAGTCCTCTCGTGATGTTAACCTGACACTGCCTAAGGAATTCTGCAGAGACCGAAACAGGTGAAAATCTGAAGGTGCAAGGTCAGGACTATACGGCGGATGCATTAACACCTCCCAGCCAAACTCTCGTAATTTTTGCTGAGTGGCTAAAGATGTGTGAGGTCTAGCGTTATCACGGTGAAAAACCACAGCCCTTCTGTTGATTAATTCCGGCCGCTTTCTCTCAACTTTTTGCTTTAATCTCTTCAGTTTTCGCAGTACAGTTCAGAATCGATGGTCCTGCCTGGCGGTAACAGCTCATAATGAATAATGCCCTTCCAATCCCACCATACACACAGCATCACCATGTTGCATAACCCGGGTTTCGCCACAGTCTGTGAAGCCTGACCGGCCTTTGACCACGACCTTTTTCGTACGTTCTTGTCGTACGTGATCCACTATTCATCACCAGTTATCAGCTTCTTCAAAAATGGTTCGGTTTCATTACGTCGTAATAAAGAATCACAAATGAGTACACGGTTCATTAGGTTTCTTTCAGTGAGCTCATGGGGCACCTAAATATCGAGCTTTTTTTGTGTACCCAGCTTTTTTCAAATGCGCTAAAACCGTTTTGTGGTCAATTCCCAGTTCTCCAGCTACATCGTAACTACTAATATGCCGATCTTGCTCCACTTTTTCAAAAATTACATCAATTTTGTCCCTAACAGGGCGACCAGAGCGACGTGCATCTTTGATATCAAAATTTCCGGATTGAAAACGCTTAAACCAAATTTGCGCTACTCTCACAGATACTGCATTAGGTCCATAAACATCACAATTTTTTTCGCGGCGTGTGTTGCATTTTTACCTATATTGTAGTAAAATTTTAAAATGTATCGAATGTCTTCATTAGATTCACTCATTTTAACAATAATAAAAACAAATGAAAATCACACATTTTCCTAATTTGAATTTCGAATTGTCTTCTTTAAAATTAAATCTTTTTAATGATACCAAAACCAGCCAGATACAAATGGTATAGCCAAAGAAATCTTATTACAAGTTCATACATACTATATGCGAAAAGACTTTTTCCCCAACCTATTATATAAATAAGTACTAAGGATGTTTTCATAGTACCGGTACCGAACATCAATATCATTCAGTCATTCCACTGGCGATTATCACCAGGCTCCTTCTACTCGCACCTCCCACTGCTGTGGTTTCAATCGTAACCTAAAAAACTAACTAAGTTTATTTGTAGAAACACGTTATTTGATTTATTGCTTTTTATAATAATCATTTAGCGATAAGTCGGTACAGAAATATACACCGTACTGGTATAGGTATTTATTTAAAAAAATATCTAATATTAATATCAAATATAGAGGGCTGGTGCCTACCTCGACAACTACACTATGGCGATATAGCTCTCTGCTCTCTGAGAACCTTACCTATAGAAGACGGTGACCTAGGCTGAGTATTCTACTTATAATCTTGAAGGACTATGAGTAGTAAGTAATAAAGTCATTGTATTGTAATTATTTGTATCATGAATAAAAATATGTAACTAATATAATTGGACTGTATTTCTATAAGATTTGGTATTTGGTTATAACTTGATAAGAATTCCTATATATCTACCAGCTTCAAATTCATGTATCTATCTAGCTACTAAAACAAATAAATAATAAAAAATTAAATGATCTTTTGGATAACTTTAATTTAACATACACGTTACATGTCACTTATTAAAATAATGTGTGTGAAAAGTCTAATGGGTGGTCACTGATTGATTTAATTGAAAATCAAACTATAACATGGTCATTTAATTAACATAATAATATATAATAATGCATTTTAATGCTCACGAAAGTAAATATTTCAGAGAATTGGTTACGAAAACAGTTATAAAATCTTATGAATGAAATTGTCTTAGGTAAATGCTTTATTTTTCAGTTTATGTAAATGTGAGTTTGTTTCTTAGCAAGATAACTATTTTTTTACTAACCTTCTCCCTAATAATCTCTTTATCTAAGTAAGTGATCCATGGGCATGTACCAACCTAATAAAATATTTCAGGCGCGTATAATTAAAGATTTTTTATGTAGAGGTATCTACATAGAAATTACATAATCGAAAAATATTCTGTATGAGTTTTATGTAACAAATCGTTTTTTTGTTAATAAAAAAAATCAATAACCTAATGAACAGGCTTTCATAATGTATGATACAAAAAATGCCAATAGAAAACGAGGCATGTCCTATTTCAATTTACAAAACAAAATTTAACTTTCTTAGTTACATTGTAAGCCATGCTTAACGATATCAAGGCATTTATTTATGCGCGGACTGTCCTAAGCTTATTAAGATCGCTTAAAGATAATAGAAGTTTAATTTTCGAGGCTTCTGGTTTCACGTTGTCTTATTTAATATGTTATTTATTTAAATTTTCTCTTTAAAGTAATTTAACTCATTTATTTGTGAAATAAATTGCTTAATAAATAATTTTTTTATCAACATTTGTTAATTAACTGTTACTGTATTTTTTTAATACACAGCAATTAGTATTGTTGGTATAGCAATCGAATACATGTTTTAATAAGGCTTAGTTTGTAGATATTTATATTTTGAAGTCTTCAGAAGTATCTACTTCATATGAATATTTTCATAATTCTTTCTAAATTCCTATCTATCAGTTATTATTCGGAAATTACCCAGGTTTATATTTATAAACAGTACGTGAATTTTAACGTTTGCAATTATTAAAACCAAGTACAATATCGACTTGCCAATGGGCGTCCTTTTTAGAGCAATCTTTCAGGCAACTCTTTGACCTTTCAAGACATATTCCTAGCTTTGAATGAAATCAAATTATATCAGTATTAAGTATTAATTTGGAGTAGGGCTTGAATTTGTAAATAAGTGAATGTCTATTAAATGAATACTATATCTGGAATTAATGATTATTGAAAATATTGGATAGTAAAACGCTATGAATAAATAAACGAAAACTCAATAAATTTTAATGTTGATTAGACAGGACTATCATTTTAATCGTAAGCAATATCCGTTTACAGTTTATTACTGTTTATCATAACACCTTCATGTAACTGTCGTGGTGGTCAAGCGGATTTGTTATACGAAACCACCACGCTCTTATTTAAAATTTACGTACATTTTCTTTAGGCTACAGTCACAAGCGAACTATGACGAAGTCATTATGAAAATAATTAAGTAGACATACTTTAATTAGTAATTAAAAATAATAGACCGTTAAGATCATTTATATTAAATTACATAGGTATATTATTCGAGTGTAGGTAATTGGCGAAAATTGCTTTTCTACAATTAGACATGATTTCAATTTGTTTTGGTAAAAAGCCTCCAAGTACCTTATATAAGTATATTTATAAAAAGTTGTAACACCAAAGGAGATTAAAAATTCAGGAAAGATATATTTTGTTTTTTTTTGTTAAAATCGAGTTTGCTTAATAATGATTTATCACATCGAATTATTAGAAATTAAGGATCCTGTTATCTGCTATATCTATAAGTATATGTATTAATAGGTATGTAGCTATTCATTTTTAGTGAAACACGAGCAAAATGTTGCCCCAGGTTTGATTTTACAAATTTTTTACACAAAAAGGACAAATATTCAGATAAGTACTTATAGCGGTCTTTCCGCCGCTTGCGATTTCTTCCCTATGACCTTTTGACGGAGTATAGATAAAAACTTGGTTAATTGGTAAAAAAGAATATTGTTATATTGTTTATTAATATATTTAATAAACAATATAATCTACATAACATATATGTACATTCAAATATACGTATAAATTAGATTAGGCTCCCATAGAGTAAATAATATCCATAAACAAAATTAAAACTAAATTATTAAAATGAACAAGTTGGCGGTAGGCTAGATAAAACTTTAACAATACTCTTTGGCACTTGACAAGTGGCCGAAACAAATACACTACGTAACAATATTAAGAGGTAGACGCGACGATTCGTGACATGCTTCACGTGTCACGAATTGTCGCGCTTGGTGTCGACTTCCGTAGCGACGCACGTCGAATCGCTCGTTGCTCAGTCCATGGTCGTGGCCCAGTTGTTATTTCTCGTTTGTTTGCAGGCACCTTAAGAAAATTTGTACTCTGAATTATTGGCAACATACGCCTTCCAAATGTTGAGTATGGGAAGATTCGCTTATCAAGTGTTTGTTTAAATATAAATGAGATATTTAAAAATACCACAATGATATCATGCACCTTCTAATCACAAAAGACTAATAAGTAATTTAAATGTAACCTAAAATAACTAAAAGTATTCACGCTAAGAAACTGTCCATTAACACTTTTCTTATTGTATCTATTAAGGCGAAAACACTTTCTTCGTGTGTTCTTTATAACTAACACATTATACTACTCTTTAGTTTTGTTTTACTACTAGTTCAAAAGCTTTTATGCTTTTGGAAAGAGGCTTAACAAGCGGAACGTAAATTTCATTCAGCAATGGTGTGAAATGGGCAAGTGAGAGAAAGAAGAATATATAAACTTAGATCTTTTAAGTAATTTATTCATATCGTGAGTCCAATACCTAGTAGTTATACTCGCCGCTACAGAATAAATTTAAAACTTCCCTCATTCAAACTGAAGTTGAGATGAAAATTTTCCAAAATAATGAATACGTTTCCTTCTCTGAAATAAATATTTGTTGAAAGAAATATTTTCAAGTTTTGTCACAGGCGCCAAATCGGGATTCCCGAGCAAACCGTATTTGGCTTGATTAAGAAACTTTCTACTTTTACAAAAGTCATCCCCAATTTGTTTCCAAGGTAACTGGGTGGGCGCAGAAATGTAGGTGGGTTCAGTTATCCCAAACGCGCTGTTCCCTCGGGAACGAAAAAAATTCGCACCGCTCCTGGCTATGAATAAGGAATGTCACGTAGGTACTCGAGGCCGTACTATATCTGTATTTCGTATACGAATGGTAAAGGTGCACAAATCGATTTGAAATCGGATTACTTCCAATGTTGAAGTGTTTTTAAACATGTAGGTATAATTACATACATAGGTAGTTAGATCAACTGAAAAGCTATTTGATAATGTTTTGTATGTATTTATTTTATAACACCTATTACAAAGAAAAATGTTCATGTAACAGACGCATTAATGTGTGCAGTGGGTAAAACAGGTTTTTTGGACAAATTATACAAAAACTCGTATATACGGTTAAAAAAAGCAGTATACTAGTATTATTATAAAATATACTAAAATAACTCTCCATGAATATTTATACGCTTTACACAGCCTTAAAAATTATATTAAGAAGACGACAATTGGTATTATAACATAGTTATTTTGGATAACATGTATAAATATAAAATACTTTTAATACCAAAAAAGCCTAAAAAAAATTTCTAGTTGTCTTAAAATTTGTTCAATATATAGTTCATGCTATATGTAACAGTTTGTGTTGTTATTAATTGATTTTGAAATCAACTAAGATAGTTTTAATCATCTTAGAAAACATTATAATTCTCTAGATTTTATATGAGTGTAGGAATCTATGACGTCATCGTTTTAAAAACCGGAAATCATTTATTTAAATTTTCTTCATTAGACTTGTTTTTATTTTATGTTAAAGAATAAGATGAAATAATTTAAAAGACTGGTGCGATATAACGTCCGCTCTTATAGGTATAATTATCAAAATCGATTTAGATTTTTTTGACAGACAAACACACATATTGGACATTCACAGCTTAAGCTTCTGTTATGGGTAATATACAACGGACTACTCTGGGGCTTATCCCAGACACCTAGAGCATAGTAAATAACGGAGAAAATTCATTTCCAAAATTTACCATATCAGGAATCGAATCCGGAGCCTCTGTGTGCAGTAGACCGGCAAAGGCTTAGCCCGCTCAACCCCAGTGTCGAGAAAATTAATTGTAATATGAACATAATTATACATACCTAATTACCTACTCAATTCTTTTAAGGGAAATAAAAACGGAAACAGCTTGAATATAGAAATGAAAATCAAAAGCTTCTGATAAAAAAAATACTTTATTACCTTCCCACGAATATTGACATTATCTATATTTAAGTACAAAACATGTTAAGTGATCTTACACAAGCCACTTTTGCAGTCGTACCACGATTAGAATACCAATAAAACAGCCTACGGATGGAGCCAACATATTGATTCGTATGTTGAATATTGAATAGGCACTATGAATGCTCACATATTAAATTGATCGTTTTAAATACTATCGTATTGTTACTTTAATTATTTATTAATTGAGAACGTTGCTAAGGTTTGGTAGAAATATTTCATGACCATCTACCTACAATTTTGTAGTGAAATGCCGAATACATTCATAGTTATCGGTGGCCGACATACATGTAACTGCATATCAGATGGAAAAGAAAATTCAGTCTTGGTACTTAAAAAGCATGTGAGGTTGCTTAAATACTTATATAAGCATTTGCTTTTTTTGAGTTCTGTATCCAAATGATAAAAGTTAGACATTCGCTACTTCAACGGGATTATTCTTTGTTTTGATTTGCTTTGAACGAAACTGTTTTTTATATTTAAATTTATGTACGCAGGCACATACTATGTGTATTTATACGAAATAAAAATTTTAGGCATAAAATATTTTTAAACGAATATATAATAATATAATAAATACATTTTTTTACCGTTCAAGGAACTGTAAATATTGTTTCTTGAAAATACTGAAATAAATTGTATTTCACGAGTTAAATTGGTTGAGAATTTTACATTCTCAGTGCCAATGTTGACAATTTTA
The DNA here is from genome assembly GCA_039645545.1 of Dendrolimus houi. NCBI lineage: Eukaryota > Metazoa > Arthropoda > Insecta > Lepidoptera > Lasiocampidae > Dendrolimus > Dendrolimus houi. The sequence goes on along the minus strand of CM077125.1, from coordinate 14,788,171 downwards.
CAACCAAATTTTTGATATGCCCTACCGAAAAACATTATCAAGAAGTTATGTTTCACTTCAGATAAACTGTTGAAATTATATTTCTTAATGTTAATTAATAGTAGAAATAAATCTATACGTAGGTATATTCCCAAGACAAGTAAATCACACTTGTGATAAGGCTAAAACATATAACATAATTCTGTAGCCGCCCACAGACGCCCAGAATAGAATAAATAACCAGAAACTTTGTATGCGATATTTGCTTTGCCGGAAATCGAGTGCAGAACCTGTGCTTACTATTGATAAAAGCGAGTTGAAGTTTAGACGACTAGGCCACAAAGGTCACTTTGTTTTAACATCTTATTGATTCACATCGTCATCGTCGTTATTCAAGTCTTAACATTTTGTACAATAACATACTTTTAAAATTAAGTAGTCTTAGGGACGTTTAGAGATTTAAAATTTCTTGAGTAAATAAGGTTTATAGTGATGAGTAAAGCAGAATGTTACGTATACAGAATATGTTCAGGTTTTTTTAAAAACATGTGTGGTTTGTGCAGACATAGGTCTGAAGACTCGCATTCAAAACATTACAGGGGCGCGCAATGGGAATATGGAACGATGTACAGACAGCAAATGATCTATTACATATATTATATATCTCCGCAATTTTGTACTAGCAAACCCTTTATGTATAAAAGGATAAAAGGCTGGGAAAAGCAAAAGCAAAATTGCATTGCTTGAATTCTTCAATTTGGTATATTATCTTAGATAATATAAGTGCTTATTATTTTTTTATATATTTATTAAGAAATGATTTTATCCATGTTTATTTAAAAGGTACAAATGGATTCATTCAAGTGTGAGTTTAGTATGTTGTTAGAATCGTTCAAAGGGGTGTATTAAAGCATTTCCATTACTCAATAAGTATAATTAGATTATACTATTGCAGCGTTATGACACCATCTTTCATTTTTCATCACAATATTGCCCTTTACAGGTTACCTCCGAGCAGCACATTCGAACGAAATGAGACGATGAATATTAAATTAAATGTCACATGCTTGCAGACGCTCATTGTAAAAGGGCAGCGTCTCTGGTGTTAGCCGTTGAAAATACTTGACGGAGCTACACTTGGCTGTCGATGGAATGAGAATCGCATCAGTGTATGCAGTCTAAATGAAGATTAATGGTCCTTTCAGACGACCAACAAATAACGAATATATTCAAATTAAAAACTTATTTCTAGACGAGTACAAATGTAAAGGTAGACCAGAAAAGAGATAGATGTACTGTGTGAAGGATGACATGATGATTTGTGGTGTAATAGAGGACGTATGTCCGAATAGAGGAGTATCGAAAAGTGAGACATATTGTGTCGACCCAAAATAATTGGGAGAAGGTGAAAGAAACGAAGGAGAAACTTATATCCAGACCTTAAATCTAGAGTTAACATAATGACACTTCTTATAATAAAACAATGATTTTGTACTGTTTTGGATCACGGCAATCTTAAAAATTCAATTTTTTTAAATATCGATAGGCATACAGATTATGATAGAAAACCTCGATGCAATAAGCACAATATATTTTATTACAAAGCATCATATCGTCATAAAAATATGTCACCAGAGCCTTCCACGAAGCTACTATGTCCTACGGAAGTTCTTTAATTTCTGATAACTTATGTTATCTAAAAATCACGAATTCATTAAAGTAAAAAGCCATGAAGAGTGTCTCACAACAAATAGAGAGAGAGAATGAGAGAGAGAGAGAGATAACACTTATAACATTACGGAAAACTGTACTGTACACCGTTACAGAAAACACAGAAAAACTTATAGTCTAGAAATATTCTAAATGTGCACAAGCGATCTCTTCTAGACAACCCGTGGCAGGAACAAAACAGATTCAATTTGTCAAAGGTGGTATATATACATATTATACGATATTTTTTTATTTTATTTTATTTTACAACTTTTGGATGACTATCAGCTATTCGCATTATAATAATAACACATTAGTGATAATGAGCTATTAACAAGTCACCACAGATAGAAATAAACTAAGATATCAAATCAGAGAACAAAAAACAAAGGAAAAAATATTCAGTTAATTGCATTATATTTTATTCAATAATAAACATATAAGTATTTAAAATATTATATAAGTAAGAATTATACTTAATGGTCACATATAATTACACCTATTAATATTACATGTATAAATATATACATATATTCATGTAATTATACATAAAAATATCAAACATGTTGCAGGTAGTGCTTTTTAGTCATGTTCTTAAATATTGTTAGTAATTTAGCTTGTCTAACAGGAACAGGCAGCGCATTCTAGAGTTGAATAGCCTGTACAGTAAAAGAATTATTGAAAAAAGATGAATAATGTTTAGAAGTATTAAGTCTAAGATTAGTAGAAGGTCATAAATTGTGAGAGGAAGAAATTAATTCAAAGCGTTTTTTGAGATAATACGGGATTGTGGGTATAAACAACACACTGTAAAGGAGTGAAAGAATATGAGTATTCCAGCGTAAACGAATTGTCAACCACTTGAGTTTTTTTATAATTGAGCGACGTGGTCATATTTGCGTAACCCAAATATGAACCTTATACAAAAAGTTTAGAGGCGCTCAAGTTTATTAAGTTGCTCTTGAGTCAAATCAATACAGCTGGCGTCAGCATAATCAAGAATGGGGAGTAGTGAGGACTCTGCGAGCTTAACTTTGGTGGCTAATAATTAAAGACTAACTTTTATAAGGACGCTCAACACCAATTTAATAGTATATTCATTAAAATTAGTCTGTTCTGAAAAGCAAAAATCTTATTGACAAAATTTTATTATTATCAACAAATTTACAAGTCGATGGTGTAAAAATACGCGTAGTTTCTTTATAAACTGTGCTGAATTACTTATTTTAAATAAACAGAAAGAGACCAAGTCGCTAAAAATATTGCATCTTCCATGTTAATATAACAAAATTAGAAACTATGAAATGATTGACGCGCAAAAAGTTTGCCGTTTGTAAAACGAATTTAGTACATATATCACTCTCTTCTTACGACGTTGTTATATGATTTAAATATAAAGGTATATTACAAAAATGTTTGTAAACATCGCATCTTGGCATGTACCTACTTGTATATTTGGATACAAGGAAGCTAATTTAATCGATGTTTTATTTACAAACACGAATCACGCTGTGATCACCTGTGATATAAATTATCGATAAAAATTATCGTTAATTTTTATCAGACACGTTCTGGGACATATTAAATTACATTTACAATAAATGAATGAAATAAAAATCATTTGTTATGTGCGACGTATCTTACTAGAGCCTATGGAAAGTACGCAATACAATTTATGTATCTTTGATCTTCAGTTGGTTTTATTGTATCCGGGTCTTATAGGTCACATATTTGGTTTACGTATAGCTAACTGGCTTTCTTTTTTGTGGGCAGTACAGAACCCAAGATGGATCGGATAGATAACAACTATCAAAACAAATTGTAACCCTTGTCCCGTTCGCTAAATTGGGTGCATTTCCAGGCTAAATTTAAACACGACACACGATCGCGAACACGCCCGCCCTATTTATTGTGTTCTTATCGTTATAAAGCTAAAATATTATTATGAGTAAATTAGAAAATATATGAATTGCAAAACAAAAATATTAAACTAAATTCATTGGCTGATTGATCTAAAATGAGTTCTGGCTTCCTAAATGGAAGTTGCTACTTTTCTCTGTCATGTGGATTTTTTCCCAACTGTAAATTTGAAACTCGCTTAGATAAGTTTCCACTTTGTACTTCGGTTGGCTTTAGGCACTTAGGATATCTAAAAAGTGACCGAACAACTGATCGCCGGCGATATACTTTCTTTAATGTCCAAAAGTCTCGATAAAACGCAATTATTTCTACGAGCAAAGATGGTAAGGAGTAAAACCTCTACCTACCACCATCTCCACTTTTACTGGACCCAAGGCCTACAAAACAAAAATATTTAAATGAATATTTTCTTTAGTTTTCGGGACTTGTATACATAAATAAACTACGTTTTAACGGTTTTAAGCGCGGGAATTTATTTGATTTTTGTTATTCATAGATTAAATAATAATCGTAAACAAAATTAGAACTAAACAATTAAAACGAACAAGTTGGCGGTAGGCTAAATAAAACTTTAATAATACTTGTTGACACTTGACATCTTTGTCTTCCGTGATCACGGCCACTGAAGAGTGGCCGAAACGTTGGAATAACAAAATCAAATAAATTACCGCGCTTAAAACCGTTAAAACGTAGTTTTATTATTTATTATGTTTATAGGAATATTTTCAGAACAAAATAAGAAATTTATCAATCACAAATATTTATTTGTGTTGTTTTGCCATATTATAAATGGCAAAACAACTTGTTAAAGAAAACAATGAAATATTCTTTAGAAGCCAATTATGAACGTTGTGAATTCATACATAAAGTTTACTACTCCATTCAAGAAAAGTAAGGTCTATAAAATAAATTTCCTAACGTCCAAAAATTAACGCAAGAGTATATGTTCCATGTGTCACAAAATAATCGTAAACAAATGAAGAATTATAAATACGCAGCGGACAAAGTCAAGGCCCGCTGAGACTTGGTTCAATTAGGCTTTAAAATCAAATGTAATAAGTGAAGATTAATTAGAGGCAAATATTGTTCTAACGTTATTTAAATAAAGTCTAAATTGGTATAAACGGATGTGTTTCTAAGACTTTTCGTTCCGGAGGCGTGGTTGAGTAGCCACTCCACAGCACGCTCTGATGACAGCGCGACCACAAGAATCGCTACGACGAATAATCGCTACACGTTTTATAGGTCGTAATTGTTGTCATAAAATGGTAACAAAAGTTGTTTTTACGTTCGGCACGAGAGGCGTGTTTATCATCCCGTAGTAAAGATTCAGACACACGATGATTATGGTGGGAAACCACGGTTTTTATGACATTTTAATTGTTTTAGTCGGCATTTTGGTGCTTTACACATGACTCCTTGTGGTAGATCAGTAGCGGAACTTTATTAGAGCTATTAATTTTTTTACGACTTTACGGCAATGAAATAGAATAAAATTTATTTTTGAAAACAAATCTCTTTATACCGTTTGGTACTATTCTTTTCAAGCCATCGATTCCGTATTGCCATAAGTTTGATTCGGGTATATGTAGGTAGATATACTTAAGTATTCAAAATCAAGTATGAACAAACCAGCAACATTAGCTGGTTTTAATCTTAGAGAGACATATGAATGTATTTAAAATTTTAATTAAACGTTCCATGTAGGTATAGGAGAAATAATAAGCAGAACGAATGAAGGGAATATATTAAAATACTTAATTAGGGTTCGGGCGAAACAGGCTTCGCGAGAACCATCCCATCTGTTCGAAGGTTTATACAGGCACGTAACATTTCCTCGAAAGAGTCGCGGTTGGAATGGAATAATTCTAATCGAAATTCAAATTTATTCTTCGTATTTTTAACCATGTTTACCGTGGGCGTAAAACTTATGAATGCGATACGAGCCGTAAGCGTGACTCCTGTTGATAACGGACGCCTACGCTCACGGTTGGAACTAGCGAGGTTGGACGTCGCGTGTGTTTATACGTCCAAACGAGTCGTGTGTTTGTTTAGTAACACATGGTAAGGGATATATTCCGATTCGTAGGCGTAGTTCGTCGCCCGTCCTCGGGCGCCAACTGACTCACCGACCGCGGCCGATTGTTCCACACTAAACGTCGATGGAATCAGTAACTCAAGCTTTTTACGGCCGACTTTAATAATATATGGGGCGTTGCGTAATTCTCCTTTAGTTTCGCTTTATACGAATGTTAGCAAATATTGGCTCTGGGCGTGGTTTTTATCCGACATACAATATTATTGTATTTACTTCTTATGTTGCTGCCGTGAATATAATAAAAATAGCGCCGAAGTGTAGCGCTTACACTGCTTAATACAACTTACTCAAGCTATTAAATCCCCACGACAGTAACCGTAAATATTTTCAGTCGTTAATCCAACAAGTGCTTGGATGAGTTTTGGCTTTTTACACAATATAAACATTTCTTAATGGTCTTTAAAAAGAAAGATGAGCTTTAACAGCTCTAATTTACGAACAGTAAAGTTGACGGCACGTGTCCTCTGTTGCACGACGACGTGATTTTGAAAAATGCAATTTTAAACATTTATACCAATTTTATCGATAATTAGTTTAAAATGTAAAACCTCGAGCCTTGCCGAACAAAATTTTAATTATTTGTAAGTCAAGTCTAGAAAATAAACTCCCGCTAAGTTATCATCACAAGAATATTAATAAAATAAATTGTTCACCGCATTAATGATTATTCCTACTCTACAGTTTAAATAAATAAACTATTTTAACAGTCTCATTTTGGAATTGTAAAAATATCGAGTTATGACTCGATTTATAGGGGCATCCAAACGAGCATTGTAACTAAAAAGGTCTAGCTTATCATATGAAATACATGACATTAAAGACCATTTTGCCTGACCATTGAAAACTGACAGTGGTAATCCTATAGCTATAGCTGCATGTTTTGCGTCATTGACCTCGTTAAGCGAAACAAATCTACCAGCTGGTTTGCTCTTCGTATACGACGTTAACACAAGGTTAACAGTTTAGTTACGCTAGGGATCCGAGAAAGCTGATAATATCGCAAGGCGTTGGTTGCAGCCACAAATCACAAAATCGATACGGCGCGTATTGGTGTACGAGCTCTACTACCCTAATTTCATCAAAGTTTTCTCATTTGGCTTCTAAACTTTTACCTAGAGTATACGATATCTTAAAGCAGATATAGCCACCTACGTATAAATATTTCGGACATTTCCGAAGTCAACACCGGGGCAGGTAAGGAGCCGAGATAGCTCGGTTTATAAATAGGTAAAGAGCATAAATAGAAGCGGTTGTATCGGCTTTGAGCTGCTACCAATCGATACACATCGTTTCCGAATCCTTTAGACTTAAATGTCATGGATCTTTCAAGGGAAAATTTATCTTAATATTTAGGTGTTAGAGCTAATTTAGCTTGAAAGTTATTTGGAATGTGTGCTGTAAAGTCAGGATTATAGACGGAAGGGCACATAGAAGATACAACATTGGATACGTGTGCATCGATATAGGTAGTTAAAAGTTAAATACCAACAACATGTTATCGGATCTTTTCTTAATCAAACTAATGGATATTGCCAGGTTGAGGGTCCACAGAGTAATTCTTTTAGTTATACTGCTTAAATAATTCCATCTGTCTTCATTAAGCCACGAGGTACTTAAATGCGATTAATTAAAACGCCCCGTACATGCAGTCTATATATTTTTATCTTTCAACCTCTAATATACATCGTAAGGAAAAGTTATATAATTTATTCTTCCCTCGCTAGGGAGGCGGGATTTAGAAAATCCGTTTGATAAGGTCAGGCATTTTTAAAGACACTTATAAAATTTCATATTTTTGCGTCTGACGAAATCGTGGAAGTCAAGATGAAAAGTTATTTTAAACAAAACTAAATGCCCCAAGTTTTCTAGGATTTCTCAGAAGAATATCGAATTCTGTACAATTAAGTAGGTACCTACCTTCAACTGAATTTAAATTACCTATACCTAATCTAAAAGAGGAAAATAAGGGACTGAGGAGCAGATGTTCTTCGGCAAGACAATCGTTTAGTTGACCACGATGTTGTTTTCACAATACAATCTTATTAAGATTGTATTGTGGTACAATTCTTAAATAATTTATTACACCACCATGTTTTATTTTTGTTGATTAATAATTGAATATAGTATGCTCTTACTTTTTCTAAATGAGTTTAACAAAATAACACAAAAGATATATTCATTTTCTTTTAATTAGCAAACTTTTAAAAGTTTGGATTAAATTAAATTCTCGTAGCATTTTTGAATTTAATTTCATTGTGTGGATTAAGAGTAAATGCTACTAACTTAAAATAAACGTTTTGTCTGTCTTAAGAAGTTTGATCTCCTTAATTTCTTCGAAGGCTTTTTGTCTTTAATAGATAAACTCAATAGAATCCTATTATCATTTGTTTAGTTTGCTTATATAAGGATTTTATAATATATCTACCTAAATTAACGTTCAGCTGCTATTTTCTCCTATAGGTACCAATTTATATCCATACAAAATATATTCCAATACATAATCACGATCAACGTACTGATTGATGTAATCTGATAAAAAAATCATGAACTACCACTACTACTACTACTTTTATCATAAAAAAAAATATTTCTATACATTCGACATGTTTAAAGTTCAAGAGTTTATTTGTCAAACAGTTAAACCTAAATACAAATAAAAACGTTATATACCTATAATTTGATTTTATCAGATCAGCTTTGTTATGAAGTATTGAGTAGAAACAACATTTTTTATTTTTATATCATTTATATCTTTAAGCATTTTAAAAATAAACTATTCTATTTTATCTTATTCATATATCTAATCTCATAAAAAATTTACACTACCTATATTGAAATTGGTAAATAATAGTTTTTATTCTAATACTAGTTTTCATTTACCCGTTTGTTTGGTAACAAATTCTGTTCGTTATTCTGCAATGAAATCGTAGGCATATATTGTCCACACCCTAAAAGCACAAATATTGTACTTTATAGCTACTGAGTGACAAACCAGTCTTGTTTCGAGTGAGAAGGGTAAAAAAATGATTCGATATCCGCAATGTTTGGGAAGTTCTTGTATTTAGAAATCGATCTAAACCTTATTAAATATTCGTAGTTACGCTTATTTAGATGAATAGGGTATTTATTACATAATATTTTTTTAAGTTTTCACGACTAGTCAAATACCCAAATTTCAATAGATAAGATGGTTGGCAAGCAGCTACCACCTGTTTGATATCCGATCATCAAAACTATTAAGACTCAATCTTTGTCTTCTGTTAACACGGCAACTGAAAAGTGGCCGAAACGTTGTTATGAAAATCAAATAAAATACTGTGTTTAAAACTGTTACCGTAGTTTTAATAGGGTATTATGTTAAAAAATACGATTTTTAATGTTACCTAGTGTCTCTAATGATAGAGCTCCTATACTTAATTGTATGGCATAATAGTAAAAATGAGAATGCCTATGAACATTTTGATTTTTCTTATTATCGTTATTAGACATTCGCGTGGGATTAGGACTTTATTTTCATATCTTTTGAACACTGCAATATATTGAAATGAAACACATACGTAAGTAAGATAAAATTCTTGTTTTAGTTCTCAACATATTCATTGCTTGAGCTGAGGTTGACAGATAAAACATCTCAAAAGGGTCCTTTACGATTAGGCATTGTATAAACAATATTTTTCACTTAAATTTTAGCATTTCTTATCAAATCACAGAAAGATAATTCAATTTAATTTATTAGCGTCGATTATACTTTAGTTATATTTACGATTTAATAATCTGTTAGGTAGGTATATAGCTTGTTTAAAATTTTCTGGTATTTATGTTAATTTAATGACAAATAGATGATATGGTAATGATGATTTTAATATAGACGGCGGATAAACGTTGTTAACATAGCTGTCAGTGAAAATAATACTATTATAATATTTTAAAACAGCAATTTGTTTTTTTAATACCTTATACTGTCTGTTCTGTACAACATTTATTAAGCAATTGATAGCTAGTTCTTATTAACAACATCCTGGTTGAAAACTAAATCACGTAAATTTAGAGATATTGTCTATACATATGTAGGTATCTATGTCTGTGAGTAAATGTGTAGTTCCTTAAGGGCTGATTTTTCAATCATCAAATAAGAGTTATCTATCAGTCGAATAAATTATAACCTGACAAAATTCAAAAGTGAAACAATTCAACTGTTTTGAGTGTAGTCTGAGTGACCGAGATTGACCCTAAATTTATCATTCCACAAGCGTGACTCGCTGGCTTGGTCACAAATACTAAATGAATGTGTTTGTCTACTAATTCCTCAATAATCACGAAATTTCGTACAAGTATTGCTTATGTGTTAATTATGATCACAGTATGAACACAGCACACTTTTTATCCCACAAAATGCATATTTTTCACGAGATAACCACTAAAAAATTATGTGTGGGAATCTAATTGAACCAAATTTTAATATATGGACCAATAGTATATACATACTATTTATTTTATACTATCCACTACTACCTACTTTCGATTTTTGGGACAACCATGAGATAGTTTTTATCCCTTAAAGTGAGATAGTTGTCGCGATTTATAGATTCCTATATAATAGGCATATATAATGTAATATAAATAAATCAATACTGTTAATTGGCAAAAATCTTAATAAGCATTATAACCATAGCGATATATTTGGGCTTTTGTCAGTAGAATATTCTGAGCTTGGAATTTACTGGAATCCGTATTAACTAAGTTTCGTGACGAGTTTAGAGTTCTGAGGTACTACATAAAACTTTGAAACTTATCTTTTGGTTTAATAACGCACTCATTCAAGCGCGACACTTATAATTTTCTTCTATCTCGAATGGTTTTGGATATTGAGAAACATTTGCAATGAAGTTGGTTGAAATATAACTTCGTAACTTTGCATATAATTTTCATACTGATCATAGACGTCTGAACCCCAAGTCATTCTGTAATAAACAATTATTTAAAACTCATTTTTAATTAAGTTGAAGAATGATTAGCAAATAAAAATGAGCAAAGATCATGAACAAACAAATTGTGTAAGACTTAACTAAGAATGCTAATTACAATAATCCAAAGTCCACACTTACTATAATTAAATGTCATTGTGGAAATTATTTTAATTGTTCATTTCATCGGTCATGTGAATTAAAAAAATATCATAATTTTGTTTCACAGTGAATATCTATCTGGAAAATGAAATTTTCCCGCAGAACATGAATTCAGAGTTTACAAAAACGAAGTCGCATGAAAAGACCTAGTTATTGTTTTATATAACAATAATATCTGTTCACAAAAGTCTCACTGCTCAATTCGAGCTTTTATTTTGTAGGAGAACGTCAAGAATAGAATAAAGTGGTGCGTGATTTCTGACCGGAATTCAAACACATGTCTGTTGAAATACACCAGCGTCTTACCTACTGAACTATTGTGACTTATACTAATAGATTTATTTAAAGACCATATAGTCCAATACATAGGTACCTGCACACAAACAAAGAAACAAACCAAATAACACATAAGTACAAGATAAAATATCGGAATGACTAACACTGATTTGGTCCTCTTAATAAATAACAAAATCACTGGGCAGTTACGTTTGTCAGCTGTTTTTATTTACATTTTAAAGATATCGGTTTACATCTAATGCAGTAAACATTGAACAAACAAACATCGGAATCAACTAACTTTCACAAAACATCTTATATATTAGTAAGTATGGAAACAAAGATCAAAATGTAGTACCGATTTAAATTTAAACACAGTTATCGTGTGAAAAATGTGCACGAGGCTTACATTTTACGATCGAATTTTATGCCATTTTAATGCTTTTTCAATTACCCCTTAGCTGACAATTCGATCTAAATGAATTCTACTAAAGTATTCGTATGAATAATCCAAGCTATGAAAATGCTAATTTAAAATTATAATAACTATAATAAGGCAATAGGCTTTTGCTGCTCACGCATAACCAGTAAGCATGCATTTCATAAACTACCTAATAATACCTTTTTAAACAAAGTTTCATGTAAAAATAATTTTTATTTGCCTAGTCACATTTACTTTTGTTTATGATCTGTAATTTAATGTAATTAATATATTATCAATTGGAAAGTTTGTGAAAGGGAAGACGGATTCATAATGATGTAACTTTATCGTGACAGAACAAAAATCGGCCAAGTGCATGTTAGTCTAAAGATAGTGAAGCGTTTTGTAGAAATGAAGAAACTCTACTGCTTTTGTATCTTGACTACTGAACCTTAAAGAAACATTGAATATAATATAATATATATTCACCATCCAACGTGGAAATGCGGCCAGTATTTTTAATACGATCCCTTGGGGAGGTACACTATACTTTGAATTTTTTTACAGTTTTAACTACATTGGAACCAATTTACTAGGCCACTCAGAAAGTATTGCGAAAAAAGTTTTTATGTATGAGAGAGTCTATTTTGTTTTGAAAATATAATTATTTATAACTAAAAATAGGTACGTACCGATTTCAAAGTTTCCCTCCACATTTTTTGCGAGCTAATTTTAATTATCGTGTCTCATTGAAAAATGGATCTGTGCCGGGAAGATTTTCGAGCGATGATTTTTTACGATTTCAAGTGTCGCCTGAAACCTGACGAATCGTACGATAGACTTCAAATGGTATTTAAGGATGAAGGCCCTTCTAAGGCAATCGTATATCCGTGGTACAATGAACTCAAGCACGGTCGACTAACTTTGGGGGATGAAGAAAGAAGTGGTCGCCCTTTGACGGCTATTACGGAAGAAAACGTGCTAGTAGTGAAAAATATAATCTAAGACAATAGGTGAGTTACGTATCAAGACATTCAGCACGTATTGCAGATTGGATCGGGAAGCCTATACATGTGCATCTTCGCGTGAGGAGGATAGTTTCACGCTGGGTGCCGCACAACCTCGCCTATGCTCAGAAGCAGGCCCGGGTGGAATGGTGCCGTGATATGATAAACAAATTTGAAGCAGGCTCGTCTCGGCGTGTTTAAGACATCGTTACAGGTGATGAGACCTGGATTTATCAATACGATCCAGAAACGAAGCGCCAGTCAACGGTTTATGTGTTTCAAAACGAATCAACGCCTACCAAAGTGAAGCGATCTAGAAGCGGGGGGAAGATTTTGATCGCGAGCTTTTCCAATTTGACTGGCTACTTGGTGTCATTTTCTTTACGAAACCAAAGAAGCATTAACGCCAAATGGTATACTACCAAATGTTTAGCAGAAGTTTTGTCTGTTGTGAGCAACAAGCGACCAAACACAGGGCTCCGTGGGCTATTGCTCCACCACGACAACGCGCCCGCCCATACCGCCTCAAAACGAGGGACTTCCTGGACAGCACGCCGGTTAAACTCCCGGGTCACCCTCTTTACAGCCCTCACTTAGCCCCGTGTGACTTATTCTTATTCCCGAAAATAAAAAATCAACTCAAAGGGATACTTTTTTCGTCGCCGGAAGATGCGCTGTCAGCGTTCGAGCAAGCTGTAAACGAGGTGTCTGCGGTGGAGTGGAAAATTCAGACTCATGAAACTTTGTATAGAGCCAGGTGGAGATTACTTTGAAAAGATTAAAAAAAATGTTTACCTATAGAACTTTTTTTTTTGTTTTCGCAAACACTCCGAGTGTCCCACGTGTTATATCAAATAATGGCTTAAATTAAAAGTTTTTAACAAACACATTTATAATTTTTGTCTACCGATATCATACCTACACACTCATTATATTGTACACGTAATATATGGACGACGGCCTACATAATTTATGTTTTTCGCTTAATCACTATACCATTATATAACCATCTTAAACACCTTCCTCCCAAATTATACTTACATAAGTGTTATTATAAGGACGGATATGATGATATTATAATGATTCTGTTCTTACTAAAATAATCACGGAGCCCTAAAAATAAGAACAACGAATCCAATAACAATAAATATAGGAACCTCCTGTTGGGAACGTGGGCCAATATGTAGATTATACTACGGGTAGATTAATTTAGGTATTCAAGGACCGATTCATAGTTGAGGCGTGCCAATTAGGCGGGATTAAATCATTAGGCACATCTGCGTACTTCGATGATTCTTTGATGTTGAACTTAGCCAGTACCTACCTAAGATTTACTGATCTTCGCTCTTATCCCTTGCTCTTTTAATAAATAATTTGTTCCCATATCTACCTGCCAGTTTCGTCCATATTTCAATTTAATCCCCGCCTCCGACCTGATTAAACTTTTGAGGGAGCCAATTCATTACGTACACGTATAATCGAAAGATTAGTTACACGTGTCGATGTGGCTTTGCTTTATTATTTATTATACCCCAAATTTTTCCCGACCCTGGAGTTTTTCTTAAAAATATTTATCCAATATACACAATCAGTGCCGCCTCATCATTTATGAAAAATTGTTTCTCCTCAGAGTCCTCTATAAAAAGCTCATTCCAAATTAAAATTAAGGTCTAGCGTAACTAAAGGAAATAGTCGTATATTTTATGAAAGCATTACAAAGAAAAATTCTCTTTATGTTATCTGAAATAGAACACCTTTTAACTTGAAAACTTTATCACTTACGACCAAATTTGAAAAGCTTGTTGTCAAAATAACTGGTTGTTTTTCAAGATCCATTTGTGTGGTAGATCATACTGGCTCTATATTATAGATGTTAAAGAACAACAAAACAAGCCGTGTTAGATAAAGTGTTAATAGGAATATAAAAGTGGTGTATTATGAAATGATTTTCATATGAATTTTTTATAAACCCAAGCTTGCTATGATTAAGCGTAAATAAAACAAAGAAACTAAACATACAGGTTTTATGTGCGTATTCAGATTATTTATTATTAATAACGTTATTTATTGCAATAATTCTTACTGTATATCTTGATTAGATATACAGAAAGATTATTGATACGAGATTTCAAGATTATGCGCACAATTTCAGGTACATTTAAGATTCATAAACCGCCTTTGAAGTATAAATAAAGGCCATCTTATGTTTATAGATTTTACTTCAAAATCTCCACTCGCCTGATCGGATTTAGCAGTAGGGTTCTATACCATAAGTTTCAAATATTTTAGCCGTACCTATATAGAACGATAAAACCCGATTAAACATAATATATGTAATATAAATTAAATATTATGTAATATTAATAGAAAAACTGAAGTATCAGTCTGTAATTTCAAAATAGACCGCCAACATTAAAGTGTACAAAATCATAAAGGAGTTATTCTATCCCTGTCAGTCTGGCTACCTCAGATAGACTTCGAAAAGAGTCAACGGATTTTAATGAACATATTTAATGAAGTTAAAGCAGAAATTTTGTCTTAATTTTTCCGTGCTTCATTTCAATATCATGCAGGGTTCAGAAGTATAAATGATAAAATCCAAGTTATAGTATAACAAACTGTTTTATTACTTTTCAATTAATTGTTTGATTCTGATCAGAAATCTAGACGCACTTATGTATGATAATAAAACTGACTATGTAGATATTTACGAATAAAATACATTACTATAGTAAGTATTGGATATAATAGCGTAGTTATAGTCCAGTCGTCGACTTATACTTCCAACCACACCATTAACATGGTGCGTTATTAAGGTCGTATCTCGTAGCCGGAGTTCTGACATCCCCGCGTTCCATTAAAAGAAACCATAAAATTACATTATTATGTGTTAATAACATCAAGTGAAAGAATGCCCTCAAGGTTTCCCTTGACAAATTAACAATTAACATTCAAAACGTGTGGTTATTTTTCCATACGTTATGCGCGTAACGATTTATATATTTTTATCTTTCTCCACTTATCCGTCAAGATTGTGAGAATATTTAAAACTAATTATTATTGATTGCTTGTACTTGTTTTGTTGTTGAATGCACGACACGCCTTTATATTAGAACTAATACAAAATTGAGTTACCTATACACCTAGGTAGGTACCTAAAATTATTTTTAAAACAATTTACATACTTTAATAGTGTGGTTGTAAATATCTTGTTATTTTAAAATGCCTTAGTAAAAATAATTTAAATTAATCCTAAAATATATTGATATGCATTTGAAGTGTTAGAAATATATCATTATTCTCCATGCTTGTACAAAATCTAGGAGATAAGGTAGAAGACACTATTCATCTTAAAAAAAAAGTCGCGCTTTCAGAGATTTTAGATCAGTGTACAAAGTTATGACAACATAATTTTATACAAGTTCAGCAGACAGGCAGACGGCCCACCTGATGGAAAGCGATAGAATTTATTGTTACGAGTACATACATTACGAGCACATACACAATATCCTTTTAAATCCCTGTGCCCACCATATTTAGAGGAACTTTTTAGTTTCCTCTGCCAATCTCATTCTTGCAATTTGCGCTCAAATGTAAATATTCTGCTAACGATTCCCAAAAAAGTTCGACCATCATAGGAAATTCTTTTGTCATGCAGGCTGTTCGCCTATGGAACTCCCTCCCGTTGACAATCAGACAAGTGTAAAATGCAAGGAGAGATTTGAGTAAGAAAGTACCAAATATTAACTATTTGGGCAGGGTTTTCCCTTATTGTTCAGCCTTTGATGTGAATATTCACACAGCACACTAAGCAATGAACACAGTCTAAACTCCACTACGCCTTTTATACGAAAAATCCTACCTTACAAAACAATAACATTGCATCATTGCTAAAAATAGCAATTACATCATAGTGTTGCCAGGATCATAAAAACAATTATAATAATTAGTTACTGATGCACTAAATTATCTAGACGATAATTTAGTGGGCTTATAAAATTAACTAACCGGTAGAAAACGGTAATTTAATTGTAAATCGAATCATTTGATAAATCGACTAAAAGTATTATCTATGACGATTGTCTATGTCATATTAATATACACTATGGTTCTCATGACTACTGTGGTGGACATCTTGTAACACAAGCTAAATCCATTTCTATATTTAAACACTTGATCACTCACCGTTATTGGTCTCTTGTTTTTTTTATTAATAGTCTTGTAAATGTTTTCATATGGACAACGTCATTGGCTTTAATATTATTACCTGATCTTATTGTAACTTTTTATTTCGTATGTTATATTGTAGCTGTTTGTTGTTCCTTTAAATAATAAAATAATAAAATTAAATTTAATAAAAATTATATATAGGTATATATTATTGTTCGCATGTATATTTATTTTATGTTATTATAACTTATTTAATTATTTATCTATATCTGTACTAGTTTATTTTTTTGTTTTTTAGTAGTAGATACGCCACCAAATATTGTTTAAATTTATTTTTATGGACACCGGGTTGCTTGGCAGAGATCGCTATGAGCGATAAGGCCGCCCATTGTTCCAATGCAAATGTATCCATATTGTCTAGATTTAAGTTTATAGTGAACAATAAACAGTTTTCATTCATTCATATGTGTCATCTCCCAATAGGGGAGCGGACAGTCAAATCAACTGAGATATTCTTTGTGCGCTTACAGAACGTCGCATCCTCATAGATTTGGTAGGTACAAGCGTAACTACTTATGACTTCATAAGTTGGTACAAGTAAAAGAAGTCAAATAGCAAATTAATTTATTATTTGAATAATAATTAAATTTATTTTTATCAAGATATATTAAAAATTAGATGATAATATGTTATTTTAATTCCTGTCCTTTTATGTGCAAAAATTAATTTAGAATTCATTATGTGTCCGCATCCCTATTGCAGCTTTTTCTAACATGATAAAGCCTCTCAGGTGATTTTGCTATCGAATACTCATATTGTGATTTAGGTAAACTCAGTAGGTAACTCCTATATTACATAATCCGTTCAATGCGTGCAAAATTTTATTTCGTCGTACTGAATTTGCAAAACAAACAGCTTATAACACGGTTTATTTTAAATGTTACTGTTAATTCAGTAATTGACTTTTAACTCCACTGTTTGACAAAAAAAATAATCGTTTTTAATGCCTTAATGGTATTTAAATCGATTCTAAAATTAAAGGACAAAATTGTTTGTGAAAGTTGTTTAAGCAAGGCCTCTTGTCACTACGCTCCTGTTTAAATTAAACGTATAATAAAAGCGGTGCAAAAGTTATTCTGACGTAGAATCCAATGGAATAGATAAAAAATATATTTATTTACGGAAGGCCGCGGTATTTTGGTCGGTTTATCTACGTTCCGTATGCCGTGTGTAGAAAGCCGAAAGGCATTTACTCTTTAGATGTCTCATAAAATTAGTATCTAACTGCTTTGCGTATTATCGGACCTGTTTTGAGGCAAACCGAAGTGGGTAGGCCTGAGGTGGGCAGGTATTAGGTATTTCAGAAGATTAAGATTACGTTTGACACATCCTTGGGATTTTTAAAATATATCCGCCGTCGCAAATATTGCGCTTGTCTTATTAAGTAAAGGCGCCGTGGTCATTAAATCCGTTTCCCTTTTTTCGGTTTAATTATAAATTGAACATGTTACTTTGAATTATATTATTAAAATCTTAAATAAGCCATATTGTCTGTGATAAAATGTCTTTTTAAACTTTTCCCACTGACTTTGTTTTGATATTTCAGAATAAAGGTCTTGTTTTAGAACATTACTTGTGCCCAAATTGATACTCGAGGTGATATTCATCCACATTAGAAATGATTTGGAATGTATGAAGATTGTAGCTTCACGAAGTCGCAAAACAATCCAGTTTTGTCGATTGTCATGTGAAACGTTTAGTTCAAAATGTGTACCTATCTATTGTTTAGAATACGGGTTTGCTTATACCTATATAGTTAATGATTCGAGAAAATATTAATTGGATAAATTACAACGCTATTTCACAAAAACTCTTAGAGATGATTCGATGACGAGGAAAGATCTAAAGAATTTTATAGAATTTATTCGAAACCATTAACTAGTGTATAGAAACAATTTGGTACCGCAAACAACTGCTGTAGTATAATACTGTGTTGCAGTTGTTAGCACCCACTTCCAGACAACTCGTTTGTTATACAATTTAAAAAAAAGAAAATTAATTTGACATTTACATATTTGGATATTTTCGTGTTAATATTTGCAATGTATAGATGTGTGTGTATAGATAGATAACACTTTATTGCTCACCAAAATAAACAAACACAGAAATAAAATGCATAATTACGAGTACAAAAATTCTTGGCAAAACAGCAGGCGGCCTTATCGCTAAAAGCGATCTGCTCCAGGCAACCTAGCTTAAAATAAATTCTTAACTAATCTGGCGATGTAGGTGGAGCAGAAAAAAGATAGGAATGTACAATTTAAATATACATACTTACACTAAATATATTTGTATATGATCTAATGCTTGTATCTTTGATTATGTACCTAATAATCAAAGACTTGTATATAAAATTCATTTTGTCAGAATGCTCAAGTGTATAATTCAGTATTAATTAAGCTTTCCATCAGAATATCGCTCAAAGAAAATTAGAGTATTTTTCTAATTCTGTATCTACATTTTAAGTAGATAGAAACTTTGATCTTCCCAACTCTCAAGCAAGCCATTCATGTCATACAGCATGTTTACCATTTAGATATTACGGACTGATTTGATACTAGATATTTAGGCAAACGTAATGTAAGAGCGTAAATTATATTATTTTCATTTTATCGTACTATGAGACAAAATGTCTTTTTCTATATAGGGATTGTACACACCAATAGCACATAAATGTCTAGCTATCGCTACCAATACCGGGAAACGATATAAATATATAATTTAACCGTATTTTTAATTAAGTCTATGACAATTATACCTACCACAGTCCCAAATGCAAAATAAATAAAAGTCCAGGTATTTATTAAATTATAATTATATGAGCTTTTAGATATACATTGAATTTTCATGTTACGATATCAAAAACCAATTAGGGTCGCTATAACTGCACATTGCATGGCAATAATCGATTTTTTTAAGTTACTAAAGTAAAGCTTTTCAAAGAAATTGATTAAGAAAATGAAATTGAACAGTTTAATACAATTTACAAAGACTCACGTAAACATTCGATGTGACACTGCGGCTTACTTTGCAAAGTAAATGTTGCGAGTTAATTGAATTAAGCAATCGGAGCTACCATCATGTTAGTGGGTAGCCGACGATTCTTATTTTACCAAAATTGTAGCCAAAGTATTCAGATAAATATCTGTGAAATTGTTACTTTATAAAGGTACAGATCAAAGGCGTGATCGGAGCCACCGACGGGATTGTGTCTAAGGAACAATTTTTATTTCATTTAGATGTGAACCAAAAGGACCGGTAATTTAGTACGATGAAGGAGCCTTAACTTATATTGTATTCTACCTATAATCCCTTAAGACTACTACCTACCTACTACTATAAGTAGAATACTGAGCTTAGGTCATAAAAGTCAATGGGTAAGGTTCCGAAAAGCTACGTACCTCGCTAGATCGTCATACTGGTCCGTTGTCTGAGGTAGAAACCAGCCCTCTGATCACCAAAGAAGTCAATAAATCGTTTTTATAGATCTTTAAAGAGGCTCATGGCTTCAGGACCCCACGGTCCAAGCGTTTCATCAGCAAATGGTATAAACATATAACTCTCACCAATAGTTGCATATTTGCACCGCTTGAGTGATTCAGCTATTTCCGCCGCCGAACCGACTATAGATGTGTTTGGTAAATGTGATGCGGCCAACGTGTCCACGCAGGTCGCATTAATATTATTTTTTATTACATATTATCGGTTATTATCTAGATTAATTATGTCGCCTGTGTTCCATAGTCGCAGGCTTGCGATATCACATGTCGTTTATTTGCGCCAAAACCCGCCCGGTGTTGGGCAACTTAATCCCTCTGAGGGCCAATATTTGTGCACCAATCAAGTGTCGTATTTTATGGACGCAAGCCGACAGTAACTTACCGCAACGAACATTGACTCTCATTTAATGAGACAGCCTCGTTTTAGTGTGAAACGTAGCTTGATACATGAATTAAGCTTAGGGCAGATAGACGCGCGATTGATATTGGTTATACGCAACTTTCCACCAATTTTAAAATGTTTATATGATTGAGTAATATTGTTGAGTTTGTATGTTTGAGTTATATTAAATTTATCTATAGCAGCTTCATTTACTACTACTACTACATAGGTACTGTATTAAGGAATCGTATTTAAGAAAGTACAGAATTTCCAAAACGTTATTTATATAGTACCTAGCTAATTCAGAAAATTAAAAAAATATTTTATCCTTTTCTTTATAACTACTTTACATTAGTTGCCGCTAATATAGTTTTTAATGAATAAATGTAGATACAACAAATAAAAGAAATGATTATTATTGGATATTATGACATAAGTTTAAAATAGAATCGATTAACTTTTATACAAAGATAATTGTTATTTGCTAAATCAATTAATGTTTGATGATTTTATTAATTGGTGGAGTAAATGCATTACTAGGTAACCAGGTGAGCGATCAATATTAGTGAAACGTTTCAATTAGATTACGAAAATACCTAATGAATATTTGAAACGAATATTTTGAAACAAAATAAGATACTTAGCTAAAATGTGATACCGTTTACTTAAGAGATAAGATGATATAACTTTATTATGTAATTGTATTACTTACTATCTATTTTATTTACTATCTACAGCCTTTACTGCAAATGTGATACATAGTAAACGTAGTTACGTTTAATATCTATTTTAACACAGTTGTATTAAATGTATAATTTTAAACCATTTTGTTTAACAGAATGCTGACGGAAACAAGTCACACGTGACATTGGTAAAAAATTTTAGTTAGTTTTTACTAATCTATTTCGTTTTCATTTAACAGTAAACATACGCTGTGTCAAACATTTCATTTTGTTTATATAAAGTGGGAAGTTCGACTGTTGTTTAATTTTAGAAGCAACATAATTTCGTTGATGTCAATATCAGATTTCTTAAAAGCCGTCTTCATTTCGTTTCCAATCAATATATTACATGACAGAGCTCGATAATATATCTAAATTAGATAATTAATACTCTGGCACTAAAATGTCACAGAAAGCGAGAACTACATTTAACATCAGATAAATTACTCTTCACAATCCTTCTGGCTAAGGCTTAAAAATTAGTCGTTCTAAAGTGATAAGATAAAAAAAAAGTTAACGGTCGCTACCACGATACATAATGCTACAATATCAATAAAAATCCACTTTTTCATTTATATGCATTCAAAATAATATCCCATAAAGTGATTGATATAACGATCAACAAATCACTGAACGGACTTTTAAGAATCGATTTAAAAATAATCCTGCTTTTTTGTTGTGAACTAAAAAAGTTCCGACAAATGAATGTAGTTTTGAATATCTTAAAAAGAATACAAAAAATGTTATTTAAGAATTTTCAGTGAGGAAATAAATGCATAGAAAAATTCTTTCTTGTTATAGGAAAGGCGGGAGAGGCAGGATCACACGTCGCGTTTGCCTACATATTTTATTGGAGGCGAGATGTGCGAGAGCTAATAAACAGAGAAGACAGGTCTCAAGATATCTTTCAACGTTGGACATCTTTTAGGTAAATGAAAGTGTTATGATTCAAATCAAATCAAAGATAAGTTTAATGGAAATAAAATATTATATCAGATATGGAATATTTTACTACTTGGGCTATAACAACACGCTGATGTACCTATATAGATAATAATTATGATGGTATACAACTTTACATATTATGGAGATTTACGCACGATCGTTCTCTGTGCATGTGCATCCTTGGAACGCACTCCCGGCAGACTTGCGCTCTGCTAAATCGACTACAGCTTCAACAGACTTGTGAGGGAGCACCATCTAACCAATATATTATTTGTTGTGTGTATATATATATATGTATATATATATATATATATATATATATATATATATATATATATATATATATAATACATGTATATATATATATATGTATGTGTGTGTCTGTGTGTATATTTTATGTGGTTATTTACTTATCTATTGCATTACTATGATCACACTTATTAGTATATTATATACATTATCATTAATATAATCTTAAGCTGCACGCCAATAAATTTTTGTTAATAAGATCCTTGTCCATCCAAAGGGTATTCAATTTTAAAGAATGTGTAATATTGTATTTTTTATTACAAAATAATAAAATATTCTTAAAATTTGAATTATAGATCTATACAAATGTTTAATAATAAACAACATTCAGTTAAGAAATTGTATTTTGATCATTTTAAGTGATAAGACCGCTTATTGTTCCTGTCACATTACTTTTATTTATGAGTTATATTAATATATACATATTATATTACAAGGCCACCTATTGCTTTAACAAAGACACTATTATAATCGTGCATTTTTGTAACCGTTTATTTTGAGAGCCATCTATCTATCTGCATAGTTACTTAGCTATCTATTTTTATTCGATTATAAAGAGTCGTGTAAAATAATTTACTCTAAAATAAATATCGGAAATAAATGACTTATAAAAGTAGGTAATTTATTTATTTATTGAGAATTGGAGTGTACAGTAGGTACATTACAGTAATCAATATTTATAGCCGTTTCCCGCCCTCCTAACTTGTCTTTTCACCTTAACGTCGTGTATATTTTGCGTAGTACTTTATATCGTATCAGACGGTGCGGTATTCCCAAACTGCACTTCAGAGCTCAGCTCCGCGCCATGTACATTTATATATCAGATGTATAGTATCAAAACCTTAGTGTATGTCTGTTCCGTCTTCTTTTAGTTGATATTTGCCTTTTTACTGTTTGGTAGTTGTATCAAGATTATATAATTGTTTGGACTTATTTCCATTGCTTTTTTCAGATTTATATTACCTACCTTTTGTTCAAAATTTACCAAAAATTTAAGGGGTTAACAATTTAGCATACTTCTCCGGGGAAAACTTTACATGCTCAATTATATCTTTAAATAAAGCGAGATTTTATAGTGCTGATAGAACAGCAAGGCAATACATAGGTTTTTAAAATAACTTCTAATTTTATTGAGTTTGAAGACCTTAGATATTAGTAATATTTATTTAATATGTCTCTACTAGATTTTTGTCTATACTTTATGTTTAAGATGTTATTTATTACTAGAATATGCCCGCGACTTCGTCCACGCTTGATTTTTGCTTGATTCTCGCAGGATTCCCGGAACATAAAGTACCGCATCTTTTAAAAAAGAATGTAAGCTATCATTTTAGCGAAAATTGTGTCGGAGTAAGCTAATTCTTACGCAACCGAAAAACTAAAAATCATTCCCAGAAAAATTTCCGTGGGATTCCCGAGATAAAAAGCAGCGCAGATTTTAAGTCTAAGAATTTACTGTCGATCAGCTTAAGCCGCATTGAAATCAGCCCAGTAGTTTTTACGTGCATCCCGAACAAACAGACATGAAATCTAAAAAAAATGCATTGTGTTCTCCATCATTTATATATTCTATTCCAGTTATTTTTTTATTCAATAATTTCAATGTACAGACGCGGTATGTTTAGAAGTTTATAATATTTTAGATTATGAAATTCGAGTACCGTGGTATAATAAATACAATGAATGTAGAATATACATTTTAGCTTGGCTTCATTGAATTTCACCTTACCAAATTTTCTAAGTTTCTATGAGACAAACGAAATATTTAAATATATTTATAAAAAATATCGAAAGAATGCCTTTATATATAACATATTAACAATACACGTCCGAAAGATGCACAAAGACCTCTTAATGAGTAGGAAATTTGAGATAGATTTATAAGTTTATCACATCGGTATTCTCAATATGCAAGTTTCTTCCCTTCACCGTAAACACGTAGTACATGTAACAATATGGCCATAAAAACTAATTAAGTAATGATGCTTTCATTACAATGGGCCCCAGAGAGTTTAGTATGAAGGCTGGAATAACGTTCATAAGGCAAGTCAAAGTCGGGATATTTTATTAGTATATATGTACCTAAACATTCCACGCACCGACGCCTGTCCGTATTCCACACACGTAACCTATGTTTTACGTGAACTTCTTGTCCTATATTTATTTTATTTATTTACCTGAGCCCAAGAAAAATATGGTTTAAATATGTTAAAAATTAATCACTACGTTAAGTAGGCCTTATGAAATCTTGTCATATACGATTGTGATTAAAATGCTACAGACGTGTGGCACATAATGATAAATTATTAACGTAATGTAATTAATTTTGTTGATCTTTGTCTGCAATGAAATCATCGACGCTATTCGAAAACAAGCTTTAAGAATGAAGTTTAAGAATAAATGAAGCCTCGATGACTTAGTATAATAAGTAGCTAAAATACTCTTACTGTTTCGATAAAATGGGTTCTAACTTCTAATCCTGACCCGAGAGCATGCGTCGTTTAAGCAGATTTTCTGACCTGACATATTGCTACGGTAACGACGTAATGGCAGTAAATAATTAGATCGTAAGGTAACCTCAGCATCGAGATTAAAATGCCCGAAAACCCTCTTAGACAATTGAGACATGTATATAATTAATATTTTTGTAAATATTCATATTACCTATTTGGTTCTTTTTCAATGTTCTAAAGTTTCAACGATTTTTTAATTTTTATATTGCATGAGTTCAGCAGACAGGCAGACGTCCCACCTGATGGCAAACAGCTTCCATGGCCTATGGACATTTGTCACGCCAAAGGTGCTACCACTGTGCTGTCGCCCTCTAAAAAGAGGATGGAACCTGGCCACTAATGCCGAAACACAACTAAAGGTTGCTATGGCGGCATTTGATAGATCAGGGGTGGTAGCCATCCAGATGGGAAAATATCCTACCACCTGGCTGTGGGTTGTTTTGTCCCGTTTTGTCAGAAAATTGCAATCTTTCTCCGTTCTTGCACAGGTGAAAAGGTTCTTATTAGATATGAATCGATTATCACAAAATTTAGTATACCTATATCAAGTTGAATATTATGTACATTTTACAAGGATGACAAACAGAGGACAAAATGTAATACTTTCCAAAGAATAGAGTTTCGAAAAATTGCGATGGAATCCATAAACAACTAATTTAAAAATTAAATAATTTAATCTACTCTGTATTTACTTCTTTTTCATAAGTGATGGCTAGATGATTCAATTGTCACCATCGGACTTGTATAGACTTGTGACTGTGACCAGGGGCGTAGCTACCGCCGTATCAACCGTATCAATGATACAGGGCCCCAAGGCTCCAGAGGCCCCCAAAGTGTGTAAGTAAAAATTTCTAAAATGTTCGTATCTATAATCTTTTATAGATTAATAACAAAATAGCTGCTGAGCAAACAAAAACGGCTATCAGACTTGTCAATGTAGAGGAAGAAAATTTAGAAAAACTGAAATCTTCAGCTAATGATGATTTAATAAATAAGCTTGCCGAAAAAAAGCAAGAAAAGTTCAATCTTTTATTTGAATTGTTTGTCTAACTTAGCTCCTAGGGGCATTAAGTATAAGTAATAACTTATAATCTATATATAATTATTTTAATTCAATTCGAGCATTTTGTTGTTTCTTTTATAAAAAAAACTTTACCCTTCCTTTGGGCCCTCTAAACACATTTTATACAGGGCCCGTCTAAGGCAAGCTACGCCACTGACTGTGATATATTAATTTTTCGATACATACTTGTTACGATTTTTCAGAGTATACTTATTTAAAGTACCTTTTAATTATACCTACCTACCAATGCTAATATTGTAGAAACATAATTACGTCTCTTAATAAGTCCTGATATCTTCATTAAGACGACATATAATTTATTCCCATTTTTATGTTCCCGATGAACGAGTTTCATTTTCACCTGGATGTGTGTGTGTTAATGTAATAAATAACAAGCTTAATTGGATTCATACTAAAATGTGAATAAAATGCAATGTATATAGGATACTGATAGCGGGTTCAAACGTTAAGGACATTTTTAATTAGCTGTAGAGTCGTTTTTTAATTAAATTTATTGGCCGATGCATTATCTTAAAGTAACGCAAATGACTTTATCAAAAGCGTATATTTGCTTAAAATAACTTACATCAATGCCAGATTTATCTCAGAAAGATTTGTCATTACATAGTAAGATTTGTTAAAAAAAAGTATTTATAAACGCTCCCTAATAACCAGTACTGTTTAAAATCATGGTAGGTCTGCGTCAGGGATTGTCGATGGATGACCAGTTCCTATATTCTTTTATTCACTCACTTTCTTTACCTTTGCTAGAGATTTCACTTTACTTTTACGGAGATTACGAGTATGTCAAATTTTAACTAGTAGTAAGGTAAATGAGTAATAATATATAACAACCGGCCATGAGAGGTACCACTGTCAAATACTTCAATAGGTGCTACTGGTTAATTATATTGTTTCTCTTATTTATACTTATTTTAAATCTAGGTATGCCTACTAATAAACAGAATTGTGGTTCTCTCTGTGATTTAAATTGTAAATACTAACCCTTAAATGAAAACTGCTTGATGCCTAATGATAAATTACTGTTTTGAATTTATTTTGAATATTTAGATAATAAAGCGCAATGACATCTTAAATTTTCGGGTACATTTTATTTCTATATACCTACATACTATAGAGGGCATAGAAGATATAAATATAAAATCTAAATTCCTCGATATCATGACAACTGTCGTATGGATCAGAACGAATTCCTATTAGACCAACCAAACTTTTATACCAAAACATTGAAGTAAACCCACGACCTTACACGCACTCGGATTTAACAGGTGGCAATGTTAATACACATTCAGTTAGTCAGATTCTAAAGAGCTTGGCCTACAATTTGATTATCTAACACGATAAGCTTGTGTGGTCTGTTATCAAGCGACTTCCATGTAAATTGTTGTAGAACAATAATAATAGTTCTATATTAAGTTATAGGTACATGTTGATCGTAAGCAGGTAAGGTTTATGTAATGGTAAGGTAGGTATTTTATGTCGCCATGTCTGTTTGTACCTTATGACAATTATTGGAGTCTTTGTAACATCGCCACGATACAGTATCGATTAGTAGATTATTTAAAAAAACATGTTAAGATCGTATTTTCGTGATATAATAAGGTATATGAATATAAATTTCTCAAGAAAATAAATACCTACCTGTATTCGATACTAATACACGACCAAGTAAAAATATATTATTAGAAATCTAGCTATAATTTTTTAACACTTTTATGTCTGTGTCTACCGTAGTAGTGCTTGAATTTGTAAATATAAATTAGAAGTAAGCCACTAACATATCCACTAGGTATTATGATAAAAAAATCTATAGAGAATCGTGAACGTGTGGTGAATTATAAAATATTTAGTTCGTTTTATGAAGTTTCTGTGAAGTTTTCAACTCATCTTAAATGGACATGTTTTATACATACCTACTAGATAAATATAAGAGATTGTGATCAAATAATAGTATTTCTTAATACTCAAGCGTTTCACCGAATCAGTTCGTGTTGACACATACTATTATGAGTTTCTTGAAAATAAAACGCTATTCGCTAGCATTGTTACCAATGTTTATTACTATGACTATAAGTTCTTCACTTATACCCAACGAGAGTTAGATTCATCGCCCTGTGTAAATTATGTTTTCTCATCGAATAAAAGCCTCCTTCTTTTATTCCAGGAAGTCCAAAGTCCCAGAACTTTCCCAAATTGTCTGCCAGCACCATACTTGGCCGTACTACGAACATGACAATAAATACTGTTCATTTTCTTTGTAAATGTTCCTATTCACAATATTTTCATAATTTTATAGTAGGCTTGATACTACGCCAACTCGCTGCTATCTCGCTTCAAAAGCCCTGGTATTATCAGAGCTCGTAAAATTATGTAGAGTTGAGTGTAAGGCACTGAAATACTCGTTAAATGAGAACCGTGCGAGTTGGCTTAGTATGTCTCTAGTCAGCAGTTATGAAGGCCCTATTTCATGACACTACATTTTTGGGTAGCAATAATTCAAAAATAAATTTACATTGTAAGATAATTGCAAATGTAATTTAATATTGTTAAAAGTGTACCTTAACTTTAATAAAGTTTATTTATGTCTCGTGTATTCTTTGACCTTTTACCTACTCAATACAATTTATAGTCCGATAAATAATGTTTTCATAATGCATTTTGTATTCAGCACCTATACAATTTACCAAGTTACATATTGAACAAATAATTACAATAAAGTTTTAATTTCCAACAAATGTAGTCAATTATAAAATTATTAACGGAGCAAAGAGTTTCTGCGTTATTATTGTCCGCAGTAATTGCGTATATTATTATTTTAATATAATTCGATTGTGTAAAATTATATTTAGATCATACTTATATACCTACTTATGTTCTTATTTACTGTTTCAATGTTACAACAATATTCGGAACTCGACAAAATCAGAGTTTAAATTGTTCGTTTTACGATTATTGCGTATTGCGTTGGTAGGTATCTTTTGAATACAAATTTGCGACTTCATACAACTAACTACACGCAAACCACAATATAACTTTAATCCCTTATAAAATCAACTCAAAGTCAATGGAATAGAGACCATTATGGTATATCTTGAACGTAGTAAGTATGCAGTTATTGCTTACATAGGTTACAGTTACTTTACAAGATTGTTACATTATTATTTAAAACTAATAACCACAGAGTATTAAAGTTGTGTAGATATTTTTAAAAGTCAGATTATTTTATATTGAACGCCATACAAGCTATTATAATAAAAAAATATTGTGATAAAAGGAACATTATAGACACCTCATTGAATAACAATGAGTAGGTACTAGGTCCATATTGTAGTACAATAATAATATACAAGACGACGCTTATAGTAGTACTAAGGTGATATCCGACTAAATTCGAAAAGTATTTTCGAAACACAAGGCATCACAGGACTGGTCGGTATTTAAATTTTACTAATTAAGATCTTGAATATTGATTTGTACTTTTATATTTTGATATTAAGAACATATTTTTTAGACAACATTAGTAAAATATCAAAAACTTTATTAAGATCATATTTAAACAGCGGAGCAGAATCTAATAAGTAAATTTCCACAGATGTTAAGAATGCAAAATAAGCAAGGGTAGATTAGTGACATCGGGATAAGATAGTGTAAATAAATAACCGTTAAGGTGACACAATAAAATACTCTGGTATTTATTCCCAGTTTTCTTTTCCAAAGATATTGTCTGAGAATCAATTAGAGCTTAGAATATTAAAGATAGATTATATATATTAATTAATCCAAACACATCTACCATCCATACATATTCGTCTTTACGAATATGCACTGATCTTCATAAAAATGGTACGTACCCATATAGCTAGATACCTATACTACATAAATAATATTGAGTTTGAGTAAGTTTGTAGGCTTCTTTAAGGTTCTTAAATAAGCTTACAAACTTATTCTAACTCAATGTGAATAAGACCATTAAGATATGGGTATAAATGTAGGAACCTATACATAATAATATTTATTCCAGAAAATTCAAAAGTTCTTACAATACACAGAACATAACTCAATAGGTAGGAACTATAGCGGTATTGTCTAACTTTCTGCCCTGAATTAGGTCAAATTTATGGGTACTTATGGAGTTAGATATTGCAAAAATTCAGAAGCTTGTTTCTACCCCATAACTCCATTTTAATTAAAAAATAACAATAGGCGATAACAAAAATATAAAAAAATAATTTAAAAACTCAGTGATTGATAAAAACAATACATAATTCTCTATTTATACAAAACATAAAGGGAACTACATATATAATACATTTAGATATAGCGTTGCACCTAAATCAATTCCATAGTTCGTTATGTAATAATCGATTTAGTCTACTGGAAGCGAGTATAGGTAATCGGATTTTGAATTGTTTTATGGCCAATTGAATAGTACAATAAAATCGAGTTTTTATTTTTATTTTGGGGTTCCACACTATATTTGGCTATTAAATAACAACATCATTGCTTCTTGACTTAAAAAGTTATTTTATGTGAGATTGGTGCTTTAACAGTTTTACAGTAATAGGTACCTACGTAACCCAATTCATTAAACTAGACGAAATAATTATGTTACATAGTTACACTATTTTTAGACAAAATAATAAGATACTTTAAAGGTTATATAATATAGTAATATGAGTCCATAAACTTCTTCCTAAATTCCTGGGCTGAAGCTTCCTTGCTGATCTTTAACAGAACGGATAATATACCGGGCACTTCTCCCAGACAAATTAGGGGATGACAAACATGCACATCGAGTTAACCGATGTCTTGTTTGTCATCCCCTAATTGTCTTCACGACAATTTTCTTCATTTATAGAACTTTTTTTTGTGCTTTTCATAAAGTTAATTCTTAAAATTATTTTTCTATGTATACCTATCTATCATAATATTAAATTGAATTTCAATTACTTACTTGAAAACAAATTATAAAATATTATAAGTTAAAACAAGGTATTATCTAATCAAGTAATCGTACGTGAACAAAATCCTCAGGAACTACTGGTATGTCTAATAATTAACGATATACATATCTTTAGAAATAATCTTTGGCACGTAAGGGTCGAGCCACACTGCCTCCCGCCGTTCTGAAACTGCCGGGAACAATCGTTCCAAACACGTGCCGGGCCGTTTCTATTACACCAAGTTAAAGCTTATTGCTTCGTTTCGTCATTTTGTAATTCTATTCTTAGTAATTAATGAGAAAGTGCGTTTGTATGCTTTTATCTTCTGTATGGCCTTTGATAGGATAAACTGATTTTCATAAATATTTTTCAGTTCGAGTGGCAATAGGCCGGTCACGTCTATCGCAGGACCGACGGCTAGCGGAGCAGACGTGGTGTAGAGTAGAGACCACGTCTCAGTAAACGTAGTGTAGGACACCATCTAGCCCGGTGGATTGAAGAACTATGTAAGGTCGCTGGCAGGGCTTGGACGAGAAAGGCGGAAGATTAGGATATGTTGCGCAAACTAGAGAGGCTTACGTCCAGCAGTAGACTGAAGATTGGCTGAAGAATAACAAGAAAAAATATGTTTCAGACTGATAGAGTTCCAAGCAAAGTTTAAGGGACTACCTAAATTGTGTTCGTTATCATGCTTGCGCACACATTGCTGAAGATATAAAATGGTAGAATTTATCTACTTATGACAAATCTATATTACCTACAAGACACAACAATGGCAAAATTAAGTGTTTTGATTTTTTTATTTACAAAACCTCATCTGCATCAGTGATTTTTATGTAACACAGTCGTAATATTGTTGTTGAGATTCGTAGAATAACATTTGTCGTAAGTCAATTATATCAACAAGTGAGATAGGGAACTGCATTTAGGTAGTTCCTTAAATAGTTGAAGCCACTTCTTGTTGTTCAACATTTCATACATAATAATGTCTATGTTATCTTTACTTTTGTTTTTGTATTTAATGAGCAATAAAAACTCAGTATCTTTCTACGTATTAATTACTTACACATATTAGGTAGTGATGAGTTTTAGAACATTATAGAAAATTAAATACTAGAACTGGCTGGAGGCTGACTATCACACGGTGTCATCTTTATGGTTATCCCTTATAGATAATAGGGTGAGCACAAATCATACCCACCATAATAAAAATGCTAGTGTTACGCAACTCTAAATGATTCGTGTGGTTGCACAAATTTGGGCTAGTTTTAGAGGCCATACGGTAGTAACTACGATTCCTGCACCACTGTTTGTCCCAGGAAATTATTTAAGGTGTAGGTACATATAGCATTGCCTTATCGACGTATTTGTGGTAATAATTTTAAACAAGAAAACAAAGACCGACATTTATTTTCTTAAATGTTATTTATTTTCTATAAGTACAATATTCACAGACATAGGTGTTAACATTGATATACTGCAAATCCGATTATCTGGCTATCTGTTGAGGTAATTTATGACAATACTTACATGACGGTAAATAGATACCTATAGGAGGTACACTAAACCATAGGTAGGTACCTAGTATTATTACAATCAGGACCGATTTTTCAATCATCAGATAAAAGTTATCAGTCGAATGAAACTTATAACCTAAGTGAATTTAAAAGTGAAACCAGACAACTGTTTTATTCATCCACCTGACGTTTTTAATTTTTCCATTTTATTCTTTATTCTATGAATAACTTTTATCTGGTGATTGAAAAATCGGCCCTTAGATGAGCAAATTTAAATTACAATTATTATTAAGAAATCACCATTTCAGATACTCATGTAACATAAAAAATGCTACGATGTAATCGTCCTTTAGCACGTGCAATCTTAAAAAACCATTTAATAACTTAAAGGTGAAAAAATAAAATTAAAATAACATAAGGCGTAGATGTATCTGTAGAATTAAATATGTAAATCATGTGTTATTAACATTAAATTTTATTTAATTAATATTATAATATCTACCATTATTCAAGTGGATTATATTGTTTGATTAAAAGGAAAAACAAATGATAAAACGTTTACAAGAAATATGGATTTAATTTACCGGAATAAATTCGAGCAAAAACTATTCTAAGCCAATGAATTTATTTAAAAAAAATATACATACATGTAGAACAAATTTTACTATTCATGATTCAAATAAAAAGTTTTAGTAAAATAGGCTTAAGGTCAAAAACTAAAAGGTAGTAAGTACACTGGACAGTCTTATTGCTATTAGTAAGTAGATCTCTTGTAATCTTGAGGCAGATACAGATTTAACAGATTTTTTAAACTATAAATGAAGTGTGAAAAATATTATATTAATTTATCACAATCTAGTCTAGAAAGACTATTTTATATACCTAACCTAAATAAACTAACAGTATATACCATTCTTAATAGATAGGTATAAAACAATTCATATGACATTGGACTTAACATGTCACAAAGAAGCACAAAAACATTTAATAAATTCCTACCAATAATAGAAAATACTAAGACTGTTTCTGTTGAAATAAAAATCTGCTAAAACTTTCTTTTAAAAAATTTCAAAACGTAGATCGATGTTTATAACTTTTTCTGTTAACAGCTGATCAGGTTAGTTTTATGCTTCTCTACATCGAAGAAATTTACAAGACCTTCCGAGACGGATTTGCGGGTTTTACACATAAATTAAACTTCATTTATAACATGTTTTACAGTTTACTATTCCGTGAGCACGTAAGTAGTTTATTATACCCATCAATTTGATCAGACAAATTGTCAAAAGTCGATACCAAGTTACTTAAATGAAACAAGGGCATTATAATTACTGAACCAATATGACTTAATTGTATTATCCAATATTATATATATTAAGTATTTATTTGTATTAACTATTAAATTAAAACTAACAAAATAATAAATTACATACCTACTATTATAAAAAATATACAGAACCATATAGTAAGTAATCTATCTTTTATTCACTAGCAAAATGAAACCAAATAGATTTTTATATTCTATGAAATGGTTTAACAGTAATTTCACGAACGTTTAAATCAATCTAATGACTTTGATCACGCTTTTTCATTCGTCAGTGAGTTTATGGCCATCCGTTTATATATTTATCGGTAGTTATGTCGGCAATTTTCAAATTTCACAGTCATAAATCAAAATCGACGCGCGTTTGTTTCTTTTTCTTAAAATTAGGTTATTTTTTATCTATGTCAAGGTTAAGGTCACACACGTGGCTTGATATATAATATATTACAAAATCTCAATTTCAATATCAAATACCACGTGCTCTACGCTCTTTTGAAAATAATTGTTATGAAATTTCTTAACTCTTTATGTTTCACGATAAAAATAAACCTATTATCATATAAAACCCATTCTAAATCAACCCAATTAGAAACAGCTGACTCCGCTACGGAACAATTATTACCGCCACCTAGCGGTAAGAAGAAAATCTGCACTGTCACCCGAAAAGCGCCATCTCTGCGAAATAGCTTGCAACTCATCAAACGTGCACTTCCACAGTGACAACCTTACCGTACTCGCTCACACATATGTGATTCGACAGAGGTAAGAGATACTGCAAAGATGTCTTCTAAATGACATTTTAACAATGCCCTGCGCTGATTGGTCAATTCGAATGTGGGCAAATATGTTTTTTCTTTCTGCACCAATCAGGGGATGCAGGCGTGAGTCGCATAGTCGGCCATGCAACTTTAGGCGGAGCTTTGATGTAGACCTCCTTAATATTCCTGACGTATACAGTCATTTGAGTTATAGCTGATCGCGTAGGACTACGTGTATTTATGAAAAATCTGCTGAATTCCCTTTTTCTGTGTGACATTTTTCGCACATAAGCAATGCTGATTTATCAGAATGTTATAATAGAAATGGATAATATTGGTTATGTTTATCGGCTTGCCATAACCTGTTAGGGCGTCGGCGGACGAATAAATGTCGAAACCTTCACATTTAAAACTACTTTTAATCCTTGTTATAGGCAGGTAAGTTTGTAATGTGTAGGTATAATTTAGTAACCGGTTTTATCATTAAAAGTAAATATGGGAATAATTTAAATAAGATGCACCTACCAGCAGGTAAGTGTAACCTATAGGTATACAAGTAAAAAGCGATACATTTTTATTTAAATAACCCCATGCCACTTGTTTGATATAGGTAGGTATTTTAAACAAAATCTTTAAAGATCGGTAGGTATATGTAGTTCATTTGAATATAATAGATATAAATTGGTGCGAATAAGTAGGTAGGCATAATATAAAAACGGAATAACAAATAAAGAAGTTAACAAATAAAATAATTTCCAGTAGCTAGTTGAAAAAGAAAACAATCGTAAAAAATAAACACAACAAAGTTCACAAATGAAAGCAAAAGAAAGTGTAAAGAAAATAAATTCATAAAGCTTATACTAGGTACAGTCATAAGCAAATATTGTTATTTACCTGTGTAAATGTTACCAACTCATTTCGGTAACAGTAACAAAATAAACGTTACTCGTATAATAATTTTATGTGTTATAAAGAACGTGTTTATTACAACCTATGGAAATTTGAACTTATTTGAGGTGTTTAGAGCGTAATAAAAACATTATTAATCAGCGGGGCAATAAAGCCACTTTCCCAAAAGAAGTGAAGCGGCGCTACGAGCCGACAAGTCGTAAAACAGCTCTTGAATGAAACGTCGAACCATAATTGGCACATTAAAATGTCGTCCATTGACAAAATTTTATTGACACATTGTAGGCAGGATAACATACAACAGGTGACCGTAGGTTTTTACGAGCAAACTGAGGCGCGTGCCACGCCATAAACCGACAACGAAATCGTAAAGTTGTAAGGAGCTGTTTAAATTGCCCCCTTAATAGTACATTATATTATCAATGACGTGTTTAGTTTTATGTGATCCGTTTTATAAGCGCCAGTCTTGTAACACTTGATTGAGATTTAGCAACAAAATTATTTAATGTTTTGTAACTACTAGACAGATCGTAGCCTCGATAAATTATGCTCGCCTCGCATTAATGTTGTAAATAAATAATATTAATATATCTATCTAATCTGTAGTTCACACTCATATATATGCAGGTATAATGTTTATTCATATATATATATATATATATATATATATATATATATATATATATATATATATATATATATATATATATATTCTGTCTTCACGGTCTACTCAATTAACGTATTTGTAATGAATTCATCTCATGCATTCATAAGTGTGTTAATAACATATAAAATAAAATGTTCATACGGGATGCAGATTCAAAAGTTATATAAGACATTGCAACATAGGAATACTATAAATTCAATTAGTACCTAAATAAGAATACCCTTATAGGCTCGTTTATGGTCTGAAGCAAGCAAACAGACTGAAGGCTCACCTTATAAAAAGTGGTTACCGTGACCTATGGACGTTTGCTGTTTTATATACAATATGTTAATTTCTATTTTACGGATTTTACTTCATTTAAGGCTACTCTATTCACCCTTATAACTATAATTATATAGGAGTTTTCTAATAACTTACTCAAGACAAATAACTTGTTAAAAACACCTTTACATTTTTTCAACAATTAACGCAATAGAAAGCTTCCAGTTTATTTTGAGCATCCAGAAATAAAACATAAAACAATTCGTGTAGCCGATTGTACATAACCATTCCCTGTAGGTTATTACTGGAGGCAGAATATTTAGGGTAAGGCTGCACTGTATATTGTTAACTATTAAGGTTATTTGTATGTTTGCTTATAGATAAACGATGCGTTAATTACATCGTGAAGACTTTAAATATCTATTGACGCACTTTTTGCAGAACTCCAAATATAAATTGATTTTAGTTTATAAATTTCTCAGAGCAAAGTTTGTGTCTTTCATTTTCAATGGAATCGATAGTACCTGTGTAAATCTACCGTTCACGTTTGTCCAAGACCTAGGGCCAATTAAAAGTCAATGGTATAATACTCAATATAAGTTTTCTCATGATGCTTTAATCACCAGCACGTGATAAATATTTGGTGAAAAACTTACCAAAAGTTGTAGGTAAACGTATCTCTACGTTATAATTCGAACCTACATTATTGTGATAGAGTAAAGATACATTACGCAATGAGCTATTAGGTACAACGTAGATAACTGCTTATCTATATAGATAATATCTATCGTATATTTTATAGTAGGTATTTTGTTTTGTTTGCGCGGTTGTTTGATTAAACATTAGATTAAAATCTTGCTTAACGACCGTTCAAACTTTCATATAAAATTATCCGGTGCTTAATTTGATAAATATTTACCTAATAAGGTAAGAAGTACGCAGAAATTCTGCTTTAGGTATTTCTTCCAAAGATTAAGACCCGGGAAATAAATTGAATACGAATTGTGCATAATAAGTACTTTTGCTACTTTTGAATTATAGTATGTGTCCAAACCTATTTGGACATGAACCTATTCTATGTTATTCTTTAATTTAAGTGTTTCTTTTTCTTTTATTTTTACTTCTGTCAATATAGTATCATAATAATAACACGTATTACACGAAAGGTTTTCTTTTATATTAGTTTATATAATTTATTAAAAATCAGTTTTATCCAGTATGAATAATAAATAACAGTGTGTTTTTTGAATCTTTCATTTTATTCAAAAGAAATATTACATTTCCATCATTTTAACAATAACAATGAATAGTGAAACTCGCCCTTAGTAAGGTATAGCTGGCTAAAATTAGGCAGGTAGCAAGTGTACTGGAAACATTTGTATGTAACTGGGCATACCCTCATTAGTTTAGGTGCCAGCCTAAGTATTAATACGCAACATTGAGCAACAAATCAAAAAAGGAGTACCTATCTATAACATAATAATTCCCACTTATTGAAATAACTTATGTAGTTACTTCCTCTATCTACGAAAAATAACAAGTTCGTCGTTAGTCTTTGTAAAGAGTTTTAACTAATCGTTGCACTTGGAATCGCTACTATTCAGGGCAACGATTTATCAATTAAATTTATCTTTCACTAGTTTATTATTTCACGCCTAAATAAAAGAAACAGAAAATTGAAGACTTAACTCTCAAAATCACTAGTAATACCTTTTATTTATGATAGGTATATAACCTAACCTAACCTATCTGCTTCCCTCTTTCTTAAACCATGAAAGAGGTTAAATTGAGAAAATAAACCTAACCTATCTATTTCTTCTGTAAAAAGTGTACCTACTAAGCTCTGAGTGTGACAGTAAGTCTTCTAATTAAACTTATTAAAAACTACAGGTAAGTTATTATCTACCTAAATATTCATCAAAGTGTATTTTTTCCTTAACGGATACTGAATTCCAATTTTGCAATAAAGTCGAAAAAACTGTCTACCATATTAATTTTGCATAGGTATAGATATGTATATTATTTTATAGTGTTGCTGATGCAAACAAAATAAATTATAAAAATATATAGATACTCATGCAGAATTTAAAAACCATGGCATATTGACTGTTAATTATGATTCTATTCAATATCTATTATTTAAGAGCTATGATCTTGTCGGTGGAGCCTCCTTCAATCTTCTCTATTATAGGCCAGTTGTTCTACTTCTATGTACGGCACGACACCCACTTTTTCTTTTATTTGATCCATGAATGCTCGCCTTGGCCTTCCCTTCCCTCTCCTTGCTTCCACTTTGCCTTCGATGGACGTGCATAAGAAGGTATCATATCGTAGCAAATGGCCAAACATCTTCCCCCTTCTTTCCTCCAGAGTTTTTAAAATTATTCGTTTCTCCTTTACTATATCCGGTACTTCTTCATTGGTCTTCTTTTCTTTCCAACTTATTCTCTCCATGCGTCTCCAACACCACATTTCAAATGCTTCTAATATATCGCGATCTCTTTTTTGTCATTGTCCAAGCTTCACACCCGTATAAAGCAATGCTCCAGATATAAATTTTATTTAAACTTTTTTTAATGGATTGTGTTATTTTAGATACTTGCCATAAATTGGCCGCATTCAATATACCTAATTATTAAGTTGGAAAAAAATCGATACAAAAACTTTACGACTTTTTTTACTTAGCCTAAGTTATCAGAAACAGTTCAAGTCTAGCGATAACACTCATAACTAAAATGATTCAAATTTTAAAAGCTATGTTCGAATAAAAATGAGCAGGCACATAAAATTACATATTACAATGGAACAATTACATTTTGGCAGTTATGTACAAATACAAAAATATCTGGCGCATCCATTTCTGGTTAATTAGTGGAGATTGTACAGCTACTCTCATCATCAGTAGGCGTCTACCCCGGAATTAGCCAAGACCGGACTTTTACCCTCCTAGTTCCTTTTAATCTAGGAAAAACGTTTTAACTACGGTTGTTTGAACATTTCTTCTCCTTTCTTCAGAAACTTTAAGTACCTGAATAAAATTAACTTAAACACTTCAATGTTGAGCTATAAGGCCTGCTGATTAGTGCGATTTCAGAGTTAAATACAGGTTTCTTTGTTAAAGAACATTCAATGATTGATTAGGTACACCTTATTAAACAAAAAACGGCTTTATTGAAAATAATGTGCGTTTTTTTAATTTTAGCGTTTTATTAAACCCTGTACCTATGTATCTACCTATCCGGCTGTTATAAAAATGCATGAGCTTTCTATTAGATGGGTAGATTACCTACTTACCTACATACATAAAAATCTTTGTTTTCCGTACAAATATGAAAATCAGAATTATGTAGAAGCCTGAAGCTTTGTTTTACATTTGTCCTATATTGAAACCTAGCTTACTTTTGTAACCCAAAAATCCCAACAACGCTATCCCAAAATATGATTCCATCATAAACCTCATAGAGTTAGACGAGGTCACTTCATTACGTGGTAAGGATCTACAACACCCACATGTCGAGCCCGCGGCACTCCTTAAGGTAGTGTCCCAACGGACGATTTTCTTGAGATTATATTTAAAAACTGCATTGGTTGTAAGAATCTGTACTTAGATATTTCTTTATTTATTACAATTTTAAATTACAGAGTATCTATGTAAATAAATCTCACGTAAGACATAATTATATATACCTACGTATAACTATGCGCGTACCTATATCCATCACTTCTTCTGTTGTATATCAATGATATATCTAACGTTCTCTTTCTTTTCACCTTTTCCCAATCATTTGGAATCGGCATAATATGTATACTCCTTTATTCTGGCGTATATAATATAATATCGTATAAGTCTTTTATCACAACACAAATCATGTCATCCTTCACAAAATCCATGCTATTTCTAACTCATTAAATTAATTCCCCGTAGTACCCGGTCATAGTCTCATTAGGTTTACCTTCTATAAACACTTCGATCAATAATAGTGTTATTGATCGAAGTATAAACATAATCTATATCTATTAATGAATAAAATTGACATGCCTGTCTGTGGTTTTAAAATATGCCAAAATTTAAGTGTAACTATTATTTATACAATTAATTAATTAATTATACACCTATAACCGTTTATAAAATTTCTGTCTGTCTGAAAGCTTGTTTTGAACAGCTATTATTAAATATCTCCATTGCCCCAATGCCATTACATGTACATATTTTTTTTTAATGTATTGCTTAATTTTTTAACGTACGTCTTATCATTCATAATGAGTCATTTATAATTTCAGTTTAACAACTTATGTGTAAAAATAATTTGATACTTTGCTTGCGGATCTCACTTTCAATAGGTACTCTAAATATTATTTCTAAGTTTTAACACTGCAGTCACAGCAGTTTTACGCGTATTAAATTAGATAATTTAATAGCGATCTTTTATAGAAATACACGTAAACAGACAGGTATAATAGTCCATACTACGTTGAAATGTCGTCAGTGCATACAAGTCCTAAGCTAAGATTTCTATCTTATTAACTTAACGCTGACCACATGATTCAGTGTACCCAACAATGTCGAATTTCAGCAAAATACATTTAACTCCATAACATATTATACTTTCTTATCCAAGAAAATTAAAGATTATAATATAGCACGCAATTTACTTTGAATACGACAAAGTTTGTTATTTAAGTTTATTTATGTGTTTTAACGAAATCTCAGACACTGCCATTCTGATTTCAATAAATTATTGACTTTAAAAGATTATCTAAAATAACTGGATAGATAGTGAAATATCGCGGTTCACACTGTGGAAGATGGTTATATATACGTAAAAAAAAATCTTACCATTTTTTCCACGCTCTTTTGGTTTCATCCATACAATCGCAACTGCAATTAACAGATAAATATTCAGTTAACGCATTATTTAAATGAAAAATAGGCAATAAAAGTTGAAGTAATACACAACACACACTATTTGTATTCTGATGTATATAATAAAACTGTCATAAAGATTGTTACTATCCGAAAAATTGTGATAAATTTAAAGCGAATAAGACTATTAATATAAAATTGTTAAATTATTACCAGTCCAGATATACTGTAGTACCTGTTGTTTTACAACTGGAAGGTTGTTATTGATAAATTATTACTTGGCTAAAATAAACTCACATTGCCAATAACCGTAAATAATGCGAATATAGTTTTAAAAGACCGGAATTATTTTTACGACATATAAATGGAGTGCCCATTTATATGTCATAAAAATAATACCACAGTTTCACACTACCATGCAGTAGGAAAACATGGCAGGTGGCATTGCCCCCTATATGGTATATATATTCACCGCCATAAACAAGATTAGTCTTAAAAAAAATACATATATTTGCTATCGTGTACGTGTCAGTCGGTGTCATCGTTAGCTATTACTCGTAGTTATTACTTTCAATTACTAGATATAATTAATACCTCACAGGGAGGTATATTAATAAATACCTACTGCAACATCTATAGATAGTTTTTCAGATTTGTTGATGATAGTGTAATAATAATAAAGCTAAAGCATGTGGACTTTTCGAATTTAGGTAATTGTGGCTTAGAAAAGAGAAAGATTCGGGATGACTTTTATTTACAATTACTTTTCGTCACAATCCTATCGACACAGCTTAATATCTTTTTATCTCAGCTATCATGTATTGTAAGATTATATAAAAAAAATTGCAAACAATGAACACGTGGATTAATTTGGGAAACAACGCAGGTGTCGTTTAAATTTTTCTAAATAATTTAATAAAATTGAAGTCGTGTTGTATTATCATGGTGTATGAATTTAAATTTTAAATAGGTACGTAATTTCTTTATTTGGGAATTTTCTTGGCGACATCTGGAAATAAGCTTGAAATACTATCATCCATTTCCATCGACAACGGCCTAAATTGCTTTACAATCGACGTACTTACACCCGTCACTTTACTGTATGGAAGTTAAACTATACTATAATGGTATATTCTGAAAGCATATTGTTTTCAATGCATATAGGATCGTTTCCGACATCTCAACTAGTCTCGGAAGCGTCACCAACTCGGGCCACACCGTAAAACTCGTCTGCAGCTAGTCTACAATTTTTATTACCCACACGATACTCGTATAAAAATAACCATCTCGTGCACACGCTATTATTATAAAATGATATACACTTTACGAGGCGAATATTTACGTTTTTATTTCAAACGTTTATTGCCTGTTGTGCAACTTAATAGCGCACTTGAACTTGCGAGGCTAGTGACACCGTTTGATCCAAATCGCGTTTTATTGTTTTACTCAATGGACGCACGAATTTTACGAGCGTGTCGTAATCTGTGACGTGGACGGTTATACCTCTGATACGTCCTACGACTTCAGTCATGATTTATTTATATGCGACTTTCCATTTCGACGCGTCTAGAATAAATAGCATGCGACTCGGACAACTTTTATTGAAACATAATAGTCGATTAATCGTTTGATGCACGCAGTTATTAACTACTGTTTTATATCGATTATTAATGCCTTGAACAGCGTATTCACGTCTCTCGTGGCCTGAGCGTATACACGCTACTCCCTAATATTAAAAGGTTTCATTTTCGATATCCAATAGCGTAAATTTTGAAAGCAACTCTTATTTAAATTGATCTGAGTTGTTTTTTTATAGCTGAAGCACAGCAGACAGGCTGACGGGCCAGATGTGATGGAA
Source organism: Dendrolimus houi (assembly GCA_039645545.1). Taxonomy (NCBI): domain Eukaryota; kingdom Metazoa; phylum Arthropoda; class Insecta; order Lepidoptera; family Lasiocampidae; genus Dendrolimus; species Dendrolimus houi. The sequence goes on along the minus strand of CM077125.1, from coordinate 14,744,848 downwards.
AGTGGTTACCGTCGCCTATGGAGATTAGCAATGCCAGAGGTGCTGCCAATGTGCTGCCGGGTATATATTGCACCAAAATCCCAAAGAAACCATTACAAAGCATTATATGATTACGAGTATGATCCTACATACCTACATACATTTATCATCAGTAAGGATTTAAACACATTTTTAATGGGATAAATTATGTTTAGAAGTAACTATATTATAACATCAACAATTCTAGCAAAAATTTGATGGATGACCTTTATTTGAACAATTTGTTTCTAAGAATTCGAGATCGGAAAACGATAGGTCGACGATGGGATCCTCTCACTTCACTTATCATTCCTTAATAACATTGTTCCCCACGGTGTCCTTATGAGTAGGCGGAAAGAAAATAGTGCCAGACCTCTCTAGGGGTCGGAAAGTAGAATTTGCATTACTTATATTCATATTTCTAGGAAGGTGAGCTTTGCCGGGGGACAAATAATAGGAGGCTTGCATCTGGGCCCGTATTAAGGGACATCTTTTTATTCGCTCGGAGCTTTGGTAAATATTTTTGTTATTGCAATACGTGTCCCTTGGAACAGAGTCTCCTATTTCCCAATATTTGGGTCTTCGATAGAAAAATTGGTCGAGTAACCACGTATTATTGATACCCGAAAGTTTCTCTTACGTCTTGGATCTGTTTCGATGATGTTTTATTTTATATATTTATACAGGTCAAGATCTAAAAGAGATTGGGAAAGGTCAATGTATAAACGATATTAAAATGGGCTATTTCTATAATCAATTGTTTATTTAGCTACGCTTACGAGTTCTACTATATATCTAGTACTACAAATATAACATCTAAATGCGAAGTGACGTACGTTCAAATCTAGCTTAAGCAGTTATTCTGGCTTATTACAATTACCACATGCTGACACTGAAGGAAAACAACTTGAGGACACCTGCATTTTGAGATAACTGATGTATAAAACCGATCAATCGACTTTAGACATGCCCGGTGATTTATGCACTCCATTCCTTTCAAATATGGATGCTAATTGCTAATATTCAGTAATGGGACCTATTAGGTACAGGATGACAATTTAAAAAAAGATATATGTAGTATATTTACCTAGGTACAATTGAAATAAAATATGTTACACAATTATAAAAGAGAAAAGATCATGACTAATATACGGGTTTATTTTCGTTATTAGGAACCTTCCCAAAATGCTGAGCGTTGGAACGTATGTCCCTCTGGTGGTATTCTTTAGTCATATCGGGTTGAATTATTTATCAGTAAATAGATATTTATCAGTTTTAATGGATGTTCAATTCAATATCCATAATGAATAGAGAAGTGGACGATACGTTACGTATCAGTTTAGATACTACAGTATTTTATCGTGTCTTAATTATTATTGATACTTAATTTATTCTAAAGTCATTTTCATAAGAACCTCATTATAACGTGACAAACAAGGACATTACGGGCACAGTTTACGATCACAAAATACAAATTGGTTTAATAAAATAAACTGGGATAAAGCGAACGATGAAATTCGTAGAATCCGAAACGCCATCGCGAATATTTTAAATACGGCCAAAAAGTCAAAATTTTAATCAACAAATACAAACTTTCTATAATATGTGTGTGTGTAAACACCGTTTTTACATTACATATAGCGATGGTAAGCGAATATGTGAATAAATAAGTAAAATTATGTGACAGGGCAGACCCGACCTTACTTTCAAGTACTTTGAATTTTGGGAACCAGAATGGATCGAATGTATAAAATTCGACGTTCATTAGCCACTTTTCGTTTCTTGTTTGTTTCGTATTTTAAGCAGAGACGGTATAATGTTGTTATCTCCTACAAGATGGGGCGGCGAGATTGCGAACGGAGAGTGCTCTTGTAACGGCAGCAAAATATATTACAGAATACGCTTAAAACACTGGATTATTTGATTTTTAACTTTGATGTAGGTATAATACCTACAATGTTTAATTCTAATTTAAAATGAATAGGTACATCATTAGGTATAGGTAGGACGGTGGACTTCATGATCTATTCTTTTGATGTTTCAAAGGACCCTGGTTTGGCTTCTGGTAAAAAACATGTACAGAATCTTTCCGTTATTTACTCTAATATGGGTGTCATTGGATAAGGCTCAGAGTTGTTCTTTTTATACAAGCACTGCTTAGGTAAGGGTAGGTATATTAGGAAAAAATCATAATGCAATGTCTTAGACGGCTGATTTGAAAAAATACTAGATATTAAAAACAATGTTTTTATCTGCTCTTATAAATTTACTCTTTCATAACCGACAACTATGTAATATAACAACAAAAATATTTATGATTTTTGAAATTGATCATCTTTTATAGTTTACAAAGAAATATGTTTCTAAAATGTTTGAAATACTACAGAATTTGTACCCTTAAAACGTTTTCTTTATTATCCTACTATAAAGGTATCAAATATCTAATTAATTAAATAAATACGTTAACACTTAAGATAAAATATCCAACACAGAACATTCTGTTAATTTGCATTAATGATAAGCCAAAAAAAGTAATATTTGCATCAAAAGTTCTACTCCAAAAATAATTGAAATATGCTGCAATCGCGGTGATCTCACGAAATACGATGACGCGTACCGACCCCACTGAAACCTGTCTTTATAAAGGAAAAAACTAAAATCAAATGTTTATGGGCGAGGTTGTAATATCGACATTTTGTAAGCCAACGCTTTACTAAACGTCAGATTTGGTAAATAAACCTAGTACCTAATGACTGGGGCCGCCCACCGGAACATTCACGGTTTAATCGATGGATTAAATTATCTATATAAGGGTTTACTGTATACCTACATTGCTATATTGCAATGTAATGATCGGAGAAGTACACGCCTATTTACCTTTTTAATTATATGTTGATGAATTCATTCATATTGGAAACAATTGTGCTTCAAAACACCCGAAACAAATTGACTTGTAAGCACAACTAATAAAGTAACACCATAGGTGAGATAGATAAACATACACCTGTCTACTCATAATATAATAATATTATCATTTTGACCGCTTCGATCATCGAACGCCATTGCGCTAGATTATATCAAAAAATTATCTAAGCATTTGCCACGATATAAATAGGTACTATAGCCCGTTCGGTCACGTCACCCAAACCCGGTTTCGCTCGCTGGCTTTATCTATCTCATCTATGGCTATACATCTGAGTCCAATTATGAACTAAATACTTTAAGATATGCCATTACGTAATATAACGATAATAATCGGAGCAACCGAAACTATACAGATGCGAAAAATGTCTTGGAAAACTATCGGAAAATCTACAAAAGCGCATAAAACTAAATTAAAGACTATTTCGATTATCAAAAGAAATTGTACCTAGTAGAAATCGAAATTGAAACTTTTGAATCGCTTGAATTACACAAGAGTCGCAGTCGCGTCCTGACGGAATGACTCTAATTCCCTGGCAGCGTGGCAAGCCTTTGGTGTGGGATGCGAATTGCGTAGACACGTTGGCCGCATACCATTTACCAAACACGTCTAGATCAGCCGGTTCGGCGGCAGAAACAGCTGAATCACTCAAGCGGCGCAAATATGCAACAACCCTCATTGAGAGTTATATGTTTGTGTCGTTTGCTGTCGAGACGCTTGGACCGTGGGGTCCTGAGGCCATGAGCCTCTACCAAAATTTGTCGAAACGACTCATTGACTCTTCAGGTGATCAGAAGGCTGGTGCTTACCTCGGCCAACGGATCAGTATGGCGATCCAGCGAGGAAACGTAGCCAGCCTTCTGGGCACCTTACCCATAGAAGACGGTGATCTAGGCTCAGTATTCTACTTATAGTCTTGAGGGACTATGGGTAGAATACAATACAAATAAGTTAAGTTTTCTTGCATTGTATTCGATTGTATATGTAGAAACAATATAAATAACATAAAATATGAAGTTAATATTGATTCCTAAAAAATAAAGCGCTACAACAAATGGTGACCCAATTTATTCTGCTTCAACAAAGGGTACTTTTTATACAAATACAAATAAGAAAAACAATAGCATTTGTTTTGTTACAATACACAAAAATATCTACCTTATTTTTTACATTAATATTACAACTATAAAGCGTGACTTTTTTAAGCATAGGCATCATTTGACTCTATGTTGAAATATGAGCAGAAGAGTATTGCAATACAGAATAGATTTCTGAAACTTGGAAGTTTTTATTATAATAATTTGTCCCGAGACTTTGGCCTATTTGTATGACATTTACTTAATGTTGGTTAGTGTTGTTTTTTTGGGCTGCACAAACAAAACTACGATTGAATTTCAGCATTTTACTTATATTTTGGAACTGAATAATAAAACTTAATACATTTATAGTTTTAATAATAAACGTGTTTTTTATCTATAATATTGTAAAATTCTAAACATGCCGTGTCTGTACATTGAAGCTATTTAAAAAACAACAACTGGAATACATTATATAAATGATGGAGAACACGATGCAGTTTTTTTAGATTTCTTGTCTGTTTGTTCGGGATTCACGTAAAAACTACTGGGCCCATTTCGATGCAGTTTTCGTTGATCAACAGCAAATTCTTAGACTTAAAATATGCGCTACTTTTTATCCAGGGAATCTTGCAGGAATTTTCCCGGGAGCGGTTTAAGTTATAAGGGTGCATAAAAATTAGCTTATTCCGACACAGTTTTTACTAAAACAATAGCTTACATTTAAATGCTGTGTCTCGGGAATCCCGCGAGAATTTCGAGTCAAGCGTGTACGATGTCGCGGGTATATCCTAGTTTTTAAATAAAATTTTCACGTTTGATTTAATAAAATTTTACATATTTGCCTACAAAAAGATAAATGTTAAGGAGATGCAAGTTGGGTGAATTAAAGTAGTTGGTATAGACACATATACGTAAAAGACCGATAAGATCATTATTAAAATTTGGAGACTTTGTAGGTAGGTACATATTTTAGAGTTCTTTGTTACTTTTTACGATTATTTTTTGCTATCCTTACCAACTGCAGGAAATGCACCGACCGTCTGAGTATCGGGAAATGAGTACAACATTCGCATTCTACATAGAATCAGCTGGTCTACAATAGGGTTCGTTACGTGCACCTCGGGAATGAAAGCTTTTCCAATTACGGGGGATACGGGAAGCATTTCCATTTTAAGACGAACTTTCTACTTTGAAAACCCATACCTGTCTTTGTAAATAACGATGATTGACAGACATGGATATAGTAAAGCAAGAAAATTTAAATGCGGATTTACTTTGGATTTACAGCTTCTTTGTAGTTTTTTTTAAATTTTATATAAAGGTTTCCGTGGTAACATGAACATAAGGATTTGTTAAGAAAAGTAAAGATCTCTCGCGTAAAATATTGCTCTATGGCCCACGAAAACTATGGATTTTCCTAAATAATATGCTCACAGATCATAGCTGTGTTTCTATGATCTGTGAATATTCTCTATATTTGCTTCCAGTTTCTAACTACTTATATAATAAATTTAATGAAATTGGTTTTCTATTTGAAAATTTTTTTTTTTTTAATTGTGAAATAGTAGTGTTACTATATGAGTATGTTAATTAGATTTTAAAAAGGCCACTGTAATAATGAAATATATTGAAGCCTTTATAATAATTAATTAATTAATGTCAGAATATATTTTGTTTCTTCTAAATTAGGTAGGTACCTATAGTTCAACAACAACAACAATGTTATTGCATCATATACTATTAATACGGAATACCTTCCTTAAAACCTTTCAGCCATGTCTCACGTAAATCTTATACCAACAATAGCCCCATCTATTTTCAGTGAAACTCATTAACCATAAATAACTCTAGGATATTAACTCGAACGCTAACAAGTTCAATATCTTTAAACTTTCAAAACTACACTTGTTATAATATGAAACAAAGGCGCTTTGATTTGTATGTATACTAGAACAAGCTAGTGTTAATATTCTAGTAATATATTAAAATGTTAACTATGTTGGCTCTGGACTACCTACATAGCTGATTATGAGGAGGTGGTGTTTTATCTTTAAAACTTTTAAGATATATTATCCAATGTTTTTGTGTAAACGTGAGTACTACGCTATAGCTGATTATAACGTTCCTTGGAATATTTGATTTTAAATCGTCAAAATAGTTTCAGGATTTTTATTATGTAAGTCTAAGCAAATATATAAACAGACATTAGACACTTCTTATTATGTATTAAATACTGAATGGTTTGTTGCACCTTATGACTTCCAAATTCCAACAATTCAGTACAGATCATCATTTTATACAGACAGAAGACATTATTATCATGCTTAATAAATTGTAGTTTTATTCTAATACCTATTTCAGCGCAGATTTCTCAGTCTACATAACGACTTCGATACCACCTTTGATTATGTCGAGTACACAAACAAAGGATACGACACTAATTTCGCTTGTCTACCTGTGTTCACTTTTTAAATAGGCATAAAGTTATTCTTTTAGCTAAGTATAGGTAGACAACTCCTTATTGCATAATACAATAAAAACATAAGAAAGATTTATATATTTACAAGCTAAAATAAGTATTTCAGAAATATTCTTACCGCCAAAGCGTAGTGTATTCCAGACAACCATAGTCTCCAGTAATAACAATAGCAGCAATTTTACTGGGCTCGGGCCTCCTGATTTCAGATCAATGGATTGCATTTGTTTTATACATTAGTTGTTTCGATTTCGTTATCTTTCCGAATTAGCACATGGTAATTACCTATAACATCCCAGCCAGGATTTAATTCAAGTCACTTAAATGTGAAGTGAGTAGGTATCTTAAGCTTTAAATAGTATTTTTAGGAGATACAGATAGAATAGTGAACATGCATGACTAAAACTACATACATACTGAATGTTATCATAATTGGTTCCTTGGCTGATGATGATCTGGTTATAAATAAAACTCCTTTTCGTATTTAGATTGCTCTAAATACTTGAGATAAAAAGATAACATTATTTTTATTAAAAATATTCATATTACTAAGTATAATAAACATCATCCACTGTTATGTAACAAATAAAAAAAAACTTTTACAACCCGCTCTTGATAATCTTAAATTTTACATTTTTTATGTATTTAAATTACTTATAACGTGCGATGTTTATAATTTAAGCTTGAAATATACTTAGCGTGTATTAACTTAAATATTAATTTGTAAATTTGACGAGATAATACTAAATAATACGTGTTTAAAAGTAAAGCAACTTATAATATGAATAAATTACAGTAACTTTTATAACAGCTACTTAAAAAAATGTAAATTTAACTTTCGATAGCGGCAGTGAGCGCAGTAGACTTTCCCTTTTAGAATAGAACAGAATATTCCTTATTGCACACAAAAAAATAGTTTATATGAGTATTAACAATATTTTAAATAGATTTCTAACAGACAACCTTTTAGTTATTTAAAAAAAAACTTTTATAAATCCACTTAAAATTGCACTGAAAACTATTAAAACAGTTTGAATTGTGTCGAAAATTTCGTGATAACTTTATTTATTTGTTTAATTTATTTGGGAAACATACAGAAATTAATATTCTCAAATATAAAACACGAAATTAATACATATATCAATCAATTTTCCACTAAAAATTATATAATAAAAAAAATTAAAAGACAATTTACTTCAATATATGTATTTAGTACGTTTACGAGTCTATCCATGCAGAAACGGAGAAAGAATAACTAAGTACTAATTCCTGCTGCTGGGCGTCCTGTTGTAAGAGGCGACGAAACAAGACAGCCAGGTGGTAGTGCATTTGCCCGTCAGGATGGCCACCAAAGCCGACAGCATATTAGTATCTACTTTGCCAATCTTCATAGGCGACGGTAAGCGCTTTCCGTCAGATGAGTCGTAAGTCAGTCTGCTGTATTCCAGTAACAAAAAAATAAAAGCCTCGTATGACTGTAACCGTTTCCTTTATGAGAATATTATTGAATAAAATAAATGAATGCTATCTTATATGTATCCCGGAGTATAGACCACCCATGCAATAATAGTTCTGTGATTATATTTATTACATACACTTATGGACGTTTCCTTACATTGTCTTCTATTAATATTACGTGATAATTATTTAAATTGGCACGTTATACTTGCAATAACTATTTATTATACATAACTATTTTAAGGGTGGATTTAAGAAACATTTTCAATTAGTGAAATTAGCTCTGATGGCGCGAGTCTTATCCACAGCGTCCGTCGGTGTACCACAGACGCCGACGGATCCGTGATATATTGCAAGTAGGTTAAATGTAAAACTCGCGTTTCTGTAATTATGTTGCTAAATTTCGTCCTGCTGTTGTATATTAGCATAAATATGTATTATATATAACAAAAAAAAATTGTATAAAAATTGGCCGCCAGTATTTTATTTTATGGTCTGAATCACACAAACAGGCAAAACAAACTTATAGAAAATAGTTATTATTGCTTATAGACATTTATAACGCCAGAACCGGCGCCAAATTGTCCCCTACTTCGAAAAAAATTTATAAAGCCGTTCTTAAACAAATCCATGTCAACGCAGAGGAAAAATCTTGGCGATAAGTTCCCGAAGAACAATCAAACGTAAAAAAATGAAGTAGGTATTCTATACTAGATTTTAAAAAATGCAATGCAGAAACGTCTATTTTTTAACCGACTTCAAAAAGGAGAAGGTTCTCAATTCGTCTGTATGTTTTTTTTGTATGTTCGTTATTCGATTTCTCCGTCGCTTATGAACCGATTTTCAAAATTTTCCTTTAATCAAAACGGTAAGCTCCCAAATTAGTCCTATAGTCACCATGTCAGGATCTGATGAGTGAAAGCTGGGGAAATCGAGAGAAACCCTCGAAATTTGTTAACCGACTTCTTTGTTACACCGTATCTTCGTCAATTAGGGAGCAATTTTCAATTTTTTTATTTAACCGTAAGTGTATACTCCCGAAGTGGTCCCATGGTCATCAAGTCAGGATCTGATGAGTGGTTCCCAGTGAAATCGAGACTAACCTTATTAAAGATTTCGCTATATATTAGGTTGGGGAAAAAGTTTCTTCGCATTTTATATAAAAATTCAAAAGGTTTTTTTATAAAGTTTGTTTACATTTGACTAAAGTATGTAGGTGCCATTTTGTTGGATAACTTTTTGCCATCTTGTAAGTAGGGACGTGATCCCATTGCTATAAAATTTTTGGGGCTTCTGATCAACAAACTACGACAAGTGGTTTTGGCAGTCCTCTCGTGATGTTAACCTGACACTGCCTAAGGAATTCTGCAGAGACCGAAATAGGTGAAAATCTGAAGGTGCAAGGTCAGGACTATACGGCGGATGCATTAACACCTCCAAGCCAAACTCTCGTAATTTTTGCTGAGTGGCTAAATATGTGTGAGGTCTAGCGTTGTCATGGTGAAAAACTACACCCCTTCTGTTGATTAATTCCGGCGGCTTTCTCTCAACTTTTTGCTTTAATCTCATCAGTTGTTCGCAGTACAGTTCAGAATCGATGGTCCTGACTGGCGGTAATAGCTCATAATGAATAATGCCCTTCCAATCCCACCATACACACAGCATCACTTTGTTGCGAATAAACTCGGGTTTCGCCACAGTCTGTGAATCCTGACCGGCCTTTGACCACGATCTTTTTCGCACGTTCTTGTCATACGTGATCCACTTTTCATCACCAGTTATCAGCTTCTTCAAAAATGGTTCGGTTTCATTACGTCGTAATAAAGAATCACAAATGAGTACACGGTTCATTAGGTTTCTTTCAGTGAGCTCATGAGCCACCCAAATATCGAGCTTTTTTGTGTACCCAGCTTTTCTCAAATGCACCAAAACCGTTTTGTGGTCTATTCGCAGTTCTCCAGCTACATCGTAACTACTAATATGCCGATCTTGCTGCACTTTTTCAAAAATAGCATCAATTTTGTCCGTAACAGGGCGACCAGAGCGACGTGCATCTTTGATATTAAAATTTCCAGATTGAAAACGCCTAAACCAAATTTGCACTACTCTCACAGATACTGCATTAGGTCCATAAACATCACAATTTTTTCGCGGCTTGTGTTGCATTTTTACCTTTTTTGTAGTAAATAAAGAATTTCGAGCGCTTATGTTCTTCGAAAAAAAGCTTATATACGCGTGCCAGTCAGTATAAGAATTTATACAGGCGCTTAATTTTTTTTATACATATAATGCGATTTCGCCCTCTATTGTGGGCTGATTTTCAATTTTTTCCCTTTATTCGTAAAAGTATATATATACCCGAGGTGTTGCCATGGTCAACAAGTCAGGATCTGATGAATGGATCCCAGGGAAATCGAGAGCAACCGTTGTTGACAAGCGTCTACACCGAAGAGTGAGATAGTTACAATCTTTACTGGCGGTTATTGTATTATTTCTAAAGCTATTCAAGTGCCTACGCAATTAAAAAGTAATAATGAATAAAAAACAAAACCGACTTCAAACAAAAAATAAATATTTAACCGCCTTCTTTCTACAATATCTTGAAGTTTTTTTTATGTTTTACTGGGGCATCGACTTAAAGATGTTGTAGAAAGAAAGTGGTTAAATATTTATTTTTTGCTCTTTAGTTTGAAGTCGGTTTTGTTTTTGTTAACAAAACTTTTTAGTATAAAACTAATTGAGTGCCGGAAGTATATAAATGGACTAGCTACTTTATCTTCCCTTTCCGTGGAACTGTGATGTCTATTGGCGAACGTCCAATTTGGCACAGAAATGCTTCGCAGACTTTAGTGAACAATAAAAGGAGAGGGTATGAGAAATGCGACTTTTATTAGAGAAATATTATGTCCTATTTACTATTTTCTCTGGAGTATCTAAGTTTGTAGGTATTCTAGAACAATACTCGTGTGGAAACCGTCATTTGAAATAATAATAATCATTTACCCAACATCTAATGTTTGAGTATTAACTCATTGTAGATACTAGTCGAGAAAACTTAAGAAAATACTAGATGATACATCTTACAATTAATACCTAGGTACTACAATTAATTACATAACAAAAAAGGGCGTTAAAATACCATCTTACTTTTAAAATATTGTCATAAAAATACTGTTCACACAATAAATTACTGCGCTACTTGACTCCTTTTACTTGTACGTCATAATTTTGTACACTAGTCGAAAATCTATGAGGTCTATGAGGTTTAATATGATAAAAGTGACTTAGTTGATTTGACTGTCATCTAGCTATTAAAATAATTATTCGAAAATCGAAACCACGAAGTAAGATAGTCCCTTGAGACATTTAAATGTCGCTGAGAGTGACTTCAAACATCGGCTTCTTCCTGAGCTTTGATAATTCGCCTGAGTTTGTTATAGGTAGAATATGATTCAGACTTTTTGATTTTGAAAAAAGAACCATATCTATAAAAAAAATCTGGCAGCATATAGATACCTACTATAACTTTTTTATTTAGCCAGAAATTGAAATGTAATGCGGACTAGGTTAAATAATAATTTCAATAAATATTCATCTATTTATATCAATAGATATATAAATATGAAAGAAAGTTTATATGAATGTTCATCTTCATTTAAAATCTATAATATTATAAAATTCTAAAGATGCAGTGTCTCTACATTGAAGGTGTTAAAAAAAAACAAATGGAATAGACTATATACCTAAACAATGGAGATCACGATGGAATTTTATTTACAATTCATATCTGTTTGTTCGTTTGTCTGTTTGTTCGGGATTCACCTAAAAATTACCGATTTCGATGCGGTTTTCGCTGGTCTACAGTAATTTTTTAAACTTGAAATACTTTTTATCCTCGGAACCACGCGGAATTTTTTTTGGGAATGAATTAAAATGACCAGATTAAAAAAATAGGAATCCCAATGTGAGTTTTTTACTGATCGATGGCAAATTTTGATAATAAAACGTGTAATTTTTTTATACCGGGAATCCTGCAGGAATTTTCCCAGGAGCGGTTTGTAGTTGTTAAGGTGCATAAAAATTAGCTTATTCTGACACAGTTATCACAAAAACAATAGCTTACCTACATTTTTTTAAATGCTGCGGTACTTTGTGTCCCGGAAATCCCGCGGGAGTTTCAAGTCAAGCGTGATTGAAGTCACGAGGATATCCTAGTATCATAAAATTAGATATAATTATGTGTACTTTACATACAAAGATGAATAATCTAGTATTATTTGTTCTTCCTTTTCACTTATTGTTGTTTATTTCTGACAATGAGATTATTTCTACATATTTGATATAGATTAGAATCCCACGTGAACGTAATTAAATGAACAGGTGAGCATCAAGTTTGGTATCTATATACTTTGTAGATACTTTCGGCAACGGAGATGAACATAGCATATATTCTATCTCGAAAAAAGATTGTTTCCACAAATTTCTAGCGCCTAAGTATCTCAAAACTTACAAAAACGCACAAATGTATCTGTCATGAACTAACAGATCGTCTCCAACGCTTTAGGGACTCCCCTGTATTTACGTCGTACGAAGTCTGATACTCTGCAATGAACGATGAAACAAAGTGGTGACTAATAACTTACACACAATATTGTCTATAGACTCAATGCTTTGATAATATAAATATCTAAAAGACTAACTAATATAGATGTATAAAAGACCCGCAGATTTAAAGTAGTCTAGACGATAGTTGTGTCTAATATATTTTAATATATTTTTATTTCTAAAATAACTACAACTGCTGTCATTACATATTTGTAAAATACATTTAAAAGTACTAAAACAGGTACTACATATACCTTTCTTGAAGCTTACCTCGTCTCCGTTCATCTAACATAAACTCTTTCTTTTGTGGGTAAATAAAATAACCTATACCTACTAATTTTCGTTCTAGAGAATACCTAATAGGGTTGCAACAAATAACAAATAATATTTACACAAAAGTAAATATCGAATAGCCATATAATCGTGCATTACGTTTGAAGATAAGAGAAAATGGACTTCTCCCCATAAAGCTTAAGAATAATATTATTTGTCTTCATTTACCACTCTGTTCAATTATGACTACAAACAATACAATAGAAATTAATCATTCTCTATATAACGTGTGTATAAAAGTAAAGCGGTTTTTAGGGTTCCGTGTTCATTTTGGCCAAAACGGAAGGCTTACGAGGCGTATCGTCATTTTAATTTATCTTTCTATCTGTTCTCATCAGTCACTCGATTTGTTTATAGGTTTAGTGCTCTTCCGTTATAACAATAAATAGTATAATGACAAAAAATTTATATGGCAAGTTATTACTTAGATATAACATTTTATATACATTTAATAGGATATATCCGCTACTTGGTCCACGCTTGACTTGAAATTCCCGCGGGATCTCCGGGACGCGAAGTATCAAAGCATTTAAAATAGAATTTAAGCTATGGTTTTATTGAAAACAGTATCGGAAAAAGCCAATTTTTATGCACCCGAACAAATAAAAACCGCTCCCGGGAAAATTCTGGCGGGATTCCCAGGATAAAAAGTAGCACAGACATTAAATATAAGAATTTGCTATCGATCAGCGAAAACCGCATCGAAATTGGCCCAGTAGTTTTTACGTGAATTCTGAACAAACGGACTAGGAATCTAAAAAAATGCATCGCATTCTACATCGTTTATATAGTGTATTCCAGTTGTTTTTTTTTAATAGCTTCAATATACAGACACGGCATTTTTAGAATTTTATAATATTATACCTACGTATAGGTACCTATATAAAAAAATAACACATAAATACCTTATATATCAAATAATCCTATCTAGTTTTACTAAAGATTAAAAAGTGTATATGACGACGCTAATTTAATAATTGTCATAATTTATTAATTAATATAGACATAAAAATATAAAAAGCTGTTGAATATGGACAACTAATTTATGTCAGTACCTAAATTCCTGTAGAATATAGACGCTAAATTGATACCCCAATCATTCCTATAACCTAAATGACTTTCAATTTAAAATGAAACGATAATTCTAAATAATCTTTTAACGTTACTGATTTTCTAATTAAACTCTCTTGATCAGTCACTATATAAAATTAGAATCTTTTTATTTTAGCTCCCACCGATTTTAATATTATATAAAATTATTAGAGCTAGGAATGTTTGCTGAAGAGTTTCTTTCCCCTCTTCAAGCTACTTGTTACGAAGCTGTGGTAAATTAGATTAGGCTGCCATAGAGTAAATAAAAATAACCACAAACAAAATTAAAACTAAAAAATTAATATGAACACGTTGGGGGTAGGCTAAATAAAACTTTATCAATACTTTAAACACATGTGATATCTTTGTCTTCCGTGATCACGGTTAGTGAAAAGTGGCCGAAACGTCGGAATAATAAAAATCAAATAAATTACCGCGTTTAAAACCGTTAAAACGTATTTATTATGTATACTAGTCACGGAATACTTAAGAAAATATTATCTAGTTCATTTTATCAAAATCATCATAGTTTATAATTTGTCCTTCACTATATACCTAATTACCTACATGAAAAAAATATTTACAATAAATAGATTTAAAGGCAGGAATAATGACAGTTTTGTCGCATTTGAATGATCTCTTCCAAATAGTCCGGGGTAACGGATTAAATTATGGGAATCACAGTAGGTATATGACGCTAGTGTGCAAATTAAAATTGAAATGTTTGCTAATGAATCATATCTTATTGCTGTGAAAGCGGGAATGCGTACCTAATGTTTATTTAAAACACCTACTAAAAACTCGACTCTTCAACTGCTTTGGATATCATCTCGTTTCTTCTCACTGACCCTCGTATTTATGTACCTACCTATTAAGGCTAAACGTAACAATCAATTCTTATACAGCATCACTTTTCGGGCTTCAAAAAAGGAAGAGGTTCTCAATTTGTCGTGTAAATATATTTTAATAATTGAAATACATTGATATCCACTTGATGGAAACAATCGCCTATGGACCTTTGAACACCGTTCAGAGGTGTTATCAATGCGGTTCTGACTGCGGAGGAATGTAATGACTGGTGAACACGATCTCTTGTTGTAGTTCTGTGAGCAAACTTCAACTTGACTTAGGCATCAAAACTAATAAACATGCCTAATACATTTATTTCCAGAAACTAATATGTGTAAGAACGCTTTTAGTTTCCATATATTTTTTAAATTAATTTAGAACCATAAATTTCATACAAACAATTGAAAAAATATATTTGTTTGTTTATGACATTAAAATGTGACGTTTAACCTTAATATAATTCGTGTTTTCTGTATAACCAGAAGTGTTTATAAAAGGTACCTACACTTGTATACCAATAGGTTTATTTGCAAAACGACTTCTCACGACATCGACATTAAGGCAATTACCGGACACTGGCTTTGTGCCTTAAAAAGGCACTTACAGCGCCTACCATTTAGATACAAACGCCACAAATTAGGACATCTACCTGGGTGCATTGGGTTCACAGAAACAATTAACTACAAATTAAACCTTGAATGTTCTCACCGAAAAGAGGCAAATATCGTGTTCTCATGACTGGTCACGAGAGCCATTCTAATTTGTTGGTACCTATATATCGCTCAACTGATGCACCCTGCCGCGTGAAACCGAGTCACGAGTTCAAAGTATCTATTAACGGTGGGTTGTTCCAATTTTTTCGTTTTTGATCCCTCCCCAAAATAAAAAAGTATGTCCATGTACATCAAAGATAAAGGATTGTAAGACCTATTGATTGGAGGTACTTGATTGTTATTTAAGAGTCAAACTTAGTTTGGTTAGGTAGATGCGTTAAAATACCTATTAGATATACCACGTTTAATGAGCTGAGCGATATGTCAGCTACGCAATAAAAAAAATATCCATAGAAATCATCAACAAGTTCGATTTTGAAAATAATTTTTGTTTGATATTTGAACTAGAGCTTTTTAGTAGTTTTGCTCACATAACATTCACGTTTAGTTCCAGCGAAAACTATACATAAGTATCCTTTTAACGAAAGCACATTCACAAAATATCACCGTAAACAACTCATTCACCTGCAGTTGCGTGTACTAAGGCTGGTGTGCATAGACATTTAATCGGCGGTTAAAATAAAATAATCGTTGTTTAGCCATATAGTTAGGGCGATTATTTTATTTTAATCATTGGCTTAATGTCTATGAACACCTTAAAATTCATATCCTGGAGAAGAACTAACCTATTTTCTCGAACAATATATTCTATTTTCATCTTAGTTGTTAAAAGTATATAGCTATGTACCTATACAAAACTTTACAATAATCAATTCAATCCCATGGCCTTGAACACTGAGGAAATAAATATATAAAGATACAAACATGGTCACTTTCACATTTATGTCCAGCACGAAATTGTGTTTTTTTATTGCACCAGTTTAGCAGACAAACAGCATGATAGAAAGCGGTTACCATCGCCCATAGACATTTGCAACTCTAAAAGTGCTACAAATGCGCTGTTGCTCTCTTAAGAGAAACTGGAACCTGACCACAATTTTTTTTATACATCGGAAATCCGTTGATGGACCATAGGCCGTGCGAGGGGGAGAGGTCGCGGCCCATGTGTGGGATTCGCTAGGTCGGGGTGACACTAGCACTTCACGTGTGAAGTGCTCTTGCCACACTGCAGTTAGGGATACTGCCCACTAAAACTCTTTCCGATCCTCTAACGTCCTTTGTCCAGGCTGTGAGCTCGTTCTCACATTCACCTCCAATCCGGATGGACGGCGGCTGACCCCTTTGCCTTTGCCCCATGGATTAGCCGGAGATCTGGGTCTCTCCAGTTACCTCGACCTCATCTCGATGTGAGAGGGGGCGCGTGGATCGGCGCGCGTTCCTCTTCTCCGGCCTTTATGTACGGGCGGATCCGGTTTTCCCCGCCGGTCGCCCGCACGGCCGTAGCCTACGGCGGCTAGAGATCGTCAAGGACGATCCTCCGTCGCCGCCGCCTGCTCTGGTGCGAGACAAGCGTGGTGGTCTACTCCCTCTCCCGCTTCGCCGCCTCCTTCGCAGACATGATGGTCTCGCAGAAGGAGGCGGCTGCGTCCCACGCGTCGGCGCTCTCGATCATAGCCTTCGCCGTGGCCAGGAGGGACAAATCTGCCCCGTAGCCGTGACGAGATTACGGCACTGCTCGTCCCGAGCTGGACATACCTGGAGGGTGTGCAGAGCCGTGTCTTCGTCGCCGCCAACGCAGTGGTGGCACCCCGACGTTTAACCTGGCCACTAATGCCGGAACACAGCTCAAGGTTGTTATGGCAGCATACTCTAGACCAGGGGTGGTAGCCATCCAGAGGGGTAAATACCCTACCACCAGGCTGTGGATTGTTTTGTCACCTCTTACGACAGGCCGCCCGGCCGCAGGAAATTGTATTCTTACTCCGTACCTACACGGATATGTGTGAAAAAGTGATTATTATTACATAGTGGTATTGATAAATCATATCGATTGTTAAATTTGTTACTAATTATAGTATAGATATATATTTTTTTTTTTTAATGGCTGCTACAGATTCAGACTCATCACGCTTGGTTTCTGTAAATATACAACGTTTGAGATAACTTACCATTAAAGATTTTTTCCCTTCAGTAAACATTAGCAGTTACCGCGACGTGTTGAGGTATATAATGGAAATTAGTTCGCTGTAATGAATTAAGGATGTAATCGTTTAATATAGGGCAAGTGGAATCTATTCACACGATGACGTGCACGCGTTCTCAATGAAAAGGAAGTGCACTAATAGAATCTATTCCAGTCATGGGAAGCCTATACAAATGCTGTATCAATTCGCATTCAACATTCAGTGGATAAAATTAATGAAGCGACTACTGGTAGGTAAGCAGTGTGATAAGAATAAAATTACGATAAATGTTTATGCATAAGATTAAATGTACTTTATGATGTCCATAAGTGATTTTTTATCTTTGTAATTGAAATAAACTCCTCGTATCATTGACCCTCGTTGGATTTATGATTATTGGGTCTATCACTGACAATGTATACCTGCCTACACGTATATGTACCACTCACATTTACTAAGATTTTTTCAACGATAATGTCTTATGATAATTACACATAATTATGTTAATGTAAGTCTATTACTAATAAGTAGAAAGTGGCGGGAGTCCTGCCAATTCATTTGCTTACGAATGTTACCAAGAATTGATATAGACGTGTATATCATCCAGAATGGGCAATTTATTCCACGACAGCTGAATGTAAATAATGGCTACGTACCAATAATAAAAAACCTTGAAACGAATTCTTCCAAACAACATCGATGACGGAAGTCTGTCCGATAATCTATCGATTCATGTCTTTAGGACTCTTTCTGATCTTAACATACACGTATAAATGCTTCACAAATCCTTGTTTATTCGCCTTTTGATCTTAGTATCTCAAGCGATGCGGAGTTAAGCCAATATTGCGTTAATAAATTGGTCTCAGTTATGCCAAAATCAACCAACTACATTAGATTTCCAAAAATCAAACTTTATATTTGAGTTGTTTATTTATGGTCCAAATAACTAGGTGACTTAAAATGTTGTAAATGCCAGTTTGTGTTCTTTATTTCAGATCTTTGATTATGTTAAAGATGTTTCTGCACTTAAGATTTTCTAATAGATAACTAAAAATATATGCATTTGGTACGTTTTGGAGATAATAATGCCACTAAATACCTAAATTAGATACCTACCTACTTATTCCATATGTCTAATAATATGAGTTGGTTCATATACACTTTTATTCATCTTAGTTTTAAATAGGTATATGTAATGTATCATATACTGATCATATTAGTGTGAAAAACTAATTTGTAATAATTTGTGGATTGGTTCATTTTGCTTATCTACATCCAGTTGTCGGATAAACAATATATTTGGTTGCTTTTACCTCATGAATATCAAAAGCGATTCACTTTATCACGCTCTTATGCAATGCTAGTTTCGAAATACCATTTATGTCACCCAATACTGAACATGTATCTATTTAGATAACACTCGACACATTTTATTGAAAACAACACTTTTTCTGATATCAAAAAACTTTAACTTCTCTCTGTAGAGTACACTAAAATGTTCCGAGAACAACTGAACTTAACATCATCCAAGATTTAAACCGTAGCTTGGTGCAAAAACTATGGTTTTCATCTGAACAAAAGTTGCATAACAGCCCATTGTTCTTCGTGTCAAAAAAACACCTTACCCCGTCCATTCGCTTCCTTTTATGATTCTTTATAAAGAAACTGAAAGTATATTGTCAATTGTTTAGAATAATTTTTTGTGTATTTTTATGACAGCTCACAAAAATTTAGAGCATAAACAAAAAAGCCTTCCGCGTTGCAGCAATTGTGTGTTTCGAAGGTACGCATCAGTTTAAAATAACAGGTGAAATAGTGAAGGTGGTTTGTTCATATTGTGATAATACGTTTCTTTGTCTTCTGCGTTACTTTAATGGCTTTCTTTTATTGCCTTTCATTGATTTATTACTTTGGTCAGTAAGAGTACAGGCCGAAGAATAAGGTGAGGTTAACGTTTTACCAGTTATTTATGTTATTACATATACACACATATACGCTACGGCACACTTCGCTGGAAATAACAAAATATATTACGTACCAGTATATTCAAATACAACTCTATGAAATATAGGTATTTCATTTAAACAATATATTTTTGCTGCTCTTGTACTTTCCCTAGCTTAATCTATGTATATTTATAGATACCTACCTATATATTTCAGACTAATATCCCAGTTGCATTCCAGAGTAGAACAGTATTATTACATTCAAACAAAAAACCTTACACATTTAAATATTAGTAACTAACCTTATAAGTGTTAATAAATAACGTGAAAAGACCAAGTTTATTTACATTTAGACCAACAGCCCTTCTAGCTAATTACACCCTATAGCAATTAAAACTGAAAGTTTATCTTTGGCACGAAAGGACAAAAAGACCATAGTTTATAGCCGTCTAACACGTATCAATACGTACCAAAAAGTTTTATAAACAGTTATAACGTATATGCAGCCAGTGCCTATTCAGGTTAACAGTCAGGCTACTGTTGGTTAATAGTCGGTACCTAGTGTGCCATACAGCACTAAAGAGTTTAGAAACTCTCCTACCATTATTTAATTATAATAGATACGAAAAACGTTTTCTTAATTCAATTTAAAGATCATAAATGTTTTTTAATACTATCTTTTGTTTAGTTTGAGCTATGTTTTTATAATACAACGAATAAGCATTTTAAAATACATACAAAGGTTTCAGCGCTACAGATGATAAGTCTCGCGCTTTGAAAATATCTTTCTTTAAACTTAACTCATGACTAATTTTGTTTTTAGAATACTATCCTAAAAATCTATAAATAAAGATATACTATATAGCAATAATAGTATTAGGATATATTATATTAGAATAGCGCGAAAAGCTGAGCAAGCAATAAGTTGCGAACGTGCCTAGCAGGCAATGGGAGAGACAATCGCTAGAAACAAGTCGTAATTTTATATCGACGTATACCATTATGCCCCGATGTTTGTTCTGTTCTAAGGCATACACATTTTGTTAGTATTTGCAGTACAATATTTGTTGAACGTGTCAACTTGCCTGTCAAATGTGACGTATCTAGGCGTGACACGTAGCCACCGGCAACATTGCCTGTTATTAGATATGTTACCACTGTTATTACCCCGTTGGCGTTTCTTTTCGGGGTAATAAAGAGTTGATTACACAGAGACAAATGCAATTGGCGTGCGTGGAAGAGTTGAGGCTGCGGGGCGCCGATAAGGTATTTGGTCTAACTTTAGCAATACTGCCTTGAAATAAAGGATATGCTTGTGCAATAAAGTTCTTTTTATCCTAGTTCTTTATAAAATGGTTTTTTTTTGTATTTAGCCAATGATTTAAACTTTTTTTACGTAAGACAAAAATACCTATTATAATATAAACATTCAGATCACGTTTTAGGCAACACTCGTATTTTAGATGTACCGACCTATATAAAAATAAACAAAATTATAAATATGGCACTATAAACTATGTAACAAATCGCTGCCAGAGGGAAGCGTGCCTAGAAGGATGGCTGCATTGCCGCGCAGTATGGCAATGTTGATTTATGGCGCAAAATACGAACCAACCTTCTGATTACGGGTGGCATAAAAAAAAATTTTACAAGTTTCTTTGATGAAACCACTTGCTGATGAACCCCACGGAACTATTATTTCACCTTGGGTCCGTGAGTTGGGTTTCACTGTAACATAAAGATTCAATAATCTTACAAGCGAATTCCAGAAAATACTTGTACAGTTGGGTATTTGACGCACATTAGAAAACAAAAATGTGTGTGCGCAGTTCACACGCAGTAGAAGTAAAACTTCAAAGAATATACTCACAGATTATTCTTCTCTAACTTTTATTTATATAAATATAATTCCTTTAGCCTACACTCTTCAACATATTATAATTCAAAAATTTCAATCTTAACTACACTTTAAATCAGTAATATAAAGTTTAAAATTCACTGTAGTGCTACGCACAATTTTCTTTGATCTGCATATAAAAGGATATCGGCCTTAATTATATACAGATAGAGCTAAAATTCATTTAAAATCTTTTAAGTTTTATTTAAATTGAAAATTAATACTAAAGAGAGATGTGTTTTATTTCGAATGTAATAAGGTTGAATTTGATGTGTTTCGTGTCACTTTTTCGTTTCATCGATTTACAAATCAACACGATTACAAAGAAGTTTCACTTCAATAAATTCTAAAATATTCATTATATAAAAGAGCAGGCGTCAAAATATATTATTACCATCTTACTTTCAACAGTTCAATACAGAAATAGTTTAAAATAATTAATAACCTATTTGACTCGTTACAATTGTGACGTTATAAGCCAGTATTCTCATACAAAATTGAGGAGGCTATACGTTTGCGTACGTACGTTAACGTAACGTAACGTTTTGTGCGATGATACAAAGTGTCTCAGTTGATTTCACTGTATACCCTATTGTGAATCTGACATTTACAATCCTTGATAGATTTGTAATTAGTGTAGTTTACTATCAATGAATAATCAT
This sequence comes from Dendrolimus houi, assembly GCA_039645545.1. Classification (NCBI taxonomy): domain Eukaryota; kingdom Metazoa; phylum Arthropoda; class Insecta; order Lepidoptera; family Lasiocampidae; genus Dendrolimus; species Dendrolimus houi. The sequence goes on along the minus strand of CM077125.1, from coordinate 14,722,713 downwards.
TTATTCATTGATAGCACATTCCTTGACAAGAAACTGCACAGTGTTTGGGAAATCCTATAGAATATTTATTAATTCCAAAAAAATATTGAGTGTGTGTGCCGTTCACACGCAGTAGAAGTGAAACAAAGTGTAATAAGAGGTGAGAGGGATTCTAAATTTCGTAACGTCTCATTTCATAATAATTTTAAGCTTTAAAACAGGAAATTTGAAGTATTAACGAAAAACTTCAAAACATTTCCAACTCTATCTGTATTTGCATAGTGTTTAAATTATTAAATATAATGTATTCTATCTCAATCTCTCGCAGGCTTAGTCCTATAGATTTATGTGTTTATCTCTTTTTAGTGTCGCTTTTTCGTTTCATCGAGTTTCAAATCACAACGCTTCTAAAGAAGTTTTACTTCAATACAGTGATCCTACATAGTTAATTAAAATTTACTTAAAATAAAGGAAGACCAGACCAACTTCTTTCTTAACTAAATTTATAATAAACGGCTATAAACGACACTTAAACTTTCACACTTGTGTACATAATAGTAGGTATAATTGCAATAAATTATACTATGCCTACTAAGTATACTTATGTGTGTAAGATCAGAAACGCGATATCTCATCGATTCATTACATAAACACTTTCTCTTAAATTCTTAGTTTGGTACTTTAAATATTTAAAAACGTAATTACATTCTTAGTAGATGATCCCAGATTAAGCAGGTATTTAAACTACACATTTTTCAATGTTGGCTATAAACACGCCATCATTTTAAATTTACATGTACCTACACACATCTAATTGTGTAAACAAATTAATAAATATCTTTATAGATTACAATCTTGCCGTCTTGTTTGCTAAGCAAATGTCTTTTAGGAATGTTATTTATTGATCATTTGATTGAATAATAAAACTTGAATAGAAAAACTAAAGCCTTCCAGATGTTTGTCACGCAAAACTTCACATTCTTATTATGCGAAAATTGTTTAATTTTATTACGTAACAAGTGTCTTATATTCAATTATGTTATTAAAACTATATAGGTATGTACGAAATGTTAATGTAATTGGTTCATTTTCAAAGCAAAAAAAATAATACAAAATATAAATATACTACTTACATGATTAAAAATACATGAATATTAAGAATCAGAACACTACCTACGTGAAAGCACAATTATCAGACAATTCTTAGACAACGCAAATTTTAATATAGAAGAAAGAAAATAATAAAGAAAAAAATATTGCAATTTAATTACACTGTATCAATCGGTAAAGTGATGCGAGCTTTTATTAATAAAAAATATATGCTATAAAAAGTATATAAGTATAATGATACTATCTATAAGAAATATGATTACGGCATTAATATGTACCTATCTATTATTTTTGACGTGAACAGCAAAATCTTTAAGATTCCGAAGAAAATATTTTAATTTTAAAACTTTTTCTGTCAAGTAGTTAGGTACGTTAAAACAATAGTTGAAGTTCAACTTTTTAAAATGAGGAATCTTCTAAGTTCTTTGTGTTAAGTAAAGATGCAAATGGCCCTCTCTGAAAATTGGACGAGTCTCAAAGTTTTACCTACTAAAGTATGATTTTCACAAAAATATCCATTTTTGTTACTTGTTAAAATTTGATTCTTATTTATAAAACAATAAAGACTATTTTTAATTGTAACGTTGTGGCTTATAAGGTACTTTTGTTGTTAGATTCCTTATAAAATATGACGGTATTTTCGGGGTAAAACATGCACGGCTTCGTGCGTTCGAGTATTCGCGATTCAAACTCCAATCTTATGAGGATTTGCGATAATAAGCGGATTGGATATGAAGGCGAGATAAGGTAATTTTACCTTCATGGAAACTCGAAGCATTTAATATTCATATTTTAACCACCTTTTAATGAAGAGATTAAAAGATGGCAGACAGACAGAAGAAGAACTTGGTACATATGTATTTTACTTCACTCCCTAAAACGTGTTCTTTAATAGCCGATTCCTACGAGTATATCTACTTACTATTCATTTACTTGCCTTCATATCGGTTGAATTTTGACATTACTTGTATAGAGCTTATGTTAAATTTAACCGATAGTATGGCAAATGAATGTTTGGTTAGATATAGAAACCGAACATAATTCAAATTCAAATTCAGTTTTTTATTCAAAATAAGTTCCACTGGAGAACACTTTTTGAAGGTCATATATATAAGACACGATAACCATCAAAATGTTAGTTATAATAGCGTTTATAGTGAGTCATTAAAAACGTTATTAATAGAAAGAGATACAAATTTCAAACACATAATAAAATTTTGAATAGCTACATTATCAAACCGATTAAACCGCCGAATTATTAATTCAAAAACAGGGCAGTTCTGTATGAATCTTGCATGTAAGCGGTCCGCTTTTCAAGCCTCCCAGTAATAAAATGTATGATAAATGTTGACATCGCCATGCCCTCGCGTGGTGCCAGTACCGTTCCGTCCCCACTCCAAAGGGCTGTGTGATCCAGGCCGATCACTCTTAGATAAACCCCCGCCTCCCTCGCCCTCTATACAAACATAGGGATCGCACGTTCAAAGGTTTACAATTTCATAGTTCAACGTTATCTGGACACTAGATTCAGTCTGTCGAATAGGGGTTCGCTGCACTCGCCACCATATTTTAAAATCGAATGCCGATGGAACACAATATAGATGGCCGACCGACTTTTCGTTCTTTTTAAAATTTTAATCAACCAAAGCAGTTATTTCACGGCAATAAGTATCGTATTTCAATTTAATTTTAATTATCATAAATAAAGGTTTGGTAACGAAGAGTTATATTTAAGAGCCATCACAAATGGATCCGTTCATAAGGTTCTTCCAAAACTCTAATAACTTTATATCCTTTTTTAAATAACGTGAGATTATTAGGTAAGGAAACGCATTGGATTATGTTGGGTTTAAATTGCATTGCGAAATCGAAATTCCGTAAAGAGGTTCTCAGCGTGATATGTAAAATTATCCGATAGCCATCTCAGGGTCTGGCTTCAGGGCCACCTGCTTGACACATGGACATACGAAAACACATTTTATGAACATTTAAGTCGTAAAATTGCGTATAAATTCACAGTTTTTATATTACGTATCGAATTAACAAATCGAATTGTAAGTGCCATATAAACATATGGACCCAACGACGCTGTCTTATTTCTTGGATAAGCTAAGTAGGTAGGTAGGTACCTAAAGATTTAATTAAAATGTACGATCATGTGAACGCACCTTGTTCAGGTTACTTTATTGTATTTTATTGGTAATGCGAATAATGTCAGCTTATGTACATAAAAGCATCTCACTTTGCCCATTCGACAACAATGCTTAAGTAAATAAATACATTTTCTTGGAACATTCTGTTGTGGGTCATCTGATTTAAGTTCTACCTACTATTCTTTTTTTTAAATAAAGTTTTGCAGTGTTTTTTTATCATGCTCATGTCATGAAGTATTCATGACTATCCAATTATTAGAATAATCTCCAAGCAAACAGACACAAAGCAAAAAGCCTCCATTGTATTACACTTTTGACCGATGGCACACAACACAGTTGTTGAGACTTCTTGAAAAATAATATTTCACCAAACAGTTAAAATTTTCTACTAAAATAGGTACACAGTGTTTAAATAAACACCAAATATTTACTGCAGTGTAAAACGTTCAAATTTACACCAGAACCTAGAAGAACTATACAAAAGGTATATACATAAAATAAGTATAGATAGTTTGTTACCAGTCTTATGGAAAAAGAACATTATTCTTATTGTTTCATTATTGTTATTCAATAGTGTTTTATTTTCTTTTGATGCTGGGGTGACATCAGCGTTAGTGGTAAACCTTTAGTCTGTGACCAAATGCGTCTTATTTAAGGCGTTAAAAAATAACGTTGTTAACGCATAGCTACTTTAGTGTATATATATACGTTATCTGTGAATATTTTTAGCATGTCCCCCTGGAATGCCGCGGTGTTTGTTTTCGTAAAATGAGGTAAACAATAAAAAAATATTATTTGTAAAAAACTTTTCATTTGAATTTTCCATTATATTTAACAGGAAACGTAACCAGTGCCAAAACTCGGATCGAAATTTTCCATTGCCCTAACAGGGGGTACGAAACATAAGGGTAGCTAAAAAGTTCACGACATGGACGCTTGTGTCGCTGACATTCCAGGTTTTAACAATGTCGCATCTCAAAAAATGCAATTAACCCATCGCCATATCTGCATGGAATAGCCTATATATATCTTTAATATTATCCCTGATGAAGCCACACCTTAAGAAAGAAACATTATATAAACTATACTCTAAACTCTAAATAGATACGAACCATATTTTGACGGAAAATTACTTTCTATATGTAGGTGGCATTGAACAGTTGCACACGTCCCTTCTGATATATAGGTGGGTTCAACAGTAAGGTCCTTCACCCTTTTATCCGGGATACGAGAAATGTAATGATCGGAAACGAGGACGTAACGAAATCGAAGGAGAAAAGTGCTAAGGAATATTGATAGAAGATAGAATAGACACGAAAAAGGTTCGTTGTATGATGTTTTTCTTTTTACAGATAAAAATATAGTTTTGTCCTGTGGGAAAGTATATAATTTTTTTTGGGGTTAACTCTTAAGTACCGTTGTCAAGATCTAGTATTCGATTAACAGTTCAATTATAAATTATTATTTACTTATACCTACTTATAAATTTAGCAACAACTTTATTATTTCCATTTACATATATACACGAACATTTGTCAATTAAATAATTACAAAAATATATTCCTGCTATTACAACTGTCTTCAAATTTTGTATAAAACATTTGAGTATATGCCTATTAGATCCATACTTCACCCTAGCTAGGTATAGGTAAAAAACATGTAAACTAATTTCTTTGAATATGATCGTTTTGTTTTGTCTATTAATTAAATTTCATGAAATTTCTTATATAGGTATGTAGGTACTGTAAGGTGCTTAATGTGAACAAGTATTTTTATCACAGAAAATGCATGTTTGCGTAGAACACGGGACTGTTTACACGACGAGCAAAGCTGCATCAGCTTCAGCATTTTGTATTTTGCTTTTAGGTATACATATACCTACATACGATTGTATTAATATGACTTCGTTAAACCAATTTTATTTTTTATATATCTTTTTAAAGTAATTTGTTATTAAGATACATACTTTTAAGATGAAATTAATCAACTGAATTGAGTTTCAAGAGGGCGAAATTAGTTTTGTGAACAGAACATCTATTTAACCTATATCGAAGCCTGTTTCATATATGGATACTCAAAGGATTTTGAACCTTACCTTTAATGAAATAAGAACCACGTGACTAGTATTCAACGGCATATTGAAGTTGGTTTTAAGTCAAGATCGGTAATCCAAAAGTGGGCAACAAACAGATGCCCCAAATTGCTAGCCTTATCAAAACTTTATGGTACTGAAATGACTGCTGAATAATTATTTTGTTAATTTACTCGTAATTGCTTTCAAAATTGGTCTCATTATTCTGGACCAACTTGATTAAATTTGTTAGAGAAATTAACCAATTCACAAGTGCTCAGTTTAAGGCTTTGTTTTGGTCTACAGTCCTTAAAAGTAAGATAAGTGTAAGATAGGAAAGTAAGAATTATTGACTTGACATCGTGAAGAGTAATATAAGTCTTTCTACCTCTCAATGGTTTTACAATAAGAAATGCCGAAGACCGCACAAAGTAGAAAAAAAAACTGAGAGAGCGAGTCCCAAGCTCTAAAGCGGATTTAACGCTAGAATAAAAACAGTGATCAAGACTAAGAAAAAATTAAATAGGTAAATAGGGTTGTATGAATCCTAAATCCTTGATATACGATGACCTAGCAACAGCTTTTCAAGATAAATGAACCAGTCTTGTAGTTTATTTATGTATAGGTATACCTATTACCTAATATCACATCTAAGATAAGACAACAACTTCAACTGAAAGTACCTAGCAAAGCTGTACCCATATACGTCAACTAATCCACTAAACTGTACACTAAACGCGGCCGATGAGAATCAAAGCTGCGTACCGCGAACTGTACCAGTTGGCCAGGGAAGAACGAGATGGGTAGAAAAAAGAAAAGTTCTTTTTGCATAATCTTGGAAATGAATCAATTACCATTAAATTTAATAGTACTTTCGATAACTCAGGTAATCATAAGATACTTTTTATCCCAAAAAATAAGACTGTTTCTGCAACATTCAAATCAGACGTTAACGCGAATAAATATGCGTTTAAATTTCTAGTCATAATTTAATTTTATCATCAAGAAAATGGCATTCGTATTCCCTTTGCACGCTACCTTTTATATATTACGCCACTCGAAATGCCTTTCAAAGCTACCAGACTTGTTTAGCGGTATAAGTGGCTGAAGGTTTAAATTTTACCAAGGGTTCTGTGAATGGTCGCGTTATGTAGTTTACCATCTAGAGGATGTAGGGCTGTATTGTGTAAATAGGCTTAAATGTTAGAAGGAAAATATCATCCGTATACACCTAGTTGTAATAGACTTGGGCAGCTTGCGCATTATTTTCTCGTACCTAAAGGAGGGACGTTAATAGAGTTTAATTAAATATGAGACTAACTGTAAGTAATGAATTTGCCTTTTATATTACAACTTCTAAGTTTGAATTGTATAACGATATGGTTGCAGACCAATGCTTACGATGATAAATAGTAAAATTGAAGAATCGCCGGGCTCTGTGACTCCTAGTGCATTTGAAAATATTTTCAGTTTGAAAGGATTTTATCAGCAAAAGCATGGGATTGCGTATGGCTGTTCTGTGAATACGTGCTAAACTTTTGTGACGACATCAGGGGCTTATCACTCTGTAGGTATAAATGTGTGTATACCTACCTTAGTATGAAATGTCGGTATTATTAGTGCACATTTCTATTTTGATTTACCTTTATTTGTATATTGGCCTCTTAATGTCATATGCGTGTCATATATTCTTAATCTTCTTCCAGCCAATTTTTCAGTTATAAAAACAGACAATATAAACTGATAATGCCTTAATACCTAATTTAGTATAAAGATATAATAGGTAATTGACAAATATTATACTAATATATAAAGCTGAAGAGTTTTTTCGTTTTTTGTTAAAAATTAGGAACGCAGGAACTCACAAATCTCAAGAACTACTGGTCTGATTTAAAAAATTATTTCAGTGTTAGATAACCCATTTATCGAGGAAGCCTATGGGCTATATATTATCACCCTAATACCAATAGGAGTGGAGCACCAATGAGGAATGATTCAAAATCGGGGATTTTGAAAATAAATTCCACGAGGACGACGTCGCGGACACAGCTAGTAATATATAATTACATACGTAGAAAATTTTGGTTCTCGTAATGTTGCTTCACTCCTGATCTCAACAGGATCCCGTATTCAAAATATCCACTCCAATTTACAAACTGCAGATACCTATTTAAAGAAAATATTCAAATCATATTATATAATAAACTAAAAATTTAACACTATATTTCACTCAAACAAATTATCTACACTTAATAAAAATGTAAAGCAACGTACTAATTTGTAGATATCTATCTGTGTTTGCTTCGTCTATAAAGCTTTCGGAATAAACCGACTGTATACCTAAATATAAAAGTCATAAACTAAGACATAAAAGTCAATAATTTTCTGAAGAAGTAGGAGTATCTACTAGTAGGAACGAAAATCACCCAAGAAAAATGTAACTTTGAAAAACTTCTGAATCCACATGACTATTTTTTTTATTGCATAGTACAGCAAACAGACAGACAGTCCACCTGATGGAAAGCGGTTAACTTGCTTCTAGACGTTTGGAACACTAAAGGTGCTACCACGTGCTGCTGCTCTCTAAAGGGAGACTGGAATGGCATATTTTTATCAGAAGCGAGCAAAAAATCAGACGGCCCACCTCATGTAAAGTGCTCGCCAGCGCCTATGAATGTTTGCAACATCAGGTGATGCCAACGCGTTCCCAGCCTCTAGACTGAGATGAGATAGATTAAATGGAATTGATCGGTGAGATAGGCGATTTGAGATAGGGGTATGGGATAAGGTGAAGTGGGTCACTAAAATTCTCACTTACCGTACGAAACACGATTAGCTCAAGGGTAACCATTTCACGCCGATATTTTGTGAAAGCGTCCTAACACACCAGTTGATCTGGCCCTAAGAGCTGAAAGTAAAATAATAGTACCATCATGGCTCTACCAAGTCTGAAATCATACACTGGTGTTATATATGCCGTAGGATTTAGACACTTTTCAGAGCTACTCTTTTACTGGGCAAGTGTACTCGTATTCTTCTTTAATGGCATTAAATACCTACTCTTTGTTTCGTATAATAAATGGTTATCATGAACTTTAGTAGGTGAAAATATTTTTTATTTCAAAAATAAATTTTAGAAATGACTTGTTGAAAATCAGGAGTTTACTATAACCGCTTCTAAAGCTGGTATACCTATGTCTGATTTCGTCAGATAAATTCAAATTTAAAAGGAGGGAAACTGCGAGAAAAACTATAGTGTTAAATTATAACTCTCATGCTAAAGTCAAGCATATATTAACAAGAAACAGTGTTTTTATTTATGAAACACTTTTGCTTTGAATATATTTGTAGAGTAGTGCAATAACCCTCTTAATAACTGGATCCTATAAAAGTGTAATAAATATATTTTTGATCAATTTTTGTATATAACTTTTGTTTTTAAATCAATATCATTAAAACAACAGTAATTTAATGATAATAAAGTTTGGTAATAAAAGTTTATGGTTATTATAGTGGTAGTTTTATCTTTTCGGACTTATCACCAGTCTATTTTAGGGTAAATTAAATAGTTTTTAAGCAGAGCTAATTATATTTTATTACGTAATTTAGTTACAAAAACCAAATTTTGTTAAATATAAATATATTAATTATAAAGTATCTACTTACGAATAGGTTCTTATATTAGAAAAGACAAATAAAAATCTGTATGATAAACGATTTCCTGTGATGTCGGTGATACTACCTATATTTAACCTTAACTTTTTCATGATATGTTCTTATGATAAATATTCAAGAACTAATTTTTAGATTTAAATTAAGATAATGTTTTAAATTTTTGCCGACATCCTGTTATTGTTTGGTAATTTTAAAAAGGTCTTAGGTATCGTAGGTATTGTGAACGATCTAATTTGTACAACTCATGACAAGTACCTATAGCATTTCGCAGTCTAAAAATTACATGTTCCAAAATTTTGAATTTCTACTTATACTCGTAGGACATTTATTAAAAGATATTTCCCTAGTAAAAAACAGGCGAAGTCTCATGTTACAAGAAAATATAAAAATTGAACAAACAGAAAGACAGAGGAAAAAAGAAAATAATTTTATTTAGGACAGCTACACTAATATAAAACTAGATGTTAACAAATATGAACTCAATACAGAATTTGCCCTAAAAGGGGCATCAGTTTCAACATAATGCTGGTCTCTCGACCGGCGCTGATGTTCCGTTGAGCCCACAAGGTATCGTCACAACAGACTATTGCGAAGCATATAACAACGATATAAGCTTATAAATGTGTTAATTAATCAATCATAATCTTGTGCAACGAAGAAAATCTTAACCTAACTAATCTTAACACGATGAATTGTTTATACTCTTGTACGTTGAGTTAATTAACCGTGTAAAATTTTCTCACGTACAACACAACCATTTTGCTTGTAATTGTACCTGCCAAAACCAGATAAAGCATTGCAATAACATTATCATGCACCAGGGGTGTACAAATAAAGAATCGCAAACGCAAACAGGTCACGTCTTTAACTAAATGCATTTCCAAACGCGATAACTTAAATCGAATCTAAGAGAGTGCCATCAAAATCTCATCTCAACGAAGTCTGTCGACAAGGATTCTTCGTTATTTTAAAATGTGATTTGGCAAATTTGGATATTTGGATGCAGATTCTGGCGTACGTTGCGCTTGGCGCAGCAAAGGTACCGTAATGAACACTGCAGACCCTACAGGGGTCTGTTTAGCTTAACCCTCATAGTGACACAAGATTCTTTTATCTTGACCTATGTCTAATATAGTAGAGAAGTAGAGAGTAATTCTTTGAAACTAATATAATAGTTATTGATCCACTCAACAAACTTTTAGTTGTATAAGTACCTGCCTTTAAATGCCCTAATATCTTTGGCGAAAAGAGATTATGCGTAGGTACGCATAGTCTTTTTTTCTCTAAAGACAATTTACTCGTCATAATAAGCATAGTGTCAGCTCTCTTAGTCGTCCTTTTCTTCTTCGCGTGGTCTTCGGCATCTTTGATTGTGATAGCGTCAAGCTAGCATTTATTACACCTACCAGTTTACACTGCGACTTGGTGGAGGTGTATGGCTAGATATCTGTTTCTCATATACTTACATAACAGATCGGTATTCGTAGGCGTACCAGTGCCTATAGGAAACTGTTGCAATTTGCCTGCTATGTCACGGAGAAGACGGCTGGCGCGGATGCAAGGCTTGCGGACCTTGCGCATGAGTTTAAACATCCAAGATAGCATATCTAGGTATATCTGCAACAACTTACTACACTAATGTAATATTGCGAGAATGTTACAAATAAAAGGTTGGAAAAATTATTTTTTATATCTAGAGTAGAAACAGTAGACAACTTGACGCACTACCTAATTAAAATGGTCACCTATCCACGCTTCTGACATCAAATCACTAAAATATTCTGTTCTGAGAGAAATGCCCAAATACGTTATAGAAAAGCAACAACAATAACCATCTGAAGATAATAAGGTCAAGGTCATAAATATCCCACTGTTGGGCTCAGTATTTTCGGGGGGCAAGTTCCCTCACGATTTGTTTCTTCATCAACGTGTTTGTTGTAGCAATGTGAATGCCATATTTCTACCATCAATCAAATTTACGTTATTGGCGTGAGTCGCGAGAAGAAACTCTATGAATTATCATTTAAACAATCGACAGTTTTAGTTTTTCTTTCTACCGATAAGTATCAATAATAGAAAAAAACATTGTTTAAAGAAATGTAGTAGTAGTCTACTGTATTTTTTTTTCTATAAGTAGATACGTATCTATAATACAGATTGTACTTTTTGTTCAATATAAATTAACATGAAATAGTGATACAGAGTTAAAAGCATTATATAATAGATAGTTTCTTAGCACAAAAATCTCAGTACATTCAATCATATGAATATTCATGTCTATTATTTTCAATCAAAAAAAAATCAAAAATGATGAGAATGAAATGAGTATACATGTAAAAACGGGTTCGTTAATGCCTCATGATCTTCAAAAGGAACCGATTACCTTAAAATATATGCCTATCTCAGTTTAGTTTCGATAAAAGGGATATCCATTGGATGATTTTTATTCAAAAAATAGTAAAATATACGGTAGTATATATACAAATTACAAATATACGGAACGAAGCCGGGAGAAAAACTCGTGTTATAATATAATATAATATAATAAAAACAATAAGTTTGAAACAGAAATGTTATAAATGCTAATGTTATTGTTTTAATTTTATTATTATTGTTATACGCCATGTATATAAAATTCATTAAGTGTTTTTTTTTGTATAATTTGTACATAATTTAGGACTGGGACCAACGTTTAAATTAATATAACTAATTGACTTAAACTTAAATAAATATAACGACATTTTTCTAAAGAGGATTATTTATGTAAATTATATTTAAAACAAATGTTTTCCCTTTGATTTTTGATCTCTTATTTCACCTTCTAGTTATTTGAGGTCGTAAAATTATGTCTTTTTTTCATACTCCTCTATTTTGGCATACGACATATATCAGACCACAAATTATCATGCCATCCTTCACACAATGAAGCGATTTCTTTTTTGATTACTCATTATTTCATTTTTATTCTTACATCCTACATTTTTTTGTTTCTCGTAGTTTATATTTTAATCTTTGTACTTATATGTTCTTTATAATTATTTGTCTTTGTTATATTTAACGCGGGTCCCATGCCATAAGTGATTTCGGAGGTGAGCACTGAAAATCAGCACTGTGTTTTGGCACAGCAAAATGCTGAGTCCAACCTTATTTCAAAATTGCGGCATACAATTACTCTATAATTAATAATTATATATACTGTATTTTGTTTTGTTACTATTTTGTGTTGTGTGTCGCAATTAGAAATAAACATTTTTTTCTTTCATACTTTCTTCTGTCTACCTTTATATTTGTACATACAGGTGAAGACAAAATTCTAAGCGATAGTTTCACACACTCACCGACTGCCTCTCTATCAGAGATCTACTTCATTATTTTGTTTTATATACAATATTAATTCGTTATCTGTGGAGGCTTATTTCTAGTTATTATTAATGATAGCTGTTAGCCTCCCAAATAAAATAAAATAAAATAATTATTATGGAACTTAAAAGTCTTATTATAAATACCCTAAAAACCATAAAATTAATTATATCCCAATAATAAACTAAAACTAAAAATAACTACAGACATATGTATCTACCTTTTTTTTCTTTAGCGATTTTCCGGAATAAACATAATAATATTATTGACTAAACGAACTTAAAACAATACAATTAACTATTAAAAATAAACTAAGTTCTAAATAAATTAATATAACCTAAAATTAAACTATACTATAAATAAGTTATATTTATAGTATAGTTTAATACTTACAAAATAACATAATCTATAAGTAAAAAATAGACTATAGACTGCTGTCGGCGGGAAGCGTGCCCAAAATGCTGGCCGCTTTTCCAAGTTGGATGGCAACCCTAATGCGTTATCCTAGGTGCAAGCCAGCCTTTTGGTTACGCAAGACCTCAATCAGAAACGTTGAGAGGTCTCGATAAAGGTGATGAGCTCCAGGCCCCCATGGCCCCAGGATCTCAACCCCGAAGGCACAAATATAGTATCCATTACCAATAGACACATATTTGCGGTGTTTCAGGGCCTCCTGGTGTGCGGCAGCAGCCCCAGCTGTCACGGCTGTGTCTGGAAGACGTGCCATCTTCTAACATTTGATATTTGTTACATTTGTAATGTTTTCATTTCTTTATTATAAATTGAAGAAATAATTAATAAACATTTTAATTTTATAGTCATCCAACAAATAAAATTATAAGTAGTATAAATAAAACTGAAAAAATTGAATTGGTCTTTATATTACTTATCAAGCCCTTAAATCTTTGAGAACGGTGGTTAATGCCTGCTTTGGTTTTAACCCCATACAAATCAGGCTCTTGTATGAAACTTTATATTTTTGGAATTTGTTAATGCACTTAAAAGTGGTGGCTAAGATTTATTTATTTTGATGCTTTTTGATGACTAAACATGCTTTTAAGTTTAACGATTACATGGTTTTGAAAACAGTCGTCGTTTTATCAGTTTATTTTTAAATGTGAGTTACCTGCTCAGTATTTATGTTGATTTATTGCAGGTATATACATATAGGTTTTACCTATATGTAAAACGCACTGATCTCTTCGTGATAAACATAAGTACAGCAATTTTGTTTAAATCGTGATTTTTAGCTAATATTTTATCTACTATTTTACAGATTAACGAAAAATAACAATTAATATTAGATATGAAAATAATCTGCAAATAAATCAAATTATATCTGTGACATTTACGAATATATGTAACGGAATTCATTAAACAAATTCATTTGCCAAAGAAGTGACAAATAACAATATTTCACGTCAAAAACATTTTAATTTTAGTGACTATTTAAAAATGAGATGGCATAATGTATGCTATATTTTAGCTGATATGTTAAAAGATATGTGTTTTTAAATATTTTGTTTTATTCTGACGGATACACAAATACTATGGATCGCGCATTTTAATTCTGCATGCGAAGGAAGAAGGTATTACCTCGACTACTGATTTAAGACAACCTATGTTTGGAATAAAACACCCTTTTATTTTCTGCTCTTGAAAACATATAATAAAGAATTTCGGCAATACTGCGTAGAAAATTGGGTTGTAACTACAATGTTTTCAGTTGAGAAAACTGCAAACATATCTTGGTAGTGTTCTGTAGTATACTGACAGATTCAGTCAGCACTTTGTTGGGGTGTAGGCGAAGTGCTACTTTGATTTTTCCTAATAAATTACAGATGATAATATATGTATTAATATACAACTATATACGTTAGTATTAGTTGTATTAGCCTTCATTTTAGTTTAGGGAGATGAGATCAATATCAAACAGCTGCCAACTTGCTTGTATGAAACAGATGGTTGCCAAGTAAAGACATTTTCTCTGTATAAAAATTGTATTTCATCAGATTATTTGAAAGCGTGCATATATTTTATTAAGCATTGCAATGTTTAAATAATCAATCAAATAATTTATTTGCTATAAACATGTTGTATACACATAAGATGACATGTTATTTGTTAAGGATTTCACCATTTGCCCGTCAGACATGCAAATAGTATCTACATATTTAAAAGAACCAATTTTTCAATTAATTTTAAAAAATAATATGGCATACAAACATACTCAAATACTAAATAATAATTATTCATTAAATTTAGTATTAAAGTATATGTATTTAAAAGTAGTTTAGGTATGTCGTGTATTTAACTTTTAAAAAGTTTAAGTACATGTATATTTAAGTTTAGATTACAGACCGATTAGTTTAAAATATTATTTAAGTGAAGTTGCCTGGAAGAGAATGCATGCTTTGAGCGATAATACCGCCTATTGTTTATAACATGACAATATTGTGATTGTACATTTTTTGTAATTGTTTATTTGGTGAGCAATACAGTGTTATCTACTCTATTAAATTTCCAATAAACTTAAGATATAAAATTATGTACCTAGCACAATACTATTTTTTGCTTGTAAAATCTCGATTAGAACATAATCATTTCAAATAATAATAATTTATTATATATTTTCAGTATCTATTAGTTTTTTCATGATATTAGGAGACCGACAAAACAAATGTATGATAGCAGAGTGAATAGTAGAGTCAGTGCCTGTAGACAGTGGTGTATTTACCACGAACAAATCACACCATCAAATCGATCGTCTCGGCTTACCCCTATTGGGGCTATTGGAAATAGGCGTGATATTTATGTATATAGTATTTTATATCTGTTATATATTCGTCAGCTTTTATATATTTTTCAACAAATAAATTGCTTCAATATTGGTAAGTAAATCAACCTAATATATTTTGGGATTTTAAAAACAACAATGATATAGATGTTAAACAGGCGTATCCGTGTTTTTTAAATAGATGAAATGGGAACGTGAGAGCCGTCGGAAATTTCGAAATTCCTACGTGTTCCCCCATTTCTAATTATACATTTATAAGCTTACTTAGATACAATGGAAAACAACGCCCTCTGACCGTTTCTCCGTCGTGTTATTTCCCACGAGGTGCACAAAATATTATCGACCACACAATGTACCTATACCGTGTTTACCAACAAATACTAATAATGGTATCCCGAATACGCATGCGCCGTCGGCGGGTGTGTGCGTGCCTATAAATATGGCGTCTGGGCGCCCAGCCGCCCTTGGTTATGCAACATTGTTTGATCTAGAAACATCTCAATAAATCAACCCGATCATAAGGAAAAGTTCATATTATAAACAATATCTAATAATAAGTAGTACTGATGTACACGTAGGGCTTCTGATTTTAATAATACAAATCAAGCTATTTATTCCTTTTCAGAAACTTTAGCATAACTTTAGGATTAAAGCAAACATAGCTATAATTAGGTTTCATATTCTTATTAGAGTCAATTTTGTATTAATATTCTAAAACTTAAAATATCTACTTCTAGTTAATGTTTAAAATATACAAAGATAATTTTATAAATAAAGTTGTTTGTGTTTCTTAAGAAAATTCCAAACGCATCGTACAATGATTGTACACATCATCGCGTGTACTGCTTACGAAAAACAAGCATTTTTAATTGCATTGCCTTGCAAAGCATTTGTCGTCAGCTAAAATTTATCTTATGAGACAGCCAATTCCAATCGTTCGTACAAAAATTACTTATTCAAATTTATTCATGCCGAAATCTGGTTAGATTGAATAAGTAGGTGCTTTTAGTTTATTTTTTGTTAAAGGTTTAAATATTGAAATATTACATAGGATTAATTAAAAATAATGAAAATATACAAAGGGTAGCATAGTTGTAGGGTTCGGAAGGAAGCCATTACGTGGAGGGTAACGCCATCTATCCAAAATCCTCGGAGGCTTTTCGAAACTGAACCGAATGCTGCGGGACGTAGACAAGTTTATTTTTATATTCTACACTGTTTATGGATTTTAAAAAATTTATGTTTCTTAATATATCAGTAAGATTGTTTTAGTTTATAACAAGTAATTTGATAAGATTTCTGTAACAAAATTTTGTATGGACAAATATAAAAACATTTTAATTTAATTTTCACTTTAAAAGGTTTTCTTGTTTTGAATTAACTCTCGTAATCATTATTTTATTAGTGTGATATTAAATAATTACGTAACAGTCATTTTTCGAAAAATATTATTCAAGAGAAATTGAAATATACAGTTCAGGGATTGCAATGAAAATAAAATGTTTATGATATGAAAAGCTAATATAATAAAATATTTTTAAATGACAAAGATATTTTTGAATAATGGCGATTTACAAACAATGAAAATACAATTTTATGATAAATTATAGGCTGAAATCTTTTCAGCTTACATATAAAAACTATATTGGAAACCAATCAAATTAAGAGAAAAAAATATCGACGTCCCGAAGCATTCTATAGAAACCAGTTTCCACAGTAAAGCCTTCTATAGGGCGTCACAGCCTATATTATACCTATCCCTTTTTATGATGCGCATTATGCCCTGGCAGGAGCAAGACAACAATCGTACCTTACCCGAATAAACAGCTTGTGTGGCCTTTTAACTCCCTATAGATTAATGAGGCTTTATATTTTACATAGGCACCTTCTGAATATGTATGTGGTTTGGTAATAAGATAATTATTTATCGATATATCGATTACTGGTGACAGTACAGTTGTGACGACACGGTATTGCTTTATGGAACAGTAGGGTGTTATCAAAACTATAATTTATGAGTATTGGGCTCATTGATAACTGCAATTAAAAATTAGTTCCACGGTGTTTATATTTCGTAATTTTATTTATGTTACATTAGTGTCAGTTTCATTATTTTTTGGAAGAGTACCTACTTAAGAAACACAGTGGTCCAATAAAAAATGTAACCGTGAAAAGCTCCCAAAGATTGCATAACCAGATGGCGCCACATATCGCCAAAAATCAAAAATTTATTGCCTACTCCTTACCTACTAGCTCCCAAAGTTGTAAAAATTATGTTGTGTTAAAAACTTAAATTACATACATTTAATTGAAAGTGTTATCTATATTCAGAATAAAATTGAGACTCTATTCATAGTTATAAGTTTGACAAGTTTTCATAACATTTACGGCTCTGCCTATCGATTTGGGTTGACAGTCGTGACGTATAGTATTATATAATATCTAGAAGTTATATAGGTAGGTATATGATTTAGTCCATTCCACCTAAATTACGCTAGCATTGAGTAAACGAGTAAGCAGTATTTTGCTAGGCATACCTACTATAGATACCTATAGCAATTACTTCCCATGACATAATGAAGCTATCTGCCATTAGTCTACGGTACCCTAAAAAGAAGTAACCTAATACAGAGAAGCATATTCAACTTCACACTTTTACAATATACTCGTAAAGTAATAACATATTTGCCTATTTACACATATATAGAAAACATACATAAACTATGTTACATCACGCAGAATTCACTTGTGCATTTTTGAAATCTAGCAAGTGCTCTTCAAGAGATTTTATAACGCAGCACAACAAATTACATATCATGAACTTCTACGCCATTCCATTTCGAAACTATTTACTAAGTTTATTGGGAGCATATGTACCATATTTTGACACGGTTTTCACGCGTTTTGATAAATACAATAACATGCGTTTAAAAAAACCATGAAATTTCAGAAATGAATTATAAGGTACTATGTAAAAGACCACCAACAACAAACCTTACTTATCTATCTCTATTTCTCTCTTCGAAGAAAGTTCGATCTTCCAATTGCTTCACCGTCATCCTCACAGGTCATCGCTCCAGTGTTATCTTATCGCTCATCAAATGAAAATGGCATTCCAAAAAAGTTAACAGTCGAAATTGACCATTAAAACCAGGATAATAAGAAATATATTCGTTTTGTAAATAGTTTATAATTGGTTCGCTTTAATTTAGAACATACGTTATGTATTAATTAATAAGCCTCTTCGCAAGAACTCCCTAATTACTTATTAACAAGTTCAAAGATTTCCAAAAAAAATTAGGTATACACCAAATATAGAATCATTGAACATTCATATGGAAGATTAAGACAAAACTGATTTGAAACGGCACATAATTTTTGTATATGATCGCAGCCAATAATAATATCAAAGTTCGTACTTTTAGGAATCCTTCGATCAATATTTATGTTCGTAGAAAGCTTTAGAAAGGGGCTTAGCTATGTATAGATAAAAATAAACAGCTTGTTATTTGGACAGAAAGTATTTCAAACTTCGACACAAAACTAAGTGTTACAGTTATTTAGTAGCATAGTTGTTCTTGTCATGTTTCTTTTTAAAGTTAATAATTAATTTTGTTATGTACCCTCTTATTTCTAAACGACACAATCGGCCATTTCCTTAAATGTTATATTTTTATTTATTCTGTGACTAAGGCCTGTTTTGTAGAGAGTAGTTGTCTATAATTTACCATAATTTTATGTAACAATATTTATCCTTTGTATGATGTGGTAATTGTGTAGATTATAATTCAAAATGTCTCAATTGTAATAGGTTGGGGAAAAAGTCTTTTCGCATATAGTATGTATGAACTTGTAATAAGATCTCTTTGGCTATTTTATCTGGCTCTGGTTTTGGTATTATTAAAAATTTAATTTTAAAGAAGACAATTCCAAATTCAAATTAGGAAAATGTGTGATTTTCATTTGTTTTTCTTATTGTTAAAATGAATGAATCTAATGAAGACATTCGATACATTTTAAAATTTTACTACAAAAAAGGTAAAAATGCAACACAAGCCGCGATTTTTTTTGGGATGTTTATGGACCTAATGCAGTATCTGTGAGAGTAGCGCAAATTTGGTTTAAGTGTTTTCAATCCGGAAATTTTGATATCAAAGATGCACGTCGCTCTGGTCGCCCTGTTACGGACAAAATTGATGCCATTTTTGAAAAAGTGGAGCAAGATCGGCATATTAGTAGTTACGATGTAGCTGGAGAACTGGGAATTGACCACAAAACGGTTTTGGTGCATTTGAAAAAAGCTGGGTACACAAAAAAGCTCGATATTTGGGTGCCTCATGAGCTCACTGAAAGAAACCTAATGAACCGTGTACTCATTTGTGATTCTTTATTACGACGTAATGAAACCGAACCATTTTTGAAGAAGCTGATAACTGGTGATGAAAAGTGGATCACGTACGATAAGAAAGTGCGAAAAAGATCGTGGTCAAAGGCCGGTCAGGCTTCACAGACTATGGCGAAACCCGGGTTAACTCGCAACAAGGTGATGCTGTGTGTATGGTAGGATTAGAAGGGCATTATTCATTATGAGCTGTTACCACCAGGAGGGACCATCGATTCTGAACTGTACTGCGAAGAACTGATGAGATTAAAGCAAAAAGTTGAGAGAAAGCGGCCGGAATTAATCAACAGAAGGGGTGTGGTTTTTCACCATGATAACGCTAGACCTCACACATCTTTAGCCACTCAGCAAAAATTACGAGAGTTTGGCTGGTAGGTGTTAATGCATCCGCCGTGTAGTCCTGACCTTGCACCTTCAGATTTTCACCTGTGTCGGTCTCTGCAGAATTCCTTAGGCAGTGTCAGGTTAACATCACGAGAGGACTGCCAAAACCACTTGTCGCAGTTTTTTGATCAGAATCCCCAAAATGTTTATAGCAATGGGATCACGTCCCTACCTACAAGATGGCAAAAAGTTATCCAACAAAATGGCACCTACATACTTTAGTCAAATGTAAATAAACTTTATAAAAAAACCTTTTGAATTTTTATATAAAATGCGAAGAAACTTTTTCCCCAACCAATATATAGACGGTATTAATTACATTTTATTTTCATGTTGGCATCCGCGATTTATTTATACCGTGTTCGCTTTATTTTATTACATGTAAAACTTTAAGTTTAATATTTGATATAATATCTTATATAAAATATTATCTAAAATTTCCAAACAATAATGTATTAAATTCTTTTCATTCATAACCCTTTAATTAAAATAGTTTAGCAATGACATCAATCCGCTATCGGTTGTGCCAATTTACTAAGTTTCATATACTAAATTGCTAAATTGTTGGAGGGATGGCGAGGTGTTCTAAAAATGCGTGTCGTGTGTGAAGAGTTAGTGTATTCAATGTGTTAAAACCGTAAGGTTTTCTGATTATAAATATGTGACCAGTTGCCGTTCGTTTATTACCATAAACGCTTCTGATTTGTTGCAAGTATTACATAAGTGTTGTTAATTGTTATTGCTGTTATCTATACCCATAAATAAGCTTGTCAATTATCTGCATAGACACGACATCTGTGTTGATAGCTAGAGCGTAGAGATGGCCTATTTGATGGAAAGCGGTACCTAACTGTTAGTTATAGACAGTTACAGCTTCAGATATGCTACCCCTGTATTAGCGGCTTTTGAGGAGTTTTGAAATACCATTCTTGAAAAATCCCGATATCTCTCTGAGGGCTACTGTGTTTTTAGTAGCAGTTTTCTACTAGGTATGTCTATTATAAAGAGTTATAGATACAATATGCAAAATAATTTGCTTGGTAAGAAAATTAAATTTACCTAAGTCATGTTATTTTCATGATGGACGAATGTACAGAACCCGATTTCGAAATATTTTTGGAATATTTTTGAAGCACATTTCGTAAAATGTCGTGGGCGTAGAATAGCCTTCCCGCAATATCGAGGCGTTCAATCCAAATATTTCGCTTCAAACAAATTTTGCCTGTTGAATATTCATAACAACTCACGCGTACCGAGCAGAAATAATGAACAGAACAAACAGAAATAATGGGCATATTTTTTATATTAATGAAGCACAAAAATATTTTAAATATAACAGGTTCAATATTGGAATATTTTTACAAAATACCGAAATTATCAAGCGCAAAGGGGTTATTCGAAGCGGTGAGGTCTTACTACATTGGTTACTCAAAGTAAATGTATGAATTATCTTCTTTAATTTGACCTAAAATAATTCTGAGGCAAACTGCTGTAATTTTTGGGATACTTTTTTTAATTTTTTATAAAACTATAGTTATGCTCGTGTCAAGGGTAATATATCAATGGACATCCTTGGAGGCGACTTCAGATTTCTTGACTAGAATAAATAACGGAAGTTTTCTTTACAAAATTTACCCCGCTAGGAATAGAACACGGGACTTTTACGGCCTGATGAACGCGACGAGCTGACGTTTAGACCGCATTCAACGTAATTATTTCAATTAGCATTAATGAATACAACGACCTGAACGTTTTGCGTTTTTCTTGTTAGATGACATCATCAGAACATTATTTCTTGAATAGAGGTCTTAAACCTGTTTGTTTTCGGCATATCTATAAAAGAATATGATTATGACATTACTCTTATAGATGTAAGTCTTTAATCCATTCTTTCCGAACGAACTTTGATGTTTATGATACTTTATGAAAGCAATATTTTTGAATGACTTCATTTTAGAAACCGGTGAAACGAATTTTAGTTCGTGACGTGAACAAATCTATGTAATAAACGCCTTGTTTCACTTTCGTGAAAAACAAAGTTTTTTAGAGAGATTTTCTTAAATAAACATCCAAATTCGGTGAAACGAGACTTTAACCTTTTAACAAAGTTAGAGTGCCGAAAAAAGTCGCGTCGGGTATTTTTCGACCTTCAAAAGTTCAAACAGCCGGCCGACTAAACGGCAATAATCGCCACCTGCTACCAAGAGTTGCTGGCGACAATTTGCTAGGCAGTGCCATGCATCCCGCTCTGTCGCATGGGAACGTGATAGACGCCGCATGCGGGCTCGAATCCCCTCGCGTCTACGCGAAACGTCAATGAACTTTACTAATCTCTCGGCGATACACATTGGGCGCGTTCAATTTGAAGCTCCCAACGACCTCGCTCACGGCCGCGATTTTACACGTTTCACTTGCTTACGGGCGTTACAATCATAAATTCAAGTGGAACTTATGTGGTGTTAATATCATTAAAACACAAATGGCATTACTTGATGTATGGTTGGTTTGGAAATCGCGCCTTTGTCAATGTCTCGATAGAGAGAATTAATGTTCTGTGGTCAACGCTCACTTCGACCTACTACTTGATATGGACAGTTGTAAACGCTGCGTGGGCGAAAATTATGCGACGTTTTCGCGGCGACTATAACGACCGTGGTCCCAATGTGGAATGGCTGAATGAGCATTTTGAGCGTTGTGAGCCACAAGTGGAATGTAGCCATTGTAGGCGTTCGACCGGCTAGTGTTGCCGGGTGCATATATTTCTCAATATTTCTCTCGGCACCGACTATTCCACTTTTCGGATAGTTAAGATATATATGACGTGTGACGGTCATCGACTTAAGTTCTACGGTCTAACAAATTTGTATAATTTTTGTACTAATTTAAAATAATTTAAAACTAAATATATTATATTAAGCAATTACGTATTGTTATTTAAATTTATAAAAAAATAATGATTTACTTTACCTGGTTATCTTATAATGAATTTATCATCTGCAGGTTACCTACCTTTACTGGTTTATATTATTTATATAGATAAGTATATTTTAAGAATATCCGCAATAAAGTATATATTATTCTATTTTACCTTCATTCAGCTAGACAGTTTAACTAGGTACATTGGCACCTGCTGAATATTTTTTTATTTTTTTATGTTTACTTGTAGGCAAATTTCTGTAAATTCAAGTTATCAAGCAACTACGATTACGTTTCGTTATACATATGTTTAAAATATAATACCTATTGAGCTATTGATTTCAAAAAGATGAAACAGTTATATCTACAATGTAAATAATTTTAATTTTCCTTCTTTAATAGGGCTCCAAGTCTGTAACTCAAATTGGCAATCGAATCGAATTGGAGCCGTAACTTTTAACGGTTTTGATAGTCTGTAAACTATCTGGGATGAATATTGGATCAGTCTTGGTTTGACCGAGTCTGATTTGATATAAATTTTAGACACTACGGATATATGACCATCTGTCAGTCGAATGGATCTTGATTTGCACTGGCATGATTTTTTTATTTAAGTTACAGGATTTTTTTTAAATTTACTTATCAAAACAACAGAGAAACTTGGGGCCCTGTTTAAATTTAATACGGCAAGCACTTGAGATTAGTCTATGCGGCAACCCTGACGTCGCGACGCCGACCGTCCTTGTGTATAGCAAAAATGTTAATTTTGAATTCATTTCACGCAGTATCCTCGGCACGCCAGTAGAAATAACTAAGATTGAAGTTAGCTAAACTTCATTAAGAACGGAACGTGATTTGTGCCATTTCACTTAGCTTTGGGTTGATTTCGACCGCGCCATTGCGTTACGCAACCGCACAATATTCACATTCCAAATTCGTAAAATAATTTTCATATTTCGAATCCATCCGTAAATGTGTACTGAGAAATAATAACGTTGAGGGAAAATACTCGTGTGATAATTATAGAAGCTCTATTTGAATAAATATAATCTGCAGATAAACAACACACATATTGTATACCTATCGCCAAATTAAGCAAGTTACGCTTGTGTTATGGGTAATATACAACGGACTACTCTGGGGCCGATTCTAGACACCCAGACCATAGTAAATAACGGAGAAAATACTTTCCGAAATTTACTATACCAGGAATCGAACCCGGAGCCTCTGTGTTACAGTGAGGTAGGCCGGCAAAGGCTTAGCCCACTCAACCACAGACGCCGTCAGAAATTGTATAACGTAGAATTATTTTAAGATTTTTGTGAGCGGTCTTATTCATAGAGAGTTAGTGTAAGTTTTAACGGTACTTCATGCTTCTTCATGCTCTATAAATAAGTTTATTATTATTTGATACGCACTACAATAAATTCCAAAACAATATTTATAAAAAGAGCGTGTGTTCAAATGCCTTACTAATAAAAATTTCGTGAAGAAAGTAATTCTAATTAGTATCATAAGTAATTAACAAGCTTTATTCGTTAGAATTATGACGTTACAACGCATTAGGTATCCTTACATCCTTATAAAACCAAGGAGGCTATAAAGTTTTTTTATGACGAATAAAAGTATCTGTATTGGTTTGGCTGTGAACTACCCAGTTGCGTTATACTTGTTTGCGCTATGCCCAGTTTCACGACGGCAGCAAGCAGGAAAGTGGCGAGGAAAGTAGGCAACGGGAGTAGGTATGCAAACACAACATACGGGAATATGTTAGCTATACTCACGCTGCCCAATTCATCGTTACTTTCCTGCTTGCTGCTGTAGAAGTGAGCATTAGTAACCAACCGATTAAATAATTAATTATATGTAAAATTATTTAAATTATAGAATGTAGACATAAAGAGTAAAATCTCGTTTTTTTTCACAACTACGTAATATTATTTTCTTAAAGTAAATAAACATAATTTTAAATTTCTGCCAAAAGTACTATATGGATTGGATGGATATGTAAAGTTACTTACATACTTACATTATAGTATTGCCATGTGTGTCTCGCTTTAAGCCAAAATCTCATAAAGAGAATTCTAAAGACAAACAATCACAATATTTTGAACGAGATTAAAATTCAAAGACACCAATTATTATACGGGTAGTTAATGATTAATGAACAACGTAACAAATAATGAGGTGGTCTATTTACACAACAATAAATTCGCACGGCTTGAAAGAAACAACACGGTTGTTAGGAAAAAATTACAATAATTTTTAAATAAATTTTAATGCCAGCGTCCACCAAAAAAACTTAATAAGTTAATTAGATATGTTAAGAATAATTTATTTGTGTTCATAATAATTAACTTAACTATTGTACAAAATTCGGGTTCCGCCCATTAACTTGTTGTGTTGCTGCATTATCAACAAAATTTGATTATGCACCGACAATCATCCCTGAATTATAAATTAGTACATGGTTATGTTATAATTATCTAAAACGAATCGAATCTGTCTGTACGTAAAGGAACTCGCTGATAAAGATGTCTATTTTTAAGTGAATGCATGCTCTAAGCGCACAAGAGAGTAAGTGACAATTACCATAATATTTATATACTTCAATAGGATAGATAGATAGAAAATTCTTTATTGTTCACCACATACATATATAGTAAATTTAGAGTCATTTCATGTAAAGGCAAGAACAAGGGCGGTCTTATCGCTTTAGAGCGATCTTTTCCAGACAACCCGGGCTGTGGATTGTGTGAAAGTAATCGAAAGTGTAGGACGGTGGTATACAAATTAAATACATGTAAATAGGATACATAAATATTACACAATAACTAGAATAAATAAACAGAAAAAATAGTCGATAATACATATTAATATTATTCATATACAAATATATACACTATTAATATGTGTATAGCAATAGCCTATACGAATATTTAACTTTTTTCGATACCTATAGACACCTGTTTACTAGTATCGAAGAAAATATAGTTATTATGAATAATGTCATCATAGTTTTAAATATTATTATGTATTCTTTAAAATAATATTCAGGAATACTGTCTCTGCCTTCAAAATTCAAGTTTCGAGTTTTAATACTTAATAATAATAATAATAAACCCGCAGGAGGGCTTTGTGGCGAAGCCTTAGGTGAGTAGTGACACCTTGGACTTGACTCCGGAGGCTAAGGCCAGGCCCCCGCCTCCGCGCTTACCTTAGCCAGCCGGCACGGAGAGAAGATCGCTAGAGCTAAGACTAAGCTCAAGGGGTGGAAGTGATAAATGGCATAACGTCAGAAGTAGCTTCGGTGAACCTGCAGCCCACCTCTCGACACCCCTTAGCCACTCTCACCCATGTTGCCCCTCGCCAATCTTGGCATTTTTAGGGGCCCATGCAGTAAGTGGCGAGTCACCATATGCCCATTTTGCCATGTTCCTTGAACATTGCGACGGGCAGACGCCATAGTCCTCATAGTCCCCGACCTGTAACTCCATTAGCAGTTCATCCCAATAGCCCGATACCCTTTTGTTCTCATTTCCTACAATAGTCGTACACTTACAGTGTCAAGCCACATTTAAATTAAATTTGTCAAGGGGCTTTTACGTATTGGCCTTCCCATGGCCCCACGCAAGCCTCCAAAAGTCCGGCCCACTTTTATGGCCCGTGGTCTGCAGAGACATACATATAATAATAATAATAAGTCTTTATTTCAGGCGATAAAATACCCATATAAAATTACAACACAATCAAAAATTTGAAAGCAAAAGCTATTAACTGTTACTTTTAATTTTTTTACTTAAATGATATCTATAGATATTTTTAAATATTTAAAATACATAAAAATCTTATAAGAATCCATAAATATAATTACAACCAGAGATTTAATTTCTAATAACGTAAGTTTTATTTCATACTATTAAAAGTTTTATTTAAACCTTCATGTGATATTAAATATTATAAACAAATGTATTCTTCTTGCACGTTTGTTACATTAAAAAAAATAGCAAAATAAATTTAAAAACTGCAGAACCGGCCTAATAAATCTGCTACATTAGTGTTAAAAAATATTCTAATTAGATACTTAAATTCTGATGTTTCTTAAATTCTGTTTGAACTCCTTATTATTTATAAGATGTTGATATAAATAATTGTGAATGTAAATAATTTTAGACTCGCTCTTTACTTCAAGTCAAAATTAACAACTTGTATAAGCACCGATTGAAAAACTAGTTTAAAGCAGAATTTGTAAACTTTGACAAACTGAAAACTACCCGCAACATATTTTTTTATTTTTCTATATTTTTTAGAGTACTTTTATTAATAATAGATTTCGTATTTTACAGAGGAACCCTCCATATGAAAGTCTAATTTGTACACGGTCTGCTTATTTTTATTTAGTTTTAAAATGTTTAATTACGAACTTTTTATAAATAAATTTCAAGTTTTTAACTTATTAACAGCAACGTGCGAAAATAAATGTAGTTGTACAAAATAAGTAACAAAAAATTCAATCATTTTTATTTGTATAACTTAATTTTAGCATTTTGATCGAGATGTATCAAGGACTGTCTGAATAATTTGTAATAAATCTGTTAAATATGCTATTATTGGGTTTTAATAATTCGATTGAGGTATCTACTATTCATTATTTTGATTTTAAAATACCTTATCAGATTTTAATGCTTAGAAACAGGTGTAGGTACCTAACTAAATTTTTCAACATGAAATAAATTTTCAGACTTTAGAGTCTAATTGATCTAAATATTGACTCGACTAGTTTATTGTAACGTGTTGGGTCTCCGATCCGAGTTTTGCAGAGTAAATGTCGTAGATAAACCTTCCTTTTTTCACTCTGATATACATAGATATCTAAGATCGGCCCTAAAGTTTTCCATTGTATATTACTCATAGATAAATACCATAACACAAGTACAAGTACAAGCACAATATTTTCGTTTGTCTGTCGATTTATTGATATTAGTTTATAATATAGTCCACAACAACCTTAACTTATTAATTGTATATAATAAACTCAATATTATTTTTAAGTATGAAGTATACCAGTATATGCAGTATACCAGGTTAATACAAATATTGGTAATGCAGCGCGAGGTAATAAATATAGGGTCGTGTCCAAATTTTAGTAATATGTATAAAATATGTGGAAATGAGCTTAATTTTTTGAACATAATATGCATATTTGCTCAGTTTTTTGAAGTACGTCAGTTCTTTTTAAATTTATTTTTTATTAAAAATAAATTTAAAAAGTGTTTACGACTGACTACTTTCATCTCGGAAAATGCAAAAGGTTCCATTAAATATTCTACAATAGAACACGGAAGTGAAGCTATGTGAAAAGCCCTAGTTAAATAGGCTATTAAAATTAAGTATTGTATTAACATGCAAGTGAAACATATCACATTGAAGTGAATATTATAAATGTACCTCTAAGAATATATTGTGGTGAAATAAAATTTAAATAATCATTACAAAAACTTGTTTTAGACTATGTTAATTTTTATACATATTTTAACGTGTTTTTAACAAGATTCAAATAAGAGTACAAGTGTCGAGTCTAACTCAGATTAATTTTAATCTATTATTAAAAAGAATCTATTTTCCCTACGCTCCCTTTTACAGGAGCGCCCTAGTCTCTCATTTCAAATGAAAGCGCTAGATGGCGTTACAAGTTTCATTGTTTGAAAGAAGTTTTCACTAGTGTGCGTTGAGTTTACATCCAACACACTGTGCACACAGTCGTAGTACGTTTACACGATTCACGTACGAACACTGCACACAAATGGGTCATTTACAACGAGATGCACACATTCACTGTTTGCGCACGTAAATACAGTGTTCGACTGTATCTATGTGAGTGAAAACGTGTCTCGATATTAAATACGTATGTATGTATACAGGCATAATAAACTTATGTACACTAAGTTTGCAGGGCCGTCTTTGCTCAATAGATGGCGGGAGGTGGCAACAAATTTTTCATAAACAAATTTATTTTTAGTACTGATTGACTGAATAAAATAACATGAGCTTAGATTTATGCAAATTAACCTGATAAAATACCCATGATGATTTTAAAAAATACACAAGAACGTGTTATGTATTCACTTTCTTCAGTATAATATAGGTATAATCTGTCTTATCATATAGGCAGGTATATCTAAGATGGCTTAATAGTAGCTAGGATAGTTTAATTTAAAGTTTTTATAATTATGTAACTATTAACTACTTCACGTTGTATTTCAAATAACATTCAGTTACGTAGATAGATAAGGTATGTCATCGTAACTTCTGAATTTTCCACGGTAAAAATATCTACCTAGCGTTATAAGTGTAGCTATAGCAAATTAGGAAACTTCTTCATATCCAAATATACCTCGTGTTGCCAGATACCTACAAAGAATAAAAAAATCTATAGCGACTTTTCGGTGATACTTATTGCTGGTAGCAGGTACTTTATTTATATTTATTACTGGATTTATTTGAAGACTTCTATAGCAATTAAGTTTTGGCTGAAACCTGAAGAGTTTAAGAAGAGAATGTATTGCAGAACAATTTTATTTTACAAAACTATATTATTGCTTAAAAATTAATATTAGGTAGTTATACTAGAATGGGTAGGTACCTAAAGATTATTTTTAAGTTAAAAATCTGTCTTAGTAGATAAATCTAAAGTCTATTGAAATTGATCTTATGAGCTATGACAAGAAATACGTGGTTAGGCGTCGGTCACCGAGTGAAACTGGCTTTGACAATAATAATTCAAAATAAATATTAGATAAAATAACCAGATCAAAAGCCCTTGTAACCAGAACTATAAAAAATCTCCAAAACAAATAGATAAATGTAGGTATATATATAGGTATGTACCTATACATACCTGAGATATCAGTTTGATACAAAAGTCAATAAATCGTATGAAGGTTTTTTTGTGCTCCTTCTTTAGCCCGGGCGAACGAGATTCCCCGAGTCATATACTTTTTTTTTTTCAAAATGTTTACAATTTTAACTTATACCTATATTATTACAAATCTATATCTTAAAATACAAATTGGTTCTATACCAAATATGGGTAAATAATTTGAGTACATTTTTTTATTCCTATAGTTTTTATTTATATAACTATAACTATTGTGTCTTAATTTAATACATTTGAAAAATCTTAACTATTGGATGCTTAATATAATACAAGGACCATAACATCGTATGAAAGTTAGATGCTATTTAGTAAATTAAGAAATGAAAAAGTTACACTTATTGTGAATTCGATTAGGTATAGATACGTTTCTGTCAAATATATAATAATATATGTAAATATTGTTGCTGCTGCCAACGGGTTCTTTGGCATTCACGATTTACTTTCACTAGATTTAACATTGCCTACTCAGGTTAATGAACGCCATTTAATCCTGGTTAGATGAGGCGAGTAAATTAATTCAGATTTCAATGTATACCAACCGCATATTACTTATATGTTTATGTTGAGCGATATAAGCTTTTAACTTAACTAAAAGCGTGTTATCTTTGCAAAGGTTTATTACGTTTTACGTTACAAGTTTCTATAGGTGGGTGGATATATAATTAACTAGCTTTTGCACGCGGCTGCGCTCGCGTTAATGTAAATCTTATAGACAAAGTTATCTTACAGGAACCGTAAATTTTTCCGGGATAATCTAACCTATGCGCAATTCCAGAATATAATCTATCCCTTTGCTAAATTTCATCCAGATCCGTTAAGCCGTTCTAATGTGATAGAGCAACAAACATCCATTCAAACTTTCGCATTTATAAGGTTATCTATACTTATACATACAGATAAATAAAATTGAACTGTATGTTTGTAATATCAAAATAAAAATGTAAAAAAATCAGGGGAGGTAATTCAAACCAGGAGATACCAAAAATGTAATTTTTAATTTTTTTGTCTGTCTTGATGTTCCGGCTAATCTCTGAAACAGCTAGACCGATTTTGACGGGACTTTCACTGGCAGATAGCTGATGTTATAAGGAGTATCTTAGGCTAGGTTTACAATTAGGGTTCCGCGAAAAGAAAATCCACGCAGACGAAGTCGCGGGCACAACTAGTACAATATATAATAATCATTTATAATCTAATATTATATAATAGATTAGTAATTAGTATTAGTATACATTATACGTAAAAAAATCCTTGTTTAAATTAATCTATAAATTTGAATTCGAGTTTTTTGCCTGTTCACGAATGTGAAAGTGAAATAAAATTGTAAAAAACACCTGAGGTACTTTATGTCTAGGACCAACATTGGCATGAGATAGAAAACAGTTGGTAGAGAAATAAAAAAATATTAATTCTTTTATCGAACCATATTTCCTTACGGCCTTATTCATATTGAGTTAAAGTACGTTTGTAGGCTTCTTTAAGGTTCTTTAAGAATACTGCAAACTTACTCTAACTCAATATGAATAAGACCGTAAGGAAATATATATATATTATTTAGTTATTATCAGCATCAAGGCAGCAGCGAAGGGCGCTCACAGATGCCACATGCACATGCCGTGTAAAGAGTAGATGATAATCAAATCTAGTGAGACACTTTTTATTACACTTTTTAACACAGTACTGAATTATGACGTCATAATTTTGTAGAAGTAAAAGGAGTCAAATACCGCATTACCGAATTATTGTTTAAACAGTAATTAAAATAAATGATATTTTAAAGTAAGATGATACAATTGTATTGCGACGCCGGTTTTTTTAAACATTTAAGTGATGTTAGAGTTTATTGTAACAATGTTAGTTTTGTGATCTACCCAATTTGAACTTGTTTCTTTTGACACCAGAGGTGCTACCCTCTCGGTTAATTGAGAGGCCTGTCAGATGTAAAACAATGCATGCGGGCACATACCAACTTATGTCATCTCATAATATTAGCTGCTGTCTTATGATCCTGGCTCGGCTCATTGGAGGAAAGGTATCCGCGAGTTTCGCACTATCATCAGGTTTGTGTCCGAACAGGTGGGGTATGTATAGAGCATTCCTATCAGGACAAAAGAACCACATAGGTATTATATATATATATATATATATATATATATATATATATATATATATATATATATATATATATATATATATATATATATATATATATATATATATATATATATTTAGGAATATCTAATCATAAAGTTTTGGCTAACTAAAATTTTGAGGTACTATTATACAAATATATATATTATACAATTTCTACAATGATTCGATAAGAGTGACACTAACTGAAAAAAATCCTCAATAGGCAAGATTAACAAGAAGTTTCTATACCTTCAGAGTGCTAGGCAGATAACGTTTCACACGCCTAAATTTGGCAAAAGATCGTTATAATTGTGTAGGTACCTATCTACACCTTAAGGTCTCATAGACTGGATTGGATTTAAGTCTGGGATGCCTTACAAAAATCTGTACTAAAAAATAAACCCACTAGAAAGTTACAACCTGATTTACATTAAGTTCTGTAAAAAAAGTTTTGAAAGTGACCTCGCTCGGTATCTCAATGACGATATTTTTCAAAAGTGTGCAACAAAAAGCAAAAATTGTATAGCGGCCATTTTGTTAAATCGATCGATTGGTGGGGTGTATAAACCCATTGTTGGAGAACAACTGTTCTTAGGGGCCAACTGTTCCCTATTGGCCCAGTTTTAAGAGGGCGAGTCTCTATGGGACAACTTTCCCTATTTTTTGTTTATGAATATTGGTCCCGACAGAGGTGGCACACATTTGATATACTACGGTCCTAAAGCTTAGTTCAACAAAAGTGCAGCTGTCTTTTTCAATATTTTGAAACCTGCTAAAATAGGTAAGGAATTTTTATATACCTAAATATATTTAGGTTTGAATTTAAATATATTCCATTAAATCAATATTTTTTTTAGAACTATATGAAAGTCGCTTACAATTTTAATAGTGTCATTTCAAATTCTAACGATTTTTTTGTACAGGGAATAAAAATATCTAAAATAGTGAGGTAAACATTAAAGACGAGTATACTTATGTAACAAAGATAGTTAATACTTATTAATAACATGTTATTTAATACTTTGACAGTTACTAGAATCGTAGATTATCTACCTTTAAATGTAGATCAGAGTTGATTTCTAAATCCTTATAAAGCAAGAAGTAGGTTTCTACTATTTACCACACATTCGTCAATCCTAGTTCCAATATCTACCTACCTTAAATGTGTAAGACAAAGTCATCTTCCCCGAGGGAAAAGAAAATTGTGTCCAAATGCGTATCACCAGAATATAAATAGGTAGGTATGTAGGTTGTTTCTATGTTGTGTCGTATTCTGTATGACTCATCATAACAATCTTACCATATGAGGAACATACCTACTATTAGTGTAAAACTATTTAATAAATTTTATACTAGAATATAGATATCTTGTTTAAAATAATAGATATCCTAAAACTATTGTCATTCATAGTAAAGTTATATTTCAATTGGGACGAAACTAGCAAGGCGTTTTTAACCGCTGAAAACTCTAAAAAGATGCTTAGATCGATTTTATAAATCTGTTCTGTTTATATTTGCGTTTATAAAGTCAATAATACATTTGTACACTTAAAAGAGTAAACATCGGTGAATATAAATATAATGAACACAAATATAAACCGTACCATAATGTCAATATCAAGTCCCTAAATAAAACATATCCACCTTGAATATTATTCCCAATATCCCAGCGACTACATTCAACTCAAATTATACAACAGAAGGTCTTTAATTATGCTGCATTTAACTGAGCATACTTAATAAAAGTATGTTGCACAATTGACACTATGAATTAAACAATTCGTGCTACTGTGTACCTCCGGGAGACCTTTTTGATATGTTCAATGTTCGGTCACCGCCCGAATAGTGTTAACTTTGAGTGCTTTATTTAGGTAAACTATTAGATAGAGATCCCAGTCACCCTGGGGTGACTGGGATCTCTATCTAATAGTTTACCTAAAGTAGTTTACCAGACTTATGTTACTTCAGGAAAATATTTTTTTTAGGATCGGTAGTTTAATATAAACTTAGAAAGGAATGGATACTTGCTAAGCTGAAAACAGGGCCGTTTTTCAGGTAGCAGCTATCAAAGGTGAAAAATATCCATGAGAAGATGTTTGGCCCGTCAGATTTGCCTGGCTCATTGGAAAATATTTTAAAATATTATGCTTGATAATATATATAAAATTCAGTCTTCCTAAAATGACGTAAGTTCCTATTTTTTTTAAAGTGTCTCTCAAAAGTTATGGCTCACAGGAAGTGTCTGGCAACTGTATATCGTCGTTTATAACAATATCATATATGACATAGTTAAAAACTAGCCTTGCTACTTTGACGTAAGCTAGCATGGTTATTTTCCCCCTTTGATACCTGCTACCTGAAAAACGGCCCGCTTTCAGCTTAGCGAGTGTCCATTCCTTTCTAAGTTTATGTTAAACTACCGATACTGAAAATTTCATCTCTCCTAAAATCACGTAAGTCTGGGGTGACTGGGATCTCAATCTATATTGTAAGGTATTGCACACTGGATTGAACCCTCCAAATGTCTATTAAATTATTTTGTACTCTGTTGGATATCATATAAAACTCTGAACTGCCTAGTACGTAAATATTAGTGTAGTAGTATCTGCATGTATTATTAATATCTAAATTGCTATTTTGTTCATTTTCTCATTAAACTGTTTTTAATAGGTATAGATAAATTTTTGAAAAACTTTTTAACGTATAAAAGTAATGTTACTTCTTTAAGTGAAATTTAAATTAATTAATATTTAATTAACTGGCTGATTCAGAGACCGTTAATTTTAAACATTACTTATTTAAGAAATAATTTCTGATTTATATATAGGATTAGAAATTATCTCTTCCTACCAATGTTATTTAAATAAATTTAGTCTTTATATTTTAGTATCTAAAATCTTGATATAATTTATTATTTCAACAATATGTAGATTTAATGTTACAAGTGCCTAGTATTAATGCATAATTGCATTCTACTTGCAGAATAATTTTAGCACTATGTGATAATTAAATAAAACGGTAGAATTATGTAAAATATGATCCGTGTGAATATAGAAAATAAGTATCCATCTAAATAATGTACCTACCTGTTAGGTGCATACTGTGTACCTAATCTCTTTTTAGATTATATTAATTTTACATTACAAATTCAAACATTTTTGCAATACTCGAGCTTCACCTGCGATAATGTTATAGTTATTGACTGTGGCTAATTGCGCTTTATTTATAGCATTACAAATAACGCCGTTAACGAATAGCTACCTCATGTAAATAAATACATACGTTACCTGTCAATATTTAGCCACATTATTTATATTCTCAGCCAAAACCCCATTTGTCAATGCGCCACAATTCTACGGTATTCCCCTCATGATCTCTAACAGTTTTGGGATCGACGTAACGTACGATGTACAATTTCGGAGTCATCTGGAAGGCAAGGCCAAACTTGCTTCTAAAAATCTTGGTGTGCTAAACCGGTCCAAGCAGTAGGTATTTCACTCCACGGCAACGACTTGCGCTCTACGAAGCGCAAATCAGACCGCATATGGAATAATACATCAATGGGCCGGGGCACCCCTTACCAGACTAACCCCCTCGACTCCATCCAGCGTAATGCATTCCGAGGAATTATTTGATCTGGCGCCAACGCCTCACTTTTACAACCGCACTGGTCGCCAGCGACGGGATGTTCAGCCCCATTTTCTTGAGCTCTCCCACGCTCAACTACGCAACGGTTCTCGAGAATATTCATTCCGCGTAAAAAAATGATCTGGAGGAAACTTCCTGCCACGGTTTTCACATTGCGCTACAACATGGAGTTTTTACGAAAAGCATTATAAAATTTATTAGAGGACGACAACGTGTTGGCGACACCCCTAGTGTTGAAAACGTCCATGGGCGATGGTAACCACTTTCCTTCACTTGGGCCGTCTGTCTGTTTGTTTACTTCAGGCAATAAAAAAAAATTAACGTCTTTAACAGTAATAATAATATTGCATCATAAATAACGCATAAACTCACTGATACAACTGCGTGAAACGACCCATAACTATAACACTATACCAGATAAAGCTGTAATGTAACGTTTATA
This sequence comes from Dendrolimus houi, assembly GCA_039645545.1. Taxonomy (NCBI): domain Eukaryota; kingdom Metazoa; phylum Arthropoda; class Insecta; order Lepidoptera; family Lasiocampidae; genus Dendrolimus; species Dendrolimus houi. Next base: position 14,686,706 of record CM077125.1, on the reverse strand, counting down.
ATGAATGTTATACTTCGTTAACATCAAAATTTAAGAATATTAAAATAAAGAAACCATTAGCAAATCTACATTTAATTTGCAAGAACACAAATCTTCCTTTGAAGCTGAATCCCCCACACAATGATAGACAGTTAAAAATGTCCAAATGCACCATTAACATACAATTTGAACACTATAACCATTTCGCCCACACAATAAACTCGCCTTACCGGTGCACGCCTATCTCCCAAACAGGTTTACTGCATGCATTACCGGCAGTTTATCTGGCATTCGGCTATCAGACGACCGAATGCACTTACCGAACAATGTACTACTAGTTTACCACTATTATTTATATGGTGCGGGGACGCCTGACATATTTATGGAGACATATACGGAATGTGCACTCACCTCTAGAACGTTAGTGGTATGACGATTTGTTTCTTTTTGACTTTTAATATACTGTTTCTTCATTATAAGTAACTGTTTAAATTGGGAATATAGGTATTCCTATAATATAATGGTAGGCTATTACAAATATTTTATTGACACTTTCTCCAATTGAGTCTAAAACATGTTTTCTTTTAAAATAAAAAGTAACAGAAATTAACACCTTATTTTTACTACGGGTTCCAAGTTTTGGTTGCGAAATTTTAACTTACATATTAAAAATATCAGCCCATGTAAATAAAATTAATATTTCACCCACTATACCTCTTCAAGGTGGGCAGGTTCCACACATCAGTAAAGTCGACCTGCAGTTTTGTTCGTTGTTCTCCTTCGTCATCATAACATGACAATTAAATGCATATTAAATCCAAAAAGCTATCTAAGTGCGTGAAGCGTGCAACGCTACCTACTCAGATTCGAATCCGTACTATTGTAATTGTAATGATGCCAAGCCACTAATCTACCACCACTTATTTTACTTAGCATGGGAATATACGTTATTTGTGTTCATCTGGCACTCTATTTATATATTTTTTAGCTAAAAAAGTTGTTTAGGTATTATTTAAGTCTTTAATTAAACATGTCAGTTATGGAAGAAGGTAGTCGATATTAACAAAGATTACGTATATATCACCATGCTTATTGCCCGTATCGTCAATCTAGTTGCGGAAGCTACGAGAAAATTAATGAAAGTGCGAACAAAGCCAACGGGAGCTGTCACCCTCCGTATGACGCGCCGACTTGTCAATATTACCACAGATACGTTTTAATCCTTTACGCTTTAGATAATACCCGCTGTGGTGTTGAAATGCAGCTACGAAGAGCAGTTGGAGAGGACTTTCATAAGAAGTTGACTTCCTGTAAACTAATATTAATATTTTTATTATAATAATCGACAGACAAAAACAGACACATTGTACATGCCCAAGCTAAACAAGCTACGCTTTTGTTATGGGTAATATACAACGGATCAGTCTGAGATCGATCCTAGACACCCAGATCACACTAAATAAAGGAAAATTCATTTAACTACTAAATGTTCCATGCCAGGAATCGAACCCGGAGCCCCTGCGTTCCAGTGAGCTCAGCAGACTGAGGCTTAGCCCGCTCAACCACAGATGCTTTCAAATGTTTATTATAAGTATTACATTATATTTTTCCTATTTCTATATACCTATAGATGTACATTTTTAAAATGTAAATAATCGTACCTATAGCATGTGTATACAAGTATCGCTACTTCCAATTTAAATCATTCCTGCCACGGTTTGTTTGGAATAAATTGTTCCTTAGCGATAATACCGCCTTTTGTCCACAGTTACGTAGTTATACCCTATTTATCTAGGAACGGGTAATAATACTATCCCTTATAGGTACGTCCTATAATTGGCCTTGGACTTATTCATTGTTAGGGAATGCCGATAGGGGTTTTACATAATGTAACTTATATGTGTAGCTTTCCTTACAATGTTTTCCTTCACCGTCAATACGTGATACCTGATTGTAAATTTGATTCGGAAGCTCATCATTAAATAAAGTAGGTATCTCAAACATTAAACCGCCACGACTGTATTCAGACAGGGGCTCTCTTCTAAGTAAGTATATATTTACCGAGACAAAAATCCAAGTCAATTCATATAAAGCTATTCATATAGAAAATAAACAAGTAAATATATAAGACAACAACTACATGTGATTAAATTATAAACAATATGAGTAGATTAAATTTGTTAATGTTGTTTACTTGTAGGTATATAAATAAAGATAAGGTATTCCACGTGCCAGTACTTATGTAAATTTGGGTTATATAACCCAAATTTACATAAGTTCTCGCAGGTTATATAATCTGCGAGAACTTCCACCTTTTCTTATATATAAATTATTTACATACCTAACCTACCTGACCTACGGGGCTCTAACGTGGACACTGATGGCAAGATAGGTCCATAAATTCCAACTCGCTCAGCAAGCTATGGTTGGAGTCTGTCTTATGGATAAAATCTGAAATGAGGATATCCGTAAGAGAACCAAGGTAACCAAAATAGCTCGCATAATTAGCAGGCTTCAATGGCAATGGGTCAGTCATATCTCTCACAGTCCCGATATAACTAATGGAGCAAACGAGTCCTGGAGTGGAGACGGCATATTAGTAAACGTATAGGACCTCATCCAGCCCGGTGAGCGTTGAATGAGGAAAGCGGAAATATGTGGCGTAAACTTGGGGAGACTTACAGCAGTCTTGCAGTGAATTGCAATTGGCTGATGAATTGTGAAATTACCTTTATAAGTACCTATACTTGTAGGTACCTGTAGGATAACCTATCTATCAAACCGACCCTTACATATGGATATTAGTGTATATTCAACTTGCCGCACATGTTGTTTCTTAACTCCACGCTTAAAATGTAGGCTTTTAAAGGGGATGAATGGTAATCAAAGCGAGACGGAAGTCACGAGTTTACCGCAATCCTGGTATTTCTTGGCTTAAAATCTTTTCGGCTTGTACATCCCACGAAGAAGAAGGGTTAAAATTTTAAACGAATAGACGACAGTAATGACATTGTTTTTCCAATATTATTATTATTATATTATCCAACCGTCCTTTAAAAAAAAGTGATTGTATAACCTACCATTAATATTTCTTTATTAGGCTTCCGTAATCATTTTGACGAAAGGGAACCCTTGTCAAATCGTCATGCTCGTCCGTCCGTCTGTCAATGTAGTCGCTATATCATAAAACTTGATACCTAACTTAACTGATTTTTGGGTTTGTTTGTCTCTCTAAAAGAATATGCCGAAGCCATGAAAACTGTTTGTCACACGTAGGTGGTATGTGTGTAAGAAGAAATATTTTGCTCGCATTTTCCTCCCGAAATAATAAGATTCTCAATACCGTAGACAAAGGAATAACACAGTGGGTATGTATGTAATATTATTCAGCTAGAAATATATGTGAGTGAAGGAGCGGCCTACGTTCGAGGCTTTTCTTGGATAATTTTCCATCCGCATTGTTTTGTCGGATCCCAGTCCCAACTCCGACGAGGATAAGTTGGTAAATTAGGCTTATGAGATATACCCCATGAAAGCTTTTGTCTAACCAGAATTTTCCATTTTTACCTGACGGCACAATGTAGGATGTTTTTTTTTTGCCTGAATCAGTCACACAACCAAAACAGTTTATAATTGAACATTAATTAAAACTGTGCTATACACGATAATGCCTACCTATCTAATGTTTACACAATAATTCAAATGTTAAGCATCGATTAGCACTATTAAAGCTAATGTGACCTACTATTGTTACGAGATTTTAATCTAATTTATTGTCGTTTTATAACTATCAGGTAAATAAAATGAATAATTATAATAAAACATAATTAAAAATCAAATCACTCATGCGTTTAATCCTTTTAAACGTAATGTAATGTAATTTAATGATTGCGAAACCTCCTGAGAATATCAACAAGTACATTTTAGTAGTTGTAAAAGAGCATTGATTATTTTAAAGATTAAATTACATTGAAATCCTTAGTTAAGTTTCGATGTCATAAAAGTTAATACTTAATTATAAGTTAGATTTACTACAGACCGTGTATGCTGTGAATCACCAAAACACTCAGTATTAAAACTTTCTTCATAACGGATCTCAAGTCTTAAATCTTCCAAAAGTTCAAGGAAGTCGTGACCTCTTTTAAACAATAATTAAAAAGTTAAAAATATATATAAATTTAACGTATCACATCTCTTCTCGTCGGCCATGCATACGTAATTAGTATGGAGATCGCTTGTTAAATCCAATTTGGGAAGAATGCCGTCGGGGCCTAGTACGATGCGTGTTTTGCAAAAAACACGATGTGGCCGTGTAGTTACGGGAATCTTCAAGTGGACATAAATAAGGGTCGCAATATTCGGCGGTCCCATCTCAACGGGCGGTGCGCTTCTACTTAATTTTACAAGGCACCACATTGAAACAAAATTGACCCTTATTTTCAGTTAATCAAGTGCGACATTCCGCTAAACTGATGCGTCCGATATATTTAAATATCAATAAAACATAATAAACTTTCAGTGGACAACAACAAGGCTGGTTTTTGAAAGACCACAACTTCCAAGAGTTCGAAAGCGGAATTTCTCAAGAAACCGTACCATCACGGCAACATTTCTTGGTAGAACTTGGATTAAATAAATTCTTGTGAGTGCCATTCCTTTGAATTTTACAAACGAATTTACGCGTAATGGTTGCCCCTTTCAATAAGTTAACATTAAGATCATTAGCGACCGGGGCGAATCTTTGTTGGTTCGCTTTCCATTTAAGATTTTCGGCACAGATAATATAACGGATATTCTTCTCATCCAAGCGATTCGCAGTTTGATTTAATCAATTGTAACTTGATAAGAAATATGAAACCGAAGCCATTAATAATTCGCCCACTTCTTTCTAAATATAAATAAAACCGGAATTTTTGTACCTGTAAGGGTGTAGATTTATTTAAACTTAAAATATTTTTGAGTTAAATGAATAGTTCAAAAATGTTATAAAAATATTTTCCAAAAATATATAGACAAAAACAATGTATTAAAATAGTTTTTTATTTGTCCACATCCCATTTCGTTTACATTCTTATTTTATTTACCTATCCATTGGGCTATCGGGTTCCAATTTCTGAGCCATGTTGTATGCAGTCGGGCCCCTTCGCAACTGTCCCAGTGCTATTCAGGAATCGGTACCTACCTTTACACCTTAATATCGCTCGTGAGATTTCCCCTTGTCCATTCCATTTCATACAGTATATCCATCCGGATCACGTATAAACGAACATCTCACGAGACGCGATGGTTTTCCTTTCGGCTCCATTTGTCGGCCCCGGAGACTTATTATACTGTGTGTACAAGATACACCCTGAATATTTTGTCCAAATATAATCAGGGACGCGAGTTTTGTCCAAACAATGCTTTTGTTTTTGTTCAATGTTATATGAAAGGATATTTGGGACACCGAGCGGTCGCCGATCTCAGAAATGCAAATGTTTAACTTCATATTGGATCGGGTCGGGTTTTGCCATTTATGTAACAACTTAGTATTATAGACATGAAGGGCTTTTTATCTGTATTGAACATAACAAAACACCCAACAAAGGACCGTGTTAAAATATAGGTTTTGGATATTTACACGTACTTATTACATTATGTACCTACAAAAACTAGCATTTGTTACATGTAAAGAAAGATACTATATGATAAGTATTTTCCAGTGGAATATTCTAAGAAGCGCGAGCTTATAATCTAACGAGTAAGATTATAAATCTTCGTTGAATTGATAACAAATTATAAAGTTCACAATATAACGTCCTGCACGTTTAGGTAGGTACATTATTCAGTTTGTGATGCCAGCTCGTCAAACTGTAAGTTATATCCGCAAAGTTGTGAATCTTGCCTTGGTTACCTGGTGTTATAGGAGATTGCTACTTTCAAGGTGAAGAATAGGTTACGAGACAAGCACTAAGTGGGTTTGGTTTAAACCAAAACCATGCCGCCAGAACCATTTATTGACTGATCTTTATTATGTTCGTATACAATTTATTGATAGTTTACAATTTAACATTTTTTACAATTATACGCAGCTTACATAAAACAACCCATCTTTTGATATTGATTTGCATGAAATTGACGTACCTACAATAACTTTCTCTTTCGATGTAGTAGATATACAACACTCTGAAACGTTTGTGGTACTTATTTGCATGAAGTGAATATCCAGCAAAGAAAATGGATTATTTAGTAGGTCATTTGTTGCTATTTGAGCCAAAATCGACCACATCCAATATGAACATTTTCAAATACAGCAACTTTTTGCTAGAAATCTGTAAAACAAATTTCACTCGTTTTTCTTGCAAAAACAGAGTATCTATGAGCGTCATGTAACAATATTTCCCCTGTCCTGTGTGTAAACAAGGTAAACAGTACCGTAGTCAGCCATTGCAGCCTCAATAATATAAAACACGGGCTCGTGTAGCTTGCTATATTTGTGTCGTTCACATATCTACTTTACCCACCTGAGTTTTGTACTCTTCAACCCGAATGTTGCACATATTGAATATTTAGTGTTTCTTTGAATAGAAATATAAAATTAGTTTTCAGGGAACAGTTCTCTTCAAAGCTGATGTTTATATACCATGCATATAAAGTATATACTTTGTTTTATTATTTTTTCTTTTTAAATTATAAAGAGAAAATTTCTCCGTCTCTATAAATAATTCAGTTTTACATCTAAAAATGATAATTAAGAACTCCAATTTATCGTAATAAATATCATTACATGCGTAATAATTACCATACATACCTACCATCGGAATGAAAAAGCACAGATAACTTTTTAATTTGTATGTGTTTAGAGAACAACAAGTCGGATAAATGATATTGTTATTTTTTTAATGTTAATTAAGTAGTCAATGTGTAATAAATAAGTTAATTTAAGCATAGGTACATACTAATTTATCACAACAATATTTTTTTTAAATCTGCGATCGACACGAGAAAATCAAAATACAAAAACTACGAGACTGTTTTACCAAAGCAATCTAATTAATTTTCTCTTACGTAAGTTTCTCGCAAAAAACTAATCAGTTGCTGACCAAAAAGAATTCTAAGAACGAAGGTCACGTATTTCGCCAATGAAGGCAGCGGGCCAAATGCTGTTTCCCGTTAACTGGAATAACCGCACTCTGTCATTGATTAAATAAATTTGAGCGTAGATCAAGTCGTGTACTTGGTTAAATACATAACATATTCAATTTCATACCTAAAACACAATTTTGAAAGTTACATTCTTTTACTTCTTTCATTTTATTGTTATTTTATTTAGCACGAGGATATTAAACACACAGATGGGTGCATAAATACCGTAAAATTACACAAATCCGTAGATACCTAAAACTGTTTAGGACCTATAAATCCTACAAATGCACAAGAAAGTGATATTTTGCATATATAAGTAGGTATAAAAAAAATTGCAAAAGCGACATGTAATCTTATTGTATTAATAAATGCTTATATATTACTACAATTACGCAATAAACAACCAGTACAATTGAATAAAATAATTAATTTGAGTCATAAAACCCATTCAACATCCACAACTACAAAACATAATTAATAAAGTTGCCATTTCTTAGAACCTTGCTTTTTGCAGCATAATATGTTTTTTATACTACGTTAATAAAGAACATTTTTAATTAGTTACGTATTTAGTAAAAAAAAATAGGTATACTAAATTAAACAGCATGACCAATAAATCTAGGCTTATACTTTTCCAGTTTATGTAGTTAATTGACTTTAAAGAAATGTTTAAATTGGTTTTCCTATTTATATGCATGGGCATTGTTGTCTGTAGTTAATATGGAGTGATTATAATGTTTGACGTGGATGTAATTTTATAAGATTATAACCGATAAATAACGAATAAACAGAGTAAATCGAGTCTCATAATGGGTCAGTATTTGATAGCTAGATCTTTTTATATCTGGTCTTTGGATCAGTGTTGCCAATTTGCAATTTGCTTTATTTTCTACAAATAAAGAAATACTATGTTACTGTTTTAAACATTTAAATAGACGGGTTACAATATAGGCCAAAGTAGAAAGATCTAAATGTTAAGATCTTAATCTGAAAAGAGTATATGAAATTTCTTTGAAATCAATAAGTGTATTATGAATTCATAGACTAGCCAAGCAAATAGGTGATCGGACAATTCATTTAGGTTTCGAAAATAAAAAATACAATAAGAATAACAAGAAGTGCTATTACTCTATGCTCTAAGATATTGATTGGGTATATATAGCCAAAATATTCTAACAATACTGGGCATAATAACTGCTGTCAGCAAATAAAGCTAACAAGCTCATCTACGCGTATAGGTTTATTATTCTATGGCGGCATGGAGAGACATGATCCGAAGCTGCCAACAGATCGGAATATTATACAAGGTTCGATAACATTGGCCAATGATTTCTTGTAGTTATATAATATTTAGATCTACAAGACAGATAATAAGAGTTAAAAGGTAGGTCCAAAAAAAGCGGAAGCCTTATGTGAAGGATGATATTAAAATTTGTGACATGGCAATATGCATGCCAGAATAGAGGAGAATGGATAGAAAATACACATTGTGCCGACCCTAAATAATTTAGAAAAGATGTAAGTAAAAGAGAGATATAATAATATTTATATTATATTATATCTAAAGTTATTGGCAATACTATTTTTTTCAAAGTGTTCCATATTTTATAGGTATATAAGAATCTTGTTTATACTGAAATAGTACTTACAAATATAAATTTCAGCATATCACGATTTTCCCTGATTTGTAAAAGTTAAAATCTTTAATTTATATTATTAAAGCCGGAGTTTTTAAAACGTCGCTATCAGGGTCATCAGCATCGATGCTCCCCAAAGCTCTATCATAAGAGCATGCGGCAATACCAGGGCATTTTAATTCATAGATGCAAACATGTCATCAGAAATCAAAGAAGAATAGGTACTCGTGACTTTTACAACACGGTAGATAGGAAAACGGAATTTAAAACAACAACAAGCAATATTAGTTCATAAAATAAAATTAATTTTATTAAAAATCTTATTTAACTACACTAGGTAGGTACTTGAATAAACTTGTCAAACATTTTCAGTTATTTTAATTGCTGTTAAACGCCAAGTTCTTGAATCTATGAGTAGTTAATAGCTCATACATTCAAGAATTTGACAAAATAATATTTTTCAAAACATGTCAAGATTATCCTGCTTCCTTTACGCTATATGATATTGTACCTATACAATGGATGGCTTTTACTGCGTTCAATCTCGTTTAAGGCATGTTTTGTCCCAAATTATTCACACGGTTTTTATTGAACTAAGGCCGGTACCTAATTTGCCAGTGCTCTTTCGTTTCGCTCTGTTTGCTTTATTAAGATTCGGTACCAAAAACGGTAGACACACTTATAATTGAAGAAACCTTATTTTAAAGCTTTATCTTGAGTTTTTTGGAAACAGTTTGCAAAATACGATAATATCGACCCGTAAGTGTAGGTAATATTGTTAAGCTCGGACGTCCTCTAACTGAGGGATTGGCGGGTTTCACATATCAGTGACCTCATTATGCATAGGTTCTATGCATATGCATGCATTCTCAAGATGTTTTTCTTCACCGTAGAAAATGATACCAATCTGTGATTAATTTCGAAAAAATCAAATCTATTGATTTTGTTAAGACCTAAACTGTCATGATGTTACAGAAACTCTGCTTTTAAATGTAGGTAAACATTGTGTGTAATGAAATAAAACAGTCTCAGTTGTCTAATGGTCCAAGTTTTTGAAGCTTAGTGCTCAATGCAAGCCAGAGGTTTTCAGTAGAAAAACTCTGGAATATCTGCTCTACTCTGAATATTACTCAGACATCAGTTCCAATGGTTAGTAGTCCAGTTACTAAGAGACAAAGAAAATGCTTAACTTCTTTAGTTTGCTGATTTAAAAACCAATGGAATACTTAGTCCCCCATTATATCTTATTTTTTAGATATCTAAAAATTATGGTAATTTATTTATTTATTATAAGATCATCAACAGGAGATAACTACATCATATCCATCCGTCTTCAACCTAAACAATGCTCATTGTTTTAAATATACTTCCTATTATATATAGGTAGGTGGTCACATCAAGCACATTACCATTGACATTTTATAAATTGTCAATTAAAACTTTAAATTTGGATGTCATCATCATAGTATTTAAGAGCTTAGCTCTTGTCGGTGGAGCCTCCTCCAATCCTCTCTATTCTTAGCCAGCTGTTTCATGTCTTTATACGACACGACACCTATCCTAACGTTTAATAAAAACTTCCATTTGAAGCATCGCTTTTTACGGCTCTGAAGCATGGACGATGACTAAAAGAGATCGAAATAGGCTAGAAGCATTCGATATGTGGTGTTGGAGGTGTTTGGAAAGAATAAGCTAGAAGTAGAAGAGGACCAATAAAGAAGTGTTGACTATAGTCAAAGACAGACGTTCAATTATAAAAAACATAGAGGAAAAGAGAGGAAAATGTTTGGACATTTACTACGACACAATACTCTTCTCTGTGAGATAATAGAAGGCAAAATAGAAGGCAGAAAAGGAAAGGGAAGGCCTAAGAGGGCGTTTATCGACCAAACCTAAATTAATTACACAATAAAAAAATATGTAATGAGAGAGAAATAATTAAACATACTTAATCTATTTGGGATATTATTTAGAAGAACGCATGAGGACTGTCATAAATATATCGAGGGTTTTAGATTGTTTAACATATGAATTGTACAGACGTAATATTCTAACTATGGGCGAATATTTTCCTAGCTTAGTTTAAATTAATAATAACAATTTAAATCGTTTTATCTTAAATATTATACAGGGGCAACGAGGAGGCTTACGTGGAAAATTAAAATCAAACAGTGCTAATAGTTGTGGACTGTCTTTGTCAGTCAAATAAATAGACTGTCAATTAAATAGGATAAGTAAATTAAATTGATTACAGGATATAAAGCGTTTTTAATAGAACTCTTACATATGTACCTAGTCTCATATTGATATATCTACTAACTGTTAAAATGTATTTCCATCTCGATCAAAAGCTTTATTTTTAACATTGTGTTTTTATTCTGGTTTGTCTCTATTTAGACCCACAGATATTCGCTTTTCCATCTTTAGAAAGCGGGCTAACTAAAGACGGGTCTGACCTAAACAGAGTAGGTACATAGACGTAAATGAACAAGCTAACAAAAGCAAGTAGGCACTAAAATTACCATATACATATTTTCATACTTATGAAAATAATAACTAGATACAGCGTTTTAGTAGAAGTCTCTATGCGGAGTCAGAGAATATGTACATAAATTAATTTGTCTTTTTCTAATAAGGCCGATTTTTCAATCACCAAAAAATTATTCATAAAATACAACATAAGCAAATTAAACATTAAAGTTGCGCAAATAAAACAGTTGAATTGTATCAATTTTAAATTTAGTCAGGTTATAATTTATTCAATGGATAACTTTTATCTGATGATTGAAAAATCGGCCCTCAATCATATTATAAAACTAAATTTACCTTGAGTATTGTACATTTGTGTTAAAAGTGAATAATAAACTTATTATTAGAAAACTAATTTATTAAAAATTCAATGCCTCGAAAAAATCTAAGTAATTTTTTTTTACTTTGTAATAAAAAATAATAAACTGAAATAAATACCTACCTAATATGTTCAATTTGAATGTTACATTATGCCTTTAAATATAAGAGACTTAGGGCGGATTTTTTCAATCATTAGATAAAAGTTATCAGTCTAATAAATTATAACCTGACTGAATTCAAAAGTGAAACAATTCAACTGTTTTATTCATACGACTGCCATTTTTCTTTTCCATGTTGTATTTTATTCTATGAATAACTTTTATCTGGTGATTGAGAAATCGGCCCTTAGTATGATACCTTTATACTTAAAATAAACTCTTTTTTTCAGATGAGATTCACTCAGCTGTGCAAAACATTTGGCTTCAAGTTTGAACTCTGCAAGTCTTCACCTTAAGTGTACCTAAGGGGTCGTCGGCGTCCGGGCGGCGCGAGCGTATTAAAGAACCAAACTGCGTGTTTAACTTTCAAACTTGAAGGCTTTTTTAGAAAACGTTTCAACAGAATTTTTACAAAGTTTCAATTTTTTTATCTATCGCCTTCAAAAATATTTGTTTTTAATTAGCAGTTCAAATTTAAATATAGGTATGTGATACAAAACGATTAAAAATTGACAGTAAATTTATAAGCTTTGTTTAAATACCTACATTATATATACAAGAATATTTTCATATAAATAACGGTAAATTAAATTAGAACTCTTAAACTCTATGCTCACTTTAATAATTTACTTTATTTATATTTAATTACAATTACTAATTAATATTTGGGTCATAAATTACAGCATAAATTTTACCCGTGCAGAAACTGAGCAAGAATACAATTTCTGGCTGTCTTAAAAGGCAACAAAATAACCCACAGCCACGTGGTAGGGTATTTACCCGTCTGAATAGGTACGATCCTTGGTCTAGAGTATGCTGCCGTAACAACCCCGAGCTGTGTTTCGGCATTAGTGGCCAGATCCCAGTCTTCCCTTAAGAGAGCAACAGCGCATTTGTAGCAACTTTGCAAATGTCCATAGGCGATGGTAACCGCTTTCCATCAGGTGGACCGTCTGCCTGTCTGCTGAACTCACAGAATAAAAACAAAAAAATTACAGATACGACAATTAATCTCATTAAAATACAAGAAAATTACAAATGCTTTATTATTAAATTCTAGTAAATAATACAATTCCAATCAATATATACAAAAATAACTAACAGCAGTAATGATTGAGTGTATGGCATGCCAGTTGTCAGGAGAATGCCGCCATTGTTGTACCTGCACGTTCCTCAGAGCCGCGATCAGCCCGCGCGCCCCGCCGTGTCGCCCCCGCGCATCATTGACATGTAAATGAAACGAGCCACGCTCGCGGACCGACGGTTATTTATCTCTGATTGGCTCCGTTTATTCCGTTTTGATAGACAGGTTACAATTTGAAACGAAAGCCACGGCATGTTTATATAATTAAAATATGGATATACGAATATGCAAGTCAACATCGTTCGAAATCACTCGATATTGAAGGTTAGTAACCAATACACTGCTTATTTTTCCATTGAATGCCTTAAGTACAAGTTTGTTTATTGGACTAAAGAATTATATCGGATGGTGCTAATATGTAGGTAAGTATTCTTGAACGTATACTGAGATTTGAAACTCTTACACAGACTGATTAAATTTTTAGGTACTTGTGGATAGGTTTTTATATTGTATGTATTAAGTATAAATATGGAATCGAACAACCGAATAATGCTTGACTATCATATGTAAATTAAATGGAAATCGATGATGTGTTAAATCATAAGCGAAACATTCACTATGAAAATAATTGCTGGTTAGGTCAGGTGGTTTGCCGACGTACATATTTATTTAAGCGGTGTCAATATGAGAGATTTTTAGTGAGTTATTTGTTTGCGTCGTTTACTACATACATGCTTGGACCATGGAGCCCGAGATTTTGATCAGCTAAAAAGACTTTAAAGGCCCGGTCGACCTCTCAAATGAGAAGTAAACCGGGCCGTAGGAAGAGGTATGAAGGTATGAAGCGGTTCTATGAAAAAAAATAGATGTGACATGACAATGATTAAACACTTTAAAGTTGCTAGGCTTATATGCAATTCACCTACAAGGTGCCTTAAACTCTTTTATATTACTTGCAAGAAACAACATCATAAGGTATTTTTAAATATATTTTTCATTGTTATATAATTTGGATGTTGTAATAACACCACAAAATACATTATGATAAAAGAAGCTATACTATAATATGAAAATTCGGGGTCGTATTCATAATACCTACTTACATAATTTGCCAGTATATAATAACAGCTCGGACTTTGATTAAAATAAAATCTATTTAAATTTCAGCAATAACAATCTCATGTTTATAGTATTTTAAATTCTTTATCATCTATGAATATAAAGCTTAGTCTTTAAGATTTTGTAACATATTTAATCAATTAGGTGAGATTAAACCGATTTAAAATCAGGTTATAATCGGAAATGAGGCAATCAATTGCCCATATCTTTATTATACATTTGTTTTAGTATAATAAATGTTACGGTAGTATTTAATGGACAATATTTGAAATTAAAATTTGGCTATTATATTCAACAATTTTTTATTATTCAATTTATGTGCTATTTCAAGTGTTTGTATTAACTTTTACGTCTTTTTATTCTATGTTTGTATATAAATAATACATTTCTTAAAAATAACAGTCCATTTTCAGTTAATTAAGGTAAATTAAACGTTAATATTCATTCACATTATTCTTTTAATCAACCTAAATTAAGGCTAATGTCACATATGTTAACAGAATAATTTGCTGTTTAAGTCCTATGTGGGCGAAATCACTGTTGATTAAAGATTCCCAAACATGAAACAAGTAATTTTAACTTGTACGAATGTTTAATAGGCAAAAATGGCTTTTAATTCTGTATAGGTATGTATAAATTAATTAAGTTGTATTAAATTAAACAATTAGTTATATATATAAAGAATTATTCTTGAAGTTTGTTATTTAAACAATATAAGAATATGTGTATAACTCGTATTCCCTCACAATATTTTGTTTTTCTAACCATAAAAAATATCTATTGTTTAACTTTATCGAAAATGATAGTTCAGAGTCAACGATTTAACATAAAATTAAGCTTTATATAGGTATTTAACATCGTTTAGAGCAATACCTATCTTATTTAGGGAATTTCTACATCCATGTTTCCGTCCAAATAGATAATATTATACATACATAGGTATATTATACATATTGAAATATGAAAGTTAGTTTTATTGATTGTCTTTCGTGGCATCGTAATTAAATCAATTTTCTTAAAGAAATAGGAATTCATAAGTTGGGTATCTAATTGATTTTTTTGTCCAAAAATGGATTTTCTCATAGCAAGTGCTTTCGAAATAATAAATAAGCCACAGTATGTAAATAAACGACTCAAGGTCAAGTATTGTTAAAAAGTAGGTATATTATTTTTGCCCACTCGTTTAAGAATACATATCTCTTAGCTATAATCTATCTCCAAGTTTGAAGCAATCGGGTAAGTAGGCACTACGTAACCCGAACAGCCGAGAGTTGAAGTAAGTTAGGCACTTAAGTAACTTGTAAGTCAGTAATTCTTGAAATCGATAAGAACTCCGAGCTTCGAGCTTTGTGGGGATCACGGCTTGTACAAAATACAATCTATGTAGTACATTAAAGAGACTGGGTTATTCTGGCGCTTGTTTATAACTTTTGAAGACTTTATTAGCTTTTTTTGTAGTTTTATGTAGTTTAACCATTATGTTTATTTTATATCTTCGTTAAATTAAACCTAACTCATTACCTTCTTGATTTTTTCAGTTCTGTATGTTATGGTAATGTTAAATAATAATAATGTGTTGACATTACACATAAACTTCCCACTGCTAGAGAGCTTCAATGCTTTACCCCGCCATGCTTTTTCAACATGGGTTAGGGAGTTACATACCTCGTTTACCTTTAGATAGGTTTCTTCATGCTGTTTCCAATTATAGTAGCAAATAGTACCTACCTAAGTATAAAAATCTGTTTACAAATTAGGACTGAAAAACTGCCTAAGCGGTGCACGGTTTCCGGCCAGTAGTCAATTACGCTTTTAATATCAGAAACAATACGACGATCAAACTAAGCCACAATATTTTACGTTTATCTTTATATATATATAGTAGCACCACATACTGGGTCCAATTGTAGATCTAAACCAGCGAGGGACCTCTTTTTAATTTATTAATTTAAACTCAAATAAACACAAAAAATTGTCAAATCCTGAATCCTCATTCCAGCGCCACCTACCGGTTCCAATTGTGAATCTAAACCATCTGGGGATCCCACTCAAACACACAAAAAATTTCATCAAAATCAGTAAAATCATTCTCAAGTTATGCGCGTACATACATTTCTACGAATATTTTTTATATATATAGATTAGTTCTCATTATAATAGATTTCATAACAGTAGAACATATTTGTCTAGTAACGTAATATACCTAATTAAACTTATTTTTCTACTCTGCGCTACTACGTTAAATCTTACATTTTCAAAATTCATAAAGTACCCCGCAACTAGAACGTCTAAGGAAATTCCTTTTAAAAATGAATTTGTTCAGCGCAATATTTTTCCGGGAAAAATTCTTGAGAAAAGTTCTTCAAAAAGGTTTGCATGAGAAAGTGGAATAACGAAGTCGGAAAATGTGTAGGTACCTATACAGGAAAAAGGTTAGCATATTTCCATTTCCTACATATCGCAAGGGTAAATAGTTTCACTTTGTTTTCTTTGGCGTTTTATTAATTAGGCTAGAGAAATTAATACATATGGATATTACTAACAAATAGAAACTAATTGGCCGAATAAAAATATATAAAATTAACGTTATAAGTATATTTATTTAGTAATAAAATTACATAAACAGAGTAAGGTTTCTAATTCGCATTTTTATGACGAACAATGCTTTCTTTATCCGAAAGGTTACACACACTAAATGTCGTAACTTTTATTCCGTAAATTTATCGAAAATCATTAAAGTAAAAATAGGTACTATCTACTTACATAGAAGATATGTAAGTAGGTAAAGACATATTTGTATATATATAACATTTTCATACCTTCTATGTAGAGAAATCTCACTATCTACCTAAAAATTACCGAATACAGGTTTCATTGAATAATATATGCTTCATTTGATACCTGTAACTCCATCTAGCGATTAGTATTGCTTAATTAAGTGTTATATTTAATTTATATTGTATTTATTTAAATGTAAAATGTTTTTCACATACCTATAGTGCATTTAAAATGTCATGTTAAATTATATTAAGCTTAAAAAGTTCTCAATTCGAAAATGAGTTACAAATAGTTCCAAATATATAGATAAAGTATTAATATTTCCACAGTAAAGTATTTTTTTTATTATTTACAGTCTTATCATTTTTATAGGTATGTAGGTAAAATAATTCATTAGTAAATGATTCTCCCCATAACAAAGCTGACAGTCATTGCGATAAGCAGAGGTGTTTCTAACAAATACAAATGTCAAGAAACAACTCTTATCCACTGAAGTATGATTTCGCATAATATAACGTATATATTTCGAACACAAGTAAGAAGTTGAGGGTGTTCTCGGAATGACTATTTTTCGCGAGTCACGTATCGGTTCAAGCTTATCCGGCGTTAGGTTTGATGATAATAAGTGATACCGCCAAATATGGGTGACATGGACTTAGGATTTGACTAGATCTGACATCTATTTAATCCACGGCGAACTCATGTAACCATAGTCATGGCATGGCTACCCATCAACAGATAGGTAGGTATACCTATTTTTATCATTTTACAAAACACCAAAGTCACTTAGACTTTGGAAAAGCGTAACAAGTAATGACGTCTTATCTTTGACGAGTCAAATAGTGTATTAATTATTATTTAAACAGTAATATAAATATTTTTACTATGATATTTTGAAAGTAAGATTTTTAACGCCCACTGTATTTAAATGCCCATTCTTTTATATGCATTTCGTCTTAAAATCTATTATAGCATGCGTCATCTTCTCAATTGCAATGAGTGCAAATTGCAGTCACACTTTTCTTTAACACTATATAACTTTTAAACTCATAATCCCATTTTATCGAAAGATAATGTTTTAAAATATAATATGTTACAATTATATTAATATTAGGTATAAAAACATCTCATTTCTCCCAGCAAACTAAAAGTCACATTTCACTAAACGTTCTAAATTTCCCATACAACTAAAAGGGTCAATTAAGTACTTTCCAGACAAGACGTACTTCCAGTTATAACTTTTGAGAGTTCTACAGCAAAACAACGAACATTTGTCACCACTACCATCCTTCACTGTATGTGCACCAACACGCACTTAGCCGATTTTAGTTCATATTGCCATAACAAAAGGTGAAGATTATAAATATTATTCTCATTTTACAAATATGTTTTTACATGATTGACAAACTACGTACATAATTAATCTTATCATTCATAATTAAAACTAATTTTTTTTAGAAAACTTGTCATCTTTGGGAGGAAGTATTCAACACGTGTTTGCAAGTTTCTTTCTTTTACTGAAAGTTCGAACTGTAAGAATTAAAGGTTGAGGCTAGCTACAAAGTAGGAATTTAAGTTCCCAGTACCTAAGTCGGTAACTAACCTTGGAGGAGAAGTGGTTCTGTTAATAAACTGACTTAAGGTAATTCTTCCTTTACCTACTTTATTTAGTGCGCAGTCTTACGTTATGTAATCTATTTCTTTGTTTAGAAATAGAAAATATCAACCAATAAGTACATGTCAGCATATGCAATGTTCAAATATGCAATTTATAAAAAAGTTTTATCTAATGGTGCGGCTTCATCTGAAGATCACGCAGATATAGCGATTGGTTTAATACGTTATTTAAGATGCAACATTGTTAATGACGTTAGATATTGATAGATAACATATGTATATACACTAATGTGGCTATGCGTTAAGGGTGTTATTTTTTAACACTTTAACTTAGACGATTTCGGCCACAGCATAAATCTTTAAAACAAAACAGACGAAGCACCAGCTTAAAAGTTGTGGAAACTAGTTGAAACTAATTTTGGTTTTATGTATTTTTAAATTCTATCACTATTCTTTTTAACTACTCTCAGATTTTTTTATAATACGCAGATGTTTAATCTACCAGCTAAATATTCTATTCTAATTGTCCTACCTAGGTACTTATATTAATATAGGTAGATAATATCAGTAAAGCTTAAATTTGTTACGTTTTAACAAAATCACTGG
The DNA here is from genome assembly GCA_039645545.1 of Dendrolimus houi. Taxonomy (NCBI): domain Eukaryota; kingdom Metazoa; phylum Arthropoda; class Insecta; order Lepidoptera; family Lasiocampidae; genus Dendrolimus; species Dendrolimus houi. Next base: position 14,667,753 of record CM077125.1, on the reverse strand, counting down.
AGGCGTACGAATGACACAAAATATTAGCTATGTAGCTTAAAGTAGCTCACGACGTGGGTGGTAATCACAGGGATGTATTAAGATTATTATATAAGTAGGTAAGTTTAGAAACTCGCCTACCGTTAATAAGTTATTTGGCCCAATATTTATTGAAGATATTGTTTACGAACAATGATCGAATGATACAATAAAGATTTTTAAATTTATCTATATAAGAACGTTATATATATATATACCTGAAGATTACAAAAAATACTAAAAGTCTAAATCACCTTTTTTAATAAGCAAAGGGATCAGAATTAAGGCGACGTTACGACTGAACTGATCTATTGCCAGACCTCTCCCCGAAAGACTTAATCAGTTCGATAATATCTAATTATTATTAGTCAATTTGCCTAAAAGGTTTTAAATTAGTCACAAAAAAGAAACAAAAAATATATAATTGCAACAACTGTTATTTTATTTTTGTGAAAATATAGACCTACATAGAAATATACAGGGGCTCTTTTCATTCGTTGATGATTATATTGAAAATAACATACCACGGTATATATTTTGGAACCCTGATCTTCGTGTGAATTTATTTGTGACATTATACATACTATTATTAATGTCAATAAATTAAGAAAAGCTCTATAGATATGATAATTCAAATTAAAATTCAATTTTTTTTTCAATATAAGTTCCACTGGAGAACACTGTGAAGATCATACATGTAAGTTCAAATTTAATTTTGCTTCATATTCTTCATTTATGTACACCGCTTCGCAAAGTGTTATTACTGTTAAGGAGAAGAAGCGGCAAGAAATTCCCCAGCAACACGTCTAGCTAAAAATTGTTTTTCATTATGATTGACATATCTAGTTTTTTTTAGACCGTAGACTTGAAGCATTCACGAAGCGTCCTCGCAGAGTCAATATCAATAAATGGGAAGCTGGGAAATTGGATGTGTTGCGGCTCGTCGTGGTCGGAGCTCAACGCCGCACGTAATAATAAAGTAATGAGCCGATTCTGGTACTCGTAAAAATATGCTCGTTGGCTCCCGGTCTATGACTAAATATTTAACTAACCTGAGTTACCCTAGCTCTTATTGGCCATGTTTGATTGCAATTTGTATTTGATTACTTACCTCATGTACGTTCCAAAATGAGAACTTATTATGGATGTAACCGAGTCAACTTATTCTGGTACTGATTACAGCACTGCGGTTTGTTAATATTTTAAAACCACTTGGGTCAATGTATTCAAAGAGAATTATACTTAATTTAAAATTATGTTTAATTTAATCCAAGTACAAAAGATAAAATACACCGCGACAAAATAAAATGAAATATTTTTAATAATTCCAAATAATAACCAATTCAAATTACGTTGAGTTCTCCTAATTAAACGTTATATTATTTTTACTGTAATAAAACGAATGTAGATATCACTGAAAGATCTAACTACATCGGTTTACATTTTAGGTAATCAGGGTGGCAATATGTTCGAAAATTCACGGACATATCCAGTGATATAGTTCTTTACCGGAAACACAACAGAATTAATTCTAAATCATAGCTATAGAGTTTTTGCAGAACCATGTTAAAAAAAGTAAAAAGTATTTTGATTATTTCAGCACAGAGCTGGTAGGTATACTTACGTACGTATTCTGAAGTTTTATTATTTTGTCAAATTAACACCACACATAAAATGAATAACTAACCTGAATCCAAGCAAGTACTAATTGGTTAATAACAAAACTCATAATTCAGAGGCAGGTAGAAACTACCAAATTTTAAGTGGTGTTGACCATTAGATCCAAATTTAACAGATTTTAATAGAAAAAAAGTAAGACAGTAAATACCTATTAAGACAAAAAATTAAACCCAATTTATATTTTATTAAAAATTATCATAATATTCAATATATTTATAAATTTTATTATTTTATAAAGATAAATATTTAGTAGGTATATGTAGGTACCGTAATGTACATAAACAACTCTATATTGTACAACGAAGCATAAATAGAATAAAACTAGTAGGTATAACATTCCGGACATTTTCCTAAAACTGAATTTTATTTTTGATCTGATAACCCTACATGTAACTAAACTTTGTAACATTCCTTGTGTGTTTTTATTCCAGGCAGATGCCATTAAGTCTGTAATATATCATTTTACTTGCTACTCATGTATCGAACGTTACAATTTACATTTACAATAAGGCTTTGTTGGTCAAGTCGGTATTATTAGCTAGATAATATAATGCAAATAATTAATTTCAAGACCATAAAACTTCGTCAGGTATTATATTATTACTTACCTACATAATAAGATTTTTATTTGGCTAATCTTACTTAGGTATCTATAATAATTATACTATAATAATAGTTTAATGCTGGGCTCGGACTATCCCATATTTAGGAGAACGAAAGGTGTACCGCCACACTTATCCAAAGCGGGTTGGTGAGTTTTGCTTATCGGTAATCTTGATTTGTATCTAAGTTTCCTCACTTTCAGCGTCAGTAATTGGTAATAATGATATCTGTAAGATTACAAAAACTGTCTTGGCGATCGATACATACCTACTCCCCGGCTAGGATTAGAACTCATGTCAATGAAACGTCAACTTCTAAGCTACCACGACTTGTCCCATAATTAATTAGTACTTGTGCTATCTATGCAGGTTAAGATTAGGTTATGCAGGTTAAGATGGAAACTATTATATTTTCTGGCATAAGGATACTCTTTATGCCAGAAAATATAATAGTTTCCATCTTAACCTGCATTCATCTCGTTATCGGAATTATGATTAGGTAGGTATAGGTAAGTTATCAAATTGCAAGATAAATAATCATTTTTAAGACAGTAAAGAAGTAACAAAACAACATCCAAACACAGATAACTTACATAAACACTTATGTATCTACATTAATATGGATTTCTTATTCTCTCATGATTTCTAAAGTTGAATAATTTATCAGGTACTAGAAGACAAGTATCATATGTAATCATTACGTTGCTAATTAAAGTTACAACTTACCTTCCATTAATTATGTAACAAGGCATTCCGTGTTCAATCTGTAAATAAAGAGCGTCAGAATTAATTAATTACTCCAACTCATTTGTAACAATTCAACTAAATTGTGTAGCACGTTGCATCAGCCTACAGGATTGATTTGACATTGACACGCCGCGCATGCGTATTGCCCTAATTCGGCTCTGGGGTCCCGTGCGCATGAAACAATATCATTGAGATTATAATAAGAGTGACAGAGACAGCTATAAGATGCACAGGGACGCCAGTAAAGGACAGGTCGGTAACATGGCCGACGGCATTGCATCTGCATGCATTTTAAAAATGGAATCCGATCGTGGAAATGGTGAGGAACGTCGCTTCGCTTGTGGGAACCGGCTATTTCATTGAAAAGTCCTCAAATCACGTGTTGGTTAATTTGTAGTACCTACCTATGTGTATTTTTTTAAATATTAGTTAACACGTAATTTAATAGTAGATACAGAATAAAAAGTTTAAAATAACTGAGAAAGTATTTGTATTGTAGAATTTACCTATTTATTATGGTTGGTATTTAATATAAAAACCGTAAGCAACATCGTAAGAATAAAACCTGTAGCACAATGAACTATATTTTATAAATCGTATAATAAAATAATACAACACCTGGTAATATGGGGATTTACTGTTATGTTTTTCTGCATAATTACTATGCCAAATAAAAATGGTCGAAAGTAAACATCAATTTCGTTTTCATTTAAAATTCCTCAAAATACCTACCATATGTAGATTTATTCAGATAATTTGAATGAAAACGATTCATCGGGCGATTTACATAAATATCGATGTGCAGATACCTAATTCAGTGCCGTGTTTGGGCCGTAGTTGTCTCATCGAAATATATAGGTATATACATACCTACTAATACCCATATCGATTGTAGAAACATGAATGGTAATAATCATAACTTACAAAAGCAACTGAGGTCTCAAGTGGAAATATTATTGAAGATTACTTTAATACTTTACATATTTATCTAATTATTTTTATCTAAACAGACAGACCAATATATACATTATAAATAGGTAAGGCAATATCGGCCATGATGAAAAGAAATATTTGAATATTTCGAAATTTGAATAATTTATTTAACAATTCGCGAGAAATTATGTAAATTAGAACGTGATAGATAAGGTTGACTATTAACAATCGGATATCGTCCAATAGCGAACATTTTATTAAAAGGTGCCGGTTTTAGAGTTAATAATCACATGTGCTATTCACTCTACGTCCTTGAATGGCAATTTTATTGATTTTATAGCATCTGCCAACTGGCATCTGCTAGCTGACACACCTCTGGCGAGTCGGTTCGCTATTTAACGGAAATAATGAATATTGATTAAGCTGCTAATTAGGAGCTACGAATATTTCAGAACGATGAAGATGAATGAATTAATAAATTATGAAGATGTTTCTTAAGTCGCATATACTCACATGCGAACCGTAACCGTTGTAGATATTGTAACCGAAAATCATATTAAGTTAGTAGGCTTGTTTAAGGTTCTATAGAAGCCTAGAAACTGACTCTAACTTAATATGAATAAGACCGATAGTGCGTACGTGGTTTGCGAATTCGAGGCGAGCGACTCGCAACAGCGAGCGCGCTGTTGCGAGCGCGCTCGCCCCGACAAAGCGAAGATCAGTGTCGGCGTACACATTAAACCCCTTCCACACGATACGATTTGATTGACAATCAGATTTGCCAATTGAATTGGCTATAGTCTGACTGTACGAAAGAAGATCGTCAATTTTAGTTTTATTTTGTTGCGTCTTCCGAACGGACTTGTATCAAGCAACATTTGATTCTTAACAAGAAGCAAACATTTAGGTCGATTTTGTCTCTCACTACAATTGAGAAAAAAATAAGACTATGAACAAAACGAAATAGCACAATGTGGAGGAACTTGTTAAAGAATAGTTTAGACATTTTATTATAGGTAAACGTGTTGTAAAAACAATAGTTACAGTTTTTACTCAGATTGTACTTCAAAATGGAATTCAGAAGTTTTTATTTATCTATCTTTACCATGTTATCGACCGAATTATTCGAAGAATTTTGCCTTCTTATCAAATCTTATCTTATGTTTTTAATGTTACCAAGTTGAAACATTCTTATATCATAGTAATAACTAGTCGATATCTACCCATATTTTGTTTTTGGAATAGCTATATATGTTTTTTTATTATTTCAAATATAAAAGTAAAATTTTTATAAGCGTACCTATAGGTAGTCTAAAATAGATGACTGGTTGACGTAAGATTTTATGAAGGAAATTTTGAAAATACTAATAATATATAATCAAATGTGACGACAAGTACAAAAAGTCTACTGCTTTTTGTACTTGTCGTATACGTACTGTATTTCCAAAACCGATCCAATCGGCATTCACACGGTCTATATTTTATTATAACCTTAGCTTAATCTAGATTTTTCTAACAGTTTAGATTAATTAAAATCCTAGAGTTCAAATTTGAAGAATCTTGCAAACCTATTGTATTGTTAGCAATAAGTCGTGGAACTTCAATTTTGACTTTAATTTGGAAGTTAAAACAAAGCGTTGTGAAAAGGGCTTGCTGCTAATCGTACCAATTCGACGTAATAAAGTAAATAAAAGTTTAAACAGATTAAACTTGGTAACGAGGGACGCTTGGAGCGGGGTGAGGGGGATGCTACAATTATCTCGTCCTATTTTCCCTTCTAATTTCACGTTAGGTCCGCGCTTGGAAAATGAGTGCAGACGGGCGGTTGGAAACTGCATAATTATGTTTTTTTTTAATAAAATTTCACGCTGGTATGTCTGTTTAATTAACATTACCTTGTACCAAAACTTAATTAAATTTTTTATAGGTGTGTAATGATGTGTCCTTTTTAAATATGGTATTCAACGGTTTCCTCAATATACCGTTACATGCCTGGTAATATTTAATTGCAAAATATGTTTATTTCAGTTACAACTATAGAATAGAATAGAATATACTTTATCTATATCTAACATCATAAAATTCTAAGCATGCCATGTCTGTACATTGAAGTTATTTAAAAAAAAAACTAACTGGAATAGACTACTTATATAAACGATTCAATTTTTTTTAGATTTCTTGTCTGTTTATCGTTTTGTCTGTGTTTGTTCGGGATTCGCGTAAAAACTAGTAGGCTGATTTCAATGCGGTTTTCGCTGATGGACAGCTAATTTTTAGACTTAAACTCTGCGTTACCTTTTATTCTGGAAATTCCACGGGAATTTTTCTGGAATATATCTAAAATAGTGACAGAAAAAAATCGAATTCTAATGTGATTTTATTACTGATCCATATCAAATTTAACTCAATAAAATATGTGATATTTTTAATCCTGGGAATTCAGCGGGAATTTTCCCGGGAGCGGTTTGAAGTTGTTCGGTTCATAAAAATTGGCTTATTTCCACACAATTATTACTAAAATTATAGATTACATTCTTTTTTTAATTCTGCGGTGTTTTGTGTCCCGGGTATCCCGCCGAAATTTCAAGTCAAACGTGGACAATGTGCGCAGCTCGTCGCACATATAATTAATATTTGTTTGCACGCTGATGGTGATGGGCCTAGGATACCCAGGTCGATGTAGTGGTGGAAGTTAAAACACTGTTAGTTGGTGAAAACTTGTAACAAAATCACTTTTTGTACGAAGGCGTCTACCCTCGGCTACAACCCAATCGGGAGAAGAACAAAAATGCAACTACAATGTTGCAAGTTTAAAAATAAAAATTATTCTATGTTGGTGTTGCCAACAGACAAAGTTACGGGTATATCCTAGTTGTACAATAAAATTAATGAAACGATACACAAAAATAGGTTAGAATTAGGTATAAATGGCGACCTTGTCGCTGCCAGCGATTTCTACCAGACAGCCTTGGGATGGCGAGAGAAAAACGTCTCAAAGGCTAGGGCATAATTTTGTTGCACAGTATTCTACTATAATATCAGCCCATAAAATTCCCACTGCTGGGCTCGGGCCTCCCATTATAGGGGGGAACAGACAGTATCCCCCTGTGGACACGATTGTCCAAGTCGGCTTGACAGGTTTGACACATCGGTTATCTCGATGTGCAGGTTGCATCACGATGTTTTCCTTCGCCGTTGTTAGCACGTGGTAATTGTAACAATATGCACATTAGATTAGAAAACTGACTAAGTGGTGCATGCGTTCCGGCCATCAGTGGTGCAGGATTGAACCCGCCCCTCAGAGTTTGGGACGCGTGCGGTACCACGACTTCTCTTCAATATTCTACTAAATACTTAAAAATATGTAGATATTAAGATTGTTATATTAGGTACAAATTATTTATTCAAATAAAATTTTGTTTACAACTTTCAATTATTGAACCACCTACAAGTATTTTTTTTTAATTGAATATATGTCATTTAATTATTTAGTGCGAATATTCTGACAACTTTTTACTGAATTATTTTGTTAATTTTCAAGAATAATGGTCTAAATTCCTCCGAAACTAGCAATTCATATTACCATCAATAATACTTTAACGCCATTCTTACACAAGGCAGATTGACAGGTTGAACACATATCGATATGCGGTATGCCTAACTTTATACTCATTCACAGAAAACACTTGGTGTTTATAATAATATGCACATTAGGTTAGAAAATTGCTTATGAACAAAAAAATAAGACACAGTAATTTCTAAAGATGTTTCGCTCGTCTAACACCTCCAAATGAATGTTACCCAAATAACGAGACACTTACTACCTTAGAATTCGCCAAACGAAAATTACGGTACAGATTCAAATTGCTTCCTATATTAGTTTAAATATTAATATTTTATTTTTCTGGTCTTTTTGCAGGAAGGAAATCAACCAATGCGGAAGTGATTAAAAGAAATTATAAGAACCGTACGAATGCTCCTCAGGCTGAGCATTCTACAACAATGAAGATGTACCTATTATTAGTTTAAAAACTAATTGGCCAACAGACGTTTCAAGACTCAAGATGGAGCAAACGTACGCCGTGAGAAAGAGTAAGAGTAGATGGTTAGCCCGAACTAACATACACTTGCTTGGGACGGTAGATAATAGATAAAGGTTGATATTACACATTTGAAACATGCCTGTGGTATGATCTATGTCTAAATTGAAATTAATAAATAGAGATCGCTTTTAGTGATAAGGTGTTTTACCTAGTACTATTGTCTTGTTGTGCATTTTTATTTTGATGAGCAATAAAGTGTTGTTTATGTCTAAATAAATAATATCTAAATAACTGGCAGACAAACACATTGTATATCCTCATATGAAGCAAGTTACGCTTGTGTTATTGGTAATATACAACGGACTACACTGGGGCTGAGCCCAGACTCCCAGACCATAGTTAATAACGAGAAATTCGTTTTCGAAATTTACCAAGACAGAGATTGAACCCAGAGCCTCTGCGTTACAGTGAGGTAGGCTGGCAAAGGCTTAGCCCGCTCAACAACCTAGGCCGTCAAGTAGTATTTCACGAGACTCCAAAGGTGATGGGACATATATGCATGTATATTTTTAGTTATTGTACTCGGTTAATATATATATTACTTATATGTGTATGTTGTGTGTGTATGTGTTCTAATACTTATAAAAATTAGTCAAAACAATCAAATGCATGCGCAGCAAAAAATAAATCGGTTCAAAAAAGCTACAGACTATAGATAGGTATAAGCACTGTTTTTTATACCGAAAAAATTTACTGCCCCTGCCTTTGACAGTTTATTTATTACTAGGATATGCCCGCGACTTCGTACACGCTTCAATTGTCATTCTCGCGGGATTCCTTGCAGTTTAAGTGAATCCCGAACAAACAGACAAACCGACAAGAAATAAAAAAATTGCATTGTGTTCTCCTTCCTTTATATAACCTATTCCACTTTTTTTTAATAAGTTCAATGTGCAAACACGGCATGTTTAGAATTTTATAATATTATAGATGATTATGATAGATGCTGACGGATACTAAACTTTAGGCAATTATTTCCTTTCTTTTTATTCTTACAAGGCAAAACATTACAATTTACAAGAGCAACATTTGCATAGTAATGTTAGCAAGTTGATATCATTGAACTTTATTAGGGAAAGCCCTCGATAAACACCCCATGTTGCTTTTATCCGGTAATCTTTTGGAATTTTGGTTTGGTTTTATACTAATGGAGAGCTACAAGGAAAAGATGCTCCAAATTCGTTGACTTTTCACGTTCTATCTATTTGAATGTACGTTGCAGCAAACCGTCTGATAGCCTATCTGATGGAAAGTGGTTCCCGTCGCCTATGAATTTTTATAATCAATATGTATTTAGTAACATTAATATAAACGACATTGTTTAAAGAAGAAATAAGCCCCCATTGTGCCTGATTCAAGCCTATTTCCAACCAATATGTTTAATCAGAATGTATTTACATCGGATTGCATTCCGGCTTCCCGTTTTCCCATACATTTACATGTTTGTCTAATCTAAATTCAGATATTGGGAGTCGTGACTTGCATAGTCAGTTCTTTTAGTTAATGGACCGGATTGTATGTTAAGATTAAAACATACATCTAAATAATGTATGAGACAAGCTGTCGCCTCGGATACGGCTTTTATACATGCTGACGTATGTCAAAGCTGGTAGGTACCTATATAAACAATATTGTCCTTGCATAAAGATCAATATATTTATTATGTAGAATAGAATGTATCATATCCTATACTTTATACATAGATGAAAACCTTTATCTTTATCTTTGTAGATAGATAATATTTGTATATAGATAGATACTGTGACGAGGAACGAGATAGATTTCATCATGGCGGATAAGAAGCATATATTTAGAGATGTCTCAGTGGTCAACAGGTTTAATACCGGTAGCGACCACCGACTTGTACGAGGCACTCTAAATATCAATTTTAAGGCTGAAAGATTCCGCCTGGTGAAATCTACTCTGCGAACCATGCCGCCCCAAATGATCCACGGGTCCGAAAAGTTCCGATTGGAACTTCACAATCGGTTCGAATCACTGGAAACTTAATTTTTTATTTCATAAACCGGCTACAATTTTAAAAAGGGAGCTGGTCTATCTTTGGATGGCAAGCAATTCCCAATTTTATCAGACCTATATACGTCTACTGGGTAATAGATAATACGCGTACATTATAACAACACAGGGTTATACATTTGGTACATTGAAATTCCAAAATTTTATCTCTGTGGTTATCGGAACAAGCAGTAGGTAGATAAAGACTTACTACATAAATACAAATATCATAGTCTAAAATAATCGATAAAACATTATACCTAGGTACCTATAGTTTATCAAATTCACGGCTTTGGTACATAAAAATATTAATATAATAAATATTGTGACATATAATCATAGTAATAAAAACGTCCGATAAATTTAGAGATACTACCAATTTCATTTTACTTTCATAAATAACCCTTTCAATGAATTGGTACTTTAATTTTTAACAAAAAGACTTTTAAACTTTGCCGATAAAAGTAGTTTAACCCAAAAAAAAGTACAACAACAGTGGCTTTTTATTGCTATTCGGCGGCGAGGGTTAGAGACAAAACAAAAGGGTTTTTGCTATCTAAAGTGTGGATAAGTTTCTAGTATTTGCATCCACCTGCAAGTTTAGGGTTCAATATAAAGAGTGGGGTGAAATTATTGTGGCCGTATGTTGGTACACGGTGCGGTGTGTACAAACAACTTTAGTCGTTGCTCTTTGATGTAATGTACCTAGGTCTTGGGCCTGATTAATAAACGCGCGCGGTTTATTTAATAAATATTTTAACTAATTTAATTTCGACATGGACTTCTTGTTTTTTAACCGACTTTAAAAAAGGAGGAGGTTCTCAATTCGTCTGTTTTTTTTTTGTATGTTCCTTATTCGATTTCTCCGTCAATTATACAACCGATTTTCAAAGTTTTTCTTTTAATCAAAAGGTGATACTCCTAAATTGATCCCATCGTCACCATGTCAGGATCTAATGAGTGGGTTTCAATGAATTAGAGAAACTCACAAAAATTGTTAGCAATCTTCTTCGTAGCGCGATATCTGCGTCAATTGTAAACCAATTTTCAAATTGTTTCCTTTACTCGTAAGTGTATACTCCTGAGGTAGTCCCATGGTCACCAAGTCTTGTGAGTGGATGGGATCCCATGGCTATCGAGCATAACCCTTATTAAAAAACGTCGTACGCCTAAATTCTTCGAAAAAATCTTGTGTACACGTGTAGCTAATACATTTTCTACAGACGCTTAATTTTTTATATGCATGTTACGCGATTGATTCGTCAATTGTGGATTAATTTTGAACTTTTTTGCTTTATTCGTAAATATTTATACTCCCGAGGCGTTTCCATGGTCACCATGTCAGGATCTGATGAGTGGATCCCAGACAAATCGATAGTTACCCTTAAGGATCTGATTTCAGGATAGCAAGGAAATCGAGAGCAACCCTTGTTGATGAGCATATACACCGAAGAGTGAGATGGCAAATTTGTATACGCGTGCCAGTTGTACAATTTATACAGGTGCTTAATATGTTATTTCTAAAGCTATTGAAGTATTTGAATAACTAAAACGTAAAAAATATATTTTTTAACAAACACAAAACTTGAAGTCAGTGCCCAGTAAAACATAAAAGAATAACAAATTTACAAAATATAGTATTTGTATGTTTTACTTGACACCAACTTCAAGATGTTGCAGAAAGCAGTCAGTTAAATATTTATTTTTTGGTTCTTAGTGAAAAGTTGGTTTTGTTATTGTTAAAAAAAGATTTAAAAAATTATATATAGGAACAGTTTAAGAGGCTGCCATATAATTAAGAATTATATGTTTGACATTACTAGGTACTCATAAATTGATCCTTATAAACCGTGAACTAGAATAATAGATAATAATTAAACGATGTGTTTTTATCAAATTCAGTTTTATCAGGATTCTGAGTTTGGTTAGAATCATTGATATTTTAAATATTTATTATTGACATATATAACTTTTTGTCAAAATTGGAAGAAAAGTATATTTTGTAAAGTTTTAAATAAAAAATAAAAAACTCACACATATCCAGGTAGGAATATTCTTGAAAAGTAAGTTAATAACATTCTTGAAGAAAATCACAAACATTTTGCGCCTAAACACGGTAACAAATAGTAAAAAATATTTAAAAACCCATTTTATCTCTCATTTCTCACTATTCATTATACACAAAAGTTGCGTCAATTGTTCATGTTTATAGTCATTGTATAATAGATGGAGTAGCATGTTCACGGTCTTAACTAAAACAAGAAGCATTCTTATAGGCAAGGTAACAAAAGCGTTACTTTTATAGACCATTGTAAATAAAAAACTAACAACTCTCACTTTTAACAAAAAGTCGACAAACGTTTTACTTTCCGTATTCGTGACATAAAAAAATACATCAACAGCAACAGGTAAACAAAATTATTGAAGAAGTTTCTCTAGGTGCTACCGTTTCTATCAATGTTATTGTACTCGCTTATTTTTTTTATCGATTGACAACATGAAATACAAATGAAATATTTATTAAGACATAAAAATCAAAAGTGTAACTTGTAACCTACCTAGATATGTAACATTTACTAAGAGCACTGTTAAGATAATATAGATTAATTTTACTTTAAGGTTTGTAGTATAATATGTAGCATTTTAGGAGAATTTGCTTTTCGTTAATTGATAAAGATCTATATGTTTTAATCATACTATATGATCGGAACATAGACCGATCAAAACTTGTAAGGAAAGGGTATAAATTGCACCACGAGAGATATTTAATTTAGTTATTGAAGCTTACTTTAGTATAATTATGTTTACAGTTCTTCTTTCTTCACTGTCTCATGACTATGTCTATAGAGAATGAATGGGCCAAGATTTATGGGAGCAGAGCAGTGTCTACGAGATTATATCTATTAGTTTATTTTATGGTTATTTAAGTCTTCGTTTAAGACTGGATGATTTCATAGAGCAACGCAAATTAATCTCAGCTTAAAAACCATCAAGTAAGAATTTTTATTTAGCTTACACAAATTATTGTATATTATAAATATTATATTGTATATGCACGTATAACGCTATGTAAATTATGAATATTATTAAAAAACCAAAACACACACAAAAATTGGTATCTAAGCTAAAGCATTCACGTCTTTTGGATCTTAGTGTACGAATAAGTTTATCGGTAAATTAAGTATTATAGCTGCCATTTCGATATTTAAATGAAGCTTGAAACATGAATAGACGCTTTTGTTTCTAACTTAATCCAAAACCACAACGAGTAATCGTTTTGACGGAGATGACTGCCGTAAAGCCAGAGTTTTTAGTTACTAGCTATTCTGGCTAAGTTCGCTTGCGGGGTGAAAATGGCTCCCTTATTACTCGGGAGTCTACTATCATTTCTGCTATGCCGGTAAGTATAGAAAATAAGAGGTAATATGATTTAGAAATCAAAATTGTTATTCCACAAAATACAATAGAATTGTTATTAGAGTTTGTAGCTGTTTATAGTTGTGATAAAGTCGTTTTTAACAGTTTTATTATAAATGTTTTTGGACAAATCGCGACCTTCATTCCCGTTTTGTTTTGTTACATATTTTTATTGTAATTCAAACTATAATATATTTTAAATAATAATTTTTAGCCATAAGAGTTAGTGAAATGAAGGAAATTTCGTAAAAAATATACAGACGTATAAAAGTGTTTCATATTACTATTTGTGTAGATTAATTATATTTTTTACGTTTGCTTGTAGCCAAATGAGCAGACCGTGCACCTGATAATAAGTGGCCATGGTCAACTTCAAAACTAACGGCCCGGCTCCGACCATAACGTTATTAGTAATAGTACAGCGCGACGCGACGAGCGAAAAAAGTAAAGTATTAAAATGTATGAAACATGTCACGAGACGTCGCGTTCGACGCCAACCTTTGTTGCTTCGCAAATCTCATCGGCAATCGCTAACGTCGAGGTCGTGGTCGGGCCGTAAGAAAATTGCTGTTTCCTATCTCGTGGAGACTTTAAGTATCTACTCTGTAAAATAAAAAATTAAGAGTTAGAAACACTTTAATTTTTTCAGTAACTATATTTTACTGAATTAGTTATTACTAGGTATTCATTTAGGTAATGTTAAGTTGGAGTGTTGACAGTCGTAGGCAGGATCCGGCGTCTTGGGATGAAGGTGGTGTTACAGAAGACTGAGGCCGTGATATTTCACGGTCCTCGTAATCGTCCATATCCAGACAGTAGCATCAGAGTAGGAGGAATCTGCATCGGCATCGAGGAGAACATTAAATACATGGGATTGGTCCTGGATAGCCGACAGTGATTTTTCGGCACATTTTCGACAGCTGCTCCCCAGATTTAAGAGAGCGGCGGGTGCGCTTGCTCCCAACGTCGGGGGGCCTAACACCACGTGCCGAATACTCTTCGAAGGTATCGTACGGTCGATGACCCTCTATGGAGCCCCTGTATGGACGGATCGCCTGACGACCAAAAATGCTTTGATGTTACGTCAAACGCAACGCATAATGGCTGTCAAGGCAATAAGAGGAGATACCATACGGTGTTCTTCGAAGTGGCCTCACTACTCGCCCGATCTCCCATGGGACCTAGAAGCCAGGGTCCTCGCGTCACTATATCAGTAGCGCAAGGAGGCTCTGGCGAGGGGCATCTGACCCGCGCCTTGCGAGATCGAGGCGTGCCGGTTGCAGCTCCAACAGGGCACCGTGGGGGTTTGGGAATATCGTATTTGACGCCCAAGCGTGGGCCCCCCCACCATTGACGCAGTAGGGCCCGTCTCGCACGTATGGCTAAAACGACGACACGGCACCCTGACATTTCGACTGACACAGGTCCTCTCAGGGCATGGCTGCTTCGGGAGGTACCTGTGTCACCTAGGTCGTGAACCCAAGTCAGGGTAACACCACTGTGACACGGGCGACGAGGATCCAGTACTACATACACTTCAGGAGTCCAGCTTGAACGTTGGACGGAGCAGCGTTGGGAACTCGTCACCCAGACCGGATTTGACACCTCGCTCCCGGTCGTGGTCGGTGGACCATGGTCGGTAGGAAAATCGGATCGAACGCCGTCTCCTCCTGCGAGCGCGTCATGCCTGCGAAGGAGGAGGCAGAGCGGGACTGTGGGCGGACGTCTTTGCTCCGCTCCCGCCAAAGGAGGACGCCCCGGCACCGGAGGACGGAATTTGACCTTCGGCCACCATAGGCGGGTGGTGAGGGTAAGGCCCCTTAGAAAATAGAGGTTTTCACCTCTCACCTGCGTATACCGTCGAGATAAGGGCATGAATGTTCCGCGCACACTGATCTCTCCTCCTGTGGGGCGACTTACAAACCGCCCCACCCGGACTAGTACCAGGAAGATTCCGGGGATAAAAGTAGTCCCCCGGCAGTGTATGTGGCTTACTAGGCCCACACCAGCCAGGGCACGCGGACTTGGGACCGTTTTTCCGCTTTCCCGTAGCCGTGGCATAAGGCGTGGGACGGAACACCAGGGGATTTATTGGGTATCCTTAACTGAGGAGTGGCAATAGCATGGCACCAGTTTTGACTGCATGCTAGTGCCACCTCTCTGACGAATCCCACACACGGGTCGGCGAATTATCCTCTCAAATTTATGCCCCTGTCGTGGCTTATAGTCCTAAATTCGATTTCCCCTGGCTAAAAAAAGGTAATGTCAAGTTTTAGTTTTGTAATATCTTCTAATATAATAATTCTCAGTTCTCAGAAGCCAAGAAAATGCCAGACAGGTGCATCTAAAGTTATTTTGAACAGCTGATGCTTAATTACGTAGGTAAAGTATTAAAAATTAAAATATCTACAAAAAATAGTCCACTTAATTTAGTTATAGATGCTGGTTTTTATATTTAATCTATATCTCTAATATTCAAAATTAATACACGTGACGTAACTAAAATATAGGAAAACAGCTATATCTATAGTTTCACTGTTTTATCGAAAAATACCGATTTGATAAAAATATCTGGACATTATATATTTTTAATATATTGTTACGAGTGCGGGACTCGAATTAAAATGCCGTTGGAATTATTATAGAGTTTATTAGAACTATACAAACACGTATAACACAGGTACAAATATAACTTAACACAACAAGTCTAAACGTAATGCAAAAAGTCGTAATTCAATAAAACGCGTAAAGTCCGTTACTATTAGATTCCCGATTGTAGTACACACGTCTCCCTTTGATCGTGGTTCTCGCTTGACTGCCTTCCACCCTCCATCAGGCCATCGTTTTATCCTGCCCAAGTACAATATGCCCGCCCGGCCGCGTGGACAGAATTTCCTAGAACCAGCTTGTACTTTAAAATCCGTAACACCTGGCTAATGATTACAATACAACAATAGGCTGTTCTATATGTATACGTATGCCAATAAATAAGTAAATAAAAGAAGACGATCATAAAAGAATTACAATAGTTTCAATGTTATTAGTTCAAATGCCGACGGGTAATAAATGTGCTTCTACAAATCTGTACGTGGAATTTGTCTTTGTCGGCGCTTAGATTGTAATAATACTTATCATGTAAAAGTTAGTTAATGTAGTAAATGGATAGGTTTCATATCGGTATATCGTAACGAAGACCTGATTGGCATAATGGCCAAGAAACAAAAATACCTACTAGGAATATCTAAACCATAATGAGATGCTTTCATAGTTAGTTCCATTGTTTACTAGAAGTCATTAGTATCGGTTTATCGTAACGTTATGTACTTATCTAACATCTATGAAAACTTATTTCTTTAGCTCTGATACGCTGTTTAAATAAAAAATAAAAACTTACAATTTTTGACTGATTTGGTGTTGCTGACAAAAATATGTTGTACCTACATAATAAACGTCTAAAAGCGGGTGAAGGATGACCTGTACCGCCATTTAGCCATAGGTATTATAATATAATTATTAGGAGAAATTCAGAGAAATTTTGTGTTCTTCAGTGATCATACAGATAATAAAACTACGTTTTAACGGTTTTAAGCGCGGTAATTTATTTACCGTATATAAATAAATTACCGCGCTTAAAACCGTTTAAACGTAGTTTTATTATATATACAAGTAGCGAAAACTTAAGAAAAGATCATACAGATGTCTATTTCATGTGGCATCATCTAACTCGACGGCCTCTGTGGTTGAGCGGGCTAAGCCTTTGCCGGCTTACCTCACTGCAACGCAGAGGCTCCGGGATCGATTTCTGGTATAGTAAATTTCGGAAACGTATTTTCTTCGTTATTTACTATGGTCTGGGTGTCTGGGATCGGCCCCAGACTGGTCCGTTGTATATTACCCATAACACAAGCGTAACTTGCTTAATTTAGGGATATACAGTGTGTGTTTGTATGCCGATTTATTTCTTTTTTATTTAACTAATTTGAAACATAAACCGAAACATTAATAAAATCATTCGAATACGTTCTGGTCTATTCAATATTGACATATCTCATCCCCCTATTCCATCCTCTTTATCCCATCCTAAAGGCTAGCAACGCGTTGGCTTAGTCATTGGATTGGTGTTGCAAACGACATGAGCTGGTTCATCTGCTTGTTTGCGAGCTTCGCAATAAATAAAAAGGTATTTAGGTACCTCGTACATGCGACGCAATGGAGATCAGGTCATCAGGATGCTACAGACGAAGATACACAGTTAAAAATAGCAGACCATGTTCTAATAAAAGCTTTCATTGTAGATCTATAGTTTTCTATCTCTAAAAATCTCTTTGAATACCTACAAGGTGGCCTGGAAGAGATCGCTATAGGCGATAAGCCCGTCCGTTGTTCTAATGTATCCGTATTAATTGTCCATAACTAATAATTGTCTAACTTTATGGTGAACAATAATTTTCCATTCATATTCTATACCTTGAAGAAATAAAAATATGGGTGCTTATTATGCAAGCAAAGAACTTGAAGCATACTCCCACAAAAATAAACCCAGCCAATTGCGTGTTTTTCCTCCATAAACTCGAGATGAAATATTGTTTCAGCCAAAAAACACGACACACGGATTTTTTTCTGTGACAACGACCGCCACGGTATCTTCGCACGCAATTTGCCTTACTCCAATTTGCTCTTCCATTTTAAATGATCTAAGATATTTTTTTATGTTTTTCACAAATATTTTACTAACAAATAATTATATAAAAAATTGAAAGCTTTTAGTGCCTATCTAAAAAGTTGTAAGTATCGTACGATAATTGTAGCACACTAACACGTACCTACCTACCTGTAGATATAGGTAATAAATGGTAAATTTCATTAAAACACTAGGTTTATATCCTTCGAATATTTGATATTTATTCAACAGATAAACCTACAACTATGGCAAGCAGGTGTAACAGAAATGGTTATTTTTATTTAGTGTACCTATTCTAATTAAGTTATAAAACAGTGAATTATATAATTAAAGAACAATAACTTTGTTACATCTATTCATCCCTGTAAGAATATTGTGAGTATTACCTATATATAATTTTCCAATATATATAACATTTGAAATGACATTCCTCATACAGAAACTTGCACAAAATGTACACTAAAAAAGAAACGTGCCCAGCTGTCTCAATACACATTCCTTATATTCCGAATACGAAATATAGAAGCAAAATTTCAGACTCGTCCCCAAACTCATCCTACGTCGAAACTATTTCCTCTTGCGATACAAATTTCACGAGAAACTCCGGCGGAATACATTTTGCATGAACTCTCCGTATAGTGTAGCCAGATTTCAGCCCTTTGACAATGACAAATTAAAAGTTTAATAATATGAAAACAAAGTTTAACAGCTATTGAAATGTAGAAAATTAAACACCGTTTATTGCTATACAATTTACCTAATAGGTATGTACAAATATATTTTACTAAAGTAAGTAAGCCAAATGCAGTGATAATGTTAGCTTTAGTCATGGAGTTATACGTACTACGTACTAGAAAAGCTATGCAAAACAAAAATTTAGAATTTGATGAAAGCGGCGGCCTGCGCGGAGCTAGCGTGCCGTGGACTGACTCATATATTTGCTGTAGCGTAAAAACCTAGTTATGCTGTCAAACCAAATTATTAAAACATGTAGCGCTAGATCGCTTAGTGAGTAGAGTTTAAGAATTTAAACTTTACTCTCAAACTCACTTCTAGTGTAAGTTCTTTTTGCGTTTGAGACGAATTTTCCTCCAATAATGCTTCCAATTCCGTATCCTTGTACGTGTTCGGCCTTTCATTGCGATCTTTGTCTTCTACGCCAAAGTCGCCGTATTCAAACTTTTGAAAGCACTCACGACAAGTTCTATCACTTAAAGCAGCCTTATCATGTGCTTCTACAAGTAATCGATGCGCCATAGCTATAGTATTTTTTTATTGAAAAAGTAAATCAAAAGTTCCTACAAATTACGCTCATTTGGCACAAATTTACTTTTTCGGAGAAACAAAATTACATAATGCTCACAGGAAGTGAATAATTATTTAAGATTTTGTTGTTACTTATTGATCAAACTTACTTTATGTATCTTCGTTATCTGACAATTTTTAGGTTAAAATTGTCAGATGACCTCGTGCAGCACCTTAATCTTTTTTAAAACGGCGGAAACTTATTTATACTGCTATATATGATACGCAATATGGCTTTAGCATTGTTTATAATTTATCCTTAACCCTTTCCGCTTTCCGAATAAGATCCATATTTGGCATATTCCAGGAAAAATCCCTAACCGGCATCTGATTAGCCAGATTATGGTAAACGATGTGAAGTCAAGAAATTTTTGAGGCTTGTTATCATGAGAGATGACATACGTGCTAATGATCTAAAAGTAAAAAAAATACGAATAACCCTATGAGATAAAGAAGAAAAAGTATCAAAACGGACGTCGAGTTCCAAAGCGAACGATCTTATGCAACTGGGATTTAATGCTAGGATGTTGATGTTGTTGGTATAGGATGTTGCTTTACTATCAGAAACTGAAACACCTAAATCTCCTTCTTCTATAATACGATCTATATTCGACTGGAATAATAAATTCGCCATTGAATTTGAAGTTTGATATTATACCATAAGGTGATCCATATTCATTTGTATACTCTTGATTTACCAACGTTCTTAAGCATTTGTTTTAAAATTCATATAGGTACTTTTCCAAACTTACCCTCTTTTTATACTGTATATGTTTCTAAAATTTGTAAAAGGACATTTAGCCTCACTCTCTGAAAATTGAAATATCTTGAAATCGGCAAAGTCTGCGCGAATTGAGAGTACTGGCAACATTACCTCCGTGCCAGACGTCACGAGACACTCCTCTGTGCGTCCTCCAGGCGATCATTCAAAACTATTTATGTAGCAAGCACCTGTGTTTTGTAGATATAGAAACAGTAAGAAACGTTTTACTTAAACTTATTTTTTATTTTAACGTAATATATTCAAATTATCTTGTAGATGGAATCTTGTCTATAAAATAAAATACGTAATAAAGTTTAATTTGAAGATTATCAAATTGTAATTATTAATAGGTACCTAATCAATAACTTAAGCATTTTATCTTCAATGGCTTTATTACACATAAACATAAATAAATTACTTAATCGAGTCTAATTTTTTCAGATCAGCATATTATTATTTGTTATTAGATAACAATAAAAAATCCAATTTAAATAAACAGGACTCTTTAATTTAAACAATAAATGGCCATGACATTTTTTAGTTTTAGAAACTAACTTATGATCGCGACTTGTCTTGCGTACCTATGTTTAGTATTAAAGTATTACAGAAAGTAAATTATAATTCCTGATAAACAAAGGAGTTATATAAACGTCCACTTTATGTCTGTTTGCTTGCATTACCTCAATAAAGCACAAAAACTTATTTAGTTTTAATTTAATGTGAATGTATATTAATATTTACATTAAAGTAGTATTACTATACATATAGGTAGACTACTACAACAGAGTATTAAACTAATTATAGTCTATTATTAAAAATCTGAACATAGTTTTTCCGTGACAAGTGTTTTCGCAGTAGGTAAAGCGATTTTAATTACGTTACGCTGTTAGCTACCTGACTACCACTGCACCGAAACTTATTACTAGAGAACTTTGTTTGACGTGTAGTACCTACATATTATACGTAATTTCAACAAGGGGCATGAAAATAGAATACTTTTATCTCAGAAAATGGGATATTTTCTGTGGGATATGGATTCAAATTACTCGAGCAAAGCCGCGTGTAAAGCTCTAGTTATCTACTATAATGTGTTTTTATATATAGGCATGTCGCTTCCAGTTTACTTAGTGAATATCTCATTTTCTGAAATTGTATCTATTTGGTAACATAAATATCCGTCAGTGATAAACTAGATATATACCTAGGTATACTTTGAGAGCGATATAAGATCATTCATATTGAGTAGGCGCTATATTCCCCTGTTTGTGGCTTAGAAAAATAACTAAGTGTGAAAAAAGTAAACAAGCACGAACGGCGATAAGCAAGATTTGTTATTTTTCTTGTTTGTCATATCATCGCACTGAAATACGTATATACCAAGATTGGTGCTTCAGCGACGTGGTTAAAAACATGAATTTTATTCATAACTAGGATATGCCCGCGACTTCATCCACGCGTCACTTGAAATTCTCGCGGGATACCCGGAACACAAAGAACCACAGCATTTAAAAAAATGTAAGCTATAGTTTTAGTGAACACTGTGCCGAAATAAGCTAAATTTTATGCACCCGAACAATTACAAACCGCTCCCGGGATAAAAAAAATCACATATATTCTTACATAAAATTTACTATCGATCAGTGAAAAAAACCACATTGGAATTAGTTTTTTTTTGGCCATTTTAAATAATTCCCAGAAAAATTCCCGCGGGATTTCCGGAATAAAAAGCAGCGCAGGCTTTAAGTCTAAAAATTTGGTGTCGATCAGCGAAAACCGCATCGAAATCGGCCCAGTTGTTTTCACGTGAATCCCGACAAATAGACAAATCGAAAAACAGATAAACAATCAAGAAATCTAAAAAAAATTGCATCGTGTTCTCCGTCGTTTATATAATTTATTCCATTTGTTTTTTTTTAAATAGCTTCAATGTACAGACGCGGCATGCTTAGAATTATATAATATTATAGATAATAATTTATAACAAACATGTTTTAATTATATCTAAACTAAAGTTTATCCCGCGGCTGCGCCGCAGGTTGTATAGTAGTGTGTACCTCTTGTTTAAAGAGCAGCCGTTAATACAGGTTACATTGCATTATATTCTTATGTTGGTGCCATTTGCCCTCGGAAGATTTCCTTCATTTTAATTCGCAAACTATCCCATCTCCCGGCATGAAAAGTATCTATTTTTTTTTCGATATTCAGACAGACAGATCGAGTTACTGTCGCCTTTTTTTATAGATTATGAATTTTTATGTCTATAAACTTTAGAAGTTATTGGTCTCCAACACAAACTTTTATCTCCCATTTCAACCCGTTCTAGATTCATTTATGTATCTCCCATCTATCTCTCTGTAAACTACATAAACCCAAAGACCAAAATTACCACAACTACAAAAAACTACCAAAATTACCACAACTACCAAAACTACCAAAATTACCACAATTACCACAAGTACCAAAAATACAAAAGCTACCAAAAGTACCAAAATAAATAAAATAACGAAAATGGCAAACTACATATAACATTAATTATTATATTTTCTGGGATAACCTTTACATAAATCTATCCCAAAATGTATCCTATAAACCGAGATGAAAAGTATCCTTTGTCCACCCTCAGTATAAAATTTACATATATACCGAATTTCAGCCAAATCGGTCCAATAGTTTTGCCGTAACAGCATAACAAACACAAAGACAAATATATTTTTATCCCGGAAACTATCCCATTTTTCGGGATAAAAAGTATCTTATGTTCATTCTTGGCACCGAATATATATATATACTGAGTTTCAGCCAAATCGGTCCAGTAGTTTTTCCGTGAAAACGTAACAGACAGACGGACAGACAGACAGACAAAGTTACATTCGCATTTATAATATTAATAGGTAAATAGAAATTATCTATACGAATACCTGCTTAGGCGTAGTGGCCTCTTCGTAGGCATCGTAATCACTTAATTTCATTTTTTTTCTTTACTTTCTTCAATTTAAAGACATATCTAAAATTATGCGCACTTGTGCGTAGTGCACAAATGCTGAAAGGGGTGTGGAGAGATCGCATCGCCTATCTATACAATAAGCTAAAACATCAGTTTCAAGAACAAAAAATGGATAACAGCTTTTCTCTAGTCGAACTATTTAAAAAAAAAATTAAAAATCAAGCCCGTTATTACTTCCATGTGATAAAAAATGGCATTTTAACCTAAAGCACCCCTGTGGAACGTTTCGCACGGAAAGTTGGGCTAAATACGCTATGCCTATGACACATCAGAGGAAAGTACGCCGAGTACAGATTACCGCCGATTCTACAGTCGCCGAACTTCCCGCGCGGTACGTTTCGCAGGTGTGTCGTTATACTTAATTGTTTGTTCCGTTTTATACAGTTAGGATCCATCACATCTAATTACCTTGACCAAAAAAGGAAGAGTCAGTAATTCATATTCTTTGCTTTTAGGATTCTAAAAACTTGACGTCAATAATCTTTTCTGTAGGGCGTTCCCAGAGTGGTCTTACATTATACTCTCCACAGCACATAATGTAACAAAATTTACTTTAAGCAACTGTTATGTTTTTAAACTAGACAAGCAGAGTTAACTAGTAATATTTTTAAGAACAGCCTACCAGTGAATAAAAGTTTATAATAATAATTACCGGCAGGGGGGCTTTGTGGCGAAGCCTTAGGTGAGTAGCGACACCTCGGACCTGACTCCGGGGGCCAAAGCAAGGCCTCCGTGGTTGCGTTAGCCAGCCGGCACGGAGTGTAGATCGCTATAGCTAAGACTCAAACTCCAAGGGTGGAAATGATAAATGGCATTACGTCGGAAGTAGCTTTGGTGAACCTGCAGCCCACCTCTTTACACCCCTTAGCCACTAACACCCTTGTTACCCCTATCTTTAATGGCATTTTTTGGGGCCCATGCAGGGAGTGGCGAGTCACCGTCTGCCCATTTTTCCATGTTCCCCGAACATTGCGACGGGCAGACGCCATAGTCCCCATATTCCCAGACCCCTAGTACCACTAGCAGTACACCCCAATAGCCGGGTACAAGGATAATCGCCGGTCAGTGTCATGCCACATTTACATTAAATTTGTCAAGGGGCAAGAAAGCCCAACACGTAGTGTCGTGTTAGGCTTCCTATGACCCCACGTAAGGCCTCTAAAAGTCCGAGCCATTTTTATGGCCCGTCGTATTCAAAGACATACATTATAATAATTAATAAAATAAAATAAATAATTTATTTCAGAAAATTGATTATTTTCAAATTATACAATTAAGTTCGAATTATAAATAAAGCACAATAATTAATTAATAATAGAAATACTAGAGAATTACATCTGCGTCACTATAATTATATATTATTATATTAAGAATAATAGCAAATCATTTAGTTCAACCCAGTGACAGCGGTCGAGTCGGGATAAACCGATTGTAGTATATAGTGTTTTCTTGTTAAATATGTGTATATATACATACTATATCTATATCTGTTAGAGGTTTTTTAATTTATGTAAATACATATATATATATATATATATATATATATATATATATATATATATATATATATATATATATTACGATATAATTTATTTAAAGGTAGGGTAGGGCGGGGCTAGTAGAGCATTTTTTCACTTAATCTGTGATAGCTCCTAAACGAGACGTCAAAACAGTTTATAACGTATCTTGATAAATAGGTAAGTAAATTCTGCTTACAAGTGTTCGTAGAAAATAATTTCTAATAATTAAAGTTTAAGAGCTACAGCCGTATATGTAAAGAATATTGGACATAATCAACTTACACCAATGATTGGGTAAGTTGAGCATAGCTTTGCAATAAACCAGCTTAACGTGCTCATCTTGACTACGTTCATTACTTGACAGAAGAACTCTTCTAGAAACACTTTTCTACTTTTTTTTCATATATTCAAATATGATTGATACAGAATTCCTTGGCGGTATAATTTATGCTGTTCTTTGTTCAGACTTTGTTGTATTATTTAATTGGGTAATAAAAACAGAAACTCCTATATTATTTTCTTTATATGTTTATATCTTCATATTAAAGAAAAACATATCAAACTGTTTCGGTTTTAAGCCGTGAGATTAGGTAAACAACCATTGCTCAACTAGCCTCTGCAAAACAACTAAAATAAAAGTAAAGTTATAAAAAAACTACTTTGACGAAATTTAAATATTCAAAAACGGTTGATATTTGACATGTATAGAATAAATTGAAACCGAAACAATATTTTTACTATTTTGTTGCAAAACAAATAATCCATCTGTGTTTGTAATTCAATTGATAAGTCAGCGTGGACAGTCGTCTGATGAATTCTTCTCCTAGGGTCGCACCTTTTTGCTATTTGACAAATTTGTATAGGGTGTATAAATTCTGAGATATTTCGATTGCCCAACTTACCTCTACGCTCAACAAACCCTCCTCTACCCTACCTACCTGTCCATTACAATCTATTTAAGTCTATATATCTTATAAAATTGTAAAAATGCCGTGTCTGTAGATTGTAGTATTAAAAACAAAACTCGAATAGTATATTATGAACGACGGAGAATACAATGTTTTTTTTAAATTCTTGTACCTAACTAACTACATACGTTTATAGTTTTTTTTATTAATAAAGATTCAATATTATTGAATAGGTCAATGGCACTTTGGAGCATTTGGCTTTCAGTAGTGAAACTTTCAAGGAGTTATGAACAGAAATCAAGAAATAACATACCTACCTAAATATGAAAATAAGAAATTGCAAAACAAGTTACCATACCTTTATTTTTTATATCTATATAATATTCTAATTTAAATTTATTAGAATTCACCTGTTTCCATAAAGAGCTTATCAAAGCCAAGGATAACAGTCAAGTGTATAATTATTTAAATTGTATTAGGTTCATTGTTATTTTATAACTCTATATATACTATTAATTTAAATAATAGGTATATATTATGTTCTATTCAAAATCAGTATAAGACACTTTTATTCGAAATTAATGTATTTAATCTGCTGAGATTAATATAATAACGATTTGCCACTGAACACTGTTAAAAGCTATTAAATGGCTATTTAATATATAATTTATTCGTATACCTATATAGGTATACAAATAACATAAACAAAAAGTAGGTATATTATATTTTAAATAAAATATTGTATACCGTATATTTTATCGTGGTCAATAGAATGCAGTTTTACAAAAATAATTGACATGCTCAGGACTTTAGGTATTGTCTTAAATGCTATTCTCGACAAGTAGGTACATACGTATGCCCAACGCCCTACAAATGGTTCAGACGATGATAAATACAAATGTAAAGTTACAAATATTGGTGTGTGCTTTTCAATTATTACGTAAATATTATCTCAAGTACCAATTATTAAATATCAAAAATGCTAAATACTAAAGTGAATTCATTCTATGTTTATCAAAGCAATGTAGGAATGTATTTCATCTATTATAATGGATGTCGTTATATGTAATGGCGTTAATAGGAATACGGCTTAATTACAAAATACCGATTATCTCAACCGTGACTTAATCTGGGTTAAGAAGGCGTTGAAACAGGTTTATACCTACTTCGATTTTTACATTATTAATAATAGTGTATCAGAAACAACGCTGGTCGAAATATTTTGTGAAAAATTTAAATATTTAATTGCGATCTTGTTTTGGTCTTGATTCTTTGAATGTAAAGGCGACTGGCGATTTTCGGCCTTAACATCTACAAAGACAAAACTTATACTAAGAAATGTAGATTTTTAATTATTATAATTTTAAGTACCACCATTTTCATACCATACTTTAAGAACCTCGCTAACCGGGCAAAAATAATGTTGAATGTTTCAAGAATCGATATTCACTTACCGAATTCTTTAAACTATTATATTAATAAAAACCTAGATATATTACGCGTCAAAATATCGGTATACCTGTGTAATATTCTGTTGCTTCACACTTTTTATTCTGTTAATTGTTTAATTGATTATTTATTCGTTACATATCGATCTTTATTATTTTATATTTTTTTAAATGACAATACAAAACGTTTAAGCATCTATTATGTCACTGCCAAGCGTCATACATCAGACAACGCTGTATGGACTCAGTTCCTTTGTCTGACATTGTGACGCATGAAATACAAATCCATAAATTGTTCGTAAAAAACAATAAACATCGTACAACTACTGTTGACATTGTTCACTTCATTTAGGCATAAATTAACATTTTTTGAAAATAAAATTGCAAAGTAAAATATTACATTTCAAGTTCCCGCCAAAACTCTAGTATTATCGTAATGGAAGTTATATCAATGTCAAACATTTATGGCCAAATTCTCATTTCAGCCAAGTTCTTGTGAAAAATGACAATCACACATGGGTTTCTAACGAAATAAGCTACCTAAATACCTACATTGTAATTATTAGTGTAGGTGACCAGACCGGCGGCTACTAAGAATCCCGCCAATCTCTTTTGAGTTTGTTTTTTTATTCACTTGATAATGGTTCGCTAGGTAAGCAGATGTCTTAGAAATAGTGATGAAGAATGGCTCGTAGTGCGATCTGGATAACAGTACCAAAATTTCATGAATTTAATATTTAATTTCAGCTCTTGCCCTAAATTTGGCGAGGCACAATGAATACAGATTTATTTATGACAGTGAAGTAATACATAGTTAAGATGGAAAATATATTAACCTCCACATATTAAAAGTACATAATTGGTTATGAACAATTAAATCTATTTTCAGTACCTATATTAAAGTAATAAACAAAAAATTACATTATAATCTGAACAACCATAATTACTCTACTTTTATTCTTCATGCTTGAAGTATTAAAATTGAAACATTGACGATAGGTATCATCTAACAGAAGAAATAAACTCTCTTCCATCTTTAGTACTATAAATGGAAAAAGATATACCTAATAAAAATATTGACTATAGAAGAATAAAATTAATAAACTGTGTCAATTCAATATTATTTTATTCTTCTCTTAATTAAGTTACACTTAAGACAATAATTTGCACACCATGACAACGGTAGAGATATGTATTAAACATTCCATTGTTACTACCACCTGTTGCATACTATTTTCTGGCAAGTAAAGATTTCATTTGCATTTTTATTTTATCTAGAAACCTACATATTTGTGGATTTTTAGAATAGGTATATTACGTACAACTACTCCAGAGTTTTGGCGGAAACTTCAATGATATCCTGTTGTACAATATTACCTACCTACTATACATATCTACCCATTTAATAAACTATTTTTAAATAACTTAGAAGAATTGTGCCTTTCTATTGAAAATCACAGCTGTTTAGGGAAATTAGTCATTTCAAGCTATAAAAAACTACCAAGTCTGGCGTCAATGAACGACCTACACAATTTGGCTGAAGGTTGTGTTACATGGGAATATCCGAGTTTTGTTCGTTGGCTGTTTACGTGACAACATCCACGAGTACCTACCTATCTAGGTACTTGATACGATCAAAATATACCTAGCTACAAAACATGCAAACCCATATTTAAAAAGATGAAGAATAAACTGCAACTAAAAAATATGACAGCTTGAAAGACATGTACTTATAATATGAGACCAATTTTCATAATGGAATAACACATTTATGCTTCGTTTTAATACTGGAGAGATTTTTCCAACAATGTTGCATCGGACAGAATTTCTTGTTTATGGATATGGACAAAATTGCTGTCGTACAACTTTAATTAAATTAAGAAATTTATTGGTACAGACGCTTAGTGATGTCGGCATTTGGCAATGGTTCCGTTTATTTGGGGTTGCCACTATTCGGGGTATTCTCTGGAATTATATTTTCTTTAAAGGCGTTTGTAGTACAAAAACACAAGTATTGCCTACTTTTTTAAATGAATAATGTGTTTTAATGCAAGATACAGTACATGTACAAATTTTGATAGTACCTATCTAAAGCGTAGGTATTATTTTAAGAAGTATAAAATAGAATAGAAAATTTAGAAATTAAACAACTCGTATAACCTAATCTGCTGTTTTTATGGACGACCTTCAAATTTTTATGATTTTTACCTACATAGTAAGTATATATTTTCTTAGTTTTGAACTAAGCAAACTAGCAACTCTTAATTGAAACAAAAATACATTTAGATTGCTCTTCGACATACTTTTTAAATAGTAGGTAACCATTAATGAAATTACATAATCAAAATATGTAAGTAATCAAGTTGGGGGTAAACAAAAATAGCCTTTATATTATCTACTATTATCGTTGACAAACATGGTTATGTGTACAATTTACAAAAACCATTATGCTCTAACAATGGATGTCCAAATTCATGTCTGTTTAAATATGAAAAAGTAATATTTACTGTAAGCCTTACTAAAATAAATAAATAGTAAAAACAAAACAATAACAGTGCAAAGTCATCAGGGAACGTCATAAGTTTTCTCGCAAATTGGACACCCGTCTCCGTCAAACATTCTCCTCATATTGCCTGATATTACGTCCTCGATTCTTGCTGTACCTACATACAACATATTGCTACATACAAACATTATATCTTTGTATATATACAAGTAGAAAAGAACGAAACGGCTTTATAGATTACATACAAATAACCTCGAACTTTTTGTACGTTATAATGTAGGTACGGGTAGAGAACATTTGTTAAGTGTTAAGTAAATTATTTCGTTCAAAAGTGCTTACTAAATAATTTGAAACAAGCATCGTCAACAAGTGTTGTTATTTTGGTGACTTTTTACACAAGATCATACTTGGCTGTACACTAAAGTGCTCGCCACTCTTCTTTTATTCTCATATAGTCCAAATGTAACTAAATCCTAGTTAGGACATAAGTTTTTTTAGAAAAAATGGAGCATTTCAGTTGGTACCTACAGGTGCTTGTAAATGAAATACGTAATTTGTTACATTAGCAAAGCTACCGCACCCTGATCTGAATTGTAACCTTTTTCTCTATCCTTTTATTTTTTCTACTCTTAAATCAGATTAAAAATGTGTTATGTATTGCTTTAAATCCGATATTCTTACACACTAACAATAGGTATGTAAATAAAATGCACTTCTATTTTTGCGTCTAAATGTTTATGGACGTTTTTATCTTATACTAATCTATAAATATTGCTAATACAAAATTACATATAAACATTATTGTAGTAAGGGACTAGCTAAATTAATATTAAATTTCATTCTAAACTTTAAAAAAAACTGGATTTTCTTTATTTTGTAAATAAAAAACACTAGATTAAATCATTTCCGACTACCTACTACAAATGAATAAAGAAATTATTTTGCACTCATAAAAGATAAAATAGACTGTATATATGTAAGTACTTAGGTATGCAATATGTGCGTCGCAAGGTACGTCGTCTACGTAGCCCTTTATAAGATATTTGTTACAGAACAGAACTTTTTCAAACAGAATTGTGGCACAAACGTGTCGTCTGTAAATGGCTTATAAGTCAAAAAACTTTGATCAGCTTATTAGGCTTGCAAGCAAGTTATTTGTATTAGAATAATAATATAAGTAGGTATACTTACTACGTTTTTATTGAATTAAAAACATTTATCAATATATTACAAAGTTGATCATTCGCATGTTTTGGTCTTACACTCTAACTGATGATTCTAACTCTAACCTATGGCTCTAGACATGAAAAAATCCTATATGAGAATATCGTTAATTCAACGTGTATCAAATAGAATAAAAATATAGGACTCTCAATTTTTTATTAGAGTTAGTTAAAGTGTTATTTAATATATAGGTAGGGGAAGCAGGGGGGATGCCGTTAACTTAAGGAAACCCTTCTATATTTATTTTATAATAACTACATAATATTAAAAATTACACAAAATAATACAATTGTTCACGTTATCAGTAATTACTACTTTGACACGAAACGTATGAAAGTTTCCTTAATAATCGGTAACTAAGCAATCAAATAGTAAGGCGTTCTTAGCTGCTATTACCCGACTATGGGTAATACCGCTCATATAAAAGCATATTAACTCCAGGCGCTATGTGTATGATAAAAACGAATAAAATATATACTGATGTATTAATTTATTATTGCTAAACACAACAATTAAACATCTAAAGTAATAGTACTAACAATAAAAAAGAAATTCAAATATTAAAGTTACCAGTAATAACGTTCCGCGAACTACTTTGTTAGCGGGACCGAAAACAAACAGACGTATTTTTCTTTCTCTTGCTGGTAGTGGATTTGTAAAATTTGTTACTGTTTGCTCTCGCAGCATAGCTTTAACCTGTCTCGTAATCAAACGCTATGAATTTGCCAAGTTATAGTTGTGAGCGGTATTACCCAGTGAGCGCCCTTACCCCTGTTTCCCCTAGTATCAAAAATTGATACAAAATGAATAGGAAAATTGATAGTCAATGAGATATTTTATCGTCTTACAAAACGTCGAGTCCACCTAGATTTTGTACAAGTGTAGCAAGTTATAACGTCATAAATGTAATAAGTCATATACCTAGCGTATTAATTCTTGCTTAAACAACAATGACAATTATTTCTCTCGTGATATTTTAACAATAAGTTAAGGTGTAAGCGCACGTTCTTTTATAATAATATGAACATTGTTTTAGAATTTACTGTAGAATATGTCAACTACCTAATTATTTGTCCTCCAAAAAAGCTAGGACTCAGGGACTTGTTAAGAGTTTTTTCTGGGCGATTGTGGGCATATATTATTGTTAGATATTTCTTATTTATTAGAAAGACTGGAAGTAAAAAAAAAACCAATATTCCAAGAGCCATAGAAAAACAAAAATCATTTTATTCACATGAGTTAAGTATGAGACAATCCACTCCAACAATATAAAATTATTAAAATACATTTTGAAACGAATTCAATATCGAAGATTCATTTTAGTAATACTCATGTGAAGCGAAGCGGAATAATTTGAAACTTGAGCGCTGTGTGTTGCTATATGTATGTGTGTCTGTGTGTGCAGTCGGGACGGTCGAATTGGCCAGACTAAAATAACGTACGGACGTGCCCTGAAACCGTAAGGAATTATTTTTAAGTTTGACTTCCAAAGAATACACAATACAACCAAGATTAACTTTTATCGATTTTGTTTTCTTTGACTTTTTTAATAAACTAGACGCTTGTTTCTTGGCAGTTTATTGTGTTTGTCACAAATATGCACCTGCTTATGAATCTAATATTTAATGGGTAAGTTATGAGCTAAATAAACAAACAAAAGGTGACAATTTTAAAGGTTGGATATTAATATAGGTCATAATGTCTGCAATATTGACTGCTACTCCAAGGAACTTTGAATCTTTTAGCATCTATAATTTTACTATCTTGCAAAGGTGGTCAGGATTGTGTTTGCAAATTATGCTGAAAATTTTAAAAAATATTTCCGGAATACTTATTTTCTTGTATATCTATCTACTGACACTTAAAAGTAGACTTCATAAATCCATCTGTCAGATGGAAAGGTAAAAAACCAATACGAGTTCCTTATATTTGAATCCATTGTTAAGGTATTTAGAAGAAATATTTTTATTGCTTGCTCGTATTTTTATGAAGACCACCAAAAACAAAATTCATTATCTTGGAACTACTCTAATCTTTAAGTTTTATAGAATTGTCCCTTCTAATTATGAATCATAGCTGATTATCATTAACTGATTATTTTTGGGATATTTTAAAGATGGTGTTAGATATACAGCTTCACTCATATCCCAAAACTAAACCATGGGAACATGCATTATGTAACTACTAGATAGTTACTCATTTAAAATGTTTTTAGATATAATTGTTTCAGTGCAGAACCTATCATTGGCCCGTCAAGTTATACTGTAGATACTTGATAAAAATTAACAGCTTTTAATGACTCTTAATGAAATTAGTTATCATTATATATTTTGAAAATACCTACGTTTTCTTTGGATCCTCGATTGCAGCGGAACAAATTATTAAATAACAAAACTTACGTGAGGTAGTGGTGCCTTAGAAAAAATACCTTGAATTTTTGAACGTTTCATCTCAACCGCTTTTATAAAAAAAAGTAGAAAGTAAGAAAATAAATACGTGTATATTTTATTAATAAATATATACTTTTAGCTAATTCCTTTAGGAAAAATCTTTCTCATTCTCGTGAGCACAAAACTGCGGTTCCATAGATGTGATCCATCAGATTCAAATTCAAATTGGAACGAATGGAACCTCTGTAATGGAGTAAGTTAGATGGGAAAGGAGGGGTTTCGGGGTAAAAAGGGAGCAGCGACAATCTACATCCCCCGCTCGGCAAAACTTAAACTTTGAATAAATTTCTTGTCTAAATTTAAGTAACAACGAAGTCTTCAGAGAGCTGCATTAATTAAAGTTTAATAGGTGACGTACATATTTGTAAATAATATCTAAGCATGTTTAATTAGCAAACATGTTTTATTATTGAGATTTAATACTAACTTACAAAAGATATCGCTAGTAAAACTTCAGCAATCTGTAATCGAAAATATTAATAGAATCTGTACCAATTATTAAATCATCCCGTTTTACGAGGTTGTAGTACTATGTATTAAATCACTTTCAATAACATGATAACCAGTTATTAAAATTGATTCTTCAATAAACAAACTTGGTTACTTTAAATAAAACATAATAACAAAAATAATTCGAAAGATACCTTTTCAGATAAAATATTTTTGTATTCGCTTCCCGTAAGAATCCAATAAAGTTCGCCCAGTTCAACCAAGCAAGAGACCCACCCTACCGATCTAATAAGAAAACTAATTTAAAACTTTGCCGTGGAACACCAGCGCCAAATGTGAAAAGTTCGAAACAAAGATACAAACCATCGGTTCAGCGCCACCGTGCGGCGAACGGCTGAAATATTTGAATTGCTTTTACGACTTTACCCGCGTTTGGTGTGCGTGAAAGCTTTTACGCACACTGACGTAATAATCAAGTTTACTTTTGTGCGTGTAGTGAACTTTTTACAAGCCTGTGTTGCCTTGCATGTACACGAAGGGTTCTGGTTCTGTTTTACTTGTTATCCATTTACTTACACAGATGGCATTAGGTGTAGCGAAAGCGCTCAAAGCTTTAGCATTTTGGACACATTGAATCACTTACCTAAAACATTGGGAGTAAGTATGAGAGTTATTCACACGCGAAGGGTAAGCACGGCTGGAGAATATTCGAGCGGATGGTTCCGTGTCGATGGCACACGCGGCAACGAAATTAGGTGCGGGGGGCACTGCTGTGAGTTTAATTAAAACCGTAAAGGCGTGCTGGTCAGCGCGTGGTTTTTTCATAACTGTAATAAATTGAGTGTACATTTTTTACACTAAGCAAAAACCATTCCACGTAGAAATGTAGAACAAAACTGCATTGGCCATTGTTTAGTTTTGCAATTTATACGGGTCGGTTACACTCGCGACTTTTATTAAAGCATTACCGATAAAAAGAGTCATAATAGGTTTTATAGTTAGATTTTAATGGCAATGTGTTGAAGAGATTTATAGTTCTAACGCTAAGCAAACAATTTAAGTGCTTAGGTTTGCAGTTACCTACTTTTAGGCAAGCTAATCTCTGGTTAATTTCTTCAAAATTTGCTCTTAATTATTAACTTATTTAAAGAAGTCTTGGGTCATGTGAATTAATACCGTAATAACCTATTATACTAACCGTAATAACCTACTTTGGTAGGTTACGTATACAATGACGTCATAATTATTTTCTATTGATATAGTAGATTGTTACACAAGAGATGAAAGTGACCTATTTAGCCATGAGATAGTTTAGCGTACGAGCGTAGCGAAGACGCTAATAGTTCGAGTGCCTAAATAGGCCTTTCACTCGAGGTTAACGCTCTGCTTTTCATTTCGAATATGAGGAAAGTAAATAAAACTTATTACTTAAAGACACAACTACTTCTATAATGAAATCAGGCATTATTATATATATATATAATCTATTGTAAAATTGTAAACATGCCGTGTCTGTACATTGAAGCTATTTAAAACGATATCAAGAACAACAAAAAACGATGGAAAACATGATGCATTTTTTAAAATTTCTTTTCTGTTTGTTCGGGATTCACGTAAAAACTATTGGGCCGATTTCGATGCGATTTCACGATGATCGACAGTTAATTCTTAGACTTAAACTCTGCGCTACTTTTATCCTAGAAATCCCGCGGGATTTTTTCTGAGAATGATTTATGTTGGTCAAATTAAAAAAAATTAATTCCAATGTGATTTTTTTTACTGATCGGTAGCAAATCTAATGTCAAAAAATGTGTGATATCTTTTATCCCGGGAACCCCGCGAGAATTTTCCCGGGAGTGGTTTAAAGTTGTTTGGATGCATACAAATTTACTTATTCCGATACAGTTTCGACTAAATCGATAGCTTACATTCCTTTTTAAATGCTGCGGTATTGTATGTCCCGGGAATCCCGCGGGAATACTAATTCAAGTGTAGACAAAGTCGAGGGCTTATCCTACTATAATTATATAAGTTTTATCTAAGGTTAAATCCATATCCAAATCTGATGAGCTCGTTTAATACGTCACATATGAAACGTCAAGTGAACTTTTTTCTGTGCTGATAGAAACCAGCCTGTATTTTATTATTATTTATTTTTACCGATGATAGTAAATAGTTATCTCAAATTTATGTAAATTAAAGTACAATTAAGTGAAAAAGTGATGTTAAAAGATTTTTGATATTTTTTATTATAGTTTATGCCGCGATTTAACAGTGGATGTAAAAAAAGTTGGGATATTAGTCGCATATATTATCTATGATTCGTAGTTTTTTAAATTTTTTGACAGCAGGGAAAATCGTTTCCCAGGGACGAAAAGTACTGTTTTCATCCCTGTGATCAAGAAATTCCAAACGTACTTTCAGAATATGAGAAATAACAAAATATTTATTAATTCTCTACTAGCAAAAATAAGTACATAAGGGGGCTTTTAAACTTTCATTCATGACTAAAAATTTGAAAGGAAGAAGACTAAGGTGGTGTGGGCATGTAATGAAGAGGGATGAAAGTCACTTGACAAAAAGTATTTTAAACTAGAAGATTGATACAACTGTAAAGTTAAACCAAAAACAGATGGATGGATTGTATGAAGGTTGAGATAATGATTTGTAGTGTGATAGAGGACATATGTTGGAGTAGAGGAATACAGAAGGAAAATACTTGTAGCGATCCCAAATAATTGGGAGAAGGTGAAAGAAAAAAAGAAGTAGGAAAAATAATAAGAAATATAGATCTTAGATATCTACTATAATAAATCTGTCATTTCAAGATTTACAAATATAAAAGTTGGTGACTAAGTAGATATTGTGTGAAAAATATAAGAACCGTAGTAGTGTTAATAAAACTTTTATTTTACTATTGGACGCCTATTTACAGTTACAATATTCTATATATTTTTGTTACGAGATGTAATTTACCGTGGGACTATCTGCTGAAGGATAACAGTACGATAGTTTCAACTTCTATGACGATTCTAACAGCGTTAATATGCCTACTTATGGCAAGTTCCTATACCTTAATAATATTACAGTTACGTAAGCCTATGTAATGCGTTATTTGTCATGTGATATTCTTTTTAATTTTTAATAACGTTACATATTGACAGATAACGTATTTCGATATATATCTACAACACATCAGCGTGTATACACTAATGTGACTATTCGATAAGGGCGTGATTTTTAGTGCCCCACCTTTTTAAGGCACCTTAAGGAAAGTAACTGAATAGTATGGTAATATACAAGCCGGCCAACACAAATTGATTAATAAACCTTTTAATTCACTTTCTCTTGATAACTTTTTAATCACGATAATGCCTTAAAGGGTTCTAAAATCGAGATCTTTTCGATTAAAAATTGTCCACAACAGGCACAGCTTATCGCCTGTGTTTATCAAGTTTAATATGCGTAGAAAGTCGGCTCGCTTATCGCTCTAAGTGTTCCATTTTGTTATCAGCGTGGATTTGCGTTCGAAAATTGTTATTGTGTTATGTATATGATGTGTGGAGATCTTAATGGAATGGATATTTTGCTAATTTTGTACGCTAAACGTCAGGTAAATGGGTTACAAATGGAAAATTAGTTCGACAAGTAAAAAGTTGTCGGACGTGGTTTTCATACATATTGTACAATCATTTAATACTTTCTGCCTGGTATGACAAGAACCTAGCTGTAGCAAATTAGTTATATGCACGTCGTCTTCGGCCAATGTAAATAATTATTTTAATGTACCTATATTAGTAAAATGTAACTATTTAAAGTTTAAAAAGCTCATTAAGAAACAATTTTCTTTCGAATGGCCGATTTTTCAGTCATCAAATAGAAGTTAACAGTGGAATAAATTATAACCTGAGTGAATTCAAAAGTGAAACCATTCAGCCGTTTTAAATAAAACGGCTGCATAAATATGCAGCTTATATTTTTTAATTTTTCCATGTTATACTTTATTCGGCCCTTAATTGAATCCCTGACTTAAAAACATTATGAAGCGGGACACTTAAAAAAACCAAATGCCTACATATTATTATTTTAAACATCGAAATATCAAAAATCTTAATATTTTCTTCCAAAATGAAATTTAATTTTGTGGGGAATTCTCGCAATAACATCCTAGTACAGAGACGCACACAGAAGTGGGCAGGCTTCATGCATCATCAATCGTCGCAAATATCAGTGCTGTATACTCTTGGGAACCGCGCACACTTGTGGCACCTTACCCTACAATTCAAGGCTGTTATATCGTTTTAACATAATAATAAATTAGAATTTAAGTGGTTCGAAAATAAAATGAAACCATCACACGTCAATCAATCATCGACACCTAAAAGTGTG
Source organism: Dendrolimus houi (assembly GCA_039645545.1). Lineage (NCBI taxonomy): Eukaryota > Metazoa > Arthropoda > Insecta > Lepidoptera > Lasiocampidae > Dendrolimus > Dendrolimus houi. Next base: position 14,629,589 of record CM077125.1, on the reverse strand, counting down.
AAAATATTTAACAGGAATTTTTAGAACAAAATTATCTGGCTTAAACAACTAGACAGCTTTATAGAGCAAAATCAAGGAACAACCCGACCATTGCTATCCACTCTAATTGCACACGTAGTAAGACGTTGATTGCGTGATGTCGGATAGACACACACTAGGCTAATGAAGGCCAACCAATCGACGTTAATAGCTCTATGTAAACATTTTGTCGAATGGGCGAAAGTTTCCATTTCTTTGATATTATTACTACCACTCAGCGGATTGCCAGCGAACAATTTCTGGCCTACTGTAGTCTTGTGTGTACACGGCCTAAGACGCCCACTGTACGTCGACGGCAACACACTTGAGGTCGCCGGCTGCGGTGACCCTCAACACCTCAGCTGATCGGTCTCGCCGTTAAATCTTTACGGCCTATGACGTCACCAACACCGTCTTTTTTCACCAAATGATTTACAACCAAACCATAAACCCTCCACAATAACTGTGCCGATTGTTTAACAGTTAACCGCAATGTTTAAACCCTTTCTAGGTAAAGTCCGTTATTGAGATCGTTTTTTCAGTACTTTTTGCTCTAGTTTCATTTATTGTCATTTAAAATTTAAAGTCGAGGAAGTCGTTAAAGTTGTTGTTATGCAATTCTATGCAAAAAAGGGTTAGTGACTTTTTTGGTGGACGGCGGCGTATCTTTTGTTAGGGAAGAAGCATTCTGTGAGCGATTTTCTTTGGATTCTATTGTTTAGAGCGACGCTATGCAATGTGTGCCCGTACTTGCATAAAAGTAGACCATAAATGTTACGATTGATCTGCATAACAACGTGACAAACTTAGTTAACACATTTCATGTTTCATGCCCCGAACAGAGAGCTGTTGTTTATAACAAAACTCTGCTTTAGGCACGAAATCGTTATTAATACAAAAATATTATTAAGCAATAAGAAGACACTAGCCACTGAAATATACCTACATGTGTCTATACATGCAGCGGGATATTTTGCAGGGACTTGTAGGATGATGTTTTGTTGTATAATTTTATTTTAAACAATATAACTGTACTAATATTTTAAAGGGGTAATGTTTGTGAGTTTGTTTGTAGGAAGTAATCTGTTGAACTACGGATTTTCAAAAATTTCCAGCATCAGGAAGCTACATTATTCTTGAGTGGCATAGGCTATATAATATTGTGATTATTCATATTTTTTATTTTTAATGACGCCCAGAGAAGTAGGCACGGCTCAGCTAGTTTATTATATTTTAAGGAACAGACAGCAGTTGTGAGTTATCTGTTTCTATGGAAAATCTTAAGTATTTATTTAATGAAATAGGACTTTTTGGGTTACACCAAGAACTCCGGTGTTTGGCTACAGTTAAAAATCTACAATTCGGTTGAATTTTGAAAGGGAAGATTATATTCAGGGCAAAAAAGCCCAAAGATAAAATAAGTAGTAAGACATTAGAAATAAAGTAAGTCCTAAATAGGACCCAGTTTCAGCATAATGCTATCCAACAAGAACCACAAAGTGAAGTCACGGTGGTGTATACGACACAAATAACTATATACTTTGTTTTTTGTTACAAGATAAATTTTTGGATACAATTTTAGTTAAATTTTGTTTTTAGGTGAATAATATAAAACATTTCCTACTGTATGTAAAATCTAACTTCAGATGTGGCTTAAGTTGTCTGAGATATTTAAACATCATTAAATGGTGTAATTTATTGCAAAAAACCTGTTTGTAATGTACGAAAATGATCTTCTAAGGAAAAACAGTGCACAGGTAGTAAGTACACCTACAGGTGTAGATAGATGCACGAAGGTAGGTACCTACATAAAATTCCAATTATTGCCTGATACCTATGTACTTGAAGAATAAATTTAAACTTTAATATCCATTAGATGCCTATTACTTAACATTGACTAGACCCAGAAAACGTACAAAACCATATTGAAAAAATAAAATTCTCACTAACTTAAGAACTTATTGATAGATAAATAACAATTTATTGCACACCGAAATATATAATTACAAAAACAAACCATATTTACAATAATTATTTTCTAAGCAATACAATAAGCAGCATTATCGCTTAGAGCAATCTCTTCCAGCAACCTAAATTATGGGAATTTCTTAGTTAATCTGGTGGTGTAGGTGGTGCAAGGAAAAGGGGCAATCTTATATATAAAAATCAATTGCTGTTCGTTAGTCTCGCTAAAACTCGAGAACGACTAGACTGATTTGGCTAATTTTGGTTTTGAATTATTTGTGAAAGTCCAGGGAAGATTTAAAAGGTGAGTAAATATCAAAAAAAATATTCTGAAGCGGTACGTAGTTTGCCGGGTCACCTAGTAGATACATTAATATTTAACTAATTTATGAATTAAATTAACACATACATACATACACATAAGTTATTTAATATAATAAGATATATTTTATAAAGATGGAATTCTATTATGTTAATTACAAAGCTCTCCGAGTTAATTTATTATCCATTCCCCATAACAAAGCTCGGAAAATGTGGACATAAAAATACCAAAATGACAAAACAAAAACACAAGGGATGCAATTATTTGCTGTCGTATACATTTATAGGAGTGAAAGCGCATCTAGCCGGGGTGATTTTCAAATAAGTGGTCGTAAAATGCCGTAATTGGTTATAAAAATATCGCTAAAGGAAAATCAATTTCAACTATTAATAAAGTTCTTTATACATTTAACTGAAATTGTCTGTTTAAAAAAAATTCCAACTTTCAACGGCTGGGTCTATATATAAGACAAAGTTATTTTTTACCTATTACTTACGCTTGTAATATATATGCCCCTTTTATCAGGGGAAATCCACTTGAGGACAAACTACAGCGGCGGAATCGCGGTGGGGCGTGTGGGATTCACCTTATTGTGGTGGCACTAGCATCCCCGCAGCAATGCTACTGCCACGCCACGGCTTGGGATAACCACTAAAACCCCTGACCGATCCTCGAACGTCCCTTAACCGGGATATGGGCTCGCTCGCGCCTTCACCTCCAACCCGGACGGAAGATGGCTAGTCCCTTTGCGGGCTGGCCCCACCATAAAATGTTTACAAACTGAGAAATCGAACCCAGTCTGACGAGATTTGTACATGACGACACTAATTGCTTTCCCAAACTGGAGTGTAATAAACTTACCTATAGGTATTATTAATTATAATCAATGAAGTTTAACATGACGATTGATATTATTGTCAATGTATTTTATCTATAATTTTTATTAGGTAGGTAGGTACTTCGTGATTTAAAACAAAATATAAGTAAGATAGGTCATGTAAAATTTTACTGTAAATATTCAAAACACAGTTAATATGAGTGCTTACCTATTTTACAATTAAAATAACTTGCCTAACTAGAATAACAGGTTTATTTTAATCTTTAATCATAATCTGATCAAAAGACTCATTATTATCCAACTACCTACCTATCTATCTACATTTTTGAAGAAACTCCCCATAAAAATATCTGAAATAATACTATCATAAGTAACTTTATATTTCAACTACCTACGAACGCGGCATCGTATTGTATCGGCGCCGGTTCAGCCGCTTTTTCAAGATGTTTTTTTTTTGTAGTGCTCTAAATACATGTACGTACGTACTGTCTGTACACATAAATCATGGACTCGTTACGATTTACGAGCTCTGTCGGGCGTAGCAGTGCGATTGGAGATTTAATTTTAGCTGTTACTACAGTGATAGACGCAGCGGCTGCGGTCTCCATATTCTCTAATATATGGTCAACTCACGCGCACTACATGGCTAAAAATTTCCCGATTTATTACTTTTAATTTTGTTTACAGTTCTGCTATATAATTGAAGACTTGCGTTAAATATGACTTCCTGTTTGTGAGTAAAAGCAGAACATGTGACGTGACGTCAAAGCGTTTATTTGGGTGATTGTTTATTTTGGTAGAGAAGACATATTTACATGGCATCACATCTATTTCACGTCTGGTTAAATAAACATACATAGATTTCTACTTAATACAATTTCCGTGTACCTATATATACCTATATTAAAATAGGTAGGTATAAATAAGTGTACCTGTTTAATAAATTACGGTCTTATTCATAGAGTCAGTAAGTCACGGAATTACATGAATTAGTTCCTCCCTCACCATTTTACCACCGGACAAGCAGACGTACGCGCTCACGCCACGGATATATGGTGGAAATACCAACAAAGCGGACGAAACGCTATGCTTCCACTTTTATCATACGCACCGCTGAAGAATGGAACTCTTTAGCGTCGTCTGTTTTTCCTCAAGAATATAATCTAGGTGTCTTTAAGTCTCGGGTGAACAGGTATCTTCTAGGTAAGCGTGCTCCACCTTAGACTGCATTTCCACCTGACATCAGGCGCAATGTCAGCCAAACGCGAACCAATTCATTAAAAAAAAAATTTGAACGCTTCTTTAAGAGCTATAAAGAAGCGTTCAAACTCACTATAATTGTGTATGAATAAGACCCTTATTATTTACCTACATATAGGTAAGGAATAATAGGACATATTTATATTCATAAAACTCCATAAACTTGAATATGATAAAAAAATTGTTTTGAAGAATTTATATGAATTATGTTGGTAATATCATATTTTATCACAATTGCTAAGCTGTGCATTCACTAAATTATTTTAGTTACCCGTAACATTAAAAAGAAATTCACCTGTGTTAAAATGTAATTCTTAGAATGTGTAAAACTTAAGTTTGAATAAATATTTTATATAATAGTAGTCTAGAAGAGTTTAAAAACAATTAAAAACCTGTCACTCATTACCTTCTTTACAAAATACCTGAATATAAAAGTGCATATTTGTTTTTTAATATTATAAATAATATTACAAAACATATACGTACTTTTATATTCAGGTATTAATTACTTTTAAAAAACTTATAACCTAAAGGTTATAAGTTTTCTATAACTAATTAATTATGTTTTAAGCACGCTCTCGTCGGGTTCTATTTTAAATATTCAACAAACAAACAAAATTGAGATACACGTATTTTTTAATAGAAACTCCCCATGGGAAGCTATTGTGATTTTAGTTTTTGCAAATCGTTAATGTTATTTTATATCACATACCATAGAATGATCGAATATGTAATATAATATATAATATTTGCATAGCCGAAAGAAATATCAAATATATAACAGAATTTAAAGGGATTAAAATATGCACATTTTAGTGACGACTTTTCTTTATATAATGTTATGACAGTTGTCAATAACCAACTTAAAATCTGGCCAGCCAGTGGGCGAATAGGTTTGTTTCGCCACAAGTCCTAATCCTCTCGAAAACTTCAAAATTAAATAGATTTTATACGAGTTTGACTTCCACCACACTATTATGACACTATAAGTACTATAAAACATATCTACTACTTGGGTACATAAATATTTTCGTACCTACAAAAAATTTAAAAGGATATATGTATATTTATTTAATTAACAAATACTCTATAATTCTTTCATTCACCAAACGATAATCTTGTTCTTATTATGTCATGGGAATGTGTAGAAATATAGATTTTATTGTGTATAACTTCCTATATCTCATTTACTTTTAAAAACAGGGTCACCGGTGATATTCTAACGCGTTTCAAAGTTATAAAACGTGTAAATTGACATTCATGTTGAAAGGATTCACCGGAATAGGTCATCGATGTCAATGCTCCTAGTTATTTAAAATAAAACTACTCTATAATAACGGCACTACCAATTTTTACTTTGTTAAAGCTTAATAATTTAAGTTAAAATATTAGCTTTAATATAAATATTTATTTGTATTTCTACTTTTTGTTTCTGAATAAATATATGAAACGCTCTTTTCATTTCATTTAATATACTATAGCACTTCACGTCACTTTGCTTATGTAAACCGTAGATCTGAGATTAGCTGAATCTATCCCTTTTTTGGCATAGGTACATTTTTTTTATTGCAGGAGTTCAGCAGACAGGCAGATGGAACACCTGTTGGAAAGTGGTTACCATATAGGACATTTGCAACACCAAAGATGCTACATATGCGCTGCTGCTGCTGCTGGGTGACTGGAACCTGGCCAGTAATGCCGGTACACAACTCAAGGTTATTATGGCGATGTACTCTAGACCAGGGGTGGTAGCCATCCAGACGGGTAAAAACCCTACCATCCTAACAGGCTGTGGGTTGTTTTGATCCTCTTACGACAGACCGCCCGGCTGCAGGAATTTGTATTCTTTCTCCGTTCCTGCACTTGGTAAAACACAAACATAAGCATCTAAATTACCTATGCACATTACTGAAAATAAAAATATACTAAAATTCACGATAATCGTTTCAGTCGGCGTAATAAAAACAAGGAGTCATTCAAACAAGATTACTTTCACATTCAACTATATATCTTAGTAAACTAGGCTATTTGAGTTTCGAAAAATAAATAATAATCAAACAGCAAAGACCAATTAAACTTTTAAACCGCAAATATTCCCTGGACAATTTACGTTTTATCTAATTCGACTCATAAATGTATGTAACAGTTAACTAGTAAAGTTATTTTATGTAAGCGGGTGAAAGTTAGACCGCTTTGCTCGTATAATAAAAGCCCGGCCTAATCGCTTTCAAGGGCCTTAAGCGGCCATGACCCGAGTGTCGAGGGGTATAACATCGCGATTGGATGCATAAGTGCGATCTACATATGTATATAACGTAATCTAATGAGCAGTTGTTCATTCCTAGCGGTTTACTCTCGCTGCCGGAAAGAGTCGATGCACCCAAAATAATACTAGAGATTCACTTTATTATATTTGACATGCAAATAAATAGTTATTACAAATTAGACACAGACAAGTATCTTGCCATATGAAACAACTTCGGCTGCTTGCGGTGTGTCACGGCAATAAATATGATACAGTGGATGTATGGAGTCACACAGAAGAATCACGCCAAGAACTCCGGCATCCGCGGCAGTCTTCGTGTCCGTGACATAGCAGCCAAACTGCAAGTGAATTGCTTACGCTCGTATGACCAAGTTTTACGGAAACCGGCTAGTTTTATGTGGGCAACAAATGCCGAACCATGCCGCCTCTGCTAAGTCCCGGTCGAAGGGTTAGGCCCAAGAAATGAAAGAAGAAAAAATAGGAAAGTGGACACTGGGTATCGGTGCAAAAGCTCCGAACGCAACCGGGTATTAACGCTCGGATGATGATGATAAAACTATAAATATTACCCTTTAAATAACCAAGCAATTTTTTGGACAGAGTAGAAGTCTGAACATAATGTATATACTAATATTAATCATTTATTATTCACAGCTCACGAAAGCAAAATTCCAGGGCAAATCTTACATATAATATAGATAAGCTGTGGGTATTTTAATTTATAATAAATCAGTGCGAAACAAAGAGGTATTGATAACTAAGATCGATATTTACGTACATAGCAGTTTCATCCCAACACTATTCTCGTTTTGACAATTAATTTAATAAGACAGAATTTTGACGGGAACTTATAAGTAGGCTGTAACAGTCGACATATTAAGTCTACAGTCTATTTTAGCATTTCAGTGGTTACCGTAGCCGTACCTTCTATTCTGCTTAGGGCGTGAGCTCAATTAAGCCACCATGCGTCGGAGTGGCTTACGCAGGCAGGCTACTTAGTACGCGGTCTACCGAAAGATAAAGTTTTTCATTTCTATTGTGTTTCAAAGAATTAAAATTTATGGTTCAGGTTACAGCTAATGGTCCGGCTTTACTAAATGCAATAGTGAGGTAATCTCATTGGAAACCATTAAATTTAGTATTCAGTATATATACTCGCATCTAAAAATACAAGACAGGGGTGAAATTTTTATATAAAATCCAAGCATATTTGTCTGGAAGCAGGATTAAAAGTTCAACGTCCTTTTCAGTATGATTGCACACAGCTAAGATTGTACTTCTTGCCGTCTTACATTATACGAAAGTTGTAAGTGAATGTACGACATTTGTCTCTAATGAAATTCAGCTTCAAAGGACGTTTAAATTTTATGTATAAGTGCACTGCCGTGTTTGGTTTAAAATTCATGATAAATTCATTCCAAATATGTAAGCCAAATTTTAGTTTAACAAATTTTTCTTTAGGGGATTATTATTATGAAAATATTCGTTGGTAAAGGTAAAGTGGGCATCTATCATCTGAAGAAGACAATATAAAAACCTTTTCAAGTCATAAAACTTTTTTCAAGATAAATATCATAACTAACGTCAGGTACCCTCAAGTTTGTAACTTTTTTAAATACACATATTGTTGTACATTTAATTAATGACAATAAGTATCTATTATTATAGGACAAACACTTAAATTAAATCATTACTATTATTTATTTTATAGATTATGATGTAATCTTAAAGGGGTATCTTCAATATATCTACATGATTAAATAGTAAAAATCCGTCATCATTATCAGCGTAGAATCTAAATAAAAGATGGCAGTCCTAATATATTTAAATTTAATCCTTCTTTCTTATATACATATGTGAGTAATTGGTTAATACATTCAATTCAACGGTAATAACAATGCCCACGTTACAGACCAGAAATAAATATCTACCTACTATATTATCTAAATAGGCTTACCTTTATTAGCTTTAAAATGTTTTTATCTAGAAGCTAAATAATATAGAATATATATTTTATGGTAAGAACGACATAATACAATTCTTCAGTCTTATATAAGTTATTTTTAACTTTATTTACAAAATTTAAGCTAATCTCCTAAGTAGGTAGGCATTTGTCTACAACACTACAGTTATTGGCTTTAATTTAATGCGATAGCTTTAATCACTTGATTCTCACTTAAAAGTTTAACTAACTTTCTAAGAGAAACTTTCAAAATTAATTTGCACAAGTCTGCTTTTCTCTTCATTGTAGGTGAAAGAGGTCACTTTTGCTTAATATTGTGAAAACATCCATTAATAAAACTGATTAAAATCAGATAGGATATCTAGCCAGTGTCGAATAAATTATGTGAATCTAAGTATTAAATTTTATATTAAAATTTAATCAAATAAGCAATAAGCGACGATGGGAACCATGTAACTCTACCTATAATCATTACCTCAGTCAAATTGTAAATAAGGTCTTTGACTGACGCCAAATAACGGAGTTCTTGTGACAACTTGAAAAATCGAATTTAAATAAACAGTTAAGAATTTCAACACAAACACGATTCCAGCTTAAACAATAAACATCTTAAAACTAGTTTTTATTCTTTATATACAGTATATCTATCAATCTATCTACGTCCCCGTTAATAATTCGAGTGCCATTTTTTCTGAGGCCAACCAGATATGTTTATTTTTAAAAATAACTTATAATGGCCAGTAAGACTAAAGATATTCTATTGGTTTGTTTAAATTTATACATATCGCTCTATCAAAGAGAAAAATTAATTTATTGACTGAATGCTTCATTTAATTAATGTCATACATGTATGACAATACATAAACACAGTCATAATTATAATTATAAAATAATATGTTGGTGTGTTTGAAGGCCCCGTGTGACTAGTGACTGCCCACCAGTCTCCCTCTACTGATATGATGAATTTTGAAAACACAATTGAAATTATGGCTGACTCGCTCTATAATATATATATATATATATATATTCATGATCCGTGTTCAAGATAATTCTATTCTGTGTACATTAAATTATCTGATTGCTCAATTTAGAACCCTTATGTCTGATAAGTGTGACATAAATTCCTTTGAATGTGAAAGCTGGAGGGGATAATAGGGTCATTTGGCCGAAGTGAGGTGTGACGATATATTAACATGGACATGTAAAAGCATACATGTTAGTGTAAGTAACAGAGCATTGGTGTTTTATATTTTGATAAGAGACTAGGAAGTTTCCCGCGGCTTTGTCTTACAAATTCAAATTAGCTTCGTGTAAACAAAAGACAGTATCCACTGGATATCTCCTATATTTTAAGAGAATCAGTAATTTTAATCAAAGTTATGCTTAATGCCACGATGACGGTATAAATAATTATGTGTGTTAATTGATTTTTTATACTTTAGTACCCATTTTAATTCAATATCATATCATATTTTTAAACATACAATAACAACAAAAACTTTCCTCGTTCTTTGTATATACCTTTTTTCAGAGGTGAAATTCTATTTACAGACGGCCCACCGTGAGAGGACTACGGTGGGGAGTGTGTGGGACTGGCCGACTTACTAGGCAGGAATACCAAATAAAATATCAGGTTCAATGCTTAAGTAAGTTTCTACATCCCGGACGGACGATGCCCGGCCCCTCATGCTTCCACCCGAAAAGTTGTACCCTCCGGTTTCCTAGCCGTCTTGAGGTGAAAGATGGCACACACATACTCGTAGGTACAGGTAAATTAGCTTCGAGAAGTTTTTGCGTTTGTAGTGGTGTAATGTCAGCACATAAATAAATAAACTAATACTTTTTATATATTTTTATAGTCAGGTACTTAATATGAAACTAACAATATTAAACGATATTAAAATAATAAATATTAATATTAAACATAATTTTCAATACGAATTTATAAGGAAATTTTAATTTCAAGTTTAGAAGTCCTGTAAATATACAAATACTACCAGAAACGCAAAAACGTCTCGAAGCTAATTTACCTGTATATGTACACTTGTACACACACGAGACACATTATATGTATATAAGTAAATATTATTGCACAAGAATACCAAGGCAACTTTTTCTTTACTTGTACAACTATAAACCAACAGAAAAGCCATTAATGTATACTATAATGCATAAACGTAACTAGGTAGGTAGGTTTATAATCAGTAGGTATTTCGGCAATCTTCTTAAATCAACAAGACAAATAGGTTGGCTGATATCCAAGCACAAGTATATACCAATTTACTTACTAAAAATAAAAGATTTACGATTACGTATTTTTATAACATAATAAACATAGGTGCAAATATACCTATTTTATGAATTAATGCGATCGAGAACTAAATCCTCTTTATATTTACAACCAACCATACAAGCCACTCTGTTATTTCATTCATTGGATGTAGGTAACGTACTGTATAATTGGAAGCAAAAACCTTGACTGATTTCTATGGCAACAGACGACATATATACCTAATAAATACCCACCTACATGTGTAGGTACGTACATATCAACTTTTTTTTTATTGCTTGAAGTAGGCAAACAGGCGGACGGCCCACTTGATGGAAGGTGGTTACCGTCACCTTTGACAACGGACGTTTGCAACCGACACCAGGGACGTTGCCAACGCGTTGCCGGCGTTTAAGAAATTTTATAACGCCCTTCTTAAACAACCCCATGTCGTAGCGCAGAGGGAAAACCACGAGGAGAAGTTCCCTCCAGATCATTGTTGTACGCGGAATAAACGTTCTAGAGAACCGTTGCGTAGTTGAGCGTGGGAACTCCAGGAAATGAGGGTGAACATCCCGACAATGGCGAGCGGTGCGGTTGTAAAAATGAGGCGTTGGCACCAGATCAAACAGTTACTCGGAACACTCTCCGTTGTACAGGCGGTAGAATGCGCTGTGGGACGCAGAGTCTCTCCGGAGGCTAAGCGATTCTAAACCGCCTGTTAGTATGGGATCGTCGAATATATGAACGGCGCGACGCTGGATAGAGTCGAGAGGGTCAGTCAGGTAAGCGGGTGCCCCAGCCCACAAGTGTGAGCCGTATTCCATATGCGGCCTAATTTGTGCTTTGTAAAGCACAAGTCTTTGCCGCGGGGTGAAATATTGCTTAGACCGGTTTAGCACACCAAGCTTTTTGGTGGCTCAATGGATCTCCATTGCAATAAGGAGTATTTAAGATTAAATTAAGATACTTCTTGATAACTTGCTTAATTTTATATCTAATTATAATTCAAACCAAATGCAACACATATCTATACAAGATTCATTTCATGTACATACAGGGTGGAAACTTTCAGCGGGGCAGTAAGGAGAAGTAGATACCTTAACCGTTGCCGATACACGGAGATGATTTTAGGAGACTATGCATAATTTTTCATAAAATTTTGATCCCCATTCAGAGATTTTCAAATAATGTAAAGTTAGCAACAAAATAGCCATTTTACACAAAAAAATTCGATGCCATTTAATCCTGTTTCTAATATTGATCAAAAACTTCTATGTGATCAACACCGGCTGCAGTACTAAAAGTTAGAAATTGCAAGAACCTTTTCCCGTACATTTTGTATGAGAATTTTACACAACATTTTTTTGGCGTCAATCGATCCAGTTTTTAAAATTGATACTCAGAAAATTTTAAATTATTATCTCGTACATTTTTTAAGAAGTCCAACTTATCTTTTTTATTTATCAAATATTTTTATTAGGTAACTGAATAAAAAGGTAAGATTGAAGAAAATCACAGCTTTTTTGACGCAACAAACTATCAAGATTGGTTTTAAATTAGAAAATAAAATAATAACGAGTTTGAAATCAATTTTTTTTCAATATTATTTTTTATTCAGTCAACAAAAAGATTTGATAAAGGTGAGGTAGACTTGTTAAAAGATGTATGCGAAAAGATTCTTGTGATTTCTGATTATTTTAGTACTCCAACGATGGTTGGTACGATAGAAGTTTTTTATCAGTATCAGAAATAGCATCGATTGACATAAATAAAATGTGTAAAATTTTCATAAAAAATGTACAAGAAAAGTGTTTTTATAATTTGAGACATTTTTAATACTCCGACCTGGGTTGGTCTCATAGAAGTCTTCGATCAGTATTCAAAACAGGATCGACCGGAATCAAAAAAATATTTATATTAAATGGCAATTCTTGTTAACTGTACATTTTTGAAAATCCATGAATGGGAATCAAAAGATCACGAAAAATTATGGTTAGCCTCCTAAGACCATTTTTGTATATGCAACGGTTAAGGTACATTCTCTTACTGCGCCGCTGAAAGTTTCCATCTTGTATATCGGGAGAAATATATGGCGATAAAATTAGTGGATCAAAAACCTACGCTTATAAATTACTATTCATACTCGTAGATAACGAATGAGACCATTCTTTTAAATATTCTTAAAAATATGATACCCGTTATTTATTTTCTTTTTGTTTGAAGTTCCATAGTGTGTTAGTGTACAAGTACATGAGATATCGTTAGATCGTCTTGTCAAATATTTTTTTATTGTCAATAGGAACTTCCAAAGTCGTAAAACGTATCCACTCCGCAAAACAGTTTAACTGTAAGGTGGAAAATTCTGAAAAAATTAAGATGCCAGAAATAAAATATATCTACAACTTCAACAAAAGTTGGCTTAAACTGAATACCTATATCATATAGGTATTCAGTAATTTTAATAAATAATAAAAACTATAGATTTTTGTCACTACACGTAACAACTGTCATGTATGTAGCCATATTAAAATGAAAAAAATCATTTCATATTCTACATATTCTTTTATGTCAATTACGTTTTCCCAACCATATATATACCTACCCATCTACATAGAATCAGGATGTAAGCTATAACCTTCATTGCCAGCAGTATGTAACCTCTCCATATTGAGCGGACGGTCATTATGCTGCGGATAGGTCTATCCAAGCTCCGGCCACCCATTACAGAGGCCGTAAGCCGGATGGCCGGCCCGATCGGCTAATGGCACTCTAAGAATTTTGTGAGGATACTCATTACGTAATAAGGCTCGGGTACAAAAGCCTTAAAATTTAGACAAAGTAACGGGTTACATAACCATAAGACACGCAACGAGGGTTTAAAAACATGAAATGGCATAAATAGGGTGGAAGTATAAAGAAATATTTAGTTACTATTAAACGCAATTTTATATAGGTAACTAAAACTCCTATTTAGTAATAATATATACACCTATATACACATGTGTAATACAAACATGAGTAAAGGTTTATATATATGCCAGTCGAAAAATTATAGCATTTCTCATTGGTATACAAACACACCCACACGGAAAAGTAGTGAATAATCAAAGTAATTAATTGGTAACAACTATTTTATTTCTAAGATATTTGATTATTCGATTCGATTCGATATCGATATTGATTTTTATTTCAACGTTTCGTCTTCCGTGATCACGGTTACTGAAAAGTGGTCGAAACGTCGACATTGGAATCAAACTATTAATTGGTATTAAATTAACAATTTTTATTTAATTTTATTTTCAAAAGACAATAATTTAGTTCTACGTACAGGTATAGGTACTATGAAACCTGTATTTGTTATAGGTACATAAAGTTAACAGAATTGGCAATTCCTATCGACATACTATTGAAGTCATTCACCTTACAAATATCTATTACATGTGCTAATTTTCAGATACTTATTTAATTATTTTGTAGATACTTCTAACACTTGAGTAAATAATATATAACTATGTACTTTACCCACAAAAATACAGCTAATCATCACAGAATTCTACTTTAATAACCGGTTCCGCACATAAATTATCCTATCAAATGTACACATTTCACAATACGTCGATACGAGTTTTTATTTAGAGAAATAATTGAATTACCTAACAAGACAGAAGCTTACGTTACGTCTTATTAAATAAAATCTACTTGAAAACAGTTTCATTTCAATAAATTTTCTTTAATGTTTTATTTAACCAAATTGTTTTTTTAAGCTGGTAAGTAGGAAGTTTCAACGTTTCCATTTCTCTTTTTAAACTATAAATGTATTAAAAATAGAACTCTTAAATGTTTCTCTGAAAACGAACTGTCCTACCTGAAAAAGAAAAAACAAACCTGAACGTTAACATGTTACCTTACCCGTTGATGTCGCGGGTTTGAATTTCAATCGAAACTACTTTTTCAGAGTTTGGTCTGGTTGGAGTTTAAGTAGGATCGGTCTCAGTGGTGTCTAGTTTATTATAAGTTTCGAGTCAAACAATATCAAGAAACTTTTAATACACGAAATAAATTGATGATTTAGGTACATGTGCAGACGTATTAGTTGTTCTCATTTCAACTAGCTTACAAATGAGATAAATCTATATAAAGACTACTGCCTAAATAAGATATGGAGTATGTCCACCCCATCTACTTACTTAATTTTATGCTAAATAAAAACTTATATCATTTTGTAAGATGAACCACAAACACAATCCTTGCCTAATTTTATTAAGATTCATTCAGTTATTTAGTTGCGAGATATGACAATCAGACAGATTTACTTTTGTATTTTAATAGTAGGTATAAGTATGGATTATTACAAATTCAAATAAAGCGCATTATATGCATATGTGTGATTATGATTATTTGCTCATTCCAATTTAAATTATAGTTCTTTTAATAACTAACATAAACCACTTAACGCCAGTTTTAAACCACTCAACGAACACATTCCCACAATACCAACACTTACCCTAAAACGGGGCAATCTCCCCTGAAATTCTTATCGGATACCCTTAAATCCGTCATCGGTCAATTAGAGAGGCCTTTACGTAACTCAAACACATCGTAAATAAGCTTCTCACAAACACGAGCTAATGAGATCGCAAACACACTATAGAGAAGAGCACTTGTGAACCTTTCAGCCAATAAGGGACAACATTAGTGTTGACAAGTGTTCCGATTTACACAGATTTGCCAACTTTCTAAGATATTTAGAACTGCTATAAATAAGCATTTCCTTCAGTCTTTATTG
Organism: Dendrolimus houi; assembly: GCA_039645545.1. NCBI lineage: Eukaryota > Metazoa > Arthropoda > Insecta > Lepidoptera > Lasiocampidae > Dendrolimus > Dendrolimus houi. The sequence goes on along the minus strand of CM077125.1, from coordinate 14,613,899 downwards.
TATTTTGTTTAAAATTACATACTAGTTCATATCATGTTATGTTATATGTGTGAATATTATATATGAATATATTTGTATTTTTTTACTTCAGAAAAACGTCCCATAGTTACAATGTATGAAATTACATTACAATAATTATAATCAGTTAATTGAACATATGATGATTATTCACACACACGTTACACATATGCAACAATGTATGTTCTAATCACTTTCCTCAATGTACCAGTATCGTAGGTATTCTTAAATCGCAATAAAAATTATTTAAATGGAGCTGAAAGACTTATTACCCAAGTGTTTTATCTTTTAGATAAATAAACAAGTTTAGTAATGATACTTTAAATTTTAGTTTCACTGTTCAAACATTGCACTGCCGAGTTATAGAATCGAATCGAAATCCTTTTGGTTTTCTGTCACTATATTTAACACATTGAAACTGTCAACACTGGTCTCGATCGAACGCTTGTCCCGATTGTTTGGTGACTGGACACTATTTGGTGTAACTCTTTATTTATTTTGGTGCGTTTCCAAGAAATGAGACAACGTGAACGCCCATACCTACGTATTTACATTGGTACAATTAAGCTCTATTTCACATGGTCGTTTTATATTCTATAAGATTTTGATAATAATATCAGCTTTTAAAAGTGCCACTGCTAGGCTCGGTTCTCTTTTTAGGGGAACAGATAGTATACCTACCATGCTTGGTGTAGGAACAATAGCGGATTTTACATATCGATAATGTTGACATTGAAATTTCTTCACCGTTTTTACCTTTAATATAAATAAGCACGTTTTAATTATAACACTACACATAGTTAGAAAAATACTCAGAACCCATTCCACGGGAATGAGGATAGAGTGCGTGAACCACTGCGCTGCCACGAATAAATACATATTTTATTTCTAACGGCCGCTTGCATAACGATCGCCTTTAAATAAAAATTAGTTAATCATATTAAACTGCCTAAATACGTTTTACACAAAACGTATTGACAATTCTTTAAACATATTTAGCGGCAAATTTTGCGTTGTGCAAGACGCTAATTGTATTTAAGGGTGTTAAATGCGTTTTGTGTTTCTTAAATAAATTTAAGCAACCTTATGCAAGCGGCCCTTAGTCTAGGATTCATTTTTATTAGTAACTCAGTAATTGTAAAAACTTAAAAATTAGTTAGTGATAGTACTAAAGATGTTATAAAAGAAGAGAACAAGTTTAAAGTCTTTTCATAAATTTAAAAATCCGTAGCCAGCTTACGTGACTACAAAACAGCGTAAACAATTCAAGAATACGATTGTTTGTCGTATGATGTACATCAATGATGTTTCCTCTACTTCCTCGCAGTAGGCTCTTATAGTCTGGGGCAGCTCTTAGGAGTTTTAAAATGTACTTATTTGGAAATACACACTCTGTTCTCTATCAGATATTATGTTATTTAGTTATCTACTAATAAGAATTCTATGCTTACCTCTCTACGAGTTTACAAAACTGTTTTCAGGTTAGCCAAATAAATAAAGACGGCTACATTTATTGTAATACCTCCAAAATGTATTTCGATTATCTACTAATACGGCGACGAAAACCGTCCATATGTATGATACCTTAGCATTTTCAGATGACTTTCGTTATTTAGCAATGTTGTAACGATGTTAAATAACGACGTGATTCAATGATTTACGTAGTAACTTAAAACCGAATGAAGTGCAATGTACTTCCTGCAAATGGTGATAATAAATGTATATATAATTAAATTATTGTTTTTATTACTTTGTTATTAGTTATTTCCTACTTACTGCTTAGTACCTACGTGAATTATCAATATGTCTTTCTTTTCTTTATAACTTACGTGACATTGTTTTATTATTATGGAATATTTAATATTTATTATATAATATTTTATTATTATTGTTTTTACCATCTGTTTGGCTTTCTGTATTTATTTGACATAAGATTTAAATTGTAAATTGTTCCTAAATTAGAATTAAGTATGAAATATTGTGTACTTCTACCAGCAGAATATAAATGTTCTAAACAACTTATTGTAAAACCTTAATTTGTATCTTACCTATACCTCTTAACAAAATTAATTGACATTTATAATATTGGAACATACTCATTAATAATATTTTATATATCTACAAAAGATCTCAATCTATATTAGTGACAGCCTTAAAGTTCGCTTTTCGTAAGCCAGATTTGTTTGACCTTGCTGGTGTATTTTTCTCACTGATTGCTCCGTTTTTTTCTCCTTTCGTCTACATTTCTACACAGGAATGTAAAATATATCAATAATAGGCTCAATGCACATTGTATATAGAAACATAACAAATAGATAACACGATAGATAGATAGCGGTGAGATATCACCCCTAATTATTGTTTTCCTTAATTTAAAGGACCATTGGATAGTGGTTCATAAAACGCACTATCGTTTTAAATTTAAATGAAGTAAAATGGCTATCATAATCATACCTACTATAGAGTAATATGTGATAAAATTGTGACTTTAATTTTTGTCAAATAAGCTACCATAAAAAGTACATAGAGGTATTTTGAACTCGTAATTTAAAAATATTTAACGGTTTATGAGTTTACAGTTATAACTTTAATATAATATTTAAAATAATAATATATAATAATTTAAAAACAACTGACTGACAAAATAACACCTAAGTCGGTACTTAATTATTTTTATTATACCTACACATTCACATATTTACTAATCTATTTTCCACGTGTCACTATTAAGTAAAACAGTAGTATAATATTTTATTTCAAACATAAAAGAGTCATAAAATTAACAAAACGCAATATGATAGCCGTAAAAATATTCGCCGTGCAATATATGACTATTGATTATGAAGGCAAAGAGTTGCCTTTTGTAAGTATTTAAAAGGTCCAAAATGGACCTACACCTACTAAATAACAATTCGTTTTAAACGTGTTTAAATTGAAATTAAATTTCCCTAAAACTTTTTAACCTAATGGTTATATTATTCCTAACAACTTGTTAATATAATACAAATGTCGTATATATTTATTTCGTATGCCCTAAATTCGTAAAAAAATTGGTTGGAAAAATTTGTCAACCAATAAACGTGGATAAAATTACGAAGCTCTTTTATGTTAAAATAATTTAAAATTGGAATAAAATAGTCATCGACATAGCTTTTCCGAGTTAGTCAAAGTATTACAGCAAGCTTCTAGTCATAATTTTATTAGCTGTTTATGAATACTAATTGAAAGAAAGTAAAGTTTATTTCTTTAAAGTTTTAATTAATGTGGACCACCCAGAAAATCGGTTACGGGACGCAGCGAAGCGGTACAGGGATATTTGATATGCTTAAACTGATTATATCACTTCTATATGAATTAGAATCGATTTAAAAAAATCTTTCTATGATTATAAAGATCTCTTTTAGGACCCGATACATAAAGGGAAAAAAGAATTGTAGAGAGTTTCTCAAAATTAAACTTGTCATAATTGGTCTATAATAGTTAGTACAAGCTAATATTTGACACGTTTACTGAATTCTACTGAATTTATAATTGTGCGGTATCTGATATTCCAAAAAATATTTTGAATTGGTACTTATTATAGTCCAAACGAGAATCATCGAGAAATATCGCTAAATGAAAGAATTCTATTTGCACATATAAAATGCACATATTTTATTATTCGTAAAAAATGCATACTATTGTTAAATAAACAAATTATAGGTACGTCTAAGAGCCGATTTTTAATCACCACAAAAAATATTCATGGTATAAAGTATAACATGGAAGAATTAAAAAGTCAAGCGCATGTATAAAACGGTTGAATGGTTTTACTTTTGAATTCACCCAGGTTATAATTTATCGACTGATAACTTTTGTCTGATGATAAAAAAGTCGGCCCTTATTCATACGTTAAGCAACGTCACATACTTTAAACTTGACCGACCAGTAATAAATATTTTCACGGGGTAGGTAGTCTATATATCTATATATATGTAAGTATATTATAAAATTCAAAATGTATTTTCATATTAAAAAATCCGTTGCCCGTTGAGTTATACCCTTTGATTTCAAATACTGGCATAATAATTGTAATCCACGTTACCCGTCAAACGTGGACGAAGTTGCGGACGTACCCTAGTTACTAAAATAGGACTTTAAAGTGAGAATATATCGAAGGTGGTTATTAAAATAAATAAATATCACGATAAAAAGCAATTAAGTTCAGATGAAAGTTAAATGAGATAAATCGAAAATTAGCAAAGAATTGGAAGAGTCTTTATTCCTATTAAGTAAATAAATTTATATTAAAGCAATTATAGAACCACCACTGGTACAAAATATACATGACTTGATAATTAGGTACAGTTTTAAGTAAAACATTTTAAAGTGTGAGTTTTTTGTTGAGATACCTACTATTTTAAACCATAAAAATAAAATTAGTAATAAACACAACTAAATAAGCAATACAAATTCATGTTTTCTTTAAAACTTTCTAGACGCGTTGCGATGTTTGTAGTTTGTACAATAGTAAGTGTAGAGAGTGCTCAGAGTTTAAATATTTGACCATTGTAAGAAGACCTCATAAAAATATTTGAATTATCTAAGTATGGAGAACAAAAAAGGTTTTAAGTCTGTTACACGACATATTTTCCAAAGTATATGACGACTTAATAGCCGGCACTTTTTTGAACATAATTATCTATCTATACTAATATATAAAGCTGAAGAGTTTGTTTGTTTGTTTGAACGCGCTAATCTCAGGAACTACTGGTTTGATTTGAAAAATTCTTTCAGTTTTAGATAGCCAATTTATCGAGGAAGGCTATAGGCATATAGCCTATAGGCTATAGCCGATATATCATCACACTAAGAACAATAGGAGCGGAGCACCAATGAAGAATGTTTCAAAATCGGGGTTTTTTCCCTTTTGAGAGCTTCCGCTGCGTGCACTGCGTAAACGGTTAAGTTTCGCAAAAAACATGTGTGACAGAATTTTCTATTTCCCTTTAAAAGTTCTAAAAAATAGGCCGTGACAGCATGTGTCTATCTTTTAAGGTTAGCTCACTATAACCTTTTTTACGCTAACCAAATTTATTCTAAAATAATGCATTATTTGCGAAGATGTTTTTATAAACATGATAATAATCCTTATCCAAATAAATACGTTATTCATCACAAGTATTTAATTTAAAACAAAATTGCCATTTACATCATTCGATTTCAAAGAATATCTTAGAAGATATTGCAGTTTTAAAATAACATTGCAGCAAAATAATGATAAGTACTGCGCGCGCACATATGATGTGCAAGGCCGCGGGCTATCATGAGGGGGAATGGCGGTGGGGCACCTTCTACGTAAACAAAGTCGCGGGTTAAAATTAGCGTTAGCCCAAAATAGCTATTCCACTCGGACGAAGTCGCGGGCAGAAACTAGTTATGTTATAAAATTCATTATGTAGCTGTATTAAGATGGTTGGATAAATAAATGGTATCATATTTATTTGGCGTGACATTAAGATGTTAGTTATGTTGCTTAAATATTTTTTTCAAAATTAAGTACCTACCTAGATTATTTTCTGTTCCCTAGTTGGCTTATTGCTGTGAAATCTGTGGGCTCTATAAATTGCTCTCTACAAATCTGATCGATTACCAGCTGATCAGGAGCAGGTGTTACTATAGACAGCGAACCAGTATGGCAATCTAACATGGTAACGTAGGCAACCTTCTGCACACATTGCCCATGGTAAACGTTAATCTACGCAAATATATTTGATGTACTTATTTTATACAGTATATTTAAGTATTTGCTGATTAGGTAGTGTTGGCAACTAAAATTTATGGCAGCTAATATATATTTATAGGAAATGTTATGAAGCTACAGTTGTAGTCATTACTCGTATAATAATGTCATAATTTAATAGATTTGTTAGGTATCACGAAACAATAGCTACTTAAGACAGATGTTATTGACTTGTTGCAGTGGATAAGAAAGATTAGTGAATACGATACTGTTATGCTTATTAAACGTTTTGGTGGCATTTCTAAAAGTCAATCCGATTTTGATTATCTTGAAATGGAGTACCTTGAAGGAATGAAGGCAGGTCATGTGGCACTGGTTGTCTAACTTGAAAAATATCTGTTGGACAAACGGAGCAGGGTGTCGGGCGGCAGGTGCGGTCGCGGGGATGGAGGAAGGTGGTGTTTACTGCGCTCCAGGGAGGTGAGCGGAGAAATGAAATTGGCAGATATTTCGGCGATGTGTCACACACGTGTACGTAAAGCTTCGGTTGCAATGAAACTTTTGCGAGGTTTTTCTACTTTCGGCACACCCGCACAGAATAAAGTAAAAGAAGGATTTATACATATAAACATTCATGTTATACCTACGTAGGTACGTTTCATTTATGTTTGCGCAAAAGAATCCTTCCGTCAGATTGCTTTTAATCTCGAGAAAGTAGGGCGGAAGTTGAAGCTCGCTCGATTCGTGGAATTGCGAACCCAAAATAATAACAGGAAAGCCTTTTACTTCGAAATTCTGTACTGAAGAGGGTTATATAACAAACAGAAATTTCATCATATAATGTCCAACAAGCTAATAACAAACATGATGGCCAATTCGTTCTGTTCTTTTGATGTCAGAACCTTTTTCGAAATTGAATTAATGGAAATTACTTCATGTATACTGAATTATTTCATATAAGTATTGAAATTTAAATTGTAACATTTTCTTTTGAATAAGTACTTGTTTTATGATTTGTTGACATAAGAGGTTCTTATATGGACATACCTATAACACACGTATAAGGAATATATGTAAAACAAATAAACGGTGATCTCACACGAAATCTAAACCATGATGAATGAAATTATAAATATATTTGAGTGAATTCCTAATAAACACGTTACGAAGTGGCAGGAATGGTTAACGAGTTTGAAAACTTTAATTAATAGTAAAATAAGACATTTAAATTAAACTTCTTCAGAATACAATTTGAATAACATATCTAACGATTTCATTTGTTTCTAAAAATAAACTATATTCATGTACGTAATAATATAAAATTTATATTAAAATAACTAATGAGTCTTTGGGACACTTCAGACACCCGGTTAGTAAGAAGACCGGAAAGTATTAAAAAGTCTCGGAAGTCCAAAAGTCATCCTCGGTATCGAAAGTATATATGATACCAAGTTTCATCCAAATCGGTCCACTAGTTTTTCCATGAAAGCGTAAGAGGTAGACAGACAGATTTACTTCCGCATTTATAGGGATTTGTATACAATCAAAATCAAAGAACAGCAGTATCGCGCAGAATCCAAAGATGGCGTAAAGAGCGCATATATTATATAGCGCTCAGCATTTTTCTTTGCGATTAACACTTTTTCCGTCTACCTTACCTGCTTTTCCGAACTTTGTTCTGGCAAAACATTGTCACAAGGGAACATGCTGAATAATATGTTGCAAGTATAAACCAGCCTTTGTTGCATGATATATTTATTAGACATTTGGCTATGTTTCGATAAACTTTGTAGTGCGTTTCAAGCGCCCATGATCCATCTTTCTAGACACCAAAACCTCAAATATATGTATTACGTATTGTAGTCATTTCTTATAGTAGAATATATGTGGTACGCCGTACGATGCTTTAGAGCGTCCAGCTGTTGGAAGATGAGATGCCGCCAGATCTTATACTGTGCCTAGATGTGGTAAATATTTGGGCTATTTAACCATATTTTTCTTCGTAATACGGACATAACATTTATGCGAGAAAAACTCTTGTAATATTATATTTTTCTTGTACAAAACAACAAAGTTGTGTATTTTTGTCGAACAGCGAATGGCAATGTTAGACAAACATAATGGACGTGTTTGTCACAGCCGAGAGCGATTGTTCTCAAACTTTGACGAATATCTTCGATAAAATGTCGATAAAACTGTACAATACTTCTATCTATCTATTGAATATAGAAACTTTTTACATCACCGTTCCGAAGTATATGGACTTTGATGATCAGAAATTTAATAAAATTGAAATAATTATTCTGTTTTCGACTAATTTCCATCTGCAAATTTCTTTTTTTATTCAACTAATAGATTAACAAAATACTTGAGATCCACTGTACATATGAAAATTGAATTATTATAGTGATATAGGTTAGCAATTCCACTTGATTAATATTGAGCATAGTTTTAAAACTTAAAATTTTATATATAATAGTTAGGCATGATATCTTTCTTCTACCAACTGTCAGACTAATGAAAATATCCAAAGTAGACATAGATATACTATATTGCAGGTCCTCTTCATTTTATTTTAGTAAAATTCCAATTATCGTAATATGAGTAGATTATAATTATCTAATATCTAATTAACCTTGACGCTCACAATCCAAGAAACTTAAATAGTGACATTAGTTAGAGTTTCTAGTGTTACATATAATTTAATGTCTAAAATCTAAATTACAATTATCTACTAAATTATAGATGTGCCTTTAAATTTTACCGACTTCGATATTCTCACGTGTAGGTATCTGTTAGGCCGATATTAGACGGTTGATTTCTCTCCTTATTTTAAATTGGACAAATTCAGCTGACAGGCAGACGGCCCACCTGATGGAAAGCAGTTACCATCGCCTATGCACACTTTTAACACCAAAGGTGCTACAAATGCGCACCCTTGAAACAATCCATGTAATTGAATACCGTCGTTTCCTTTCAGTTCTGTGCCTTTCAACCAAATTGCTTCAATATCATTGATCCCTCCAATATCAGCCTTAGACACATTGCAATCAAATCATAATACCAAAGATAAGATATAAAATTTAATGCTCGAGACAGATAAGTTTAATTAAGCAAAAAATATCAATACCTTGGTAACGCTGACAAAGGATGAATTTTTAATTAAGGCAAATATAGGTGAAATGTGGGTTCGTATGTTACTGTAGTTTAGGGCCGCCATTCATCCCGTTTCGGCCGGATCTGCCCTAATTTCGGGAAGGGTCTGAAAGGGCTTTTTAACGTGGGCCCGGTATTGAGGCCTACAGGAACTACCTGATTAGTAATTCTGACTATGTTAGAAAATTGACGGACACACGCAACATTTTGTGTAGAAAATATTCCGTAATACATTTTTCCTTTACGGAGCAACTACCGCAAAATAAGTACGTATTAGTGAAATGAATCTAGTCGAATAATGTATCAAAAAATACAAAATTACTCTCATGGATATTTTATGTTATTTTAAAAGGCTTTATATTTGTTTCGTAAATTTATTAAGAAAAAAATTTGCATGCTAAATGAAGTATATATTTTTTTGTATTTTGTCGATATGTAAGCTCTATTCGATATAGGTACCGAAACAGTCGAGCATAGAGCACGATTGCTTTTATCTGACCTTTTCTGATTGATTTGTGACCTGAAGAAGTACCTAGTTGGCCTGTATGAGAAAACACAAATTGTTGTAAATCGCCAGAGTAGTAGATAGGTATTGGATTTAGAGAGGCTCGAATCGAAAAAAATATGTTCTTGACTAGTTCATTAGCTATTGTCCCTTGTTGGCTGGAAACTATAAGGTCAACTAAAAGATTGGTTCTGAATGTTTCAAATGTTTTTAATTTATATTGATTTCTTCATACGCGAGTCCGACTCGCACACGGCTACTCGTACTGTACTCGCTAAAAGACATACACTACTATATACAAAATCTTAACATATATTTTACTCTTAAAGAAAAAAGCTTATAAGACCATATTAGCATTCAAATTACGCCACTAAGTCTTGCGGCAAATTTATTACAAAAGATATGAGATCTGTCGTTTCACCGTAAGCTTATTTAGGAATACTAAACCTCTGGTATAGCTTCTTAAAAGACGTAGAAAACATCCCGAAGACATCGAGCGTAGGTATTAAAAGAACATAGCAGTAAAGAGAACAATGTAGCAATAACCCTAAAACATATTTAGAGATAGGTTCGTGTCTATAATACCAGAGGCTTATTTCAAAACACGCTCAAAATCACAATAGCTCGATCAAATTGAATGCTGTACATTGAGCTCATTTCCTTTTTGTTACGAACAACGGTGTTCATTTACATAAATTTAGCTATTGTTATTCCCAGTACGGGTTCCATCTTCTTAGAGACAAACGAGATGATACTACTCTTAGGGTAGGTGTACATAGTTTGTTACTTTATCATCGGCGATTACCTCTATAGCAACATATGTGTATTATTTATGATATTTACCTGCAAATCTTTTCTATAATGGTGGAGATAGTGAGTAAAAGATTACCTATTACTAGACAAAGGAGATGCGGATTTTTGGATATGGCTTAAAAGCGTTATATTTTTCTATTACAAAATGGATAACATCTACCGTAAATTCTATCTGGAAGACAAAAATCTTAAAAATAAGGTTACAAATAAAATAATTATCGATTATCATAATTGATATATGTGAATGGATTTCAACAATTAATAATGGAAAAACTCTTACACCACACGATTAATTCATTCAAAATATTACAATTATAAAAAAACATCAACATAGTAAAAAGAAATCTTAATCACTCTCCTCTTTTACAATCTGGACCCATGAATGTATGAAAGCGCATCCGTCTCCTTTGTCAGTTTTCTAATTAAAAACATTAATTTTAGTCTATGATTGATCGTTCAATCCAGCATAAACTAGAGATAGAAACTCTAACCGCGAGCTGAATTGGTTCCCAAATTATGAAGCTTACTAACAGTACCTCTATAACAAACCTAAAGCAGAAGGTTTAGATGTATATACTTGAAAGTGCTTATCTCAGAAGAAACACTTTCCATTTGAAAAATTAATTTGGTTTTAGATAGCAACTTTACAAAGAAAAAATATTGATTGTGTAACGATACAATCCAAAATAATACACTGTGGACAAGTATGTAAAGTATCTATACTACACTGGCCTGCATGCGCCAGTATAGTATAGATACTTTACATCAGTAGTGTGGCAGTTGGAAGTATTTGGAATTAAAAAATGAGTACACTACACTATTTTTATTAATAACCCAAATTACTGCATTGTTGTAAGAGTTTCAATTCTAAAATTAAAGTTGATTAAATCCTGTTAATTTTAGGAAATGCTGAAAGTAGCAAGTGGGTAGAAGCCCTTAGATGGTGAAATTTGTTTCTACGACACAACAGAGTAGGCTGTATCGGAAACGAGTTAAATGACATACCTCTTTTGTTTTGTTTTAAAGGCTCCAGGAAAACAACACAGCGGAATATTGATGAGATTCGTAGTCATATCTGATTTGGAACAGTAAGTATTTGAATAAAAATGTGAATACATGATGTGGTACATCAATATTTCTCCTTTGATTTGTGCAGTGAGTACCTACCTATTATTTATTAAGAATAATATTTATCACTGTAAGTAATAGTTAACTCTACTTTTTTAATTATTTGAACGGCTTTCAAAATTTACAATGGAAGTAATTGTTATGAAATTTATATAATACTTTTATAATGACATATTTTAAGAGCAGTTCTTTTCTGTAATAAAACGCGTCAATTTAGGCATTTTATAGTTTGATACATATATCTACCTACTACGTACCTCATATATCAAAATACATATTTCTTAATAGTATATTATTGTATAATTATTAGTATATTATTAAGCTGCACGCCAACAAACAAATTATTTTTAATAAGATCCTCGTCCATCCAAAGGTTGCATGGAAGAGATTTCTTTAAGCAATAAGGCCGCTCATTGTAGGTATTGTAGGTAAAACGAAAATGTATTACTATTTTTATGTTGGTGTATAAGAAAGGCCTATTTGGGACGATCGGATGGGCGATCTCCGGTCGGTCGCCCAAAGTACCGGTGGAGAGATAGAGTGGAGGCTGACCTGTGTGAGCTTCAAGCCCTTAACTGGCAAGAAATCGCATAGGACAGAAACAGGTGGCGTGTTCTCGTTTCGGAGGCCAAGACACATTTTGGGTTGCTGAGCCAACGGAGTTAGTTAGTTTAGTTGTACAAGGAAGAGTATTGTTGTTGTTGTTATATCTAAACATTTAATAAAAGTTGTGATTTTAAGATAACCTAATAATATTGAATGGAATTACAAAAGACTCCTTACACAAATTTAATATTATCTTGCTGGCTAAGATGATATATGTAGGTATGAATACTGGTATAATACTCTTCTAATATATAAAAATCTCGTGTCACGGTGTTTGTGTTCGCACTCCTCCGAAACGGCTTAACCGATTTTAATGTTTTTTTTGGGTATTTGGTAGGTCGAAAATATTTTTCACTCCTATTGTTTTTTTATTTTCATGTCAGAACAACGTTTTCCAGGTCAGCTAGTACACTATAAAATTGATGACATTTATAAACAAACAACACAAAAAATGTAAGTTGCATGTTGCGTAATCTACAAAATTTTGTAGGTTAAACGAAAGTCAATCTTAGAGGAAAATACAAGGTCTAACTTCGCATTCATATCATGCCTTATCTGAACGTTTTCCAAACGGATAAATTCGAATAGACACGAGCGAGGAAAGGAACGTGCATCTGCGGCCAAAAGATCTCATTTTCCTTTACTACACTAATCCCACAATCTAACTTATCCGTCGGTTGGGTTACGTAACTATTTATTAAAAAGATAAACTTGACTTTCCCAAATCAACACTTAGATGAAGGTAACTATTACGATTGATTAAAAAAGAGTTTCTTATTCCTTATGTCAGCCCTAATTTACTCTTCAGTGTACTATTTTCTCAAGTGAATACATATTAGGTATTTACAATTTTCTAGTGTAAATTACGTAATTACGTAGGTACGTACCTACCTATGTAGCAATGGGGACGCGATTAAATTATTTGGATTAGAATCCCGGAAAAACCAGGCACTGTTTAGGTAGTTTTTTGGCCTAATATTAAGTGCTTATAGATTTAATAAAACTGAGTTTTAAGCGTGGTATTTTATTTTATTCCGACATTTCGGCCACTTTTCAGCAACCGTGATCACAGAAAACAAAAATGTGAATCAAGTATCAATGAGGAATGTAAAAGTTATTGTTTAGCCTATCCCCGACTTATTCATTTTAATTATTTAAATTTAATTTTTGTTTGTGGTTTTTATTTTCACTATAGGAGCCTAATCTAGTTTTATACTAGTCGCGACAACTTAAGAAAATACTATAGATTATTAAAAATTACTGTGATGACAACACAGAGAAATATCATAAGAGGTAATCTTCATATTGAGACTACCTATGTGTGCAACTAGCGAATCTATCTTGAACAAGCTAACATTGTCTATCTCCTGAAATGTGTATTTCTGTGCCGTGGGATGTTTATGATTAATAATAAGTAGGTCGATGTACTTATTGCGAAATCGAGTATCAATTGTAAACCTCCATTAACCTGTATACAATTACAAAAAATATTAAAACTTGCTTAAAGATAATCATAATAACAAAAGGGTAGATTACTTGATATTTTTCTCCTAAGTAAAATACGTAGGAACAACAAGTAACCAAAGTACCAAGTAACCAAATGGTTAGGACTTTTGGGATAAAATGGGATTAAATATTCCCTCCAAAATAATATACGATTGATTAAAAAGTATTCTCGGAAATGAGCCATCGCTAATATAAGTTTACTGAAGTCGATATAAAGTATATTTATTCCTAATCGAGCGATACATTTACAGAATAAAAAAAGAAAGTTTCTTTAAAACACAAAGGTTCCGTAGAATTTCAGACGAAAATCGAGAAGTTAATGAAAGGCATTTGTATGTGAGGGACTTGAGTGAGCTTCCTCTGGGTCCGATAATGGTGTCTATTACATGTTTTTATAGCAAGTTCATTGGCCATTGTGCTTTTGATCGATACGTTATAAAAAAAGGTTTAAATGCGTTGTGTTAATCCAATACTAATATTTAAATGTATGTAAATGTAACTTTATTTGGATTTGTGTGTTCTTTCACTTTATATTCTTAAGAAATGTAATATATAGTATAGTGATACTACTATATTTCATACATACATCTTTCGTGGAAGAACACTAAGGATAACAATAAAGGTGCTTTCATGTGTTGACTCAAAGTACTTTTTTTTATTGCATGAGTTCAACAGACAGGCAGACGGCCCACCTGATGGAACGCGGTTACTATCGCCTATGGACATTTATAACACCAAAGACGTTACCAATGTGCTGCCGCTCTCTAAAGGCAGTCTGGAACCTAGCCATTAATTCCGGAACACAACTCAAGGCTGTTATGGCGGCATACTCCAGACCAGGGATAATAGCCATCCAGACGGGCAAGTACCCTACCTATATGGCTGTGGATTGTTGGATTGTTTTGTGCCTCTTACGACAGGCCGCACGGGCACAGGAAATTGTATTATTTCTCCGTTTCTTCGTATGGTGTATTTTTTTTTGTCAAAAATAAACAAGAACCTGTTCTAGTCCCTTCTAGTCATATTCGATTTTGGAGCTTTTAGTAGGTACGTTTATATTGGGTGATTATAATTGTAGAATGATTGTTATTCCATCGTCAGATCTACTTTCGTAAACAATGTTGAACATTCAGTGCTCTTAATCTTTAATCGATAATTATATCGCAATTTTAACATTTATATGAGCAAAATTGAATCAACCAATAATTACGAATAGTGCCTATGCTTTCGATAATGGGTGTGAACATATGGCCCTTTTTATAATTGAATAATGTCTATATGATTTAAAGTCGTGGCGTGTCAAGTAATGTAAAACGCTCTATTATCTAATTAATATAGGTACCGAAACATTTCTGTCTTGTAGGTAGAATTTTACTGCGGACGACTTATCTCAAATTCGATATTTAGATAATACAAGTAACTTATTTCATACGCTATAGTAAAAGCGTATAGCAATATTTATTGCTATGAAAGTACAGAATAGGGTCTACCATTCCGGGCGAAACGGCCGCCAGTAGTATTCGCCGTTCGGCCGAGAGGTGGCCATTTTGCCCGCATTCCCAGGGACACTTCTCCGCCTCCGTTCCGAATAAACTGAGTACACTTTCCATCGAGAGTGGAGAACAGCATTTTAGCCGTGCGTCGTAAAGCGAAGGATCTCGAAACCCGTTACCATGCGACTCGTTGCGACATCTAAATTCAAATTTTTCTTCTCGACTCCAGCAAAACCTTACGACCTTACTCCCTATCTGCATAAAACGAGATGAATTTCATTTTATAACGTTACGTTCTCACTATTTTTATGCCGGTGCCGGTGTATCGATTTCGTTGAAAGTTTCCAGGTGACGTACCGGGCGTACTTTTATCGAATCACATCGATTTTGCGCAACGTTGAGAGTTTTGATGATAACGTCACAGCGCGCTGATTGAAGCCAATATTCAGCTCGTCGTCTATCCAATAAAATACGAAATTTAAATAACGAAATTACATTTCGTAAAAATTCTATGAAAGCATCCAATTTACTTAGCTTACCGCATCTACAGTTTTACAACCGCTTTATTGTACATAAGCGAATTTATTTTAAATTTCCATATCAGCTTTTATATACATGCATTTTTAGTATACTTTGTCAAAACAGACCGGTCACATTGTCGGCGGGCGTCAATACCATAGAATAGCCTACAAAATGAGACCCACTTTGTATTCGCCGACTAATTAAAATGTTACATTGTAATGAAAGCCACTGAACCACGCGACTGGATATTTTAATATACAAGGCAAATGTTTTAATTAATACTGGTAATACTCGTACTTAAGTCTGGACACAGACAGACTTAACACAACTTGCACAGTAAAATTAAAACGAGAAGTTTTTGTCATTAAGGTTAATGTAAACTAGTACACTTCTACACAGTAGAATTAAAAAATATTGAAACTGTCTTAAAGCTACTTATATATTTAGATATTTACATTTTACCAATACCATTTATTATTTTCTTTCTTTTTTATGGAAGCAACCAAGAAATAGATATGAATTTAAGGTATTTAATATTAGACTATTATTCAAATCCAAGCCGTTTCTTGTCAAAATACTCACTACCCTAAACAATTATATAAACTAACAAAAAATATAACGACGTACGCTTGTCAAAAAGTCAGCAGTACATAATGTTACGAAGTAGACGGCTGTAAAATTATCTCATTCCATTTTTAAAAACTTGGTAAATGTTTAACTAAATAACTTTTCACCACGGTAGGTATACTCCGAGATAATATAATAATTTGGCAGGCGTCATATAATTCCACAAGAAAATCTCGTCCACTTTTTCTTGTGGGCGAATCTCTGAAGTTTCCGAGCTAAAGCATTGTGAATAGACCCGTAAAACAACGAACAACCATTCATTTAGGGTTCTCCAAGTTACGTCAGCGGCTTATGAATAAAGAGGGGTCGGCGCCGGAAAAATAAAGGGGGTTATTCAAAAGGAAAAAGTTTTTTTTTGCGTAAAAAGGACGACTAAGCGGTGGATTATCGTCCATTCGCTGACAAGAGTTTTGTGGAACTCGCGGCTGAATTATTCGAACAAGCTTTTTATTATCGCTCACTGGCAATATTAGGGGAAAATCCGGATAAGAGAAACAATTAACACCACGCTCCTTTTTAGTGTCTACGGTAGCTACTACATACACGTTAGGACCATGACGACAATTTTAATCAGGTAGGTGTGGCGGCATTTCCTGAGTAAGGCTCCTGTTTTAAATATTTATGTTGGTTGGTGGCGCCTTAACATTTTGGGCAGAGACTTCCTAACTGAACAGGTCACTACTCCCAAAATGATATATAAACTTATTAAATACCCTTATTATTATGTCATGTAATTTTCTTAAAAAACACTATAGGTAAGTATTGCTACTGTTGTAGATATTGTTTAATGATAAAATAATATTTATGTGTTTATTTATCTTAAAGTAGTTATACTTTGATGTTTTTTTTATTTTGATAGCCACTTGTGATGGTTTGTAAATGGCTCTTCGGTACACGTACATTTTTAGATTAATTTAAATATAAAAACTTGCCCCTCAAATAAAAAAATAATATTACTGTTTTATAATAAAACATTAAAAAAAACATATGGCTTCGCTTACGTATTTAGTTCATTAGCTTCGCACCGTCCAACACAAATAAAATACAAATTAAGATTCTGGAAAAAATACTATTTATGCCTAATTCACAAAAATCGGTTCACATTATCACACAGTTCACAGCTATAAATAAGCGATTTCCGCGCCAAGCGTACCTACTTTTTCAGTTCTCACAATAAGCAACTTGGTTGGAGCGGATGACTTTATAATTATTTTCTACATGTGGCCGAGCGATTCGTTCCAGGACATTAGCGATACCCGGAGAACCGTACCCGAATCCTGAGGAAGTAACGAGATCTCCGTCACAGCGTGAAATTGTTAAATTACCGGGCCACCTAAATCCAAACTATGATACCAAATAGTACAAATAATTTATTTAAATAATGTTATTTAATATACCTAATGTCATCATCTGTGAGGATTATTATATTATAATAATAAACGTGTAAATTTGAAAAAGTTCTTATTTCTACCTTAAGCTTAGCGTTTATTTTTTAAGTTGTTTTATTTCAAGAATTTACCAATTAGAGATTTCTATTTTTTTTATATTGCAGAAGGTCAACAGACAGGCAGACGACCCACTTAATGGAAAGCGGTTACCATCGCCAATGGACATTTGCAACACCAAAGGTGCTCTACAAATGCGCTGCTGCTCTCTTAAGAGAGACTGGAACCTGGTCACTAATCCAGGAACACAACTCAAGGTTGTTATGGCGACATACTTTAGACCAGGGGTGGCAGCCATCCAGTCAGGCAAATGCCCTACCACCTGGCTGTGGGTTGTTTTGTCGCTTCTTACGACAGGCCGCCCCAACGCAGGAAATTGTATTCTTTCTCCGTTCCAGCACGGATAGAACATAGCTTCGATCGAGTAAATTTTATCTACCATTTTCAGGATTATAGTAGGTTGGTAGATATTCTACTTTCGTTACGGTTACCACACGTATATACCAAATATGATGATAGATAACTAGCTGATTTTCAAAGCTATGAAAGAGGAATGAACATATCATATTCACATTTTATACATTGTGAATGCTTACATATTAAATAAATAGTGTAATATATTCTATGATATTAAAATTTGTGTTTAAAGAATATATCTACTACCTAATAAGAAAGAAAAAACAGTATTTGGTTACAAAAACACATAGCGTGACAAATGAAATCTTTAATAATATTATAAAATTGTAAAAATGTAGTCTTGTTTTTTAGATTGTTTGTATTTGTCTCTTTATTCGGGGTTCACGTAAAACTACTGGGCCGATTTCGATGAGGTTTTCAATGATCGATAGCAAATTCCCTGACTTGAAATACTTTATATCCCGGGAATCCCCCGGGATTCCCAGGAACGATTTAAAGTTGTTAGGGCATACAAACATCTGCAACTTACTCCGACACAGTTTAAAGTAAAACGAACGATTACTCACATTCTATTTTAAATAATGCGGTTTTCCATACTGGGAGTCCCGCGGGATTTTTGCCGAAGGTGGTTTGAAGTAGTCAACGTGCGTAATATTTGCTTTATTCAAATATGATTTGCTACCAATGTAACGTGGCTGAAGTCGTGGGCATACCCTAGTAATAATAATAAAACAGGTTGCCATTACATAGATAGACATATGAATAAAAAATATTTTTTCCTATACCTATCTCAGATACAAATCTTGCTATTTTTCAGTACATTTCTCCAGCGCGTAAGCTGGTTTCATGATTACTCCCGCGTAACGTTGTTCCCTGAAATTTCAAGATAATGCCCTCCGCTCCGTACGCCGGGACCTCGTCAATGTCCTGAGAAATTTTCCTTATAGATAAAAGAAAATGTCTTAAAAGCGGAAATGCTACGCACAATGTACGGCCATCTTTTTTAATGAAAGCAGATAAGAACAAAAAAAGATTTTTCAATATAGATTAAACTATCAGCTTTAGTATATAAGTATATGTCCCACTGCTGGATTCGGTCCACTACAATTTAGACAAACGATCAATATATGCATTAAGTTTATAGAAATGAATTGATAGGTTTCATACATCAGTAATTTGGATGTGAATTTTCCTTAGAATAATTTAATTTCTTCACTATTAGCGCATAGTTTGTTACCTACAATATTCAAATTAGGTCAAAAAATTGCCCAAGCGGTATATGGACCCCATTCATTATTATCAGAAAACGTGTATACGTCACTAAGCTACCAGGCTTTTCAATTAAAAACAAACATTTTCGGTAGGTACCTATATATATATATATGCCCATATAAGAAAGTATTAGATATACTTCGTACAAGTTGTTGACGGCTTCTGTGGTGTAGAAGTCTAGACGTTTCCCACCTAAGTAATGTGGAACGCAGAGGTTCTGATTCGATTCCCGACAGAATAAATTTCTGTTGTATATCCTCTTTCGAAATAGGTCTACAATACGTATGTTTCAAGCCTGATGATTTATATACCTACCTAAAAAAATATTATATTTAATCATTTATTAAATCATTTAACTACATATTAGAGAAATTCATACCTAGAAATAACAAAATAGATTTAGATTTATATTACTAACCTAGCCTACATGAATAATATACCATACACATGAATAATATGAATAATATATATATATTTTGTTTTATTGGTTAATAAAACAAAATTATATTGCATTAAGTATGTTCAATTAATTAACGAACCTACCAAATTAACTGAGCTTACAAAATTAACACCAGCCGAGCTCTTTGTCAGTCTTACGCTTAAATAAGATATAAAGTAAGCCTAACTGTAAATCTTCGTTGCTTAAACCGCATTGTCCCCTTATGACATACCGAAGGTGATATGCTAATATACTAAACATGAGTGGTAAATTAATTTAAAAATTATTAATTTGACGGCCTCTGTGGTTGAGCTGCCTAAGCCGTTGCCGGCCTACCTCGCTGCAACGCAGAGGCTCCGGGTTCGATTCCTGGTATAGTAAATTTCGGAAACCTATTTTCTCCGTGATTTACTATGGTCTGGGTGTGTGGGATCGGCCTCACAGTGGTACGTTGTATATTACTCATAACACAAGTGTAACTTGCTTAATTTGGGGATATATAATATGTGTGTTTGTCTGCCGATTATTATTAATTAAAGTAATTGTAGGGATTTCATTAATTAACAATTTAAATATTATAGAATATTGATATGTTTTATGTTCTATGCGTCAAATGACAACATATAAAAATACGAAGCGAAGACGCGTGGGATAAAACAAAAAATACTTTTATTAACCAATGTGGAAAAACGTATTCTAAATGTTAACTCATTGTATGCCCTTGTAATGAAAAGCACTAATTTTCAAAACTCAGAACGCCCAAAATAGGCGTTAATAAACCTAACCTTTCCAACAAGTCATAAACACATTATATATAGTACCTACGTATCATGTATAACTTAATAATCTTGTATGATAAAAAGACCTTGCGCTTTTGTGACCTATTTACATAATAAAAGCGTAGGCATAAAAGAGAAAAAAATCTCATTAAATATTCGAAGATCTCTTAATTTAGCATCATCAGTAACATTTACGTGGCTTATTTTATACCGGAGCATATCAAAGACATTTCACTAGACAGAGACGGCCTTATCAAAATTCAATATCTCTATTTTGTGTTGGAAAAGGACGGTGCACTCATAGACGACTAATCTCGATGGAACAATGTTGCGTCTCAATCCAAAACAATTCAACAAGAAACGATTGTATCTCCTTCAACACTCATGCTAATAAAGACTTTACTACGTTGTATTAAAGTTTGATTTTGGATGAGTGTAATCTGGTACATAAGTCGTTTAATTAAGGTGGATAAATATCTCATTCCGTGTAAGCTTCTCCTTACAATGTAAGCGACAGCACTCAACTCTGGGTAAAATACCGCCGGAATACCATTTGCGAACGTTCTTAACCTTAAGTGTAATTATGCAGCTAATTTAATATTTTGATAACAAGTTTAATTTAGTACCTACCAATGGACTGGACTACCTACCGCAGCGACGCAAAACTAAGTTTCATAAAATCTTGTTGCTTTACTGGCTTAAAAAATACCATTTTTTTTTGTAACAATATTATTTTTATTATGAAAAAGATATTATTTTTTAGAAATTGGATACTATAATAATATTTTATGAGGGGCATTTTATTATTTATTATAATCTTATCCGTGCAGGAACGGAGAAAGAATACTAATTCCTGCGGCCAGGCGGCCAATCGTAAGAGGCGACAAAACAACCCACAGCCCAGGTAGGGTATTTGCCCGTCTGGATGGCTACCACCCCTGGTCTAGAGTATGCCGTCATAACAGACTTGAGTTGTATTCCGGCATTAGTGGCCAGGTTCCAGTCCCATCTACGAGTACGACAGCACATTGCTATTACCTAGTGTTGCAAATGTTTCTTGGCGACGGTAACCACTTTCCATCACAGTTGGGCAGTCAGCCTGTCTGCTGTACTCCAGCAATAAAAAAATATTTACACTGTTCGTGGCAATCTACAATATACAGACTCGCCTGTTAAGAATGACAGTGGCCGTCTGTCTACCTATCTCTATCACGAATACAAGTGAAAATTGATGAGACTATTAATGAGAAAAAAATAGGTAATCAATAAGATTATTAAAATTCTAATATTAGAAATATTAAGAAGAGAATTAATTATAATTCCATAACCTATCCTATCATTTACAAAATAGAATAGGGTCCATCCTATTGAGTCAAGTTCACTGAATAAATCAACTGCGCGACGAACGCGCCGCCCCTTCCCGCTAAATCTAAAAATGGCCGCCTGTTCAGCTGTTCCCAACATTTTTTTTGCATTCCAACCATTTTGTCACACCCATTCTTTTTTGTGTAAATTCTTTACGTCACTCGCTAGTCATCCCTTTGCCTTGTATAATAATAAGAGATGTTTACGTGACATCAAAAACTTCCATGTTTTCAAGTGTAGGTACGCAGGTCTCGAGTGTTTTTGGACAAATTCCAAATCACCTTTACAAAGTTGTAGCTTGTAATTTACATACCTTATAGGTGTACAAATGTTATTTGTTATGTTCATTATCTTGTTATTCATAGTCCTTACATAAAATAATAGAACACGGGAAATTTATTCATATTTTGGGTAGTCTAAATTTACTTGTAGATATCTATTTATTATATCATGGTTATATGTTTTTAATTTTTACTAGTCATCATTACGTGTATTACAGGGTTACATAACAATCAGCTGTGTTTGGAGTATTCGATTTAGAACCAACAGTGCACTTTCCTGGTAAATTTTCTCCACTTCATATTTAATAACATATAATTATTTTAGATATAATTCCAGATAATTATAGAAATGTTAGTAAAGTCTTAACACGTAGGTACACTTTTTTATAAGATTAATAAAATCTGAATTAAAATTTAAGGCTCATAATTTGTCTAGATGTAGAAAACGTGAGGCAGCTGTTCAGACGTTCTATTAGATAGGCACGCACCTACCTAAAGGCGTTTAATAACTCTTTAATCTTCTCCAAGGATAATATTTGACTTTGCTCTATACAAGTCGGCTTGTTCCATCTTTATGTTATTAGGTTAAGTTCGCTACGAAAGGATTAAGGCGGCTCTTAATTTAACGTTCTCCGGCCGAAATAAATTTAACGTTTTGAGAAGCTTATGAAGAAAAACTTGAGATGTACGGACGGGTAAGCTCTCGAAATTTAAGACACCGACCGTTCTTTGAAGAGCGTAAAACAAAATATTCCAAAAAACTAAAGTAAAAATTTCACGTATAACGCGTGTTATTTGCTACATTGTAGTTAGTTACAGATTGAAAACAAAGATTCACCAAAATATATTCGGATTGACCAGTCAGTATTTATGTCAGTTTAAGCCTTTGCAATGTGCACAATACGTTGAGCCTTTTGGCTCGGGATTTATTTTATGCGTCGCATGCACGCGCCGACAATTAAATTTCTGCGCGAATTTACGGCAGCTCCAAAATTATACAACTACATTTATACTTGTGCAAGTTACGGCATTCATGCATATATGGAGAGAGTAATTGGAACGTATCTCTCGATATTTTATCTCATTTACCGCTTCAATGTTATTTTATTTTCGCCGAGCGAAACGCCTCTAGCTGAATGAAAGGTAATTGCAGGCTGCGCAACGAAGGGTTCGCTTTAGGGAATAATTGTGCGAATATAGCGGAGCCTCTGGGAGTGTTTAATGTGAGGCCACGCAGAGCGGCGTTTTACTGGCTCGGCGCGTTATGCTTAATGCTGGACCAAGGACGAAAATTATCTCGGTAACGAGTTTCGTAAAAGCGGCGATGGGAACTAATGAGACTGAGGTCCCGCCGACTTGTTGTGTGAATATTTTTATAGGGTATAACTTTAATTTTGAGAGGGAACGATTAATTTTAACGGTAATTTTACCGTTCTAGGTAAACGCAAGAGAATGGGCCTTTGAGTAGTAGACGAAGTGCGAGCGCTGGTTATGTTAAAAGCGTGGTGGGGGCAAAAGATATAACTGTAAGATAAAAGCATACTCACCGATCTTGTACGATCCCCGGCGACACATGGGACTAGAAACTCGGACACACTGCACACCACTGAATATTTAAAATAATGAAAAGCCCGAAGAGAATTCCTGGGGCGTTCCCTTTTAAAATTGCACTGCACTTGGGAGGTTTTACTGCTACTGTGCAGGTCGGTCGAGCAGATATTCGTAAGGCCAGGATAAAAGTCTCGTAAAGACACTGGTTCCTGAAACAACACTCGAAATAAACACTGGCTAACATCGCGGCTACAGGCGATACACTCAATTTAAAATATTTGAAACGCGGCGTCGTCTCTCATGTATTTATAAAATACAAATAAAATAAACATCTAAATCGCTTCGACTTTTATTTCACAGCTCAATAATTCGCGTTTGTAATGTATTCGATGCTTCCAATAATAATATTACATGATTATGCCGAAATTATACCTATGCTATTGCCACATAATTATTATACTAAAAAATCTTCCATTACCTATAAGATAACATTAATTTACTTTAGTTTGAATTAAATTTTATTATAATTTTATACTTATTGCTAATTTAGAAACAAATCATTATTTTTTATGAAGGGATATTGCGTATACCTACCTATTGAACATAAATATTCATTAATATTATCTATTAAGTTTATATTATTTTTCTTTGATATTAAACTACAGAATTCTACATGGCTAAATTCACATACTTTTCAGTTTTCCTAATAAATTCATTCTAAATTCTCCCCTGTTCTCTATGTACCTACAACACACACTAGTTTACGTTACTTCTACATATATTTACTTAAATATGAATAGTAGGTGTTAGTATGAGTATCAAAATTCAACTTTTATATCTAAAACGTCTAAGTCCATTAACATCTAATTCTTTAAAATATTTTATGAAATTTTAGTCAAAGATTATCTATCTAGGCCAGTACCTACTTAAAGAAACGGTACAGAAATGCGGGTAGAAAAAGTTAATATAATTAATTCTAATTAGTAAGCGGTAGGTGAGTAAAGAACTCAATAAATAGGAACTGCTAGGGATCGGAAAAACGTCAATGTACCGAAACGCTAATCTCATTCCACTAAATCCGGATTAGTGACGTACCGTCATGTAGCATTTGAATAATTCTGCAGTTTCTATTTAACAAAAAATAAACTGAACTTTTCATCCATAGTAAATGGAAATATAACTCAAAGGTGACGAGGAAAAAGTCTACCTCGCAAACGTTACTTGAAAAGTTCACTCACATATTTATTTTACCCGAAATTTATATATTGTTTGCATACCTAATTATATATATTATTATGTATATTACATAAGCGAATTGTACGTTATGTCTTTAACTAATCCTGTTTTTGAGCTTCTTCTTAAATAACTTAAAATACATTAGCATACAAAACGTTTAAGATATTACAAAAAATAAGTTCAGTTTACTGTACAAGAATGCCTTTACAAAATTAAAAAGCGTTGGGTTAATACAATTAACTTTAACATTGAATTGTTAAAATTTTGCATAAAATTATTTAAAACATTTGACAATTGTTTTTATCATAAATTACCTACCTGTTTTTACTTCAATCTCAATTCTAAATTGTTTGAATATAAACCATCACTTTTGTTTTTATCTATCAGTTTATGCAGGCATCAAGTAGACACTACCTAATTTATGGATTTTGCTAAAACTTGACATAATGAATGAACACTAAAATTATTCTACAACAAATAGGCTCTTGGCCAACAGTAAATAACGAATTCTTTGTTTACATATAGCATGACATCATAAACATTTACTTAGCATTAGTATGCCTGATATGTTGTAAGTATAGATACAATGTAAAAATATCTTTTGAATAAACCAATAACAATTTTGGCCATGATATCATCGTCCGTTGTATCCAATCAAAGACAACATTATAATAGTTATTATGCTCTATTGTAATATTGACTGGTGAAGTTGGTCAATTTTAATATACCTCTTTCAATATCTACCATAGATTTGCACATAGTAAGATACCTACTTAAAATTATAATAAATTAGAAGGTCTTTTGAATTGAAAATATTTCAAACGAAATACTTACTTAAACATTGCAAGAATTTAAATCAATATCATGAGACCCCTATGTTAGAGGAGTAGACCTCATGTTCTCAAACCAGTTACCTACCCCGTTTATCCAAGGCGAATTGAAGTGTTTCAAACATTGTTAATATCGGTGTGGTTTTATCGAGATATTTTCCTTCATATTTAGCACTTAATAACTATAAGTCTATGCACATTAGGTCATAAAAACTGACTGAGTAGTGCATGTACGTACGTTTGGAAGTCAGATCATCAGAATGAGACTCAAGTATCTTAGTCACTATTTTGCCAAAAAATTAAATTATTTATGAATACCTCGGTTACATTCCAGACCAAAATAAGTTTTACTTAATTGACTAATAGAATATGCTATGATATAATTTTTGGGTAAGAAATGTTCATGAGATATCTACCTACTTACAGATTAGAAAATTGTATTAGCATAAATTCTACATTAATAAGTATGTTGATTGTGGCTTTTTGCTTAATAATATTCTAAATTTTCATATATTTATCTAAACTCATCCGCGATAATGCGGTTAAGATGCAAAACAAACTGCAAATTGGGAGCAGTCATGCACAATGTCATTAGTTTTGCATAATCAAATCGGAGGTAGTTTACATGCAAATGACACCGATGTATGTACCAAAATCAGTTTAAGCTAACAGTATTCTTGGTTGATATTGTAGGTATATTTATATAACTGGTTTAATGGGAGCATTTACTTAAGTTTTTTTGCAAAAATTTAATAAGATTTCCCATATTTTCTGCCTATGCTTTTTGTTCATTGCCTATGTACATTAATATTATATAGATAAAATATTAATTTACATACATTTACATTTAAAGGCATATGTAAGAAACTCTTTGACACTACCCGTGATCAGAAGGCTAGCTCATATTTCGCACACTCACAAATAAGTATTGCCATACAGCGCGGCAATGCAGCCAGCCTTCTGGGCACGCTCCCCGTTGGCAGTGGTCTGCTACTTAGTGAGTGTATTTTAGTTTCGATGTTTTTGTTTTTTTTTTTTATTTACATAGTCAATAAACAATTAGGTAGACCTAATATATTCAAGTGTTATATTATGTTATATATGATGTCTTTTAATTTTCTTTCAATATAACGCTTAACTAGGTACCTACTGTTGATAAAGTATACGTAGTATTACGATGTCCTTTAGTTATAAAAATCATTGCATTCTAAAATCTATTTGGGGTTCAATCTTACCACATATTTATTGACCAAAAGAAGAATGGCCGATGCGAAGTCTTAAAAGTGTAATTTAAATACTGAATGTTAAAACGTATTCAAATTTCTGAAATTAAAATCAATGTTTATTCTTGATTATGCCTTACGGACAAAAGATAGTATTTTAGATATATTCAACAAATAATTCAATATTCTATGATCGTATGGAATATGAAATTTATTTAAAATTCTTGAATGTCATTGTCCTCTATCTTTGAGAAAGATAGTTAGATACTAAATTTACGCGCGACTCGGATAAGATTTGACCTTATCCGAGTAACGTCTTTAGTATGTTTGTTATTAGTAGTTGATATAGTGACGGAAAAATAAATATACCTACATAAACTGAGGAATTCATTTAATTCTTATCGAGTTAAGGGCCGATTTCTTAATCAACATATAAAAGTTATTTATAGAATGAAGTATAAAATGGAAAAATCAAAAAAGTCAGTTCCACGAATGAAAGTATTAGCTGGTTTCACTTTCGAATTCACTCAGGTTATAATTTTTTCGACTAATAACTTTTGTCTGCTGATTAAAAAATCGGCCATAAGACTAAATTTTACTTCCAAATGCTTAGATAAGAACAACGCTACAAGCGCTTATATTAAAGCGTTAGGATTATTTGTATGTATAGCGACTATTAAATATAAGTACCTACCTATAAGTAGATACTTTATCATTTAAGTCAGCATTTAAGACATTTTAGCGTTCAGGTTATGATAAAAAATAAACATTTGTAATATAAATTTGATAATGAATTTAAATTACTTATTAAGTTCTGAGTAGCATTTTAAGCTCTTAGAATATGGCCATAAGTCTTTCAATTATTTTATTAATCAGGAATCTTTTTTCCAGAAAAATCTGCCAAATACAAACAAAGTTACGTTTTGAAGCTTAGTAAAGTAATAAGTTAGTATGAGAACTTCTTGTTAATATTTGTTATTCAGAAAGTGTCATAGGCCGTAGTATACACACACCGGCGCGTTGAATGTTAATAAGACGAAGCAAAGTAACTGCGGTCACTGCGGGGTGGTTTGTTATTGGACAACACGAAGATGGCTAATACTAGACGGAGACGTGTTTCTGTTTGACTATGTTATTTTGGGCTTTGTTTTGGTCGAAATATAATTACATCAGGTAAGGCCTACAGAAAGCCTATATCACACGACTCATTTCTGTCTTACAATTTGAATGAGGCAACCAAAGTGATTCCAGTTAACATAAAACTGAGTCGTTCAATCACATTGAATATCGTTGTATCCTTATAGTCTGCGCCTTTCAACCAAATTCATTCAATTTGGTTGTCCCATGTCCTATTAGCATGTCACTATTTTTGAAATTGCTATATTTCGAAAACGTAAAAAGACAATTAGGTAAGTTAAAGTGCAATAAAAAATCAGCGTGAAATTTGCAACAGAAAATTATATTTTCTATCTTATTTAAAATGATTTTTCGTAATTATTATGACTTACTTGTAGGTATACATACTATTTTCAGTGCTTAGTAGCAGCGACTATACTATTCTTTTCTCTACGACTCTACACTTTTAGAAGTGAAACTTCTTTAGAATCGTTCTGATTTGAAACTCGATGAAACGAAAAAGCGACGCTAAAAAGAGATAAACACATAAATCTATAGGACTAAACCGGCGAGAGAAAGAGATACGAGTTTTGTATTATGCAGCACAGATTAGAGATGGAGAATCAATAAGACCGATGATTAAATATAGGTCCAATTTGGACCGAAATAAAACTTATAATAATATGTTTAGACTGTTTTAATAGTGAAAAATTGAAAGTGATACTTAAGAAGTTTATTTTGTTTTATAATATGTTGACGGATGTAGGCTAAAGGAATTATATTTATATTAATAAAGCTTAGAGAAGAATTATCTATGAGTATATTCTTTGAAGTTTCATTTCTACTGCGTGTGAACTGCACACACATAATATTTTTTCTTACTTTACTGTTCTGGTCTAATATGCATACTGTTACAATTACCAACTTACCAAGTATTTAAAATAGAGGGATATATGTATCCTAAAAAAATATCTAGCAAGATTACCAAATTGTGAAACCCCTCAAACGTCTTCAGACAAGCGTAGTAGATAATCGTTCATTCCCCTATAAAATGTAATGTTTCTTGAATGCCCCGCATAATTTAATTATGTCACTTTCATCAAGTAAAGGTCCATTGGGTTATAATAGATGATACTGTTAATTATTATTTGTTATTTTTAAAGGAACAAGAAAACAAAACATTTTCATTCGGTATCAATATGAGCGGTATGCTGGGCCATTAAATTCTTGGCCGGTTGAAAATCGAGCGCGTGTCGACAGCGGATTGATATACGGCGAGCAAACGCGTGCTGACTCACAACTATTGGTTGTCGGTATACAGTACTGGTTTATGTAACAAGCGGTTAGCGTGTTATATCAAAACTCTATTTAAGTTTAGGTTTAAATAATAAGCGTTTAGCGTGTAATATGAGACTGCTTTGAAACTGTAAATAACCTTCTTTGTATACTTTGTAGTTTTAAATTGACTGTTCTTAAATCTAATACTCCCAGAAAATTAATAACAGTACTATATAACTATGGTAATATCTCATTTAAATACTTTAAACTAAACACCTTTTTATCTACATTTGTGAATCCCTTGTTAGATATGCGAACTCAATATTAATTTTCTAACAACAATAGTACACATAGATACGTGTAACATATGTTATCTATAGATACCTCGCTTTAATTTTTTTATATTTATAAACCTTACAATCTTTTTAGTAATACATTACTAATTGACACTTGACATCTTTGTCTTCCGTGATGACGGCTACTAAAAAGTGGCCAAAACGTCAAAATAAAAATCAAATCAAATGCAGTGCATAAAACCATCAAAAGGTAGATAGTTTTAACGCTTTAAGTTATTATGTGTATTAGTCGCCAAAACTTAAAAAATACGATAAATATAATGTAAAGTTAGATTAACCACGTTAAATAAAAGAAAGAAATTACGTATACTTATACATTTTAAGAATAACTTGATGAGCAATATTTTAACATTATCTTCTTTTTGTTCGTAGATATAATTTAGTAACGATTCTACATTGCAGCTATTAAACACACACAGGCCAAATGTAAGGAAGAAAAGTCGCTAATTTCGTATTTTTTTTAAATTATTAATACATAACACACAGAAGTTATAAAATTATTTTTATCTTTCAAATATGCCCAGTTGAAGTAAAACTTTTTCAATGTACAGGTCTCATTTTGTACTTTTTTTTCAATATGAGTTTAGTTCTCTGTAAATGACCTCCAATTTAAAGAAAATACAATAACTAGAAAGTAGTTAAAAAAATGTACTTATATCCCGAAGAAGCTTGTGACTTGTGCCAAACACAAAGTGTGCTTATACGTGGAATTTTTACGTAAACTCGTCGATAGTAAGCTACACCACCTACGCTTGATGAAAATTTATTTGAAAACCTTTGAAACGGTCTTATATTTTATACTATTATGTTAAGCATCGATACGAATATTATGTTTTGAACGTAGTATTATCATAAATAAGCTGCATAAAACATTTCTTAGAACTTTTTTAAAAAAAGCTATCCCGCTTCTAAATACCTACGTACTAATTTTATTATAATATATATTTAATATAACATAATAAATATTTTTAGTCAGTCGTCAATATTTTTATTTAAAATACAGACAGGCATTTCTCCGCAAGGCGTTGAGCTCTTAATAAGTTACATAATCTAATCAAATCAACGTTATGTATTCAAGACATAGTTTTGGGGTTGGGACGTATAAAGTACGGTGTACATATGTTTTGTTCTTGTAGAGATCTCAAAAATTGATTGAAGTAAACAATTATGAAGCTATATTTTGTGTAAGTTTATTGGAAATAATATTACTTTTAATTAATTACGAAGGTGGCAATTTTTGAACTATTATTTTATTGACGGCCGTAATAATGTAGTTTTTAATATATTTTACAGTTTTCTGATCAAGTATGCATATTTTTACATCTATTATGTGCTGACTATTTATCGCTTGAGATTTGCGTGGCAAATATACCGTCTTTCCTTTGATTGGAGCGACCTGCGCCTAGCGATGGCATGTTTAGGGGAAAATTACAATATAGTCACTGTCTTATATTCTATTATGCATTCAATCTTTTTGCAAGAAATATTTATTATTCCTATTTTTCTTATAACTATTTCAAACTTTTGTTCATATCATGAGATATTACAGAAGAATTGCAATCAACTTGTGTACTTCTTAGAGATTTAATTCGGAATAATGAGAGAATAAAGTGAAGAAACAGCGGGTTGTTTTAGGGCAAGCGCACAGTATGCAGCGTCGTCACGTAGTGGGTACGCGTCGGGCATAGCGTCGCCGCGACCAATCTAAATAATTGACCCGCCGTCCGTCCGCCTGTCCGCCCCACTGTGCAGCTCTTACGAACTATAAACGAATAGACACGACCACATATCAAAAGTTTTTTAATCACAATTCAATTGTGCAATTGGCATCGCCTTTTAAATTAATATTTGGGCATACACTGTCTTACAAATTGCTTGCTGGTACATTGTGCCTTTCAAAACACGTAAAGATTATATCAAAATGAGATATCGCTCTCAATAAGTTTAATAATAAGATTTATAGTTGTATATTTTTGAAGTTCATTATAATTTTTGTGCTCTTGTGTAAAATTTCTTATCAAGCACTAGACAGTTTTTAAAATTGCACAGCTGAGTTGTTGATAGCCATTACCATGTGACTATGATCACGTGACTATGATCATGTGACTATTATATATCGCAGTCCAATCTGCACATAGACCTCCCCAAGTTCGTGACACATACGCCACTCCTCCGTTATCCACATCCAGGTTAGACCGGTAAACTATTATTGCTTATGAATAATAAAAATCTCACGTACCTAATTCAAACATTTTGCGTAACTTATATGAATATACTATATCATCCTTTACTCACTTCAATCATATATTAGATGCCTTTTTTGGTCTTACTTCACCGAGCTCTAATATTTTATAAACATGATATTTTCAGATAATAAATATTATAAGATTATATACATAAAACACTATTTCATATTTTCAAAAATTATTTTGAAGCCATTTGAAACAAAACCGTGTCTGAAGAACTACCATACGACTATCTAACTATAAAAAACATTTAAATTAATTTAATAGAAATTAAATTCAAATGTAAAATATAACAGTAACCCTGGAAGCTTGTGGAAAATACACGTAATGGATTCACGCATTTTCCGCCTACTTAATGAATCATGTAAGTAATGTCTCACCATCTTGATTGTCAAACCAATGACCACCGTTGGCACCCCATTGAATATTATATAAGTACATTGTAATATCATTTAGATTTTATTTACTATTAAACTTTAATTATTTAAAATATATTTTTAACTTGAACACCGATTCCACACCTTTCACTTTTCGTGTATAACCGTAAAGGGTGGAAGTAAGAAGTAAAAAGAGGAAAAAAGTGTATTATTAGTCTCTTACCGAAATGGAATTGAAACATTTCGCTAAGAAAATTTCAGCAAACATTCATTTCGCTTTACTTAGCGAAAGGCGAGCATTTCACTCTCACCTACAAAACACAGAATATCCGCGAGTAAAAACGCTTTTTGTAACTTATAAAATATTTTATCTATTTTACGTGCACTGAATTTGATATTCAAAGGAAATTTCTGTAAATTAAACTCATTCTGAGCGCTCTCAATTTCTGCAACTTTTAAACATAGGCTCGGAAGTTATTAACTTTAGAGCAGGGAGTAAAAGTAATGGAAAATTACTTGAAGATCTTGAATTTCTGGATCTCGACTCTATTACGGTGAAGGTACCTAATCTTAAAGATAAAAGTTTCATAGCTTTAGAAATCCAAATAAGGTGGTCTTCAGCTAAAAAGTGGAATTTTATATTTATCGTCATTTATTTTTTAGCAAAATTTCAAAAACTTTTAATAACATTATTAATAGCAGTCAAATAAAAAATGATGTATTCTATAACCAAAACGAATGTGATGTTTCATTGTATCCAATTTTAAATAAAAGTATATAGGGTGGTTCAAACCAAATCATCCAATTTCATTCCGTCATAATCACACGTCTAAACATCAAATACGCTTTTTATGACATTCGAAGCCGTTAATATTCGGACCAATCGTGTCAGGCCATTTCAAAAATCGAACTGTCAAATGTCGATATAATGAAGACTTTATACGTTTTTACGCTTTCTTTGACGACGCCGCCAAGACGAATGAAGGAAAGGTAAAATAATAGCAAAGCCGTGGATGGGGCCAGGCTTCATTGTACAGCCATCCTAAGGGCAAAGTTACGACCGCGACAGGTGTGATGCCGAATTAACTTCTTATATAAAGTCGCTTTTTATACAACACCGACGGCTTAACGAGGCCGGGGGATCATCGTAATGAAACGCGAGGTGTCCCGGACTTTTCTCCGCTCGACCTCTTTTCCCGGGTTAATTAAGATCTTTCGAGGATTAAACGTTATTTCTCAATAAATATCTAGTAATCAAAAATTATGATAATATGAACATTCATATGCTCGATGTATTCTAACGAACGACCGACCTGCACGGGTGGTAGTCTCATCGTGGTTTGATAGCATTGTACCTGCAACAAAATATGTACGATTAAAATACCAATAGCGAAGGGAATGTTTATTCACTAATATAGGAAATCGATGTCATCGTAAAATGTGCTTGATACACTGATCGAACGTACCAGAACTTGTTCCATTTTGTGTTAGAAGCTTTTTTAAGTTCGTTATCGCAGCGGTCGTTGAACTTTTAATTCCGATTTCGAAATAAAAAAACACACAGACATCCAGTTGCATGTATAGAGTTACACTGATCGAGACACCAGCCAGTGTTACTCATGTGAAATAATCATGTATCATTTAATCAAGACAGCGGATGCATTGAGACGGGTATCATTGAACTATACTGGAACATATGGTTGTGTTGTACCTGCGACATCAATATTCATGATGCACTGATGTCAGGCATAAGTAGCTTTATAGGGGTATCTTTTACGCAAACGAGCATTTAAGTCGAACCATCGCAATAAAGCGGATGCACCTATTTAAATAATAATCAAACTTTGTTTTATATGCAACTAGCGTAGCAAAAGTAATACTATATGACTGCCGTATATTTTTTTTTAATTTGTAGCTCTCATTTATACTAATTATGTCTTTAATGGTAGGCATATAGAAATTTACTTAGAGATGAAATAATCTCTAAAATACAAAAGGATGTAGGTATCATAAGATACAAGATAAGTATATATATATATATATATATATATATATATATATATATATATATATATATATATATATATATATATATATATATATATATACATATATATATACATATACACACATATATATATATGTGTATAAAATACAAGATAGTTATTTAATTGTTGTAATGTGTGGTTAATTTCTTCAAGTAGAACAATCATTTTCAATTGAAGTATAACAATCTTTTTGATATGCTACATAATCTGATACTTTGAATTTCATTTTTTTTTTTTTTATATTTTTGAGTTATTTTATAGTTGGATTAAATAAACTGCAATACCATGTCAAAATTTAGTTACAATTTTAACTATTCGATAATATGTATTTTTTATAATTTTACTTTTTTAGTGTAATTATATTTTGCTTATATTTCTTAAAATTCTACAAAATCATAACAGACGTGTGACGTTTAAAGTCAGAAAATATAATCAAACATGAATTGTTTGTTGTCGTAACGAGTAACATAAGCATGACAAATATTATTCGCACGAGCAGAGTGTAATAATGAAAGCGCGCCTGTTACGATTCGGCCATAAAAATCCGAAAGACTGAGGGAAAACACAAGCATAAATTATCAAATTTATACTCAAATAATGAATTTATCGGTTGCAGCGATACCTAAAGCATAAAACCTAATTGAACTGCAGAAGAATGTCATCGTGTCGATAAAATTACGATTCATAGAGGCGCCAGATGTAGCGCGTCGGTTTATTACCCACGCGCAAATTGAAAACACTACTGTGCGAGACAATTGCCGCAAAGTTATCGTTTTTCTATTAAAAATTGATAGGTGAACAACAAAAAAATACACACCCAGATGTTTAACTCAATATAAACATCTAACAGCCTGATCACGAACTCGTTGCTAAAGCGACAGCTGAGCGCGAGCTGACGAGCGACAAAAATAAAAGTATTAAGATTTATGAAAGATGCCACGAGTTAGCGCGCTTGCCGCAAAGCTCCGTCGTATCGCTTGTCGCATCACTCGTCGCTAAGCCCTGGGTCATGGCCGGTCCGTTAGACGTTAGTTATAGGTAAAATTAATTAGATAATGTTCTCAAAGGTTTAGCATAATATTTAAATTTACTTACTACTAACTTAGCCCTATCTATGATATTTGACGCAGCACAAATATTTTTAAGTACCTAGGTATTTTATATTTTTTAATTTTGACATTACAAAAACAACAATACTCACTATTATTATGTTGGTGTATTATAATACACCAACATAATAGGCACACTTTATTGTCTTGAGACTTAAGGTGGTACAATGGGCGTTACTTGATTTTTAAATAGTATTACTGCACACGATTTTGATCAAAAACAATTTGTCAATGTTAATAATTCATGATATTCAAGTTCAACAAGAAGCTCAAATCAAATTGTTGGTGTTTAAATGACGCTACACATAAATTAGCTTCGAGACGTTTTTGCGTTTGTAGTAGTGTACCTACTGTCAGCACAAATAAATAAACTAATATTTTTATATATTTTTATAAGCAGGTAGTTAATATGAAACTAAAAATATTACAATAAAACTACGTTCTAACGGTTTTAAGCGCGGTAATTTATTTGATTTTTATTATTCCGAAGTTTCGGCCGTGATCACGGAAGACAAAGATGTCAAGTGTCAATGAGTACCTATTTTTAAAGTTTCATTTAGCCTACCGCCAACTTGTTCATTTTAATTTATTTGGTTTTAATTTTGTTTATGGTTACTATTTACTCTATGGGAGCCTAATCTAATTTACCACCGCTTAGCAACATGTTATGGCTTGAAGAGAAGAAGCGTGATTATGGCCACTGAAAAGTGGCCAAAACGTCGGAATAACAAAAATCAAATAAATTACCGCGCTTAAAACCGTTAAAACGTACTTTTATTATGTATATAAATCGCGAAAACTTAAGAAAATATTATACTAAAAATATTAAACAATATTAAAATAATAAATATTAATATCAAACACATTTTTTAATGATAAATTCAAGGAAATTTAAATTTCAACTTTAGAAGTCCTGTGAATATACAAATATTATTACAAACGCAAAAACGTCCCGAAACTAATTTACCTGTATTACGAAGTTTTTATAAACAAATTGGAAGGTCGTATTTCTCTAAACAGTGACGTTTTCGACACAAAACACAATTATTGCTCTAGAATTGCTGAAAACCAAGAAGTATCTTCGGATTCTTCTTCATTTTTAATCAGATTTATCTACATCTCTTTTATTTGACTACACACCAAAACGTCAGCCTTTAAATTCCCGCTGAAATCTCTCATTTGGACATTCGTTACATCAATTAAAGAGTAAAAGTGTTTGTTGTATTTGCAGATGTAATACATAATTCGTGTGCAAATTCGTATTCAGCGCTAACATGACAAATTAAATAGCGTTAATTTACAGCCTGCGTCAGCTTGTATCTTTTCTCTTAATCTAATTAGGTATAGAGACCGTTTACAAATCTGTCAAATTAAGTAGAACAAATAAACACGAGCCAACGCGCATCGCGAAATATTCTTTGGTCTTTAAATTTCCTAAATACATGCGGGTCTTATAGTCATATCCAATTTACTTGAAAACATCTACGAGACAAGTTTTACCAATCATCATAAGTTATTTTTTATGCTTGTTTGTCATAGTTTAACATAAACAAAAATATATTTATTTTATTGGATACCCGAACCCATATGAGAGATATTGGCCAACAAGATGTAGGAGAGGAAAATATCTCGCAATACACGAGCTTGCTAGTACTTTCGCAGTCGTAACACCAAGGTTTCGTCAAGGTTCCAGTGGAATATTTTTC
Organism: Dendrolimus houi; assembly: GCA_039645545.1. Lineage (NCBI taxonomy): Eukaryota > Metazoa > Arthropoda > Insecta > Lepidoptera > Lasiocampidae > Dendrolimus > Dendrolimus houi. Next base: position 14,576,729 of record CM077125.1, on the reverse strand, counting down.
GTACACATCTTGTCACTATTGAAGATATATACCTACCTACACGCTACTTTGTATGTATGAAAAACTAAAGTGACGTTACAGGTACAATAATAGTAATATTTTTATACTTAAAGTAATTTATTTTTCTATGTATTCTAATAAAATGTAAACGAAACATACAAAATATAATTATTATCATGTTAATAATATTAATAGTTTTTATTTCAGGTAACAGACCCACAGTTTGTTCCATCTAATAAAATATATTATGTTATTTACCTACCTATCTATATAAATATAAAATTGAAAAATACAAATTTACAAAATAAATGATAGCGTCCTTTCTTATTCTGATTTAGGTGTACCTAATAATAATACTCTCTGAATTTTTTTGGTTTCCAGCGACTGAGATAGAAGTATTATGATTATAAAAAATAAAATAAACGAAGGCCATACGAAGCTAGCATCTCATAAGTACTGGCGTCCATCGGTGGATACAGCGTTGTAAACCAGTAAACCCCGCGTGGTCAACGAATGAACATCGCATATACCACGCATTTCCAAGCAGTCTATCAGCGAAAAGTACTAGGTCTATATCTGAATCACTCCGAGCAGCGGGTTGTCACCGAGTGGATCACTCGTCGTCTACACGTGGATAGCACCCAGAGATGGTCAGATGCCCGGTGGATATATTCAGCTAAGACCTTAAAGGTCTTAATTTCAAGCCGCTCGTGTGCTCGTATGTGTCTTACATAGGTAACTAACCAAATTTAGCCAGGAATGTGTGATCAAAATTCGACACGTCAAAACGCCACCACAATAGTAACAGGAGGGCTGGCTTATTCTCGTGGCGTTTGCCATTCAGTTTGTTGGTTACAGGTACAAAACTCTTATAGATCACAAGTACGACATTCGAAAGTAATAGGTTGGTATGTATAGTTCGCTATGACATAAGTTGTTAGATATTTCATCTACCTACGTTTGTGCATAATGAATGAATGTCGACTCTTGTGCCTACAACAGGATCCTGAATATTAATTCTTGTAATTTATTCTGTCTTTCTTCTAAGTACCTATCTTTTGATAAACTAGTTTTACTCTATTTTATTTGGAGATTAATTAATATAAACATATTAGTATACCTAGTAATTACATATTGATCAAAGTTTCTGTAACAGAATATTAAGCTTATAAAAACTTAAAATATGTGCTCAATATCTCCTGTTAATATTTCTTCTTTTGCTTCTTACATATTATTGAAATTTTATAAAAAAAGTATCTATAAAACTATATAAAATTATCATTTCAAATACACTTGTGTTTAAATAAGTAATGTTAGTATAATGTCGTGTAGTAATTAAAATATAAACTTGATTTAAAATAAACCCCGATTCAGTAAACTTTTATAATACACTTTTCATTAATACAACCCGCCTTTAAATTGAAGTACCAACATTTTGAGTTCATATTCAGAAAAAAAATGTTAAATTATAGAATTAATTTTTAAACCTATACAAAACATAATTATCATACGTACTTACTTATGAAACTAACGTAATAGCAATCGAATATATAATAACTTAATGGTAATAGACCGCAATAATAAATAAATAATTAAGTATATTGTATATAATTGACAAAATACCTAATATAGACCTAATCCTAAGATTCAAACATGGAATACCGTGTAAATTCCATTTTACCTATTCACGAAGATATAGACCTGTTCCGTACTTTACGGGCTTCCCTTTGTCACGCGAATGTGTAATAACAAGAGCACATGTCCAGTGTTTTCGTAGACAAGTGCGTTGTATTCATAAATAAATTTCGTTTTTTATCTGTGCTGTAGATAGAACATATTTGGGTTGCCAGCAGGTGGATTGTAAAAATCTCGGTCTAAATTCAAAATTACTTATATTATGTTGATTTTCCAAAGTAAGAAAATACACATTTTAACTTTGCGTAAGGGACTTTGTTAGTTCTTTACTTGTTCATTCTTCATTAAATGGACTGGCCGCCATTAAATTTGGTATACCTGTTATGTACCTACTTTAAGAATAAACATAAAATACTTTTCTCCCCGAATTGACATAGATCTTCGAAAATAGGTATTTCGAATTTGCTCAACCTATACTGATTGAACGTTAATTATCATGTTTAATTAGTACTTAGGTCGTAGTAAACGTCTGTCTAAAATTAATGATCTAATATATATAGCACTTAACAACCATAAGAATGCACTTTTAACTATTAAAATTTGAAAGAGTTTCCATGATTTCCTTCAAGTAAATTTTGATGACGAGCCCAATTTGATGTTTAATTAATGTATGGTAAATAGAACACTTTTTCAAAAACAACCTTTTCCCTTAGCTTGTCGTTTGACATTCCTTCACATAAATTGACCCTTACAAGCTATACTATGATTTGGTATTATGATACAGAATGTGAATTTGGTATTATGTACAGTTTTTCCAAAATTAGCTGATTCGATTCTTGACAAGGGTAATTAATTGATTTTTCAAAAGTCTAATGATACCACTTTAGGTTTCGTCATAATCGGCCTCGAGACTCCTTTGAGTATTTTTTGGCCCTGAAGGCTGACGTGAAAAATTAATTCTGTATATTATAGTTGTCAAGCTATACCAGTTTTGCTATACAGGTTCGAAGGTTGGGCCACTAACGTCTCCACTCAGTTGAGATGAAAATGTTGTGGTGTTACAAGAATGGATAAGGTGAGAAATAAGTACACACGGGGATCTTTGAAAGTTGCAACCGTGACTGAAAAATTGACAGGAAGAAGATTAAGGTGGTATGGATATGAAAGATGAAAATCATGTGACAAAACGAATGTTAAGCTACAAGATGGATTGGTACATATGTAAAGGTAGATCAAAAAAGAGATGAATGGATTGTGTGAAGGATGATACGATGAATTGTGGTGTAACAGAAAATGTATATCAGAATAGAGTACTGATGTGGAAGGAAAAGACATATTGTGCCGACCCCAAATAATTGAGATAAGGGGAAAGAAAAGAGATTATAGTTGTAAATCCTGAAAAGGATATAAAATTAAAACATTTGGCAAGTACCCAAAATGCGACAATATTCGGTAAGAATACAAATTTGGCAACCCTGATAGCCATAGAGTAGCAAAGCCGGTCCGCCTCATGCAACAAAGTAACGTATTGATTGGGCGAGCGCCGACCGGGCGGAATTGAGCCGCCCCGTACACTGCCGTTCTATTTTCGAATCTTTCGATGCCGAACAAATTATTATCATCCGACACTATCGAACCGGTCCGCACGCTTAATTTTGTACGATTTTAAAACCAAACGTGCCGTGTCAAGGCAGCAAAGCGCGCTACTCTTATAAATCCATTTAAACAATGAACTCATTATTGAACTCATTTATTCTTGTCATGAACTCTAAATTATTATGTTGCACATCACTATTGTTACAAATGGCTATAAATATACCTATGTATAAAATTATAATAACGTTCAATGAACTGTGGCTAAGGCCGATATTAGACTGTTCATTTCTGTCTTTCAATTTCGATGATCGTCTGATATCAATATAAGAGTACGACAAATATTTAATACAGCCTATGAACAGCTCCATTCTTACAAACTCATAATCATATTCCGTTGTTTAGTATTTTGTAGATAGAAAAATGTTTTAGGTATAATACCTATGTACAATGTACATAGCTGTTGTCGAAATATCACTTTACTCTCTACTCTGACTAGCTCAGCCAGGACAGATCTATGTCTATGTATTGTATATATACTAACTAGGTAATCTTTGCAGATAGCTCTTACAACCATGGACCGTAACCATCCACCCTAGCTCTGTAATCACACCTAGTTTCGTGAACTACGCAATAAGTTAAACGCCAAACTATGCTTTTACAGAAAATCGGTATTAATTGTCTTTTGGATAATTAACCGCCATCACCCCTAGAATGTCACACTTAACTTCATCTTCTTATTCATATTGAGTTAATTTAAGTTTGAAGGAGTCTTTATAGTTCTTAAAGAAATCTTCAAACTGCAAACTCTAAGTCAATATAAATAAGACCGTTAGAGTATACTCAGCCTTTACCGAATACAAAATTATTTTATATCCCTTTACGCCAACGCGTAGAATGAATACGATGGTAAGATTAGTACAAAACTAATAAATGAGCATACCTATAGGCATACGCTAATATCCGTGAGATAATTGTTTTTGATTCTATTTAAAACCGATATATTACGTTGCAAAACATTTTACCCCCATTGGATTTAATTTTTGATCTTCAGAAAACGTTCCGTAATAAAACTAAATTGAAATAAAAGCTTCTAATTAATAACTCCCAAAGCGGTGACATCTTAACCATAAGTAATAAACATATATTCCATTTATATTTAATTATAAGGGCAACTAGTACATAAAAAAAATAGGAACAACGAGCAAATTAATAAAGACATTATAATCAAACTAAATGTTTTGTCTCCCATCGGATAGATTACATTAATGCTTTAATGTGCCTTTCATAGAGTTTAGCAACAAAGTTGTTTCTACTACATATATGGACTTTACCTATATGCATAAATGCATTTAGTAATTAATATGAGGTTATCAGAATTTTTCTCAACTCAAACAAGTTATTTTTTATATGGACGACGTTTTAAACTCGCTCAATAACGCTACTTAATCGCAAATATTGATATCTTTAAGCGGTTTAATTATTATTCAGTTTTAACTCAGATTACCAACGTAAATTATAGTTATACATCGTACGATAACAGTAAAATTCTGTGATTTGTAAATTGAATATATAGTTTGATTAGTGTCAGTATATAGAGCTTTTCCCCCAGCGTTTCTAGTGTAAATTTTGATCCATTGCCCGCCAAAAACATTCCATTATCTGAGATGGAAAGTATCCTATACTATATATATACCATCGCTGTTGTCAAAAATACAGTCACGGTATGAATAGGTTCACCAGTTCTCAAGTTGATTCATTTAACGTTCCGCAAGCACATGTTACCTTTTCAAACTAAGTCACAGAACCGACTATTCTATAAAAAAATATGTTTAACAATAAAGTTTAAAATTAGTTAGATCAATGTTGTTTGATTTTCTATCTTGTCTAAAAAAAATTATTTAGAGATGTAAAACCTTTTAATTGGTTTTAATATTTATGATAAGCCTAGTGATTATATCTTCTTTATTTATGATGATTAAAACTATTGTTAGTCTTAGTGTCTGTCATTGTCAACATTGCAATTTTCTTTTTTCACGTTTCTATATTTTATAAATGTAACAAAACGTAACATTTATTAAAATGTTGGCGGTAATGTTTCTTGTGCTCTTGCAAGCAAAAATCGACTTTAAGGTGACGAACCTTTTCATACCGCGGCTGTACATAGGTCGGTATGTAATTGGTTTATTTTCAAGGTTCTAAGAAGAAAATAAATAAATATACAAATAGGCCTATATTAGAATTTTATAGTTATATATAATGCCAATGATAGGTATAAGATTCAAACCGAACTACATTTCATTTGTAACTGCTTATTTAGTATTAAAATAGAATAGAATCTTTTTTATTATCACACAGCAATTTATAGTAATAAAATATCTGTTCCGTGAGACTGGTGCCTATGTAGATCCAAAGATTTTGTTAGTCTTTGGGTATATTTATCCAGATCTGTATTACAGGTCTCCAGTGCTCCATTCATAAATTGGTAAAATCTTTTCATATAGATCTAGCTTCCAAATCAAAACCAAACTAGTTTTAATATTGTGATTATTTCTAAATGGTTGTTAAGGTGGTTGTTATAAGTATTATTTAAAACTATAATAATAAGAATATCACTTATCAAATAGAGTACATACAAACCTAAAAAAAATTTGATTAGGATGCTAATACAACACTAAATATTCAGAAATTACGGCAAAGTACTGGCGACTAATGTAAATTGGTTTTAATCGAATGCAAAGAAAATTTTACCTTAATTAGATTTTTTATTAATTCTACAACTTAATTTAGTCGCTGATATACGATTTGTGTGCCTGTGTGGGATGTATGTGTAATTTATAACAATACCAACATGGCCGCGTATCTATTACTATCTCAGAGTAGTTATAAAATGAGCAGCTTAATAAAAATAGTTAAATATTCAAAAGAAAATTATGAATAATTTAAATTTTTCAGTGTTTAGGACTAACAATGCAATGTCTAAAAGCGATAGAAGAATGAGACTGTTTGACCAAGTCATGTAGAATTTAGGAGAATTTCAGAGTTGTGTTTTTGTATTGGGCAAGTGTCAATGTTAATGTTCTCCCATGGTACCTACAGATGTAAAAAAGATAACCAATGTTTCTGGATGTTTGTTTGTTTCTTCTTCAGAGCCTTTAAATTAACCAATTGTCATGTAATTTGGTATATCTGCGTACTTTCGTTATTTTTTGTACCTACCACCTAATTTTTTCTTCAATAAATGATTAAATTTTTAATAAAAACAATAATATGAACCTTTCTAACAATATCAATGACATTTAATACTAGTGAAGAAATTCAGATTATCCTCCGAATATTAACCAGAAGAATTGCTTTATACAAAAATTTGACGTGTTGTCATACGTGTAATAAACTTTACATTTTTCACAAGATATCGGCTCTAAAATGAAAACAAAAATCATAATCCACCAGAAAAGTATGAAATAAATGTAATATAATATTTAATTAGAAATATAAAAAAGCTTTCTGGCGATTAATCTGAAACTCTTAATTATATATCTACTATCTAATCCAAAATATCTACAGCCAGCGGTAACATGTCACGTTGAGACAGTAAAATATTTGACACGTGGCCATCATTTAATTTTGTTATGCCTGTATTTTTTTTAACGTTTATTTATCGTGTTTCTTAATAAAAATACATTGTTTTTTATGATAAAATTATTTTATGAATATTTCAAGAAAATATATAAAAATTATTTTTAAAATAGGATTTGATATGTGTAAAATTTTACATATAACTATACTTATATATTTAACTAGCTGTGCACGCGACGTTGTTCGCGTGGAATTTGTTTTCAAAACCCCCCGATTTTGAATCATTCTTCATTGGTGCTCCGCTCCTATTGGTCTTAGCGTGATGATATATATATATATAGCCTATAGCCTTTTTCGATAAATAGGCTATCTAACACTGAAAGAATTTTTCAAATTAGACCAGTAGTTCTTGAGATTAGCGCGTTCAATCAAACAAACAAACTCTTCAGCTTTATATATTAGTATAAGATATCATATAATTCAATGGAAGACGTGAATATTTAACAAGGTCTAACCGGCGTCTACTATTTATCCCAAGCAGTTCTAATGGGATGTCTATCGAGGTGTTTTCACGTGACTTCGTCCGCAAAAACTTCCAATCTGATCTCGTGAAACTTTCTGGGACAAAAAGTATTAAGTACTATATCTTTGGTCTCTCCAGTACATATCTAATTGAAATGAAAATAGTTAACATGAATTTTAATAAAATTCGTTTAATATCCTAAAAAGTAAAGAAAAGAACATATATATATATAATTATATATAGGTATATCTAGGTAGATATGCCCAAAGATGCTTTTATGTTTATATAATAGTACTATGGCTAATTGGATTTATCTTGCTTATTTTGATTTTCCCCTATGAAAAGTAGAAATGTTAAGATACACTTCGAAAAATAGCATCTATATAAAATTATATTAAAACGGTTTCGTATCAATAAACGTAACGATCGAACAAACTATATCCAAATACAGTCACATTTATGTATAGGACAGCTACACAACCAATAGCTGCGTGTTACAGATATGAATATCCTGCAGTGGATGTGTGAAATCACGCATATGGGCCATGTTAAACAGTCCCGCATCCGCGGCAGCCTTAATAACCATGACATAACAAACTTTTAGAGAGAATTATCTACACTGATGCGACCACGATTTACAGAAACCGGCTAGTTATCTTGGGAACAAAGTAACGCTAGCTTGATATCTTAGGAATTAAAATATGTGCCATAGGAAAAATAGGAATACCAAATCTTGGGCTTTGAAGCGGACGCTCCGAAGTCAACCAGGATTCGTTTGTAAAATGAACCATTTATCATATACCTCCTTATACGTTTGGAGCAGATAGCGACAGAGAAAAATATAGGTATATTCACGTCTTATTTACCAGAAGCATAACCAAAATACATCCGTCAGGTGTTACGTAATAAAAGAGGCATGAACCTTTTTACTATGATCTATTTTCTGATACGATCCCATATCTTTGTCTTAGAGTATTAGGCTCCGAACCAATGGCGGAAGCAGATAGATACTGACGGCTAGCAATAACAATAATGCGGGAACGTTGCTGGGCGACCTGCCAGGGTTCTATCGATCCGAAGGCCCACCTCACCGACATAACTAGACCTCTGAAAAGACACACTGAACCCCCTCATTTATATACACAAATATATGATAGAGGGATACAGAGTAGCTCAAGCTAATCTGGTCTTGCAGATGTACAAGTAGGTCAGAGGGAAAATTTACAAACACTACTCCCCGCGAATGTGGATTTTTTTTTGGAAAATAAACTGAGAAAATGTTTTCCGGGTCAATGCAAATGAGGATGTTTACCGGATGGAGCAAATGTGCCCTGATATGTTTGTTCGTAATATATTCAGCCGTATTGAGACGAATACAAAACCAAGTAGCACAAAAGGGATTTTGGCAAAGATCGCTCCACTGTTAGGTACCAGTTATTTAAGTTGAAGCTTTCGTTGAATTAATTTAATAGCTGTCTTGTGAAATAATTTGAAACTATTTGTTTATTTCCGATTATACATAATTATGCAAGGAGCTCAGCATAGCCATATTTTGCAGTACTACCATATTTACTAGTGCTATATATGTGCCTACATTGGTATTTATTATAACATAGTTATATATGCTTCTATATCAATATTATACACACGAAAGTAAATCTGTGTTTGTTAAGGCCGATTTTTCAATCATCAGATTAAGAAATGAGATGAATTTCTGTTAGTGGCCTTCAAAAAACACCTATTATTATGAAATTTGGGACATGAATATTTTAGAAACAGCAGTAGAAAATAACAAATAGATATGACAATTTTTTAATTTGGATTTTTTTTTTTTTTTATGGAAGTATAGGTTTGCGTTTGACCACTGTCTCACCTGATGTTAAGCGATGAGGCGGTCTAGGATGGAGCACGCTTACCTAGAAGATACCCATTCACTCGTGACTTGAAGACTTCAAGATTGTATTTGTCAGGAAAAACAGACTCCGGCAAATTATTCCACTCTTCGGCAGTGCGCACCAGAAAAGATGAAGCGAAACGCTTGTTTCAGACTGGTGGTGTTTTGACCATGTAAGGGATATGGAATATGAAATAATTCTGTTCGATGCGAAGCCGATGTCTGTGTTAGTAGGTAAACACATAAGCATGTATATAATTATCTACCTATTTAGCAAACATATTTTATTGTAACTAATATAATCTAATTATAACAATAACTCTTTGACTAAGCTGTATAAAATAAAACAATAATTAAAAATTTTATACATAAAAAACTTACATGTAATTCGATATGACTTTTACAGATCATAAAAAGATTTATCTTCCCAATAAATCAATGAATTAGCAACCGATTCCTTCCAACATTTATTTAATTAACTTATTTTATTTCGTTATCACTCAATCATTAGCAGTAACACAGATGTAGAAATTGTATAGTCAAATCACTTGGATTATAAAATATTCATATAAGTAATCAATTAAATTTAAATAATTAAACAAAATCGTATTTTAAATTAAGTTATAAAGTATAATAGGGAGCAACCCTCAAAAATTATCTATACATAAAATCTTTTCGCATCGGCTGACAGTAACATAAAGAAAAATTAGACCACTCGTGCGTATGTATAAGATTTTTTTTTTTAACAACGATAATAAATCTTTTAAGACTCAAGTACCAACGAAACTTACTTTCGAGTTACGTCAAGTTTTCTACTTGAGATAAGTCGTACCTATCCAATGCTATACTGATTTAACCGTCCAAATTTAAAAGAACCGCAAAAAAGCGATGCATTTCCCTATTCTAGTTGATGTTCTTAGCTTTGAAGGAGGCGGAAAAGTTCAAGTTAGATTGGATGAATCTAAAGGTACTAGAGAAGGGACCCGTGGGTCGACAATCAAGCGAACTTCAGATAAAATATTTAAAGGTCATCTTAAATGGTAGCCTTTCTACACTTGGAGGAAATCAGACGATTTAAATTCTTCCTTTAAGTGCACATTTTAAACAATTATAAACAAAAGCAATTTATAATTATTCTTCATTAGCAGGATACAAAAACATGAAAATCAAAATTGTGGCAAAACAATTTAAAAAGCAAATGGTTAAAGAGGTTTGAAACTTTTTTAATAATTGGGTAGGTATATATAATAAAATCACGTTTTAACTGTTTTAAGCGCGGTAATTTATTTGATTTTATTATTTCAACGTTTCGGCCACTTTTCAGTAGTCGTGATCATGGAAGACAAAGCTGTCATTCTCTTCAAGCCACAACATGTTGCGAAGCGATAGTAAATTAGATTAAACTCGCATAGAGTAAATAATAACCACAAAGAAAATTAAAAGTAAATAATTAAAATAAACAAGTTGGCGGTAGGCTAAATAAAACTTTAATACATTGACACTTGACATCTATGTCTTCCGTGATCACGGATACTGGAAAGTGGCCGAGACGTCAGAATAATAAAATCAATAAAATTACCGCACTTAAAACCTTTAAAACGTAGTTTTATTATGTATACTAGCCGCGAAAACTTAAGAAAATATTAAGTAGGTATATATTCCAAAAATAATACTCATATTTAGCTATTATATTACTTGCTACTGAAATTCTCAAGACCGTGAAGAATGAACAAGCAAGCTTAAGTATTATACAAAAGGAACAATAAAAATGTTTATATGTTAATACTAATTTTACATTACGATTAAATTATCCCAAAATCAAGTATAAATTAAACGTTATGTTAGGTGAATGAACATGTTTTCGGCCCACAAACCATACATTTCGTAATTAAGTTTTTTATAGAATACATTTAAATACAAACAGTATCGTTATGTAGAGAAATAATGATATATCTTAAATAGATAATTAATATTCTACGACAGGTTTTTAGTATTGCCAGTCAAATATGTTTAATGACTAAATCATCAATTAGAAAGGCTATTCTATAAAGAATAGTTTTAATTAGAAATTATAATATTTTAACTCACAACTAGCATTCCACAGGAGAATTTAAATGACTACATTGGTCGAAAGTTACAACATAGTTACATAGTCAATTACTTTTCAATAATGAAACTGATATGCTAATTAATTAATTATTTTTAAAAATGTTATGCAACAAAACCCTGCTCTAGCTTTTCTGCCATATTAGTCTCTCCATCCCAAGGTTGTCTGGAAGAGATCGGTCTCAGCGATAAGACCGCCATTTGTACCTAATTTTAAGCTGTTTTTATAAATTGTTTCATTAATTTTATTGTATATAATATTCTATTCTATTCTGTTCTATATGTTGTGTTAAAATGACAGGAAAATGTTCCACCTTTTTTAATGTTTCAATATTAAAGTAATGATTTAGAGGGATGAAAGTCACGTGTCAAAAAGAATGTTAAACTGCAAGATTGGTGGGTACAAATGTAAAGGTAGACCCAAAGGAGATGGATGGATTGTGTAAAGTATGATTGTATGATATGATGATTTGTGACGTGATAGAAAATGTATGTCAGAATAGAAGAGTGTGGAAGGAAAAGACATATTGTGCCGAACCCAAATAATTGGGAGAGGGTGAAAGAAAAGAGTTTAAAGTAAAGATTTAAATGAAAATTATACTATAACATGTAGGTACTAATAGAATCATATTAACGGAATGATTTGTACATTTTTAATTCTACTTATTGGCCATAGAGTATTTTATTAGAGATTAGCTTTGGCCGCTTGTCTCGGTTTATGGTTATATTGAAGCAATACATACACCACTTCATACAACAAATGAATGTCCTTTATTACGTACAGGTATTATCGTCATTATAAAAACTATCTTTCCGTTTTAGAGCAGAAATATTTTTTCATAGTTATCAAGTAAGCTAGGGAAGTATTGTGCATGACACTCTAGTACCTAATATATGAGGAGACTGGTGTGCAGTACAGGATCTACATTATCTGCTCATATCTAGGTACATAATTTCAATCTCCAATGTAATCCGTGCAGAAACGCAGAAACGGAGAAAATAAACAATTTTCTGTGGCCGGGTGGCCTATCGTAAGAGGCGACAAAACAACCCACAGCCAGGTGGTAGAGTATTTGCCCGTCTAAATGGCTACCATCCGTGGTCTAAAGTATGCCGCCATAAAAACCTTGAGTTGTGTTCCGGCATTAGTAGTCAGGTTTCAGTCTCCCTTTGGAGAGCAGCAGCGCATTTGTAGCACCTTTGGTGTTGGAAATTTCCATAGGCGATGGTAACCGCTTTCCACCAGATGAGCCATCTACATGTCTGCTGAATTAGTGCAATAAAAAAATTCCCATCTACGTCTTTATGAATTTTCAAAGTCTTTCAACATTTTAAATATTTAAGTAGATATCTACATATCGATTGTTATAAGTTTTTTGAATTCTTTCGATGGGAACGAAAAAGTGTGACGCCGTGAATTTAATAATAATTTAAATATTATGCTTTATCAGATAGAGTTGGAAATATTTTGAAGTTTTGAAATTCATAAATCAAATTGAAACTAGAGCATTTGTTTTGTATTTTAGTTGTCATAAGCCTCTCGTGTAATTTGTTCAAAGTGAAAACATGGAAACTGAATATATCTGTTATAATATCTTACATATGTAATATATGAAATGTGATATTTTGCATTAAAATAATTTTTGAGCTTGGGAAAAATATTATAAAAATAATAAACCTTACATTTATCCTAATACTCCTGATAGGTACTATATATTTATCTCATTCTCTCGTAGGCTATTTTTATGAAGTTTCACTACTGCCGTATGTGAATTGCACACACATACTTTTTCTTAATCTTTTCATCTTATTTACCGCTTTATCTGTCAGTCACTATAATAATCCTATTAGAAGAGCAACGATGGTTGGTTCAATCAAGAATCTGCTGAGTTATAATAAATTTTTGATATTAAATATTTTTTATGTTTGCTTGTAAGCAAGCTAGCAAACGGTCTACATGATGGTAAGTAATTACCGTCGCTAAAAAGGTACAACTAAAACGTATTACTGTGAAACTGACTGATAAATAAAATTACATGAAATTAAATATGAAAAAAACAAACATAGGATTACTTTTGTCTTTAAAAAATTAATATTTCCCGCTAATTTTAATCAGTAATGCCGTATAAAAATCTTCGGTTAATATAGATACAACATTGATAATTAACAATATTTTTAGGTATTAACTGGCATGCTAGCTTCAAATATCAGTGGAATTCAAAAACAAAATAAACACTTTCAAACGCGTAATAAAGTGTCAAGTTTCGTGTAATAGTTTGTTTTTTAATATGAAGCATAGATATTTTAGAAGTTACGTCACGAAAGTGCGTCACTTGCACGCATAGGTCATTGGGACTTTAATAAAACTTATTTCCAGCGATACATAGAAATATTCGTCGTGTCACTCATTTGTTTGTATCACAGTTCTGACAACTCGACATGAAGCAATGAAATTTTAGAACGTAAACATAGCGCGTAGGCCTAATTATTGTCACCAACACTTTTGTTTTATTTGATGTCTGTCAAGTTAGATTGAATATAATTCCACGCCTGTTGTTGAAGTTTTTTATAATGCTTTCTTTAATCCTCTAGTTCTATAATTTTCTTCTCGTTGCCAGACACGCATCAAATGGAAAGAACTTTTTAATGAATTGTAATAAAATTACATACCTAAACTTTACACAGACTTAATTTTTTAAGATCGTAAGAAGATCCATACAACGACAACATTTTAAGATAGTTTCGATTTGAAAATAAAATTACAGAATAGGCATACTTACATAAAATCAGTTTAAACATGAATTCTAAACTTAGTTTTATCAGCAAATACTTACCTCACTGACGACAAGCAATTTTATTTAAAAGAAGAAATCAAGCAATAATTGTTACGTAATAACGTAGTCGTCAGTGATTTTGAGCAGTAGCTATATAAAATTTTGTTTTAATTTACTACTTATTTCTCTTTAATGTGTTATTGTTTGTTGTAAATAAATGAAAAAAGAAAACATATTTATATTTTTTCTCAGCATTCTTTTACATTTATTACATTTAAATACCTATAAGTAAATAGTAGTATAAACAAATTAGTGTGGATATAAAAAGATAGGTAATTTAATTATGTAAAACGTGAAATAAAATAAACCCTGTTACAGAAATCTAATTCAGAATGTTTTTTGTCTGTGTACACATAAAAGACTGTTCTGTGGGATTAACTTCTTTTGTAAACTAAAAGGTCAATAGTAATAAAAAAAAACCACCAGCCTATGTGTGGAAAATGAAAATTAATAATTCAAAATACAATAAAAGGACTAACATAAGCCAATTGCCAAGTCCATTGCTTTCTTTCTGCGTTTTTCTAAGCCTCGATGGCGGACAAAATTATAATTTGCCTTCAAAATCACCATTGGTTTAAGACTTACAACTTTATGACTGTACATTAAGGGTTGAATATTGTACGTATATGTTTATACAAATGACGAAAGTGTATAGTGCTAGTAAGGTTTGCGTCGGTTGTAGTAGCCGTCGGCACGCAAGCTCGCGTGTTCGCAAAGCCCGCCCAAATATCGCTTCAATACCTGTACCACATTACATGGTAACAGATGTATAAGCAGAAATAGCTCCTTACAATGTATGTAGCCAGTAATGACTTGGAATAACTGCTGTGCTAATTGAATGCTTTAATAAGCAAACACGCAGTAAGATGTGAGGGTTTTCCTTGAAAACAAACACCAAGTTTCTTAACAAAATTACGAGTAACTATACTGAATAGAAATCATTTTAAAATTTTACGAAAATAGCTTCTAGTGAATAAGTACGATGATGTACCTACTGGAAATCTTATAAGACAATCTGTCATTAAATGTTCTAGAGATAATAATTTTTAATAAGTAATCGAGATTTAGAGAGTTAATGGGAACATTGCGTTAAAAACTAGTAGATGTCTCACAATAGGATAGTCTTGCCAAAAATAATAACTAAGTTTTTTCGGTAAGCGCGCCTCATTGAATAAATGACGTCATCAATTAATTGTAAGCAGTTGGTTTTGAACAAGCGCTTCACTTTAAAATATTTCATTTAGAGTTTGAAAGCAAAAATTTTTATTTAAAAAAATATGGAACTAAAAATCTAAAACTAAACTCGGAGTTTAAATTTGTAAAGATGAATACGTTTTCATACATTCTTGAGCCTAGATTGTAAAAAGAGAAAAATATTTATTTTTATTATGTTGATATATTTTTTTATAATTGTACCTACTGGGTTTAGTTATTTTGAATGAGTTAATCGTGTGGTGTAAATATTATTATATTATTGTAGAAATTCATTTACACAAGTCGATTAATAGTATCCATCTCATCGATAAGTAATTTTATTTGTGATCTTATTTCAAGATTTCTCGTCTTCCAAATAGAATTTAGAGCCGATGTTTTCAATTTTTTAATAGAAAAATATAAAGATTTTTTTAAGCCTTATCTCAAATCATTACATTTTTTTGATGCAAAAGTCCTTGTCTCATTTCTAAACATAATTTAATTAGGCCTTTAGAAATTAAAATTAGTGAGATATTGATTAAAAACTTAATCAGGATATGCAAATTAAATGACTACAAACTACAGAGTCAAATTAAAGCGGTAATTAGTTATAAAGAAGAGTACTCAAGACTCAAGTATCAGATACTTACATGTTGTTATTATTTGCCCTGCTTGTCGATAATTAAACTCATGCTGGTTTTTGCAAATTAACTTCTCCATTCATTAGTTTCTCTGTCCAGAACTTAAAGACTCTATTCATAATTAATTAACCAATTATTTTCTTATTCCAGGTTACAAAAGAGATGATGTGTATTGACCATTCCTGCAACCACGTTAGGTATTTCAATATTATATAATATTAGCGGCAGCTGCAGACGTTGTACTGTCCTAAAAAATAAAATTTAGAAACCTATTGCAGTGCCACCTACCAGGTCCATTTGTGTATCTAAACCATCTCCGGACCTATTCGAACATACAAAAAATTTCATCAAAATCGGTCCAACCGTTAAGGAGAAGTTCAGTGAGATACACACGAAAAGAAGAATTTTATATATAAAGATGTAATATTTTCTTCCCAACAAGTGAATAAATTGTTAGTATTAAAAATACAAATTGATGTAACCATATAAACTTACTGATTGTTCTCATCTAAATATATGCTTGATATACTTAATCATAGAATTCATATTAACATACAGTTACGGTGTATAAGAGATACTGATGACATAAAAAAAATAGAATTTTACAAATGAATGTTATATTTATAAATATTTTGAACAATTACACAGAATTTTATTATCTATCGGTAGGTACAACAGATTCAAGCGCTTACAATTTTTCTCGTCTACTCTGGATATTCCTATATTATATATTTAATTATTACGGAAATTATGTTTTGTAACGTTTCGTTAACTCTGAAACGATCATTGGATGCATCTCCACTATAGTTGACAGTTCAATAGATTTTTAAAAACAATGAACCAATTATGAAAATCAATTGTTCGCCCATAAACGTGTAGTAAATAAGACACATGGCGCGTGACAGAATAATTGTAGTATCCTGCAATTAATATAATTGTTTGTATTCACCAGTTATTCCGCAATGAAATCTGCCGCCACACAAACTGTCCTTATTAATATTCAAGACCGGTAACCCTCTGTCACAGCTTATATTTGGTAACGCAATTGACGAATTATCTACAAATGTTTGACAATGCTGTAGGTATTGCATAATGTTGTTATCATATTTTTCTTCTCATTTTAGATTCATTTAGATATTTTGGTTTATGATTACAGTAATACATTATTAAAGTTAAAAATACCCGTAGAAGTAGAAGTCATATTTTCATTATTATTTTAATCATTACCTAATCGTGTTTTTTATTTTCATTTTTTTTTCAAATGTATGACACGTAGTTTGATTTGATTGATTGCTTTAATTAACTAATAGCATTATGACGATGACTAAACTATTGAAATTATATATATTATTAAAGTTTTCTAAATGCACTTGGGCTCAGTTAATCTTGTATATATTATAGCGCCTATATTACCGATGGGCACATTAATAACGTATTCGTTAGGACTGTTCGCAGAAATTGTTTGCTCGGCTAGTTCAAACGTCTGTTATGGTTATTATTTTAAAAATATTTTACTGCGTCGCGAAACACGAAGTTTAATAATTGTTACTAATTTACACATCCATTGCTTATGGTAAAATCTATTGAAACTACCTAGACACCGTAAATATATTTTGCAGTAGTTATCGGTAAGAGCATACATTTCTATAATTATTTTAATCAATGTACCAATTTGGTTATTACAGTTAATTATAACATAAGAAAAAAAGTCAAATAATAAAAACATAAATATAGTTTTATTTATATAAGTATACAGTAGTATCTAGCGTTGTGATACTGATGACTTTTTATTTATTGAAGAACAAGTTGTTTCAAGTAAATAATGAATTTACATTCAAATTTAATCTTATAAACAGTTTTAAACGGGTTTGTTTCTTCCTTGTTTGACTTGTATTGTGTCATCGAGTTATTAATTCAAAGATTGCGTGTGTGAATTTTGAGATAATAATCATAAAGTCATATATTTATAATAGCTGAATGATATGAATGCACCTACACTATACTTAAACCTACACAATTAAGTCATGGAATCTTTTATTAGATGGCATAATAATAAACAACGTACTGTTTTTAAACGTTTACTTGTATGTAGATAGATGTTCGTCATAACTTATACCTATATTCATATTATCGAACTATATGAGATAATTAAACAAAAACGTATTGACATTCAAATACTGTAGCTATGAATGAGATCAATTTATAAAAAATAAATAAAACATACTATTGACACATCACACTGACGTTCATAATAATATCAACAATTTAAGAGATAAAACACTGTATTGTTAATTAATATATAAACAATTAAACAACAAGATTACATAAGTATTACACAATTATAACAGTAGTATGAAATACGATTCCATTATTGAACTAATATTTAATTATCTAAATAATCAAGTTATCGCGTATATGACGTCACTGAATGTAATATAAGATAACATGTTACTTACCTACATTCTGTTGCATGGCTGTTTTTTATGGACAGTATAAAATGTTTTAATTTTTGTAAATTTAATTCTTACTTGATAATAACGCAATGTTTAGACTTTAATTTAATAATAACTTCGCTGTGGGTTTCTTCGGATAATAAAGAAATAATATTGTGTAATAATTTCGTATCTACATCCCATATCTTGTTTTATTAATTGGGTATTTAGAAGGACTATTATATTCAGGCTGGAACGAAACAGTAGAACTCTCTATCAGATACTATATTTCGTAATTCTTGTTCCTTACCTTCTATGTAAGTGGGCTCCTACGAAACCGTATCATCGATCAACTTAGAAACGTACACAGTAAAAATTTGTTGCACTTTCCAAAAATATACCATATTCTAATTTCAAAATATTTACACATATCTATCTTTCAAAAAGCAATTAATTGTATGTCACACACTGAACTCACACACAGCACGAAATCTGTAAGGAATATACAGAATCAACATAACCGTAGACGTTAAATATTCGAACTGACTCAAAACTCTTTCATAGTGATGTCGTTAGGATATTTTTATTATACAGAGTAAGTCAATGTCAAAGCTATTGTATATTTATATTACCCTATAAACGATTTGTACCTTATGCATTGTAACGTAACCCTTCACGTAAAAAATGTCTTCAACAATCACTTTTTGCTCTAGTTTTTATTATAAACCACAGTAAGAGAACAAAGTTGTGCTCATTATTTATTCCATCGCAGAGATAATTGATAAAAAATTGGGTTCTAATTGTGTTTTTGTTAAAATTATGCTTCAAAGATTTTTTAGATAAGAAACAACCTTTACTTGGTTAACCGACTTGAAAATCTTATATTTCCGTGAAGAAGTATTGTATAAAAAATTATTATTATATGATAATGGTTGCAATATTCAAGGAAAATGTAGACATTTTTCATTATTTAGGCTAAGAATTATCGGCCGATTTTTATTGGAAATGGATAAGTAGGTTAATTAATGCTTATGTAATTGACTATCTAATAATGGTTCTTGGATATAATGAAAGCTCCTTTTGTTTCAGAAAAACTGCACTTCTAAAAAAAGGAACGAATCAACAAACGGTAAACTTACTACTGCGAAACTCCAAGCCAGCTTTTCTAATTTCTCTCCTCTACAGGATCTTCGACATTCTTAACTATGAGATCATTCGCACAGGAAACCAATAACTCTCACTACAGTAAGCCAGTAAATATTAAGTTTACCCATTTCACTAAGACCTGCCGTTTGTTTATTTTGTGAACCTACCAGATAAGAGTCTCTTCTGCTGTGGACGTGAAATCTGCCGAATTTGTGGGCTTCCGTGACTGCACATATCTAGCACAGCACATACATCCCAGTAACACAAAATAAAGCCAGGCAACATTGTTTCTAAATCATCATATTATTCTGTTTAGAAATCCATCTCATTTCTCCGGTGCATATATAGGTTTAAAACAAAGTTGTACAAACGTAATGCCAACCTTTATAGGAGCTAATGACCCATTTCTTAGGCGACTCGATTTGTAGTCAAAGAGAAAGTTTTGACAAAAACCTAACTCTTTGACTACCTGTTTATCGTAACTACTTAATTTTCCTTCCTGAATTAGATAGGTATATTATTTAATACTCGTTTTCTTTTAACATTCGCTTACAATAAATTAACTATACCCAATGCAAAACTTCAATAAATAGATATTCCAAATTACTGATATTATTAAAAAAGCAGGACAGTAACAGATAGTAATTTTAGTTTTCAATATTGTTGAATTTTAATAAAGCAAATAGAGAATAGGTAACGGATCGCAAAAAAATGTAATCAAACAAGTTATCAAAAAAAGGGCCTATTTCAAACTATCTCTTGATTATGTTGTTTTTCCTCATTTGCATACATTTAACAGAAGCTATTTAAATTATAAAACTATCGTTTGATAGCAGTGTTTTTTCAATTTAATTGAGAAATAGATATAATAAGCTATAATAGAAAGTATATTGTAAGGTTATAATAGATACTACATACCATAACTAGTAATTTTAATTACGTTGATAAGTTTAAAAGTAAATAGCAGGTTTCGCTTTTTATATGTTTTATTTTTCTCGTGTTTGCCCAAGTTACTTGAGACACTTTTTTGTTAGAATTTTTATAAACTTACTTCATCAAAAAATATTATAGGTAGTTCAAATATATCTAATCAAATAATTATGTCATTTACAACGTATTAAAAATAATAGACGATATTGATTACACTTATTGTTACAAATAAAATTGTGGTCTATCTCAATAATTAAGCGAATGATTTTTTTTCAGTCGTATGTTTTTTAGATTAGTTGTTTCTTTCATCTTTTTCCTAGCGACGAATTTGACGTAACTAACTTCCTTAGGTGGGGGAAATAAGTAAGTGTGCGTAGCGTTTCCGAAGTACTTCTATTTGACACTAGATGGCGTTGTACATTTTTAAAATTACTTAATACATATTTTTAAATTTAATGAAAATAAAATTAAGCCCTAATTAATTTTTGTTGCACACTTTTAATTAAAATATAAACTATATTTCAATTAAGAAACATGCGCACACTGCTGCCACATAGCAGGCGGCGAATGTTAGAACTAAACCAACGTTGCGTTGAGATTACGTCGCTTAAACGACCCGGGGCCTCATAAAGCAATAAAATTTAACGCTCTCAAGATAAGGTCTTTTTTGTGTCAACAAATCTCGGTCGTTTAAGGCGTTTTGTCCCATGTCAAGTGATTACCGAGTCTACGGCATTTAGAGCGTTTTGGCGGCAATTTATAATACAACTATTTACCGCCTTAAAAGGTTTATTAAGTAAATTCCTCTGATTTTATAGAGAAAGAGAGAGCTTTATTTTTAGGACGTAGGCTAATTAGTGGCTCTGATATTGAAGTCTCTGGTTTTTCATCAGGGTTCATTAAGAGTTAATTATGTCTATTTATTTTTGCCGGAAACTTAATTAAATTGAAACTAATTTTAAGGATGCTTTTTTATTGCGAACCTGCAAACAAATGGCCCATCTAAGGGCTGGTTTACATTTATATTAATTAAGAAGCGAATTTAGTTTGAGAAACTCCGTTTAAGTAAAAAGTTGTGTCCAAATGTGATACATTTTGTTATTGTATGACTTCAGCAGAGATGCAGACGGCTTTCCTCATGGGAAAAAGTTACCATCGCCTATCGACATTTGTAACACCAAAGATGCTCCCAATGTCCTGCCGCTCTCTAAAGGGAGACGAATCTGACCGCTAATGCCAGAACACAATTCAATGTTATGGCGGCATACGCTAGACTAGGGCTGGTAGCCATCTTGACAGGCAAATACCCTACCACCTGGCTATGGGGTGTTTTTATAGCCTCTTAGGACAGGCCTCTCGATCACACTAAATTGTATTCTTTTCCTTTCCTGCACGGCTAAAATAGAAATTGAGAAGTGAGAAAAATTTGTAATGAAGTTGGTTGAAATATAACTCCATATAACTTTGTACATAATTTTTACCTGATTATTGACATCTGAACACCAACTTATTCTGTAATAAGCAATTATTTAAAACTCAGATTTAATTAAGTTAAGAAATATTGTTACAATTACTACGTGCTAATAACGGTGAAGGAAAACATCGTGATGCAACCTGCACATCGAGATAACCGATGTGTCAAACCTGCCAAGCCGCCTTAGAGAAGTGTGGTGGGTATAACTGTCCATTCCCCTATAGTGGAAGGCCCGAACCCAGCAGTGGGACATTTATGGGCTATTATTATTATTATATATAAAGAAAGATCAGAGAATAAGAATAAGCAAAGATCGTGAACAAACAAAAACAATACTTATGTAAGATTTAATGAAGAATGCTAATTAGAATAATTCAAACTCCGATAATTACTACTACTAAATTAAATATCATTGTAAAATTATTTTGACTGTTCATTTCTTCAATTTTGGGAATTAAACGATTTTTTGACGCCTTTTGCAACAGGTTGCACGGCCACAGAAAATTGTATGCTTTCTGCGTTCCTGCACGGATTAAACAGGCGACTTAAGCATCATGGAAAGTGGTTATCGTCGCCAATAGACGTTTGCAACATCAGAAGCGTACGTAATGCATTGCCAGCCTTTAGAATAGGATAGACGGGTTGTACCTAGTACCTAGTATTCCACCCCTCCTATATAGGAGGTATGGAATACCAGTTACTAAGAATGACAATCACTCAGTAAAAATATAACTCAGAAAATATCTTAAATACCACATGATTAGACACGACACCCTCATCACGGCCTGAGCTGGTACCTACGACAAGTCCGTAGAACTGACCAACACCGCCACGGCCTTGGTAGTGGAGTGCGTAAGGCGTTTGGGACTGAGGGTCTCCGACAAAAAGACGGAGGCCCTCAGGTTCTACGGCCGAGGTAGAAGAACGCCAGCGTCCAAGGGGTGGCAGTGGTGGTCAAGGCCCAGATGAAATATCTAGGCTTTATCTTTGATAGCAAGTGGAACTTCGAGGGTCATTTACCCAGCTGACCCCGAACCTACTAGGGACCGCCGCTGCCCTAGCCAGACTCCTGCCCAACGTGGGATGGCCGGGCGCACCAGTCAGGAGGCTGTATTCCGGTATCTTGTGGAGCACGGCGCTGTAAGGGGCCCCCTTATGGATCCAAGCACATCATCCGAAAAACAGGACTCTACTGGGAAGATCTGAGAGGGCCACCCGGCGATGAGATACATACCGTACAGTGTCGTGGACAGCGGCTACACTTCTCGCGGGTGATCCACCCTGGGTACTCCAGGCAGAGGTGCTCCCGAAAGTGTACCGCTTCCGACAGGATGCCAGGGAGAGAGGAAGCTGACTGTGCCCAGCAGAAGTGATAAAGATTAGGGCCTTGGCGACCAGATGGCAAGGGGACCTCAAGGCCCCTGTGTGCCTGGGTCTCGCATAAGAGCGGGACCCTGGCGTACAGGATGGTACAGGTACTTACGGGCATAACTGCATCGGGAAGTATCTGTGCCGTATAGCGGGGCGGGAGACTTAAATACTAAATGACTAGATGGCGCCACTACTTGCATTTCTCTCGCTTCTTGAGATTTTCATATTTAAAATATATTTTGAGGTCAAATCAAACCAAGGACAACTGAGACCAATTAAACATTTAAATTCTAAAAAATATGTTTAACATAATAGTATGCCAAAAACCGTGAAATAAATGACTTTAATGAAAACTACGTTCTACGTTTCGATCACTTTTCAGTAGCCGTGTTCACGGAAGACAAATGTGTCAAGTGTCACTTGACATCTGTGGCTTCTGTCGAAATAATAATCAAATAAAATGACACGCTTAAAATTATCAAAAAGTAGTTTTAATTACGTGTACTAGTCGCGAAAATTTAATAAAGTAATAAATGTCCTTTTTCTAAACCGTATTCAAAAAAGGAGGAGGTGGTCAATTCGTCGTCTATGTATGTAAATATATTTTATACATAGTATGTTCAGCTATAAACTTTTTGTTTCTGAATCAATTTTAACAGTCAGGCAAACCTTCATTTTGCACATTTTACTTAAAAAACACTCTCTTCTCCCTATTAATCAGGCTATTGCTATAGATAAACGACATAAACTAGCCGCACACAAAATTTCTTTTGCTTTCTAGGTGACTTCTTCTACAATAAAATCAATAATTTATTAAACATATATCTATCCCCAAAAAAATTTACTTGCAAAGCACAAATTACTGGCTTCTTAAAAACTCTCGATTACGAGTGCACTGAAGACCTCTAGTATATTGCTGAATCACAATACTGTTCCACTACCAATCGTCGAAGTGTGAGATTGTGTGTTAAGGAGTGGAAGGGGTCCTAAATTTCGTGATGTCACTTTTCAAAATTATATTTAAAGCTAATTACGGAACTACTGTTTTATTTTAATAATTGCTGATGTAATATTGCAAAATAATAGGTTGGGGAAAAGTCTTTTTGCATATAGTATGGATGAACTTGTAATAAGATCTCTTTGGCCATTTGTATCTGGCTGGTTTTGGTATTATTAAAAAGTTTTAATTTTAAAGAAGACAATTCCAAATTCAAATTAGGAAAATGTGTGAATTTCATTTGTTTTTCTTATTGTTAAAGTGAGTGAATCTAATGAAGAAATTCGATACATTTTAAAACTTTACTACAAAAAAGGTAAAAGTGCAACACAAGCCGCGAAAACAATTTGTGATGTTTATGGACCTAATGCAGTATCTGCGAGAGTAGCGCAAATTTGGTTTAAGCGTTTTCAATCCGGAAATTTTGATAACAAAGATGCACGTCGCTCTGGTCGCCCTGTTATGGACAAAATTGATGCCATTTTTGAAAAAGTGGAGCAAGATCGGCATATTAGTAGTTACGATGTAGCTGGACAACTGAGAATTGACAACAAAACGGTTTTGGCGCATTTGAAAAAAGCTGGGTACACAAAAAAGCTCGATATTTGGGTGCCTCATGAGCTCACTGAAAGAAACCCAATGAACCGTGTACTCATTTGTGATTCTTTATTACGACGTAATGAAACCGAACCATTTTTGTAGAAGCTGATAACTGGTGATGAAAAGTGGATCACGTACGACAAGAACGTGCGAAAAAGATCGTGGTCAAAGCGGCCGGAATTAAACAACAGAAAGGGTGTGGTTTTTCACCATGATAACGCTAGATCTCACACATCTTTAGCTACTCAGCAAAAATTACGAGAGTTTGGCTGGTGGGTGTTAATGCATCCGCCGTATAGTCCTGACCTTGCACCTTCAGATTTTCACCTGTTTCGGTCTCTGTAGAATTCCTTAGGCAGTGTCAGGTTAACATCACGAGAGGACTGCCAAAACCACTTGTCGCAGTTTTTTGATCAGAAGCCCCAAAATTTTTATAGCAGTGGGATCACGTCCCTACCTACAAGATGACAAAAAGTTATCCAACAAAATGGCACCTACATACTTTAGTCAAATGTAAATAAACTTTATAAAAAAACCTTTTGATTTTTTATATAAAATGCGAAGAAACTTTTTACCCAACCTAATATGTGATTTTACACTGGGGAGGAAGGAATCTCATGAATGTGACCAGTTGTGACAAGGACGGAAGGGTAAAAAAATCATGAGATTCGTGTGACGTAATTTGTGTAGACCCCTTGTGATCTAGGTATTCGTGTACCTACTTATTACGAACCATTGATAAAGAATACCTACCTACCTCTCCAAAGTATGAACTCAGCTTACGGCATTTTTTATTGCGAAGTTGACAATCCTGCAAATGTCGCAACTCATGAAAAGTGGTTAACGTCGTCTATAAGTGATTGCAATACGAATAGCGAAGCCAACGCATTGCCAGCTTTTAGGATAGGATAAAAAGGACGGAATAGGACAATAAGATAGAAGGATCAGACAGTAGGAATGTGTTATGGGATTGGAATAGGGGGATGGGATAGGGATGGTTGGATAGGGAAGGGAAATAGGCCATCGGAACTCTCACTCATCGCACGAAACATGATTACATCAAGGCTAAACGTTTCATGTCGGTATGCTGTGAGAGCGTGGTATCACACCAAACGAGCCGGTCCTAACAGTTGTAAGCAAGATAGTGATTTCATCATGGCTCTACCACGTCATAAAAATCATTTGATAAATAATTTAAAATTGTTTGTGGCTGATGTTTTAGAATATAATAGAATAGAATATTCTTTCTTGCAAACAAGAAAATAATACACATGAGTTAACAATCATTTAACTAGTAGGTACAATCGGCGGTCTTATCGCTAACAGTGATATCTTCCAGAAAACCTTCTGGAGATAATTTCACATTTGTAATAGTGGGTCGGTATTCAGTGCGCATAGTTTAAAATATATACAATCATACATACATATATTAATCTATACATACATATAATAAAACCGTAGAGGTCGAATTTCTGTACAATGAAAGAAAATGCTAAAAACCGAATCAGGGGGATATAAGAAGTGAAATAGAACTAATTTAGATTTTTTTCAATTTTTTGTTTCTCTGTTTATCTGTTTGTCTGTTTATCTGTTTCTCTGTCTGTTTGTACCGGCTAATCTCCGAAACGACTGGACCGATTTAAATGAAATTTTGTGCGGTGGAAGCTAATATCCATGGTCAATATATAGAATACTTTTGATCCCGAAAAATTAAAGAGTTCTCGTGGGATAGTTAACAAAACTTCCCACGCCGACGAAGTCGCGGGCAGAAGCTAGTAGTTACTAAAAATACACATTTAAACGCAAATATATATACATACATAAATTACTGTTTACAAATTTAGATAATGATCTTTAAGGAGTTTATTAAAATATGTAAGTGACTTTACACTTCTGATGCTCATTGGTAATGCATTCCACCACCTTACAGCCTGCACAGTAAAAGATTTCTGACAAAATTGCGTAGAATGTATTGGCGTCATTATTCGTAGATTTGCTGATGACCTTAAGAGCCTTGTACTATACTTTTTGAAAGAACTCCAAGCGTTCCTTCAAATAGGAGGGCGTTTTTGGGCTAAAGAATACGTACATTATACAAAAGGGATTAGTAAGATATAAGCGTTCCGGCGAAGGCAGATAGGAAGCCATTCGATCTTACTACGAAGTTTTACTATGTAGTTTTATTTTCAAACATGTCTAATTGGTTAAATGTGCAATCATTGTAATATACTGATTGTTATTACGAAGAATTGTTTGTTAGGATTGAAAATCTTAACTGTTTCATGAAATATTTGTTTTTAAGCTGCCACAAGAATTCCCTCGTTTAACATCACTAGGTGACTTATGTTTGGCTGAGAATTGCTTGAAGACAATTTTGAAGCTTGAATACTCACAGATATTTTACACGGGCTAGAAACATATGTCGTGGTAGTGATAGTATGGTAAGTCGTGGTATCATAATGGCTAGCGCACGCGTCCCAAACGCAAAGGGCGTGAGTTTGATCCTGGCCAGAATACATGCACAATTTAGGCACTTTTCTGACCTAATGTGCATAATGTTACAATTACCACGTGCTAACAACGGTGAAGGAAAACATCGTGATGCAACCTGCAGATCGAGATAACAGATGTTTCAAACCTGTCAAGCCGCTTTGGGCAAGCGTGGCGGGGACCTATACTGTCCGTTCTCCTCTAATGGGAGGCCCGAGCCCAGCAGTGGTACATTTATGGGCTGTTATTATATACATAGAAACACACGATTCGGCTCCCATATTTAGAAAAGCAGATCGCGTTAGAGGCGACAAAGTCAATAATGATATCCAGGCCAGAACCAAATATACTTAGTAAATTCCAATCAGAATTTATTGCACGAATGTCCTAACAACTTTAGCTAATTAATTACATAAAACAAGGCCTATAAATCCATATTTTTTTAAATACCTAATTAACACTGAAATATCAATAGAGATAAGTAGAACCTGTTGGAACGTAAAACCGTTAGCAGTGTTATTGGTTTAATAGGTCTATTGGCTGTATCAACTAAGGGTGTCGTAAGAGTAATTTATAAACGTCACTATATTCATTAATACCTACACTAATTAGTATAGAATGCGTCTATGAAAATTAAAATACCTACCTACTTAATGTAGTTTTATAAAAGTAAAACTGAGCCTGCTATCACGAAGCCTAATAAAAGTATCAACAAAGATTAATATTCTTGTCAAATTTGCGTTCTAGCATCTAGTAAATGTAGGTAGGTAATACTATTTTGGAATATTTAATAATTGTCTTTAGAAAGGACCTAAACAGTGTGCAGTTTAAAAAAATAGTATAAGTCGAGTTTAAAAGTAAATAAATAGTTGTAGGATTAT
The DNA here is from genome assembly GCA_039645545.1 of Dendrolimus houi. Lineage (NCBI taxonomy): Eukaryota > Metazoa > Arthropoda > Insecta > Lepidoptera > Lasiocampidae > Dendrolimus > Dendrolimus houi. The sequence continues at coordinate 14,548,409 of CM077125.1, read as the reverse complement.
TTTTAAACGTGGAAAATCTCAATTGTATGATGAAATGTGACTTTTAGATTTGCCCACAAAAAATCTTTTTATTGGTATCTATCAGCCACTGTGGTTAAGTATGTAGGGGAATTATAAGGATCTGGCTTTAGTCTGGTGGTTATTTACTTAAAGGTTCAATAATATAATTCATATATATTCATGAACATTTGATATTGTTTATGGATCTACCTAATGAGCTAGATCCATAAACGAAGTCACATTTGAAAACAAGGAAAGTTCTTCTCTCATATACTTACCTATATTTTTTATTACAAATCAGGCGGACAGACAGAGGGGTCTAATGGAAAATGATTAGATACTGTGGTCTGTTCTAATAATTTATTTTTTATATAAAGGTACATAATACCTAATATACCTATATATAATAATGTATCTATGTAATAGGTACCTAACCATATACCTATGTAATATCTAAATACTTTAATTTTAAATGTTTTTATTCAAAATAAGTTCCACTAGAGAACATATTTTGAAGGTCATATGTACTTTTTGAAGTTTCAATTTACTTCCTATTCTATGTAGATACACCGTTTCGCAACGTGTTATTGTTGTTAAGGAAAACAAGCGGCAAGAAACAGCAACAACGTTTAGCTAAAAATTGTTTTTATTTTTGTTTACATAATGTTTCAAACTCTTTTTTTTGAAAAATTTTATACAGATGTAATATGTCATACAATTACTCTTCGAAGAATTAATGGAGTTGTAGCAAACATATACATGTAGGTACATCAGTATTAATTACCTATTTTAAAATGTATACACATAGACACACATTTTTGACGTGGTAGAGTCATTCTGGAATCATTATCTTAATTACCTACAGCTCGCCGGGCCGGGTCGATCAGTGTGATACCGCGCTCTCACTGAATATCGGCGTGCAACGGTTAACCTTGAATATTTATATCATCTTATCTATTCCGTTTCCCTATCCCATACCCTCTCTACCCAATTCTTCCTGTGTTATCCCTCAATCCCATCCTAAAGACTAGCAATGTATTGGCTTCGTTGAACTAATGATGTTTCATACGATAAGTAAGAGTTCCGATGACCCGCTTGCTCTTATCCCATACCTATCTATTCAATATCCCATTCTTCCTGTCTGATCCTCTCATCGCGTCGCATTTATCCCATCGCAGTATCCAATTCCCCATTCCTTCTTAATAACAGGCAACACTTGGTGCTGCAAACGTCTATAGGCGACGGTACTAATAATAATATCACATTACAAACAACGCATTAAGCTCATCGCTACATCTGCGAGAAACGGTTAGCTATAACATTATCTGAGATGAAAAAATGGCATAAACTAAACATCATGAACTAAACTGTAATTTTCATGTTTTAAAGAATGTATACAGGCAAAAGAACTAAACATACCTATGGATGGTAAAACTAAAAAAAAATATGAGCGATAAATGATGATTTCTTGTGGGATATTATTACTATAAATAACATATTTGGTTAAAGGTTATATTCTGTAATTGTTTAGATCTAAAACCTTACTGTGTCTTGTTAAATTCACTACAATAACGAAAGTAAGTCCATGTAGTCTAGTCTAAACAATTACCCAGCAAGACATACAGATGAGTCAAAGCCAGCCAGATTTGAAGTAATATTATATAATGAATAAAATGTTGTTTATGACAACGTAGGTATTTGTTAGTGAATTGAAAAAACGTAATTCCAGGTTGACGTGCAGCACCATCTATTTTGCTAACCCGTCTATTACATGGAATCGACGTTATTTATCGGGATCAAAAGTATCCTACGTGTTAACTCAGGATATAATTCGCCTCTGTGCCGAGTTTCGTTCGTATACGTTAAGTAATTTCCAAAAAAGATGCGATCGTAGCGCCATCTTTTTCGCTATTTTCGTCTATCCTACGAAAACAACGTCATTTATCGGGATAAAAAGTATCCCAAGTTACGCCCCGGGATATAAGCTAGTTTTATGTCGAATTTAATTTAAATCAGTTCAGTAGTTTTCACGTGATGCTCTAACAGACAGACAGACAGACAAAAATTCTAAAAATTAATTTTCGGAATCTGCTGGTCCAAATTAGCCCTGTTTTTTTACAATTTTGTACGCATTGTACAAACTTGAACCATTTATTTACAGATTTATTATAGCATAGATAGATAGATTTAAAATTGATATAATGAACGATATAAATAATTTAAAAAAAAATACAACACCACTAATTCTAAAACACAACAACAAATCTACAATCAGACTCTCCAAGTACATAAACATAAACATTAATTTCAATAAGACCCTTGAAATACGACAGTTTTCGTTTACCGCCATATCATGCCCTAAACTCAAATCTCACTAACTGAGCAACTGAGGCCATGCTCCGCCTATTCCATCATGGTGGTACATTTCCTTACATCTCATCTACTAACAGATATCTGTTTATCTCTTAAGAACGAGATATCTACATACACAAATATACGCAACAAAAAGGGATAAATGCAAAGTGCGAGTGAGATAAGTATAAGGTGCACTCGGAGGTAACATCTTTAATGTATAAGATTTATTTGCATTACAAGTGCAACCTTATCACCGTGAGAGAGGGTTGTATATACAATGCACTTTTATATTATTTCCATTCAATGGTTCGGTTAGAGGAGGTAAGGTGATATTTTTATTGATAATTTGAAGAAGGAAAGAAAATATAAGGAATTGGTTGGCCATGTTGCATTATACTTTCTCCTCAACATTCTGTAATGAGGTTTTGTATTTGGTTAAAAGATGGCGCTACACGTTATTTTTGAAGTGTATTGGTATTTGTTATTTAATTTTTGGAATAACATTTTATGCTAGGTTGAAGTGATTCAATATATATATAGTGTTCTTTCATTTTAGATACCTAGATGATTTACATTCTATATTTTTCAAGTAATTTCGGCATTTTCTTCGTGTGAATGAATTTTTAAGGCACTAACTAGAGTATAATCAATAATAAAACTAAACAAGAAATTCAATAATAATCAGGTTATCCAGATAGCTATACCCATAGGTAAGTTACTTATTATCAATTTTGTGATAAATACCAAAAAATAACATAGGTACTACTTAGTAATATTTAACAACATTTATACTATAACAACATTTACTACAATATTTGAATTCTATCTATATTATAACAATATTTGAAATCTTACAACTAATTGTATTTAAAATTATCTGGAAGACATTTCAAATGTTTTAACATTGAACTAAGTACATCCAAGTATTTTTTGTGATTTATAGTTTTTTCAAGAAATACGTTAGATAGATAGATTACTACAGGTACGTTGTTTTCCAAAGCATTAAATAAGAAACATTTTTTTAAACATTTGCAACGAATGCAAGAAAATCATGATAAATTACCCTTTGAATTTACATTTTTTTTTAATAAATAAAGTAGGTATTTAACTTTCATTCCTTTTTTAAAAGTTGTACTTATCCGAATATTAAAAGCCCTACAATACTTTCCAATAAACAATTATCTTTTCAACCTGTTCACTTTAATTATGTTAATTTCAGTGTCTGTGTCGAAGTTCTAATGATAACATTTAATTCGTTTTAGATAACTTTAAAACGGCGTTGTAAGCGGCTTTTGCCGCGACCGTGTACAGCTTTATCAACTAGTGAATGACATTCCAAGTTTAAAATATTCAAATTAAGTACTCACAGTATGTATTTGGCGTGTCGAGGAGGCAGGCGTAGTAGGGAAACACATCGCGTGACCGTCATACCGCGGCAAACCGCCACGTCCGCGGCACAACACCGCCGAGAAGCGATTTAACCTTGCATTTACGCGGAAAAAGTCTCATTTCACACAAAAAAACAACAGAATATTTCGGTAAAAGTACGGAGCGAGCCGAGATGTGTCGTCCGTGGCCGCGTTCGCATCTAAACGGCCCGAGTTTTATGTTAGATTACAGAACGTAACTTTTATAGATCCTCGGTGCTATATAACGCGGTGGGCGGGTTCAGGGGAGTTTGGCCCTTATACGTGGTTCGCAGAGGCTACAATGGCCTGTTTGGGCCGGTGCACGGGTGTCATTAAATGTCGCGCGACGAGGGGCGCGCCGGGCGGCGGGCGGAGGTGTGCGACTAAAGTTTTGGGTATTGATTGAATATGAGCCGGATTAGTGGCCTAATGATCAACAATTGGGTGTCGGGAGGCTTAATTGGCGGTAGGCTTGGTCGGCAACGGCTGGCGAGGGTGCCGACCGATTTAACAATTTAATAAATAAATTTTACGAAACATTTCCGGATAGGTACTTACTAATATAACAGAAAATCAAGAAACCGTTCTGTATATTTATTAATTTTTATTACGAGTGCTATAAAATTGTACCTAAATGCACTTTTTAAAATAATGAAATCCCGTTTTGCTTTATTATCTTAATATTCGTACGTAAATAAACAAAATTTTATTATTACCACCTCTTTTGATATTATTTTATGCTGTTTTATAAGGAGACTCAAGACTATACGATACATAGTAGAAAATGTGCGAGAACATACTACCCTGAGCTCTTAAACTACATAGTATTAGAAGGTACTGATAAAGTATAAGTTATTCATGCATAGACAAAAATGATAAAAAAATACGAAGCATATCTAAGTCATGATTATGGTGATGATAGAATTACAAGCCAGATCTAAGAACGTAGCAAAATATAATATAGGGTGATGACAACAATTTTGCTCCTTTTATATATCTACTCAATGTTAAATACGTACCTAGGTAGGTACCTACTTCCTATTGCTGGAATCAGACCAGAAATGGAAACAAACTTATTTAAAGCTATAGGCCAGTGTCATTTATACAGATATGCGGGCTTCATACATCATAATAATAATAATAATATAATAATACATTGCAATATGCATGTTTTCTCGCAATACTTTTTTCTTCACTATCTGGTCCTTATAGTAACTATTTGTGTTACGATTTAAATTTTAAATAGATGCACATGTTTGTTTATACCTATATGAAGATGATAAGTATATCAGAAGCCAAACAAAGAATGACAATAATAAACATACCTATAAAAATAGCTATTACTTATTACATAACGTCGATAAATATAAATTTAAGGTAGGTAGATACGCCTATAATATAGACATTCTGGGAATGCGAGCGCCTACTAACCGCATTTGATAGAGCCGACTCACGATAGGCAATTGTATTACTTTTCCCCTCTACTGTAACTAGGAGTTTAGTATTACTATCAGTAGAAGTAGAGTTAATTATTAGAAATGCAGCTGAACATCAATGCGTCAAAGGTTAATTATAATAATAATAGTCGGCATACAAACACACACATTGTATACTCTCAAAAAGTTATGTTCGTGTTATGGGTAGGTAGGTAATACACAGCGGACTACTTTGAGACTGATCCCAGACTCCCATACCATAGTAAATAAAGGAAAATTCTTTTCCGAAATTTACCATGCCAGGAATCAAACCCGGAGCCTCTGCGTTTCAGTGAGATGAGCCGACAAATACTTACTACTACTCAACCACAAAGGCCGTCTTAAATATAACGAAACCATTTTATTTTAATAAAAATTGATTCACCGTAGTTTTGTTAGCTCAATCACTAATAACCCAATTGTAATATAGGTAATTGCTAACTTATCATGAACAAAAAACTTTATTTAATCCTATTATATATTGAAGCAGCTTTAATGAAAATAAGTTTATTCATAAGAGTGTACAAAGACGAATAATATCTACCCAATGAAACCTGAAAATGGTGGCAACTCATGTGAAGTTCTTAATTTTCACATGTAACTATATGCATATTTCTAATTATTTAAAGATCCAAATACGTAAAATAATACTGATGTGGACTAGACAAATAAATTACATGTAGATCTACGTAAAAAAAAAATAAAGAAGGTATTTATCAACTTGACTTTAAAGTATCACAGCACAATTTAAACTATTCCATTTAGAAAAGCAACCCACACTTTCTCAGATCGTTTCTTAATAAAACTACGTTTTAACGGTTGTAAGCGCGGTAATTTATTTGACTTTTATTATTCCGACGTTTCGGCCACTTTTCAGTAGCCGTGATCACGGAAAACAAAGATGTCAAGTGTCAATGGGTATTGTTAAAGTTTTATTTAGTCTGCCGTCAACTTGTTCATTTTAATTATTTAGTTTAGAGACGTTTCTTATTAAAATATTAACCTACAAATTCATAGTTCATCCGTCATTCTTTTTCCCAACAAACATAGGTTTTTATTTAATGTAAGTTTATGGTAACTGTTTAACTGATGTTAAAATATCTATTACATATATACCTACCTATTGTCCAATTAAAGAAAATATAGGTCGTACGTGCATCGATATAGCTAGCTTACTACCTACGATAAAAAACTCCAACCACTGCAGTATTCGTTCTTTTGTTCACACATCCACAGCTATAGATTGATCGCGTTTGCTGCAATTGACCTGTCGCTTTCAATATTCCAATCACGCCCCACCGGATAGAATTCCAAGGATTTCATCGGAGAAGCGAGAACAATTGTTCGAATTAACAATCAAAATTGAGATTTTAATAATTTATATAGGTAGATTGTGTAATCAGTAATGTAGGTTTTTGAAGGTTAATAATTTGCCTTAGGTAACAAAATCAAGCAAGGGTGTGTCACTTCACGCATAATGAAGGTTCCATAAAGATGAGAAACGAAGTATATTTTCGTCACTTGACAACGAAACCATAAAAAGCATTGAATAGAAAAAACACCAAACCTTAAAACCAACTTGCTCAATGCATCTAGTTTAAATCAATTTTCGTAAATATGAATATAATTGAACAATTATTCAAGCTGTTGCACCTTGACTTTTTTCATAATATCTATCCCTCTTTTTAGCTGAATAGTATCTACTTAAGAGGATTTCTCGTCGACTATTCCGCAATGCTTGAAAACAAAAGTCTTCGAGCAGTGCGTCCTCCCCGTCCTGACCTACGGGGCCGAGACATGGACACTGACGACAGGATTGGTCCACAAGTTCCAAGTCGCTCAACGGGCTATGGAGCGAGCTATATTGGGTGTTGCTCTTATGGATAAAATTAGAAATGAGGATATCCGTAAGAGAACCAAGGTAACCGACATAGCTCGCAAAATTAGCAAGAAGAATTGGCAGTGGGCCGGTCACATCTGCCGCAGGACCGATGGCCGATGGAACAAACGAGTCCTGGAGTGGAGACCACGTCTCGGTAAACGTAGTGTCGGACGCCCTCCAGCTCGATGGACCGACGACCTATGCAAGGTCGCCGGTAGGCGCTGGCTGAGGAAATTGGAGGACAGGGATGAGTGGCGCCGTCTGCAAAGTGGCGGACGACGAAGATTGTAGAATTAAATAAAATTCAAATTAAAGAGTTTTTATTAAAATTAAGAAGAGAACATTTTTCATCACCACTATATTTTATATATATTGTATTTATTATTAAAATGTTAGTAGTTCGTACTATATGTTACGTATACCACCATCGCCATTATCATCTCAGTTCACTCCTGGGGTTCTCTGGAAGAGATCGCTTTTTAGCAATAAGACCGCCCTTTGCACATAACTAGATATAATTTTAGTCTTTAAGTTCATTTTTGTATTGGTGTATAATAAAGTGTTATCTATCTATCTATACTTACAGTTAAAAAACTAAGTCTAGCTACCTCCTATTCTATGTACATATACCATGAAAATACTGAGAAGACCATATATTTTATTTGAAACTGTACCGTGAAGTTTACTCGATAGAAGCCGTGTTTTGGTTAAGTATTAATTAACAAAAATATTCAAACATTGAACCCGGTAAGCACAGTCGTTTGAATGACACAAACCTGTTTTAACGATATGAGCATTCACGTCATCTTGAGATGTTTCAGACACTTTACATATTATATGTATGTATATGTATAATGTTGGAGGTCTCTACCTGTCCGGCCACTTTTACCTACGACTTCTAAATAACAAATATGTTTCAAAAAGGTAACGTACCTTTGAAGGCTTAAAACTCATAACGACTTATGTATATATTTCGATGTATCAAATCGATATGGATAAATGTGACTTGATGTCTAATGATTGGTCTTGTTATATAGAATCGAGTGTATCAAATTTAAATGCCATGAAATTTGGTATTTAGGCCCCTACCTACCTATGTAGATACAATCGAAAAAAGGAATAAACATAAGATATTTTTATCCTGGAAAATAAGATAGTTTGGTCCCAAAGAATACGCATTCAAATTTTCAATCACTTGAGAATCGCTAATAGAACAGAGTCAATTATTATTTAATAATATAATAAAAAAAAATTCGAACATCTTTGAGTTTTTAATGGAATTAAAGATATTGATATTGCATTAAGCAACCTGAAAGTAGGATAAATCTAGTAGTAGTAGTAGTAGATATGTATGTATATCAAGGTCTGAATATGGACAAAAAATACTCATTGACGTAGAAAATAGACTAAATTCATCCAAAATACAAGTATACCAAACCGCAATGAAAACTGCGTGAACGTAATAGTTCCTTCAAAATGCAAGCGAACCTTAAAAATACCGTTTACAGACTGGTGAAATATTCGACGCAATTTCAGACCATCAAAAATGACATAAACAGTAGAAATATTTTAATAAAATTTTCAACCCTTTCGCCCGAGGAAATTTCCTAACACCGCAAAAGACTGCCATTAAGGAGTCTTAGGACGCTTTCCCTCTGAGGTAAGGTAAATACAGCAGTCATAGATACTTATGTATAACGTGTACTTAAATAATCAATCAAATAAAAAGAGCTATTCTTTTATAGATATATATTCATTTTTATTCAATCATATATAAACAAGTTTGCATTTTTTTATTCCTATATATACAATTGAATACAATAGTTTGCATTAATTTGACAATACTTATTCACTGTACACATCTATTGTTTATACAACAGGTTTATGACATGATGTTATTTATGGCTAAATCACATAGTGGAGTAAGAAAAATATATATAGCTAAAAATATTAGCCACATAGAAAATTTATTTCATAAGTTTTAATCTCTCTCTCTCTTTTCTTTCACCATATCCCAATTATTTGGGGTCGGCACAATATGTCTTTTCCTTCCACACTCCTCTACTATGACATACATCTTCTGTCACACCACATATCATCATGTCATTCTTCACACAATCCATGCATCTTTTTTTTGGTCTATCTTTACATTTGTACCCATCTATCTTGAAGTTTAACATTCTTTTTGTCATTTGACTTTCTTCCCTCCTAATTACATACCAACTTAATCTTCTTCCTCTCAATTTTTCAGTCACGGGTGCAACTTTTAAAGATCGCCTTATATACTCATTTCTTACCTTATCCATTCTTGTAACACCACACATCCATCTCAACATTCTCATCTCAGCTGAGTGGAGATGTTTGTGGTTTGTCACTTTAGTGGCCCAACCCATATAGCATGACTGGTTGTATGACAGATTTATATATTTGACCTTTTAGTTTCAGTGGTATTAGTTTGTCGCACGTCACACCAGTTACCTGTCTCCACTTTAGCCATGCTACATTTATTCTTCTCTCTATATCACAATTACTCTGCAGTAGTGAACCAAGGTATCTGAATTCGCGGTTACATGGTAGTGTGGCTGGTTCTAGTTTATGAGGCCCAGCACTAGAGGTCCCGCCAAAATCACAAAACAGGTATTCGGTTTTGGTTTTGCTGATTTTTAATCCAACGCCCTCTAGCGCTTGCCGCCACCTGTCTAGTTTGTTTTGAAGTGCCACCCCATCTTCATCCACCAGGACAATATCACCTGCGAAGAGCATGCACCAGGGGGCCTCATCCTGTAGCTCTGCGGTCAATGCATCCATGACCAGCAGAAACCGGTAAGGACTTAAGGCGGATCCCTGGTGCAAACCTACCCTCACAGATAACTTGTTCGTGGTTCCTACTGCAGTGCGGACTTGTGTAATAACATTCTCATACATGCTTTCTATCAGTCTTACGTATTTCTCTGGCACTCCTTTCGCTCTGACGACCAACTACAGAACTTTTCGGGGGACGTCTGTCTGTCTTCTCACCATATGGAGATTTTTATGTACCTGTCTGTATTTTTCCATTATTTGGCGTATTGAAAATATGGCATCTGTTGTGCTACGACCAGGCATAATTATTTTTTTAATGTTGCTGAAATATTATAAGTATCTATATAATATCTAACATATTGGTATTATTTTAAGGTACCTATGCATATTTGTGAAATATATTCTACCTTAATAGTTTTATAAATCTAATATTTCATTAGTGAAACTGACAGTTTACAATGTAGGCAATAACCTAGACTCCTGCACAAATTTAAAATTCAGTTCTTGTTTGCAAACCATTTTAGTGGGTACAGTAAAGTGGCAATCTATCTACCTTTATAAAACAGTTTCTCGAATACAGTTGTAGGGTACTGTATTGTTGTTTGGGGCAGCGCTTTTAAATCATATATGATTCAATTAGAAAGGGCTCAAAGATCATTACTAAAAACGTTAACTTTTAACCCCTATCGCTTCCCCACAAAATTATTATATGAGATAAGTAACGTGTTAACCGTTAGGCAGTTATATATATACAATATAACCCTAAAGCAACATAAAATTACACCAAAACGTAACAATACTAGTGATAAGAAACGTGCTGTAACTAACATGCCAACTCCAATGTACCGTACTGGCCTGGCAAGACGGCAGCAATGCTATATGTCTGTGACACTATACAACAAGGTAAATAAACAAATCAATGTACATGAACTCACAAGTCAGGAAGTTAAAATTAAATTAAAAATTGGCTACTTACCCTTGACTATGCGACCACCGAAGCACTGATTTAATATATTTATTTTAATAGAAACTGTACATTACATACATAATTACACACACACATACACAACACACACACGCACTCACACACACACACACACACACACACACACACACACACACACACACACACACACACACACACACACACACACACACACACACACACGAAGTGCGCTTATAGCGCGCGCTCAGGCACATCTACGCGCTTACCCACTACACATAAAAACACTGTTACCGATTTATATTTGTTGTGCGTTTAAAACTATATACTACTGTGAGAGGGCACTGATTCCCGAAACACAGGCTTACGCCTAGCTCGAGAGTCAGGGACTTCCATAAGTTATTGTATTAGATTTTTTTGGCAATAAAGATTATTATTATTATTATTATTATTATTAAATAAATATAGATAAATAAATAATTATACGTTCACGTATAATTATTTATTTATCTATCTATATGTAAAGTTTCTCGAATGCATCATGTCCAAAACTATCACCTTTACCTCATTCCCAAAAACAAAGAGCCTTGCAGACGGGGTTGGGCAGGGTTAAGAGGGGCAGAAGAGGGGTGGGTCGTGGCTGTAACACTTTTACGATCAGATACAGTGCTCATGCGCGGTGCAGTCGTCTCCTCGCTGCTATTTGCATCAGATTATTGACGGATGTCCAGTTACCGACAGGTACATTCTACACATATACTATGTCTGGATTAGGTATCATTTTCTTATAACACACTAAGTACACTTTGCTCATACAAGTATACATTAGTAAAGATTGGACAGACTGTTTGGAAACATTACAATAATAAGTACAGTCTTTTAAATGAAATAGATAACAATTGGACATAGTTTTAAATTAATTTTCAATGTAACTATTTGGTTGGTACAAAGAAACTATTTAGACCTGAGATTAAAACAGGCTCCTTTTTACTTCAGGAAATGTTAAACTTTCTGCAGGTAAACGACAGAAGTTAAAATTGACCAAATTACTTGGAATCTCCAGAAGTAATCAAGTAAAAGCATAGAAGATGGATGGATCATACTTTCTAACTGTTTTCGGGCCGGTTACTATGTCTTACTAGGTATTCATTCAATTGCCTTACCATTCGTGGAATTTTGACATTACTTGTATGGAGCTTATATCAAATTATAGCATAGATATATGCCTTATTATAGATAATAAGGCAAATCAACAGTCGGTAACATGTAGGAACCGGCCACTATACTGTTTCCAAACGATTATTTTACTTTTGACGTTTGCACGTCTATCAAGTTACACAATTATTGACAGTAAAGACCACATGAAACAAATGACATAATTGTTGCACTTTATTGTTGTGGGTAACATAATAGTGATGTTCTGTGAGTCACGTAGATAACTCACAGATTCTTAAACCATCGACACTATACGTAAATAAATTGAAAGTAATCGATTTGAAAATAAAATATTATTGGTCGGTATTGAGAAATAACAAATTTATAAAATAGCGCAATGCCGTTCTAATACATAAAAATGGCTTATTTAATATATGTAAAATATGTTAATTGAAATGTAGGTATATTTATTACACGATATTATTTTTAGTAAAAATATATAGATAACTTAAATTTATTAAAACTTATTTATAAATGAAGTCGATTTTTATAACATACCGAGTCGATAAGTCATTAGGACATTACTATTTGATCCGTCATCGAGCTGTCAAAAGTAAAATAAATTGGAAAGAGTATAGACGCTAAAGCGATGAATCAATGATAGATACCTATAGGTACCTATTTGCTTTTGTTTTTCTCTTAAATACGGCTTCGCACTGCTTGTGAAATTTCGCGACTAAACAATTTAACGGATGTAAAGCTACCTTTCATCTCCAAAAAATCATAAAAGGGGTTGAAGTACGGGATGAAAATCGGTATATTCCTCAAATTATGGACATGAAAATTCTAAAGTAAAAAAAATAGACGAAGTCACGGATAACAGCTAGACAGATAAATAGCTAGACAACCTAGAAAGTAGGTATACGTAATAAGTTGTCTCATAAGTATAAATTGCATAGGAAGAAACAATATTGAACTATTGATTAATGTCAATGTACGAAGCATTAATAACTGTTATACGATTATATGTGTCCGTTTGTCTGTCTATATTTCATCATTTATCCAATTGAGTGGGTATAACAGGGCCGACGTGTTTCAATTGTTTAAAGGTACAGCATTTATTGATATTAATGATTATTTGTGAATTTAAATTACGCACCAAATTATTTAATATTCTACATAGACACAATCTTTGTTTAAAAACAATCAATATCCCATCAGCTGTGCAAGTTTGAGAACCTAGTAAGTGCATTACAAGAATTAAAAAAAATATGACGAACTTCAATAATATGTCACTCAATAGTTTTTAATATGTCGTTTAATAGTATTTCGAAGCTTATTGGGAGTGATACTATATTTTGATACTGTTTTTACATGGTTTTAGTAAGCACAATACACCAGCAAATGTCTAGCAAGACAAATGCACAAACATTCATTTTGGTCAGTAGCTTATCTATTGTTCATTTTAAAAATTATACCTAGTTTTTATTAATATAAAACTGTTCAGAAAAACATCCCTCTTCAAACTCTCGCCAAACACTTTCAAGTCACCTACGATCTTTAATTTTAGTCTAAACAAAACATTTCTTTGTTTTTATATTAGACTTAATATTAGCACACCTATTTTCATACCTAATACATTTACATATTTAAGAGAAAGACATAAATGAAGAGCTTTTATTCTTGAAGCGATGTCATCAACCTTTAAACTCAATGATATTAGAAGATTTTCAAAGGTCGGTCTATTCTGAATTAATCTTTAAAATAAAATTTATAATTTAATAACATTATTTGATACTGTGTTAAAAACGATGGTTAGACCATTCAAAACAACAGAAGCAGCTAAAAATTATTTCATCTCTAATGCCGCGGCTTCATCTGCGTTAGTATTAACGATTTAGTTGAAAAATAACGCCATTAAGACATAGCCACATTCGTGTATAGGGAGGGATGAAAGTCACGTGACAAAAAGAATGTTAAACTTCAAGATAGATGGGTACAAATGTAAAGGTAGACCATAAAAAAGATGGATGGATGGTGCGAAGGATGATATGATGATATGTGGTGTGACAGAAGATGTATGTCAGAGTAGAGGAATGTGGAAGGAAAAGACATATTGTGCCGACCCCAAATAATTAGAATATGGTGAAAGAAAAGAGAGAGACATTAGTGTATATACCTACAATATACATACATTATATAATCTCGAATAACGCATTAGATCCATCGCCATTCTGTGTGAACTGGCCTATGCTGTAACACTATCGCAGATGAAGCCGCACCTTGATACTACCAGGTACTACCAATTCATTGTCATTAACGATTATTGAGCCTTAAGCTAAGCTTTATTCCACAACTTTAAAATAAACATTTAATGTTTTAGGTCACATTTACTCATCTTCAAAGAGTCTAACAATATGTAGTACCAACTTTATAAATGAACATTTAATAAATTCTTGCCAAAGCATGACACCACACATGAGGCAAAAGGAGAAAAACAGATTCAGTCTAAAAACAACTGCCACAGTCCAACGCTCGAATAACTAGCAACGATTTATAAACATATGGGTATATAATACCTATATGATACGGGCTCTTAGGCATTCTACAAACGTTGAACAAAATAATTTATTTGCCTTGAAGAATTTACGGTACATCACGGAGCACTTTATACATACAATACCACACGTACAAAACCAGATAACGTCAAATTTGTAAATCGATTTATCTATTGCGACTTAAAGTGACTGTTATAGGTATATAGAACGAAATACGATGTCCTTAAAACTGACCGCTTTTCTTTTGTATTTTGCATTATTATATAATTAATTCAGCAGTTATTTTCGTAGGGTTTAGAAATAATTATAAGAAGTTAAACGATGCTGGCGTTCTTAGAAAAAATAATTAAAACTTAATGTAATATTGAGACATATCATACAAATTTCACTCTAAAGTTTTAATATTACTTACAAAATGACGCACAAAGTATATCAAATTATAAAGAGATCTAAGGACTCATTACGCATTCCGTAACCTGATTTGTCTTTAATGAACGTAATTATTGATTTAATATAAGACAAAACTGTGTGCAAGTTGTTCGTTATATAAAGGTATTTGTTATGTAGCATGCCTATAAGTAAGTATGTGTTAAAGAAGTACAATATAAGCAGAATACGATCCGGGCTTTATCCAACAATTTAAGTGACATATATGACATTGTCTCCCTATCAAGTCTACAATGTTGCATACACATTGCATTCTTTGCACTACACCAGAATGTAAGATATAGGATTTAATGTGTCTGTTGATATCAGAGTCCTTATTCAGTGAGATATTTAAGCACGTAATGCGACCGTTTCGAATATTCTATGTAGTTCTAGTGAGACCTAATTTTATCTGTAATTTATAAGTAGATCGTAAGTTTAACAATAAACGTTCTACTAATTAATATAATTCGTTAATAAGCAGATTATACTAGTCTGGCAAATGTTTTAGATTATCTCTTGAAGTCTATGCAGAGGCTGGACTATATTTAATATAATTCCTAAGTAAGTATTAATATATTATATTACTTCTGAAGATTATGTAGGTATTGCGGAGGTAATGTGGCGACAAGGAGAAGGCAAGAAGGGACGGAAAGGAAGAATAGAAAGAAGTACTTACTTACCTCGCTACCAGTAGGTACCCGGCGTTCAACTTGCCCCGAGTGGTCTCACACACACAACATTAGGATATCTAAGTATAGTATATCTATTATGATTAAATTATTTAATTATAATTTCAGGTTTTCTTTATTCGCGTTCCAACGGCGGTTAACGACTAATTCACGTAGGTTTTGAGCACAATTTTCATTTGTGCTTGTATATAATTATTTTTGGTGTTTAAGGGGAATTGGGGGGGATTTACGACCGAGGTTTCTTTGGCGCAATCAGTGCATACCTATATAACATTCCTCACAATTAGGTGGTTAAGAATTTAGCAATTTTATTAATTCCATAAATGCGTTATTAGTAAGAAATTTTTATATTTCATTCGTAGTGAATTAGGATTCAGACCATTTTCATACGAATTTATAATCTAGATGGCAATGCTAGTTTTATTTACACTGCATTTAGTTGTGACTCGTTTTCTTAAGGCTTGTTTATTCTGAAGTTACTTTGTATTCATATAGTAGAACTAAATTTATGTACCTTATTTATTATAGATAATTTTTATTTAATATGAACATAAGATACCTGTTTGAAGTATTTGTAGATGCCTACTGTTAAAGTCATTCTTTATCTTGAATTTTTAAGCCATAATTGAGTTCGAATTCACTATAATTAGGTATACTTAATCTTTCAACTTAAAATATAAGATGTTTATCTATACTTTGGTGTACAATAAAGAATTATCTATATATCTATAAGATCAAAAGTAACAAATACATCTGTCATGTATTTACTTACTACTTGTACTTGCATGTTTATTTATAATAATAAGTTAAGTAAGTTTTCTATAAAATTATGATCGAGACAAATGAGTAAAATAGGTAATTAATCTATTGCTTATCTAAAAGTATTAATAAAAATTATCTCATTAATACTTTATATTATATGTGATAATCTGTGACTAAACTACAATACCATGCAAGTATTCTAAAATCTTGTTTAGACAAGATAAAGTTCGAAATATTTTTAGAAACAATTAACTACCTACATAAAAATTATCATCAATATTGTTTAATGTCGGTAAAAAATTAAAGAAGAAAACTTATACTTAGCTTATTAACACTAAATTATCACCCACAATAATCATCAATAAACTTCATAATATTTCTATTCAAATATCACTTTAACTAAAAACTAACTTTTGTTACTTTACTCTCCGTTCACCAGCTCATGGGAGCACTATCGCAGTTGAGTGTCGAAAACATTTTGTTTATAGTCCCAAAGTAGACGGAGCTTTGTAAAACTTTAGCTATCAGCGAGTCGATTTGCATCAGAATGGCAGGCCCCGCCGCTTCGGCACATCGAAACAAAAGCAAATGTTTGCGACCCACTTTCTAAATTACTTTATTCTGTTAACAATGACAAAATTGGGCTTTTATAAGGGGCAACTTTGACTTTGATTCATTTACTTCGGAAGGTTTGGAAAGAACTTAGAATTAGTTAAGTGTAGAAACGTCATTCATCTGTATAACTTTTTGACATAATAGTCTTGTTATAGGTAGTTCTGCTTAACAACAAAGTAGCTGTCAATATAAATTAATATATCTACAATACCTACTAATATTAATAAATCCGTGAAGGATATCTGTAAGAGAACAAATGTAACCGACTTAGTACGGAGAGTTATGACGTTGAAGTGGCAGTGAGTCGGTCAAGTACCGTATATAACTGACAGCCGATGGAGTAGACGGGACTTGGTGTGGAGGCCGAGTCAAAATAAACATAGTGTACGATGCCCCCTAGTTCGGAGGTCCGACATTATGTGTAAGGTAGGTGTTTGATGAAAAAGGGGAGGACTGATATATACGTATATATATGACGCAAACTTAGGAAGGACTACGTCCAGGAGTGGACTGCATTTGATTGACGATTATTACTTAATTTAAGGTAGACGCTGGCAAAAGCGGTAATTGTTATTAAAAGCCTATAATGGTAAATTAATAATGTTTCTACACTACATTTTTAGTCACTGAAATATCATTATAATTAAAAGTTTGAAAACTAAATCTCCAATCTATTTTTTGAATGTCAAAGATCTAGATTACCCTAACATTATTAATCTACACTTAATTAATAGTTAAAGGGTACCTAACTTAAAAAGAAACCTATAAACTAGTAGGTATTAGCTACATCTGGAATAAGGCATAGAAAAAGAGAATTAATAACGACGGCATATTAATTACATTACCATATATATGTTACGGGCAATTTGATTAATCGGTCATTACCTATTAACATGGACCGATTATTATGAACAATGACCAAAAGTGTCAGTTAATTTGATAAATTAATTACTTTGGCCGGCCCATATTAATAATGATCGACGACCATTTAAAAAATCACGATTTGAGATCACTTGAATTTATTACTTGGACCGGGCCGTATGAATACTTCCCTACTTCTAGCCGGACAATGTGATAAATTCGGTTACCTTTCCATAAGAATTATGTAAGTATAATTAATTTAAGGATAGGGTATAGTTATATAGCACTTTTATATATTATGAACAGATCCAAATTCTTTTAAAATATACCAGAAGGCTAAGGCGGGAGCGAAGCGAAACAGAGATCCCACCTTAGCCCTCGTGGTTACTTTTTCATAAACACTCAAAATTCTCTTCATATCTCAAATAATATATAAAGTGCTATATAGTACTTTTATTATATATTTTTTAATATTATTATTTTTCATTTAATAAACAAAAAACTACAGTTCATCTGTGTTAAATTATATTGCCCACTTCTGACTGACCGGTCATTATTCATAGTGACCGCATTTATCTTTCCCGTAACATATATATTATATCAACACAAGATACTATGTTACCTCATGATAAGGTAACGTGAGAATGCTGGATATGCCTTCACATCTACAAGGCAAATAAAGGTTGGTGCTGAGAACACAAATCTATTTGTTATGATAATGAGGTAACTACTAAGCAAAGGAATTCAGGCTATTCTACCCAGTTATGGTATTGAGAGGGTGATATGGTGCTCTTATTCATGCAATTTATGGTTTACTAACATTGTGTATTATGCTTGACTTGAAAAAACAAAGAAAAGAAGAACATTTTCTTACGAATGCACTGAATAAAATTAATATAAAAACAATATAATATTTTAAGTCATACCCCAAAATATTGCTAGTTGATTCATTCTACGATATTTCACTAGGACCATTACAATGATACGGATAAAGCGGTAAATATAATAACACTATCTAAATTAGAAATAATCACTATTTAAAATAATAGTTAATAAAAACTACGTTTTAACGGTTTTAAGCGTGGTAATTAATTTGATTTTTATTATTCCGCCGTTTCGGCCACTTTTCAATAGCCGTGATCACGAGAATTATACGAGAAAGGAGTATTGTTAAAATTGTATTTAGCTTACCGCTAACTTGTTCATTTTAATTATTTAGTTTTAATTTTGTTTATGGTTACGATTTACTCTACGGAAGCCTAATCCAATTTACCACCGCTTCGCAACATGTTGTGGCCTGAAGAGAAGAAGCGGCACAAGAAACTTTTCAGCAAACATGCTTGGCTCTAATAATTTTATATAATATTAAAATGGATGGGAAATAAAATAAAAAGAAATTGACAATCAAATTGGTTTGTGTTCCGGTGCACGCGGAAAGAGCTCACAGTGTCTTGAGGTCTGGGAGTTGGTTTTTGCTGGGTTTCGGTTTTAATAGTTTCGATGATCGGATCCCAAACAGGTGGTACTTGCCAACCATCTTCTCTATTGAAATTGGGGTGTTTTTTTATTTCAATGGCCTCACGCATCATTCTACGATCACGGCTTAAAAGTGGCCGAAATGTCGGAATAATAAAAATCTAATAAATTACCGCGCTTAGAACATTGAAAACACAGTTTTTAATATGTATACTAGTTGCGAGAACTTAATAAAATAATAGCTATTAAAGTAAGTGACTTTTTAATTTCGTATAATTATAAAAAAGATTTTTGTCAGGTGTCAAGTCATATAACGTTTTCAATACATAGGTATGATATAAACGACACCAAATCCAAAAAGAGACTACCGGAAGAAAATATTAAGACCTAAATAATATAAGAAAAACAATATAAGGACGGTAAAATCGGAAAGGTACACATTTATACTTTCCAATGTATTTGGATTCATTCTGAAATAACATAAATTTGGTGTTCATGTTATGCCTATGTGTATCTAAAATAAGAGAAGGATTTCATCGCGATTTTTTGTTAGAATTTAAAACAAATTACAGATTTACCAAAAGTACAAAATATTAAAATCAACTAATGATTATAGTTTCAATGTCACTTAAATATAATTAAAATTACGTACCTGAACATTGTTATTATTTTTTTCTTACAGTCAAACACAAGCGTGATTTCCCTATGTTGTTATATAACTAAATATAATGAAAATTATATTTCGTACCATAATTTGTATGGCCTTGTATTTAACTGGCTCATGCATAAAAAAACTAAGTAACGTTTGCATTCAAATAATATGATATCTCACAACTAAAATAATTTTGATTGAAATAAAAGAACCTAATTTATTTTGTGTATTTATCATTATCCTTAGGTATATTATTACATTATCGTAAGTTTGAAATGATTTCATAATTTATTAGAGTATTCTTTTAGAAGTAGGTACATTTTAGAGTTAGATTTTCATATAGTTAGAAAAAGTGGTGAACAAAGAAGCACTTCTAAGTGCCTGCTATCCGTATGTAGGTCTCACACTAACATATGTAATACTAGCTTTCGCTCGCGGCCTCGCTCGCGTTATTGTTATTCCACGGGAACCGTACATTTTCCCGGGATAAATTGTAGCCTATGTGCTAATCCAGACTATAATCTATCTGAACCAAATTTTATCCAGATCCATTTAAGCCGTATTGGCATGTTTGAGTAACAAACAGCCATCCCAACTTTCGCATTTATAATAGATATATTAATATAGATTCTATCGGGCAAATTCAACTGATAAAGAATACATGATCAAAGCAAAAAAAAATGTGCAATCAATCAATGCAATATGCAATCTTAACAACCATGTAGACAGATTCATACGTAAGGTTCATTTCAAAAACCTAAAAATTATAACACTTTTGGATATATATAATATATGAATCAGCTTTGTTTATGAAAAGGGATATTAAAAATTAAGAAATTTGTCAAACCAATTGACATCAAAAGAATCTGAAAAATGTAAAATGCAAAACTTTTTTATTTCAAAAACTTTATTTTTCATGTAATTATAAAATATAATATATATTTTTCTGGTTTCTCCGGGACACTCTCGCTGTTTGGAAAGGCTAAATTATTATTTTTTTTAAATTAAGTTATAATTCTAAATTAAAATCAAGTGTATTATAATACAATTATAAATAAATATCCGTAGATAAGTCTTTATTGTACATCAAAGCATCGACAAACAGAAGTCGAAAATACAAAAGATATAACGGGCGGCCTCATCATTAAAAAGCAGTCTCAATCAAGGCAACCCAACCAACCAAGTATTTTGAAACTGAATATATTGTAAATGCTAATTAGGGTATTAATACAATTTTATATATGTATATATGGCTAAAAATAATAATTTTAAGATAAAGTTGAAGTCTAGGTATAATTGTATTAATATACTATCAAATAATTAAATAACTGTTCGAACTATGCGTACATTTAAAAATAAACTGAAAGGTCTTTAGATCTACAAAGCCTAGATATTAATTATTCTGTACATGAAAAAAAAAGTAATTAATTTGACAATATTGTATTGACATTATTTTTATTACAGACATATTGTAAATGTAACCCATTATTTTTGACATTATATATGATAATTATAATTAACGAACGTATAATTGTTAACGTTGTAGCAAATAATAATAATTCGTAATTAACTATTGTAAAAAGGCAAAAGTAATTGCACAAGTTGTACTTACACACCTTTCCGGCAAAACATGTAGGTACCTCGTAATGTGTCGTAACAACTTTATAAACCGTGTTTTATGCAAGTAAATGAATTTAAATACATATATTACATTTAGAAGTTGACGAAGTGCGTGTCGGCTACGCTCAGTGAAGGGTTCCGTCGACGTGTCCAATACACACTGTTTGTATCATTTGACTATCCATAATAATCCTAAAAAACATTTCATGTATATCTGCTACATGCAATAGCTACTGCATGGATCTTATTTCAACCAATTTTCAGTGAAAATATTTGTATGTCCAAGTTTTCCACTTCATATGGAGTTTTTGTAGCTTAACATTTCTCTAAAATTAAAAAAAATATATACATGTAAGTAAGTACCTACTTCTGTATGGAATATAGTTACTTTCTATAAACATAGGTAGCAAGTCTGTGTTACTCTCTATGTAGGTACTAGATAATGTTAAAATGGTTAAATGTTATGGAGGAAGACATCCACAAAAGTGATATTAGCCGCGAGGTTTTAAATCCTATGATCAATTATATCTAATAGTATTTAGGTTGAGTTGTATTAATTTATTATTAAATGCCCATAGAACCGCATAGGTTTTGCTTGATATATATATATATTTCATTGTAATATAGATAAGCTTAGTATCACAGGAACATAATAGAGGCGTACCAAAAGATCTTGTATATTTATGTATACCTATGTACCGAAGATAGCGACAGGCAACCGGTTGCCTGTATTCATAAACGATCACGCTGTCGATACCCGTCGTTTTTTTTTGTAAGATCATTATCGGAGAGAGCTGAGATTGAACGACATTTTTATGCAAATAAGCATCAATACACAGAACGGCTACAATAACCTCTTTGAAGGCTACAAAGAAATTGTTTTCAAACTGCCTTCGAGTTACGTTGTTATGATAATTTTGTGAAAGTACGTTTAGGTTTCTATTAAGTTAAGTGAAGTATTGAATGAGACTTTCGTATAAGTTTAAATTTCGGATGTAAACTTTTAAAAAGTAACAAATGATTTTTTATTTATTTGAAATCTGCTTCAATTTTTTCTATAATACCTACCTACATAAGGTAATCAAGATTTATAATTAAAGTCAATGTATGGTGCAAAAGATTATCTTTTATTAATAAATATCGCATTTTTACGTAAAGGAGACTCTAAAAGTCTAATATTTCTGAATATCTATCTAGGTAGGTACTTATCTCTAGCTAAATCCACAATCCATAAAAATGGCGTATTTAAAAAGAATATACCTAATGAATTATGTAATTTAATGTAGCTTAACAAGGTAGTAGATGTTAATAAATATATAAAAGAACGAAAATATTTACCTATATACCTACTCTTCAAATTCCTTCTAAACTTTCAGTTTAATTAGCATTATCAAATAAAGTTGACAAAGTTCACACATCGCTGTTTATAACGAAAATTCTTATTCCGCTTTTAAAATGAGCTATATCAACTTTCAGAAAACGATAACATGACTTCGTCACCTAGACTCCACTCTCTTTAGATTAATTATTCTAAAACATACAAAACGCATTTTATTTAGGGTTATCTTGTTGCGACGAAACCGGTTGTAAATTCTCTTAAGTGGGCAACTGCCTTTCTCAGTTCTTAGTGCATTTACGAAATTCATGGACGTACAACGTACAACACCATTCAGGCATAAAGCTACTTCATAATACACCAACAAGTATCTAAGTATATTATGAAGACACCGTGCAGGACAGAGGAAAGTGGCGTGCTCTAATTTCGGGGGCCAAGACCCACTTTGCGCCGCTGAGCCAAAGGAGTTAGTTTGTTCCATGTCATTTAAGGTTATATTATAGGTTTTCTTGTCTTAGATTTCCACAGAACCTTCTGCATTAGCCAGATATTAATTGACACCACTCTTATTTTTTTACATGTCTGAGCCCAATAATATATCAAAGCATATCCGTATTTTTTTATATACCTAAACATTTTATATTACATAATTAAAATCCTATCGATAAACCAATTTCATCTCAGTTCAAAGCATAATGCAAAGCAGGAAGATAGAAGATATGTAGAGTTGGAAATATTTTGAAGTTTTTCGTCAATAGTTCAAACGTGTTTTAAAACTTAAATAAATGAGATTTTGAAATCTATCACTATATTTAGGATCCTTCCCACCCCTTGTCAGACAATGTCACACTTAGTCGGACAACCCCCCTAACGTGTGACGTAATTTACGGAAGGCCCCTAAGATTGATGGTACCTACCTACATTTTCATGCACAGCGAAGAGTTATTTTCAAAGGTCAGCGAAACTTTCTTATCCAAGCTTATACATGGTTTTATAGAACACGTTACAGTTTTGTTATTTGAAAATGTTCAATTACAAATCTGCAAATGTCTTAAACTTTAATAGCCACTACTAATCGAGCGTAAAACTAAATTGTAAGTACTGTATGTACAAGGAAAGAAAAACTTGAAAAAAGAAAGATTTTAGGCGTTAAGTATGAAAAGTTCGTGACCAACTTGCCTATTGCGTGGATTGCGTTAAAGTATATATCATTGTTTTGGTTCAAAGAAGAGTGATACGGTGAATAATTCTCGTGATAATGTATTAAAGTTCTCACAGAAAACATCCAGCTAACGACTGCATGAATATTAATGTAGTGGGATCACTACAGCAGGCATCCATTGACGCGACGCCGGTGTGGTGATGCCGGTATTATATACTTATATGTAGGTATATAGGTACTAGATATATTAATAGACTCACGTGGAGGTTGGCGGCGAAGTTGCAGCAACAAGTCGCAGAGGCGCCGTAGTAGGCCCATACAGACACTGCACTATGCACCAGCCACGCCAGTCAACCATTGTCCTTCCGCCTTGACACTATCACTCTCGTATCTACGCTCGCGAATGCGGACTGATTTTTTTCTCGCGTAACGGACCATTAAACTCGTAGATTTCTATCTCGCTCGCTTAGACGATAGTAATAAGAAGCGAGACAAAGAAAGGTTGCGTATTATGGGTTGTTGATAGAATTGGTATCCGCTCCGTAACGCACCGCTGCCGTGTTGCATATTTTATCCGCCTTAACCTTTGAACGTCGTCCTGAAATGTTTGACAAAAATCTGACGTAAATGAAACGTCAAAAACTTTATATCCTACTTCCCGAAAGCTACAAACAACGATAACCTTGATGGTGCCTATATGCATTACATTTATTAACCCAAGTTTGGATAAATTAAAATAAATTTTAGTGTCATTATGCAGTGTGAGTCTACACAATATCATTTATACATATATGCATAGGTACCTACATGGTTATATTTTCATTAAAAATATTTTAATTAGTAGGTACATCATCATATTAAGTCATAAATAAATTTGATGTGTTTTAATACGAAAAGTACTTAATTTAATACAGATAACACTGGGTTTGTAATTTCTGTTTGGAAATACCAAACAAAAATTAAAGTAACCTTGCCTCTTAACTGTTGTGATTATGGCACTTACGCATTAATAAAAAGTCTAAAACTACTTAATTAAAAATAATGAATTCCATTTAACATAAATAAACAGCTTTTAATTGTTTGATCACGAGTTTACACAACATATATTATTTTAAGTCATAATACTTGCCAAATGATTATCATATTAGAGCAAGTATGTTTTTGTGCCAAGCATAATAAACATGTACTAAGGATATATAATGACGCTTTTATTTCATCTAATTGTAATATTTCTCTAATAAGCACTGAAATAAACTCACCAAACTGCTGTTTACAGGTTGTAGAACTTGCAGATACATATTCGAAGCGAAACAAAATAAATAAATGGAAAATGTACTTTTTGTACGCTTGTACAAGGCTGAGTCGTTCCGAATTATAACGCCGAAAGATGTTTAGGAAATATAGGCGTCGCCCAGAGCGCAGTCGTACATCTCGTCTTTATATCGTCTCCAACAGCATTGGAGAGCAGAACATCAAACGGTGTTATGGCCTCCGGACGTGCCGGCCGCTCGTGCCGTCGGAGAGGGATGGAATTATATGTGGAGATGAGATGACGATTTTTGCAGTTTCAATAATTTTATTATTCGCTACACAAACAAAGATTCGGATCGAATATGTATATGCGATACGCGTGATGCCTAGTTCCTGCCGAGAGCGAAGTTTTATTTACTCTATAAAGCGATATGCATTGGACGTTAGCACTTTTGAAGTTGTAAAAACTAAACTTCCAGATCAGCATTGAGTAATAGTATTATAATTATAAAGTTGCACATAGATTTTTGTTAAAAAATAATTATGTAAGTGTACCTACATAATAATATAACGAACTATGTCACTACGTAGACATTGGCTGAGTGTTGGTAACTATGATACTTAGTGTAAATAGTCCCTAAGAAAGCAGTCAGGGATTATTGTTGGGAATTATGTATAGTTATAAATTTACAAAATTAGCTTTTCAATTATTTTTTAGAGCTCCGTAGTAGTCTAGTAGTCACAGGCAAAAACAAAACTCTTTCTAAAATCTTTCGCTTTATAAACTCGTGATGTCCCTTCGTCGATGGGTATGTCCATCTGTCTTTATATTTCAAAATCATTTTTCTCGGAAATTACTGAGTTTGTAGATGAAATTTAGGAGGAATATGTAATCTATATGCCGCTATATAATGCTGTAGTGAACGCGTGGTGTTAGACTAAGTTTATTTCGTTATTAAAATAATATGATATCGAAACTACACAAAACACTGATTTAGAAATTATTATATACTTACTCATGTAGTCAGAACACAATCAATTAATTGTTATTATCTACCTCATATTTTATTTAGAGATATATTGTGGTACATAAGTAGATATGTATAATCTATATTTTTGTTGCCTACTCATGTATGCGTAGGACGTAATATGTAGAGCGCACTCGTTTATGTACCAGACGAGTTAAAATGACTCAACTTCGTATCGCTCAAGTCTAGTCATTTCTAAACAGACATAAATTTGTACTCGGCCGGTTGTGTGTATTTTGCGTGTAGTATTCAATCAAGTTTAATGTTTATGCTACGTGCTACGATTGTAGTGATATAGGCCAATAGACATGTAAGTCAATTTTGTCCTAGGATCACATGAAGCTTAGTCTATTTTACATGTATTGTACTATCTCGTGGCGTTGTTTAGTTTATCAATAATTTATTTTTGGAATAATAAAAAACAATGTCATAGGTATGATAAAACCTTATAAATTGATTAGTTTAAGAAGTAAAATTAATTTCAAGTCCTATATTTCCACACTAACTTGGCAATAACATATTATTATACTAGCTGCACCCGCGGTTTCATATGCGTGGTGATAGAAAATCGTTATATTTTGGATGATTCACACTATATCTTTATAAATTATAGCCTGTATTATTCTGATGTGTAAGCTATATTACTGTAAAGTTTCATCAAAATCCATTCAGCAGTTTTTGAGTGAAAGAGTAACAAACATACATCCATTCATCCATTCTTACAAACTTTCACGTTTATAATATTATAGAGATAGATATGTTGCTTTTCGCCATTTAATGTAAGTTTGTAACTATCAATCGTATTTTATACGGTAGTCATTGTCTACAGGGTGACACGTATTACGTCACTGAAATTAATTTTATGTAATTTTTAATATTAATATTATATTTATCTTAAATAATTTTACATTTAATTTAGTAAATCTTCGGATAAAATCCAGGCAGAGAGCCGAATTAGGTATACTGTAAACTTATCTTGTGTAACCCTCTAGGGCTAAGCGCGTACTATGATTTATCACTGTCGCGCGTCGGGGTCAGCAGTGAAAGGATGTATCCGTTATAGATAATCGTTGTGCGCGTATAGCGTTAAAGGCTTAGGGCCTAGCAGGCACCACGATTTTTTGTCAGTGCGCGCATATAGATACGAGAAAAATATCGCTGCTATTTTCAAATTGTGATTTGTAACATTTGGCCGCGACTGCTCGCGACGTGATTGTCGCAAAAATAAATTGCAGCATTTTTATTGCTCCACGCGTACCGCGACAATAAAATCGCAATACAGGCCAGTCGGTTATACTTATATCAGTGTTACCAACTACATCGTAATTACGGTAAAAGATACCGTAATCAGCATAAATCTATCACCTACCGTCATAGCATTATAATTATGGTAGCAAAAAACATATTGATAAACGTAATTTCTAAAATTTTATAGATAACTATGATATCTAATAACTAAAATAATTATAACAAGTATGAATTCTTATTTCCTTCTTTATTACATAAGTTATATTATAAGTTTTCAATTAACTTACACGAAATCCCTGTTGAAAATGATCAATTCATATGATTTTTTGGTCGCAGGGCGGACAGTTAATTTTCTGCGATGTTTTACAGCGTGATTTTAAAGTCGTGTCGCCAAAACAAAAATCGTTGTGCGCGCTAGGCCTTACGCAAGCAAAACTTCGGGTGTAAAGCCAAGCGAAACTAATCAAGTTATGCTTACGTTATGGGTAATAATTTCCCGTTGTAGATATATTCTACATGGTCTGAAGCCGATCCGAGACACCGAAACTATAGTATTTAGATAAAGCTAGTTATATTTTCAAAAATATGTTTGGTGTCTATTACCTACTTGAGTAATCGGATAAGGTGCATAGCAGTCCGTGAACTATGAAAGGTTCATTCGAAGTCACAGACGTCAACCATTTTAATTATTTAGCTACGGAACCTTACGGAAAAAGCATAATCGAAAAACGGCCATATCTCAAAAACTATTAATGAGTTGTTATGTTACGGTTGTTGTTTATACGTAATTGAAGGTCTACAATATTTAAAAAAAATCTACTCCATAGTTCAAATGTTAGAGACAACATCATTTTGACGATTATTGAACTAAATAAAAAAATCATTAAAATCACCATCACTATACTTCAGGATTTGATTAACAATTCTAACCCACATAAATATATACTTAGGTAACATTAAAAAAAAGCATTTAGTTACTTGTAGGCAAATATGGTTGCCACCCTTAATTTATAGTTTTGCGCTTTTACTACACCATTGTGTAGCGTCATGTAGACTAACTACACTTTGTGACAAATTTATTATGGTATTGTTATGGAAACTCAAGAAAAAAGCGTATTATTTTTAACAAAACGCTTCAATCATGCATCTTTTAATTCCTAAGGTTGCCTACGTTTTATTTACATTCGCACAAATTCAATCCTTGGTCCGACGCCAAGAGGAAGCTTGTTCACATATTCATCCTGCGGGGAGGAGAGACCGGAGCCCGGAGGGTCGAGATTCGATTTGCCTAATAGCGGGCGCGAGCTCCCTACCTCGGAGGGAGGCCACTCAATTACACAGAGTGGGTCGAGGTGTCCCGTAACGCTCAGTACATAATTACATTATCTCCAATATTCTCATATGTGCAAATTGTATAAAGACAAATAATAATCGATAGATAAACATATATATTGTACCCAAGCAATACTGCACAAAATTCCAGTCTTTTTCGTCGTTAGATCAGGAATTTCAAGCATTTTTACTAGAAATTATTTAGTTGGGTACATTGAAGGTTTTCGCGTTCAGTACACATAATTAAAACTACGTTTTAATGATTTTAGATACCGCTCTTATAACCTTTAAAACATACTTTTGAATATAGAAGGTTAATATTTATATTATTTATTTGTTAAATGTCGATTACATTTAGGTAGTATATTTTCATTGCTTTAATCAATGGACTTTTGTTTTAGTGATTTGTGTTGTGTTTTTTGGCATGGACCATAAGCAAATTACGCTTGTGTTACGGGTAATACCTATACAACGGACAATTCTTTTTTTATTGCTGGAGTACAGTAGACAGGCTGACGGCCCGACTGTGGTGGAAAGTGGTTAACGTCACGTATAAACATTTGCAACACTAAAGGTGCTACCAATGTGTTGCCGGACTCGTAGATGGGGCTAGAACCTGGCCACTAATGCCGGAACACAACTTAAGGTAGCTATGACGGTATGCTCTAGGCCAGGAGTGATAGCCATCCAGACCGGCAAATGGCCTACCACCTGGCTGTGAGTTGTTTTATCACGACAGGCCGCCTGGCCGCAGGAATTTGTATTCTTTCACCGTTCCTGCACGGATAAAAAAATCTTAGGCCTAACCCAGAAAACCAGATCATAAAAGTTCGTTTACGAAATTTACCATTGCAAGAATCAAACCTCTGCGTTCCAGTGAGCAAGACGGGTATAGGCTCAGGCCGCTTAACTATAGAGGTCGTGTTAATCAGTTAATATTTGGTTTATATAGACGTTTAACGGAAAGGTGTATTCTATCTGCAACACAATATTGAAACATGGAAAATATTAAAAATTAAGAGTGGACGTGATAGGTACGCATCTGTGTAGGTAGGCACTAATTCTGGGAGGAATTTTTGAGTAGGTACGCATATATAGGCGTGTTGATTTTATGAAATTGTAATAATTTATGTCAATGAATTTTTATTTGAAATACATATTAATATTTAAAAAAATTGTTTATTTTAGCAAGACCTCCAATAACGCTAAGTAAATAAAGTATATAATTTTAATTCATCCCGTAAATTATATCAACACCTTTGTAACACACAAACAGTAAGTATTACCTTCATTAAACGCATTTTGAGGGATTTTCCTGGAAATGTTCGGAGATATAAAGACCTGTTTTTAAGGTCAAAGCACCGATTTGCCTTTATATTATAATACGATAAAAAAAGTATT
Organism: Dendrolimus houi; assembly: GCA_039645545.1. Lineage (NCBI taxonomy): Eukaryota > Metazoa > Arthropoda > Insecta > Lepidoptera > Lasiocampidae > Dendrolimus > Dendrolimus houi. The sequence goes on along the minus strand of CM077125.1, from coordinate 14,517,968 downwards.
TGAGCGCGCCTATAAAGTTCACATTGGGTGTATAGTATAGCAAATAATATCATCGCCACGAGAACATTCAACGTCGAACGTTTTTCTTGATATAAAAATAATTTTCGACTTTGGTAAAAGCATACGATAATTCATTCGTAAGATGCAAGATACCTAGGGGTCATCCACAAATTACGTCACACGAATTTCATGATTATTTGACCCCTCCCCCGTCCTTGTCACAGCTAGTCACATTCGTTACACTCCTCCCTCCTTAGCGTGACATCATAAATTTGCAATTTTACTTAAAGAAATTATTAAATTAAAACAGCATTTCCGTTATTAGCTTAAATATATTAGATTTTGAAATATGACGTCACGAAATTTAGGACCCTTCGACCCCTTGTCACAAAATGTCACATTTCGTCGACTTCCCCTTAGCGTGTGACTTAATTTATGGATGACCCTTATAAGTAGGTATATACCTATATAATCTTATAATACGAAACATTTCTAATAGGTAGGTACCTATATTATATCTACCTAAGTATCAATGGCCAGATATATAACCAGCTTTCATGATACCCTTAGATAGTCCTGTGACACATATCAAGTTGGTTTTACCTAATTGGTATCTGGCAGTAATAATAGTTCCACACTATCTCACAGCTTACCTCTGAGCCGTGGCGTTAGTAAAAAGTATTCCTATCTTGGTATAAAAAAACATGAGTAATATTTTACACGTAAACGTAAACACGGAAAATCTTGGAGTAGTTTCAAGTAAAATTATATCTACCACAATAATTTTACTCAGAAACTAGTGGCACTAAGTCAATGTTCCCCAAATTATTTTTTTCTCGCAGACCCTTTACCAATTTTTCTGCATTCTGTGGACCCTCTATATTTTAACCGACTTAAAAAAAGAAGGTGGTTCTCAATTCGTTTTAAATGTATATTTTTCAATATAAATGTTCTATAAATGTTTTGTTCTGAACCGATTTTGACAACTCTTTTGCTGGGTTTAGTATAGTTTATAATTGGGCCCATACAAATTTTACAGCTTTTAATTTCGAAAAGAAAAACACACTATCATATTTTATTATTTTATTTAGGGCTGAGTTGCAGGCTACTAACGGGGTCCACAGGTGGCGGATAGTGGAACGACCATTAGATAATTATGGTGGTGAGCTGTGAATAGGATGAATAAGCAGTCCCCGACTAAGCAACGGCAAAATCAACAGGGCGTAGTGGCAGTTCAGTGGAACGAGCTATCCTAGAAAAAAACTACAAAAGCCCCATGACGATTTTGTGACGTGGCGAAATAAAAAAATACCAGTATGGATAGATGGCTGAAGAGAAGGGCTCTAGAAAGGCTTTTGTTCAATTATTAACGGACGAAATACCGTCTGTTAAGCTGTGGTGTGGAAGGCAAGTTGGGAAACCACCCCACAAAACATCCCTAATATGGAGCAATATGGAAGTAAAAAGTAAAAGTAATAAAGTTCTTGACAACGGGCTTCCACGATGTAATATGCCGTGGCGGTCAGAGTCCGGCAGAGGTAGAAACAGGGCTACCCCGGTCGTCATCATGCGAAATCCCTGCGTTATAGGTACGTGGAATGTGAGAACAATGCTTGCTCCAGGGAAAATAGAGGAGTTATTGGCTGAAATGAAAAGGTTGAACGTAGATATTTTAGGTTTAAGCGAAGTAAGATGGGAAGGAAATGGTGATTTTTGGGAGGGTGATTACAGAATAATATTTACAGGCGAAAATAAAGGCGCTAATGGTACAGCCATAATATTAAATAGAAAATGGGTAGAACTAATAGAGAACACAATACATTATAGTAACCGTTTGACGGCAATCAAATTAAAGATAAATAACACAAAAGCAGTTATAATTCAACTTTACTTTGCCTACAGGTACCCATCCTGACGAAGAGGTAGACGATATGTATGAAAATTTAAATACAATAATAGATACAGTTAAAGATAGTGAAAATGTAATAATTATGGGTGATTTCAATGCCGTTATAGGAGAAGGAGGAGATGGTGATGAAATAGGAACATTTGGTTTAGGCAAAAGAAACAAGCGAGGAGAAAAGCTTGTACAGTTCTGTAAAGAAAGAAAACTAATAGCATTAAATACAATATTCAAACAACCTAAAATAAGGCTATATACCTGGAAAATTCCAGGAGATATAGCACGGTACCAATTGGACTACATTTTGGTAAGAAATAAATATAAGAGATATGTATGTATCAAAATGTAAAACACTTCCGGGAGCAGATTTCAACACGGATCATAATCTTCTAATAAGCATCCATAACTTTGATCCTCCTAAAAATAAACGTAAATATAAACCAAAGGATCTCGATCTCAGTAAACTTAAGCAAAAAGATAGTGATATTTGTGTGCAATATAGTAATAAGTAGCACGCAATGCATGCAAATGCAATATAGTAATATAGGGATAAGCTTATGCTAAATAAAGAAATTACAAGAACTAATTCCACAAAAATAGATATAGATAATAGATGGAAAAATATTAGAGATATAATTATGACTAGTGCGAAAGAATCTTTAAACAATAAAAAAATCGTACCAATAAAGAAGTGGTTAACAGATACAATAATAAATTTAATGATAGAAAGAAGAAAATATAGAAATAAGAAAGACACAAATAGTACAAAATAATATAAACGCTTAACAAATAAAATAACCCTCGAATGCACAAAAGCTAAAGAAAAATATAAAATATAGAAGAAGGATGTGAAAACGTAGAGAAATATATAAAAAAAGGAAAAATTGATAAAGCATACAGTGTCATAAAAAAACTAGATATAAAATACAAATCTAAGAGTACAGCTATAACAGACGAGACTGGAAAAATCTTACTTGATAGGGTAAATATAGTAAAAAGATGGAATAGATATATAGAGTCACTATATAATGGCAATGGTTTAAACGATGAAGATATAGAAGCAGAACAATCAGTAGAAAAAGATGATCTAGGACCACCTATACTAAGAACAGAATTTGATAGAGCTTTGCATCAAATACAAATGGGAAAAGCACCCGGAGAAGACGGTCTACAAATAGAACTAATAAAATATCCAGTATGTACCCCATTATTAGATGAAATATTCCATTTAATTCAAGATATGTATTTAACTGGTAACATTCCTAATGATTTCAAAATTACTAGAACTCTTATGATGCCAAAAAAATAAACAGTCTCAATTGCAAAGACTACCGCACTATAAGCTTCTTTTCACACGCATCTAAAATATTAATATTAATCCAGATAATCCAAAATAGAATGAGACCAAAAGCCGAATGCTATATTAGTCCAGATCAATATGGGTTCAGGAGAGAAAAAGGTACCAGAGAAGCCATTTTAGACTTAAGACTTATATGCAACAGAAGAATAGATTTAGATATTGACACATATACAGCTTTTATAGATTTAGAAAAAGCATTTGATAAAGTGAACTGGAAAGGAATGGTGGAATGTCTAAAACACGTAGGTCTAGATTATAGAGATAGGCGAATCATATACACTCTTTATAAAAACCAAGAAACTGCTATACAAGTGGGAATAGAGAAGGAAAAAGCAATAGTGAAACAAGGAGTTAGACAAGGTTGCTCTCCCTATCACTAGTTATTTTTAATATTTTTATTCAAACCGCTATAAAAACAATTATAGATTTTAAACATGGAGGAATAAAAGTAAATGGAGAAAAGATACATTTTATATGTTTTGCAGATGATATAGCCGCTTTAGCAGATTCAAAATCAGAATTAGAAAGTTTAATAGAATACATGGATTCAGTATTTAAAGAAATTGGCCTAAAAATAAACACGAATAAAACAAAAATAATAACAATAGCGAAAAATATGTACACACTAAGCCCAATAAAGTTAAGGGATCATACATTCCAACATGTAGACAGATTTAGATATCCAGGTAGCTTCATTACATCAGATTCTCGATGTACAGACGACATAATAGCAAGAATAACAATTGCAAAAAGAGCTTTTATTAGTAAAAACTATTTATTTAGGTCTAAAATAGCACAATCCGTGAAAAAAAGTTTAATTAAAATTTATATCTGGAGCATGGCTTTATACGGGTGTGAAGCATGGACAATGACACAAAGAGATCGCGATAGATTAGAAGCATTTGAAATGTGGTGTTGGAGGCGCATGGAAAGAAAAAAAGACCAACGAAGAAGTGCTGGCTATGGTAAAGGAGAAACGCACAATTTTAAAAACTCTGGAGGAAAGAAGGGGGAAGATATTTGGCCATCTGCTACGACACGACACCTTCTTATGTACGTTAATCGAAGGCAAAGTGGAAGCAAGGAGAGGGAAGGGGAGACCAAGGCGAGCATTCATGGATCAAATAAAAGAAAAAGTGGGTGTCGTGTCATACATAGAAGTAAAACAACTGGCCCATAATAGAGAAGATTGGAGGAGGCTCCACCGACAAGAGCATAGCTCTTAAATGATAGATAGATTTATAGAAAGTTGAAAATTTCGTCACGACTTATTGCTTAAATGGAATTTACTATTGTGGGCCCTTATTATCTTTATTTTACCTTTTCCCTTTATTTGCAGCTCGCGGACCTGCAGATTTTGATATCGCTGACCTGGACCCCGTGATGTCGGATACGGACCCCCCTGGGGTCCATATGAACCACTATAGGGACCTATGCACTAAGTGAAAATTGAAAGTAAAATATTTATTATTAACTATTATGCAATGGCGTAGTGAGATTACTAAATTAAATTATTTTGAAAGTGGACTGTGCTGTAAGCAAGCATTTAGATCTAAGGCATTAATCAGTACATTCTAGCCCGTTTTTACCCGGTGTGCAAGGACATAGGGGGCGCAGGTCGATTGACTTCAATAAAAAGGTTATTAAAGAACATCGTCATGGTTTTTCGAGATCTGACTAACGATATCCCTCCCTCACAACCATCTCCATACTTACTTATATAAAAAATCAACTCTCAGTTCTACACCAATGTTTAACGTCATAGGTATAGGTTAGGTATATATATCATCCTGTCAAATTTCACCCATAGGTATAAGTTCATTAGTTTCTGAAAAAAATCATTGTGACATACAAAACAGATGTTAAATGCTATTTTTATTGCTAGTAAGAAGAGCACAAACTGATTTTCGCACCCCGGCGCCCAATCTTCTTAAGACAGCCCTGAGTATAATTCCAGGTGGTATTGCAAGATGTCTAAGGTAAAGAAGTAGGCATAGTTTCTTGTTTTTTTTATTCCATTGCAATCTGTACCATTAGGCAAAAAATACAAAAGTAGGTAAGGTATGTTTAATAAAAAAACTAGATGAGCGTATATGAAGAACACTCATGCTGAATTTGAAGCTTAAATGAAGTTAATATACCTAAATACCGATTTATGTAGGTATATAATATGATCACAAATCAATGAAGGTAAAATAATAAAATTTAAATCCACAGGTATTGGATATTAATCCCAAATAATGCATTTCCAATAAAAGTAAATCTTTGATGTGATTGTAAGACATCATATTTTATATAGATACACACCAATATTAGCCTCTTACAATAACTTCCAATACATTGTTGCCTTAATGCCACTGCATCAGGTGTTATAACGAATAAAAACGCAAAGGCATTCGTAAAATATCATCAATATTTTATGATAATAATCATTGATATGTGCGCGCGCGCGGATTTCGAAGGATCAGTAAGCGTACAGCACAATTTATATTAACCAATCGGAGCAGTTTCCACATTTAAACCGTTAAAGCGTCCAATTTCAAATGACACTCGACATACTGGTTTCCTGGATGTTTTGTGCTATCGTAACGAGAATCAAAGGCCAAGTTAAATTGGTGGTGTAATATAAAGTTGTCTCGGTTTGGTTCATTTATATGCTAATCGGTGAGGAGGCGGCATGCTCCAGAAACCGGTAATGCGACAAGCGACAGAGCTACATAGTATCGGGTGCATGGTAAACCTTAGATTGTCCTATAATCTCTCAAAGTATCAGTATTTATAAGGGTATCGATACAAATGAACGTTGGAATAAACGTATACCTAAATTAAAATATATATATATATATATATTTACGATAAATAATTCAAGATAAAAAGAGGATAATGCAACGATTTGGATACCTAATGTTAAATTATTATAGCCGATAGGTAGATATGCTGGGATAATTACATTTTGGATTTTGGAAACCTTTACTGTGGAATGCTACTTGCGATGACACTCTGGCGGCGTCCCATCTTTCAAGTACGTCCGCTACCGCCAGTTTGCTGTAGCGGAACAGGAGGCCCCAAGTGCTGCAAGTACACCACCATTGAAAATAGTTACACATTTGGGGTAGAAACTCCGAGTCCGTGGGATCCTAACGCTCTAAAATTTATCGAGATGTCGCCGAACGTTTAAACCTCTCATGCGACCAAAATGCTGGCCTCTATTTTGCTCAAAGGTTAAGCATTCAGTATTCAACGTGGTAGCGCCGCCAGCCTTTTGGGAACGTTCCCGGTAAGTGACAGTGGTTTGGGACGAATATTTTATCTATAATTATGCCCTCTTTTTTATTTAGTTTTAGTACTTATTTAATTTTGGGTTTCTTTTTTACACTGTAGTTTAATTTTTAAAATATTTTTAGACTATATTGTAATAAGTTTTGTCTAAGAATTGTATGAAAGAATATGTAATCTATATGTTACCATATCACGTTAAATTGTAGTTAAAAGATCCTGTACTGAATAAATATTTATTAAGCACCGACTTTCAGTGTATACGATATAGGTAGAACCTTTATAATAATACATTCTCCATGCATTATTTTATACAAGAATACTAGTCCGTACTTCCCTCTAAAGCAATTCTATGGACTCTTACTCCATTATAAGTATTATGTCTATGGATATATTTTTATAAGTAATTTAATACCATGATACGACGTTGCATGTTCTGTTAGGGGAAACCAAGGACCCTACCATGGGACATGGGGCATGGGCATGAGACCGGCGCCTCGGGAGACGGAGGCTTGCCGGTCGGTGCTCGGCGACGTCGCAAGGACGTGGTGGTGTGGCAGGAACGCCTCAGACACCCCAGCGCGGGCCTCGCCACCATCGAAGCGCCACCAGGTCCTCTCGGGGTACGGCTGCTTCGGGAGGTACCTGTGTCGTCTTGGCCGTGAGACGACGTCATGGTGCCATCATTGTGACACCGGCGACGAGGATACGGCGCTGCATACTCTCCAGGAGTGTCCTGCCTTGACAGAACAGCGCCGAGACCTCGTCGCCGTTACCGGACATGACCTCTCGCTCCCGGCCATGGTACGCACCATGGTCGGGAGCCCAACAGGATGGGATGCCGCGTCCTCCTTCTGCGAGCGCGTTTTGCTTGCGAAAGAGAAGGCGGAGCGGGAGCGTGAGCGCACATCACTGCTCCGCTCCCGCCAAAGGAGGACGCGTTGGCGTCGGAGGGCCAGCCAAGATCTTCGGCCACCGTAAGCGGGCGGCGCGGGTGGGGCCTCTTGGGGTATAGAGGTTCTCACTCACCTGCACATGCCGTCGAGATGGGGGCGCGAGTGTTCTGCGCGCGCTCATCTTTCCTCCCGTGGGGTGAGTTTCAAACCGCCCCACGCCTAGAGAGCATGATGATACCGGGGGATAAACTCGTCCCCCGACAGTGGAAGAGGCCTCGCAAGGCCCACGCCTGCCAGGGCTGCGGAGGGGCTAGGTCATATACTCGTAGCCCTGGCATAAGGCGAAGGACGGAACACCCAGGGGTTTTAGTGGGTATCCCTAACCGGGGAGTGGCAATAGCATGGCACCAGTTCTAACTGGGCATGCTAGTGCCACCCCCGATCTGACGAATCCCACACTAGGTCGCGAATTATCCCCCCAAGGTTCTGTCTGCCCTTGTCGCGGCTTAGTCCTCAAACGGATTTCCACTGGCTAAAAAAAAGGGGGGAATCCAAGGAACATCTGCTTGAACTATAAGAAGGCTTATGGTCAACATTTTCATATTTCTATCAGTTTTGTAACGAATTAATAACATCTATAGACATCATTTACTTTCATTTCGATTTATTTTGGTATCCACAATTTTGCCCAGTACATACAATGAGCAGTACCTATATACTTACTACCTAACAAAGAATGATTTTTGTACTATGTAGAGTTCTCTATTTGAAATTCAGTGCAAGTTCTGATAAAAATGCAACTACTTACTGTTTATACTCATAAACATATTACAGCACCTCAAATGCCATCAAATAAATGTGAGTTTTCTGATCTTAGTGCCATCTAGTTGTAACAGATGTCCGACGAATACTCTCCAGTCAATTGTTTTTATATCATTCTAAACTGACTGCTAAGCCGGTATTAGACGAATCATTTTTACTATATTTCAATTTGGAAGAAATCAGCAAAAGTGTTTTAAATACACGTAAATGTATATCATCTAATGATATTTGTATCGTCCTATCTTTTAATTTCTGTCTTTCAATTACTTCAATTTGGTTGATCGGTCTAATATGAGCATTATTGACGAATTATATTTAGCTCTTACTTTAAGACTTTATTTAACAATTATCATACATCTATTATTCCATTTTTATAAATGCTTACGTAGTTATATCATACCTTTATAAAGACACAATTATAATAAAATATGCAACAGATCTCGTGAAAATTAATACAGAACTACGTGTCAATAGATGGCGCTGTTTTATTTGTAGTCTGAACATTACTCCAGATTGTATTTAATAAATCTAAAGGACTTTTGGGTAATATATATATAAAGATTTAGTTTGAGATGTAAAATTATGTATCTGGTTATTTGTCTCTTACGTCTATCAGCTTGTCTGTCTCACCAGAGGACGCTGCAAGTAGTTTATTTATACAAGGTAAGAATTGTTGTAAATGGGTAAAATATTGACAGCTATTCATAGCAGTCGTGTATAAAAATGGGCCAAGTGCGTGTCGAGACAACGAGTACAATGAAAGGTTCCGCAGAGGCGACGAACATGTATTGTTTTGTCATTTGTCTACGAATTCCGCAACGTGATTTAATAAAAAATATCCCATATCTCAAAAATTACTCAACTGATCTTATTCAAACCAATTTCTATGAAAGTACTTTTGAAGATCAGAACCATGACTTTTTTGCATTATTTACTTCAACTTAAAAGTTACATCGGTGTGGAGACAATATTTGTGTCTTTTTAAGCTTTTAAATTTACCTTGTTTTTTTTTCAGAATTTTCTGATTTGTAATATAAAATTTATCCGTGCAGGAACGGAGAAAGAATACAATTTCCTGCCGGGAGGCCGGGGGGGGGGGGGGGTCAGGTCAGGCCCCAACCTGTCTTAAGAGACGACAAAACAAGCCAAGTCGTATGGTATTTGCCCGTTTGGATGGTTACCACCAGAGTCTAGTCTAGTCTAGAGTATGCCGCCATAACAACCTTGAGTTGTGTTTCGGCATTAGTGGCCAGTCTCCAGTCTCCCTTTAGAGAGTGGCAGCTCATTGGTGACACCTTTGGTGTTACAAATTTCCATACGCGATGGTAACTGCTTTTCATCGTGGCTGTCTGCTGAACTCACGTACCTAATAAAAAATAAAATAAAAAAGTTAGAGGGAGGACACTATTTTTTAAATAAAATTAAAATATAAAAAGCTCTATAAAGTTTTCTAAACCTATCCTGTTATGTCAATAAAAAATAAATTATGTTATATATTATATTAGTATCATTTTGTAAGTAGGTACGTAGTGAAATTGTGTAACTAAATATACTAAAAAAACAGGGATGGCTATTATAACCTAAATGTATAATGGGAAATGAAACAATAAATCAGAAAAAAGTAAAAATCCCACTAATTCAGGTCTATCTTTAGTGAGATTTTATAAAGCATAAAAAATAATTATGTCTATTATTTAATTAATATTTGTTAAAGTCAACATTTGTAAAAAGTGTAGCACTTACCCTAACCTTGGAACTATGAGGTGAAAAATTTCAATTAAATTTAAGGTGTTTGAAAAATACTTTCATCGAAATAACTACAGGAAATTGGATAGTGGTTTTTGAGAAATCGATTATTATACACTACGCTTTTAGGATCCCGAAGCAAAATGGTTAAAAACCGTGAACGATAGTCGTCGCTACGGTTTACGGTTCCGGAACTTTTACCTAATAGGTTCTACCCACTCACTTTTTGCCTATACCTACCTTTTTTACGAGAGCAAATCCGATTGAGCACCATCAGCCACGCGAAGGGAGAAAAGTCGCAGCCAATGTGTGCGATTCGCCAGGTCGGGGTGGCACTAGCTACTCACGCATGAAGTGCTATTGGCGTACCACGGTCAGAGATACCCATTAAAACCCCTCGGTGTTCTATCCTACGCCTTATGCTAGGGCTACGAAAAAGCGGGAGCTCTATCAACTCCGCGTGCCCTGGCAGACGGTGTCCGCCAGGGCTACGTTCACCGCTGGGGGGCCTATATCTACCTGCTTTAATCGTTGGTAGCGCAAATTCTTCAATTACCGTGTTTCTATTTTACTGTCCATCCTTCTACTTTACAATTGGTAGAAATTTGAAATAGCTTGTAGATATGAGAGCAAATGAATTGATAGTTAGATGGCAAGTTGTAAAAACTATGTATACTATGTATTGCATATATCGATCCTCAAGGGTCAACTACCACCTCCAAGGAATCTACATTGGCTCTACGTCAGGAATAAAAATGAAAGGTTCATGATGTAGAAGGGGTCCATGATTACGGATTGTATAGAATTAACTCGAGATTATAATTTTGACTTCCATGAATAGAATAATCCACACACATAGAAAATATATATATAGTGTACTAGTAGTAGTAGAGGGTATAGATACTTTGCGTGCCTGTAGATTAGATAATCTACATATTAAAAAATATACAACTACTTATGTAGTAGACTTATTGGAACATAAATTTTCATGGAGCATGACAAAGAATAATACCAAAACTAGGATTTTCTCAGGACTTAGCTCAGTTTCGTATCCCTTGAATACCTACTTAATTTTCCATTATCCGGAATAAAAAGTATCCCACATTTGTTGGGACAATATACAGGGATTATTGAAAGTACACATATATATAGGTGCCAAATTTCATGAACGTAGGTTACGATACACACATTTGGAGACCTCGGCTGGTAAGACGAAATTGTAACTAATTTCCAATATCCTTTTAGTAACAGATTTCTTCAAATTATAGGCTGGTAGAAAGCAACAGGAAAAGTGAACTAGTTGCACTAAAATTTCATGGTACCGGCAAAAAAACTTCATCGACAATTTACAGGATTCAGTTATCAATTGTTGTCTTTATTTCATGCACATAGAGTTCTAAATAGAGCCATGCTACGATAATTGTAGCAAACTGGGCATGGGCATGTTTGAGCAGTTTACAACTTTATTCTGAAATACGTAAGAATGACATTTAATTGTAATTAGGAAATACTTAACTAGTTTGATATTGACCCAAATGTTACATTCATTGCCAGGGAATCAACTGCAGTCTTACTTCAGAGCCCTAGATGATTTACCTACTAGAGCAAATTAGTTGAACGAATTTATTATGCACTAGGGTAAATATAAATACAATGAAGCCTCTGCATACATGTAAGTTCAAAAGCAATTTCTTTGTAACTAACCAACGTTTAGTAAATTTACTTTTAAGTTTTAGAATAAACTTTAAGCGAATAAGATGTAACCCAGATCCAGCAACAGCTAAACAAACACACAACTCTTGCATGTAAACAATCAATATCTTACAATCATTGTTCATTTTTGCAAAATTAGCAAACTGAAGTGGCAGTGGGTCGGCCACGATTATCGCAGGACTGATGGCCGATGGAGCAGACAAGTCCTGTAGTGGAGACCGCGTCTCGGCAAATGTAGTGTAGCTCCAACCCGATAGACCGACGATCTGCGCAAGGTCGTCGGTGGGGGTTGTATGAGAACAGTGGAGGACCGGGACACGTGGGGCAAACTTATGGAGCCCTAAGTCTAGCAGTGGAGAACGGTTGGCTGACGACAATGGTTCACTTTTGGCCAAAAATTATGTTTCCAATTGCATCATAAATATCATTCTATCTGCCAAAATCCCATTCGTCACTCTTGTGTTTCTTGAATATGTGATCATTGGAGCCTTTATTTAGTATAATATAATAGTGTTGAGGATCATATTATTACACCGTTATTAATTCTAAATTATTATACTAACAAAGTATAAAGAATAGAATTACTTTGTGCCAACCCTGATAATACCTGTAACTCTGCAATCCTATCGATTATCAACGTTTCGCTAACATCAAAAGCTGCTATTGCACGAATCTATATACTGTGACAATATTGGAAGCTGTGGATTCAGTTTGCAACCTTTGTCATATACATCTAAGTGTTATATGGATTTGTGAGTATACCTATTAAAGAACATTTATGATTATTACCATTTCTACGGCTATGATCGGGTTTAGAAACAAGTCTGGCGGTATTGCCAATTACCTATGACATCTTCCACAGCTACACCTACTCTTATTTCTACATAAAGTCAACTCAGATATGGGTTTGCTAATCAGTAGGTGAAACATAAAGCGGGATACAAAAGAAAAAATAACCAAGACACGACGAAGTATTTAATTTTTTCCCCTTTCATACATTCTTTTCTAAATTCGTCATAAAACTGTCGAGAGCACATTCATTTTTAATTTTAATTATACATTATACTTAACAAAAACCTCACATTTTTCTGGCGTGATTAACTACATTAATTTATCTGTACAATAATAATTAAGAGACCTTTTTATTTATTATTATTACAATTACATAGTTTAGGTAAGTATGGTTCTATTCGTAGTGTCTACTGAAGTAGGTGAATATACACAGTAAAGTTCAGTGGGCCAAGCCAACGTGTTTTCAACAACATATAACGTCAAGCGAGTAATACAAATTTTATGATTTTTAATATAAATGAATAATTATGATGTGACTAACTAATCGATACTTTTATTCGTTATAGTCATCTTTATAATTAACTGCATGAACAACGTTTTGTATAATGAAACTTTTATGACGCAAAGTTTACGATATAAAATGTCAAAACATAATATTTGCTCGCGGAAGTCAAGCTGGCTTGTCTCAAATAGCCAAATTAGACATCAAATAATGGTTCAAAATCTTAATAGTCTAGAAACCATTAAACAAGGCTTTATAATTTTTTTCCTAGCTGTTTGTAATATTCTACATAAAGAGGAAAACACGCTAAAAAGCCAAATGCCAATGGCTATTCGATATCTTGGGCAAGCAGTAGGTACATGTTCATTTGTTTACGTCAAACTGACAAAGTACTCTGTATGATGACTGATATAAGGTAATTGGAAGGTATTTTAAGACAGTAATAAATACTGATAATAATTTACAGTAAATTGATGAAACCACATAGACTAACAAACATAACTATATGATGCTCTTTAATCTCAAGCGCTAAAAGAACGAAATGTTTCTAAATTAATTTAGAAAAAATTGTATATTCTTTATTTCTTTCAGCTACGTATTGATTATTGCCTAATATTTCAATGCCATAAAATATATATAATAATGTCTCGATTAACATTAATGCTGGTAGTAAACACCTTGTCAGCCTTATAAATCATAGAAGCTTTGTCTTAGATACATTTATCTGGAAAGCATGTGTTTAATATAATTTTAATAACTAATTTTTTGTATTTGGCTATAAGTACTTCGCCGATCGATAATCGAAAGGGTAAAGATGTGTTCTTTGCTTTTCAGACAAATAAATAATTAAATTAAACATAAAGTTGGACTATTGATATTACTATACTATAAGTAAGCCACGTGACATTTCTGTACATTGGAAGTTACATACTTTCAAATATTACTATTTAAAAATCTATCTTCTTATGGCAGGTTTCTATATCTTACTATTCCTTCACTTGCCCTACCATTGGTTAAATTTTGACATTACTTGTATGGAGCTTATGTCAAATTTTAACCAATATTAAGACAAATGAACTGTCGGTAAGATATTGGAACCGGGCCTTAAAGGTGCATTTTAGATATTCATACAAATTAACAGATTGAAAGTTTGTATTTTATAAGGACCATGTAATCTGAATAGATATACCGGTAGGGTATCTCCCTCGTTGTCTTCAACACTGAACCTCACACCTAATTTATTGTTCTGCACATGTCTATTGTTCGTGTTATACGACTAATTTTATATCTATAATATTATAAAATTCTAAACATGCCGTGCCTGACATTTAAACTGTTAAAAAAAACAACAAGACTAAATAAACAATGGAGAACATGATGCAATTTTTTTTAGATTTCTTGTCTGTTTGTCGGTTTGTTCGAAATTCACGTAAAAACTACTGGACCAATTTCGATGCGGTTTTCGCTGAACGACAGCAAATTCTTAAACTTAAAATCTGCGTTACTTTTTATCCCGGGAATCCCGCGGAAATTTTCCTGGGAGCGGTTTGAAGTTGTTCGGGTGCATAAAAATGAGCTTATTCCGACATGCTTTTCACTAAAACGATAGCTTACATTCTTTTTTAAATGCTGTGTCCCGGGAATCACGCGGGAATTTCAAGTCAAGCGTGGACGAAATCCCTAGCATATCCTAGTTAGTAAATAAGATTTTCAATTAAAATGTAAGTTTAGTATTTCTTGATCGTATGTTAATTTTTGCCTACTTAAACAATTACTTTATGAAATTACAATAAGGACTAGCAAAAAGCTAAAATTGTGAAAATTATTTATACATCAATGTAACTTAATTGACAACATTATGTAGAATTTAACGCTCGCAGTACAATAAAACAAGGCATAAATTGCACCATTGACGCTGTATTGACGACCTAATATAATGTTATGCATCTCTCAAAACGCTTAACATATTTCTAGTTATAATTTCTATTTACTGATATTTCTTACTGTCTTTTAATGGGTGTTCATAACATGAACAAATTGTTAGGGACAAGATTTCGCTAAAGAGTTCAGCTACTTTAAAACG
Organism: Dendrolimus houi; assembly: GCA_039645545.1. Taxonomy (NCBI): domain Eukaryota; kingdom Metazoa; phylum Arthropoda; class Insecta; order Lepidoptera; family Lasiocampidae; genus Dendrolimus; species Dendrolimus houi. The sequence continues at coordinate 14,502,875 of CM077125.1, read as the reverse complement.
ACCATCATTGCAGAATCATGTTATTTATGGTTCTAAAGGTTATTATCTGTAATATTATAATATATAACCATGATTCCTCTTTGCAGCAAGTAGGTAAGTAGCAGTCCTACTATAGACTAAATTACCAGCAGTATTATATTTAAATTCAAAATAATTTCCACTGGAGAACACTTTTTGAAGGTGTTTTATTAAACTGTTACTAAAAATATATTTGCAGGTGACCGTTATAATTCCGATTTCCTTAAAGCATTCTCTGGGAGAACGCTTTACTTAATAAATAACATTTAATAAATAAATGACTCCATAGAAGAGGCTTATAAATTCCTTCCAGACTGTCACGTGGCTTAACTGCCAAAGCTACAATCGCTTAAATTATAGTATTCGATTCGTCTAAGTCGCAAGAATCTATACGATATCTCGTATAGATTCAATTTATACAGAAATTCGGTTCCCTAGATGAGGTCGCCATTTTGTACAAAAACACCTAACTTTATTTTCACTATTATAATATATTTAACGGGACAATACAGAATGAATTAGATCCAAGTAAACTACTAAGTTTACAATAAAACATTTATTAGGAGGTAAATAGATATAAAATATGTAGGTAGCTAAATAGTACAAATATGATATTCTAAGGACTTTAATGATTTTATGTCACTCATTAAAAAAAGAAAGTACTCGAAGTAGTATTGACAACAATTGTCATAAAAGGTTAATTAATCAATTGCGTTTATCATGTATAAATAAATAATAAAATATACAACTAAAACAAAAATAAAGTAATAGAAGGCTCAGAGAACAGTATAATGATCAATAGAGGACAATATTAATGCACTTACCCATATTACCTAATTAATTGATTATAACATCAACTTCAATATTTAAAAAAGTCATAACAGTAACTTAATGAATAATTCTACTGGAACCAAGTTAAAGCTTTGTCAGAAATCCATAATTTAAATAACAAAATTTAAGAATTATCAGATAAGAAATTAAACAGCAATAAATATTTGATCATAATTATGATGTAAGTAGATATATCGTTTACTCATTGATTGATGATGAAATATCAATTAGGAAATGTGACGCGCCGATGGTACTTAGTACTAGCTACATACTTGGCTCTGACCACAGTGGCTTCTCATTGGATGTAAACAGGTGGATTGCGAACCAGTCGCAAGGCCTTTCACATATCGCCTACCACCAAGGCAACCCAAACTAAACAACAATTTGGTAACGAAAATAAAAGTTAACCGATTAAGACTAACCACCTTCTGAACAGCGATACGAATACAACAATAAGCAGTCTCACAAAATATTTTACAAAATTTATTTTCAATAAACTATCTAGAAACTATAATCATCGGTGACGTCTTTAATATTTCGTAATTCGTACTTAAATAAATTTCAAATACATAATCAGCGCTATACTAGACATTATTAATATCAGGAATCGTTATCTACTCATGTACTTAGTCTCGTTAAAATTACAGAACATAATTTCGTAATTAATACTATACACAAATCGACAACACTATATGTATCCATGCTTGAGATTCTCTGGGACTCGGGCGCGGCCGGCGCGCGCGCACACGGCCAAGCGTCCACACAATTACGTACGAAACGGTACAGCGAATACGACGTCTCTCGTCTATCGGGTAACAAACATCGGACGCGAGCAAACATCTATCGAAACTTTAAGTACGACCACATTCCACACTTTGTCCTATGGAACTATTCCTTCCAGGTTCGTCGCATTTAACTAGCTATACCATGGTGAAGGGGATAAGTCCCAGAGAAGGGCGCGGGTCACTGATGATGCTTGGCAGGCGGAGCATGGTGCAGCGCTACGTGATGTGGCGCGTGGTGGTGACCCGCGTGATGGTTGTGATTATTCGCATTTGAATTATTGTTGTTGTTCTGAGCCGCTTGCGCCGCCTGCCTCTGCGAATTTTTCTTGTTTTTCATCCGTCTATTCTGAAACCATATCTTCACCTGCCTCTCGGTCAAATTCAAATTTCTCGCCAATTCCCATCTTTTCTGTTTGGACACATAAGCATTGAACAGGAACTCTTTCTCTAATTCGAGAGTTTGGAACTTTGAATACGGTTTACGTTTTTTGCGCACCGTTACTTGGCCGGTCCAATCTAGTGGGTTCGAAGAACCGCAACCGACCCCGACTCCAACTGACATTGACAGGGAACCTGCACAAAATAAGGTTATTTTAGTAAAGTATCGGCCGAATAAAATTAGACGTACACACGTTTGAATTTATATAAACAGTTGTAACCTAATCGATCTGCTACCGAACACGTAAATACTGTTGGCACGACTGCACGGCCTCGGCAATCAAATAAAGATACTATTGAGAATTTGGGTTTTGTTTTAACATATTTGCTAGTTTATTTATAGATTGATTTACAAGAGCCGTACGCGACGCTTTCATGCACGTCGTTTGAAGCGCAAGAATAGCAACACTTTGTTCATAACAGGGGTTTTCTATGCTCTATCCGTAATGATAATCGTGTTAAATGGTACACGATGCGTCAGAAGTTTCACATGGCGCGATTTATGTAGCCGGTCCGTTTGATGAGATCACCGCCCATAAACTTTGTATGCGACCCGCGACCTCCTCGATATTCGATGCATGCAATACGATGCACCATTTCCTATTATTCAAAACGGTACACGTATGAATATTGCGAAATAGATGCCTCATTGTCTAGCGGATGAATGCACAGCTGGTGTCTTAGTGCGGGCTCGCATCTTCGGACGTGACGGCTCACATTTTGTGAGATGGACATGGACATGATGGTGTTTAACTCAACGATCGTAAATAACATATTTAATATTAATAATGCTTTGAAATATTTGCCTGAGAAAGCCGGTAAAACAACGGTCTAGCTATAAAAATGTCGCAACGTTTGTCTTTCGCATTGCGTATTGATTTCCTATTTTGAAATGGATTAGAGAAAAACGCAAGTTGTGATTATATTCTTATTACTGAGAAACTTCTTTTCGCAAAATATCGACTTGAGGCCAGAATTTTGATACTTTGTAAATGTACGTGTAAGACTATAACAGGTTACGTTTGCAACACAATAATCCATGAATAGAATGAATAGGGTGTTCCACGCTTTGACCCGTCACCGTTGGAAACATTATATACAGTTTAACACGCCTAAACACCTGTAAAGATTGTGTTGTGATTACGTCATTTTCTTTTGTGACACAGACATGTTTACTGGTAATAACGTTGCATAAAAATATGTTGGTACCTACATAATCCTTAAATTATAGAAGGTGAAATTGAGTAGAATTCTACTCTTGAATATTTGAACTATTTTTTCCAAAAGCTTTTCCGTGACAACTATTACTACAAAATTAGATATGTTATAGCTTAAACGTTGATAAAAAATGTGGAGTATCTAAACTATTTTAGTAGGCTGCACTCAAGAGAAGTAGCTGAACATGATTCTTTTCTTTAAACTTTGAAAGGTCTTTTACCCTTGAAGAAAGAAAATATTATGACAGTCCACCCGCTGCTTGTAGTTTTTCATAAACATTTGTGTCACACCAAGAAATCGTTTTTTTGGTCTTGCAAGCACGTTATCTTTAAGAGATTAGAGATAAGTACAATAACGGGAAACTAATTTGAAACAGACTAAGAATTTGAATAGAAAAGTTAGTAGTTAAAAGAGATAAGAGCAAAGTAAAGTTTGATAGTGCTATATTAGACAAGAACAAAACACTGAATAAAAACGTTTTAACTCAGTCGTAAAATAATGTGCACGTGGAGAATGTATAGCGCGCTTAACTTGTTTCGTAAAACTAACCTACCACAATGTCGCCTACGCTGTGGTTGGGAAAATATATTTTTCAATGATAACTCATTCGACATACCTACTCCGTTTCTATTGATAGTACTATGTTATATTTCAGTCAGATGGGTATTATGTAGGAGGTATTGAATAATAAAATATCTTTTTGTATACATAATAAAGACACCAGGCTGACAAGCGAATACTCTAATTCCTACGATTTTTTTATTTTGAGTTCGATGATGTACTTGTAATAAAAGATAAAAAGAAAATAAGTTATGTATTTAATAAATAGTTATAATTATAATGATAGTCTTTCCTCTAGTATAAAGGAAAGGCTGTCTAGACTAGACAGATGTGGTGTGCTTAACGAGCCGCAGCCAATTATTGTAATCGGATATTTGTACCTTATATACCATGCTTGTAGGTATAATTTTCTTTAAAATCAAGAATAGGCAAGTGACGCCAACTGTGGTTGCACTGTGTTACGAGTTACTTTTTTTAATGGGCGATATCATTCCTTAGTTTTTTTCATGCTATTACTTAACTTTAGGTTAAAGATAAACTGGTTACATATTTTTGTGTTCTATCAGTCTCTCCGCTATTCTTCGGAGGCGATTTATTCAATTATTAAAGTATTAACCTCACAATTTTCGTATATTAGTCTAACTTATGCAGTACGAGATAATCTAACACATCTTATTAGTTGCTGTTTATCTTTTTTCTATGTCTATTTTTTTTCTAATTATAGAAACTGCTTACATTGTCGCTTTAATTTAACTGTCTACTGTTATAACACTGTAATTAAATTACATATCTTATTTTTATAACGATTGTAAAGCGTCAACTGGAAGGCCCATACAGCGCCATCTAGTGTCACGTGACTATTACTACAGCAGCATGCAACATACGATGGCTTTAAATCTTATTAATATTTATCTAATTTAATCATTACTCTTAAACTTTTTCTGGAATTGTTTATAAAACTAAACAGTTATTATGATTAAGAATATTTTATATTTAATAGCTACGTTCATATTTAATTTTATAGTAGATGTCACAAAAGTAACCTTTAAAATGACCACTCTTATAAGTCGTCACAATTATTTTATTTATTCCGAATAATTATTCGTAATAAATAAAATAATTGTGACGAATAATTAAATTAAATACGAATGTAGGTACTAAATATAAATTGTTTTCATTTGGTATAAATTTAACAGACCGAATTGCACATTAATTGTTTATCACAATTGATAACTCTGTCCAAGTTATAAGGGCAACAAGCGCGATATTACAACCTTGAGGATGTAGTTTGACAAGTTTTTAAATAATTCTGATCTAACAAAATACTCGAGATAATCAAATCAATATTGTGAGCTAATTGATTAACATATTGAGACAATCACCATGTAGATCGTGACCGTTAACATCCAGTTACAGAGTCGTATATTTATAGAATTGGCAATTATTAAAAATATAACGATATTAGTGCGCTGAAATATACGCTACGTATTTTTTTAAGTGAAACGTCTTTAGAATCTTTGTGGTGTGAAACTCGATGAAACGAAAAGCGACACTGAAAAGAGACAAACACATAAATCTATAGTACTAAGCCTGAGAGAGAATGAGATAGAATACATTATATTTAATTATTTAAGCACTGTGCTCATACAGATAGAGTTAGACATGTTTCGAAGTTTTTCGTTAATACTTCAAATTTCGTGTTTTAAAGCTTATAACGATATAATATATGATCGGTGACTTCACGAAATTTAGAATCCCTCCCACCCCTTGTCACACATTGTTTCACTTCTACTGCGTGTGAACTGCACACATACACAATTTTTATATTGTAATTGTCGAGAATAGGTAATCCATGACTTTCATAGCGTAATGCAATCGGAATAACTAGCTATACTTAGTAAATGTTACTCAAAAGCGAATAGAATATTTTCAATTAGTTGTGAATAGTCTGATAAGTAGGTAGTTCTATTACTCTGCATTCTGCGATGTAACAATAATAATACGAAAAGAACTGGATCTATAATAGACAAACGTATTGAATAGTAGCGGGTAAATATTGAAAAAAATACTATTAAGATTTACGAAAGAATTATTTGCTTTTGTTCCAACCTTACAATTATAAAAAGATTATGAAGAAATAAGTAGCCAATTGTGTACTGTGTAAAAGGTAAGAGTTTTTTTATTCTCAAAAAATGTTGATTGTACAAAATCATAACTATACTAATAGAAGTGGAAATCCTTTCAGCATAAGGTATTCTTATTCAGTAGAACAGATGGCAATTGTTTAAAGAGAACATAATGACAAGTCGACTTGTCAATTATGAGGGAATAGGTAGCGATCAGCGGTCATAAAAGTGCGGGTTCTGTTCGACCATAAAAGTTTACCTACCCGACCGCAGCGTTGTCTATTTCGTATACCACCACTTCTCTAAATGACAAAGAAATATAGTATGTATTACTATTGCATAAGGTTTAAATCTCAATAAACGAAACGGAAATGAACTTTATTTCTTTATCGGAGAATTTAAATATGGACCTCTGAACTGTATTGAAGTCTATAGAAATTAATTTATTTTCAAATTCGAAATTGGAACAGAGTTTTTTACGATTATCAAATTATGTAAGCACTAATATTCTACATATTAACATCGTACGAGAAAAACTGGTTCTGTAGAAGTTCTCATAAGTTTCCGCGGTAATATATTCGCGTGCCGTGAATGTGAAGCTGCTATTAGACGGATCGAATCATTCGATTTGAATCAATTTTGTTGAAAGGCGTAGAACTGAATATTAATGTACTCAAGTTTATGTTTATATGGATCACTTTGGTTGATCCATCGAAATTGGTAGGCAGAAATGAATTGGCTGGAAACATATCAGGGTGCTCTACTGGCAGAGCAATTCCACAAACCGTTTACTAAGCCGTAAATGCACAAATCAAAGTCAATGTCAACGTCAGGTGGGCCGTAAATATACAATCATAAAGTGACGCGAACACTCGTATAACTTTTTCAACAATTGTTTCCTTTTAATGGGCCATTATATGCGCGTTTTACGCAAAATTATGTCAAGTTACACCTCTGCCGTAACAGAGGCGCGATAAACCCATCTTTATGGTTAGGCGGCGATCGAAAGTGAACTAACTAGCGGCCGGCGTTTATGAATGGAGTCTTTTTATTGCTCTCATATTGACATGGAGCTTGTAGTTTAGTAATTACTACTCACTAGCGCCGATTTGGGCAAGAAACCAGTATTATTGCATGTTTGTGACGTCGGAAGCGGTTTTATGATTCATAAAAGTGATATGTATCTATGACAGAGACGTCTGAATCGTATGCACCGCGCAGCGCGGTGCGGAGCGGAATGGCGCGACACAGCCTTAAGGCTCGCAGTCGCATCGCGTCCTGTCTCCTACATTTTATCGTCTCATCAACCTGTAATGTGTTTATTGTAGCAATATTTTGTTTATTGCCACTACTCAAAGATCGGTTTATTGTCTTAACGCTCAGGTATCGTGTTTATTTATTAGTTATACATTTTTATTAGCGCTTTATTTTACGTAAACTTTAATTTATTGTCGGTTGTATAGCACCGTTTTACATTGCCTATAAAAAGGTGCTTACGGTTCGTTTTTAAACATTTGTAGCATGTGTTTCGTTCATTCATCAAATTTATGGTGCTCTGTGGGAAAAATGTTTTGGTTTGAGCGATCATAGGTTTCTAAAGGGGTTTGGGAAGGGATTCTAATGGCGAGACGGACGTTCTGCCAACGTTTTGTTTACCTCATCCGAGTGTATCGACCCGTTTACAGACACCAACAAGGTTAAAACGTTGTTAATACCTACTTACCTTATGCGAATACGTACCATATATCTTGATTATGAATTGACTATCTAGGTGAACTTATACTAGTACTTTTGTATCTTGCTTCTAAGATTTTTTAATACAATGGTGACAAGATCTTAAAGCAAATGATGCAAACAAAATTTTTTTTTGGTGAGTATTTATTGACTTGACAATTAAAACTAGTAATTTTTTGGGTAACCTGATATAAATGTTGACATTTTTTTTTTTATTAAAAATGTATTTTTGTATTAAAACTAACTCGTTTAGTAATTTTATATAAAGAGATCCACGTGTTTTTAAATGCCCAAGTTACATAGCGCAGTGCAATCGTGCCAATCAGCTGAGTATTGGATGGGCGGAAAGAATTTGGAGCATACGAGTGCAACTGTGGACGTGAAACCCTCACATACAGAATATACTTTCAGAGGAATGGATACGACGTTGTGTGAGTGCAACACACACATGTGACCGAGTGCTGCTTGTGTGTGCCTCCTAACGCCATCTAGCGTTAAGCAGACGTGCAGCAGGTCAAGGTTGACAAACTCATATAATAAATTATTTACAAATTAAATTTACTTATCAGCGAGGCCATATATTTGCTATAACCTAAACAAAAAAAATACACTTACAAAGTTATTGAAACTTCCCGATCTTGGTTCATAGACATACTCAGAGTTAGTTGTTTATAAATTTCAAAAGCGTTTAGTCGCCTGATGTGTTTGCTTTTGGGGTGCCGATAACCGGTAAAGATTACAAACAGAGCTATACTGTGGCCGGACGTCAAAAACGTGAGTGCTAAGTTCAGGAAATATCAATAAACATAAAATACGAGTGTTACTAACCGGGTAAGGTGCCAGGAGGAGGATACGGCGCGCTGGGTACCGACTCCGATCCATAGTTTCGAAGCCCGTACGCGTCGTGGGAGAACCCTGATGCCTCGGAGACCGCTGTCCGCCGTTCTTCTCCCCCGACGTAGGACAGGGGCTGGTCGCCGCGGGGAGCGCCATACGGTGGGTAATTCCAACAGGACTGGGTGAAGCCCTGATGGCAGCTACCGTCCGGGTACGGCTTGTATTCGCCACTGCTGGCTGGCCAGAAGGGCAGCGAGGACTTTCTCTCCCTCTCCACTGGAAGATTGTAGTACGTAGTGGCACTAGGGTACTGGTGCTCGAAGGACGCATCAGGTGGGTAACCCCAGGGCTGCTGCGCGTGCCTGATGACGCCCGGCTCGGGCTCATACCTCTTGGCGGGTATGTGCAGGGGCGGCTGCGGCGGATTGGAGCCGACCGAGGCCGGCGAGGCGCTGGAGGCAGAGGGCGGTGCGGCAGCCGGCGCGGCAGGGGGCGAGCCGCCGGGCGGCGACGCGTGCGGCTCGTCATAGAGCACGCCGCCGACCCCGTTCATCATGGTCCACCAGGCCGGCCCGGCGGAGTGGCCGGACGGGGGCGCTGGCGACGCGGCGGCCGCGTCGCAGGGCGCGCCGAGGCCCCCGACATGGTTGTCAGGGTACAGGGTGGCGGCCGGGCAAGCCACGGGGGATCGGGAGAGTCACCGGCCGGTTCACGCGCGTTGCGGGCACATCGCACCGCACACACACGCGTCCCACACACGGCAGCAGCACATGAAAATTAAAACGCGATCCCGATTTAGCCAGCCGACCGGACGAAAGTTGACCGCAGAGGAAATTGTCCAAAAAGCTGGCAGCTTAAAGATATTTCATAAATTATCCCTAGGGCATCGAACAGTCACTGATATTTTTCTGCCTTTGTAACCTCGATTAAATTTAGTCCATTTTCTTTAAAAAAAAAAACATTCTTCATATGATGAAGTTTTGATTAAAATTAAAAGTGCACACAGTCTATGTGATGGCCCTTGTTTGGCCGTTTGATAAGAAACGTATCGATGATTAAACAGTTCTCTTGTTATATTGGTGCGCGAGTATTGTTAGGATACGTTGTTTCGCGAGCGTGTCGTGTTTGTGGCGGCGAGACAGTCGGATACGCGAAGCGCGCGTTCTGCGGCGCGGTCGAGCGCGGAGTGTCGACGGCGTGTGACGGTGTGACGGCGCACACAGATGCGCACGCCCGCGTGTGGACATCTAGCGGCGGGCGGCGGAACCCTCGCCCCTCGGCTCACCTCACGCGACAGCGCTCCGTAGGCGGCTGGCTTCGGCCGGTAGTTAGGCGGGCGGAGAACACCACGCGCTCAAACAACTTCTTCTAATTCATACCATAGTGAAAATACTAAGTTTTGTTATCACAGCACGATTTGCGTTTTGTTTAAATTTATTTTTATGAAATAAGATGTTAATGTTTTATTTAGAAATCTTTATATTTTTACTATTTTTATTAATTTAACTACATATTGGAATACGTCACTCTTATACTATAAGAATAACTTTTACAAGTAATATAAATTCGGAATCTGGTTGTAGGTACATAGGCACCGAGCACTGAAGTAGTGAATAAAGGGTTCGCGCGAGATCAGAGCAGCGGCGTATTCCTCGCGGGTGCGTATTAAAGCGATTAATGGTAGCAAAATAGCCATAAACTGCCGTTTAACCAAACTGCAAGCGTCACTCGGCCATCGCCGAGTTGCCACTAATAAAAAACGGGAGACTTTATGACGGCAACTCGCTCACATTTTATTGTGAGTATAAAACTTAATTTTATCGTCTGTTAATTTCACCACAAATAATGCTATGTACTAGATTAAATTATATAATTTTATTTTATTGCTATTGTCAATGGCAAGGCCGCGCTCTAATGTCTGACATTTTAATTTCTCCACACGAGTTCACTGACTTATTTACTACTGTGGCGTTATGACGTGACATTTTTATATTTTTTCTTTGTAGAGGAAGTAGTTTAAGCCGAAAATATGTATTTATACATATTGATTATTATATATCAATTTAAAATATTGTTTTTCTTAATCTACATTCTTTGTATTATATTATTATGCTCTCTTTAATTAGTTTAGGTTGATGTAAATTGCGCGATTTTAAATAACCGCTCATATAATTAAAAATACAAAAGATAATTTGAGACCAATTGTTTATTTAGAACTCTTATTCTCTTGGCAATGAATGACTACATTAATTCAATTGATAAAGGTCCAATTACTATTACAATAATAAAATAAAATTTAAAAATCGGGATTTACGCAACTTTATCCACCCTAGTGCGTAAAATTGCGCATGATGACAAAATTGTGGAACCCGTACATTAAACTGACTGGAGATATTGTGCATTTTTGCAAACTCATATGCTGCGCTTCTCAACCCCTTAGCTGTTAAACTAATAAAAATTTCGTCTAATGTCTTCACAAGATTGCAAAAGTCTTCAAAAATCTGCCTAATATTTTTGCACATCGTGTTTGTTAAAAATGAAATTGTAAAACTGACTGTAACATTCCCGAAGCCCGGGCCGCTGCTCTTTTACTTTCGCCATTGGTAATTCGCTTGTGAGCATCTTTTATAATTGCATCAGAATATAGGTACATGTACTCAAAGTGCGCAGTTTTACACATTTCGATGGCACTCTAAAAATTGAATAACAACTGTTATCTCCTATATTATTTTTTAATTAATACGTATGAATCTGAAACTGGCCTTATGTTATTATAATATAATATTGACTAATCAGCAAAATCTCATAAGTTTCATTGTCTATATAATACATTAAAATGATTGAAAAATAAGATCAAGGATTAGTAAAAAAAATTAACTTACGTACTCCATTTATTTTCTAATTAATTTCAATTTTGTTTCGAAAGCGTAATTCGGTTCCACCAACAAACATAAATACAACACAAGTTAGCTCTAAACATCAACCTGATGTCCTATTAGCTATGACGTATACGCAATCTTATTGACCTCACAATTTTACCCTACAGTCAGTATATGAATACAAAAGCCTAATTTTAATCATGTAATTTTATTCTTTATAAGTTAAGGATTCATTTTCTATATTTTTATATTCGTATAAAAGTGTGAGTAACTCCGTTTTCGTGGTTGTATAGGTAGTACTTGTCTGTTCCTACTACGTCGTCATGAAAATAAGCAGACTGCGATGGAGTTTGTTAGTTAAGTATCTTATATGTTATGGGTAATAAAGGGGATTATAATAAAATATTATTATCTCCAAAAAATGGGATTTCATTTTACTTGTGGGATATGGATTCAAAATTTACATGAACGAAGGAATGAGAAAATAAAATAGGTATGTTCCTATATAGTAAATTGTTTAGTCAGCAATAGCAATTTCAATATTTTTGAAATGAAACTTCTTTAGAAACGATGTTATTTGAAACTCGATGAAACGAAAAAGCGACACTAAAAAAAGATAAACACGTAAATCTATAGAACTAAGCCTGCGAGAGAATGAGATAAAATACATTATGTAGCGTTTCATACTACTCGGTCTTCTTTTTGTGCGGTGCTTCGTAGCTTCCTCAGTCTTGTCTACTAAGTGTTGTAGATATAATTATGTTCGCCTGTATATTCTCTAACGTTTCACTTCTACTGCGTGTGAAGTGTACACACACATAATTTGTTTATTTCAGATTTAGTTTAACCATATTTCCTGCTAAACATATTTTCGAAATGAAATGTGCATATTACTTATTCAAAACAGCTATCTTACGGCCTCTGTGATCAGTCTAGTATCTAAGTGTAGGACTACCTAGTACCTATATTGGTACGCAGAGGTCACTATAAGCTGTTACACGCATTCTTTATTTGCTACAAAACACTCAAAAATGAATTCATTTCTCTTCAAATATCTTAAATAATTGTAGTTTTTTTATTTAAATTTTCATCCCCTATTCACGACTTCCGTGTTTTTGAGGACCAAAACAGAATATACCCTTACATAGAATATAATCTATTTCCTTGCGTTCAATTGTTTATTCACAAAAGGTAACAAACCTATTCCTATTTTGTATTTATCTAAAATATGAGGTAATAATAAACCATAATAATTATTAAAAATACAAACTTAACCGAAATTTTGACAACCATCATCGATCTCCACTAAACCCGTAGAGTATGCAAGTGTTTCTAATTTGCTAAGGAATATAGATACTAAGTCTATATTTCTTTGCCAATTAATTTATTATGCTACCAAATTGCTATGCCAAGGACTTCGTTCGCGTCGGATTGTAATATTTATATTCATATCTTAAGAACCATGCAAGATATCCTAATGAAACATAAACAAGACTTTCACATAAGATTCTTGTTTTAATTTCTATTTTCATTGCATTCTTTTGGGCCGTTTCGGACTTTCAAACAGACCAAAATTCTAAAATCTAAAGTATTATGTTGGATACATTAATCTAAATTACTCTTTTAAATTACATTTTAACTAGCGGCCCTGGCAGACTTTGTCCTGCCTTGTAAAAAAAAATTAGAACCCAATTGCAGCTCCACCGACCGGGTCTAATTTTGAATCTAAACCATTCTCGAATCTACGTGAACACACACAAATAATTTCATAGAAATCAGTCCAGCCGTTTAGGAGGAGTTCAGTTACATACACACGCACAGAAGAATTTTATATGTAAAGACTAGGATATGCCCGTTACTTCCCGGGATACAAAATACCGCAGTATTTGAAAAATAATGTAAGCTATCATTTTAGTGAAAACTGTGTCGTAATAAGCTAATTTTTACGCACTCGAACAACTATAAACCGCTCCCGAGAGAATTTCAGCGGGATTCCCGAGATAAAAATATCAAACTTTTTATTCCATTACATTTACATCGATTAGTGAATAAATCGATTTCGATTTTTTCACTAATCGAATTTCAATCATTCGATTTTCAATAATTCCCAGAAAAAATCCCGCGGTATATAAAAAGTAGCACAGAGTTTAAGTCTAATAAGCTAGTTCTTTAGCTGTCGATCAACAAAAACCGCATCAAATCGGGTAGGTAGTTTTTTACGGAAATCGCGAACAAACAGATAAAACGACAAACAGACAAGAGTTCCAAAAAAATTGCCTCGTGTTCTCCATCGTTTATATAGTGTAGGCTAGTTGTTGTTTTTTTAAATAGCTTTAATGTACAGGCACGGCATGTTTATAATTTTATAATATTATAAATAGATGGAGATATTTTTAAATTTTAATGTAACTCACGTTGATAGGCAAATGATAACAATTTTTTTTAGTAAAACTATTAAAGATCACTTAGCAAGCTTAGAAATTTTCTTTCTAGTTTATCTATACCTATAGTTCACTATACCGTTTTCAAATCATTATTATTAGGCAATAATGCAGATTTAAATAAAAGTTTTCATTTCAATTTCAACATTTATTTTGAAGTCATAGATTAGTATAGTTTTTTTTTTATAAATGTCCCTTTTGGCCTTGATATATCGTCGTCGTTGCAATGTGTCTACACCGGAACCACAGACAGACAAACAAAAGACAACATAACAACATAGTGTCATTTATCCGATAAGTCTACAAGAATATCATCTATACCTATATATGTATATTTGATGTCCCCTTTATAGCAAGGATATATAATTATTTTTTCATTTTTTCATTTTTGCCTTTTTTGTTTTTATTGCTCTTTTTTTCTTTTAATATGTATTTTTTTCATACAAAAAACTTATTTGGTAGATACTTAGATTTAGAAATAATATAGATAGATATTATGAAAAATATATTGTTGAGCAAAATCTGGATCAATATTATAATCCAGCAGGTATTATTTCATGTTACTGAATATATCGAACTCAAAACACCCTTCCTTCATTCGAGAGTGAAAGAAAGGGAACAAATACCTCGTACAACCAATAAATCTGCTTACAATATTTCACACCCATACAGACTACATGTTCTGTTTACACAAGAAACGGCAATAAAATATATCAGTGTACAAAAGAAAAAACATACATAACACAGTAAGTAATGTTTAAAACTTGTTAACACGGTGACTTAACACGTGTATTATGGTAATGTTAACCGAATTGTCAAAATATAATATGCGAATTATGAGCTTTTGTTCGCTTGGAAGCGAATAGCGATTTCTACATAATTAGTCGCTATTAAGATGACTCATCTTAGAAATATATTTTTATGAATTTGTGTCCCTTTGAACTTGTCTAGATAACTAGAATATAAGTAAGTAGGTATTACCTATTCCGTAAGCCCCTTAAAAAATAATATAACCGCCATAGTTATATTACGATTATTTAGTTTATTTTTGTAAGGTACAATTCACTTTTTATTAATTTCTGATTGAACAACGAAAACTTTAAATCTTTCATGTTATGTATTAAATAATAGATGAAGTTATTTTAGTTTATACAAACCTTGTAGTAGTTTAATTTTAAAATCACCTCTCATTTGTAGATAATAGTTATATGAGATTTATTGACTCATTAAAATGAAGTTAAAAATAGTGTTTTTCATACTCATATTAATTTATAATGCGATCATAAAAAACATGGTTTTTACTTTTTTTCTGGTAAACCTCGTATAACTATTATGAATAAGAGGGTTACAGTTTACGTTACTAAGTATATTAATAGTATCTTAGAACCAAAACCAAACCATGCTTAGAATGATCAAGTCGAAGTTTTATTATAGTTGTATAAATCTACACAAATATTACAATATACTAATAACCTAGTTGTTGATAATTTCTCTATGTTTGTTAATTATTTCATTTGAATTTATGACTAAATGCATGTTCAGATTTAAAAAAATACAAACACAAATCGCTTGTAGTGTAACCAGAGCTTGTACATTCAGTACATCGTTAATTTCCCACACTTAGCATTGCTGCGTAGAAATAATTACTGTTCAACAATAGGTAAGGTCGGGGACAAATGTTGAGGCGATAAATTTCGCGAACAGAGAACGTGTCAACAGAACTCATAATATGGATTATAGTGTCTTTCAATTTTGAATGTGGAAAATTTTTATGTTATAATTTACAAGATGTTCGTTAATCTTCGTAATACCAGATATTTTTAATAGGGAATTATATTGTATAGGCACCTGAAAATAAAACGTCAATGTAAATATTAAGAATGAGATTCTGTTCTTTGTTATTCTAAGGACAGCATAAGCGCCTCTAAACGTTGTCAAACTGGCTTTTGTATGTGTATGATTTTTTTAATTTGAAATCTACGAAATTTAAGCAAAATTTATTTCATTATATAAATAGGTTAAAGATATTTTGGTACAACCCTAATTTTCATCCAAATTATGGATGATTCTAATTCAAATAATTTTAATACACCTAGTCAGCCACATAAGTGCTTTATAAGTCTTGACAATTCGTAATAAACGAAATTTTCACTAAGGTCGAGATTTGGTATTGGAATATGTTTCAATCTTTTGTAACTTCACATACATTTTGCAAACAAAAATAGACCTTGTCATCATAGGCGGGGCAAATGATATTCGATCTTAGGGTGGTAAAATATTTTCTTAGCTGTCTGTAAAAAGTAGAGTAGTTGAGCAGTTAAAAAATACTACATGATAATAAATTAATCAAAAATCATATTGTACGGAGTATTAAAAGCTGTGCGGTCACATCGACGCGTACAATATATAAAAAGACAAGGCTCTTAAGTAGTTTCAAAATGAAAGTAACATTATCTCTGCTTTACCACACATATCTTCATGCAGACGAGAATCAGGCGCGTTGAATGACAGAAACAAACATAGGAACAAGTGTGCGCCTGACTCGGGGCCGTCTATAAATATTTACGTTAGGAAACTCTCCAGGCCAATGGTCGGCCATACATCGCGGACGTAAATAAAAGTACGCTTTCTTATCTCAAACATGTGCGCGGGAGTTGCGCAAACGAAACGTTTTGAATTAAGCCCCGTTGTATGTAGAATAACAACTTTACAATCGGAAAATGGATTTTTCACTCCGATACTACTTTACTATACCTATTACATGTTTCATTATTTTCTAAGGTTTATTCTTTACTGATATAAGTAATTTTTTTGTTACAAATTCATATGTGAAAACTCGTAGTTATGATTCTCTGCAGTAGTACATAATTCTCTGAATAAGTTGCCAAAAAGATTATTTACTTGATAATCCTATTTTAGTAAATTCTGTTGATTTGAAGCTAGTGCCTACCGAGTTATTGATATTTATGGACAATTGGACTTTATCAGTACTTTTAGTAGATACTACATACTACATACTTTTGATACTTTCAATTTTATTACTAAATACCTCAAAGCCTTATTAAACTACATAGCATTGGGAAATAATAAATGATTTAACTGCTAAGTAAACTGTTTCATGTAAATTATCTATAAAATATCTAGGTATCTAGATAGATATTCAAATAATAGCTTTAAACGCTTTAAGTGATAAGGCCGCCCTTTGTTCAGCATTTACCTATTTTTTAAGAACGTAGTTTTAATTTTATTGAACAATAAAGTGTTTTCATTCATTCATTCATAATATTTCTGCAAAGAATTCGCGTATTGATTTTAAAAACATTTAAACAGTATGGACCTTTTATAAATTCGTATTTTAGCTGTAGTCATAGTAGTTACAAATTTTTAATTAGTCTTTTGGTAAAACAGAATTTTGTACAACATTGCGATGTTCATTCGATTGCATGAAATAACGGTTAATTTAAAAACGACGCATTTCGCCCATGGAGGTATTAAATAGACCGTTAAAGGTTTTATATTAACGTGTTCCAATTCGAGAACTTGTTCGCCATCACTGACTGCTGCGGGACCGGTTTCTCTGAAGCTTTCAAGATACGTCCAGATTGAGTCCAACATACCTTCAATATAAGTACCTACACATCTTATATACTTATACTCTTTAAGCTTTAATTAGACTTCAGCATTCAACTAAAAGAAGTTTATATAATATATATAGGTATCTATTGAAAATTTTCATTCTTCTTAATAAAAAGTGCCAAAATACTAGTAACTGGTTTATGTAACTATCTATAGTTTTGTGTAAATAACTACGTACCGCCTTGTTATACAAACATAATACTTTGTTCGATATATAATTATGTACTGGTCGAGTTCCGAAGGTATTTCCTATATTAAAATTAAATTACATATAACTTCACTGATTACAAATAGCTTTCCAAAATTTTTAAGTGAAACTTCTTTAGAATCGCTGTGATTTGAAACTCGATGAAACGAAAAAGTGAAATCAAAAAGCGACACTAAAAAGAGATAAACACATCAAATTTAACCTTCTTTAATTCGAAATAAAACACATTTCTTTTTATTCGTTAGCATTAATTTAAATAAAACTTAAATGATTTCAAATGAATTTTAGCTCTATCCGTATATACTTAAGGCAGATATTCTTTTTACGTAGTCAAAGGAAATTGTGCCTCAGAATGCATTGAATTTTGAACTTTATGCTAGTCACTTAGAGTGCAATTTAGGTTGAATTATTACGATATATATGAGTCAAAATACCTAAGAATAAAGAAGTCTATAATATAACATAAATGCGAAAATTCTTCCAACTAAAAAGAGATAAACACAAATCTATATATAGGACTAAGCCTGCGAGAGAATGAGATACGAGTTTTACAATGTGCAACACAGATTGATGATTAAACATAGGTCCAATTTGGACTGAAATAAAACTGATAATAATATTTTGAAGTGAAACTTTTTTAGAATCGTTATTATAACAATAGTCCATTTTGGTAGATAGTTTGGTAGCTTTGGTAGTTCTAGGCGTTGTAAATATAATTATGTTCGTTTGTGTATTCTCTGAAGTTTCACTTCTACTGCGTGTGAACTGCACACACACGCACACACACATTTTTTTAAATACCTGTTTTACCAATCTATTTAACTTTTTAAATAAAATTCTAAACTTATTTGCGCCAAATCATACCTACCAAGTATGTTACATACTTACAATTAGGTATTAACAACTTCTATATAATTTTAAACAGAGGATACAAAGTAGCATTCACAACATTTTAACTTAGCTACTTAGACCACAAATGATTACAATTCAAACTTTAGATGTCATTTTCTCGAAATAAATTTAACGTAGTTGGTTTTAGAATTTTTTTTTTATTGCATGAGTTTAGCGGACAGGCAGATGGCCCACCTGATGGAAAGCGTTTACCATCGCCTATAGACATTTGCAACACCAAAAGTGCTAAAAATGCGCTGCAACTGTCTAAACGGAGACTGGAGTTTGGCCACTAATGCCCGAACACAACTCAATGTTATTATGGCGGTTTACTCTAGACCAGAGGTCGTAGCCTTCCAAACGAGCAAATACCCTACCACCTGGTTGTGGGTTGTTTTGTTGCCTCTTATAACAGGCCGCCCGGCCGCAGGAAATTGTATTCTTTCTCCATTCCTGCACGAACAGATGTAGGATAGGATAGGTTCAATTGAGAATGTTAAAGATGGCGTTGAAGTAAATGGAGTAGGAAAACAGACACCGACAATAGCCTTAGATTAAAATTGCCGAGCAGAAGAAAAAATTGCTACATAATAAATACAAGTAATAATTTCATTGACAAATCACAACGTTCTCCATTTATGTACCTACACATATGTAAGAAAAGTGCTTATAAGATATTCGATTTTTACTGCTCTTTTATTGCTTTTATGAACGAAATATGACGTATCTTAATTATTACTAAAGGTCACTGCTGTGATAATTGAATATAAATTTAATAAGGTACTACAATGTAGATATCATTTCTTTGCTGTCTAATTAAAATCTTAAGTTACTCGCCATAAATTATCTTCTGACAGGAATCTTATATGTGACTGTTCGATATGCCCATATTGATTGGGTAATGAAGTACAACTAATTGACTTAATTGATATTAGTGTGCATACGTATAATATATCAAATATTTTAAATAAATTTAATTGGGCTGCGTTACCACCACACAACGCGGCAATTCAACCAGCCTTCTGGGCACGCTTCCCTCTTGTAGCGATTTGTTACATAATCTTTAATCACTTATATTATTTATAACTTAGTTTATTAATTGTATTTCATTTTTTTAGTTTCCATTTATGTTTAGAAGATGTATCTGTTGTTTAAATAAAATAAGTATAAATATTCACCTTGTCGTAAACTCGCTAACGACGTCTGCGTAAAAGGGCACGGTAACCTGTAATAAATAATATTAAAATTTATTATTTTAATCAACGGGAATGGGGAGTTTTTAACGCGTAACGTAACGTATTCAATGGGCGGTTTAAGCTACACCTTTTTAAAATATCTAGTGTGTTTGTGGAGACCATCTTCACTATCAAACGTGAAACTGTGACTTTTCTAGTTACCACAAGAATTATGTTTTTCGACGTAAGTCAAGTCCGACAATTTGACTGAGGCTGAGATGGAGATTTATCAATAAAACATCCATCCCATCCGCAAGGTAATAGAATAGACAGAGCCTTACGCATGAATCTCGCGTGTTATCTAATTTATTATTGTAAAACTTGTATATTATTAATATCAGAATCGACAAATCGAGTGTAGGAAAAGGAAACTTATATTTAAGTTTTAAAAATTTTATGAAATACAATATTTCACATCTTAAATATCTTACATATATATAGATAAGCACAAAACTTCTGTATTGAACCTAAACGAAAATTTTGGAAAATACATGACCGTTACATTTATATATTTATTTTTAATTTAATTCTTTTTGCATTTTCTGTGCTTTACTTTATTAATTTAATTCAATTAAATTATTAGTATATTGATGACATTTGAATTTTAAATGCTGTGCACTCATTTCATGGGGTCCACACATCAGAACTTTTATTTTAAACTAGGATATGCCCGCGACTTCGTCCACGCCTGATTTGAAATTCCCGCCGTATTTACCGATATCAAACAATCAAATCCCCTTAACATTGAAACATAGAATCGGACCTTATACTGAGGTTTTAAGTATATAACTTCACCTCGTTGTTTAAGGAACTTGATCCACTTTTTAATACATTGCCCTAGTAATTGTTATTAATTGGTGAGACACATCGAGGGTCAGGTGTGTCCAATCACAAGCCATAAAAACCTTATTGGACGATATTTTGTATGGACTTTGTTAATAATTTTGTTCATCGCTACGAATCGTTTTAATAAGAAACACAACTGAATGTATTTTAATGAAATACCCGACTTTTATTATAATTATGATTATTTGTGGGCAATCCGCAACGGATATGCCGTTTCATATGTTCTTAATATTTTCGGAACACTGACATTAATTATTCCTTTATTATTCTCATTTTAAATGAAGTCAGATTCTATCTATTATAATTAAGAAATTAAAGGCGGTATTCTGACATAAGATGAGTTACGATGGCATATATTATTATACTTATGAATGTATAGCATATAATAATACTGACGGTCTCTGTGATGTAGTATATAGAGCCCATAAATAATTAGATATACCACTATGTTATATATACATTAATATTTCTGATGTGCTGCAGGCTTCCTCATAATATTTTCCTTTAACATTAAATACTTACATAGACATTTTAACAATATGTATTGTATAGTCAGTCAGAAAACATTGTGCACGCGCCCTTGGCCAGAATTAGAGCTATATTCATTTGAACAATCCCAAAGACTTGGGTTGGGTTGGGTTTATTAAAATTGAGTTGAGTCTTTGAGGCTCACGATTTAATTCTCGGTAGAGTAAATTGCTTAAAGGAATCTTTCACTGCTTAAGTAACATAAGGTTTATGTAAGTATCTTTATCGACCCCAAAATTTTCTCTTATATGTTACCCATAACACGATCTTAAATTACTTGGTTTGTGAATATGTATTTGTCTGTCTTAAAATATTATTTTGGATACATAAAGTGCTTTGTTTTAAATAGTGGAGTTAAGATGAAAATAATTTAAATTGAGAACATCTCAAAGACTAAAGTCGATAAAAGACAATCGATTTCTATCGTTTAATTTGGTTGAATCATTCAAAGTGATCCAGATATAAACAAAAATCTGAATAATTCAATGTCATTGAATACCGTCAGTTCCGTTCAATTTTCTCTTTCAACCAAATTAGTTCAATTTGATTGATCCGTCTGATTTCAGCATAACGGCCGCAAAGAGTTTTTTAATCAATGCAGCGCTTTAGAGTGCCGCGGGCACGTCACTAATGTTTATTTGTGCAACATCTGTAGTTTCACCCACAAACGTTCCATTGACAAGCTCTACGATTACAATTTTATATCTTAGCTCCAAATGTTCCGGTACGAATATATAAATCCTTTCTAAGTCATTCGATACGGCAGAAAGTCACGAAGTTTACATAAACTAGGTGATTTGCGCCGAATGCCACGAATGGTATTTTTTTAGTTATTTAGGGGGCGCGTTTCTACACGCTCGTATAGAAGAAAAAAACATGTTTACAAGACTTTTTAGGTAACTTTAGCGTGTATACGTGTCGTCGATCGTAAAATTCTGTTTTGTGTTACCTAACAATTAGGTACAGAGTGTCAAAATGATTGATTTAAAACAGGTTTTGTACATAAAATAGTTTATTGTCTTCTAATGTATGGGAAAGTAAAATATGAATCTTTCAAGTAATATTTTAACGTTATATAAAAATCAATAAATAAAAATTACTAAAAAAAAAATTGTTGACATCCGACGCAGGTAGTTTATATTTTGTTTATCTAATTGTTTGATGTAATTAAGTCTGCGATATTTACCTAGAATATAAGCCTGGATCAACATTTGTATCAATGTGCCATTCCAATAATAGTCCTGATACATCAAAGTACCTTATCGCTGGTTAGGGCGCAAAATTGGCTCGATCGTTTGATCGTTTGCAACAGTGTAAAAGATCACGGCATGTTCCGTCCATATTTTAAGATACTCGATAAAGCCATCTATAGAATCCTGTCAGCATATTGAAGCAAATGTGGATGAGTTCAAGGCAATTAACAAAAGCAAAAGATACAACACTGACAATATTTGCAATACATATTGCGTTTTAACAAAAAATTCACTGGTTCACATAATAGCAACAAACATGTTACAAATTCGAAAATCGACGGCTACCAATACTCTCCATATAACTCACACAATAGATAAGTTTTCCATATAGATATCTTCCATTTATATTTGTGATGTGACGATCAAAATGTAAACAGTGCCAACATACAATCTTATACTTAGATAGATAGATAGATAGATAACACTTTATTGTACACCATTACAGAAAACCTTATAGCCTAAAAATATTCTAAATGTGCACAATGGGCGGTCTTATCGCTAAGAAGCGATCTCTTCCAGACAACCCGTACTTAGTTTATTTATTAAAATTCTAAATTCTACCACTGCTCCTAAGGCAAATGATATCAACAAAGTCACTTACTCACTCAATGTTATCAAGAGAAAAAGAATTTCAAAATACTTTTAACATATCAATAATAGAAAAGGATGTGGTTGCTATAATAAGAACTTCACTAAACTGCAACATTTTAAAGTAGTATAAATACAAATATCTACAGGACCATATACCTATTTAGATAAGCCTTAGCTACATTTATGGAAGGTTGCGCTCGAAATCCCATGCTAATTGGAAAACTTCCCTTATCTGCGCTGAAACTTTGGCGTACCTCATCTAAACTCTGAACTCATTTCAAGTGAAATCCAACTTCACTCAGAGTTTGTGAGATCATTTAGTTAAGATTTTTTCTTCATTAAGTGTAAGTAGAACGCGCTTCAGAACGATAGTATAGTCCACTCGAATTGACATTTACGACTCAATCCCAAAGCTTTGGCCGCCTTCTGGCCAAGCGGGATATCACCAATTTAATTAGAACCACCCTTTCCCCCTTATTTTATAAAATAGTAGCATCAAAACGACTTTCTTTATGTAATTTCGTGGATTAATTTACACTGGTCGATATTCAATTTCAATGGCGGCAGTGACAGGGCGACTTGGACACATATTACAAACTGTCAACCGCGTTATCTCAGCCACAAGTATATGTTATCGGAATGTTTGTCCCACGGCTTATTCGTTGAAATGGAGTTACGGCGGCAGCTTTTCGAGTGTCTGTCTGCAGATGGAATCTTAATTGGGCCTTTCTAGAGGTAGAATCTCATGTATGTATTTAAAAATGTTCGAAAAATTTAAAGCACTACTATTTCTATTACAAGTAGAACTGGCTGTTTGCCTTTTTATCCATGGTACATTACTGCTTCATACCTACCTTAGTAGGGTCTTGATTTTATATAATATTTTATTAACTTCATCAATAAACAATTTATTGAATGCAAAAAAATGAAGTCTGGCTAGAGGTAATTCCTGAGATTAGCACGTACAAACCGCACAGAGACAGTCTGTTGAGAACTTTATTATACGTAAATATAGAAATTTCGAAAATTGCTTACAGTAAAACGTTTTGAAAATCGATTATTTGAAATGACAACGTAACCAAAAGTATAACCATTTACGAAAGAGTATTAATTAAGTGATTGTAAATAGTGTTTGTAAATGCTATGTTACGGAAGACTAATAAAAATAAACAAGAAATGGTTAAGATTAATTGTTACGTAATGTTCTATCTTAATTAGTGCTTATTATCTTTACAGTATCTATCATAAATAATAATCGCATAACAAAGTCTTGCTGCATAAGGCTAACTTATTTACTATACAGGTAGGTATATAGGTACAGAAAGACTATTGTATAAGACAAATTTAATAGATAAATAACATTGTGTTAAAAATAAATAGGTATATGATGTATTAACATATTGTTTTAAGACATACGTAACATTACACATTTTTTTAAAAGCTATGGTGTAAATAACTGTAAAGTCTGTGATGTATAAACATGTTTTTTTAAATTATTTTCTTTAATTGTTTTTTGAATATTCAAAAAGAAAAAATCAACTTCTCTTATCAGTTTTAGCTTAGTTCAAGTACATTTATTTATTACTTGGATAGGTCTAAGGAGATATTAAAACTAAACCAGTTGAAGAATGAAAACAACTTTGGTCATTTTGTATCCTCTCGCAATTCACGCTGAACTTTGTTTGAAGGCTTCAAATGTGCAAGAGTAAAAATATATATAATAAAGGTATAGGCATGTGCATCTATTCTGTGATGTAGTTACTTGCGTGAATCAGTGTTTTGGTAAATGTACTATTTTGTTGAAATAACAAAGTTATGTATGAGACAACAGCATATTTACAATAACAAGATCGGTGGGGTGTGGGAGTGGGTCCGAGCGGTTAATGGTGCGAAAACTGACTGGATCATATCCCTGGCTTTACGACGCGAGAGTAAACGGCCGATTCATTTGCAATTCTAAAACGACTTAGCTGCGACTCGCTGCTCGCTGCCCGGCCGCGTCTAGCTGTCGACAACAACATGTTTGCATACATTCATTTTCTATAATCGAGGTAATATTTATAAGCAGATATCTTTATATATAAAAGTTTTCTGTTCGTGTGTAGGTCACTGAACTCCTCGTAAATGGCAGGATCGATTTTCATGAAATTTTTGTGTGTTTGAGTGCCAAGATTTTTTAAATTCACAATTGGCCCCGTTGGTTACGCTACAGTTGGGTTCTAAATTTTATATTCTTAGGATAGGACAACGTCTGCTGGGTCCGCTAGTCTTTATATATAAAATTCTTCCTTTCGTATGTAGGTATATCACTGAACTCCTTCTAAGCCCCAGGACCAATTTTGATGATTTTTTGTGTGTGTTCAAGTGGGTCTCGGGATGGTTTAAATTCACAGCTGGATCCGGTATATGGCGCTGAAATCGGAATCTAGATTCTAATTTTTTCAAAGCAGAACAAGGTTTGCTGGGCCCACTAGTAGGTATACCTATTTATATAAATTTCGCCTGGGATTTCTTCGTTACGATTTGGTACTGCTTTCTCTCAAACTTCTAAGATCATAATTATTATTTTTAATCGACTTCAAAAAGAAGAAGGTTCTCAATTCATCTGTATGTACGTTCGTAACACGGTATCTCCGTCAATTCAAACCAATTTTCAATATTTTTCTTTACTCGTATGTCTATACTTCCGAAATAATGCCATGGTCATAATATATCATGGTCATATAATGTCATGGTCATCAAGTCAAGATCTGTGGAGTCGATTCCAGAGAAATCGAAAGTAACGTTATTTAAATAATGGCTTGCGCATAAATTTTTTGGAAAAAAAAGTTTGTATACGCGTGTAGGTATTGCATTTTCTACAAGTGCTTAATTTTTTGTATGCATGTAACGCGATTTCTCCTTCTATTATGCACCGATTTTCATTTCTTTTTCTTTATTCGTAAGAGTATAGTACATCCGAGGTGTTCCTATTATTACCCAGTCAGGACCTAATGAGTGGATCACAGGGAAATCGAGAACAACCCTTGTTGACAAGCGTCAACACCGAAGAGTAACCTTGTATACGCCTGCCAGTAGTACAATTTCTACAGGAGCTTAATATATTAGTTCTAAAGCAATATGTGCTTGAGCAACTAAAAAATAAAGAAAAAAATTAACAAAAAAGCCGACTTCAAACAAAAGAATTACTATATTTTGCACAGTTGTTGTTGTTTTTTTATATTTTACTTGGCACTGACTTTAAGATGTTGTAGAAATAAAGCGGTTAAATATTTAATTTTTGCTTTTTAGTTTGAAGTCGGTTTTGTTTTTGTTAAAAAAAATCCAGCCCATAAGCTGTCATGACTCACCTATAATTTAATTTTCCCCAGCAATTCAAACTGAATGTACGTAATAAACACGTCGTCAATTTACAAACTCTAAGACTGCATTACTACTTGATTTATACAAAATAACTTCTACAAATTTTCACCCAGAACCTTTTAATCCATGGAAATATACTGTAACTAAGGACGGGTTGTATTGATGAAAGATAGTATGGTATCATCCATTGTGAATACGTTATGAACGAATACATATTAGTTTTCACGATGAATACCGCAAGATAAAGGCATGCGAGTCCATACCTCGTACGTAACGTCAATCGATAGCCGGTGGTCCGCTATATTTAGTATTCTAATCAACCGCACAGGCCGATGTTATCTTCAAGGACACATATTGTGATTCGTGACCGCTCCGCGCGCTAGATTAGATCCTCCAACAGATATAAGAATCGATTGATGAATTAGAATAATAGATAATATAACCCTGTAAACGTTCCGTCCATTGGCGTGCAGGTTTCCTCGGGGTATTTTTCTTCACTGTCAGTACGTGGTAATGGGGTAGCTACCAGTCCAGTCAACTAAGACATTTTTTACCATTTTATAAATCGCGAAGAACTTGATTTTGTAGGAGAATAGCAAGTATTAACGTTATAATCAAAAGGTGTCAAATAGCGTATTTATTATTATTTAAAGAGATGTTTGAATTACTTTTATCATGATATTTTAAAAGTAAGATGATAACAAGGTATTTTAGCACTCGCTCTTTTATATACTTAAATTGTTCTTTAGAATTAATCGTATCTTATGTCATTTATCTAATTGTAACAATATGTACATCAGATGAGAAAAATTGCCTAAACACTGTATGCTCCAAGCCAGGATTAAAACCTTCGTTACTTGAATGAAGAATACGACGTCATTATAATGAATTAGAATATCCATGAGCAACGAAAACTTGCGTGAAGCAATTTCCATGCGTCGACCAAATTCTGCCAAGGCAACATTCTCTGTTTGCAATACCTATGTAAATTTATTGGCAGGCATGTGCTCAGTCCGCTTACGAATTTCGTATTTTCGGAAACTAATCGACCTTGTTGTGAGAATGGTAAAAATCAAAATATCTTCTGGTCACGACAGATAGATGTGGTGTGCGATAAGAGGGCATATAAATCTGTTCTCGTACTTCAATTTAAATGAACAGGGCGCGGCGCTGGTTATCGGCGATTGGACAGTTCAAGGATTTATTTGGCACGCCCAATCGCAATCATCCGGAATTCTTTACTAACTAATATATTATTTTAAGAACACTTTTAGACACCACAAAGAATTTGACATTCGTCTCGATTTTAATACGACTTCCAGACCATTAAGAAAATAATTGGTACCTACTTATTTGCATTCCTACCTGGATGTGGAACTTGTTACCTACATGTTTTGAAAAATCTCAATAATTATTAGCGAGAATTCGAACGTTGTTTTTTGGCAAAATCCAATAGCATATACTGTTTTTCAATAACAATAGTAGCATATTGATTGTTTTAAGTTAGAGTGGTAAGTTTGTGTGGAAAATTTCAACTGTTTAATGAAATATCACTTTTGGAGTTATCCCAAGAGCTTCATTGTTTGTAAGATAAAAAAGTACAGTTTGGGTGAGGCTACGGTTGGGGTTCGTAAATATTGAGCTTTCAATTAGAGCGCATTTGTTTTGAGATTATTCAAAAATTTAAATATTCATCACAATGGCTATATTCAAAAACAGGGCTTATCAGGCAACGTAACAATATGCACATTAGGCCTGAAAACTTCATAACGGTGCATGTTCTTTGCAAGGCTATGAACCTGCGTCATTTGAATGTTGAAGGAAATGTCTTATCCACTGACCCACCACGACTTATATGTAAATAAATATAATATGAACTTATTTGCTTTTTTTCTTGATATTGTAAGTAGATGCGTACCTAATTCATTTATATTTTGATAATAAAAATATTGAATATCTCTGTCTAAGCTAGAGCTAAATAAACAAATGTTTAAAACCAAACTTCTATGAACCATTAGCATTTATGGGCAAATTTTGCTGAAGTTTCTGTACAGTTTATTGTTTTGTCAAGACCGCGTAATAATTGCGTAAGAACCTAAATTGTATAATTTTCGAGAATCTCGCAGAATTTTCTGTATTTATTTATATTTCAAATGATTTCTATAGGTAATGTTAATATATGGTCAGGATTTTACAAAATTACGTCAAGCTTTTTGGGCAGCTAGTTTCGTTACACTATAAGAGTTTTATTATACTATAAGAGTATGCCAAACACCTCACTTTAAATATATCTCATTAAAACCATAGACGTATCACTGTATTTACAGAATAGCCAAATGAATTCTGAGATCATTCGCGTTGCATTTGTATAGAAATTAACTAGAGAACGGTCTTCGTGAAAAATCATGTCTAAAAGCAAGTATAAATCACTGTTATGTGACTGAAAGTTTTCGACAGCGTGATCACATTATTTTGAGCAACATAGTTTTCGTTTCAGTTTTTTTCTTCTTGTAGACCATGACACATTTGTAGTCAATAAATATCAAATGATATGTCATTCGCCGACAACTTTATAGAAGTTTGCTTACTTTGAAGTGTTATATAAAATGAAACACGGCTCATTCCTTTGTAGTCATAAAAATGTAAGCTGCAGGATATAGATTTCTAAATGGCAGTGAGGACATGTGCACCACCGCCTTAATTATGCAAATGTCACTGTGCCAGCTATGATGGAAAATGGTTACCGTCGCCTATGGACATTAGCAATACCAGAGGTGCTGCAAATGTGCCGCCGGCTTCGAAGAAGAAACTGGAACCTGGCCCCCGATGCTGGAACACAATTCAAAGTTGTTATGGCAGCATACTCTAGGCCAGGGGTGGTAGCCATCCAGACAGGCAAATACCCTACCACCTGGCTGTAGGTTGTTTTGTCGCCTCTATTATATAGTATTCTTTTTCCGTTCCTGCACGGAGATCAGCTGTCAAAAAGAGAACTTCTGTTACGAGTCATTATTTATGTTTTCATATTTGACACCAGTATTGGTAGTTCAATAAATGGAGCCAATCAAATAAATCTAATTTCGGAATTAGTCATGTACTATAAGAATAATATAATGTAGAAATAATAGACACAACATGAATATCAAGACATTTGACGATGAAGGAGTTATGTAAGATTTTATTGACGTCGAATGAAAGTCTAATGTGCTTACAAACTATAGGTATCAAATAATGACTCTGGATAACATAAATTTTCTAAATCAATTTATTTCCAAGATTCAAATTTTCTTTTAACACGTCTATTAAATATTGTGAAAAGGTATGTTGTTACTATCATTGAATAAGCAGTAGTTAAGCGATTATTACACCACACTAATTTGCAGACCTTTTCTATAAACTGGGCAGCGTAATAAAAAAAATCAGAATCGAAATCTTTATCTAGATCTATACCCACCCTTTGTACCGGGTCCCTAAATCAGCGTAGTAAGCAGGGCCGAATCTTAGGAAAGGGCACATGCTTCTGGCGGCCAATTCGGAGGCCGGCAAATTGAAACATCGCGGACAAATACACAACTCATTATTAACGCAACTTTTACCACTGAGACGTACTGTACTTTAAGCACATAAATTACATTTTGCGGGGCGCGTAGGCGTAGGTTAAAAATTATAGACGCACGCGTGAGCGTCTGATGGCTGAAATAATAATGATGATTGAGATAAAAATATAGGCGATATAGGCATTTTTCAGTTTTTGCTGTCCCTCGAAAAAATTCAAGATCCGGGGCTGGTATTAGTGCTTTAGAGAAATACACACATTGCTCAAGCAACGTTTGAAAAAGTAAGTTAAAACAGTCAACGTTTGGTATTGCAACTTTGTTGTCACGAATTTTGCCGTCTTAATAATTCCCCAGAACATAAATTAAGCTGCTGAATTAATATGACAGGGCGGCGACTCAGAAGAATTTTATTTGGTCATATAGGTCTGTTCATATTCTTTTTTTAATAAACGGTGAATTTCTTTTTTAAACGAATCGAATAAGGAGGTTTCTCTTAATTAAAAGTATAATTAATTTAGTATTTAATAAGACCGTTATCAATGTAAACGGCTTCTTAATGAGAAGTTTATATATAAAATTTCTTAATACTAAATGTAAACTCACAACAAGTACTTATAAGATGATAAGCTTATTAATATAAATTGATAATTTCTTTGTTTTATTTTATTGAACTAAATTATATTTGATAATTTAAATAAATAACTTGATACACGGAGTATAGGAGAACATCGCTTCAGAAGATATCAGGCATAAATATCTTAATTTATTTTTAAAGGCGGATTTATTTGTGGATTGAACTAACTCCGTAGTCTAGTGAACTAAACCGTGATTTGCCTAATTCAATGAAACACAGGGATCCCGGTTTGGAGTCCCGTCAGAGTAAATTTCAAATTGATTCCATTTGGCTGCTCCGACTATTAACAACAATTAGAATAATAGAGAACCTTATAGTGCGAACAGTGGTGCTATTTCTAAATAACGATTGCTACTGTAACTATTTTAGAGCAATAGGCATTTTTAGAATAGAATAGAATATACTTTATTGCATAATATTAAGATACAATTCAAGAAGTTTAAGTACAGAAGAAAATAGGCGGTCTTATCACTAAAAGAAATTTTATTGGTAAGTATGTGCAGTGTACACCTTATAATAAACTAACTAACTATAGGACAAAAAAAATGTTCATAAAACTATTACACCATATCCCTTATTACTCTTGTTGCAAAAGTTGAGTACATTCACCTACCTACAGAATGTTTTACGTGCCATTTAAGGAATTTTAGTGTAAATGTAACAAAATGTAAATGACACAGTGGGCGGTGCAACTGCGAGCCGCTTCATTCGTGCGCTTGCGCAGCTTGGTGTCACTCGAAACCTGCGCGATTATTATTATCTACTACATATTATTGACTCACAACTTCGCTTGTGTTCAATAGAAAACATAGTAACACTCCTTTATATATATTTCTTGATAAATATGATATATTTGTGAATAATTTGATCAATTGTAATAAGCATTATTAGTATTACCGCCGTTAGGGCCCGGCCACAGCCTTGTCGTAAGCGACAAAAACAAAAGTATTACGTTGTATGAAGTATGCCAAAAGTCGTTGCGCTTAACGCCACTTTCGTCACGACGCTCGCCACATCGCCCGTCACTCAGTTCAAGGTTGTGGCCGGGGCATAAAGAACAATATGCATTATAAAAGTAAGAAGAAGAAGTACGTAGATTTTATTAATATATAGTTTCTTACCTAAATTCAATAAAACTTTTTGAAAATACTTTTTTTACAACTGCACACCACAATTTTAATTCATGATAAAGAGGTCGTGAGAAACATGCAAAATATTTTTATTTCTTAACGCAGTGCAGCAGGTATTTTTGACAAGTCAGTTATGCGGGTTATTTAGGACATAATGATCTCAAAGTTACAGAAACGTTTTACAAGAAATATACTGTGCATTATTACATACAAAAATATCACAAGCGAAGCTCTGCGATTTTGTCCGCGTAAATTCGGTATTCTGC
This sequence comes from Dendrolimus houi, assembly GCA_039645545.1. NCBI lineage: Eukaryota > Metazoa > Arthropoda > Insecta > Lepidoptera > Lasiocampidae > Dendrolimus > Dendrolimus houi. The sequence continues at coordinate 14,470,869 of CM077125.1, read as the reverse complement.
AGGCAGTTTCATTTTGAGGGATCAAAAATATTTTTAATAGAATCTGTCAGTAAAAAAGTAAGTCTAAAAATGGGCTTGAATTTCTACTGTGGACCATAACCGCGTCACAAATCATTCTCACTTGTTTATGCCCATGGGAAAAACCACTAGAAATTTCTACCATTGTTTTCTTATTTAAAACATATTTTTTAATCAAACAAGTTTCTTAACCCTATGTTTAAACAGAGTATCAGAACGAAATCAACGACTTTGACCAATTACTACGCTTGTAAAAGTATAGTCAAACTATACTAGTGTCATCTAGCGAAAAAATAGGAACAAACACAATCCAGGCAATACTTGTTTATTCTATGGTTTTCAAATTATTCGGTGACTTAATAAGTAGATACGTATTTAAATATCAAGCTTCATGAACTACTTACATCCAAGGCGATGATGAAAGAACAATATAATAGGTAGGTATCCTAATAAATAAACAAACTACCTTTCACATTTTTATGTTAATATAAATGAAGTAAATAGGTAAGTTTGAACTTTCATAATACATCGTGCATTTGCTATAGGCACTGGAAGGGAACATAATATAATCATTAATTTTCTTTTCCAATAGAATTACACTTGGTCATGGTCATTCCAAAGTGCACCTGCACAAAATAACTGCTATTAAAAAATACGCAGGTATATTACTTTAAAGGGTTAAAATTACAAAACCAACAATAATTGAAGATTCCAACATAGCCCACCAGTGAGTAAATGAAAGCTTAGCGTTAATTGCTGGTAGTTACATCGAAGCCCGTATGAAAAATGTGCTTTATGATTTATATAATAAAGTTCAAATTCAAACCTTAGTATCATGTTCTGTGTGGCGTCGCCGCCTCACCTGTTAGTAAGGTCGACCGCGTCGATGGTTGCGCCCGATCCTTACCCGGTAGACGCCTGGAACAAAGACATATAAAAGGTACAGAACTCTGATTACAAAAGAGGACCTTATCGCCTCCAAAGGTCGATTTAATTTAATTTAGATCTGCTCATAGACAACACACTGCAGGCTTCTTGCCAAATTTTATACATATAGACTGAAGCCAAAGGCTAAGCACTTAAATGTATACCTACCATAAGTATAACGACACATCTGTGGAACGTAATGTTTTTTAAGTTAGCTATGGCACATCAGCAGAAATTACGCCGAGTTCGTATTGGCGCCGATCCTTCAATCTCCGAACTTTCCGTACGATACGTTCCGCAGTAGTGTAGTTGCGTATTTATTTGAATTTAAAATTGTTATTTTATATCTCGTACTTGGTTACGTGGCTTAAAAATACCTACCTACCTTTGTTAGGAGTTACCCCCTTATTCATAATAGGTTAAATAACTAAACGAACGTTATATGTTTGTTAAAAAAGTAAGTAGTACTCATATACGCACTATTAACGGGACTGTAAATAATATTTTTTTCGTATAAACCGCATACAACTTTTAAGAATAAGTGAATAATTTATTTTGTTTAATGAAATAGGTTTAGATCTACTAAAACTTACTTGTTTTTGTTCAAAGTTACAAATATTTTCGTTTTATATTACCTACTATTAATTTATTTTAACTACCTAATTGTATTCTGTGGGTATAGGTAGTACGTATATGAAAATGAAATTAAAATAAATTATAACCATGATGCGCTGTCCGGATTACATTCAGGAAGGTGTACTTATCTGCATCTATACTGTTCTAACAAAGACGAAATATAAAATTATACACGTGTATTATGTAGATAAATATACTGTCAAATTCAAACGGAATGGGAGACGCGAAGCTAAGCGGCCTGTGCATGCCTAGTGTTCACGGCAAAAGAGTAGAGAAGGATACTGAATTTATTGACAAGGTTATGAACAAATTTGAACAACAACTTAGATGCCTTTTCAGTTTTTATTGAAACAGTAACTTGATAAAACAAAATGTAAATGATTCTATGTATTTTATTTCCTTCCTGTTTTCCAAGTGCTTCCTCTTGCACCCTGCTGCCGACGCCCATGTTTATAATTTTCGTCAAACTACAAATAGGTACCTATGTTGTGAAATTAGTACTAATAGAAAACAATGTTTTATAAAAGTTACCTGTCAGTAACCTTTTTATTAAAAACCCTAGGGACGTACTATTTATTAGTCTGTAAGTCTTTCTTAAATAAAATTAATAAATAAACTAACAATCTTACAAATCTGGCAAGTGTTAAAAATAATTCTTCTATTTTCTTAACCAGGATATATATAGGTATTCCTTTTATTTATTTTCCTTTATTTAAAGTTACATACATATAATATTCTAGACATTTTATGTAATCCAGATAAGCAGGGTTAAGGATAATGGTTTGTACTCCCACATATTCAGTGCAATTTTGTTGCATGTTAAATTGTAGTAAATAAGTAAAATACATTTATAGAATTTTACTACACAATAAAACTTTAAAAAAATATACAAACCTCTCATTGTTGGCCCTTAATAGGATGTCTTGGCATATATTATATGCCATTATTAAGAGGCATTGCTCACTGATCGTCTGGTCACTGGCAACTTTATTAATTTAGTCAAACAGCAAAATAGACCATAAGTTTTATACATATTAATAAGCTAAACACATTATTTTATATATAATGTGTAAACAACGGACAATTTTGGAATTCATTCCAATAATATCCAGACCGGAGTGAATACCTATCGAAAACGTAATTATCAAAATTTAACGTACCAGAAATTGAACTCAATATCTAATTAGAACACAAGTCCGTCATGAAGTATTAAACTATCAGCTAGTTAGTCGAACGAGTAGCTCATATGAAATACATGATTTATCTATGACGGACAACTATTCTCTCCTTATTATGGCAGTTCTCTATTGGGTTTAATTAATTTTTGATTGTTAAACAACATTTTGTCATGAATCCAGAACAGAATAGAAGCCAATTTAAAGATTTTTTTCAAACGCATGAAAGTCCTAAAGACAAAAGCAAATTTTTATATAATACCAATAAAGCTAATAACATGGCGGAGTTTTAATTTAAAACTGACAATTATTTTAACATACAAATATATAAATGGTGAATAATTTGGCAAACGTTTAAAAAGTTTCTTACAAAAGAGAAAATAAAAATAAATAAAGTCATTTTGGTATAACTAGGCAGGTAGATACTATGTGCTTTTGCAGTGATTTTGCTACTTCTTTTTATAACAGTAATTAGATGTTGTAAACTTGTGTAATTTAAACCAGAAATGAAACTTTACTTATAATTTAAAAAGAAAATCCTTCGTTAGAAATTTATTGAAATAAAAAAATTGTATTTGCAACGGCCGTAATAAACTTATCAGCGACTGTCGTTAAATCGTATAGTCTCGAGTTAACTAGTGAATAAGACCTCTTAATGCATAAAGGATGTTATTCGACATCGTGGGCAACAAAACTACTCAAGATGTAATCAGAAGGACACTATATTCTTTGTTTGCTTACATTGTAAGCCGATGTGAAGGGAACAGGAACAAAAAGGCTTTTCATAATTTGATACGGCTATGAAGATTTGTAAAGTATAATCAGTTTGTGTAGGTATACTTTTACATTTACAATAAAGAAAATATATTATGCTACCTATACATATATATATATTTCTACATTTTATGTTCCATTTAATATACATACCTAAAAATGAATGCTATTGTAAACCAGGCCTTATCCCATCATTCTAATAAAATCTAAATATTAAAATGAATTTGTTTATTCCTTGTACACGATCTTCAGAAATAACTGATAACTAACTGTCATATTATATTTTATGTATACAGATACATAGTTTAGATATCTGAGATAACAATGTGACTATGTTTTAACCCAGAAAGTAGATAGATAGATAGATAGATAACACTTTATTGTACACCATTACAGAAAACCTTATAGCCTAAAAATATTCTAAATGTGCACAATGGGCGGTCTTATCGCTATTAAGCGATCTCTTCCAGACAACCCGTAGAATCGTTTCTGCGAGAGACGGATTTGAAAATGATGCGACCAAACATTAATTTATGAAATGTGCTCACGATGACTATGGCGGACATACGATACTTTTTATCTTGGAAATTGAGACACTGAGTGAAGCTGTGTATAAAACCTTTTTTGATTGTTGAAGCATAGCAGACAGGCTGATGGCCCAACTGTAATGGAAAGTGGTTACCGTCGCCTATGGTTACTAGCAACAACAAAGGTGCTCTGCTAATGTGCTGCCGGCCTCGAAGAGAAAACTGGAGCCTGGCCACCGATACCAAAACACAACTCAAAGTTGTTATGGCGGCATACCTCAAGACTAGGCGTGGTAACCATCCAGTTGGGCAAATGCCCTACCACCTGGCTGTGGGCTGTTTATCACAAGATATGAAAAAATCAGTTAAGTTTTTATTGAGATTCTCGACACGCTAATAGTGATTGAGATACCTATTACCTACTGAATAAATTATCTGGATCATGTATTGTGTTTTTAATGATATAATAGGATTTGAGTGATTAAAAACTTCTTAATATTTTAGTAAGTCTTTTCCTGTTATCTCTAGTACTTATATCATAGAGCACACAAAATCACCGTGCCTCCAATTCTCTATAGTCTTTATAGGCCATTTCTGAAAAAATGAAAATTAACAGAGCACCCTTAGCCAGTTTATGTTAACGGGGGTCGTTGTCGTCAACCAACAGTTGTCCACTGTTGGACCTAAGCCTCCCCAAGTTTGCGCCACCTATCCTGGTCCTCCGCTGTCCTCATCCAGCCCCTACCGGCGACCTTGCACAGATCGTCGGTCCATCGGGCTGGAGGGCGTCCTACACTACGTTTGCCGAGACGCGGTCTCCACTCTAGGACTCGTCTGACGGAGTGTGCAGGTTGGTTAAAATAATTTAAAACATGTCCATCCGAACACGCTTTTGTTCTGTCGTGTTTCTGTCCCGTTTTGTATGTTCGTAAATTCTGGTAACTGTTACTTATAACTTAATTTAATTATTAGTCTTATTTAGTTTTAGCAATTTCAGTGGCCGTTGCTCATTGATAGTTTCATTTAATTATTCGTTGATAATGGCTACTCAAGAGTTGCCGAAGCCTCAAATCAAAATGAATTCAATTTTATTTTTTTTCGCGTTTCTGAAATGTTTTACGCCTATTGGAAACAGTGCCTAGAGATACCTACTATCATTATTATTAGCATTAAAAATAGCACATATTTGGATAAAACGTGCAAAAAAAGATCATTTTTATGCTAATATTATACTATAAACGGTATGTTAATACATATTTTATGAATAATTTTAAATACTTTTTATGTTTATCGACGTAATAAAATATATTTCACTGATGAATAAAGATTATATTGATATCGCGTTCGGAGTGATAAATATACTTTACCTACTGTTATTTTGAGGCACATTTCATTTAGATTATCAAGCTTCTAGGCAATATAAAGCTTGTTTTCTTGATAATATGTAAAAATGCGAAAAAAAGATTTGGTTACCATATGGTTGCTGAATAAATAATCAAGTTTCTTGAAAACAGTCGATAAAATTCCTTATTTTAGGAACAAGAACTAATAATGTTTCTCTGGGACACCTAGTTGGAAGGAAGTTTCCAAGACCATCGAAGAAATTGTATAGTAGTAATAAGGGCAACTACAACACCTTCTAATTTTAAAATATGGTATATTACACTGATGCATATTATTTTATTTCATTGTATTAAAATTCGAAATAGTAGAACAATACACAGCGGTCAGCATTTTTCCTTTCGGTTACATTTTTTTTCATTTGGCTCCCATCTAGTGAGTAACGTGCGATAAGGAACTTTGTTCCAATAAAGGGTCACTTTTTCTTAAGCAAAAAAAAACATATAGCGATGGGAGGGGTAGGTGCAAAAATGATGATGTGATAGGCTTTGCCGAAGCGGAGATGTAACAGAAATAAAGCGCATTCTCATGCTAACGTCCCGTTCCTGCTAACTTTGTAACAGACATATAAACCTACAAATGCAAACGTATTATAGAAATGTATAGTCCCTCCACCGCAACCTTTTGCCCCATTTTCACTATAGACTGGAAACCTGTTGTAAATAATATAAAAAAGTGTATGCGTGAAAATTTTAAGCAACTGGGCCAACGATAGAATGTCAATCGATATATATAAATAATTGTCACAATAATGTGTGCTTGTGATAATAATTACATACTTTCCAAATTGTAAAAAAATCAAAAGACGTAACAGAGACGTACAACAGTTCCTTTTTGTTGTTCTGTGCATGAAAATCTTCTAGAATACAAACGTAAGTAAGGTACATTCAATTTTCAAGGGGACTCATAATTTAGTAGTTTTGTATTTATGTTATTATTTTGGAAATGCTTTAAAGCCTTATTGAACCTAAATATAAGACATTATAAGACTATGTTTAAGTTATACCTATATAAATAAATTTTTAAAAGCTTAGATATAAAATAACTGAAATTGAAAAATAATTTAAAACTTTCAAACTGAAGCACATTTTAAATAAGTTTTTTTTTATTATTAGTTAGCGATATAGAAGCCCGAAGTTCGCACGAGCAAAGCTGCTTAGAAAACCTTATTTTGCTTATAATAAAAAGCAAAAAGGATTTTAGATCGATTGCTATGCCACAGCTTTATTCGTTGCCTCCATTGCCCATTAGCTGGCAAGGAAATGGGAGTGTAGGCCGTGTTACCAGTAAACCTACGCATCCTATAAATTTATAGCTTTTATATTAACTGCAAGTCTATTCAATAATTATAGATTAGTATAGATGAGTACAGATAAGATACATTACGCGATGTTCATTGATAAAGAATGTCGTTATGGTGAATTATAGGGATTTTGTTGGTTTATTTCTTCTATATTTACGACCGATTTCATGACAACTTTTTTCAAGAAATATGATACCTATATAAATATTTTAGAGACGAGATCAAGACAGAAGACTTTTTGTTAATTAATAAACCGATTTATAAAAACCCAAATTATTTATTCCCAAACCAATTATGTTATGGATGAGTTATAGGAAATATACAACACATAATTTTGGGTTTGATCCCATGCTCCTAGACCAAAGAAAATAACGGAAAATCCATTTACGTTACTCTGACGGAAATTGAACCCAGAATTTTGTGTTACAATGAAAATCAGAACTATAGGGGCCTAACGCTTAGCCAACTAGCCTGAAAGACCGTTTTAACTCAAAACATTTGAATGTTCCCGTAACATACAATTTGATAGAGAACGCGGGTGGAGCCGTATGAAAACGCCTTGGTAATATCGATGGCTAATTTGTCATTCGTTTGTTTAAATTATTATATCAATAAAATAATCTCATCATACACACAAGTAAAATCACTTTAACTTTTTTATCTTACAAATATCTAGTATAAGATTTAAATTAACCTTTCATTTAAATTATGTCACTAAACTAAAAACGAAATCGTTGGTATGTACGTTATATTAGGAAATAGATTTAATGGCAATTAACGGCTATAAAAATTCAATTCAATCACTTTAATTTTAGTAGATAGCCTCTACAAAGAGCTGTCAAAACGACTTTTCCACTACCTAATCAAAAGGCGTACCTACCTACAACGGATCAATATTGCAATCCAGCAAGATAACCCATAGAAGACGGTGACCTAGCCTAAGTATTCTACTTAAAAGTAGATATAAGTAGTTTTAAGGGGTTATAGGTGGAATACAATATCTACAAATAAGTTAAGTTTTCTTTATAGTACCTAACTGATACAATAGTTATAACTATAGTTTAATATCGGTATATGCATAAGTCTATTCCGGTTTTTGTGGTAAAATAAACACATAAATTACAAAGGAAATAAATTTTGAGTTTATGCGAAATATTGGCCTTCGGCTTCTACACACTTAGCCCATCTTTCAGGTAAATTATGAATACCTTGCCAGAAAAATTATTTGTCTTTTGCGGCAAAACATTCCTCAAGTCACTTTCAAACTTCCTCGAAATCGCTGAAGTCCTGCTCTGCGAGCGCACGCCCCATTTATGCGAAGAGGTGATAGTCTGATGGTGCCAGGTCAGGGTAGTACGGCGGATGTGAAAGGATCTCTCATCCAAGCGATTTCAAAGTGTATTTCACTAGTTTTGCTGTGTGAGGCGGCGCATTGTCGTGTAACAAAATCACTTTGCCATGTCTCCTGGCCCATTCCGGTCGTTTTTCGATCAATGCGTGATTTAAATTACTTATTTGTTGGCGATAGCGTGGTGCATTAAGGGTCACGATGACTTTCCACTGCCTTTTTCCTTTGATGAAATAGAAAAAGCAAAACGTGCCGCAAATGTTCTTTTTCAGGCACAAACGTCGACATGATCACTTAACTATACAACTGAGATGCTATCAGTTGGCAGACTCAACTTGTATGTGTTTTTGTAGGTTTGTCATACAAATAAACTGACGTGGTGTCGAATTTATACGTGGCGTATTGTTCGGTGGTGGCATCTCTTAGTAAAACCGGAAAAGACTTATGCATACACATATGTAATGTTAATAAATTAGTATAAACATATTTTATAAAATCAAATTAAGGAGAATAAAAGTCAATTGTAAATATAGGTACTAATTACCTATATTTAAGTTTAATAGCTGGCAACTCTGCGCTTACCCTTCCCGTTCACGGCGAGAGCCCTAGAAATCTCGGCAATAAATGCCCGCAAGCGCTAAATTTATTTTTATCGTTCGTTCCACTTAAGGTATAAGATTGAAAACTGTTCGCGTTTTACCCAGTAATTTGTCCGGGTATTTTTTCTTCAACGGTAATAAAATATTTACGGGATCAGGATGAATTCAGGAGTGGGTCCCTGAGCGCTCTCGTTCTGCCACTTCGACAAATTGATTCATTCTCATGAACAAACAGACATAAATATTCAATATTTATTCATTAGACAATATTTTTATGGTGTCGTTTTGGGGCGTTCAGCAAAAAATGTTTGATTTGATGAAGATGTTTTATTACGTGACGTGTTTTATCTAACACGGATGAATAAAACTGAAGTGTCTGTTTGTGGTTTTAAAATTAATCCTAAAGTTTGATTGAAAATTAATTGTTATTTGATATCTAATAATAAAATAAAATGACCGTTTTAAATACTTTTGTCAGTCTGCCTCCAAAACGGCTTAATGGGTTTTAATGAAAATTTCTGGAGATTATTAATGATTTTAAATCTGTTCAAAAGATGTGAATATCTTCAAACAAAGTCATTTTTGCATTATTTATGTAAAGATATTTTATATCTATTAATTTATGAACAACATTAATCTATAAAAATAATTAGTATAACACTGGATATTCAGTTTGTTTGAAGTTAAGATATCGACATAAACTAGGATTGTAGTTTGGTTTAGCGGTCCAAAGGCATTTAAAACTATCATAGTTAAATTCTATGCGTAGGCGTAACAACACGCATTCGTAAACACGTCTATATTTACGTATACATCACCTATATGTAGCTATGACTAGATGTTTTTACAAAACGAGTGTTGTTTGTGTTGATATGCCTAAAACGAGAATTTGTAAGCGCCAGAATGGAAACATCTAAGTACATGTTTCGAACGTCGAAAGACACGTTACATTCCGGCATACATTTCAGAATCATATATAAGTATTAAGTACAGAATTATTCGTTTCTAATTTGCATAGATTTAGACTCTCTTTCTTTTCTTATACACCTCACAGCTTTACGAATTGTCTGTTTATGTGATGATGTGGGTTCAAAACTAAACAATTAATCTTTGCGACCTAACATGCATATTTTTAAGATTACCAGGAGCTACCCTTAAAGGAATAAATTATGGGGAAACCGGCACCTTTGAAATTACCGATGTCTGACATTATCTGTGGTCAATAAGCGTAGCGAATATGGTATCAGATCAGCTGAAATGAAGGACCAGAAGACAGACTTTCATGGGCTTGTATTATAGGTAGGTTATAATGAATAATTCACATAATTTAATTTATTTAGTAAAAAGTAACAATATCTATAGACACAAATGCAATGAACTTAACTACAATATGTGTGTATGTGTATGTATACCTATATAAGTTTAAAAGAGATTTAAGTGCAGAGCAAAATTCCAACTACATACAGTGCAGAAATCCAAGTGCATCACAACCGAGCGCTTCTCAGAAGTGCATTATCAGAGATCGCTTGTCGGACAGTCGTTACGACGAAGCAAGTTGCAACGATGCATTGCCAGATAGTGTACTTCATAACCTGAACCGACAAACATTACATGTAAGACTCGTATATATACCTAACGTGTCATTGCATGACTTAATAAGTGTTTATTTTCAAAGTTTATTTAATGTACGACATAATGACTGTGTCATATTTCATGGAAAAATTATAGCATAAGTATTAAAGTCTAAAAGGATTCAAAATTAAATGGAATATCTACATACATATCTATAATATTATAAAATTCTAAAAATGTCGTGTCTATATACACATAGAAGCTTTTAAAAAAACAATTGGGTTACACTATATAAACGATGTAGAACACGATGCAATTTTTTTAGATTTTATGTGTTTTATCTGTTTGTTCGGTAGTCACGTAAAAACTACTGGGCCAATTTCGATGCAGTTACCGCTGATCGACAGAAAATTCTTAGATGTAAAATCTGCGCTACTTTGTATCTGAGGAATCCCGAGGTAATTTTTCTGGGAATTATTTAAAAGGCCAGATTAAAAAAAGATCGAATTCCAATACAATTTTTTGACTCATCGATAGCAAGTTTTATGTAATAAAATGTGTGATATTTTTATCCCGGGAATTTCAAGTCAATCGTGGACGAAGTAGCGGACATATCTTAGTATATCTATAAATGTAGCGTGTTTGTATTCAACTTACCCTAACGAGTATAGTTACCTAATTGTAGCAATATTTACTTAGAATAGACCTCTGGAAACAATATAAAACTAGTACCAGAATAAATTATAATTATTATGATGGGAACGCACTAAGTTTGTGTATTTGAAAATACTACATTTGCCTACAACATTGTATGCTTGATCGTTCCACCTGATGGTTTAAGTATGGGAGAGCTACAACCAATGTCATTAGGAAACCAAGTTATTAAGTGTATCTTTATGTGTATCTACAGTTCTTATTCATAAACAAAACAAAATAAATAAAATAAAATAAATAAATAAAATAAAGGGCTAATAAACAGTGAGCAACATGTTTATCATTATTAAGCACAACTGCAGCTACATATATACCTACTATGCTTAAGATATATACCTACCTAAAGCTACTAACTAGGTGGCTATTCTGGTACAATATTTATTTGTGTGTAAAGGAGACGGGGACTTTTAGGTCAAAGAAATTATTTAAGATATGACTTAAAAAAAGAGTTCTATTTTTCTATTACAAATTAGAATACTCCGACTCTAAATTCTATCTGGAAGACAAGAAATCTTAAAAATGACATTAAATAAAATAAGTTATCGATTACCATAATCGACGAATTTAAATAATTAATAATATGAAAACACACCACACGATTAATTCATTCAAAATAACTAAACCCACTACAACTGTGATAAAAACAACAACAACACAATAAAAAGAAATCTTAAAATCACTCTCATCTTTTTATAATCTGGGCTCAAGAATGTACAAAAGCATATCCGTATCCTTTAACTCGCATTTAAAGCATGATATTTTTCGTAATCTTATCTAAAACTATATCGTAGGGGCATATAAAGGTACACCATTTTGTGATATAAAAACAATTACCCTTCTCCATTACACTGCACTGCATACATACCCAACTCTCACATCAAGCCAAGTGAACTTCGGCCAATACGCAGAAGTGTTTCTTAAATATTATTTATTGATTAATTTTGCCGATGTGACATTGCTCTCGTGTCCAAGCATAATATTTTATTTTTAGCTTTGTTATTTTGGTGGATAGAGTGATTTTTGTCACGCCAGTATTTGTCACGCTATTTTAACAACTTTATTCCCGATCCTTATTAGACAGTTAACGTTGTTTTTGTTTATACATGCAAAGAATTCTAAAATTTGTATTTATGGTTGTATTCAGTTGCACCTTATTAAAATATTATCATGTCAAACTAACGTGTTTAAAGATCAGGGGTCCAATTCTACTCAATTCAATATCTTGGCGTTGCGAAGATTATCAAAGTACGATCCCTTTGAGATAATCTCAAAATGTCGTATTCTAATAAATCCACAATATCTTTCCGATATCGTCGCGGCAGAATAATAGTAGTAAAAGTTAGCAGAAATGGCATTAGCTAAAATGAATATTGAAAAGCTACGAATTTAAGACGATAGTGTCCAGCAATTTTAGCAAGATGGTAATAGCAGAATTGACTCCCTGATTTTGAACGAAATAATACACGTAGAAGTGTAGTAGGTACTACAACTAGATAACATGGTAATTTAGTTTATCATAAAAAATATTGTAGGCACTTAGCTACGTGAAATTTAGTAGGATGGTGTCTTCTATCTATTATAAATAATTACAATAGTATTATGAGAGAGTGAAAAAATATTAATCATTAGACGTGACGCTCCATATAGTACCTACTTATGTAGGTAACTGAAGGCCAAAAGAAATCATACGTAGATACCTAACCAAGAAGCAAGACTATGTGGAGTGACATGAGATAAATCTTGTAAAATTATAGCAATTTTCACTGGCATTCAATTAAATCAATGATTGGTGCCGATATATCGACACTTCTAAATTACGTACCGTCCATAACGTCACGCGTTAAGGGGTGAGTGGGGTTTTAAGTTTCGCGACGTTACATTTCAAAATCTTATAAAATATTTAAGCTTAAAAACACGAAATATGAACTATTAACGAAAAAATGTCAACATACTAATAAATTCTATCTATAGGTATGTGCATAGTGTTTAAATTATTAAAATTAATTTAAATGGAAATAAAAGTAATTATGGAACTGCTGTTATAATTTAATACGCTCTTAATGTAAAATTACAAAATATGTGATGTCACACTAGATAGGGAAGCGTCTCACGAATGTGACCAGCTGTGACAAGGACGGGGGAGAGGTACAATAATTATGAAATTCATGTGACATCATTTGTGGATGGCCCCTTAGCAGATATCACTTATAAGCCTAATCGTTTTTATTTAGGGTATTTTTTATTTAAATAGACGTTTTTTTTTTGTTTCCTAGGCATTAGCCTAGTGTTTCTGTCATTAGACAGAAACACTAAACTTTCTTTCCCGTTACAGAAAGCGTCATGTGAACTGACAAGCGCTTGGTCAAATTTAAGTCAGTGGCAATCAAACTTAATATACGTAATGTACATATATGTACTTATATATACATTGTCATAGCGGAAGTTCGTGTACAGACTACAAACTCACTACATTACGTACGGTATTGGAAAAGTTATTGTAATATTAAAGATAAAGCCTGAGATACAAGCGAGGGCGTCCACAATGGTCCAATATAATCCGTCCCGGACATATGTCGTCCTAAGACTTATGTGGACTTTTATTAAAGCGACTTATTTGGGAAAACAATATAGCGGGTTGTGGTGGGCTACGGATTGAGACGGTTTTGTGTAATCAGCTTTATTGGGTTTGTCGACCTGTCGTACTTAATACGCATAGTTATACGTATATAGATATTATCGAAACTACACATAATTAAAATAAGAGATCATATATAGCGAGGTTAATTCGTTACGATTTTTACTTTTGTTTTGTTTTTTTTTAATCAGAGACGTACACACATATCTTGGTAGTATTAGATTTGTTAATTTATGGACCTATCCTATTTTTGGAGATGAAAATATCCAATGTTCATCTCCGTTATGTAATTTATAATTGGTTCATTCCAAAAAGCCGGTACTCATGTAGAACTCCATCTAAATAAACAAATTACGTTTATTAGTTGTCACGTTTATTTTTAAAAAATAAATAAAACACGATCAAAATAATATTAAGAAAATTAGTTTATTTATTTATTCGGCTAAACTTTTGCAGAATGTGTCATTAGATTAACGGAAATTAAGTTTAGGGGTATACATACGCCTTATATATAGACACTAGACTTGTTATTTGGGCTAGGAATCGCGTTTTTAGGGTCCACCAACAAGTTTTGAATGAATAATGGGAAAAACAAAAATACGTTTGATAAACAAGGTTATGTCACTTTTGTTGAAAAAAAATTTTGATTTGTGTTTAGGAATACACTTATACCTAATACATAAACACTAAAACCGTTTTTTGTTTAGTAAACAAGTTTTGAATTAGTTATTATAATTTTAAAGTACATAATAATAACTCACAGTACTGTCACTTTTTTTTACTTTACGTTGATAAATGTTACCAATTCAATATGTCAATAATATCGATTTTTAAATTCAAATATCATTCGATATGCCAATAATATTCATTTTTAAATACGAAAATTAATGTTATTGCTTATATATTGCGAGTTTGAGTGAGTAGTATTTGTAATCGATTTATTTTTATTAAAAACAACGATGTATTATTTCGTAAAAAAAAGACGGCACTTTGAGTATATTGCCGCCTTTTTTATTCCATTACTCTGTTACATGAATGTACTTTGTGTTTTGTTTTTGGATTTTTCGACGACTTGCGCTGTTTTGGTTATTTTGACATGACTAATTTTACCGATTTAATAATTGAATATTTGTGGCGACGGTACATCATAAAATTTAAAAAAGATGTGTTTGTGGAATTATTGAATGCAATAAAATTTGTTTATAAAGTTAAGTAAACCATATAAACATCATGTTTTACTAAAGAAATCCTTTGTCTGAGTTTTTGGGTGAGATATAAATAAACAGAAGGTAAATTAATGATTACTTGAGTTAGGGATATCCTTAGGGTTTATTTATAGTCACTAAGGTTGTAAGGAGTGGCTGAAAGTCGCGATCAGCGACTAGAATGGTGAGTAGGTTAGGTTAGATTAGTGTTTAGTGCCAGAACCGACATTGATAACTATTGAAATGATGGTTACAATTCGGTTGTGACATTTGCTGACCGCTCATGGCACATTCGCTTTGATCGCTTGACTTGTGGGCAAAGTCTGCATTTTTAGACTGTATTAAATGTTTTTTACACTGACCACTACCTTTCTTTTGCATTTCTCGTCTTAAGACATAAGAAATAAGTACATCATTTAAAAAAAAAATAGTAAAGTTATGTTTACAAAAAAATCATATCTCAAAAACTACATATTTCCTAGACATAAGGGTTGCAGAAGGGAGAATTACTCCTCCCCCCTTCCCCCTCCTCCCCCCCACTACTTAAAATTCAGTGACCACTATTGCAAAGTTTAACCATTTATTCTTGAAAATAAGTGGCTAAGAAGTGGGTTCTTGCCAAACAAAAATAATTTTCTCTGGCTAGTCTTAAAATAGGTACCGTACTCTCCTGAGAATCCTTGCAGTATGCTGGGTAGCACGGCAGTCTCTTATTCGCAACTCCTATTACACGAAGCTCAGGCACATCGAGGGAGTAGATTTCAGCGGGAGTGGGAGGAGTTTACTCCCAACCAAATTCCCAGTATGGGAATAATAAACACTTATTTTAAACACGAATATAAATAACATTTATAAGTTTAGCTTGAATTTAGTAAGTAAGATATTAGAATAATAGTTTTCAAAATATTTAACAGTTAAATACGCAGTCTCATATATGAGAGCCAGCCAGATGATTTTTTGCCTGCCCTACCGTCATTCAGTCGTTTATTTTGTATACATTGAGACGTTCCTTTACGTGTATCAAATTATTGTGTGACATTATGGTATTTATGAGTGATGACTTTTTTTACATTATATTTTATATTATTATTAATTGATATTCATGTATTTTAATTTTAATTAAATGTATTATTTTTATTTTAATTTTTATATTTGGATTTTTGAAGATTAGTAAGCAACGATTGTAAATAGTTGTTACATAAGTTGTCTAACAGTAGGTAAAGTATACTTAAGACCGTGCAAAGTAGACAAAAAATTAGAAAAATCGTCCTTAGGTTCCAAAACGGACGCTCGGAACGCTACCGGGATTTGACAACACCAATTTAAAAGTGTAAGAATAAAATACGAGCGAAATTTATTACTTATAAGACACTTTTTGAGTGCATCCAAATTTATGAAGTGCTATATTTCATTTATTTATTATTACTTATTTTATTTTTATTATTATTCTTAACATGAAAACGTTATGTGTGTATGTACGTATACCTATATCTAATCTAATATTTTGTTGGTACTGTAATAAAATTAAGCCGAGTCGAGAGCAACAAAGGCATTCTGTTTAATTAGTAAATACATAAAGCTGGTTATGTTTTCATCTACACCCTGTTCAGAGTAGCCGTGGCCGGTACATCTGGTATGAAATTATTTCAGCCGAGCTTCTAATTCTGCTACATTTGCGATGAGCTTAACAAGACCGAGCGAGCGGCGCGCTTTTCATCTTTGAAGCGCAACATTTACATTTTCGTCTCATTTATTTGCTATTTCGGGCCAAGACCCCCCTCACCCTCCGCCACCCGCGCCTCACACCCCCGACGCCCTCGCTCCTATGAATAAGTCTCAGCGTGCGTCAGGCGAGAGTAAAACGAAATTGGGAAGGAACGCTCTATAAAGTCTAATTAAGTTTGAAGTGAATGCACAAATGTAAGGAAATATAAAAATGTCCATAAGAAAGGAGAATTTATTTTGTGGCTGACTCGCGTCTCAATTATATTTATGTAAGCATTTTTTCTTTTAGAATTTTATTCAACGTGAGCTTTTAATTTGTCGGAGTGCTGTGTTGTGTACAAGGTCGTTGGCCCGTGATCGTTCAATCAACTATGAATAATTTGATCTCATTGTATATTTTATGTTATGCAGCATTATTCTTGCTGATGTTCCAAAGTCATATTTTTGACCTTGAACTAGAATATGTAACAACCTAACGAATAGGTACACACAAGCCTTTAAGATAAGTATTCAAAAACTCAAATTCTCGTTGAGTTTTTTACGATTGCTTATTTTATCTGTTTTAGTAAGTGTCGTTAGTGATAAATTAACCTTGTTTATATCTCTTTTATATTGCATGCTTAGGTATTATAGCATTACTAGGATGCCATACGTTTTATCCTTCACCTTAATGGTATATCTTCCTAATGCTAGTTATGCAAACCACTATATCTGTTTGTGCAATGATGGCAGCACAGTGCTCTACGAGCTTATAATTTATTATAATACTACTAATTTAATTTCCCATATATAAATATGTCCTGTAGGCAAGTATGCTCAAATGACCATATCAAAAATACAATGTTCAAAATTGCAGCTCATATAAATACAAGCAGTCAAACAAAAATGCATCCTTTTAAATAAGCATAAATCACAAGCAGAGGAGCGTAAATCAAATCAAACAGAAATAAGAATAAGTACCAACGTTTAAGGCATTCTGTAAAAAGGAAGCGCGTCGGTACATGATCAGAATGTAATCGCCTAATTCCGGCGTATATTAAGATATTTTACGTAGAAAAAGCCGTCGGATTGGTATTCAGTCGTCGTTTCGTATAAAAATAACGCGTCCCTTAGCGCGAACCTTTTGTTAGGGAGTCGGTTGCCGGCCTCGTTGTCCTTAGGAGGTAATATTGGTCTCCACCCTACTCTTACTTGAAATTCGTGGCTTGCATTTGGCAGGATGCAACCGACCGCCGTGATAGAATTTTCAATATGTTTAAGACAGGATCTAATTACATGGTTTATGTTTTAAAAAATTGACGACACAAAAATATGGGACTCCATTTTACTTCAACAAAATACGTTACAGTATTGTTGAATCTTCTTTATCAATAAACTTACAGCATATTTTTGCTAGATGATGTTTTACAACAGACTGTTTCTACATTTATTTACTAGGTCATATATATAAATATATACCGTATACCGTACTTATGTATACATATGTAGATAGTATATAGGAAATATTTACGAAATTTTGTAATAATTGAATTGATTATTACAACATTTCGTAAATATTTATATATCTAAGGCCATGGAAACAGACATCAGAATAAAATAAATTTAATATTTACTTTTATTAGGCATGCATTTGCTTATATAACAAATAGTACGAATATCTGCGTTTATATATTTACATTCAGCTTTTAATTTTACTACAATAATTCCTAAAGGACTTACACATAATAACGCTCTTCACATATTTTATGTTTAAAACAAAAGAATTTGAATTCACGTGACCAGCACGGATATACGAAAATTTCAAATAAATTCAAGCCCATACAGGGCAGATTTTTGTGATAGAAAACCGAGTGGTATGGTATACCCGAACAACCCCCGAATATAAATCGCCTTGTTATATTTTCCGGGACATTGGGATTCATGGAGTTTGTGGGCCTTGTCGATATGAAACTATAGAAATACAGCAGCTTTTATACTCAGCTAGAACAAAGATGTATTATTATTATACGTTCATAAAATATCTGTACCATGTGTGGTTAAGTACATAGCAGTGTTCACTAATATGTCGAATATTGGAAAGGAAGTACAAAAATTTTAAGCATAATAGAAAAGTCATTTAAATTTTAATTAAAAACAAGAGTGTTTATTATTTTATAAAGTGTCTACATTAACAAAGCTCTCCTTGTTTTTGGGAAGTTAGTTTAAATCACCCACCATTTGATGTAATAAATTTTAACGAAAACAACACATGAGAAGTTTTTTTTTTAACACACTTAATAATATAATTTTTGGGTTTATAAACATACAACCTGTGTGTTAGCTTATCAATAAATAAACTGTACAATTTCTATATAACTTAAAACTGAACAATTCTGATAATCATTTTTTGAGACGCAGACAGAAGCGTAACTAAATACCATATGTAACTAACATACTAACTAAATATGGACCCCGGTCTGAAATAAAGTTTATATTATTATATGTCAGAGTTAGATATTATTGGCGCTGTTGTTAGTTGAAAATAATGTATAGGTATCTTATTCACTTTAATTAATAAAACCGCATAAACAATGTTATTATTATATTATTTAATAAGCTATAATCTTAGCAAACGAGTGATAATTTATTCATGATGCCGCAGGACCATTAAAGAAATAGAAATCAAGACTTCATAATATTGCTTATGTATATTAATATCATTTTGTGACTACGAGAACTAATTTATAACGTAGTCGGTCTTTATCAGATATTTTAGTATATATTTTTATCGAAATTCTGTAAGCGTCTAGGGTTATCACGTAAAAAATAAATTTCAGCGACAAATCCAGGCTTAGGTATATAGGTAGATATATTGTACATGTAAAATATGTCGTAACACTTCATCGATAAAAAGTATTCTCTTATACATAGTTTTTCCTTAGAACATCATTTTGGTACAACACATACCTACGGTATGTGGATTCAATTAAATTATTTAAATATGATTAAATGTCTTAGTTAAATTAAGCAACATTTAAAGTTAGATATAAAATATAAAATGTTATAACGTTCTAAACACATGTTTAAATAAAATTGTGTTAATATTTTTGTAAGGAAATCATGTTATATCTACATGGGGTACATCTTACACCTTAGGGAGTGACAAATCTTTATATAAATATCAATTTCTGTTCGTTAGTCTCGCTAAATGTCGAGAACGGCTGGACTGATTTGGCTAATTTTGATTTTGAATTATTTATGGAAGTCCAAGGAAGGTTTTTTTTTTATTATATTAACTACTCTACGGACTCGAGTTCCGTACCCTTTTTTACAACTTAATTACTATTAAAGTTTTTAGGTTTATACACGCTTATTTTACTATTGTGTGTGACATTAATTTAGTTATTTTTGTGTTGTAGTGTATCTTAAGAATAACTTATAATATTATTTTTTTATTTTTAATATTGAACTTATACTAATGTAGAGTGTATCTGTTACATACTTGTGTTGTGAGGAAGTGCATGTGCAGTGTGTGCCTTGTGTCTATACCTATATATATCTTAACTAGTGCCATTTGTGTTACTTTTCCTTTCTGTGCCTAGGTTATTAATTTTTAGGCTCTTTGTATGTCTTGGTTTGTTTTTAAAGTGTGCGTGTAATGCAAGGAAGGTTTAAAAGGTGAGTAAATATGAAAAAATGCTTGGAATATAGTAAAAACAACAATTTCGCTTTCCCTTAGAAACTATTCCTACCTGTCAAACATTTGATATTAGTCCCGTCGTTTAGAAATCAATTAAATTTAAAAGTCGTTCAGAAATCAAATTAAATTTAAAACTGAAGTTTTTTTTTCATTTATTTGGTTTTGAATGTCAAACGCCTGATTTTCGTCCCGTCGTTCAGAAATCAACGTTTTTTATTTATTTATTCGGAGGCTGTCCGAAGTTTGCTGGGTCAGCTAGTTTACAATAAATGTAAATGGCGGATGCAGACATGCCTACGTACGTAATAGCTATTATATACATGAATAATAAGTATGTTGACTTAAAAAAACAGTAAATGTATTTAATTTCTTACTTGGTTTCTGACATAAATTTTCTCTAAGATTATAGATAATGGATCATATCACTGCCAGAAAGAAGCATGCCAGAGAGCTGACTAAATCGCCACACTGTATGGCAATACAGACACGCTTATTATTTCTTAAATAAATTAATTTACATTCCGGACGATTTAAATTCCTTCATTTGCCATATAAAGACTTACTAGATTACCTGATGGGTAAAGAAAATCAGATCTATGACAACCCTACACCCATCTCTATATCTGAGCGATAATGAAATCATCATCTCATAAAGAGTATAATATATATTGTACTTTATGATCATCTAAATAAATATTAGGGTACGAATTAAGAGCTTATTATTTTTCAAACAGGTTGAGATTTCTGTTCAAAATTATTTTTAAGCGTCTGTGCGATGTTTCTGTCTGTGTGCGTCTGCGTTCTGTGAAAATATTTCAATACTAGGATATGCCCGTTTATGCTTGACTTGAAACTCCCGTGGAATTCCCGGGACACAAATTATCGCATCATCATTTAAAAAGGAATCTAAGCTATCGTCGTTTAAGTGAAAACTGTGTCGGAATAAGCTAATTTTTATACACCAAAACAAACCGCTTCCGGGAAAATTATCGCGAGATTCTCGAAATAAAAAATATCATACATTTTATTACATAAAATTTGGTATTGATCAGTGAAAAAACCGCAGTGTAATTCGAATATTTTTATCCGACTATGTTAAATCAGTACCTGAAAAATTCCCGCGGCATTCCCGGTGTAAGAAATAGCGTAGATTTTAAGTCTAAGAATTTGCTATCAATCAGCAAAAACCGCATCGAAATCGGCCCAGTAGTTTTTACTTGAATCCCGAATAAACAGACAAACAGATAAGAAATCTTAAAAAACATTATTATTATTTTTTAAATAGCTTCAATGTACAGACATGGCACTTTTAGAATATTATTTTATAGATAATATTAAAGATTAGTTAAGTAGGTACTTTTTATTCTTTAAAACAATCATAATAGTACATAATTAGGTGTACTTGTAGGTATCTGCGGCAAAGAGGGTGTATAAGAAATTAATCTATGATGAATTAACTGAATAAGTAGATATTCAGTTATACTACATGTTAGTATACAACCTTATAATTCAGAATTTAGATATCCATTTATGCTGAAGATTATGAACCTCGCATGTTCATTGTTTATTCATTTTAAATCACTTTACTATTCAATATTTCGATGGAAATCGTCCATTGTTCGTAATATAATCGTGAATGCATATAAATTGCTTCATTGACATATCTCAATGAATATGATTTGGTTAAATGCAACAATATATAACTATGAATACATAACATTATGTACCTATTAAATATTTTCAGAAGTCTTGACTAATAATGGTACCTAATAAATAAACGAAAAGTATAATTTTTATTGAAAAGATAGGTGAAATAAGACAGTACAAGAATTACACATAAGGTAAAACCCGGATAGTTGCCTCATTGGGATACATGCACCGTTTTTGAAAAAACTACGTTAGGGACATTTGTGGTTTTTATAATCTTCTACAGTTAGAAGTGCTCTTCCAGCAAGCCTCGGTACCACATAACCCGTAGGAAAAGGCTCACGCCTTTTGTCCATGTGAGCGCAAATCTTCCATGGCTAGGATTTAACGGGCGTCGAAATTATATTTGTATGTAATTTGTATTGAATATTTTTGTTACTGGCTTCAGTAGCTTTCAGTCAATTTTTTGTTTCTCGGCGTGCGTTAGAATTTAAATTATGCTGTATATTCGGTTTTGTTGTTGAATATTTTATATTTGCAATAAACAGAGCAAGTATCCGCATCAAAAACGATAGTCAACCTATTTATTTTTGCGGATGGTCGCCCTGAATAGTTCAAATTTATTTCGCACAAAAAAGGCCAATATCCATATCAAAAAGCATAGTCGCCCTATAGATTTATACAACTATAATTTCTTTTAGAGCAAGGTGTAACTTGTTTTAATTAAAATAAATACTTAACTGTTTCAAGCCCTAGATGAGCAAAATGCGTCGTAAATATAAGCGTAAAGTTAAACGCTCGTTTATAGTATAGGTATAGAAAACTGATTCTACTGTTCTGACTAACTCACTCTGTTAGTTTACGACATTTAAGATAAAGAACTCAATAACAACTTGTAAATCATAGTGAGTTGTCTATCCCTGCATGAGGCAAGTACCTATCCCTCGAAACATTTTTAACGTTAGGGGCTACTATCCCGTTTTTAGAGTTCTATAAAAAAGGATTTATTCAAAAACTATATTAATTATATTTACAAACAGGCTAGTATGAAAGTAAAAAAGATGGATGTATTAATATACATGTTGCTTATTTGTAATAATAAGCTATTTATTAATAACAGAGCTATTTTAAAGAGTGATGTTTATTCAATTTTAATCTTAATTGAGGAGAAAAAAAACAATATCTATAAGTACCAACCTAGATAACCAAATCGCCATACGCTCCGGAGCTTACTTACACTTACTTGGGTAAGTCAAGGTTATACTTGAAGCAGGTCATCAGAAACATTGGATTGCAAACGGAAACAGAAGATCATGTAAAGTAGACTGAGTAAGACGGCTTTTATAAATTTCATGTGGAAACAAAAAGCGACCAAAAGATTTACTTTAAACAGATACTAAGATAGATTAGTTATTTTATGTAGCTATGGTTATAAGTGATGTAATCATCAGCATAATTCAGATTGATTATATCCCTAAACCAGCAGCAGGAATGTTTTAAGTAAACAAGATAATCAAACGTACTTGAACAGTAACAACTGAAATAACAAATGTCCCGGGGAAATCAAACATCTGTATTGTTTCATGACAAACAATAAATTGTTGGAACATCAGCACTGGTTTGGCGAATCGTTCATTATATGTATTTACATAGATATCTGTGTATAAGTTCAATTGAAAAGTGATAGGTTACGTGATTGCAGTGGAGTTATAACACAGCGTGCAGTAAAATGGCTGTCTTATCATTCTTTTACACATTTTATATTGTCAGTAAAATTTTCATGTGTTGGTTGTTTTTCACATTTAACTAGTGTATCTAGCTAGCTCACGCGGCTTAGCCCGCGAATGTTCGTGTTTTCATATCCCAATAATACTCACTTTTCCCAGGACAAAACTATAGTGTTCTATGTTATTTCCCTTTTTTTGAAAGTTACATGTATACTAAATTTTATGGATAATTGGCTCATGCCCAATTCCATAAAGAAGAAATAAACAAACAATCAAATAAACTCATTTTTATATTTAAGTAGGTATTTAGCTTTAAATTTAATTTTACTTTTGTTAACACATCATTTATAGGATATAATTATTGAAATCAAGATAATTTATATTTTTAGAATATAATAGAGAAATGCTGTTTCTATATCGATAGAAATATGTACATTCTAATTTCCATACTATTGAATATGTTAATTAAATTAAATATAAAATGTTACTTTTTTATGTAGTAATAGTTGATTTTCAAACTAAATGGCCTAAAGTTGCATATCAAAGATATTTATTAACAAAAAACATTTCTTAATTTAAATCTATTATACCCATATAACCGGTATAACAAAATAGAAGCAATAGGTATTTTTACAATCAAATAAAACAGGCGCTTTTAAGATTATTTGAATATATTTTATGAAATCCAACATAAGATTCATTCATCCGTCTTGAAATTAATTTTAAACACTCCGGTATGAGTATGAATTAGGTACGGTTTAATTTACCTACTCAAAAAAAGTCGACGAAAATATAAGATAGATAATAGATGTTATAATCAAACATCGAACCTCTGGCGCTCCCAGGTTTGACTAGTCAAACCTTAGGTCTGACATAAAGTCTTAGTCAAAGTCCAAATAAATGACGTTTTTCTGCCTTTGACTTACAAATTTTTGTTTAGCCTAGGAGAGACTAATTTATACAGTCATTAAACATGTAACAAGTGCAGTATAAATCGACGTTTCACCGGCCAAACTGAGAGACCGAGTCTGCCTTAGTTGCTTCTAGAATCGATTATAGGCAAAGCCTGAAACAGATTATTTTACCTTCGACGTTTAACTAAAAGGTTAGATACTTCTAGGTTTGACTAAAACACTTTAGTCAAAGGTCGATATTGGAATTTACTTCGGATTTTGTTGAAAGGCCAAGTCAAACCTAGGATAAACCAGTCATTCCGGGAAGAGACTGCATATCAACCTTTAACTATAACAGAGATAAGGCGGCTATCGTAATCATTACTTCGAATCTACCTCCGATGACAACAGTCACCATTTGCACTATAATAAACATTGGATCGAGATTTGAGTAGCGTTCTTGGACCTGAAAGCCTAAAGGGGTCGTTTTCGCATATTCATATGAAGAACATGACAAGTATCAAAATAAAATGGAACTTTATGCTATGTCTTACAACTACCATTATGTCCAGACACGTGTCAATTTCACTAAGCGATTCGCCATAAGCGACCGTTTTAAGCCCTCTGATACTTATAGATTAGATATAGACTAAGATTCAAAACGCACGTAAAACGTTGTGACCTTAGCCCACAGAAGTGAAAATCATCAGTAACCTCAGTTGGAATATAAGCCACTAACAAAAAAATATATAGAGCTTTAAAAAAAAACGAATACAAAAGATCTTGAGGCCAGAGGGTTTGTTTACTCTCAAGCTCCTTACGTTGTTTGCTTCCATCGAGTTGTTTAGAATTCTTCAAGCGGTTTCAACGAAAACGAACGGCTTAAGATGTTTGAAAGTAAGGCCCTTAACCCAGCCGTTTTGAACTGTCCAAAGTGTGATCACATATTCCTGCATAAAATAGGCTATATATAACTATAAGTCATATGCAAACATACGAACCGGTTCAAAAGTCGTAGCTTCTGTGTTTACAGTAGATAACCGTCACAGTAACTGAAGTCGATTTAGACAGAATTATTATTATATTAGCGTGCTATGATCCCTCGAATAAAACCAGTTTGGGAGCGAGCTTTGCCGGGACGGTTATTAACATTCGTATGTAAATCAGCCATTTTCTACAGAACCCCAGACAGCGGAGCCTTTATCATCTCATTAAGTAGTCGATAAGTAAAGTGGACTTATTTTTTAATACACTCTAGTGCCTACAAGCAATTATTTTCTTTTTAAATATTCATAAGTACAATTAAATATGTTAATGTTTTGATTAAGTTGTCTATAAGAGAGTTTATACTGTAATCAATCTTGATAATAAGTATCTGATTTGATTTAAAATGTTATTTTGATCATAAATGTTGCTATTTAGTTTTTTCATCTTCAGAAGAATCGTTTAAATCTAATACTTAATTACTTATACTTACTATATTATTTACTTTATAATACTTAATAACTTTATCTTGTAAGATTTAGGTTGCTGTAACTTATTAAAATGATTTCCAAATTGTAAAAACATCTAGCAAACGTAGATCAATATTTTAATTATGCTGATATTACGTAGTCTAAACTTACACTCAAAGGAGACTGAATTTTTAATACTTTATTATTATAATAACAACAATAACAGCCCACAAACGCCCCACTGGAGGAACCCTGCACATCGATTATCTCGATGTGCAGGGTTCATAATGATATTTTCCTTCACCGTCAGCACATGGTAATTGTAATAATTGCACATTAGGTCAGAAAAGTGTCTAAAAGGTGCATGGCTTTCCAACCAGGCGTCGGACGTTTTTATTTTGATACTTTATTTTTAAATATTCTTTAAAATCCATTGACTAACATTATCTACGCTTTATAAAACTTAGAGAATCTAAACAAAGTTCTTCAAAGAAAGGAAGAAAGTCAACAAATTGATTTATACTTACACGCATACGCAAATTTTACTGTTGTCTGTTCACAAATAATACATATTCAATAGCATTGTGTTATTGTAATAAATTAACAAAGGAGTAAAAGGGTAACAAAGGAGCGGTTGCGTAACAAGGAATGAAGGGTGAAAGGCTATATGAATATGAATAGCCTGCTTTCGTGAAATTGGGCCGAAAACAACGGAAGAACCGGAGCACTTTGTCTATTTTTTTTATTCGTGACCGACGGCAATTTCTCGCCGCGGTAGCAAAGTTGTGACGAAGATAAAAATTTCCATTTTGCTGGGTTAGCTGGAATATTTTCGCCAGAATTTAATTAAAATGAAAATAATAATTTTGGTTTATGCCGAAGAGATTAGACGGTGGAAGTTTGTGACGTATTATTATATAGTTTAATTAGATGATGTCTGAATTTAGGTAGGTACATCTATCTTATTTAGAACATTTTTTCATTTAGGGACATAACTGAGTACCAAGTTCCTAGGTACACCTAATGACTAAATTGTTTATATGGCATTGTATATTTGCCGATATGAATACTGACCCATCTAGATACCTATTGATATCAACATTTTAGTAATCACAACTTGAAGAACTGTGAAGACTGCACTATTGTTAGCAAACCTACTAGGTACCTACCTAGGTATTAAGTTATTTATAAAGGCATATAACACGATCTATACGGTGAAATATAAGTAAGTACCTGTCTTATAGGTACAGGCACTTTGGGTCTGCAAGATATATTACAAGCGGGGGAGTCACTTGTAAATATATATAATATATTAAGCATGTTTTATTCCACTGAGTTTCCTCAATTGTTTCTGTGGTTTATTAAATTATTAGACCGAGGGCTCAACGGACTGCGGCTAAGCCTCCGGCTCTCTTAATAAGGGTCTAGATTAATATGGAATGCGCAGTAGGCTATAAGGCATATGTTTGTTTTGGATATAACTAATATATACTTTATAAATTGGCTCATATTTCGCCCAACAAATATCTAAGTATTGCGATACAATGTGGCAATGCAGTCAGCCTTCTGGGACTTCTCCCCCCGGGCAGACATTTGCTACATAGTCTACTTTAAATTTATTTATTTAGACAGCTAGTTAATTTATATTTCTTAGGTAGCTTTAATTGTACATGCATTATAAGTAGATATATTACTGTATGAAAAGGGCACTTTCGAGTGCCCTTTTCATAAGCTAAACAAATTTATAGAAAATGTAGGTATACATATATACATAGGTATACGGATAGGTATACCTAAAAATGTTATTATACCTGGATAGGTATACCTACATTTATTTCTTGTTTTCACGCTGAAGGTAAAGGTATAAAATATTACATACCTTCACCTTCAGAGTGAAAACAACAAATAAAAGTGACAAAAAATTTGATGTTACACTTTTTAAGTTGCAATACATCGGCATAATACTACATGCACTATAGTTGTGTAATTTTTACTTTATTTACATATATACTTAACATAAAAAAACTTTAAATGTAAGAAATAAATTAAATTTTCAAATATAAAATAAAAATATAAAACAAAATATTTGTAGATGATATTGTAAACTATGTAACTAACTAAGCAGCACGAGAAGGATACGGGGTAACTATAGGTAACAACTACACACACAACAAATGTAGGTATATGCGCACTATCTCTGTAATCAATTAAATGAGAAACAAGACTCGTGATTTCAAAATCCCTTCTAAAGGTACACCACAGCCACTGCTTTCAACTCGTCCGGAAACGTTATCTTACGAACTAAACAACTCACTCCAAATGAAATGCCTTACTACGTTTCAACTATCCTAACATCCCTTGTATTTTAAAGTATTTTCAACTTTATTTATTTAGATTTAAGATCTAGAGTTGTTTGTTGAAAACTTGTGACAAGACATTTAAAATGCTAAAATAAACCGAGCTGCCTCACTAAACCACTCTGCTACGTTAACCAGTTACCACAAAAATGAAACTATTCAAATAACCTGGAGTGCTACCTTTTAGTTTTGTACTTTATATTATTACCTACAGACTTAATTTTAGGTACCAGTTTAATTGTGGCTGTGAATGGATAAGGTCTGATTAGATTTGTATGATGTAAACTTTAGGAATTTAAGCACTAAAAATCTGCAATGAAGTAACAAAAACAATAAATATAGATACATACATTAACATACAACATATATATATATATATATATACGACCATTGTTACATACAATACACTTGTGTACCTAAGTGAATAAGTAGGTAACATACATATTTAATTATTAGCTTTATTGCTGTACAAATTCTTGTAGCCATAATATTGAAAATCTATTCCTAGGTACGATGAAATTTGGCACTAAGTGTTTAATGAGTTTCTTATTTTCCCTAATCGAGTGACCCCAAAAAAGCTTCCAATGAAGTAGTGAAACAGACAAAATTTCCTTGGTAAATCGTATTGCGATCCTACTTACGTAGGGATTTCAAAAATCAATTTTATTCATTAAATTACGAGACAGAAGATTGTCAGTAATGGGTTTGGCGGCTGTATGTGCTGAATCGCCGAGCGCCAAAACGGCTCGTAAATCTGGAGTTGTGCGTCGGATGAAAATACGCGACACGGAACCGAGCCGTTACGTACTGAAAGTTATAAATCCTCTCAAATGCTATTTTAAAAAAATAAAACGCTATTTTTTAAGGGATGGCCACACCTGGTGCGTTACGTCATATTGTTCCAATTTCAGTATGTTTTTTTTCTTTTTCAATACCTAGATACCTACACCTACCTATTTTCGTGCCCATGACATCAACATTAACTTCCTACCGTTAAAATATTTAATATCAGCCCATAAACGTCCCACTGCTGGGCTCGGACCTCCCACAATAGGGGAACGGACAGTATACCCGCCACGCTTGTCCAAGGCGGCTTGGCAGGTTTGACACATCGGTTATCTCGATGTGCAGGTTGCATCACGATGTTTTCCTTCACCGTTATTAGCACGTGGTAATTGTAATAATATGCACATTAGGTCAGAAAACTGCCTAAGTGGTGCATGCGTTCCGGCCAGGATCGAGCCCGCGCCCTTTGAATTTAGGACGCGTGCGTTAGCCATTACGCTACTATAAATAAATTATGTAAATATAATTTAAGAAGAATGAATTTAATATTTTTAGATACTCACAGCAAATAGTCATTTAAACTAGTTGAGTACCATTTATGAACATTTTTTATCACAATTTTTAGATAAAATAAATATGTTTTAGCTCAAATAATGTGTTTAAAATTTATGTATAGGTATAACTACTCATTAAAGTTCTCCACGCGGTTTCGTGCGAATCTTCGCATTTATCGGGATGAAGGATATCTTATGGTAATATTTTTGGTTACCTAAATACTAATAACACTAAATTTTACAAACTTAGATTAATATACAAAGCTGTGAAAAGGGAATAAACAAACATTCCTACAATAATATAGATGCCGATATCCAAACAAACATATTTTCAAATTATTATTAGTACGGTCTATAATAAATAATAAAATCCATTATTTTTAATTATAAAAATCTATTATTGTATTAATAATACTCAGGTGTATGTGACTAAATAATAGTTATAATGCACATTGGAAAAGTCCGTCCCTATTACACAGATGTTCTAAATTCAAACAAATCACCGATCTTTTATAAATACTAACGGCGGCCATCTTGACTTGTCCTCCAATCAGAAAGCGTCACGGAACAAAAACAAGATGGAGGACAGGTACCACGAAATCCAGCACAGTTACTGCTAGTACAGAACACTATTTGAATAAAATGCACGCGCGTTTTTGTATTGGTCGGATAAATTTAAAAAACGTTATTGATTTTTACGTATGCAAATATATGACCAATTTTCTGTTAATTTAAAATTTCTTTAAATACTACGCAGAAAATATCTAATAATTAATATTATCTAAATAATATATTTATAAATATTTAATATTAATTCCCGATTAAATTTATACATTTACAAATATATTATTTAGAAAAATTAAAACATATTGTAATATTTTATTTATTTTATTCATTGTCCAATATGCTTACATTTATATACATTAGAAACACATTTGACTGTGGCACAGAAACCTCCTGGGCTTATTCGTGCTGAAAGAGTCGTGTACACTATATTTTTATATCAAAAATAGGAACAGAGGCGAGAAATTGTTAAAATCATTCTATTGTTTAGTTTTGATTTGATAATAAAAGCGGGGTTATCATAATAATAGGTTGAACAGCTAGTTAAATATCTACCTATATTTTTCTATTAGTTCTTTATATTTTTTCACCCATGTATTCATTTACGTATTAGTTTTTAAAGCAAAGATACAAAAATACTAAAATCAATGAAAAATAATTGATTTAAACATAGTACCAAAATTTAAATATCTGTAGACTATTCTTCAAATATTTGATAGCGAAAAAATATATGTTTATCAACATCTTACTGAACAAGTAGGTAGGTATTGTAAGTATTTATGTTATAGCGCATGTTGTTATCTCCTGTGACTGAAATATGGGAACAGATGTTCGGTGTGAACGACCCTTCGGTTGCGCGCGCGTCTCGACCCAGTCGTTGATTTATAGACATTTTATTCTGTTGCCACCAAGTGACATTCTCAATATTAATACAAAATAATAATAATTGCAATTATCAATTGCTTCTTTATCTATTGATATACAAGATAGCAGAACTATTGATTGTTTTTCTTTAGAAGATCATTTTGGTAGATAACACACACAGAGACACACACATTTTTTGCAAATAATTAAATTATTTAATAATGTTTATCTTAGTCAACTTAAGGGCTATCTAAAGTTAGATTTTAAATTGAAAACGGTTTCAAATTAACCATCTAACCACAAAATGTAATTAATATTTTATCCAAAAATTTATTTTGTAAGAAGAAATAGGTTACATATACATAAGTATTTATTTTTTCTATCTGTAATATTGGAACAGGTTTTTAAAAAGAATGTAGATATATTTAAAGATACGAATTTTATTATTCTTTTCGAGTAAAACTTTTTATATGGTTGATGGTCTAAAATACGCTGCCAACTTCGTCCATTTAAAAGCAAATTAATCCAATTGAATGCATAATAAAGAAGCAAAAATATGCCCCCAAGATAAGCAAATAAGAATCTCTTTGTTTCTGCCTAGTCTATAATTTTAAGACAGTAATAAGTAGGTATATATTTGAGAGAATATACTGGGGACTGAAGGTAATAAATAGGGTTGCCAGATCAGAAAAAAAATCTTATAATGCTGTTTAAAATATAAATATGTTATTATTTTTATCTTTCAAACTACAGTAGGTGGTAACTTTAAAACTGAATATCTATATATTGGGACAAATTCAGCATGTTGTAGGTATATAGGTACTTACCTTACATTATAATAAAATCAAGAATAATATAAAACCTTGCCTGTGTCTACGCATGTCTATGGGTTTATAAATATGATTTTAAAGTGGAGGTATTTCTATGTAAAAGTTTTCGATATACCTAATTATATTTTCGTTTGCTTGTTGACAAGTAGGTAAAATAAGTAATGACAATATTGAACTTCTATGTTATTAATACTATAGTACCGAGACTAAAAACATATTCTAGTGGTAAAACGGCAGGCATTAAGCATTATACTTTGAATTTAATTTGTGGCAACCCTTAAGGGCAGACAAGGTAGGTGATTTGAGAAAATTACATTATAAAAAAGAGTAAAAAGAAAACGGAGGGGCTAGGGCGAGCGCGGCCTCTCCCAAAGACATTATTATAAAAATGTACCAATTTAAATTCAAACATAAAGTTGGGCTGCCGATGTGACGCCTGATTGAGAGCGCTACTTACTGTCATTGAAACAAACTTCTTGAACTTAGATTATGATATGAATAGCTGTTTGTAGAGAGACCGAATAAAAGTACTGAACATTGTCGTTACATAGTTGCCTACTAATACCTAAATAAAATTGAAGTGTTTGTATGTCTTAAATATATTTCATAATAAGTAGCTAGGTAGGTACTCAAATAATTAATAATCTTGTTTTGACTATATATCTTAAGGTCTGTCTGAAAGTTATTTATTGGCAGAGGATGTGTTCTAGTTAGAGATATCCATAGGCTTCGAAGTGGCTTAACGGATTGCAATTAGAAATCTAGAGATTAAAACAGTACGTACCTACCTAGTTTTATGTCTAATTTACGTATATACCCACTTATGTTTTACTTCTGTATCTTGCAGGATTCTGAATATATATAAAGTCCAAAGCTAGAGCGAATGAAGTCACTAGCACAGCTAACTGTAAATTGTACTTATCAAAAAAGACAGCGAGCTTTAAGATATGTATAAGTACAAGAATTTATATAACAGTGTAGTAGCTATATCCCGCAGATATCCCTTAGAACATTGAACTCGAAACAAAAACTAAATCAGTACTAAGCACAAGGTAACTATCCAACTATGCGAGCAGTTTTATTGCCGAGTACCGCCTTTTTCTTAAATTGGAAAAGCAGACACGGATCGAATTGTGTTGGAGCGAGAAGTTGGACGATAAAAACTTTCTTTGTTATACCGATAGTATCGGATAAAGAACTCTTTCATTCAACCATTCAACTCCAAAGCTACGAACGGAATAAGTGCAGGGATCAATTTAAACATACGACGAATTACGACGATACGTATGAAAATACATATCGATAGGTACCTACATGTAATCTTTTTTAAGTCAAATGTTGATGCTCATACTTATTACTTATACATATCATACGTCATTATCTTTATCTTTACATAGTTTAAAACAAAATTCCGCTTCTGTTTATCTATTATATATACACACTTTTGCCCACTGTTTCCCTCGCGATATATCACATTATGTGCATTGGAGCTTTTCAAACGTATCCCACCGTCTCCCTTCAATCATCGGACAACCAGACACACTAGCATGCGGGGCCGTTATATGGTGGACATACTACCTATACGAACAAAGCGCTTTGAGTCCACCTTCATTATGCGCACCGCAAAGGAGTTGAACTCAGTGCCAGAGTCTGTATTTCCCGAAATCTACCTAGGAGAATCAAAACAGTTCTTAGAAGTGCATATATATACATATAAAACCTTTTTGGGAGAAATTCGATATTTATGCCCATTGTCACTTGTTTTCATCAGTTCGCTCGCATGTAATATTTTTTTTGTGCAACAAGTTGCTGAAAACGCAAAATTGTGGATAAAAGTGAGTTACGTGTGGTGATAAAATATCTCAACTTGAAATAAATGTCTACGAAAGAATTTTTTCTGACATTTAGCAGACATTAGGGGATGATGCTTTACCCTATTCTACGGTTGTGTACTGGGTGGCTGAATTTAAAAGAGGTAGATCAAGCTGTAAAGATGACTCGCGTTCTGGGCGACCTTCAACCTCTGTCAAGGAATAAAATGTCAAAAAGGTTGAGAATCTGGTTTTGGAAGATAGAAGAATAACTATAAAACATATAGCTGAGATCGTAAAGATATCTTTTGGTAGCATTCAATCCATTTTGATTGATTCACTGGGGTTCAAAAAGTGTCGGCAAGCTGGGTGCCACGAATGCTAACCGACGAAAATAAAAAGCAATGTTAAGAAATTTCTAAACGTAATCTCAAAATGTTCGAAATGCGCGTTTCGATTAATTTTTACCGTCACCTTGTCACTATGAATGTAACGTGGGTCCACCATTATCATCTTGAAACTAAGAGACAAGGCATGTTTTGGAAACGACCATCCTCTCCGTCCATTAAAAAATTTCAAGCTGCTCCTACTGCTGGCAAAGCTATGGCCTCAGTGTTTTGGGATAGTAAAGGAATCCTTTTTATTGATTACATGCCAAAAGGTCAAACGATTACAGGATCCTATTATACAAATTTAATTCCGAAAGTGCGTGAAGCGATTAAAGAAAAACTCTCGTTGGGCGTGTTGTTTCTTCACGATAACGCTCCATCGATCGGAAGTTGCGCTCAATGCAATCCGCTGTGCTGGCTTCGACCACCATATTCTCCGGGCTTAGTCCCAAGTGATTTTCACTTATTCCCAATATTAAAAGAGGAAATTCGTGGAATTAAATGTCACGATAATGACGCGGTTATGGCTGCCGTATAGGAGTTTTTCGAGATTCAAGAAAAATATTTTTTTCGCAAGGAATAAGGAAGTTAGAAAAGCGTTATTCTAAAAATGCATTGCATTGCCATTATGTAGAAAAATTCAATATTTTTGTTTAAATTTTTGCATTTTGTAATATTGGTTCCTAGAATTTAATTCATTTTTGATTAATATAAATAATAATAAATAATTGTTTATTTTGTTCCAAAACTACATACAAAATGTTTTTGGGGTTGGGACCTTCTGTTAAGTATTAATATATACTTGTGTCAGAAGGAGTGCTCTCAATTAACTTGAACATTAAAAGATACCTTTTATTACAATAATCCTTATACAAATATTTTTTATGTGCTGTGTACCTATATCTGTGTGCATGTGTCATATAACCTAGGTGTCTTCAAGTTCCGTGTGAATAGGCCTCTAGTAGGTAAACGTGCTCCATCTTAGATCATATCTGCTCTCGAAATCGCGCGAGATAATGATCAAACGCGAACCTATGATATAATAAAAAAAGCATGAAAACCTAAATAAGTTTTTAAGTATGTAATTTAAATCTAGGTATGTACAATACTTAGTTTACTTATTTTTACTTACTACTTATGTAGCCGCGAGGAAAACTCACATTACCTTTTGTTCGACCTATGTGATGATACACTGAGAATACCTGGCAGCATAAGAATAATATATTCAAATATATTATTTATTCTACTGTCTGACGTACAGACAGACATTAGCTTTTCAACGACTACCAAGTTAATACCTATAATAAACTGTCTTACCTCTACTCTGCTGTATATGTAATTATAATATCCTCCAACACAAAACCTTTATCTACCTATATTGCCTTAGTGAATTAGTGATCCTTTGAACAGTTCGCATTTCAACTTTATATAAAACTTTAATCTAAATGCCGGCACAGGTCTCTAATTCTTAAGTAATTTGTTCTAAAATGTAATTAAATAATCAATTTCTAAAAGTCAAAGAAGACTGATATGTGGCGCACATTTAGGATTAAGATTTTTTAGTTACGTTATTTACTGGGTGATTGTTATTCTTAACACTTCTTTCATGATCTTATCCAACTTATCTAGTAAAAACAATCCTTTTAGTAGGTACGGTAGCATTCCGCATTGGCTATTCACTGCTTATACGAACAAGTTTGAAAGCCAAGCTATTAAAACTCAACTTTAACTTTAGGTTAAATGGGTAAAAGGGAATATAAATAATACAAATGCCATACCGGCACTGCCGCAGGGAACAATTACAAAATATCCTCGCGAGATTCCAATTAAAGCGTGCCATCCGCAAAATTCCGTCGGGTCGGGATACCGAGAACTTTAGTAACGTCATAGACTAAACACAAACAGTTAGGTCACTATGTTTTTCTATCATCTGTATATATTTTTATATTTATTAATATTTTCTTAAGTTTTCGTGACTAGTATACACAAATAATAGTAAATTAGATTAGGCTCCTATAGAGTAAATAATAATCATAAACAAAATTCAAATGAAATAATTAAAATGAACAAGTTGGCGGTAGGCTAAATAAAACTTTAAAAATACTCATGGACACTTGACATCTTTGTCTTCCGTGATCACGGCTACTGAAAAGTGGCCGAAACGTATGAATAATAAAAATCAAAGAAATTACCGCGCTTAAAACTGTTAAAATATAGTTTTATTAAATAATTATTTGTAATTAAAATTATTCATTTTTAAATTTACCTGAAGTATGTCTTTTCTCCGTTTTACTGCGTTTTCTCCGTGCAGGAACGGACAGAGAATACTAATTCTTGCGGCCGGGCGGTCTGTCGGATATACTCTATATATATATATATATATATATATATATATATATATATATATATATATATATATATATATATATATATATATATATATAGTCGACAAAAACAACCCACAGCCAGGTGGTAGGGCATTTGCCAGACTTGATGGCTACCATCCCTGATCTAGAGTATGCCGCCATAACAACTTTGAGTTGTGTTCCGGCCATTAGTGGCCAGGTTCCAGTTTCTCCATCAAGGCTGGCAGCCCATTGGCAGCACCTCTGGTATTGTTAATGTCCATAGGCGACGGTAACCACTTTCCATCACAGTTGTGCCGGAAGCCTGTCTGCTGTGCTTCAGCAATAAAAAATTTAAAAAATGTTAAAGATATTGACTGATGCCGAATGCGTCTTATTTAAAACGTTAAAAATAACGCCGTTATCGAATAGCTATTTTAGCGTATATGCATACATTATCTTTGAATATTCAAAAACATTAACAATTAAAAACGATATCGCATTACAAATAACGCATTACATCCATCACCATATCTGCGTGAAACAAACAGCCTATATCTATTAGGTACTCGATAGATACTTTTATACAAGTAACTAATAGCTGAACCATCTATTACCATTGTCGCCCAATAATTTGCAACTGTAATAACGATATTATCCACAGTTACCTTCGTAATATTATTTTCTTTGTACCTTAGTAGTGTATAAATTTATCTCCCTCCATCACTGTAATTGGGATAACGACATTAAAATACGTCACTGTGCTAGTCAACCAGCGGCGGCGACAGCAAAACCTACGCGGTCCTTTTAAAATATGTGAAAATTTTTATAAGTAGAAGTTAAGATTTTACGTTACTTTATATTTTAGCAAAGGTATATTCTATACACAAAACAACTGATAACAGCATAGGTAGACTGTTGGTTTAATTTAAACAGATGCATTATTCGCTACGCTAAGAAATCTTAGCAGTAATGTGCAAAAGAATATCCAAGTTACATTAGCTTCGATTCCTTGCACATACACCCTTAAATTAAATATTTAGTCTCCGTTATCTACTTCTATAAACCAAGCGTCCAAAAGGCCAGTAACTTTACTACCCTGAATACTGACCTATTGATCGTGGTAGGTAAAATATAACATTAAATGCGGCTGAATCATGTGGAGTTAGCTAACTGTTTTCTCTAAGCTTTGGTAAACCCCACCCCTTATACCTCCCTCGTTTGCCTCCCTGAGATAATTGTTCCGCTCACATTCCCAGAATATCTCTCGTTGCCAAGTTTCTTGTTCTCGCTTAAACTGGAATGCTGACGTTTTACATAAATTTACTTATGTATCAAATTATTTTATGTAAGACATTCCACGAGACTGCCTGTATTCCTAACACATATATTGAAAAGGAACGTTTTAAAACTTAAACTTTTTATTAATTTGGTTTGATGTCTTGCTTCAAAGAATAAAATAACAAAAGGTGGCGAATAACAAAGGCAAATATCCTATGCGCTATCATTCGTATTATTCATTCTTCTATACTTTGATTACTTAATTAGTTTACCAAAAATAATGTATACTGTGTTAGTAAGATGCTACCTAAGGCGTGCATAATTGCTAAGTTATTTTTACGTCAAGCTAATAAATACTTTCTAACTTTATCTATAAAGGTAATCGAAAAAGTGTCATGAGCATGAAAAAAGGATAGAAAATAATTAGTCAAATAAATAATCAGGATTAGAAGTATTATTTGACTTAACCATGCGCTCGATCAAAGCATGCGCTGATTAAAGCAAACGATAAAGCTAAATTAATAAAGCTATTAAACCACTAACTTTGTACTTATTTCCATAGCGATTACAATCACTTACCTACGAACCCCATGTTCAAATTATCATGCGTATTATTGTTTTAATTAATTCAGAGAGGAACTCGGTCATGGTTTTATATTGCTCCCTGAAAGATAGTAAATATGTACCTAAATTATTTAAGTACGTGTTTTTCAAATAAAAATATAATAAAATTATCCATGTTATTGAGCAATCCCGGACGTTAAAGTAGATACATAGTAGATACACAATTTTGGAATGAGGTATTCTTATTTATGTCTTATAAGATTGCACTTACCTAAAAATGAAAAGAAAATTACTGAGTAGGTAGGAGATAATTGCTAATTGCTATAGGTAAACATCTATTCAAACAAAATTTGCTTTTTTACTTTTTCATATATTATTAGTTATTATTATTGCGTATTGACTTAACATGTTTTACATTATAATTATTCTTTGTGGTTGCTTAAGCAAATCAATTAATTGAATTGGATTATTTACATATTTATTAAATAATCCAATGTAGGTATATATTGTTAGAATTGCCGCGTGCTAACAACAGTGAAGGAAAACATCTTGATGCAACCTGCACAACGAGATAACCGACGTGTCAAACCTGCCAAGCCGCCTTGGACAAGTGTGGCGAGTATACTGTCCGTTCCTCTATAATGGGAGGCCCGAGCCCAGCAGTGGGACATTTACGGGCTGTTATCATTTATTATTAATTAAATATTTGTTTGTTTTATTTTAAACTGTTAATGTTCTTAAAATTTATTTTAGGTAGGTAACTACCTATAACACTGATTATGATATTCTGCATTTGATTCTTGTTTTACCACAATAATAGAATGTAATTGCAATTTTAGGTGCTTAGAGTAATAGCACAAAGGCAGTAGTATAAAAATGTTTTCCATAATTAAATATTTTGCGGTACTTAATGTTTTATGAAATATAGGTCAATATGTTTTCAAGCTGTGATGTGTATTGGATAAGGTGATTATACCGTTTGGAAGAAATATTAGTGTTAGGGAACGTTCCCTAATAATCCCAAAGCCGCGTCTCATGGCACGCAATGCCAATATTTATAAATAATAACGTAAAACAATATAACGGTGGCTTTTAAGAGTTGGCTACATAAAGCTCTCTCTCTCCCCGAGAATAAATGGATTACTTGTGTTGCGACCGCGGCGCGCCATCTAGCGGGGGGCGCGCGAAACTGTATGAGTTATTGTTATTGCATGGATTTCCCCGCTTCCGGACATGTTTTCACTTACACCCCTCTTGTAAGGCGTCGTAAAAATCTGAACGATATAATTTTATTAAATTGATTGTGTTTTTGTTACAAATCTCCGCTAAACATTTTTACTGATATAGGTATTCACTTCTGGTTGTTTCTGGTTAATTTATATTGTCATTTAGGTATATTACATACATTTACATATAGAGAAAAAAATATTTTTGCAACTTGTGTTGGCAACCTAAATTTATGACAGCTAATATTTATAGGAGATATTATGAAGCTACAGTTGTAGTAATTACTCATATAATAATGTCATAATTTAATAGATTTTATTAGGTATCACGAAACCATAGCTATTTTACTATTTTGAGGCAGATGATTATTGATCTGTTCCAGTGGATAACAAAGTTAATTAGTGAATACGATACTGTTATATTTACTAATCGTTTTGGTGGCATTTGTAACAAGTATTAACAAGTAGTTGGACATTTTTGATTGCGAACATTTAATTGACGGTACTTTCTAGAAATTTATAGTATTTTAGTGGTGCGTCAAGCGAGGCAGACACAATTGTTCTACCATTCGCCAGGCGCTGCGCTCTTCGGTAAACTCAGTAAGTTGAATGTTTATTTATGGAAATATCTTGGTGTGATTTGATATTTATGTATAATTTGGAGATGATATAAAGAATTTGAAATAGTGAGTTGTTGAAGTTGTGAGGAACGGGGTGACTGTAAAGGGTTGGCGGTCATCGGGCCAGGTTGGGCTCATTCTTTATGTCATTTTGATAATATATATAAATGTGTTGCTATCAAATGATTGAATAAGGTTATTCTTTCTCATGTTTCTGTGGTTACGATAAATGCATTTACTGATTTTACTGATTTATTATGCGAAGTTTCGATGACGCTTACACTTGAGGTTCACAGCTTTGCATTTATGGACTGTTAACAACTTGTAAGGTATCTACTAAGTGCGGTAGTTTATGTGTATATGCAGTCAATGATAAAAATATTAGATAGGTATGCACTAATATAAATTTTAGATTCTTAATAACGAGCAATTTATCATAGATAAAGTGTATACATAACTATACCGTTTGATAAAATAATAGGCAGGTATCTAAAGTTTGTTTCAAATAAAAAAATACATATATTGTATCTAGACATATCTACTTGGTACTTATCTATAAGCTGTCCGTTATTTTTAAATCCTATAAGGTATCAAAATGAAAACCAAAACCGGAATAAATATGTTGACCAGTTAGCAGCCTATTTGAGACAAATTATCAGGTGACTTATAAAGCTTTCACTCGAAAGTTATTTTGAAATACACAGACAAATACTTAATTTTTATTAAGTGAAACCTGGATAAGTGATCCCTTAATACCTATGTGAGAAACCTTTGTTATTCGTAATTATAATGAGATCCCGACACTTTTACATTGAAATACCTATCTTACTAGGAAGTTTTAAAACTTTTTAAATGAGATTTAATTTCTTATTATTCTTAATTCTTCGATGTTTACCTCGATAATTGGGACTTTGTAGTATAATAGCCCGCGTAAGTGAGACAATTTTTCAAGTTTAGACAAGTTATGACACGTTTATTTACAAGGAGTCTATTTCTTTCATTATATTAACTTTTTCATATTAACATTTCCACCTTTTTACATGGAAAATGGTACATTTCGATCTCTCATGTGGGACCCTATATATATAAGACAACTGCTATATTTACCTGTCTATGCCTATACCTGGGAAACTGGGTAAATGCAAGGCCTCTATAAGTGATAAAAAATATAGGTCCCTTCATATCCCAGCTATACAGGTTTTGCTGTATATAAATAAATAAATCGGCAGACAAACACACACACTATATATCCCCAAATTAAGCAAGTTACGCTTGTGTTATGTGTAATATACAACGGACCACTCTGGGGCCGATCCCAGACACCCAGACCATAGTAAATAACGAAGAAAATACGTTTCCGAAATTTACTATACCAAGGAATCGAACCCGGAGCTCCTGCGTTGCAGTGAGGTAAACCGGCAAAGGCTTAGCCCGCTCAACCACAGAGGCCGTCTATATCGTATATAAAGAATAGAAGATTAATTAACTATTACCTATATACTTAAAAATTATACGAACTCCTTTTATTCCTGTCTTAAGATGTATTTTATAATTTTAACCTATGTACCTACTTATGTGGTAACGCATCGTTCGCGTGAACGCTGGGTCGCTGAAGAAAATTGCACGATATAAATGAATATGTAAGGCAAAGTGCAGAAAGACGTGACATAGGTTGGAGGAGGCCTTTACCTGTAATGGGGCTTTAAAAGATATTCAAAAAGCATTTTAATTTTGTTTTTAATTTATATGTTAGATATTTTAGAAATACAAGGGCCTTATTATGTGGTGACCAGTATGGTAATCTTTATCTATGTCAAATAGAGATGATATATGTATAAAATAAAAGCTGTGAAGAAACCATTTAGGGTGGCAACGAACTGCACCTGTGCACTACTATTACTATTAATCAATAAAATTGAGTCAGATGCTATTGCATCCGTCTGGAACAATAAAAATTTATCAATTCAAATACCACTGAGCTACGTGGTTGAGATATCAGATATACAGGTATGTAGAAAACAAAATAATTTATAACATGTCTATAAATAATTCCATTACAACCGTTATGTTATAATCTTCATAATTAACTTCGTTGAATTAACTTACGCTTAAAGATCGTAAAATTCTGTAGTCAGTTTTCAACGGACTCTTGAATCCATGGACCACACACAACGATGAATTTTTCGAATACACTTTGTTTTGAACTTTTTGATATAGGCAGCTGTGTTTTCTATAAGTTGTAAGTACTTATATCTAAGCTTAAAGTGTACAGTTCTGGGTTGAATTTTATTGTATACATACAAATTATCTTTCTGAATTAAACTATAAGTAGGAATAAATACGTTGAAAACAGTATTCAGAAGTTCTGATGTATATTTTCTAATTACTTTTGGTAGGTTTTAATATAATTACAGAAATATAAAGAATGCAGACACGGCATAATAGTTATGGAGTTGAATAGAAAAAATATGCATATCTACACTTTACATTTCTACCCATATTGTACGGATTTATTTTTAAGCAACGGTTAATTTTATCAAATGACCTCGCTCTGGATGTAAATGTAACATTACGTTGTATTATTGTCACCAAAAATATTTAAGATATGCTTAATAAATACACCGTATTAAAGGGGTGTTCCAAAGTAACTACAGCTCAGTCATTTATAATAAATAAGATACCTATTGAGTAAAGGGTAGATGTTTCAAAGAGAAAATAGAAATTGCACACAAGAAAATATCCGCTGTTGCCGTGACTTACATTTTTTTGCTTTAATGATTTTCAATGCTAAATACAAAGTTGAATCTTTAATTAGTTTTTACACGACCACATCAAAAGTTTTCAAAAACGTACCAATTCTGTGTTTTCCGTATCCAAAGGCATCTGGGCTCGCCGGCACGTTGGCAATACGCCAAATACCACGAGAGCGCCGCGCATTGTTTACTTTTAAATTAACTTTTAGAAT
This sequence comes from Dendrolimus houi, assembly GCA_039645545.1. Lineage (NCBI taxonomy): Eukaryota > Metazoa > Arthropoda > Insecta > Lepidoptera > Lasiocampidae > Dendrolimus > Dendrolimus houi. The sequence continues at coordinate 14,427,754 of CM077125.1, read as the reverse complement.
GAACATTACTTGATCCTCAAATCTACGAGTACAGAACTATCACGTTTAAAATCTGGACGTAAACTGATATTGTACTGCAATGCTTTCTCTTTACTCGCAAAAAAAACTAATTTGAATTTTTATAGAAATTGGGTCATCACGCCTTTCTAGGAAGCGTTCGCGCAAGTAGTGTTGTATTCACAAGTTTTGGTTGTATTACTTTAATGGTAAACATGTTTTTGTTCGAGAAAGCTTTTATTGTCTATTAAGGATTGCGACCTATATATAAACCTTACAAGTCCTTGGGAACAAGGAAGGTACCAGTAGGTATATTAGATATTGGTAGGTACCTACGTACCATTGCATAGTTATAAAAATCAATATTTTGTTTCAAAAGTAGTAGATAGGTACTAGGTAGGTATGTTATATTTAAGACTATTGTCACTTTTATAATACCTATTCAGTAAAAACTATAAACACCATGCCAAAGTAGATAGATAAGTACCTACTGACTCTGTGGTCTTACCAAGGATGTATGAATAAAGTATGGGAGAAAAAATTAAATTAGATATGTGTGTGTACCAGGGATGGGCCGACATTCGTTTTACATTCGGTTTGACCGAATTTCGGCAGTTTGATCCGAACTTTGGCATTCGGCCAAAATTCGATTTAAATGCCGAACATTCGGTACAAGAAAAAAGTAAAATACTTCTTGCAGTATTTTGACTGAAATTAATAGATATCATATCCTGTCATAACTGTAAAATATAATCAAAGCTTCATACACTCATGGTCATTTATTTTACTTAGGAACATGTAAACCTTAACTTGCAATGTGATAAAAATTAGTTCTTCTTAATTCAAGAGTCTTTGCATAATTAAATAGACATCAAATTAAAACAAAAATGAAATAAACTTAGTATTCCTCTAACAACCATAAGTAATATTTTCTTAAGTTTTCGCGACTTGTATACACCCATAATAAAACTACGTTTTAACGGTTTTCAGCGCGGTAATTTATTTGATTTTTATTATTCCGACGTTTCGGCCACTTTTCAGTGGCCGTGATCACGGAAAACAAAGATGTCAAGTGTCAACAATTATTGTTAAAGTTTTTTTAGCCTACCGCCAACTTGTTCATTTTAATTATTCAGTTTTAATTTTGTTTATGGTTTTATTTACTCTATGGGAGCCTAATCTAATTCACCACCGCTTCGCAACATGTTGTGGCTTGAAGAGAAGAAGTGGTGCAAGAAACTCTTCAGCAAACATGCTGAAGCTAGCTGTAATAATTTTATATAATATTAAAATGGGTGGGAGGAAAAATAAACAGAAATTATTAATCCAGTTGGTTTGTGTTCCGGTGCACGCAAAAAGAGCTCACAGTGTCTTGAGGTCTGGTACTTGGTTTTTGCTGGGTTTGGATCTTAATAGTTTTGATGATCGGATCCCAAACAGGTGGTACTTGCCAACTTGTTTTATCCAGCGTGTGTTCACTGATCGTAGACTTCGTAGACCTTGTGTGTTTCGTGTCAGCAATGTGTTCTTTTACCCGTGTTTTTATGCTCTTCTTTGTAACAATAAGTAAGTAGTATAACTGCTTATTATAATGCGTAAGTTGAATAAAATTAAATAAAAAATTCTAAGATACATCAGCAATTACAAGTTTAATTTTGATTGAAATCACTTTTGTGCGAACTCAACATTAAGAATTTAGAATTATAAAATAATGTTTTTTTTTAATCAAAGGTCTAAAAATCTATTTTTTTATCTACCTACTCGTACTTAAAATTTACCAGAGGCAGGTTATGATGTAAAAACGCCAAAGATTCGGCGTTATCAAGTCACAACATTAACTAGTAACAATGGGTCGCTTTCGAGAAAGCGTGGCGAAATTAAACCGAAGTTCGAACGAAATTCGGCCGAATTTTTAGTTTTAGCCGAATATTCGGCCGAAGTTTGTATTCGGTTCAAACCACATTCGGCCCATCCCTAGTGTGTGCAGTTCACACGCAGTAGAAGCGAAGAAAAGTCTGACAAGAAGTGGGAGGGATTCTAAATTTCGTGACGTCACATTTCATATATTATATCGTTATAATATAATTAAACTTTAAAACACGAATTTTGAAGTATTAATGAAAGACTTCAAAACATTTCCAACTCTATCTGTATGAGCATAGTATTTAAATTATTAAATATTATGTATTCTATCTCACTCTCTCGCAGGATTAGTCCTACAGATTTAAGTGTTTATCTCTTTTTAGGGTCGCTTTTTTCGTTTCATCGAGTTTCAAATCACAACTTTTTTATAGAAGTTTCACTCCAAAAAAGGCTTGGCAAAAGAGCATGGTCTTTGCTGACCTCAAATAATTTGGAAAAAGTAGTATAAAACCCTAAAAGATGAAAACAAAATCATTTAATCAATCTTTACCTAATTTCATTTCTAAACCCCCCCAAGATGCTTACCTATATTCCACCTAGGTACCTACGTATTTCTAATTAAAAGTTACTAGGAAACTATTTTTATTGGACGATAGTAAATACAGACTTCTTGTCGCTTCCTAATAGATGGATACATCAAGTGTTTTAACAGTTTGCCTATACCTATCTAAATGGGTTTGATTTATAGCAGATTCCTATATATTACTATTCATTCACTTGCCCTATCATCGGTTACATGTCAGTACATTACTTGTATGGACCTTATGGCAAATTTTAACCGATAGTAAGACAAATGAACGGTCGTTAAGATATAGGAATGGGCTATAATAAATGACTAGTACTTTAGGCAGATTTTCAATTAAACGCCATCTATGGATAAACAGTTAAAACTCTTGGACAAAAAGCTTCAAATTTCGCCTTGAACAAGAAACCCTTACTAGGCCCATCTCTCATAACCTTGCACCTTTTATTGAAGTAAATAATAACTTGTAGATATAAATATATGTATTTACACATTCAAATTGTAACGGGAGAAGGTTGATCTACCTACTAAATAGATGAAAGAATTAATATTAAGAATTATTTACTAAGTATACTCATCTACTGGCTTAGACTATAATTTATGTTGAAGAGAACATTAAAAAAAATCTTTCGAAAAAAACAAGCATTTGAGACAGTTAATCATTTAAAATTTAATTTGAAATGAAATATTTATAAAATATAATATATTATACAACTATACTTATGCGGTTTTTTAGCACAGTAATATTACAAATTGTCCAAAGTGACATCTATCCAAAATTGATGAAAACTAGAAGTGACTAAAGTTCAGCCAGAAGTAACCAACATAATATTTGTTATTATATTTACTTTAAAATCAAGAAAATATGAAATCTTTAATAAACTAGGCAATTAATATCTAATATGCTTAAATGGAAAGTAAATCGATAATGTAATTAATCAGTTAAATAAAATTAAAACTTTAATTGTGTTATTGCAATTCATTACTTACATATTATCTGTATACATTGCAAATAAATAAATAAATAAATAAATATATATATATATATATATATATATATATATATATATATATATATGTGTGTGTGTGTGTGTGTGTGTTTTACTGCATTTTCCAACCAGTTTGGACCCATTATAAATATTTTTTTATATAAAAAAGGTTATACTCAAGATGTTGTAGAAAAAAAGTCAGTTAAATATTTATTTTTTTGTTTTTAGTCTGAAGTGCGATTTATTTTTGTTATTTTTTAGTTTATTTTGTATATGTATTACGTGAACGAAAGAGTGCGAGGATTGGGATAGTTAAAGTTTGTATTAAAAAAGTACTGAAAGCAAACTTTTTATATAATATTGCATGTTAAAATACACTAAATAAAATGTAAGTATGTATGAAATATAAAAAGTACAGAGCATGGTATGACGTAGATGTTGGAGTGAGACAGATAAACGAGACTACGAAAAACCTCGTCACTATTGGGCTGTTGCCAGTGGTGAAGGAAATAAATTCTACTTGTTTTGAAATATTGAAATCGAAAAAATTAAGTCCATGCAGCCTTATCAAATACATTAATTGTAAATAAACACAACCACATTGTATAAGTAGTTCACTGGCGTTCAATACAATGAAGTTATTGTTGTAACTTAAAAGGCCACTTTTAACTAAATAGTTTACATTGTATACACAAAAACATAACTCTTTAAACATAAACTTAAAACAATATTGAAAAAGTATTGTATTTTGATTACTGGGCGATCACTAGTGTACCTAATTTTAAATAGGTACAAGATTTTTTAATTGCCTTAACCACGGGTGGGCCGTCGAATTTGTTTAATGGTTTTGTAATGATAAGTTTTTGTTAGTTGAAAATTAATTTATTAAAAAAACTAATTACTACTATTATATATAATTATACTAGAGTTATAATAGTACAATAATTATAATATATAATGTGTACTATAATTATTACTATTAATTACTAATTTAAAAAAGCTTTTAATAATATAAATTTAAAGTTACATCAACTCTATAATTCAAGACTAATTTGACGTTAAAGTCATACCAGTTTAATTTCAGATTTTCCATAGAGGAAACTTTTGAAATTTATGCCCAACATTAAATCCTTAAAATATTTTACGACTAATATTTTTATTTTATTGTTCCGAACCTAAAGTTTAATACATCTGAACATGAGACCTCGATATTATGACACAAACCCACACCAAAACTTTTTGTATGTGTTGCACATTATTTCAGCTGAGTCCATTACCGCACCGTCCTGGCGACGCCATCTTACTTTATTTGTTATCTCTTTCCCACGTACACACACGGTCGTAAGTAGTATGAAAGATAAAATGTAATAGTATCTCTGTTGCGCTGTGGGAGACCTCCAATTCCTTTGATTTGGGAAGGGGAATGAAAAATTAAAAGCAAAGAAGCATGGCGCTACATCTTCATGAGCTTTTAAAGATATTTTGTATCAGGGCGGAAACTGGACTGGTTACGGGTGCTTTGAATTCAATATCTACCTACAAATATTAACCAATGGCATGGAGTCGAAAAAGTGTTATTTAACTTGTACACTTACTTATTCAGTTAGACTAATAACTAAACGATTTGCACTTAAACGTGTTACAATACATCAAAAATATATAGTTATTTAATTGAGCTTTATCGGATACCTATTTCTTTTAAGAGAGTCCTAACAAATCTCAAAATGATCCTACTAAATTTAAATAGGTTACCAACCTGCAATACTTAAATGGTTCAAAAATAGTGTTTAAAAACGTAGAGATATCTATAAGAAGTAGGTTCCTATTTATCCTATGGAGTGCTAGTAACGTTTTCCTACATACCTAACCTTTTACTTATACCTAATGCGCTCGGACTGCACGGCATCAACCAATTTATTACTTGTCTACTATGATATTGTGATACCCGCATTTACTTCAGGGTTGTTTAAATAGGTAGGTACTTATTTATATAAGTAGTAGGTAATTACATATTTTTTCCTTAAAATATAATGTAACTATTCTTTTTTATTATCTACTGGGTATATAACATTAGGTATTGATTTACCTTTTAGGCAACGTCTTGCTGATGGTGAAATAAACTTTCGTTTCTTCATACCATTTTTCTGAAATCTGAAACAACAAGAAAAAATATTTTTTCATAAAGCAAATAAACACATACCTATGTATATTATCCTAAGATAATTACACATAACCGCCAAATCTGTGGCTGATCTGAACTTTAAGTTATAACTTGTACCTTGTAGAATACAACGCTAGATGCGCTAGGAACGCGAAGATAAGAAACTAGAATTTATTATTAAGACCACCAGAGGTCCACAATCTCTGTTCAAAGCTACCTTCTGTATTTTTAAGCATTCATTATTTATGAGTAGAAGAAGACTATAGAAGAGATAGTTGCAGTAACTAATGTTGCCTTGGTCATTAAGTACCTACTTATAACACTACACTGACTTAGGGACCCGGTAAAGTGAGTGGACGTGATCAAACTATACCTACATTTTTCAACTTTCTTTTTCTTAGCAAACCACCCTAGATTCACTATGATTTAGTGTAAGGGTATCAAAAGTTAGGGTAGTGTAGTAGCCTGTATACTTAGTAGGTATTCCTTAAAAATCACTAGCAATTATCTATAGATTGGTACCTATTTCGCAGTATTAGCCTACATAGCTATGGAACTTTTGAGGAACATATTTATTTAGTTCTAATCTCTATGTCGTTTAAAAACGAAGTTGCAGACTCAATTTGTTAGTGATTTGATCAAAAAAATATGTTTTATGTAATGACTTGTCAAATAGAGAAAGAAGAATGACTGATGGTAGTATGATTTAAAATAATCGCAATACAATAAGCTTCATTCGACAGTTCTCATTACAACATATTTAAGAGTTAAAACCTTTACTGGCTTTCAGTCTTGTTGATTTTATTCACGCTTACGTTCCATTGACTATGGACTTTCTTAAGAGTTACCTAAGTGTCAAACCGTGCTTCTTATATTGTGATTCAATTATAGGAGCTTTTCAGGGCTACATTTCAAACTCAGCGATTGACATTCTTAGTATTGTTACGACCTAGACGCCGACAAAAACAAATTCACACCTACATAAGTGTTGAAACATATTTTATTACCTTTCGGCATTTGGACTTCTTTTGTTTACTTTTTGTTTAAAATTTTTGATTAGAAAACAGTCCATTGTGTATTGTAATCTTTTATGGCAGTCATTAGCCAGGTGTGCGGATTACGATTTCTAGGAAATTGCATCGACGCTTGCCGGGCAGACATATTGCATCTGTGCAGTACAAAGCAACACCCCGATGGAGAGATGAAGCAGTCGAGCGACAACCACGACCGAAGCAAGACTTGTGTAGATTCGGTAATCTATTTAGTGACGGACTTTGCGCGTGTATTTGAATTACGATCTTCTGCATTACGTTTGTACTTATTACGTTCGGTTATATTTGTACCTGTGTTATACGTGTTTGTATAGTTCTAATAAACTCTATAATAATTCCAACGGCATTTTAATTCGAGTCCTGTAACTCGTAACAGTATTATACTATATTCTCATGTACATTTGCGGGTTCTTTCGAAACCGAAAATAAATATTATAATAAATGGCATAGATACCTTTACAAATGACAATTCAAAACATTCTCCAAGATAGCTTACAGAACTATATTTAATGCAAGCCACTTAAGGATAGGGAAGGATATTACAACACCTACAAATATTTTTATAGCTCCAATTGTGATACGTATATCTTGGTTTTTTCCCATAAGAGTAGGCAGAGATCATGAATCTCCACTTGATAAGATAGGGCACCCAATTTTTGGTTATCTAATTTCATTAATCGTTACACACATACACGGCTGTTTTAAGTGCTTTTTATCTGACTTTTTTTTAAACATTTGTTTTACTGATTACAGTAGATAATATCTAAATACATCTAAATATCTGGAGATTCTTAGTAGCCACGTAGTACGTGGATACTTGGTTCCGTCGTAAATAACCGCGCATCGCCGCACCAGGGAGCGCAGTAACGTCGATTATTTACAACTGCGCCTTAAAGATAATCTTGGCTAAGTGCAGGTTTTACCAGGCCCCGTTCTTGAGTCGACACCCCCTTTATGGTAACTTAAGCAAATATTAATGGCGGTGAATTTACGATGCTTTAAACTTACGATAGGGTTCGAACACCAGCCTTACACTTTTGTTTTATTTTATGGACGTGAAAAATGTTATGTCGATTTCTTAAAGCTCATCCACACCTGTACCATAAATGCTCTAGTCGGTAAATAAAGAATTAAAAATCAGTAGACAAATGCACGAAATGTAAGTTATAGGTAGATGAGTACATAAGTAATACTATTCCAAAGCTAAAAGAGTAGCTACAAGAGTAAGTGAAATCCATTTAATAATAAACATATAAGTATCTATAATGTTTTTAATATCCCAAATATAATGAGCGTCGTTCAAAAACAAGTAACTAATTAAAGAAAGCTTACTTAAGGTTCAATTTGTAACAGGAACAGAATGGTTAAGTTTTGTTTGCAAAGTTTTACATCTATTTAGAAATTGTACCTACTACAATACCTAAGTATCTACCTGTTAGATATAAAAAGATAAAGATGAATATTCAGATACAGAATACTTATCGATAATATTATGATATGTGTTCAAAATCTCAATTGTTTCAAGTTAAGCAAATGTGCATTTTCAAGCCTCCATAAGAAATCTCTCGTTTCTTGTCAGTCAAACTTACACTGGCTGGGGTTTCTGTTGAATACATGAGTTCATCTTTCCTCTAGTGCCTATTTGTTTTAACACTAGATATCTACTACAGAACTTTAATATTCATGAACACTTGACATCGGATTGATAGGTACCTATGCCAGATACACCAATCGTACAAATTCATATTTAATAAATTGTTATGATTAATTTCTAGCTTATGCCCGCGGTTTTACCCGTGTTAATCCCGCGGAAACCGTACCTTTTTCAACAATAAAAATAGCCTATGTACCTACTTTTCCAGACTATAATCTATCTCTGTGCCAAATTTCATTCAGATCCTTTCAGGCGTTCTGGCGTGATTGAGTAACAAACATGCATTTAAACTTTCGCATTTATAATATTATCTACCTAATATATATATTATTAAGTACCTTTAAATATATAAGTATAGATTATAACGACATGGTTTTCAGGCAGTCAAGGGTGGAGTATACCTACTTGTGTAAAAATACTTATTCACACGACTTTTAAAGATATGGAGGTTGTATTTTTAGAAAACACCAACTCTACGGGCATACCGTAACAACACATTTTTTTCCATTTTTGCTATTGCATTTAGGGGTTAAATTAAATTCTTTAAAACTAAATATTTCTTTGAATTCTATTTGCTAATATAATGTTCGTGCCTATGATTTACAAGTGCACTTTTATCTCCACAAGAGTGTAAGTAGGTGATATTTTGAGTAATTTTTTTTGATCTTCCTACAAAATTATTAGTTATATAAATATGTATCTACTGAGATAGATAAGCGATTTTATAAATATTTTGCTCTGATAGAGTTAGACTGGCATTTATTTAAATAAATAATTTAATATTTATTCTGAAGTTAAGCACGCAGTCTTTTGCGAGGATCACATATGTACAAGTTATAAATTATAGTTCGGCCATTCTATAGAGCCACATTTGGCATATAGCAGATTGATTTTAGTAGTTACATGAACTATCGATAACGATACAATTAAAAACTGGAATCGATATTAGAAGTCACAAACTACCGAATCGATTAAAATAAAACGTTTGATTATTAAAAACAAATATATTTTACGTTTCGTTGCCTTTTTTAACTTTAAAAAATAGAAAATACCTATAACTTAATTACGATTTACGTTTAAAATTGTTGATTTTACTGTTTACATCAATCTTCAGGCCACGTCACTATAATATTTAAGAAATAAATGTTGACAAACATAACGTTGTTATGTTTTAATTTGATATATTATGTATTAGGTATGTTATGTTTCATATGTTATGTTTTAATTTGATATAAATAATTTTGTACTTTTACAAAATTAGTTCGTCTTTACTTATATGAAACTTCAAATGGGGCTTTTTAGAAGGACTCAACTATAAATACATAAATAGCAAAGTAATAAAAAATCAAATACGAACATGCGAAGAACTGAGTTGACGCGAACCTTTCTCGCACATCACGTGATTGATACTCAATAAAGTGAATTTATTACATAACCGTCATAAACGCATGGTCAAATGGTTAATCATCTACCTATTAATCGCAATTTAACACATCAACACTGTCAAATAATACTTGAAAGAAGCGATAAAAGTTTATTGCACTCGTAATGTTACGCCTTAGTCCGACGTAAATTGAACTACTGATGACCGATGAATACGTTTATTAATTACTCAAAACAAGGGCTAAATCTCATATTTAAATCTACAACTACTCGTCTTTAGAAAAGTTATAACAGTCTGATACTTAGATCTAATAGGGTTCTTACTTTTTTAATTCAATTTTTTTAGCGGTGGGGGTGTTATCCTCAAATATGCTAACTCCATCGTACCCTCAACTTAACAATGGTTAGGAACCAATTTCTCAATCATCAGATAAAAGTTATCAGACAGATAAATTATAACCAAAGTTCCATGCATCCATACAGGAAGAACGGAGAAAGAATACAATTTCCTGCGCCCAGGCGGCCTGTCATAATAGGCGACAAAACAACCCACAGCCAGGTGATAAGATATTTGCCCGCCTCGATGGTTACCACCTCTGATCTAGGTTATGCCGCCATAACAACCTTGAGTAGTGTTCCGGCATTAGTGACCAGGTTCCAGTCACTCTTTAGAGAGTAGCAGCGCATTTGTAGCACCTTTGGTGTAACAAATGTGTATAGGCGACGGTAACCGCTTTCCATCAGGTGGGCCGTCTACCTGTCTGCTGAAGCAATAAAACAAAGGGAAACTGTTGAACTGTTTTATTCATGCAACTGACCTTTTTAAGATACCTATGTTATACTTTAGTCTCTAATTATCTTTTATCTGTTGATTTAAAAGTCGGCTGTAAGTAAAACACGAAATATTTAATAAGAGCTTCTATCTGATGTTTTTCTATAACGCTATGATATGGAGGTTTTCAAAAAATATGTTACCATATCTCTCTCTTCTAGGCTGGCAGCGCTTTCGTAACATACCTGGTGTATTTACACCAGATTACCGACGTGTATGGACATTTGTCCATAGGCAGTTGGTAATTCCTTCCTATCAGGTAGGTCTTCAGCATGTTTGTTTTACTTTCGCAATAAAAAAATAATATAGGTACCTAGTGAGTAAAAAATTTAGGTAGGTAATAAGTTGTAATTTTTGAATTCCTGTAGGCGTATTTATTAAAGTTTGCATGTTCCTTAAAATAGACAGGTATTTTACGATCTATTCTTTTATCAAGAAAATATTGTGTTCAAAATTAGTGTTAGGTATAAACCTAGACTTTAACTGGAGTTAGAAGACTATGTAAAGATAGACTAAGCTAAATAGCATTCCGTAATCAAAGAGCTGGCACGAGTCTCAAGATCGCGATCACCCAAACACCGGTTGTTTAGTGATGTTGTAAATCAAATCATCAATTATCGACAAGCGTTTACACTCGTGACGCCGCCATGTAAGCAATACGGACATTAAAACTGCTGCTGCCTTCGTTTACGACCATACAATTTGGGGGAAAATCGATTTTATTCGCTCGATTTTCAATCGATACACGGGTAAAGTCGCTCGTGGTCACGGCTCACGTGTTTGTATTGGGATTTTTTCTCTCACAAGCAAGGAAGTGGTCGACGGATACGGCTCGCACGAGGAAGAGCTGCATGTTACAGGTAAACAACGCGGCCGTAAACTATGTAGGCATAGTTTATTTACAGAGGGCTTACTCGTCAATAGAATTAGGTACTCGATTGATTGGAAATAACATTCAAGACTCATCATAATAATTTTCTTAGAATTTTAGGACTATCTTTTTCGTAGATATAAAGAACAGTATACTAAACGTTTATGTATGAAGGGATTAATGAGAATTTCCAAGTGGAAATCCATTGTCTCTGCCTACTCCTATGGGAAACAGGCGGGTATTTGTTTTTTAAATTAATGTTTGTTTCTTCTCTTTTTACGGCCTTGGGAATGAACAAGTGCCATGAAATTATTTATACACAGATAAGTCCTATAATGTGAGTGAATATTGGAAACTGTTATCCTTAAATATGGTATAATTTTTTCGGGATATAAACTCGAAAATTCGAACCAAACCGCTCAAACAACTACTTCATAATAATGCAAAAATATTTTTGAAGTGAAACTTCTATATAGACGGGGGTTATTAGGATTTATTCTGTCACGAAAAAGCGTTACAGCCGTGTGGAGAGGTGGCATAATTTTAGAGTAGACTATGAATGTTTTTTTGGTTCCGGATCGGATAAAATATGTTTAAATAAAAAATACATTCATTAAAATGTACATAACCTAAGCAAATCTTAATTTGCAGTAAACCTAAATCGAATTGTGTACTGGGACACATACTAGATGTAAAATTTCAACGGACAAGTGGAAAACGAATTGCAATGAACAAGTGGAAAAACGAATGGCAACGGATAAGTGGAAAAACGAATCGCAACGGATAAGTGGAAAAACGAATGGTTTTCAAATTGGACAAGTACATTAACAATCTGCCCGTATAACTTCAAGTCAAAATTTTGTTGTAATTCGTTTTGCCACTTGTCCGTTGCCATTCGTTTTTTCACTTGCCCGTTGCGATTCTTTTTTCCACTTATCCCTTGCCATTCGTTTTTTATCTCTATCAAGTACAGATACAAAGCACAATCGAGCATATCTACTGATGTTATAATAGGCATAAATATACAAGGTTTATACTTTTAGAGAGTTACAATTTATACTTACGTATTTGACTTCTAAGAATATATCATTGTTAATTATTACTAAAACTAAACTTCACACAAAAACAAACAAAATTAAAACCATAGTAAACAAAATCGCTCTCGATTCCGTGGCGACCGAAGTCATCCAGCCGACTGAACTGTGGCCAGAAACCGTCAATTGTATCACATACTTATACGACTAACAAAACACTTACAAATTGATATGTTTATCTACAAAGGCCTATAAATTCATTCATTCCGAGCCCACCCTTTAACTAGGGGATCCACCCTTCTCGTCTAAAGAAAAAAAAACTGCAAAATATTAAAAAAATAATAAAACCAGCTACCCATGCGACGTCCCCTATCATGTATTAACTAAAATTTTGCCCATCTCATACTTCCGGGGAAATGGTCCGTAAAGCTTCCTTCCTTTTGAGATTTAAATTCATATCAGGCATATATTGAAGTTTTATCTACTTTTGTATAAAATATTCAAGAGCTCCTACATCCGCTGCAACCTCTTGTCTGTCAAATAACAATTGAACTTAACTAAATGAAAATTAGAGGAACTTGGAGGAAATTATACTTTTAACATCAAATATCAACATTTTCTACAGTTATAATAGGTACTTAGTCAATACTTTGCGTGCTATAGAGATTAGAAGCATTTGTATTAATTGGGGAAAATGTTGGTAAAATATATGTAATTAAACAAATAAATTGATCCGTGTAAAATTTGTACTTTAGATAGTCGAAAATTTCATATACCTATATAAAATAAAAAGAATAAGCACAACAAAAGCTTGTGAAAATTAATTATTAAGTAACACACATATAGAAATGTCAATTAAATATATCCAAAACGAACACGAGCAGAGCCTTGTGGAAAGCTTTTGTAAAGCTTACCTATGACCAATGAATATATTGAGTACATACGTACGTACTGAGTTAAGAGGTACGTATGATCCACATCTACATAGTTGCTTGATGACCAATGATTAGAAAGGTAGGGCTAAGTGAACTAAATTTGCGAATGATATAATATAGAGTTCTTAGAATCACCAATATTTATTTGATTTATTATGTCCGGGATTCAAAAATATACCTAATTCAATTACATTCCTAGTGGTTTTTACATAGGCATATGTACCTATTACTTGTTAACCTTATTTTCCTGATCATTGTTCATGATCGACTATTGCTTATATATTTAATTTACTCAAAGTGATGGCAATAAAGTGGATTTTACATTATGTACCTAATATTTTATTAATTACCCGCAGCATAGCCAATCTCCAACGATTAACCCCTTTGATATTTTATATTAAAAAAACGAATGATAATAGGGGTGTCCATTTTGAAGTTCGTTGAGAACTGGAACCTGATTACAAATAAAGGAACGTTATGGTTTGATCTAAAATTAAAAGAAACAATGATCTCCCAAATATTTATAATTTTGGTGAAAAAGCCGTTTATGTCGCCCAAAATCAGACAATTTTACTCATTTTTAAAAACTTACCAAATTCTAAAATAATTAACTGTTGAAAGTTTAAACGAATAAGGCTTAATATCCGTAGTGTATTTAAAGCCTGATTTACATTTGCATTAGTTACGTAATTACTTAACGTGCGAATAAGTCCTTATCACCATTTGGACATCTACTTAATTAACAACTTGCATACTTAATTGATTTTTTTTTGTCCAAACGATGATAAGGGCTTATAATTAGACACTTTCGCAATTTGACTAAATAAAATGTAAATTATACTTTATAGAGAAACCGCTGTTACGTGTTGAGAAGTGCAAGTAAATGTTCTGCTTACGCATTAGGTAGGTACGAGTACATTCAAAGTGGAACAACTATCTTAGTCCAGGTCTACTATTACTATGTCGTCAAAATCGCCGGACGCTTTGTAGGTTTACCTGATTTCGGTATTCTCTTAATTCCAATGTCGCGCCTGTAGCACGCCTCTCTATATTTACAAATATTTAAACGAAAACTCGCGAAATAAATGTTTAAATTTTTGGAAGCTTTTCAATATTAATTTTAGCTAACGCCATTTCTGCTAATGGTAATATATAATATAATACCTACCAAATTTTTTCTACTATTATTCTGCCACCACGATATCGGGAAGATATTATCACAATTGAGTAAAGATTGTTAAGCTGTGATATTATGGATTTAGTGGAATACAAATTTTTGACACTATCGCATTGGAAACGTACTTTGAATAGTTAGTAGAATTGGATCCCAGGAAGATATAGATAGGTACAAGTCTCCCGTATGAAGCGTTTTGAGGTATAGGTACCTACCTATATTCAATTCACAAATTCATTGAATTTTTCAATGCACAATTTTTTAACGTTAAAACTTTGTAGATTTATATGTTAATGAAATAAAATACTAAGATAGCTAACTTGTGTAATTTTCATTTTAATAATATAAAATACTATGTAAAAAATGTGAGGAAATTGGGATAATAGTGGAGGATATAGGTATTATAAATCCATGGTAATTTTTGAATTTTCGTCATACTGTCAAGGATCGCCATTGTTAATGCATTTCTTCTATGTAGGCACATGAAATTAAAACAACGTATGCTGTATCTGCAAAGTGAGGAAACAAAATTAAATTTGGTTTCTCAATAGGTATACCAAACATCTCAATAATAGATGTCTTTTAGGTAACCATCAAAGACAAAGGCCAAAATATATTTATATGATAAAATAATAAATTGATAAAAGTTCCATATCACTGCTACTAGACTCAAAGATTGTTTAAAAGAAATCAGTAGAAGCAATAAGATCACGTTTGTTAATTGTCATTTTTAATAACATATTACATTCTTCAACCATGGGGAGAATATTTATTTATTTGGACAACACAACAGTTAACAATCAGTAATTCATTTATATAATGTAGTTTGTAAATTATTACATCTAGATTGAAATCCAAGCGTGCTGACACATCCGTGTTAAAATTATATTTCCGCAAACAAAATTATGTGACTAAAGTCAGTAATAATGATTCAATAAATACTTAAAGCTAGGACATTAGTTTTTGTGTATAGTGTAAGGTAATAGTAATAGATTGAAAGGTGTGATCTTTCAGCATAGACATTATATTTTTTTAAAGCTAAAGGTTTTGCATTAAATATATCTAATTTTTTGTTTTTTAAAGAGAGTTCGTTGTAGACACGACACATTCTTGTCATATGGCCGATTACCAACGAATATAGTTTGAGTTGATTTCTAATATTCTTTTTCATTGACAGGTTTATGTAGGCGCTACTACTACGTAGGCTACTTTCCAAAGTAAATGATAAATAATTATAAATAAATATTTTGACACCGGAAAAATTAAATCCACAGGATACGGATCTGAAGACTACGCGAGTGAATCTGTATTGTGTAACAAATTTGCTGTTATCTACGATCTACCAAACGTTAAGCGCAGAAATTCCGGGAACGAATGAACCAATTTTCATTAACAGTTTCATAATTATGTGTATCTATTTTCAACGGCGAAGTAGAACTTTATTTAGGTTGATCTATTCATGTACGATGAACTTTTTATTTCAGAAAATGACAAAAATCCCCAGCAGAGTAGATTTAGCACCTTTATCAAAGTGAATTGTCTGTCTATGATTTGAAATAACTGCCAAATTTTCTTAAAACTGAAATTTATACGGTATCTAATCATAAATGATTATTCTTACGATTTTTATCTCTCAGTCTACATGAAAATTTATCTGAATAGACTGCTTAACGACTCCTAGATATTTAATGTAAATTTTAAAAAATTAAATAGAAATTTTCGACTATCTTTCAGAATAATATCTTATTGAGTTCAAAATTTATGAATATAAAGGCTAAATCCAGCGCGAAAGGAGCGACGGGACAGCTAGTTGTATTTTTAAATTCCTTATACAATACAACAAACAGTACTTAAAGCTGACGACTAACCTCATGGAAAGTGGTTATCATCGCCTGTGGATATTTGCAACACCAAAGGTGCTGCCGCCTTTGCAGAGGGGACTAGAAATTGACCATTGATGCCGGAACACGACTCAAGGTTGTTATGGCGACATACCTGAGTAGATATAACTATATCTATCTAACCATGCACAAATGTCGGTCTTATAACTAAAAAGCGATCTCTTTCAAACAGCCCAAAGTCATTTCCTTCTTAAAATCTTATACATTTCATCCATCTATCTTTATATAGATAATTCTAAATTTATTTCTTTGTCACTGAATTCCGCATAAACACTTAAACCAATCTTGATGATTTTTTTATGTATATCGAGTGTATATTCCAGGGACCCCGATGGATTAGATTTACAATTGGACCAGGTAGATGGCACCGTTGAACTCCGATTAGTAATGAAGATACAGTTTAAAATACATAAAGTTAAAATAATTTCAATCTATTTGAAACTTTTCGTCATATAGTCTAGAGTTAGACTACCACCTGGCTGTGAGTTGTTTTATCGGCTTCTTAAAGCAAGTTGCCCGGTCCCAGAAATTAGTATCTACTCATTCTTAATCGTTCATCTACGAATAATACCTACCTAATAGGTAATATAGTCAAATGAATATAAAAGCAATGTATACTTACAGAACCAAACTAGAAATATGGCTATTATATTACCCATAATTACTGTATGACACATTTCATCCGCTTTTCTTGTTGCCCAGTTTAGAATAATGAAGTTAGTTTGTGTACCGTATAAAAAAGTAGTTGAACAATTATAACGCATATGAAAATTATCAGTATTGATGAAGGCCATTCCTATAAAAATTAAATATTTTAAATTAACTGCTAGGTAGCTACGACTATGGCTGCATTTAGGTACTTTTTACTTTCTGAATGGAGAAAATCACTACAACGAAACACATTTACCTGACTGAAAAACAAAGCAGACACGCATATTTTTTAATATCTAATCAAAAGTCGAAAAATAAATATCATACCTATCTTGAATTTGAAGATTTATTAATTTTCCATAAGAAACCCCTATTTTACTATCTTTAAGGTTGTTTTTGGAAACAGTAAGTAGCCTATGTGCTTTCTCAAGACCGATATCTTTGCCAAATTTTATTAAAATACGTTGAGCGGTTTATCTGTGCAAAGATAAAAACCCACAGAAATATCTACTATTGCAAATAGATTGTAGGTACTAGTATCCTAGGAAAGAAACGGCTACCTATTTTATCAAAAACGACCCTCAAGAGCGTAAAATATAGGGTGAAAGTTTATATGAAGAATCCATAATTACTCAGGTTTAGGATATAAAAAAATAGGCTTTTGGTAACAAATAAAGAAATAGGTATCCAAAAAATTTTAACATTACAATTACGTTTTTAATTCATCCAGAAATAATAATAACATTAATGTCTGCAAAATCATGGGTAGCTAGTATAATATAATATTTATTATAGGTATATCGAATTACATAGAATTTTACAATAGTAACAAATATTACAGCCAGCAAGAGGGTCACAGTAAGGATACCTATAATTAAGGCCAACACGCCGGCGACATAATTCATATTTTGAAAAGCCTTTGTCTTGTCACAAGAAGGTGATGTAAATAACAAGAAGTACGCCGTTACAAAATTGTACTGAAATTTAAAAAATTACAACTAAATTTAAACTTACAGAAGAGGCGGATACGCTTTCATACATTCTAAGGTCCAGGTTGTAAAAATATCAGTATGATTTTAAGATTGTATTTATTATGTTTGTCAAAATATTACGCTTATTTAGAGACATTTTTCAACTCATTACATTTATTGGCCCAATAATCGCCGTCACCTTTACATAAACTACAGATACCTACTAGTTAATAAAGTTAAAGGTTTATAGGCGATTTAAAAAACCATATTTAAGGAAAAAATGCTTTTTGATATGATAGCTAATTATAAATCAGCATAGATTAGTATGGACAGAAAAGACAGGTATTAATGTGACGACTCCAAATTAATGTGAAATGGTGAAGGAAGTGGTCTGTTCTCTGTTGTGTCTCAAATAGGGTCTGAAACAGTTCAACAGGTTCTAATGCACATTTTAAGTATTAAAATAAAAGTTTAAATTTTGTCCGGGTATCTGTTTTCATTTCAATATCTAGCAGGGTTCAAACAGTGTAGGTAAAAAATATCTATAAAGTCTAACTCCGGGCGCATGAAGTAAAAAGCATATCTAGTCCACTAAATACTCCAAATACTCATAAAAATATATCAGCATAT
Organism: Dendrolimus houi; assembly: GCA_039645545.1. Taxonomy (NCBI): domain Eukaryota; kingdom Metazoa; phylum Arthropoda; class Insecta; order Lepidoptera; family Lasiocampidae; genus Dendrolimus; species Dendrolimus houi. The sequence continues at coordinate 14,409,073 of CM077125.1, read as the reverse complement.
AATACAATTTCATATGTAAGTAAATTTTATGTTGTTAATATAGTAATATTTATAATATGTTCGCTTTTAGGCTACTGGTATAACCAAGTATGATTATATTATCCGGACATAGGTACTTGCCTACCTACTTACGATTTTCCGGACATACTTACCTACCTATCTATACGCATTTCTTGATTTTATAATATGTAGGGCGTTATTCGCCTAAGGTGGCAGATATCCACGACAGAATATAATTTTTACCGTCAGATGGAGTGTTCCTTTTTCTAATAACCGAGAAGGTAGAATGCCATAAATACATACCAAAAACCAAGTATTTTGTGATAAATTTTAAATTGCTAAATTAAACAAATCCAAATTTTCGTCTTACCAAATACAACAAACCAAATATTATTACGCCAGCTTTGAGCGATATACAGAAACAGCATTTCTCTGGAAGACCCATTTTTCCTTAGTTAGGTATATAAAAATATTGTATTACAAAAATAAAAACAAAACTAAAAAAAATAGAGAGTAACCTCCATCTTTGTTCTAAACAATAAAATATTTTCATCACATAGAAAATCAGTTTTTAAGTTTAAAACTTCAAAAGTTGTGTGTCTATTCATATTGAAAATATTTTAAATAACTATTTACACTACTCATGATTATGTCAATAAAAAAAGAATGCCCAAATTTTGGCTCGTTAAAATTTACGTTAAAACTGTGTGTTAAGCCGATTTCCATTAAAGAAACTGCCACAAGGTTTCAAGATGAGATAGATGTAAATTTTAAAAAAATACGTGGAGAAAATCTCGATTCTAATCATCGAGGAAATATTCAAGGACTTGAATATTAATATGACACAAACGGCGTCGCGGATTTTAGATTGTATTATGTAAATTTAGAACTTTTGTAATTATTTCATCTTGTCAGTTCTATTTCAGCCAGCGTCATTCGATATCTAATATGTTACTTTTTGGTCCAAATTTTTAGTTTTACAAAATATACCACGTAAAATACATTCGTTTTTTCGATCCACGTTTAATTATGTAACAATTTTTTCATAAAATTTAACTATGAAATAAAGAGTAAAGACTTTTTGGCCTCTTTGGACTGGTGATAAAAGCGTTGGTCTGCCTAGTCTGCTGGAAGGCAGAGGTACCGTATTCTATTTCCGGTTGGATAATTTATTATAAACGAACTTTCTGTTATATAATCTAGTATGTCTATGATTGGCTTCAGAGCTGACCGTTGTAAAAAAAATATGCACATAAAACAGGAGTAGAAATATGCTAACTGGGAAATAGGCAGACGATTCACCTAATAAAGAATACTTACCGTCGCATATAAACGTTTGTAATACCAGGGGCGAAGCCAACGCGTTGCTAACCTTTAGGGCAGAGGCGTAGCTACCGACGTATCAGCCGTATCAATGATACGGGGCCCCAAGGCTACAGGGGCCCCGAAACTGTGTAAGCAAAAATTCTTAAAATATTCACAACTAGAGTTAGCCCCGCGGCTGCGCCACGGGTCAACCTCTAGTGCATACTTCTTGTTTAAAGAGGTTACAGGTTATATTGTATCAAATTTTTATGTTGGTGTTATTTTCGTCGAAAGATTCACCTCATTTTATATCGCAAACTATGCCATCCCCGGATGAAAAGTATCTATGCCCATTTTTTATGTATTAAAACTACATAATAATAAGTACACCAAAATTCGTCAAAATCAACCAATTCGACGAAATCGACCAGTTCGACCAATTTGACGAAATCAATCAGTTCGAACAATTCGACGAAATCGACCAGTTCGACTAATTCGATGAAATCGACCAGTTCAACCAAATCGACCAGTTCGACCAAATCGACCAATGCGACGAAATTTACAAGTTTGACCAATTTGACGAAATCGACCAGTTAGACCAATTCGACAAAATCGACCAGTTCGCCAAATCAACGAAATCGACCAGTTCGACCAATTCGATAAAATCGACGAATTCGACCAAATCGACGTATTCGACCAAACCTACGTAATCGACGAAATCGACCAGTTCAACCAAATCGATGAAATCGACCAGTTCGATCAATTCGACGAAATCGAACAAATCGACCAATTTGACCAAAGCGAAAAAGTCGACCAGTTCGACCAATTCCACGAAATCGACTAGTACGACCAATCAGGTAAATCGACCAATACGTCCAAATCGACCAATTTGGCCACATCGAGCAAAAAACCTATCCTACTTTCTGAGATAACGTTTAAATAAATCTATCCCAAAACTTATCCCATTATCCGGGATGAAAAGTATCCCTCGTTGACCCTCGGTATTAAAATTACATATATACCGATTTGTCTGAGATTCGGTATATATGTAATTTTTATACCGAGGGTGGACAAGGGATATTTTTCATCCCGGATAATGAGATAGGTTTATGTAAAGGTTATCCCAAAAAGTGGGATAGGTTTTTTGGCCGATGTGGCCGATTTCGTCGAATTGGTCGATTTTGTCGGTTTGGTCGATTTGCTCGAACTGGTCGATTTAGTCGAATTGGTCGATATCGTCGATTTGGTCAAACTGGTCGATTTAGTCGAACTGGTTGATATCGTCGAATTGGTCGATTTCGTCGATTTGGTCCAACTGGTCGATTTCGTCGAATTAGTCTTTTTGGTATACATAATGTAGTTTTAATACATAGAAAATGATCCTAGATACTTTTCATCCGGGGATGGGAGAGTTTGCGATATAAAATGAAGGGAATCTTTCGGGGCAAATAGCAGTAACATAAAAATTTTATATAATGTAACCTGTGATGTAACCTCTTTAAACAAGAAGCATGCACTAGAGGTTGAGCCGCGGCGAAGCCGCGGGGTAAACTCTAGTCTATATATAATTATTTTAATTCAATTCGAGCATTTTTGGTTCTTTTATAAAAAAAAACTTTACCCTTCCTTTGGGCCCCCTAACACGTTTGATACGGGGTCCATCTAATGTCAGCTACGCCACTGCTTTAGGATAAATAGTTATGGTAGGGGTAGGATAAAGAGGATGAGAAAATCGGAAATCTCACTCATTGTATGTAAGTATGGTTAGCTCAAGGTTAACCTTTTAACGCCGATATTCTGTGAAAGCGTGGTATCACACCAATCTAGCTGGCACTAAGAACTGTATTAAAGATAATGATCCCACAGGCTTCTACCACGTCATATAAAAAGAATCTGATATAAAATAGTATACAAAATCACACTCCTAACTGAAGGATGAGAGTGATAAATCATACAGCTTATCCGAGCGACGCCTTTGGTAGTCTGTAATATTGCCGCATTAGATTATTATAATACCAAAGTGCTATGGTAACGAGTATAGCAGTAAAGGCATGAAATCCGACAAATCGAATACGTAGCTCGGTCCCCAGACAAGCACGCGCGGCGATCATAGCTTAAGCTGCATATTCGTAATAAATCTTAACTTTTTATGTACCATTAAAACTTTTTATTAGTTATTAACACGTGTTAAACGGTTACAAGACTAAAACATTTGTAGAAAGCTTCAGTCATTAACGACTGAGTGTGATACTTGTAAATGCTTTCTTTTTTTTATATTATGCTTTATCAATTGGTGACAGATAGATACAACCAATTCGAATTAATACCATCAATGTTATTAATATTATTATTTTGTTCAGGTATATGGTTGACTAAAATGGAATGTTTTTTCTGCACGCAGAGCCCGATGATGGTCCATCATTCATTCTTGATTGGCGATTGAATTCATCGTTCTACTCTTTTAAATATAGGTAGGTACCAGTGGCAAGGAGTAAAATTATGATCAGGGTAAGCCAGGAAACCACCGTTGCTATTAGTCCGATAAGTGTCTGAAAGCTTAAGGGTAATAATATGTAAATCCAGCAATGTGGCACGTTAAGTTAGGCACTCTACATTACGCTGAAATAAACGCGTAAATGCCAATGAATTCATAGCGTATTTTAACCTATTGGTCGCAGTGTTATTGCTTTAGATATTAAAATAATGAATGGATGTCATTGGGACTTTTTCAAGGTAGGCCAATGGGAATCGGGTTATATAAAAATCTCACCACTAATCCTATGTCCTAAAAACCTATGTCACAAGTAAGAAAGTTGTGAACATGTCTAACCATTCATTTAAGTTAAATAAACCATCAAATTAAATACCTATAAACTAGAGAGGTCATGAAATAGAATTTTTTATATACAATCAAGTTCGTATCCATACTTTAAAAATATTCTAGGATAGGTACATCGGGAGATACGAATCTTAAACTCACCCTGAAGAAGCGGAAGGGAATACTTATTTAATATAGTATGCAATATAAAATTTAAAAAGAAAATATTTTTATTGAATCCTAGTGAATATACACAAAGTCCACTTTTTACATTCACGTTTTGAAATTGCCATAAAAGAAATTTTATTATTTGTAATAAGTACTATTACTTTACACAATATCAAATTTACATTAATAACCGACGTTAATCAATTATTCGTTTCAAACAGTCATCGACTTTTAAATTGCAATAAAATGCACAAGCGGCAGTCGATGTATTTATTGCCTCAAAGTTGTAAAACGATATTACACGCCATAATGACGTGTGTTATTGGCATTTATTTCAACCATTCACCATCAATTACCACTTATTCAGTTTATGATTACTGTTTAATTAAAAACAAATTAGCTACACAATATTAACATAATACATACGCTTTACAATGTGACGACTAAACCGATATACGATGTCTTAACATTATCATAGCCGCCATAAACATAACATAGCAGAGAATATACGCATATTTTGCTGTTTGCCAGAACACGCGGAATTGGTCCTGTTACCGCTTTCCTAGGCCTGAAATAAGGTGAAGGTAGGAACACGGAAGAGTTATATGGGCTGTTCATATACTTATCGAACGTTCGTTTGCCTTACTATCGGTTAAAATTTGACATAAGCTCCATACAAGTACCTAATGTCAAAATTCAACTGATGGTAAGGCAATTGAATGAATAGTAAGATTTAGAAACCCGCCATTGGTGGGTATCCCTAACTCGGTTGGTCACCACTAACCACTCTAACTTGGCGAATTCCACGAGCCCCCACCGCGCTTACCCTACGATTCCCCCGCGATGAATAGTGGCAGCCGAATTTCCCCTCGTTAGAGAGCAAAGGTATTGTTGTGCTGTTTTAATGTTTTCAAACTCGTTCGTATCTAGTTTAAAATGAACAAAAGAATACCTACTGGTAGTTATTATGCAGTGCAGAGCAGTGCGTCCTACCCATCATGATATACGGTGCCAAGACATGGACACTGAGAGCGGGACTGGTCCGCAAATCAGAGTCCTCAGCGGGATATGGACCGAGCTATGTTAGGTGTTTCTCTTATGGATAAAATCCGAAATGAGGACATCCGTAATAGAATGAAGGTAGCCGACATAGCTCGCAAAATTAGCAAGTTGAAGTGGCAGTGGGCCGGTCACTTCTGTCGCAGGACCGACGGCCGATGGAGTAAACGAGTCCTGGAGTGGAGACGTTGTGTAGGACGCCCGCCAGCCCGGTGGACTGACGACCTGCGCAAGATCGCCGGCAGGGGCTGGATGAGGAAGACCGGAGACCGGGATATGTGGCGCGTACTTGGGGAGGCTTACGTCCAGCAGTAGACTAAGATTGGCTGAAGTAGAAGAAGAAGTCATTATGCAAGAAATATTTAGATAAATAAAAACGTGTGCGTCTCGGAACGTCCCACAGAAGTGATAACTTAAACTAATCTAAGTTGAACTATTTAATATTGAAATTGTTTAACTTGAGAGAAGCTTAGGTCATTACTTAAATTTTATGTATATAGCGCGTGGTTTAGAGTGAGAGAGGAGGAGCCTGCCTACCGCTGCCGTATACGTGAGAGAAAGGGAAGCCAGACAGACTGGCGCCGTAACGCGTTACGCAACGAAGCGGTTTACCCTACTATAAGAAGTTATCACTTCAAAAATCTCAAACGTTTAATTAAATATATATATTTAAATTGTATAATAAATTGTTTCGTAAAGGTGCTAAACGTCCACTGTTTTGTTTATCTGCATACGCAACTATAAAAAGTCCAAATAAATTCAATTCAACAATCAATCCTATTGTCCAAAACAATAACTGTCCAAATAAAATCTATCTATAATATTATAAAATTCTAAACATGCCGAGTCTGTATATTGAAGCTATTTAAAAAAAAATTGAATACACTATATAAACGATGGAAAACATGATGGATTTTTTTTTATTTCTTGTCTGTTTATCAGTTGTTATGATAAACTAAATAAAAATAAATAAAAATGTTGTTTATGTTTTCACGTAAGAACTACGAAGTCGACAGCAAGTTCTTAGACTCAAAATCTGCGCTACTTTTTATCCTGGGAATCCTATGGGAGTTTTTTCTAGCAATTATTTTAAATGACCAAATTGAAAATTAAATTGGAATTCTGATGTGATTTTTCACCGATCGATAGCAAAATTTATGTAATAAAATGCGTCATACTTTTTATTAAGGGGAATACTGCGGGAATTTTCCTGGGAGCGGTTCGAAGTTGTTTGAGTGCATAAAATAAGCTTATTCCGAGACAGTTTTCCCTAAAACGATGACAAAGCTTATATCATTTTTTTAAATACTGCGATACTTTGTGTCCCAGGAATTCCGCGGCTACTTCAAGATACGCGTGGACGAAGTCGCGGGCATATCCTAGTAATAAATAAGTGTAAAAACTTCAACTTATATTAAACGATACTTAATTTAACTAAGTACCTAGGTATAACTAGATAAATAGTTAATAATTGTATAAAAGTAATATTTGTTAATTTCCTTATAAATCTTGAGCTTTCTTGCATTTAGATCTTAAGGTAGCAGATAGATACAACTATTATTTTTTATTACAGATATTATTTGTAAATTAATCGTCATGATTATAATACAGCTTTCTAGCATTAACTGTTATTAATTTATTAAGTGTAGATCGTTTTAAATAAGGTACCTATTACTATATTGCCTGAGATAGTCCAACCAAAGGACAATGGAAAGTGGTCTCCACCGTCTATGGTCATTTGGAACGCTAGGGGCCTGGCTAACGCTTTGCCGACCTCGGAGAAATTTTAGAACGCTCTTCTAATGCGGACATAACAACACGCTCTATACAATAAATCCTTTCCCTAAATTAAGGTGGTATATAATAAGCGAAAGAGAGCCCGAATCTATATTTAGGCATCGGATACCCTCTATATCTACCTCGTTTTACATATACATACAGTAATTTTCTGTAGCTTGTGTAATAACTTGTAATAATAAATAGTAATCTGTATATCTTAACTTTTTAAGCAATCACACTCAATTAAAATTCACAAAATTGAACTATCACGTTTTTCTACATTTTTCCTGTTTCGAATCCGTTTACAATAAACATTTATATACCTACTTGTATGCATTTATATAACCTATAGCATGGAAGAATTTGATGTATGGAGGGAATGCTCAACGTTCTCATGTAGTCTTGCCTTCATTGTTGCACCACACGACACGCACCAGACCGTATAAATTTTCGTCTGATTTATTTATTACTCGTTCAAAATGTCAACAATGAAACATTTTAAAAGTGAAACGAAAAGGATTCTGCGCAAAAGGGTGTCCGAGCATTATGACCACCCTGTTATGCAAATGAGTACGCTGAAACCGAAAGTATAAATGTAGCCTAACAATGCCCAAAGCTTGCGTAACCTTTACATAAATTATATCGATACGCATTAGGCAAATTGCTAAACCAGTTTATTGAGAAAAAGGTTTCCGAATAACACAATACAAGTCCACTCCTAAAAAATTCAACAACTAATTATTATTCTTCATTATTCAACTTGGGCTCGTTAGAAAGAGGGTGTAATTTACATAATTCCCAAATCACTTTCTTGTTAAAATATTTTGGGCTTTGCGGTAAATGTTACTTTCGTTTTAGTAGACCCTGGAGTTTATTCAAATGTCTCGAGTAACAATGTGGAATTCGTTCGAAGCAGTATATTGCGTGATGTTCGATAATTTAGATGCCAAGCTATTTCAGTGCAGGCTTCGAATGGGCGTGAAAAGCTCTCATAAAGGGCGATCGTGTTGTACATACTCGATAAGTACGTTAACAGTTGCCGTGATTTATATAGAGGTACTTTCATGTTACAGGATAGTTAAGCTTTTAGTGGCATGATAGTGGGGTTCATTTGAGTGTATTTGACGATTTGTTTATCGACAACGCGCCTCGGCGTCGACAGCTCAGGAAGTCGACATAGCCTCCGCCTATGTAGCCTACCTCACATATTTTATGTGCAAGTAAGTGTAACTTTTAGTATCTTATTTGTAGCTTTTCAGATGTGTCATCTCCCAGTCAAAACTATTGAATCTGGTAGGTAACTAAAGTACGTATACGTATAAAAAATATATCAAACATGTCGTAGAAAATATATTGCAAATTGATAATAATAAAAAACATAAAAGTTTCTTTGGACTTTATCTCTTTTTGCCGGGGCTCTGAATATAATCAGATTTTCACGAACATTAGTGGATACACCTGTAGGTAAGTACCTACTTTAGTCATCAGATTGGAACATAGAATAAAAGATTGAAACTTGCAATAAATTTAAATCCTGGAAACAACAAGACATCCTTTGGAAATTAGAAACGAAGTCTACATTACTATTTTATTTTTACAAAGCCACTCGGGAAACTCCTTCCAATAAATGTATCTAAACATTTTTTATATTCGATTGTAATAATAGAACGTCCTCTTCAGCTCGCGACTCCTGAAATTTTCAATACTTTATCGAGACCGTTCAAGAGGATTGAAAGAAGTCTCGCGTGACCAAAGGGCTGGCCTATGTATTTAGGACAACGGATTAACGTTGCCATATAACGTGGGAATGCGGCCAGCATTTTAGAAATACTCCCCACCGACAGCGACCTGGACTACATTTTTTTACTTGTGAATATATTTATATATATATTTTTTTTGTAGTTTAGATTAATTTTTAAGATAGTTTATAATTTAGTTTTAGTTTAGTTTATTTTTGAAAATTGTATTTATTATCTAATTAATTAATTGGTTTCTATATAATACAGATATGAGAAGCGATTTCCAAACCCCTCTCATTTTTTTTACAATGTATGTTCTTGTTAAGCAAATACCTTCACGAGTAAGACACACTTCTCTACCCGACTCTGCTTTAAGGAATGAACATAATTGCTAGGTATTAGATGCTAAATAGTGTGTGATCTACGGGTATGACCTTCATGAAAATGTCACTGAAGCAACCACAACATAGCTAACTCAATCAAAGATGGCGTCAAAACCGCACGCATTTATACAGCTGGGGGACTGTCATAAAACAGAATTACTCGGACGGATCACAGGCTGTCTCGGCCATGATTACTGTGAATCAACATAAATCAAACCCTCAGTGGCCCGCAGCCCGTCTCTAATTGCACTACATATCTCTAGTTGGTATAATAAATCAAACATTTTGTGTGTGTGTGCGGGCACAATTTTTTATAGGTTGGTTTTGGACGTCCAATAAATCGCAAATGAAAACTTTTCTGTGGATTAACGACGCGGTTTTATATTAGAAAAATGAGGAATCATTTTTTTCAAATGTGACTTTTCAGTTTTAGTAGTCATAAAATAATATTATTTATTATACTATCTATATCTCTGCCAGCATTGAAATAATTACAGTAGTGAATGGAATATGATGGCATTATAATTATACCTACCTACTTACTATCACAAAACGTTTTGACGTTCGACATAAGGACATCCGTGCAGAAACGGAAAAAGAATACAATTTCCTGTGACCGGTCGGCCTGTTATAAGAGGAGACAAAACAACCCACAGACAGATATTTGCCCGTCTGGATGTCGACCACCCCTGGCTTAGAGTATGGCGCCGTATCAACTTTGATATGTGTTACGGCATTAGTGGCCAGGTTCCAATCTCCCTTAAGAGAACAGCAGCGCATTGGTAGCACCTTTGGTATTGCTAGTGTTCTTATACGATGGTAATCGTTTTCCACCAGGTGGGCTGTTTGCCTGTCCGCTAAACTCATGCAATAATAAAGTACAAAATGTTAGGGTCTGTGTCTCGCGGAAAATATTCAATTTTCTAGAGTAAAAAGCATCGTATGGTTATCCCTATTATAGAAAACTTGTATTATTTCGTTAATCCATCTATCACAGTAAATAGATTACATATCTACTAACCATAGTTACTGTAATTTCACACTTACAAACGCATTTGAGAGTAAATCAATATAAGTAATTGTCTCTTGCTGAGAAAGTAATAAATGGCTATTGATGTAGATAATAAATACTCATAATGCGTATCTACCACAGAGATCTACGGCGGACGTACTATGTCACTGTCTATTTACTTACCGAATAAACTTTCAAATGATAGACAATTATAAATTGTAGATAATAGGTAGGTAGATACATATGAGACCGCAAAAGTTCCGGGTTCGATTTCTAATAGGTTGAATCTTGAAAATATATTTTTCTGTATTTATCCGTAGGTGTGTGTTCAAGTTGACTCCATAAGTCTTTGGATCTTCGCTAATATAAAGCATCTACTTTTAATCCGGAAATTAATATATTATAGATATTCTTGATAATAAGTTTATATCGAAGGCTATCAAAAGATACAAAAGAACAGCAATTCTCATATTAAATTACGTCTTAGTAACATCAATTATGAATAAGGATTAGATAGACATTTATTTAAATTGCAGTTACCCTATATTACTACATATAAAACTATCAATTTATTTAACTGCAGCTATTATAGTCGGGGCTTGCAGACTACGACCTCTGCCATCGAAGCTTCCATACCGTAAATAAGTCTGGCATTTTGAGAACCTCGCCTAGTATTTTACGTGCATTGGTAAATACTTAGGTACAATGCGAAAATAAACCCTACTGGATTCCGAATGTTCTAAATAAAGGTCACCACATATCGTAAAATTTACTTTATTGTGTATGTAGAACGGTCCTTTATCGGTTGAAAGCGTTTCGTGATATGTGTGTGCAGTCGCGCAGTGCCGGTCATGGCGACTCACGATTCGAAAACAGATTTATGATCAGCAACGATAACGGGCTCACGATAAAAAAAATGCCATTTCAAAGAGGAATAGTACCTACTTTAAGATTCCTACACATAGAGTTTAAACAACGACGCGATTTGAGCGATAATTTGACGAATTTTCTATTTTCTTATCTTGACCTTAAGAAGTCAAGATACGAATTATAAAAAATTCGTTATTCAAAGACGTTAATTTAAGAATTAAGGTAGTTGAATAAGAAATCAACTATGTTTCTTTTTTCATAAAAATAAGTAACATAATTCTTACAAGGTATTTCAAAATTTTCAGAATAGTTAAAATTATTTGGGTTCGGCACAATATCTTTTTTCCTTCCACACTCCTCTATCCAATTTAAGCAGTACCTAATTAAAATAATTTTTATAATCATATTTAAAGTGCTATATTTATACAATGTCTAATTATTAATGGTTGTTATTAAAATGTCTGTCTGTCTGAATTTTTGTCTCGAATAAGCTACGAAATGACTTCAAAACCGCTTAACGGATTTCAATGAAAAATACATAAGGTATTAAATCAGACTTTTTATTATAAACAGTTATAACTAATTCATTTGATAGACACTTCACAGTCATTTAATTAACAACTGGTTATTGAGTTTGAGTTTGAGAAGGTACTCGGGGTATCATATTTTATCGAAATAAACGTGTGACACGAATTTCGTTCGTGGCGATTGAGTAATTATGCAAGTACCGGTTGATAACTGTTAGTCACGATATGAGATTGCCGGTGTGTAAAATACGAAAGTCATTTAGGCATTTTTTTTTAAACCAACTAATTACGTTGCAGCCATATTATTCTATATAGGTATCACTTTAAACAATTTGATCACCGTTCTATTGTATCGATAAAAAATTACTTTAATTGTAGATACGTAGGTATCTACCTATATGCTCAACGCTATTGTTTTTACTTATGACACTATTTATAATAATAATATAATAACAGCTCATAAATCTCCCACTGCTGGACTCGGGCCTCCCATTATAGGGGAATATAGTAAATCTATTTATCTAATTAAAAGTCTTAATTTCTGCTGTCAATCGTTTTAAAATTTCTATGCGCAATTTTGAAGTTACAACTCTCAATCATATTTTATCGACATTAGCTTATTTTCCCATTCACTTCTTCCTTATTACATTTCACGGATGATCTTAAGCCTTTTTATAGGTACCTTCTACAATGCTTCGTTTATGTAAGCATCAAATTGCTTTAATAGTAGATAAATATCTATATTATATGCATCTCCTTTAACAAAAGTACATACAGTAACTAATATCCGGTTCATTCCAAAAGCAATTCAACAGTAAAAAGACGTACGTTTGTATCTACTTACCCTAATTTCCGAATAACTTTACAACCATTTAATTATTAGTATCAATAGAGTGATAGGTATTTAGTATACATACACATCATCATGCTTGTTTCCCATGGGGGTAGGCAGAGATTATGGATATCCACTTACGAACACGATATTGACAAATAACTTTTGCTTCATCTACTTTTATTATTTTTTTCATACATGCACGTTTATTTGAGACCCTTTTTACCTAATCACTCTTTAACACTTCTGGAATTTATCATGGTACGTCGCTGTTGACCAGCGTCACAATGCTGTCATATAAATACTTGTTTTGTTATTCTACTTTCATATTTAGTAAAAAAAAATATTGCAGGATTTCAGCAGACAGGCAGACGGCCCACTTGATGGAAAGCGGTTACCATCGCCTATGGATATTTGCAAACCCAAAGGTGCTACAAATGCGCTGTTGCTCTCTTAAGGGAGACTGGAACCTGGTCACTAATGCCGGAACACAACTCAAGGTTCTTATGGTGGCATACTTTAGATCAGGGTGGTAGCCATCCAGTCGGGCAAATGCCCTACCACCTGGCTGTGGGTTGTTTTCTCGCCTCTTACGACAGGCCGCCCGGCCGCAGGAAATTATATTCTTTCTCCGTTCCTGCACGGATAAAATTTACATTGAATAATGTAAAAAAAAACATGTTTAATTATTGTATATTCTTGTGTGTAGTATTGTTAAACTTAGTAATAATAAAATGTTTGGTTTTATATTAAGATCTAAACTTGAAACAAAATGTCATCAAGTTTTTATTGTAGATATTCAATAGCTTATAGACATAAATAATATAAAATATCATTTTGTATAAAAAACCAAATTTATATACACTAAGACTACACGCGACTTTTGCTCGCACAAATTTTAATATATTTAATAATTCCAAGTTCCATCGGACTTCTATTTTGATCTCTAAAACTTTACTTTGAAATAAAATTCTTGTACCTATTTTAATTTATTCAATGTCGTTTACAGTTCGGCCAGTAAATATAAATGAAAAAGCCCCTAAATGATATATGATTAGATGGCGCTTCAAGTTATTTTTCTCTCTTTCTTCGATACAAAAACATAATTAAAATTTTCATCCAACGTTTCATTATTTCAAAATTTTTTTTAGACGAAACCAGACAAAATTAAAGTTTACACCAGATTTAAGTTTCCATAGATGTTATGCACGTAAAATTACGATGAATTTACACTACAGACGTACCTACCTATATAATATAATGGTCCTATTCATCAAGTCAAAGTAGATATAATATAGTTCCCGGCAGTCCAACGCGCCCCCGAATTTGATTGCAGTTGTAAAATATTTATCTTGTTGCTAAATTTTAACATTTTTATCAAGATTAAAAAATGTTATAACCTTTAACTAAAATGAATAAAAATGAATGCTTATTCTCTATTCATAACGCTTCAATGGCATATTAGTTTGTAGTTACTAAGACAGCATATTGTTGATATTTGACATGATTATAATTCTGTGATGATTATACGAAAACATATATATAAAAAGTATGAATAACTACTGTTTGCGTTAATAAGTTTGCGAAACTGATTATCGCGAATTTATTAACGCGATTTATTTAGTATACAGCTGCCATGTACGGTATATTTCCTGCACACATTATTGTCTGCAACCACGTTTTTATAAAACTCGTGCTAGTCCATTCATTTTTGACTACAATATGACAGTTATACATCGATCAATTATTCACTTTAGCTTTTGAAAACTTATTTGAAATAATGAAATTCGCATGAAATCAGGAAGTTTGATTCAAACAAAGCTCATAGCAACATTAACATAATTTAACACTTAAAATGTGTTAACTCATAAAATTTTGAAATAAATTTAACGCAGCATTGTTCATACTTCATAAAATAAGAAAATCCAATTGTTGTTTTTTGTTGTGTTTAATTAATGTTTACGCATCTTTTATTGAATATTATATAGTTTTTTTTACGATCAAACAGAAGTTTTTTTCACTTTTTGTGCCGTTAATCAACGGACTTGTGGTAGAATAGTGGAACATGTAACTAAAAACGCGTCTTAAATGTACCTATAAATTATAATTATAGCACAGTTGTTGTTGAGTTCTTAGTTAAAAGGACCACTCGAAAGACGAACATGCTTTGGCAATGCATATTGAAAAGAATTTGCGTTTTAACGATAACAAATTATCACAATGCAACATTGCATCAAAATCCGTCGAATAGTTTCTGTAAATGAGTAGGTAACAACACAGATATAAAACTGATGACAATGACTTTTAGAAAGAAAGAAAATCATTTATTTGGTAAGAACACATTGAGAGACATATATTCTATATTAGCAAAAAATATAACATTATTTTTTATGTGGTAGATTCATGCTTGAATCATTATCTTGCTTACAGCTCTTACTCGGTGTGATACCATGCTCTCATAGAATATTGGCGTGAAACGGATAGCCTTGAGCTAATCGTGTTTCGTGCGATGAGTTGAAAGTTTCGATTTTTCCCTTCCCTATACCATCCTCCTATTCCAATTCCATATCCCATTCCTCCTCTCTAATCCTTCTATCTCATTCTTATCCTATCCTAAAGGCTGGCAACGCGTTGGTTTTGCCCCTGGTGTTGCAAACGTCTATATGCGACGTGGATGACTTTCCATGAGCTGGGCCCTCTTCTAGTTTTGCAATAAAAAATTATTAAATACATAACAAAACAATGACTCGCGATGGTACCAAATGAATGCAGTTCAGCAAATGCCAGACACAAGTGCCTGACATTGGTTTTCAACTATATATAGGTAGATATATAAGACAACATCGCTAGTTACCGTGTTACAAATAAAATAATTTATTATAATTAGTCATATGTTGTCTAGTAGTGTTAACAATGCTCTATCAGAACCTGACCACCACAGTATATAAGGGTTATTAACTGTTATTATTTCTTTAGAATTGCTTTAAGGTAGATGAAGGCATCTACTTATTTTAGGTAAATATCAATGGGTACGTTTTGTGTGAAAGTATCTAATTAAAATATTTGACTATACTTAGATCACGGGTCATAACAATAGAAACTGCTTCATAAAATCCTATCATTTTACCAACCTATCCTATATTATTATCATATTCATCATTCGCGCGATCTTGAAAATGTCGATAAATGGAGAAAAAAGTAGGTACCTAGCTGGGATATGATTACCATAAACAATTATAAGAAGCAGTTACGTATACTCAATCGGAGCTTAAAATATAAAAGAATATTAATTTAAAAATATGAATGATTGAGTAAATGAAAATATTATATTATAATAATAAAAATTAAAATTAGTTTCTTAAAAACTAGGTTACTAGTAGGTTAAATAAAGTGCAGTCTTATCGATTAATGTGATCTCTTTCAGGCCAAAATATCTTCAGTAAGAAAACGGTATAATAAAATTATAGGGTACCTGGACTGTCCATACCATACATGCATGGACTCGCCCTATACGTCTTTATGGTAACATAAAGCATACATCTAAATCTAAGGAGAAAAGCAATTTTCATTGGTAGACACAAACAACCTGATGAAATGTGGTCATAGCCGCATTATTCCAAAAATCGCCTCCTGTTTCTTATGTAGGTAAAATATATGATTTAGTGATTTTCATTTGCCGATTGCTAGAATTATGTAAAAAGATAATGAAACATAATTACAATTAAAAAATCTATTCTGGTTAATGATATTTAAAATAAAAAATATGAATTGTGTCACATGTCTTTAGATAGAGTTTTATTTCTTTTAATTTGGTTTACGTAACACGGGGTTCACCGAAAAAAGAATAAAACAAAAGATAGAAAGAAAGGTTCATATGAAATTGCTAAAATACGACTAAATGGGTAATTATACTACTTATAATAAATTCCAACAGACTGATAAAAATGTTACATTACTAATTAGTATTAAACAATGTAACGGGGTTTTAAAAATCTTTACAACAATCCTTTGAAACGTTATAAAAACTACTCACTAGTAATCCATAAATCTCCTAATTCTTCTGGCACGTGACTCAGAGTCATAATAACAATGTAGAATTAGAAACATGTAATATGCTTGTACACTGCAAAAATCAATGTTCTAGCACGACCGATAAGAGGGCAGTTGTAATAAACATGTGATCGCGGCCGCGGCGTGATAATGATTTCCCATGGAAAATGGTGAAATTGCCTTAGTTATCGATGCGGTGTTACACTCGACTTTTTCGATTTAAATTCAAACTCGATAATAGGATTGGACCGCCATCTTTGTCCAGCGTGCGTAAGCGCCTGCGCGCCGCGAGCACCGCGAAATTACAGGCCGCGCGCGCTCGACCGCTCGCGCGTTTAAAAATAAAATAAAGTTAAAACAACGTCATATTGTGCACGTGTGAGTGCGAGGGCCGGTATTTATTTATAGTCTAGTAGCTATGTAAATATAACGAACAACCGAGTCCGGTTCAGCAATGCATGTGGTTTGCGAAACGTCTTAATTTGAACGGCATCGATACGTGCGGCTTGCTTACTATGGCTATAGAGCCCAATGACGCATTGTTGAGTCGGCCTTCGACCCAACTCAATAACACAAAAGCGGGATCATAAATTCTTATTCTATACCTAAAATATTTTCTTTCTTATAATTAAGTAACATGTAACAATCGGCATGTAGTTTCTTCTTAATTAAATAAGTGCATACCTACTACGCCGTAGCATCTACGTAACGTGTTGTCCAAAAAAACAATTTTATTCGGGTAACTAATTCGCTGCACATTAATTAACTCAAGAAAATATTTCTTTTTATGCATGAGCATAATTTATCACACGCAGCGTTACGGGAATGTGGTGCCCATTTAAAATATAAAACTAAAACATTATCTACGTTATATTACCAAGGTATATTTTAACCTTAATAAAGCGTATTAATTGGGCATTATTATGTTAAAAGCCCAGTGCCCTACATCAAAAAGCTTTTTTATGTACTTAATAAATAATAACCTTGATTAATTATGATTTCAAGGGAAGAATTCATGTCAATTAGTTCTGCATTACAACTTTCATTTCATTATTACGGAACCATGACAATAAAATATGTAGGTAGGTATATTACCTACTATGGCTTTGACTATGAATTTGTCTACGTAAACTCGGACTCTATAGCACGCACTTTCTTCTTGTTACCTTTCCAAAATAAAACATAATGCTGATACCAGATGGATCGATTAAATCAATTTGGTTGCAAGGGATAGAACTGAAAGGCCACAGGGTATTCAATGACAATGAATGATTCAAGTTTATGTTTATATGGATAACTTTGGTCTCTGCAGCCAAATTGAAAGACAGAAATGAACTGTCTAATATTGGCTTAACCGAGCCGTAGAGGTGTCAAACGTTTATTTAGCAAACGCGCACTTTCAAACCAATCTTTTTAGCACCACTAGCTTGAGTTTTTTCAAGCTTTTCCACGTAATAGTTCAACAAAGAGAAACACACTCTTCACGATTTTGGACCTAGGTACGATCTCCACATTTTGATATACGTATATATTGACTTAGGTGAAAAGTGAGTAAGAAAAATTATTATGATTTTTGACGACCTGTTTAGTAGTATCGTAGTTTAGTGCCTAGACTTTTACATCCCTCACTTACATTTATGTTGGCCACCCCTAAGTCTAGCAATTTCACTACACTATTGTGTAGCGTTATTATAGAATATTTACACCCCATGTCAGATGTCAAGCAAATTGACCTAGATGCTTCTCAAATAATAGACAACATGTAAATGCATGTGCATAGATAGATAGACAAATATACACACGGACATTACTATGATAATTTTAAAATACCCCTGCATCAATAACCTAAATGTTGTAAGTTATTTATAAGCTTAAGACTGGAAATATAATTACTTTTAAATGTCTAGGTTTAAGTTATGGTGAACAATAGAAGTTTTCATTCATTCATTCATTCATACTTGAATTACCTATG
Source organism: Dendrolimus houi (assembly GCA_039645545.1). NCBI lineage: Eukaryota > Metazoa > Arthropoda > Insecta > Lepidoptera > Lasiocampidae > Dendrolimus > Dendrolimus houi. The sequence goes on along the minus strand of CM077125.1, from coordinate 14,390,559 downwards.
TATTGCTGATTTTGCCTTTTAATTTCTTTGCAATATTTGAAGCGCTATCCCAAATTATGTTGGATTAATTTCTACAAGAAAAATGGTCGTTTTTTAGCTTATATTAAAATTACCTTTGGTATTAAAATTGTTATGGGCATTTATAAAGGTTAGTATAGATGCTCGGTATTAAGCGAAGCGGGACTTGCGATATTTCTGAGCGGCGGCGAGCAGGCAGCCCGGTCGACGACCTCGAAGCCCCACGCCACCGCATTGCTTCGACAGGGCTGCCAGATGCTTCCAATACTCGATTAATGTTTAAATTGAACTTCAATATTCGATATAAAATTGTAGTCATTTATTTTAATTTTTAACACAGAAGATGCCTTATTTGAATTTGAATAATTGATCCTTAACATGAAAAAGGAATTTCATAGTCTTATCATTTAAATTAGATCCGACGTCCATCGTGTCTAAGAATTATAAATGTTAAAATGTTTTTAGCTTTAAAATATAATAAGTATATATAACGCCATGATTCAAATAAATATACGCAGTTGTTAGAGTAGTATAATTACATATAATTATTCTACTCTAACAATAAAATGTCATAACATTTATAATTGTTATGTTCGATATTTCGACATCCTTGTGCATTTCCTTTGCATCCGCTTTTTAATTTTACTTTGCAGCTGACAGACGCCTGTATAAACACACCCTTAAATAGTATACTGTAACTAATACCTACGAAGACCCTTTGGGTGTTCTCTTATTAAATACAACGCTCGTGGTAAATGTTCATAATTATTTCTACCATTCAATAATCAAAATGCAATAATCGTTCGATAATACATATTTATACTTTTTTTTTCATTATGAGATGCCTATATCATTTTATAATAAAGATTTTTCGTGCATTTGTCAGCTGGAATTTAAGACTAAACCCCTTCTTACAGTTTTATTAAAACTATTTTAGTCAAGTACCTAACTGTACCTACTGATATTTAATTCATTATTGTCGATAACACAGCCTATAAAATCTCAAGATTTAATAAAACAAAATATTGTTCCAACACTACTCATAAAAATCCTAGTAAAATTCTGTTGTAACAATTGTCTTCAGTAGATAAATTTCCAAGTTTATGCCAAGTATATCGAGCAATTAAATGATTTCTTAAACTAAATGGGTACTTACAGAATGAAAGTTTTCCCTAAGTAGAGTATTTTGCTGCATTTATGGCTTGCTACAAGAATCGCTTTTAATTGAAAGTATAATCACTAATAGGTTATTGTCTATCCATTTGGTATACAAAAAAACGTTAAGTAGGTAATGACTGTAAATGGTAAACTATAATTTAAGAATTACAAGACTAACGGTATTGCTAAAGAAAAACTTAATTTTACAGATATAATGCCAAAGCATACGTCTATATTTATCAGGAAAAAAGTATTTAACAAGGAAATAAAAACTTAAGAGATCTTAATCATAACCTCGTAAAAGTCTTGATTGTGTCAAACAAAACTATTGAATTATTTAGTCATTAAAAATATATGGCTCAATTATTAAGCTCTAAAATCATAGTTCCCAAAATTTAAACATGCCATGATTTATTTCCTTTTTTCTGGGCTTCCAAGTACTTTTAAAAATCCTTGATATTGATATCAAGCAATGCATTTGAGATATAAAAAACTAGAAAATTTATGTTAACCTTGCGCTTAAGAAAAAAAAACAAATTCTACATTTGAAATTCTCAACACAAAAACCATCGGTGCATTTAAGCATACACAACTGTTTTTTGTTGGGTAAATTTAAAAGATGATTATCTGGTATCTTGTAGAACTAAAAACATGACATCTCGTGCAAGTCCTCCCCTTAAGAGCCCAGCCCCCGCCCTACGAAAACAATAAATATGTCAGAGGGAGATATTACAAGACATAAAGTAGGTACACTGACAAAAGTTTTTTTGTTATATTAAAATATCAACAGAATGTTACAAAAAAAGCAAGGATAAAATTTCAGATCATCTTTACTCTGTAATTAAGTAAACTTTCCTGATTTTGATGTCATAATATATTTTTTTTTAATTTTAATCGCCGTTTCACACTCGATACTGTTCGGGCATCTGAGATACATATATATGTATATATAAGGCTTATCTTGTACTACTTAAAATTAAAATTGTAAAAGTTTGATCTCTTAATTTAAAAGTTGTAATATACCTAGGTTATTTTAATAGGTTTCCCAGTTTTGGCGACTATTTGACTTAACAAAAGTTCCTGAAACGCTAAATTTTAAAATTGTTTTTCATAAATATGTTTAGTTATTATAATATCTCTACTAAGTACAGTACTCTTACTTTATGGGATAAAAAAGACTAAATAAATATTAAATATTTACCTTGAATTTCGAAGTAGGTAAGTATTTTTTTCTAGATTCTTGCTATTTTTATTCTCTAGATCCTGGTTGTTTTTATCCGTAACGTAATATAAATCGTGCAAATGTTTTTATTTGATCAATAAGGTAATTTACTATATAAAATAAAAATCCAGCACTTATATTCTTTAAAAAGTGTGCGACAAAAAGTCGCGCAACCCCCTTCATTTGTCTGGGATCTGAGACTGCCATGTTATTCACTAAATAATTACAGTGCAACTTTTCCCGGCGAGTTCAACCGTTCGTCGGCTGCGCTCAGCCTAATAACTTTTTACTTTTTATTACTGTGTTGGATTAAACGGGGTTGACTCATTTTATTTTCGTACACTCATTTTTGGTTGAAGATATTTTCGAGATTTTTAATGTGCACTAAGCTTAAACTGCAAAGTAAACTTTCTTCGTTTAGGTAAATGTTTTGCTTAGTTAGTCATAATATCTATAACACAATTGAACATGTTTGATTATCTATAATATTATAAAATTCTAAGCATGCCGTCTTTGTACTTTCAGGAAATCTTATACTAATATAAGCTGAAGAGTTTGTTTCTTTGTTTGAATGAACGCGCTAATCTCAGGAATTGCTGGTCTGATTTTAAAAATTCTTTCAGTGTTAGATAGCTCATTTATCGAGGAAGGCTATTATAGGCTATATTATGTCATCACGCTAAGACTAATAGGTGTTACAAAATCGGGGGCTTTGAGAACAAATTCCACGCGGACGACGTCGCGGGCAAAGCTAGTTAAAAAATAAACCCACTGGAATATACTAACTAAAATATATAAACGATGGAGAATACCGTACATTTTTTTTTATTTCTTGTCTGTTTGTTCGGGATTCACGTAAAAACTACTGGGCGGATTTCGATGCGGCTTTCACTGATCGACAGCAAATTCTTATATTTATAAATTTGCGCTACTATTTGTCCCAGGAATTCCGCGGGAATTTTCCCGGGAGCGGTTTTTAGTTTTTCGATTACATAAAAAATAGCTTATTCCGGCACAGTTTTCACGAAAACGATAGCTTACATTCTTTTTTAAATACTGTGATACTATGTGTCCGGGGAATCCCACCTATTAAACACCACAGCACATGAAATTAGGTGCTATTGGTGAGCAGTGTTGAAAAGTTACGGTATTTATAATGTTTCACCTATAAGTATTGTGTTCTAATCAGACAATTGCTATTTTTAAGTTAAATATATAAAAATATCTTCATAACTGGGTAGGTAATATATTATGCAATAAATTCTAAAACAATATTCATATAAAAGAGCTGGCAGTATAATTAATATAGCTATTACTTGACTCGTTAAATATATGACGTCATGACTTACTATGCTCATATAAAATCTAGGCGGCTTCGATATTTTGTAAGATTTATCATTGATTATTTCAAAAACCGATAAAAAAATACCTTCACGATACGTAATTTGATCTAATAAATTAAAGTGATCGCGTAAAACAAAAAACTTGAAAGACCAATGGGGAAAGGCTTTGTGAACAATACCTAATTAAAATAACATAATTTTTAAGGTAAATACATAATAATAAACAAAGTATGTACCTAATGGATATAGGATTTAATTCCAAACTATTATAACCTTACTGTGTTATTATGAGAAATATAAATTTTATATGCCGATGAATGAATTAACAAATTAATGAATAAAAACTCTTTATTGTTCACCATAACTTAAACCTAGACATTTAATATACCTATCTAAAAGATAACTCCCATCTAATTTGCAAAATGTTAAAGTGCACTCGGTGCAGTATCTTGTATCTATTAGTCTATCTATCTAGAATCCTTGACTGTGTATTGACTTGATGTAGATATTTAGATGTAGGTAAATAGACCTACATCTAAATATCTACATCTACACCTACCAATAAATAAAACTGAAGTGTCTGTCTGTAATCTTTACATAGTAGGTACTTATAAAACAAAGTCGCTTCCGGCGTCTGTCTGTATATCTACTAACCCCTCCTAAATCACGGAATGGATTTTTAAACGGTTTTCACCATCAGTTAGATTGATTTTCAATCAATGTTTATATATAGGTATACTTTTGGTTTAACCCGCGCTGTAGCCGCAGAGAAAACTAGCTTCGAAATAAATTGCAAAATACCAAAGGGATACGACGCCAAACCTGTACGACCGTTTTTAAAATTCTGTATATCTCTGCCTGCCTAAAAGTTTGTCTCGAATAAGCCCTGAAACAGCTCAATAGATTTTAGTTTAACCTTAACACATAATAAATTTAAATTAAATTAAATTTTAAATTAAATTAAACAAGAATTTCTCTCATATTTACGGATATTCTGATATTTTGTAGAGATTTTTTTAATTCCGGGAGCACAGCAATACACGCTAACGATCTACCTGATGGAAAGTGGTTTGAAAGATATGAATAGATAGATACCTATAGTTAAAGTCAGTCCCACACGAATAAAGTGATGGGCACTGCTAGTTTACAATATAATTCATCAGAAGTAACCATATTAAGAACACAGAGACAATAGTGCAAGTATCAAATATGTTATTCAAAATGTATCGAACGGTACGTAGGTGTATGAAACGCCTAAACTGGAACGAATATAATTATGTTTACCAGTAGGTAAACATAATTATATTCGTTCCAAGGTAAACATAATTATATCCAATAACTATTCTAGTAAGAATAGTTATTAGATAAGCTATCGTAATTGTAACTATACGTATATAAAACATTTTTTCTACATTGAAATAGTTACTAAGAATATGATTTTATTTTTGCAATTTTGATTTAAATGCATAATTAACTTAATAGACTATAAAGTTTTTGTTTGAGTTAACAAATTATCACCTCTAAACATCTACACACATCTACCCACTATTTTATTTTAAGAGATACTTTTAGCTATTAAGAAAATATTAGCTAAAATGTTTCATTACATTAGCACTTCATTTAGGTATAAACAAGCGTAGTGAAATATTAAATAAGAATTCTGATGCAGTACCTATACTCTTGTTGATGGTTAATAATTTAATCTACTTTCTAGTCTAATGTAAATAGCTTAGCATTGATTTATAGTTGAAGAGAAAAAATAAGTAGTAAGAAATATTTTACCAGCTATGTTATTAAGAAATAGGTGTAGAGCTATTTTCTAATTCAAGCGAACACCGGATCCATGTATTATCCTCATTATCGAGCATACGTAGGTAGGTGCCCAGGCTCCTGCAAAACAAAAGTCATAAGAATCGGGTTCATTCATCTTAATGTAAACTTCTAATTCATACTCTTCCGAAATTATTTTAGTTCATTAACATCACATATTATGATACTATTGTATCTACTTAGATATAAGTATATCTAAGTAGGTACAATAGTATAATAGTTCAGTATGAACTAAGTATTACAGAAAACATTTGAAATTTATTATCTACTAATTAGTTTTACTTTAAAACATTCTATTGATGCACAATGAGCCGTCGGGCGGCAGGTATGAAATGTTTCAAACATAAATATTCATGTAATTTTTTATTCTTCTTTGAAAACATTCCAAGCACAACATTTTCAATTAACAAGCACATACATACAAAATAATTAAGTTGTAAAATTACTCTTAACAACAACATTAAAATCATGTTTAGTAAAGTGCGGTATCGTTTACTGTTCGACCGATCTGTATTCAGTATTAAAAAGAAACTCGTATATTTCAAGTCGAGACACGGTGGAAAACACTTAAAAATACATTGTATCCGGACCACACTTCTTACAAAGCAAACAAAACATTTTTCACAAAAAAAGAAATCAGGGAAAAAGCTCGAGAAAAACAACTAAAGCTATAAAAGAAAGAGCAGAGTTGGCGGGTGAATTGCTTCGTTGCTATTGGTCGGTAGGTTCCTCGTCCCCCTTCGCCGCCGTCCCCCGCAACCGACCGTAACTCACTCTTCACTTGTTTTTACGGCCGCCATTTTGTGACGTTCGTTCGGGCTGGCCGCGCTAATCCGAAGTAGCTACACCCGACAAACTTATATGCCGTTAGGAGTGGCGCTAGTGTCTATGCCAAACGTCAGGATTTATTATAAAATGTAGGAATGAACTTTAGTTCCGATTTTATCCGTTAATAAATATATGTTTGCAATGGAATACAGTCACAACAACTCACAACTACAAAGCTGTTGTTTGTGTGCGTGACCCGGCCTCGCTAGCTCGCCATCACAAGCTTTTTGTGTAGTAGTGGTAAAAAGTCGGCGGCAACGTACTGCGATAAGTAGATGATTCAATAAAATATAAATAAACACCTAGCTTTTACGTAGATTATACTCTAGTTTATAAATACTATCCAACATTGCGTCCATGAGCGTGTCTCTAAATGAATACTTATTATGAATTTCATATTAAAAATCTTCCTCTATTATGATGGTGATTTTGTTTGTAACTACTACCTACCTATATACGTACAGCTTTCGAAATAAATCGTTTTAGAAGAAAAATAAAGATGATGCCTAAAAAATATAGTTATTTAAAACTAAAAGGGGGAATAAAGGGGGTCAGCTATCTAACTTATTTTGAGGCACGGAAACCCTAGTCTTATTTTCTTTCAGTAAAATAAGTCTTAGAAACCTTGCAAACTCGTTGACATTTAAGAAAGTGAGTAGGTAGGTAGGTACATAAGTAGGTAGAGTAGAATAGAATATACTTTATTGTACAATAAAATTAATGAAACAATACATAAAAACAGCTTATAATTAGGTACAAATGGCGGGCTTATTGCTGTCAGTGATCTCTTCCAGGCAACATTGCGATGGAGAGAGAAATATGACACAAACAAAATCTAGGACGGTGTTTTGTTGCAGAATATTTTTTAAATGTTATATAATATGTATTAATAATATTATATACATATAGATATACACATCATTAAATACACTATTGGTCGCTCGCGGTCTAAATTCGACCATAATAATTAATGTCAAATCACAGATTTCGCCAAGACTACACTGTTAATTTGACTTGAACAATAACAAAAGAGTAGGTATATATGTGTGTGTGTCAAATACATGGTAGTGTGTGTAATGTTTTTGATTGATTTAATGTATTTTTATGCATAATTTAAAAAAATATTAGCTTTCGTCGCTTCTTGTCTATATAAACTATAAGTGTGCGAAATTTCATACTCCTCTGTCCGCGCTATTTTCATAAAAAGGGGTACAAAGTTTTTGCTTCACGTATTAATATATAGATAAAGCATAGTAATAATATATATATATATATATATATATATATATATATATATATATATATATATATGTACTGACTGTGCCTGCGACGTTGTCCACGTGGAATTTGTTTTCAAAACCCCCCGATTTTGAAACATTCTTCATTGGTGCTCCGCTGCTATTGGTCTTGGCGTGATGATATATATCCTTCCTCGATAAATGGGCTATCTAATACTGAAAGAATTTTTCAAAACAGACCAATACTTCCTGAGATTAGCGCCTTAAATCAAACAAACAAACAAACGCTTCAGCTTTGTATATTAGTATAATAGAGAGAGAGAGAGATATATATATATATATATATATATATATATAATACATATAATAATTCACTAAATAGCATAAAGATACGTACAATAATAACGACATATATTATAATTTAAGGTAGTAGAAATCCTTAACAAGCATAGACTTATTAAGGATTTCTTCATATTTCACTTGATATTTACTATTGAAGGAGATTTCTTTATCTCCTTTAATAGTAATGGAGGATATTGATTGGGCCTCTCTCACTTCCAGCGGAAGCCTGTTCCATAATTGGACAGCTTGAACGCTGAATGAGTGATTAAAAACATAGTTGTATTGAGTGCTGTTTCTGGTCTCATATTCACTGATGATCTGAGGAATAAAAAGTAAGTAGATACTAAAATACCTACTAATATTGTGATTTTACTTGTAAGGATAAAATTAATCTAGTACCTACTACTTATATAATTAGCTACACCTACTTACTTATATATCCGGTAACCCTTATCGTGAAGGAGAACGATGTAACGAGCTACATCCATAGATGCATGCGTATCTCGTATCTTTACGTCTTAATCCTCATTATTTGGGCCCCAACACAGCCCTTACTACGTTATTGGGTTGCTTAATTACTTTAATTTCCTTCTCCTCCCCTTCAACCATCTATTTTAAGAACAAATATTTTTAATATCGGAATAAATTACGTATTATAACGTCATTGGTTTTTTTTTCAATATAATGAGGTTATTTATGTATATTTAGAACCTAATAGATTTTTATGTCTAGTTATTTAACCTATGTAAAAGTGTCGGTGTATTGAATTTATACCTAACTTATAATCTGCAAAATAAATGCCTTTAGTGCAGAATTAAACAGATTTTATTTCAAGGTCTAATACAATGTAAAAAAGTATCTTCTATTGCTAAGCAAGTAAACTCCGTCATCGAACAATGTGATGTAAAGGATATTTATCGTATTAACACAAAAGTACCTTCTAATAAAATAATTATCGTTGATTTTGTGAGCGTTATCAAAAAAGAAGACTTAATTTATAAATATAAACATTTTAACAAAGGTAACATAAAATTGAACACAGATATGTTTAACTACAACTGTACCAGACAGCCAATATTTATTTCAGAGAATTTATCACAGCAAATGAAACGTCTATATTATTTAGCGCGGGATTATGCGAAGTCTAATGATTATAAATACTGCTGGGTAACAAACGGAAAGATTTTCCTACGAAAAATTGAAGGTGCACCACTTAACTGGATTCGTAATGAAACTGACCTAAAAAACTTATCAGCTCCACTGTGACTATCATTATCGTACTATGATGGAATCTTGTATTGTTATTTTTCTATAGTAGATAGTTTTTCTTTTCTTTATTTAATTGATTTTGTACTTAAAATGATTAATACACATTACATACTCACTCCATTTTACACCTCATTCATACCTTTTACAAAGATTACACACACATACACACACTTACTAATACACAATAACAAACATTTGACTTCTATACATCTCAGTTGTATACCTTTTCATTTGCATAATTTTTCTCCACAATATAAAGTCGGTCTTCTTTTTTTTTTTTTTCTGTCACTAAATTTATTAAATTATATTTATTCTGGATTCTATAAACGTTGCTAAAGAAATAGAGGACGTATCTGTCTCTAAAAGTTATCTTTGTTCACCTGAAAATTGCAATGACTATGTGTCCTCTCAAGCTGATTATTTAAAGATTTTTCATGTTAACATTAGGAGCATTGGAGGAAATTTTAATAAGTTAATTGTGTTATTAAAATGAACAAATGTAAATTTTGATGTCATACTATTATCAGAATGTTGGCTTGGCAAATGTCCGTTTTTACCCAAGTTACCGGGATACTATATTTTGTAAACAGAGCATACAAATCAAAACGATGGTTTAGTTGCTTATGTGAGAAATAATTTGCCATGTACATTTCAAAATCCGACGTCTTTAGAGGCTAACTGCCTTATTCTTAAATTTGGCAAGGATATTGCTATTATTGCTATCTATCGCTCCCCATCTTACAAAAATATAACTAACTTTAATACTTCCCTTAGTGACATACTGAAGTCGCTCAGTAAATTTAAAACAATAGCATTAATTGGTGACATTAATATAAATATATCTCAAAATAGTAACAATCCCGATAGCGACTATTATTTAAACTTGACTGCATCACATGGGTTATTACCTGCTCATTTGTACCCAACTCGTTACGATAACTGCATTGATCATATATTATTAAAAACCAACTTGTCTGCTATATCTCTTGTACTTGATACACTGATAACTGATCATACGCCGTTGATACTATTTTGCAGTCGGAAGCCTCATGTACACAAATCTTCTCGTAATCAACATTATTTTAATGAATCCGCTTGTATCAAAGACATGAAAATATAGACTTCACTCCTGTCATTACTTGTGATGACCCAGAAGAAGCGGCTTATAAATTTATTCATTCTTTAATGGAAACCGTAAAATCACATAGAATTGTCTCTGTTATCCCAAATAGAAAGAGAATAATCAAGCCTTGGATTACACCCGGCCTTTTACGCTGTATCCGAAATCGAGATAAACTCTATAAGAACTCAAAAAGGGATCCTGATAATCTTATACTTAAAACTACATATATGAGATATAAAACTTTTTGTAATAACCTCTTAAAAAAGATCAAAAATAATTATGAGAGTCTAGAGTTTGAAAAGGCTAAAGGTAATCCAAAAGCTACTTGGAAGCTAATAAAAAGCATTACTAATCTTAAACCAAATACTGAGTTACCTACTGAGTTGTTGTCAATCTCATCTAACGCAAACTATTCTGTAGACATGGTCAATAGTTTCTTTGGGAATATAGGTGCTTCTCTAGCTTCTAAAATTATCCCTCCTATAAACTCGAGCGACACAAAATCTAATGATAATAATTTATGTTACTCACAACTTCATTCTATGGCTCTTTTAAATACGGATAATGTTGAGGTTGAACGAATTATCTTAGAGTTAAAAGACTGTGCTCCTGGTTGGGATTTAATTTCATCTTCTTTCGTTAAAGCCGCACGCCATGTTCTGGTTCCTATTATTACGTATATTATCAATTTATCTTTTGCTTCAGGAGTTTTCCCTAAAGTTTTCAAGAAGGCGGTTATTTATCCCATTCACAAGGGTAGTGCTAGAGATAGTGTTAACAATTATAGACCTATTGCAATTCTATCAACTTTTTCGAAAATTATGGAAAAATCCTGAACAGCAGACTCATGGAGTTCCTGAGTTTTAACAACATTCTTGCCCAAAACCAATATGGCTTTCGAAAGGGTTGTTCAACTGAAGATGCTGTTTTGAAACTCTGTGATTCTGTTATTAAAGAACTAAATTTGAAACGCAAATCAGTTGGAATATTTTTGGATTTATCCAAAGCTTTTGACACTGTCTCTGTTGCTATACTCGTGAATAAACTTAACTTAATTGGCGTTAGAGGATTAGTTCTGGAAATCTTCAAAAGTTATTTAAGCTCTAGGTCTCAGTATGTCAAAATTGGTGATTATGTTAGCCAAGATTTACAAATTAATTTTGGCGTACCTCAAGGCAGTGTCCTTGAACCCACACTATTTTTAATATATGTAAACAACCTTTGTCTATTAAATATACCTAACTGCAAAATTTTAAGTTATGCGGACGACACGGCTTTATTAATTAGTGGCAGCTCTTGGGATGAAGTTGCTAAGAATGCCGAGACTTCTATGCATACTGTCATGCTGTGGCTTTCAAATAACTTACTCACATTAAATATTGATAAAACTAAATTTGTACCTTTTTCCCCTAACATCTCTTTATTGCATCCTGTGTCCTTAACAATTCTTGCTCATAATTGTAAGCTTGATCGGTCTGTTATTTGTAAGTGTGTCCCATTAAGCCGTGTAGATTATATAAGGTATCTAGATATTTTAATTGACAACACATTGACTTGGAAACCTCAAATACAAGTGTTAATTTCTCGTGTGCGTAAATTGATTTATGTTTTCAAATCACTTAGGAATGTTGTTGGTATGCAAATTTTAAAAACAGTCTATTATACTCTGGGACAATCTATTTTATCCTATTGCATTACAGCCTGGGGTGGAGCGGCTAAATCAACTCTCTTAAGACTTGAAAGAGCTCAACGAGCAGTTCTTAAAGTGATTTTGTTTAAGCCAATACGATTTCCGACTTCCGATCTATACATTCTGTGCAAAGTTCTTTCTGTAAGGAAACTATTTATTATGCAGTTAGTACTTCATAAGCACCGTATTTTACCGTTTGATCCTATTATATACAATAAAAGAAGATACGATTTAGTTTGTACACTCGTACCATGCCGACTCCGATTAGCTGACCGACATGCTTACTTTCTTAGTCCCAAAATTTACAACAGAGTTAATAAGTTACTAAATATATACTGTCTTACTCATCGCGAATGTAAATCAAAGTTATTCAACTGGCTAATAGAACTCTCTTATGACGACACCGAGAAATTACTAAACTGACTGCACTAGTTTACTAAGACACACACACTCACTCGTTCACTTGTATACACATCACACACATACACACTACACACATATACATATACATACATATACACAGCCATTCACACATCTATACATTTAAAATATAAACACGAAAAATTTCCAAATGTATAAACTTCAATATAATTTTGTTTTTATAATGTATAACAAATGAATTGTCTGGAAGTGGGTGCTAACAACTGCAACACAGTATTATACTACAGCAGTTGTTTGCGACACGAAATTGTTTCTGTACACTATGTTAATGGTTTCGAATAAATTCTTTAATTCTTTAATTCTTTAATGTCCTTCTTTCCTAATTAAGAGATATGTTTGTTTGTAGTCTTCTCTAATCATTATAGTTATCCGAACGTTTTTTAACTTAAATACCATAGTTATATACATTAGTAGGTATACCTAATTACGTTGTATCATTAAGATAGATCTATTTTCTCCATGCATGAACGGTAAAAGAATACTAATTTCTGTGGACGGGCGGCCTGTCGTAAGAGGTGACAAAACAACCCACAACCAGGTGGCAGGGCATTTGCCCGACTGGATGGCTACCACCCCTAGTCTAGATAGAGTATGCCGCCATAACAGCTTTGAATTGTGTTCCGGCACCAGTGGCCAGCTTCCAGTTTCTCCTTCAAGGCCGGCAGCACATTGGCAACACTTCTGGTATTGCTAATGTCCATAGGTGACAGTAACCACTTTCCATCACAGTTGGACCATCAGCCTATCTGCTGTGCTTCAGCAATTAAAATAAATATCTATTCTACTCTATACCTACATCATTTATGAAAAAAAAAATACCTATAAGATGACACTTACGTTCTTATTCTTATTATATCTATGACATGCTTAATATTCCCTTTCCTCTTCTATCTTCATCTTTTCCTTCTATTATAATTTTAATGAACGATTTTGTAATTCAACGGTGATAAATCCATGTTTTATTATATGGGTTAAAGCAGCAAAACTGTTACCCTTAATCTTTCAAGCGACAAATAAATAAGTGAAGTAGGTACCACATTAAGAGAAAAGTCTTAGTTAGCTCTTTAAAAGCGAGTGATCGTGCAGCGGTCAGAGTTTATAGTGAACGTTTATAGTAGTAAAAGTGAAACGATGCTGTAAACCGGGCAATTGTCGCGCTGTACACCACTCAACCCTTAACGTAAGACGAGAGGTAATTTTCTTTTCGATAAGATACTTTTGCCCATACTAGATATAAGTGAGATAAAATGGAAAAATTTAATTATTATACAATTGATTATATATATTGTACCTATTAAACATGGGAAAAGTGAGATCTTGGCATAAATCGCGACTTTTCTATACTTACTTACCTATATTAAAATGATTACTCGCATTTTGTTTGCTCTAATCTTCATAATTTGTTGTTGTATTAATGTTAATATGACTTTCTATGATAGTAGGTATAGAAATAAGCTCGTTATATTTTAATTGGTTAAACAAATTAAATGTTAAATACACTTTATTACATCTAGATTGTATACCTAGGCATTAAATGAATGCGTCGGTCGGCATTTGTTCTTCCTCTGTCTGGCAATTACCTAATAGGTACCCCTGGCTCTTGTTGGGATTAAAAATTGCAAGGAGGATGGAGTAAACCCTCATCCACCCTCGCACGCAAAATAGGCGTGCTATGTTGTCGAGTTGCGGAAACTGCCCGCTCGTAGAAGTAGAAGAATAATTGCAAGTCCATTTTACACGCATCATTTATGTAGGTTACATTGCCTAGATTGTCTATAGATAAGCAAAAAGATTTTAAGAGGAACCAAATATGTATAGAGTATTGTTGAACAATAGTTCCCGTGGTTATTAGTTCATAAACCTTTGTATTTATTTAAATTTGGAAAATTAAAAGATTATATTCAACAAAATTAAAATGACGTTTCAACAGATTTCATTTTATTCTGAATTGATGTCTTTTACTCGTTCGAGTTTATGTTTAACAATAAAATATTCTTATCGGCTAACGGAAATAATTAAGTAACTTCGCTAATGAAAATATTCGAAAACCATCCTTCATAAATATGAAACAAAACCTTATACACCATTCTCCATTTCTAATTGACATTACCATAATTTACAACGTCAATCACGACTGTTCCTTGTTTACAGTGCTATTGGTAGATATAATACACTAAAGCCCAACAATAGTGCGGCGCTTTTGTTAATTTGACGCAATAAATAAATAATGGTAATTAGTATTGTCCGTTTAATTTTATTGCTTGTTTTTATAAACGGCGTTTATTGCCTAAAGGGTATTTGTTTGTTATCCAAATTAGTTTTTTCCTTGTGGGAATAATTTAACTCGATTTCTCTTTCTTTATTTACATTAAAAAAACTGATAGAGCTTACGCAAATGTAAGAATGAGATCCTTAATGTGAATTGTGTGGATGATTGTTTCACTTTGTTTTTTATTTACGTTCCAGGAAATATCTATCCTATAATATATATACCTATCTGGAAATTTGGTGCTTATAGATACAGATAGGCGATATACGTACATTATAATTTGAGTAACAGTAATGAATACAGGATACTTTTATCCATTAAGAAAATAGGATAAATTTCATGACATATGGAATTAATTTTTATTTTTATTTAATCTTGATATATTAATTACTCTGTGATTACAGCTACTGAATTTGAATGCTAAAATTTCCGTGGACAGTTCGCCTGGTGAATGCCTCCATACTGGAAGAACTTAGCATTGGAGATCACCAGAGGTTATCAGCAGTTTACCGACAACGGATACTGAAGTACTTTGACCCCATAGCCCGCAAGAACCCAGATAATATGGAGAGACTTGTAGTCACGGGGAAAGTTGAAGGCAAGAGCCCTCGTAGTAGATCTCCAAACAAGTGGATTGACCAGGTTGCTGACTAGCTGGACATATCGATCAGTTCGGCCTTCCACTGTTGTGGACCGATCTCGTTGGAGGAGAACACTTCACTGGCATTAAAGTCACGATCCTCAGCAGTGAAAGAACGACTTAGAAGAATAGCTACTGAAAAACTGTCCACATGTTATATTGAAATTGAAAACCTAAATTAAAATTGTTAAAATGTAATATTAATAGGTTGGGGAAAAAGTCTTTTCGCATATAGTATGTATGAACTTGTAATAAGATATCTCTTTAGCTATACCATTTGTTTCTGGCTGGTTTTGGTATCATTAAAAAGTTTTAATTTTAAAGAAGACAATTCCAAATTCAAATTAGGAAAATGTGTGATTTTCATTTGTTTTTCTTATTGTTAAAATGAGTGAATCTAATGAAGAAATTCGATACATTTTAAAATTTTACTACAAAAAAGGTAAAAATGCAACACAAGCCGCGAAAAAAATTTGTGATGTTTATGGACCTAATGCAGTATCTGTAAGAGTAGCGCAAATTTGGTTTAAGCGTTTTCAATCCGGAAATTTTGATATCAAAGATGCACGTCGCTCTGGTCGCCCTGTTACGGACAAAATTGATGCCATTTTTGAAAAAGTGGAGCAAGATCGGTGTGTCGACCTAAATAAACCTAACTCCTTTTGTCCTTTTAAACCTTTCCCTTTTCATAAACTCGGCAAAAAAAAAAAAAAACAAAAAGGAAAACCCTGAAGATGTCAAGAGATGGCGCCATCTGTATACGCGGTCGATTGAAAAACGTCAAGACTGTCAACAAAAAATTCTCTCGCTCTCAACCGACACTTACGTGCAAACAAAAACCGAAAAATATTTAAAATTATCAACTGTGCGGGGTCCAGGTGCGAGGATCAAAGGCCAGGTAAGTCCCTTTTCCTTCCTTGCCCTCACATATTACATAACGAAAATATTTACCAATCGGCATATTAGTAGTTACGATGTAGCTGGAGAACTGGGAATTGACCACAAAAAGGGTTTGGCGCATTTGAAAAAAGCTAGATACACAAAAATGCTTGATATTTGGGTGCCTCATTGAGCTCACTGAAAGAAACCTAATGAACCGTGTACTCATTTGTGATTCTTTGTTACGACGTAATGAAACCGAACCATTTTTGTAGAAGCTGATAACTGGTGATGAAAAGTGGATCACATACGACAAGAACGCGCGAAAAAGATCGTGGTCAAAGGCCGGTCAGGCTTCACAGACTGTGGCGAAACCCAGGCTAACCCGCAACAAGGTCATGCTGTGTGTATGGTGGGATTGGAAGGGCATTTCTCATTATGAGCTGTTACCGCCAGGCAGAACCATCGATTCTGACCTGTACTGCAAACAACTGATGAGATTAAAGCAAAAAGTTGAGAGAAAGCGGCCGGAAGTAATCAACAGAAGGGGTGTGGTTTTACACCATGATAACGTTAGACCCCACACATCTTTAGCCACTCAGCAAAAATTACGAGAGTTTGGCTGGGAGGTGTTAATGCATTCGCCGTATAGTCCTGACCTTGCACCTTCAGATTTTTACCTGTTTCGGTCTCTGCAGAATTCCTTAGGCAGTGTCAGGTTAACATTACGAGAGGACTGCCAAAACCACTTGTCGCAGTTTTTTGATCAGAAGCCCCAAAATTTTTATAGCAATGGGATCACGTCTCTACCTACAAGATGGCAAAAAGTTATCCAACAAAATGGCACTTACATACTTTAGTCAAATGTAAATAAACTGTATAAAAAAACCTTTTGAATTTTTATATAAAATGCGAAGAAACGTTTTCCCCAACCTAATAGTTAACAATGTTAACCATATATATACCTATCTAATTTATTTGCTAGGGGTAGGTAATCTATCATTGATAACCTACTGCTTGGGGCAACGGTAAGACAGCATTAACCTCCCAATGGTATACTCGGAACTACTAGCTAAACCACCTCTTTATTCCATCTCGACGCTGTATGTCAGGACCCTGTATCCCATGGTAACTATAATACCTACTTAGATTAACTTAGATATTTCCCCATTTTTATTTAATTTTAGTTTTTATATAGT
The DNA here is from genome assembly GCA_039645545.1 of Dendrolimus houi. Classification (NCBI taxonomy): domain Eukaryota; kingdom Metazoa; phylum Arthropoda; class Insecta; order Lepidoptera; family Lasiocampidae; genus Dendrolimus; species Dendrolimus houi. Next base: position 14,373,070 of record CM077125.1, on the reverse strand, counting down.
ATAGTTTGTAGCTGTAAAAGATAATACATTATACTAGTCCGATTAACTTATCTTTTAGTATAATTGGATGAACGCAGAAGCGAGGGATGCGATTCCCGGGAGGGTAAAATTTATAAACGAATTTTCTACATTTGCAACACCAAAGGTGTTACACATGCGCAGTTGCTCTCTTAAGGGTCTCTGTTTTGGGTGTTCATTGTATACCCATAGGACAAGCGCAAGTTTTTCCGCTTAGGGTAAATTTTCAATTATCAGATAGACATTATAAATCGAATCAGTTATAACCTGCCTGAATCTAGAAGAGAAATAATTTCAACTGTTTTATTCAAATAACTGTATTTTTTTCATATTATATTTTGTCATATTGTTACGAGTTACGGGACTCGAATTAAAATGCCGTTGGAATTATTATAGAGTTTATTAGAACTATACAAACACGTATAACACAGGTACAAATATACCCGAATACAACAAGTCCAAGCGTAATGCAGAAGGTAGTAATTCAATAAAACGCGCAAAGTCTGTCACTTATTAGCTTCCCGATGTCGTACCCGCGCCTCGCTTCGCTCGTGGTTCTCGCTCGACTGAGTCCTCCCTCAATCGGGCTATTGCTTTATATTGCACAAATGCAATATGTCCGCCCGGCAGTGTGGACCGAATTTCCTAGAATCAGCTTGTACTTTAAATCCGTAACACTTGGCTAATGATTACAATACAACAATAGGCCGTATGCCAATAAGTAAACAAAAGAAGACGACCATAAAAGAATTTCAATGTTATTAGTTCAAATGCCGACGGGTAATAAATGTGATTTGTTTCAGATATGCAGGGGGATTTTGTTTTTGTCGGGACCTGAGTTGTAACAATATGTAAGGATAATTTTTATATGGTGATTATATATGAAATCATTGTAATTTCATTAATCACAAGTACACACCTAGGTAACATTGGTTTTCATAACTGTTGAGTTTTTATTTAAGTAGATTTTTCTTTATCTGAGTTTAATTTTTCTATATTATTATCTACTTATGGTTATTTTCATTTATTATCTACGTAAGTAAATAACTCAGTTTCAGTAGGTAGTTATCCTATATTTATGTGCACGTGAAAATGCTTAACAACAAAGTCACCTAAAAGATTAATGACTAGAAGCACCTATCTTAAAATAATATCAGTTCGAGTCGCACACCGTGCGAGAGGAGAGTGGGGACAGTTGGCACCATATGTTACTACGAAGCTGCGACTGTAAGCGAATTGCGTTAAGGTATTACAATTTTAGGCTTTAAAATGATGGCAGGATGGAGATCTCTGGATGTTTAGTACCCTGGTCCATATCTATACGGCAGAGGTGACAGCCGAACTGTCGATACATTTCACAATTGTCGTAAACCCGTGGAGAAGGAAGGGGGCGCAGTAAAATTATCATTTTATGCCGTTCGACGACTGAAATGACACGGGAATGCTGTAAAACTGATTTATTGGATACATCCCGAGAGTCACATGCTGAATTTTTGATGAGATCTTTGTTTAAAGATAACGGGAGTAAACTAGAAGCAACGTAAAGTGGCTTGTTCATTTATATAATCCAGATGGCTAAACTTGAAGTTTCAACGCTACAGTAGATATAGGTTCCTATTACGATATATATAAATCGATCAAATGTACTAAGAATTTATTAAACTGCCAGTTTAAAAAATATCTGAATGAACGTATTAAATTTCTTATAATTTTATTTTCAAGAGAAAGTTCAGATTCTTTTAAAATTAAGAAAATCATCATGTTCGACTGTAAAGTTATTAATTTACGTGTTATTCTACGAATTCTAAGGTATCTTTAAATAGTAAAAATGGAAATATAATGTTTTCGGTTATATTCGTGTTTATGTAGGTACCATTTTATTCACAGACTACTGGCAATATAGAAAGAATATTTCTTGCGTAAATTGCACAACAGTGGTGGTGTAAAACATACTATAAAAGCACAAATGAAGGTCGACAGAACATAGTTATACCTACAAGTTACGGAAAGTTAAAGAAAATCATGTAGCAACTGAGGTATTATAAAAGTATTCTTTATAGTTTCGTAGCTAAACTATAACAGTGAATATTCCTTTATGTACAATTACTTACTATTGTACCCTTAATATTGTGTATGGTTCGATGCTCCTTTTTCCTCTTCTTTTCTGTAAGTCAGTTTACTACTTTACGAAGAACACGAGACTTAGTAGTAAATATGTCAGTCCGTTAATTAATTAGGTATATATTACTGATGGTTCGAAGCTACCGTGCATTCTCAATTAGCCCTAATTCACCTGCCCACGAATAGAGAACAGTGCCCATAACTACTGACATGCCCGACGTATTGAATAAGCTACTTCCATTGGTCATTTCGACAATTTGATTAAGTCGGCTCGCTACCGGTTCATTTTATTGCCCTATATTTTGTGATTAGGACCAGTGGGTCGAGCGCCAAGGCACGCTCTATTTCAGACCTCTCTAATAAATACCGAAAAGACGACTAGTAGTTATTACAATCTTTACCCAACATAACCGCAGCATATATAGACATGTTTGTCGTATAAAGATATTTTTTTCTGTCACGACAAAATATTCTAATTTACGGCCACGTATTATCTCATCTTTTGTTGTTATTTTAATATAATCTAATATATTTTATGGCCAATTTTACGTAATAGTGGAACTGGTTGTTAAATTATTCTAATTTAATGAATATATACAAAATGGAATTTTATTCTTTAAAGTTGTCGGGCGGAAACTCGTGTCAGTAACACGAATTCATTCAAATGTGTAAAACGTTGAAACTATAAAAGCAATTTAGTCTCGCCCACATACCAAGAACATTTGAATAAAAGACACGATCCACGCTAGACAGACTAAACGTCTATTAAGCGTATGAACTATTAAGCTATCAGCAAATAAATCTGTTAAACAACGCATTAAAATAACATTAAAAGAGATAATCAATTCGGTTTCGCATCAGCGTGTAAGAAGGCCGCACCAAATGAATGAAATGGCAATTGTCGCGACCTCTCGACTCGAGAAAAACGTATTAAAACAAACAGTGCAGTAAAAATAAATCTAACTGCCTATAAAAACTGCCATAACTATCACTTAAGCGCCATTGTGCTGGGCACCGTCTTTTATATTTTCACTGCCGTCAAAATGCAGTGGGCAACATTGTGAGAACGGATTTACAATGTGTGATGCCGGTAAACTAATTTCAATAAATGCTTATTATTCACAAGTAAAACCATTGGTTGTATAGGTTTGTAGCTGTTTAGAATTGGACTCATAGTAATAATGGTAGTTCATAAACGTTGTTGGCTTTCTCCATTTTAGGTGAAACGATATATCTAGCCGTTACGCTTGTTCAAAGTAGATTTCTCTGTTCCACACATCGGAAATCGCAATGTGTTTTCCTCTCGATCTTTTTATAAACTATCAGCACGTAGGAATTATATAGGTCCCTAAGTAGATACATACACGTAGTGATTATAAGATATACCTATATTCGAAGACGCGGCTCAGAAGCCTGGTGTTTAAATTTTGTAGCTTGGTCTTTATATTAATATATTCTGAACTCTGCAGGATATCGAAATGAAACATGCCTAAGTCCATGAAAATGTAAAATAACATTCCCGTTTTAATTCCTTATATTTTTATCTGTTGAACCTTTTCGGAGCCTCTTCGAGACAACTTTCCAGACCGAAATGCAGACAAAAACCCCAAAAACGGTGATTTACGATTAGACATATTTTAAATAGCAGATTTGACATACCCACTTCAATTAATTATATTATTAGCATAGATTTAAGGGTGTCTTTACATCTGATTGCAGAAAAATACATGATTCATTGAACACATACCTACCTACCTACAGGTATAACTCTTTGGGCCCAATAACAGACGTTTAATAATGTGCTCAAAAACTTAGAATAAGAAACCTACAATTGTAATATATATAATATAATATCAGTCGTTTGTGTAGGTATGTTTCCTAACAACTCAGTACTTTTAACCAAGTCTATTCAACGTTTTTGTGCTGAAGCAATTTTATATAATTGTATCGCACTTAAAATGGTATCTACATAGCTTAGAAACTTATTTATGCCCACTAAGAGTAATTTACTGACTACCCGACACCAAGCAGGCGTGAATTGAGCAAGTATTCATAATACCTAATTTTATTATTATAAAATGTTTAATTTATATTCGATTTTAATTTTATTACCTAATAAATTTAGGAAGTCATGCGATGCCGACCCTGCTGACTGTCGTTTAACTATTATTACGGATTAAAATTTACTATAAATATACTAGGGTTTCTATGCGGGTTTGCCTGTTCAACTTAGGTTTTCACTCTCGGGAGTTTATTATTATTTGCATCTTATAAGTACCTGTAATATTTTACCCCTTCTCTATTAAATATTTAGATGAACAAATAAAATTATACCTAATGCTCATCAAAATGAAAAATTAGATAGATAGATAACACTTTATTGATTTTTGAAACAATGACAACCAAAATATGCATAATCCTTATCGCTAAGAGCGATCAACCAAGCAACCTAGCTTAAAAGAAATTCTTAACTAATCTAGGGATATAGGTACTTTAGTTATAGACAAAACAATAAGCGATTTCATCTCTTAAAGTGATTTTCGGCAACATAAAAAATAGCTAACCTGGGGATGCAGATGCTGCACAAATTTAAATACCTATAAATACAACATTAATGACTAAGCAAGACAAGACTTACAAATTTTGCGTTTATATATAACCTAAGTATGTTTGTCTTTAATTAAATTTATGTAGAATCCATGCCTTAGTGTTTTCTCGTTTAAGTTACTTGTAGTCTTGAGTAAGTACGGTACTCAATATTATCACCCTCTAGATACGGTAGATTAAATTTCTTCCATAGATAACAATAACTCGTTGACTCTTCAGGTGATCAGAGGGCTGGTGCCAACCTCGGAAAACGTATCTGTATGGCGATCCAGCGAGGAAATGTTGCCAGCCTTCTGGGAACCTTACCCATAGAAGGCGATGATCTAGGTTCAGTATTCTACTTACAGTCTTTGGGACTATGGATAGGATACAAGCTAAATAAGTAAAGTTTTCTGTATTGTATTAGTTTATGAAGACATTGAATACAATATCTTCAATGTCTTCAACAATAAAAGAAAACTATAGTTGTAGTAATAATTACAACTATAGTTTTCTTTTATTATATAAATTTATAATGACTTAGTTTATGTGATAAACTATTGTTATTATTATAATCTAGTTTATTTATAATCTTCGCCTGGATCAATGTATATTTTATAAATAAATAATAATAACAGCTCATAAATGTCCCACTGCTGGATCCGGACCTCCCATTTTAGAGGAACGAACACTATACCTGCCAAACTTGTCCAAGATGACTTGGCAGGTTTGAAACATAGGTTATCTCGATGTGCAGGTTTCATCATTATGTTTTCCTTCACCGTTATTAGCACGTGTTAATTGCAATAACATGCATATTAGATCAGAAAACTGCCTAAGTGGTGCATGCGTTCCGGTCAAGATTAGAACCCGCGCCCTTTGAGTTTGGGACGTATACGCTAGCCATTATGCTACCAGGACATGGTTCAATGATGATGGTCAAACGTAAACCTATTAAAAAATTACAAGAAAGTTTACTAGATTTTTGTTCACATATATTTACATAGATTACACATATTGTAGTACCTACTATATAAAATCTGTTAAATTTAGACTGTATTAAATACCAACGATATTCTTAAAATTTGCGTCTAATTTTACAAGTGATCCTACGTAATGTTCCTAAACTTCAAAGCATTAGATACTGTCATGCCCTAAAACGGGAACAGAAAGACACTATTATTCATCAGTTATAATGAAAAGAACGTACAAACAACTATTAGTTTGTACCTATATTTTAATATGGACGCAGTACAAAATTTTATATAAGTGTGTAGGGAAAGACAGGATAATAAAAATGTCGTATTATTCAACAGCGTTATTTCAAGACGTCTTAAAAACGTGGAAAAGTGACCATCAAAATAATAAGTTACCGAAAACAAACGAAACGCAATATAAATTAATAAAAATATATTCTTAATTAACATCTAAATGAGATTTCGTTAAAAAGGAAAAGAATAAAAGTAAATCAAGTCCACAAACATGGATGGACCTCGTCAGGAGAACATAAAATATTTTCTAACAAGTACACAATCCACACTATAAATTAGATAAGGGATGAGAGATAGGCCGTTGTGTGTGGACAGCCCAATCCCAACATGCATTTGCCGTGGACATCGAGAATCGAACCCGACTCTTATTACTTAGATACACACGCTGTTTATCTTGTGAGCGACCTAACACAATAATAATAAAGACAGTTTATTATGCCTCTCGCCACGAGACGATATCGACTTCAATTAAATATCATTTTTATTAGGCATCTCTGGGAACGCCCCGCGGTCAGTATTTTATTTTGTTTGTATTCTTTTTAACACAACTTTACATGCAGTCTCGATTTTTACGACCACGAACAATGTTATGTAGGTGGTACCAAACTAAATTTAACTAATGCACGAAAAGCTGCAATTACCGATTATTTCTCCAATCTTAATTCAAGTCGGCCAATCCATTCATCTGAAAAGAAAGAAATAAGTTGCAAATAAAATGGGCTACTATAATATAAGTTTAAACTGAACGTTTACGATCCAAATAAAAATAATTAAGCATCTCCCATCAAAACATAAAGGCAAAATTCTCAAATAAATCACTCGCAGAAAAAACTGTTGATACCATTATTTATACAGAGGCTAAGAAAGCATCATGATCCATAAAACGAAATGTGGGCCCGCGGCCTTCACAACAATGAATACGAAAAAAATACATAGAGCAAAACGGAGATCGCTTTTCTTCAATGGTTACTTTATATGTAAATTTCTCGCTATAAAAATGGGAACCCTTCTCTTCTAGCTTTACATAAAGAGCGCAAGTCTCGAATCCGACGTTTTATGTATTCGCGAATCGACACCGTTTTATTGGTATCGGCTATCGATTCGATTCGTCCGCAGTTGAGAATTCGGAAGTAATGCCGGCTATTTCGAGTATTTCGGCTGCTAGAATCGTGCCTATTCGATCGCTATCAAAATTTGATTGCCTCGGATAAAGGTTTCGTTTATATGCAGTTGGCTTGCTACGTTCTAAATGTACGAGCAAGTACACAGTTAATGCGGAGCGTGAGTCAATTCAATAAACTTTGTGATCATTTGTATTCAGTCTGAACTGGATTTTAAAGAAAAAATTGCCACTAAAGTTAACTGTAACAATATATACTTTGAAGTTGTTTCGAAGCACGATATAATTTGTTTTAAATATGTATTTTACACGCTACCAGAGTAGAATAAACTAGGAGAATAAATTAGGCATTAATTAATTCTAAACTTATTATATTAACTTAATATTTTTATTTTACATTACAAATTTCATGCAATACTTGTAAGTAAAAATCATACCTGTTGCAAAATCAACTCTTATTAAAAACATGTTTATATTATGAATATTCATATTAGGTTTCAAAATTGGGCAATGGTCGTCTTCGACTTTTAAAAACCCTACATAAAAAATGCATTAGATACGTTAACGCATAACCAGACAGAGTTATATTAAGTAGCTTTTATAATATTCCTGTGGGTTTTAGGTTAACAACATGTCTCTATCTGTTTGTAGTAGGCCAAATAAAGCTCTAAAATGTAGCTATCTCTACAGATATAGATACCTACACTCCGAGTTAGGTACATGAGATTACATTCGCTTGAGGTGCCAGAGGGCAAGTGCCACGCCGTGTGAGCGACGCGACAAGGATCTTATATTTCCATAAAACGTACATTTTACGAGCATACCTACACCCGAGGTCCTCGTACAGTCGCTTCCTTCACCGAGAACTTATCAACTATCTACCTTTACTAACTCAGCTGAAACTCTTTAGAGACATGCTGCTTGCAATGACGTTAATGGGGAGTTAATGAGGTAACATATACTATTCCACTGGGCTCTGAACATGAAATTTGCATAATTCAGACTGTGAAACATTAATGTAAAAGATTTCGTAGATACAGCTTCTAATATATGTATTTTAAAAGTATTTTACATATTCAAATTCAAGTTTTTATTCAAACTAATATTGATAGCAAATAAACATTTTTACCTATTTACCATAAACATGACGTATGTTTATGGTAAATTATCTAACTCTCACTCTACCTACGTATCTGCACTATAATTATGTTCGGTAAAGATGTTTCGTTCACGACATACCTACTTGTATAATCAGAAGTTAGTGTTTTATAATACCTAATGTTACTTTAAACCAATAAGTTATCATAATTTTAGTAAATTAGCTAGGAACGTATTTATAGGACCGGGAGCAACTAAAAATAATACCTAGTATGGATATTTTTATTTTTTATGTGTATTCCAACTTCACGGGCTTGAGTATAAAACTATTTTCATAATATTTTGTAACGCTATTTTAGAATAGAATATCTTTATCACAAACATTTTAAGAACCACCACGAGATTCTTCCTATTTAAAGTGGAAAAATCCATTTACGTAAGATATGTATCTAGGCTTCGGGTAAAATCTGTTTCATTCATTCAAAGTTAAAATCAGTGAAACCCAAGTATTAGATATAATAAATAGGTACCTATTGCGACGGGAGGGAAAACACTAAACGTCGCAGCGGTCTCCGTATGATCTAGTTTACGACTGTTGCTTTAATAAAACCTCTAATAACATTCCTACATCGTGTACCACATTACCCATAGCGTTTATCATAACAGTACCTCCACCTACGTATGCATCATAAAAAATAAAATACGTAACTATCCAATTACACTTTATAATGTTTTCTTTCCTAATTCTCATTTTTTATCGGACAAAAGTTGATTCAATCTCCTAAATTATTACACATAATATTATAAAATGGCCGCTCTTTTTTCTACTCCCAATAAGCATGTAACTAGAACCGCGTTGGCTTCACTATAAACTTCATAACAAACTGCCACACCGGGCCATATCTTGTGTATATTATGAGCTTTTTCGTTTAAGCCAGTGAGTCTACATTTCACAATAAAACAGACGTAAATGTACACAAGTTCATTCCAAATGCGACCTTTTAGTTATATGTTAAGGCGGTATATTCATTAATTTGACGTTGCCGTTAAGGCATCAAAAACAAAAAATGGTAACGCCCTTTAGATGTTTTACTTAACTGTTAATAACACGGAGGTGTAGATATAAAATGCCGGCTTAACTTGTCTTTCAATGTATTATTTTAAGAAATCACACCGAGGGTTTTTAATGTAGGTTTTTATACCTGTATGTTCCAAATCTGGTTTCATATGAAATACTGTAATTTAATGTAACATAAATACGCATAAGGCGGTTATAAATATGTAAAATTGGTATATAAACATTGCTATATCATAAATTTAAGCTTGTTTTCATTTAATTGATTTTTATATTTCTGTAAAAAGCGGTAGTTACGTACAAACAAAATTTAACAATATTATACCCTACTAATATAAATTCATTTGGGTATTTTTTTCCTTACTATCTATGTTTTCATTCAGTTTGACAAATACATATCCACTTTTTAAATAAACACACAAACGTGTGATAGTTCCTATGGAATACGGAACCTAAACTGTGACAGAAATCCTTAAAAAAAGTTCACATATAATTGGGTCACGTTATATACTTTACAATGTATTAAAAATAATGTTCACATAAAAGAGTGGGTGTTAAGATCCATTATTAAAATATCAATAAAATACATTATAATTATTATTACCTACGTTAAACTTATCACAATCTTAGAAAAGTCAAGAGAATGCAATTTTTTTGTAAGGTAATAAAAAATGTCTTAATTGATTTTATTATTAAATACCCTATTACTTAAAATATACAAAACTGGTTAGTTTAAATGTCGTTTCAGGTAAAGATCGCAAAATACGTAGTCTGCACTCAAGATAACATAAATTTAAGCTACTTCAGTGCGACTTAACTACATACTTACGTGTAGAAACAGGTCTGCACATCACCACACCACCCACATGGAGGTTTGAGTGCAGATCACTCAGCACACTAATAAACTTTACCCCTGAAACGCTTCGTTCTCATTACGACAATGTTGCCTCAAACGTCTAAATTACCTATTGAAGAGCAGCTGTCCGACTGAGTTATAGTAGCATAAATTAACTGCAACGCACGCCCCACGCAATTATTGGCCCACGGAACCCTGCCGAGGCATCCAAAACAACGGCCATCTCTTATAAATGTCATTACCACGATTATATTCGATGCGGTTACAGTGGGTATCATTACCGGTTCCCTGGCAGGTCGTTCTGTCATCCATTTTATTGAAAGTTTTTTATTTTGATCTTATGAGTTCACCAAACTCGGTGAACAAAGTTATTTTATTACACGTACCCACTTAGTGGTTGGGTTTTCTCGATATGAAAACCCACGCTATTGGGAAGGTGTAGTGAGATTATTGTGCGATTAGATTCAATTTCTTGAAGCTAGACTTATAGTAAACTAGCTGTTACCCGCATCTACGTCCGCATATATTTTTTACTTTTTGAACGAAGTAAAACCGTATCTACTTTAAAGCAGGTAATAGACATGCGAGCAAATATACGTAGTACTCAATGCTAGATGTTCTTCTTCGCGCCTAAATTTCCGTCTAATTAGGTGACATACGCGCGATAAAGCTTGTCGTGCCATAAGTTCGTATACTTGCTCGCACGTCTATGGCGCATTTAACGTTGAAGCGCGTATTTCTTTTTATAAAATACCTCAAACTCATGTCTGAGATATAAATTTTCATATCTCAGACATGAGTTTGAGGTATTAGATTATGTGTATATTAGGTATGAGGTATAAGTTTCATCTTCTTCTACACCTTTTCAATATTGTTGTTTTTTATCCTTTTTCCCGTCTGTCCAGGCTTTTAGTCGTAACAACGTACCAAACAAACAAAAATAATTACTTTTGGATTTATATATTAGTAAGGTTGTAGGAACAGGTACGGGACTAAAAATTGGAAAGATTTTTAGAACAGAACTGGCCAAACTGGCGTCAGGTTTATATACATACAGCGTTAGCAATTCTTTTGTGATCGGCCCGAATTGCCGACATAAAATACCGAGACCTGTTTTGCTACGTGACATCTTTAGTATTTTTATTGCTTATACTACTCAATACATTCTTATCAGTTCCAAACGACTAGGTCCGGTCCGTCCCTTTTATTCATTTCTAGAAAAGTAAAATCGTAAAAATATATATTGTGGCAGTTACGAAGCTGAAACTGGTAAAAGAAATATAAAAGAGCGAGGCGGCTCGAAGCAGGCAACTTTCCCAGTTTCGTAATTAATGTTGCAAGGAGATATCGTGCAGGAAAGTTTTTTCATCACGGCCGGTGAAGGCAAAGCTGTAATGAGCGCCCCCGCGGTGTTACATCGTAAAAACACCATACCTACAACTTAATAAATAAAACTGGAATTCGTGAAGATTTATCACGAGACTCATATTGCGATTCGTGACTTGCCTTGGGCCTGGGGGCCTGTTTTTGCGGCCTATCTACGGCAAGAGCGAGACCGAGGGCTGTAAAAAATAGAGATATATATCATAGCTGAACGATACGCCTCTCATATTTACAAAGACCTCGGTTATGTGAAATATTTTGACGTTTCTCGGTAAACACGGCCGTCTGAGAACGAGTGGAACGGCAAGTATTCCTTCGTGGAAAATTGTTATTTATCGCATGTGCGATCCACACCCGCAACGTACTCTGAATAATAAGTTAAATTATACTATGTACATAAATGTACCATTGCATAATGATTCTAAGATATGTATAGAAACGACGCTTTGTTGGAACTAACATAATTACGCTATCTATATGGGCTTGTAGATTTATTCTAAAACTTCTATACCTACAAGATGTGGAATAATTTGGACGTTTAAAACCCCCATCACAGGTTGCTCAAATAATAACACCTAGTTTTTTAAAGACATTAAATAGTGGAGATTTGCGCGTATTTGAAAATAACAGATATAATGAAAACCAATATTGTTGTTGTTGTTAATAAGTCAACCAGTTTGACCTATTAACAGCAACGCCATCTAGTCGCAGTCGATGAAACACCAAAAAGGGCTCTTCCCAAGTTCTTAATTTATAATTCTGATAATTGGTATATTCAGTACACGTATTGAATCGCAGGTGATAGGAGATACACGGTCCAACTTTTATTGTTATTCTCACTTTGCGAATTGAATTTGAAACAAGCTAGGTAGATCGATAGTCAGTCGAGTAGTTCGTACACTGTATATACAGTGTACGAATTCATAGGCTCTTTTAGATTGTTAAGGTTCTGTAACTCATATTGGCAAAAATAATTTTGACATCGGCAAATCTATCCACCTATCCTTGAATGTTCAATTTATTTTTATCAGAAACTACTGGATCTATATGGAAAGATAAGGGGTGGCTGCCATACCTTAAACTGAGGGCTGAAATTTTTTAATCAGTGTAGATAGTTGTACGCATAGTCCGACACGCGTTTGACCGATTTAATTATTGACCAAAGTATCCAGTCGCCGCCGTCGTAATTTACTAAATATAGTAGTAGTATCTATCTATAGTACATGATAAGCAAGCTATGAATAAAATATTTCGTGATTTTACTGAGGAGAATTCACTTAATTATTTTCATTCAATTTTAATTTTGTTTTTGAGCCCAGGCTCGGGGGTTGGGCTTACTCCGGCGCTATTATCTCAGCCATTTTATCTTCAATGTAATCTTGTTAAGAGGCCTGAGCCTCGCACCTCCCTTCTCCCCCAACCCTAGAGCGGGGGAAGTAATAATGCTGAAATCCCCGGTTTTCGGCGCTTAAACTAAGCCCAGCATTACGGAGCGAGCCTTAGCAAAATTAGTTTGTTTACGTTGAAACTTATCTTTCAGACAATGCTATCTTTATATTAACTCATATAGGTAGGTAGGTAGCGGACTCAGGCCTCGCCACTTATAGGGGAACGAACGGTATACCTACCCGCCAAGATTTTTGAAGGCGGATTCCACTATGCAGGTTTCATGACGATATTTTCCTTTACCGTCAAGACCTAATTATTGTAACAATATGTACATTAGATTAGAAAAAGTGCATAAACGGTAGGCAGTCACAATTCCCAGCCTTGGCCAAGTCTTGACTGGAATCCATGTCATTGGATTGAGACGCAGTTTTGTTATCTACTTCGACTTCATATCATTGCGACATACCTAAATGAATTTGTGACATATTTTAGATTATTTTTTATGCACGAAATTATTATATTCACAATCACCGATATTAATACTAATTTACATATTTTTAGTAGGTATATTAATTAAGAAATTCTATGCCTAATAATTATGTAAAACGTAATCTGTAATGCATATTTAGAGAAATAATTACTTAGAAAGTGTACAAGTATAGTAAATTCAACAATTCTTCGTTTTAGTGACAAACAACAACTCTCATATTGATGAAGTCACAAAGTACCCAGTAGGTTTTATTGAACACCAATAATAAGAAGAATAAGTTAGTATTATTAAACATTTTTTTCATAATTATCATCCTAAGTTTTATGTTATTAAAATGTGCCCGATTTAGGCACCTTTTATTTAAATAGTTTACATATGTAAATGTGAACAACGTAACATAGCTGTTGGCATTTCCGTATGCCAATGACCACAAACTACATTAATATAGACAATGAAGTTTCTAAAATTCATTTTATTACAACGTATATGTACAGTTTTTTTTATCTTTTTACGATATATTTCATTTTAATAGTATCAGGTTATTGCCTATGGTGCCGAAATGTTGTGGATGTATATATAAGTGATTTAAAAACTGCTGTAGCTATCATAGCTGTGCTTGGAATTGTTAGTAATTATTGTATTTTTAATTACCTCCTAATTTTTGTTTTCAAATTGCCAGTTTTTATATTTTTAATTATTCGCATAATGCTCTCTTCTTAAATTTAATAATTAAATAAACAAAAATGTATGAGCTGCATTAAATTAAAGAAATATCGGTGAAGCATTTCAAGCAATCGTAATTCGTGGTAGCACAGTGGCTTTTGCACCCGCTTCTCATTTCAATAACGTGGTTGCGAATCTCTTATGAAAACCTCACAGGACCGTGAAGAGAGTAGAAACGAATATGTCGAAAAAAACACTTCCAAAAGTAGCAACACAGTTTTGTAAATTCATTATTTTGCGACTGGATAAACTATATTTATCTAGTACCTATTTCTTGGTCGTAATACCTGTAACATTTATCAACAACTCCTGACTTTAATTTCTCATCACCGTACAATGCTTTTCTGTCAATAAGTAAATAAATAATGATTAAACGATAGTGTTTTTTAAATTTTCGCGACTAGTACAAATAATAAAACCACATTTTAACGGTTTTAAGCGCGGTATTTTAATTGATTTTTATTCCGACGTTTCGGCCACTTCACTGTCTTTTTATTTTACTTCGCACCCATTTTAAACTACATATAGGTAATATCATAAAATTCTTTGTATGCCGTTTCTGTACATTTAAACTATTTAAAAAAACAACTGGTATGACTAAAACGATGGAGAACACGATGCAATTTTTTGATTTCTTGTCTGTTTGTCGTTTTGTCCGTTTGTTCGGGATTCACGTAAAAACTACTGGGCCGATTTTGATACGGTTTTCGCTGATCGACAGCTAATTTTTAGACTTAAGCTCTACGCTACTTTTTATCCTGGGAATCCAGTCGGAATTTTTCTGGGAATGATTTAAAATGGCCAGATTAAAAAAAATCGAACTCCAATATGATTTTTTTACTAATCGATAGCAAATTTAATATAATAAAACATTTGATTTTTTTTATCTCGAGAATCCCGCGGGAAATTTCCCTGGAGCGGTTCTAAGTTGTTTGGATGCATAAAAATTAGCTTATTCCGACACAGTTTCCACTAAAACGATAGCTTATATTTTTTTATTACTGCGATACTTTGTGTCCTGGGACTCCTGCGGGAACTTCAAGTCAAGTGTGGACGAAGTCGCGGGCAAATCCTAGTATTATATAAAATTGTTACGAGTTAGGCATGTTGCTGAAGAGTTTTTTGGGCCGCTTCATGTCTTCAAGGTATAACATGTTGCAAAGCAGTGTTTAATTAGGTTAGGTTCCCATAGAGAAAATAATAACCATAAACAAAAATTAAAATTAAATAATTAGAATGAACAAGTTGGCGGTAGGCTAAATAAATAATTTAACATTGACACTTGACATCTTTGTTTTCCGTGATCACGGCTACTGAAAAGTGGTTGAAACATCGGAATAAAAATCAAATAAAATACCGCGTTTAAAACCGTTAAAACGTAGTTTTATTATAAATAATATTTTATGTAAAAGTTTGTGAATTAACTAAGGCATTAATGATGACTTTCACATTTCTTTCAGGTCACAAGTCCAGTGGTATCTTGGGCGTCTGTGCGCCACTCTTATGTTATTCGTGTTTCGTGTTTTGTGACTACAAACGCAGCACGTCCAGATGTAATCGACGTAAATCTTAACAATATTGTAAGTAAAAAAACATAATGTAAATGAAAAATAAGGCAGTGGTTTACATGTGAGCCTCTTAAATATTAATTTATGGTGAAGTAAAATTTTAAACTATCATTATTAAAACTGATTTTTAAGGATTGTTAGGCGCGTTTTTTGTTAGATAATTCCTTATAATCTGAGAGTTCGACCACTTTTCAATAACCATGATTACAGATCTGTAACATTCATGTATTTAATTTCGTCTAACAGTCGCAGTACCAAGAAGCCTAAGGGACAATTTAAGGTACCTATGCGACGGAGATTGGTGATCGCCATGTGGGACAGGGGACTGCGACATACGACATACCAGTTTTGCATTCAATTGAAGATGCACGAAAGAGAGACGGGTGACTGCGATGGGCTACAGTTACTTATACAATTTCTTACAAAGCGGATTTGTCATGTGTCGAGGCGCGGTCACCTGTCTCAATCGGGTATAGGTATATTAGCTTCGAGACGTTTTTGCGATTATGATAGTGTACGGTCGGCACATAATTAAATAAACTTATACTACTACTACTACATTTTTATTATTTTTATGGGCAGATACTTAATACATAACTAATAATATTAAACGATATTAAAATAATAAATTTTAATATTAAACATAAATTTTAATATTTAATTTATTCAACTCCAGACATTTCGTAGGTACTCCTCCTTATCCTCACGTTCATGCGATGAATCATTTGTGTTAATTCTATTTAATTCTGATATTATATCTAAAGCCTCATCCCTGCCCTGAAATTTCTTTCAGCCTTATAATTGTAGGCTTCCGATTTGGTTTCTTTCAAGGTGATTTAAAGGTTGGTGCCTGTTCTGAATAATGAAATTTGCTGTACCAACCTCAATGACTAATTTAAGTAGAGTAGATATTAATGCGAAGCATGATAGTTTTCTAATAAAAGTTTGTGTATAGTTATAATAATATTGGTTTTGGTGCAAATGCTGGTCTGGGTCCATCATGTTTGAGCCCAGTTTCAAATACAACACAGCTAAAGGCAATATTCAGAGCAAAAGCTGGTCCATCCTCGTCGCAGTTTATTAGCAGTGTCAAATATATTGGCTGGCTGGTTTTAATTGCGGATATAGTGTTATTGTTTAGCAGTGTTTACTTGCTTATTAAGTTATCATTGGTAAGAATTATACTAAGTTATTTGTTGTTTAGTTAAAACATAGTCTACATGGTCTTCGCGTCTTATTTTCTAATGACGTAGGTTTGATGCTTAACCGATTATGTACCTACCTATATTGTTAAAGTCACTATGTGCTGATCATGGAGGAAGGCGATATATAGAAAGTAATTACCGATGTATATAATCCACTAATCCACCTTGAAAATGCTTGGTGGGTATATGTCCATCACGGTAAAATTATTTTCAATGTATAATTCGCATAACATGTACAGACGTTTTTGAAATTAAATATTTAAGTTAATCCTTAAACCCAGTAGGTAGTTATGAATTGTGATTTTTAAAATGTTTTGTACTTTTATACTTTCAGGGTGTCGATAAGAAAGCTGCCAAGATATTTATGATATCAGTATCTGTCTCGGTGCTGTTGTCATTCACTTACAGCATGCTGTACATTTCGTCCTGCATATCAATTGGAGGTTCATTACCAGTGTTTGAATTTGTATTTACATTCATCGACTTGTTCCGTAAGTTCGGTTTTGGGTAATAATATATGTTAGTTATACAATAACTATGGAAGAAGAATTTTAGTAATAACAATCGTCTAGTAAAAACGGAACTCTGAAAAGTTCCTTAATTCTATATTGTGTCTCTTGGTAGGTATGCATTTTATTTATTTATAACTAGCGGTCCGCCCCGGCTTCGCATGGGTATCTAAAAATATTTTTTTTGTTGAGTTTAATTACCTACTAAGCGAATTCAAAATATTTCCCTTCCCGTACGGCCCGTACCCCAGTGACGCATATATCGCATAAGCCTAGCTAGCCGAGCAGGGTACGTGGCGACCACGCAACTTTTTTCTAATACTTACATTTTTAACTGTCCGAATTGAATAATTCAAAAGGTTATATAAAGGTATTGAAGCAGTCTTCAATATGAAGTAATTTATTTTGATAAGGATGAATACCAAGATACAAATAAAGAGCATGTTCTAGCGGCCGCAATTTAATTAAATTTGTAATATGAAAGAACACTTATTGTGACATAACTATAATAGTTATACATCTGGTATCGCGACACTTTTTGTAAATATTGATGTGTTCTGCAAAGTCGTAGTACATTATTTTATTCTATCATTAATATTTTTCGCAGCGCACGCGATTTTAGGTATTTTTTTACACCTTGGGTTACATTAATGGAGTTTTAGTAAGCATCCCTAATTTTTTGAAAATAAAATATAGCCTATGTCACCCGGAGATGGTGTAGCTTTGCCAACAATGAAAGAATTTTTCAAATCGGCTTAGTAGTTTCGGAGCCTATTCAAGGCAAACAAACAAACATCAAATCTTTCCTCTTTATAATATTAGTATAAATAAGCTGTGCCTATAACTTTGTTCACGCAGAATTTAAGATTCATATTTAAATTACTTACTGTACCTACCTTGCAAATATGGCAATCAAATACGGGAAAATTTAAGATAAAAGTGTTGGTCCAGTCCTTAAAACCTTCATTGAAACCTGTGAAGCCGTTTCGAATTCTGTTTGAGACAAACTAAAAGACAACAGACTTAAGTAGAGATACTTATCATTACGCATTGTGGAAATAGCGGTATTCATTTCAATTTTGTCATTTATTTTGAAATAATAGACAGTAACTTCAAGTTTTCGGTACTGATTATATTGGATACATTGACGAGTATTGGTAGGTAGCTATAGCTCATTAGCAGTGAAACTGTTTTGGTCGTTATAAGCTAAAGCTAAACAAGTACAATATACAATAGTGCTTAATTTATTGCCGTGATTGATTGCCTTGATTTTTCTTTTCAGTTTGGATAATTTGGATCTATTTTGTAGCAGTCATACACACATATATAAACACAACTATTCCGGAACGACCCAAACCAGCGATGATCGAAAAAGCATCAAATTATTTCGCTAGCCTCGTTGAGTGTCCATTAGGACCGCTTTTATTTAGGTCAATATTTCATTAATTTATGTATTTTTTGGTTTTCAGTTTGGATCTACTTTTTAATAGTAGTTAATTCCTACAGAACGCCAATCTACGTGATGACATCATTGTAAATGACGCGAGGAATATAAACGGAGAAATTGAACAAAGTTTCGTGAACATTGAATGGCACGATGAAAGTGATACAAGAAACTTATAGAAAATCATTCAATTATTATAAAAGATGATATGTATTTGAAATATATTTTTATTATTAGTTTTTATTTTCAATTATCAACCCTAATCTAGAGGTTAGGCTCTAAAGATAAACCATCATCCATTCATCGTTTACTCTTCGAATTTTACGAATACAAATATTGGGAAGCTAAATTTTTATACACTTATCAAGAAGATATCACACCACATACATATGTGTGTTCCATTCCTGCACACGGGACTCTTCAGTTTTGTAAAGCAAAGACGCGGTATACACGACACGGTTGTATACTGTGTATTAATGGAATTAACCATTGATAAACAAGATGTATAGGTTTCCTTGCAGTTTTTTGTTCATTAACGCGTTAGCGACACCCCTTGTCTTGCAAACGTGCATTGGCAACGGTAACCACTTTCCATCAGGTGGGCCGTTTGCCCATCTGTGAAAGTCATTAGCATATAGTCTGTTATACCCACGTTCATCGTATAGTGTTTTCAGAAGTATTTTGACTGTGGCTGTGCCAGAATATTTATGCTAGGCAGAGCCGCTCAATTCATTAACAAAAAAAAAGAAAAAATGTCTAATTGCCGCAACTATTAATTAGCAACAAATTAGAGCATGATTTTCCATATTTTTTTTGATTGTGCCATAATGGTTATTCTAGCTTTAAGGATCTTATAAACTTCCTTTTACTCAATATGAACAAGACTGTGAGTCATCATGAATGTTAAATTAATAAAAAAATACATCGATAGCATATTAATTGACACAACAGACAAACTGCAATAATCTACCGTTACAGCCATGATTTACAGAAAGCTGCTTATTATGTGGGGAACAAATATCTAGCAATGCCGTATCCGCCAAGCCCCTGTAGAAGGGGTAGGTTCCAAAAATGCTAATTTGGCATCGTAAAGGATAATAAGCATGTAACTAGTTCACAAAACGGAATACCAAAGATCGTGCGAAGTGGAAAACCGGAGAAAAATAAATGGAATGAAAGCAGGTTCCAAAGCAAACGCTTCGAACACAACTAGGGTATAACGCTAAAATGAAATTGATTGATTGAAATGTTAATAAATATCTCTACAAAATTATGAAAAATCTTAGAGTATTGAAAACTTATTGCAAACCATCGTGAAAACGCTTGGGTGTTAACTAAGTTTAAGTTTTCATCTTAAAATAAGAATATATAGGTTATTTCTTTCTTTACAAATAGAAGTTTTTATATCACAATGTTGCCTATAAAAATTAAATAAGATATGAACAATATTTCACGAAATTATAAAGTACGGAGTGCAGATAAACATAGGATATACTTAAACATAGATAAATCGATAGGTAAAGCGGGATATAGAACAAACTACTTTCGCTGCAATTGTGAATGCATTCTGGGTTAGTTTCTTATAAATTAGCAAAATATATTCGATTTGCGATTCACTACAACGTATAAACATTTAAAGGTCCTTAAAATACATAAAGAGTACACAATTAAGAGGGGTATATAGGTAATCCAATAAAGTACAAGGCACAACGGGTAAGATATGTCGGTATCTTGGAAATGTTAATTAAAGGGGTCCCGTAGATTCGGTCAAAGAGTCCGCCCTCGATCATTAAGCCAAGATCCTCGCATCAGCATAAATGTCACTCCGCTTGGAGGTTTTAATTATCGCTCAAAATCCCGACCCACCGCGCTGTGAAACGTAAAGCAGTCATTTGAATAAAATTCCATTTGTGACCCCTAACTTATGCCTAAAATTAAAAGATGGAGTTTCAAATTTAAGTCGGTATGTACCTATTTATTTACAGTGGAACGAATATTATTTATCTTATAAGGAAACTATAGAATATTTGAAGAAAGGAATATGGTGCCACACAATACAAATGTAGCAAAACTGCGAAACGACTAATATTTAGGGGTGGTAAGCATACCGAGTAACTGATTAGATAGTTATTTTAAGGTATACTCGTTTATAGTATTGTTAGTCAGATGTCAGAATATCACGACAATATTTTAATGACTTTTTATTGAATTTAATAAAAGGGCCGATATTGGCTTTCTAAGTAGTATAAATTGAATCCAAAATTCGAACGTGTAAAAGGCATAATTTTACAGATTAATTTTATAGGTATATTTAATTCAAAACTGATTGCAATTATAAAACACTGCCGGCAATGAAATGAGATGACTTTGAGTTAGTCTTACTTATGTTAGTTACTTTACAAAATAAAAAGTTTCGAAAACTACAGCAAATTAGAAATTCTTTAGTACCTATATATAAGTAAACAAGTATGTGTAAAAAAGATAGGTATATAAATAAGGTCAGTCTGGTTTTTCTTTAAAAGAAAAATATATTTATCTTTTAAATATAACAATAGCGACCGGGCACGTCCCGTCGTAACTTATATCCAACTTCCAACGTAAAATATTTGGAATATCCCAAGAAATATCGTCGTCACGTCGCGTCCCCCGACGGGAACGTAAAAGAAATGTGTATAAAAGCAAAAAGAATATAAAAGAAAGTTCTCTGAGATAGCACGTTTCTTCTTCAGGACGGCGTCCCTCGGTTTTATTACTCCGTGCCACGTGACACGAACAGCGATCCCGCCTTTGAATCCTCTTAGGTATCAAATTATTTTTACTGCTTTTTACTTTGGAATACACATTTATACGTGCACTTGCTTGTGTGGCTGGACTGCATCTTTATCACAAGTAACTAACATACCTTGATAGTCACTTAGTCTGGTTGAGATAAATAGTGAATAGAGCGCACCATTTCGTTATCTATGTAATTTTACTTTTTTTGCATTGTCTGTATCTGTCATTCGCTTCCTTACATGTCATTCATTCTTGTGTGTGCCAATATACGTCTCTCAGTACAAAAACATTTCAATTTTATTATACCTCCAAAATCTGAGATAAACGAGGCAAATAAATATCCACAGCCTTTCACTGGTGACCTTTTGGGAGTCTCAAAAAACTACCCATTAGGTATAGACAACAACTTTCCAGGCATTATTAATGCGGTGACTTTAAAATTCTTTATTATATCTTTATTGGCCTCTGTTTTTTCATTTAACAGGGACTTTCATAATAGTTCGAAGATAGAAAATTATATAATAGAAAATTAAAACTTATTAAGCTTATCGGACACCAGTAGTAGATCAGTGTGGCAAATCAATTTTTATATTTGAAACACAATTAGTATTTAATTTTATAACATTGATATCTCATAGGCGGCGGGGATAACTTTAGGGTACAAATCTAGATCTAAAATTGTTATGAACGAGATGGAGATTACTTATTTTGTTAACTCTCTTCTGCGCTGAAATATGCATATTTATATTCTATCAAAACGAATTAATTACTTAACTAAGTTTATTACTTTTTAAATTATTTGATGACTCTATATGTCTATTTTAAATTAAATTTTGTCGCAGTCACTGTACAAATATTTTATGAACACCCCATACCTTTTTGCTCTGAATCTGTATGTGTACCTACTCATGCATGCAACCCCCCTTGTGTTAGCGTCGGCAGACATGAGCGCGTCTATACAAAAGTATTTTTAGTATAGGGGATATAAGGGGCGCTGAACAAAACTGGTTTCATGGTATACCTCTACGTAATATAAAAAACTAAGAAATTATTATCAAAGTTATCAAAGGACGATATACTTATATTTGTAGATATAAGTAGGTAGATAAGTATTGAATAATGAAATTAAATAAATGTAGGTATCTTCAAACACACTACTGTTTCTCTTTGTTCATATTTTAATGGTTAATTTTTCAGTTTGGCCTTATTGTTATATTTTAAATATGGAATTTCACAATTTGTTTTCTATAAAAAAATCGTGACGTTCGGTATTTAAAATAGGTATCGTATTTATTTATCAGCCAACATTACCACATTAAATGAGCAGCTGCTCATTTGTAGCACCTTCGGTGTTGCAAATGTCCATAGACGATGGTAACCACTTTCCATCAGGTGGGCCGTCTGCCTGTCTGCTGAACCCATACAATAAAAAAAATCTTAGCCGGAGATTCCGATTGTATCCTTTCAACTCTAAAATCTTCATCATATAATCGTGTTCCTACATCCTTTGTTCTTACGTTTGATAGAAGCAACACATAAGGAGTAAGAAAATAATTTTATGCATAACAAAACGGAAAGCCGGGTTCGGATGAAGATCCCGGGTGTCCCTCGGGCATTATTCATAACCGGCGTAAAAGTGATGCTCCGCACATGGGAAACAATTTATCTTGCTATAGGTATAGCATTGTTTAAAAAGACGGATGTATATGATGTATCTCCTATTGATGGTCCATAATAAGTAAATAAATATAGATATACAGTTACATTGTACAATGGTATACTCGAGTTTGTCCTTTAATTTATATTTTTCTATATAGGGAATATAAATAAAAATTCACAGTTGTGTTGATTATCTAGCTATTAAGTAAGTGGCGTCGAGCTATGTAAATGTCTTAATTGGAAGGTAGGTACGTATTCTCGAATTCATAATTATTTGCAGATACCTTTTAAATCTAGAAATAACATTGGATTATTTTGTATAGAAGAAAACATATAATAAATACATATAATAAAATAATTTAAATTGACAAATTAGTATTCAAACTAAATTCAACTAGGTAACATTTTTTATAATTTTTTTACAGTGGTTACATATATAGGTGTACCTAAATTAAAATAATGACTAATTTCTACTCTATGTATCTATACTATACCTATGATATTATTAGGTATATAAACTAATATATTTGGATGATCTATATTCTTTCCGACGGCAAAAAGCCGACGGATGCCTACTTTGCGTACGAGTCGCTACAAATCAAACACAAAATCTGGAAAAAATAAAATAATTAAAACAATGTTAAAAATGTATACAGCAAATTTAGCTTCGAGGCATTTTTGCGTTTGTAAGGTGTGCGGTCAGCACATAAATAAATAAACTAATATTTTTTTATATATTTTATAGGCAGGTACTTAATAACAAACTAATAATATTAAACGATATTAAAATTATAAATATTAATATTAAACATAATTTTAATACCAAATTGTTGGCCCTGTTCTGAAGAATGACATTAGCTTTCTGATAGCACATTTCCGATGGAAGTCAATAATATTCCGGTTGATTTAGCAACTAATTGAGGGGGAGTCATAATACTGCTCGGATTGCTATTGCACTCATTTTCGAAATATTTGTACAAAACTTTTTTAGTTTGGAAAGTCAAAAGATTACCTCGACCACTTTTCAACATCAGAACCATTTTTAATCAACAAATTTAATATCTAATAACAATTTAGCAACAAATAATAACACTGAAAAATAAATAACAAAAATGAACCACAAATAAAATCAATTTATTCATTAATTATCAATCTTAAACCAAATGGTCAGACCTCATAACAATTAGCAATGTAAATAATTATTATCTACTAGAGTTTTCCCCGCGGCTAGGCCGCGTGAAAAACCTAGGTAGTAGCTCTATGCTACGTACATAATAAATCAATTCGGTGTTTTATATACATAAACCTTTAATACTTTAGTTTCTTGTTCAATTCATTACAATTATAAAGAAACCACAGACTACTAAAGAAACTAAGTCAATATAGTGTAAACAACTGCACAGCAAAACATAAAAAAATTCGCAGCCAACCTGATTTGAAGTACCTAATATCGAATAAATGACATGTGGCAACCTGACAACGTATTTATTATTGAATTACAGCGGTGGTTGTCTACATCGCAATTGCAGCACCATCTATTTTCGCTAATTTTGTCTCTCCCACGGAATTTAGCGACATTGACGTGCTAATTGTAAAATAGCACAAAATTTGTGCTTATGTAAAAAATATATCCTAAGTTACGCCCCGGGATATAAGATAACTCTATGTCGAGTTTCATTTAAATCCATTCAATAGTTTTCACGTGATGCACTGACCGACAGACAGACAGACAGACAGACAAAAATTCTAAAAAATATATTTTTGTAATTCTCTGGTCCGAATCCTATATGTTGACCAGGGATATAAGCTACCACCGTACAAAATTTCATTTAAATCGGTCCAGTCGTTTCGGAGATTAGCCGGTAAAAACAGACAGACAAACAGAGAAACATAAAATTTAAAAAGAATCTAAATTAGTTCTATTTCACTTCTTACATCCCCCTGACTCGATTTTTAGCATTTTTTTTCATTGTACAGAAATTCGACATCTACAGTTTTATTATATGTATATAGATTATAGATTGATAGATTTAATTTTCACCTTTGGCTTTTGTTTGTAAATATATTTTCTTCTTCAAAATGTAATGAACCTCTTTTTACTGATTGTACACGAAATTTTAAATTTCAAGTTTACAATTCCTCTAAATATACAAATACTACTACAAACGCAGAAACTTATCGAACCTAATATACCTATACCTATATATATATATTTATTTATTTACTAGTTCGTACCCTTTTAATTTGGATACGTTTTAATTTTCTATGATTATTAATGTTCTTACCATTCACTCCATCTAATTGTATCTAAATAGGTATTTAAGTGTAATGATTTAGAAAAGTTTTAAATCACTATAATAAACTTAATTACTGAGGTACAATGAACTAGTAATAGATGTCAAAATATGTACTCTTCTTTAACACAACAACATCACACATTTCTACTTGAATATTGTCCGTAGGTGAAAAATATTAGGTAAAATAGATGGGTACCTGGATTACCTACTTAATCAGAGTTTGAACAATATGAAAACTATACTACTCTCACGTCTCATAATGAGGGATGCTGAGAATTTAAGAAAAGAAGTTAAGAAAAAATAGAAAATTGAATTCCAAGCTCCGACATTATGTAATGCTCGAGATGCAGCAGTAATTTATCACTAGGACGATGATGATAGTCTCACAAAACTTAAAAGTTTGATTTGCTAGTGCAAACTTGATATAGATATAGCTTTTTACATATTACATAATGTGCTATGAAAGTGGTATTTTTTTAATTTAAACAAACCTTTACTTACTACATATTACTCAACGTCAACAACGCCATCTATGCAGTTATCTTTATAAAGGCTATACAAAACGCGCATGTGCGAACAAAGATGGCCGTCGATCAATACCGGGAAACCACCCTGAACTCATCCCCTTATACTTAATGCAATATTTACAGTGTAAAAGAAACCCTAAATTTATAAGTAAAAGGTTGAATCTCAAATTATTAATGAATCTCGTCTCTATCTCCTATTTAACTGTGCTATAGATTTGTTTAGGGGTGGGTAGATGGTATGGATTAGCTAGAAATACCTACCTAATAGCCCAGTTTGCTGAGCTTGCCTATTAGGTTTGCGGAAAACAAACGGAAGACCGTTAATAGATAGGTATATGTATCTACCTATCTCGTTAATTTATGGGCTTTATTACTTTTGTTTAGCAAGCAATATTTATTGTGAGCTTTTCTTATCTGCGGCCTTGTCTTATGACATTAGGTAGATGAAAATTTATACTACGTTAAATTTTATTAGGAAATATAGGTATAGATGATTGCTTTTAAAGCCTCATCTGGGATAATGTTAAAGTTATTGACTGTGGCCAAATGCCTCTTATTTTTAGAGTTAAAAACAACGCTCTTTAGGTATAGCCACATTAGAGTAGGGTAGGGTGGTGTAAGAATGCGCGATTTACAAATAACTCCTCATAAAATTAAAAATACAAAGGATAATTTGAGACAAATTGTTTAGAACTCTTGTTCCCTTAGCAATGAATAACTATATTAAGTCAATTGATAAAGGACCAATTATTATAACAAAAAATTTAAAATCGGGATTTGAGCAACTTTATTCACCCTAGGGTGTAAAATTGCGTATTGAGATTGATAAAATTGCGGAACCCTTATATTAAACTGGAGGGGATATTAAGCATTTCTGTATACTCATATGCTGCACTTCTCAACCCCTTAGCTGTTAAACGAATAAAATTTTTGTCTAATGTCTTCACATGATTGCAAAAGTCTTCAAAAATCTGCCTAATATTTTTGCACATCGTGTTTGTTACAAAGAAAATTGTAAGCTAACTCTGTCGTTCCCAAAAAGCCCGAGGCGCTGCCCTTTTACTTTCGCCATTGGCAATTCGCTTGCGAACATCTTTTATAATCGCATCAGAATATATATGCACTAAAAGTGCACAATTCCACACACTTCGATGCCATTCTAAAAATTGAGATACAGGTGCTATCTTCTTCCTATATTATTAGTTTAATTATTTCGTATGAATCTGAATCTGGCCTTATTTTATTATATTATAATATTGGCAAATCAGCAAAACCTTAAAGTTTTATTATCTATCTTCTTATATATAAAAATCAATTGCTGTTCGTTAGTCTCGTTAAAACTCGAGAACGGTTGGACTGATTTGGCTAATTTTGGTTTTGAATTATTTGTGGAAGTCCAGGGAAGGTTTAAAAGGTGAGTAAATATGAAGAAAAAAAAATGATTTTGAGGCGGTACGAAGTTTGCCGGGTCAGCTAGTAATATATTAAAATTATTGAAAAATAAGATCAAAGACTAATTTCAATTTTATGTCGGGAATGTAATTCTGTTCTACCCACGAACATAAATACAAAACAAGTTAGCCCCAAACACCAGCCTGATGTCCTATTATGACGTATGCGCAATCTTATACCACCCTACCCTATATTGTTTGACGGCCTCTGTGGTTGAGCGAGTTAAGTCTTTGAGGGCTTACCTTACTGCTACGCAGAGGCTCCGCGTTCGATTCCTGGTATGGTAAATTTCGGAAATGAATTTTCTCCGTTATTTATTATGGTCTGGGTCTGGGTATCTGGGATCGGCCCCAGAGTAATCCATTGTATATTACCCATAAAACAAGTGTAACTTGCTTAATTTGGGGATATACTTACAATATGTGTGTTTGTTTGCCGATTATTAAAAAAAAAATTCAGTTCAATCAGTATGCTTCTAAGACTGTGAATATATATATATATATATATACACGTTATCTTTCAATATGTATCTATTATTATTAACAATTAAAGAAAATATAGCATTACAAATAACATATTAGAGACCTATCGCCACATTTGCGTGAAAAGGCCTATAGCTGTAACATTATCCCAGATGAGGCCTCACCTTTAAAGTACCTATGACGTATCCACATTGTAGAAATTTTGCTACAACATCGATACGTCATAGTTTAAATGTTTGTATTGACTCCAGTAGAAACGTACTATCTAAGACTGAAAACTTCATAAATTCTACATGAACAGATGGATCGAAAGCTCATTCTTATCTCCGTTTTTTTTAGTATTTGAAGCATGATGCTTTTAGAATAATTTATCCAAATTTAGTATCTTTTCAAATAGATAGTAAAGGCTGATTTGGTCTAAACGAAATGGAAGTGTAAGTGCTACGATATCTAGATAATGTAGAATTTAGGAGGTTGTTATTCCTCCTCCTCCTAATAACCTCCTTGCATAGTATCAATAAACAGACAGATAATCATAAATTAAAGCTGCCATGTAAATAAGTAGGTGCCTACCTATTGTAGTTGTTTTATAAAGTGTTGTCATTCGGGTCAAGAGTACGCACTTTATGTTCTAACGATAATACACTAAAAATATTCTGTTCTGAGGGCCATTTTATCACTTTCAAACTCAAAAGAACTAAATGGTCTGAATTAGTGTAGTGTACAGTATAGTTAATGTAGTGTATGGTAAATAAATAAAATCGGTTCTTATGCGATGTCTAGGACACGAAAACATTTGAATGCTTTCCCTAACATAGACTAACTTTGGGCCGATTTTTTAATCACCAGGTAAGAGTTATTCATACAATAAAATAAGTGTATCATGAGAAAATTAAAAATGACAGTTTCATGAATAAAATAGTTAAATTGTTTCATTTTTAAATTTAGTCAGGTTATAATTTATTCGACTGATAACTTTTATCTGTGAAGTACCGAATTGATAAATAATTACTTTTACACATAAAAACAATTAACAATTTGGAGTAAATTGAACATAATTAGGTATTTCACCAGATTGTTTCACAAATGAATCTACTTCTCGATTTTACATGAATTTGTATTGATTGAATTTGTACTTATGTAAAAATAGAGTATGTAAACTCTATTTTTCATGGAGGTAAGTCATATTAGGATTGCATTAGAACAGTAAAAGTTTAATAGCTCGACTGACATTACAGAATCGATTTTCTAAAGCGACCTATCCAAGAGGTACTAGCAAGACGAAATCGCCCAAGGGCGACAGTCATAGAAATAAAGGCAGCAGACATGAAATGGCGCCCGAAGCTGCTGAAAACCTGTCTGCTATTAACCGTACCTCAATTAAGGTTTACAAAGTTGGTAACTTGTCAAGCAATAATAAAATTTCACAATATTTGCCATCTTATATCTTACCAATTGTACATTTGTGTTATTGTCTGTTAAAATTTGAAGCTTCACACAAATCCTACTAATACCTATTATAAACGCGAAAGTTTGTAAGTGTAGATGTATGGATGTATGTTTGTTACTCTTTCACGCAAAAACTACTGAATGGATTTTGATGAAACTACAATAATATAGCTTACACATCAGAATAACACACAGGCTATAATTTATAAAGATTTTGTTTGAATTATCCGAAATATAACGATTTTCCATCGCCATGTGAATGAAACCGCGGGGCGCAGCTAGTAAGATCATATTTCTACCGATATTAAGGCTGGTGAATGAATATTAAAATATAGAAACCGGCCATGCATAGACTTCGATGACTTAATATAAGAGTTATGAATAAAAAATCTGGAAAATTAAATTATTCCTAAAAAAAACCTTTGCAATTTTAATTTATATCCTTATTTTATTTAAATTTCATATGTATGAATTGGAGAACAGAGTGGGGGTGCCCTTGAAATGCCACCCAAGGCGTCGATAGGTAAAGCTAATACCGGCAATATTAGTAAGTACTACCTTTAGCTTTTAACATTCAGTTCAACTTGACATTTTTTAATGCGAAATTCTGATAATTTGAACTATTTACACAAAACTAAAAAGCAACCTAGGGAAAAAATACCTATACAAAAATCTTAGGATTCCATAGCGATTTTGGCAAAAAAGGGATTCTTATCATCATGTCCGCCTGACCGTATGTCTGTGTATATAGTAGTAAGTTTTTCCAGAAACTACTGGGTCTACATACCTAGATGAAATTTGACATGTAGTTTATTTCTTTTCATTACGAAGCTGGCAAACTGGCCGTCAGCCCACTTGATGGTAAGTGGTTACCGTTGCCTATAGACCTATAGACTTTTGTACTACCAAGGGCGAAGCCAACGAGTTGCCAGCCTTTAGGATCGAATGGTATAAAAGTTGATGGCTTAAAGGGATGTAATAGTAGAATGGGATATAGGGGGGAGAAGTGGGCCATCACAACTCTGACTCATCGCACGAAACACGATTAGCTCAAGGATAACCGTTGCACGCCGATATTCTGTGAGAGCGTGGTATCACGCCCATCGAGCCGGCCGCAAGAGTTGTAATTAGGTTCCAGTATGGCTCTACCGCGCCTTATCTTATCGTCGCATTTAGCGCTGTGCCTATCGGATGTGTACTTACCTATATAGTCTATTGAGCGCAACAAAGTTTTTAGTAAAAAAACCTTTCCCACCCAGTAGGAGCGAAACTTCAGAGAATATACACACAGATAATTCTTGTCTAACTTTTATTAATATGATTCCTTTAGCCTACATCCGTCAACATATTATAATTCAAAATTTTCTTAAGTATCACTTTCAATTTTGCACTGTCTTATTCGAAAAAATATTATTGTCAGTGTTATTTTGGTCCAAATTAGACCTACGTTTAATCATCGGTCTTATTGACTCTCTAATCTGTGCTGCACAATGTAAAACTGGTATCTCATTCTCTCGCAGGAATAAAACATTGAAATTACAATGTGTTTGTTAAACGCCGCTAGACTTACCTACTTAAGTCCGAGAAGCTCTAAAATCCTACTTGATAATATGGTCTACAGGTCGAACTGCTCTGGCTTGGCGTTACAATTGAATATCTTAAAATGTTGCTTTGAATTTCATATTTAAACTAAATAACAAAAATAAATAAGTAAGTTTCCACAGACATTGCTTGCGTACACGCATTGTACGTAACATAAAATTACGAAGAATCGATACTAGTGACACCTAACGACCACGATGAAAGTGACTATCAAAGCCACACTGGCATGCCAGATACCTATTCATTTTAGTGCACATATTGAAATCCATGCAAATTCTGAAAATAATTTCTAATCAAATCATTAACCTATCCCACCTATATTTTGTAATGTATTAATAATCGGTACTATAAAAATTAATTTAGTACTATAACGCCATCTAGTTGAATCGAATAACTATTGGTCTCCTTTCAGTACGGTGTCTGACTAAAAGGCTGTATATAAGAGAGAGTAAAAGGATATATGACTTGGTCGATAATAAGAAACATTTTTTTGTGAAGAAAGAATAATACAATAAAATCTAATTATGCTAAACAACAATGGAAGCAAAACTATATTAGATATATAGTTTATCTTTTAGCAATATATTTATTAAGTGCCATCTTTTGTGAAACACAGTTAACAGTTATAATAATGGTTAAGAAATGCCCTTGTTTTAAACTGTTTCCCATTCAAGGCTATGTAAGCCTATAATAAGCCTATATATGAAGAAATTAATCGTTATTTAATGTTTATATGATATGTATTATAAATATAAATTTGTTAATAAAAATATTAATATAGTTTACATAACATAACAATTTCTTTTAAACATAAATTTTATTTATTTAAAAAAGCGCCATCTTTGAGTTATATTCTGAATTAAAGAGTATTTAAAAATAGCGACATCTGTGAGCGGTACTTTGAATTACTTTGTTCAATGGAAGACCTAAAAGGAAATGTAAATAAATTTCATAGAAACCATTGTTTTAAGCCAAGTTTATTATGTTTTTTTCAATGTAAATAAATATTAGCATATTTCGAAGTACCTAGTAAAAGTATTAAGTATAATAACTTAAACATTAACAGGAAAGTAGAATTTAAGACTTTCAATACCAAGATATAATGCTATAAATAAAGGTACCTATCTACTTACTTGCATTGTAAACTGAACTTTATACCTTGTAGAAAAGGCACAAATTGATTTATCTTATTAAAAGTTAATGTGTATTAAATCAAAATTATTCACCAACTAAAGTATAGATACTTAAAAAAATAATATTGAATTTGTTTCAAAAAGAATTAAAAACAGATATTTTAACTTTATAAAAATCCGTATTAAAAAAAATCGTTTTGAAAAATGAATTCCAAAGTAAAATAATTAAAATTTGTGAATTAGTTCAAAACCCACCACCAAGTCACATTTTAATTAATTTTGAATTAAAAGTTCCGTTGCTAAGCAACCACTAATGTCCTAAAATGGAAGTCCCTTTGCTGTCTCCTCATTGCTCGATTTCGACG
Source organism: Dendrolimus houi (assembly GCA_039645545.1). NCBI lineage: Eukaryota > Metazoa > Arthropoda > Insecta > Lepidoptera > Lasiocampidae > Dendrolimus > Dendrolimus houi. The sequence goes on along the minus strand of CM077125.1, from coordinate 14,340,473 downwards.
CCATTTGCAAAGGGCCGTCTTAACCACGCCCCGCCTACAAAATACCGCCCGAAAGTTCCCGCCTTTTCGACTGCCATCTTTCCTCCTGTCACTCATCTGCCAATGGGAGGTGCTTATAAGGTAATCCGACCAAATATAAGATATACGAAAGTTCTATAAAAGTAACAGGTTTTGAAGAACTTTTTAATTTTTTAAAGTTAAAATAGGTTACTTTAACGTTCATCGTGAGGGACTTTCTTCCATGTTTGTGGGTGGTTATTATATTATTGAATATTAAAATTCAGAAATAGGCTTACATATTATTAAGAATATCTCTTGACATATTGGTTAGTTCGAGATAATATCTGGTCCAATGTACTAAAGCAAGTAGGTACAATTGATGGGTTAAAAAACCAAACCATCGTTTTAAGCACCTACTTATGACCGGTTCCTATCTTATTATACATTCACTTGACTTGTTTTACCATTGGTAAAAAATTGACATTAGGTACTCGTTGTAAATCAAATTTTAATCAGTTAAGCTTTCTTTATTGTATTATTAATATTATTTTAATGAGCATATTCTATATTATTATCTATACCTATATTTTTTTGTTTAAGTTTTATAATTAGGCATCGTGTAAATGGCAGTTTTCATTTTATTTAAGCATTAGGTACCTAATTTTAAAATAACAGACCCTATTATATTAATGTGCTCTGTAAATAACACACACTTCATTATAGTTTTACACGCGGCTATGCCGCGTGTCAAACGCTAGTGAGTATAGCTCTCTTTATTTCACTTACATAAAAATTAATTAGGTCTTTACTTATTGCGAGAGAGTAATCAGGCAGATGAACGGTTAGTAAGATACAGGAACTCGTCATTAAAGGAGTTAAAGGTTTTTCAATATAAATAAAATGAATATTTGTGAACAAACTAGAGCAATTATTAACTAGGTTAGATAATAATTAAGAACTATTTTGATGTTGACGTTGTATTGATCAAAGGTGAGTTATCCAAATAACTAATCCAAAAAGGTGAATTTTATTCGAAGGAAACTTTATACCATTATAAAGGATGACCTGGGGATCTTTTAATGAGCTAACGGCGTAGATTAAAACGCAAATTATTATAATCACAGGTCGATTATTAGGTATATAAGTATTTATATATATGTTTATAGGTATATTTTATATATTTATATTTTATTTTGTATATTTCATTAACAGATACATAAGTATTTAACTATGACTACATAGCTTGACATTTTATTAGACATCAGTCTTATCTTGAAATATAAGATTCGATTACGTCAATTTTAAAACCTAATCTTATAGGTATACGACAGATAGTTTTATTTATATTTGGTCATGATATAAAGACAAAGGAAATAAACAAATACCCTTTACAAAAATCACCTTAATCCATTTAAAGTTAAGCAAAATTGGTAGGTGTCTAACGTCTTAACTGTTTTCAATACTTTGGTACAGGTAAATTAGCTTCGAGACGTTTTTGCATTTGTAGTAGTGTACTGTCTGCACATAAATAAATAAACTTATACTTTTACATATTTTTATAGGCAGGTACTTAATATGAAACTAATAACATTAAACGATATTAAAATAATAAATATTAATATTAAACATAATTCGAATACAAGTTTTTGGTCTCTGTTCTGAAGAATGACATGAGCTTTCTGATGGAAGTCAATGATATTCCGGTCTATTTAGCAACTAATTGAGCGGGAGTCATAACAGTACTCGGATTGCTATTGCACTCATTTCCGAAATATTTGTACAAAAATTTTTTAGTTTCAACATCGGGACTATTTTTAGTTAACAAATTTAATATCAAATAACAAGAATTAAGAACAAATAATAACATTGGACAATAAATAACAATAATGAACCACAAATAAAATCAATTCGTTCATTCATTATCAAACTAAAACCAAATAGTCAGACTCACAACAATTAGCAATGTAAATAATTATCATTTATTTGACTTGCACTATTAACTTTTGGTTGTAAATATATTTTCTTCTTCAAAATGTACCGAACCTCTTGTTGACTGTACAAGAAATTTTAAATTTCATTTTTATAATTCTTGTAAATATTCAAATACTACTTATTACAAACGCAAAGACTTCTCGAAGCTAATTTACCTGTAGATACCTAATAATACATATTTTATTTCAAACCAGAGTTTTATTTTTAATAATATTATTATTTTTTACAGCCGGAATACAACAGAAAGCTTGACTTCTCAACTGATGGAACGTGGTTACGATCGTCTGTGGACATATGCAATCACAAGTGTATCAAAATGCTGCTGAAATTGAAGGAGTTTTATGATATTCTTTTTGATAAACCCCATACCATAGTGCTCCAGTAAATCTTTGCCAAAGGCTGGTTCCAATCCAACATTTTTATAAATAATTGTATGTATACACGAGCGTATATTGAACAAATGTTACTATAACCTACCATAAATCTGAATCGAGGAATCGTGCTTGTGTGAACTAAGAGTATAATTTGTGCTGATAGGTATTACTTACCTACATTATATATCTACTGTAGGTAGGTAAACAATATAACATTGAACAAGAAATGTTACTATCCATTCGCAACCGTTTACGAGAAATAACAACTTATAGAGCCATTTCCCAGCGATTTATAGACTCAAAAGTTCATAACGCTACAAATTACTGCCAGTTGGCACGATCTTATTTCTTCATGGGCTTAGGGACTGTACAGAACGAGGGGCATATTTAACGCGCGTGTAGACGATTCCGTCATCGCCGCACTTCGCTGTTAAGCGAACTTCAGCGGTTGGGCGGCAATATGGCAATGCTGCCAACATTCGCGTTTACACAGAAATTTATAGTAGCTGCATGGTAGCGGTACAACGAATTTTACGCGCAATCAACAATTTATCGTAGGTAGAGTATGGCCAAATATAGTACAAAATAGTAGGGGCGCCACTTTCACATATTTGTCTAAACTAAAGTTTAATGCTTAGGTAGGTAGGTACTTGTAATTTTTAATATTATCTAAAATATCGTGGAAGTATCAAGTTGCTTTATTTACGACATTTGCTCGATATACACATTTCGTCAACATAATCTATGATGTTCAGATTCTTTAATAATAATGAGTATAATTTTAAGAGCAAGAGCTTTAACACCTGATAATAATTAATAGAACAGTTATGTAATTAAAATAAGCTAAACGAAGAATTAAAAACCTGTCATGTCAGCGGTTAGTTGGTAAATATCGTCAAATTATATCGAAAATATTGTTGGTTTAAAATCCGCTAGACATCCTTAGTAATATTTAAAAATCACTGCTTATGTGAAACTTAGTACCTATCGTTATATCGGTATTTAGTTATTTTTAGTTGATTTTATTTTATGATAAATTCGCTTTCTGTCCTAGACTACAGATAAAATAGAATATTGCCTGAAGGGAAAAAATAGTTCATATTCTAGATGTTAGGCCTGGTTCGGTAGGTATAGGTACTTACATGGTTTATTCATAAAAACTACCTATTTAGTTTTACTTTCTAAATAGTTTTATTTCTATTCCACTATAATATTGTATGTATAAATATATGTAATTTATATTATTGTAATCTATTTAATTATGTATATGTATGTTTATATTCGTTTATTATTTTGTTTTTCTTTAATTACGATTGAATTCGTTTTAATTTAGGTAAACCACCAAATATTATTGAATTTTTCTTGTAATGTCTCCTTGGATACCGGGTTGCCTGGAAGAAATCGCTACAAGCGATAAGGCCGCCCATTGTTCTAATGCAAATGTATTTATATTAAATATCTAGATTTAAGTTATGGTGAACAATAAAGAGGTTTCATATTTAAAAAATATCGAATGAATGATCATTCAATATTTTTTTAAATCATGTTTCTGTTTTAAATGATTAATCTCTTCTGTACATACTTGCACATACACTTACTTAGCTACAATACATGTGCTATATGCTTCGATCAAATAACCTAAACATTGGATACCTATAATATCTACATAGTATACTCGTTATAATCACCTATACATATATCCAGATGTAGTAGGCATAATGCTAGAACAGAACAGAACAACCTTTGTATGTTACCTAGTAGGTATAGAGACACCTCTCCCGCGCCGACTCAGTTAATTTCCCGGTTAGTTAACTTTACTGCCCGCCGCTGATTGGATATTGATTAGAATCCACCGTTTCACTAGTTTAAATGGCAATTCTTTTTCGAAATAACATCGTACTACCACAAATTTACACTCACTACACGATTGTAATTACCTCGCTGAGTTTTATTACAGCTTTTGATTAAATAAAACATACCATTAAATCGAAATCTTAAGACACGATTAAGCCTTATGTTCAATAATATGCCTGTTTACAGCCAAAGACCTTTTATCACATCCTTATTTATAGCGACATAGGTACCAAAATGTATAGTTAATAAAAATGTAATATTTCTAATTAGGTAGATATGTACATACGTACATAGTAGGTGGGGTAAGATTGCGCAAGTCGTACCCCCTAAAGGAAAAATGCTATAATAATTAAAGTAATGGAAATTAAACAAAACCAAGAATTACTTCCATTGAATAATTAATTATCAAACTATCATAAAGTTTTTAGAACAAAGCAAAAATCTTTTATTCAAATAGTCATTTCATCATTTTTTAAAAACGTATCTTCTATATGATTAAAAGCCCGGTTGTCTAATTCGTACCACCTATATAGCCTAAGTTGTACTTAGAATAAAACGTCGTTGAGAACATCGTAAACTCTTTAGGAAACTTATCATAACAAGAGATCACATCATACTAAACACTGTAAATCCTCCTCCTCCTCTTGCTTCTAAATATTATACAGTCTCTTCTTTATATTGTACAACAGGCAAAGAAAATACAAATTAGAAAATAGTTTCTACCAAAACCTGAGTCGTACCAGTACAATTAAAGAATTTCCCACAGTCACGACTTAAGAAACGACACTATAAAAGTTTCAAATGAAAACCACTGACATAACTTTAAAATATTTAGAGTTTAATGATGACCAACTTAACGGCAGAATAAGTCCATACATAAAAACGATTCACAAAAATAACTAAATTATCGCATTCCTCCTTGAAATAGCCTACGAATGAACTTCAGATTTTTGTAAAAACAGTGATATGAATAAATAAATAATCGGCAGACAAAGACACATATTGTATATTACCAAATTAAGCAAGTTACGCTTGTGCTACAGGTAATATACAACGGACTACTCTGGGGTCGATCCCAGACATCCAGACGATAGTAAATAAAGGGGAGAAAATTCGTTTCCAAAATTTACCATCCCAGGAATCGAACCCAGAGTCTATGCGTTGCAGTGAGGTAGCCCGGTAAAGGCTTAGCCCGCTCAACCACAGAGGCTATCAGAGAGTAGAGAGAGATATAAACTTACATGTAAAATATTTTTCGATGACGCGAGCCGAGTTGTCGCCCACTTGTTTTAGTTTACTGAAACGACTAATAGTTCACGTTTATAATATCAGAGGACTCTACTTGTAGATATGAGACGAGATATTGATGGAGTACGACTTAGGCGGTAGTAAGATTTGGGCAACCATTCCCTACATATTTTTTCGCCTGTTTCCCATAGGGGTAAGCAAACCGATGGGTCTCCACTTGCTATGATCCTGGAAACACTTTTTGCTTCACCTACTTTCATTAATCTCTTCATACATACTTACATGTTTATAAGTATGTATGTTTATAAGTATGTAAGTATTTGATGTGTTTTTTTACCTAAGCTATCTTAAAGATAGTATCTGCAATTTGATCATGGTGATTACGTCGCGGTCTTCCGGCACCAACACTACCACTTCTACCAGTTACATTACTGTCTTATACTTGTTTTGTGATACTACTTTCATCAATTCTCTTTACATACCCAAACCAGGTTAAGGCTCCTTTTTCAACTCTTCTCACTATATCCTTTTTCAATCCAATATGATAGTATCTATGTACATATACTTTTATAGTGATCATACATCTTTATTTGAAATAGAATAGGTAGATAATTTTGAATTTTTTTACAGAAATACAAAATGAAAATGTTCTAAATAATAAATTATTTTAAGATTATATTAATTAACTGAGAAGGAACACTCTTTATTGTTCACTGCGTAATAGTCATATTTAGATTGTATCTATAGAATTTTTAAGGCGAACTTTATTTAAGATACGCTTCAGAGTACATTACATTTTTAAATGAATAATTAATTAATTAAATCATTTTATTGTTTACCAAAAATTAAAACTGGGTTCTTAAAAACTAAAATCTCTTTAACCCCCCTATAATTACAATCCCCTTGTAATGTTTTATTTTCCATTTCATTTCTAATGAAAAATCATAATCAAGTATAATAAGTGAAATATTGGGTAGGTAAGTGCTTGGCAATGCACGCACTGAGAAGGGTTCTGTAGATGTGACAAACGCAGACTGATTTCAAATTTGGCTACAGAACCAAAAAAAACATTTATTCTAAAATACCCTATATATCAAAAACTAGTACCTACTGAACGGATATTTGGTGTAAATAAATTTTGTTAAAAGTATCTTTTAGCTCTACTACCTTATTTTTTCAGAATTTTTCATTTCATACTTTAAAATTAAGAGGGCACAGGCACAATTTTCACGATTTTGGGAAGTAATATCTTGCAAACTACCACAATGATGCGCTACAACCAACCTACAAATGGCTTGTAACCAAAACTATAAAGATTTTGTACACCTGTCAATGGTGAAACATGTATCAGAGAAACGGAGAAATATTAACCAATAAGATTGCATAAAAATTGCGTCAATGGACAGACAGCCAATTCTAATAGTTATTATTTCTCCGGTTCTCCGCTCTGCAGCCTCATTCCCCTTCAATGAACAGGCAGCCTAAAGATGCCCCAAACGACTACAGAAATGAAAAAAAAAATAAAAGTACGGAGTCCAGGAAAGCCCTCCATACATGAAACTAAGTTCTTTTATTAAGTCTATGTTTTTATGCGATTTAACTAAATAAATTTGCGCTAAATAGACTACATCTTGTCAAATTTTATTCATGGAGGCTCGGTGGAATTTTCCGAGATAAAAGACTGTGGGATACGCAGACATGTAAACAGATTTATTTATTTCTTTAAAATTAAATTGTATATATTAAATATGTTTTTAATATAAAATAATAATATAATAACTTACTTAATTAAAACTTACAGACCGAGGCTTCAATCTTGTTTAAATATAATTAGTAACTATATAGATTATCTATGGAATAAAATATCATATATCTACCTACCTAACTTACAAAACAAACGTCTGGATCTTCTATGTTAGTCAGATAAGGTAGTCTTAAAACTACACTATCAAAACTTGTTTAAACATTCAAATGTAAATAAATACATTACTATATCATCAAACTGTTAAAAGTCCAAGTGGATATCAACCAGGGTCATCCCTGAATTTAAAAGGTAGTCTGAGTAAAAAAACACGGAACAGGAAGCCTACATAAAGCTTGAGCTGGCATTAACACATTCATGGTCCAACAATATTTAATTATACCTACAGATAAAATCTAAATAAAGCTCATGCTTTAGAACATTACGCATGCTTAATCTGATGTTTGAGCATATAATAATAATAATAATAATTCATTTATTACAGAAATTGATAATTTCCATATTATACTGTTTTATATTATAAATTATTTCAATGTTATGCCTATATATAATATAACAGTCCAAAGTAATTTTGATGCGCAAAGCGTAACAAGGTCGGAATGACATTTCAATCTTGCCTAATTTATTTACCACTAGCGGTTCCGGCAGACGTTGTCCTATCCTGAAAAAATAAAAATCTAGAACCCGATTCTAGCGTCACCTATCGGGTCTAATTGTGAATCTAAACCATCCCCGGCCCCCTCAAACACCATTTTTTTTTACATCTTGGGTTACATTATTGAAGTTTCAGTCGGGATCCCTAATTTTTTTTCTGCTAATAAATGTAGCTTATATTACTTTACGATAATACAGCATTCCAATGGTGAAAGAATTTTTGAAATCGGTCCCGTAGTTTTTGAGTTTATTCGTTACAAACATACAAAAATATAAATCTTTCTTCTTTATAATATTAGTATAGATTTCAATCGGTTTGTGGTCGTATGTTGAAAATTTACTGAAAATGTTATGAGACTCTAGTCAAGCCTTAAATCATGAAAAGTTAGAAGATGTTAATTTATTTTGATAATTTTAAAATAATTTCTGTATAGATTCATAGAGTAGTAAGATATACTTACTTTAAAATTTAAATAGTTACATATAATTATTTTAATATAGAAAGTATTAAAAGTTAATATAATTTGTTTTTTCAAAGGAATTTTATGGCGACCTTCTTATTGAACCCTATTTGGCTAAATAAATATAACAGTTTACTCAAATTCTACAAATCTCATCAGATGCTTATGTACCTAGGATGAATCCCGGAAATTCCAAAGTGTCGCAACCCTATGGACAAGACCATCTGTATCTACAAAATATACATGATTATGTTGCTCAACCAACGGCATTTCTCGTTCCTAATCCACTACTTGGGTGTCTAGTTTTATGTCAAGAGTCATAAACCAAAATGTCTCTTAGACCAGTCCTTCTTTCATTCCAAATAATATCTTCCATGCAACTTTGTTCCTTATTGCTACATGTATAAGGCCATGAAGATCGTGGCGTAATAAAGACCACTTAAAAATGAGCTCCGCCGGTGCACGTGGGTGAACCGTCGTATCCCATTATGAGTTTACGGCTAGTGTCATTCATTTAGCGAATTGCGCGTGATGGATGAATCAAAATAATATACAACATGTAACGGCCCTGTCTTCTAAATCTTTGTACAGAGAGCAGTCAATATTTTGTAGCAGTGATATAATAAAATCATACAGATTTTTCGGTCTCCGTAGCTATTAGTGCAAAAACTGAACTCTTATAAAATCGTCATGTTCATTCACCGGTCTTACCTAACCCTGTTTATAAGTCAATATTTACCAAGATGTTTGCTTCAAAAGTCAAGAAAATTGTATGCCTCTGTCTCTGTCTCACTTTCAACTTTAAGTTGAAAAAGCACTTTAAAAAATTTACAACAAAATTGACTAGTAAAATATCCAATGAGAAGTTTTTGATATGTGCGGTACTATCGATTAAATGTTTTTTATGGTTCTGCAGCCAAATGATAAAAACAGTTTCTCATCTACACGAAACCCTTCATTCTGCATGAAGACTTGTTCGATTTTTCTACCGTTCGACTGACACACTAGGCATTGTTTTTCTATGAGCTTTAAAGCTCATAGAAAAACAATGCCTAGTGTTAACGTGGTTAACCACGTTGCAAACGAAGTGATAATATTTGTGACGTGCGATCCTTATTTAAAAAAAAGAACAATTATTTCATAATGTCACCTATTTTCAATTTAGTTTATCAGTATGAATTTCACAATAAGAACAACGCTCTCCCTCTTATTAAGTAGGTACTATAATAATAATTAGATAGTCTTCGAGAAACAGAAGTTAGGGAATGGATGTTTCCATTTTCTATGCGCATCGTTTCCGGCGAACTAACCAAGCTGACACCGAAAATAGGCAATACTTTTATTTTGGTTCTATTATTCACAAATCTTATGATAGGTAGGGTATTGTGAATATCTATCAAAGCGCTAATTATTTTATTTTATTGGAAAAACAAACAGCTACCGACATTATTAAAATTGTATACAAAGTCATAACTTAAAATATTAAGTAATAATACATTCATACTAAATATTATCTAGATTGTGGAGTTATTGTGTACCTATAGGTAAGTAAGTTTATGAGAAAATTCTTTACGGTATAGGTATCAATCATTATCATCTCCGTTAACATATATATAGATATATGTTAACGGATATGATAATGCTAAATTTCATGATAATGGACTCATTCTTTCTTAAGAATGAGTCCATTATCATCATATTCAGGATCTTTCCTGAAGACAAAAATTACAAATAAAGTAACCTTCACACTTATATATTATTAGTATGAACCATAGATCAAAAAATGTCATAGAGACATTTTTAGAGATTGATTATCTACCTATTGCTAAAAAGTTTTGAATAAATAAGCGTTAATTATAAATTATTAAAAAGAAACATACCAACGATTACATCCAATGTACGAATATGCCTAGTTACTGCTTATTATTAGAAAATAAAAGTTAATATTCATATATATGTAATGTAACTATTTATAATTAAGTATTATAAAAAACAAGTTTTTTCAAGAGTTCTTCAACAGCTATTTCTTCGCTTTTTGTTCTGTAAATAGCTATTTATTTTTATTTAGAATTATATTGTAGTCATTAAACTTGTTGGAATCTAGACTAACATAATTGTTTGTATGTTTGAATTGTGTAAGTAGTATAAACAGCAGTCAAGACTAGATTCTGAAACTTAATGTTTTATTAAGTAGTCAATTTTTAATCTAAAAGAGAGCAAGCGTTATATTCAGTTTATAATTAGAAGGATATATATACATATATAAGGTTGTCTGCAAGAAATCGCTAATAGCGATAAGAACGCCTATTGTATTGTAAAATTTTATTTCTCTTAACTGTATCTTTTAAAACACAATAAAGCATATTCATTCATTCATTATATATATATATATAAGTATATATCACAATTATAATCTTATTAGTTTCGTAATGACTTAATTTTACATGTAGTGTAATTTAGATTATAAATATTAATTTAGAGACGTATGTAGTATTATATAGTAGCTCATTAGAGAAAACTAATTCACTAATTAACTTAGCTAAAGCAAACTGACTAACCAGAACTCCTATAGAGATGTCAAAGCAATCCTTCAATTGTTAACGTAACGTAATGATTACTTTTTAAACGTTTAAGTCTATATAATCTTGTTAATGATATTTTAAATTTTGTGCTCACGTTTATCGTTTCTTTTTCTGTACATAGAACTAGATCAAAGTATTCACTTGTCACAAACGCGCGGTTTTCTTACAATTAATGCGAAGCTTTTTGAAGAAGAGCAAATTAGTATAATTTATTGGAACTTGGAACATATTTAACAGCGTTGACTTTATTTAATAACACGGAAAGGGTTCCCGATGATTACGAGAAATGTAATGTTGCGCGGGCCCACACGGCGGCAGTGTTTGTTTCACAAATAGCGCGGTACGACTGGTCAATTATCACTTACCTGCGACAGGCTATCACAGCACTGCACAGATTTATAGTCGATAAACTGGTATCATCACTTTTACTGGTGTTGTAAATTAATTATGTGCACTTTATGGTTGGTTTACGCGCGTTCAATGGCGGTTAGACGCGGCCTCTCGCGGCGATGGCGGGCGATGTTGTGTGGGCTTCTGGGCGGGCGGGGCAAGCGAGGCAAACGCGACGTCGCGGCTCCGGCAAGCGCGCGCCGGTTACCCATCCCTAACTTTAAGAAACTGTCAGTGAGCGGACCCCACGACTTCGGGATATAATTAGGTACCTATATCTTTTCTTCACTTTTTTTTAAAGCGTAAACGATATAGTGTGTAAATATCTTCAAGATTTTGTCGAATACATTTTTTGGATTATTTTATTTAATGTGATCACTTTTAATTCCAGTGAAACATTATTATGTGTTCATATAAAGACGCAGTTTTAAATATTGTAGTTGCAATGAGCTACCTACGCAAGATAGCGCTGGTTTGTGCTGGAGAAGCTTTTCCTAGAAGGCACGCAATTCAGCCCCAAATCATAACATGGAATCAGTTCTTGAATTCAAAGTGTATCAAATAATAATAACTTTCGTAAACAACGACCTTCTGAGGAGTTTAAATTGACTCGGTATACTTTCATTTTGTTCCCTGTAATGACATTGCAACCTGTCTTAATTGGACTTATAAATAACATTGCAAAATACATGTTAACTGTATGCAATTAAAGTAAGATAATGCCATAAAATCAGTTTCGCTTATCATACCAACATCAACAAAAATTGCACTGTTATAAAAATTAATCACGTCACGTAATTAAGGCACTCATTAATATTTAACATTTCAATTTTAACAAAATCAAAAATAGACTTGGTAGGCTTCACACAGTATTCAAAATCACACACCGGCAAGCCTCACAAAAATTTTACAACCGAAGTAACCATAACCATAACAATGACGCCTTAAATTATAAAACCTAATTACTAGGCTGCTATTAGAAACTGTTGGCAGCAAATAAACACTAAAAAAATAGAAAAACATAATCAACAAAATTTTATTTATTCAAAACAAACGTAATGGTGTTTTAATTGTTGACGCTATCGGTAAAAAAATACACAAAAGTGTTTTTTTGAGGGTTAATACTCATTCGCGATTTAATTATATGTAATTGAGGTTTGAATTAAAAAGATTGTTATCAAAAAGACGGCAGGTACTCTTAGGCGGTGTTTATTCACTTTTAATGGGTGCGCTTTTGTTATAATGGCTTAATGATAGAGCCACTGTGGGTTAATTATTTTATAGATATGTTGCGAGCTAACAAAATCGCTTTATAGAGCTCCATAACTCGGCCACTATACGATCTTCGTAGTAATCGGGAAGCGCTACATTTATGTATTTGTTTTATAAGGTGTGGAATTTTAAACCGAGAATACATCTTTAAATTATTCAATTATTGTTTTTATTGGGTTTATAAATACGATTCCGTGTATCGTAAACGGAACTTAAGAAGATTAAATTTGATTATGATTTAAGTATAAATTATTTATGACTAATGAATTATTTATGTCTTTCGCGGGCTTTTAATCGAAGCACGTAATAAATAATTAAACATTAATGTAATTATGTTTGTGCTACAATATCTACTGCAAATACAGAAATATAGTGTGTAATGCATTTGCTTTTATATTCCTAGAGCGTTTAGTATTTTGTCTCCCTTTTTTTAACGTACACAATGACGTCACATGCCCTTACACTAAACTACGTCTGAACGGCTCCAAATTCACTTTTAATTTGATTTCCCTTTTTTCATGAGACGTTTTAACCACCTTTCAGTGGCTGAGTTCAAAAACTGATTTAGCTGTCACATGAAACTGTGTACCTGATAATTATATTTCTTATTCCTTCTTCCTACTCGATTTCTCCTAATTACCGGCACCTTTTATCACAAAAGCATACATGTCTTTCTTTTATTGCTGAAGTACAGCAGACAGGCTGACGGCCCAACTGTGATGGAAGGTAGTTACCGTCGCCTATGTACATTAGCAATACCAGAGGTGCTGCCAATGTGCTGGCGGCCTTGAAGGAGAAACTGGAACCTTGGCACTGATGCCGCAACATAACTCAAACTTGTTAAGGCGGCATATCATAGACCAGGGTTGGTAGCCATCCAGTCGGGCAAATACCCTACCACCTAGTAGTGGGTAGGATCTCGTGAATCTCGAGAATGACATTATTTATGTTAAAACATATCCAGCGTTATTCGTCCTTACTGCCTAGTCAAAGTTTGCCTGCATCAAATGATCTTCGCAACATAATATCCATCACAGCATATATATATATATATATATATATATATATATATATATATATATATATATATATATATATATATATATATATATATATATATATATATATATATATATATATATATATATATATATGCTATAATAGTATATATATACTATTTTTAACATGCAAATTTTAGTCGTTGTAACCACGGGGTACGTTGTCTTGCAGAAGAACAGTAGGTAATGGATTGATAGACTAGTATTTTCATTGATATGTCTACTTCTTCTACACATATGTTTTCCTTGCCACCTTTAGATGCACCTCATAGTTCACAAACTACTTCCGTAAAAGAGAAGGCCGATCTCTTGTGCTCTCTTTTTGCGTCGAACTTTACTCTTGACGTCGAGGGTTTGGCACCGCCAACTATTCCGCAATACGCAGATAGAATGCTTGAAGCGCGATTCACGCAACGTGCGGTGTGTCAGCCCCTGCAGTCCCTCGATATCAAGAAGTACAGTGGATCTGACGTAATTTCTGCGATCGTGCTCAAGTCGTGAGCTCCCAAGTTGTCTTTATTACTGACGCGCTTATTCTCGCTTTCTTATTCTGCCGATCTAGTTCCACGCGTGGAAGGTAGCCTATGTCCACCCTATCCCCAAGAAACCAGAAAAAGTTTCAGTTAATATCTTAACACATGGCTGCGTAAAGCTTAGGTTCATATTCTTCAATGCCCAGACACATGTGAGAAGCCTACGTAGGTAGGTACCGACATAATATGTTTTAACTTTAAAGACATATGTCGAAGATAACTCCTTTCGTGGTAATTATTGCTCAGTATGTTTACACCTGACCTTAAATATTTAAATGCATGTTGCATTACAATAAATTTAGGTAGGTATGTGCGTAAAACATTTATGAAGACAAGCTGTTATCCTACATTTTCATAGATTTTTAAGGTATTTTTTAAATAAAACATTAATATTCACTGCATAAATATCTGTTTATGCCACTTATTACCATAGCCAGCTACATGATTTCAAAATGTTTTCTTAGCTATACTCAGAAAAATAAAATTGGACCGATTTTTGTATAGTTTTCCCACTTTTTCAAATGTTCGTTTGTTCCTTCTATACGGCCTCGGAGACGAACAAATTTTGGTAGGTATGTAAAAGTATATAGGTATTTTAGGCACAAAATATGATTGTATTTTATTAATGTAGGATCTAGTTTGATGATGATGATTGAATGATGTATTCATTTGTGTAATTTCAAACTTAAAACTGTTCCCCCGACATGTTCTCAAAATGTTGCTTAAAACAAATAGCCTTTTAGCGTTCCATATGATTATTCAATCATATCAAAGCATTTAAAAGTAACTATGAAATTATTTTAAAGCTAATTAGGTTGGTTTTATGTATACCTAAGTGAATATATTTTCATGTATCCATTAATCTGGAATGATAATGTGTCTGTAATTATAAATCGCAATTCGCAATGTATGAATGCTAATAAATATTGAAACAGTGATGCGTAGACGCATGAGTGCGCGTGCCACATTCCTGGGTATATTGACTCGGCCAAGTCCCGCTCAGTCACAAAGTAACTTACCAACACGGACCTATGAACGTAGCGACAGCACAAAAATCTTTGTTATATTTCGTGATAAAGTATTTTATCATGTATTTCAAATGTTTTCAAAATAGTCGTAATCGTAAATTACACACGTAATTGTAAATTGTAAAGTAGGTAAATCGTAATTACACAATGGTCGATTTTTTAACCATAAACGATTACGCCTGATTCTTTCACTAATCATTATGTGTTCTTCAAGCATTTAAACGGAAAATAGAGTGATATTAATTTTTAAAACAAAGAACTAACATTTATGCAATAAAAAAAATTAAAAACCTTTAGGTACAAACAAATATTTGGTTTAAAAATTCCTCAATTTTGTTTGGTCTACAAGCTCATGCTTTCCATCATGTAAATAACTGAATAATTTTATTTAAACCTAAATATGTTTGATCCTAGAACTTTCTTTATAGATTTCCTCACATTTGTTTTTGAACCGTATCTTGTCGAAGCTAATCTATTTTCTGGGATAAAAGTATCATATTCCTGTTATCTAATATACATTCATAAATCGGTAAGTACCCTAAATTTAAAGACAATCACACTGTTCTTAAATCCGAGAAGAAGGAACGAACAAAGGTCCAAACATATTCCTGTCACATTTAATTAATTTTACTGTGAATACTTTATAAGAAAGTTAATGCCAAAGATGATAAGGTTTCATTATTTAATTACATAAATTCTCAGATATTTATTGTGAATCTGTATCTAACTATTTTTTAAGGGGGAATATACATACACAAGAACGTGCTACATATACAAAACATAAATTAATAAAAATGTATTCAATACTATGTTTTTCCATTAAATTTAAACATAATGTGGCAGTCTGTAACTAAGTCTACATTTAAAGAAATTCATACATTAGTTTGAATGATTTTAATTAAAGAGATATTTACCAGCTAATGAATGTTTATGCAATCGGTACTTCAAGTGTGCGGTATAGATGGTGCGGCTGTTTGCACAGTACTCCGCTAATTGGTGGTCAGACGTAGCACCTTTCAGCTGATTTTACAACCAACACCTAGGCACTAGGAGAAATAAATACAAAAATATTAAGAAAGTAGGTATATTATGCAAACGCTGAAATATCTTTTATCTTTTGACTTAAACTTTTCGTTGTTGCGGTCTCATTACTTTAAACCTATATTCTCGTAGACTGTTATTTAAATAAGTTTGATATTTTTTAATTTAAACTATGTTTTTGTCAAATGAAAATTATTGAGAGAAATATACGTCTGAAGCAACCATTGTTTTGTTTATTTAAACGTAATTGAAATAACACAAAAAGCAGGATATTTCTAATTACAAATTCAATAATGATTTATGATTACGGATGTTGTGATCGGTAAAGATATATATAAATATATCTTTACCGATAACAACATCCCTAATGAAAATATTTATTTTCCTTTCTTACCCTGAGAGGGCTCTATAGCCATTTTATTAAAAACGAAACCGTACAAAACAGTAAACATTGTAACCTTTGCGAAACCCTTCAGTATGCGAGAACTGACATACACTTGCACGATTTTATACAAGTAGTATTTTTGTTTTTATTTTTTAATAAATACTACTTTTAAAATATATGTATTTGTAATATTTTTATCCCGGTTCTAGATTCAATATATATATATTTTTATTACATGAGTTCAGCAGACAGGTAGACGGCCCACCTGGTGGAAAGTGGTTACCATCGCCTATAGATATTTGCAACACCAAAGGAGCTACAAATGCGCTGCTGCTCTCTAAAGGGAGACTGGAACGTGGCCACTAATGCCGGAACACAACTCAAGGTCGTTATGGCGGCATACTCTAGGCCAGGGGTGATAGCCATCCAGACGGGCAAATACCCCACCACCTGGCTATGGGCTGTTTTGTCACCTCTTACGACAGGCCACTCGGCCGCAGGAAATTGTCTTCTTTCCCCGTTCCTCCACGGATAAGATAGAAGAAGAAGATATAAATACAAAAAAGAAATTAATTAATTAAATACAAGAAATAATCGATAAATCTTCCACAGAGCAAACACAACAGTAACGAAGTTTTTAATATTTATTGTAATTCAGATATTCTCAACCAGTTTGTATCTGTAGTAATTTCGGCCCGAAGTGGATTGTTTTTCTTGGGTCTCCGATTGGATTTATCTCGTGTTTTATGACGTCTCGCATCCCCCTCGTAAAGTTTAATACCGACCGGCTACTGCTCTCCATAGACCATGTATCCTATCTACAATAAGATTATGGTAATACGTGAGATTCTAAGAATTTTTAAATCATGAGGACTATAGAACATTGTATACAGCTGTATAAAGCTTTTATACGACTAACGAATATTTTTTTATTTGTAACTGTGATTGCACTTCATTAACGCCGAGTTTGAATTTTATATTCACCTCCATTGGACAGTGTCAGATATCAAAATGAAACATAACTACTTACATGAATATTTAAGATAAAATCCCTTCAAGATACTGTGAGCTCTTTCTGCTTGCACCGGAACACAAAAACAACTTGTCAATCAAGTTGTTTTTATTTTAACTCTCTGCCATTTTAATATTATATAAAATTACTAGGATATGCAAGGATATGAATTGGAACTCCCGCAGGATTCCCGGGACGCAAAATACCGCAGCATTTAAAAAAGAATGTAAGCTATCGATTTAGTGGAAACTGTGTCGGAGTAAGCTAATTTTTATGCATCCGAACGACTTCAAACCACTCCCGGAAAAATTCACTGGGGATTCTCCGCATGAAAAATCACACATTTTATGACATTAAATTTGCTATCGATCAATAAAAAAATCACATTGTAATTCGATTTTTTTAATCTGCCCCTTTTAAATAATTCCCAGAAAAATTCCTGCGGTATTCCCAGGATAAAAAGTAGCGTAGAGTTTAAGTCTAAGAATTAAATGTCGATCAACGAAAACCGCATCGAAATCGGCCCAGTAGTTTTTACGTGAATCCCGAACTATCAGACAAAAGGACAAATAGACAAGAAATCTAAACATTTGCATCATGTTCTCCATCATTTATGTAGTCTATTCCAGTTGTTGTTTTTTTTTAATACCTTCAATGTACAGATACGGCATGTTTAGAATTTTAAAATATTATAGATTAGAGCTAGGCACGTTGCTGAAGAGTTTTTTGCGCCGCTTCTTCTCTTCAAGGTACTACAACATGTTGTGAAGTGGTGGTAAATTAGATTAGGCTCCCGTAGAGTAAATAATAGCCATAAATAAAAACAAAACTAAATAATTAAATAACAAATTGGCGGTAGGCTAAATAAAACTTTAACAATACTCATTGACACTTGACACATTTGTCTTTCGTGATGACGGCCATATTGAAAAGTGGCCGACAAGTCAGAATTATAAAAATGAAATAAATTACCGCGCTTGAAACCGCTAAAACTTAGTTTTATTATAAAATTCCTATTTTAAGTAACAAAATTTTTAATGAAATTCGTTTCATTTATTATTACTGTAGATAATTCTACGTGGTAGGTAATAGTGTTGGTTCAGTAAATAAGGCACCCGCTTCTTATGCCAAAGATAATTGAATCCTGCCGGAAAATATTAACCTTTAGACGAGTTCACCGGCCTAATAAATATTGATTACAAGTACTGGACGCAATTATGAAAAATTTGGGAAAATCTATAGGTCCGTTGAAATTACCGATGTGTGATACCTATCAATCCGCTTTTAGCAAGCATGGCGTCTATGTGGTCCGGTTTACTGAACCGGAAAGACGCCAGCTTATGAGTAGGAATTTATATGAATATTATCTAGTCTAATAAGTCAGATAAAATAGCTCGTGTTAAAGTCTTATTAAATTAAAAGAACTATTCTTCAAATATTGCCATGGTCAGATTCGTCATCTATTTAAAGGACGTAATCAGTAGTCACACGCGACATAAAAACGACGTTTTAAAAACAAAAGCCTCCAATATTTAGTTTAGCACCCGCTTCGACAAACTTAACAAACTATTTCCTTATCAATAAACAAATAGCTGCCCGAAAGCTGCCAAAAGGGTTGTTTTGAATAACAAAGGCGATTCGGTAGCGAGCCGCTTGTAAAAACATCTTTTGCATGCCGTAACGTAAATATTTATAGATACAATGTCCCTGAGGAAGCGTGACATCGTATACAATATGCATCCAGTTGCCTTTCACTTTTAATTTTTTTCTTATGTTTTTAGAAACACCCTTTCATAAACAGGCTACTGTTACCAATACACATTTGCATAACACTGGTCAAAACAATAAAACACTCGTTTATTTGAACGCGAAAAGTGAAAACAGGGTTCAAGGTGAACACTTTGTATTATGGCCAGTTGATGTTTCGGTTTCTGCTGTAATACACGTCACTTAAGTTCAGTTACAATAGTTATATCTGTTTTCTAATTAATGATTAAACTGCGGTGAAAGTGCCTTTTATAGCTAGTGGATATGTCGGGAAAAGGAAATTGTGATTTATCATTGCCGTAATGACTTGTTATTACAAGTCTTTTGATTACTGAACTGTCTTCCGATAGATTCAGTTACTTAAGAGTTGTAAATTGCTATAGACAAAGGCAGTTTGAAGCCACATTTAATTAGTTTTTCGTATATTCAAACGATTCACGGTTTGTCTTTAGATATTTAACTTGTAAAAACACATAACTGTGCAAATCCAAATTTCTATTTAGATTTACACTATATGATGCATTCACATTTTCTTTAAGAAAAATATATATCAACTCTATAATAAATAACGCCTATAAAAATACCTATGTAGTATGGCCTCATGGGGTCGTGCCTTCCCTACTTTAGAGTAATAGACGCTATACTTGATATGCTTATCATTAACTGATTCGTGGATCAGATTTACAGTGAATTTACTCTTTGATTATCTCGATGTGCAGGTTCTCTCACTATCGTCATTAATTATTAAATGTAACAATATATGTAGGGTACTTACACGTTAGATCATAGCAACTGTTTACCTAAACGGTGGATGTTCCCGAGCAGGATTCGAACTCACGTTATAATGAAGTGACAGAAGCCTTTGTCATAAAACTACTACAACTCAAATCGTAATTAAAGGTATTGATATAATACAACTTAATACTAATATGTCATTTATTACTACACTATTAATTATTAGCTTAACATATTTTATCCATGACCTTCTAAGTTAATAAATAGAGACGTAGATCAAATTTATTGGAATATATTGAATCTAGTTGAGCAGCTGATAGACAGTTATCTCATTCATGTCACTCTCGTTTTATGATGCATCCATAATAATACTTCACAAATTAGTCAAACGTTAACTCGGGAAGAATTGCTTTGGGTGCAATAAACGTTGACCAGATGATCTGAGAATGATTTAAATAAAATCAAATGTTAAAGCGACTTTATAACCTGTAATAGAGAGTTCAAAATTGATAGCTCTGGTTCAATAGATGTAAGCTCTTTTATTGTTATAATCGCCACCGACGAGGATTTGTTAATGAGTTAGACATACAGAACCTGTTTGCCTGTTTCGTTACAACATTTTGAGGGACCTAAACGACTCATGTTCCAATATTTAATCTACAAGAGACTTTAGAATTGATATTTGCTTCTAAATATTTGTTTATCACTCGTATTCTGAAGACACAGCGGCATTCTTAAAGCATTTCGCAGCTATGTGAAGGTGTCAATGTTGATTAGACAGTAATTGTTTACTTCACACATGTTTAATCAAGTTTTTACCGTGTTTTATTGATGCCTTCCCACTCTTAGTTATTTCCAATTAGGAATTAACTTAAAAACTGCCCACTCGTGAAGCTAAATTTATAATAGGTAGGTATCTATAGTATTTAAACAACCAGTTATGTTAAGTCTTAGAGTTAAACTTATCACATTTTCGATCTTAGGTTTCTCTATTTTAGCGTTTATGCCCTAAATTATAACAATTTTGAAAGATATTAATTAGTGTCGCTTTTTTGAAATATCTGTCTCAGCGTAAGTACGTTGATCTGTGGTAGAGTTTGTTATTGTCAGACTAGTTAAGCGTAGCTTTAATAAATAGTGGGTATCTATTTTAGCAGATTTGATGAAGTAATATTTACATACTGTTACCTATATCTAATATAAATTTGACCTACCATTATTCATTAGTTATTATAGTTATAGTGGTATTCAATTATAGTGGTATTCAGTTCATTCATTTCATTATTGTAATATCAGCCCATAAACGTGTCATTCTTGGCACTCAAACTACTCCATTTTTAGTGCACTCGACTGTATATCTACTGGTTCAGCTTGTGCAAGGTGGCTTGGCGGGTTTCACACATCGGTTACATATCAATGTAATACCATCCATTCCAACGAAAACTGCACACCACTACAGGTTTAATCACGTTATATCAAAAATCCTAATTAGGACCGTTTTATTCTTATATATCATCCACATAATATGTAAAATAAGTTCCAAGCAAGAGGCTACCATTAGGGACTTTCTAAAATCAATAAAGAATTAAAACGAAGGATTGAAATAATTTCGACTGTGGGCAATAAAGCTTGTTTAAAATTCCACGTCAGCTGTTCGCCTGGGCATTTACGAAACGGAATAGTAGATGTGGTTTGGTTTATTGACGGATCATATAACTTGGACCGGTCACTCCATGGCTGGTTTAGTCGTTAGTACAATTCGAAACACAAACGAGACAAGTCACAATTCGTTGATATTGTATTTAAAATAAGTATCACCAGTATTAGTTCAGAAACGTGTATCTGATTGTGTGTAATCATTATTATGCGAAAATACTGTTGGAACTAAAAGGACCCAGTGACCACAGTGAGAGCACTTTGACAATCCAAATATTGCTGTATAGTACTAATGTATGTTGTTGTGCAGGTTTGTGCCTTTGTAAATCTATCACATACAATATTCTATTGTACTAGAGGCCTCACTAGTGCCCGAGAATGTTAGAAAGAACTCATCATCTCATCAGTCTCATGGAGGATTAACCAAGTAGGTAGTGGAAATGTTTCTTCTATTTATTTAAGTACCTACTTAGTTTTATAGGACTATTCTGGTATTAAAAATAGTAAAGGAAATTTTCGTCAATTTGTAAAGAATTTTATAAATAATATTATGTTGTATTTTCAGCCTCAAGCTTTCAATCTCTGCCACGTAGCACTGTAGACATACTTAATGCGAGAACAGGAAAATATTTCTTCATTTCCTAAAGGTAATGTTTCTATTATATTCTTTAACTCTTATTAATCAATTATACAGTAGGTATCGTTAGAATAATAATATTTTCTTTACAACAATATCGCGAGTCAGATCACGTTTACAGCTCATATTTCATTTACAATCATCATTTGTCCCTTCAAATCGATATGTGCTACGTTGCAACATCATTATTCTTGGTATAATGAAGTTATTGTTATTCCGAGGATACAAATTATTAATAAATGTATTAGATATGATGAACAGAGTACTGGAGGCTGATTTTCATCAATAAGAACTTTCATTTTCACATTCCTTTGTAGGAATAGGTAGGTATCGATATTACATTATATCTTATATCCCGGTATCTCTATCGAGAAATGAAATACAAAACGTTATTCGTACCTAATCCCTACATTACCCAGAGGAGCGACAAAGTCACGGGTATATTCAAAACCTGTGCAGTGATAAATTGCTTAGTTGGCGTAAATTTTAATTAATTTTTTGATTCGAAAAATATCAAGAAATGATAATTAATATATTTAACTTTTTCACTCTCAACTTCAAACTTCAACACTTTCATAATACTAAATAGCTAATTACTTTATACCTACGGGTATAATATTTGTTACGCGTACCAAATGAAAACGCGCCTAAGTTACATTTTTATACCGAAGTTGGTAAGGTGGTTCAAACCGGGTTCGAAGTGGTAAATAAGGCTTTTTCACGAATTTAGGAGTGAGCGGATATATCTACTTTTTATTGTGTTTTGTTGTGCTGGTGTTATCGAATGAAAGTTAATGATTTTCTCAGTTTCACAATCGTTAATGACTGAAACACAAAATACCCATTTGTATGTCAACTGCAGTAGTACACAAGAACACAACCCAACAATTAATTAAAGTGCAATGTCATGTTATAAGAAGGTTCAACGCAGCCCTCCTAAATAATATGACTTTGTTGTCTTTCGTGAAACTTTGTTGATGCAATACCAATAATAGAAACCTGGGTAACTACAAAAATTGGATCAATTCAAATATTATAATAGGTATGGCATTAGTTCCGGAAACTGAAAGTTAAAGAAGCGCACAAGTCGCCATCTTAATTTTACTTTTCCCTACTTAACATAATTATACAATATCTAGTTATATTATAAAATTCGAAAAATACCATGTCTGTATATTGAAGCTATTAAAAAAACGGCTGGAATAGACTATATGAACAACGGAAAAAACGATCCAGTTTTTTAAAATTTCTTGTTTTTTATCGTTTTGTCTGTTTGTTCGGAATTCAAGTAAAAATTACTGGGCCGATTTCGATGTGGTTGTCACTGGTCGATAGCTAATTTTTGGACTTAAAATCTGATACTTTTTATCCCAGATGATTTTTCTGGAAATAAAGTGACCAGAATGAGAAAAATATTCGAACTCCAATGTGACTTTTTCATTGATCGATAGCAAATTTTATGTAATAATATATGTGTTCAAACCATCCTCATTTCATTATTCATTTTATTATTTGATTTAGTAGAATTTAATAGTTTTATGTTCATTCATATTCATTAAATTAGCGATAGATTTAATTTCGGTTAGAGTAGTTTATGTCGCGCAAGCCAGTGACGGTAAAATTGCAGCGAGTCACTCGCTGCGCTCGTCGTCTACGGATACACTCGCAAGTTTCATTCGTTAAATTGGCATCAAAATGGTCGCATTTCGTATTTTGTGGAATTATTCCCAACTTTCGCAAATTGTGTAATCCCGAATGTAGGGATTGCACAATCTGTGCTGCTTTTTATCCCGGGAATTCCGCAAGAATTTTTCCGGGAACGTTTTAAAGTTGTTCGGATGCATAAAAATGAATTTATTCAGACGCAGTTTTCACTGAAACGATAGATTTTTTTTAAATACTGCTGTATATACTTTGTTTCCCGGGAATGCCGCGGGAATTTACTCGGAACTGGTTTAAAGTGGTTATTGTGTATAAAATTGGCTAAAATCGATACTATTTGTACTACAGAAAATTTGCATGCCTGACTAATCCGGCACTTGATATTTCCCGGATTTCCTAACTTCTTGTATATTTATTAGACATTAGTAGAATAGATGTAGTTGTGTATGCCTTTAACATGAAAGAAGGATTCATTCCATGCCTTTGATAACATTAGTTATTCCGGGTTTTTGTAGGAATTTCCGGCGTTCATGTATTTCCATATTAAAAAAATCATTACTATGCTGGAAATAAACAGCCTTTGATTTTAAAAATTCGCAAAGTAATTGTAAATTTTGTTAGCTATCCGACATGGACGGAGTCACCGGCATATGCTAGTAGACGATATATACTTTAGATAGTATGATATCTAAAATATATATCGTCTACTAGTATTACTATCTACTAGTATTACTATCTACTAGTATACTACGTATCATTTCACTGTGTAAGAACCTGCTTAGATAGGTAACATATGCGTACATATTTAACTTAGTTAAAACGGGTTCTACCACTTTGTTGTGTATATTATAGATATTTTTAAAGTAGGTAGGTATCTAAAATTAATTTGTGTTTATGTTCACTTCTACAAGACTTGGCAAAGCCGCAATCGTTCAAGACACAAGTAATTTCAGTGTAAATATGCACCAAATTAACAACTCTGTATTCCCAAAATTGTCATAAATTACAAAACAACAGATATTATTTTAATATTAATAACGAGTTATTCTTATTGTTTATTAAATATTTCAAAGTTACTAGCTAATTTTGACGGCGAAGTAATTTTTTTAGAGAATGTCAAGTACTCATATCAATATTTCTTTTAAATTTAAATTTTTACACGTAGCCTTGATATTTTATTGTATTGTAGATCTTCGACTGGCGCCAAACGAGAGAGGTTTTAAATTACCTAGAAAATACACATTTCACTAAACAGTTGAAACTTTTTCAAACAAATACACAATTACGTAAATCTTCATTTAAAACTATTAGTCTCAATTAATATTATAAATACGAAAGTAATTATAAATACGGAAAACTAACTGGACGGATTTGGCTGAAACTGTATGTCTATATATATATATATTATATATATAATATATATAGGTATATATATATATATATATATATATATATATATATATATATATATATATATATATGTATATATAGGTATATTTTCGATGCCGAGGGTGAAAATGGGATAGTTTCTGGGATAAAAATATATTTAGCTCTCTGTTTGTTATCCTTTTACGGAAAAACTATTGGACCGATTTGGCTGATTTTGGCAATTATATGTATGTTGTTAGTATATTTTGTATATATGTAATTTTAATACCGTGGATGGACAAGGAATACGTTTCATCCCGGTTAATGGGATAGATTTATATAAAGGTTATCCCTGAAAGTAGGATAGGTTTTGTTTTCGTTTTGTGATTTGCCATTTTGGTCATGTGGTCATTTCGGTTATTTCAGCCATTTCGGTCATTTCGGCCATTTTGTCAATTTAGTTCATTTCGGCCATTTTGTCCATTTCGGTCGCTTCGGCCATATCGGTCGTTTCGGTCATTTCGGTCGCTTCGGCCATATCGGTCGTTTCGCCCATTTCGGTCGTTTCGCCCATTTCGGTCGTTTCGGTCATTTCGGTTAGTTTAGTCATTTTTGTCATTTTGTAGTTTACAGCTATCTGTAAACTACAAAATCTATATAAAGAATATCTATATAAACGGGGGATAGTTAGTTAAATAAAACTAGAACGAGTTGAAATAGAGAATAAAAGTTTGTATGGGAGACCAATCATTTCTCAAGTTTATAAATATAAAAAATTATCATCTATAAAAAATGCGATAATAACTCGATCTGTCTGTCTGTTAAGCTTTCACGGGAAAAAATAGGAGGACTGGATCGGTTTTGCTGTAATTTTGTACAAGTATATAGTTTTAATTCCGAGATAGGATAGTTTACCGGGAGATGGGATAGTTTACAATATAAAATGAAGTAAATCTTCCGGGGGAGGTAGCACTAACATAAAAATTAAATACAATGTAACCTGTATTAACGCCTGCTCTTTAACAGCTGCGGGTAAAAAGTATAAATATAATGTAACAAATTACTGCCAGAATTAATAAAACTTCCCCACTAGACTTGCTGCATTGCCACGCTGGATAGCAATGTTGCTTCGCTGTGAACTACGTTACCAAACCTCTAATCCTGGGAACTATCTATTATATACTTATATCAATACGATTAAAGTAAAGAACATAACAAATAAATTTAATTGTTGCTATCAAAATAACTCATCAATTCTTCAG
Source organism: Dendrolimus houi (assembly GCA_039645545.1). Classification (NCBI taxonomy): domain Eukaryota; kingdom Metazoa; phylum Arthropoda; class Insecta; order Lepidoptera; family Lasiocampidae; genus Dendrolimus; species Dendrolimus houi. Next base: position 14,313,740 of record CM077125.1, on the reverse strand, counting down.
GTTATCAGAAGGCTGGTGCCTGCCTCAAACAACGGATTAATATGGCAATCCAGCGAGAAAACGTAGCCAGCCTTCGGGCATATTAAATACCTATAAAAGACGATGACCTAGGCTCAATATTCTACTAATAGTTTTGAGAGATTATAGGTAGAATGCAATATAATTAAGTTAAATTTTCTTTTATTGTATAGGTGAGGGCTTCATCTGGGATAATGTTACAGACATAAGCCGTTTCACGCACATATATGGCGATAGGTTTAATGCGTTACTTGAAATACGATATTGTTAATGACGTTAAATATTGATAAATAATATTTCTATGTATATACACTAATGCGGCTATGCGTTAACGACGTTATTTTTAACGCTTTAAATAAAGCGTGTTCTGCCACAGTCTAAATATTTAACACTAACGCAGATGGAGTATATTAGTTTATAATGTCTTGGTTTAATAAATTTCTTCAATTGTTTTAACAAACAATTTACGGTACCATAAGCTGAGTTTTACAGACTCATGGAGGTAGTTGCACGTGGGTGTTATTTTAACTGTTTCAATCACAGTTACGTAATAGTTTCGCTTCATTGTTTTCCAAGATGCTCGTCATTTATACGTGAATACGTGTTTCGCGGTGGGTGTCACTTTTCACAGTTTCGAAGATAAATCTTACGACATTTTGTATTTAAACATGTTTCAAAAGTTCATAAAAAGTTACGGCTGCTGAATTTTAATTTTCTTAAATATGCCTACTACATAATTTACCTACAATTTATAGTTTTGTACTTATTCTTCAAATTATGTATTTCCGTTTTTTTATTTATATTTAATTAAATATTACTAAACTAAGAGCTATATTGAATTCATTTAGGAGAATTAAATCTGACATCCTTCCTGTGTATATATATACATTTTGATTTCATTCATGTTCTGAGAATGTTCTACAAATATTTCGATAGTGACATTTTTTTAAAGAATATATAGGTTGTTTTTTGTAACAACCTAACCTTTAAGTGAATCCTGATTTGAGTACCTATTTATTTAATCGTTACATTTATTAAAAGCACGTCTGAGATTTTTGGACTGATGTCAAGCAAGTTCTTAAAATCATTCTAAAAGTGACATTTCACTAAATAAACCAGATTTTCTTCTAGTACAACTATCACAAGGTAAATACACATAATAAACACGCCTTATGTGCATATAATGATGCAGAAATATTTCAGGATATAGGTGTCTAGTTTATGGAAATAAATATCGTATATGCAAATAACTTTTCAATCACCGCTAAATAAAATTTGTTCTAGTATGGTATTTGATAAAACAAAGCCTGCGATATGAAGAAAGGGAATTTTTAGGTAGACATGTTGCTGGGGAGTTTCTTGCCGCTACTTCTTCTTAAACAGCGATAACACGGTAGGAAGCGGTGTACACAGAATAGGAAGTGCGTTTAAATTTTAAAATCTTATCCAGTATAACTTATTTTGAATAAAAACTGTTTAATCTGAATATGCTGTAAAGGAAACTAAATGTCGTCCAAAAATCAAATCGACGAAATCTCGACATAATTTACTTGCCGTAAATATCGATTTTTTGTTATACAAAAATAATATTTTATCAAGTCGTACTGGCTTCTTTGGTGCGTATCTCATTTTAATCTGGGCGGTTATTTTTAAGTCGATAAATTTGGCTGTCACTGCGTCGCATATGTGTGGTTGCTTGAAGTATGGGAGCGAGATAAGAGCAGCTACGTTCACCCCGCCTCTAGTATCGGAGCGTAAGCCCTCGTAAAATATTATCCTGCCCGAGACATTTACGGCCCAGTTTGACATAGGTACCGTGGAATCATTTTTTAAATGTTGATACGAGTATCTACCTAATATATGACGTAGGTGTAACTTCACATAACAATATTCTTTGAAAAATATATGTTGTGGATTTCAGTAAAGTTCCAAATAAACACTTCTTTGCATAGGTATTGATTTAGATAGAAATTACATTGCAGGTAGCAAAAATAGAAATAAAAATTGAACAAGGGTTCCATAGAAATGAACGTTTACTGTTATTAATGAAAAATGCAATTGAAAATATCTCAAAACTTCTCAAATAATAGAACTACTTTTTATTACAATTATTTTTTAATCTCTACCACAGAAATTTTTTAAAATTTTTCACATCATTTTCTAAAAGACTATAGCTAAACGAGGTCATATTTATTGCGAGTTTGGAAACAAAACAGCTAGTAAACTAATTTTGGTAAATAAACATCATCATAGTTTTTAAGGACTTATCTAATGAATGCTACTCATTTGTGGATGTATATTGAGTTGTTAACCTTCAGTTACACCTACGGGGATTTTACTTATTTTTTTTCTTCACCGCTTTATAGCGGTAGATACTCGTATATAAAATACGTCTCTTGTCAAATTTCACCCATATTGAACCAAATAGTTTTGAGAAAACATGATTCGCTATAGAATACATATAGCCAGACAAGCACACAGACGAACATGACATTTTTGTAACGGTTCCCTTTTGTCCAGTTTATTATGGTATTTTAAAAGCATTAATATCTTTTTTCTTTCTGTTAATGCCTGTTAACCAATTTTCCTTAATTTTCTTAATAAGTCTTTCTTTATTCCGCTTTGCACGGTCTATCAATGGCTGTGAGCTTTTCTTCCAAGTACAGCTGTATGAAGGTACCGCCTACCGACTTATTCCTTCAGTCGGCCATGTATTTGTATGTAACGTAGATATAAGTATACCAATAAGGGTGGTATAGAATAGGTACATACCTATGGCCGAGACAAGTTTTTATTTTATGCACGGCGAACACTAAAATCAACTTCACTAGATTACTTTAAAAAATAATTATTATAATATAAATATAGATCAGCTGCTCATTCAATTAAAAGCGATGATTTAATTAATCATTAACATAATAATAATTCTAAAACTAGTTCAGATTTACATTTTTATGAATTTATTTACAAAATTAATTAAGTATAAACTGCCAAATTATGTGTTTAACAATCAATGAAACTAGCTCGTATACTATTTTTCGACGACTTCTTTAGATTAGGTGCTAGGAACTGAATCGTGTTTTATTTTTTTCATACATGTAGGTAGGTACATTTATTATTTAAATTCACACAGGTATTAAGAGATCATTTGATTTTATAGCATGTTAGCATAACTTAGAATTACTTTGTAATGTGGATGATAATGGTGAGAATTGACATCGATTTCATAGTTTGTATGAAAATAATATATCGGCTGTCGTCTTTGTACGGGTGCATTCATCGTCTCGGCTATCATTTGGATCGTAAAACGTCACTAATGTGCCGTAATACACTGCTCACTCTATATCTTTATTAACAATTCTCTCGCGATAGATTCTTTCCATTCAAAACTTTATGCTCGAAGTTACGACGTCCTTACAACTTTCCTTTTATCCCCGCACTATATTTCTAAAACACTGTTTTCTTTATGCGATTTAATGCGCCATATTTTTGTTAAGTGACTGCGTAGGGTAGGTTATATATGTAACAAAGTTGCAAATAATAAAAAACTATAAAAATGTATGTGCACTTCTCGTTTCGGTTCTGAAGACGGTAGATATAAATCAACTAAGTTTCGCTCTTTTTGCCTTTATTCAAAAGAGTTTTTTGTATATAACATTTTAGTATCAGAGTTTTAAGTACTAAGCTTATGTTATTAGGTGTTATGAATGTTACTTCATAAATCAAGGGTTTACAAAGTAATTTATATAGTGAACTTAAGTGAGAAATGGCAGTACCTGCTCAAGTCAATAAGTACCTAATCAAAAAATTTCAAAAATCCTCTTTGTACTCAATATTTAGAGATATTTTATGCGGATATTCAGATTACTCATCATCAGTAACTTTATGTGGCTGTTTAAAACTTTAAAAATATAATAGCTTTTAACATTCGGTAACAAAGCCCTTCCTGTTAGCTGTAAAAATATTTATTAAATAATATCTTCACTGTTGCAGTTAATTAGTGTTAATAAGTAGTTAATAAGTTATTAAGTGTTTTTTATTAATAACATTAGATTTAATTATATTGCCCTTAAATTTAGAGCTAATATCTGGTGAAAACAGCATTAGAACACAAATTGATTTGGATTTACTTATATTAATTTAGTTTTTACTCGTGTTATTTGATATCTATTTGACAATGAACGAAGATTGTCGTTACCCGACGTAGGTTACATTACCTATATTTAGGCTTTGGTTTAAATTTTGAATACATTTCCAACAAAATCTGTTGCTTTTTTCCAATATAAAAGATCCCATGTTCATCTCGGTAATAAAAAGTATATTTTACATACATAAACTTTACATCTTTCATAATGGTCGATTCAAATTCTATTCAAAAAACAAGCAAGCATAGAAATGTCCAAACCAAATAATTTTCACACTTTAATTACAATTATAACGTATTTTATTACATTACACATTTAATAAAATCAATATTATTCGATGTACTTCTAACAACAAATGCTATAAAGTTAAAAATGTTTAAATAGGTATTAATTGTTTATTGGTTTAAAAATAACTTTAACCAATGTTTAGTACATAAATAAACTAAAATTAAACCTGTTCCATGTTTAAATGTCCGTATATTTCTGTTTTCTAAATTAATAATGTTCCCACAATATCGAGTTTCATGTAATTGAGATCTTAAATCTATATACTTACGTGTAGATAAAACTCTGATAACATTTTACATACCTGCTCGGGTCTCAACCTATTCACATTAGGCAAAAAAGTCTCGAACTAATGGAACGTAGCAAGAGGCGGGGTGCTGGCAAGATTTATCTTTTTCAATATGCTGGGAACATCTCAGCCCGACTCGACTCATTTACGCCGCCGCTCTCAGGTTCTCAAGTGGATTTATTTATGAAGACACGGTTAGTTTCATATATTTTTTACCAAGAAATACAGATGGCATACGCGAAGAAAAGCAAAGGATAAAAATCTATTTAACATTTTATAATTAAAGTTTGACTCGTATTCATATCTCTTTGTCTCGTATTTGGACAGATAGTAGGTAGTTTTTGGTTTTGTAGGTATCCGTAGTCATTTTGGCAAAAACGGAACCTTTTATAAGATGTCATGTACATAGGTTACCTACCTCCTTCCGCTCGTCTGTCTTTGTATGTCATGCTCATTTTTCTCAGAAACTACTGAGTCTATATTGTGGATTAAACTTGACAAAGAAATATAACGCAGTAGTTACATATGCCGCTATATGAAACTGCAAAAAAAAATCAAAAAATGTGCAATTATTTATTTTTAATTATCTTAATTTATTTGTACTGTATTCTACTCATAGTTTCTCAAGACTAGTCTATACAAGTCCCTCTTAATGACTTAATATAATTGATTACTAAAAATAACTGATAACTTACGGTTTTAATTTTCACGTATGACAATTTATATAATCTGCCGGCGAAAAGAGATGTTTGCTGTTCACCCAAAATACATGACTACTTTACTCTAACTTAGCAGGTCGACTTTGTATTTTTTAGATGCCTAATTTTTAGCAGAAAGGATTATAACTTCCTCTTTAGGCCCCCAGATGTGGCATCACACATATAAATGAGCATCGATTTGTTTCAACATATTGCACTTTCTGATAAGCTATTGACCTTTGACCACTTTTTTTACGAGGTTTAATTCATCATCGAGTGGTAGGGTGTCCCTACCACTCGGAGATAATAGTAGGGTGGTATTGGACTCCCGATGGCATGCTCATACCTACCAACTAAACCACCTCTTTCATCCATCTCGACGCCGTATGTCAGGACCTCGGGAACCAAAAACACATCCGATTGTCCTGACGGCGACGGCACATATAGCCCCTCCTAACCTTTGACCAGACTGATGCAACCTCAGCCTTCAATTTAACCAAAGATTCTTAACTTAAACCAAAAAATCGTTCAATCCCACGACCGTTAGGGCGCTCATTGCCGCAATAAACTCATTAAGCCACATAACCGCCCAATCGAGCTTTCCAATCATGAAATTAAAATTACGTCCCCTTTATTGCCAGCCGTTACGAGCTGCGAAAAAAGGGGGTACGATAAATAAAAAAGAGGGCATAAATAACACACCTTCAAAGCTGCACGCGAAGCGAGCTCGAGAATGTAGTCGTAAATTATTCTCTTATAGCCCCCACAAACGATCAATACCATTCATTAAGGAAATATGTATCGTTTCGTATCCCAGTTTTCGTAGCGCTCGGTCGGCTCCTAAAATTGTGTTCGATGTTAAACATAACAGCGTTTTGTTTTATACTTACGTATTACCGCGCTGTTTCCCATAAGGGTAGTCAGAGATAATGGATCTACTTGCTACGATTTCGGTTCACACTTTTCGTTTCATCTACTTTTATCTCTCCATAGATATATGTGTGTTTGAAATGCTTTTTACCCTTCTAAATTGGCTGCAAACCAAATGTTATAGCTAAAAATATTAAAAACAAACAAACAATAAATAAAATAGTTAAATACTACGGACGCAGACTTCGATATCATTAATCTAATCCGCAGAAATATACAATGCTATGTATAAAATAGATTAATGCTTAATAAAATTAAACTAGTTTGTTTTTAATAATCCGTGTATATTTCGAAATTTATCCGTGCAGGAACGGAGAAAGCATGCAATTTCCTGTATCCGGGTGGCGTGTCGTAAGAGGCGACAAAACAACCCACAGCCAGGAGGTAAGGTATATGCCCGTCTGAATGGCTACCACCGCTGGTCTAGAGTATGCCGCCATAACAGCCTCGAGTTGTGTACTGGCGTTAGTGACCAGGTTCCAGTCTCCCTTTAGAGAGCGGCAGCATATTGGTAACACTTTTGGTGTTATTAATGTCCATAGGCGATGGTAACTGCTTTCCATCAGGGGGGCTGTTTGCCTGTCTGCTAAACACATACAATAAGTAAAAACAATTAAAAAGTGTTGCTTTAAGATAAAGATTAAATTGTATCTAATGTTAACTTGTAAATGTAAATGTATTATACCTAATATACATCTAAAAACCACCATTCAATGATAAAAAATGTGCATAAGTTTTTTATCATGGCGCCATTGTAATTAAATCGAATTAATTTAATTTTACACATATGGTATCACTTTGTGCAACGTCATATTATCTAAGTATCTCACCCGACAACATCGAATTACACGAAGATTACAAACATCGACAGTGTTAATACATAAATAAACTTTAATTAAAACTATTTAGCCGGCTAGTCGACGAATAAATATAAATAAATGAGATTGCGTTAATTTGGTAACTTTAGGTACTTTCAAACGAAGGGTAAATGTCGGGCGGTCGGGAATCCTGCGTAGGGTATGCCCGGGCGGATCGATGCAGCTCTCTCTGAACGAGCTTACGTTGATATTTTAACTAAATTATATTACTATACGTAGACTTAGCTATGCCCGCCCTTTCATTTGAGACTTGAACTTTATATCTTCTGAATCTTACAAGCTATCGAACTAAAAGTACTGACCTATAAGATATTTAATATAATATTTCTGTTGTACCTAATCTGTAAATCTTTTATTGAAATCCGTTCAACTCTTGTAGAGCCTATCCGAAACAAATTATCATACAGTCCTATGCCAAATATCTACCAGCTTTTTCTAATCCTGGTAAAGAGTATACGTATATTTTTATCCTAAAATGCTATTTATAGTATTACCTCGTGTTGATGTTGGAGAGAAATATCCTTTAGAAAATTTATACTTAGCTACATCCAATTTACTAATATGTGACAACCGCAAAGCAGCTTAGAACAAGTATAGCGGATTCTCGTAATGTTTTCTTCACGATTGGTATGAGAATTGCAGCAATACTATACACATTAGGTCAAAAAGCTACCCATATGTTACACGTTTTTCGGCCAAGATTCGAAATCCACGTCATTGAAAAGAAACGCAAATTTTTTACACACTGATTTACCATGACTTGCTTTTAATAAAATTGCGTTACACACCAGCGTATTGTTATTTGCTTTTTACTTGGGTATTTATGTATAATGTTATGCAAATCGAACATAAAATCTGTGTAGACAAAGGTCGATGGCATTTCGAGGAGGCAGAAATCTTACAATGCAATTGTACCAATTACCTCGAACAGTCGAAAGTGAAACTCACAAAACCGGCCGGCATCGGCAGTTCGGAGCGTTTTTTCTCGGTAGATTTACATATTTATTGGGGCACATTTTATGGAGGTAACGAAAAAAAACCTCTGCTCGTTTAATGGACAAAAAGGGTGGCTTCGGCCTGTATATTTATTTTGTCGCATCCTTTTTTACGTGCGATAGGACGTGGCTTGTGTATTTTTTCGGCACCGACGCGGCACATTTGGCGACGCACTTTGCATAAAAATATTGGATCGTAAAGTCTATTTCTTTCCAGGGAGTCGGGGCTCATGTGTTGTAAGGAAATATTGAAATCATACTGAAATAAGGTTTTATGGAGAGCTGTACGGTGCTGAGATTGAGATATGAATGCTTGATGACGCGGTGGACTGCCCATTAATAACTGATACGTTCACACCTGCTGGCTGTCGTAGCTGGAAATTTCACAGTACATATTTCAACAATCCTTTACAGTACGATAACATATAACAATATGGAAAACATACTGCTATGTTTTAAGCGCAATTTTAAGTTTGATTTCGTTCTATCGGTTCGGTCACTTTTCAATGGGATTAATGAGAAACTGTGGCGGAAAATTAAATTGAAACCGCGCTTGATTTTGTTAAAACTTACTTAATTATAATTACACGTACAACGCTATAGGTATTTCTAATAGTTCCAAAATCTTTATAAATACTTATTTAAAGAATAACGAGCAATTTTTAGTCCGTATCCTACACATCCGAATTTTTCTAAATAGGTAACAATATTGACGATCTTCTCCACGCTCGTCCACGCTAGACTTGAAATTCCCGCGGGATGCCCGGGACATAAAATATTCCAGCATTTAAAAAAGAATGTAAACTATGGTTTAAATGAAAACGGTGTCGGATAAGCTAATTTTTATGCACTCGAAAAACTTCAAGCCGCTCCCGGAAAAATTCCCGCGGGATTCTTGGAATAAAAAATGTCATACGTTTTATTACATAAAACTTGCTATCGACCAGTGAAAAAACCGCATTGAAATTCAAAAAATTTTTCAATTTCGCCCTTTTAAATCATTCCCAGAAAAATTCCTGTGGGATTCTCGGGCTAAAAACTAGCGCAGATTTTGTCTAAGAGTTTTCTGTCGGTTAGTGAAAACCGCATCGAATCAGCCTAGTAGTTTTTACGTGAATCCTGAACAAACAGACAAACCAACAAACAGACAAGATATCTAAAAAAATGCATCGTGTTCTCTATCATTTATATAGTCTATTCCAGTTGTTTTTTATAATAGTTTCTAGAATTTTGTAATATTATAGATTTTGAAATATACAAATTCTAAGGTAAAACATTCAAATTATTTAAAAACAACCTGCAACTTTTAATCAGTGTAACATAAATTCAATCAACTATCTGTAAGATAATGTACATCAAAACCAATAAATTAAAACTAAGAACACTGGACTAGAATCCATATCTCGCAAAAATCATTAAATCAAAATATTGGGATAAATTGTGAATTCTTGTTATCGAATAATAGGTATATATTTTCCTTAATTTTATGATCGAATATTCCTAAAACCTTGAAGAAAGAACACACGTACCTATAAAGATATATATATATAGGTACTATTATGGTTTTTATTTCCGAAGTCGATTAATCCTTTGCCAAGTTGAATTTGTTAGCGTTTGTAGCGAAGGACTCAATAGGATACTAAACCTTAAAAGGCATGTGATGTGAGATTGGTAATCATTACCTACGTCAATGTGACTTTAATTGATGTAACTCATTAATATATTTTGTTCCTTTTGATATTTGGTTTATTTATTATAAATTATTTCAGATGCAGTTATAATATCGATTTCATTAATTATAATTTATGTCTTACACTGGCTGTGATACGTTTTCTTATTTTATTATTCTCAGCACTTGGGTGGGCTGACATGCAAAGAGTTCTCAATGGCTACACCATTGAGTATTAGATATAATTCTATCAAATATTTTTACTTACATATTTGTTTATTCTTTGAGCAATACTTACACATTATTTTAAATAGAGGCGACTAAGAGATCTTTTAAAACTAATTCTTAAAAGTATTTTTTAAAATCTACTTTAAATTGTTTCAGAACTTTCAACTACTTAGTTTAAAAGTTAGGGGGGAGGACTATATACCTAGTTATATTCACTGGATAGATACGGGTTATAGTTTCATCATTTTTAATAGAGCTTCATACATTTTAAGCTTTTGTCTATTTGAACGTTATCTTGTAAGTGTAGTGACTAGGTAAGTAGCACATCTCAAAGTCCTTCACCGTTCATCTTATACATTTATATTGGGCAGTATACCGCAACAGGACTGACGAGGGCACTTTAGGAATGTACCCACTAAATCATCGGGAGAGCAGTAAACCAGTTCTTTAGTGCTCCAGATATAGGGCTGATGATATAAGAGAATTTTGAGAACAGTTTGAAAATTTAAAAGTTAGCAATATTATTTGTATATATGCAATTTATTTATTATAGGTTTTAGATACTTATGTCAATAAAAGTGACGTAGAGCCTAATAGCCCTTTCTGGGGAATCCAATGCGTATGCAGTTTCTCAAGTATTTAATCATTTATGGTTTAAACATACCTTACATTGTTTTAATTCACCAAAACCTATAAGATATAACAAGAGTATTTGCATCTCATGGGTGAAATCTAATAAGGCCCTGATTGTTAAAAATTACGTTCATAGACTGGAAGATATTAAAAATATATTGATGACGTATTTAATCTCTTACGTAATACAGAAGATTAAGCACATCACTAAATTATAGGTTTCTCTAAGACTAGGTAATCTGATATGCTTAATCTTATTATCTCTTATATTTAGGATGTCATACGTAAATCTTGTGTCTAAGTAAGTACCTAGACACAAGGCTTACTTATGACATCATCACAGCCCTAATAAAACGACGCCGTAAGCAGCTCTTATGTATATTTTTAGTCGTAAACTTGTAATTTTGTTTGTAACTAAATCCAAAGGCCTATCGAACATCCAGTTTTATCTAAAATGCTTTTAAAGTGCTAAGACGTTTCCCATCTATGACATTATGGTACCGAAGCTCCGATATCGCGTGACTCCAGCTATAGGGTTATTCCTCTAGATATATTGCTGTGATTTGTAAACCATCCGCTGTCATAAAAATGTCTCATAATAGTCAGTTCAATTTATTGATGTTTTGGGCTAGGTATTGTGTATTCAAACAAATCAAATATAAATATATCTTAAAATATAGCTCAATTTACTATACTGAATATAGTTTTTGACACTTATGTCGAGAAGCTTATAATACCTACTCATATTATAACCGAAGAATTTCAATTTAGTGTTGTGCAACCTAAGTTGTGTAGGCTGGATTGCCTACTTAAGAAGATTAAAATTCAACGATATAACATGAATGTAGGTACGTTACTCATTGGATTAGATACTCGGATTATTTACGAGCAAATCTAAATGTACGGAATTTAATTTCATTATGGTATTTTAGTGGCTCCATGTTGTCACCCGCTGCGCCGGGGCAGGCAAGCCGACGTATTTTATCCAGCTGTCAAACGTCGACCAATAGCAGAGGCGGACCGTGCCCGCGTTCCAACTTTAAAAATGGTAGAGATAATTTCATTGTATATTATTAGTGACAGGTCGTTATTTTTGAATGTTTATCGGTTCGAGCTTTCAATATTTCATAAGATATCTCCGGCCAGTGCTTTCGGGTCAACTTTTAAGGCTATATATTTTAAATGCTTTTTTATTTATCATGTAAGTCGATGCCGGATTTCTTTGTTATGATAAATTCAATGTTTATTTTAATAAACACTGGAGATTTTCCCGCAGCATAGCCGCAGGTCAAACCGTATTAAGTAGCTCTATTTTACTTACATAAAAAAATAATATGAATCCCATGTACCCTAGCCACTAAGTTAAAACTACTTTAACTATCACGACTACCAACTTAAAATTAAATAAGTCGGCTTCTTTACGTAGTATAAAATAAAGTCGCTCTCCGCGTCAGTCTGTCTGTATATCCGCTAACTCCTCTTAAACCGCACAATGACCTTTTAAGCACTTTTCACCATCAGTTAGATAATTTTTCACTGAAGGTTTCTATATATAAGAAACCTAATTAAGTTTTTATGTAAGTGACATAGAGCCACCTACGGTTTAAATTCTATTAGGTACAGCAATAATACGATGATAACTTATTTGCTTACAACTAATTATGCTGTAAATTATTATATATATATATATATATATATATATATATATATATATATATATATATCTATATAATTTGGAATATGCATGAGTTCAGCAGACAGGCTGACGGCCCAAAGGTGGTGGAAAGTGGTTACCATCTCCTATAACCATTTGAAACACTAAAGGTGCTACGAATATGCTGACGGACTCGTTACATGGGGCTGGAACCTGGCTGCTATTCCCGGAACACAACTCAAGGTTGTTATGGCGGCATACCCTAAACCAGGGGTGGTAGCCATCCAGACTGGCTGTGGGTTGTTTTGTCGTCTCTTATGCGCAGGCAATTGTATTCTTTCTCCGTTCTTACACGAATGTGCCGTCTGTCTGTCTGATATAAGTAATATCTGAATGTCTCATGATGAAATATCTCAATCATATCTAGTAAATACTTCATTATTCAGAAGCTCCAAAGACTACGTAGCCTACTGACATTTAGTTACGCTATAAACATAAGCGCTTTCTATGTATGTATGTAGAGAGATATACATAAAGATTGCTGTCGTTCTATATATTTTCTCCCGGGCAAAGTCAACTACTAAAAACTTCCATAAAACAACAATTTCAAACGGGCTATTTCGCGCAGGAAAAACAGCATCCCGGGCTATGGGGGAGGCGGGTAGGGGGAGGGCCCAAAGAGAAGCCTGCTTTATGCCCCGGAATTACGACTTAGACGTTTCAAACAATAACTCCCCCCATAAATACGGGCCGATTTCTTCACGCGTCATAGCCCAGATTGTTTTTCTTTGGTCCTGCCGAATAATATGAAGAATGAAAACATAAATAAAATTATTATTATTTATAAAAGCTACAGTTTATTGATGAAAGTAATCTATTGGAAACTTATTCACCATAGCTACACTTCTTTCGTGCTTTGTGTGATGGAATAAATGGTTCATTTTGACAAATTTATTCCATTAGGACCGATTTTTCAATCACCAAATAAAAGTGATGCTATAGAATAAAACACAACATGGGCAAGTTATAAATGATAGTTGCATGATCAAATCAAATCAAATCATTTATTTGCTTAAAAAACATGGTTAGTAAAAACATTAGATATCAATATGTTATTTTGTTTCACATGTTTTTGCCCGTTCAGGCATGCAAATAGTAATTAAAAGTTGAAAATCAACTAATTAGCAAGAACAGATTGTAACCCACTCAATCCACAGACATTAATATTATTTTATTTTCTAGAATTAAACAGTAATTATAGATAATATGTCAAGTGCAGAGTTATTCCTTAGAAATACAATGTCAAAAATGAAATATTAATTAATAATAAAAATTGTCAAGGTATATATTATGTACTGTCAAATTTAATTTAGAATTGGTCATCAAGAAAATTTTTAACGTCGTAATAGCATTTTTCGGATAATATCTTTTGTAGCCTCTTTTTAAACAAATTTCTGTTATCATCCTTGATAGATCTGGGTACTTTATTAAATATCACCGGCGCCATGCAGAATATACTTTTCCCTATTAGAGCAGTTCTACGGGCAGGCATACAAAGCTTGTTATTGTCGCGTCTATTGCGACTTGCCATGTCGGAAAACTTACTAAACAAATGCGGATTAGCTTTTACAAACAGTGCTACTTCAAGAATATACAGACACGGTAAAGTCAATATTTTATGTTTTTTTAAAATATGGCAAACAGCTATCTGTAGTTTTTAAATTAAACATGGCCCTGATACATCTCTTTTGCTCCTTAAAAGCAATTGTGGAGTTACCCCAGAAGATTATGCCGTAGCGGAGCACTGAAGACACTAATCCGTGGTAAGCAGTAAGTATAACTTCCGTGTTGACTTCTCGAGCTAGCCTATACAAAACATATGCCGAACTGCTTGTTTTTTACACAGTTGTTCAATATTCGTTTTCCAATTTAATTGCCCATCAATAGTAATACCTAAGAATTTAGTGTTTGAAACTTCTTCAATTATGTTATCCTTATATTTAACTGCTATTTTGTTATTACTATTTACTCTTTGTGTAAAATGAATTATATTTGTTTTATTTAGATTTATTTTTAAATTATTATTTTGTAGCCATAAAATTAAAGATGTCAAACATTTGTTTATATCAAATTCATACGTATTTATATTGTCACATTTAATTGAGACTACTGTCGTCGGCAAATAATGTCACTGGATGATTAATATATTTAGGCAAATCATTTATATATTAGGTTGGGGAAAAAGTTTCTTCGCATTTTATATAAAAATTCAAAAGGTTTTTTTATAAAGTTTATTTACATTTGTCTAAAGTATGTAGGTGCCATTTTGTTGGATTACTTTTTGCCATCTTGTAGGTAGGGACGTGATCACATTGCTATAAAAATTTTGGGGCTTCTGATCAAAAAACTGCGACAAGTGGTTTTGGCAGTCCTCTCGTGATGTTAACCTGACACTGCCTAAGGAATGCTGCAGAGACCGAAACAGATGAAAATCTGAAGGCACAAGGTCAGGACTATACGGCGGATGCATTAACACCTCCCAGCCTAACTCTCGTAATTTTTGCTGAGTGGCTAAAGATGTGTGAGGTCTAGCGTTATCGTGGTGAAAAACCACACCTCTTCTGTTGATTAATTCCGGCCGCTTTCTCTCAACTTTTTGCTTTAATCTCATCAGTTGTTCGCAGTACAGTTCAGAATCGATGGTCCTGCCTGGCGGTAACAGCTCATAATGAATAATGCCCTTCCAATCCTACCATACACACAGCATCACCTTGTTGCGAGTTAACCCGGGTTTCGACACAGTCTGTGTAGCCTGACCGACCTTTGACCACGATCTTTTTCGCACGTACTTGTCGTGCGTGATCCACGTTTCATCACCAGTTATCAGCTTCTTCAAAAATGGTTCGGTTTTATTACGTCGTAATAAAGAATCACAAATGAGTACACGGTTCATTAAGTTTCTTTCAGTGAGCTCATGAGGCACCCAAATATCGAGCTTTTTTGTGTACCCAGCTTTTTTCAAATGCTCCAAAACCGTTTTGTGGTCAATTCCCAGTTCTCCAGCTACATCATAACTACTAATATGCCGATCTTGCTCCACTTTTTCAAAAATGGCATCAAGTTTGTTCGTAACAGGGCGACCAGAGCGACGTGCATCTTTGATATCAAAATATCCGGATTGAAAACGATTAAACCAAATTTGCGCTACTCTCACAGATACTGCATTAGGTCCATAAACATTATATTTTTTATCGTGGCTTGCGTTGCATTTTTACCTTTTTTGTAGCAAAACTTTAAAATGTATCGAATTTCTTCATTAGATTCATTCATTTTAACAATAAGAGAAACAAATGAAAATCACACATTTTCCTAATTTGAATTTGGAATTGTCTTCTTTAAAATTAAAACTTTTTAATGATACCAAAACCAGCCAGATACAAATGGTATAGCCAAAGAGATCTTATTACAAGTTCATAAATACTATATGCGAAAAGACTTTTTCCCCAACCTATTATATAATGAAAAGAAGTGGTCCCAGCACACTTCCTTGTGGTACACCGTACATGGGAGTATGTTTGAGGGATTTGTAAGTTTCCTCTTTTCTTGTCTCAATGCTTATTTTGCGTATTTCTGTGTATTGTTTTCTATTTACCAAATAAGATTGTATAAGATTTAAAATATTACCTCTGAAGCCATATAATTTTAATTTTTTAATTAATATATTATGCTTAACATAATCAAAAGCCTGGGTCATATCACAAAATATAGCACATATCTGATTTCTTTTATCAACATTGGTCATAATATTGCATAAAAATTCATATATTGCTAAATTTATAGTCCTATTTTCCCGGAACCCTTTTGTTCATCATATAATAAGTTTTTACTTTCTATGTACCGGTATATTTGTTTATAGATATACTTCTCGAATACTTTTGATATGACAGGTATAAGTGATATTGGCCTATAGTTTTGCATTTCTTGACGACTGTTCTTTTTGCATGTTGGCTTTATCAAGGATACTTTTAAAGCATCAGGAAATATTCCAGTGTTAATACTTAAATTAATAATGTGACTTAGGGGATAACTAATTTCTTCTGCTACATATTTGATAACTTTTGTTGTTATTTCATCGTAGCCTACGCTATTCGTATTTTTTAATGATCTAATAATGTTAAAAATATCAAGGGGTATACTTGGAGGCAAAAAAATAGAATTTTTTTGAGAGTCAATAAATTTATAACTAATATCTGTGTCCTGCGTAGGCGTAATTTTGTCAATAAAGTAATTGTTAAAAGCATGAGCAATGTCTTGAGGTTTGCTAGTACTATTATGGTCATTTATTTGTATATTATTCATGTGGTCCTTTGGTAAATTTAATTTAGAATTATTAATTATGTTCCATGTCGCTTTTGCTTTGTTGTTAGCTCTTTTTACGCTATGATTATTTTGTGCCTGTCGTGTAAGTTTGATAATTTTCTTAAAACGTGCTGAATAAGTTTTGAATGCTAATTTGTTATCAGGAGTGGGATTCTTTCTATAACACCATAAAAGCTGTCTTTTCTTTTTGCTACACAACTTTATTCCGCGTGAGACCCATTTTGGTTTCTTGTGAATGTAGATGGTTTTAAATTTATATGGAAAACATAATGTGTAAAATAATTTAAAACTTTCATAAAATATTTGGTACGCCTCATTTGGGTTTTCTACTTTGTATCACCCTTTTGTCAAAAAGGGTGATGTTTTGTATACATTGTTTAAATTTATCCATATTTTCCTGACTGAAATCTCGTCGTTTCACGCGCCAACTTTTAATAGAGAAGATTGATGATGATGGATGATAAATTGAATTGTTTCACTTTTGAATTTCGTCAGGTTATAATTTATTCGACTGAAAACTATTATCTAAAGATTCAAAAAACGGCCCCATTTATTCAGTTAATAGTAGATACCTATATACAATACAAGAATACTACTAATATAGGATATACCTACTACTAATATACCTAATACATAATACTGGAATAATACTAGATATAGGTATCCATACCTCACTATTAAATTATTATATAGGTATTATGACTATCTCTGTGGTTGTGTGGGCTAGGCCTTTGTCGGCCCATATCAATACAACACAGAGGCTCCGGGTTCGATTCCAGGCATGGTTTTTTACAACTCGAGTACAACAGACAGGCAGAAGGCCCATCTGCGTCCAAGGACACTTCGTCGGCGTCGAAAAAATTTTATGACATCAATTTCAAAAAACCCCATATCGTAGGTTATCCCAAAACCTCAGCTGGGAGATCAAAACAATGGTAAACTGCGTAAAGGAACTTTGCGTTATTACTATCGTCTGGGTGTTTCGGAGCGGCCCCAAAGTGATTCGTTGTATACTTTAACTTGCTTAGCTTAGGGATATATAAATATGTGTGATTTTCACAATACTAAAGACTTATATTCACTGTATATATCACACCATACATACCTGTGCTGTTAATAAAAGGTTGGATTTCTTTGTCTGTACTATCGTTTAATATAATAATTATTTATTTATTACAAGACACAGTACAATGCATATACACGGATAACAGACAAATAAACACACACAATAACGTTATTAGTATAATATGTTTTTCCTTATATCTATCTATGTTAGTAATATAATCGTTATTATTAAAATAATTTATATTTCGATAAACAGACACACAGGTAGACGATGCTATGTATTCATCATACCTATTTATGGGTAGGTGCAAAACATGGCTTGATTATTTTGATACTTGTCACATTACACTATACACAGTAACCTAGAACCAATACCAACGCATTGTCGGCTTGGAAGAATTTTATGCGTCACTCTTCTCTAACCCTATACCATACATTTACATTTAAGTATTTGAATTTAATAGTTAAATTGAGTTCGAAATGTATGTATGGTAAGTTTTTAATTAACCTCATTAAGTTCTTATAACTAAACATTGGAATTTCCCGTTCCGCTTCCCAACCCCAGCGACCTCGGTTGTCGGTCCAAGCGCGCTCCTAATCTAGAAAACCTAATAAAACTCCCCGTAATAAAAGTGCGCGTTTTCACGTAGACCGTAAAAATATGATAACGTTCACGTACGGTGCCTGCGCCTCCCCAAACCAACCAGAAAATGCCAACTGGGATTATTTTAAGACTGAAATACCAAAGTTCGTTTACCTATTATAGGTATAGGTACAAACTGTACAGTCAAACTTAGATATTAGAGTTTGAGAATACTTTATACTGTTTTTTATTCATTTGTTTTTAACGGCTTTATTTCAATTAAATATAACATCCATTTTTAATTTAAAGTTTATCTGGATTTGGAGCTCTCTAATTTTCCGAGGTAAAATATTAATAAACACTGTACCTAGGGAAATACCAAGTGTTATAAGAAATTATCACCAAATACACTAACTTCCTTTTATTTTTTTCTTATTTTGAACTATACATTATACCTAATAGATTTAGTGTATAAATCCATGGTCTTCAAACTATATTTATGAACAAGTTTTAAATCTTATGTTCAATACTTTCATTTTAGTGTTGTTATGGTTTTTGTATAGGTAAGTATAAATAGCATTTGTAATAATTTTTCTTCAACATTTAGCTATGACAAAAACAGGATTTTATCATCTTCTTTTATCTTGGGGACGCAGACACTATCCACGAGGTCAGAGAATGCACTCTTGTCAAATGCAATTCTTTTCATTTGTAGATACAAATTTTCCAAATCGTTCATTTTACAACTATTAAACGATGATTATGTTAACCTGGTTTGACTGTACTGCCCAGTCCACATTACGATACCGCTGCGTTTGTTCTAATTAGCCATGTTTCATAAAAATAAATTTTAATGTTATGCCAATAAAAATATTTTTGGATGAAATTACTTGAACGTTTGTATATTTAACTAAAGAAGCTTAATTGTTTAAAAAAGCTGTTTAATGTATTAGCGTTATAATACACAGCATAATAATATAATTAACCTTTACGTTTAGGTTATAATTAAATTACAAACATACATCAATGATTTCATTTCACTCGTAATCTTTAGGCATGTCAAATATAATTTATTATTTTCATTAATTATAATGTAGCTGCTAGTAACTTAGTTTCTAAAATATGAATTAATTTCTTATATTATTATTTTAACCTCACATCTTCCTGCTGGCTAATAATTAGTTATGCTAATTCCTGTATAACATAATATCAGCCCATAAACTTATTGCTGAACTTGGCAGTTCAGCCTTTCACGAGATGAACTGTAAGACGTATGTAACACATAGATGTTCAATGATGTTCTAAATACTAGAATTTCTTTGTTAATGATTTTTCACGACAGTTTCTTTCACCTTTCAGCAGTTATATATTAGAACAAGTTGTAAGGCAAGATGTGCGGTCTAAGCAATGATAACTGCTAGAATTCGGACCCAAGTCATTAAATTAAGACGCAAGTATCTAACTACTGAACTATTACGATTTACAACATAAGCTGCTACGAACAAGATCTTAATAATAACATAGCTATATCTTAAACAAGTTTGTTTTGTTTTTGCATATGATTAGGTGTAAGACTACTTAATAATTAAATATGTTCATTATATTTAAAAAAAAATTATTGTGTATATATTTATTGTAGAATTCCTATTTCTATCGATTTCCATATCTATCCCACTTAGATTTAATAAAAAAGCTGTTTTATTTTTATCTACAAAAGTAAACAAATGTAGTAGGTGTCTACGTATAGGTATAGTAAAGGTACTTAAAGAAATAAGCACTCAAGAGATTAGTTACTTTGTGGCTATGCCAGTAAACCGCAATGGAAATCAGGGGTCTGAAGGGAACTCGTAAACTCTACATCCTTAGATAAGTAATGGAATTGCGATTCACATTAACTTCCCAGCGTATTTGCAACGGTCTGCGAAAACACATAAGGGAATTCGGTAAATATACGTATACTGACCTATAGGTATATGATATGAATATATATGTATATATATATGACACGTTTCTATACCTACAGGTAGATATTTCGAAGATGTTGTGTAAATTTATGAGTAAATACGAATTGTAGGAAGCAGGTGTATGACAGTATTATGAATGGTAGGGTTG
Organism: Dendrolimus houi; assembly: GCA_039645545.1. Classification (NCBI taxonomy): domain Eukaryota; kingdom Metazoa; phylum Arthropoda; class Insecta; order Lepidoptera; family Lasiocampidae; genus Dendrolimus; species Dendrolimus houi. The sequence goes on along the minus strand of CM077125.1, from coordinate 14,293,178 downwards.
TTGCCGGTAGACCGAGACGAACACACCATGACCAAATATCAGAAGTGTTAAAGAGAAGTCAGGTAAAAAGCATTTCAAATAAACGTGCATGTATGAAGAGGTTAATGAAAGTAGCTGAAGCGAAAGTTGTTTGTCAGGATCGTCGCAAGTGAAGATCCATAGTCTCTGCCTACCCCCATGGGAAACAGGCGTGATATTATGTATGGATGTATGTATATTGTGTAAATTTGACTTCCTATTTTTAATAAAATCTAAACGATAGCTCGGGTATATTTTTATTCATAAACTTACCTAATACGTAGTTTACCTACTATAGCTGTATGTTTACATCACTTCAATAAATAATTTTTACCTTTAAACCTCATTTATGATAAAACTGAAATAATCACTAAGACATAGTAGATAAGAAAGAGGTATTATTTATTATTAGTTCTAATGACAGAAATTCATCCTAATTACTTTATTTGTAGTTCTTCCTAGTGGACCCTGAAAAGCCAACCACTATCCTTAATTAACATCAGTGAACATAGTATGTGTGAACAATTCGAGTTGACTACAATATCAGACTTAAATAGTGTACAATACCTAATTGGCATATTTCAGCTCTCTCATGCTCTTGTATTTTCAACAGTCAGCAGGCGCCTAGTCCCGCCTCCATAAAGGTGGATTAATACTGCCAAAAGCCCAACTTACTTAATAAATATAAAAGCCTTCTCCACCCGCGATCGTAAACCGCCCACTGTGCCTCTTCAAGATTACTTACTTATATCGCGACCAGAGAAATTAGAACCTCCAGTTTCATTACGTCCCCTATCATTCGTAGACACATAGACAAAGTTGGTGGCCCTTGTTATATTAGTCTTGCCATTATCAGCGCTATGTAGATTGCTCGTCGCTTGCTTTCTCCCGATAAGGTTTTATGATTGCCTGGTAGAAAGGATAATGTTCTTCTTTGATGTAGGGATGGAATCGTTGGCCGCGTTCCGATTTGCCTGTAAAGATAGACAACGTAATGTTTCAATGTTTTATTTCTTCAACCATTTCTTATTTGATATTTTGTTTGGTGTTTTATTTATAAACATGCGTACACATGATGTGTGTTTATCATTTAAACAGATGCAGAAGTTGAGTAATGGTAATTATTGTTTACGGCGCAGACATAATCATGGTTTCTGCAATTATTCATACTATACTACCTTTATTATTAGTAGGAGCTTTATTTAGATACTAAAAAGCACTAGCCAAGTGAGTGTAAGATTGATTCACAGAGATTGGTTCAGTAATATTGATGAGCATCCATGGTTGTAGACTTGTTAAAGATTACTACCTCAAAGTAATGTGGTTTTTATTGTACGCATCTTTATGCTATTTTAGTGAATTATTATAATATGTATTGCTTTTAAAAAGACTATATATATATATATATATATATATATATATATATATATATATATATATATATATATATATATATATATATATGCTTTGTGTATTTAATTATGTCTACCTATATAAATCTATAATATGTAGGTATAATAATATAATATAATATTTAATAATATATTATTTTTTTAATAAACGACAGACAAACACACACACACTGTATATCCCCAAATTAAGCAAGTTACGCTTGTGTTATGGGTATTATACAACGGACCACTCTGGTGCCGATCCCAGACATCTTTTTGTTGCACATATTTAAAAAATATTGTGCAACTAAACCCAGCCCTAGCTTTTGTGCCATATTTATTTCTCTCTCCATCCCAGGGTTGTCTGGAAAAGATCGGTGTCAGCGGTAAGGCCGCCATTTGTACCTAATTCTAAGTTGTTTTTGGGTATCGTTTCATTAATTTTATTGTACAATAAAGTATATTCTATTCTATTCGTTTTTACCATTCAAAATAGATACTCTAAAAAACCATTAGGTATATCATCATTTAATTAACAATTTTCAACGAAGATCACGTGAGAAAGTTTTACACAAATATAAAGTTTATCAAAAGTATAAAAAATGAAAAACAAAAGATATTTATACCTAAATTCTTAGATTTCGAAACTCTAATTTTATGAAACCTAAGGTCCACTTGCACGCATAGTCAGGTTTATAAGTACGGGATTAGTTAATTAAAAAATGTCAAATGTCATGTTAATGTTGTCTATTTAACCCTGTGTTAGCAGTTAACTCCAAGTTAGTTGAGCTAACCCAGGGACGTGCAAGTGAGCACGAAGAGGCCTGCCCGCCCTGGGGCGGGCCCACGCCAGCCGGGGTCGCGGAAGAAAAGCTCGCGCACTTCCCGTGACCCCGACATATGGCGTCAGGTGGCACCAAGGGGTTTTAGTGGGTATTCCGGCCGTCCAGCCAGCGAGCCCCACACTCCCCCGCCGAAGCCTCCCCGGCGGAGAGTCCGCAAATGGATTTCCCCTTGTAAAAAAAAAAAAAAAGGGACGTGCAAGTGGGCCTTAGAGGTGTTTAAATATAATCAAATTTTATTATTTACTAGCTTCTGCCCACGACTTCGTTCACGTGGAAAGTTTTTTTAACTATCCCACGGGAACTCTTTAATTTTTCGGGATCAAAAGTATCCTATATGTTGACCAGGGATATGAGCTTCCATCATACAAAATTTTATTTAACTCGGTCCAGTTGTTTCGGAGATTAGCCGGTACAAACAGACAAAAACAGAGAAACAAAAAATTGGAAAAAAAATCGAAATTAGTTCTATTTCACTTCTTACATTCCCTGACTCGGTTTTTAGCATTTTTTTCACTGTACAGAAATTCGACCTCTACAGTTTTATTATATGTAATATAGATTGGTAAAATTAATATTACAAAATATATGAAAAAAGTAACGTTAATTAATTAATTAGATAAATTAACGTATTATCAAAGTATCAGTTGACAACACTAGTGAAAGAGTGTTTAATAAACCGTAAAATTAGTCGAGTTAACGTTATAGTGCTATCGATTAACACGTAAGCTTTAATTGACAGCTTCTAGACTGTTATATTTCATATCTGAATGGTTTATTGAACTTACAATATGGAAGCAACTTCAAATTAATAACCACGACATCGTTATCATAAAACGTATATTGTACTTTACATTTTAGTTATGCATCACTAATAAGTAGATATATAAATGTGAACTCTGGATGTTTGTTTCTGCTTTACAGGTATGTAACTGAATCAATTATCGTGAAAAATTACTTACACGTAGTTCTGGCAACGTGGATAAATTAGGATATTTTTATGCCGCAAAATGCAATTGTTTTAGCAGGGTTTTTACAAATGGGAAATGTATGTAAGCAGAATCGTCCATAAACAAAATAGGTTATGTAAAACAGCCTACTTAGATCTCTGCCAATGGATGTTGACATCTTCTTGAACTTATCAAAAATGTGCTAGACTAGCTAGTTCTCGAGTTACTGAAGAACATAATGTATATCTCCGACAAAATTCTTGAAAATCAATTCGTACCCAAGTGCATTCAAAGGATTGGTACAAACGGCCATCTAAATTAGGTAATTTACATATTATTATTATTTTATTTTATTAACACCTATCTACTATACTATATATTTAATGTTTTATGTGTAGGTAAGTACCTACTATATATATTTAATACCATCTATATATTTAAGAAATTAAATAATCCTACAGACGAATGCGTACTTTGTAGGTTTATGCCCCAAAACAAAGTAGGTGAGATAACCGTGTGTTTACAAGTGTACCTACAACTGACAATTATAATCGCCGGCTAGTCCTAATCATTCATACCAGTTCATTTGCTAAATTTATATAGTCGGTAATCGAACTCAGAATATTAAAGGTATGCATATATATATGATTTAAATTGTTTTTTACCACTGTAGTAAAACACTCGAAGCAGTTTTAAACTGGTTTACTCCCCTGTATTAAAGTTGGCATTATTAACATGAAATGAGTGCAGCCAGTTACGCTTGTCAATTTATTTTAAAAGGGTTTCCTTGTCCATACTGAATGCCAGCTTAATTTATATCTTCCTTTCGTAACATACATTATGTATATAAATATATCTTTGCGTAAGATCATTGGGCTAATAAAACTTTTCTCATTTCGCAGTACACTGACATCAGCGGTAAGGTGGAGTGCACACTGGACAAAGTTGCATATAATTTATGACCAGCGGTTTATGGTCTATGGGCCGAGTTCGCACATGCGCTGCGTTGTGCGCCCGGGCAACTTATGGAGAGTTCAAGTCATAAATATCCGTTAATCCCTTCCAGGGGTCATGTACCTACCCAGGTAAGCTCAGTTCTTTTAATTAAAATTCCTATAAAAAGTTTTAGAAATTTCTGACCGAATAGTCAGGTGATCAGACAGATGTTGACTACTCAAAACAATGGATCAGCATTATGATTCAAGAAGGTAAAGTTACCAACTGTCTCGTAAGCTCACCTGTACATGGCCGACCCTCAGCATTCTATTCATAATCCGAAGGACTAAATGTAACCTACATCATCTTCTGTAATCGGAACTAATTTCAAGGTATTAAGTTTAGTTACGTGAAGAAACCAGAAGACCAAGACTTGAATTAGAAACTTGGGGAAGCCGACGTCTAGCAATGGATTACGATTGGTTGATGATAAAATTTTGTTAGATATAATTACCATAATTGGGCATTTTAGAGTATTGCTCATTTAATCGATATGAAACGGAAAGAAACCGCCAAATATTTAGATATATTATCCTATTAAGCAAATAAAGAAATTCTGTTGTTTAACAAAAGATTATTTTTTATTTGTATTTCAATTAATAAAACGCTTTACGCCTACTTAAAGCAACTAAGTAGTAGTAGAGAAATCACCATAAAAATAACACTTAATTTCAGCTCGCAATTACGACGCCGTTAAAGGGCGTTTGCCTGGGCCCGCCTGAGCCCACATTACATTACCTTCACACTTACCATACTCACATACTAACTAGCCTGTATGGAGAATTTACTACCTAGAGCTATGTAAGTTCTTAACAACAAAAAGAGGTAACGATAAAATTTTGATTATAAATGAAATATGATGAACACCCAGTAGGTTATATCTATTAATAAGGGTGATATTTAGGTGTCTATAGATACGTTGTTGTATGTTTAATTGTACAAAAAAGCTGTCTTATCTGTATAAAGCCTTAATATCTTATGCACGATATTAATTATTGCACTTTGTACTATACTCTCACAGCCTTCGCGTGTGTAAAATTTGGGGATAGTGTAACTGTATTTCCTTTTAAAAAAATAAGAAATACAAAACCGACTTCACTCTATAATAAAAAAATAAATATTTGACCCACTTCTTTCTATCACTTCTTCAAGTCGGTGTAAAACATAAAAGAACAACAACAAAACAGTAGTTTAAAAACAATCGCGATAATAGATATTATCTAGAGAAAGCCTTAGGTAGGTACCTACCTACCTATTGCTTTTAGTACAATAATCCTACTTGTATCCGTTCACTTTATACTATATGCCTGCCTTAAAGTTTAATTAAAATTAGTCTCAACCAATTATCGTTAAAGTTAATATAGATACCTACAGTAAATAAATCACTTTCAAGTTATCTTTATTTATTTAATTTGTTTGGGAAACATACAATAGTTGGTATTCTTAAATATAAAACACAAAATTAATACATATATCAATCAAGTTTCCACTAAAAAATAATTTATACAATAAAAATAAAAATTGGCTCGAACAGTTAATTAACAAAAAAATTACAATTATGCGAAAATTACATAAAATGTGTATTTAATTTACATGTAGTCAATATTGAACAAAAAAAAATGTCACCTCAATCGTTACTAATAAAATAGAGATAAAAAAGGGAAGTATAAGAAAAAGTTTATGTCATTATTCTAAAAATTGTAAGTCATTGGATCATTCTAAATTACAACATTTTTTAATTTGGGTTTTAAATGGATATAAGTTACCTATGAAAGGATCAATACTGGTAAATAGTATATTGTATTGCTGACAAGTGCGGTATAAAAACGTGTTTTGTATAGTTAGTTTTTATAAGTGATACTGTACTTTATGTACCTAATTAAAGATTTACTAGAAAAATATGAAAAGACAAATCTCTAAAATTATCAAACAACATTTTTGATAGATAGGTATTTAATACCTACCTATAGGAGTATGATTTGTGGTCGTAATAACATTGTAAAGAAGCCGACGATGCCATAAAGCAAGAAACACCCTTGCTCTTTGCATACGAAAATAATAAGAGAAACATTTTCCCTACGGCCGGATTTATAATAGGTATAAATGCTGATTTACAACACGTAGAAAAAGTAAAATTGCGTTTATTTTAATTTAGTTTATGAAAAACATTTGATAATAAAGACTTATTTTAAGCCATTTATTCATAATACCTATAGGTACTAATATAAAAATGTGAATGTAACTTGGTTTATAGATATATTTACTTGCTTCCTTGCTGCTTTGCGAATTAATCAATGAACTATAATCAGATTTAGTGTAGGTATATGTTCTTTCGACAAAGATAATGAAGGCAGCATATGGCAGCGATTCTGGACAATGGAATTGTCTTCACAAGTTGGATAGCGTGGAAATCTATATTTTCATAGTAACTAATTTATTAAAGAAAATATAATAAATAACACACACAGTATCGCACATAGTAACACCTGATTGTATAGAACAAGCTAAGTTTATGATATTACCATATATATACACTTATTTTTGTTACCAAAGTCTATAAAATTCACTACCTCAACAGGGAGACAGTGCGATAGTACGTCGGCGTTACTTCAAATCTTAAAATAAAACCACAGTGACACATTTTAAACACATCTATTTCAAGGTATGAATAAGATATTTTTCCGTTTCGAACTCAATGGATAGTTTATTTATAACGCAACATCTGTCACGCTCATGGTTCTTTTTCATGTCTCACAATAAAGGAACTGTGCATTCGAACATTTGGTATATTCCGTCACTTACGCCAAGTGTGAACCGTAACTGAATATATTACGCATTTCTTATTCGATTTTTCATACAAAGGTACTTTGAAGTTGGTATAGCCATTCTCAAAACTCAGTAGTTTGATATTGGTCAAAACAATCTACAACTTGGCTACGACTAGGTTGAGAGTTGTAACTGTCCCAAGGAAACGGATACGCTTTTATACATTCTTGGGCCCAGATTGTAAAAACATCAGTGATTTTATAATTTCTTTTCATTATATTGATATTTTTTATAATTCTAATGGGTTTAATCTTTTTGAATGACTTAATCGTGGGGTGTATTTTCATATCATTAATTGTTGAAATTTATTCACATTAATCGATTACGGTAATCGATAACTTATTTTATTTGTAACCTTATTTTTAAGATTTCTCATCTTCTAGATATAATTTAAGGCTAATATTTCTCATTTTGCAATAGAAAAATATAACGCTTTTTTTAAGCAACATTGCTTTAATTCATTGCATTTCTTTGGCCCAAAACTCCTCGTCGCCTATCCATAAACCATACCAAACCATCTACTTCAAAAGGAGAACTATAATAAAAAATACCTTTAATATTAAAGGCATCCTCTTTAATAAAGAAAATTTCATGAATTCATACTTGATTGCTATTTTTAAATAGGTTTTAGAATCGAACTCGAAACGTTCCTTTCAGATTAGGTTCTTAATTTCCGCTATTGCAAGGATTGCAACCTCCCTCCCTTTGAAAACGTGGCTCATAATAATAAATTTTAAACACTATATATACCTACAAACATAGATACATGGGAAAGTATGTTGCAAAGCTCACCGATCAATGTAAATTGACTAATAGTTTATAATGCAAAAAATTTTACGTTGCAATTTTAAGAAAAGGAAGAATAAGTAGTCAATTTATAATATAGCATTAGGTATTATTTTTCGATCGAGCTAACTTTTTTATCATATATATCATTCACTTTTCTTATCATATATGTAGGCTACATAACGCAACAGGATCCCGCATACTAGAGATAGGTACCTATCCACAAATTTGTATTGACACACCTCTCTGTCTATATTTGAATCTGTTGCTGTTTTTAAAAAGACGTTTTAGGATTTTATATCCTAAATAATAATTGTCCTCGGTATCAACACCTACACCCGTGAGGCGTTAATACAATCGTGGCCATGAATGAAAGCTGATCGTTAATCCCGCATCTGTCTATAGTAAAGATAAAAGTCACCTACCCTAATCGTGGTTGCTTTAGCCGAATAATTAAACACACGTGTCGAATTTAATTAATATAAATTTAGTAATTATTCTATGCAAGTGCTTAATTTATTACGGCCTATTATTGAAGTTGACTTTACGATTGTTATAAAATACCATTTTAAAGAATGAGACTTACGCCTCACGCATGTTATTTCAATTATTTTTGTTGAATTTAAATGGCAGTGTTTTCTTTTTATCTTCAAATATTCACCAAAATTTGATATTTTAGAGATTATTTGAATAGAAAAAGATTTAGTTTCTTACAAACCGAAGTTGAACAAGAAATAATAACTATTAGGTATCTAATTTCTTGTGTGGCTCTGTGAACCGTATCATTTTTAAGTTTATTAAATTTTTTGAACTAAAACTATGGAATAAGTATATCAAAAAAGAGGATATCACCTAGTAAAAGTCGTAGGTACCTTCTGTATGCTTCAAATGACACAGGTTTATTTTGCTAACTGACCTTTTTTTTATTAAAAACATATTTTTAAACCAAATAAGTCAAATATTAAATATTTTATAATAAGTTTGTTTTTATTTTTAGCTGATTTGGTCTAAAAATATGTAATAAATGTGTTCTAAATAGATAATAAAACGGCAAAAAGCGAGAGATGAATGATATGGGTACGGCGCAGTCTAGAATTATGTAGGATTTGAAGCTTTTCAGCTTTAGGACGTTTTGCAACCAGCTGTTATTATCCCATTTTTTTTTACAACTTTATCACATTTTTATCAATTTTTGTAACTTTTATCACCCGATTAAAGCCGGGTTTCCATAACTTACTTCTTATTCTTTTACCTACTGTTGCTACAAACTTGTATGGAGTTTACCTATGCCAACAGGAAGAGGCTGACTGTGAAACTTTATGTAGCTAATTATATTTGCACGATATTTTCTGTTTTACTCACATCAATATACTATAGATGTCACACAAGTAGTAAAATTAATTGTACAGTAGTATTATGAAACTGTTCGCCAATTTTTCAAATTAATTCATTTAACATTCCGCGAGTACATGTTACCTTTTCAAACTAAGTCACAGAACAGACTGTTCCACAGAAAATTATGTTTGACTATTTGACAATAAAGTTTAAAATTACTTAGATCAAAGTTGTCTGATATTCTATCTTGTCTAAGAAGTTTTTTAGACATGTTAGGCCCCTAGCACATGGCGTATTTAAAACGCGCCGTAGATGCCGATTTTTGCGTTTGTATAGATATAAACACGCGACAAAGGCGACACAAACGCGCGTATGAAGCGCGTTTGCTACTCGTTTGAAGCGCGTACGAAGGGGCGCGCGCCATTGTACAACTGAACTGATCTGATCAAAACATAGAAGCTACGAGCGACTACAACGCGTCTGTATCGCTGTATCTGCGCGTATACGCGCAGTAGATGCGTGGTTCACGATCATCGCGTGTGCTTAGGGTTACAAGGCTCGTTCGAATCTCGTTTGAAGCGCGTATACGCGAGTCATCTGCGCGTCGACTGCGCGTTTAAAATACGCCGTGTGCTATGGGCCTAAAACCTTTTTATTGGTTTTAATATTTATGTTAAGCGTAGTAATATTATCCTCTTTGTTTTTTATTACTAATCTCGGCGTAATATTTAAAAAAAAGTATAATTTATTAAAATGTTGGCAGTATTGTTTCTTGTACTCGTGCAAGCAAAATTCGACTTTAAGGTGACGAATATTTTCATCCCGTGACTGTACAGTGTACCTACAATTCCTATTTGTTTTCTTTGTGAAAAAGACATTTCAACGAATTATAATGTAAATACCTTGTAGTAACCGCTTGTACCACCTTTATAACTATACATTAATTGACTTTGAATAATTTATGATATTTTTCCGTTATATTTTGTTTAGCCACTGCGTTTGATATCGTATAAAGTCGGTATAAATTAAATACTTACCTACATCTAATTGAATAGTTTAAATAAAAGCTACAAAGCATATTAATTGCTATTAACACGACATTAAGTTCCTATAAAAAGCACATATAAATAGTTATTTCTCAACTATGATATAATAAATATTTGGGTAATGCATATTTATGAGAACTTAATGTAATAAATCTACATAAATGTGTAGGTGTATGTTTGAACCCCATATGTTTTCAGCTTTATGGAATTTTATTTAAGTTCGCAATTAAAAAGAAGTTTCGAACAATCTTAAACTGACCCTGCTACCAGGAATTATGCTGCCTGTTTAAGGCCAGGGCTAGAAAGGATTAAGAAAAGGGTGAATCAAAAAGTTCTCGGAATCAATACTAAAAAATGCAAAAATTTAAACAAAAATATTTTATGTTTTCTACATAATCTCCCTCCAATACACTGCATTTAGAATAACGCGTTTCTAACTTCCTTATTCCTTGCAAAAAAATGTTTTTCCTGAGTCTCGAAAAACTCTACGGCAGCCATAACCGCGTCATTATCGTGAAATTTAGTTCCACGAATTTCCTTTTTTAATTTTGCGAATTACTGAAAATCACTTGGGGCTAAGTCCGGAGAATATGGTGGGTAGTCAAGGAGATTGAAGCCAAACGTAGAGTTAATTTTTTTTTATTGCAGGGAAAGTCTTTTCCCAGGGACGAAAAGTACTGTTTTCATCCTTGTGTACTTTTCGTGTATGAAAAATGAAAAATATTTTGGCCTACAAACATCCATAAAAAAGCCCTTTCGCATTTACGATCTACCTACGTATGTAGGTGTATGCTATTAGTTCCACCCCACCCGCAAACCAACTGTCATGCAGTCCAATCAGGATATTGCATTCCGGTACAAAATTAAATTAAAATAAACACAGGGGATAACTATTGATTAAAAACGTGCTGAGGCATCCTAATACAAGCAAATAAGATGAGGGTTGATGCGACGGAACCCTCGTCATTTAATCTTGCTAATTTATCTACATTCCTGTTAGTTCGATTTTCTTGCGTTTAAATACACATCAGTATGGTTAAAAATACAATTAAAATGGAATAGTAAAAAACGTTAATTTAAGAAATTAAGATTTTATTTCAGAATTATTGAGCAGAAAAATTACTTAATAAACACATGTAAACGCTCTTCGAAACTTTTCAACAATTTTCAATACACTTAGCATGAGATTTGTTATTGTTCTAAGGAATTGTCAGTAAAATCAACTGAAACAATTTTATTGTCATACAAAGCGTTATAGCGTTCTTAAATTTATATATGTAGGTACTGGTACTGTACACGGTACTACCAAATTGAATCAATTACTGTATTTGGAAATTTTAGCAAAAAATAGAGCTTTTTTTATTAACAACTCTATGGACTCTAGCTCCGTACCCTTTTTTTACAATTAAATTTAAGAAGAAGTTAAGAAGTTGTACACGCTTATTTGTTACTTTGTTATTGTGTGTGACATTAATAAATAATGAATGTATGTTTGTGTTGTGGTGTACCTTAAGAATAACTTATTATATTAATTTATTCTAATTTTAATACTAAACTTATACTAATGTAGAGTGTATCTGTTAAATGCTGGTGTTGTGAGGAAGTGCATATGCAGTGTGTGCCTTATATCTATACCTATATATATTTTCCTAACTAGTGCCGTGTGTATTGTTTTCCTTTCTGTGAGTTATTAATTTTTAGGCTCTGTGTGTTTTGGTTTGTTTGTGAAGTGTGCGTGTAATGCAATGCGGTGGTAGTTAGTGCGCGTTATAAAAAGTGTAAAATAAAGCGTTATAAAAAGGCGAATAGAACTTTTTTGTATTTTAAAGTCGATCAATACAGTCTGTTAGAAATATCATCAGATCGATAGATAGAGAGAGATAGGCCGTTTCTATCATATTAAATCTTGTTTGTACGTTAGGACGCTTTGGAGATGCCCATTAGCGATGATAGCCAGTAATTACCACGTGCGACGTCCAATAGTTTGCTTTTCATACAATAAATATTCACATGAAAGAGTAAACAGTAATGACACTTGGAAAAAGCCTTTTATCGAATGTGAGCAGTGCATGTGCTACGTGCATCCCCCTAATGCGATCAAATAACGAAAAATAACTGCCTCGATAACGAGAGCAATAAACTTTGTGTCAACTCGACTTGGTGGAAATTTCACTTAAGTGCTCTTACTAGGGGGAAGAAATGCAATGTTCTATGTCACGGATAGAGAAACTTTTATATTTTTTGACTATTATTACCTATTTAAATATAGGTGCCTGTTGAATTACCTACTGATTTTTGTCTATCGTATATTTATCTAGCAGTAATTTAATATATTGTAGGTAAACATAGTAAAAAAAGCTGTTGTAGCTTAGTGGTTACAGCATACACGTTCCAAATTCAGAGGACGCGAGATCGAATCCTAAGCGAAAAACATATATCACTTAGGCAGTTTTCTGATCTAATATACATACCTATTGTCACAATTAACAAGTGCTGATGGTGAAGGAAAATATCGTGATGAAACCTGCAGATCGAGATAACTGATAGTGTCAAACCCATCAATCCGCCTTGGTCAAGCGTGGCGGATATATCTACTGTTCTTTCCCCTATAAATGGGAAGCTCGAGCCCAGTAATGGGATGTTTATGGGCTGTAAATTATAGCTAAGAATAATAGTATATCTTTCAAAATAATTTAATTCTAATATTACTTATTATGAATGCTTTTAATTACCAACCCATCAATATAAAAATATATTGACATTGATTCCAATAAAATTATTTTCTTTTTCAGATCAACAAGTGCACAAAGGATGGTTGCGACACCTAACAAAATGAACTCGAAAGTTCTGTTAAGAAATGATTGTATCACACACATTCTATCTCATGTCTAATTCCTACGCACCCTATATTGTTCATCTCCTTTTCTCTTAGGTATTTCCAAATTTTGTATCTCTATCAAAAGGTCGTAAATATAGGGGTGCTGGTACTTGCGAGGTAAGGGATTCAATTTTCAGAGGGTAGGATCGGATGACTTGAAAGATTTTGAGAAGCAAGCGTATTTTAGAGTATTATTAGGTACATTCGCTATGAGCGCGGACAGTTAACCGACGGAACTCATTTTTACTCAGGGCATTTAATAAATTGTGTTACCTATTAATTTGGCATATGTACTTACCTACTATCTACTAAAAGTAAATTACAGTCTGTTATATTTTTAATTAATTTATGAAATATAATAGTGCAGTTTTAGATTTAATAGTTCTTTGTATGTTTGTCATCTGTGGATTTTTATCAAATGTTCATAGATTAGAGTAGAATACCTACTTATATTATATCTCATCAATTAAAGAAATTTTCTTACAGAAAACAATAAGCGGTCTTATTACTAAAAGTATTTTTTTCCAGGCAACCTGTTATTTATAGATGCATCTTGTATTGATAAGAAATACCTAATAGTAGGTAATTTATTTTTGTATTGTTTTAGTTCATGAGAGGGATGCCCAAGACCGAGTGATGGAGAACAGAAGAAGCAAATAAAGCGCAGCCGTGAGTTTCGAAGCGATAGATAGGTACTCCAAACGAAAACCGGGATTTACGCTAAAACAACAATGACTTTAATTTTTTTATAAAATCAACAAACGAAACAAAATATTATTGAATTAAACACACCTACTTATATGGTTTTATTAATACCTACTTAAGACATTTTAAGGTCCTCTAATCTGCTGTTTTAGAAATAAGATCATGTAGGTACTTAATCTGGCATATTATGAAAAAGGTGAGATAAAATATAATTAAATAATAGATATGTTCAATCATGCATTGACGAAAATTTAGCGTAATAGGTAGTATATACTGCCTATTACGATAAATTATCGCGATAGACTGCGTTTGCGAAAACAGAATGTTGGCGCAATCTTTAGCGTCGATTGTTTCCATTTTATTAGCTACATAATTATTTCATATTGGTCAGAAGGAAGTCGGAATATGGACCAAATTATCTTCATGACACATGAAGCTTGCGTGAGATTTACACTAACGAACTCGAGTGCTCCACTAATTTTACTGTCGAGGATAAATACTCCTCACACGAAGACCCGTATTTCCTCTCGCATTAATCCGTTGATTAGCGAGTGCTGGAGGGGATTTAACGATTACTTTCAGCTATGTAATTATACCTCTCCGCTCGCTACTGACGGTTTATAGTCAGAATTATAGGTGGCCGGTAATGGATCTTAGCCTTCACTCGGTTACCATGACAAATGGGAGAATTTGAGATAGAACCTCGCTGCTATGTTAGCTATCCTTATGAAATTATTATTTGAGACGACCGAAAATGTTTCATTATTTCACTTAAAACTTAATTACTTAGAAAATAATTACGCATTTTGAAATGGGACTCGGTACTTAGCTATCAAAAGGTAATTAATTGCATTAGAAAGTGATAGATTTGATTCAAGTAGATAGGTACCGATAACACGAAATAGGTAATTTTTCTTTCATGCCGATAGGTTGGTACAATGTAAGTACCACATAGGGCTAATGGACTTCGTCCACGTTTAACTTAGAGTTCCCGCGGGATTTCCGTGACACAAATAGGTAGCGCAGCGTTTAAAAAAGAAAGTAAATTATTGTTTTAGCAAAAACTGTTGGAATAAGCTAATTTTTATGCACCCGAATAACTACAAACCACTCCCGGGAAAATTCCCGCAGGATTCCCGGGAAAAAATATCATACATTTCATTACTTATTTAAAATTTGCTATCAAGCAGTGAAAAAATCGCATTGGAATTCGATGTTTTTTTAATCTGTCTATTTTAAATTATTCCCAGAAAAATCCTCGCTGGATTCCCAGGATAAAAAGTACCGCAAATTTTAAACCTAAAAACATTCTGTCGATCAGCGAAAACCGCATCGAAACCCGCCCAGTTGTTTTTACGTGAATCCCAAACAGACAAGAATTTAAAAAATGCATCGTGTTCTCGATCGTTTATAGTTTAGTCTCTATTCCAGTAGGTACTTTTTTAAATAGCTTCAATATACAGACACGGCATGTTTAAAATTTTATAATACTTATTATAGATAAGCCTACATGATTACCTAGCCATTTATATATTACTTACCTAAAGGAATACGTACAGTTATTTCTGCCTTATCTACCGAGTAAATAGGTCTACCTAGACTGTAATTTTTGTCATGTTTTGCAGAGTAAAATATGGAGTGCCAACCTCATTTCACAAATTGCGGCTTGCAATTTTTTGTAAGTAAATATGTTTTTTGTTATAAATACAAACGTGTAATATTGTTTTGTTTGTCCCGTTTTAAAAATATATTTTTTTTTCTTTTTCTTGCTATATAATTTCGAATTGGAAAAGTAGATAATTTAATTTATTATCAAAGTTGAGTAGAAATTCCATTTCCTTTGAAGTTTTACCTACTTAGGTACCTATTAATTACATTTGGTATATAGTTTCGTAAATGTTAAAATGCTTCTATTTCTTTTTTCGTCCTTATTTTTCTCAATTATTAGGTATCTGTCATGATTATAAAGAATTTTTCTGTCTCTCCTTTTACAATAAAACTTAACCCAATAGGAATTTTAAATTCGTATGTCCCAGCTGCACTGCCAAGACAAATTGACTAGGCTACCGAGTCATTAAAGATAATACTAGATACGACCCCATGATCGTCACGTAGGCTAAGAGCATCCTTAGCCTACATCTCGTCATGGTGTATAAGAAATTATCTAATAAGTATACATTACGTATCAAGTTAAGACTATTTATTCTTCTATCTTAATCTTAACTAGTAAAATCCGAAGTATTTCAGAGAGACAACTAGGTATATCTACCTACCTATATACCTATACCTATGCGTATGTGAGTACTTATTACTAATTTTATACCTACTAACCAAAACTGTATCTACCAATGTACGTGATGCAGGTACAGTAAGTAGCAATACCAATGTAAATCACAACACCCGCTAACCTCCACGAACTACCTATCTACTTGACCAATTCTAATTCCTTATTAAAACAAGATGGTGAATAATAAAAGGGTCACAAATCCCTCACCCTCTATTAATAAATGTCCCTATACCTCCTTGTCTTTAAGTGGATACGTTGGGGGCGCTTGCTAGACAAAGGGGTCCGACGGTATAATGTCCCCTTTTGGACCGGATATCACGTCTTTACTTCCTATTCGCATTGGATTCTAATGTTATATTAAAGTAAGTAGAAAGTTTATATAATAAAGTGGTTAGTACGTATAAAATAGCTGCCTATAGGTATAATAGGTAGATATCTACTTGCAATCCCTAAAAATGCATAGGTGGGTGAATCTCCTTGTCTGCAATAAGGATGCGGACACAAACCACAATAAATTCTAATATTTTTAAAAATGATATTATGTTATTTTAACGCCTGTTCTTTAGTTAGATAACTATTGATAAAAATCATTTTCATTGGATACTGTTCAAACAATAATCAATGATTTATTTAACTCCTTTTAGGTAAAAGTAGGTACTTGTGCCTACTTATGACGTGACAAATGGGTAGATATGCTCGTACAAAATCTATGCGGTTACGACATTCTGTAAGTTGATATAAAGTACCTATCTCAGATGAATTGACTGTCCACTCCCTTATTACAAAAAAACCTAGTTGCAGCTAATGATGCGCTCGAGATATTCACCAAAGTAGAGCTAGGTTATATACACATACCTACAGCTGAAATCGATGTCTCTAGTATCTATATAAACATTAAAGTAGAATAATAGAAATAACTATCAATTGCCAAGTTAAAAACGTACTCTGCAAGTCTTTTAGTTCCTATATAACTAGATGGCGTCACTAGTTATTTTCGTATCGCTCTTTGGCTTTTTATTATTTAAAGCATTTTTTAAGCCAAGTTAATCAAAACTTATTAAGACTTCCAACTTTTTGACTGATATGATCTAAAATATGTTTTAAATATTAGTAAACCGGAAAAAGTTGGAAAAGATGAACTTCAGCGCCATTGAATAATATACGATTTACGAGATTTTCAAAGTTACCTAAATTTTTTACTGCGTAGTAGAATAGGTACGGTAAGTGCAACACAATAACTCCACTCATTACCTAGATAGGTACTAGTTGCTGGTAGGTATATTTATAATTATATTGATTTATAAGGGTTAGCGATGATTTTATGAGTAAGGCCGCATATTGTATGCAATAACCTAACAGTATCATTGACAAAATTACCAAAAATGCATGGAAAATGGCACAATAATAAAAATGGGATTCAAAGTCAGAGAACGAAATTACAATACTTTACTTTATAGTAAGCACTCCCATCTATACAATTCTGTTGAAACTAATTTGCTGCGTTGGCTTGTAATCACTTATAGCACCATCTGTGCAATAGATTCTGAACATTTTAGTTTAAACTAAAACCATATATTTAGTAACTTGTAACGACATCTATGTATTACATGCACTTTCAAAATAGTTTTAAGTCTGTTATGATTTCAATATTTCCTCGGTTGTCACATGAGAATGGATGGATGTCTGTTGAGATCAGTGTAGTCCTGGCTAAGCTGGCTTTATGGTTTTGAGCGCCTGGGTGCGAAAATCAGCTTGCCGTCTCCAAAATAATATACTTAATTAATTTTTTTTGATTTGCCACGCACGCGTTTTTGTTGAAATCTCAATTTAATTTTTGAACTAATAAGGTATAAATTTGGCTCGCACATCGCAATTCGTTATTAAGTAAGGCAATTATGCAAAAAGCTGGATAAGGCGTAACCTAGTAATCATGTAAAAATAATGATATTCTTCATTGGTAGTAACGCGCTATATTTGTAAACAATATTGGTGCTTATATTTTATGAAACTAGCAGATTACCTACTCATATTCCGCAGTACATACCTACCTGCGTTATGTGCGCTCCCTATATAGGTTCAGTCCTGTGCCCGGGTGCCACGCATTGGCACTGGCTGGTTGGCTTTACATAACTACCTACAGTGCAAGGGGTGCGGTGCAGCCAAATACATACATGGTCGTACGGAGCGCGGCAATCGGCCTACTTAAGGGTGCCAGGGCAACAGCACCCGAGCGCTATATGGGCTAAAGCTAGCACTGGGTCTATGTACCTACATGCACATTGTGCATCCTAGTTTCTAATGTTACAAAAACATTATAAGAAGTGGTAGAAACTTGTAGCTTGAAGTAATGTTGTCCCTACAGTTATTAACGCGTTGCCCGCCTTGAAGAAATTTTATGATGCCATTCTTAACTGACCCTATATCGTTGCGCAGGGGGAACATGTCGGCGGGAATTTCCCTTTAAGTTGTTATTGTAACCGGAATAAACGCTCTAAAGAAGTGAGAACAGTTTTGTAATTAAACGTGGTATTTCAATGAAAAGAGGGTGGGTGAACACTGCCGATAACGAGCGATGCAGTGGAAATACGGCGTTGGCACCAGATTAAATAGTTTCTCGAAGCACTCCCCTTTGTAAGTTGTATTTACATAACCTGCATTCGATAGAATACGCAGAGAGTCGCAAAATCTCTTTGTAGGCTAAGCGATTCTTAACCATTTGTTTATATGGGAACGTCGAAAATACGAATGGTGCAATGCTGCGCGCTGGATACAGTCAAGGTGGTCGAACTGTTAAGTAGATGCCCTGACCGATAGGTGTGAGCAACACCTCCATCTATATGTGGTTTGACTTGCGCTGTGTAACATTTTTCAATTTCTGCTAATACCTATGGCAATTTGATAAACCAACGCAACCATCCTATAGCCACAGAGCGTAGAAAAAAATTATAACAAAAATAAAATCGACTTCAAGAGTAACTAAAATGCGAAAAATAAAATTTTCTACATCTTGAAGTCGGTGCCAAGTAAAACATATAAATTACTCTGTTTTGTTATTGTAACAATGCATAGGTATGGTAATTTTTATATTTTGCTTGGCAACGATTTTAAGAATTTGTAAAAAAAATATTTTTTGCTTTTTAGTTAGGTACCTACTCTTGAAGTCGGTTTCTTTTTTGTTAGTATTATTTTACACTTTTAAGTTACACATATGGTATTCCTGAAGGCAGGAAACAGACGCGTATTTATAAAACGTTGTTGAGTGCAGTTTGAAGGTAGATTATATGTACTTATGAACCTCAAATAAGTGCCGTCAAATTTCACTAACAAACACGTCAATAAAGCATGGTAACGCAAACGAAGTTTCACTAGTACATGCTGGCCAATGAATAAATGTGTATTAGTCGATTCTGGCACTCGCCGGCCACTGACGCGGTGCAGCTGTTCCATATTGGTTTACAGAAATCCAACTTGAGGCGACCTACGACCGCGTCTAATAACCTATTTTTTCCGTTGTTTTATAACTTTGATTGGTGTAAATGCTTGACAAAAATTGTTACATAATCCAACACATAAAGAATTATCAAAATTGATTCCGACACAAAAAAGTTATGAATGAAATACCTCAAAAACGAAAGATTTTTACATGATTTTAACGAATTTTTTGCTATATAATTCTTCTTCAAACTTCAATAGCAAACAAATTTTTACCAGACTACAATGAAGGTGCTCTGAATCGAACGTAAAAAAAATATTAAAATTGGTTCAGAAACAAAAAGGTTACAGACGTTAATCACTATAAAATTTTCTCCTTGATTTTGAGGACTTATTGCTATATCTTCGGAACTCAAGGTTTAACTAATGAAATTTATAATGAGATCATTCTGAAAATGTACTGAACTTACATTTACTGAATCGAACGCATCATCATCATAAACAGATATCGAATGGCCAAAATCGATTCAGAAACTAAAAAGTTTTGGCTGAAAAACCGCAAACATTTCACATTCCAGCCTAATTTCAAAGATTTTTTTACTAAATCTTCGGGACCCAAAGTCTGATATCAGTAAGATTAAATGGGAATATTGCGAAGCTTTTCTGGATTGAACGCAAAAATAATAATCAAAATTGGTTCAGAAACGACATGGTAATGGCAGAACATACATTAAAAAAATTATGCTGCGAATTGAGAACCTCCTCCTTTTTTTATGTCGGTTAAAAATCGCGTGTCGAACTCCCATGCTCTGTGCCTATAACTGTTTTATATAGATAGTGAGTCATACAAAAATATAAATGTTAAGTCGTATTTCTTGAAGAATTTATGTTTATTGAGGCCGTATAAACCAAACAATGTACATCTAATGTCCGTGATTATCGTGTCCTTTGTTAATAAATACTCTTTGTTGCATTCATACATTCAAAGGGTTAGATAAAAAAAGTGCAGAGACGTACTCAAGCTCGAATTGATAAAAATACGTAGTATCTAGGTAGGTATATGTGAAATAAGTTAAGCCAAGCAAATTCGTTTGTAGATAAATACCTACCTAATTAATTTTAGTGACTTGCTTACCATTATGTAATTCTTTCGGCAAAGCGGTAACTTAGATACTTACCTACTTAATGTTTTTATGACTCTATGGGTTCCCATTTCAATGCTATCACACCTGATGTTCAGTGATAACGCAGTCTAGGCTAGAGTACGGCGATCTAGAAGACTCTTAAACACTCGGGACTTGAATACACCTAGATATTAGAAAAAATAAAATGCGAACCTAATAACTGTTCCCAGATTGGGTAGATGACACAATTTACCAAAAATTCTAAAACAATGTAAGTAAATACAAATGACTGGGCTTTAAAATACATCCTTGCATCTTACTTTTAGAATATCATTTAAAAAAATATTATTGTTTAAACAATCAATAGTTTAACTCGTTAAAGTTATGATATCATAACTTGCTCTGCTCGTAGGTACAAAGTTTACGAGACTTCGGCGTTTTATAAGATGGTAAATAGTTAGTTAATTGACGAAAATGGCGAGTTAAGTCCTTATCATGATTTGGACTTAAATTTTCTGATTAAGTAATAAGTCGTCGTTTAAGTAACTATATGTGCAAACGATGATAAGATTTTAATATCAAGTTATCTAACTACTTAACTGACGAAAATGTTAATCAGGCTAGGGTAAGTCTCAGTTGATTTCACTCTATTCCAAATATGGCTCTGTAGGTTAAAGCTGATGCAAACATAACAAACAAACAAATTCGTACACATTGCGAGGACGATTAAAAAAACTTTATGGTTTGTGCAGATTCTTCAAAAACACCAAAATAAAATCAATACCTATGGGTAAGTTAAACAAATTAAGGACCAGTTATTTTTTGGATACGGGACGCACACGTTCGCTTTGCAGGTCAAAAAATAAAACCCTTAAATAATTTACACTTAGAAGTGTAAATTGTCTAAGATAAAACCATCATTGACAAAATTTAATTTTAGTAAGACGCGATTAAGTTATATCAAAATATTTCATACGAATTTTTTTTTATCTTATTTAACTGTGCCTTAGTTTTAACGATAGTGAATTGTGATTTTACCTATTGATAATTAAGATGTTCAGTATAACTATGACTTTACCTGTATGGTAAGTTAAATTAAAATTAAATTTTGTAGATCATTAAATAAATAGGTAAGTATGTTATCTAATTGTACCTAATATTTATTTCAGTGCCTAATTATTTTTACAATTTTATGTTCTTGTCATTATTCTGTGTTAAAAATCGTTTTAGGTAGGTAGTAGATACCTATAATTATGATAATAAAGCCGGGTCTGATGTAAATAGACCCTTACTTTTATGAGATATCTACCTAATAAGTATTTCAAAATCACAATGACGTAAATAGATAAACTACTGTTGCACTCAAAGAACTTAAAGAACAATTGACCTAGAAATACGCTTTTTTTTACTTTTGTTATCTTGCTGATCTATCAACATTATCAATATATCTCCTAAATTTACTTTAAGAAACTTAAGTTATACTTAAATAACTATTTCGATACTTTTTTAAGTAACGTGACATAATTATATACTTAAATAAAATATTAAAACAATAGGTAATACATACAAGTTAATCGCTGTTCGTCCATTATCGGATTCTGAGTGGCTATTCAATTAACTGAAAAGTTGTACAGAATAGAATAGGAACCTTCTTTTCATCCACAATATACACCAATCGGCATAGAACATTTATCAAACTATCACCAGATACAGATTAAAAATCCAACGGCCATCTTAAATTTAGCTTTCTAAAGCGCATGCTCGGTCACAAGCGCAGCTGGCGGACGAATAGGAGAAGAGATTTTTGTCCGCCATTGTGAATAGGGCGGTTACACATGTCAGTCATGTGAGTTTAACTGAAATTAATGATGAGATTATACGAACGGAGGAGAGTGTAGAATGAAAGTTCTCCCTCGCTTTGGAAATAATTTTATTTGACAATATGGCCGAATTTGTATAGTAAGGAACAGTATAATATTACTTTCAGAAGGCTTACGCCTATAATATTATCAGAGATCGTCTAGTTTTAAATATGCGCATCGTTAAGACTCTAAACGATGTTCATAGTGTCGAAATTATTACAGGATCAGAAGGTACCTAAATAAAATAATTACTCGTTCTTTAAATAGATCATTTATAGGATTGTGGATACATACTTAGGTACCTATGTAGGTAGATCGAAGATCGTCCTACCTACCTAAAGAATTATCTTTAGGTAGGTAGGACGATCTTCGATAATAATAATCATGAATTAATGATTTTTATACACATTAGTGTATAAAAACAATAAATTTATGATTATGCTATTTAATAATATATGAAATAGATACTATACTACACTACTACCTACCTATTTCGGATCGTTCCCAAAAGACTCAATATGTTCGATCTTTGAACTTGGCAGAGGCCTATGCTCAAATGCGAAAAACGGTTTTCGCATCATAATTTCCTACTATTGAATAATTATTAAACTTTAATAAGTTACTAAATACCTACTACTAGAAAAATGTATACTGTGGCATAAATATAAATACTATACTAGTTGCCCAGTGGCCGAAATTCGAGCATAATTAATTTAAATTATAAGTTTGAACATTATTAAGGTTCTGTTGTCAAAAACTATATTTCTATAATCACAGATTTCGCCAAGGCTACACTGTTAATTTGACTTTAACAATAAACAAAAGAGTATATATGCGTGAGTTAAAGACTTCTTGGTTAATGATGATTTATTTGAATATATTGTTACGTTGATTAACTTATGATAGACGTGTTATTAGCGTAATTGCCAGTTTGAGAGTGAGTTTGTCATCGATGCGGCACCGATCCCATACGTGTGTATTATTTATTATATGGATATGGGATGTCCATAGCACGTGTGTGTGTCAAATAAATGGTAGTGTGTGTAATGTTTCTTTTATTGATTCAATGTATTTTTTATGCATATTTTTTAAAAATATTAGCATTCTGCAGTAGTTCTCTATATAAACTATAAGTATGCGAAATTTCATCCTCCTCCGTCCGCGCAATTTTCGTAAAAAGAGGTACAAAGTTTTTTGCTTCACGTATTAACATAATAATTACATTGAAAAAAAAAATTACTTTCGAAACCGGCGAGTTAAGCCCTTATCATCATTTGGACAGAAATTCGTTAATTTGTCTATAAAAATCTTACAAAAGACGATTGAAGAAAGACTCCCCAGTTCCGCAAGATAACTGCTTTCTTAAGTAATACAAATATAAATCAGACAATTCCCATAAATGTATAAATTAAAAGTTACCTACCTACCTAGCGTAGCTGAGCCTTAGCTCAAGGATATAATATTTACCTACATAGGTACATACCGTCTAGCCACCCGACTTCATGTGATTTTCAAAGATTTGCTTAGCTTTATCTGATCATGCACAAAGTAGGTGTATTAAGTAAGACTATTTATAACACCAAAGTTTGTACATTATTTAGTTTTATATAGGTATAGTTAGATAATTATGTTTCATTTCTATATTTTACAGAATTCAGAAGAAATAATAACGTAGAGAATAAATTGTGTTTATCCAAACTCTGTACTAAATACGTACCCACAGAGTTGGCTCTCCTCCGGCTGTAAACAGTAACCTACCTAGGTACAACTACTGCTTTGTTATCTACGATTATAAAACAGTTATTTAAAAAAATGATAGATTTTAATTTGCTTTTGACACTTTATTTCATTAGGCAAGAAAGCTCTCCGATCCCAAACACTCAGACCAAAGTAAATCACGAAAAGCATCAGCATCGAAACTGGAGTCCGTACGTTTTTTTTTTTTTTTAGGCATGGGAAATGCATTTCGCGCATACCATACATTGCTAGGGATTAGACCGTTGTTGATCATGGAGGCTTTCCACTGAGGCAATCCAAACAATAATCAACCGGCTTGTGTGGAGACTCGACTAATCAATACCCGACTAAAACCACCCTCCTCCCATGTGCCCCGCGCTTATGGTAGGAAAGGCGTGAGACACAGAACGTAGTTACGCCCACACCGATCCTAGCGCACAAGTGCTTGAGAATGCCCCGGGAGAGGCAAACTCACTTCGTCAACAGGGGTGAAGACTCCTCTGCTCCCTAGATGCTAGAGGGGGAGTCCGTACGTTACAGTGAGGTAGGCTGACAAGGGCTTAGCCCACTCAACCACACACATAACATAGTCCTTTTGTTTTAAATACGTAAATACCTATATGTAGAACAATTTCATCAAGTTTAGCTAACCATTATGTACCTCAAGCAATACCTAAGGCAGACTTTATGTATGTGCGGACTTTTTTATAGTACTGACGATATTGCTTTTTTATTTTTATGGGAAACGTGTCCGTCCGCTACCGTCTCCTTCAATTATTTTTACACCCCATAAAATTTAGATGTGAATCCACCATTTCGTAGTTGCATAAGATGAGTGAATATATATCTACCTACTTACTATTTTATAATGGCCTAAATAAACACATCGATAGCTTATTTCGAGGTTTTCTTTAAATACCTAGGTACCTATAGGCAAACGTAATCTTCAATTTATAGTAAGTAACAGTTGAAATTTTTAGCAGTACCTACTTTGAAGAGAATGTATTGCTGTAGGTGGTACCTAGTATCTACCTACCTGCAGCAAGATATGGTTAATAGGTACACCTGCAAACAGTTTTTTCATAAAATGCGTGTTGGCTGAAATTGAATTGATATAAAAATTTAGATTAATTTTAATTTTATATTGAAAGAATATATTAAAAGTATCTATCTAACTAAATAAGTTTCCACGTAGAGGTATAAGTATTGCATACCTACGTACCTATTTAATTCCTATTAGAATAAATCAGTACACAGTCATGACGCGGAACTAACCATCAAAGCAATAGGAACCTTAAAGTATCGGGAATTAGCATACCTACCTAGTGTCTCTCACATACGTCGCAGCATTCATGTCTGTGACATAATAAATGGACTGCAAAACAAACACTAGGTAGGTATACTATTTATAAATATGTCTCATAAAACTTCGATCGTCTTGCTAACAACTACAGGGGACGGTAACTAATTTCTTATAAATAGGCCATCAGTCTATACGATGTACGTATACCTACTATCTAGACCAGCTACAAAAAAGATGGTCGGACATGCTTTACAAAATTCAAAAATTTTAGTGCGGAACAAATTAATGTGTAGTGATATTGCACCTCGTTATGATAATTGAAAACTTATCCTAACGAAGCTCTACTGAATTTTATTTTTATCCCAAGTTACTTATATTCTCTGTATCATTACCTACCTTTACTAAACTAATTACATAGCAGTAGATATTTATTACCTACATATTCCTGCCACATTATATTCATATAATTATGTAGAACCAGACCCAGTAAAGTATACTTAGTTTTCGTAAAACATGGCTGCGAGATAGGTATGTATGTATGTACGTATGTAGAGTACATAGACAGACAGACGGAATTGACTAATTTATAAAGATTCCGTTTTTTCCATTTGGCTACGCAACCTTCAGAAGAAAATGATTTAAAAAATGTTTAATTTTAGTAACTGTAATTTCGACACCTGCGATGAATTTTGGATAAAATCCTTGTAAGATCTTAGAAGCTCATTATTCGAAAAATAATGTATTGAAAAATTGTGAGTAACGATATATAAGTACGCAGGTACACATATTACAAGCTATTTCATTACAATTTTTTAATGAAAGACATACGAACTTCGTTTCAGAATTATTATTTATTTTCTTTAGATAATTTAGATTGTCTGGAAGAGATCTCTTTAAATAGTTTAAACGATTAGACCGTCTATTGCATAGGAAGTTGGTACTGTAAGTATACCTATGGTTTTTTTGTAATTGTTTATTTTGATGTGTCATAAAATGTCTCTCACTTAAAAAAACTGATTTGTTTGTTATTGAAAATGAATATAAAGAAGAATCAAAATGTAGGATTTCTCTTGTTTTATACCAACCCTCTTTTAACCACACAAATATCTACATATAGGTAACTATATCAACCCCTGTGTATAGTTTTGAAAACTATGGTTTTTATATATGCAGGGACTGTGTGTAGGGGGGCTGGCACATAAAATTACCAAGAGAGGTCCTGGATATTACGATGGGAAAATAATATTGATCTTAGGGATGATTAGTTCTGGCTTACACGATACGACGTAAAACTCACATAAAGCACTAATTTGAGATTTACGATATCGTAAATCAAGCTTGTTTGGCTGTTGTTGTGACAATGTAGGGACCGCCGCAATGTTTATTTCAATACAGACATTACTTATAGTATAAACGAAAACTGTAGATATAAAAATATTTCTTCATAGAAACCTCTTAATGCAGTAAGTTAGCCTACCTATGAGATCGCTCACAATTGACTATCAATTAGTTTTAACTATATAAAAACACTAGCGGTCCCGGCAGACGTTGTCCTGCCCTGAAAAAATAAAAATCTAGGATCCGATTCTAGTGCCTCCTACCTCGTTCTAATTGTAAATCTAAACCATCCGGGAACCCACTCAAATAGACACAAAAAATTACATCAATATCGATAGTCATTTTCAAGTTATACGAGTACATACATGTCTACGATTCATTTTTATTCATTTATACTAATATTAATAATGTTTAAGTGAGTCCGAGTGTGGCTTAGATTCACAATTAGATTCGGTAGGTGGCGCTGGAATCGGGTTCTAGATTTTAATTTTTTCAAGGCAGGACGACGTCTGCCGGAACCGCTAGAATAAGTAGGTATATATTAGATTTATATTGTTTAAGGTTCACATAATGTTACTCAAATAATTAAAGGGTGGGACTTAAAGTATGGCGGCATCTATTTGATGCCTATGTAACTTAGTTTGTAGCAGAACTCAAACTTACCAACCGCACGGTTAAAAAAAGCTGCAATATTTTTTTTTATTATAAATTAAAATGAAACCTATCCTATGTCCTAAGTTGGAACAAATCCACCAAAATGAAAAAATCATAAAAATCGGTTGAGTACTTTCGGAGTTCATCGCGGTCAAACCCTGTGACAGGGAATTTTTATATATATTGATAGAAGTTAGAAGAAAGATATTTAAGCATGTTACTATTTAATAATAATCTTATACTTAAAATCACGACGTTTATTTCTTTATTTACTGTCCTATTTGAAACAGACTTTACACGCGGTATGCCCTGTAGAAGCTGTCCCACATTCCCTGGTATAATATATATTCTCTCCTACTCCTCATCAAAACTACCTTTTCATTATTAGTAGGTACCTACCGAGATACTAAATGACATCAAAGGTGATTTTGCGTCTATAATAACCTAGACTATTTTATTGTATTTTATTAATTTCTTAAGGTAATTAAAACTTAAAATACAATAACTCTCGATTTTAGTCATACATTCTAATGGTGACCTGGAGACGAAACAATACTTTACGTTTTGGTAACTAATAGTTTTATGTCGATTAATTTAGTTTATCAGGGTAGTAACTACCTACGGGACATATACCTACCTACCAGCCGAATCAACGATACACAAAGCTTCCAAGTGTAAGCAAAAATTCGTAAAATGTTATTTACAGTCACACGTTCTTATTGTTAAGAGAGGCCTGTTATGAATGTCCATAGAAATAGAAAATCTTGAAACTGAGATCTTTTTTCAGCTTTATTAAAACAAGTGTTTCTCTATAGCTTTTGAATAATTGGGTGGAAAATTACTTATGAAAAAATTCGAGGCAGTATATCTTTAAAAATACTACTTATAAACAAAAATTGTTTGGAATAAAATTAGTAATTTTTGTGATAACTACTCATGATACATTTTCGTCGAAATGCTTTTTTAAGGTTTTCTGTAAACAAATAATAAAAACAATGGAGTTTGGTCCCCGCTGCGGAACTCATCATAGGGTATGCTTATACCTATTGACACGCACTTGTTTGATTGCTATTTTTATACTTTCTATTAATCTATGGTAGGTACCTACATATTCTTTCTCACAACTTCTTTTACGTGTTCCTTATAGGTACTTCTATTATGGTTTAGGTAGGTAGGTATTTCTGTTTATCCTCATGAATCCTTGTATTATCTCCTTATAGAATTTTTATGGAAATAATAATTAAGTAGATACAGAAAATAAGTATTTTAAGTTTACTTCATGAAAATTGGTTGCGTGATATAAAAAAGTACCTACTTACGTCTTTACAGCTTTGAATAACCTTGTTTTATTATTTTACTCCCGTAATTCACAAAGCAGTTTTTTGTAGCTATAACGTAAATATTAACAGCAACTAGATGGTATTGTTCGGCCATAAATTATTTCAGCCGTAAAATATAAAAATCAAATTAGATTTTTATATTGTACGCATTAAATTTATGATCCCTTAGAAGAACATAGGTTCGCAAGTAACCTATTATGCAAGACATGCAATTTTCTTCCCTAACTTTATTCTCTTTTTTATAGGCGTCTACTTGAGTAATGAAAAAGTATTAAAGTGATCGTGTGGGGATACAGCAAGGGTCGTTCGTTGGGACCTTTCTGTTTTATTACGTCCCGACGAATAGAGTCGCTCTATTTTTATAACCGTGCCAATTTCATGAGCCCCGCAACAAGACGGTTAAGCATCCCACGTTTACGGCCAAAATAAACACACTTTTATGTATCTATAGCTAAGTGTATGTATATGATCAGAATTTTATCATTTTTCTAGATAGTAGACGATTCACGTATCTACGATTGCGCAAATTTTCAATCCATATTCTACAGAAACTATTATTACAGAACTTAGAAAAATCGGCCCTTAAACAGTAAAATGTTCCTGCAATAAATACTAAAAAATAATAATTTGGCAAGTGTCCATCGGTTGTGACATCACCCCTAAATCAATATTTTTCACCGTGTAGGTAGATAAAGCCTCTATAAACAGATCACAGAAGCCCGCGAAGCTTCAGTAAAAAAACGACAAAGTCCAAATTATATATAATTCTTCTGTACATGTGTTGACAGTGAACTCCTCCTAAACGGCTGGACCGATTTTGATGATATTTTTTTTGTGTGTTTGAATGGGTCCCCGGTTGGTTTAGATTTACAATTGGAACCGGTAGGTGGCGCTGAGATCGGGTTCTAGAATCCTCCTAATCACCTGGAGCGATTTTGTTTTTGTGTGTTTGAGTGGGTTCCCGGGTGGTTTAGATTAACAATTAGAACTGGTAGGTGGCGCTGAGATCGGGTTCTAGAATTCTCCTAATCACCTAGACCGATTTTGGTGATTTTGTTTTTAAGGCATGAAACAAAGTCTTAGGAATTCAGAAAATATGACGGTACGAAGTTCGCCGGGTCAGCTAGTAATATTATAAAATTCTAAACAGGCCATGTCTGTACATTGAAGCTATTAAAAAAAATAACTAGAATGTATAAGGTTTTTTTTTAGATTTCTTGTCTGTTTGTCGTTTTGTCTGTTAGATTGTTTATTCGGGATTAATGTAAAAACGACTGGGCCTATTTCGATGCGGTCCTGAAGGATTTTTTCTGGAACTGATTTGAAATGGCCAGATTAAAAAAAATCGAATTCCAATGTGATTTTTTACTGATCGATAGCAAACTTCGTGTAATGAAATGTGTGATTTTTTTGGGAATACCGCGTGAATTTTCCTAGGAGCGGTTTGAATTTTTTCGGATAAATTACCTTATTCCGACACAGTTTCCAGTAAAACGATAGCTTACATTCTTTTTTAAAATTCTGCGATACTTTGTGTCCCGGGAATCCCGCGGAAATTTCAAGGCAAGCGTGGACGAAGTCGCGGGCATATCCTATTTTTTAATAAAATGTTAATTAAAGTACATTAAAAGTAGGGGAGACTGGGACAAAACTAACAGTTTGTACCTTTACCTAGATCTTTGAACAACCATTGTATCCTAGATACATAATATAATATATATAAGTATAATAAATCTGTGGGGGTGTCAAGTATATTATGTACCTACAATTCGTTTAAATATTATAAAAAGTCAAGGGGGCTAGTTCGGATAAGCATAATCCGAAAATGCAACTTTTAAAATTTCGTCTATCTCTCTTTTAGAACATTACGTGAAAACTCAGAATGGATTTAAATTAAACTCGACACATAGCTCGCTTATATCCGAGGTCAATAAATAGGACAGTTTTATTACCGACACCTAAATGACATCGTTTCCATGGAACAGACATACGAAAACGGTGCCGCTACGGTCACCTTTTTTGATGCTGTCATTGCGATTAATTAACAAATAGGTACGTCAACGTAATGGCAACGTGAAAGAAGTTTCACAGCGGCATATCTTTCATTTCTGGCGTTTATTGGCGGGAACTGTAAAATTACTCTAAAATGAACAATAGCTTTATTTTTTTTATTGCAGGAGTTCAGCAGACAGGCAGACGGCCCACTTGATGGAAAGTGGTTACCGTCGCCTATGGACATTTGCAACACCGAAGGTGCTACAAATGCGCTGCTGCTCTCTTAAAGGAGACTGGAACCTGGTCACTGATGCCGGAACACAACACAAAGTTGTTATGGCGGCATACTCTAGACCAGGGGTGGTCGCCATCCAGTCGAGCAAATACCCTACCACCTGGCTGTGGGTTGTTTAGTCGCCTCTTACGACAGGCCACCTGGCCGCAGGAAATTGTATTCTTTCTCCGTTCCTGCACGGATACAATGTTGTAGGATATTGATAGTTTTTGAGTAGTACTTAACTATGTGTTTTTGTGAAAAATGTGAACTGTATAGTCAAATTTGGCCTTTAGAGTTTTCTCAAGAACTCCGTCGAATAATGTCAGTTGAAGACCTACAATTCAGCTGAGCAATACGAAGACTTTACATCAGAATTGGCCTTATGGACTAAGACTCCCTTGCCTGCCATTGTTTGTGGCGTATACTTACTACTATCTACTACTCTCGAATTTCTATAAACTTGAATATTGCAAAATTATATAATGAATACCTACCAATTCCATGGAAAAAGATTAGTCCTCTTTTTCCATGCTATTACTTTCATCCTGACCCTAAGAACAAAAGTAAGAAAGTGCGGGTTGAAAGTAACGCTGTTAGGATTCTACCCAATATTAAGTACATACAATGAAAAGGAAATACAAAATTATAATATATCAATTTTTGAAGTGAAAGTTCTTTAGAATCTTTGTGATTTGAAACACGGTGAAACGAAAAAGCGACACTAAAAAGAAATAAACACATAAATCTATAGGACTAAGCCTGCGAGATAATGAGATAGAATACATTATATTTAATAATTTAAACAATATGCTTATACAGATAGTGTTGTATATGTTTTTAAGTTTTCGTTAATACTTCAAATTTCGTGTTTTCAAGCTTAAAAATATTATAACGATATAATATATTAAATGTGACGTCAGGTAATTTAGAATCCCTCCCGCCCCTTGTCACACTTTATTTCACTTTTACTGCGTGTGAACTGCACACACACATAATTTTTTTTTAGTACAAAAAAATACAAAACATTTGTTCGTGCAAGACAAAATAAATAAACATACTATATCACTTTTGAACTCAACCTTGTAAAATAAGAATAATAGTATTATAGAGTTATATTTATTTTCTCAAAAACAGATTGTTCATAAATCTAACTAAAAGTAAAAACAGCTACTTTTGTCCCCGGTATCCCTATTGATAGCGACACAACTGTTGGACTAGGGCTACATTATTTGGCTATTTTGTTTGCTTTAAGAGCACTTACCTCGTTTTTCTTAAACCAATATTAGAAAATTCACTTCTGTCTTACAATTTGGATGAATAACTAAATTGTTGCATATAGGTATCTTAACATAAACCATATTATCATTGTATTATCATTCAAGGTCATTGAATACTATCGTGTGCTTTCTATCTTATAATCTGCATCACCTATATCGCCAGATTAGGTAAATTATTCCTCAAGTTAGGTTGCCTGGAAGAGATTGCTTTAAGCGATAAAGCCTCCCATTGTTTCTACCGTGACAATATTGTAATCGTGCATTTTTGTAATTGTATATTTGGTGAGCAATAAAGTGTTTTCTATTCTATTCTATATTGTCACGCCTCTTTTCCATTGGGGTAGGCAGAGATGATGGATCTCTACCAGCTACGATCCTGACAAACACTTTTCGCTTCGTCAACTTTCATTAATCTCTTCATATATACACGCTTATATAAAGTGCTTTTGATATGATCTTTCTTCAAAATATCTTCAATTTGATTATGGTGAGTAAGTCGCGGTCTACCGGCACCGACTCTACCAGACGCCTACTTGTTTTATGATTCTGCTTTCATTCAATCTCTCTCAATGCCCAAACCACCTTAACATTCTTTTTTCAACTCTTGTCACTACATCTTCTTTCAATCCACAACGTTCCCTTATCACACTGTTTCTTATCATATCACTTTAACCTTAGGTATATGTATAGGTATATATACTTCTCAAAGCTCTCATTTCAACTGCGTTGATCTTACTTTCATGCATCTTATACATTAGCGTTGGTACTAACACCGCTTGATGAACAACCAGGTGGGTCTTTATATACTTATATCTTCCGGCTGTTCATAAAAGAAGCTCATTTCACCTTCTTACCAGCTATTACTCTCCTTTCTATATCACTCTCATGCTTTCCATTTCTTGTAAACATGCAAACTAGATATACAAAATCTTTAACTTGCTCTAGTTTTTCATTTCCTATTTGTATATTACATATTGTCATCCGTTCATCTCTTTCAAACACCATAACTTTCATCTTGTTCACATTAATTTTCATTACCTTGTTCTTAAAAGATTCGTCCATGATTTACCATCTCCTGTAACTCTTTTTCCGATATATGGTAATTGAAAATAGGTATGTACCTGGGTATCTACCTACTTGCATTTGGTTAATACATATTTCCGTGACATGCAGCCAGCCTGCCGGGCACGCTTCCTTTTGGCAATGAATTGTACTTTTAAGTTCCCGCCAAAAGTCTTTGGTTAGTTTGATGTATGGAGGGTAGAGGTAAGGAGAACTGTCTGGGTCCGTCATATGGGTGGCGAGTTTAAAAAGTGGCCAGCTATGAACAGTAAATAATAGTAGTAAAAACCCTCAGAAATGGCGCTAGCGTAGGTAATTGGTATGAATGTAGCAGTTAAACGGATTGAAGTATGCCGAGTTAGAAAATTTAATATTTTTAGTTACTACAGTAGTTGGTGATAGTACACTATTAAAAGGGTCAATTATTTACGTAGTACAAAATAATGTAATAAATATTAAATAACCTAAAAGAATTATTGTTATGTGAAAACGAGAAGAGTGAATTAATTTTGAGAACCTTGAATAATACGCTTACTGATTTTTTAATACTTAATTTTATAAAACTAAAATACTTTATAGTACAGTACTCTATAATACTACTCTACTAACTTTTGGCGCTTTCATTAAAATTCACCGTGATGCTAATGTGGCACCATCCTAATTTAATGCATTTCGATGGACACTTCTTCATATCCAGAGATGGTTCTCCTTACCTCTACCCTCCATGGTTTGAAATTACCGCTATGACGTACCGCCAAACGATGTCACGAATCATAAACAATTTTTACGGCTTAGAATATCAGTATTTAGACGAGGTTTTGTAACGAAATTAAACCTAGACTTTGAAAGTGTCTTTTGGGCAGTTATCTGCTTAGAATTAATCATGTATTCAAATGTCTAATGTCTATGAACGACCATAAAAATTGGTGTGGAATATAAATTAGAAAACTATTTAAGGCTTCGTCACGGAATTTGCCTAGTGACGGATTTTTGCGACGAGGTGGCACAAAGAAAAAATGAGGGATACCAGTAAAAATTCAAAGAAAATAATTGCTTTTTTTCAATGTACAAAAGCGTGTAAAACAATGATAAGAACAACTCGACCAAAATGTCTAGAAAATGAAATATTTTTTTCATTTCTGGCAATATTTTATTTTATCTGTATTCAAGGTCAGTGAATCATAAATAAAGCGAATTTATCCATTTTATTTTAATTTTAACGTTAATCTGAGTCTAAAATCTGCTAAAAAATAACTAAATACGCATGTAACAATACTAAAGGTTAAACTTTAGTTTAGTGGTCACTGAATTTTAAGTAGTGGGAGGGAGGAGAAGGACGTGCGAGTAGTACTTCTGCAATCTCCGTGTCCAGGAGACATGTAGTTCTAGAGCTATTAATTTTTTGTTAACTTTACAGACTGGTCGTAAGAATATAAGAGACTGGGCACCATTTAGTCATTGTTAATTATTTAAACGATGGTAACAAGTCTGTTCTGGCTTCTTCTGTTAAAATTATAATAACTAATTCAAAACTTGTTTACTAAACTCAAAACAGTTTTATTGCTTACATATTAGGCGTAAGCGTATTCCTAAACACAAGTCACGCTTTGTTATCAAAGAAAATGACATAATCTTGTTTAACTAACGTATTTTTGTTTTTCCCATTATTCATTCAGAACTTGTTGGTGGACCCTAAAAACGTGTTTCCTGCCCCAAATAACAGGTCTAGTGGCGATATAAAAGGCGTATGTATACCCCTAAATTAAAATTATCCTTAATCTCATGGCACTCGGGTCAAAGCGCAGCCATACCAAGTTTCACACGAGGAGTGATTTTTAAAGTTTACCAAGGATGTCTACTGGAATTTGAAGACAAAAATTTTTCGTTATAATTCAACGATATTTACCAAAGAATTTTGTTAATTTAGCTTCTTTTATTTAGTCCTGTTTCTATAGGTATATTGCAAAAACGATTCGTTTTTGTTACCAACGGTTGGAATATTACCGCCTGGTAACTCTACTGATGATTCTATGATGAACTGTTCGTACCTAGTTATACATGAAACTACCAATTACCGATGGAAGTGATTTTCTAACCGATCGGTAGACTTTTTGTATGGAAACGACAGATGAAGTGTCTCTATATTACAACCGCTGATTGTCAACACTACTATTCGTGGGAATTTTATTACCACCCGATTTCCAGCTAGTTGCCGGTTTTTTTGGGTTGCCGGTTTTTTTGTCGTTATTAATACGTGATTTTAAATTAAATTAAACTCAATTTTTTTACTTCTTCTTTTGACTTGGATTTAATTCTTATTTATGTCTTTCAAATTTGCTATTTCTGTCTTTAACAGTTCCAATTTCAATTCCAGTATTGCTTTACTATTCATCTCTATTAATATTATAAATGCGAACTTAACTTTGTATGTCTGTCTGTCTATCTGTTATCCTTTCATGGAAATACTACTAGACCGATTTGGTTGAAACTCAGTATATATACTTTTTTAATGCCAAAGATGAACATAGTATACTTTCACCCCGAAAAATGGGATAGTTTCCGGGATAAAAGTATATTTTTCTGTTTGCCTGTAATGCTTTCACGGAAAACTATTGGAACAATTTGACTGTAACTTGGTATATATGCAAGTTCAATATGTATGATGGACATAGGATACTTTTCATTCGGGAAACGAGAGTTTGGGATAGATTTATGTGAAGGTTATCCCAGAAAGTAGGATCGGTTTTGTTTTTTTGGGATGTATATTTTGTCAATTTGGTCGTTTTGGTTATTTTGGTCATTTTCGTCACTTTCGTCATTTTCATAATTTTTGTCAATTTGGTCATTTTCGTTAGTTTGGTTAAATAACCAAACTAACGAAAATGACCAAACGACGACCATAACAAAAATGATGAAAATTCATCATTTTCGTTATTTTAATCACTTTGGTTATCTTCATCATTTTAATAATTTTTGTAATGTTCGTAATTTTCGTCGACAAATATTTAAAACAACAACAAATTTTTCAGTTCTCACTTGTTGCTAGCACAGGTAAAATTTATATGGTTACTGCCACCTTTCTAATAATAAGGTCAAAGGTTCAAAAGTTATTAGAGTTTGATTTCTATATTTTACCGGCGGTTGTCTGTAATAGTAACTGACTGATTTTGAAGCTACCAATAACCGATGGTTGAGAGGGCTATACAAGCGTTTCACAAGCTCACTGGCACTTAGTAATACTGTCGGTTATCAGTAACTAATTCCCTCCCAAGCGTTTTGCTAACGCAACGTAGTTGTGGTCGTAGTACACACAACGTAATTCAATGAGTTGAGGTATAAGTACAAAATAAATACATTTTCAAAAGAAGAGATCTTTTGAGATATACTATTGTCATTAAAAATCAAGATTTCAATCAATCTATTTTAAGAATACTTACAATTACAGAGCCATTTTATATGAATGTTGCATGGACAAAAAGCAGTAATGTAAACAACATATACATAAACTTTTTGAATAATGATTGTTCCAATGTCATTGGATTTGTTGCAAAAAAAAGATGAAACAGTGTTGTCACTTCAGAAATTTTTCGTTAGTTTTAGTGATTTGTGGTTTTTGATCGCAATTTTTTTTTAATAAGTTAAGACTAAAAACAACGGTTTTTATGGTTCCAGAGTCAAATGACGAAAATTTTTTGGGAACCTTGTCCAATTTTTGTTTTCATTCAATTGTTTTGGGGAACTTTTTGTAATGCTACTACTTCTTTTGGGATAATGTTATAGTTATTAACCGTTTCATACAGATGTAACGATGGATTTAATGTGTTATTTGAAGCGACGTTGTTGTTTATTGTTAATGACGTTAAATATTGACAGTTAGTACGTACTAATACGTTATCTATCAATAATGTTATATTCATTGACAGTATTGTTTTTAACGTTATATTTTAGACGCATTAGGTCACAATCGATAACTATAACGTTATCGCAGGTGAAGCTCAAGAATAACAAAAAACTGTAGTCTAATAACTTTCGAACCTTTAACCTTATTATTAGAAAGGTGGGACTAACCATATAAGTTTTATCTGTGCTGGCAACATCTGAGAACTGAAACTTTGCTGTTGTTTTAAATATTTGTCGACGAAAATTACGAAAATGATTAAAATGATGAAGATAACCAAAGCGATTAAAATAACGAAAATGATGAAAATAACCAAACTGACGAAAAAGACCAAACTGCAAAAAAAAAATATGAAAATAACGAAAGTGACGAAAATGACCAAAAAGACCAAATTGACAAAATTGACATAGCAAAAAAAATAAAACCTATCCTACTTTCTGGGATAACCTTTATCTATCCCAAACTCTCTTTTCCCGAATGAAAAGTATCCTATGCCCGTCCTATATAATGAACTTACATATATACTAAGTTACAGCCAAATCGGTCCAATAGTTTTTCGTGAAAGCATTACAGGCAAACAGAAAATGTTTATACTTTTATTTTATAGTTTTATCCCAGAAACTGTCCCATTTTTCGGGATAAAAGTATGCTATGTTTATCCTCGGCATCAAAAAAGTATATATACTGAGTTGCAACCAAATCGGTCTATTAATTTTTCCGTGAAAGGGTAACAGACAGACAGGCAGATAGTCAGACAGACAGACAGACAGACAGTAGTAAAGCAATAGGTACTTGAATTGGAATTAGAACTGTTAAAGATAAAAATAGTAAAATAGAAAGATATAAATAAGAATTAAATCCAAGTCATAAGAAGAAGTAAAAAAAATGAGTTTAATTTAATTTAAAATCACGTATTAATAACCGCAAAAAAACCGGCAACCGACCGAAATCGGGTGGTAATAAAATTCCTACCAATAGTAGTGTTGGCAACCAGCGGTTATAATATAGAAATACTTCATCTGTCGTTTCCATACAAAATGTCTACCGATTGGTTAGAAAATCCCTCCTATCGGTAGTTGGTATTTTCATGAGTAACTAGCTACGAACAGTTCATTATAGAAACATCAGTAGAGTTACCAGGCGGTAATATTCTAACCGTCGGCATCAAAAACGAATCGTTTTTGCAATATGAAAATCGGGCATTAGTCATTATTATTATAACAAACATTATAGGTTATATTGACAAAATGTGTTCGTCGTAATTAAAGCAACTTTATGCTTAGAATCTGGCATAAATGTCTTGAAACGGAAACTTTTTTTCTTTTCTACTAGCAACATTTCTAACTAGTCTGTGGTTCTGCTTTGACATATGACGTAAACAAAAGTACAGGTGCTCGTAATATTTCTTTTGTTTCATAATAACCGTGATTGAAATACGTAAAAATGTATAAAATAAATGAATAAAACTGTTCTAAGTTCGGGAAGAAAAATAATTTATAAAATTTACAAACAATATCTTGTGGAATATGAAGTAAGAAGTATTCTTTCGAACTTCAATGATGTTTGCTAAAGAACCACTGATATGACAGGTATTTTTAAGTTTATGTTGTTCTTTTTAGTTCAGTTTTATATTATTTAATAAAGAAATCGCTACTTTGGATCTCTCGTATAAGATATATGTGAAAATTTTGTACAATTATCATTGACCAGATAGGTTATGTTTATGTTTGGTTTTTTAGTATTTTTTGTACCGGGGCCGCATTTGCGAGAATTTTATCACAATATGAGATTGATTGACATAAATGTACGATATAGTTTGAATAAATTTAAGTAATAATTTATTTATTTTACTTTAAATTTAGGTCGAATTACGATCTATGAAGATTCAAATTGATTATGATTTTCTGTCATTATAGGAAGCAGCTGAGCGCACATTTCGAGATATCACTAAAAACGATTGGAAAAATTCGTGCCAATTTACTCTGTGTAAGTGATTAATTGTGAATTGTGAGGATGACAATAGCAGTACTTCTGAATCTGAGTCCGACAACAATGATGTTGCGGCCAGCTCTAATCAAGACGTGGATATAGAAGCAGTTAGCAAGATTGAATATTTAGATGAAGATTTATTTAAATAAAATATAATTAATTAATACCTATTATTATTTATTTCCAGAAATTATGAATGAATAATAAAATGAACATACGCTTTAACGTCGAGTAACATTAAAATAAAGGAATTTGAATAGTATTATAACAAAGCTAATTTATCCATGTTATTTTAATTTTAACGTTGATCCAAATCTAAAACCCATTAAAAGTAATACGGATATAACAATGCTACGTTACACACGAGAAGTTATTTTTATAGTTTACCAAGGATATCTAGCGGAATTCAAAGCAAAAATCTTTTCGTTAAATATTTTGTTGATATTTACCAAAGAACAGCCGACATGATGGGTTTGTAAGGGTTCGATTAGCTTCTTTTAATAAAATAATTGTTCTGTTAACTATGGCAAGGGATTTAAAGCTCTTGCTTACAAAATTATAATCATTATTATTAAAATAAACATCACATTAACATTAGGCTATGTTGAAAAAATACACGCATATCGTAAATGAAGCAACCTGATCCTTGCACGATGTTTGATGTAGTACCTTCTTTGGGATAACGTCACAGATATACGTCGTTTCACGTAGATGTGGCGATGGGTGTAATGCGTTATTTGTGATGCAATTGGGCCACAATCAATATCTTTGACATTATCGCAGGTGTGGCCCCCAGTATAAAAATGGGGATGCTAGAGTTTAGACAAATTTGCGAAAGTGGCGCCCCTATTATTTTCTAAATTAATTTGCCACAGTATACAGATGTTTGATGTCGTTCTAAAAATTACTTGTAAGTATTGAAATTGCTCCTGACCTAATATTGGAGTTGCTAGAGTTTAGTACAAATTTCCGAAAGTGGGCCCTATTATTTTCTTTTTTATTTTGCCGCCTTGTTTTAAAAATAACTATAATTATTCTTCATTATAAAATTAAACTGCCTACTGCAAACTATTACTTTTCAAGTTCCCGCCAAACCATGATATTTATTAAATTATAGTAAGAAAACCAGTTAATCTTTATTTTAGTTATAACTTTAGAACACATTTTGAACTATAAGCTTTAAAATCCTGAATTAAATTACTTCGTTAAAGATAGAACGCATTCAAAATCTAGACAATTTTCTTAATCTATGGATAGTAGTGCATTTCGTCGTTTCCTATTGGTTCATATAGAACATGTCTTGTTTTACCAATATGGCGTCTGTAGTGTTGTGAGATGACAACATCGCAGTTTGTGTCCCATTTGTCATTATTAATGTTAAATTCAACGTTAATTAACTACCTCATATGTGCAAAGAATATAAGTAATAACAATGGAAATTGTAATAAAGTGAAACACATCGTTTTAATTGATTACTCATTCTAGTGCCTCCATGGGAAAAGTACTTGGCTCCTGTAAAAAATGGCGGGTGTGTTATCTATGTGGGTTGTTTTCATTTCGTTCTGAATATGTCAAGTAATATCTAGGAGTGAATTCGTAATATCGAAGCAATAATAATAAACGTAGACTTAAAGTTCAATGGACGGCGTGTGTTTCTCAATCTGACATTTGATATATTTGATTTGGGCATATTGCTTTCGCAAATCGGTGCTAGTGTCATCGTTTTTGATGAAATTATCAGTATGTCGCGTTGGGGCCGAGGCCGAAGCGGCAGCGTGGCCGTGCCATTGGACAGTGCTCTGTTTAGAGAGAATAGCAATTGCCCGACCGCGGCTCGTTCAGCGGGCACAGTGGGCAAATGGGGAATCACTAGCTTCACCTCGATCAGAAGCGCGCCTTACGGTAAGAACATTCACTTAACGCTCATTGACGTAAATAACAATTGTTACCTTGGGTTTACACATCCTAAATATATTTCGCCCAACTAAAAAAAATAAACTAGATTCTCATTAGATAATAGTCATTTAAAATAAATGAATGAAAAGTGAAAGTATTTTGTACCATATATTAAAATTATTACCATTCTTAGCCTAGCAATTTAAAGTATTTGTAAGGTATGTACTTTATATTATTTCAGCATATCCTAATAATGTTATCAAGAAGCCGGTCCAGGACCAAAATAGCCCACTGACAGTGCCAGCAGTTGATACAGAACAACCTCCACCAAAGCCGAAGAAATTCTTCAAGTCTCGCAATGCTGAGCCATACCCTCCAGTACCACAAATTACTTATGCTCCACCAGTACCTGCAGCTCCTTTATCCCCTGAGCATCCTTCTAATAGTAAAGAAAAAAAACCACAGAAAAGGAGTAGTAGGGTTTATAATCGAGACTCTTCATCACCAGAATTACCTAGGCGTAACTCTGAAAAATCTAAAAGTAAGAAAAGCTCAGTGGCTACAAAAGCATCTAAGAAAGAGGAAGTGCCTGAAAATTCTCAACCACCAAATAAGCGCTATTTGGTACGTAATCGTGATAAAGTAATAAATTATGCTGAAGATGGAAGTAATAGCCCAATACCAGACTTCACTAGTCGTTATGAAACTATTCCGCCTAAAATAGCATCACCTAAAGTTCCAACACCAAAGGTGAGTCCTCTAGTGTCAAGTCCATCACCTTCTAAACCAGAGGTTGCAAGTCCTTCAACCAGTAAAGAAGCAAATGAGG
This sequence comes from Dendrolimus houi, assembly GCA_039645545.1. Classification (NCBI taxonomy): domain Eukaryota; kingdom Metazoa; phylum Arthropoda; class Insecta; order Lepidoptera; family Lasiocampidae; genus Dendrolimus; species Dendrolimus houi. The sequence goes on along the minus strand of CM077125.1, from coordinate 14,251,105 downwards.
AACGCAAACCACCTCCTATAGTGTTGAGAATATCAAAAGGCACATCAAGGATAGTCAGCACTGATTCAAATGAAGGATTCACTTCACCTATATCAGATAGACATTCATCAATAGATGCACACTCTGATATAGGCTCAGATCACAAGAAAAGTCCATCAGTGGAAACTATATGTTCCCCTAAGCATGAAGGACTCAAAATCACAATCAAATGTGCAGGCTTAAATCAAGAGAGTAAAAAAGAAAAGAAGAAAGACAAACATAAATCACATAAAAAGCATCATAAAAATACTGATGATGAGTCTGGTAAAAAGGTTACATCTCCCTTACCTGGTTCTGATGCCTATGAATTGTACAAGACTCTTGCTTCTCCCACACTTGATAGTGAAAAAGAAACTAAAAATAAACTGCAACCTGGAGATGATATTGAGTCCAAACTTGCTCAGTTGGATTCAGCTGGTTCGGTTCTTAAATCACCTAGGTTAGAAGTACATCCCAATGAACCACCACCAGAACCAAAACCACCGGAAAGCACATCTGGAAGATCAAGGAGAAACAGACCTAATATAAATTACAGTGAAAATGATGATTATTTGGATGCACTAACATCTGGCTATCCTAGTAAATATTCAAGTATAAAAACAGTTGGTGATTTAAAGAAAGAAGTCAGAAAATCTAGAAGAATACAAGAAAGTTTGTCTGAAGTATCACCTACTGTTACTTCACCAATAAATAATATCAGTGAAAAAAGTGATACTAACATTGAAAAGAATGATCTTATTGATATTTTGTCTAGTGGTGATGATGCTGGCAAGAGTAATGAGACACATAAAGGTAAAGTACATAAAAAACATAAAAATAAACAAAACAAACACTCCAGTCCAGAACATGATTCCAAGGAAGTACCTGAGAGTGTAACTGCAAATCATGCTGACACAAATGACCTGGAAATCTCACCTGAAATTGGGCCAATAGAGAATCCTCAAGTTGACAACACAAGTGATAGTCAGACTTACACTCAGCCTACACAGTCATCAGATTCCGCATATAATAGTGGTCCCAATGAGAATTCTGAAGAAGAAATTAATAAAAATAGTCAAGACGATGTATTCAAATCACCGCATGGCCTTTGTGATTCTGAAGAGCAATTGGATGAGAAACCTAGTGTGAAATTAGTAATCACAAAAAAGAAGGGATCTATATTTAAAAGTAAATCTTTGGTAAATGATAATCCATCACCATTACCTGCTAGGAAGAGACGCCATCTGTACAGACATGAATGGGCAAATGATGTAAGTAACTTCTTTTTTTAAAACAATTATTGTAGTTATTCATTATCAATTTAATATCTTCCTATGTATACTACATTTTCCAAGTGACTATATTCAAGTGTAGTACATATTTAGCTTAGACTATGAAAAGTTGTTTGCTTTAATAATAAAAATGCCAGCTGAAAATAACAGACTTAAAATGTAATTTTCAACACAATTCATAGTTTTATCTATATGATAAATCTTTTACACAATAATTTAGGTTGAGTTTCATAGAAAATCAAAAAATTCCTCATTGGTTTGCAAGCAAAGTTTTTAAAACTTTTTAGCTCTAATCACTTACTATCTTTATTATTCATTCAGTCAATCAGTGGACTACACCCTCCATCACTCGAAACAGAAATAGTAAGATTATAAACTAACATAAAAGTATATAATCTCTGTATTTACTATCTCATTCATATATGTGTAGGTTTCATAATTTAACTGTGATTTATATTCTGGCTTTGATTGTGTGGTTTCTTTGCATTATTGCAGTAACATATATGTATAATGTATTCCAATACATATTATGTCTCTTTGTGCTCATTAGTCATCACAATGTCTGAATCAATATGAATGGGGTTGTCAGAATTTATGGTCTATGATTATTTATAAGACCTTAGATGGTCTGTAGACAACCATTACATTTTATAGTAACTTCACTGTATTAAGAACAAGTGCCAGCCAAGTAAGTTTCAATATGAAACAATTGTTAATAAATAAAAAAGAAATATAATTGTGTTTTAAGACATTATATTGCATTAATGATATTGAAGACATAATAATAACAAACCAATAGGCATTGAAATTTTTTTGCATTATGGTCAACCACAACAATATGAAAGTGTGTATATATGCTTTTTAATTGTCAGGCAAACACAAACATTGTATATTTTCAAACATTATGATTGTGCTAAGGGCATTATTCAATAAACAACTTACCCAAACACCAAGACCAAAGTAAATAACCATAGATTACTAATTCTAGTTTACTAGAACTACATTGTCCAAAGAGTAGGCTGCTATGCTGTAAAGTTCAACAATTAATAAATAACCTTTAGACTGATTTTTCAATCACCTGATAAAAGTTATCCACCATTTGAATGATAATCTGACTGAATAAAGGCGAAACTAACTATTCAACTATTTTATTCATGCAACTGTAATTTTCAATTTTCTAGTTTAGCATATGAATAAATGTTATTTGTGATTGAAAAATTGGGCCTTAATTGAAATAATTTTATTTGCTCTTGAATAAACATTTTTTAATATCATTCCAGAAAGGCAATGAGACTCCCAGGCCTGAACAACCTGAAAATCCTGAGGTCAGAAACCCTGTAACACAAGTTCCTGAGGAACTTACCAGGGTAACAAGGTATAGAGCTCCAGATCCCATTGTAACTAATCCAGAGTCAGCAGAAGCTCTAAAACCTTATACAAGTGTTAAATGTGCTAAGGAGGCCAAAGAGGTATTTCTAATTAGATTACAACTCTTTATTTTTTTTTAAACTTAACAGACTTGTAATTGATTCAGTTCTTAGAAAGTTTATTGCTCCTTACTCATAGTTCTACTTTTGGAGTTTTCTATTGTGTTTGTAAAGTTCAGAATATATCTTGTTGACCTTTTATGATCTTAATGAAATAAATAAGCATAAAATCTATACTAAATTAATAGGTTGGGGAAAAAGTCTTTTCGCATATAGTATGTATGAATTTGTAATAAGATCTCTTTGGCTATACCATTTGTACCTGGCTGGTTTTGGTATCATTAAAAAGTTTTAATTTTAAAGAAGACAATTCCAAATTCAAGTTAGGAAAATGTGTGATTTTCATTTGTTTTTCTTATTGTTAAAATGAGTGAATCTAATGAAGAAATTTGATACATTTTAAAATTTTACTACAAAAAAGGTAAAAAAGCAACACAAGCCACAAAAAAAATTTATGTTTATGGACCTAATGCAGTATCTGTGAGAGTGGCGCAAATTTGGTTTAAGCATTTTCAATCTGGATCATGTTATCCCATACCTTTGTATTAATCCTTATCAAAATAAATTTTGTCTTATTCAAGACTGTTTCAGTATCTGTAAATTATGTTTTGAATTATTCAAATCGGACATTCTGTTCAAAAGATATTACAAATTGAAAAATGTCAATCTAAACAAAATACTTGGAATCGGTTCTAGGATTTTAATTAAATTTTTTGTGTTTGAGTGGATCTCAGGGTTTAGATTCACAATTAAACCTGGCATGTGGCGCTGGAATCAGGTTCTAGGGTTTAATTTTTTTCCAGGCAGGACAAGGTCTGCCGAGACTGCTAGTGATTAATAAAATTATCTATTTTCATTTTGCAGAGTCAATTGTTTTATTACAAATCACATATCACATATATATATATATCTTCTATACATGTATTAAAACTGTAGAGGTCAAATTTCTGTATGATGAAAAAAAATGCTAAAAACCGAGTCAGGGGGTAATGTAAGAAGTGAAATAGAACTAATTTATATTTTTTTCAAATTTTTGTTTCTCTGTTTGTACCGGCTAATTTCGGAAACGACTGGACCGATTTAAATGAAATTTTGTATGGTGGTAGCTTATATCCCTGGTCAACATATAAGATACTTTTGACCCCAAAAAATTAAAGAGTTCCCATGGGATAGTTAAAAAACCGCACCACGCGAACGAAGTCGCGGGCATCAGCTAGTATATATATATATAATATATTGTTTTCTAGTTAATATTATTATAGCTGTTAGTCCCGGAATTAAAATAAAATATATCCTACATATTACAAACTATTTATTAGACAATTTAACACTTTTTTATGGAAGTTAATCTCTTTGACATCTACTCTGTATGGGTATGTAATGGTTTTATTTGTTTTAGTTTTACACAGTGGTAAGGAATGTAAAGAAAGCTCATCAAATACAAGAAATTGGAGAGTTTCAAGAATTCAATGATGATGTGGAGTACCTCCTAGATGCCTTGCAGGTAATGAAGGGTTGCTTTGGTTGGTTTCCTTTTTTATGGTAAGAAATCCAGAGTTGTGACACACACATACATCAGAGGAATACCATATGTATGGGTTTGGGCATTCCTTATGGTATGTGGAAGTTCTGGGTTTGATTCCTGGCAGAGTAAATTTTGTAACTGAACTTTGTTGTGTCTGCCATTGGTCCCAGGATTGTACTTAGTATAATATGAGTATAATTTGCTTAGCTTAGGAATATACAATGTGTCTTTTTGCCAATTTATAAAAAAAATCTATATAATTCTGATTTATGCAAGTAGTTACTAGTGAGACAATGGGTTCTATATTGCTTCATTGGGATTATTTCCAAAATCCTGGTCGAATGCATATTGTCTGTTAGTTGTATGACAACAGACATATACTTGTCTGCTAACCGCTTCTGGTCACTCCAACTTCAAGCCACATATTGTAGTCCTCTGGTTTCCTCGTCCAACAACTGCCGGCGACCTTACACAAATCGTCGGTCCACCAGGCTGGAGAGTGTCCTATACCAGTGTTCCGCAAAGTATGTACAGCTGCACACTGGTGTACCATGGTCATTAATTGGTGTACCTCGGAAAAATAAGGTTATGTTATAAACTTATTTTTAGTAAACAATGTAAGGGTAAGAAAAATAATTAGTTACACATAAAATATGTAGGAAACTCACGCGAGTACACGAGCGAGGCGTTTTGTTTCGTTTGGCTTAAAAAATGATTTTTATTTGTGTGTACCTCCAAAAATTTTCGTTTTCCTAGATGTACCTTCAACACAAAAAGTTTGCGGAACACTGTCCTATACCACCTTTACCAAATACATACAGGTGTTGCCATGTATGATATGTTGCAGGACAACAACCCAATGTCAACGCGTTGCCTGTCGGCAATCACGCTGGCAAGCAAATGTACTGCGCCTGCATTCCGCATGCACCTACGGGCGCATGGCACCGTGCAGAAATTCTTCAGCGCCCTACATGACGCCACTAACGATCAGGTAAATCTTATTTAAGTCGAATTAAATTCATTCATTCATTCATTTCCCCCACGAGACGATTTTTTTATTTATTTCAAAATTGTGTCTACTTTATACGGGCTTATATGAGTCCGCGTCGTTTATACGAGTCCACGTGACTAAACACGTGCTGCTGGATCAGCAAAGGTTATTGAACTCGTAGACATCTACTTATTACATCATGGAATGTAAATAATATATTTATCTGATTGTATTTATTGTATATATTTGTATCTGTTGTGAATCGAAATTTACTTCTAGATAACATAATATGATATTCTATATATGATTTTATCTATTTCTATTATTTTATTTGTATAATTAATATTGTATTATAACTTTTATATATCTTTCGTTATGCTTTTTCATTTTAAATGTAATAATTTTTTATTTTAAATCTCTTGATATCTATATAGAAATATTCATGTTATTTACTGCAAGAAATAATCCTTATTTATTTCTATTAATATTATAAATGTGAAAGTAACTCTGTCTGTCTGTTACGCTTTTACGCAAAGACTACTGAATCAATTTGACTGAAACTCAGTATATATATGTTTTCGATGCCGAGAATGAACATTGTATACTTTTAATACAGAAAAAAGTGACATTTTCGGGGATAAAAAATATATTTGTCTCTTTATTTTTATGCTTTTACAGAAAAACTATGGCACCGATTTGTCTGAAATTCAGCCTACATACAGGCAAACACAGTTACTTTCGCATTTATAATATTAATAGGGATTTTAATACCCAGGGTGAATGAGGGATACTTTTCATCCTGCATAGTGGGATAGAATTATGTAAAGGTTATCCCAAAAAGTTATCATAAAAAAACAATACCTATCCTGGTTTTGTTATTTTTGTGATTTGCCATTTTGGTTATTTTGGTTATTTCTGTCACTGGTAATTTCAATAATTTTGGTCGATTTTGTCATATTGGTAATTTTTGTCAATTATGTAGTTTACAGATAGATAGACGGGGGATAGATAAATAAAACTAGAACGGTTTGAAATAGAGGATAAAAGTTTGTATGGGAGACCAATAATTTCTCAAGTTTATAGATATAAAAATTTATCACCTATAAAAAAATGCAATACTAACCTACCTGTCTGTCTCTTAAGCTTTCACGGAAAAACTATGAAGAGTACTGGATTGGTTTTACTGTAATTTAATTTAACTTTAGTTCTAATACTCAAAATGGTCATAAAAACTTTTCATTCTGGGAGATGGGATACTTTGCGATATAAAATGAAGTGAATCTTCCGGGGGCAAATAGCACTAACACAAAAATTGAATACAATGTAACCTATATTAAAGTCTGCTCTTTAAACAAGAGGTAGGCAGCAGTTTGACCCGCGGCTGCACTGTGGGTTAAACTCTAGTGTATTTGTATATACACAAGTCTATAAATAAAATAAACAATGTAGTAACATGAATGATGGGCGATATAATCACGTAAAGGCTAATCTTGGAATCTAATCTGAGTAAAGTTTAACAGAGAAACAAATGGGTGTATAAAAAGGAAAAAAATATTAAACTATTTTTTTAATTTTTTTATGGAAGTATAGGTTTGCGTTTGACCACTGTCTCACCTGATGTTGAGTAATGACGCAGTCTAGGATGGAGCATGCTTACCTAGAAGATACCTATTCACTCATGACTTGAAGACTTCAAGATTGTATTTGTCAGGGAAAACAGATAAATAAGTAAAAATATTTAATTAAAAGATAAATAAGTAAAATTGTAAAGTCTTAAATGTTTAGTACCATCAGCTATGTGAGTGCATAAGTGACTACTTGGTTATTTGTTTGTTCTTTCTTTCATAGCCAGAAATAATTGATTTTGTTGTTTAGTATATTATAATGCATGTACTTTCAATGACAGAAGGAGACTTGACGAAATATATGGGTGTTTGATTTTCATTCTGTTATCCCACAGAGCTTGGGCCTCTGCACAGCAACAGTGATGTTTGTACTGTCACAAGATCGACTGAATATGGACCTCGATCGGGAGTCACTGGAGCTTATGCTTAATTTGCTTGAATCTGATGCATCACACAAGTAAGCTGATTTACTATTAGTTTCAGTCCAGCCTTATGTTACTCAGTAAAAGTTTTGTTCGCGTAAGGCTCTAAGGTTAAGCACGCACTTGGATTTGTACAGGGCCCCAAGTCTGTAACTCAAATTGGAATCTTAACTCTTGACAGTTTTGGTAGTCTGTAAACTGTCTTGGCTCACCATTGAATCAATTTTGGTTTGACCGAGATTGTAATTTTATATTAATTTTAGAGACTAGATATTTGACCATTGTCAGTTAAATGGATCTTAACTCTCACTGGCATGGTTTTTTTGTGAATGTTACACACTGGGGCTAGTCATTTGACAATTGAGTCTGGCACATTTTAATAAATCATACTGTTCCCATACCCTTTCAGGTGTGTGGTGGTGCATATAGTTGCCATATTTTAAATCCTAGTTGAAAATGTGAATTGATTTAAAAGTGAACAGGAGTTGAATTTTTGTATTCATTTGCATTTTGATTTTACTATAAAATGTATTGCATATTACTAAGAAGTTAAAGGTACTTCAACAATGTGTAGTTAGGTTTCCAAAAGATTTTGAACAGCCATGATCTATCTATATTAAATACCACAGTTTAGTCAAATATTTACCAGTAAATACCACAAATTTTTCTTTCACTTTTTGATATAGAAAAATATCCCTAAAACATTTACTCAATGCTTTATAGTTTAATTAATCATATTTTTTTATATCTGGTGGGTTTATAGTAGATTTGTTATTACAGAAATGCCCTAGATGATTGCGGACTGACGTCAACACAGTTGGCGCGGACACAAGAAAGAGTGCGCGAACTATGCGCCGAAATCAAAAGTCAAGGGAAAGCCCAACATTTGGACTTGGAGAATATCACTGTGAGTGTTACTTCTATATGTACGAGCGTATATCAAAAAATACCTAACTTTAATGTTTTTAAAGTTTAAACAATGGTTAACTAATTTTGTTCATCAATAATTGCTTCAAAAGTACGTCTTTTCTGGATAAGAATTAAGAAGAAGATTTTGATACTACCAAAAACTAGGCATGTGTGCCCGTTGAAAAACGGCGGCAGGGGCATGGCGCTGGCGGCGTGACAATTACATGTTTGCTTCGAAAAATAGTCTCACACAAAATTTGGGTACTGAAAACTGAGCTGCTAACTGGGACTAAATAGGCATTTAAAGATGCAAACACTACCCCATTTTGTTTTCAGACTATGATCCATCTGATCTACCCATATCATGCCAACAATTGAATGAACGGTTTTAGAGCTTAAATACTAAATCCCTATTAATATTAGGTTGGGGAAAAAGTTTCTTCGCATTTTATATAAAAATACAAAAGGTTTTTTTATAAAGTTTATTTACATTTGACTAAAGTATGTAGGTGCCATTTTGTTGGATTACTTTTTGCCATCTTGTAGGTAGGGATGTGATCCCATTGCTATAACAATTTTGTGGCTTCTGATCAAAAAACTGCGACAAGTGGTTTTGGCAGTCCTCTCGTGATGTTAACCTGACACTGCCTAAGCTAAGGAATTCTGCAGAGGCCGAAACAGGTGAAAATCTGAAGGTGCAAGGTCAGGACTATACGGCGGATGCATTAACACCTCCCAGCCAAACTCTCGTAACTTTTGCTAAGTCGCTAAAGATTTGTGAGGTCTAGCCTTATCATGGTGAAAAACCACACCCCTTCTGTTGGTTAATTCCGGCCGCTTTCTCTCTCTTTTTGCTTTTATCTCATCAGTAGTTCGCAGTACAGTTCAGAATCAACTGAACTGTACTGCCTGCCTGCCTGGCGGTAACAGCTCATAATGAATAATGCCCTTCCAATCCCACCATACACACAGCATCACCTTGTTGCGAGTTAATCCGGGTTTTGCCACAGTCTATGAAGCCTGACTAGTCTTTGACCACGATCTTTTGCGCACGTTCTTGTCGTATGTGATCCACTTTTCATCAAAAATGGTGCGGTTTCATTACGTCGTAATAGTGAATCACAAATGAGTACATGGTTCATTAGGTTTCTTTCAGTGAGCTCATGAGGCACCCAAATATCGAGCTTTTTTGTGTACCCAGCTTTTTTCAAATGCGCCAAAACCTTTTTGTGGTCAATTCCCAGTTCTCCAGCTATATCGTAACTACTAATATGCCGATCTTGCTCCACTTTTTCAAAAATGGCATCAATTTTGTCTGTAATAGGGCGACCAGAGCGACGTGCATCTTTGTTATCAAAATTTCCGGATTGAAGACGCTTAAACCAAATTCGCGCTACTCTCACAGATACTGCATTAGGTCCATAAACATCACAAATTTTTTTCGCGGCTTGTTTTGCATTTTTACCTTTTTTGTAGTAAAATTTTAAAATGTATCGAATTTCTTTATTAGATTCACTCATTTTAACAATAAGAAAAACAAATGAAAATCACACATTTTCCTAATTTGAATTTGGAATAGTCTTCTTTAAACTTAAAACTTTTTAATGATACCAAAACCAGCCAGATACAAATGGTATAGCCAAAGAGATCTTATTACAAGTTCATACATACTATATGCGAAAAGACTTTTTCCCCAACCTATTATTATAAATTCGAAAGTAACTTTGTTTGTCTGTCTGTCTGTCTGTTTCGTTTTTACGGAAAAACTACTGGACCGATTTGGCTGAAACTCAGCATATATATATTTTCGATGCCGAGGATGAACATAGGATATTTTTTATCCCGAAAAATGGGATAGTTTTCGAGATAAAAATATATTTGTCTCCATGTTTGTTATGCTTTTACGAACTACTACTGGGCCGATTTGGCTGAAATTTGGTATATATGTAATTTTAATATCGAGGGTGGACAAAGGATACTTTTATCCCAGATAATGGGATAGATTTTGGGATAAATTTATGTAAAGGTTATCCCAGAAAGTAAGATAGGTTTTTTTTTGTGATTTGCCATTGTGGTTAATTTGGTCGTTTTAATTATATTGGCCATTTTGGCGTTTTTAGTGATTTCGGCCATTTTGGTAAATTTGGCGATTTTGTTCATTTTTGAGATATTTATTATTTTTAGCATATTTGGCACTTTTGGCATTTTTGTCATATTGGCCATTTTTGGCACATTTGTCATTTCGGTCATTTTTGGCATATTTGGCACTTTTGGCATATTTGGCACTCTTGGCACATTTGTCATTTTTAGAATTTTGGTCATTTTTGGATGTTTCGGCTTTTTTTTATCATTTATGTAGTTTGCAGATAGATGGCACGGGGATAGATAAATAAAACTAGAACGGGTTGAAATAGGGGATGAAAGTTTGTAAGGGAGACCAACCATTTTTCAAGTTTAGATGATATAATAATTCATAATCTATAAAAAAAAAAATGCGATAGTAATTCGATCTGTCTGTCTGTTAAGCTTTCACGGAAACGCTACTGGAGTACTGGATTGGATTTGGTGTAATTTTAATACCAAAAATGGACGTAGATCCTTTTCATCCCGCAGATGGGATAGTTTGTGATATAAAATGAAGTGAATCTTCAGGGGACAAATAGTATTGACTTTAAAATTTAACACAATGTAACCTGTGGGTATTAACGCCTGCTCTTTAAACAAGAGGTACGCACTAGAGTTTGACCCGCGGCGTAACCGCGTGATAAACTCTAGTCGCTTATAAATATAAAAAATAGTAAAGAAATTGGCTACAACTTAACCAACTCAATGTTTTACTATGGTTTCGCGCTGCTCGCAAAAGGCGGCGGCGTGTCGTATGAGCACGGCGCACATATCTATAGTTCGACCGCGTTCTATAAATCCACATTAGGCATCTATCAAACTGATTTTAGTAGTTACGTGAACTATCGCTGATGATACAATTAAAAATTGGAATCGATAGAAGCAGTGACACGATTTATGTTTATAGGTTTCGATCAATTTACTGATCACATCACTAATATATAAGAAAAAAAAGTGTTGACAAACATTGGCATCTGTTACGTTTCTAAAGACATAATCTACTTATGGTGTTTTAATTTGATATAAATTATTTTGATACTCTTTAGATAGAAAAGTTGTTTGTCAGAATTTATATGAAACTTCAAATGGAGCTTAGAACAGCTCAACTATAGTTCTTATGCTGATGTTTGGTTTCTCACAGGTGGGCCACCTGGCGATGGAAACGCTGCTTTCGCTGACGTCGAAGCGCGCCGGCGAGTGGTTCAAGGAGGAGCTGCGCGTTCTGGGCGGCGTGGAGCATATCGTGCGCACCATCCGCGACTGCGCCGCGCTGCTGACCGCGCCCGCCGACCGGTGGCCGCCGGCACACCTCCACCTGCTGCGCAAGGCGGACCGCTGTATGCGCGTTTTAGAGAATGTTAGTATGTTAGGGTCAACTATACCACTGTACACTGTCACTTTATTCAGGATATTAAACGTCTCTAAGATCTTTGAATCAATTGACATTATTTATAATTTGTTATATTTCTTAAAATCTAGTTTTGACCATATTATAGGTGACACTTGGTTTCTTTGTCTTCCGTGGTACTGTAAAGTGGCCGAAACACCGGCATAAAAATCAAATAAAATACCGCGCTTAAAACCGTTAAAATGTAGTTTTATTACATACGATATTAGGTCTTTGCTTATGATTTTTTTTTAATTTTTTTAGTAATTTGGATAGCCACTTTAGCTTTACTTATAGCAACGTGTGTGAAGTGACTTCTTCTGGCGCTATATGCAAACTGTCTGGTGATAATACTCCCTCAATACTTGCACTTTCCACTGTACATGACGTTCGCTCTGTCATCCTATATGCACTATACGGGTACAAATAGTTGAATAAACTTTCTCCTGCTGTGATCCTGAAGGACTGCCATATGGGGTTTTTCAAAAAGTGCATAAACAGATTTACGGTTATTAAATGAAATTAAGAGTTTGATAACTCTAAGGATTAAGTTTAGCTGTTAGGTATTTTTGTTTATGTTCAGGTGACGCAACAGAACGAGGACAACCAGATATACCTGGTGCGGCAGTGCGCGGGCGCGGCGGGCACCGTGGCGGGGCTGCTACGCCGATGCTGCGCGGACGCCGTGCGCCACCCCGCGCTACGCGGGCCGCTGCTGGACGCCGCGTTGCCCGCGCTCAAAGTGCTGCTCAACCTGTCGCACACCTTTGGCAACACCGGTAAATTAACTCATTCCATTCTACACAATCCACCAACCTCCATTATTACCACTGGATAGGTTTTTTGTTTATTATCTAATTTATTTAGGGGTATTACCCTAATCATACAATTACACTATATATTTTATGTAATTGTATAATCAATGTTTTCATCATTTTATATATTAAAAGAGCTGCAGCAGAAAGTGGCCGCAACAAAGTGCGATAGAAAACACCCACATCCACCAAATTAATTCCTAGAGCACCCACCAGCCTTACCTGCCGGCTCTAGTCTGGACACATTCCACTACTGGATAGCTTGCTGTCGTTTTATTTTTATGCCTGAGGTGACAGTTCCAATGAACTGAAACGCCACTTAGAGTGTGGCAAATTATAGTAGAAAATAATAGGGGCGCCACTTTCCCAAATTTGTCTAAACTCTAGCAACTCTAATTTTTATGCTGGGGGCCACACCTGCGATAATGTTAAAGAGGTTAATTGTAGCCCAATTAGATCACAAATAACGCATTACACCCATCGCCACATCTGCGTGAAACGGTCTATTATTTTTTTTCAACATAACCTATGTTTATTTTAATAATAATGACTATAATTTTGTAAGCAAGAGCTTTAATATCTTGCGATAATTAACGGAACAATTATTTTATTAAAAGAAGCTAAATGAACCCTTACAAACCCGCCATGTCGGCTGTTCTTTGGTAAATATAAAAATGACTTCTCGTGTGAAACATAGCATTGTTATATCCATATTACTTTTAATGAATTTTAGACTTGGATTAGCGTTAAAATTAAAATATCATAGATAAATTCCCTGTTATATTTTCACTGACCTTGACTACAGTAAAGATAGAACATTGGTAGAAGACAAAAAAAATAGTTCATGTTCTTGACGTTATAGTAAGGTTATACACAAGTTTACAAAAATACTATCCAAAGACCTTTATTTTAATGTTAGTTGGCGTTAAAGCGTATGTTAACAAAACTAAAATGACCAAAATGCCAAAATTACCAGTGCCAAAAATGACCTTAACGCCTAAAATGAAAAATAGCAAAAGTCAAAAGTGCCAGAATGCCAAAAATGACAAAAGTGTCAAATGCCAAAATGACCAAAATGCCAATTGTCAAGTTCCAAAAATGCCCATAATACCTAAAATGAAAAGTGCCAAAAATGACCAAAATACCAATAGTGCCAAAAATGATCATACGGCCTAAAATGAAAAGTGCCAAAAATGACCAAAATGCCAAAATTACTAGTGCCAAAAATAACCATAACGCCTAAAATGAAAAATGCCAAAGTTTACCAAAATGTAAAAAGTGCCAAAATGACAAGTGTCAAATGCCAAAAAGCCATGTGTCAAGTTCCAAAAATGCCCATAATACCTCAAATGAAAAGTGCCAAAAATGACCAAAATGCCAAAAGTGCCAAGAATGATCATAATGACAAAGTGTCAATTGCCAAAAATTACCAAAAGGACAAAAATGTCTAAAGTGTCAAGTGCCAAAAATTACAAAACTGCCAAGAGCCAAAAATGACCACGTCACTTTTGTTATTTTAGTAAAATCAATGGCAAAGGCGTTGGGATCACCAACAGCAAGAATAGAATAATTCTTTTAGTTTAATTGTGTTTTATCATTAAGAAGCTTAAAACATGAATAAAACCATTAAAACTAATGTGCGGAAGTTATCGTTAGCATTATTTCCAAATTCAAATAAGCAACAGGAGAAAGACATTGTATTTTCAAGGAAAAACAAAGTTGTTAAAACTTTATTAATATGCCATATACTATATTAATCTATATATCGCTACGTAATGATGTTACTGAAAGAAGAAAGAATTTCATCAATAAGTATCCAATTTTTCTTAAAGATTTATTTTATATTAGAAGGCATTTTTTCAATCGTCATTTCAAAGTTATAAAATAAAATACAACATGAATAAATTAAAAATTACAGTTGCTTGAATAAAACAGTAGACTACTTTTACTTTTACACTCATTCAGGTAATAAATTATTCAAGATAACTTTTATCTGTTAATCGAAAAATCGGCCCATAGCCTTATTTACTAAATGAATAAGTAAGATATTCACTTTTAAAGTTGTAACATATGCCTCTTCTAACTTTTGAACTAGAGGTGATAAATTCAAGAGCTTTTCAAGTTCACTTATTTAGTGTTCTATAGCCAAACGATAAAAACCTATGCATAACTTTCACTGTTTATAACCACATACCAGGCCACACAGAAAGTATTGCGAAAAAAGTTTCCATGTATGAGAGACTGGCCAGTTATAATCTATTTTGAAAATATGATTATTAATAACTAAAAATAGGTATGTCCCAATTTTAAAATTTCCCCCCCCACATTTTTTTTATGCTAATTTAAATTATCGTGTCTCACTGAAAAATGGATCTGCGCCGGGAACATTTTCGCGCTATGATTTTTTACGATTTCAAATGTCGCCTGAAACCGTACGGATCGTACGATAGACTTCAAATGGTTTTCATGGATGAAGGCCCTTCTAAGACAACCGTGTAGCATTGGTACAACGAATTACAGCATGGTCGACTAACTTTGGGGGATGAAGAAAAAAGTGGTCGTCCTTTGACGGCTGTTACGGAAGAAAACGTGCTAGCCGTGAAAAATTTAATTCAAAACAATAGGCGAGTTACGTACCAAGAGATTCAGCACGTACTGCAGATTGGATCGAGAAGCCTTCACGACATGCTACACGTACATCTTCGCGTGAGGAGGATATTTTTACGCTGGGTGCCGCACAACCTCACCGATGCTCAAAAGCAGGCCCGGGTGGAATGGTGCCGTGATATGATGAACAAATTTGAAGCAGGCTCGTCTCGCCGTGTTTACGACATCATTACAGGTGATAAGTCCTGGATTTATCCAATTCGATCCAGAAACCAAGCGCCAGTCGACGGTTTGGGTGTTTCAAAACGAATCAACGCCTACCAAAGTGAAGTGATCTAGAAGCGGGGGGGGAAGATTTTGATCGCGAGTTTTTTCAATTTGACTAGCTACTTGGTGTCAATTCCTTTAAAGAACCAAAGAAGCATCAACATCAAAGCTGAATGGTATACTACCAAATGCTTGGCAGAAGTTTTCTCTGTTGTGAGCAAAAAGCGACCAAACCAAAGACTCCGCGGGCTACTGCTCTACCACGACAAAGCGCCCGCCCATACCGCGCTCAAAACGAGGGATAAAGTGTTTCGAAAACTGGTTCAGACGCATAAAACTTTGTATAGAGGCTGGTGGAGAGTACTTTGAATTGTCGCAAAACTTTCTGAGGGTCCCACGGTCCCAATTGGTCAATTTTTTTTGATAATGTTGATTTTCTCATGTAATATGGGTCCAAATAAATCAATTTTTGGGGATTTAATTACTTAAACTCAATCTTCTGATTGCAGCCTCGAAAGAAAACTATACATAATAATACGAACTTCACTATATTACAGCTTCAATAGGTGCCCAAGTTGTTGGTGAACAGCCATCTGTGATGGAGATATGTCTGGTCATACTCAACAACCAAGGGAACTTTATACCTGACAACAGAAACTTTGAATTCAGTGTTTGCGTGAGTATTGTTTTTATTTAAAAAAGAAATCTTCCATTCTTTGTACTGATATCAAATAATTTTAGGTCAAGCTTCATTATCTTGAAACTTCCTGTAGTATTTAGATAAATAGTTGATAATTTCCACACAATACTTGCCAAAAAAAAACGAACAATATTATACAGGTTTTGTTAATTTTTAACCAGCCTCTGTGGCTGAGTTAGCTAAGTTTTTGCCGGCCGATATCTCAATGGAACACAAAGGTTCCGGGTTCGATTCTTGGCATCGTAAATTTCGCAAACGAACTTTCCGTTATTTACTACGGTCTGGGATCGGCCCCAATTTGCTTAGCTTGGGAATATACAATGTTTATGCGTGTACAGACACACAGACCATCCTCTTGGCCGATGTTATAAAAATAAAAGTGCTCAGCAAACCTTTCAAGCTGATTGGGTTATTTTTTTTTAAACAGACACTATTACTGCTAATAAACCTAGTCCAAAATAATGAGGCGAATACACAAAGACTATTAAACCTGCGAATTCGGGTCGATAATGAAGATGAAGTCATATCCAGAAGTGTGGCTGCATTGGATTTGATTGTGGACTTGTTCTATAAACGGGAAGACCTCGCCAGGTACGAATGATATTTATAATTTGAATATAACAAATAAATTTGTTTAATAGTAGATAGTGAAAAATATTTATTATGAACTTTTTGCTGATTCTTGTTTTCTGTGCAAAATAAAAAAATAAACTTATGACAAATATTTTATAGGGTCCGCGCCACAAAATAACTCCTTTAATACTGCCAGAGTAATTATTGTCTAATCCGTAAATCTATGTAGGTAATAACAGAATAATAAATACAAAATATTCCATAATTAAAGCTGTAAATTTATTTCCTGGCTACTTTACGAACCAAATTCTATCAAATAACAGAGCTGCCATTGTAGTTCCTTTTCCGTGGGGAATTGAAATTTGTGGCGCGGTCTCTAAAATGTGGTGGTGATAGTCTTCAATATAGTTCAGTCATTTTGGCCCACTTGCACGCATAGTCAAGTTGAGATTAAACTTCACTAACCCAGTGTTAGCGACTTAACCTATCCACATTGGTGGGTTAAATATTTAGAAGTTAAAGCCCTAGGCTTACTTCTAACTTTTGATGGCGCAAGATAAATTGTTTATTTAACCCTGTGTTAGCAGTTAACTCCAAGTTAGTTGAGCTAACCCAGGAATGTGTAAGTGGGCCTTAGAGAAATAATTTGGTTTCTAATATAGAATAAGGTTTCATTGATTCATGAAAATTATAATGACAATGGGATATTTGGACATTGCAGACGGGCGGAAGAGAATACAGATGCCCTTTTAGATGGTGAAAAGGAAAAGGACGACGAAAAAGATAAGAAAAAACAATCTCAGGATGATATTGATGAAACTGTTGCAAAGTGTAAGTCTATATTCTAATTTGGAAGAAATTGAATAATTTATAGTTGCCTTAGCATTGCTAAAGTTGTATCCACTAATTACATAATTTATTAGCATATTGATTTAACTCTGCCCGCTACTTGGTTAGTGCGGCATTTGGATTTAAGTTTAGTCCGCGGGTCAAACTCTATTGCGTCCTCTTGTCTAAACAGCAGGCGTTAATACAGGTTACAGTGTATTATATTTTTATGTTGGTGATATTTGCCCCCGGACGATTTACTTCATTTTATATCGCAAACTATCCCATCTCCCAGCATGAAAAGTATTTATGTCCATTTTCGGTATTAAAAATACATTTAAACAAAATTACAGCAAAACCGATCCAGAAGAACTGCTACTAGTTTTTCCGTGAAAGTTTAGCAGATGACAAATCGAGTTATTATCACATTTTTTAATAGATGAATGAGAAATGATTAGTCTCCCATACAAACTTTTAACCCCTATTTCAACCCGTTTTAGTTTTATTTATCTATCTCTCTGTAAACTACATAAATGACAAAAATTACCAAAATGACGAAAATGGCAAGTCACAAAAAAACAAAACCTATCCTACTTTCTGGGACTACTACATAAATCTATCCCACTATCCGGGATGAAATGTATCCCTTGTCCACCCTTAGTATTAAAATTACATAAACCAAATTTCAGCCAAATTGGTATAATAAATAATAAAAGTATCCTATGTTTATCCTCACATCAAAAATAAATAAATATATATATATATATATACTGAGTCTCAATCAAATTGGTCCAGTAGTTTTTCCGTGAAAGAGCAACAGACAGAGTTACTTTCGCATGTATAATATTAATAGGCATTATGCACAGAGAGCGGTGAAATGAAAGTGGTTTTAACGTTGACAGTGCTGGCGCGCGCGGGCACGCACATGGAGCACAGCATGGTGGGCGCGTACGCGGCGCTGCTGCTGGGCCACATGGCGGTGCTGTCGGCGCCCATCCACGGCGCGCTGCGCGCCCGCGTGCCCGCCTACGCGCCGCTCCTGCCCACGCTCAGGAAGTACTACGCGTTCCTGTCGCTCACCGCCAGCGTAAGTGTCGCACTCGACTAGAGGGATGGTAGTTGTAGGGTAACTATATGATTGTTGACACCCAATGATTGGTCCCGTATTTTTTTTTCAAAACATGAAGCAATTTTTCACTTTTAGCCGTAAAATTCAAATTCAGATTTAAAAGTATTTATTCAAAATAAGTTACACTGGAGAAACACATTTTGAAGGTTATACATACATATAAGTTAAAATTTAATTTTACTTCCCAGTCTATGTACACCGATTCGCAACGTATTGTTGCTGTTAAGGAAAAGAAGCTAGTAATACATTTTATTTTATTTGGGGGGTTAACAGCTGTAGTCTTACAAACTAACGTTACAGAGATAGCTAAAGAACTGCTATTCATAAACCTTCACAGGTGACAGGGAAATAAAAATATATATATAATATATTATAATAAGAGTCACCGTCTGATCATTTTTCTGTTCCCCGGACATTGCGACGGGCAGACGCCATAGTCCCAGAACCCTAGTTCCACTAGCGGCTAATCCCAGTAATCCGGTACCTTTTATTCTCATTTTCTACAATAGTTCTACACTGACCGGGGCTTGTCCTTGGGTGAGTTTTTATATGATGTAGACAGAGATAATTGCCGGTCAGTGTTATGCCACATTTAGTCAAGGGGCCTCTATGTGTTGGCATTCCCATAGCCCCACGCAAGCCCTCCCTCCATAAGTCGGTGCCAATTTTATGGCCCGTGGTCTTTGAGACATAATTGTATGGGAACAAAATAAAAAGTACTAACATTTTTTTAATATCTAATCAAGTCTGGAGCGAAGAGGACTAATAATACGAAAAAATCGAAAGTGTCCGAGTTATAGGACAGTTAATAAAAAACTGAAATCAGTTTACAATGAATATTAAAAATAAAAGTTCTCCATAATAAAAATAATCTTAATTAAACAACTCTTATGCTATTCACTCGCCGGGGGTGGTGGTGGTCTTACCAGCGAAAAGCCATCAGCAGTTTGGCGTTGTTATGATTCGGCCATAGATTGATATGTTATTTATGGGCTTGGCCGAGCGAATTCATAAATATCTTAAAGAAATAGACTGGGTGTCAATCATTAGGTAGGGTGCCAAGAATGGTATGTTTTACCCTATACACTTAGGGTAAACTAGTACTGGAAAATAGAACATTTTATTCAAAAACAACCCTTTCCCTTGGTTTGCCCTTTAACATTCCTTCACAGAAATTGATCTTGACAAGCTACACTATGATTTGATGTAATAATAGAGGTGTGTTTATTTTTCAAAATCAGCTGAATCGATTCCTGCCAAGGGCAATTGATGTTTCAAAAATCTAATGATACTAATTTAGTTTTTGTTAAAATCGGCCTTCAAATCCTCTTTGAAAGTTTTTCGCTATTTCGTATATAGTTTGGGATTTGACCCTGAAGGCCCACTTGATAAATTTACCTGTATAAAAAAAACCTTTCTTGATAAATTATCTAACCGATGGTGAAATCCGCTTAAAAGTCGGTTGGGTAGTTTAGGAGGAGTTGGTGGATATACAGACAGACGCAGAAAGCGAATTCGTTTTATACTATGGAAAGATTTCAAACTTACTACAAATTCAAGTAAAATAAAATATGCATTTTCAGGCTGAAGCAGCTATAGTGGCGCACGTGAAAGCAACACAACGAATTATCGAATTCATGGAGACGAGCGATAAGGAAGAGGTGAATCACATTTTTTTATTTCTCGTTGAACTTTTGTATTGCACTTGTTACTTATTACAGAAATTAACAAATTTTTGTGATAGATAGTTCAAGAAATTGTTTTGCGAAAAATTTGATATTTTTCACAAAAATACTCAAGTATTGTTATTTTTAAGAGGCTACCGTAATACGATTTCACTCTTTCGTTCGCGCCTTAACAACATTTTTAAGATATAAATTAATAAATTTTACTTACGACTAATCAATAATCACCCAAATCTTAACAAAATCACGAATGTTTCACAAAAATATCATTTCGATTCCGACAAAAAAAAGATGATTTTTGATATATAGAAATGTATATTAAAGCAGGCCTGTAAATCGCTTATAATTTTTTTGTTAAGATTTGTGTGATATATTAGGTTGGGGAAAAAGTTTCTTCGCATTTTATATAAAAATTCAAAAGGTTTTTTTATAAAGTTTATTTACATTTGACTAAAGTATGTAGTTGCCATTTTGTTGGATAACTTTTTGCCATCTTGTAGGTAGGGATGTGATCCCATTGCTATAAAAATTTTGGGGCTTCTGATCAAAAAACTGCGACAAGTGGTTTTAGCAGTCCTCTCGTGATGTTAACCTGACACTGCCTAAGGAATTCTGCAGAGACCGAAACAGGTGAGAATCTGAAGGTGCAAGGTCAGGACTATACGGCGGATGCATTAACACCTCCCAGCCAAACTCTCGTAATTTTTGCTGAGTGGCTAAACATGTGTGAAGTCTAGCGTTATCATGGTGAAAAACCACACCCCTTCTGTTGTTTAATTCTGACCGCTTTCTCTCAACTTTTTGCTTTAATCTCATCAGTAGTTCGCAGTACAGTTCAGAATCGATGGTCCTGTCTGACGGTAACAGCTCATAATGAATAATGCCCTTCCAATCCCACCATACACACAGCATCACCTTGCTGCGAGTTAACCCGGGTTTCGCCACAGTCAGTGAAGCCTGAACGGCCTTTGACCACGATGTTTTTCGCACGTTCTTGTCGTACGTGATCCACTTTTCATCACCAGTTATCAGCTACTTCAAAAATGGTTCGGTCTCATTACGTCGTAATAAAGAATCACAAATGAGTACACGGTTCATTAGGTTTCTTTCAGTGAGCTCATGAGGCACCCAAATATCGAGCTTTTTTGTGTACCCAGCTTTTTTCAAAGGCGCCATAACCGTTTTGTGGTCAATTCCCAATTCTTCAGCTACACCGTAACTACTAATATGCCGATCTTGCTTCAGTTTTTCAAAAATGGCATTAATTTTGTCCGTAACAGAGCGACCAGAGCGACGTGCATCTTTGATATCAAAATTTCCGGATTGAAAACGCTTAAAACAAATTTGCGCTACTCTCACAGATACTGCATTAGGTCCATAAACATTACAATTTTTTTTCGCGGCTTGTGTTGCATTTTTACCTTTTTTGTAGTAAAATTTTAAAATGTATCGAATTTCTTCATTAGATTCACTCATTTTAACAATAAGAAAAACAAATGAAAATCACACATTTTCCTAATTTGAATTTGGAATTGTCTTCTTTAAAATTAAAACTTTTTTATAATACCAAAACCAGCCAGATACAAATGGTATAGCCAAAGAGATCTTATTACAAGTTCATACATACTATATGCGAAAAGACTTTTTCCCCAACCTATTATATAGATTTGTCGTAGGTAAATTTGTCAATTTATATCTTCAAAAATGTGGTAATGCGCAAGCGAGATAGCGAACTCCAGTTAGGTAGCGTCTTAAACGTTTCGTATGCCAGAACATTGATTTGCTCGCCACCATTTGAGTCATATGCGGGTGTGTCCGCGTCGACTTGGGTGACGGCGGCGTAGAGCAATGGTGCTTTTGTATGTTTAGCGTGGGTTGCTTGTTGGTTATGAAGTGATCAATCTCCAAATTTAATTATTATCAATGCATTTATTTTGGTTATAATTAGGTTTACAAAATAATAAAATATTCGCATCGAATTATGTGGTGTGTGTAATAGATCTTTTTTTATTTGATTTTTTATTGTATGAGTTCAGCACAGGCAGACGGCCCACCTGATGGAAATCGGTTATCATAGCATATGAACACCTGTAGCACCAAAGGAGCTAACAATGTGCTGCTACTCTCTAAATGGAGACTGGTACCTGGCCACTAGTGCCGAAACACAATTCAAGGTTGTTATGGCGGCGTACACAAGACCGGGGGTGGTAGCCATCCAGATGGAGAAATACCACCTGGCTGTGGGTTGTTTTGCCATCTCTTAAGACAGGCCGCCCGGCCGTAGGAAATTGTTTTCTTCCTCCGTTCCCGCACGGCATAAATGCATGTAATAAATGTGCGATTGATAAAATCTACTCGAAAAACTCGCTATTTTACTACGGGAAGCTATTATAGCTTCAAAACGCCGGAAACGGCGAGTGAATTAATATAAGAATGTGTTACGAACGTAGGGCCAGCAGACGGAGCAGTCGCACCCGCAGCCGCACTCGCACGCGCAACCGCAGGCGCAGGCGGCCGCGCCGTACACGGCGGCGTACTCGCAGCCGATGTACCGCACGTCGCCGTCGGACGTGCCGCAGGACATGTCCCTCACCAACCTCAACTACGGCCTCAACGCGTGCAACTACACCGCGCCCCCCAGAGGCCACGGCCACGGCTCTATGGGCATTGACGGGTACCATTGACTCGCGTCACGTCGACGCGTCGACCCATCGCCTACGACTTATCCGTAAGCGAGTTTATTTTTGTGAGATCCATAGATAATCCGCAGTACAGATATTCGAACATCGTTACTTATTTACCTTAACAGTTCTTGTTCTATCCGAGGTGTACACTTTTGAAATGGGACTTGGATCCCGGCCAGAAGGCATGCATCACTTGGGCAATTTTCTGACCGAATTTTTATATTGTTACACTCGGGGCAGTCTTTACAAAGGGATGCAAGGGGTGCGTGTCACCTGGGTGCAGGAACCTAAGTGACGCAAACCGATTGACTTCAACAAAAATAGTCGTTAAAATATATCATGATTTTTCAAAATCTGATTCTGACTTAAGAACACGGACGGACATGACGAATGCTTAAGGATTCTGAGAAATAACTAGAAATCCTTAGAAATTAAATGCATTTTTTTTATTGTTGGTATGGGGAGTCCAAACTGATTTTCGCACTCCGTCACCCAATACGCTTAAGACGGCTCTGGTTACAATTACGATATCATGATAGGTGAAGTAAAACATTAATACAAATTTATTTATTTGAAGACAACACAGTCCAATACATATTAATTAAACATACAATAATGTTATTAGTATTTTTTTCCTTATGTCTATGTTAGTAATTAATGACTAGGTTATAATCCTTCTTAATAAAGGACCAAATCAGTGGGCAGTCAAATTTATCAGCTATTCCCTTCAGGATGCTGTTGCTGCTAACGACTTAACGTACGTCGCTGTTTTTTTATGCCATAAAGCATCAAATCATCATGTGTGCTTCGGCGAACATAGACAACGTACTACAGAAACGCGGTCACCTCAACAGCACCGTGAGGAAATTATTGTATTGGACTCGTAGGGCATTGTAAGCTCTTTGGGTAATGAAACCTGACATCTATATAGCCGACGTATATCACACCCGCTAAATCGTGGCGGGTATATTTTGATGGCCTCTGTAGTTGAGTTGGCTGACCTCACTACAATGCAGAGGCTCTGGGTTTGACTCCTATTATGGTAAATTTTCTAAACAAACTTTCTGTTATTTACTATGATCTATATGGAATTGGCTGCAGAGTGATCCTTTGCATATTACCCATAACAGAAGCGTAACTTGCTTATATGGTCTGTTCTCCTTAAAATGAAAAACCCGAACCCAGCAGTGGAACGTTTATGAGCTGCTGTTTTATTTATATTTTATTTCTCCAGAGCAGTGAATGTCCCTCGCCAACTTCTACGACGGCCTCAATGCCTACAAATACCCTTCGGGCATCGACGGATACCATTGACTCCATCCAACGCATTTCCATGGCTAGACCATACAAGTAGATTACTAGGAATAACACCACAGTAAAAACTTAGCTTTAAAAACATCTAAATCCCATATTTAATTTTCTAAATATTAAATATATTTCTATTATAGAATTTCAAACAACATTATAGCATTCAAAAAATGGCCAGTTTAAGGCCAAGTAACATGATAAGGTCCTTTAACCTTAAGTCTGATTTGCACTTGCTTTAGTTAAGTACGTAAGTAATTGCATAAGCCAGTATTGTTGCTTGGACAGTCATTTACTTAAACGAAAACTTATTAAATAATAGCAGCCCATAAATGTCCCACTGCTGGGCTCGGGCCTCCCACTATAGGGGAACGGACAATATACCTGCCACGCTTGTCCAAGGCGGCTTGGCAGGTAAAACTTATTACTTTACTGGAAAATTTCAGTCCAAATAATAAGGATTTATTTGCAAGTCAAGTACTGAACTAATTCAGATATAAATCAGGCTTTACATACATAAAATTAAGATGAATCCTAATGATGGCATCTAGCAAATAAGATGGAACCAATCATCCTGGCAGGTCAGGCAGAAGAATACTAACATTTTTATTCCTAGTATTCTACACAAACACTAGGTTCATATTTGATTGTATTGAGTATATTGATAAAGAAATTAATAAAATATATAGCCACAAAACACAGTTAACAATAACTTGTATTAAGTATATGGCCTCCCCGTTTAGCGACTGATGGCTGAGTAATACCAGGGCGCCAATTCTTCTACTGCAATATCGACAGACTGATCGACTACAGGCGTCATAATCATTACTTTTGTGTGAAAAAAACAACTATTATAACACCAGTGGTCGACCATTCTGACGATATTGCATTAGCAAAATTAGGGCTCTGGTCTTGAAAGAAAAACCGCCTATTGCCCAGTCGTCTATTACGTCTAAATGTAGCGTAGACTATGCCACATTTACTTTGAAATTGGTAACTAAAAGACTACACAAAGTTTTTCTCTATGTTTTTTGGCTATAATTCGTTTCTATACAATCATTGACGTCAATGTGTAATTAAACGGCCTCTGCAGAATATATAATAGTAATTGTAAATCATATTTGGTTCTTGGTAGTTGTATTGGGTTGTAATAAAACCTCCAGCTAATTTAACACACAAGTTAAAATAAAAATTATTTGCTGTATTGTTTCAAATCAAAATAATCAGAAAAGTAGGGGTAATATACTTAAAATTTATGAAATAATGTTATACGTTGTGGTTAAAAACCAGCAACATATAAATGATTTATTTAAATCTCGGGATGAACAAATAAATTGGTGATTTTAACCTCTCTATGTCCATCTTCTTTTGGAATCCGTACAGGTGATTCTTTGCGTAGTGCAGTGATTGCCAACCTTTTCTGAACCATCGGTCCCCGAACAAAAATGTCATCGCCCCCAGTGTATAATAGTAAATTTGGTTTTTTTATTGCATGAGTTCAGCAGACAGGCAAACTTTATAGAAACTAATTGTATGCCTCTGCTTGACTTATGCTATGTCAAACTACATATTTACAGACAATTATTTCATTTCGCTTCTACCTCAAAAGAATAAACTACGCTTCACCGTCACGCGCCTACTGTGTGGTGATAATCACCCTTTTTAGGGGTCCTGTAAGTGTAGCGAATCAATTACCAAAATTTTAAAGGATGTTTCACAATTGTTACTCATACTAGTTTATAGGAAAAAGGCTAGCAATTTTATTACAACCTGCATGTACTATGGAACTAAATAAACTTTATTGCACATTCTAGTCAGCAGCAGATGGCCTCGCAATAAACGCTTTTTTAAACAAAATTAGGTGTTGCGCGCAACCTGCTGCTAATCTGAAATGGCTGTAAAGCTTGACATACATGTACTTGTATATTATAATATCTTTACAAAAGGTTTAAACTGGGTTGTTTTTATTGTAGCCTTGGACGAAATTATAGTGTTTAATTTGACGTTTTAGTATATTTATTAGTGGTCAAAAGGACTTGTTTTCCTTTTAATTGTATTTGAGAGAGGTGACATTTTGAGCAATAAGAACTTTAAAAAGAATCCGACGGACCTGTGTTTCAACTAGAAGACGATGTAGTGCTTAATGTTACAATTTTATACAGGGAGTGAAATGCCTACGTTGTGCGCAAAATTTGCAACAATTTTTGATATATTTCAGTAAATTTAAAGAATTGAAGGCTTTATTAACCTTATTACATTAACTACAGAAGATTGTGTGCCTCAAAGTTGTCTGGTATCTATAAGATAAATTTCATAAATTTCAGCTGGCGTAGCATGTTCCAAAATACTATAAAAGTTCTTGCAAAATGATGCAATCAATCCTTTAAATTATTTTTGCAGTGTATCAAAAATATATTGAGATTATTAGAAATTATTATTGCAGATTACGTATAAAAGAGTGACTTTTTTTACTCAGAACAAGATTTAGTCTAGTTTAAATACATGTTGATCGGATCCTCTTACTGGGAAACACGTAAATACAGGTGAAGGTACTATATAATATCAACACCTTGCAGCTTAGAATACCTGCTGTCTAGAGTAGATTGGCGGGTTTCATACATGGGTTATCTCGACGTGCTAGTTTTTTCGTCGAGGTGCTACATTATTAGTAAGGCAGTAGTAGGTTTGCACTATATTATAGTAATTTTTTTAACTAAACATTTTAATCACTAATTTTTAGTTAAAAAAATCGTCTCTTTGTAATAATATATCTTCCTCTTACAAATTGTAAATACAATTCAGACTGTTGACGTGATATATGTGTTGACATCGATATGGGTTATGAAGTCTTAATAAAATTGAGATATTTCGAGTTTAAGCCAACAAAATGGCAATATTAAAGTGCAAAAATAGGTTAGGTTAATGTATAAATAAATAGATATATGTATTCTTTCATGTGAATATTGTGTATGCACTTTTTGTATGATACCGTTGTGACAGGATTACAAATTTTTTAGAGTAAAGTTTTATTGAGGCACAATTCTTTATTGTAAATAAATTTTATAGCTAGAGTAATAATAGTTTCTTTGTTGAAAGAATTAGTCTAGATGCAGTTAGTGTTGTATGAATACATGAGTTTAGGGCGTCGTCGATATATCAGATTATATTTGTAAAATTCGTAAGGAATCAAACAATGTACAAAAAATTATTAGATGACGAGAGAATCCGTGCTTAGATAAAAAAGAGCAATAGTTAGTGTTGATTATCAGTGGTCAGAATTTGTGAAACTAATTTACTTAAAGTAAAATAAAATATAATGTAGTGTAAAAACACCAAAATTTATTTGATTTGTTATTTTTAATCATTCAAAAAGCTGTATGTACCTAAGAATCATTTTAAATGGTGAATTTGATGAATGAACAGAAAAAAATACACATATAAAACAGTTTC
Source organism: Dendrolimus houi (assembly GCA_039645545.1). Taxonomy (NCBI): domain Eukaryota; kingdom Metazoa; phylum Arthropoda; class Insecta; order Lepidoptera; family Lasiocampidae; genus Dendrolimus; species Dendrolimus houi. The sequence goes on along the minus strand of CM077125.1, from coordinate 14,223,282 downwards.
CATTTCAATATCTTGAGCTTATATGTTAATATACAATTAATCGGCTCTACGTATAATTTATATTTTATATAGTTACAGTAAAATGGTTCTCAGAAGTACGAATCGTAATAAAGTAAGAGCAATAAAGCTTTTCTGTTTCGTGGAGCCCTTGTTATTGTCGATTTTGAATAAACCTGCTTACCTTACTACTGATGGTTAGCGAATTCATTAGTCTTAATTGTTATTTTGACTGCTGGTATAAACTCTAATTAAATTCTCTGGCATGTCGTAGTCTATCCCGGGGGTCAGTATGGTCCACTTTGAGTATCAGAGCAATTTACGCGGTTTCGCTCGCTCAAAGGAATCCGTACCCGCGGAATCTAACCCCTTGCTTACATTATGCCCACTTCTACGGCAGCAAGCAGGAAATTGGCGAGGAAAGTGGCAGCGCGAGTATCAAATGTTCAAACAAGTTTCATTTACATACTCGTGTTACTTATTTCCCTCGCCACTTTTTTGATAATGCAGTGGAAACGGACCTTAATGTAAACATGGAATGACATATTTTGGAAAAATAAGTGTAGTAACACCAACTTAATATGTCGACAAGAGAAGTGAAAGTACAGATTCAGTTCTATGCTCTTTTATAAAATAACAACTTACGCAATATGGAGACGTATTATGGAGAGAACTCTGTGTGAATCGTCGATTCTGCAAGCAGCCGACGATATACTAATAGGCAAAATTTGAATAAGCTTTTCAGGATTCTGAAATTAGCGTACGTGATACGTTCACCCCTACAACCCCCGGTAAAGCTGTGAGGTCATTTTGAACAACAGTAGTCCAATAAAATATAAATAAAGCCATGTAAAAGTTCAAAGTTACACGTTAACTTAAGGATGAATGAAATTTTGGTGGTTTTAACAGTGTTATGTTGTGTAGACTGTTCATCTTTAAGTAAATTAGATCTGCCTTTCTGATCATTATTGATTATATAATCGATACATTAGGCAGCAATTTTATTGTGGATTTTATCGATTTCAAGACTTCAGGGCTCTTGCATGGTACGATATGCATTATTAGCGTGATTAAACAAAACGGTCGCTTATTGACATGAACAGATAGGAATGCACTATTGTGAATGATTGTTTTCGGTTGATCAAGTACACCTTGCTAGCAAATATTTTCATACTCAATAAGACAGGGATGGTGAACCAACTGCACAAGTGCCATTAATGGCACGCGACTAGCTATATATTTATTTTTTAGTATTGAGTCAATTGCGATACTTCTTCCTAACCATTAGTTTCGTTAGTATCATCGCCTAAATTAAATAGGGACAGACAGTTTGAAATAAATTCTAAATCAGTGCTCCTATGAAATATATTTAAAAATACTTTTAAAACAATTCACGAATTAATTAAAAAAGAAAATAATTTTCATTAATGTTTAAACAATAGCAAATACACTATTTGAGTTGTTAAAGATATGACGTCACAACTTCTACGTTCATGCGAAATCAAGGAGGCAGCAGCGTTTTTGAAGATGATAAAAGGTATCTCTGTTGATTCAACTGTGAATTATTCTACTGTGGCGAGATTTGAGTAGATCGCTATTATTCGTGATCTGCTGCATTCCGCACTAAAAATGGCCGTTAGTAAGCGATTACTGCAAAAGAAACCGCCGTAGGTCAACGAACGAAGAAACGAACATTTGGAGAGGTGTGCAATAAATTTTGGATCGGAGTGTATTTGATTGTCGTATAATCCATTAACTGATACTTACGCTACAATATCATATACTAATATATGGGTTGATATTATTCAATAATAATACCAGCACATGGTGCTCAGGTCTCACCCCTTTCCATTTAAGCACAAGTAAGCTTGCCTTGGCGTCGCGCATTGGTGGGTTTCACATAAATACTGGTCATTTTTGTGTATAGGCTTCCATGCGATGTTATCCGTTATCGTTTGTATCTACCTGGTTATTGCAACAATATGTAAATTAAACATAACAAATAAAAAACCCGCGTTTAAAAGTAATATGCAAATGATTTAGCTTAGTTAACACGGTTTTGTGATTATAAGTATGGGGTATAAATTAAAAATATTTGTAGCAACAAGGCCTGTAGTGGTTTACGCATTCGCGTTTTAAAGGACGCGGGCTCAAATCCTGGCCAGAAAGCATGCACCATTTAGATTGTTTTCTGACCTAATGAGCGTATTATTTTACCACATGTGGACGATAAAGCAAAACATCGTGATGAAACCTAATGTATCAAACCGATTGCACGTGTGTGCAATCCGCCTTGCACACACGTGGAGGGTATATTGTCCGTTCCTCCTTAAAAATCGTAGGGTCTGAGCCCAGCAGTGGGACATTTATGGGCTATTATTATGGGCACGTAGGTTCGCCACCCCTGCCATAGAATACGTGAGCCCTGGTCACAACCAGACTGACTGTCCATTAGAGATTTTTTGATGACACTTAGGATATAAAGTAATGATACGAAGAATATATAAGGCACTTGGACTACTTAAATTCAATTAATTTTGCACGTTTCGGATATTTTTCTACGAAATTGAAATATCTAAAATTAGTAAGTTTATTTTTAAATTATCGATTAATATGTATTTTATGATATTTGCCAAATTAAGAATGCCTACTACCTATATTGGGGTTTTTGAACCTTAACAATTGAGTTACTAAAACGTATGAAAATTAGCACGCAGTTCCGATTCAAATATAAAACTTGTGAAATGGTACAGAAAATAATAGTAAGTAATTCTGGTTCAATATTCAATTCAAATGACATAATATAATTAATTCAACTTTTAAAACTTTCTACTTAGAATATAAAAATATACATTTTACTATGCTTTTTGTATGTGGAAAACACACTTTCTTGCACCACTCTGTTCTGTGTGTCTCGATATTAAAATTTTCCGTTACGTTAAGCTTTTGTCTCCTTTCACAAGTCAACGCAGTTAGAAGTGTTTTCCTTGCATACGTTACTGTTTTGACATCACTTGTCCTTTTTCGTTGAGACAAAGCAAAAAACGCGATGCAAAGCTAGTCATCAACTGGGGCTTGAAAATCTACTGGCCAGTTCTGTTATTCATTTTTACAAATTTTAAATACTTTTGAAAATCAATCTGCACGCCAAAGTTACTATATAGCTATATATACTAGCTAACTCGCCACTCTAATTATCAATCATTTTTACCTTGTTGAAAATCTCTTCAAACAGTTAAAGGGGAGGTAATTCAAGAATTCGGCTTTTGTGTAACTATATACCTGGCGGACGCGCGGTTCTGAAGTTTCGGCTAAATACGCTGGCGGTGTTTTTAAGGTAACCTTAGAGACATCAGCGGAAATTTCGATGCATTCGGATAAGCGCCGAATTTTCAGCGCCGTACGTTCCACAGGGGTGTCGTCAGGCTTAGTCGCAGAAATATTTGTAAACTGCCTAATAACTACAAGATGATGGGCGTTTTGGTACCCTTGTCCAATCAAGATGACTCGTATATCGTTGGATAGCTTTTTTAAAGAGAACAAAAAAATACTATGTCGACAAACCCGTATATATTGTCAGTTTTGAAATATACCTTGCAGAAAAATGGATTTTTAGCTCAAGATAAAATTAAAAATCATATCTCCAGTTTAGCTTGACCGATTATGATTTTTGCGCAGAGTTTAAGCTAAAAAAACTATTTATCGATGAAAATCACACCAAAATTAATTCAGTACTTTTAAAGTTATGTTTGACCTATCTAATAAACAAAAAAATACAAATATACAACAGGTGATGTTGATGCCTTATATTCAAGCAAAAGATTTTTATTATTATTATTATTTTTAAACCTGAGTGTAGAAGCTCACAAGCAGCGCGGGGGCCGGGCATGCTGAGGCGCTTTATTAATAAATAATTATAGTATTATTAATTATATACTATTATTTATTAATAATAAATTATAATACTATTCCAAAATAGAGAAAACTGTCACAGACTGAAATACTTTAATGGAAAGTGACAAACAAACTCATCCAAAATAGTAACTTTCGAGGTAGGATTACTCCGATTGGACAGTGAACCGAGAGCGCCACGGTTTTCCTTATTCTACAAAAAAATACCTTTCCAATAATATATCATGCATTTCGATTGGTTCCGATACCAGATTCCGTACATTTGTGTCCATCATCTTTTGAAATATCATCCAATATGCGTTATTATTATTACAATTATCAATATATAGTTTTTTTGCAGATAGGTTCAGTTATAATGGTGATTACTGGGACTGTCTGAGAAAGTTGAAATAATTAGTTTTCATTGAATGATAAATAAATTAGATACAACATCTTTATTTTATATTCATTCAGATGAATTCACTTAAAACAATAATCAGTTACTTAATTTTTCTTTAAAGTATTATGCTGTTTTTATTTTTATTTGACTGTTTATTTTGAGCCAATTTTGGTGCACGTAGTAATTTTTAAGCTATATATTGGTTATTCGTAAGATACTTTAAATTGTTTTATACAGACAAATGTACGTCGTTTGGAGAAACATAATGTTTACTCGTTACCGGTATACCTACATAATAAAACTAAAGTCCGGCGCTATGGAATTGTAAAAGAATAGTTTTTAATCATATTTCCATACGAACATGGCTGGTTCTTGTTTAAAAAGACGATAAGGACGGTTGATTAAAAACGAAGTATTTTTGTAGTGCACCTGTATCGTTTTATTGGATCTTATTATATTATCGATCATCGTTGCATTCCAACGATTTAAGAATACGGCAGTTTTGTCGATCTAGACTCGAACGATACAGATGTAGACGTTAATTCGTTTGATGTTTTATTCAAGCAAAAAGCGTCGGACTTCAAACAGCTTTACTTAATCTTAAGATTTCTATTATATATATTTTAATTGGACAACCAGTATATTATGCAATTCTTAGGGATTTATTGGTATTATTTTAGATATTTTTATAACTATATTTTATTTTTATGATTAGAGTGATACCCTGTTTTGTTGTACAGCTATGGTTTTATTTGCCTAATTATATTTACGTAATTTATTGACCGGTGTATGTATTGTTTAAGTGTAGCCCTAAAGTGCATTTCGTTATTGAATTTCAGCTTTTTATGACACATTGTGGTTTGAATTATAATAAATACTGTTGTTTTTAGAATACACGAGAGTTTGATATCTTGAGAAATTATTATTGTATAAATATGTAATGTGTAATTATGTTATAAAGTATTACGTGTAATTATTAAAAAGAAGACAATTTAATTACGCTATTTGTTTGATTAAGAGACCTTACTTACCGGATGAAATTTAGATGTCAACAAAAAGCGCCAAGGGCGTCCGTCCACGCTTTATATTAGGTCCAGTGGCGTAACGTAGTGGCGGCAAAATGTCACAATAAATAATATAAATATTTGGACCATTTCATATTTTTATCGCAACTACAGATTCGGACCGATTGAAAAGAGCACGGAATTTTTCATTACTTACTCTCCCGGCTCAACACGGGCAGATTTTTCATTACCACTTCGCTCCTATTGGTCCTAGCGTGATGTTATATAGCCTATAACATTCCTCAATATGTGGGCTTTCCAACACAAAAGAATCTTCGAAATCGGTACAGTAGATCCAAAGATTACCCCCTACAACGTCACATACACTTTACCTCGTTATAATCTTAGTATGCATTAAATTGAAGTACCTAAATAAAAGGGCGGCAAAATTGGCTTCCGCCCCAGGCGTCCGTCACCCACGCTACGCCGCTGGGTCCCAGAGACTAAATCAGGTAGGTAATTGGGGTTCCGCTTTTGCCAAAATAGCTACGAAGCCCTAAAAACAAGTCTTAACTAACGTTATATTTATTTTTGCAACACTTGGGTAAATAAATATTAACAATTAATAATTCAACTTATTCGTTTCAATATTTTATACATCTTGCCTTAAAAGACCGTAAATACAAATTAAGTATCTACTATAATCGGACTGAAAAGAATATTATAAATAAATTATGTTCCTCGACCTTATTTGCATAGGTACGACTTCTTTGCCGCAGATAAATCTAATAGTAATACTGTTACAACTTAAGTTCCGACAAAAATAAAATCCACCTGCATATCTATAAAAACATATTTTATTACCTGTCGGCATTTGGATTAATTGTAATTCTTTTATGATTATATTCTTATGTTTACTTATTTATTGGTTATTCTGGAGAACAGCCTATTGTACACGTTTATTGCCGTTTACAGGCATAATTAGCCAGGTGTGCGGATTACGATTCTAGGAAATTCGGTCCACGCTGCCGGGCGGCATTTGTGCGATATTAAGCAATGGCCCGATTGAGGAAGAGTTAGTCGAGCGATAACCACGAGCAAAGCAAGACTTGTGTACATTCGGTAATCTATTTAGTGACGGACTTTGTGCGTGTTATTGAATTACGACCTTCTGAATTACGTTTGGACTTGTTGTATTCAGTTATAGTTGTACCTGTGTTATACGTGTTTGTATAGTTCTAATAAACTCTATAGTAATTCTAACAGCATTTTAATTCGAGTCTCGCGACTCGTAACAATGCTGTAAATTAATATAGCAACAACATCATCAGTAAATTTAATAAATATTAAAAATGTAAACGATCTACTGCATCCACTCTTGCTATCGCTGGAGCACGTATGCCGTGCCAGTCTCCAGTTTCGGTGAAACGTTTATTCACGGCCAATAGCTGTTCAAAGTTCGCTTTTGCCAATTTGTGCTTATTACAAACCTTTCGGACTAGTTCCTCATCATATATGTCTTCTGGAACTTCAATTTTCAAATGTGCTTTCATTTCTTGCACAGTAACCAAAAAGCAATTCCACGGCGACCAGTCTTCGTTCTCATGCCATCTACACAACCTAAGCTCTGTAATATCATTGCATTCACTGATGGCTGAATGAGAGTGCCATAACTTTTCGACTATAAAAAATATGTCTTTTTCTTGAAGTACAAAAGCCAAAGAGCCCCAACACTTGCGACGACGTTCATCTCGTTGGACCGCACGAAGTATAAACCGAAACGGCGTCATATCTATCCAACAACGTTCAGTAACGTCCTTCCACGAGCAAGAGGTGCAAATTAAGAACCCACTCATCTTTGAATTTAATGGGAAATCAATATAAGGTTTCACTTGATGGCACAGTTCGCAAAAGTGTAATCTGCTGTTTTCCATCTTTTGATAATCTCTTATATCTTTAGATTTCGTGATACCAGAATTCAATTCTGATGTTTTTAATAATTGAAATACTGATGCGGCAACTCGACGTCTTAAAAACTCGAGTTGATAATGATTGCATCTTCGTACAAGCAAATCGCATTCTCTGTCTAACAATGTTATTATTTCCTCGGCGAGTGGGTGGCGAAATTCTTGCAATGCAAACTTCATATCAACTAAAAGTTCCATACGTTCCTTTACTTCCATATCGTCGCGTAGGAATGAATTATACAGCTCTTTGAGTTTTCGCGCTTTCTGTATCTCAACAGTTTCCATTGTGATTAGTTTGCCGCTGTTTCCGTACCAAGCTACGGGTTTTGAAATTTCGTCTAGGAAAAGCTTTTCTTTTATTTTTCTATTGTCTTCTCTAACTCTCACCCTGTATGCTTCTATACAACGGAGTAGCTCAACCTCCTTATCGAGTAGCAGCGTAAACTCCGCAATTTTAGGGCCTTTGGCATGTAATCTTGAAATTCTAGCAATTTCGCCTTGTTTCCAACGATCCACCTACCAAAATGAATTTAAGTAATAATAAATATATTTAATAACGGCTAACAGTCGTAGCTTAGTGCGTAACAGTCGATTTCCTAAACAGCTTGAGCTCGAATGATAAATGGGAAATATCGAGTCCAGTTGTGGGACATTAAAGGCTGTTATGTTATATTGAATATATGTGAATTAAAATAGTATTTTAGTTATATTGTTCCGTGTTCACGGCCATGGATGTTATACGATTTTTATGAAATTTGAGATATAGGTACTTTAACGACACAGTCCAGAGGGAGGTTAGGGTGAAGAAAACCCTCTTCAAAAAGTGGCAAGCATCCAGATCACCTGAAGATCGTGACGCATACAGGGCCGCAAAACGTGCCACTAAAAGAGCTGTAGCCAGAGCCAGACGAGACCACTTTCGATCGTTGTACGATAACTTGGAATCGTCTGAGTGGCAGAAGCTCATTTATAAGTTGGTACGTTCCAGGATCAAATCGGCCAGGACATTTCCAAGTGCCGCTGTGTTAAGGATCTTGGCGGCAACCTGTTATGCGAGGACCTCGCGGCCAAGGAGAGATGGCGCTCGTACTTCCACGAGCTGCTGAATAAGCAGCACAAAGAGGTACAGCCACCGAACCTCCATCCGAATCAAGGACTAGTACCGCCGATAACGCCTGAAGAAGTCCACAGGGCTCTTCGCCGCATGAGGAATCGGAAAGCTGTCGGAGCCGATGGAGTCACCATCGAAGCCTGGAAGGCGATGGGTCCTCGTGGTGTGGGCATTTTAACAAACCTTTTTAACCGCATACTCCTCACCGGAAACATCCCGAGCCAATGGAGACTGAGTGTTATCACCCCAGTCTTCAAAGGTAAGGGATCGGTGCAGGAGTGCGAAAACTAACGCGGAATAAAGGTAATGTCCCACACCATGAAGCTCTTTGAGCGCATAGTCGACTCTCGGATCCGACAGGAGTGCACTGTCTCGGGATGTCAATATGGGTTTCGCCCCGGGCATGGTACCATGGACCCTGTTTTTGCCCTAAGGATCATCATGGAGAAATACAGGACGAAGAATACGCCTCTGCATTTCCTGTTTTTGGATCTGCAGAAGGCCTTCGACTGTGTTCCTGGCGTGATGATCGGGTGGGCACTGAGGTCCAAAGGGGTGCCAGAAACCTATATTGACATTATTCGGGACCTGTACCGTGATTCCGATTCCATAGTTCGGACCGCTGTTGGTGACACCACACCCTTCCCCATAACCGTAGGAGTGCACCAGGGATCTGTCCTTAGCCCGTTTCTGTTCAGCGTGATATTAGACGAAGTGTCTTACAGCATCAGAGATGCGCATGAGCAACCTCCATGGTTACTCATGTATGCTGACGATATCGCGCTGGCAGATTCGGACAGGCGGTGCCTGGTGCGACGTGTAAATGCGTGGAAGAGGTCGCTAGAGAACGGTGGTCTGAAGCTAAACGTGGCGAAGACTGAGTACTTGGCCTGCAATACTACAGATCCCACATCCGTACGCATAGGCGAAGATACGGTCGAGCGTACGGATCAGTTTAAGTACTTGGGATCTGTACTTAGTGTATCCGGGGATATCGACCACGACGTCAAGGCCCGTATCACAGCAGCTTGGGCCAAGTGGCGTGAGGTGACAGGTGTCATTTGTGACCCCAAAATGCCGGTTAAATTAAAAGGACAGGTCTATAAATCCATCATTAGACCTGTCCTTTTGTATGGCAGTGAATCGTGGCCTGTACTTGAGCGACACAAGCAAGAACTGCGTGTCACGGAGATGAATATGCTGCCATGGATGCGTGGAGTGACGCGGAAAGACCGAGTCAGGAACTCCCGCATCCGTGGCAGTCTTCATGTCCGTGACATAGCAGACAAACTGCAAGAGTGTCGGCTAATTATGTGGGGAACAAATGTCTAGCCATGCCGCCTCCGCCAGGTCCCGGTCGAAGGGGAAGGCCCAAGAAATGTTGGTTTGACGTTGTGACGGATGACATGCATACCAATGGTCTCAAAACGGGGGATGCTGAAGAACGCGCGAAGTGGAGTAGAAAAAGTAGGAAAGCGGACCCTGGGCGTCGAAGTGAAGGCTCCGAACGCAACCGGGATTTAACGCTCGGATGATGATGATGAGGTACTTTACCGACCGGTGATTAACACAAGTTTTTTTTTATCATGGCAATGCAAGTTTCAGTAGAATGCAGATTGGAAATAGATAAGAACGAAGTAGTATGGTCCTCTTATGCATAAAAAATCTAACTTGCCATTGCATACAGCTGATCGAAATCAATTCGTGTTCTTGGGAAAGTTTTAGTTACAAGGTCTCTCCGTAGACGTCTCTCCACAGCCTCACGTTCTAAACGATCCTCTTCGTTCATTCTTGCTATTCGTTCCCTGCAACACAATAACGTTTGCTTCGATACCGGTAGACCTGTACCTACCTAGTACATATCATGACTATCGTCAGCATATAGTTCTATACATATACCTACGTAATAAATATTTACATCTTGTATAGATAATAAAATTAAGTATATACTATAACTCTTCACTGAATCCCTATTAATATTATAAAGGCGAAAGTAACTCTGTCTGTCTATCCGTCTGTCTGTTCCGTTATCACGGAAAAATTACTGGACCCATTTGGCTGAAATTCGCTATATATTCGATGCCGAGAATGAATGAATATAGGATACTTTTTATCCCGAAAAATGGGATAGTTTCCGGGATAACAATAATAATAATAATCGGCAAACAAACACATTGTATATCCCCAAATTGAGCAAGTTACGCTTGTGTTATGAGTAATATACAACGTACTACTCTGGGGTCGATCCCAGACACCCAGACCATAGTAAATAACGGAGAAAATACGTTTCCGAAATTTAAAATATATTTGTCTGTTTGTTTGTTATGCTTTTACGGAAAAACTACGGGACCGATTTGGCTGAAAATCGGTATATATGTAATTTTAATACTGAGGGTCGACAAGGGATACTTTTCATCCCGGATAATGGGATAAGTTTTGGGATAGATTTATGTAAACGTTATCCCAAAAAGTAGTATTTTGGTGTACATACATATGTAGTTTTAATACATATAAAATGGGCATAGATACTTTTCATCCGGGGATGGGATAGTTTGCGATATAAAATGAAGTGAATCTTTCGGGGCAAATAGCACTAACATAAAAATTTAATACAATGTAACCTCTTTAAACAAGAAGCATGCACTAGAGGATGACCCGCGGCGCAGCCTCGGGGTAAACTCTAGTATGAATATATAAAACTCACAAATTGTTTCTTGTTTGAGAGTCTTCGCCCCTTCTAGTTTAATTTCGAGTTCGGTATCATAGATATGCCCGCTTAGAATGATAATTACTTGCGAAGTTGCTGGCATGTTAAAAATATTGAATTTGGATAAACCATTGGAACCATGTTTGACATATTACATTGAGAATATAATTATTATTGTATAGCTACAAGATATTTTTAAGTTGGAAGATGACACCAAAATAACTACGAACTGGTTCTAGTCTCACCTTCGAGGTCTGGAGCATTTTGGCAGCACCTCTGGTGTTGCAAATATCTATAGGCGACAATCAACACTTTCCATCAGATGGCCCGCCAGTTTGTCCTGCTTGTCTACTGCCCAATAATAAAAAAAATCATAGCTGTAAGTACATTTGAGAACACTGGTGGAACCTTTAGAACTTCCACGATAATCATGTAGATGATGAATAATAATCTTATAAACAAACATAGAAAACTTACATGCATTCTTTTAGCCATCGTTCAACTTTCTGGCGAAACTGGTAGTGACTAAATGCACGTTGTATTACCGAAGCATAATGATTGTGATTCAGTCGTATTACCATCTGTTCGTAAGTTTCATAAGGCTTTGGAACAACTATTCTATCTGTTATATTAGGTATGTAAGCTTGGACGCTATACATTTGGGTCGCTCGACTGTAATTCGTATCCTGTAAAGAAGATAATGAAAAAATACTAATCACAAGAAATTTAACTGTTAGATATAAAACCGAAGAGAAAGACAGTATTGTAACGGCACTTTTCATTTCAAAGTTAAACACTTTAAATACCTATAATGATTAGGTATAATACAATAATAACAGCCTATAAACGTCCCAATACTGGGCTCGGGGCTCCCATTTATAAGGGAACGGACAGTATATACCCGCCACGATTGTTCAAGGCGGATCGGCGGGTTTGACACATTGCCTATCTCAATGTGCAGGTTACGTCACGATATTTTGCTTCACCGTTAGCACGTGGTAATCGGAATAATTTGCACATTAGGTCAGAAAACTGCCTAAGTGTTGCATGATTTCCAGCCAAGATTCGAAGCCGAATCCTTAATCCTTTGAGTTTGGGACGCGAGAATGCTAATCACTAATCTACCACGAACGACTACACTACCGCGAGATGATTTCAATGAATTAATTCCTAGATGTTAGATGAAATATAATTTGTGGTGGCGTAATTGCTAGCGCACGCAGCGCACGTTTTCTGACTTAAAGTGCATATTGTTATAATTAACACGTGTTAACAACGGTATAACTGATGTGTCCAATCTGCCAAGCTGCGTTGGACAAGCGTGGCGGGTATACTGTCCGTTCCCCAATAATGGGAGGCCCGAGCTCAACAGTGGGACGTTTATGGGCTGTTATTATATTGGTTGGGGAAAAAGTTTCTTCGCATTTTATATAAAAATTCAAAAGGTTTTTTTATAAAGTTTATTTACATTTGACTAAAGTATGTAGGTGCCATTTTGTTGGATAACTTTTTGCCATTTTATAGGCAGGGACGTGATCCCATTGCTATAAAAATTTTTGGGCTTCTGATCAAAAAACTGCGACATGTGGTTTTGGCAGTCCTCTCGTGATGTTAACCTGACACTGCCTAAGGAATTCTGCAGAGACCGAAACAGGTGAAAATCTGAAGATGCAAGGTCAGGACTATACGGCGGATGCATTAACACCTCCCAGCTAAATTCTCGTAATTTTTGGTGAGTGTCTAAAGATGTGTGAGGTCTAGCGTTATCATGGTGAAAAACCACACCCCCTTCTGTTGATTAATTCCGGCTGCTTTCTCTCAACTTTTTGCTTTAATCTCATCAGTTGTTCGCAGTACAGTTCAGAATCGATGGTCCTGCCTGGCGGTAACAGTTCATAATGAATAATGCCCTTACAATCCCACCATACACACAGCATCATCTTGTTGCGAGTTAACCCGAGTCTCGCCACAGTCTGTGAAGCCTGACCGGCCTTTGACTACGAACTTTTTCGCACGTTCTTGTCGTACGTGATCCACTTTTCATCACCAGTTATCAGCTTCTTCAAAAATGGTTCGGTTTCATTACGTCGTAATAAAGAATCACAAATGAGTACACGGTTCATTAGGTTTCTTTCAGTGAGCTCATGAGGCACCCAAATATCGAGCTTTTTTGTGTACCCAGCTTTTTTCAAATGCGCCAAAACCGTTTTGTGGTCAATTCCCAGTTCTCCAGCTACATCGTAACTACTAATATTCCGATCTTGCTCCACTTTTTCAAAAATGGCATCAATTTTGTCCGTAACAGGGCGACCAGAGCGACGTGCATCTTTGATATCAAAATTTCCGGATTGAAAACACTTAAACCAAATTTGCGCTACTCTCACAGATACTGCATTAGGTCCATAAACATCACAATTTTTTTTCGCGGCTTGTGTTGCATTTTTACCTTTTTTGTAGTAAAATTTTAAAATGTATCGAATTTCTTAATTAGATTCACTCATTTTAACAATAAGAAAAACAAATGAAATCACATATTTTCCTAAATTGAATTTGGAATTGTCTTCTTTAAAATTAAAACTTTTTAATGATACCAAAACCAGCCAGTTACAAATGGTATAGCCAAAGAGATCTTATTACAAGTTCATACATACTATATGCGAAAAGACTTTTTCCCCAACCCATTATAATAATAATTCCTAGAAAAAACTGTGCGTAGGTTTGAATTGCAAAATAAAGTCAGGAAAAAATTTATAAGATTATCCGAATAAACTTCATGGTTGCTCTTGTTAGTAGGGGAAGTTTGGGCAGCCTCGGACACTGGAATGACTTGAATAAAAAACAAATTATCGAAATTTCTGTTTTTATTTAATACTTAAAACAAAATTTGGAACTTCTTTAGTCATATTAATTAAACATTACTAATCATATCGCATTATTTAACGGAATATATTTCGAATAATTCGGTCTTATTTTTTTGGAGTTATAAAAAACGGCGGGTAACCCCAGACATAGTAATAAATGGTGACGCAAACGCTGTTTGACCTTACTAACTTCACAATTATAATAAAAATACAATATATCTATATAAACACAATCTTCGTGGGCCGAGTTTTGCATTTCTGGCACTGAATACTAACTTGCCTTCCATTATACATTTAACTGCTTCTTTAATTTTATTTTCATCCAATTTTCCTCCTGTACTAATTCTTCTCTTACATTTTGGCATATTTCAAGTATATCTGCAATAATAGTAACAATATTTTAAGGTAATTTCCATAAATAAGCAAAATAATGATGCAATTATAGTTTGTTGAAATAATATTGCGAAATTCAAAATGTAAAATCATGTGCGGAGGTACCCGACATTATTCTGTCCAGGGATACCCGATCGTTAGCATGCAACATTTTTAAACATAGCTCTCAAATTGTACAACAATTGTTACAAATATGATTAGAACCTTTAAATATATAAAATTTCCTAAAACATTAAACAATAGACAACTATGTACTTACTTACTTACAATGAAGTTTGACAGAAACGACGAATTTTTTTTGGCTAGGATAAAACACTCACTCACGACTAACTTACTCGGTGCCAACGCCGCAACCGAACTGCATATGTTTCTACTCACTTACGATCATGCTTTGTTTATGCAAGCGGTTTAGTTCCTTAGAAATTGAAATGTCCGCGGTTACCCGCTGTCCGGGGGTACCCGACATTCCAATAGATTTCTCTGCAATATAGATTTTAGTTAGCCTTTACAGTTAACCTAGAGAGGTATGGACACTGATGGTGACTAGCAAAGCAATGGAACTGTAACTTACATATATTTTTTCTTGTTCTTCGGCTGTCTGTGTATCTCTACAGTTTTTCATATCAGGTGGTAGTTTTTCTGGTTTTTGCGGCGTTTGACTAAAAGCATGGTGATAAACAGTGCCTGGAACCGTTGAAGTATTGTTATAAAACCGAGTACCTACCTACTTACGTGCATGTTGGATCATGTACACAAAATTGTTCTATAGGGGCCAAAAACGCTCGCCATTTTAATCATTAAGCTAACAGGATCTTAAAAGATGAACCAAAAAATGTTCTTAGAAAATATGTTTGAAGTTCGAAAGTGAAAAAATGTAAAGGGGTCATGCTGTTTTACGAATTTAGAAAAATCATATTCTTTCCAATTTTTGCCCAATATTTTTTTAAAGAAAATACGTTGGATTTTTTCAAGAAATGTCTTATTACTTAAACACGCTTATAAGTATAGTGATTTTTATCCATTTGCTACGTATGTACCTACATAGGTATATACCAAAATTAAAAGAATGTGTATATACCATAAAGCTGCGGAACTCTAAAATGATACAATCATGCAATATATTTTGCTCAAAAACAGATTATTATCTATCATTTTGATAAAAATATACTTATACTTAATGTTCTGTTTCATTTTGATGATAATTCAAAATTACTGTAAATTGGTTATCACCTGTGTGTACATTTTTGTAGCCCCCCAAAAAAGGCTTTACTATAAGATCGGAAAATATTTCCACGTTAATTTGTTTTATTGTACTCCCAAAAGGAATTGATACGCTTAATACATCATTTATAGGTAATTCTTGGTACAACTTTTGAAAGTTTAATTTTTCATGGTTTTTCGTGAGTAACTCCACTTCTACAATTCCATATTTATCATAGTCTAGATCCAAAAGCGCCATACGGTCTTTTAATGGATGCTCCCCTCTTAGCAAAACTATATTATCGGGCTCGATTTCAAACAGTCCACCCAAATTTTTCTTTATTTCATGTACTTTTATTATAGAGTGATAAGATCGAGTGAACGTTTCGTTTTGATTACGGACTTTAAATTTGATTGCTATAAACGGCATAGTTTTCTTTCTAGGCATAACTGCATGCAGAAGTTCATGGACGTAGGATTCTTTTGTGATTGACGACAGAGAAAACTCTTCTGAATCTTTCGTGAACACATCGATCACCAAATTGCCTAGTGCATCAGTTTTTAAATCTGATAGAAGACTAGTTTCTTTTAACACAGTTCTATTTTTAGTCAGTATTAGATTAGAGTTTGATACTGAGAGTAGTTTGGCTAGTTTACGCTTCACGAATTTGACTGGCGTCGACGCTGGGAACATTTTGTTGAACGTTTGTTCAGGATGGAGAGGCGATTTGAATGTGATCAAGATGTGGCTGATTGGACATTTATATTGTTCAAGATCTCTTGCACATGGAGCCGTTTGGTTTCTGGATTTTGTGTCTTTGATATCTGAAGAGGCCACGCGTTTGTAAGGTGGGGCAGTGAGCAACTTTTCACGACCCAATTCACATTGGCACGAAACCACTCCTTTCAAACACTCTGCATGCGGAGATATTCCTATGGTTCTACTATTATCCATGATTCTAAAATATTTATTAAAATATACTTATGGTACAAATAGATATAGTTGGCGAAATAAAGTCCAATTAAAAAAAATACGACGTTAAGGATGAAGTATTATAGAATCTGTTTATTTGTTATTCGGTTGCTAAGTTACTTGCTTTTATAACAAGTTTATGATTTACAAACGAGTCCTTCAGCCTGAGTATTTATACATTTATAAATATAAAATATACCCAGCTCCAATACCTTATTACACAATATACCTTATATTTAAATTAATAAATTGTATGGTGTTTTACAATGAATAATATGCATTTAGGGGAAACTTGCGTTATTCATTTCCCCTAAGATCAGAAGCTAATAATTTAGAAAACAACATGGAGTTTAGAGTTATAGAATCTTTATTAAGTGAATAATCAACAACAGTGCCAATTTAAACTAAAATCCCTAACTTAAAAAAAACAAAGATATGTTTAGGAACATTATTCTTTTATCAATGCTTTAAACATAATAAAATAAATATTTTAATCTTGCTTACGATAATATCCCTAATTGCTTGCAATCGTCACAAAAATAATTAACAGTATTTTTGTCGACACCAGCACAAAGCTCGTGATGCCAGGACTTGCATTCAGAAAACTGAATCCATATCTTCTTTACTATTTTCGGTGCAGAGCTTACAATATTAGTTTTCATAATCATTTCCTTGTTTCTAGCTTTTGTTTTTTACGTTCTTGCTTACAGTGATATCTGTATTCCTTTTGGACATCCTTTGGTCCTTAAATATGCAAGAAGGTAAATTTAGATATTTGCAATATACGACAAGCTTCATTAAATTTCAAACTTCCCTTTTTACGTGCAAAAAGAACTCTTTCCATATCTTTTTCTAACCAAGAATTATACCACTGCCTAGTCATGACAGTCTTGAACAACAACAGAATTTACTTTATATTCCTAATTTGTACGAAATAAACAAAAACTTTGGGTACGAATTATAAGCACTATGAAACGTTTTCTCAAATTTACCTCCAAAGAATGGTATACCCGTGCTCGTCACTTATAACATAGAATCAATTTAATCAACTTACAAATAAATATTATACAGTTTAATAATGTACTGGATAGTTCAATTACTTACAACAATTAGAGAAAAATGCTTGTACACTCAGACAAAAAATTACATGAAATCTACAGAATTTACTTACTTTTTGAATTGTTCTTCATAGAGAAAAAGGAAAACGCTGTCACTAGGTTTAAGTAATCTAGCAGACTATTAGTCCAATTTCTTTTTACTTCTGTTGCCACTGCAGTTTTTTGTTCAGAAATAATGATAGAGTACGATTTAAGCAAGTTGCCCCAATTTTTTATTTACATCCCTTTTGAGACAGACAGACTAAAATTCTAGAAACAGTGATTTAAGATAACAGTTTTCAGTTAGATAAGTAATAAGTAAAAAAAAAGTTTAAGCCAAAGCCCTGGTAGTTGGTAGCTTACTGGTTGATGCACTCCCGTCGCAAATTCAAAGACACGGTTTCAAATCCTGGTATCAAAAACATGCACCACTGAAATAGTTTTTTGACCAAATGTGCATTTCATTACAATTACCACGTGTTGAAGGTGAAGGAAAAGAGCGTCATGAAACCTGAACATTGAGATAATCGATGTATAAAACCCGCCAAACCGCCTTATACAAGCCTGGAGGCTATACTGTCCCTTACCTTAAGAAATTGGAAGGATCCAGCCCAGCAATGGAATAGATATGGGCTATTATTATTACTGGCATTTATTTTATATCACAGACAGAAACTTAAATTAATTTATATGAATATACCTAATAGCCTTTACAAACTGAAAACTACCGCAACAAATTCCTATATTTATTACTTTCACAAAAAAAAACTATTTTAATTGTTTTATTCTTCAAAGGGTAATTAATTTCTACAATGAAATAATATATCTACCTACAATCGACGAAAGACCCTCATACTGAATGAAGTTCATATATTTTTATGAAGATCGGTAGTTTAATTTTAGGCCATGATTCAGTAGTAGCAAAGTAACTCGATTTTTATATTGCTCAGCGCCTCTTGATCTTTCAATTTTCATAAGTAAAATTATTTTAATATGTTAACATCAAAAACAAGCAAAACATTTTTTTTTACGAATATCATGAAATTCAGTGTATCTATAAAATTATAAAATGCTATCATCGTAAGTAAAAAAAACTAACATAAAAATAAGTTGACCATCAAATCTGAATACCAAAAACGCTTCTAAAGTGTAATTTGGTTGCTATTTAAATAGCTTTCTACGCTGAGTGTTAATTGAAGAAACGTTAATGAATCTGTTAACGCAAAAACGAGTTATCTCAAGGCGCGTCGTGTTGATCCCTAAGAGCAAATAAAGCAGTTTTAAGCTTTACAAACCACACTCCTTTGAGAATTTTTATAAAAAGATGCAAGTGGTGTGCATTTAACGTTTATAAATAGGTAATTTTCTATTATAAAACCGTTTCCTTTGTAAGTTTATCTTTAAGGCATTCCCGTTATTGTGTTCCTGCTTTATGTTATAACTTTATTATTCTGTAATAAAATTGTGAGCATTATTCTTCGTGTCGAGAAGTCAAAATCTATTGATCTCATATAACAGAAACCTAAGTAGGTGGTTGATAGTTAATAAAAATTGAGAAAACAATAAAATTACAGCGCAATAAAAGAACGAATGTGCCGAGCATAGCTGGCGTGATATTAAATTCCTCCGAAAACATAAAAATGATTTTCGATCGTAAAACTATAATTTACAGACGTAAAAATGCGCAGAGTTGCTAGTTATCCGAACACCAGGATGTGTTTGATGTGGGTTCAGCATATTATACGAAGGTGCCATTTTAAATGCGATTATGCAATGTACATAAAATCCATACTAATATAAAAATGTGTGAATTTGTTGTTCAGTTCTTGCATATTCGCTGTTTTTCATGAAATTTGATAGGTATTTCATGAAATGTTAGTCTAAAAACCGGATATAAATATTATAAAATATAGAAGAATTCAGGGGAGCAGTGAAGTTAGCTTAGTGGCTAAGGCATCGACAGCCATTCCATGTGGGCTCGAGTCCTGACCGGCGTCAGTATTTCTTTAATCTGCAAATCGTTTCAATTACCACGTCTTGAAGGCGAAGGAAACCTTGAGATTACCGATAGATGAAATCCGCGTATTCCTCTTGAACAAACTTACGAAGATATACCTACTACCCGTCCCTAAATCAGAATTTCCAAACCTATCAATTGAACGATATTTATGGGCTGGTGATATAAATATCCCACCAGTTGTAATGGGAAATTTAAAATCCACAGAGCATTCCCAACTAATTAAGCACTGCAACAAAATCTAACATATATAATCTAAGAAGTGGAGAAGTTAGCTTGAATTAATACAATTCCCTGGCGGTTTATCGTATCTGTGGATCGGATGAACGCTAACCAGCGGCTCTCATGTCCGCATTATTGCGTTTGTCCGGGGCGGTGTGCGTTCTGTAAACACGTGTTTTAATCAAGCCTGTTGCTTCACTTCCGTTTGCTGCGGCCACTCTGCGCTTGGCAAAGAAAAACTTTGCATGTGTTTTATTACGACGGATGCGGACTTGCCGTGGGGCTTAATTTCGATACCGACCTGTCCCGCTCTAATTGTTTTATTTTATGATAGTCAACAGGAATAGATAAAATAGATGTCAACATTAATATAACTGGTATGAAACGGAGTTTTTGAAACGATGCAAGGATTTTGTTTTATAAAACTCACCAGTTTTCCAGGATTTACTTCGGGAGTTAGGTAGACTTCACATGACGTTGTAATTTAAATTGATTGAATTTTGTTAAATACATATTGAGATTTGAAAGGCTAGGCTTGTTTCAAACGACATTTTATAAGATACTTAAAATAGTGTTCTTTTTTTCATCCAAATATACACTTAGAACTATAAAAAAATCTGGTTTTCAATTAAAATCTTTCGATATTCTTCTTTTTTTAATGAATACCTAGTTTATTAATGATGCCTTTTTGGGGTCATTTAAGACTAAACTCTTCTCCTGAGACATTTTCAAAATGTCGCTAAAACTTCCCTTGCCCTTCGCCCTCAAATATTATGTATTTAACAATATTTATATCTCTCATATTCTATGCATCGATACTTCGCCTCCTATCTGATTTGAGTTATTACATGTTGTAATTTCTATATTTCAATCTAGACCTAAAATATATTTTTTTAAATTGTACTTATATATAACTTATAAACTTAAATAATATATTTCATTCGCGTTGCCACAGGGACAACATATTTGTTTTTGAATTGCAACGGCGGTAACCAAGAAAGGCGACCGCAGCGCCAGATTTTCCCTATATTCGTCGGATACACGGAAACAACATCATTTATCGGGATAAAAAGTATCTCAAGAATACCATACCGGACTACTCACATTCTCATTCTCCTTTATAACATATTATTTACTCCTAATAGTCCCCAGTAGCTTAAGGAACGTTTTAAATTCCTTCGCCTATCCACTGCCCACAATTTGCGCCATGAAACGTACCGAAAACTTATGACGCCTGCACACACGCCATCCTATTATGATAATTCTTTTACAGTGCAGGCTGTCAAACTTTGAAATATACTGCCTCTTACTGTCAGAGAGGCCAAATCCTTATCAACATTTAGAAATTTGATCAGAAAACGCGAATTGTCCACAAAGAGCTATGTCTGATTAACACAATATAATCATTCTAATACATTTATTATAATAACTTACGTATTTTGAAAAGTATTATTGTATGTATTCGTATATTTATTTCTTAAATTAGTTTGAGTATTTATATATCTATTGCCTATTTCCTGCACCACCTTTATCGCCTGATTCAAATTTCTTTCATTTAGGTTGCCTGGAAGAGATCGGTTTGAGCGATAAAGCCGCCTATTGTATTGCCTACAAAATATTGTAAATTTAGTCTCTTTTTGTAATTGTATATGTATTGGTGTGCAATAAAGTGTTATCTCTCTCTCTCTCTCTCTCTCTCTCTCAAGTTTTAATACTGGATATAAGGTAACACTTTGTCGAATTTCATTTGAATCCATTCAGGCCCATTTCCTATGGGCGAGTGCGGGGATGGAAGTTCCGATTTTCAAATAACATGTAGTTTTACAGAATATATTTTTTTATCAAATTTTGGACCGACATATTCAGCCCCGCTTTGGGGCAAGTTATTTCACCTTTGAGGGAAATTGTTCCGCTTACGTTATGACAATATGTTGTCGGAGTAACATTGGTTTTCTTAAATAAAACAAATATTTAATCTACGTATGTTGCTATGCGCACTGAATACCGACCCACTATTAGAAATGTAAAATTATCTCCAGAAAGTTGACTGGAAGAAATCGCTGTTAGCGATAAGACCACCGATTGAACTAGTTCAATTATTGCTAACTCATGTGTGTTGTTTTCTTGTGTTCAATATAGAATATTCCATTTTATGTTATGTCTATTTTGTCAAATTATAATTGAGATGTTTTAACTTATGAATCTTAATAAATGCATAGACTTAACTTTATAAAACAATATAAATGACTGGTGAGCACCAGATAAACGATTAAAGTGAAAATTCATTCATATTATGTCTCTTAAATATAGATGCAAGTGTTTGCTATAAAGGGAGAATACTTTTCAAAGAAAATTTTTTCTTCATTCATAAGTAAGTTTTCACACGTCTCCTGGCAAATGACCGAAGTATATTAAGGAACACTTTAAAATGTAGTTAACATTTTTCATGTTCCAAAGTAAAAATTAGCCTATAACCTATGGCAGGAACCTTGTCAGTTTTTAATTTTGTGACAAACCGATTTAACGTCATGTGTCAAATTTCGAATTCTATTGTTACAGTTTTCCCTCCTTGATAACAACATCTGCAGCGTGATAAATAAATAAATCGGCAGAAAAACACACACTGTATATTCTCTAATTAAGCAAATTACACTTGTGTTATGGGTAATATACAACGGACCACTCTGGGGCCGATCCCAGACCCCCAGACCATAGTAAATAACGGAGAAAATACGTTTCCGAAATTTACTATACCAAGGAATCGAACCTGGAGCCTCTGCGTTGCAGTGAGGGAAACCGGCAAAGGCTTAGCCCGCTCAACACCGAAGCCGTGATGCGACAAAATTTCGGGGAATTTCCATCTCCCTGTAGTTATGCATACTTAAAATAAAAGAAAATTTGTCATAAATATTTTAGTTACGATTGAAGGTATTTTTTTGACATTTTAGGAATTGGGGTAAATTTTTCCACGGAACAACTAGCCCAACCGGGGAGGAAATTATAACCCCAATATATCTTTATGTACGAAAACTGGCATACTAGCCTGTTATAAAATTCTTTAATAAAAAGACAAGCAATAAGATACCTTACTAATGTCACTACAATTTAGGAAACTTACGCATGAATTGGTTCATAATAAATAGAGATAGACCAAAAAGTTTAACCACGAAAAAATTAACTTACGTGATCTGTTGCCTGCTACGACTGGCCACGAGTAACAAATGCAGGTACATAGCCACTCCACCTCCGTCGCCGGAGTAACTAAATTGCCTGCCGACGCAGCGCATCGTCTGACCCTTTCCCGGCGCATTTCAGTTATATTGCTATCTCTTTTCCTTAAAAAGTTATTGCGGTGGGAACAACTTCCCCGGGTTAGAATTTGATATAAGCTTCATACGATTAAGAGGCTATATAGACCTGATTCAAATCGGTGTTTCAGAAAATCAACCCCGCACGGCCGATATTTACTTCGATGAAACAGCGCGTAATAAAAGTCCGAGCTTGGCGAAATATTGCAACTGAACATACCTACGCGCACCGTGTCCATACCAACTTGATTCAATTTATTTCATTCTAAGGTTGACGAGCACGAGAGCGGGACAAAATATCCTAAAGTGAGACAGATCGTTTATAAGCTTAATAGGTATTGAAATTTTGACATAACTTCCTAACCGTTTTTAGCTCAACGGTTCACCGAGCGCAATAGTAACTAGGAGGTACAGGCTTCGAATCCTGCTCAGGCTATGTTTCTTTTTATTTTTTAATAATTTTTAGACGAGTAAACTTTATTAAAATGATGTAATTGTATTATGGAACAACAATGAATCCATATATAGGTATATATGTATCTATCTGTTCCTTTTTCACGGAAAAACTACTGGACCGATTTGGCTGAAACTCAGTATATATATATATTTTCGATGCCGAGAATAGGATGCATTTTATGTATTATATATTTATTTTATCCCGGAAAATGTGATAGTTTCCGGGATAAAAATATATTTGTCTTTCTGTTTGTTCTGCTTTTACGGAAAAAACTATTACATCGATTTGGCTGAAATTCGGTATATATGTAATTTAATAATGACGGTGAACAAGGGATACTTTTCATCCCGGATAATGGGATAGATGTATGTAAAGGTTATCTCAAAAAGTAGAACAGGTTTTATTTTCAGTCATTTCGGTCATTTCATTTTATCATTTAGGCCCGTTCGGCCACATATATTTTCATCCCGGAAACTATCTCATTTTTCGAGATGAAAAGTATCTCTTGGCCACCCTCGGTATTAAAATTACATAATAGGTTGGGGAAAAAGTCTTTTCGCATATAGTATGTATGAACATGTAATAAGATCTCTTTGGCTATACCATTTGTATCCAGCTGGTTTTGGTATCGTTAAAAAGTTTTAATTTTAAAGAAGACAATTCTAAATTCAAATTAGGAAAATGTCTGATTTTCATTTGTTTTTCTTTAAAACAAATGAATGTAATGAAGAAATTCGATACATTTTAAAATTTTACTATAAAAAAGGTAAAAATGCAACACAAGCCGCGAAAAAAATTGTGATGTTTATGGACCTAATGCAGTATCTGTGAGAGTAGCGCAAATTTGGTTTAAGTGTTTTCAATCCGGAAATTTTGATATCAAAGATGCACGTCGCTCTGGTCGCCCTGTTACGGACAAAATTGATGCCATTTTTGAAAAAGTGGAGCAAGATCGGCATATTAGTAGTTACGATGTAGCTGGAGAACTGGGAATTGACCACAAAACGGTTTTGGCGCATTTGAAAGAAGCTGGGTACATAAAAAAGCTCGATATTTGGGTGCCTTATGAGCCTATGAGCTTTAAAGACTATGGCGAAACCCGGGCTAACTCGCAATAAGGTGATGCTGTGTGTATGGTGGGATTGGAAGGGCATTATTCATTATGAGCTGTTACCACCAGGCAGGACTATCGATTCTGAACTGTACTGCGAACAACTGATGAGATTAAAGCAAAAAGTTGAGAGAAAGCGGCCAGAATTAATCAACAGAAGGGGTGTGGTTTTTCACCATGACAACGCTAGACCTCACACATCTTTAGCCACTCACCAAAAATTACGAGAGTTTGGCTGGGAGGTGTTAATGCATCCGCCGTATAATCCTGACCTTACTTGAACCTTCAGATTTTCACCTGTTTCGGTCTCTGCAGAATTCCTTAGGCAGTATCAGGTTAACATCACGAGAGGACTGCCAAAACCACTTGTCGCAGTTTTTTGATCAGAAGCCCAAAATTTTTTATAGCAATGGGATCACGTCTCTACATACAAGATGGCAAAAAGTTATCCAACAAAATGGCACCTACATACTTTAGTCATATATAAATAAACTTTATAAAAAAAACCTTTTGAGTTTTTATATAAAATGCGAAGAAACTTTTTCCCCAACCTAATAGAAAAGTATTTTTATTGCATTTTATAAAATTATTTAAGAAGAGAAAAAGACCATTTTATCAAATTTGATATAAAAATAAAAAAATCTACTAGATCAAGTGAAGCTAGCAGGATTCGAACCCACACAGTCTATGATTTATACCAGTCCTCTACCGTATACGCCAAATAAGTACAGCTCGATCGGCTCGAAATTGTGGTTATTATTACTCCTTCATTTATTTAAAATTTAATTTCGAATAGCACGCTCGAGCAGAGCGACGCGTGTACACAGCACCGAGCCGTCCGGCGTATTGATAAATTCCATACATTGGGACCGGCAAGCGTGATTTTTGAAGTCATTTATAATAAAATAATTAATTACTTGCAAATTCTCCAAGTAACCGAATAAAAAACTATAATGTGTATATTTCTTATAATATGATATGTTACTGTTATTTATTTTAGCGATGTACGATTAACAGTAATAACATGACACAAGATTGAAGAACACGTTTAGAGGTTACTTTGCAATTATTTTCTATCGAGAAAATTTATCGAAGATGCGTTTTGAGTACATAGTTTACCTCAGAAATATGATCAAGATTGACATATATTTTTTTCACCACAATAAAGTATGTATAATTTAATTACTGTAACAAGGGCTGAGAAATCGATCAAAAAACGCTTTTTGTCTGTTGACTCGCTGTTAATATCAAAATTCAGCCGATGGTACTCCAGATGGGGTAGACACATTTCAGTAACCGTTATGTTATATATATATATATATATATATATATATATATATATATATGAATTTTAATGTACACAATAGTGTACACCAAAATTCTAATTTCTGAGTTGAGTGTGGGCTCGTATCTTGTCTTACATACATTACATATAGATAAGAAACTTTCGAATCCCGAAGTCTTCAAGTAACCAGCGATAATGAAGGTGAACAATTTTATTGCACTAACTGGTAGGGGGAGCCCGAGGGCAGAGTGCACTGGTCATTCGATTAAAGCCCACTGTACACGGAAATTATCAAACGAAACACACCGACAACTCAGCGGGCCGTGAGAGCCTCTACATTAATAGTTTTTGTTCCCAAACTCGCTTGTTTCGTCACACGAAGGTAAAATTTGGCATTGTTTTTTGTTCTTTGTATGTATGAGCTGGCTGTTTTCAAACACCTCACATTTCGAGACACGTTTTTGGCTTTTCAGTGCAAACTCGATTTTAGAAATTCGAGGAGTTTTACGTGATATTGTCAAACAACATTTTTAAGCAATATTGACTCGAAGACGAAAATCAAAAAACAATTTTATCAAAACGAACGAATTTAAACATACAAATTCACATGAATATATATATAGGTAGTTCACTATAAATTTCTAAATATCATAATTTGAATTCCTGATTCCATTTTATTAAACAAATTTTTTGTTATTTCCTTCTAAATCAAATTTATTTGCTTCGGTGTGGATGCTACGGGGTTGGGCTTTATAATTATACTAGAGTTTACCCCGCGGCTGCGTCGCGGGTCATACTCAACTGCGTACCTCTGTTTAAAGAGCAGGCGTTTTTACAGGTTACATTAGTATTATATTTTTATGTTGGAGCTATTTGCCCTCGTAAGATTTACCTCGTTTTATATCGCAACCCCATCTCCCGGGATGAAAAGTATCTATGTCCATTTTCGGTATTCAGACAGACAGGTCGAGTTTCTATCGCATTTTTTTTTATAAATTATTAATTTTAATATGTCTAAACTTGAGAAATGATTGGTCTCCCATACAAACTTTTATCCCCTATTTCAACCCGTTCTAGTTTTATTTATATATCCCCCGTCTATCTATCTGTAAACTACATAAACGATCAAAACTACCGAAACTATGGAAACGATCAAAACTACCAAAACTACAACAACTACCACAACTACTATACCAACCAAAACTGCCCAAACTACCACAATTACCAAAACTACAACAACTACTAAAACTACCACAACTACCAAAACTACCACAACTACCAAAACTATCAAAACTACCGAAACTAGCGAAACGACCAAAACTATCAAAACTACCACAACTACCAAAACTATCACAACAATCAAAACTACTGAAACGACCAAAATTACCACAACTACCAAAACTACCACAACAACCAAAACTACCACAACAACCAAAACTACTGAAACGACCAAAACTACCAAAATAAACGAAATGACGAAAATGACAAACCACAAATAAAAAACCTATCATATTTTCTGGGATAACCTTTACATAAATCTATCCCATAATCTGGGATGAAAAATATCCCTTGTCCACCCTCGGTATTAAATTTACATATATACCGAATTTCAGCATAACAAATAGAGCGACTAATATATTTTTATCCCGGAAACTATCCCGTTTTTCGGGATAAAAAGTAACCTATATTCATCCTTGGCATCGAAAATATATGTATACTGAGTTTCAACCAAATCGGTCCTGCAGTTTTTCCGCGAAAACGGAACAGACAGACAGACAGACAGTTACTTTCGCATTTGTAATATTAATAAGGATTTTGGAAATGTACAATGTGTATTTCTTATCCTCTTGTTACACCTGGGATAATGTAAGTGTTAGTGACAGTATCATACAGATGACGCCAAGGCTTTAAGGCGTTATTTGAGATGCGACACTGTTACCGACATTGAACATTGACATAACTCATGTAGGAATATACACTAATGTAGCAAATCATGAACGGTGTTATTTTTTAAAGTTATAATTAAGTCGCATATCGTCACAGTCACTAACACTAACCCAGTCGTGGCAGGGGAATTAGCTAAATTGATTAAATTAAATTAATTTTCAATAGCTTACCAAATTCATGGATAACAAAAATTTGAACTGTGTAGGTATTTATCTAACGATTTCAAATGTTTTATCTATACATTTTTGGCGTCTATGTCAAATTTGAATTGAGTTTATTTCCAGTGTTTGTTCAGATTTTCCAATGCCACCTCCGGTTAAATTGTTTGTTCAACAACATTTTAACACATCCACAAACGATTCGATTAAAATGTACCCGACGGTCTAACTGACATGTTGTTTAGATTATATATAATATACCTACTGCATACAAGTACATGCTTCAAAATTAGAACTCTAATATTCACATTCACAATAGGGATCGCTTTAATCGAAATCTGTTTAGATAAGTACTCACTGGTTTTAAAAATTATTGCAAGGCTTACTTAGACAACAGTAGCAGGATCATAGTAAACTATTTAATTTAAACATGCACCCAAAAATAAGCCTGGGGTAGTATAGATCTGTAGCAGCGAGAGGTGGAGGTTAAATAATACAGCAGATCGAGTGCTCATGAGAACTGAAGTAAACTTATTTATTTTGGAAACGGTAACCTTATATAGAAATGCAAATAAATTGTACAGCTAGCACAATGTATGAGCGGGACGGATGATGTGCGAGCGAGATAGAGGAACTCTTAATTGAGGCGCCCCCGCGTTACGCTAGCCAGCATTATCCTCGGGCTTCATATCACCCGTCACCCGTTTTCAGTTAGTGCATTGTTGTCGCCCTCTGATCAGCCTCATTAGATTCATCTCTTATGGCAACAGTCAAGCCGAGGTAAAACCCCCTAGGGAGCTCCCTCGAGCAAGTTGCTTCCCAGGCTCGAGCGCCTTTTCACGAAAGCGCCTCGCCTCGAAAGCCCCTGTAAAGTTGTAAGGTCTTCGGACCAACAACATAAAGTCAAGTCCAATAAAAAAGCGCTAGCCAGTTTTCCGTTGTTCACTGCGGTGACTGGATGTATGCAGCTCCCATAGCAGACATGTCCTGGAGCGGATTGAACATAGAACGATTCACTTCCCCATTGGAACCATGTTCGGGAAATATGTACGCGGAACTATCTATATGTAACTAGTTTCACTAGTTCACATGTTTGATTTCGGTCCATGTCTTGCAATCAGTGTTCATAATTAAATAGGTCCCTACAATTCCTCGGTTTTTTTTTCGCCTTCTCCTCCATCATGAGTCAAGATAGAGGTTCTTTATTTTCTTTTTCTTATTTATTTTCTTATAACTATAACTCAACACGGGGAAAGGAACTATTACATTTTTACTAAACTGGTTTTACACTTTTCTTATTCTATTACTTTTTATTAATACATTCTTACTATCTATTTCTTTGATTAACTACTTATCTATTTATACTGTCTTATTTCTATTTATGTTATTAAATTTTTATTCGTGTATATATATTTATACGCTTTCAATTACAAACTAAGGGTTGGTTACATTTATATTTAATACTATTGCTTAAACGCTAAAGATACATATATAACAATATGTACGCAGCGTTAATTACTGGCGTTTCTTTTGACCGCTTTTTCAATAATTTTAATTGCAAAGTTGACGAAACCCTCCCTCAGCTTTTTACTGAGCAGCTCGTGTATTTGGTCTCTTCTTATGTCCGTTCGTAGGGCGCATTCCGCGTTATAGCGTTCTCTGCCAAAAAGAGGCGTTCAAATATTATATGAAGAGGTGTCTCCTCCTCTCCTGTATCACCGGCACACGAGGAGTCCCCCTTTAACTTAGAATGATGCAGGTATTGGGAAAACTCCTCGTGCCCCGTAAACATTTGGGTCGTGAGGCCCGTCGTCTTCATCGTTCTGATGATTTTGTATGCACCCACCGTTTTCGGGAAGTTTCCGGGAAGGAACTTAGTGACGGACGCAGTTTGCTCGTCCCTGTATCGCCGGTTCCGTTTATCAAGCGTCTCCATAGAGACCATTCGCTTGACAAATGAAACCGGATACTTGTCATAGTGAGGCTTTATCTTCAGTGACTGAGTAGCGGCTTTCGCCAGAGCGTCCGCTCTATAATTTTACTTCACCTCGGCGTGCGCTTTCACCCAAAATAGTAAGCCCCCTTCCCCATTGCCATAATCCGTCTTAAGTTCTGCCTGGTAGACTGTGCAGTTTAATCGGTTTAATTGAAATGTATAGCCAAGTAGGCTATAATTCATACTTTGCAGGCTTAGGACTGTCAACCAAGAGACCAAAGCTAAAATTAAATTTACTACGACAAAAGAATAAGCTACAACATTATAAAAGAAATAATTACTGCTAGCAAGCGTATTGTGCATCATAATAGCATAACAGAAGACGAAACGTTCCAATTATACCTCGTATTATCGTGTTTGCTCGATTCGGGAGGACTCGGTCGTTGTCGGTCGGACATTTGGAACTATTTCATTTGGCGTCTTGGATTGGAACGACATCTGTCCAATGGTGGACTTAGTTCCTCAGAATATTACGATCCGGAACTACACATTTCTATACCATAGATCTATAAAAGGAAATGGGAGCAAAAGGGCCTAAATTAATTGAGTTAGTAATGCTAGTGACTCTAGGACTATGAGGTCACAGCAAGCCTAGCGCATAGTAGTCATTTTGGCAATTTAATTTCAGTTTGCACCCAAGACTGAGCCCGGATTAGTATAGGTCTATTACAGGAAGGGGAAAAAAAAAGAACTGAAGTAATTGAGTTAGAAATGCTGGTGGATCTGGGACTATGAAAGCTGCCTGCTGGTCCTAATGACAGAGAACATGAACAGACAGTGACTTCCTACTCACTACACGAGGCTCGAAATGCTGTACAAGAACAGCGATGAACAAGGATGCGAGTGGTGGAGAGATGTACAGAGGAGTGCTATTAGATCTTACGACTTACACTTTATTAGCATTATCTGTACTAATAGTGGCACCGAAACTTCATTTGCGTATCCATGACGACGTTTTTGTTACGAAATTGCAATGGTCGCATCAAAATATCTCGACCGCAGCGCCATATTTTTAGCTATATTCATCTGCCAAACGGAAATGATGACATTTATTGGAATAAAAATTACCCAAGTGTTGACTCGGTGTATAAGCTAGTCCTATGTCAAGTTACAATTAAATACATGTAGTAGTTTTCACGTAATGCTTCAACAAGACAGACAGACAAAAATTCCAAAAATGTGGCCCTAATTAGCTGGCCGGATTTTATTATCATTTTTAAATTGTATTGTACAAATTTGACAACCAACAAATGTATAATATTACCAGGATTCACCCGCAACTTCGTCCACCTTGGACGACATAATCAATTTTCACGTGTTCTAACAACTGGAAACCACTCCCGAAAAAATTCCCGCGAGATTTCCGGAATATAAAGTACCACAGATTTTATAACAGACAATTTGCTTTTGATCAGTGCAAATATTACATGGGAATCTAATTTTTTTAACCAGGCCACTTTAAACTGCTCCAGAGAAAAGTGGGATTCTTGAGATATAAAGTACTGTAGATTTTATTGCCGGGGATTTGGTATCAAGCAGTGAAAACCGCATCGAAATCGGCCCAGTAGTTTTCACGTGAATCCCGAACAAACAGACAAACACAAACAATCTAAAACACATAAGACTACACTTTTATAATTTTATAATATTTTAGTATAGTAGATAGATTATACTATATACGCAATGTAAACGTTGCAATCACAAAGCAGTTTTGATTACATATTAAGCGAGCCTAATGGGTTAGTATCGGTCTATTCCACTTCGGCTCGCAGATTAATGCAATGCAACGCTTGTCACTAGTTGTCGGTTGTCAATATTGAGAAAATATGATTGTCACAGGGCAAACAAGAGTAATTGTAACACCGACTGAAACGTCAATATGCTTAATAAGTGTTGATTAGCGCTGACAACCGACAAATTATTTAGGTAGTCAAACAATCGTTGTTACAACTGAATATAGTTAATTAATAAATTCATCGTTTGGTATACTTTTGAATAGATAGATAGATAACACTTTATGACTTTCCAAATATACAATTTCAAAAACACACAATTACAATATTGTCATGGTAAAAACAATAGGCGGCCTTATCGCTTAAAGCAATCTCTTCCAGGCAACCTAACTTAAGGAATAGTTTAACCTAATCTGGCGATGTAGGTGGTGCAGACAATGTATAAAATTTTAAACATCAGCTATTTTATTCACAGTGTCATTTGTATGCACATAACAAAAGCTGAATAAAATAATTGTGGTACAGTCAACCGTGTGGGAAAATTATTACAGAGCTATCGATAAATTGTCATGATAATGTTGTGGGTCGATGTCGAATACTAGTACAAATAGATCTAGTAGAGTAGTAGGCTTATGTTGCTTATTATATAATAAGCACCTTGATATTATATAAATACTAGAGTTAGAGAGTTTACACCGCGGCTGCTTCGCGGGTCAACCTCTGGTGTGTGCCTCTTGTTTAAGAAGCAGGCGCTGGTTTCATTGTATTACATTTTTATGATAGTGCTATTTGCCCCTGGAAGATTCACTTCATTTTATATCGCAAACTATACTATCTCCCGGCATGAGAAGTATTTATGTGCATTTTCGGTACCATAACTATATTTAAACTAATTTACAACAAAGCCGATACATACTCCAGTAGTTTTTCCGCGAAAGCTTAACAGATAGACAAATCGAGTTACTATAGCATTTTTTTTATAGAGGTGAATTTTTATATCTATAAACTTGAGAAATGATTGGTTTCCTATGCAAGCTTTCATCCTCTATTTCAACTCATTCTAGTTTTATTTATCTATCCCCTGTCTATCTATCTGAAAACTACATAAATGATCATAATGAATTACTGCAATGACTGAAATGACCACAATGGCCGAAATGGCTAAAATGGCCGAAATGGTTGAAATGGCTTCCTTGTCCACCCTCGGGATTTAAATTACATATGTACCGAATTTCAGTCAAATCTATTCAATAGTTTCTCCGTAAAAGCATAACAAACAGAGAGACAAATATATTTTTATCCCGAAAACTATCCCATTTTTCAGGATAAAAAGTATCCTATGTTCATCCTCGGCATCGAAAAAAATTATATATATACTGAGTTTCAACCATATCGCTCCAGTAGTTTTCCGTGAAAACGGAACAAACAGAGTTACTTTCGCATTTATAATATTATAGTAGGGATAGGTATTTATATAACATCAAGGTTCTCTCACCTATAGTAATTTGACTTTTTGTAGTATAGGACAGTGACGTAATTATGCCATTGAAGCCCAAATTCATCGGGTGGGATTCTTCTCCAATGTATTATTTACTTAACCATCTTGAAGTTTCTTTTTAATAAATTACATAAAGTACTTACAAAGGTTAGTTATTATTTGAGTAAATAACACATTATACAATAAATTCTAAAAATACACCACATTTAAAAGAGAATGTATGCAAATATCTCTTGTCATATCATAATATTTTTAAAATATTATGGTACCTAAAAACAAATTTAATGACTGTTTAAACAACAACCACCCGTAATTGAAATAACTTATTTTGATTATAAATCATTACAGGTTTATAGATATAAACACAACGTGTGCAATGCATAAGTACCCTGAAAGTCAAATCGGACCTCAATCTTTAATAAGCTATGGATCGCTCGAACGCTGCCACTACGTATAGTCGTGGAAATTAAAAGCATCAATCGGCCTATCATTAGCAGGTACTTAGTCTTTCCCCGACTGCGGTTATCAGTCAATTTGTCCAATGCATTTCCATCTGCGTCCACTCAACGGTCCAAATATGCCATATTAATTATTTATGAAATTAATTCCAATGGCAAAACAACAAGTTGTGCACTTTGACGGAGTTGAAACACAGTTATAATGTTTTGATGTTTCCTTTTTACATACAATATTTTATTTTTCATTAACGAGTCCTGCAAGTATGCTAAAAATGTTTAATACATACAGCTTCAAGGCTTTAAA
The DNA here is from genome assembly GCA_039645545.1 of Dendrolimus houi. NCBI lineage: Eukaryota > Metazoa > Arthropoda > Insecta > Lepidoptera > Lasiocampidae > Dendrolimus > Dendrolimus houi. The sequence goes on along the minus strand of CM077125.1, from coordinate 14,189,187 downwards.
AAACAAAATTGACATAAATATTCATTTATGATATTTGTTTCCAGCCGTGCATATAAAGATTTTTAGATAATTTCTCTTCATCTGCGATAATATTAAAGATTTAGACTGTGGCCGAATGCGTGTTATTTAAAGCGTTAAAAAATAACGCCGTTAACTAATAATAGGAATATTAATGTATATTCACTCTAGGGTATCTATTATACCATCTAATTCAAGAGAGTCTGTAATAAATTTATGTGTGTGCTACTTACCTATTTTCAGAAATAAACTCTTTCTATCATAGTGTTCAAAATCTTATGCTCAAAGTAAATTCTAATGATATCTATTTGGTGATAGGAAACTTTAATACACCCAACATTAAATGAGCTCAAGGCCCTAACAGTAATATGACTCCCGCTACCTCATTTGACCCTAAAGCTCGACTATTAAATCAAACAATGGATTTATGTGACTTAAGTCAACTCAACTTAGTTTCTAATAGCAATAACCGTATTCTTGACTTGGTATTGTCAACAGCTAATAATCAGTGTAAGTGTAACAGATGCATTATCTCGCATGGATGCTCGTCATCCTCCTTTAAAAGTTATATTTCAATACTCTATTTGTTATAGGCACCTTAAACATAGTAGGCCTTGGAATTTCAATAAGTGTAACTACAATATGATAAAATGTGATTTGAGTACAATAGATTGGTGCATATTACTTTCAATAGCGTCTGTGGATAATAGTGTAATTTTATGACAATATCGACGACATTATTTCTAAGCACACTCCACACACTAAAACTAACGTTAAGAGATTTCCGTTTTGGTATCCGTTTTCACTAATAAACTCCTTCAAAGAAAAAGTTAAATATAATAACCGCATTAAAAAAATAACAATCTATCTGAGAACTAGGTCTAAAAAATTAATTCAACGTGATTATTCCACTTATACTACATCTGTTGAGGACGCTCTAAAGTCGAATATCAAAACATTTTGGAAGTTTGTTGAAGGTAAGAAAGGTCATAAAAGTATTCTAACATCCATGCCCTATGCATTATCTCGAGCATCAGATTCACAGGAAATATGCGAATTATTTTCGAAATATTTTGGATCAGTCTTTGTAGAACCCTCTAATGAATTCTTGGGAAATGCTACCTTTGACACTCAGATGAATAACTGTTTGTCTAATGTCTTAACCGAGAAAAAACTGGTTCTTAGCAAACTAAAACATTTAAACCCTAATAAAGGAGCCGGCCCTGATATCTGATCCCTGCTAGTTTTTTTAACAACTTGTCCTATTGAGCTTGTTACACCACTAATCATTCTTTTTAAAAAATCTTTATCTAGAGTTTATTTTCCATCGACATGCAAAATAGCACATGTTATACCTATTAGAAGGGAATTTTACAAAAACAGCACAACTTTTTAGCAACAATTTTACAGGAAATAAAAAAAATATTCTATAATCCATATTTTTCATTTAATAGCTTAGAACTTGATCATTTATTCATGTTAATGTATCGTATTGAATGTGTAACATTTTTTATTATTTATACCTACTGTTATGGAATATAATGATAAAATGTAGTTTGTACTAATGTTCTTTTTGTAAAAATAAAAGCAAACGTTTTGCAATGAAAGACATCTAATTAGTCATAATTAAGTAGTTTATTGCCATACAAAACACTTGCAGCCATTATACAGTCCAATTAACTTATTATTTATTCTTCTCCACTTACATCTTCATTATCAATATCAATATCTTCTCCTTCCTCTGCTACAATTTCACATATTTTATCATAAATAATCATCTTGTGGGGTTCACTCAAAAAATGTTTCAATCTCTGAATATCCTTAGCTTTATTAGGATTTAATGGAATTTGAGCCTTGTATAATGGAATAAAATTCAGTTCCAAAGGCAGTGGGCGCTTTGTCTGTACATGGATTCTTGTCCATTTTCCAGTAAAGTTATACTTAACCAAGACAAATGGTGTTTCTTGATCTATTTTAATAATTCTTGCAGCTTTAATGTTCATTGCTGGTTTACAAGTTTTTAAAAAATAAGGCTCTAGTGCCTTTTTCAGATCAAAAACCATGTCATGAGTGATACTTTTCACTTCAAAAGGTGATGGATGTTTGCGTGCCGTTTTTATTAGGTCTTCCCATTCTTCTGGAGTTTCTATGTTGTGTTTATTTTTCAAATTGCCAATCAAGGCAAAATCCTGGTCATTTGGCCGGTAAGAAATATGTATTTTATAGATTTAAACAAGTGAAATACATGAACTGTATACATATAAAAAAATTATCATGAGGTAGTTTTTATTTTGACCAGGACATCCATCACTGAAGATTATAAGATGCCCATTGGTAATACTGTGTTCAGCAAAATATTTTAATAAAAGAGATGTGACATCACATTGCCCTTTTTTCCTTCTGTTTCGAGGTATAAGTTCATGCTTACTTTGTTTTTACCAATATCATGTATACCGAATACATACATCCATAATTGACGGGAATAGAAAACATCCCCTGTGCGAATATGTGGCAGCGGCAGGTTCTGCATGTAGTCGAAACTAATAGCCATCACATAATCTTGGTGTGGTAATTTAAGTTTATATTTCTTTTTTATCTGGTGAAATTTGTCTGCTTTAGTTAGATGAAGTTTATGCTCAACTTCCAATATTCTCTTTGTTTCTGGTAATACAGCACATTTAATTTTTAATCGATAACTATCACAGACAGCACAAGTGTCTGTTCTAGTTAGCCCAAATTTCAGATTGAACTCTTTATTAAATACAGACCAGTATACCACATAGCTTACATTTATTTGGTATATTTCCAAAGATAACTTGTGCATCTTTGTTACACTTAAGTCTTCTGGCAAGTAAAATATGTTGGGGTTATCACGACGTGAATAATGTGACTGTCTGGTTTTAAATGATGCAATATGATTACGTATTACATTTAAAATAACTTCTGGTGTTTTCCTCACTCTATTTCTTCTGTGTTTGCCTCGTTGATCCTTAGGTGTCAATATGTTTGCACATATTAAGCTTTGTAATCGTCTCATGCGACCCACAGATATACCATGAAAACTGCAAAACGATCGCATGCAAACATTTATTTCTTCCAATCCCGTTCACACTTTATATTTGAAAGAACTCATTCTGAATTTTAGCGGATTAGAAACTGTGAGTCTAGCAGCTGGAGAAGTAGATATCAAAGCCATCAAATACGCATCCTGTTCATTCTTGTTATCAAGGTTATCGAAATTGGCAAGTATCATTTAACCATCTCCAGGTAACACTTTATAAAAACATTAGTAATGCTTGCATCTGAAACAATGTAATAGGCTGAGTTAGGCCTAGTATTTCAAGATACTAACGAAAAAAATAAATACCATGTTATCAAAACAAAACTGCAATCAGGACCGATTTGCCGAGCTGCCACCAGTTTGTTTTTGTGGTTGATATGTTCCTCACCCTTTACTTTCTTGTTTTTAATAATCGTTTCCTTCTTTTCTTTGCGTTTTCTTTTAAAAATTGAAGTAGATACTTCCTCATTTTACGCGTAGTCCGACATTTTTGAAAGCTATGACTGACGTTTTATTTTTTCACAAAAACTATTATGGGGAAAAAGGTTCTTCGCATTTTATATAAAAATTCAAAAGGTTTTTTTATAAAGTTTATTTATATATGACTAAAGTATGTAGGTGCCATTTTGTTGGGTAACTTTTTGCCATCTTGTATGTAGGGACGTGATCCCATTGCTATAAAAAATTTTGGGCTTCTGATCAAAAAACTGCGACAAGTGGTTTTGGCAGTCCTCTCGTGATGTTAACCTGGTACTGCCTAAGGAATTCTGCAGAGACCGAAACAAGTGAAAATCTGAAGGTTCAAGCAAGGTCAGGATTATACGGCGGAAGCATTAACACCTCCCAGCCAAACTCTTGTAATTTTTGGTGAGTGGCTAAAGATGTGTGAGGTCTAGCGTTGTCATGGTGAAAAACCACACCCCTTCTGTTGATTAATTCCGGACGCTTTCTCTCAACTTTTTGCTTTAATCTCATCAGTTGTTCGCAGTACAGTTCAGAATCGATAGTCCTGCCTGGTGGTAACAGCTCATAATGAATAATGCCCTTCCAATCCCACCATACACACAGCATCACCTTATTGCGAGTTAGCCCGGGTTTCGCCACAGTCTTTAAAGCCTGACCGGCCTTTGACCACCATCTTTTTCGCACTTACTTGTCGTACGTGATCCACTTTTCATCACCAGTTATCAGCTTCTTCAAAAATGGTTCGGTTTCATTACGTCGTAATAAAGAATCACAAATGAGTACACAGTTCATTAGGTTTCTTTCAGTGAGCTCATGAGGCACCCAAATATCGAGCTTTTTTGTGTACCCAGCTCTTTTCAAATGCGTCAAAACCGTTTTGTGGTCAATTGCCAGTTCTCCAGCTACATTGTAACTACTAATATGCCGATCTTGCTCCACTTTTTCAAAAATGGCATCAATTATGTCCGTAACAGGGCGACCAGAGCGACGTGCATCTTTGATATCAAAATTTCCGGATTGAAAACGCTTAAACTAAATTTGCGCCATTCTCACAGATACTGCATTAGGTCCATAAACATCAGAAATTTTTTTCGCGTCTTGTGTTGCATTTTTACCTTTTTTGTAGTAAAATTTTAAAATGTATCGAATTTCTTCATTAGATTCACTCATTTTAACAATAAGAAAAACAAATAAAAATTACACATTTTCCTAATTTCAATTTCGAATTGTCTTCTTTAAAATTAAAACTTTTTAATGATACCAGAACCAGCCAGATACAAATGGTATAGCGAAAGAGATCTTATTATAAGTTCATACATACTATATGCGAAAAGACTTTTTCCCCAACCTATTACATAGCTGTGTTCAGATATGTCGTTTTTGTAAAATTTGCACGCAGTTGTGTAGTTTTGTGAAATATGTGTTTTTTTACAGTGTGATTCTGTGCTAATTATGTTGTTTTTGTAAAATCGAATTAAACTGTCTAGTGTAACATTTTCGATAGATCATATTGCCATCATTAAAAAAAAAACCTTAAAATTGTTAGTTAGGGAGTTTTTGTAAAAAAACCCTTCTATTTATAAATCTGGGGACGCAAATAGCTGTGAAAACTACAGACCAATAAGTATTCTCGCATGTGCATCCAAACTTAGAACGTGTGATTTATGATTATCTATATTATTATAATTAAGCCTACTATTTTAGAGAAACAACACGGTCTCGTTAAAAATAGATGTACTATAACTAACTTTTTTTTTATTGAGACTTGCTGACGACCCAACCGTGCTGGAAAGTGGTTACCGTCGTCTATAAATATTTGCAACACTAAAGGTGCTACCAATGTGCTGCCGGACTCGTAAGTAGATGGGGCTGGAACCTGGCCACTAATTCCGGAATAGAACTCAAGGTTGTTATGGCGGCATGCTCTAGACCTTGCTAACTTGCTAAAGTATAAGCATTACTAATGCTTTGAATTCAGCAAAGATGGTCAAGTGGACTCAATTTATACTGACTTTCGAAAAGCTTTTGCCGAAGTCAATAACAACCTACTTTGTAAAAAGTTATCAAAATGCGGAATTCACGGTGACTTGCTTCGATGGATAGAGTCATACCTAAATAATAGGAATCCTCAAGTTTCCATTAATGGCCATAAATCATCTGCTGTTATTATTAAGTAAGGTGTACTTCAGGGTTCCCATTTAGGTCCATTATTTTTCATTGTATTCATAGAGAATCTTATTGATCGACTATTTTGCCCATGCATTTTATATGCAGATGATTTAAAAGTATACAATGTGATAAATGAAACCTTAGATTGTTTAGCTCTTCAAAATGATCTACACAAAGTTAGTTGAATGATGCTAAAATAATAAAATGTTACTTAACGTGGGTAAATGCTTCGTAATATATGTTACCGATAAAAGATATGTAAAACAATATAACTACAAACTTAATTAGCATATCCTGGCACGTAAAACTGTAGCAAAAGACTTAGGAGTACTTTTTGATGATAAATTGACATTCACCAAACGCGGCTATCAAATTCTTGGTTTCATCATTCGTTCTACAAAAGACTTCAAAAATCTACATACACTTTACAACACACTTGTAAGATCTATTATGGAATATGCAGCAGTAGTATGATCTCCCTGCTACAGTGTACATTCCAGTAAAATTGAATCCGTACAAAGGAAATATCTCAAAATATTATCATATAGGGCTATATCATATCTCGGCAAGCTTTTAGCATGCTATGAAGTTAGGTTGTCTCATTTTAACGTTATCTCATTAAGTAGCAAGCTAAAAAATATCTGCTTTTGTTACATAAAATATTACATTCGCAAATCTAATACATTTTTGTTACAGACATATAGAAACAACATATCTTACTGTAACTCTATAGTACGATGTTGTCGTACATATAATAATACCCTGTTTTCGGAGCACTTACATTTGGAGATATTTCAAAAATCTCATACAAATTTTAAAAAATTAGTGTTAACATTTTAAAATAATAAATTTGTAATCCAGCTATACCTATCATTATAACAATATTTTTCATTAATAAACCTTCCTAATACTTCCTAAACCATAACATAATGTCTATTTGTAACTTTGTTGTCTATTCTTTTTTGAGTCACAGTCTATCTAGCTTAATACTATGTACTTACTTATTAATGTAACTTTAATTGATTGTAATCTGTTTGTATAAGATATTAAATAAAAAATAAAAAATATGCATACGTTATCTGTCAACATTTAACATCATGAACAATATCGCATATAACGCATTAAACCCATCGCCACATCTGCGTGAGAGAGCCTATATCTGTAACATTAATCACAGAAGAAGTTCTCAAAGTAACTCAAAGTTTAATATATTATTTCAATCTTTATATATTACTATACTACATAAATATTGTATAATCTTATGTATCAACTACGCACATTTTTACTGCTCACATTACTCAGAAAATCTCATCGGTTTTTATTTATCATAAATCCGGAATGATAAAAGTTTGACAAATTCGTTTAAGTTTCGAGCACTCATATCGTTCGCCGTGAGTTCATCACATATGCATATTATTAATTCATAACTGGAAGAGTTTTATTGCGACACGGACGGACTGAGTCAAGAATTGGGAAGCTACCACATCACGTCTGCAATATTATTATATGCCTAAGCGAATACTTTAATATAACACCTTTATGACACTCGTATGCGCAACGGTCTGTTAATTTTGCATTTCCACGAAATGGGAGAAGTATTTACACTTCGCTACTTCTTTTGTACGTTCTCATGTGAGATATTCATATGTTTACACAATTATGAAATAAGTAGGTTAAGTACCTATTACCTGTGGCCGCCATTTTGTTACTGCTGGACTTGGACTTTAAATTTATAATTCATTGCTTCGGAACCCTGCAACATATCGATCGACATGGAACATAAACGATAATTAAAATACTTACTTTAATCCCTAAAATTTTCATGAAATTCGTTGAGTCGTTTTGGAATCTATTCCTGATAAATTTTCGAACAGACTAACAGACAAATTCTAGGAACAGATGTTTATATTTAGAAATCACAGACACTTCAAATTTATTTATAGATCATTGAGTTGATGATATCGGGCAGATCAATTTTTTCATCAATGTATAATTGCTCTGCACCTACATTTTATAAGATAGAGTAGGTACCCTTCATTTATTGAGCTTAATTGACTGGCATTATATTTATACAGTAAAAAGTGCATTGGCACTAAACGTTACTTTGAAATTTGCTTATTGAAAAGAAATTTATGGTTAAAGAGAATCGATTAAAAATTTGTCACAATGAACATTGTTATGGCAACAAGGAATTAGCTGCCAATTGCATCGAACACACTATTATAAGTTGGAACATTGTTTTACGGTTTTTAAAACTGGGCATATTGTGCAATTATATTGTTATATAGTACCTGTTAGCGTTGATTATTAAAAGAATGTTATAATAAATCCGTTGTTATAAAAAAATTCGGCTTCAAACTAAAAAGCAAAAAACATATATTTAACCGACTTCTTTCTACAACATCGTCAAGTCGGTGCCAAGTAAAACATAAAAAAACAACAACAAAATTGCAAAATGTAGTAATTTTTATATTTTACTTTGCACCGAATTCAAGATGTTCTAGAAAGTAGTTGATTAAATGTTTATAGTTATATCGTGTAACAAAGAAATCGGTTAACAATTTTCGAGGGTTTCTCTCGATATCCCTGGAATTCACTTATCAGATCCTGACATGGTGACGATGAGACCGATTCGGTAGTACACCCTTTTGATTAAAAGAAAAAATTTAAAATCAGTCCACAATTGACGGAGAAATCGAATAACGAACATAAAAAAAACAGATGAATTGAGAACCTCCTCTTTTTAAAGTCGGTTAAAAATATATTCAAGGATGAAACCTTGTAACCCCACGTATATCTGTTATGTGAAGATGAACTGTCTGTGAAAAATATTATCGAACAAGATAGCGTCACGTCGAAATTAATATCTATACTTAATACATTTCCCATAATTGTAACTTTCCTTGCAATTTTTTTATTTGTTGAATACATGTAAGCAGACGGCCTAATCATCATCATCCGAGCGTTAAATCCCAGTTGAGTTTGGAGCGTTCACTCCGACGCCCAGGGTCCGCTTTCCTACTTTTTCTACTCCACTTCACGCGGTCTTCAGTATCCTCCGTTTTGAAACCATTGGTACGCATGTCATTCTTCACAACGTCAATCCAGCATTTATTGGAGGCTTCCTCTTCGACCGGGACCTGGCGGAGGCGGCATGGTTAGACATTTATTTTGTTCCCCACATACATACTGTCCTTCAACTTAACCGGCGTTTTGGGGTCACAAATGACACTTCTCACGTCACGACACTTGGCTCAAGCTGCTGAGATACGGGCTTTGACGTCATGGTCGATATTCCCACTGTCTTAGCCTAAACATATACATAGATCAATGTTATTTCCTTTACAAACATTCTGCAATTCACCAGGGAAAACATAAATGATCACAACAGCGACCTTCAAGTGTTGACATAAGCCCGGGAGACTCACAAACATATTAGTTATGTCCGTAATGCCTAGTCAAACCGTCGCAGGGCCGTGCGTGATTGTGCCGAGTTTGACGGGATCTCGGTGTGATCCACTACGCAGCTCTATAGCACGTTTGCATAACCATTGTTATCACAACACTAAGTATAATTATTTATAAATAACATTTTGATGATAGTTTTTTATTTTTGCACCTTATAACTTATTAACAAATTACTAGCTTTAGCTCTTGCCCGGGGCCTCGCTCGCGGTAATGTTATTCTACGGGATCCGTACATTTTCCCTTGTACCCTATTTGATGTTCCAAAATAAGATCTATCTTTGTGCCAAATTTCATCCAGATCTGTTCAGCCGTTTTGGCGTGATTGAGCAACAAACATCCATCCACACTTTTGCATTTATAATATTAGTACAGATTATTAAAATTCTAAATGATTTCACCATTTTTTGAGGATTGTTTTAAAAAGCAGGATGGAAGAAAGAAGAATTAGGGGAAGACCTGTTAGATTTACTACGTTAATATGACAGACGGACGGATAACGGAGTAAGACCATAAGGATTCCATTTTACTTTTAGATATTGAAACCTTAAAAATGGAAACAGCCATACGGTAAAAGTGCTTGCAATGGGCAAATGAAGAAGTTACGATAAAAGTAGGTAGGTAAATAGCCCTTTAAATATTTTTAAAATTACATAATTATCCAAGATTAGAAAATCACTACATATGTATTATTTAATTATTTGAATATTTTAATGACTTTATTTATTACCTATTTATTTCCTACACCACAACTGTATTTTAGGTCAATAATTGATTACCTGGAAGTGTTCATTTTAAACGTTTAGATAGCATTTTCAATTTTGAATCTAGTTTTAAAAGGATGTACTCAAGTTGTTGTTGTTTTAGTTTTCAATTTTATCTAAGTATAATAAAAAGTGTTAGTGTCCAGGCTCCTAAGCAGGAAATCTAACATTCACGTCTACAAAAATGTCACTAAACCAATTTTCATGTAAGGCTGTAAGACCTGGATACTGACACTGAAGGAGGAGAACCAATTGTTACTCGCAGAGAGGAAGGTTTTCAGAATAATCTTGGGCCCAACAATAAGAGGAGATGGTTGTTAGAGGGTCCGAACCAACTCTGAAATAGCAGACCTGATGGCCGAGCGCTACATAATTGGGAAGATAGAATCTGACCGTCCGCTGCCTCAGTCATGTAGAAAAGATGGAGGAGGATCGAGGAGTGAAGAAAGCATACTTGGGGCGACTAGTGGGTCAGCGACCGTTTGTCGTACCAAGTATTGCTGGAAGGATAGAATGAAAGCTGATATGATCGCACTACAAAAAAATATGAAGATTTTACAATTTAATTAAAGCTTAAGTAAAATCGATACGAGTACCTAATCGACTCGCACACAAATCTATGAGACTGCGAAAAAACATAAAAATGCACGTGTTTACGGACCCACAGGCCAATATCCAACAGACTGATTGCTTCTTTACTGTTACACGATAAAAATTTTATTAGTTGCTCATAAAATGTACTCAGACGAGTCGTGGGACCCGGTAGCTAATATATTTGAAAGTACCCTGTAACTAACCTTTTATATAACTCAAACCGATGCATGTTTTTTATTTAATTAATTTTACCTATTCGTAATTTGTGTTTGGTTTGCGTGACTTCCGGCAAAGAAAGCCTGAAACTAAGTACAGACTTTTCAAGCAGATTCTTATCTTGTATAAACTTGGGATCCATATCCTACAGCAATAATAATATTTTGCAAACAATACACCTATGTCGCTCCATGATGTTGATAGTACCTACATGTATATACATGTATGTACGTTTTTTTCTTACTATAATCGACCCATTCGTAAGGCAGTGACGAAAGAACAAAGATTCCAACAGATTCACTTTCAAATTTAAAAATTAGCATGGATTCAAACAATTCGTTATGATTCTTCATGTTTCTTATTGTTTAACAAATTCATAAAAATCTGAGTAAAAAATTCAAGCGACCGGTTGTCCAAACCGTCGAACCGTTCAAATCGTTTAGTAAACACCGAATAGGTACTGTACAAGTGAGGTACAACGATTTTAATCGAATGGAAACGGAACAAAGTGAAAATGTACACCTCAATTATTCCAACAGTGGCTTGTGAACAAATAACCATATGTCGATATGACCACTAGATTCCGTACCACTCATGGACATTTGTCACTATTCGTGTTGGATTAAGTTTACTCACCAATAGTAGGTAAAATAGCTACAATGAAAAGGAATAGCGGAATTCAACTAAATTTTATTAAAACTGTTCAATTATACTTATTATATTAATGCAAGACAGGCCTCTTAATAAACTAATAGTACATTATACCTTATACCTACAGGTAGATATTATAACGGAATAGCACCAGACACTAGAAGAAAGCCTTTGTAAATTACAGCCAAGAATTGCTCCTAATTAAATTAGACCAGGGTTGAAATGGAAAGTTATGGATTCGTAATACAACTTAATTTATCAATTTATTTTATTAACATTTTTAATTCTTTAATATCCCTTTTAATTGTAGTAAACAGACACTACTGCGATACCGTACGGTCTGGACACGGTTTATGAACTACGTATTTCATTAATCATTAGATACTCTGTACCGTGTATAAACGATCCTAATAGTTTCATATCCCATTCTATTAATTATTTATCATTTTTATTTTTCTAAAGTTAATAGATGCAAGTATGTATGTCTTTATAATATAGATAGATCAGATATATTTATGAATATAGATCCTAGGAATCTAAAGACAGTAATTTGTTCAACAAGAAATTATTCTGTCTACCTATTTTATTTCTTTGAAAAACTTAATCTTATTAATTCTATAGTCGTAACCGTTTCAGATAAGCAAGATTAGTTTCAGTGTAAATCATAGCTTAAAGTTATTGAGTACCGTAAAAATAATTATCAACTTCAACCGTTATTTTACCATTGAACATAAATGTATATTATTAAAAAGAAACATTTTCTTATTTGTGCAGTGTTCACAGTGATGTACGTACGTACCTTTACGTTGCAAATATATAATTTCAAAATGTAGTATCTTCAGCTAATTAAATGGGGTCATTATTGCAGCAATATCAAGGTCTATTGAGTGAGTCTCACAAAAAAACTCAATAAAATATAAAGCTTTGGTCCTTGGTGTTCGGCCTCGGTTCCAGTCTCTTCCAATAAAATACAAATAGAATCGATTGAAATGCAGCACGAACCGGGCTGTTTACTTCATGCCGCTTGATGTCGTACAAGCCGACTATAATCAAGATTGCTTTTTTGCAGTATCCAATAACTTGTAAAAACTGTTATGGCGTATATTAAAAACGTCAACGCAAGTATGCTTAAATTTTTCCAGTGACGAAATCATTTTACATACGTACTTAGATTTAGTACACATAAACTGTGTCGCTATGGTTTAATAACTTGTGCACTAAATAAAATTATTTATCACATTTTTTGTCAAAAACCATTATTATTATTATAGATTAGATTAGATTACCAAAACTACCATAAAAATACAACTGTTTATAGCAATCAATACATTTTAGTCATCGCAGTGTAGAGACATTCATGCGATAATAGTTAATCAATTACTACACTTCAACTAAGTATCTGCTATCGAGTGTAAAAGGATGCAGCGTTCTATTTGGTATTAAACATTATATTACTGCTTATTATGAACGTTATACCTATTCAATAAGCTTGCCTTACATCAATTTGTGTATAATATAATTTACTTACCGTTGATCTTTATCATACTTTATATATTTTTTTACTTCAGCAGTATTTGATGTCTCTAAAGAACGTTTATAATTTAAAAACGTATAATAATTTTTGTTTCAGTTTTAATCATTGTAATAATTGGAAATTCGCTAGGATTAGAAAATACGAAAGATATAAAAGAAGCATTCCAAAAAATAATGCAACAAATGAAAGAAAATGAAGCAATGCAACTATATAAAAACGACACAAGTGAGTACTTAAAGCATATGTAAAATTTCAAATTATTTAATATACAGTTGAAAAATTGTATCGCAAAGTCTATTTCAGATACAACAAATTATAAGGAACTAATTTTAGAGGTCGAGGAAGAAACATATCAGGCGAATGAAGAAGAATTTAAAATAAATGGCGATGGAGCAACAGAAATACCTTATGGTCCAAAACCAGTACATCGTATTGGCTTGGAATATAATAAATTGTTGTCAAAATTATTACATGAATATCCAAATATAGTCACAGATTCCAAAAAAGAAATTTGGAATACTAGAGGCAATAATAATGACAACAATATAATAAGTCAACAACCTAAAGACAAGGGATCCAATCTTCGCAACAAACAAAAAATAAAATCACAAGAAGTTGTATATTCATATGAAGAAATTCAATCAAAGTTAATAAATATTATTAATGACGTAGTAAAACAAAGGAAATCATTAGAGCCTGTGATTATCGAAACTCCTAATAGAGATATCGATATATTATCATACAAAACACTCCCTGAAGTAGGAGTGTTTGTATATGACACAGGCTTTCCCAGCGTAAAAGTTGGTCCAATAATGAAATATATAGAAACTATCTTAACTACACGCAAACTGATAGATAATCAATTGAAAAATAGGTTGATAACTAATATGCTACTACAACAATCAAATCCATTGCGTATTTTATTTCAACTAATTAGCAAAATGAGACCTACGAGTATGTACGAACGGAGAGGTAGAAAATATTTATTCCTTTAAAAGTACTTATTAATAGGTTTCTTTTAATAAACTTATATTTTGGAGGACTTTAATAATTAACCAACAACTAGTTAGCAAAGTTGTGACTGGGAAACACAAAGAAACAATACGCAATTGGCAGTCTAACTAGTGAGCAGCGAGCAAACACGATCAAACCGAAGTCCAAACTACGTTCAAAGATCTAGTTAGCTGCGGGGATGACTCTACTGTTCATTGACATGTTTGCTGTTTACCCTCTTGGTTAAGAATGAACGTGCGCTGCTAGTGACTTCACAATTCACAACAACACTACCAAAGACGGTGTACATGTATGTTATGGTGAATTAATATTCCGAGTAAATTAATTAAAGTCATATTGCAGATATTTCTTGGAGTCTAGTCGTACACAATCGCCTCAGTACAGATGTTGAATTCTAAAGAACCGGGCAGCAATCGCTTCATTATCCAACAATTTTGCGCCAATTCTGCAGTTCGTTCTTACTTTCCTTTAGCCAAAAAATTAAATTTTAGTTTTAATAATGAATTGTTAAATTAAATATAACAACATATATAATAAACCTAAATGTGTAATTATGTTGCATACCATAATAATTCTTTTCAGTATAGCTTTCAGAATTACATACTTTCGATATTGATATCTGTCTTGAATAAATTAATTTGAATTAGCAATAATTTTCATCAAAACAACGTTTCTTTCATTTTTAAATGATTTTAATAATAGAGTTCCAATCAACTCCTAAATAAATAAATTGAGACTGAAGCATAAACATGCAATGTATTTGTACATTTTGATGACAGTTGCATACTGGCAATTAAGGTTAAAATGCAACCTAATTGAATCTAGGAATAGTTTCACTCCTTTTACTCTATTACAGTGTTTACAGGAAGATCCAATTTATTAATGTTAAATCAAGGATCAACTAAATATTCAAATGTTATTTTTTTTAAATGTGTCTTTAAATAGATAAGTGCTGGAATAGATCTATGAAAATTAGGCAGCAAGGTTCGTTAAAAATTATGTATACCTACATAAGCAGACAAATACAACGCTTTATCTGTGATACCGATATTAAAACATAAAGCCTCAAGAAGCCCTCGTCACAGGAATAATATGATAATAAAAGCCCATAAATGTCCCACTGCCATGCTTATCCAAGATTAATCAGTGGGTGTCAATTCCGATGTACATGTTTCCTATTTCTTCTCCACGGTCAGATAATGGTAGTTGTAACTATTTGATTTGATTCGAATCCACCCATAGTAATAAGTCTCGGTTGCCTTAGCGACACGAAGCTGTCACGTCTTCTATTAGCCCAAAGATGTTTAAATTTTAATGTCATTAAACATTAAACCACTGACATATGCAATAAAATAAAATAGATAATTATAAGTTAGTTTGGTAGACAGGTGTACTTTCCCAACACCGACAGACCGGGTGGCGTTTAGAACGCATTAATTTTTCCATGTTGCCTGTTAGCGGGGTGCATTATAACAAGACAACTTCACACTCGCGATGGGGGTAATCCTTGAGCGGGCATTTTCCCGGGTGTTAATCTCCGTGATGAGAAGCTTTCAATAGCGTTTCGCATATAGAAAAGTTTCGGTGGAAATGTTTCAAACTCCTCACCGGTATGCTCCTAGTGAAGTCGCTATTAATGTATTTCCTCTTTGTACTAGAACTGTCTGCTTGCTAAAATACATGGCGCACATTTTCATATGTATAATCGTTTTTCAACCATATATATTTCTTTTTAAATTTGGCCCTTATTTAATTTCATTCAATCTCATATATTGAGTTACTGGCCTCGATCCAGGGAAAATTGTTATAATCCGATGGAATAAAGTTCCCAACCCTAAAGGCTGATCATTCTGTCTACCTGATGGTTATTTAATATCTAGGTATACAATTGACACGAATAAAAAGTTACCTATTGACCGATTCCTAGATAAACGTTCATTTGCCTTACGGGCGATTTAAATTTAACATAGGTAAGCTCCGTACAAATAATGACAAATTTCTAATGATGGTAAAGTAAGTGAATTAATAGTAAGCCATAAATCGTCTCAGGTCTTTAAAGTATCTACCTACATGTATGTGACATTTATTTTATATTTTTTTTTAAATGTTATTACTGTTCACGTCTTGATAGTTTACTAAAATATCAATATCATTCCATCCATTGCTCAGTTTTTTATTAAATATGCATTTCTATTAAAATGAAACCTTAAGTAAAATTAATAAACTCCGACTATAAAGGCACGGAACAAAGTAAATATTTTCTAATGCGTGCTGCTTTTAAGAAAGTTATACAAATCCAATTTATTTTCCATTTCCTCACTTCATGAAAACTTAAATATGCTCGCAAGGTAAACCACTTTGAAAGCAATCCTTTGATCGCGCTTATCTCTTTATGCAAAATTGTATCAAATTTCGGTGCCTTGAATAATTTTTATTCTCCAAGCCGTAAAATACTTGTTTCCATAATCGAAGCAGTTATTGGCTCCGATGCATAAATGTGGTGAAACAAAGACGCCTTTAGATGCGAATCAGAGATAGAACAAATTGTTCGCTTATCTTAGCTATAAGAAATGCTGAATAGTTGTGCTCCCGTGCACTGGCTACTTTAATAAGAATTCAAACGACAGAACAGGTTACATGGGCGCTCGAGCTAATCCGGATAAGCGAAGTGGATCGGAAGGCATCATTTCATTATCCACTATCACATCTGTTCCTGTAAAAAGCGCATTCTCTCTAAAATAGGTAGGTATTAGTTGCATAGGAAGTAAAGGGTTAACCAATATTTCTAAAAATATTCTACGTGTCCAATAAAGTATAGTATGATTCTGGTGGGGAGTTCCTCCCGTAACTTTCCCTTTGCGTTATAAAATAATGATTCACGCATTCCATAAGATTTTTTATAGGCTTGTTTGTGTCCATAGACGACGGTCATCATTTGTCAGGGAATAAAACAATTAAAGAAAATCTAAAATCATAAGAACTTTTATTGAAGTTCAAGGTTTAACTTCCGAAACATATTTATGTATTTCTTTATAATCATTTCTCACTATAATTTATTGAAAATGTTGATATTGTTTCCTTATTTCTAATACAATTTAGAAAATTAAACTACTTATACAGCACAATACAATCTTGATTTTATTGGAACCAAATGTTAACTTGAGAGCATGGTTCTGGTTATTCTGACTCTACAGCCTTGGGTGTGTGTACCGGTTAATATTAGGTAACATACCTATATAACATAATCTGAGAATTAGAAGTATGTCAGAATTTTATCATAGGCTAATCCCAACAGCAGCCAAACATTATTATTATAGAGAGAATCTTCATTTCTAGTTCAATAATATATCAAAGTCAGAAATCTCTGACATACTATAATTAAAAATATCACAATTTCAAATCGCAATTTATAAAATTACGCCGTTTGAGACTCTACTGAAAGAATGTAATCTATTATATTAATATTAAATTTTTTTAAACAATGTTAGAATATATTGTTAAACGTTAAATAAAAACTAAGTATTATAAATAAAATAATAGTAAAAAAAACTACATATAATAATAATAAAAAAGGAGTCCATATAGTCTACACAACTGCCCAGCAAAACATAGAGGCAAGTCGCTTGATTTGAAGTAATACAATGAATGACATATTGTTTATGACAACGTAGATATTTATTTAGTGAATTGACAAATGCGATTTTAAAGAACCGACGTCATTTATCGGGATAAAATTTATCAGTGTTAACTCATATTAAAATTATAATCTATAATTGAGATAAACATAATGATTTTCTCGGGACATAGGTACATAGATCCAAAGTTTACGTGAATAAAGCTACGCAGAATACTTAAGGCTATTTGACTAATAAGCACTATGTTTATAGACAGAAACCGTAATTAAATCCCTATATATAATATACCTTTACTAAATACAGAGCTATTTCTAGACAGCCTCGATATACATACCTTAAACATAAAATTTAATAGAAGACGCGGCCCGGAATTCACATATATTGCTAAAAGTAGAATTGAAGTTTACGGATTGTGTATGAGACAAGAATTAAGTTTGAAAAGTAGCTCGATATAACGTCATACACACGCAGTTTCGCGTTGAGATGAATAACAAAGAGCAAAACATTAACACGAGCCAGTTACTTATCTGAAAAGCTATTGCGAAGTTTTCCGTAGTTTTGTACACTGACGGCGGCTGAACAACTTTATAATTTTAGTAGCAGACTTTGCATATTATTGGTTACTTTTTGTTTCAAACAGTTTTCTTTTGGAGGCTGGACTACAGTAAAAAATCTGATTGATAGTGGTTACCGCGACCTAGGGAAATTGACAGCCTTGACTTAGAAAGCAAGGGTACAGGGTTCAATTTCTGGAATGGTAAATTTTATAACCCATAATACAAGCATAACTTATTTAACTTGCGGATACATAATGTTTGTCCGTCTGTTGATTATTATTTTTATAATAGACCTAGGTGGGTGGGTACTATATCATAATTAGTTAAGAAACACTCCAATTAACTAAATAAATATATGTATTAAATAGTATAAGAGACTATTTTATACAGGTATTTATTATTATACTAATATATAAAGCTGAAGAGTTTGTTTGTTTGTATGTTTGTTTGTTTGTTTGATTGAACGCGCTAATCTCAGGAACTACTGGTCCGATTTGAAAAATTCTTTCAGTGTTAGATAGCCCATTTATCGAGGAAGGCTATATATATTATCACACTAAGACCAATAGGAACGGAGCATCAATGAAGAATGTTTCAAAATCGGAGGGTTTTGAAAACAAATTCCACGCGAACGACGTCGCGGGCACAGCTAGATTATTATAAAACTTTAAAGCATTTCTCCAGAAATCCAGGAGCTAGAATCAATTAATGAAATAAATGTTTTTTTTTACTTTGTTTGTAAGCTAGCTTATTCAAAATGAGAACTATTTTCTTCATTTTGCCAGCTATATTAGCGTTTATTAACACCTGTCTCTTTTACTATGATATTGGCAAAATCAATGTCAGAGACGTTGGAGCTAGCAACAACAAAGATAGAATAGAAAACTATTTTAGTTTTCAAGATTTTCTATTTTTATAAACATCATTTTGGCTTTCTCTTCGATATATGTAAAATTTTACAAATTGCTTACACAAGTCGGGGTCACTGTAACTGGGAGGCTCATTATCATTGATAAAGCAATGCTCCTTAAGAGATGTATCAATGTACATCGCTGTTTGTAACACGAAGACCACATATCACGACATTATTATGCAGCCGATCACGAAAAGAATTATGACATTTTTTAAAAATCACATGTTATACTGCTCATTTTCTATTATATGGTGATCAAAGATAAACATAACACAGGTCGTTTTGAACCCTCATTCAAAATTCTTAATCGTTGTTCATTTGCACCGTTGACACACAACAATGGTTACATTCAAACGTAGCTTATAGAATATACATTGTCGAACATTGTTATCTCAGAAGGCTCTTAGGTTTTTAAACTTAAACATAATAGATAATTAAATTATTGTGATTAATGTCTTTAACACACAAGAAAATGTGATTGCAATATGCTTAGAAAATGCAAAAAAAATAATGCATTTGAAAATATTCCTTAACACTTATTATGAAATTACTGGAGCGTTCCGTGCGGCTTCACTTGCATAAGTTTTAAATACTATAACAGCCTCTTTGGGATTCGAAGTTTTCATTATGAAAAGGATTCCTAATATTTTCGAATTCAGAATGAAGTAAACGTTGTTATGCGTAGAGACGTCTTTGTGTTAAAATATCATAGGGTGTGAAAATATTATTCTTTGAGGTAAACAATATATGAAGGAATATTAACTAATATTACGTTTTTTCTTCGTTTGAATGACTCCCGTGTACCTGCAAAGCGAGGCTCGCCATCGGGGCTCGCTATAGTACCTATGTATGTGGAGGAAATTATTCTTTTCACTACTATTGTCAAAAGTACATCAAATGATAAATGATAAAACTAAGCCACTATTTTATTAATATTATGATTTATTTGAAATAAGGTTTGATTAAACAATTTCTATAGAATATTTCCCTCGTGTTTACAGGTCTTTTTTAAATTAACTTTAGTTCAAGCATTAGCTTGAATACCTCTTCAGGAGGAGCTGATTTCTAAAGTAAATTTGTTTTATTTGATGATTTATTATATTGTTATTGTGTTCAAGACATGTTTTATTACTCAACGATCGAGTGTCGTTGTCTAGATTGCTTACGTTCAGATCACTTGTTGATTGTTGTTTGCTCTGAACTTCTGAACAATGTAAGATTTAAGGTGTTTTTGTTTTCAGACAATCAGATTAACTGAATATGTATCTATCTATATATGAATGAATATCTATCTACAATATTATAAAATTGTAGGTATTTAAAAAAACATCTGAAATAGCCTATATAAACGACGGAGAACACGATACAATTTTTTTTAGATTTCTTGTCTGTTTGTTCGGGATTCATGTAAAAACTACTGGACCGATTTCGATACGGTTTTCGCAGATCGACAGAAAAGTCTTAAATTTAAAATCTGCGCTACTTTTTATCCCGGGAACCCCGCAGAATTTTATCTGGAAATTATTTAAAATGGCCAGATTAAAAAAAAAACCGATTTCCAATGTGATTTTTTCACTGATCAATAGCAAATTTTATGGAATAAAATGTGTAATATTTTTATCGCGGGAATTTTCCCGGGAGTGGTTTGTAGTTGTTCAGGTTCATAAACATCAGCTTATACCGACACAGTTTTCACTGAAACGATAGCTTACGTTATTTTTTTAAATGCTGTGATATTTTGGGTCCGGGAAGCCCCCGGGAATTTCAAGTCAAGCGTGGACAAATTCGCGGGCATATCGTAGTTATATAATAAATCTGTAAATGATTCGAATTTACACAATGCATTTAAAAATGTGAAAAAAGTCAGGGGCCTAATTCGGAAAAGTTTAGAAAATTACTTCAGAAATATGTTTAACGACATAGAATAAAAGTAGCAATATTGTTTACAAATTCGTTTCATGTAGCTTTGAAACATTATCTTATCATCATTATCATTATCTTGCTTTTAGATCTCATTTCATCAAGAATTAATATTGAATTTCCTAACTGAAACGTGCGACAAATTCAAAGAAAAATTATTTTTTATTTCTCATACTCTGAAAGTACGCTTAAAGTTACCTGATTAGAGGGATGAAAATAATACTTTTCATCCCTGGGAATCGATTTTCCCTGCTGTCAATTTTTTTTTAAATATATGCGACCAATGTCCTATCATTTTATACAGCCACTGTGTAATTCGCGGCACAAAATTGCAATTTAAAAAATCATTGATTTTATAATATGATTTTATACTTATAATTTACTTTTCACTAAATAATTATTTAATTTAGATAAATATTTACTACCATCAATGATAAAAAATACTAGTTGGTAGAATGTCACAGAAAAAGAAATTAACTTGACGGATATTTATATAATAGCGGCCCGCCCCGGCTTCGCTCGAGTATCTAAAAAGAACTTTCTTATTGAGTTTAATTACCTACTAAGCGAATTCAAAATATTTCCCCTCCCGTACGGCCCGTACCCCAGTGACGCCTACAACGGATAAGCCTAGCAGGCCGAGCAGGGTGCGCGGCGACCACGCAATTTTTTCTAATACTTACATTTTTAAACTCGTGATATCTTTCGAATGGAATGTGTGAATTGAATAATTCAAAAAGTTATATAAAGGTATTGAAGCAGTCTTGAATATGAAGTAATTTATTTTGATAAGAATAAATAGCAAGATACAAATAAAGAGCCTTTTCTATCGGCGGCAATGCAATTAAATTTTTAAAATAAAAGAACACTTATTGTGGCATAACTATAATAGTTAGGCATATGCTGTCGCTACACTTTTCTTCAATAATGATGTGTTCTGCAAATTCGTAGTACATTATTTTATTCTATCATCAATAGTTTTCGCAGCGCACGCGATTTTAGGTATTTTTTTACACCTTGGGTTACATTATTGGAGTTTTAGTAAGGATACCTAATTTTTTTGAAAATATAATATAGCCTATGTCTCCCGGGGATAGTGTAGCTTGCTAACAGTGAAAGAATTTTTTAAATCGGTTCAGTAGTTTCGGAGCCTTTTCAATGCAAACAAACAAACATACAAACAATCAAATCTTACCTCTTTATAATATTAGTATAGATAAAAAGAGTTCATCAGATTTAGATATAGATTTAACGCCTAATTTCATTATAAAAGTAGTCGTTTGTTTAACTAATTAGGTTTTTATTTACTCTCCTCATATTTGAAATGAAAAGCAGTGTTCACTTCGGTTGAAAGGCCTATTTAGGCACTCGAACTATTAGCACCCTCGCTACGCTTGTGTGACAAAACATCTCATACCTAAATAGGTGTTATTTTTATCTCTTGTGTAACAATCTACTATTTCATTGTTGCCGAGGTGGTGCAGGCTGATTTTCACACCCTAGCGCCCAATATAGTTAAGACAGCACTGGGTATTTACGACTAAAGCGTAAATACCCAGTTCCCCCCCAAATGAGCTGAAATTTTATATTTCACAAATAGAGGGCGCATATTAAAGTATAGTGGGTAAGCAGAAGTTACGCTTGTTTTACAACACTTTAAAACAAGACACTAACGTCTTGTTCAGAAAATGCTGGAAAAGGAAGCATACAGGTTTATGTTTGTGGTGTTGTACACCGTTTTCTGTGAAATAATTAAAAGTTTTTACGGTCGCCTCTCGAACATCCTGTAATGAAGTGACGTTTATTTTAACAATAAATAGGAATTTAACACTAAAACTTCGCTGTATACTAAAAAACTGTGTAAAACTTCTTGAATAACAACTTTAGTTTCAAATCAACTGCAAAATTAAGACCAAGAAATGTGTTTTAAAGTATTTAAATGTTTACAATTATTCATAAAGATTATTAAGATTTTAGGTGTTATAAACAGTAGGTAATAACTAAATACGCGAGCGCTTCAATAAATCACACATAGAACAATCAGTAAGAATATGTTATTAAAGTTAAAATAAGTTCGTTTCTTATTATATTTTTTCATTCAAAATCCTAGTATGGCTAGTGTTAATGTGATAATTTGGTATCTATTTGGTACTTTAGAGACTAGATAGGAATAAGCTATGCGTAAGAATTAACTAACTTTATGAATTGCAAACATTTCTCCTATAATATAAAATAGATAAATAACTCTTTATTGTACACCATTAAAGTAAAACTTACAAACTAGCAATATTCTAATCGTGTACAAAGGGTCGTCTTATCGCTAATAAGCGACCCTCTTCTAGACAAGCCATCCAGTTAGAAAATAGTAGGTTAGGTGAGTTAAGGCTTGTAGTAACGCTCATATAGGATAGGCATACGATAAGGAGTAAATAAAGGCATGTAAAAAATTACCATATAAGAGCTCTGCCCACAGCGACAGAGGATGACGGTAATAAATTTTTAAAAAGTCCTTGAGGGTTTTTCGGTATTAAATTTTCGGGCGATAGCGGTGATTCCTTAGATGCGGTCGTTTTTCAAATGCGTCATTAGTTGACTGTGGATAAAATAATAAAACCAAATTATTTATCCCTCTTTTATGAAGATGTACATATTTTCTTTATCCTTTTTGAAAAAATTGATTGAGTAAAATGGTTTCGTGTCAATAATTTGGAAGCAATTTGATGAATTTTTTTCTTATCTTAAAATGAATATAGAAAAATTACGAAAAAAATCACGTTATGTCTCATATTGTAAAGACTTATAATATTTTTATTTTGTAAATTATTGGTTAGTAATTAGTAATGAAAAGTTGTTTCGTTTGCACCTCATTTTTGACCTTTTGCGGCAAGGGGTGCCTTAAGATACGGAATCTTTCTAGCCATACTGTACTATACTATACATAAGGCTGTACTCAAACAAATTGTTACTGAAGGTATACATGAATGCAATTTCATTTCACTTAGGTATCTATTATTGTACATACTAAGAGGTTCATAGTATGTTCACAACCAAGGATATTATGAATATGACATTTCGAATACGAATATATCAATAATATTCTATCTGTTACGGATATGAAATTATTTCGGATTATCTGTTAGTTTCGGATAGTTTGCCAGGTGGAAGGGAATTTTCCCCTCTGGATGACTACCACCCATGCCGCCATAACAACCTTGAGTTGTGTTCCGGTGTTAGTGGCCAGGTTTCAGTCCTATCTACGAGTTCGGCAGCACATTGGTAGCACCTTTGCTTTGCAAATGTTCATAGGCGAGGGTAACCACTTTCCATCAAGATGGCCTGTCAGCCTGTCTACGGTACTCCAGCAATGAAAAAAAGTTTCAGTTACGGATATTAGATTTTAAACAAATTGTAAAAGTAAAATATAAGTAGATTAGGATTTATTTTTAGGTTATCATTTTGTACTCAAATCAGTCATATAAGTAATTATTATAGCTACACATTTTAAAGCGTTACCTATCGGCTGCAAAAACAAAATCTTTAATTATAAAGTTTATTATGATTTTGTTAAATTAAAATGTTCTTTGTTTATTAAATAAACAAAGAACATTAATTTAGACTCCGCCCTTATCCGAAGTAATTTGAAACTTTTATATCAAATTCGGTTACGGTTACGGATAGAATTATATTTCGGAAAGTGTTAATGAAACCAACATAATTGCATTTCATGCACAAAAGGCGATGTGGAATTGAGATTTAAATTGCATTCACGCCATATGTAAAATTAAAATGGTTTTTGATGGACCTTGTGTAATTAATATAAATATTGGACAAAGGCCATTGAGCGCTTTGCAGTTATAAATGCGGTTGTGTCCATTACTAAGGCGTTCCTGCAGCTTTTCTCGAGAATATTTAGGTGCTTTATTTCACGAAAACTTTACATTCTCCATGATAAAAGTATCCTTTATTCACCATTGTTCTAAAATCCTGTGCAAAATTTCAAGTAAAATAGTTTATACTCAGGGCTATAAAGGGGACAAATGCACAAATATATCGAAATGAAACTCTAACGTTTTGTTTGGGTTTCAATAACTAAACATATAAATAAACCCTTGTTATGTTACTCTGATATCCGTCTGTATGTGTCACAGCTGATCATTTGACGAATTCATTTCTTTCTTTCTTTAACCAGTAAAAAGCAAATCACCTATGTCTTAAGTTGAAATCAATCTCTGCCTTTGTCCAAACCTCGTTGGACATATACTTTATAGTGAAATGATTCTTTAATAGAATTTTTCCTATATCTTTTATTTTTTACTTATATCAATATAATTTCTAAAAAATATCACGTATTATCACACAAACATTTCTTATCATTTAATTTCACTTTAAATACCTATCTAACTTAGAGTTTGTAATCATTCAATTCACTTTAACTTTAAAATATTAGTACGAAATCTACAAAAACCTTATTTTGAGTGAATTAATGCAATACTAGAACACAAAATTTTGGAAACATACCTATTAGTTCTTACGGCCGCGTGTCCTTTATAACCTGTCAGTAAAAACTAAAAGCCTAAAGTAAAAACGTTTAAAGTACCTATCATAAATGTGGTTTCATGCAAATTCAGATCGAATTTTTTTTAATACTTCGCGTAAATATGCATAGAGAGCCATTTTACGTTTGGGAACATGAGTTTGTATCAATTTTAGTGTCAGTTTTTGCAAAAGACCTATATCAAACAAGGTTAATAGTCATTTATTTTATCGTTCGATACATGTTTGGATGGTCCCACCATTTGAATACAAGCTTGGGTCTCAATTTGTTATGAACTGGTAGAGCCTTCATGTGTGTGTAATATTATTTTTAAAGAAAATATGAATCTTTCTAAGTATATGATGTTTAATTTTAAATTGAGTTACATAAGTTTGAGTGACATAAGGAATTTCAAAGGTCATGCTAGGATAATTTTTGATAATCATCTTTAAAAAAGGAGGAAGTTCTTAATTCATATGAATAGGTATATTTCTTATCGTGTATATTATATTTTATCATTAGGGGCCATCAAAGGAATTTCATGATCTTTTTGGCCATTCCCCCGTCCTTGTCACAGTTGGTCAGATTCGTGAGACTCCTCCCTCGCTAGTGTGACATCACATATTTTGCAATTTTATAAAATTGCAAAATATATTAATAATTTCTTGATATATCAAGAAATTATTAAATTAAAACAGCAGTTCTGTAATTAGTTTTATTTCCATTTAATAATTGAAACACTATGTTCATACAGATAGAGTTGGAAATATTTTGGAAGTTTTTCGTTAATAGTTCAAATGTTGTGTTTTAAAGCTTCAATATACTAGATTTTAATATGTGACGTCACAATTTAGGACCCTTCCCACCCCTTGTCACACAATGTCACACTTCGTCGAATTAACGTATGACGTAATTTATCACCATCTATTCGTTATTAACCTCGGTTGCACATGCAGCGCCTCCGCCGAAGATGGGTGTCCACTTTTATTCTTTTACTTTCCCACTTTACGAGGTTTCCAGCATCCCTTATTATAAAAAATTCACATCCTTATCTTACGGAAACTTAACGCAATTAATTCGGAAGACAATACCGTTGAAAGTATACAATGATTATAATTAATAATATGCTATAAACATGGTAGTCCGTCCCCAGAGCCGTGAAAAAACAACAAAAAGCAGTCAACTTAATATTTAAATTTTATTAATATAGCTTTGAAGTTAAAAAAGCCTAAATGTGGTCCTTCACTGTGATTATTTACAAATATGACAATGCCTTGTTACAAATTGTATAATTACAGAGAAAGCACGTAAGCGCGCCTGACGCATTACACGCGAATGCTTCTAGTGAATGACCACCCTAACGGTAATAAACGTCCGTATACATGCATGATTATACGCAGTAAATACATATATGATTGTAATAATAACTAATAATAATTATGACTTCTAGCAATCGAATATACCCATTTGAAGCAGTGGTTAATATGAATAATTCAAGCACTAAATGCCGTCCCTGTGGAAGAATAAGCTTATGTGATTGTCGTGCGATATGAGTAATCTTTGAACGTGTGAAGTCGTAATACAGCCCCATTATTATCCTGAACAGCTCGAGTGATATCAGCCGTGAACGTTGACCGTAGTGACCTGACTACACGCTTTACGACATTAACTCACGTGCTTGCGAGGTTCTCTGGCTACGACCTAAAGTACATAATATGTCTAACTTCAGTATGTCTGACTATCGGTTTTATAATTTATTTAATTTGCGTTTATTGCATTTCTTTATAGTCCAACACATAATGTAGGAAGAATAGCTGATTAAATATCACCTTTAGTGCACGTTTCACATTGGTAATGTAAATGATGCAAGCAATCTATATATATAATTCCGGCACAGCAATATGCTGAGTGCAAACATTGTTCGCTGAAAATGCGGCGTACAAATTCTCAAAATATGCTCTGTGTATAATAATGTATAACGAATGTAATTACGTCGCTATTTCTTCGAATAAAGTTTTTCTTTCTTTCTTTCTCAATCAATATCAATGTTAGAACTTTTTAGAGTGTGTTTTTAGAAATTTTAATTTATGGTGTAATGTGATAGCTTTTGTTTCCAATATGTCATTTGTGAAAATTTTCTGTAAGAGCAAGTCAAATATATATATTTTATAGAAGCGAAATATTATTGTAATTTAGATTCGGTATGTTATATTAAAAACCGCAACATTTGGCGACCGTGACAGGACAGAAAAAATGTAAGGTTTTTTGAAGCGAATTTTATTTATTTACGTTTTCGCTAATAAATGTATATTACATAAAATAATCCACCACAATCAATCAAATAATAACCAACAGTAGATAAAAATACAATACAGTCCAAATTGATCGTGATTGCTGATCGTGGCTGAAGTGTGTACAGATGGGTAACTCTGTAAAACTCATTGCGTCAACTCAGTCAACTTGAGCGTATCTAAATTACTCTGCCAGCGCTTTAACTTAACTAAATATTAGCCCCATGGCGCAGCAAAATTATATTTGTCGAGTGGTTCGTAAAGTGCGTGTCATCCAAACCCTACATCACCAAAGCACGCACCGCAATAGCATAGACATCGAAATAGGGCTGGTAACGTATTGATAGTATCTGCTGCCTGTGAGTGCAAAGAGGGCAACAGCACAGATAACGAACTTATCCATCCTTAACTTATAGCATATTGCATTAATCTGCACTGAAATGAGTTATGGACCAATATATTTGGAATAAGTGAGTCAACACACTGACCCAGGGAAATGAGTTGACGTAACTGCGGGGCATAACGCAGTGTTTTAAATGTCTTGACACGTGCCCTCGCGCACCACGTACTCTCCCCAAACGCTTTACAGCGTCGTTTTCGCCCATCGTAAAGTCTTTTAATTATATCTGACGAATCAAATTTTGACTTTATTCGTTTAAACCTTATGTATCCTCCACTATCGTTGTTTTAAGTAGATCGTTCCGGATAAATATTCTTAGTTTAAAGATGCTGTAAAGAAAACCATAAAGTAAGCGTTTAGTGGACGGGTGTCAGCCTGGTTTTTGTTTTTTACCAGTAGGTTAAAAGGGTAATATGAATTAAGTATATAAAGACACTGTTTATTATAATCTTTTTACCTTAATAAATTCGTATTTTAAAACCTCTTGCAATAGTCATCATAAACATCCCACTCCGTGGCTCAGTCCTCCTTAATCCAGGGGTACGGACGATGTACCCGTCACGCCTGATTAAGGTCAATTTGCGGATTTCAAACATCATTGACTCTGACATGCACATTTTCTCAGGTTGATGATGACAGAATTAATTCAATAATGGTATTTAATAAACTACCAGAATTATTAAAAGTCATAATAGTAGTGATAGTGACATGAAATGAAATGATTTATTTGTAAGAAACATGGCTGACAAGGTCTTATGATATAGTGAGAACATGTTTCGCCATTTACTGGCATACAAATTTTCTTAAAAACTATAGTTTATAAACATTATGTATTTTTATTTAATAGTCGTGTATGATCATTACAATTTGTTGCACAATTTTGTCACCGTTGTGTCAAAGTTAAATACAATGACAGATATAATGCACTAGCTGTTGCCAGCGGCTTCGCTCGCGTAAATAAAAAGTAGCCATTGTATGAGTAGTCATAAAAAGTGAAAAGGTAAGGGTTAAGAGTTTAATTTCAAAAAACACCAGTCAGTCAATTAGTCAGGCCTAGCAATTATACATATAGATAGATACACTTATGATGGAACAGGGACACAACAGCTATTAATTTAAAGTTTTTACATAATTAATTAACAACATTGATTTTATTAAACTATTCCCATTTAGGTAAAAAAATGTCACTCAATGATTGTACAGTCGTGGTATGAAAATGTTCGATAGTTTTCAAATTGATTCATGTAACGTTTCGCGAGCACATTTTACCTTTTCAAACTAAGTCACAGAACAGACTGTTCTACTGAAAATTATGTTTAACTGTTTGAGAATAAAGTTTAAAATTACTTAGAGCAAAGTTGTTTGATTTTCTATCTCGTCTAAGCAGATTGTTTAGACATATTGAAACGTACCTTTTTATGTTAAGCGTAGTGATTATATCTTTTTTGTTTCTTATTGTTAATCTCAGCGTCCGTCATTGTCAACATTGCAATTTTCTTTTTTCACGTTTGTATATTTTAAAAGCGTAAAATTTATTAAAATGTTGGCAGAATTGTTTCTTGTACTTGTTTAAGCAAAAGTAGAGTTTAAGGTGACGAACATTTTCATTCCGCGATTGTACCTCAATATAAATTTGGAGAGCCTTAATAAAAAATAATAGATACGTACATATTCTAAATAAAAATTACCTAAAAAATATAATTCATTTAATATATAGGTAAAGTTAGTTAAGTAACAATAAGAATATAGTCGAATGTATACAACATTATTATACCTACCATCTTCATTGTACAATAAAGATTACATTTTAGAAAGCATTTATTACGATTATTAGTTTCACCATGAGCCCGTGGTAATAATAAGCAGATTAGACTAATTAATTATTAACTTTATCCTTTATAATTCGAATGAAAAAGGCTTAATCAGATTAAGTTTGTATAAATTAAAGCAATCTGGCTGGTAACCATAATCATAAATAATTAACAAAATCCAATGAATATGAAATACACATCCTGTTCTAAATAAAAAAAATTGTGCGTGCTGTTCACAAGCAATAGAAGTGAAACTTCAGAGAATATACTCACAGATAATTATTCTCTAACTTGTATTAATACTTATTAATATTATAAATGCGAAAGTAACTCTGTCTGTCTGTCTGTCCGTCTGTCCGTCTGTCCGTCTGTCCGTCTGTACGTCTGTCTGTTCCGTTTTCACGGAAAAACTACTGTACCGATTTGGCTGAAACTCAGTATAT
Organism: Dendrolimus houi; assembly: GCA_039645545.1. Taxonomy (NCBI): domain Eukaryota; kingdom Metazoa; phylum Arthropoda; class Insecta; order Lepidoptera; family Lasiocampidae; genus Dendrolimus; species Dendrolimus houi. The sequence goes on along the minus strand of CM077125.1, from coordinate 14,158,732 downwards.
AAATTTTTTCGATGCCGAAGATGAACATAGGATACATTTTATCCCGAAAAATGGGATTGTTTTTGGGATAAACATATATTTGTCTCTTTGTTTGTTCTTTTACGAAAAAACTACTAGACCGATTTGACTGAAATTTGGTATATATGTAACTTTAATATCGAGGATGGACAAGGAATACTTTTTATCCCGGATAATGGGTAGATTTGTGTAGGTAAAGGTTATCCCAGAATGTAGGATAGTTTTTTTGTGATTTACCAATTTGGTTATTTTGGGCCTTTTTGGTCATTTTGGTTATTTTGGTCAATTTTGTCATTTTGGTCATTTTTGTCATTTTTGTCATTTTTGTTATTTTTGTCATTTATGTAGTTTACAGATAGATAGATATATAAAACTAGAACGAGTTGAAATGAGGATAAAAGTTTGTATGGGAGACCAATCATTTCTCAAGTTTATAGATATAAAAAATTATCATCTATAAAAAAATGCGATAGTAACTTGATTTGTCTGTCCGTTAAGCATTCACGGAAAACCTACTAGGAGTACTGGATCGGTTTTGCTGTACCTAATTTTGTTTAAATGTAGTTTTAATACCGAAAATATTCATAAATTCTTTTCATCTCGGGAGATGGGATAGTTTGCTATATAAAATGATGTGAATATTCCGGGTGCAAATGGCACTAACATAAGAATTTAATACAATGTAATCTGTCTTAAAGCCTGCTGTTTAAACAAGAGGAACGCACTAGACTTGGACCCGCGGCGTAGCCGCGGGGTAAACTCTAGTATAAATATAATTCCTTTAGCCTACATCCCTCAAAATATTATAATTTTAAATAAACTTCTTAAGTATCACTTTAAATTTTTCACTGTTTTAGAATAAAAAATATTAGTTTTATTTCGTTCCAAATTGGACCCATGTTTAATCATCGGTTTTATTGACTCTCTAAACTATATTGCACAATGTAAAACTCGTATCTCATACTCTCGCAGACTTAGTCCTATAGATTTATGTGTTTATCACTTTTTCGATTCATCGAGTTTCAAATCACAACGATTCTAAAGAAGTTTTACTTCAAAAAATTATATTAAAAAGTGCGTGAAGCAGGTATTACTACTTACTGTTTGTATATTTTAAACCGATTAAAAGTTTAAATGCAAAATTTGAATGGAACATAGGAAATTTGATTCTGTTGTTTTGCGTTGACACTGTTCACAAAGCACAAATGTTGCTTTAATATTTACGCTACAAATATAAAACTTAATGTTGTTTTTAGAATGTCTACAACTGTAATTTTTTTATGAAAGTCAAGTAATATAGGGATGGCTGTAAAAAAATTTAGCCTAATTAAAAGAAACGTACTCAGACAGCAATTAGTAAGGAAATGTATCACCTTAAATAAAAACGGTTTATTCCAATTAGAAGTATGTTTACATGCAGAATCGTTTACAGGTCCGCTCTACCGATGACTCCATCTGGTATAAACTTTTAATTGCGCGCCTCCGCCAACTTGGGTGTCGACATTGCTGACATTCGCGTTACTAAGGTTACGACAGCACTACGAACGTTCGAAACGAACAGTACACAAAATAAAAAAATCAAGTTTGTACCGGGTAAATAGTGAAAGATTCCGGAGCTGCGACGATATTTAAAGTTTTTTGAATGAAAATCCTGTAATAATTATCAATTTTCTCTTCTAAAAGAATCTTGTAAAACTTTTATTAAAACAACAAATCTTTTTTCATTTAGCAGTCAAAATTGAGAGGGAAGGATAGCACAATAATTAACACAACTCTATAAGTATATAGAAGCACTTAATTATATACCACATATTAATTATTAACTTAAATACTAGTTTAATTTTAATTATATTATTCAACAAAAAAACGTATTAAGTGCCTTTTATTATTTACCTCAGTAGAATAATATAGATTCGTTTTAGGTGTTGGCTTTGTCAATTAATACAATTAATTATTTTCTGTGCAACTGTTAGAGTAGGTATAGAAAAATAATATAAGAAAATAATATGTCGGCTCATATTCTGTGACATCTAAATATTTATATGCAAGTATATATGTTAAAACATCGCTTTCAAAATCTAACAATGACGATACCCCCGTGCCTCTGCATTGATCATCCCTCAATTATATGGATGAACTGTCATTTGTAGCTTTAGTACAATTTCATAAACGTCACATTACTTCGAAATTACATCAATTTTATCATTATATTTTGTACTGATAATATACTTGTGTGACTTGTCACAGTATAAAACGCCAATGATACACATGAACGGATAGATATACATATGTCGAATATATAAGGGTTCTGTTTTTGCGTTTGAGCTATGGAGCCTTAATTAAAAACTCAACATCATCCAGTAAACTTTTTGACGTTTAAAACAACACGAGAACCGAAAACGCATAGGTATATGAAATAGGTACAAAATTATGAGATTGCAACCGAATGTAAAATTTTCTAATTACTTCAAATTGTACTCAGTCCAACGTTAATGTGAAGTAAACAAGGCGTTTGAACAGAGATTCGCTGGATGCAGGACTGAGTCAGAACTATCACGTCACACCAATGGTAAGTGGTAAGCGATCTAATTTTCCGCTCTAATTTGCGAGTATTTTAAATGTCAGTCAAATCTAATAAAGTCAAATTTAAATCGAATGCATTATCTACTAGAGTTGGCTTTGTTCAGAAGTTTACCACAAGTTGACGCGATAGCGGACCGTTACTATCAAAATTAATTCTCTTAAATCTCCCCTTTCTTTCCCCTTCTCCTAATTATTTAGGGTCAGCACAATATGTCTTATCGTTCTTCCATCTTAAAATTTTCTCTTCTTAAAATTTTCCTCTGTCCCACAACAAATCAACATGTCATCTGTCACATAATCCATCCATCTCTTTATTGGTCTGTCTTTATATTTGTACCCATCAATCTTCGAGCTTAACATTCTTTTTTTCATGAGACTTTCATCCACCAATATCAACTCAGTATATTTTTCTCAATTTTTTCTTTTAAATAAAAAGCAGGATACAAATAAACGCTAATTTGCTAGTTTTCCTAACTAAAAACAAGAAATACTCGTCATTTTCGTTCTAAATTATATATGCCTGTACAAGAAAATTAAGTACACATTTTACGAAGATCCTATATGATTAATACTGAAGTAATAAGAAAACTCAAGGAATATTCCATTATCAATAAAACTAACAGCTAAACAGTATTCTCTAAAGAACTGAATAATGTACACAGCTAACTTCAATTCATCTTCATTGTTGTCACATTAAATGCGGTTATGTTCAATCAGTTTCGGATGGTTTCTACGAGATTATTAGTCCATACAATCAAATTAGTGGAGGCGGCAAGAGTAGACAAAATTAAAAGAAAACGCTACGCGGCGTATGTGAACACACTAAATACAACCCGCCCCCACAGAATTAGCCACCAACATGTATAATTTATTGGCACCGGAGGTAACTTTTTTTTATATCCCGATTGACACCGAAGGTTTCTATAATATCATCTCATCGATAATAACGAATATTCTCGTAATGATGATTGCTAAGCTACTTAGTCTATCCACTAACTACCCACTGAAAATGTCTCGACTATGAGTTATTTTGGTTATACAATTAACTTTGGAAAATATTTTCTTGATTAATCTTGCTTTGTCTAGAGTCGCCAAGTTTATACCTACCAGCTTTATTATTAGGAAAAATCTATATTGAAACTAATCATTTATTTATTTCATACTTTTGCAGAGTACTTACATACCTACTCGTTATTCTATGGTATCTAGACACACTATCTTAAACATGATCAAAAAAATCAAATATAAAGATTGGATTATATAGTCTTTATATTTATATTAAAAAAATATACGTATTTGTGTGTTTCGCACATCACACAGTCACCAAAAAGCAAAAAGCAAGTAAAAGCTGAATTATTATTAAACGCGGTTAAAACACATTGAATCTATGGCAAAACTAAAGCATTTACTGATTCTTTTAGGTTTAACTTGTGTACTATCTCATACACACAAACACAAAAATATATCAATAACAATTTCGCAAAAGAAAGCGAACACTTTAAAAAACGTAATAGCGAGCGGGTATTGTAAACGATAACTCATATAGTACTTACATTAAGGGCCATTTACATGAAGAGAGTCTATCGCACAATTTGGGGCGAGTAATCGTATACTATTTTCACAGGTGATACTCTTTAGACAATAATCGCATTAACATCTTTACATTAAACTAAAAATCAAAAACTCGCCTACGAGTATGTCATACTATAATCGTAAGCTAATTATCACCAAGAGTTTTGTTTACACTACGGCACAAATCGCATTGAGATATTTCTCGACGGTTTCTCATTGTGATACGGTTTCTCGACTTGTCGAAACTAGAACTAGTATGACATTTTTTCAAGTTCATACGAGTATCTTACAAATCAGTTTGAACCGATTTGAATGCGAGACTTGCCTTTCGAGCTCGGTGATCAGCACGATATTTTGTTTACACAGTGACGACGAAATTCAATGACAATTTTAACAATTTAAACAACAAATATAGTTTATGATGTACATGATAATATGTTTTTTCTTACTTTTGACAATCATATCTTTGAGGAAGAATACTCTCCCCATGTAACTGGCCCTTTAATATAATAGGAGAGACTTCATGTCAATATTGACACATTAAAAAAACTGTTGAATCTACCTCCTTTAAAAACTTTTATTTAAACGTTTATTATTATTATAAACACACCGAATTTCACCCGGGTGCATCGGCAAGTTAAAAATATTTTTGATAATTAAATGCCTACAAATCGATTTGACTGAAAGGCTCAGTAACTTTATTTTCATGAATGAAGTTGCTTCATTCAAATTGAGATACGGAAGTAAACCGTATAAAATCAGCTTAACAATTATGCATTTTAGAACCGAAAAATACTGCTTAAGCGTTGTATAGGTACTGTCTGGCTGATGCACGTGAGCTACCATGACAGATACCACAACACGTAGATCATGGAAAACAATATTTAAGAGGTGTTATTAAAGACAATATAATTTGGATAAAAAAAATATGTTGCACTTGATACCTATAGGTGTGTCATTAATTAATATAATGGAAAAAGAATACTATTGTCATTTTCCCCGATTAATATTATTACTATAAATCACAATCTGTATTATAACACAAGTTGAGAATTAAATCCTACTAATATTATAAAGAAGAAAAATTCTGAGAATGGATGTTTGTCTTTCACGCGAACTCAACAGCACGAATTTTGATGAAATGTTACGTAATACCATTTCATAATATGTTATTACATACTAGTTGTGCATAATATAAGTATGATGATCATAATATAAAGTCAACAAAGGCCTCATGAACCTGTAAAAATCTAAATCTCAACTTAAGTATGCATATTTGTCAGTAATAAGTTTTAAATGCAAATACTTCAATATGCTAAAGGCTAGTAAACATTATTTCTCAAGATCCAAGCAAGCAATCTCAGGAGACGAATTACATCTAGTTCTTTTTGACTTTTTTCAGTTCATTTACAGGAACGCTAAGGCGGGCTGGGTTTATCTAGCCGAAGTCGCCGCTCAGGGGGTGCGACACTCACTAATTGGAAAATGGAAATCCTATTCCAGCAAAGGCTTTAACGGGAACTGTCAGTTAGTTAATATTGACATAAAATGTTAAAGGGATAATTTAGTATTTAAAAATGAAATAAGCACGTCAAGCAAATGAGCATATATAAATATTAGAAAGTAGATGAAGCGAGAGGTAGATATATTTTAAGGTCGTAACCAGTGGTGATGATATGTATGAAAGCACTTTCACCCATTCACATGAATAAAGGGTAAATCCGTCCAGTCATGCATTGTTGTCATATTATGTTGAGGATACAAAATGTTAAGCTCTGTTTAGCCATAGAAAGACAGAAATAATACTTAATACCATACTTGATATGCCTACATTTAAATAGGTAAGTAACTCTATCACGATTGAATGGATCTTAATTAAATGAGATAAAGAACTTAATTGTTACTTATATGTAAAAAATATTATTTTGACAAGTTCAGAGGGATGGGTAGACCATTTTTCGATTTAACTACAAAACATATCAAGAAACATGTCATTGTACATTTTTTTATATTAGGACCGTACCTGTGATTATTTTAAAGTTATTTACTGTAGCCAAATGCGTCTTATTTACAGACTTAAAAATAATTTTCTTAACGAATAGCCAAATTAGTGTATATACATTAGGCCATTGAAATCTTACATTTTTTAGGCCTTAGCGTGCGTTTTTCACAGGACGCAATTTTATTTTTTTGATGTGTAGAGGGAGTTATTTTAAGCTTAAGTTCAAGTTGGTGGGGTCGCCACCCTTGTCCCCCGGCCACCATCTTGGAAAAAGTTGTACAAAAGGTTTTCGCGCTGTATCTCGTAAACTAGCAACCCTACAGAAAACAGAAAATTTTATAACATATTTGTACCAAATTAAATTGTCTACAACTTTATTTTTATTACTTTTTATCGTAAAATGGAAAATAAAAAAGTTATAAACAAAAATAACTGAAAATTTTTGAACAACTTTTCTTTTGGGCGTTATAACTTTTTTTCTGGTCATTTTACAATAAAATGACATCAGATCAATCTTAAAGAGGGTTTTCAAAAAAATAGTTTCCACTACAAATTTGTTTAATTTAATTAATTTATCTGGGTTTTACAGCGCTCCGAAGTTGACCGGGTTCTCTTGAATACTCTAAGAATATGATGGAAACGAACCATTAGGTTTGTTTTCTATTATATATTTTTTTATACATACAATTTATCATTTTCTTAACATTCCTATGTTATTATTAATTTATTATCGACTCTTTTCCCCACCAACTATGAGGTAGAGTCTGGAAGCGAGTTTTTTTTACGTGTTATCCCCAGTAGGCCTAATGCACGGACAATTTCTAGGCGAGATAATATTGAGCATAATTATAATAAATCCTGTCACCTTTAGAAAAATCTGTCTAGCGGTATTATTTATGCTTACGTGTGACCAACATAAAAAGTTATGCCTTAGGTAGGTAGGAAATTTACAAAATTAAAGCTATAGCTAACTTTTTTCTATTCAAGTCTTTTATTACACACATCATTGAATAGCCAGCATATAGATTACACTTTTCTGTCAAATTTCATTCAAATGGTTGGTAACATATAGACAAACGGATGCACAGATATGCTAATTTTAGAAGGGACCCCATTTTTACCAAAAGGCCTTTAAAAAATCCGCAATTCTTCGGATTTCGGTACCACTAGTTAGTTTTTATTTTAATAATTTACAGTAGCAAAACATCTCATAAAATGTTTCTAGAATAGAGTCCATAGACTAATATTATATAAAGCGTCGATAAGTAATTAGTTCGAGATTTAAACTAAATTGCAAAGAGTATTGGCTTATTTTTCTGTTCAACTGTCCCTGGGTATCGAACAGATAAATTCTGAATTGTGAACTGTATTTCATACGACAACGTAGGTTATATATAGGTATCTACAAAAGCCCTCGGGAGCCCCAACAACGCATGTAATTACTGTTAATGGCCTTGCGTTAAAGATAAGTGGGGATATGATTTATATGGCACTAACATTATTGTAAACTCACTTTACTATTGACGTAGAATAGGATGGATCCATGGATGATAATCGTCCACTAATAGCATTGAAAAGCTTCTAAATATTGCTCTCAATATTTAATGTTTTATTAGAAACATATCTCTTGGTCCAATATTAGTATATTAAGAGACTATAAAAGCCCCACTGCGGGGCTCAGGCCTTCCAATTTTTCGAGAAACGGACAACATAAATCTGTAATATTCATATATGTATAAATTAAAATTACTCAATTTCCCCGGTAAATATGTGGCACGAAGTCAAACAGAATTTATTTATTTACTAGCTGATGCCCGCAACTTCGCCCGCGTGGTGCGGTTTTTTAACTATCCCACAGGAACTCTTTAATTTTTCGGGATCAAAAGTATCCTATATGTTGACCAGGGATATAAGCTACTACCATACAAAACTTCATTTAAATTGGTCCAGTGGTTTCGGAGATTAGCCGGTACAAACAGAGACAAACAAAATTTAAAAAAATCTAAATCAGTTCTATTTCACTTCTTACATCCCCCTGAGTCGATTTTTAGCATTTTTTTTCATTGTACAGAAATTCGACCCCTACAGTTTTATTATATGTATGTATGTATGTTTTTTTTATTTTTTTTACTACTACTTGATGGAAAGTGGTTACCGTCGCCTATGGTCATTTGCAACACCGAAGGTGCTACAAATCGCTGCTGCTCTCTTAAAGGAGACTGGAACCTGGTTACTGATGCCGGAACACAACAAAAGGTTGTTATGGCGGCATACTCTAGACCAGGGTGGTCGCCATCCAGTCGAGCAAATACCCTACCACCTGGCAAATGTATATAGATTACATGAAAAAGTAAGAAAGCAATCTCCGGGCTCAAGTTCGGACACTTCGTACCTTCGCAACTGACATTTAATTACAGGATAATGATGGTGATGGTGATGGTTACTAATTAACTTATTAACAAACATTAACTGCTATATAATTTACCTACATATGAACTAAATCATGAGAATATGTCTCAACTCGTTTTAAGAATACCTATATATCCATGCCTTCATACAATAATCCAGTAATATACTGTTACTGCAAAAAAATATCGCATTTAGCATCTGTGACTTGGAATCTATGCAAGCAGTATTTTTCAGATTTTTCTTATATTACTATTGAAAAATATTCCCATTTCATTTTCATTGCACGGGAATTTTTTAACTTTCCAAAAAACATAAAATATTTTTCTTGTAAAATTTGAGTTTATCGAATAACTACAGGATTATTTGCACGATATATTTATTTGTGATATTTCAGAAACAAATCAACTTTGATTCTTGCAAAGAATTTTTTAACAACACTCTAGCCAAGAGATGAAATATAGGACAGCGTAATATTTATTCAAGACCCACGCAATTACTGGGCATACCTAGTATAGCATAATGCTTGTATAATGCAAGGTGTCCTTGCTGTGAATTTACTGAAGTGTAAACAAAGCAATCGATAATTCATTTGCACCGGTCACTTATTTGGGTTGAGGGCCTCGTGCGATTACATGGCTCGACGCGAGATGAGTTCGTAACAGTGGGCACGGAGGCGAGTAATCATCGAAATAGGATTGTCGCTTTCCAATTAGTGCAGTATCGGTCGAAGCTCTTCGTATGACAAGTCCCCTTTCGCGTTTCATAGCGCCGAACGCTTCACGGAACCTCACAGACTATTTTTTATTGCCATCTCAACGGTATTAAAAACAACGTGTAAAAATTAGCTTCTGAATTTTCCTAATAAGTTGTTGAAGCCTTTTAAAATAGACTACTAATCAGCTCGCAAAGAGTCGGTTGCAGTCACACACATAATATCTTCACAACGATTAAAGAACTAACCAAGTTTTAGGGTAACTTAACAATAACAAAATCGCAACCATTATGGAATTCGTCCACCATCATGATAATATTCTTGGGTAACTTTTTGTTTAAGTTAATATATGGAAAGTTATTAGCTTCTAAACTCATTAAAATTATATCTTCCACTAGGTTTTGAACTACACATATGATGTGTAAAATCTTGAAAAAATCTAGTCTTGAACTACAAAAATTTACTTTGAACAAGATCCCTCGAGTATTTTTTGGAATATGCGATATTTTCGGTGAAGTACTTTTTTTTCGTAACCTAATCACAAAAATAGTGGACGTTTTATACCGTAGCGTATACTTCGTAGACGGACAATTTTAATTCAGTGACCATAGTGTCATTCATAAATTTACTTCGTAAATTAGACTCATAATTAGATTCATAAACATAACAAACTGACATTTTATTAAAGGATGTGAATATGCAAAGTACCTGCCAAAAATATTCTACAAGTTTGGGAAGGTAGTCAATTGGAAAATGTATATATTACATTGGTAGACGCATACGTATTCTGAAGTGACGACTTCATCCTTGAACGATCACGTATGAAGCCTGAGCTAGAATATTTTCCCATTTTCCATATAAATCTAGAACATTTTTGCCTTCGTAGCTGCAAGTAAATTTGCGTAAATAAGTGTTAATATGTGAGCAAACCTTTAAGTACGTCTTAATTTACGAAAACTTAAACGTTCTAGAATAAAGAAATCGGTGTTGAATACATGAAACTGATTTCTTTTTTAAAATAACATAAAAAATGTGTTGAAATGTTTATTTCTTTCATAATCCTTAGACGTGAATACGAGAGTTGAAAGACAGTATTAAGGATTACTAGATAACGTTGGGAGGTGTCTAATAAGCTTCGGTCGCTGTAGACGCACAACCGCGGCTAGCTTTTTTCATACGAGAAAAATGGGCAAACAATCCGATGAGCCAGTCACTCCACAGGACATCGTCACCTTTAATATTTTCGGCATTCCCCATAAATACGTTGCTCATCTTAAGACATTAGTAGGTAATTTAGTTTCAATGCCAGTAAGTAGTTTTGATACCTATCCCGGTTTTCTTTCTAGAACATAGCGAAACTGTTTAGCGGAAAAAATAAAAAGGACGCTGGTGCTGACTTTGTGAAAGGAAGTTCGCTATGCAACTAATAGCGATACATACTTAATATAAAAAATCTTATAAATAATAATAAAGCCAATTATAGGTCTTTCATATATAAACAATATTAAATTACGATTAAAACCAAAAACTAAGTTACATTAAAGTTTCTAGTAGTTTCTACATAGTATTAATAAGTGTGTATTTGGAGGTGTAATAATTTTGTCAAATTTGGTGTTAGATATATGCGCCGTAAGACAAAATAACTACGATATATATTTCTAGATATAATAATAAATCGCCATAGTCCCCGTATACCCAGATCTCTAGTTTCACTAACAATTCATCCCAATAGCCCGGTACCATCTGTTCCTATATCCTACAATAATCCTACACTGACCAGTCGTTGTCCTTGGATGCATTACTATATGCTGTAGACAGGGATAATCGCCGGTCAGTGTCACGTCACATTTAAATTTGTCAAGGGGCCTATACGTGTTGGCATTCCCATGACCCCACGCAAGCCTTCCTTAAGTCCGGGACAATTTTATGGTTCGTGGTCTTTGAGGACATCATCTTTAATAGTAGTAATTGGCAGATAAATATATCCCCAAATTAAGCAAGTTACATTTGATTATGAATGAATGAAAACACTTTATTGTTCACCAAAAATTAAAACTACGTTCTTAACACTAAGTACAATAAATGTTGAACAAAGGGCGGCCTTATCGCTTAAAGCGATCTCTTCCAGGCAACCCCCTAAACTAAGGAAAATATTAAGACAACAGTGGTGGTGAAGACAATGAATAATAAGAAACATTTCAAGAATAAGTAAAAAAAATACAAAAATAAGACATGTTAACTATATATAGAATCAGCAGCATGTTTTAAACTTGCGAGGACCAAAGATATTTAGTAATTTAATTCAATCAATCAATAATTAACAAAGATTGTTTTTTGGTAATTATTTATTGTTATTAAGTTATATAGGTAACATATAACGGACTACTCTGGAGCCGATCCCAGACACCCAGGCCATAGACATAGTTAACCGGGATTGGAACCCGAAGCATCTGCGTTGCAGTGACGTAGGCCGGCAAAGGTTTGGCACGCTCAACGACAGAGGCCGTCAAAGATATATATAGTTTAGTTTGTGCTCGGGAGTAGATGTGTCGGTATGAAGAGATCCCCCAACAATGGATGCGCTGCGGGCGGTGATCACCTGTCTAATTTCAGCCGATAATAACCGCTCTCGGTGCGGACATCACATACAGAATCTTTGTGGGAACTGTGCGTTGCATTATTCGTCACAAGCCTACCTGAGGGATGCTACGTACTCTTTAAATTACATTTATTAATTTATGTTATTAGTTTTTTTTTAGTGAGTCGCCTAATAAAATTATATTATTTGAGAGACAGGCGTTAAAGTGAAACCAGTTGAAGCTAAAAACATTTGTCGGGATTGTAACTAATGGAATTTCATCGACTGTGTCTAGTCCTACGAGAAATATGCGTCATAGTATGTATGTTATGATAATTGATAGTAAATATTATGACTTAGAAATCAAGGCCAATGGATACGAGAAAGTAAAGTACTGATTATTCATTGATAAAATGTTTGATAACTTCAGTCATACATATACCATTTTTCAGATATAAAAAAATCTAAGATTATTTATTATCATCAGCCTAGCATTAAATCTTCTTCGTTTCACCTTGCGCAATTACTAGTCTATTCACCGAGACTTCAATTATGAATTAGCTATTATTACTGCGTAAAATCATAAGAATCGACAACAAGCACCAATATTTAACATGTTTAAAAAAGAACAACACTTAATGTAATTTCAAAGTATTTTATCTATAATATTATAAAATTCTAAACACGCCGTGTTTGTACATTAAAGCTATTTAAAAACATAGCTGGAATAGACTATATAAGATATATAAGATACGATGGAGAACACGATGCAATTTTTTTTTAGAGTTTTTGTCTGTTTGCCTGTTTATCTGTTTGTTCGGGATTCACGTAAACACTACTAGGCCGATTTCGATGCGGATTTCGCTGATCGACAGCAAATTCTTAGATTTAAAATCTGTGCTACGTTATCCTGGGAACCCCACGGGAATTTTCCTGGGAGCGTTTTGAAGCTAATTTTTATGCATCCGAAAAATGCATAAAAATTAGCTTATTCCTATACAGTTTCCACTAAAACGATAGCTTACATTCTTTTATTAAATTCTACGATACTTTGTGTCCAGGGAATCCCGCGGGAATTTCAAGTCAAGCGTGGACAAAGTCGCGGGCATATCCTAGTCTACCTACTAATAAAAATATATGGTTGCAGAATTCATAGATCGATTATAGATACTCACGCAAATAGCAAAGGTAACTTCATTGTATCGCGTAGCCGCGTAGTACCTATTTATGCTACGCTAGGCTACAGGAGCCTGCAATGTAATATTAAGTTATTCGAACAATAACTGTTTAATATAAAAATATCGTTCCTGTTATCTAACCGTCATTTATTAAAGGAGCGATTTTTCAACCGTCACTTAAAAGTTATTAGTCGAATAAATTATAACCTGAGTGAATTCAAAAGTGAAACCATTCAACTGTTTTAGACATGAAACTGAAATTTAAATTTTTTGTATGTTGTACTTCATTCTACGAATAACTTTTATCTGATGATTGAAAAATCAGCCCTTAGATCTAAGACTTAGCTCTTAGACTCTAAGAGCCGATTTTTCAATCACCAAATAAAAGTTATTCATAGTACTTTTTTAATTGCTTACTGGTATTACATGTATTCTTGGCATAGGGAACACTTGGAAAAATAAAGTACTATAAGTAAATCTTGAAATTCTTATTCCTTCGAAATAAATAGTGGGACCAAACTACTGAACGTCATTATCATAGTGTTATAGCCCGGTTGCGTATAAAGTGACTTAGTGGACCCGTTTCTTTTTGTCTCCTCCACTTCGCAAGGTCTTCAGCATCTCTTGTCTGAGATAGTTGGTATTGAGACATTACGTCATTTCAAGTTAATATTTCTTAAAATTATTCATTTTATCGGGACCTGACACAGGCGGTATGACTAGTAATTTATCCCCTATTTAATTTGCCGGTGTCCACAAATACATCACCATACCAATAAAGTCGACTGCCTTGCTGCTGCGTCGCAGACATGAATACACCAACGAGTGGATATTATTTTATCTATATCAAAATTCCACCACAACCCTATTCGATTTTGAATGGAAGGATGTTTGCTATTGTAGTGCGAAGCTGAATTCAATGACATCAAATCGACGTTGACGAGAATTGCTAGTTAAAGTTCAATTTGCAGGTTAGTTATAGTAGCAGTTTATTACTATTTAAGCCCCATGATTATGACACGTATTAAATCATCATATTTGTAACGATAGGTATATATTCAGGCCCATTGGGTAAGTTACAGAACAGGAGACAAAAAAGAGAAAAAATGATCACAAACAAACATAATGCCAACCCGTGGATGAAAAGACGTAAGTGGGAAGAAAAACGAAATAGGAATATGATATACGATAAATAGCAAGCAACAAGTACACAACCTGACTTACTACCTGAAAAATTTCGACGGAAACCTACGTTAAAAGGCCCGCTGACTATGCAAGGTAAGCGCAAATTCAATAATAAAGACAAAAAATAGTCAGGGCCTTTAAGAAACACAACACCAGAAAAATGTGTATAAGTTCAAATTTTAAGAAAACTTTAAGTTTCAATTAACTATACATAGCGAGCATTGCTAGTTTATAAAAAATAAGTTTTTGCGAAACATGGATTTTTAACCAATTTTAGAAAAGGAGGATGTTCTCAATTTGTCTCTGTTTTTTTTTGTATGTTCGTTACTCGATTTCTCCGTCAATTGTGGACCGATTTTCAAAACTTTCTTTTGATCCAAAGGTTATACCCCCTAATTGGTTCCATTGTCACCATGTCAGGATCTCATGAGTGGATTCCAAATAATTATAGAAACTGACGATAATTATTAACCAACTTCTTTGTAACACGATATCTCCGTCAATTTTAAATCGATTTTCAAATTGTTTTATTTACTCGTAAGTGTATACTCCCAAGGTAGTCATATGGTCACCAAGTCAGGATCTGATGAGTGGATCGGATCCCAGGGCTATGGAGCATAACCCTTATTAAAGAACGCTGTGCGCCTAAATTGTTGGAAAAATCTTGTATACGCGTATACCTATTACATTTTCTACAGGTGTTTATTTTTTTATATGTACACGATTTCTTCGTCAATTCTGGATCGATTTTGATTTTTTTTTATTCGTTAGTAGTTATACTCCCGAGGCGGTTCCATGGTCACCGAGTCAGATTCTGATGAGTGAATCTCAGAGAAATCGAGAGTTATTTGCGCAACTAAAAAGTAAAAATATATCTTTTTAACAAATTCAAAACCGACTTCACATTAAAAACAAAAAAATTTAAAAAGCAATATTACACCGACTTTTTTCTACAACATCTACAAGTTGGTGTCAAGTAAAACATAAAAAATACTATATTTTGTAACTGTGCTGTTTTTCTTTAATGTGTTACTTAGCACCCACTTCTAGATGTTGTAGAAAGAAGTCGGTTAAATATTTATTTTTAGGTTTTTAGAGCGAAGATGGCATTGTTTTTCTTAAAAAAAAAATATGGTCATATGGTCTGTAACTACCTGTCAAAGGTGTTACGCTATAATAATATGATATACGTAGAGGGCTATATATCAAAATATGATATATATTTTCATATATAACCGTCTATACAAATCAGACGATAGGAAGCTAGACACATACCATCTAAGGTGTCTGAGGTCAATCCTTAATATCAAATGGCAAGATTGCATGCCCAATATTGAAATTCTGCGCCGTTCTGGAATGCATGGAATGGAGGCTTTACTCATGCAGCGACAACTTCGGTGGTGTGGGTACGTTCTTCGCATGGAAGACCACGGCTTACCCAAAGCGGAGTACCCAACTCTCAAACTTCTTTTCGGAGTTGGCAGAAGGCAAACGGAATCAAAGTCGTCCGCACTTGCGTTATAAGGACGTGCTCAAGCGTCATCTAAGTGCATGCGACATAAAACCGACAAAATGGGAGCAGCTTGCTATGGAAAGGTCTTCTTGGCGATCCATAATCTTTAATAAGGTCTTTTCGAAGAGAAGCGCTTAGAAGATTTGGATACAAAACGTCAAACTCGCAAAGAGCGACCCAAGCCCTCCTATAGTTATACGTATAACGCCGCTGGCCAACTACATTGTGCGATATGTGGCCCGGAATCTAAAAACAAATTCGGTCTTGCCAGTCACATTAGGGGCCCACAGGTGGCGAAATAATGACATTTGAGGGGTCGCCGTTACCGAAATCGGTAAGGAGGACTATATATATATATACTTATATATACGACACATAGAAAAAATTGCAATTTTTGGTCTGTAACATTTTCATTGAAATCCGTTGTGCCATTTCGAAATCCACTCGAGACGTACTTTTAGACAGACAGACGAATATTCTAAAAATTGTTTCGTAGCCAAATGACAGTTGGAGACATTCATTTATTATGCGTGATTTGACACGCACTTGTCAGAAATTATTTTGTTTCGTCTGGAAATAGTTTTCAGGAAAAGTAGAAATTTCGGACAAACTTAAAAAAATATACTTTTTGTATGCACTCTCAATCATAAATAACTGTAAGACTGACTTTTTGATTTTATGCACGTATTCGATTATTTGTATTATAATACTTATTATTATTGTATTGCATAAAATTTTCAATTGATGTACAATCAGCGTCTTATAGAAAGGAGCGGCCAAGATGGTCAAATAGACAAGAACATCAAAAGTGATCATTAATATCGATACAACCAAGGTCGTCTAATAGTTCGAATCAGCCTTCTTGTCCAAAAATATCGGTACACGAACAACGTCAAAGACATAAGTTCATTCAAGCCTTCATTATTATGTTAACAACCATGTCGGCAAAGGTAACTTAGCAGCCAAAGTATCCAAAACTACGGTACACTCTAGAAAAAAGAACTCTATTCTAGATGTGATTAGAGTTAAATTGTGATGATTTTTCATACTAAACCAAAACTGTATTTCGAATGATGTATTTCAAATTGAATTACTTATTGCTTATTGCAAACAATAAATTCATTTAAATTCCACTATAAAAGACATCTTCTCACCTTACAAAAAGAAGATCATACATATGCATTAATAAGCCTTTAAATAATTACAATATCGTTCAGTTACTATCTCACCTTCATATGAATCCAAATAGAATTACATACACAGACAGGCAAATTGAAGTGCAAATATACCGTGGATTAGTAGTTCTCACCCAAAATCACTACAATTATGGTTCTGAAAATTGCAATTTATACTTTTACTTTCAATAAACAAGAAACTCGTACGCAGTATATACATATCACTGTCTGACAACTTACTTGTAACGCGAGTCAGTCTTGTGCACGGCCTATATAGTATATAGAGTGGGAAAATAAAATATATTAAACATTTCATATCTTTACAGTAACATAACACATTCAATATTTTATAGGTTATGAAGTAAAATGTCATTTGTTGCCTCATGGCAGTGACGTGGCACAAAGAATTTGATAATACTCGGCAAGCACTCTAGCAAATTGTATTCGAATAAATGATTCGATACAAGTTTGTTACACGATTATTTATTTTAATTTTAATTTAGAAGTAACGTATTTATTGTTGGTTTTATTCAAATGTGTTTATTTATTTTTACTAATTAAATATTATATAAGTAGAATTAGTTTTATAAATTATTATTATTATTATTATTCATTATTTAATTAAAAAATTTGGGTCATTTTGGTCTTACACTTATAGGAAGGATTGCACTGAAAATCAGCGTTGTGTCGGATATAATTCTGGCACAGCAATATGCTGAGTGCAAGCCTTGTTCGCTGAAAATGCGGCGTACAAATTCTCAAAATATGCTCTGTGTATAGTAATATATAACGAATGTAATTACGTCGCTATTTCTTCGAATAAAGTTTTTCTTTCCTTCTTTCTAAATTTGCATTAAAAAATAGCACCTTTCTTTTCTAATCTGAAATTAACGAAATCAATGCTGAAGGCGTTTGAGACAAAAGTTTAAAAAATCCTGATAACAATAGTGTGATTGACGAGGAGGTAAATGTGAGCATAATAATATTTATTACGTGCGAGCTAGAGTACGCATTGGAAATGGAAAGAAACATCAGTTTTTTCAATCGAGCATCATTTATTGACTACTTACAAACGTAATTAAAACTTCTAACCCATAAAAGCAGAGATCGAATCTTTCGTTTTTTGACTGATACCCACTGTGTTTTATTACTAACTATATGGACACAGAACGATTTCATGTCCATAGATTATAATCTATCAAAAAATAATGCGTTAAATTGTAAGCAGTTTGTTACGGTTCACAATATTTCGATAGTTTACAATCTCGCGAGATAGATTATAATCTAACGGCGTGTACAATTTAACGGTGAAATATATACACTAATGTAGTGACTCATTAACGGCGTTCATTTTAATTTTATAACCAAGAGGCGTTTGGCCACAATAGCTAACTAAGTACGATAACGAAATGAGTTAACTAAAGATATCTCATAAATCTACAAATTTTATAAATGGTCTCAAGTTTCTGTTTTTAACCAGATATTTCAGTCCTTTTAATTTATTCAGGTTTTTCGTAAATTTTTGTACATTATTTAATACTCTATGACACTGTATGCATCTTTAAGTTTTCGTTTTTACCAAATACTAACGGTCTTATTCATAGAGAGTTAGAGTAAGTTTGAACGCTTCTTTAACAACTATAAAGAAGCGTTCAAACTTACTTTAGCTCTTTATGAATAAGTCCGTAAGTTAATTTTTCATCCATGCAATTCACTATCAAATGCATCATCATCATGGAAACGCGAAGGAAGTTTCACGCGCAGATGATAGTCTATAATATTATAATATTCTAAATATGCCGTGTCTCTATATTGAAGTTATTAAAAAAAACAATTGGAATAGACTATATAAACGATGGAGAACACGATGCATTTTTTAAAGTTTTCTTGTCTGTTAGTCGATTTGTCTGTTTGTTCCGGGATTTCGGAGTTTCGCTGATCGAGAGCAAATTCTCAGACTTAAATTATATATAATATATTTATTGGCTTAACAATTAGTTGATTCAGATTCAATTGATACTAAAACAATGGTTTAAGTTCTTTTCCTGTAGTAATTCTGTAACATACTTCTTTATAAAACTTATAAGAAAAAGAACTTGAGATATTAATAAATAGAATAAGAAATATAAAGAAAAAGATTTTTTAGCTAGACGTGTTGCTTGCCGTTTCTTCCCCTTAACAACAATAACACGTTGCGAAGCGGTGTACATAGAATAGGAAGTAAAATTAAATTTTGGCTTATATGTGTGACTTTCAAAAAGTGTTCTTCAGTGGTACTTATTTTGAATAAAAACTTATGAATTTGAATTTCCGAATGCTTCGGTACTTTATGTCCTGGGAATTCTGCGGAAATTTTTCCGGGGGTGGTTTAAAGTGGTTAGAATGCAGAAAAATTGGCTTATTCCGATACTATTTCACCAGAAAGTTAGCTTAAGCTTTATTCAATTACTGGGGTATATTATATCGTAAGCATCTCAATTTTTTTTGCTGAATATAGGTTACGAGAATTCATATACATATTTGACATTAAAATAATATTCGAGAAACATCAATTATTCATTGATGATAAAATAAGTTTAATCTCGAATTTTAAATTTCTTGCGTATTGAAACTCTTTAGTAGATATTTCCACAAACTTACATGTACATAAAAAGACATTTGTGTATTACGTCAAATGAAATATTAAAATTAAATTAATATTGTAAATAGTCTTGTCTGTACATTGAAGCTATTAAAAAACCAATTGGGTTCAAATTGTTTGATTGATGCAGAATATAGATAGATAAAACCTTATTATACACCAATTTAAACATGAACTCAAAGACTAAAATTATAACTAGTAATGTACAAAGGGCGGTCTTATCGCTAAAAAGCGATCTCTTCCAGGCAACCTCGGGAATGAATTGATATGATAATGGCGATGGTGGTATACGTAACATATAGTACGAACTACTTACATTTTAATAATAAATACATAAATGAAATATATATGTAGATATTTTATATATTACATAGATATACTGATATATTATATACTCAATATACATACCCTACAAATACATATTATATTATTCAACAGTATATATAAATGTTTATAAATGAATTTAAATATCATATTCCAACGACAGGTAGTATTTTTTCATCATGGTTTTAAATATCGCTAGCGATTTTGCTTGTCTGATAGTAACAGGAAGCGTGTTCCAAAGCTATATAGCCTTAACAGTAAAAGAATTGTTGTAAAAAGTTGAGTTATGTGCAGGAGTGTTAAATTTAAGTTTAGTAGAACATCGTAAATTATGAGAGCACGAAAAAAATTCAAATCGTTGTTTAAGGTTTTTTTCTTCATCAATTTCTCTGAGGTTTTTACTATTCTATAAACATTTTTGACTTAAATGCGGAAAAAGCTGATATCATGGAAATTCTAATGTAATTTTCCGGAAACGGCTTATAGTTTTTAGGGTGTTTAAAAATTGGCATTTTCGTTTTTTTACTCCGTTACTTTAGTGCCGGAAAGTTCCGAAAATTTTATGGGAATTATACGCCTAGAAATAGCATGAAAACTGGCAGTTTTACTCTTATTACTTATAACTAACTAACTAACTAACTTGGGACTCTTGAAATTTCCAGAGATTTCTTTCCACTTCCAAACCACTATATTAACACAATGTTCGCAAATCACAAGACACTGTCTGTATTTATTAGAAATCCTTAGTGAGATATCTGTAGTTGAATAAGTCTTTATTAACATTACTAATGTCGGGGTTTTATGGAAATATCCAGGATTCATGTATAATCATATTCAAAATCCATTAAATTTTAAATATTGGTAAAATAACTTTAATCTTTGCTATCTAATTAATGCGAATGAAGTCGAAGGCAAATACTAGTTACGTTATAAAAATTAAAAAGATTTTTATAACAGTAATAATACTATTTGAGCTTTGATTTAATATGAAATCATTTCGATTTGACTCTAATCACATTTAAAATAGAGTTCATTTTTCTATAGTGTACCGTAGTTTTGGATACTTTGGCTGCTTAGTTACCTTTGCCGAGGTAGTAGTTCACATAATAATGATGACTTGAACGAACTCATGAATTTGACGTTGTTCGTGTACCGATATTTTTGGACAAGAAGGCTGATTCGAACTATTAGACGACTTTGGTTGTTTCGATATTAATGATCACTTTCAATGTTCTTATCTATTTGATCATCTTGACCGCTCCTTTCTATAAAAAGCTGACTGTATTTCCGAATGTACTCTTCCACATAAGACCGTATTACCAATTAACTATTGTACCTATAAATATTTGTAATTATGTGTTATCTATATTCTTAAAACTTAATATCCATGGCTATAATAGTAAATACATTTTTACTTTGTTTCCACATTTCTTCTTTTCATAAGATCAGAAAAGTTTAATGAACAAATGTATCGAAATTCACATAGAATAATATAAATATCTGTCAGGTCAGTTAGTTCAATATAAATTTTAGATTTTGATCTAAATAAGAATTCGTTTGTTCGGCCTATACGCCCTGGATTAGGTCGCCTAAATAATATATGTATGTACCAAAAAACAGCTATTTCGGTCTAACACCTAGTACATTAGAGGAAAATGGGATGTGAGTGGGGAATAGACAACCAGGCGAGTCAGTCTATTTAAATTATTTCCTGCAAAAATTTAAAGAAACTGAACAATAATACTAACTAAAACTATGTTTATTTTTAATTTTAGCCTGATATTTCTACCACTTTTAAATAAACGTGATTATAATCGGGTGTAATTCAAATTAGTCTTTATGAATATTTATTGCGCTTTTTATAATCTCAACTTTAGTTCAACATTTTATGTGTACACTATTCTTACAGAAGTGCGTAATACATATATATAATTTTGGCTCATTATTATTTGTCTTTATAGTAGTACGTATTTTAATTATGTAATTTAACGTGAAGAAAAATATCGTGATGAATCCGTTATGTGTAGCGATAACCGATATGTAAAATCCGCCAACCCACCTTAAACAACCGTGGCGAACTGTATGTTCTCCTAAAAAGATACCAGACAAAGACACGTCCAGCTATGGGTTGTTTATGGGCTGATATTGTTTCTTATTTATATTAATACTCGAGTTTGACCTGCGGCCCAGCCGCGGGGTAGACTCCAGTATGACCAATAAGACCAATATGACCAAAATTACCAAATTGACCAAATTGACCGAAATGATCAAAATGACCAAAAAGACCGAAATAATCAAAATGGAAAGTCACAAAAAAAAATCTGTTCTACTTTCTGGGATAACCTTTACATAGATCTATCCCATTATCCGGAATATAAAGTATCCCTTGTCCACCCTCGAAATTAAAATTATACTATATATACCCAAATTCAGCCAAATCGGTCCAGTACTTTTTTCGTAAAATATGCTTTTACGAAGAAAGTACTGGAATAAACAAAAAGACAAATATATTTTTATCCCAAAAACTATCCCATTTTTCGGGATAAAAGGTATCCTATGGTCATCCTCGGCATCGAAAATATATATACTGAGTTTCAGCGAAAACGGTCCAGTGGTTTTTCCGTGAAAACGGAACAGACAGACAAACAGAGTTACTTCCGCATTTATAATGTTAATAGGGATTTGATAGGCAAAGAACACTAAGCATTTCCAAAATAAGAAAGTTGCCTTTCATTTTATGAATAAAAACATACAATGGACAAGTACAAGTAATGTCCAGACTTTAAAAAAAATATATACATATTCGATGCCGAGGATAAACATATACTTTTTATCCTGAGAAATGAGATAGTTTCCGGGATAAAAATATATTTATCACTTTGTTTGTTATGATTTCACGGAGAAACTATTTGGCTGATATTCGATATACATGTAAGTTCAATATAGATAGATAGGATAGATTTATGTAAAGGTTATCCCGGAAAGTAGGAGGTTTTGTGATTTTTGTCCATTTTATCCATTTTGACCATTTTGCCTTTTTTGTCATTTTTTTCAAGATCTGTCATTTATGTAGTTTACAGATAGATGGGGCATAGCATAGTTTGCGATATAAAATGAAGTGAATCTTCCGGGGACAAATAGCACTAAAATAAAAATTTAATACAATGGAACCTGTATTAACGCCTGTTCTTTAAACAAGAGGTACGCACTAGAGTTTAAACTCTAGTCAAAATATAAAACGCAAATGTATGTGTGTGTACCTGTAGTTTAAAACAGTTCCGTATTTTAATAGAATATACTCAGCCAGGGCTGTCTTAACTACAATATCTTGGGCCCTCTGGTAACAGAAAACAAATGTAGTAAAACCATATAGTCTATAAACAATAGGAGATTTTTTCAGTGAACGAATTATATTATTTACTTTATCTTTGTGTTTATAATTACGAGTATTATTATACTATTAAGTGCATGCAGTATTCCTTCCCTTATATTCCTTCAGATCACGCGCCGTTACTATTCCTTATGGAGATCCTGTTATGGCATAGCTTTATTATATTATAATGTAAATTTATTCAGAAAGTTGTGGAATTATCCCACAGCCGAGTCTAACTAAGTTAAAGGCATATTGATTTAGCCTTGTAATTTATAGACTAATACGTCACGTCTGTTACCATTCAGCCACATAATGCTATTCAAATTATATAAGATGCTCATTACCTTTCGAAGGTCGTTTATAGGATTGATTTGTATGCCTTCTTAGGGGATTGGGAAATTTATTGGACAAATTATTTTTTCAATGTTTAGTGATCAGGGATACATGATAATAGTTTGAACAAGTAGGTATAAGTAGCTGAGATCGCATACCTTTAGAAGATTTTTCTCTATAAAATACAAAACAGTATTTAAATCTTATTCTATTAATACCCTTTCCAACAATTTATTTTACTTTTGATGTTTGCACGCCCAGGAAGTTGCACATTTTCGACAGTAAATTTCATATATCACGATTTTCATCCTTCATTGTTCCAAGCGACGTAATAGTACCACTCTATGAGTCAATAAACTGTTGTCATCTATGCAAATAAATAAAATTGAAGTGTCTGTTTATAATGTGAAAATAAGCAGGGGGATAATTTGGACCAGGAAATTCCGAAAATGCAATTTGGTCTGTCTGTCTGGCTGTCGGTCTGTCTGTATGTATGTCTGGATATTCCGGCTAATCTCTAAAACAGGTGGACCGATTTTGACGGGACTTTCACTAACAGATGGCTGATATTATAAGGAGTAACTTAGGGTACTAATTTTTAGGGTTTCGCGAAAAAACAATTCACGCGGACGAAGTCGCGGGTATGGCTAGTCATATCTAAATTTAATCTTAATTAATAATTTTTAAATGATTTTGTTTTAAATTAAAAAACAAAAAACACGATAATTATTTACATTTAAAAAGTGAAGTTTCATCCGTGCAGGAATGGAGAAATAATACAATTTCCTGCGGCTGGGATGTCTGTCGTAAGAGACGACAAAACACCCCACAGCCAGGTCTTAGGGTATTTGCACGTCTGGATGGCTATCACCCCTGGTCTAGAGTATGCCGCCATAACAATCTTCAGTTGTTTTCCGGCATCAGTGGCCAGGTTCCAGTCTCTATTAAGAAAGCAGCAGGGCATTTGTAGCACCTTTGGTGTTACAAGTGTCTATAGGCGATGGTAACCGCTTTACACCAGGTGGGCCGATGCCTGTCTGCTGAACTCATGGCATAAATATAGATATCATAATTTTTATTTCACTTTTAAGTTTAAACATGTGGGTTATATGATTTATTTATTACGCAATACAGTATTTTTAGCAAATGATATGGTTGCACAAAATTGATTAAAATTTATTAACAAAGATACTCGATTTTTTTAAAACAATCATTCAAAAGGCATTACGAATTGATCAATGATTGACCTGTCAAAAATAAAATAAACCGTTGGACGAGGTATAACTTTGAAATCCTAAATATAAACAAATTAAAAAATATTAAAAGTAAAACTACTGTTAAGGCGTGTAAATAGCCCTAACACGTAGTATACGGGCTATGATGAACCAGCGTTCGAGCCCTAAATTTAATTATGTGATATAAACCTAAAGTATGCGATGCCAGGCAATCAAGATAAACTCATACGACAACCACTGGAGCGGCTAATAAAATATGCCCACTCACCTTATCACAGTACGTTGTCAGATCAGTGATCACCAGAAGTTCACCACACCTTCTTCACCGCCTTCTTCGCCACAACACTAGACACAAGGGGAAGCCGGCCGGCATATATCTATTCCCAGTCCTTCCACTTGATGCAACACTTATTAGTCTTTGCGTATTTGATTAAAGACCGATTTCTTAATCACCAGATAGAATTTATTCGATCAGTTTTTAAAATATTATTATTCATTGACGTGCGCCTGCTCAACGAATAGGTACAGCAGCGACCAACGACGACGCGTATAGGCAAGTAAACGTATAAAAATTCAAAAGTCCAGGAACCGTCTACTGGCGAGTGGGCAGCCGCAGTGACGTAAGAAGTGAAGTTATCTGTAAACTACCCAACATCGCTAGATGGCGTAACCAACTACAAGCTAATTGCCGACAATCTACCAGATCACTGCCAGAGGAAAGTTGGGTGGATGACAATGCTAATTCAAAGTCTAAACCAGCGCTCTACACCACCGTCTAAACCAGCCTCGAAGTCTAAACCACCCGGGATCATGGGTGGCATCAAAGAGTTTCTTGAAAATTTCTTTGTGGAAATTATTCCCGAATAGACCTCACTTAATACACTTAACACTTAACTCCAAACTGCACAAATATGTAGCCTCTTTCTAAGGGTCAAGGCATCAGCTGATGAAGCAGCTTTGCCAGCCCGTAACTCAGTTATTTGATGATGTTCATTCAACTTTAAATTACTTACTAAGTTTACTCCGTGCAGGAACGGAGAAAGAATACAATTTCCAGCGGCCAGGCGGCCTGTCGTAAGAGGCGACTAAACAACCCACAGCCAGGTGGTACGGTATTTGCTCGACTGGATGGCGACCACCCCTGGTCTAGAGTATGCCGCCATAACAACCTTATGTTGTGTTCCAGCATCAGTGACCAGGTTCCAGTCTCCTTTAAGAGAGCAGCAG
This sequence comes from Dendrolimus houi, assembly GCA_039645545.1. Lineage (NCBI taxonomy): Eukaryota > Metazoa > Arthropoda > Insecta > Lepidoptera > Lasiocampidae > Dendrolimus > Dendrolimus houi. The sequence goes on along the minus strand of CM077125.1, from coordinate 14,132,674 downwards.
CGCATTTGTAGCACCTTCGGTGTAGCAAATGTCCATAGGCGACGGTAACCACTTTTTATCAAGTGGGCCGTCTGCCTGTCTGCTGAACTCCTGCAATAAAAAAAATAAAAAATAAAAATAAAATTAATTATTCAAAATGTTACTGTGGGTAATTTAATATATCTTCGTATAGAGTCAGAGCAAGTAGCACTGACTTGGCGCCGTCCGGCCTGGTGCTATGTGGACTCCCCCAGAGGGTGCCGCTCTGGACACGTCTCCGTCCAAGTAGCGGTACAAGGGGATGCGTCCCCGAGGCTCTTAGCCGCCACTGTCACATGTCCCCCTCACTCCGTGACAGTGGTGTCCCACCTGTCCACTCCAAATCCTTGTATTCCCTCCCCTTCCTTCCAAACCTCCCTCACAAACACCCCTCCCATCCGACGGCGACCCTCAGCGTCGAGCTTGCTCCGCTGACTGTCGAGGAGAGGGCGGCGCGGTTCTGCCGCGCGCGCCTAGACGACGTGGACAATGGCGGCGGGCCCAGCGGTGGGGCGAGAGTCTCGCCACTGGGCACTACCGCCGAGCGTTATCCCATGTGATGCCGTGGTCACGTCTCGCGGCCACACGGGACCGCGGGGCTTGTCTTCAGTGGCTGGCCCAAGAAAATGAGCACCTCAATAAAAAATCCCCTAATACTTAAGCTGCGGCGCAGGGCGATCTGTTTTGAGGCTGGGGGGGTAAACCCGGTCGTTACTGCGGACCACACCCAGTCATTTATTGTATAAAATGTATCGACTCGTGGGAACAAAAATGGCTGACTCTAACTCAAAAACATCTCTTGACGTAGTGCCTGAGAAGGGCGGTGACGATGTAGATGACTTGTCCGTGAAGGGCGGAGACAAGGCCTTCTACTCGAGGTTCGTCTCGGCTATCTCATGTCAGCCGGAGGCCTCGAGTAGCAGTCAAAAGACGGAAGCCCGCGTCACGCGGAGCAGGTGGCGAACCGATTCGGAGATCGAATCGTCGTCGTCCCAACTACCACCCCAGCACGAGGCGGGGGTCTCCAACAATCGCAAGTCATCGGAAGATGAGGGGAGACCGGCTGCCAAAACCCCCGCCAAGGCGCAGCCCGCTGAAAAAGCGCCGGATGCAAAGCGGGGTAGAGGCCGTCCCCCCACCACAGGGGAATACGTGGGTCTGGTGGACGCCAAAACAGCACTCGTGGCGGCCCAACGCGCGGAGCTAGAGCTCCAAGGCGGAGAGGGAAATTGCGGAGAGAGCCTCGGCAATGGCTACTGCGAGGGTGACGAGGCTTCAAGCCGGCACAACCCTTGCGAGCCAGGCCCCTCCCGAAGCCCGAGTTGCTCACGAGGAGCAACTCGGGACCCTTCAAAAAGCCCTGAAGGATGCGGTTGCGATCATTCAAGAAGCCTCTGAAAAACCTCTGAACCACCGCCAAGCATAGAAAAGACGATGGCCGCGAGCCTGAACAAACTTACTCTTGCCATGGAGAGCAGGTTCGCGGCCATGGAGGAGCAGATGCGCTCGACTCAGCTGACCCCCTTACCAGGGCCAGCTCACAGGTCAAGCCCTGCTCCTCGTGCCAGACCCACACCCCCGCCGAGCCCCTCGCTCATCTTTGGGCGCTCGATCGGGGAGTTCCCCCCACTTACCTCACGAAGGGAATCAATGGAGACGGCGGTGACATCGGCTTCTGTGCCGCCACCGCCCGCCTCTCCGACGCCCCACCTTCTCCCGGCTGTCGCGGAGGAGGGCTGGATGACGGTCGGGAAGAGGAAGGCCAAAAGAAAGGCCAACCAACCGTCGTCCGGCACACAGCCGACCACTGCCGCCGCTGTAGCGCAGCCCACCCGCACTAGGCGGCGAGTAAAGGAAAGGGGGAAGTGGCGCAGGCTAAGGCCTCGCAGCCCCCCCTCCTGCACTCCCATCGTCTAACAAAAAGTCGAAAGCGCCTAAGGAGAAGAGGCTCCGCGATTGCGTTCCCCAAAGTCCGCTGCCGTCGTCCTGATTATACAGCCAGGCGCGGCGGACCGAGGGATTACGTACGCAAACCTCTTCTCCAAGGCGAAAGCCAACATCCGGCTGGCCGACCTCGGGATAGAGGGCGGTCTATGGCTCAAGATGGCGCGCACTGGGGTGCGAATGCTGGTGCTCCCTAGCGCCAGCGACGCTCCCAAGGCAGACGCCCTCGCCGAACAGTTGAGGACCGTCCTCTACCCCGACGACGTGCGTGTCTCCAAGCCCGAGAAGACCGTGTGTCTTCGCGTTTCGGGCTTGGATGACCACGCACACGAGGAGAATGTGGCCGCTGCCATCGCGCGGACCACTCGATGCTCCCTCGGGAGCATCAAAGCATCGAAGGTCCGTCCCGGTAAAGACAGGATGGGCCAGACGGTGGTGGCCTGCCCGGTGGTGGCTGCCAAACAGCTCCTCGTTGTTGGGACGAAACTCCTGGTGGGTTGGGCCTCGGCTACGGTAGAGGCCCTCCCCCATCGCACCCAGAGGTGCTATCGCTGCCGCGAGGCTGGCCACGTGGCGGCGAAATGCACCTCGGAGGTGGACCGCAGCGGGAACTGCTACCGCTGCGGTATAGACGGGCACCTGGTGACCGGCTCCTGCTCTGCGAAACCGCACTGTCCAGTGTGCGAGGCCGCGGGCAGGCCAGCCGGTCACCAGCTGGGCTCAAGGCCCTGCGGGGCCAAGCCCACCTGGAGAAAAGGTCAGGCCAGCCGGATGGCGCCGGACATGGCCACGGCCGCGGCGGCTGAACCTCCATCAGCCGGCGCACCCAGCGGCAAGGAGTAACGCCCGTGACGAAAAGAAGCCACGGGCGAGCGGCCGCGGGCGTCGAGGTCTCGGGGACTCGACAGGCGTCCGCCCGCACCAATGCCGCGCGACCCTCTCAAAGCCGGGGAAGTTCCACCTCCCCGACTCACACATAGGAGAGGCCTCTTCTGCTTATGAGGCGGCCCACCGCCCGCCAGGTCGCGGGTCATGCTCGCGCGATATACCGTAACCCGGCACCCAGGCGGAAGAAGGCACCCTTGGGATTTTAGTGGGTATACCCGGCGCCGGTGGTTTTGATTAATCGGCGTCGGGGGAGCCCCACACACCGGCCGCAACCTCCCCGGCGCGGCTGACGGTGCGACAACGCATTTACCCAAGTAAAAAAATAAAAAAATAAAAATGGTGCTATGTGGACGCATCCGTACTGAAAAACACGGGTGCATGGTGAGGCCATAAGACTTACTTCTCATTTTTTTTTAATGAGAGTTCCTTAAATGATAGTATTATTTTCAAAGTACTCATACTTTGTAAATAATATCGTTATTTCAATTTGAATATTAGCTATACGTGCACATACACTATACACTAGAGTTTTTACATCGCGGGTGCGCCGCGGGTCAGTCTCTGGTGCGTGCCGCTTGTTTAAAGACCAGGCGTTACATTGTACTAACTTTTTATATTAGTGCCATTTGCCCCCGGAAGATTCACTTAATTTTATGTCGCAAACTATCCTATCTCCTGGCATGAAAAGTATTTATTTATGTCCATTTTCGGTATTATAACCACATTTAATCAAAATTACAGCAAAACCGATCCAGTACTCCTAGTAGTTTTTTTGTGAAACTTAACAGACAGATCAAGTTACTATCGCATTTTTTATAGATAACAAATCTTGATTTCAAAATTCTATATTGAATTATTAAATTTTACCGAAATTACCATAATTACCAAAATGGCCAGAATGACATAAAAAAAAACAAAACCTATCCTAATACTTTCTGAGATAACCTTTACAGAAATCTATCCCTTTTCCGGGACAAAAATTATCCTAGGTCTATCCTAGATATTGAACTTACATATATACTGAGTTTCAGCCAAACCGGTTCAATAGGTTTTCCTTGAAAACATTACAGACAAACAGGAAATATACTTTTATCCCGGAAACTATTCCATTTTTCGGAATAAAATGTATCCTATGTTCATCCTCGGCATCGAAATATATATGTACTGGTTTCAGCCAAATGGATCTAGTAGTTTTTCCGTGAAAGCGTAACAGAACGGCAGAGTTAGTTTCTAATTTATAATATTAATTAATAGGGATACATTAAGTTCTCTGTAGAAATATATTCAATCTTGATTGTTTTGTACTCTATGAAAAAGTAATGACAATGTTGTTAATGACACATTGTTATACTTTTCTTAGATTAATGAAACATAAATAGCGCCGGTCATTTGACTGTAACTTATTTTATGCAATATTGAAATGATAAAACATATTCCATAGTAGGATATATACATAATTAGTACTTATATTTAAAGATACAATATAAACTTAATATTAAGTTATAATGTAAACTATATTAAAACTAGATAAAACGTAAAGAAGAAAATAAAATAAAAGTAAATAATAAAAAAAAGGGAATTTAATAATTTAAAGATAAAATATTGGTCCATAAACCATTGTCAGTTATCGTGAACGTTCCCAAAAGGCTAGCGATGCTGCGAAGTTGTATAGCAAGTTAATCTTTGAGCAAAATACATTTTAGTAGGTGTAAAAACTTATTGTTTTAAATAAACTTACTGTCTTTATACAAGTCACAAAGTATTGTTACTTAGTAGTGTATTGTATGAGCTTTTGCACTCACACCTCAGAAACTTCAGAACATCTTGTTGCGTTTCTTCAAGTAAAATTTCTTTAAAAGTTTAAAGTCCTCCACATTGAGAGCGCTCGACTATTTTCACATCAAGTTCACATTCTTATGCGATATGAAATAAAAATTTATTGTGATATAGAACGCGTACTGTAGTCTCGGCGGCGGTAATGAGACAAACTTACTCTAACTGCCATACCTATAGATTTGCGTGGAAATACAAGATGTAAAATATTGTATAAATAAACTGCTTTGGTTACATTAGATGCTTAAGTATTATTTCCATGTATACGCAAAAATTATGTCCATGTAACAATTACGATGCAACAGAAAACAACAAATGTTATACAAGTCAATCAGTTATTAAAGGAATAATGAGTGTACAGCCACCTTTTTGGGAACGTTCCCGGAGGATAGCAATTTATGAATTGAAGTGTCTGCCTTTGATTTCAAAATAAATGCCAGAATTGAAGTAAAAACTACTGCTTATACGATATCTAATCAAATATTTATGAAAGTTAAAAATCAGACATAATCTACCTGACTTTTTATTTGCCTTTTCTATATTTTGACGGAAAAAATGAACCATTTTCCAAAAAATAATTAACAAGACCTGAATCCGTATAAATATAATCAATGACTTTTATACATACCGCTGTTAGTTCGCCAATTTCAAGTAATTTTTTAAATTTGCTCAATATTCCATTTTTTGGATAAATATAATCACTTAATGAATACACATACATAGTCACTTCTTTAATTATTAACCCATCTAGCATAAATTAAATCGTTTACCTTTCCATTGGCTATTTCATAACTTAACTCATAACAAAGTGAAATTTAAAAATTGCACAGAAGAGATCTAAAATAACGACCGATTATAGGCTTCGTAACTTGAAGTTATTCAAAGTAAATCAATAAAACCACTTAAGCTCCTAGGATTGCCACTGATCATAGGGTTGGGCTTCAATAACGTGGAAAAAATAATGCCATAATTGAGTTACAAATGTGTGTTAGAACATTATGTCCTTAAGTTTATGACTGACATGATAACAGAAGAGGTTGAAACTGTCGGTCGTCACTTATTACCGTGTCACTAACAGTTTCCGATTTAATATTTAAAACATATTGTTACAACCTGAACGCCGACAAAAGACAAATTCACACCTGCATACCTGTAGACATTTTATAACCTTTTCGGCATTTGGATTTCTTTTGTTTACTTTGTGTTTAAAATTTGTGATTAGAAAAACAGCCCATTGTATATTGTAATGTAACTTTTATGGTAGTCATTAGCCAGGTGTGATTCTAGGAAATTCAGTTCACGCGGCCGAGCAGACATATTGTATGTGAACAGTATAAAGCAATGCCCCAATGGAGAGATGAGGCAGTCGAGCGATAACCACGAGCGAAGCAAGACTTATGTATATTCAGTAATCTATTTAGTGACTGACTTTGCGCCTGTATTTGAATTACTATCTTCTGCATTACGTTTGGACTTATTACGTTCGGTTATATTTGTACCTGTGTTATACGTGTTTGTATAGTTCTAATAAACTCTACAATAATTCCAACGGCATTTTAATTCGAGTCCTGCAACTCGTAACAATATTTTTTATTTATATACTACTCTGTTTGAAAGAGATGAAAGTATGACAATTTGTAATATACACATAGGAAGCCAAAAGTTAGACCAGGTCAAAGAATTTGTTTATCTAGGGCGCATGTTTACCAGGAACGGAAAGCATAAAAGTGACATCGAAAGAAGAGTAATTACAGGTAATAAGGTGAATGTAGCGCTGAGCTCTTTTATGAAAAGCCAAAAAGTGTCTGTAAAGTCTTGGCTCACCATTAAGGGGTGTTGGTGCCAAAACTAATGTACGGCAGTGAAAGTTGGGTGTGGCAGAAGAAGCATCAAAGTAGAATAAATGTAGTTGAAATGAGAGCTTTAAAAAGTATATGTGAGGTAAGCATGAATGATATGATACGGAATAGTGTAATAAGGGAACGTTGTGGATTGAAAGAAGATATAATAACAAGAGTTGAAAAAGTAATTTTAGGGTGGTTTGGGCATGTAGAGAGGATGGATGAAAATAGAATCACAAAACAAATGTATGACAGCATTGTAAACGATAGAGTTGGTACCGATAGACTACGACGTACACATCTTGATCAAATAACAGAAGTGTTAAAGCGAGGTCAGGTAAAAAGCATATCAAATAAACGTGCATGTATGAAGAGGTTAATGAAAGTAGATGAAGTCAAATCGTTTGTCAGGATCGTCGCCAGTGGAGATATATAGTCTCTGTCAAACCCCCACCCCCCAACCCTCACCTACAAAGTATGCTTCTTCCGAAACGATACACTTACGCCAATGAATAATCCAATATTATATCCAATAGTATTTGGTCAAATATTCGTTCATAATGATGGCCTTGTGTGAAGGCGCATTCTGACCTTTTTCGTCGAATTTGCTCTCTTAAACGCCGCATAACGCTCAAATAATATACTCTATTTACCGTTTCACCTTCCGGTAGAAATTCCGTAACAATGCGTTTCATGAATGCTGGGTCGGAATTGACTCATTCTAGCATGTCCTCAGTGACTCTTATGCGATTGGTTTTTGGAGAAAATTGAGGTCTTTGCCAGGTGGTAGGGCATTTGCCCGACTGGATGGCTACCACCCCTGGTCTAGAGTATGCCGCCATAACAACCTTGAGTTGTATTCCGGCATTAGTGACCAGGTTCCAGTCTCCCTTAAGAGAGCAGCAGCCCATTTGTAGCATCTTTAGTATTGCAAATGTCCATGGGCGATGGTAACAGCTTTCCATCAAGTGGCCCGTCTGCCTTACTGCAGAACTCGTGCAATAAATTTTTAAAAAAAACACGTCTCTTTGAAATGTTCAAACAAACAACAAAACCGTGCTTTTTTATATATAATTGTTCTATACGTGTATATGTGACAGAACTCCTCCAAAACGGTTGGACCGATTTTGCTGAAATATTTTGTGTGTGTTCAAGTGGATTCGAGAATGGTATAGATTTGCAATTGAACCCGGTAGGTGGCGTTAGAATCGGGTTCTAGGATTTTGACAAATTTCTTTGGGGTTTATTTGAGTTGGTCCCTCGATGGTTTAAATCTCAATCGGAATCGGGACCTAGATTTTTATTTTTCAGAGCAGGAGAACGTCTGCCGGGCCGTTAGAATTTAAAAATAAAATAAAGACTTAGTATCTTTATATACTTTGGTTGATTTGTCAATCCAGTGGTCGTCTTCCATAACAAAATTCATACTTACATTGCTTCTTACTTCTTATATTATTTTGTTTCTGTGTCCATGAGCTTTATACCCATTGGCTGTTCCTAGCGAAAGATCAGCGTTGGTTGATTAAACCAGCATTTAAAACTCCAATTTCTTTTTTATTACGTACAAATATCTCAAATAGGACTTCTACTTAATTGACAACGTATTACTTAACTAGATATTTTTCTCCAAACGATGAAAAGGACTTAACTCGCCTTGTTTTATAAATTAATCTTCCATTTAACTAATGAGTAAATCAGCCTTTAAAGTGAGGGAGTTAATTTAGAGTTTGCTTCTTGCAAAATTGCCAAAAATTAATTCGACTAGATGAATAAGATATTTATTTATTTATGTTAAGATAATATAAGGCTAAGTTAGAAAAAATAGAGAGAGTAGTGTGGGGTGCGCGGCGGCAGCGACAGGCGGCCACCCTGGCGACGGCGCGGGGGCGGACTCCGCACACCTCGCCGGTACCCTCTCTGTAACAACTACACTGATTGACTTCATGTTTATCAAATACAACGTCTTTTCTTATCAAATCATATTTTGCGACTCACTATTCGACATAGACTCGCGAGACGGGACTATTCAATACCCAAATTAAATTTTATCACGACCTCAAATTATTACTCGCGTACTCAAACGAAAAGTGATCCAATATTAAACTTAAATCAAACAGTTTAAATCAATGCGTAATTAGAAATCATAGTTAAGTGTAAGTTTTCTAAGTAAACAGAAACACTAGGGCGGGAAAGTGAGGTACGAGGCAAATGGGCGGGTGTTGCAGTCTCGCTTGCACAAAATGCACCACCCCCGGCTGAATGCATTCCGATTGCAGTCAGCGCCTCCGAGCCGTCGCAACTGCTCGCCCGCTGCGCCCGTGCACTTACCGCGACGTTACGAGATCTGTAACAAGCTACCAGGCTGTCAGCGACGCTGAAGAGGTGAGCCCTTACAATATGTATCTTGTACCCTCTCACACTCTGGCCGGGATCTTATCCCCATCCCCCTCGAGCCCGGGCTCAAAGTTAAAACGGTTTTCCCTTTTATCTTTGGAATGTGGGAAAGCGGGTTTTCGTGTCCCAACTCTCTCTTTCAACTTGTAAGCGCTTTATGATCATTATTGTAAGCTGACTCGAGAACAAACACAAGTGAGCCATAAATTCGTTAACAAAATTTATCCTTTTTTGGTTTTATTTTTTTCTAGAGAGCAAAGTACAATTCAGATTATATTATTTGTATTAATTAATAATAATAATATATTAATAAATATAATTTAACAACTGGTGTCCCTTTCAATTGTAGTATCTTAACAATGTCGTGAATAACAGATATTCTTAAAAAGTGACCTACATTAAATCTTATTAATTTTAATTGCTTTTAAATGATAAATCTTTGTTATAAAAATCTTTCCACATCAGATTCATTAATCAACCTATTTTAACGCACGTGAAATAATAATGTTATAATTGTAACGAAACACGAGTGCATAATTATTGATTCATAAAACCTAAACTTATCAAAATATGATACTTTGTAAATTTGTAATTATTTTATAATAAAAATATTATATTCAAGTAAATGTATTTATTTATCGAAATATTTACCGCACTCATTTCGCCAAAATTTACAATGCACATTATATTTATGTATATAATTTTATTTGTGCTTTACTCACGGCTTATACAAATTGCTCTTGAAACCGGAGATCGGCGGATTTTTTGTGTTTTATCACAGCAGGAAAAAAACGTTAGAAAAGCTTTTATTGTTAACAAAACGGATCCATTTACATCATTATATACATAAATATATGTATATTTCACAATACATAAATATTTTAAAAATAAAACAGTTTTAAGCCGTTAATTGATGATGAAAACTGCTTAAAAATCCGTTACGTGGTTTAGGAAGAGTTAGCGGATATAGAAATAGACTGACGCAGAAAGCGATTCTGTTTTACTTTTAAAATATTTATGTAATGTGAAATATACATATGTGTGTAATGATGTAAATGGACCCGGTTGGTCCACAATAAAGACTTTCCTAATGATTATATATATATATATATATATATTTCACATTACATAGATATTTTAAAAAAAATCTAAGTATCTTTCTTTTTCAAATAAAAAAAATACCTAATTTTATATGTTTTAGGTATTAAATTAACATTCCGTAATAGGTGTGCGTGTTATAGTAGAATTAGTATATAATTTTATAACATTGGCTTTCATCATACTAAACCTAATTCACTGATCATTTCACAAGCAAACGCGCTTTTGCAGCCTTTACTCTTATATCAATGAAAAACAAAAACCGCAGAACATTCGTTGGGTTATAATTTATGTTCTGAAAACGTCCAACAAATCGTTACGCGTCTCCCCTAAGTCAATGCCAACATGTACCAGGAGAATATAGGGGTACGGAGGTCGCGAGAGCCTGGATAGCGGGTTAAACGGGTCCGGCGGCTGGGCCCGGGCTCCAGGCGCGTGCTTCGTGGGTGCCGTCGCTTCCCGGGCGCAAAGCCACCCGCACTCATACCACCAACCACGGCATCAAGCCTCGCCGATCCCCAATGAAAACCAGTTTTTCTCGCGCCCGTCGATAGTTTGAAATTAAACGTCATTCTGTCTGCGGTTAACACTTAATTTGTACAACGCATAATGTTATTACTTCACAATTCAATTAATTATATCCCTGATGCGATTGTTGTGATAATAATCGGGGCTCTTAGTGAAATTAATATCCAATGATGTTTCGAAAAACGAAGGACATTTCTGGTTTGATGGATTTAATTTCAATATCTCAATAATTGGAAAATTAAAACTAATTGCCACCGTTTTGTGGTTACAAATTTTATATTGGAATTTCAACTAACCTCTCACAAAGTGTGATTCGAATCAGGCAGCCCGTTGATTGGAGGCAGTTTTAAACATTGATTTAATCAAATCGGAACATATTTTGATTATTTACTTAATTACTACTTAGTAATGTTAGAAAACCGCAATACTTTAACAATTAATTTACTTATTATTTGTGGCATTTTTAAAGCAATATCTCAATAAATACTTATAGATTTTCATGATTTCGTATGTTATAAGACTTTTAGATACTCCAAATGATAGTTAAACCAATTATGTTTATTAAATAACTAAATTCTTCAAATTAAAGAAGTATACTTACATACACAATTAAAACTAGGTTTAATCACTTTTAATTTTATTTGATTTTCATTTCGATCTTTCGGCCACTTATCAGTAGCCGTGATCACGGAAGACAAAGATGTCAAGTGGCACACAAGTTCACGTGATCAAACTGGTATAGTTTGATCACTGCAAACACAGGTTATATTAAAAAGTCGTTTTTATTGTATTACTCATTACTTTCACATTAATAAAATATAAATCTAATTTTATATGTGTAATATCTTGTACATCATAAATTCCATAAAAAATGATAAGAATATAAAATGACTTTCATCCTTTGTTCTACATAGAAATCGAACTCTGGAACAACTAACCCATTGATCTGAACATGTAGTTTGCAGGCTTAACAATTTTGCCAACACTCGCAGGGCTACGCGCTTTTATTGTGTAGCGTGTTTGATAGATTTCCGGGCGCATATTGCTTTGATTTTTTGGTTATAACCTCGGAGCCGTTTGTGATATCAAGCTGGCGAGGTTGGGGTGCTGCAAACTGTATTTAAACGTCGCAAATGCAATTATAGTCCATTAATTAGATATAATTGTACTTATTGTTATGTAAACACTTAGTTAAACAATTATGTAAATGAATGAAAAGGTACATAGCCTATTATTAGATTACAGAAACATTTATGGAACAATATAAATAAGGTTTGCTTGATTTTCCTGAAATTTGGCAAATAGATAAAATAGATGTAAATATAAGATAAGTAAATTCTTTATAATTTATGTCACTGTAATAATTAGATTATATACGATATGATGCTAAATATTAAATTAAGTAATTTTGTGTATTACAAAACAGCTTTGTTCAAGGTGTATAATGTTAGAATCTTGTAATAAATTTAAAAGTATAATAACAGCAAGATCACCGATGTCTATTCCCGTTACAGTTTGTAGAAATTATCATATTAGATTGAATATTAAAGAGAGGTATTTGTAAACGGCGCGTCCGCCGCTGGATGCACGTTCCGACGGCTACCGGTAGCCCCTCCGGTTATCGCGAATCAAACTTTTACCCGAGATGGTTCCGTTTAAACCTTTATACTCTGAAAGCTATCGCTGTCATTTTAGCTGACAAAAAGGACATTAAATTTAATTAATACTACAACTTTGGTCCTGGTGTGTACGCGTCGGAATAAGTATTTCATTAAATGCAGACGCATTGTCGACTTGTCCTTATTGTTTCAACAAAAGTTTGTAGGGAAATTATTGATTGACATTTCGGTATCATTTTCGTACTCTAATTACGGCATTCTTTTCTATTATTGTCTGACACTCAGAAAAGTTGGAAAGTCTGCAACATTCGGCAGTTAACTACTGATATTGTAATCGCATAAATCGATCACCATTTGCCTTCTCTCTTGCTTTCAAAAATACAAATCAGTAAGACACTTATCCTAGGGCCTATTAAGCTAGTAACTAAACTGCTTCTGAAAAACGCATGCAACGAGAAGTTTGCAGTGTCTTTCTTGCTTTTTCTGTGATTTATTTTCTTTCTTATTCTTTAAATTCAAGTTAAAAAAAACAGTAACTTTTTAATGCATTTATGTGTTTATTTCTAACAGTCTTCTGTGGCTTATGTTTAATTTATCATCAGATATAGCAAAATATAGGTAACGACAAAAAATTCTTTATACTGCCAAAAATAGTATATTCTGCATTTCAAAGGTTCATTTCGTTTGAATATAATTTTGAAATGCAGTCAAGACACTCTCACACACACACACACACACACACACACACACACACAGAGACGCGCGCGCGCACACACAAAAACACAAACACACACACACACACACGCATACTGCACATACAGCTACAACAATTTTAATTATTGTTTTATTTTTTTGGTAAGAGGGCTTAAGGTCTCAAAGCATTTTTGATGTAAGAATATTTGTTGCCATTCTTTATATGTAAACTCTTGTATCTTACATATCATATGGCATTATTTCTACTGTACTTTTATTTATTATAGTTATGTTTTACACTTTTTATATATCCTGTAATCCATATAATTTTCACCCAAGTGGTTATTGCAGTTGCGTTCGGTCCCGGTAGGGTCAAACCTGCTGGCCCTTACAATAAAGATTCTACTGTTTTGGGCGGTTCTAATATTCTCAATCTACGCATTGTGAAACTGACGCCAAGATAGCATTATAAGTAGCAGTATTTATTTTATATTTCACACAAGAATATAACTCTAAAACGATCCTCATTTTAACATTTATATTTTCGTAAACAAAGAATATTTCATTTCTTAGTAGTTTACTTCAACAATAGGGAGAAAATACACTCAAAAAAGAATGTAGTCCGTTTGTAATCGGCTTTGCTCACGTCTGTGGTCACACCGAGTTGCAGGTGTTTACGTATTTTTTACAGAAAAATATTGTTTCAGCCATCGTTTACCCAGAGAAAGCTATTAATTATACAATAATATAAAATACTTACTTATAAAATAACAATTGCTTATGTTTTATAATTTTGTAATAATTCTTTGAATATTTATTCACACCTAAATCTATAAAAGTGTCGCAACAAAGTAAGCCATGTACCGATTCCTCTAGCTTTGCGGATGGATAGCCATACTATCTGGTTGGTCATCATCGATTATCTCTAAACATAAAATGCGTGTCGATTTTGCATGGAACAAAATTACATAATTTTCTTAAGACCAAATAATAACTAAATCGACAGCATATAGATAATAATAATATAGCTATATTGAACAATGAATTTGTTTTCAATTTTGTATTACGATCGAAATCTCGTGTCCAATCTCGCTGACCAAGATTATAAAAGATAAATAGATACCATATACAAACAGAAGAAAAAGAAACAAAGATAGTAAGTACAATGGGCGGCCTTATCGCTAAAATGCGATTTCTTTCAGGCAACCTCAGTCTAGGATTAATACATTTCAATTATTGACGATGGTGCAGTTTATAAATAATGATATGATAATAATTGTTGATTGATGAGTCATTCTAACAAAGATACCGGTAGTAGAGATTTAAGGAGTGTCAAGAAATCGTCAAAAATACTCCTTTGTTGGACGATCTTTAATCTCTTTTAAAGATATAGTAGAACTTGCAGAAAATAATATTTAATCATCGTCGAACAGTAAATGATTTTAATATCTTTCAAAACTGTGCATTCGATGTTAGTAAAATAAAATCTAGTTGTCTAGTGAAACGAATTGCTATAAAAGAAAATAATTTCTAGCCTTTTCATAACGTTAGTGCTCTATCATATAGAGCAGCAATATTGGTTTAATTTAAGATAATAATATGATATCATTCATCAACTTTATATCTGTATAGCTTACAATTTCTTCCATAAACTTTGTTTAATACAATTAATAGACCAAAAATGGGCAAAGAAAATTAGAAATAACAAGTCTCATGGTATCGAATCAATTGAATCACTTGTATTCAATTGATTCGATACCATGAGACTTGTTATTTCTAATTTTCTTTGCCCATTTTTGGTCTATTAATTGTATTAAACAAAATTTATGGAAGAAATTGTAAGCTATACAGATATAAAGTACATTAAAGGATAGAAAAATAGCTTAAGTATGTCTCTTGAATCATAATTTCACTATTTAAATGTAATAAAACAAATTTTGACTTATATTAGGTCTTAACTCATAGGAATGTCCCATTTCAATGCAACGAATAGTATTTTATCCGCCACGCTTGTTCCACGTGGATTGGCGAATTTCATATATCAATAACCTAAAGTAAACGATCCTCATGATATTTTCCTTCACTGTCATATACGTGGTAATCGGAAAAATAGATGTACTACAATTCAGGCCAGAAAATATATAAAATAGTCTAAGTTCTAATTTCAGAATTTGATTCCACTTCATTAAAATGAGTCAAAAGTGCCTTTTTTTTGATAACGCAAGGAATGTCTTTTCTTATGACACACACACGGGCCCATGAACACGGGGGTGGTCAACAACAGGGCTTAGTACCGCCTGCACGTGTGCGTGTGGGACTCTCGTATGGTATCGATACTTCTCCCAATGAAGGGATAGCCGATGAACTACCTACTAAACCTACCCGTGTTCGGAAGAAAGAACACACATAGTAAGAACGCCACGAGATTTAGAATAGAGTTAATGACGCCCTAGTGTGCGATATTGGTACAAACTCAGGGAAGTATTATTATCCGTGCAGGAACGAAGAAAGAATACAATTTCCTGCGGCCGGACGGCCTGTTGTAAGTGGCGACAAAACAATCCACAGCCAGGTGGTAGGGCATTTGCCCGACTGGATGGCTACCACCCCTGGTCTAAAATATGTCGCCATAACAACCTTAAGTTGTGTTCCGGCATTAGTGACTAGGTTCCAGTCTCCCTTAAGAGAGCAGCAGCGCATTTGTAGCACTTTTGGTGTTGCAAATGTCCATAGGCGAAGGTAACCGCTTTCCATCAAGTGGGCCGTCTGCCTGTCTGCTGAGCTCCTGCAATAAAAAAAGATAGGGCTGCACCACTATGCACAGCAGAGGTAAAGGTCCACTGATGCCCCCGTAAACATCGGCAATCTGCTATGGAATCATGGGAGTAGATTCAGTGCATAACGGCGTCTCCGAACCCCGTCTGTCGACGACGGATAAAGTCCACTTGCATTGTCCTCTCCCTCTCATGACCAAAGTGCCATTTTTTATTAACGCCGGGAATGTTTTTTCTTGCGACATACACACGAGCCATGGATACGGAGAGAGGCCGACTGCAGCGCCTAGTGCCGCCTGCACGTGTGCGGGTGGGACTCTCGTATGGTATCGGTCCCTTTTCCAACGAAGGAAGAGGCCGACGAACTACCCACTAAACATACCTGCATTCTGAAGAGAGAAAACACTTAGTAAGAACGCCACGGCATCTAGAACAGAGTTACTGTACCGTGACGTCCTGTGTGCGAAATTGGTACAAACCCAGGGAAGCAGGGCTGTAACTACTACGTAAAGTAGAGGTGACGGTCTACTGATACCCGCGTAAACAGCGGCCCCGTGACCAAACTTCATCCCTCAGTTAGATGTCTGATGGCTATGCGTACTTAACTTTTAAGCGTTTTCCAATTTCACTGGAAAACGTATTACCTATGGAATAAACATTTCTGTAGTAGATACAGTAAGTAGTTTTTATTAATAACTAGCTGATGCCCGCGACTTCGCCCGCGTGGTGCGGTTTTTTAACTGTCCCACGGGAACTCTTTGATTTTTCGGGATCAAAAGTATCCTATATATTGACCAGGGATATAAGCTACCACCATACAAAATTTCATTTAAATCGGTCGAGTCGTTTCGGAGATTAGCCGGTACAAACAGAGACACATAAAATTAAAAAAATCTAAATTAGTTCTATTTCACTTCTTACATCCCCTTGACTCGGTTTTTAACATTTTTTTTCATTGTACAGAAATTCGACCTCTACAGTTTTATTATATGTATAGATAATATGTCTATAAACACAGACAAACGAATTAACAAATTAATATGGATTTTGCTTTACCAACATGGAATCCTAAAATAATATGACTCAATGTTTTGCTGACTAGTTTCTCTTTATGGGCCAAGAAAGAATGCTTAAAAGAACAAAGGTAAGTGAAATATTATAGTTCGTTTCTCATACTTTCGCAATTATAAATACGTAATTGAATATCAATTACAAAATAGGATTTCATTTGAATTGGTCAAGAATCTAATCGAAAAAGTATGTACTCGGTAATAGACTGTATTACAAAATTATACCTATGTAATATTTTAGATAAATATATCTTTTTACTTTGATAATATAATTTTTCTACTTCAAACGCACAAAGAGAATTCTACAAAATAGAAAATCCTATTGAATTTCATAAGCTTTGCAATTGTATTGTGCGTTTACTGCATGAAATATTTATGTGCTCAATTTTTAGTGGAAACGATACGTAACTTGGACTTTTGAGAGACATCTAATAATGTAATCTATATATAATGCTTATACGTATACCATTTGTTTTATATTGTTAAATTCTTTAAAATTGTCAGCCTGAACTTGTTTACACTGTATACCATTAAGCTTTCTCCTGCCAAACATCGTTTTGGTATATGGAATATTAATAAATACTAAAACACTAAAAAACTAAAACAATTATGAAAATTTAACAATTAATCTTTAAAATTAGTTCCATAATCTATGGTCCCTGGAGACTGTAAGCAGAACACTGGCCCTAAGTCGCTCTATATAAACAAGGTGACCAAAAAGTTGGCAACGGTACCTCGTTGGATTGCGATACTGATCCGCTGACCAAAGTAAGCACCAGCCTTCTCGTGACTTGACTTGAGGAGTCGATAAGAAACTTTCAAATCAATACAGATAAGCAAGATATTTGCTTTTGTTGTTAATGTTGCCAGGTGTTGGGGTATTTGCCTTCTGGATGGCTACCACCCCTGGTCTAAGGTTTGGCGCCGTAACAATGTTGAGTTGTATTCCGGCATTAATGGTCGGGTTCCAGCCTTCATTTAGAGAGCAGCAAGACATTGATAGCACCTTTGGTGTTACAAATGTTCATAGGCGATGGTAACCGCTTTCCATTATGTGGGCCGTCTGTCTGTCTGCTGAACTCATGCAATAAAAAAAAATAGGTACATTTATACATGTTTACGCCAACACCACGACGTATGCTCGAAGCGAAAATCGAATTGTTAAAATCTTAAAGAGTAAAACACTACCTTCCGATTAGGCCATAAGTCGAAACAAACTTTTATGAGATATACAATTTACATTGACCTCATAAAGTTGTATGAAGATATTGTTACATGTACTTAATAATCATAAAATAAAGAAGAATAGAGTCTTAAGTGTCAGAACACCAAATATAATGCAACCTCTTGTATTGTTTTCATGTTTTCCGGTAAAAATAAATAACAATAAAACTAAAAAATATAAATAAATATAATTGGATAAAGAATTTTTAAGAACATGGTTTGAATATCTTAATTTTAAGTTAAATATTTTTGCGATCTTATTAAGTTATTAATTAAATCAAATCAAAATCTTAATTTTTCCAGAATATTATATTAAATATGGTATATAATGATGACATAAATGAAACTATTTTCTGGAATACCTTCCTCCCCATTCATGAGTTTTCCAAAACGTAGTGTAAAGTGGCGCCATCGAATACCAGGCGAGCATAGCCCAAGCAGAGGTCGCGACAGGGCGGGCGGGAGGGAGTCTTACACGCGCAAGGCTAGTGCTCTATAAACGCATATATAGGCTGCAAACATAGTTACATTGCACCAGCGAAGGCTGCACTCGTTTACACCACACCGCGCATCTATATACGCGCGTACGTGGTGGTTAGGAGTCAGAAGCTTTGAGGCTTTACGTAATTTGTGGGTGAATTGGATTGAAGCTCTAGCGCTTTAAACCTCAGTTTGTGGTTTACGAAATGAATTTCAGTTTGTATTACAGTTTTTGAATGACGCTGTAACATGAATTTAATTAGAATTGCGTTTACAGTAAAATCACTGCTGAAATTAATTTTGCTTGCCTTGTTATTGTATGAGTTGCAGTACCGCGTTTTATTGCGATTTGTATTTACTATTATCATTCATATAAATTAACAAGTTATTACTTAATAAGTCAAAATTATTCGTCGGTTGAGGCTTTGATTTCTGTGATGCGAGTTGGAATCCCGGTATCGTTCGTTGTTTTTCTATTTACTAATATTATTACGATCAATAAATGCTGACGATGAATGAAACATTGTCAGACAATTTACACATTGATATGCTCGATGTGTGAAATCCACTCTACATTAGTAAACGTGGCAAGTACAGTGTCCGTAGCCCTAAAATTAAGAAGGCTTCGACATGAATACAACATAATAGCAATAAGAACAAAACAATTTTAAAATAAATATTCTCCCTCAGATAACAAAGATCGTACAAATCAGGCATCCAATCCGTTTTGTAAGTTTGATAGAACATTTATCCAATATTTCTGAAGCAAATTGATATAAACGTTTTGTGAAGCGAAGAGAGGGAACTTAACCCGTAGTTTATGAAGTTACAGTAGAAACTTTAGTTCGTAGGCGCCACGGGTGTATCTATATTTATATATGGATAGTCTTTTACTTAATAATATCAACAACATACAGGAAAATACATACGATTTCGACAAATAGGGCAGTTGACTGTCAATACAACTTCTTTGAATGTGGTATTTTAAGTTGGTATTAATATCTAATCTAAAGAGATTAAAAAGTAATTTACATAATAATCCATACTATGTTATTTATTATAAATGTTGTTGTTTATTTAAAATGAGGGTTTTTGTTATTTATTTAATTCAAAGTAATCTATTGTTATTTATACCATTTTACACCGCCTTTTCATATTAGAAAAGAATTAGGAATCCTTACTAAGAAGTGATGATAATAAAAATTATCTATTTAAATTGAAGTGAGTTTATTAAGTAAGTGGTCTGTTAAAGTGGATACATCGAATTAAAAGGAGGGTAGAGGACTGATTTTGATGAAATTTTAGGGGTAGTGCTCTGGCTAGCTGGGTAGGTGAAAAATTATACAATTTAAGTTTTTCTCGGTTAGGTTAGTAGAAATTCAGCTGTCCTGTAGACTGAGTTTACAAAAACAACAGTTACCAGTTTCCTCACTTTAGGCGACTTATTTAGCCGAGGAAAAATTCTTTAGCATTTACTAACTTTATTACCTCAGTCGATAGAGTAAGACGTTCAATTAAGTAGAAAAAACGATTAGGGTAACATGGGATGGAAAAAAGGCGAGACTAATAAATAAATAAGCTGTCACGGTGGAAGTGAAAATCAAAATAGGTGGTAAGCCACTCGTATTATATTTTAAAGTTCTCTTAACAGATTCAGACTAAACAGGTATTTTTGATAACTTCCGGATGGTTCTGATACTCGGCGGCCTTGGTCGACGATATGCAGGGGTCGTCTCCCTGCGCC
This sequence comes from Dendrolimus houi, assembly GCA_039645545.1. Taxonomy (NCBI): domain Eukaryota; kingdom Metazoa; phylum Arthropoda; class Insecta; order Lepidoptera; family Lasiocampidae; genus Dendrolimus; species Dendrolimus houi. The sequence continues at coordinate 14,112,526 of CM077125.1, read as the reverse complement.
GGGGATGATGGTGTCAAGTTTCTCCTAGGGGACTTCTTCAATCCTTTACTCGGCGATTTTTATCGGTCTCCAATCCCCGAACATAAAAAAACCCACTGGAAGATGTGGAAAATACGAATATATTAATAACTAGGTACAGCAAGTTTGACAATCTAGGAGGACGAAATTACCGATAAATTTAGGGGGCGAGAGATTCCATTGGCTATTAATATTTTATGGGAATTTGAAACACACGCGGCTCCGAGCATGCCCACTGGATGGAAAAGAGTGGGTTGTAAACGAATAGCTTTCCTTCCCAAGTCATTCGGGTGAGAGTGCCGATCCCACCTAAATAATGAATAAGGACTAAATTATCGAGACTTATCCTAGTACAATTAGAGGTCAACGTGGATGCGGGCCATCCACGTGTCACCGGCTTGTTAAGAAAATTGCTGTTGCTGTAAAAGAGATTATAACTACCAAGGTGGTATTTAAATAATTTACCTGGTATGTGGGTTTTTATATTCAGTTGTAATTATCCCGGTTTATTAAAGGTTGACTCAATCACGTAGGGACGCCTCGTCTTGCGGCGTCTATGGGTAGGGTGCACAATTAGACGAAGCCCACGCTTCACGGTTTCTGTAATTATACAGAAGACGAATCAAAATATGCAAGGGGGATTTCCGACGGGGGAATTTTAAAATAAAGAAAGATACAGGGAACAGGTGTGCACAACACACTGTTAAAAAAAAGACGGCTTACTTGCCTGTTAGCGCAATGACGGCGCGTTTAGAAATTACGTCTTCCCGTGTCCTTTGGGTCCACAACGAAAACCGAGCGCACCTGTCGTCAGCCATTTGCACTGCTGGACGTAGGCTTCCCCAAGACGGCGCCACTCATCCCTGTTCCCTGGCTTCCTCATCCAGCGCATACCGGCGACCTTGCACAGGTCGTCGGTCCATCGGGCTGGAGGGCATCTGACACTACGTTTGCCGAGACGCGGTCTCCACTCCAGGACTCGTCTGCTCCATCGGCCATCGGTCTTGCGGCAGACGTGACCGACCCACTGCCACTTCAACTTGCTAATTTTGCGAGCTATGTCGGTTACCTTGGTTCTCTTACGGATATCCTCATTTCTAATTTTATCCATAAGAGAAACACCCTACATAGCTCGCTCTATAGCCCGTTGAGCGACTTGGAACTTGTGGACCAATCCTGCCGTCAGTGTCCATGTCTCGGCTCCGTAGGTTAGGACGGGGAGGACGCACTGCTCGAAGACTTTTGCCTTCAAGCATTGCGGAATGGTCGACTAGAAGACTTGACGAAGCTTACCGAATGCTGCCCAGCCCAGCTGAATCCTCCTATTGGCTTCCCCCTCGAAGTTGTGCCGACCTACCTGTATTTTCTGTCCAAGGTAGACATATTTATTCCTGCACAACGTTCAGAGGGACGCCATCGACGTTTACCGGTCTCGGCATGACGTGTTCATTGAACATGACTTTTGTCTTGTCCAAATTCATGCCGAGACCGACTCGTCGGGAAGATTCATTTAAGCTGCACAACATTTCGGAAAGTTCCTCCAAAGTCTCTGCAAAGACAACGATATCGTCGGCGAAACGGACGTGAGAAATGCACTCACCGTTGATGTTAATGCTCCGTCCAGCTCAGACCAGAGCCCACGATGTAGGGGTATAAGCTTCGCTCTCCGGTCCTGGATCTGGATGGTCATAGTTGCGGCGTCATACAGCACACCCGGGTGTGCCGAATGTTGAGCGTCGTTTTGGTTTTTTTTTGGTGATTTGCCATTTACGTCATTTTGGTTATTTTGGTCAATTCTGTAATTTTTTTCCCATATGCTCTTTTTATCCTTTTTATACTTTTTGTCCTGTTTGCTCTTTTTGCTCTTTTGGTCCTTTTAGTCCTTTTTGCTCTTTTTGTTCTTTTCGTCCTTTTTGCTCTTTTTGTCCTTTTTGCCCTTTTGCTCTTTTGCTCTTTTTGCTCTTTTAGCTCTTTTAGTCCTTTTTGATCTTTTTGGCCTTTTTATCATTTTTGTAGTTTTCATAGACTAGGGGGATAGATAAATAAAACTAGGACGGTCTGAAATGAGGATGAAAGTTTGGATGAGACCAATCTTTTCTCAAGTATATAGATATAAAAATTCATCGTCTATAAGAAATGCGATAGTAACTCGATATGTCTTTCTGTTAAGTTTTCACGTAAAACTACTGGAAATACGGGTTCTGTTTTACTGTAATTTTGTTTAAATGTAATTTTAATGCCAAAAATGGACATATATATACTCATGCCAGGAGATCGGATAATTTGCGATATAAAATTAAATGAATTTTCCGAGTGCAGATAGCACTAACATAAAAATTTTGTACAATGTAATCTGTATTAACGCCTACTTTTTAAACAAGAAACACGGACTAGAGGTTGACCCGCGGCGCAGAGCCGCGGGTTAAACTATAGTATATATATATATATATATATTCCATGCCGAGGATGAACATAAGATACTTTTTATCCCGAGAAATTATGATGATAGTGTCCGGAATAAAAGTATATTTTTGTGTTTGGCTGTTATGCTTTTACGGAAAAACTATTGGACCGATTTGGCTAAAATAAAAATCGGTATATATATGTAATTTTAATACCGAGGGTGGACAAGGGATATTTTTCGTGACGGATAATGGAATACATTTTGGGATAGATTTATGTAAAGGTTATCCGAACAAGTAGGATAGATAGATTTTGTTTATTTTGGTGATTTGTCATTTTCGGTTTTTTTGGCTATTTTTGTCATTTTTATAGTCTATAGATGTTAGACGAGACTTGACACAAGCTTCTACTTTTTATTGCAAAAATAAAATGAGAACGGGTTGAAAAATAGGGGATGAAAGTTTGTATGGGAGACCAAACATTCCTCAAGTTTATAGATATAAAAATTCATCATCTATAAATAATGCGACAGCAACTCGATCTGTCTATGTGTTAAGCTTTCACGGAATAACTACTGGAGTACTGGATCGGTTTTGCTGTAATTTTGTATATATAACTGGGCATAGATATTTTTCATCCCGGAAAATATTATTGTTTGCGATATAAAATGAAGTGAATATTTCGGGGTAAATAGCTCTAATATAAAAATTTAATACAATGTAACCTGTATTAATACTTGCTATTTATAAAAGAGGCTCGCACTAGGGTTTGACCCGCAGCGCAGCCGCGGGGTAAACTCTAGTCTTAAATAATTTCAATTGTACTATGACATTCCTTTAGAATTTCTACTAGTAGGCAGTGTGGTTAATATTTTTCGTAATAAAAAGCTAGAATTTATTACCTAATTTACTATTTTATTTTCTTTCACACAATGTTTAATAAGACTTAAATTAAAATGTATAATACATGTCGAGTGTAAATTATTAACAAAGTAAAAATCTGTTATCGGTGATAAGAATTAAAGAGTTTTTTTGTAAGAGTTAGGCTGAGTTTATAACTTTTTAAATGTTATTATGTTCTTTCAACAAAACTCGTAAGATTTATTTGATCGTTATTAAACTTAACAATTTTAATGCCTTTCTTAAGACGACTAGAACTCAATTTTACTTTTTTCAGTTTTTTTCGTTAACAAATCTTTATGGTCCAATAGTACTCCCAAAGTTTGATATCTAAAAATTCTATCCGAAACCTAGACAGACTTGAAGCTTCGAAACATTTAAAAGTACTGTGTTTAAATTAGCGACCGAGTGCGTGCTGCCATTCGTATACCAGTGATACCCGTCTACTAGTTCGTCGGTTCGGGAAATAAGTAATTAGCAAGTCAAAGTGTAATAGCCAGTATAAAAAAAAATGTTATGAAAAAACAATTAAATATACCAACTTATGGTCAATTTCTATGATCCGTCTAAATACATTGCAGTTTATGAACGTCGTATATTATTACCCATTTTAGGGTACTGCAACTAGTTGCGGAAAATCGAACACTTATTTGTGCCATGTCCTTCCGTCCGTATGTTTTTATATCTGTCACAGTTATTTTTGCCTAGAAACTAATACGTCTCTATGAATGAAATTTAGCAAGAAGGTATGTTAGGTTCGACCGGTTTCGTAGTGGAAAGAGCGCTGTGGGCGGCGCAGACCGCCACACACCGTCCGGAGTCGCATGCATGCCACATATTTGTAATAACGGCAAATAAATCTCATCTAATCATTTATAACAGTGCACTAGTTAGTGAAGAACCTATCAAGCAGAACGAACCTAAATATGGTCCTTCGAGCTGTATATTAGATACCAGTCATAGAAATTGTAAATGGATGGGTAGCCCTTTAGTTACTGAACTATAAATTGGAAAATATGTAAAAGTTTGTTTGTAGAGCATCTAAAGATTGCTATATTGCCAATTTTTGTGGTACAGCCGAGCATTAAATCCTCGTTGCGTTCGGAGCGTTCGCTTCGAAGCCCGGCGTCCACTTTTCTACTATTTTGAGGTACAGATTATTTTTGATTAAATGTTATTTTATGATTTCGTATCCATAGGCCAAAAAACTGTGGTAGTTTGTCACCATTAGGAAATTATTCATGTAGTTCATGGATATCTATACATTTGCGCAATTTTATTATAACTATATATATAGATAGATCGGCTCAAGCCTCCCAATTTCAAAGTATAGGCAGTATGCCCGCCATGTTTTTGTGTTTAATAACTGCTTCGCTACAACTTCATGAATTTAAAAGGAGTTTAATGATTACCAGTAGTAAAATGCGTTTATAATTCGATGTGAAATGAGACCCCTTGCGGAGAATGGAGGATAAACGTGTGCATCGAATAAGCGATTATACCGTTATTACCTAGTTATTTATTAACCACTGGGAAAATGGCGGATTAATAATCCTCTAATTAATTCCCTTCATATTTTACTCAATCTCATTTCTATTTCAGAATTGATTAGCTGTTTACTTTCAATTATAATTTGATAAAACATGGGAATCCTAATTAACATTTAATTCAAACTTTTGTAGGAAGAAAAGCCTTATAATAAATTAAACCCTTAAAATAAACTATAATTATATACATATTAATCTATAGAATTCCGTGAAAAACCGCTGTCGGTGGATAACGTTCCCAAAAAAGTGACAGGAAATCACCTAGTAGTAAGTATGTGTTTTTGTGAGAAATGTGTACTGTATAGTCAAATGTGGCTTTTCGAGTTTTCACGAGAACTCCGTTGAATGATGTCAGCTGTAGACTACAATACAACTCTTTTGTCAAAATGATTACGGAACCAAAAAAAATATTGTGTGTGTGCAGCTTACACGCATTAGAAGGGAATCTTCAGAGAATATACTTCTTCTTCTCTAACTTTTATTAATGATATAAATATAATTCCTTTAGCCTACATCGGTCAACATATTATAATTCAAAAAATTCAATCTAAATTACACTTTAAATCACTATAATAAAGTTCAAAATTCAATGCAGTGTTACGCACAATTTCATTGATCTACGTATAAAAGAATATTTGCCTTAAATATATACATATAGAGCTAAAATTCATTTGAAATCTTTTAAGTTTCATTAAATTGAAAATTAACACTAACAGGTAAAGAGAAATGTGTTTAATTTCTAATTAAATAAGGTTGAATTTTATGTGTCTATCTCTTCTTAGTGTCACTTTTGCGTTTCATCGATTTTCAAATCACATCGATTCTAAAGAAGTTTCACTTCAAAAATGTTTTTATATATGAACACAGAACAAGGCAAATTCTAAAACTATTTTGACAAATCCTCTACACAGTTAAATTTTAGCCGAAGCTTTTAGTTCAGATGCAAGTTATTTGCTCATCGCCTGCATTATGGTTCCTTACATTTATGGCCGGTTCCTGTATCTTGCTATTCATTCAGTTTCCCTTTCATCGGTTGAATTTTGACATTACTTCTATGAAGCTTATGTCAAATTTTAACCGATAATAAAGCAAATGAACGGTCGGTAAGATACAGGAACTGACCATAGTCTGTAACTTTGTTTGTCGGTTTAGAAAAAATCGTTCAAAATTTATAACACTGTTCCTTTTTCAAAATTATATTTTTCAAGAGTATTACAAATATTTTATTACAAAGAATAAATAATGCAAGGCTTCCCGCCAAAAATTTATGCAAGCGAATCCGCACTATGTTTACACTACTAGTCTTTAATAAATAGAAGAGCAGTTATGCACATAATGGTAATATTCTGTATAATGAATGGAAGCGGTTCGTAAACGTGTATAATCGGCTAACACGATTTACGATCAAGCTCAGGGTAGCATCATCGTCATACGATGACTACGTCGGCTCTCACCTCCGTTACATTCGCTCCAATGAACCGAGGCTGCTCCTTCAACTATAATAACTATTTAATGTAATATAACTTAACTTCTACCGGTTTTATCATTATTGAGAAAAAATAGGAAATAGCAAGAAGCTTACTTGACTAAGGAAATTGGACATTTACCTATGTGTTATTATAACCTCTGATAAATTTGTTTGCGAATATAGTAAGGATGGTAATCAAACTATAATGAGAACAATGATGATCGTCACTATGTTTGTATTATGGAAAGAGAAAAACGACGCTGTATTTCTAGGGAAAAATATACGGTGACAATTTTTACTATGAACTACTTTATTAAACCACGTCTAAGATATACTAGCAGTCCCAGGCCAACTTCGTTCGCATTACTATGATGACGTATTTATTGGTGAATTGTAACGACGGCATCATCATTCATCATCAGACCGCAGCGTCTTCTTTTTGGCAATATTCGTGTAAAACACAGAAACAAAGTAATTGAATAAAATAAATTGATGGTAAATGTTGTTCCGGAATGCAAGCTAACTCTGTACCAAGTTTCATTCAAATCTGTTCAGTAATTTTCACATGATACTCTAATAGACAGATAGACAAAAAAATCTAAAGTTGCATTTTCGAAATTTGCTGATCTGAGTTAGCTTCCAGATTTTTTTACATTTTTAAATACAATGTATAGACATCACGCTCCTATTGGTTTATTATAGAACATAGACAGAAGATAGATATACCAAAATACGTAAGATTTAGTATGTTCAATTCTAACCAATTAGAATAATTACAAGAATGCGGTCGGGATCAATCAAAACTCTTAACGACATGGCGTATTTGATGAAGACATTCAAAATGTTTGTTCTCCGTTCAACCAAGTAGGTATCTCTGACTTAGTTGTGAACTCGCGCATCGGACGGTAAGCCACGCCTGTCAATTGCTTCCAATTTCACACTGCATACTTCCCGTCAAGTACCTTAACTTTGAGAAACATCTTCTTGCTTAAGGACATCGTCGCGGTTGCCGTTAATACTTCCGCAAATTCTTTGGCTCAGTTGAAACCGTACTTTCGCTTAATATACTATTAGAAATTCTATAACGAAAAACATTATTTGAAACGTTGTTTAACTTTATAAAATTAATGTATTTGTAAATAATTTGTTCTTCTAAACTATTTGGCCAACATACAATAATTAGATAGATAGACAACACTTTATTTCTGACCAAAATTAACAATGACATATTTTTTTAACAAAAACATAACTGACTTCACACTAAACACCAAAAAATAAAGATTTAACCGACTTCTTTCTACAACATCTCGAAATCGGTATAAAGTAAAACATAAAAATTACTATATTTGGTAAATTTGTTGTTGTTATTTTATGTTACACTTGGCACCGACTTCAAGATGTTGTAGAAAGTAAGTTAAATATTTATTTTTTGGTTTTTAATGTGAAGTCGGTTTGTATAGTTTAAAAAAAAATAGTTACGTAAATACAATAGTTTTAGAAATAATATATTATACACCTGTAGAAATTATACAACTGACAAATTTGCCATCTTACTCTTCAGTGTATATTCTCTTCAACAAGGGTTGCTCTCGATTTACTTGCGATCCACAAATCAGATCCTGATTTGGTGACTATAGGACCATCTCGGGAATTAAAAAAACAATTTGAAAATCGGTCCATAATTGACGGAAAAATCGCGTAACGTGCCTACAAAAAAATAAACGCCTGTATAAAATATAATACTGGCACGCGTATATAAACTTTTTTGGTAAAATGTAGGCTCTCGGCGTTTTTAATAATGGTTACTCTTGATTTCTCTGGGATCTACTCATCAGATCCTGACTTTGTGACCATGGAATCACCTCGGGAGTATATATACTTACGAATAAAGTAAAAAATTTCAAAAACGATCCACAATCGACGGAGAAATTGCTTAACATCCATATAAAAAATTACACGCCTGTAGAAAATGTACTACTTATACGCGAATGCAAGCGTTTTTTCCAAGAATTTAAGCACATGGCGCTCTTTAATAAGTAATGGTTACTCTCGATTTACCTAGAATCCCTCACCAGATCCTGACTTGGTGACCGTGGCACCACCTCGATAGTATAGACTTACAAGTACTAAAAGAAAAAATTGAAAATCGGTTTAAAATTGACTGAGATAGCGTGTTACGAAGAAGTCTGTTGTCAATTTTCCTGGGTTTTTCTAATTCCTTGGAATTCACTATTCCCTGACATGGTGACAATGGGACCAAATCGGGAGTACAACCTTTCGAATAAGGATTTTTTTGAAAATCGGTTCACAAGTGACAGAGAAATCGACTAACGAACATACAAAAAAAAAACATACAGATGAATCGAGAACCTCCCCTTTTTGGAGTAGATTAAAAATCAAAATCTACATTACGTTTTGGTAAAAACAGCAGACGGTCTCTAAAAACGATCTTTTCCAAGCAACCTATCTTAAAAGAAATTCTTAACTAATTTGGCGATGTAGGCGGAGCAGAAAACAATTAATATAGCCTCCACTAATAGATACATGAGTTTCTAAATATTAAAAGAATTTTATCAGACTAAGCTCGAAAGCTATTAAGAAAAATAGCTGTAACTTGATATGTAGATGGACTTCGACATGAGAAAATTTATAGGTATGTTAGTTAGGTTAAGACATAAGTTTATTAAGTCTCGTTTTTGCCATTTGGCTACAAAATTTGTTATCCCAAAAATATATACAGTACGTAAAAAATGCAAGATCTATATATGTATAACATGAAAGGTCAAATTATATAACACATAAAGATTTTTCCTTTCATTTAGAAAACGTTAACTTTGCACAAGTTGAATTCTCAAACGTGGTTCATGTAATAGCTGGGATTTCAGAAAGAGATGATAAAGAGTTTTCTCTGGCGTTCGAAGCATCAGGCATAGATATTACCATATGAGCGTTAAATATGTAAACTTAATTCCGATATCGGAATAGTATCAGGTACCTAATTTTTGCTTTTTATAGGGTTCTCTCGTAATGTCTATCTATAAATATAATATAATAATATCAGCCCATGAATGTCCCACTGCTGGGCTCAGGCCTCCCATTATAGGTGGAATGGGCAATATACCTGCCACACTTGTCCAGGGCGGCTTGGCAGGTTTGACACATCGATTATTTCGACGTGCAGATTGCGTCACGATGTTTTCCTTCCCCTTTGTTAACACGTGGTAATTATAACAATATGCACATTAGGTCAGAAAACTACCTAAGTGGTATATTCGTTCCGGCTAAGATCGAATCCACGCCCGTTGAGTATGGGACGCGTGCGCTAGCCATTACGCTACCACGACTAATGTCTGTCTGTTCTTTTGTATTTTTTTATTGCACGAGTTCAGCAGACAGACAGACGGCCCACCTGATGGAAAACGGTTACCATCGCCTATCGACATTGCAACACCAAAAGCAATGTGTGTGTAACTGTTATTTTTCTCAGAAACTTCTGGGGCTACATACATGACATTTAACAGGAAATGCACTTTTTCTGCCTTTATACCATAATGTGTTTATTTCGCGCTATAAAATGATCTAGTGAAATCTCAAAAAAAATTAAGAATAAGGATGGCCGCCATACTTGTAACTAAGGAAATAAGTATTTTTGTCCTAGTGTACATAGTCGTGTTGGGTTTGATTATTCTCATCTTAAAAAATTATAAAAATTTTCCTAAATTACATTTCAATGAAGTAAATACGTACCTAGATTTTATCTCCGAAAGCCGTGATAATTATCTCCCCATGATGACACCTTCTCTAACTATCGTAATGTACTATGAGGTGGACAATTGCGTAAAAAAACAAAGTAGTAGAATTTAAAAATACCAAAGGAAATTGTTTTGAACAATATTCTTTGAGTAGTTTTTAGGAATGGATTGTTTTATATTAAATACTTTTTTATAACTAGTCTGGCCATAAATATTGTTACATAAAAACTTATCTTTTTTCAACTCTTTGATTGCTTATGTTAAATTTGGAACGCGTTTATTACGTGGAAAACCATAGTTAGTAGCTCTATGCTACTTACATAAAAACTTAATATACTATTTCTTGTTAAATTCACTATTATAACAAAGAAACTAAATCCATATAGTCTACACAACTGCCCAGCAAAACATAGAGGCGAGTCGAAGTCAACCTGGTTTAAAGTAATAGGAAGAATGACATGTTGTTTATGACAACGTAGGTATTTCTTAGTGAATTGATAAAACTCCATTGCAGCGCCGTCTATTTTGCTAATCTGTTTATTTTAAGGAAGGACGTCCTTTATCGGGATTAAATGTATCCTAAGTGTTAACTCGGGTTATAAGCCACCACCGTCGAGTTTCATTCATATACGTTCAGTAGTCTGCAAAAAAGATGAGATCGCAGCGCCATCTTTTTCACTATTTTCATCTATCCCGGAAACAACGTCATTTATCCGAATATAAGTATCCTAAGTTACAACCTGGGTTATAAGCTAGCTCAGTTTCGAGTTTCATTTAAATTCGTTCAGTAGTTTTCACGTCATGCTCTGACAGACAGACAGACAAAAAATCTAAAAGTTATATTTTCGGAATCTGCTGGTCCGAATTAGGTCCCCTGGTTTTTTTACATTATACAAACTCGAACCATTTACAGATTTATTATAGTACTAATATATGCTTGCGACTACGTCCACGCTTGACTTAAAAATATCGCGGGATTCCCGGGATAAAAACTGTTACATAAAACTTGCTATCGTTCAGTTAAAATGACATTGCGATTCGTTTTTTTTTAATTTGGCCATTTTAAATCATTCCTCGAAAAATTCGCGAGATAAAAAATAGTGCAGATTCTAAATCTAAGAATTAGCAGTCGATGAGCGAAAATCATCATCATCAAAATCGAACCAGTAGTTTTTACGTGAATCCCGAACAAACAGACAAGAAATCAAAAAAGAATTGCATCGTATTCTCCGTCATTTATATAGTTTTTTTAATAACTTCATTGTTTATTATGTTTAGAATGTTATAATATATATATATATATATATATATATATATATATATTACAATATGGAATCGGTTGTAGTTCCATAGCCAAATAACAAAAACACGTTTGGTGAATCCTTCGTTGTTCGCGGGCTACCAAGCACTTACCCATTTTTTGCTAATTTTAACCGATCACACACACACTTTTGGTCTGAAATGAAATTAGGTTCCCTTTGACGGCCAAAAATAAAAAATAAATCCTGTTACATACGTTCTGCAGTTAACATACTGAAAACTACTAAAAGGCACTTGATCGCTAAAGCCCTGCATCGGTTGGGAACTTTTAAACTGATTTTACTGGTGCTCGTATGCACTACAAATATTTCTCTGCAAAATATGGTTCTAGGTACAGCATTGAGAAGGGTGCTTTTGAGTTTATATTTACTGACACATGCGTTTATATAAAATGCATATATAGTTAAATGACAAAAGTCACACTTTCAAATAATTATTTTAAAATTCTTTTATTTCCATTAACAAACTTAAACATACATTATGTTCTAGTATTTTTATTACAGGTACACTAGAGTTTTCCCCACGGTTACGCAGCTGGTCAAACCCTAGTATGTAGCTCTATTTTACTCACAGAAAAACTTAATTAGGTTTTCATAATATCGCGAATTAATCCACGGTCAAAAGCTAGCATATATATAACCTTCCTTTAAAAATTATCTAGCTTAGCTTTTATGGTGAAAGTCGCTTCAAAACCATTGCGTAGTTTAATAGGAGTTAGCGGATATACCTACAGACAGACAGACCCGGAAACTGACTTTATTTTATACTATGTAAATATTAGCTCCTAAACGTCCTGGTACAGACCTCGATGTTTCCCATTTTAGGTGAGCACACTATATTCCCACCAACCTTGTTATTACATTTCCATCGCTGACGTATGTGATAAATGTAATCATATTCATTTTAGATTAGAAAACTGCCTAAAGCCACGTATTCATCTGCGAGCCTGTAACAGAACGCAATTTTTTTTTTTTTTAAAGCGGTGGAAATGCATTTCGCTCATACCGGGTCCTTTGCTAGGGATTAGACCGTTGTTGATCATGGAGGCTTTCCACTGAGGCAATCCAAACAATAATCAACCGGCTTGTGTGGAGACTCGAGTAATCAATACCCCACTAAAACCACCCTCCTCCCATGTGCCCCGCGCTTATGGCAGGAAAGGCGTGAGATACAGAACGTAGTTACGCCCACACCGATCCTAGCGCATAAGTGCTTGAGAATGCCCCGGGAGAGGCAAACTCACTTCGTCAACGGGGGTGAAGACTCCTCTGCTCCCTAGATGCTAGAGGGCCCCTGCAGCGGTATTTCAGGGAGGGAGGTCATGCGCATACCTGCGCCTCCGGGCTCCCGACTGACGTCGGCGCCCGCGAGACGCATGCGCACTACCATCTCTCTCCCTATCTCGTTCCGCGGCCTCCTTATGAGACACTACCGTCTTGCAGAAATTGGGCGCACCCACCCGTACCAATCGTCGCTGTGCAGCATGGCTTGCACCAGATCGCCCAGCGATTCGATCGGTCCTACAAGTGTCTCGAGTTCAAACCTCTGAGGTGCCCATGCTGCGCACTCGACTAGCGTGTGTAACGCCGTGTCCAGCGCGCCACATTGGCGGTATTGGGGTGAAGACAAGCAGCCCGCAATCTGACACAGATACTTATCGAAGCAACCGTGCCTGGTAAGTATCTGTGTCATTCTGAAGGTCAGGGTCCCGCGTTTCCGCGAGAGCCATCGCAACAGCTGCGGTCGAACCGCTTCCACCGTGTCCATGCTAGCAACAGGGTTTTCCAACTCTACTGACCAAGATTGGATCATGGCCGCGATTTCCCGCGTCCTGATCACCTGGAGTTCGGCCTGGCCATAGACCAGGCCACGGGCGAGGGCATCCTGTCGGGAGCGCCGAACTTTGGCTATCATGTCCGCCTGGAGAGGCCAGGGCGGATCGCCTGCCAAGAGTGTCGACGCCGTCCACGACACTGTACGGTATCCTTGGATGGTCCTCACCGCCAGGAACCGTTGTGCGCGGCACAACAAAGTCCTATTGTGGCGGTGAAGTGCAGTGGACCATACGGGTGCACCGTATAGGGCCATACTCCTAAGGATGCCCATGTAGAGTTTCTTAGTCGTCGTCCCCGGTCCCCCCACGTTGGGAAGAAGCCGAGAGAGGGCGCCTGCGGACCTCACGAACTTGGGAACTAGCTGCTCAAAGTGCGCTTTAAACAGCCATTTCCCATCGAGAATTAGCCCCAGATATTTCATCTGGGGGCCTACATGAATGTCCACCCCTTGGACTGTAACAGACAGGTCCGCGGGAGGATTACGAAACCGCCTATGGAACATGATGGCCTCCGTTTTCGCGGGGGAGACCTTCAAGCCCAGCCAACCTACTCTTCGAACCACGATCGCCAACCCGGCGTTGGCGAGGTCCACGGATTCCGCGATCGACGCAGCGCGTGCCGTGAGTAGGGTGTCATCCGCAAAGCAGATTAGTCCTATTCCGGGCAGGACCGGAACCCGAAGGATCCAGTCATAACCGACGTTCCAAAGAACCGGCCCGAGGACCGATCCCTGTGGGACGCCGCACGCGACGCGTCGCAGACCTATCGCGCGATTCTCGGACTCGCCGCCCTCTCAAAGGATGTACCTGTCCTGGAGGTACGCGCCCAACAGCCTCGTGAGGTACGGGGGGACTCCGTGTGCGCGAAGCCCCTCCCTGATCGTCTCGTGAGGGAGGCTGTTAAAGGCGTTCGCTATGTCTAGCGAAACCACCAGGACAGTATCCTTTGCCTGGAGTGCGTCGTCCGTTAGAGATCGCAATGTCTCGGAAGCGTCCAATGTAGAGCGCCTCCGCTGAAACCCGAACTGCGTCTGTGCTAGCCCCGGCTCCACAGTATCGAGATGCTTAACGAGGCGTTCCGCTAAGATCTTCTCGAAGACCTTGGCGACCTTGTTAAGCAACACTATGGGCCTGTAGGCGGACGGATCGTTGGGAGGACGGTCTCCCTTGGGAATCAGGCAGCTGGCCGCGTAGATGTTTGGCGGCCAGGAAGAGGAGCCGACCCGGAACCCCGTCGGGTCCCGGGGCCGTCCGGGGGCTCCGTGTGAGGTACACGCCTATGATGACGTAACCTCCGCTTTCCGCCACCGCGTAGCCTTTTCCTCTTTCGAGACTGGTGAGCGGTGTGCCAGATCCGGCTCTGGCGACGATGGCTACCACGTCGTCGAGATCCCCCACCCAGTTCCTGGCTGGGGGTACGTAATAAGGTTCGCTTATTACGGCCAAGTTTGCTTGCCACTCCGCCATCGCCTGCAGGCACAAGTCCTGGGCGTCGGGGGAGTGGTTAACATTAGCTTGGAAGAGTATTAGGGGTGTACTGGGCATTTAGGTGTCCATAGGTACCCCCTTTCCACTCGCCGGTCGTTTATTCGCCCTCGGGTGGACGAATTTACCCTTGACGTATGGGGGCTGGCAGTACCTCGCCAACGTCGGGTGGGTAGCGCGTTTGCCCCCCGCCGCGCAGACGGCGCAGTGGGAGTCGCGGGCTGTGCAGTCCGGCTGCTTGTGTCCGCTCTTACCGCAGCGGAGACACAAGCCGGTCCGGTCCGGGCACGAGTCCGGGCAAGTCTGGGTGCCGTGGCCGACGTTGAAACAACGGTAACAACGTATGGGCCGGGCTTCCAAGACCTCCACCTTCGCCGAGGTGAAGCCCACCAGAAGGTGGCCCCGCTCGGCGATGGCTTTGGCTGCAGAGACGGGGCACATTACGTATGATGCGCCCATCCCCCCAGGTCCTATGCCGATGTGCCTCGCCTTAACATCGTCGCGCAGGCAGTTGCCCACACTGGCGATGGCACTGCGAAGCCCATCTACGGTGGCCGACTGATCCAGCCCTGAGACGTAAAGCTCCCCACGCTTTACGGGGCGGATGACTTCGGCCATCCCTTGGAGCGCCCCTCGAAGGGCCTCGGCGACGAGGTTCGCCCTAGTCGCGCTCTCGGGTCCTGAGACGCGGTCCACGTCACTTTCAGCCCCTCTCTGAGGCCTAATTCGGTGATATTGACCAACGAGGCGGCCTTCGCGAAGACTTCCCGGTAGCCAATACCGTTTTTGGCCGATTCCGGCAGCAATTTGATAATAATTGCTGCCGATCTCGGCTCCTGGAATACCACGGGCTTCGTAGCCCGTGGCTTGCGCGCCGGTTTCCGCCCCGGTGGCGGAGCCGGTGCTTGCACCGAGGGAGGGGGGCGGGGCGTTTCCGCTCCCGCTCCCCTGCCCTTCTTCCTCCGGACGACCGTGGACCACGCCCCCCCCTCCGGAACGGGGGCGAGGGCAGGGGCCACCGCAGCCGATGGTGCCGCAACGGCAGGTGCCGTGACGGCGGGTGTCGCGACGGCCGGTGTCGTGGCCGCGGGTTTTGCCTTGAGCCTGGAGGGCTGCTTGGGGGCCGGTGGCCCGGGCTTAGGCGCCGGAGCAGAGGCGGCGGCGCGAGCTGCGGCTCGGCGCAGCTTCTTCGCCATCTGCTTCACACCCCCTTCACCTTCTTCTTGGGGGGAGGGGGTGGCGCTGGGGAGTCCGCCACCCCGACGACGGGGGTTACCACCACCTCCATCGGTACCGGGGGAATCACTTCCCCCGGGGCCCGGTGGGCGGCGGCGGCAGCTCCCGCCGTTTTAGGCAGCGGTTGTGCCTCCGCAGCCTTTTTCCTATCCGCCGCGAGCGGCGGACGAAGAATTGGCGCAGGCAGCAGCCGCTCCTCAATCCCGGCAAGCCGGGCGTCCAACATAGCGCCCACGGTGCGGGCGATGATATGCGTGAGCATATCATAGTCCACACCGGTATGCGCAGCGGTTGGTGTAGGAACCGCCTCCGCCACGACGGCGGTAGCCGGAACCGTTTTTTGGACCGCGGCGGATATATGAACCGGCTCCGGGGCCGGGACTTTTTCCGTCGCGGCGGCCTTGGCCTTCCGCTTGGCGGGTACGGGACCCGGCTCCGCCGTTACAGCGGGAACCGGGGCCGCATCCGCAGCGGGGGCCTTCATGGCCTTCCGCATCTGTTCGAACTCCCTGCGGTAGGAGAGGTTCTCCTCCCGCAAGGCACCGAGCTCAGCGCGCAGCCTAGAGTTCTCATTGCCGAGTCTCCAGGCTTCCGACTCTGGATTCCGCGTCACCAGCGTGTCGACTATATCAGACAGCCGGGTCGCAGCCTCCTTCAGTCGGCGCACGTATGCGCCCTTCAGGTTGCCCGACGTCTAGGCAACCTGGAGGATGTCGGCGACATGGGCGCTCGCCGCTAGGCGGAGCTCCCCAGGGCCGAGCACACGCACGTCCCCTATGAGTGCAGCGCACTGGCTAGCCGCGGCCAGTTTGGCGGCCGTGGCCCTTCTGGCCCTACGGCCCTTTTCCCCCCCTTCAGTGCGGAAGCAGGCCTCCACACCTGCGAGCACGCTCGCCGTCGCGTCGCCCGCGCGACGCAGCGGCGATCGCGCCCGCGCCGGCGTGGAAGCACCCGATGTGCTTTCCGAGTCGGCGCCGCGGTCCCAGAACCGCAGCCTCGGCTCGGGAATAGGGCTAGACGAAGCGGTGGCGGCGACGGTCCCAGTAGGGAAAGAAGACGAAATGGTCGCCGCTACCGCACCTACAACACCATCCCTAACAACGACCCCGGTCGTTGGCGCGGGTGAAGCCGGTGCGCAAGCCGATGTCAAGGGCACGGGGGAAACCCGCGCGCTATCCGACACCGTCGTGGGGCCATCGCCCCCCGCTGCCGCCGAGCCGGCCGCTGTGTACACCGACCTAACCGGTGTCGGTGCACATGCAGCCGCCTCGGTGTGCGGGCCGCAGAAAACGCGAATCGCCTCGTCGAGCGCGTACTCCAGCGAGTCTGGGACGCTGCCTGACGGCGCGATGTCTACGTGGTCTACAAAGGCCTGCACAGGTGAGGCCCGTGCAGGTAGCGTTTGCGCCCGGTAGGCGTTTTCTACAATGGCGGTCGCCGCGCTCACGGCCATGAGAACGACCGAGTTCGCCGCGAACACCACTTCCCTATCTACGGCCGTGTGTGCCGCGCTCTTGCGCGCGGCACGCATGGCAGGGGCCCTAGACGCAGCGGGAGCCGAAGGCGGCCCCATCGTCGCGCTCTACTTTACACGGGGCTCGGCGGCGGTGAGGTCGACCACCGCCGATGCACCCCCTATCAAAGCGGGCGGCCCGGTAGCCGTGACAACGCTACCCGTGTGTAACGCTACGTGACCCGGGCGCCCGAGACGAGGTTCCGCAGCGCTGCGGCTGCGACGAACCAGCGAGGACTTCTTCTCGCGTGTCTCTCCAATCTCCTTCATGGCCCATCCATTATTGGAGCCGATGTGATCCCGCTTACGCGGTACACTCGACTCCCTGGGGGCCTTCGGGGTGCCGGGGCCGTCCATTACTGGGGGCCCTTACCCAAAAGGAGACCAGAAAGGCGCGCGAAAACACTACACACACAAAAAACCGTTACAAAAGCGCGCGCAACCGATTTTGCGCACGACACTAACAAGCGGAAAGAGAAATGGGACTCACCAGCCAAAACTGCTTTCCGCACTGAAATCCGATCGAACAAACACTAGTACACTATTACCTGTACACCAAACTAGCAATTTATCGCTTTTTCCGGTAAAAAAGCGCAGAAAATTGTATGAAAAGAGTGTGAGCAAAGCATTCGTGACCGCTACGCAAGGAAGCTGATCAGGAACTGGTAACCGAACGCATACAGTAACGTGCTTCAGTGTGTGCGCCGACGTTGATCTGCTTTGTCGGCTCGTTGTGAGCGCGTCGCTTGGCGCATGCCTCGAGCTCGCGAGCCAGGTACACACTATGATGTTTGGTTACAGTAACTGCAACAATTATGGATATGGCTCGCATGTGAGTCGCGGCATAGGACCGCTCAACTTAGCATACCTACTCTGTGACCAGGATTTAGGCTCACATCATTGGAAAGAGATGCTGCGCCTTGTCATCTTGTATACATACAGATAAATAAAAATGAAGTGTCTGTTGTTATGTCAAAATAACAGCTATTTACTAAATGAATATGAAAGTATATATGGAATATATTGTAAAAATCAATTTTTAAAATTTTTGCCTGGCTGTCCGTCTGGATGTTTCGGCTAATCTCTGAAACGGCGGGGCCAATTTTGGAGGGACTTTCACTGACAGATAGCTGATGTCATAAGGAGTAAGTAACATAGGCTACTTTTTTAGGGTTCCACAAAAAAAATCCACGCTTACGAAGTCGCTGGCACAACTAGTAATTACTAAACTTCGTAAAGTCTTTACGAAGAGTTCAATCTTTACTTGATGTCATATTTATTTCATATTTTCTAGAGATTTCAGATAAAATACTCACAAATACACACTCTCTACATAAATCTATACTCTATTATGTCTTTTTATTAATCATCTCAAACTAGCAGCAGAATAGTTAAATTTTCTATAAAGACGATGAAAAATAAACACAATTAGGAAAAACTAAAATTGGGTAGTAGTACACTAAATGCCGTGTGCGTATTTCTAGATTTATTTTAAAAGCCGGCGAATTTTTTGCTGTCGCTCTACTTGGCAAAGAGAACTGGCCCAGTAATCAGTTCACGTTACATCTATTAGGAAGTAAGTAGACATAGTGGGCTGCCGGGTTGTAACTTGCGCTTCGTATCGATATAATCATATTAAAATATACTAATACACCGCTACACGGCAAACGTTGTCGGAACAACGTAGCTGCGAGTTTTCCTACACTATACGCTACGCTTTTTATAATACATATAGATTATTATCACTACTAAAATACAAGTATAAAGTGAGTTAATTTGGATATTAGCATATATCTATTCTTTTTTCATGGCCTAGATTATAAATCGATTTCGAAATCGGGTGTATAAATACTTTTAAATATCTCACGAACAATTTAATTTGTATTCGCTAAATGGTACTTACATTGTTATGGTTTTCTAAATCTGTATAAAGATATCCAGCTTTTATGCACTACATAATTTATTTTTCATGTCTCAGTTACATATATGATGACCACCTGTATTTTTTCAAACTTTAAAGAGCTTTTTAGAAGACATTTAATGGCAAAATATAATTACCGTGTGATCTAAATGCTTAATAGAAATTGATAATTGCTAAGATCCACCATTGACTTATTCTTGAAGACCGGCAATGCACTGGCATCTCACCCGGTATTGTAACCATCCGTAAAGTGCAGTGCCCAGATAAAAAAGGACTATGGTGACCACGTCCCATCAGATGGTCTCTCTGTTTGCTTTTGGTAATAAAAAATACTATTTTAAAACGTACAAATTGCTAAATCTTAATCTTATAATGATCTCTGTTAAACTATCAATAAATAATAGAGTTGCGCAACAGTCCTTTGCATGTGTTTTATAACGCCATTGTACTTGAGCGATCTATTGTTCGCGCTAATCTCTTTGTTTACACCCCCATAAGACGTCATAAAACCTTCCTTATTTGCTTTTTTTTTATTATAATTTGGTTTTGTTGTATTCAGTTGTACTGTAAGAACTGTGAATTGCGCGTGCATACCTCTAATAAACTTTGTGATAATTCCAATGGCATTATTGAATTCACATCCCACAAATTCGTAACAATAGTTTCCTCAATGTGCTTGCCTAGCATCAATACGCCTTGTCACAAGATAATAACTTTAAACGGCAAATGCAGCACATGTGACCCACGCAAGCCCATGCGACACTGTGCTTTAACTTTGATTCAATAATACTGTAAGCGCACACGAGCAACTTTTATAACTTTGTCTAAAGCAGTCAGACACTTACAGTGCAGCCAGATTATTTCAGTTTATTCCATTCACCACTGAAGATAATTTTCAAAGATCCCTCATATAATGGCTTCGAATTTCTCAAGCAGCTTTAGTTAAAAAATAATTTATCGTTGGTTGTTTATTCTACAGCGCTTAAGGTATAACAGGTACTTCAGACTTGTAGTCTTTCGCTTTAAGATAAGTTGTAAAATTGATTTTAAAAAGTTTTAAGGGCTAGCCTTTATAATGTTCCATTTAATCGGCTCTCAACCATTACCTATGTTATATTGCAACAAGAAAGTCATAAAATAAAATCTTCGCATGTATCTGTATGTCTTACCTCCCATTTTAACTTTGTTATAGGAAATGGAAAATACTGGACAAAATGAAGATAGAACTTAATACTAACAATAGACATTGGTTTGAACAAGAGCCGCTCATATATCATAATTGTCTCAAAAACTTTGAGATAATTATAATATTGTAAATTAATAGAGATGGAGATATGGACAAAATAAATTCTAACATTTTATTTACATAAAAAGAACAGGTATTAAAATAATATCCTATCATCTTACTTTTAATATATCTTCATAGATATATGTTTTATTACTCTATAAGTAATAGTTAATGCGCTATTTGACTGTGTTTATTAGTACAAAGTTATGACATCATAATTTTGTACGCTCATACAACATCAGTTGATTTGGCTGTCGTATCCTATCCTACAAATAACTTTTTAACTAAAGTAAATACACACAATGTTTATTTTTACTAGATACTAGTGGTTCCCGCAAATGTTGTCCTGTTCTGAAAAAATAAAAATCTGGGATGGAGTCCCAAAATCTACCGGGGATGCGAGGACACACCCAAGAAAAATTTAGGTCCACGAGATTTTCTACCCGATCCCAGTGCTACCTACCGGTTCCAATTGTGAACCAAAAACATGCGAGGACACACACTCAACCACACAAAAATACATCAAAATAGGTCCACGAGATTAGGAGAATCCTAGAACCCGATCCCAGTGCTACCTACCGGTTCCAATTGTGAATCAAAAACATCCGGGGACACCCACTCAACCACGCAACAAAAACATCAAAATAGGTCCACGAGATTAGGAGAATCCTAGAACCCGATCCCAGTGCTACCTACCGGTTCCAATTGTGAATCAAAAACATCCGGGGACACCCACTCAACCACGCAACAAAAACATCAAAATAGGTCCACGAGATTAGGAGAATCCTAGAACCCGATCCCAGTGCTACCTACCGGTTCCAACTGTGGATCAAAAACATCCGGGGACACCCACTCAACCACACAAAAAACATCAAAATAGATCCACGAGATTAGGAGAATCCTGTAACCCGATCCCAGTGCTACCTACCGGTTCCAATTGAGAGTCAAAAACATCCGTGGACAACCACTCAACCACACAAAAAACATTAAAATAGGCCCACGATATTGGGAGGATCCTAGAACTCGATCCCAGCGTTACATACCTGTTCCAATTATGAAAAATTATCTGGGGACCCCATTCAAATACACACAAAAAATTTCATCACAATCGGTAAATTCGTTCTCAAGTTATGTGTGTACATACATTTCTACGAATTCATTTTTATTTATATAGATTGAGATTAATTTTTACTATTCTGTTTCTAATTATTTTTTTATTATTTTGTAAATTCCCGTGCGATTTTTACTTCGCCTTATAAATGGTCTAGAAGAAAGCATCTAGATGTTACATAACCTATTCACACAGCACTAAACCGTACTCAAGTAATAATTATCGAGTGACACATACTGCCCAAGTTCCACCGTTTTGCACGCGTAATGAAAGTATTTATATAGGTACTTATTATTATTCATACATATTTCAAACTGTTGTATAGGACATGAATTTCATAGACCCGCGAAACATAATTCCTGCTTATTTTCAACATTTGATTCAATTTTAACGAGAGTATTAAACCCATATCGACATGGGTAAATGAACATTAATTAATTGTGTATAAGCTGTTGTAATCTGATGGAAACTGCGTAAGTCCATAATTAATCAGACTGCAAAGTGCGGATGTGTAAAGATAGAGTTATGTAATATGCATTAGGGCTTTCAGACCAGACGGGTACTAACTATGTTGGTGATAATCACACTGCGAAATAGAATTAACATATGGGGTATATCTAGTATATACCACATACTATCCACACTGTGCAGTGTGGATACTTGTACATATATTACAGCTCTTAGGGCCAGCTCGATCAGTGTGATTTCACGCTCTCACGGAATATCGGCGAGAATCGATTAGCGTAGAACTACTTGTGTATCGTACAGCGAGTCATAAACCGATGGCCCACTTTCCCCTCCCTTTATCCCATGTTGCTATTCCATCCCATCTCTCTATCCTATTCCTCCTATGTCATCTTTCCTTTGTATTTTTATTGCATGAGTTTAGCAGAAAGGCAGACGGCCCTCCTGATAGAAAACGGTTACCGTCGCCTATGGACATTGGTAACACCAAAGGCGCTATCAATATACTGCCGCTCTCTAAAGGGAGACTGGAACCTGGTCGTTAATGCCGAAACAAAAATCAAGGTTGTTATGGCAGCATACTCTAGACGAAGGGTGGTAACCGTCCAGACGGACCGGACGAATACCCTACCACCTGACTATGGGTGGTTTTGTCGCCTCTTACGACAGGCCGCTCGACCGTAGGCAAATATATTCTTTCTCCGCTCCTGCACGGATAGATCCTCTGTTTGTCTATCCCATCTTAAAAGCTGACAACGGATTGGCATCACCCCTGATGTTACAAACGTCTATAGATGATGGTAACCACTTTCCATTGGCTGGGACAACTGCCTGTTTGCCATCTTCGCAGTAAAAAAGTACTCCAGTAGTGCCATCTACACCTACAGCAGCTAAGATACTCGTTTTGCTGGGTTTGTAATTTCTATATCTTATTATCCCTTATTTTACCTTAAGGCGATATCAGACGGTTTATTTATGTCTTTCAATTTGGATAAATCAAACAAATTGCTTAATATAAACCTATACTTAAACCTGAACCATTCAATGTCATCGAATACCGTCGTGTCCTTTCAGTTCTGAGTTTTTTAACTGCTAGTAGTTTTCACGAACTAATATAAATTAAGTAATTAATTTCATTCATCACAAACCACCTGTTCCCTAAAATATTGGAAGTTGTACCTGGAATATGGACTATAAGCTATGGGTAGCTCGTAATGGCTCTTTGACAAAATTTAATCTGAATGCGATGATTTGATTGATACAAACTACGGATGATCCCTGCATTCAATATAATAATGACCTTAAGTACAAGCTTTGATTAGTGCTGGAGATAATAAAAAAATTATAGCCAAAAGCTGAGCCGATTGTTGAGTTGCAGTGTTTGTGACTGGTATCTGAGATATACATTATAAATAACGTTCTATTGTTCAACAAAGTGAACAATTAAAAAATAATACTTAACAATAATGTCTTTAGCATTTTCAAACTTTATTTTTTAATTTTATTAAAGACTATTTTTAGACATTTTATGAATATAGATATTACACAAAATGAACTATGACGATTTATTTTTAGTGTACTACATATGTAGATACTTAAGCTTATATAAAATTATATATATACCTTCATACATAAAAAAACATTGTAGAGAATCTTCGTCTGAGTGAGCGTGGTTCTTAAAGTTAGTTTAAAACTTACATTATACTTAATATCTTTTATTGTTTTTATATATCCTTGTTAGATTATTCAATTAATTTTTATATGTAGACGCGTCCACAAGAGCTGAAAAAGCCCGTTGCGTAAACGTTTTCAATTCATCAATTACGTGCAAGTCAAATACCTGGAAGAACACAGAAAATAGTTTGATATAAAGTTACCGTAATAGAAGTTGCAATACAAAGATAATAATTATTTCTATAATATTATTAGGTAAATTTAAGTTGCTTGTCGTGGTGGTTTAGTTGTTAAGACAGTCGAGTATCACTCTGATGACTTGGGTTTGAATCCTATTTGTCTTGAATAAAAAAGTAATTAAGAAGCATCACTATGATATTTTAAGATCTGACTAACGCTACCACTATGTATACTGAAAATAAAATGTCTCCCCCAATAATATCGACGCCAGTCACCCCTAATCTATATCTTTTACGATTTTATTTCAGCATTAGGAAGCGGTATATGCATTATATAGTTCTGCTAAATTTTGTGTTTTACATACATACAACCCAGTGATTTCCGAGAAAAATTACTGTAAATACTATACAAAGAAAAGGGGCAAACGGGCGCCGATCGACGATTTCATAGGGGCCTGTAGTTGTCAAAATGGGTACGATACCCTAAAAAGATTGTCATCTTCTCAATAATCTCAATATCTATAATAAAACTGTAGAGGTCGAATTTCTGTACAATGAAAAAAAAATGCTAAAAACCGAGTCAGGGGATGTAAGAACTGAAATAAAACTATTTTTCTTTTTAATTTTATGATTCTATGTTTGTACCGGCTAATCTCCGAAATGAAACGACTGGACCGATTCAAATGAAATTTTGTATGGTGGTAGCCTATATCCCTAGTCAATATATAGCATACTTTTGATCCCGAAAAATTAAAGACTTCTCGTGGGATAGTTAAAAAACCGCATCACGCGGACGAAGTCGCGGACATCAGCTAGTCTATAATAAAATTGACAAATTTAATGGTTGTTCCTAAAGAATCACATCAATAATAGTGTTACTTGCGAGCGGGGGTGTGCACTTGGGATTGGAAGTAAGCACCAGCTTTTTTCAACTAAATGCTTTTATTAACTCGCACAGCCGTACGTGATTCTTCTCCGCAGGGTTACCCCTACACGCACAACTAACGACGCACTGTCCCGACGATAAGATGTCTCACTCACAATGCCGTATCCAATATTGCGTAGACCACCTCCTGCTGCTGTGGTGCTCACCTCCGAATTTACCGCACGTATCTCGCTTCTGGATCTCCTTAAACTACGCCAAACTCCTCCTTCACTCAACCGCCTATTAAACTTTTCAGTAAACTCGTTCACTGTCTTCTACTAAACTCTTCTTCCAACTCTCTAAACTTGTCACTATCTTCTATTAAACTTCTCTTTCAACTCTCTCCATTTCCACAGAACTACCCCGTAGGCGCGCCTTATGCTGCTTATATACCCGGAAGAATCTTCTGGAACCCATAATTTCGACCTTCATTTCGCTATTCTTTTGTTCATCATCTATCTCTTTCTAAAATGTATTTGTCCTTGTCTTTTCCTCCCAGAATCTTCTACCTCTTTCTAAAAGTCGGAGACCGGCTTACGCTGCCAGAAAGTTCTACCCTTGGTCGCCACAATGGGTATTAAAATTGATTAATCGAAGTCATTTCATTTAGTATGAACAATTAAAGTAAATATAAATCGAATACAATCGTTGGTGCTTAAAACCAACAAAGCGTTCGTTTAATTCGATATCTGGCAAAGGACCGTAAATTGAGTAAACACGACTTGCAGCCAAGTTAAACCTTTAGCAACCTAGCTAATGCTTAAAGGGAGATATCGGTAAATAAAGTTAAGCTCGTCCTTAATGGGAGTTTGGACCACGAATACTGCAGCGAATAGAATATAATCCAATGGTCTTAGGACAGCAAAGGTAAACGACGTCTTCTTCATCTTAGCGCTCCTACAATTGTTTTACACGTTTTACATTATATACCTAGGTGCGTTTACTTAAACATTTACTAATGTAGTATCCATGTAATCACGTAACACATCTGGGGCCCAATTCTGCTATTTCAATATCTTGGCGTTGCGAAGACATTCAAAGTATGATTCCATTGCGATAATATCAAAAAATTATATTCTACTAGCTGACCGGCAAACTTCGTACCGCCTCAGAATCAATTTTTTTCATATTTACTCACCTTTTAAACCTTCCCTGGACTTCAGTTCATTAGCCAAATCAGTCAAGCCGTTCTCGAGTTTTAGCGAGACTAACGAACAGAAATTGATTTATATATATAAGATTATATTAAATCCACATTATCTTCTCGATATCGTCGAGGCAGTATATTAATAGAAAAAATGGTATTACCATTAGCAGCAAAGTTTTTAACCGAAATGAATATTGAAAAGCTACCAAAAGTTTTAAACATTTATTTCACGAGACAGATACAGAACAGAACACCGACATCAGGCAAACCTACGATTGAGATGATAGTGTCCGGCGATTTTGACAAGATTGTAATAGCAGAATTGTGCCCCTGATTGTACGTACCTAATATTAACTGAAATATCTAGCCATAACGCTTCCGCTAATTTGACGTCGTTGGGGATAATATTCACGCCAATCTCACAATACGGAATCCGAACACTATATGACGTGGAAAAGAAATATTAGGAAAGCTAACTCCGGTCTCTGAAGCAGATGTTTCAAACGCAACCACAATGTAACGCTAGGCTGATGAAGATCACCTTTAACTTGTGTCACACCCTGTCAATTTAATAAACTAGCTTCTGCCCGCAACTTCATCCGCGTGGAATAGTTAAAAAAACCCCGATTTTGAAACATTCTTCATCGGTGCTCCGCTCCTATTGGTCTTAACGTGATGATATATAGCCTATAGCCTTCCTCGATAAATGGGCTATCTAACACTGAAAGAATTTTTCAAAACAGACCAGTAGTTCTTGAGATTAGCGCGTTCAAGCAAACAAACAAACAAACTGTTCAGCTTTATATATTAGTATAAGATAATAAAAACTTAATATTTTTTTGTAGCTATACATTGTAATAACAATTGTTGGCATCCTAAAATATATGGCAGCTAATACGTATTTATAGAAGATGTCATGAAAGTACAGTGCCGTAAATAGGGCGGTGCCACCAGCGCCCAGGCACAGGGCGTAGACTCTGGGGGGCGCAAGAATGGCCAGACTAGGTAGGAATATTATTTTTTCGGTTTGCTCCTGATAAGTTCTCGCTGCGCCCCTAGTGCTCGATTCCAATACATACGTACCTACATGCCAGTATCATAAAAACGTCTGTTAAATTTTAACCTTTAAAGAAATAGATTTTTCTTCCAGAATATTAGATAATTGGTCCACCAATACCAAGGTCCTTGTGCTTTATATTATCATCTTGAATGTAATAAAATAGGCCTATACATAGCATTCCTCTAGCTAGGGTACTTAATACTTAATACTTATAATATCTAAAAAAAAACAAGGGCGCAGTTATAGAAACCCGCATAGGACGCAGAAAAGGCTATTTACGGCACTGTGAAATTATAGTTATAGTAATTACTCATATAATAATTCCATAATTTAATAGATTATATGAAACTATGTAAGCAATTGTATACGACGTATAACTTTGACAGTTGTGAAAATAAGTATCTTTCTGTCTTTTCTTTCACCATATCCCAATTATTTGGGGTCGGCACAATATGTCTTTTCCTTCCACACTCCTCTACTCTGACATACATCTTCTGTCACACCACATATCACCATATCATCCTTCACACAATTTATCCATGTTTTTTATTGGTCTACTTTTACATTTGTACCCATCTATCTTGAAGTTTAACATTCTTTTTATAACCTGACCTTCATCCCTCCTCATTATATGCCCATACCAACTTAATCTTCTTCCTCTCAATTTTTCAGTCACGGGTGCAAATTTCAAAGATCCCCTTATGTACTCATTTCTCACCTTATCCATTCTTGTAACACCACACATCCATCTCAACATTCTCATCTCAGCTGAGTGGAGACGTTTGTGGTTTATCACTTTAGTGGCCCAACATTCCGACTCATATAGCATGACTGTTCGTATGACAGATTTATATATTTGACCTTTTAGTTTCAGTGGCATTAGTTTGTCGCACGTCACACCGGTTACCTGTCTCCACTTTAGCCATGCTACATTTATTCTTCTCCTTACATCCCTCTCTATATCACTATTACTCTGCAGTAGTGAACCAAGGTATCTGAATTCGGGGTTACATGGTAGTGTGGCTGATTCTAGTTTAAGAGGCACAGCTCTAGAGGTTCCGCCAAAATCACAAAACAGGTATTCGGTTTTGGTTCTGCTGATTTTTAATCCAACGCCCTCTAGCGCTTGCCTCCAATTGTCTAGTTTATTTTGAAGTGCCACCCCATCTTCATTCACCAGGACAATATCATCTGTGAAGAGCATGCACCAGGGGGCCTCATCCTGTAGCTCTGCGGTCAGTGCATCCATAACCAGCAGAAACAGGTAAGGACTTAAGCCGGATTCCTGGTGCAAACCTACCTTCACAGGGAACTTGTTCGTGATTCCTACTGCAAGGCGGACTTGTGTACTAACATTCTCATACATGCTTTCTATCAGTCTTACGTACTTCTCTGGCACATCTTTCGCTCTGAAGACCCACCACAGAACTTCTCGGGGGACGCGATCGTATGCTTTCTCCAGATCTATGAACAATTATAAGTAGTTTTATTGTTATAAAAACCTTGCTCCCGCAAATATTCGCTGTTTAAAGATGGCGCCACTTGAGATACCGATTGTTTACGGAAATCGGTGGGTTTCAGCGCAACAATATAAAAACGGCTAGTGTTTGTTGGAAACGATTATTCGACCGCGGTTCGTGTACCTGTAAAGTTTAAAGTTAAGTGTAAAGTTGATAATTGAAATTATGTTTAGAGATTAAAAGTGAAATAAAAAGTTGATATCGTACATTGCATTTTTCTGAAGTTCGGCCTCCCACGCAATATTATAATATAGCTACAAATAATGTTTGAGTCAGCTCCGACGCACGGATGGAGTATATGCACTGATGGGTATTACATTAGATCTTATTTCATTGCATTAAAATTCGAAATTGTCTAATAAAAAAACAACGTCTTTGTGTTAACGCTTATGTTATTTCACTACTCATAAAATTTCCATACGAGAGGCCTTATATGAAAATCAATTCTTAAAGAATAAAGTCCAGCTAAAAATATTAAGATTTTTTAATATCTTGAATAAATTAACAGGGTGTCCAAACATTGGAGGGGGTGGCAACAATAACATTAGTTTATCCTAATTTGTATCATCATTCATAGACTACTACCTACTACCATAGGTAATCATAGATTACATATACTACTACCTACGATTATATATATACATACTACCTACAATAGGTGAGTTACGTTTTTTTATGTTATTGTCGTTTACCAATGGGTATGCTGTAACAGAAATTCTGTTACGTTGCAATCTTTTTACCAGCGACAGGTTGTACATTATATTTTGTGCGTTTGAATCCCATCTGTAACGCGTCTGTCCACTTGTCAAAAGCTTAATACGACTGAAATTCAATAGGCGGATTTTTGTTGCGAACAGTTGCTTCTAAATTGATACATAGGTCAATGGGGAATCGTCGTATGTCGTATACATACATATTTTATTTCTTCTTCATGATTTGAGAATAAATTGATTAACATGAAATTGGGCATTATATTACTCTATACCTGTGGATAGTTGAGACAAATATAGGATATCATTATTTTATACTGGAAAATGAAATAATTTTCGCGGAATATTTTAAAGTTTTCGCGAACTAATAAATTAGTTGTTTGTATGTATACTTTTAATAAAGATTATGTCCATCGGATAAATTGTATCCAACAAAAGTTAACGCTTTCTGCAGGATATGAAATGACAAATTCTTTAATTATTCACATATATTTAAACAAATCAACACAACCCATAACCGAAATGGTGGAACTTCTGATATTTAAGAAAGTATGTGAAAGGAAATGTAATATGTAAACAAACTTTTTATTATAATGTAAGTAGGTAAGTTCTATCCGTTATATACCTACATATCGAAATATTCACACCTAGCGTTTACCCCATGGCCGCGCCGTGAACCCTAGACAGTAACTTTATTTTACTTCCATAAAAACTTAATTTAACTTTTTATATATATTAACCGTCAGTGAAAAATGATCTAGTTGATGGTGAAAATCTCTTAAAAATGCGTTGCGTGGCATAAGAGGAGTTAGGGGATAGACATATAGACAAACAGATATATAGACAAACAAACGCGAAAAGGGACTTTTTTATACTATGTAAAGAAGATATAGAAGCACGAATAACGTAAGTAAGTTAAGAGGATTTAAAGATCTAGTTAGAAACAGGAACTTAAGATCGTTTATAAAATTGTGGTGTAAAAAATAGACCATAGACTATGAGCGTTTCCCATAGTAAATTTTTGATATTGCGCGTACACACCGGCGCGAGTGTACTGTTTTCATGCCCGGCTGAACCAGTCTGTGTATGCACTTCCGTTAGTCTATCGTGCGCCAACAACGATAAGTAACTTATTTGGCTAAACGAAGTTATATTCTATAATTGTTTAGACCTAGAGCTATATAGTTTTTTGTTCAATTCATACAATTACAAAAAAAAACTAAGTCAATATAGTGTAGACATCTGCACAGCAAAATAAAGGAAAGTCGCAGCCAACTTGATTTGAAGTACTTAAAACGTAATGAATGACATGTGGGCAACCTGACTACGTATTTGTTATTGAATTAGTGATGGTTGTCTACATTGCTGTTGCAGCGTCATATTTTTTACTAATCCGTCTATTCCACGGAAACGACGTAATTTCCGTGGAATTAATTATTTGGAATAAAAAGTACCTTAGAATTGACTCGGGTTATAAGTCAGCCCTGTATTAATTTTCATTCGTATACGATCAGCGGTTTCCAGAAAAGATATAATTGCAGCGCCATCTTTTTCGCTATTTTCGTCTATCTCAGTCTATGTCAGAAACGACATTATTTATCGGGATAAAAGTATCCTAAGTTACGCCCCGTGATATAAGTTAGCTCCGTTTCGAGTTTCATTTAAATCGGTTCAGTAGTTTTTACATGATGCTCTAACAGATAGAGAGACAGACAAAAATTTCGAAAAGTTGCATTTACGGAATCTGCTGGTCCGAATTAGCCCCTGATATTTTTTACATTTTTAAACGCAATGTACAAACTCGAACCATTTACAGATTTATTATAGTATAGATTATCTGTTTGCTAAATTAAACATTAATAGAATTACGTTAAAGGCTTAGACGATAGTTTACCGAGATATAAAAAAAACTAGACAGACTGAAATACAGCTTAAGCTTCTTACAATAAGCTTTATTTAGTAACATAATTTATTATTGATTCTCTTTCTGCACGTTTTCTATTACTTTCTTACACAATTTGTTTTATATCCTTTTAAAGTTCAAACATAAACATATATTTTAAATGGAAGGTTGTGAGACGTTAAGCCTATATAGTGATATGATGCGTCTGACCAACTCGTCAGGTGATAATAGGGCTGGTGTGTATACTACAAATAATGGAGAATTCCTTCGTGATAACGTTCCCAACATGCTAGGTCTTTAGAAGACCTCTATAGAGGCTTGTGACCTACAGATTATCATTTTATATAATATATCCTCTTGAGTAACTAGAATACAGTCTAAACCGATTTCAGTCACAGCGACTTATGTTGGTATGGTAGGTTAACTATATTTACTTTTAAAATCGGCAAACAAAGGCACAGAATACACTACCAGAGCTAAGCAAAATACTTCATCAGTGACTGCCTTGTTTACAATATCATGAATAGGAATTACCACCAACTCCTTCTGCCTTGACAACGGCCTTGAGCGGTGAGACAGGGGATCACACCCCTCCAATAAAAGCCCTGAGATGGCGCTGCGATGTGCTCCTGCACGCGCGCAACTAGTGAAGTGCGCAGAGAGGGCGCAACACCCAGTCTGCTCGAAAAGGGGCTCAATGAGACGACGCCGTCAGGGTTATCGAAAATATTTTTGTGTAAGTACGAACATACCATTGGAAGTCCCACACTATCTTACTGCTATCACATTATTACACCTCGTTAAAAAAAAGATTACGACAGTGTTTACAAATACGTGGGGATAAATAGAATAAAAAAAGCTGTGATTTTCGAGTCAGTCGTGTACTCGCATGTCGAGTATATATAGCATTTTAACCAGGAATATACGATCATACTTCAGACGATGATATGAGGGCGGGCCTTTTTTTCTCGAAGAACTATAGTCAGAATAATAAATTAGTACTAGCGTGGAAAGAGGATACTATTCTTCCCTTATATTAGTGTAAATGGATTGTTAAACTTACCGTGTGCTCGACGCTAAAGGAAAATATTGTGAGGTATCTTGAACACTTCCAATCTATGAAACCCCACTAAACCATATTTGACAAACGTAATATGGACCTCTAAAAATGTATACCAGCAGGGTAGAATTGAGGAGCTATATTAACAATTAATATAGTTTTGGTTAAGTATCATGTTAACACAAAATACTCGAGTTTTTGTTATAAAATGGATTAAATAATCTTCCTAAAGGTTAATGTAGTCAGTAACACTTCAGTCTGTGTTTTTCACGAACGATTTGCTGCGTGATGTCTTGCTTAATTAGAAACACTCTTCAGAGAGCTTAAACGCAAACCTCGGCCGATCTTCTTAAATTACAACAAATAGCAAGTTAAAACTAGTTTTATTTATTCTCTGGGCTTTATGACTTTGTTTAATAAATTGATTTTACTTTAAAAGCCCTTTATAGTATTTAAACATAGATTGCTGTGACATTTTGTAAGAAAAGATTTTTAGAAGGTTGTCTGGAAATAGAGATTTTTTGGGTTTCTTTTAATGATTGCCTAATACGGCGAAAAAGATTTTTTAAATAATAAAACGTCAAAAACGACAATGACAAGAATAATCTGTCTCCATGTAGGTAGGATTTGGGAGCTTTGGTGAAATGGGTATGAATGCTTTTAACAAAGAAAACAAAAAAAACTCAACTTTAATTGAATTGAGTTTTATTAATTATACTACCGTCTACTATTTATAACCCAGTAACACTATAAGTAGAATTGTTGTAGTCGCTTTGGTCAGCGTTTAAATGGTCATATTAAATTTTATTTTTCTTCCCTGCACATATTAGTAAAACAGACTTTATTGGCTTAGCTATATCAGTTGAACATATTAAAAATGCTTGTTATTTGTTATTTAACCACAAAATTTAAATTTACATGAAAATTAGAACTTTTCATGTCACTTTACTAGTGTAAATTTTGGATTCGTATAAACATTATCCTAAGTGCTAAAGGTATTTTCACAATATTAAAAGCACATGCGTAATGATAATTTACAACCATCTCATTTAAGGGTATTTTGTCTCGCTTCCTCGTGCTCTGAGCCCTGAATGAAATAAATTTGAATCGAGTTGATACCGGCGCGGTGCGCGTCGGTATGCAGCGGGTGTTCGGTTGATGCAATATTTTGCCACGCCCGCACGTCGTATAAGTGGCGCTGTTCCATCGAAATAAATATCGGTCGCACGGGGAAATTTTTGTGAAACACCAATTTAAATCAGGTCTTCACAGTCTCTTAATGCGTAAATATAAAATAATGCAAAGTGAGTAGGTAAAAAGCAGCCAGCTGTAAAATAATATCGAATACAGGTCTTCTGTAGCGCCACCAATTGAGATGGCAAGGTTTATTGAAATTGTATTGCTCTGCAATATCATGAAACTACTTAGGTAGGTAGTCACATAATGTCTTTTCCAACTGCAGTGACACGTTTTGTTCTTTCTTAACCCGTCTACCCTCCTGATATCATTCGGGACCTAGTTAGTCTTTATTGGCAATAATTTAGGCACTATTTTATATAATATCGTTTTGTCTTTATTATCTAAGCTGCTTTTCATGTAATATATGTGCTTTCTTTCTAGAACGGAACTACATTTGTTTTTATTGACATAGTACAGCAGACCGGCTAACGGCCTACCTGACAAAAAGTGGTTACCGCGTAGCCTATGAACATTTGCAAACCAAAAGGTAGATACTACCAATGTGCTGCCGGCCTTAAAGGGACAATTAGAACCCCAGGAGTGGTAGCCGTTCAGACAGGCAAATGCCTTAAAACCTGGGTATATAGGTATCTAATAATATTATATAAACTATACCAATGTATTGCGTATGTGTTTGCCCGTGTAATCGGTCGACTTATTTCCTAGTAAAATATCCATATTTTCATCTCATTTGTTTATCTCCGGTTTCTAAAGTGAGTATCTATCAACCAAGTATTGTACAAATTACTTCGTACTGACGGTCGCGAGCAGGACAAATAAGCTCCTTTTCACATTAATAAGTCTAAATATATAGATACCTATATAAAACAAAGTCGGCTTAATTACACCATTTATAACTTTAAAAAGGCTGGACCATTTTTTATAAAATATGATTTATTGGATTTGTCTGTACTCCAAATAGCAGAATAATTATGAACATATAGAAAATATTAGTAGGAAAATTTATAAAAAAATATTTTATATAAATTAGGTTTGGGTCTCCGCTTTCTTTCGTAATTGACAGCTTTTTTGTATGTGTTCCAGTGGATTCGAGAATGATTGAGATTCACAACCAGGTAGGTGGCGCTTGAATCAGGTTCCAGGAGTGTGTGATTGGGTCCCGGGATGGTTTAGATTCACTATTGGATCCGGTAGTTGGCGCTGGAATGGGGTTCTAAGATTTAGATGGAATTATTTTTGTGTGCGTGAGTGGATCCCAGGATGGTTTAGATTCACAAATGGACCCGGTAAGTGGCGCTACAATCGGGCGCTACAACAAGTGCGATACGAGAGAGTTGGAAGAAGAGTGAATTAGAAGACAATGACGAGTTTAGTGGGAAGTTTAGTGAAGAGTTTAGTGGTGAGTTTAGTAAAAAGTTTAGTGGACAGTTCTGTGAAGGAGGAGTTTTGTGTGGTTTAAGAGGAGATCTAGAAGCGAGCTACGCGCGGTAAGTTCGGAGGTGAACATTGCAGTAGCAGAAGATGGTCTACGCAATATCGGCGACGGTATTGTGAGTGAGACAGCTTATCGTCGGGACGGGGTGTCGTTAGTTGTGCGTGTAGGGGCAACCCTGCGGAGAAGAATCACGTACGGCTGTGTGAGTTAATAAAAGCATTTAGTTGAAAAAACTGGTGCTTACTTCCAATCCTAACTGCGTCCCCCCCTGGCACGTAACACTATTTAGGATGTACAGTGAAAAGTATGAAACGTGTAAATGAAATAAAAGCTTAGAACATGAATGTGAACACAAACATGCAGTGTACTACAAGTACTTTTTAAACGTATCTAGGCCGAATGAATAATTGTGCAAAAGTTTATTTGAGCGAGACAGTGTAAAAGGCTCATTGCATCTGCCGGCCGACATAAAAACTAGCTAGTTAGTGGAGTTTAC
This sequence comes from Dendrolimus houi, assembly GCA_039645545.1. Classification (NCBI taxonomy): domain Eukaryota; kingdom Metazoa; phylum Arthropoda; class Insecta; order Lepidoptera; family Lasiocampidae; genus Dendrolimus; species Dendrolimus houi. Next base: position 14,076,957 of record CM077125.1, on the reverse strand, counting down.
ACAGTGGGGCTTGTTAACTGTAACTTAACTTGTTAATTTTGTTGTGGTACACAGTAACCGTTTGTCACAATTGAACTGTTTTCAGAACGTGGATTGCGAATGACAAAATTTATCTTTTGACTGGCGTACGGAATGTATCTATTACGTTATAAAATAAAAGACTTATGACAAATACTACACAACTTATACGGCATGACCAAGACCTTAATGCTATAAGCGACAATTAAATGCCTGATCACGGCCATGTTGCTGTGAGCAACGCCTAAATGTGACGAAACAGGCAACAAATACAAAAGTGTTAAGATGTATGCCACAAGTTGCGTGGCTCGTTGCATCGCCCGTCACTAAATACAAGATCGTGGCCAGGCCGTAAGCAAGACGCGACGAGTGGCAGAAACAAAAGCATTAAAATGGTAAAGCATATTATGAGCCGTCTCGCTCAACACCAACCCCCGTCGTGTCGCTTGAGACGTCGCGCGTGATTCACTCAAGATCGTGACCGGGCTGTTAGACATTTGCATCTTCATACTTATTTATGTATTGAATGTCTTTAATGTCTCAAATAAAAGATTTTCTATAGGTCATATATATATATCATTAACGTTATGTAGCCATAGTAGCAAAATTGGAACCCTCACGTTTTCGTTATGTCCTATACATAAGTCAGTCTTTGTCTCTCCCAACTATTTTTTTTCGAAATTACTGGATCTCTATCGATGGCATTTAGTACAAATATGTAATTCATTATTCATTATTTCCATATAGATTGAATTCTAGATAAAGTAGATGGTTTTTAATTAAAAATATTAATAACATAATTGTACCATTTTGTTTTTGTTCTAAAGGAGCAGTTCCATGTATGCTTTTTTCACTATTCGCTACAGTTTTCACCCTATGTAGGTATCGATTTCACGATATTTATTATTTATTCAGTTCAAACGTGTTAAACTTTTGTAAAAACAACTTTTATTATACCTGCTTTCATCCATACTTTTATGTAGTTAGTTAAACATCGAACTTAGAAATTTCAATCAATTATTGGGAATAAAAATGGTTTTCTTCGAGAGATTCAATTTCTGGGAATTGTACAGTTAATATATACGATATAAACATTTATTTATATTTTCATTGTATATTTAAAGTTTATCTCTGACTTTTGCAATGGAAAAATAATACTAGAAATGGCAATCCCAACAGTTTAAGGTATTGCCTTAATGATTTATTCCACTATGTTCACTAGATGTCACCAGTATCAATTATTTATAATATTTCGTTCGTAGAACATGTGAAACCTTATTTATTCAGATCCGATATGCCGTATAAATAAATATAAAATTGAAAAGCACCTTTTTAATACTTTCTTTTAATTAACTTGGCTTAAAAAATTGTAAAATTTCAAAAAGCAAGAGACGCATACGTGGCTTCTTCTAGTTGTATATATTTAGGAGCTGTTCATAGTTATTAGTTATAGTATACGATTTATATTCCAGATACGCTTTATCCATGATATATTATATCTGTTAGAAGATAAAATTATTATGTTAAGATTGATTTTTCAGTCGTCTATAATATTGTGATCTGAGTACCTACTTACCAGTGGCGTGGACTTCATAAAACACGGTACCCTATAGCCTACCTTTTATAAACTAGCGAGCAAAAGGTCGAAACCGCCACGCATTTATTGGCGTTTACGCGTTCTGTTCAAACATGTTATTACTAGTGTCTCTATAAATTAACTAGCGACCTAAAGGTCGAAAGTACCATGAATTTATTGGAGCTTACGTTTTTAATTCGTGCATTATACTGTATATTATTACTGTATTACATCTCTTACCCACAGCGGCTTTATACTTACAGCAACTTATAACCCCATCGGGCACCGGCTTTGGTTTCAAAATATACAATAAGATTGCAAAATACAAATTACATATGCAGAAAATACAAATTGTAATAAGAAAATACATTGCGAGTTAGACGTTTTTTCAACAGCGGTGTAGTCGACGTTTGCATCATGCGGTATGTTTTTTGAACCAGCTTACCCCAGCCGAATTTCCACCCCGCGCCACTGATACTTACTTATTTTTCCTTTCCTTCACGAGGTTTTCGTCATGTGGGTTACTGCTGGCAATAAGCATTGCTATGTTAGTTAGTATATAAAATAAAGTAGATATAAAAATGTATTAGACATAAGATTTATTGAAAAAAGAAAAGAAGAAAAGAAAAATAAATAAAAAGACTCCCCCCACTTATTTCCCTTATATAGTTTTAAAGATAGGTTAAAAGAGACAAGAAAAATAATATCTCTGTCTTGGAAAATGACGGAGGAGAAGCCGATTTAAAAAAAAAAGAATTGTTCTTAACGCAGATCTACAATCACGATATTAAATTATAAATATAAATACTTTACTTAAAGAGATAGTTGTTATTTGTACTGCTGCCATATTTTCAACAATTTTATACTTCGAGTTACAGCTGCTGGCGATATATGTATTTGGCTGAAATCCAGTTACAATGATTATTAACGCCACGCGTTTGCTGTTGGGTAGCCAACGTTCCAAGGGTTAATACATGATCCGTTAGGTTACGTAATATTTGGAAACTACGGTATCTGCATATTCTAGTTAAATTTAAATAGAGTTTATTGATCACCTCTGTTATCTAAGCGTTTACTCGCTTAGTTCACTAGAACGCACAAAAGGAGACAGATCTTTTGGGCCAAAGAAATGTAACTAGTTAACATGTAGCTTAAATAAGCGATATAATTTTCTATCAAGGAAAACTTTAGTTTTGAATTCTATATGGAAGTTGAGAAATCTTAAAAATAAGATCTCAAATAAAATAAATTATCGATTACCATAATCGATTAATGTGAATGAATTTTAAAAATCAATAATATAAAAACACTTACACCACACGATTAATTAATTCAAAACAACTAGACCCACTACAATTATAAAAAAATATCAAGATAATAAAAAGACATCTTAAAATCACTCTTATCTTATTACATAATCTTATCTTGGCCCAACAATGTATGAAACCGGATCCGTCTCCTTTTGTCTAATCGAGAATGGAACTCGGGAATTTTTATGTAACAAAGTTTCTGTTATTTTTTTTCTGCTTTGTGTGCCAATTATCGATCTCGTACCGTTTTATATTTCTCATAACACACACGTGGCTTTCTTAGCTTGAAAATATACAATACCTATGTTATTCTACTTTCCTTCCCTTTTACTTTCTCCCAATTATTTGGGGTCGACACAATAATGTCTTCCTTCCGTACTCCTCCATTCTAACATACGACTCCTGTCACACCACAAATCACCATGTCATCCTTCACACAATCCATCCATCTATTTTTGGTCTATCTTTACCATAGACTTTCGTTTCGTTTCGTTTTGTCACGTGATTTTCATCCCTCTTCATTACATGCCCATACCACTTTAGTCTTCTTCCTCTCAATTTTTCAGTCACGAGTGCAACTTTCAAAGATCTCCTTATGAACTCATTACTTACCTTATAAATTCTTATAACACTACATATCCATCTCAGCTGAGTAGAGACGTTTGTGGTCTATCGCTTTAGTAGCCCAATATTCGGGCCCGTATACATCATACATCTACATATGTTAGTCTCTACTAGTATTACCTATAATGTCATAAAAACGTTCGTTAATATACAAAACCGTTATAGAAATAAAAGAACATAATTATAAATAGGAAAACAAACTAACTTTGACATTTGTATATTGGTATAAGTTATTTCCATTGAAAACGGCGCAAATATTTAAATAGTAACCTGATTACTGTTGTTAAAACATAATAGTCAAACTCAGCTTTTACTTTTGCAGTACCTAATCGTTTTAAAAACTTTGGAACAACCTATCAGATGCTAAACTGAGTGCAATGTTTGAACTGTCGATGAAAAGCCAAAAGTTATCAAATGCACGACCGGGATGGCACCCCTCATCCTTGTTACAGGGGGTGCGAAGCGGGCGTGGGGTGGTACTATAAAATTGAAAGTTCTAGGGCACGGGCGCAATTAGATTGAACGCCGAGAAAGCGCTATGTCCAACATTTATAGAGAATTCAATGAAAAACTCTCTGTGCTCTGCAGCTACAAATACTACCTGATTTAAGAACGAATAGATTCTTCATCCGAGGGGTTAGACTATAGTGCTTGTACAGCAGCATTTTCTATTTTCAGTATCTTATGTCACACTGAATTTAAAACAAATTAAAAATGAATCATAATTTTAAAGTGGGAAATATCAACAACCACGGAACATTTTTGTTTTAAACCTTTGGTAAGATCTATTCGCGATAAAAGATTGATTGAATTTTGTTCGAAATATTTATGTAACAATCTTTGCCTTATTTATATTCTAGCGGTCTTATTCATATTGAGTTAGAGTAAGTTTGTATGTTCTTTTAATAATAGAATAAGCCCAAAAATGTCTTATATGACGTAGTTATGCCTTAGTGTAATTACACAGCGCAAAAATTAAAACTGCTAGTGGGACTTCGCCTTTAATTTCTCGTGAAATGCAGCTTCCGTAGAGACTACTCTAGACATGCATCATTTATTCGTAGGCATATCACAGTCGAAAGTATGGTAGCTTAGGCTAAAACACGCAACTCTGTCACACACATCTCTATTACCCTCATACAAACAACCAGTCAGTTGTTTAGACTGTGGTAATTAAATATAATATTATAACTCTTTTATATATTACAAAATATTCACTTGTACCTACTTCGATGCCTTTATTATAATCATATTTTTGTGATTAAATTATAAAGTACAATTTAAAAACAAATACGCACAAAAAATGTATAGTGGTCCACAAAATACACTTCATTCAACTTCAATCTGAGGCAATTCGACTGCTTGATTATATAAACTTAGTGCAAAGACTTAAAGAACTAAGAAGCTCTATGAGTTGGTATAAAATAAACTCTAGTATAAATATGGCAAAGTAATAAATAAAAATAATTATACGTATAGACGTAATTACGTTTAATAAGCACACTGCATGCTCTAAGTGCAGAATCACAGTGGGAGTAGTGCGGCACGCATGTTCCTATTATACTCATGAAAATAGATTTCGCTGAACGTTTCAGCACACACGCGTTTGAAATAATGAAATACTCAGTCAAAAAATTCATGCCAGTATAGTCTCTCCCACTGAGTTATTACTCGTATAAATAGTGACTTAGTATTTCTGATAAATATTCTGAAATATAATTAGTATGGATTTCTTTCTTAAAACTAATCTATTAATTAGTCTGTTCAGACTAGATTATGTACTTATAATGTCCTGATATATAAATAATAACACAATGGAAAAATAATATAAAACGAACAGAATTTAATTAAATTTTAAGTCAATAAATAAAATAGGAACCACAAAAATAAATCATGATTTTTCTTTTAGAAACAGTTCTATTTATAAAACTCGAGCTAGTAACTAAACACGCTTCATGTATGAAACGTTACTATTCAACTGCCACGAGAAAATTCAACTTGAAAATATTGCGTTAAAGATGTATTTTACCTTGCGAAAACGTGTATAGAAAATCTCAAATCAAATTACTAATTGAGTGCCACGTACCGTTCCTTCGGCTTACATTACTTAATAAATCCAAGAACGTAGGTAAAAAGTCCTTAACTGCACATTGACTTAAAAAGAAATGGGAGACCTCGACTCGCGGATTTTCATTTCAGTCAAGTCTCGGGTGCTGCTTTTGTGACTGCATTCGTGTTTGCCTCGCGTTGTAAAGGTTGCCATACTATTACGAAGGAAACATTTCTTTATATGAATAATAAGCCTTTTCTTTTTTGTCTAGGTGAGAATATTTTTTGCACACCCACTGCTCGCGAAAAAACGGCTCTATAATGTAGGATCAAGATCACCCCGAATTTTGTAATCATTCAAGCCAGGTTTATGGGATAGTAACTAAACAGACGCCGCAACCCTAAGAAAATAATCCTCTCCTATATATTTTTTTTTTACTGTATAGATACCTACTCGGAATTAAAACCTTTTCCGGTATGTCCTCGTTAATAATAATGATGATATTGTTAAATTTATAGTCTTTAGAGTTAAGCGTATTGATCTGTCCCGTCTTTTCCGGCTAAATGCGTTTTCCAGTCTGCCACGTTTGTAAATTGTTCATATACATTGAACAGTGGACTTATGGGTGCCAGTATCACGGAAACGCGCCTATGTGTGAGTAAGCCACGTGTAACATAACTCCGTACCAACTCTGCGCTCCTGGTACTGCGCTTTCCGCGCTGTAAACGATCTAGTTTGCGAGGACTTTGATGCGGAAAATTTATCTAACAGTTAAACGAAGCACACTTGTATGTGATCGCTTTAGATAGCTATTAACACAACTAATAAGAGGAATGAGACATAAAAGTAAACCTAGTAAATAAATAGTTTATTTTTACATATTATAAAACAAAATTCGCTTTCCGCGTCTGTCTGTCTGTATACCCTAGAGGGTGGGTATACAGAGTTAGAACTCCTCATAAACCACGCAACGGATTTTAAGCGATCTTCACCATCAGTTTGCTAATTTTTAAAGAAGGTTTAGATATATATATATACTAGCTTTTGCTCGCGGCCTCACTCGCTATATATAAAAACTTAATAAAGTTTGATGTAGGTAAAATAGAGCTACTTAGTGGGGTTTGACCTGCGGCAACTGCGGAAACATCTCTAATAATATTATAAATATGAAAGTAAGTTTGTCTGTGTGCATGTTTAATCCTTGTTTAAACCCTTAGATGTTCACCGATTTTCTTAAAACTTAGAGTATGTATAAAAACCTAAGAAGCGATCTGAGACAATGAACTTAAATTACAAAACAGACTGAAACATTTTTATAATCATACAAAAAGTATCTAACGGTGTACTTGATTTTACATATATGTACCTATATAGCGAATTATAACGTCAAAATTCCAATGCCTAGAAAACTAACTAATTATATTATTATCGTTTAAATAGTAATTAAAACAAAGTATTTTAATCCTGGTTTTTATATGTTCATTGTTTTTAATTTGATTGTCAAGTATGTCAAATACTCAATAATTATTGTGTCTATCAACAGCCGTCAATAGGTTGAAGTGGAGGCGTCAAAGAAAACGTAAAATCCGGTACTTTGAAGTAAAGCTAATAAAGCAGCTTGTTGTTAGACGTGATGAAAGGCCTAGCATATTATTATCATATCGTACATTTGATGTAGTGGCGTTTTAACGCGTCCAAAGTGAGGTCCCATACGACTGGCTAAACTGGGCTATAAAGCACACAAATTTTTCATAAATCACAGTTCTAATGTTCAGTTTCAAATACTTTTTTTTAATAATAATTGGCAGACAAACACACACATCGTAAATCCCCAAGCTAAGCAAGTTACACTTGTGTTATGCATGATATACCTACAACGCGACCACTCTGGGGCTGATCTCAGACACCCAGACCATAGTAAATAACAGAAAGTTCGTTTCCGAAATTACCATGCCAGGAATCGAACCTGGAGCCTCTACGTTCCAGCGATTTCGGCCGGCTAAGACTTAGGCCGCACAACCACAGAAGCCGTCATATTATTAATTATTTAGTGTTGATGGTAAAGAAAAACATTAGGAAACTCGTCAATCTGTCTTGAATCACTATAGCGGTTACATCGCCTATTCTTTTGAAACGGGAAGATCTAGTAGTGGTAAATATATAAATAAATCGGCAGACAAACACACACACTGTGTATCTCCAAATTAAGCAATTTACGCTTGTGTTATGGGTAATAATATACAACGGACCACTCTGGGGCCGATCCCAGACACCCAGACCATAGTAAATAACGGAGAAAATACGTTTCCGAAATTTACTATACCAGGAATCGAACCCGAAGCCTCTGCGTTGCAGGGAGGTAAGCCGGCAAAATCTTAGCCCGCTCAACCACAAAGTGGTACATTCATGGACTACTATTACAAGATAAAATATTTGTATAGAATGAATTTTATAAATTCGATATTGGCTAATGTTTATCCTACTTATCTATAAATATCAAATCTCCTACCTATTTATATTATTAGAATTTTTTAATAGAGGGTCGAACTGTCAAATCAACAGAGCTACTTTTCACAAAACACGGCTCATAGATTGTGTATGATCGTATATACTTATGATGTCACAAGTACGTACGAGTAAAAGGTGTATAATACAGGGAGCACATTAATTATTGTTAGAAAAATAATTAAAATTACTACTATCATTGTATTTTAAAAGTAAGATGAGAAAACGTTATTTTATGGCCTATTCTTTTATAAGTTAAATATATAAAATAAAGTATAAAGTCGTGGTAGCATAATGGCTAGCGCACGCGTCCTGAACGCAAGGGGTGCGGGTTCTCGACCCTGGACGGAACGCATGCACCACTTAGGCAGTTTTCTGACCTAAAGTTCATATTGTTACAATTACCACGTGCTAACAATGGTGAAGGAAAACATCGTGATGCAACCTACACAACGAGATAACCGATGTGTAAACCTGCCAAGCCGCCGGGCTCGCGTGGCGGGTATACTATGCATTCCCCTGTAATGGGAGGCTCGAGCCCAGCAGTGGGACATTTATGGGCTGTCATTATTATATTATTATATTGTAACATGTGTCGGCATCTCTATTGAAAGCTACGTAATAACTGTTTTACAACTATTACTTAAGTGATAATTCAATACAAAGTACAATACTAACTTGACCTATTCTCGAAAAGGTCACGTAAAACAGCCACTGGTCCTTTATATGACGCAATTAGCTCCGAATGTGTGCGTAAGTTAGCGAAAGCTCTGCAATTGCAATCAAGCCTCTTCACTGATGACCGTGAACCGTGGTTACAACGAGCTACGATAAAGCAAAGCAAACTAGCGAGACCGCTACGCCCGCTACGACGACGGTGCGAGCGCCTATAGCCACTTTGTATGTCGACTACACGTGCATGTAGAAGTGATTTGAATTCTGATTGATTAGATACGTGCCTTATCTGATTGTGATAAGGCATATATTTGAATGCCTGAAACACTATTGCCTCCACCCAGTGAATTACAGATATAATTGACAAGCTTGATTGGCATTCGATTGCAGCTCTAGCGTTCTCTGTTATTACCAGGCATTCCTTTTATCATTGTAATTTGTAACGCATTATTTACAATATGTTTCAAAATTATAAAAGCTTTGCAGTAATTCTAGTAAAATGTAGAAGTTTCCGGGGGGAATATACTATAATAGGGAAGAAAATATATGACAGTTTGCTTGATGGTGAAAAACAAATGTTTGGCTTGCAACGAGAACTTAATTATTCAGTATCAGTCAAAAACCTAAACAACTCTGCCGATGTATAATATATACTAGAAAGACATTATAAACCTTACATAATATCTATTAGGGTCGGCTCGATTGGTCTGATACCATGGCTCTTACAGAATATAGGCGTGAAACGGTTAGCCTTGAGCTAATCGTGTTTCATGCATTGAGTGAGAGTTCCGAAAATCCTCTTCCCCCTTCCCCTATCCCATGCCATTCCAATCATGGGATTGGAATAGCGGGATAGGCGTCCATATCAGATCCTCTCTATCCCATTCCTGCTGTCTGACCTCTGTGTCTCATTCTCCTATCCCATCCTAAAGGCTGGCAACGCACTAGCGTCGCCACTGTGTTGGAAACTTCTACAGGCGACGGTGATCACTTCCCGTAAGCTGGATCGTCTGCTTGTTCGTCAGCTTTGCAATATAATAAATTGTATGTGTGGGTGCAGTTCACACGCAGTAGAAGTGAAATAAAGTGTGACAAGGGGTGGGAGGGATTCTAAATTTCGTGACGTCACATTTCATAAATTATATTGTTATAATGTGTTTCAGCTTTAAAATACGAAATTAGAAGTATTGAAGAAAAACTTCAAAACATTCCCAAGTCTATCTGTATGAGCTTAGTGTTTAAATTATCAAATATAATTTATTATATCTCATTCTCTCGCAGGATTAGTCCTATAGATTTATGTGTTTATCTCTTTTTAGTGTTGCTTTTTCATTTCATCGAATTTCAAATAACAACGATTGTAAAGAAGTTTCACTTCAAAAATTGTTAACATTGGCTAAAACGACAAAATATGGGAAGTTATATTTAAAGCACAAAAAATCTCCTATAACGTTTTGTTTAGTTACGTACACGAAGCTTGGGCCAAAGTATTGTCGAGTCAGTATGTTACGTAATGTTGGTTTTGGCACAGTGACTCTCTTAACTCGATTTTATACAGTACTGTCCCAGCTTTACAAAATGACTACGATTTTGAACGATATTAGGTAAGTTATTGCTGTACGTTTACAACCTGCCTCCCCCACTCCTCAGGATCTGGAACTTCATCATACTCTAAAATTGATTGTGCGTAGTTTTTTTTTTAATTTATTATATCTATCGAATCGAAGTACGTACGTTTTTAAAACTAAGTTCAATGAAACAAAAAATATTTCTTATACGCTAATTTGTTCTTGGTTGTTATTATTATGTGGGTTTGTTTATCTTCGTATGTTATGGTGTTAGCTACTTTCTCAATTAATCAGATTAGTAGTTTTTGTTATATATATTTAAGTTTTATATATTTTATCATTAGTTCTTTGAAGCTGAGAGCTAGTTTAATCTTATATATTTACAACTGTTTATATTATGTTATTTTAAATCTATTTGGTATTCTATATAAGTACAGTCTACTCTCGATAATTTGAAAAAAAAATCCGGTCCCTTGAAAAATACTCGATAAATTGAATAAAATCAATGTTAATTGGTCCCTTCGGTAATTTGAAGTTGAAGGAATATTCTTGCTCGCAAACATGTATACTGATAATTTGAAGTCCGGGCTTTCCTACTCTCTATAATTTGAAGCGTTTATCATGCACATATCTGTCGTTAGTTTACATACATGTACATACCTGTCAATTGTTTACATAAATGAGATATGAGTAAGTTCGCATTCCAGTCTTCTTTCAAACGTTAATGAGTCGTGTTAATCATTGATTTATGCTATTAAAATTAATCGAAGAAAGAACAAATGTCTTTCCATAAGTTCCATAACTAAACGCTTGTTATTTTGAACTCTTGACAATTTGAAATTTATCTCTGGTCCCTTGAGTTTCAAATTATCGAGAGTCGACTGATATGTTTTCCTATTATCTTGGTTTATTCCTATTTATAGCCTCTTTTGCTATCTTGCCCCCCATTTAAAAAACCCCCATATTGTAGCGCTGTGGGAAAACTACGGCTGGGAGCGCATTCCAAAATGCGCAAGAGAAACGTTCTAGAGTTGCCGTTGCGTACAAAAGCGAAGCAGCTCTAGGAAGTGGGGATGAACGCCCTGCCGATGGCGTGCGGTGCGATGATAAAAGGAAGATGAAGTCACCATTCTAAACAGTTCCTCGGCCAACTCCCCATTGTACAGTCGGTAGAATACGCAGAGAGACGCGAAGTCTCTCCGAAGGCTGCAATTTTAACAATAATTTGATTTCTTTTGTCTTTGAATATAGTTCAGATATTGTAATAGGTAGTTCTAAATTAAATTCCTTGGGGACCGGCACGATGTCTCCTGCTGATTTTTTGAATCGAAGCCAAAGTGCCGAGCTTAGTGTCTTTACATTTACAATACGTGAGTTGAAAATTTGGGTTTCGTATTTACACAACTCGCCTTAGACAGTCTTTAGGCAATTTCTACATTATTTTTAAATTCTTTTGTCTATTCAATTCTTTTTCTAAATGGCTGCAGCGCTTTCCCCATAAATTTTGCCAATTGCAGAGTGACTATGTAAAAGTGATAGGTGTAGTGAGGAAACCAATTTTTAATTATGGACCTTAGAACAATAACAAAAAGCTTTTTATCTAAACTAGCTATCTATGTAGATGGCACATTAATTAGGATATTACAAACATGTTAAAATGAACCTACATGAACTTAAATAAAATTGCACACAAATAAATATATTGGTAAAATATTGTATTTAAAGATACATTATTTATGTTATACCTATTCACCTATTGGTTACTATTGTATAATTAATGTAGTAGGTAGTTCATGCAACGCTAAATAAATATATAATGAAATACATAAAAAACGTACGGCATTCTAACATTCACCCTTCTCTGTAATTTATCATACCAGCGTTTTATTATTTATTAAACTAATAAAAGCTTGTAATCACTAGTAGATTGTTATTTCTATAAAACGATGGGCCCAATCAATCAATGCAACCCTGTAATTTGTTCCAGTATAGTTATGAAGTGGTTTTATTTTTTTTACGTGCTGATAAAAGCATCAATGGTCTATTCCCGTGGTAAGCAAATAATGTTTCTACTTGGGGTTGACTGGGGGCGATTACAGAAACTCAACACCAACAACGTTAACAAAACTAAATATAAAACCCTCCAGAGGTTTACAGAGAAGTTTTTGTGTCATACGTTATTTCAAAAAAGACCTTAAATTGAAACGTCGAGGGCTTTGGAAAAGTTACCAACCCCCGACAAATTAACACCCATATTAGGTATAATTGTAATATTATTTACTTTAATAGCTTTTGTTAATTATTAGTATTGGATCTGTCTCTTCTCTCCTCTCGTGGGGCGCGTTACAGACCGCCTGCGCATCGAGACTATGAAGATGCCGGGAGACAAAAGTAGTCCCCGACAGTGAATGAGGCCGTTAGGCCACCGCCTGCCATGGCCAAAGGAGAAGCTAGGTGATATACCCGTGGCTCTGGTGTTAAGGGCGAAGGACGGAATACCGAGGGGTTTTAATAGCTATCCCTAACTGCAGTGTGGCAATAGCATCTTTAGTTCTGTCTAGAGATGATAGTCCCACTCCGACCTTTCGAATTCCGAATCCCATACACCGGCCGCGATTTTCCCCCATCGCACGACTGATGGCCCGCAATCGGGTTTCCCCTTATAAAAAAAAGACCTGACTCTTTCAAATACTCACTCTTGACATTGACAAAATTATGGCAGAAAGCGCTAGAGCCATCTACTTACGAAAATAATAGAATAGACAAAAGAATTCAATAATACGAAGATAATGTAAAAATTGCCTAAAGGCTGGCTAGAAACGAGCTGTGTAGTTATGCATATTTTTAATCTTAACAAGATACATGCCTAAAAATCTTGTCAAATACTAAACGCACGCCACTCCTAAATTAAAACTCATACTGCCGTTATTCAATTACTGGTTAGTATTTACATCCCTTCTCGTTTTAAAGTCCATTTCACTCATAAATCTTTTTACCCTCAATCTGAAAAATTCTTATATACATAAATCATCACGCCAGTTCTTCGTAAAGTTAGTTAGGATCTCCATTAGCTACAAATTTGACTTACATCTTTCGCCTCATCTACTTTCATTGATCTCTCTTCACACATTCACGTTGGATCGTAGTGCTTTTTCTCTAACCTTTACAATATTCATTTCGAAAGACTGCTAGATTTGCAAACACTCTGAACATTGCCAATAAGCCTGAAAGGTGTTCACAAAGATAAAGGTGTAGTAACAGTACGAGTATATGACCAGAAAACGAAGTCAGTTGTAAAATAAACTATTGTTTCTTGCACATTGGCTGTCATGTAACGATGGACAGGCCTGAAGCTTGAATGCACATCACTTGAGCGTGTTGTGCGGTTATGGGTAGTCTGGACATTATATGTGTATCTGTTGTAGTACAATGAAATTGCTATGTGCAAGTCGGACTTTTCACGTGAAGGATTTCTCTACTACATATATAATGCTTACTAACATGGCGCATAATATGAATTGTTTTTTAATTGTCATCTAAAGTGAATAAAGATGTTTGTATAAATTCTGATAATTATCTAATTACAACTTATCAAATACTAAAATATCTATAACATGTTCAGTAGTTAACGCACTCGCCTCTCAATAATTCCGGATTGGAATCCTGTCCGGGAAACATGTACCATTTTAACTTAATAAGTATATTGTTAAAATTACCATGTGCCGACAATAGTGAAGGTAAAACATCGTAATGTAACCGAGATGTAATCGAGATAACCGATGTGTCAAACTTGCCAAGCTGCTTTGGTCAAGCGTGGTGGGTATAAGTAGGTGTTGTTCGTGGCCGTAAAAAAAATATGGAAGTGTAAACCTGGGTTATTGGTATAGATATTATGTTGCATTTACGTAACGTTGCAAATAGTCTAGTAAGATATCATTACCTGAATAAAAAGCAGATAAAATGTCATCACGAAATAAAGAAATTTTTTAAATTTCATATTCAAATACCGACAGGACAGGTCTTGTGATATTCTTATAAAGACAATCAAACTTGTAGTAACTGAAAACTGAAAAGTCACAACTTTAAGAGTTACAGTATTGTAACTAAACAGAATGAGAAATAATTAATATATGTTTAAACAATTGCAACAACTTTTTTTCATATAGCAAAACAATTCAAATGTTAAATCAATGTATCAAGGAAACTGTCTCCTTTAAGCCTATCCCCGTTATCAAAAGTATAGGTACAGATACAAAATGTCATGTTATTTCATTTGTTTCTAATGCTCTGAAGAAGGAACTAACAAACAACACCAAGCATATAATACCTATACGCTAAAAGTTTCCATCCTGTATAGGTGATTGGCTATATATATATACATAAACTAGGACATACATGCCCGCGACTTCATCCACGCATGACTTGAAATTCCTGCGAGATTCACAGGATAATAAAAAAAACTGACTTCAAAAACTAAAACGTATAAAATAACTTATTTCTAAAGCTATTTAAGCATTTGCGTAATTAAAAGTAGAAAATAAAAAAATATAACAAAAAACGAAACCGAATTCAAAAGCAACTTAAATGCAAAAATAAATATTTTCTACAACAACTTAAAGCCGGTGCAAAGTAAAAGATAAAAATGAATACATTTTGCAAATTTGTTCTTCTTTTATATTTTACCGGGCACTGACTTCAAATTGTTGTAGAAAATATTTATTTATGCATTTAAGTTACTTTTGAATTCGGTTTCGTTTTAGGTTATATATTTTTTTATTTTCTACTTTTAATTACGCAAATATTGAAATAGCTTTAGAAATAAGTTATTTTATACTTTTTACTTTTTGAAGTCGGTTTTTTAAACGTAATTTTTTTTATTTGTTACTTTTTAGTGCCTAGCTATGGGTAGGCCAACGAAAGGTGCCGCGCGCGCTCCTTAAAAAATATAGGTCCCAAGAAACGGGTCCAGAAAAGTTTTATAAAAAATGTTCATAAAATGAAAACTACTGGGCCAAACTATGTAAAAGTTTTACGGGACTAAATGGTAACTGTTCTGCATCAAACTAAAGAAGAATCACGTATATCGGATCATAAATCTCAGCGTAATCGGTGTACATACATAAAAAAAATATAAAATACCAATCAAGTTGAGAACTTCCTCCTTTTTGAAGTCGGTTAAAAAGTATCGCAACATTCAAATAAAGAATGTAAGCTATCGTTTTAGTGAAAACTGTGTCGGAACAAGCTAATTTTTATGCATCCGAACAACTACAAACCGCTCTCGGCAAAGATCCAGCGGGATTCTTGTGATAAAATATATCATACATTTTGTTATATAAAATTTTCTACCGAATAGTGAAAAAATCACACTGGAATTCGATTTTTTTTAATCTGGTTATTTTAAGTAATTTCCAGAAAATTTCCCGCGGGATTCCCAGGATAAAAAGAAGCGCAGACTTTAAGTCTAAGAATTAGCTGTCGATCAGTGAAAACTGCATTGAAATCGGCCCACTAGTTTTTACCGAAGGAACAGTCAAGAAATCTATAAAAAATTTCAACGTATTCTCCGTCATTTATATAGTCTATTCCAGTTGTATTTTTTTAAATAGCTTCAATGTACAGACACGGCGTGCTTAGAATTTTATAATATTATAAGGTAGATAGATTTGTGTTGTGTATATGTATAAATTTTGTGTCATAATTTTAATTGGTAATCTGTGTGAATATAGCTGTATTCAAATTATAGTACGTTTAAGAAGATCTTGTTGCTTTACCCATATTAACTGCTGGTAATAAGTATGTATATTTTTTTCTTAGTAGGTGCCTGCCTGTATTTTTCATGTATGGTCTCGAAACATTTTTAAACTAAACTATATTATATAGTATTTGTTAACACAATCTTAACCGGTTTTGGTTATAACGTCTGCTCTTTTGACAATAGCGCTCTGCTTTTAGAACCCGGCCATGAGCTTGCATCTGGCATATAACTTATTTAGTAGGCCTTGAAATGTGCAATCATACTTAGGACAGGTCTAAAAGCCACCACAGTAATCGTAGCAATAGGTGGAAGAGCCTTTTTGGCCACATCTGGCATCAAGCTCCTTTATTCGGTTGTCTTGCAAGGTCTGGGTTTTTATACTAAATGTCTCAATCCCAGCTTACTGGTGGTAACTGACACCCACTGCTTTGGATCAAAAACGTTTATTTTTCATGTGCTTTTTGATCATTTATTTATATGATATCGCAGCGATTGCCTGTCTTGTTCCCGTTTAATATATTATTATTAATTTATATAATATGCATCATACTTTCTCATTAAATTAAACGCCTTTTAAGCTGTCTAATGACCGGCTCCTTATCTTACTATTTATCCACTTGTATTACTTGAATTTTGACAGTACTTGTATAGAGCTTATGTCGAATTTCAACCAATAGTACCTACCTAAGGCCTATAAACAGTCGGTAAGAAATAGGAACGGGTGAAAAGCGCGTCAATATAATATTCGACAAATTTCAAAGCGACCACGTATTTTAACGTAAATAAAATTCAATTTTCACCTCTAAGCAAGTTCCGATTCAGTTAAAATAATTATGTTTTCTGTGTCGTTCTGGATTGACATTCATGATTGTGGCCATTGTTTTGGCGGGCGGTGCCCGATCAATTTGTTCCATTGTTACAAAATACACGGAGCCATTGTAATTTGGCAACAAATATAAACTGGAATTCATGAATTGTAAACGAAGCTTTTATTGGCCTATTGCTATTTATTATTCATATAATAACCACGTGTGATAAAATAAAATAAAATGGAATATTTGACATTCGGTATTTATTATCACATTAATTTTTTACGTAAATTTTTATTGGTATCTTGAAAAATGATTTATTGCTTGTTTTATTTTCCAAAGCATACACCTAAAACTCATAGAGTATTAGAAATAAGTACTGATCATAATATGATTGTAAGCCTTAACTTAACCAATTTATCAGTTTCATTTCAGTTCATGAGCCGCGATGTCGGTGTTATAGGAAAGATAATAGGCAAGCCATCTTTCGTGCCGGCTTTGAAGCAGAAAGTTCGTGTAAGCCGATTACATGTCAGTACCCGAACAGACTGTAATAGATTTCTGAACTATATGCACTGGTCATGAAATCGTAAGCAATTAAGAATATAAGTTATAGGTGTGCTATAACTTGACGCGAGATTTACTTGAGAATATGCCCGGGACTTCATCTACTCTTGACTTGAAATACTTGCGGGATTCCCGGTATACAAAGTACCGCAGCATTTAAATGTTAGGTACCGTATTACTGACAATTGTGTCGGGATAAGCAAATTTTTATGCACCCGAACAACTCCAACACACCAAACAAACAAACCGCTCCCGGAGAATTCCCGCGGGATTCGTGGGATACAAATTATCACACATTTTATTACATAAAAATTTTCTATCGATCAGTAAAGTTTTGGGATTCGATTTTTTTCAATTTGGCCGTTTTAAACCATTCCCAGAAAAATTCCCAGGATAAAATGTAGCGCAGATTTTAAGTCTAAAATTTGCTGTCGATCAACGGTAAAACCGCATCGAAATCGACCCAGTAGTTTTACATGAATCAGAAACAAACAGATAAACAAACAAAAAATCTAAAAAAAATGTCATCGTGTTCTCCATCGTTTATATAGTCTATGCCAGTTGATTTTATATAATATTAATAGCTTATTTTATATAATATTAATATATAATAGCTTCAATGCACTGACATGGCATGTTTAGAATTTTATAAAACTATAGATTAAGTTAATCACACATTGAAGAAAATAGGTAAATAAACACAAGTAAATTTCGCGACAATCTTTTATACCATATTATTGTGTAATGTAAGAAATATTTAATTCTTTTTACAGCTTTAAATAAAAGGTGCATTTTAAAATGTTTTTATATCTTGCTATTAACTTGCTTTCAATATTTTATGATATAATAAAAAAAATAACAAAAATAAAACCGGCTTCAAACTAAAAAGAAAAAATAAATATTTAACCGACTTCGTTCTACAATGTCTTAAAGTCGGTGCCAAGTAAAACGTAAACAAAAACAACAAATTTGCAATATGTAGTAATTTTTATGTTTTACTTCGCACCGACTTCAAGATGTTGTAGAAAGAAGTCAGTTAAATAATTACATCGCCAGATTAGTTAAGAATTTATTTTAAGCTAGGTTGCCTGGAAGAGATCGCTTTTAGCAATAAGGCCGCCTGTTGTTTTGTCAAGAAATATTGTAATTATGCATTTTGTTTTTGTATTTGTTTTGAGCTTTTTAGTTTGAAGTCGGGTTGGTTTTTGTTAAAAAAAAAAATATTTTTCTTTTTAATTGCTCAAATACTTGAATAGCTTTAGAAAAAATATATTAAGCGCCTGTAGAAATTGTATGTACTAGCGGTACGCGTATACAAGATTGCTATCACACTCTTCGGTGTGGGCGCTCATCACCTAGTGTTGCTCTCAATTCCCTACGATCCACTAATCAGATCCCAACTTGGCAACAATAGAACCACCTCGGAAGAATATACTTACAAATAAAGAATGAAATTTTAAATCCCTCGACAATTGACAGGAATATCGGGTAACAAAGAAGTCGGTTAACAATTTTCGAAGGTTTCTCTCGAATTCCCTGAGAACCATTCATCAAATCCTAACGCGGCGACTATGGGACCAATCTAAGACCAATCCCTTTCAATTAAAAAAAACTTTTGAAAATCGGTCTACTGTTGACGGAGAAATCATGTAATAAGCATACAAAAAAATTTACGTCTGTACAAAATGTAATACTGGCACGCATATACAAGCTTTCTTTTCTAAGCGATCGGTGTTCTTTAATAAGGGTTACTCTTGATTTCCCTAAGAACCACTCATCAGATCTTGTGAGTATGAAATCACATGGGAAGTATACCCTTACAAATACAGAAAAAAATTACTTATTTTTAAATTGATTTCACAAACTCTATTGAATTTGATCATAGATATTTTCTATATTATAAATAAATATTTATATATATATATATATATATATATATATATATATATATACATATATATAATAAATAATGTTACAACAGAAAACAAAATTGGAATGATTCTATCAGATCAATACCCAGGCATAAATTCAAAAGATTTCAAGGGATTTAAAAAAAAAGAGAATATACCTATTATCTACACAGCTGGAAATGCACCTTTTTCAAATGGTTTAAATGAACGACTAAATCAAACACTAGTTAATAAGATAAGATGCAAAATTAATGAAAAAAAATAATAAAATGGCTTGGACCACTATTGCTCATGAATGTATTCAGAAATATAATGAAACTGAACACACTGTAACAGGATTCTTCCTAAATATATTTATTGCAAGGAAAAATAATTAATATCTTACCAGATGAATTAAAAGAACAAAAAACACAAAATGATTTATTACAAGATAGAAAGATAGCTTTAGAAAGAAGTAGAAGATCACACAACTACAATAAGCAACAATTTGATAAAAACAGAATAAATTGTCAGTTACAAGTAGGTGATTCAGTGTATGTGGAAAATGGCAACCGATTAAATAGAAAAAAACTCGATGAAGTAAAAATTGGACCTTATAAAATTTTAGAAAAAATATCAGACTCCATTTATAAAATAGATATGGGTTACAAAAAGTTAGAATCGAATTATTTTCACATTACTAAAATTATACCAGTACCTGAGTAATTTTTGTATAACGGGGGGAGATGTAAATGAAGCTCTCTTAAACTTCATTTATTTTGAATTTCCCGCGCATCAACTTGGACTGCATACGTTACGTGTTGACAGCAGACCTGCACTATGTGCGGTCGTTTCGTGATTGGAAAAATTCTCTTTGGATTGATAGAAAAATATGATATGTGAACGTTTTTATGAAGATATTCTTCAAATTATAGAAATACTATTGAAGCAATAGCATTTAATGTTATTTTGTAATATTTTCTTTACAGAGCAATAACCTAAGCAGTTGTTTCAATAAACAGCGTATTACATATATATATACTTTACCTTCGTAAAAAATACATTGAATGTTCACATTTATTACTACGACGAAATAGCAATTTTGTTTAATATTTTATTAATTATACCTGTTCCGTCAAAACCATCGCCATTTTACATACGATGTGAATGCAATTTAAATCTCAACTCCACATTGCTTTTTATAGGTATATGAAATGCAATTATGTTGGTTTTATTAACACTTGTGGCTCATATGTAGGAAGTAATTATTATTATAAACATAATACACGTAATACGTATGTAATTGGGTGAAATGTAAATATTTTTGTGCATAATTTACTCGTACTATTTGTTGCATAAGGTGAGTTTCGATTGCAACAGACCTGATACGTTGTTATAAATTAAGTCAGATAATGATAGGCAGTCAAACACACACATTATATATACTCAAGCTAAGTAAGTTATGCTTGTATTATGGGAAATATACAAACAGACCATTCTGGAGCCGATCCCAAACACCCAAACTATAGTAAATACGTGAAAGGTAGTTTACGAAGTTTTTCATGCCAGGAATCGAACCTCTGCATTTCAGTGAGCTAGGCCAGCAAAAACTTAGCTTAATCAAAGATATAGGTCGTGTATTATTCATCCTAATATTAAGTTCCAACTCTATTTGAAGTCCAGGGCTCACTACCTACTTATTTCTTCAGTTCGTACTGTCTTCGTGACCTACACACAAATCATTTCTCACATAATCAGGCCAGTCATTCCTCAACATGTTGGGTCACTAAAGTGATAGACCACAAATGGCTCCACTCAGCTAAGATAAGAATGCTGAGATGGATGTGTGGTGTTACATGAATGAATAAGGCGAGAAAAGAGATAAGGCGATCTTTGAAAGTTGCAGCCATGACTGAAAAATTAAGAGGAAGAAGATTAAGGTGGTATGGGCACGTAATGAGGAGATATGTAAGTCACGTGACAAAAAAATATTAAATTGCTAGATTGATGAGTACAAGGTAACGGTAGACCAAAAAAGAGATAGATGAATTGTATGAAGGATGATATGATGATTTGTGGTGTGACAGAGGTTGTATGTGAAAATAGTAGAATGTTGAAGGAAAAGGCATATTGTGATGACCCCAAATAATTGGGAGAAGGTGAAAGAAAAGAAATAACTTCCTCAACAAGCGAGCTATTTAACGCTTCAACGTATATGTTATTTCACCAATAAGCGTGTTGCATTTACCGTCTTTAACTTTATAAATTACATTAGTGAGTAATCTTTACACAGTCTAAAACAAAGCCACTTTTCGCGTCCGTCTCTCTGTCTGCATATCCGCTAACTCCTCCTAAATCACGCAATGGATTTTTAGCCGCTTGACGGGTTAAAAATATAGGTATAAATTACCGGACTTCTACATAGTAAGACAATCAAACGACCCGTATATTTTATAAAATACTAGCTGACCCGGCAAACTTCGTACCGCCTCAGAATCTTCTTTTTTTCATATTTACTCACCTTTTAAACCTTCCCTGGACTTCCACAAATAACTAAAAACCAAAATTAGCCAAATCAGTCGAGCCGTTCTCGAGGTTTAGCGAGACTACCGAACAGCAATTTTTATATATAAGATGTAATTTCCTGTTAATTATTTCCATAGTCGAAATAGTTTACAATTAATTTATAATTGATGATTAACGCAGATTTAAATATACATTTTCACGACGTCTTTATCTCTGTCTGCAATTCTGTGTCAATTGTCAACCACAATCTCTACATCATCTTTGCATCTTTGGCTGGCTGGTAAGTGAGCGAAAAGGTTTACCACACGGTTTTCGCAATCAGTTAAGATAATTATTTTTTCATTGAAGGTTTATCTTCTAATATATAAAAATCTCGTTGTGGTCGCACTACTCCGGCAAGGCTTAATGGAATTTAAAGGTGTATTTTTTTTGTTTTTATGGAAATAAAACGTTTGCCAGGTCAGGTAGTATATATGTAACAAAGAGCTACTTCCTAGTGTTTGACCCGCGGTGTAGCCACGGGGAAAACTCTACTATAAAAACGATGATAAAGATTTAATAAGACTATTTTTCCCACCTCTCCCTCTGACAGCTTGTTTTGTCAGCCCATTGTTTTCTTTTTTAAATTTTAGTTTCTTTTTTGCGTATATGTTTGACGGGGTTTTATTAGGGATTACATATTATTTCTAAATGCTGTTTCATCTTAAATACATTAAAATTTATATTATTAGATGTTGCTGTATATATCTATAATCTATTCCTAATTTTCACTAATATTTTAACTATTTACTAGGTTTACGCCATTTTTATGTATTACTTTAAGTTATACGTTCTTATTAGGTATATACCTTATTTTCTTATTCCATATATATTTTTTATGATACATTTATATTACTTTCCTATGTAGGTATAGTGCTGCCGGTATATATACAAACGAAATAATAACTTAACTCTATAAATGATATATATTGCAGATTGCTTTAAGAGCTTTTGTTTCTATTAATAATATGACTATTGCATCGTTGTTAAAATATCTGTATAGATTTACACAAACTGAACGTATTGGCAACATAGATGTTTCTTTGTTATGCAAATGGCTGGATGTGTCCCCTGTGTTGACAGCCCGGCTCTCCGTCGTACCGCTGAAGGCTATGGCTCCGTTACCTGTAACCCGCTACAAGCTAAATGGTCAATTATGGGACTGAACCCGACATCCACCTGCCTCCTAAAACACGGACATCTACATAAATGTATAAACACAAAAGCATAGGTATATACATACAATGGCCTATCTATTGATGCTTTATAATGTTCCTGTTCCAAATATTTTATTCGAAGTAGTATATTGTTACACGAGACGTGAAAGTGACCTATTTAGGCATGAGACGGTTTGGCGCATGAGCTTAGCGCGGGCGCTAGTAGCTCGAGTGCCTAAATAGGTATTTCAGCCGAGGTTAGCACTCTGATTTTTATTTCGAATATGAGGAAAGTAAATAAAAACTGATTAGTTAAACATACAACTACTTCTTTAATGAAATCAGACGTTAAATCTCTATCTAAATCTGATGAACTCATTTCATACGTCACGTATGAAACGTTAAGTAAACTTCTTCTGTGGCATGTACCAGCCAGTACTTCGTTGCTAGTGATGAGAGTAAATATTTCGCTCAAATTTAGGTAAATTAAATAATAATTTAGTGAAAAGTAACTTATAATTATAAAATGATGTTTCAAAATTGTTGTTTTTTTTATTACAATTTATGCCGCGATTTGACAGTGGCTGTAAAAATTGAGACATGACTCGCGTGTATTATCTATGATACACATAGTTATTAATTTTTTTGACGGCCGGGAAAATCGTTTGACAGGGACGAAAAGTACTGTTTTCATCTCAGTGATCAGGCAACTTCAAACGTACTTTTAGAATATCAGAAGTGAAAAATATTTTCTATATTGTGAATCCTATCGATTATTCTCATTTATTTAACCTTTGACGTTAATAAAGCTCTTAAGCCTAGTAATAAGTACAGAGAGTCTTTTATCTTAATAAAAGTCTCTCATGTCATATCATACAAAAATTATAATTGTAGTTTATAGATAATGCTATGAGTATACTTATTTTATGTCTAAGGACTCTTTATTGCTAATTAGTTTGCTTAATTTCTCAAAATTTTCAAGGAATCATAGAGATATTGTCTCGGAACTGGAATGTATCCAAATTGTTTAGTTGCAATTACTAGGTATACCGGCTATTACGCCGTGCCAAAGTTCTTTTTCTCTGGAATAACGACTTTATAAGCTCTCTTTTAATGTTCAGTAATTTTATTAACATGGCTATTGAAAAGTCATTGTAAACTTAGCGTTATAATACAAATTATCCGTGCAGCTCAAGTTCCTATCCGTGCAGGAACGGAGAAAGAATACAATTTCTAGCGGCCGGGCGGCCTGTCGTAAGAGGCGTCCCACAGCCAGATGATAGGGCATTTGCCCGTCTGGATGGCTACAACCCCTGCTTTAGAGTATACCTCCATAAAAACGTTGAGTTTATTCTGGCATTAGTGGCCAGGTTCCAGTCTCCCTTAAGAGAGTACCAGCGCATTTGTAGCATCTTTGGTGTTGTAAATGGCAATGGTAACAGCTTTCCATCACGTGGGCCGTCTGCCTGTCCGCTCAACTTATGCAATAAAATAAAAATATTAAAAACAAGTTGAATCCGTTAAAAAGTATATTTATTTATACTGCTAATTAACTTCTGTTTACTGTTTAAATATATGACGACTTAAAAATTATTTTAAAAACACTATTTTTGATTTTGATATTATATGGATTGAAAAACGCAATAAAATACCTACTAGAAATAACATTAGTCCAGTAAAAGAAGTCTCATTTATAAAAAGCTAGGTCCTAAACTGCAAAGGCCCAAATAAGAACTAAGATTGTTTTAAACTTTTAGCTATTTTGATGTAAAAACATGTATTAAATAATAAAACTTAAAAATACAAAAGAACAATTAATTGTATCGCCCTCTAGTTATTGAAGATTTCGGGGCGTTTCATGAACACTAATTAATATATAAACCTTTTTTCAGCGATGAGGATTAAGAAACGATTACCATGTTGATATCCCTGTACTTTCGAATGCAACAGTACTAAAATATTTTAATGATAGAATATTTTCCGCGAAAATCCACTACCAAGTTCACTGGAACTTTAGATTATTTACCAATAACCTATGGATGATTATAATGTAAATTTAGTCAATCACCTTCAAGCTTACGTTGTTAATGCAATGAAAATTGATTTATCCAGGTATATTGCTTTCGCAATACAATCTGTGTTACGTAACACAACGGCATTTGCCCCGGGTACCATGCGTCCTGTGACATGCAAATCTTGGTGATAGTATTAAATCGGATAGACAGAAGTGTGTGGACGAGCCGAAGCCAGTAAATTGATGTAACTAGCGAGGGTACGTGGTGTGCATGGTAATACTTTGTACCTACAAACGTGTGTACCACGTACTGGTCATCTCGGCTTAGTTAATTCTATTGCGAATTCCTTTGTCGCTCTAAATTCAATTTCAACAAACGGACCACCCTCGGAAGTATAAAGCGACGCGTTTACGCGTCGCTTTATACTTCAATACTATTGACTATACTCATAAATGCAGTTATATAATATGTCAACAGATGTCAATAATATCTCCTCAGAAATAAAATCTTTATCAATTTTTTAAATGTAAAGTGGAAAGAAGATCTTTGGACCAAAGAAATATAAGGAGTTGAGACATGGCTTAAAAAAGGCTTTATAATTTTCTATTACGTAATGGAAAATATCAGCCCTAATTGAAGACGAGAAAACTTAAAAATACGGTAAATTAAATAGTTATGAATTACCATAATCGACTTATGTGAATGAATTTTAACAATTAATAATATGAAAACCCTTGCAACGCACGATTACTTCATTCAAAATAACTAAACCCACTATCAATATAATAAAAATAAATCTTAAAATACTGTCATCTTTTTGCAATCTGGGCCCAAGAATATATGAAAGCGTATCCGTCTCCTTTATTTTCATGTATAATAAATCTGGCAAGTGTGGGGCAGTTCATGCACAATGAAAGGATTCATAAAAACGATAAATGTCCATTTTTTTTAAATAAAAACTGGGTTCTAACGGTTTTAAACGCGATATTTAGGTAATTTGGTTTTTATTTCGTCCATTTGTTGCCATTTGGCTACAGAACCACAAAGAAGCATTTAAAAGTACTCCATGTTTTAAAAACTACTCAACCATGTTCAAACCAATTTCCGACGAAAATATTATTAACCTTAATATTTTTTAGAATTTTTAACTTCATGCTTAACAGTTAAACGTTTCCCTAAATTAGCTTTTAGGAATCCATTATGAACCCTAAAAAGCAATCTAATTATTCGACCAATTCAAAGTTTCGAAGTCAACGCCAACTCGTCAAAGCGCTCTGAAATGCAGTCTGATTAGAACCATGAACGCACCTCCATTAAATAATTACATACACAAAATGTGTAGGCATGCGTATATACTTAATTATACGATTATAAATAGTATCAACAAAATGCAGTAACCTTCTGTTCGAATTAAAATTTCCGGTACATTTTTAAGCATGATGATATATAATAGGTTGGGGAAAAAGTCTTTTCGCATATAGTATGTATGAACTTGTAATAAGATCTCTTTGGCTATACCATTTGTATCTGGCTGGTTTTGGTATCATTAAAAAAATTTAATTTTAAAGAAGACAATTCCAAATTCAAATTAGGAAAATGTGTGATTTTCATTTTTTTTTCTTATTGTTAAAATGAGCGAATCTAATGAAGAAATTCGATACATTTTAAAATTTTACTACAAAAAGGTAAAAATGTAACACAAGCCGCGAAAAAAAATGTGATGTTTATGGACCTAATGCAGTATCTGTGAGAGTAGCGCAAATTTGGTTTAAGCGTTGTCAATCTGGAAATTTTGATATCAAAAATTCACGTCGCTCTGGTAGCCCCGTTACGGACAAAATTGATGCCATTTTTGAAAAAGTGGAGCAAGATCGGCATATTAGTAGTTACGATGTAGCTGGAGAACTGGGAATTAACCACAAAACGGTTTTGGCGCATTTGAAAAAAGCTGGGTACACAAAAAAGCTCGATATTTGGGTGCCTCATGAGCTCACTGAAAGAAACCTAATGAACCGTGTACTCATTTGTGATTCTTTATTACGACGTAATGAAACCGAACCATTTTTGAAGAAGCTGATAACTGGTGATGAAAAGTGGATCACGTACGACAAGAACGTGCGAAAAAGATCGTGGTCAAAGGCCGGTCAGGCTTCACAGACTGTGGCGACACCCGGGTTAACTCGCAACAAGGTGATGCTGTGTGTATGGTGGGATTGGAAGGGCATTATTCATTATGAGCTGTTATCGCCAGGCAGGACCATAGATTCTGAACTGTACTGCGAACAACTGATGAGATTAAAGCAAAAAGTTGTCAGAAAGCGGCCGGAATTAATCAACAGAAGGGATGTGGTTTTTTACCATGATAGCGCTAGATCTCACACATCTTTAGCCACTCAGCAAAAATTACGAGAGTTTGGCTGGGAGGTGTTAATGCATCCGCCGTATAGTCCTGACCTTGCACCTTCAGATTTTCACCTGTTTCGGTCTCTGCACAATTCCTTAGGCAGTGTCAGGTTAACATCACGAGAGGACTGCCAAAACCACTTGTCGCAGTTTTTTGATCAGAAGCCCCAAAATTTTTATAGCAATGGGATCACGTCCCTACCTACAAGATGGCAAAAAGTTATCCAACAAAATGGTACCTACATACTTTAGTCAAATGTAAATAAACTTTATAAAAAAACCTTTTGAATTTTTATATAAAACGCGAAGAAACTTTTTCCCCAACCTAATATATGAAGATGATATTATAATATGTACAATTTCGTAGTAGTAGTACCTAATCATATTACTTTGTTCGGTTGGTTATTTGTTCCGTTTGCGAAGTCTTAGGATTAATCAAACTATCGTGAAATTTGGTACTTAAATAATACATTTGCTTTCAATAACGGGTATAAACTTAAGATATTTTTTTATTTTCACAGGAAGCTGAAACCATGTTTACGTGAGCACAGACCTGCTAAATGTTCTAGTTTGGTGTAAATATGTATTTAAAATGAGAACTAGCTTGACATAAGTATTGTTTTAATTTTCATCACAGATGTAAACTCGTGGTAAAGCTGGCAAACAACAAGTAACGCTTACCATATTCTGATAAGAAAAAATTATGATCAAACATGTTGAAACATCTACATTGGTATTATCGATGTGTGAAACCCACAAATCTCCCTTGAATGAGCGTGGTGTGTACACCATCTGTTACCTTGAACTGCGGAAGTCCGAGGCCAGCTGCAGTACGTTTGTATAATGATATTATTGTTGCACTAGACTTCAACAATTTTATAGGAATTCAGGATAACATGACCGAGAGTGTATAAATAGCCCTGTATAGAGTTTCAGCTTGTCAAAGGTATTTACCCTTTCAGTGTTAAATATAGTAGACTCTGAGAAACAATAGTGAAGCAGCCAATAGCAAGGCGTAACAACTAGTTTCCCACTCCTAAGCCATTCAAGTTACCTATTGAAGACGACAACAAATAACCATCGTATTATAAGTTCAAGGGTGTGGCTTTTTTCAGCACCTATTAGCAGCTTTTGTCCCATCTGTCAATACGTCCTCTATTGTTTAATGTAACGTCAGTTATCCTCTTTTGTTTTGTGTATTCTTTGCGTGGTTTATTCCTACAAAACAGACCAAGAAGGAAATATAATAATTGATCAATGATTGAACATGATGTCACCCAGCTACATAAAAATTTAACTTAGTCTTGTTTAATTTAAATTCATCTTCCATTTATACACACAAGACTTCAAATGTGTTGTATATCTAACATAATATACCTAATAATTGGACTTCATATTTTTTATTTAAGCCAATTCTTCCGTATTATTATACTTACCTAGCATTTGTTAATTAAAATAGTAAATAAAATGTAAGTTGCCTTTTAAATTTGATAAATGTGATCAAGAAGTAAAATAACAAGACAAACTTCTCTTTAATTTGTGTAATGAAGACAATTATGAAAAATGCTAGGTATACTTAAATAAACTAAATTTTGCAAACAGTTAAAAATGAAACGTAAACAACGTTACTATATAGTAACAATCACTAATATATTTTTCTTTCTTTTCAGATTTCGAAACGTCTTGCCGCCGTTAACTCCGTGGCAAACGTATGAATTTCACTGTGCACATTTAAACACACTTTTGAAACACTATCAACCAAATTTCGTTACTTTAACAATACCATAGTGAATCACACAAAACTGCTTTTCATTCAAACTATGCGGAATCATGGCAAACAAACGGAGACTTCACCGTTAAGCGTGGACATTACGTCACTGAAGGGAACTCCACGTAAGCCAACTCACACAATCCGCAGGGTGCCTACAATGCCTTCGCGGCACGCACACAAAGGAAACATGCCCAAATGCTAATTTGCACACTGATTTCATTTCATATTCGTGTGGGTTGTGTGAGAGCTCTTCATAGTGCTTGCTCGCCTGGTATTCGATGTAACGAAGAGGTGGCACAATTGAACCAAGTATCCACTTGTCTCGGTTACGTATACGCAAATCGCACTCACACATCCTCGCACAAGCTAATTCATGACACTTGAGTAAGTACTTCGCAAATTCACAGGGTAATTAGCCGGCATACCAAAATTAATAAGCCCGCAGCCAACGTAAATCGGTGCTGATTGGTTGCAAACGCTGAAGAGGGACGAATGAATTTATCTACAAAGGGTGAGTTAGTTGGCTCGTTATACTAATGCGTTCAATTTAGCAAACAAAATTGCGAAAGAATTCTTAAAAAAGAAATGATTAACACTAAAAATGTTTATAAAACACACCAAGTTTTGGCTCTGATTTTGTTTATTTTGAATCTTGAATATGTCTGTTGTCTATAAAGTAGGCAACATGTACTTTTAAATAGTACATGAGTAGAGAAAACCTAAACTTTTTATAAAACATTCAAATAAAATTCTACTAGGTTTTCAAACGTGAATTTAAAAACATTTCTAGTGTAAAATTTATGTGTCAAAATTTAATTTAAAATTCATTACTAAACAATTAACTAAATATAACAGTATGTATGTATTTATATACACAATACAATATAGTGGTACAATTATACTAAAGTTATAGAGTATCCATTACAGAGCGTGAGTCTACTCTTATAGTCTTTATTTTGTCGAGAAAACCTACACATTCAAAATAGAAAGCCAAATAATACTGTATTATAAAGAAACATAAAATCAGTCTATTTAGTGAGACTTGAGTTGTGAAATACATAGGGAGACCGAGGAGGGTTGGGTCAATTTTTACTTTAACTAAACATATTTCAATCCAGAAACATTCTACATCTATGAGCTCTATAAGTCAATGTAGCTTAATTTATAGACTTTAAGAAAGAATCATCTAAATTATTGACAATGTTAAGGTTTCTGAGAAAATGTACAAAAACAAAAACTACTCTTCGTGTCACAACCCTCCTAATACCGAGGTAAGTTGTGACGAATATCAATGAAGTTGTGACACTTATGTACGAACGATAATCAAATGTAATATTAACATAAAAAAAGACATTAATATCCTAAATAATATAGTATGGCATCTTTCTGAGACCTGTTGTATATAAATCAGTTTAAAAAACAAGTTTAATCTGAGAAACAATTATTATAGATATATCGGAGCCCGTCTATGTGAGACCAGCCTTGAAATTCGGGGCTTTGAACCCTTTTGATTTGCTTGACAAAGGGTTCAAGGTAACAAAAGCAAAACCTATCATTTTCTGCTTCTTCTTAGTCATAAACGATACTTTTCTTATTAGTTTTCTTTCTTACTTGCTTAAACTTCTTTCCCTATGGCAGTAATTTCATACTTGGTAGGTGTGTTGGTAATCGTTTGACATCTAAATTAACTTGATATGCCTTTTTATACTTAAGATTGCAAGGAAATGTACCTAGTTGACATTGGAATAGTATGCGGCAATTCTATGAGTTTGAAATGTTAGCCTGACTACTTCAGAGGGCATAGTTCATAAATTTCAGCCTTAGTAATGTCAATCTATCATATTATCCGTCCTTCATATATTTAGCATTCTGAATCAAAGAAACGGTAATGCAGCATGCAACATCATACCATAATAAAAAGCTGTCAGAACAGCAAAGAAAAGAAGTCTGTTAATTAGGAGAGTTGTGACAAGCTGTCACAACTCGCCTAGGTGCAATAATTCGTGAACCAATCAGAATAATAATTTATAAATAAGATGCCAATCTAAAAAACCGTTACTACGCTATGAAACTTGAAAAACTAAACTATACGAGAAAAATTATCATAAATCAGTGAAAAAATCACATTGAAATTCAAGTTTTTTTTTAATTTGGCCATTTTAAATCATTCGCAGAAAAATTCCCGCGGGTTTCCCAGGATAAAAAGTAGCGCAGATTGCTAAGAATTTTCAAATTAAAATCAAAATAAGAATTTGCGATCAACAAAACCGCATCGAAATCGGCCCAGTAGTTTGACCTGAATCCCGAACAAACAGACAAGAAATCTAAAAAAATGCTAGCTTCAATGTACCGACACGGCATCTTTAGAATGTTATAATATTATAGTTAAAATGTGACAGTAAAATATGTGTATATGATTGAATAGGACACAGGAACAGGAAAACAGTCAAATTAAAATCTTGAATTATTAAAATATGACATTATATATAATATGAAGCGACAGGTTAGCTATCAAATTGAGTGTGAATCATACGTCACCGAGCAGTAATTGAATAAGGGCGAGTGTGGAGCTACACGGTGGGGGGACACCCCTGGACTCTGATCACTCGTGTGTAAGTGGACTTTACAAGGTTTGCCACGACCCACCGCACTTCGTACTTCAGAGAGCACTATTAAGTCCATATTACACTATCCATATATCAGGAGTTATTGATACAAAAAAATTGAGTAAGTTCATGTACTATGCACTTTGAAAGGGTCCGTATAGGTGACGAACGTATACTGATTTTATAATTTCGCTACGAAACTCTAAAAACCTTTTAACACAAAATCTGATGTACGGTTGCGGAGCCTAGACGCTTACCCGAAAGAAAGAGAACCAGTTATTAGTGGCTGAAAGAAAGGTTCTCCGTAAGATTTTGGGCCCAACAAGGAGAGACGATGACAGCTGGAGGGTCCGAACCAACGTCGAAATAGAAAATCTCGAGGCCGAGCCTAACACAATAGGAGAGATAAATTCTCACCACCTCCGTTGGCTCGGTCACGTGGAACGGATGGGAGAGGATCGTCTGAAGCGTGCAGAGGGCCTATTGGGACGATCGGACGGGCGACGTCCGGTCGGTCGCCACAAGACCAGTGAAGGGACAGAGTGGAGGCTGACCTGTGTGAGCTTTAAGCCCTTAACTGGCAAGAAATCGCACAGGACAGAAACAAGTGGCGTGCTCTCGTTTCGGAGGCCAAGACACATTTTGGGTCGCTGAGCTAACGGAGTTAGTTAGTTAAATATTTTCATTTAACACTACGATTCTCTTTTTCAACAAATGTTACTGATATGCGAAACAAAACTTTGTTTTACATTTATTTTCACATAATATATAGATAGGTGTGTCTACAAGATACGAAGTCTCTATAAAAGTTGAATTTAAACATTGAATTTAAAAATATAATAAAGGAGGTTTAATTCGGACCAGCAGACTCCAGAAATAAATATTTTAGAATTTTAGTCTATATATGTATCAGAGTATCATGCCAAACTACTAAACGGATTAAAAAACTCGGCCTAGAACTAGCTCTTTTCTTTTGCAAGCGGGCGGTTTCCGCAACTCGAGGACGTAGCGCCTATTTCGCGTGCGAGGGGGAATGACCCCACAAGGAGTAACCCCACTCCGTCCAGCCCAGCTCCACCAGGGATTAGACTAGTTTCTTGTCGCCGTTGAAGATTTCTAACAGGCTACCTGGGGCATCCAGATATTTCGCCCTTTATTGGGCCACCTCTCCGCATTTACGCAGGACAAAACCGGCTGTTTCCTCTGCCTTCAGGCAGGCTTTGCACCGAGGGTTATCGGTGACACCTATATTGAAGACATGTCTGTTAAAATTGCCATATCCAGTGACTGCACTAATAACTGTGTTCGGCATTAGTGACCAGGTTCCAGTCTCCCTTAAGAGAACAGCAACGCATTTGTAGCACTTTTGGTGTTGCAAATGTCCATAGGCGATGGCAACCGCTTTCCATCAAGTGGGCCGTCTGCCTGTCTGCTGATCTCCTGCAATAAAATTTAAAAAAAAACTAGTCTCTGCAGGGATCGAATGAGCCTTAGAATCCTCCTGGAGAAACGCAGATTTTATCGGAGCATTGCCAGCTTGGCTTGCCTGCATTCCTCCAAGTTGTCCCAAAATTGTTGATGTAGTTCTTTTTCCCCTTGGTATGTAGTTTCTAAACCAACTGTGTGGCAAAGGCAGGAAAGGTTCGGAACCGACTGGTTGGTTTTCGGATCCTCTCCTCGCCAGTAGGTCTACCGTATCATTGCCTCGGGCACCACTGTGTCCCTTAATCCATTGAAGGGTCAAGGTGTTGTTCTTAGCTACCGCCTCAATTATAGCCGAGTGGCATTCGTATATTAAATTTGAATAAATAACTCTGCTAATAAGAGCTTGAAGTACCAATTTGCTGTCAGATCTAGCTTATATTCCCGGTCAACAGTAACGATACTTTTTATCCCGATAAATGAAGTCACTTCCGTGGGTTAGACGTGTATAGCCAAAAAGGTGGCGCTGCTGTCGCGTTTTTTTGTTCGCCGTTGCAAATCACTACTGGCCGGTTCCTATATCTTACCACCGTTCATTTGCTTTACTATCGGTTAAAATTTGACATAAGTAATGTCAAAATTCAACCAATGTTAGGCCAAGTGAATAAATAAGTATAAATAAGTAAAATATCCGGACCGACCATAACACGTCTTTGTCATAACAACACTATCATAGTTTCGTTAGCATATGCTATAGCATAGCATATACTAACGAAAAACAAAACAGAAAAGTTATGTAACTATAAATAGTTACATAACAAATTTTATGAAACTAAGTTTTGTCTATCATAATCCTAATACTATAAAATTAATTTTGCCGTGCTTAAGTTTTTTATTTATAAATGGAATGTAAAGAAATGACTCTGATAGTTTTTTTTAAGTTTTCTACGTTTTGACGGTTTTAAGCACGGCATTTTATATGATTTTTATTTCGACATTTCAGGCACTTTTCAGTAGCCGTGATCACAGAAAACTAAGATGTCGAGTGTCGCCTACCTTCAACTTGTTAATTTAAATTTTTGTTTATGGTAAGACATATTGTCTATCACTATAAAATTTAAATAAAATGCCGCGCCGTATAACAGCATATAAATTACATAATATCAAATACAATATAAACTTAAAAATAAATTCCAATTAACGTAAAAACTTAAAACTGTTATAACCAAGTTTTAAGCATGATGCTGATATTGAAAAAGGCTAAGAGCTTTTTGCAAAGTAGGCTTTATTTTACGATCCTAACAATATAATCCCAATAAATATTGTGATAGTGTGATACCGGTCTTATTAATCACCCCATATTGAAATGTGTACTATAAAGATAAAACAATTATGTACTAGCCAGGGACAAAACAAAATGATCAGCTATTTTAAAACAGTTAATCTTTAAAGGGAACGAGTTTAGTTCTGCCAGTTTTGGATACGCGCCAAAACAAGTTTTCGAAAATATAGACCGTCCTATCTCTTATATCTATTGAAATTACATTGTAAATTTCAGGAATAGCAATGAAGTTAGTGTTTATTGTTATATTTTATTGTGTAACTGTTCATAATTAATTTTAACTACCTATTTTGTTTGCGTATGTATTATATGGAATATATTATGTTTAAGCTTTACTTTTAATTATGGATATTTTTCAAGTGGAAACTGTTTTAAGGTTGGGCCACACGGTGAGCATTCTCCTGTAATGTAACGTTACAGATCCGAGCATTACATTAGTGAAGGAGGAGAACCAAACATTACAGTGTGCAACATGTAATGTTACAGATAAGAGCATTACATCGGTGACGGAGGAGAATCATGCATACATTTTTATACAACTTTTAACACAAAGAACGATTTATAAATTTTTCGTTATAGGCGATAATATTAGGGAGATAATATTATAACGTAATGTTCAAAATCGAATCATAAATGTTACATTACAGGCTCACGCTGAGGGGATCTTAAGTCACATTGGGAACTTTTGGGAACGGGATACCATCACGTTTAGATGCAAAGTTTTCACTTCTGACGTGCCCTCTTAGGACTGATAATTTTTTTTATATAGATTTTGCCCGAGGTTTCGATCTTGTTAAAAAAGGATATGTATGTCATTAAGTGTTCATGTAATATCATCATCATCCGAGCGATACATCCCGGTTGCGATCGAAGCGTTCGTTCCGACGCCCAGGGTCCGCTATCCTAGTTGACACGCAGTTCTTGCTTGTGTCGCTCAATTACAGGCCACGCTTCACTGCCATACAAAAGGACAAGTCTAGTCAAAGATTTATAGACCTGTCCTTTTAACTTAACCGGCATTTTAGGGTCGCAAACAACACCTGTCACCTCACGCCACTTGGGCCAAGCTGCTGAGATAACGGGCCTTGACATCGTGGTCGATATCCCCGGACGCGCTACGTACAGATCCCAAGTAGTTAAACTGATCCGTGCGCTTGACGGTATCTTCGCCTATGCGCACGGATGTGGGATCTGTAGTGTTGCAGGCCAAGTAATCAGTCTTCGCCACATTTAGTGTCAGACCGCCGTTCTCCAGCAACCCCTTCCACGAATTCAGACGTCACACCAGGCGCCTCCTGTCCGCGAAGTGGTCATGTAACTGTAGTGGAACACTTACAAGCCAATAGATGGCGCTGTGCAATAATTGAAGTCACAAATGTTTCCCGAAACGTATAAAGAACATATACAAATTTTCAATAGTAACAGATGGGCCTAGGCTTGCGAGGAACCACAAAGATCTTCCTTTAAGACGGAGGAGCATGCTATCTCGCTCCTCCACCTAGTCGGGAAATCCCTCCTCATTACAATTCTTAGAAATGTCGTACTTAATATTTAATTCAAATTACTTAATGATAAATACCCGTAACGCTATCTAACGAAGATAGATCTATCTAACCATAGCCATACAAACAATTTTGCTGTCGTGTTGTGGTGCCAATAAAACGCGGTCGGAGGGCTTTCGGCTATATGCATTTATCCCTCGAGAACAGTACTTTTTTCTGGATAAAAGGACACTACATCCTATGCTATACACCTGACAACGTATATGCAAAATTTCGTAACAATCAGTTGTGTAGTTAAGACGTAAAACGTCACAAATAAATTAACACACAGTGGCATTAATAATATTAGTTTACATATTTTTATGACTGAACAATTTTGTAAATTATGAAAGGTTTTTTCTTCCTTTTAGGCTTCCGTAGCCATTTAGGCAAAAAATAAACCCTCATAATATTGTCGTGTCCCCGTTTGCCTGTCAATCTACATATTCGATATATAGTTGTAGTGAAATTGGGAAACAGTATGTTTGTTTTTATTCAACTTAGGCCCGATTTCTTACCAACCGTTCATTTGCCCTACTATCGGTTAAAATTTGACATAAGCTTCATACAAGTAATATCAAAATTCAGCCGATGGTAGGGTAAGTGAATGAATAGTAAGATATAGAAACCGGCCAATAGTCGAACTAGGACCATTTGATTCCTGGCAGGATAAATTTCATGAACGAATTTTCCATTATATTTATATATAACATATAACACAAGCGTAAAATGCTTATCTTGGAAATATAAGATTTTATATCTCTGCGATTTATTTATTTTGTTTATACTATATAGGTTAATAAACCTTAAAGCAAAAATCTAAAATAATAAAGCAAAATAATAATTTAAAACAACAAAAAAACTGTTTAGTTACAAATGTCACTTACAATAAACCGGCGCCATTGGCACGATATTCTACAATTTCGCATTACTTATTTATAGAAAGGTGTTTAACCAACCAATACAACTGTGCACGTCACTAATTCGTGATACTGCATCTGTTTTGAATAATCACTACCAATGCCGCAGGATATTTGGACAATATCCACTCAACTAAAAGTTCCACTTAGATCCACTTGCATAATATCTCCGTTCAGAAGTATCCGATTGCTGTCTATTCGTCCTTTGTGCTCACAGAAGTAGTGACATATTATATTATTGTATTTCTATTGCTTGATATCGATCAATTTTTTTAACAAGGACATAGGTCACTGAATAGCTAGTAACTGGTTTTATGGAAGGAAGCAGTAGCTTTATTTCTATAAAATTCTACTGCAAGCTAGGTGTTTACGCCTAGTCCAAGCGTTAGCACCCATACGCAATATTCGCTATATTCATAATGCGAATTAAGCCTAAAAGGACTATACCTATCTAAGCAAGAAGTATACTATAATAAGCTTGAAATAATATTGTTAATCTTTAACAGACTCTGTGGTTGAGTGGTTTAAACCCTCACCTTACCTCTAACTAACTGGAATAGTGAGTTAGAAGTAAAAACTCATAACTCACTGGAATGGTAAGAGCCTGGGTTTGATTCCTGGCATGGTAAATTTCGTAAACGTAATTTTCATTTTTTGCTATGTTGTTGGTGTCTGCTAGATACCAATAGAACTCTCCTATATACAAGAGCTATAATATTAGTTATTGCTGAGAGTTTCCTCGATCCTTTCTTAATAATATAACGGGCTTTTCCTTCGTTTTCGCGACTAGTAATAAAAAAAAAATTTAACATTACTCATTGTCACATCTTTATCTTCCCTGATCACGGCTACTAAAAAGTGGCCGAAACGTCGGAATAAAAATTAAATTAAATACCGCGCCTAAAACCATTAAAATGTAGTTTCATTAAAAATGACAGTCATTGAACTCCACACAGCAAAACGTCAAAAATGGTTAAGCTGGTAATTCTATAAGAGAAGAAACGTTTACGTGGCTCACTGTGACGAGAACATTGCCCACTTTGTCCCGATGAAACATTCATGAGTATGAAAATCCTTGTAGTTTTACCAACACACAAAGTCTGAAACATAAACTAACTTAGTACATGTACCATTCAGTATGTGTCTTGGCTTGCAATATTCGCATATAGTTAAATTATTGTAAGGATAGCATCAATAAAGTTTACTATTAGGTACAAATATCGATTTTTGATAGAAACTTACACGCTGGCTTTTACCCTAAAATAGCAATTGATAATTATGAAAGGAGGTTTACAATCTTAGCTGTCTTTTCTGCAACTACAAAAATTCATAACAATATGAAAAATGTATGTTCATTGTTCACAGCTTTGGGATTTAACCGATTATAGATATTGGGTGTCATAGGATTTCTTCTTCTTAGTCGTTTGTCGGGTCGAATTTTTTTGTATTACTCTGTCAAACAAGTACCGGGAAAAGATCAATAATACACAAAATGTTATATAGTTATTCATTCATTTTTATTTTATCACCTTCAAAGGATGCTCCTTCAGAAACGATAAACTTACGCCAACGAATAATCCAATCATCAAAACATTTTTAAACACTTTTTCCGGAATTGAGTTTAGTTCTTGTCGCGAATTCTCCTTTTTGTCTTCGACTGAATGAAAACTGGTGCCACGAAGTGGTTAATTTGAGTTTAGGAAAAAGAAAGAAGTCGGCTGGAACTAAAAACAGCACTGTATTTAATCTAAATGACCGATACAACTCAAACTCCGCACCAATATGAAAAACAGTTGTGCCAATCAAACAACAACAAAAACATAAAATAATTTGGGATCATAAATAAATCATCCATCCCCGATACCTTTTTGACAGAATGTATATCCAATCTAATCACTCCACCTTTTTGTAAATCTACATCTTAGTCTCTTGTCGTCAACACTTCCCCGGTGTCTGAACCCACTAACATATAAACCAGGAAATATGGCAAAGATCATTTCTAAAACTTATCGTACATGAAAACAAACCGGACCTCTATGATTCCAGAGAGCCAAGTCTCTGGCATTTATACTTATCCAGGAAAACACGTTGTATTAAAAATAAAAATCTCTATTTTGCTAGAATGTAGTACAAAGAATATAATAGGTACAGTAGATAATATGAAACTTAATGCATTGTAGCATTTTGGAGACGTACACAAAAACTTATAACATAATAATATTCTTATTATATCTAGCGGTCCCAACATGCATCATATAACCTACATTATACACTAGGTTTTTAAATCTTGTACTCTATTCTAGAATAATCTTCCCAAATTGGCCATATTTTATTTGGCAATATGAACAAAATTTCTTGTGCAACCTAAGCTTAGGATGCCGTCATAACGTATTATTAAAATCTTAACTGTGACAAAAAATATTTCATACGTGCGATACAAATAAATTAAACTTTCTTCCAAAAGAACTACTAACTTTATAAAGGATACTAATGTATTTAACTTTTTTCCAGGAACGATGCACGCTTGCGAACCGCTGACGCGAATTTAATTACTAACACTGCATACTCAACTCCTTCATATACAGTACAATATATAACAAGACAGTCATGGTTAAGTACTGCATAGATAATATTTACACATCTTTAAAATCTTAATTTCACATTACTAAATCTTTTATCACACCCTCTAGCATCTTACAATAAACTTTTAATAATTCTATAGCTAACAAAATAATAAACAAAAAATAACATTTTCGAAGGCCAGGACTCATTTTGGGTCTATGAGCCGCAGCAGTTAGTTAACAAAAAAATAACAATTCAACTACCATCCAATACAAGTACCTAATGATTTTTTTACTCAATTTAAAATAAAATAAATAAACTTACATTCTGTATATTTTTTTTTATAATTAGACCGAGTCTTTGCTAATCATCAGAATAAAATATTTCAACACCATAACGACGTTTCTTCAAAGATAGATACACTTATTTACCCCAATATTGCTAAATTATAACATATAAGAATTCTAGCAGGAAAGCTTCGTGGCTTTGAGTTAGTATTAATAGGGGAGCCCAAGATGCTAAATGTGGAGTTACTCGAGCGTCGCGGGGACCTTTTGGATTGTGAAGATTAGATGCTAAAAAGAAAAAATGGTTATATGATGTATGCCCTTTCACTGGTTGGGCGTGTACAGATTTTCAAAAATGTAAAAAAAGAGTCGCACAGAAATACTCATCAAGCGCGTCAGATATTAATAATGTATGTGCCCCATGTGTTTCTGATAACGGATAAATATTAATCTGCCGGTTTGCATGGTGGGGGTGGCCGTACGAAGGGGTCGAAAATAGGAAAAAAATATTCGAAATCGTCAGATATTCAAAAGGGATGTTAAGTAAACCCTAAAGGAACTCTTATTCAAAAGACTGACGATTTAGACGCGACCAAAAATCATGGCCGGTGAAGAAATTTCCATAATCTGACGGTTTGAAAAATATATTTCAATTTTTTTTTAATTACTGAATGTTACAAATACAATTAGCAGAAATAATATAATATGTATATCTAGAAGGAAATGTTGTAATATTTTTTTTTTTTTTTTTAAATTTTCATCATCATCAATGAAATCATCTTCATAATAGAAGTCCGGTTCGATATGGTCGTTTTCATCTACATCTTGCGTATCTGCAACAAGAAATGGTTATGATACTTAACAATCTTTTATTTATTTCATGATATTACAGTATTGAAAAAATAACATACCTAAATCTGGAGCATCTTCTAAAATATCAGGTGCTATGACAACATCTTCATGCACTTCTGGTAGTTGATTACTAACGAACCAAGTCATCTCCAGTTTTCCATCCACATTTGTTATGGAAATACATAGTTCTCAGCAGCTGCACGCACCACACTTTATTGATGATTTTAACTACTTTGGCTTGTGGAAATCGGCAGATTATATTATTCCCGCGATCCTTGAATGATTTCCTTCAAAATAAAAAAAAGTTGACCGCGCCCGAGAATGTCCAGGTGATTTTTTTTTTGCAACTTTGTGACTCTTCTATTTCCTTATATCACGCGCAAACTGTCAGATTATTTATATGTAGACTTTTCTGCATGTAATTAACTCACCTTGTCTTACTTAATCTGACGCGCTTGAGTTTTTTTAACAGTCGATTTTTTTACTAATCTGGTCGGCTGCCTTAAACGCAGCACCCTATATGAAGGGTTCATATATGGTGGAGATACATAATAGGGTGCACGGTTTCTCCCCTTATGTTATTCTGCCACGCTCGAGTAAATCCCAGAATCCCCGCTTCGCCTCCCCTACTACATGGAATGATGAAATTTCAGTAACCGACTCATTGGGGCTTCTGAAAGAATATCCTTATCATCCTGCTCTCCTTGACTGACTGACATGAATCGAAGTTCATAAGAGCTAAATCTTGACTAAACCTAACTTCAAATCCAGCTGTAACAATATTATAGAAGTAAAACAGGGAATAATCGCAACTATAGTACCATCTTTCAGTATTCAGGTCTTATACTTATATCTATATTGCAAGAACGGATCATATTCGTGCAGGAACGGAGGAAGAATACCATTTCCTGTGGCCGGGCGCCTTGTTGTAAGAAGACATCCACCAGCGAAATCCACAGCCAGATGGTAGAGCGTTTGCTCGTTTGGATGACACCCACCCTGGTCTAAAATGTGCCACCATTGCGATCTTAAGTTGTGTTCCGGCATCAGTGACTATGTGCCAGTTCCTGCTTAGAGGCCGACAGCATAATGGTAGCACTTTTGGTGTTGTAAAT
Source organism: Dendrolimus houi (assembly GCA_039645545.1). Taxonomy (NCBI): domain Eukaryota; kingdom Metazoa; phylum Arthropoda; class Insecta; order Lepidoptera; family Lasiocampidae; genus Dendrolimus; species Dendrolimus houi. Next base: position 14,035,050 of record CM077125.1, on the reverse strand, counting down.
GTACACAAACGACGATAACCACTTTCCATCAGTTTGTAACACTGTACCTACTCCAAAATAAAAAATTGCCTCTTGCTTTTGACAGAATTATGAGCGTCCATACATATAGTACAATAAATTTGTAATTGGCCCATTTTATCAGTGCTATTGTGAGGCGCTATACTCAGTTTCTTTCAACCAGGATCAGAATTCTTATCTTACTACTAAACAATAACTTTGTGTTTCTTTCTCCATTTCTTGCAATAATGATTTAATGCAAGGGGAAAATATTCTATGCCCAATGCCCCATTTGCCTGAGTTCAAAGAGTACAGTAAAGTTGTGCTCGAAACAATTGTTGGATAGCCACAAACAAGAAAATAAAACCCAGTATGCCTAAAATCACCTGACTCAGGGGTCCCAGGATCGCGGAATAGTAGCGAGAGGAGGTATCGTGGCAATATACAAACCGGGGCTTATCGTTGACTATATTCCTTAAACTGTTAAGTGAAAAATCGTCGGTTAATGTCACAGTAAACAATTTAGAACAAATCATCCATGTATAAATATTGATCTCAGAAGTGCTTTTGTCTTTCAACACATATCAAAAATATTAGCCCGTGATAAAAATTGAGTCGATGTAACCTACTGCCACCTTTATGTAATTTATAAAATATAAATGTATCTATAGAATGCATTAAATCGGTCACTCATAGCATAACTTGTTGTATGAACGTTACTTTTCGCCACACGAATTAGGGATTTACATACATAGAATAGGTACCGGTTTTAGCAATCCGGTTTTACGGGAAGCCTCTTCGCGGAAGTGCGGTAGGCAAGTATAATGAACCGATTTTAATATATTCATTTACATTGCTTACAAGTCGTAGTGTGAGAAATTATTGTAATGTAGGTTCCCAACATTAAAACAAAAACCTTAATAAGCTCTCACCTATTTTACCTTAGGATCCAAGAAATGCGAGGTCAAAAAAACTTTTCACTCTTTTTGTAGATTTTTGACGTAACGCTTTGATTTATTATAGAATCTTTAGCTTAGTAGTATTTTATTAGCCTCATGGTATTTTTTTCAACATATTTGTAGGCTTCAGTCCTAAATTATACAATTATACCTACATTTCTTAAAACATTTACTAACCCTAATTCGATTGACCCTGAGATTAACAACTGAAGGTTGTTGTGGCAGCATACTCTAGACCAGGGGTGGTAGCCATCGAGATGGGCAAATACGCTACCACTTGACTTTGGGTTATTTTGTCGCCTCTTACGACCGGCTGCTCCCAACGCAAGAAATTGTATTCTTTCTCTGTTTCTGCACAGATAAAAATATGCCTGCGACTTCGTCAACATCGGACAAGTAACGAAGATTACTTATTATTATTATTATAGTTATTTTTCCAGAATTTTAAATCAAGGGGTATTTTCAGCAGGGCAACGGATTTAACCATTTGAAAAGAACGTAAATTATTGTTTTAGTAAAAGTTGCATCTAAATACTAACCACTTTAAACCACTCCCGGGAAAATTCGAGCGGACTTCCCAGGACACAAAGTATCGCAGCATTTAAAAAAGAATGTAAACTATCGTTTTAATGACAACTCTGTCGGAATAAGCTAATTTTTATGCACCCGAACAACTTCGAACTGCTCCCGAGAAAATTCCCGGGTTAAAAAATTTCACACATTTTATTCCATAAAATTTGCTGTCGATCAGTGAAAAAATTGTATAAGAAAATTATTATTTTTTAGTCTAGCCACTTTTCAATTTTCAGAAAATTTCCCGCGGGATTTTAAACTACAATTTTAAGATTTAAGTTTAAAATTTTTTGAAACTGATTTTAAAAATCTAAACTTGAGTTGTGTTGCACAAGAATTATATGGAAGAAGAATACTAGAAATTAAATTTAATACTCTATAAATTAAAAAACATTCTGAAAAAGATCTTTAATCCTGTATTTCTACTGTTAACTAAAGTAAAAATAAAAACACCACTAAAACTCAAAAAAATGCTTTGTTGTTTAGAACATAATTTTTTACGCCAAATCAGTCACTATATAATTGAAAGTTTTAATATCATTTTTAACTTCGTATTTAAACGGAATATCTATACACATAATAAGACTGTAGAGGTATAATTTCTGTACAATGAAAAAAAAAATGCTAAAAACCGAGTCAGGGGGATGTAAGAAGTGAAATAGAACTAATTTAGATATTTTTAAATTTTTTTGTTTCTCTGTTTGTCTGTCTGTTTGTACCGGCTAATCTCCGAAACGACTGGACCAATTTAAATAAAATTTTGTATGGTGGTAGCTTATATCCCTGGTCAATATATAGGATACTTTTGATCCCGAAAAGTCAAAGAGTTCCCGTGGGATAGTTAAAAAACCGCACCACTCGGACGAAGTCGCGGGCATCAGCTAGTTAGATCTAAGATGTTACGTACTTTAAGCTGAATTTGGTGGTGAATATTTAAAGAAGAAACTGGAATTAAACATCAAAACACCACATTAAAGTACTAGGAGTGACATTCCTTCAATGACAAAAGCAACGATGATTATATTATACACATAGTCTCTACTTCGCATACTGAACCATAATCTCAAAAGTCGTTTCACCTTAATATCAACAGTTAACTATCAAGTCCCCTTAACTGAATCTATAAAAATTTCGAAGACGCCGCAATAACAACCTTTTTTAACTAAATATTAATATAGGCAAAACAGAAATAGAGTTCTATTGGTTTCAAACATAGATGTCTGAATCAATAAAAAGCACTGGTCAAAAAATGCTAAATGGTCTTGATAGTGAACCGTCGATATATTTAGGTTAAGTTACGCAAAATAAATACTTACACTTAATAATCACTAAAATAAATAACAACACTAACACAATACAAAAAGAATACAATCACAACTTCACAGCACACACTGCTATGCGAACTGCAATAAACTTAATTTGTCGGGTCCAAGAAGACATGAAGATGGATGCAAGGACGTCGCGAATATCACACGGTGGTATATCGCACTTACTATGCAGTATCTGCTTCTGCGAATGCCTCTGTTTTCACAAATCGACGGCTTGGTAAGTAAAATGTTTTCTCTTAGGAAATTTTTAGAACCCATTGACTCTGCTCCTTGACATTGCCGAAATCAATGCTAAAGGCGTTGCACCCTTTAAACAAAAAAAAGGAAGAATTTTACTTCGTTTTAAGTAATCCTTATCATCTACTAACATATCATGAAACGTAATAAGTCTAACTTTCCGTTACATTCAAAAGGAGGCATAATGTTCTAAGAATGAGCAAAGTATGGTTCTAAAAATATACACTTAAGGTTTTAGATGTTTTATTAAAATAATTTTAAGTTCCAAAGACCGACCGCACTCAAAGTGCTTAGAGAGCCGAGCCTAACTTAAATAGTTTAATTTAAATAGTTATTAAAAGTTGTTGTAAAATTTATAGTAGAGAAAAGAAAATTTAATTTTTATTACATTTAGTCAATAAAAGTAATAGAAGAATCATTGATATTTTTGTAACTTTAACTTATTTTAAGTAATATTCATAACTTATTCTCCAACTGTTGTAACTAATTCAAAATATAATAAATTCAATTGTTAGATATCTATTATTGTTAGCTGATTCGAGGACTGGCTTTAAGTGCGGCGGCATAACGATGCAAAGAGTTACAAATTCTTTGCTGATGTTTAAATGTGCGTAAATTGGCGGCGACTAACATGCCTGTAACATAAATAAATGTATTTTAGACTAGGTTATACAATGATTTATCTCATTATACGTTAATATTTAGAAACGAGATGCGAATATCCCATTAAAATAATTGGGCTGAGAACTCAGAACTTTAAAGGTCACCACTAGCAATTATAAAGACTAACTTCAATATTCAAAGTAGCGGACTGGACTGGGCTACGTTCTAATGATGTCCTTCAGAGTAGTTTGATTGGCTGCGTTAGAAAAAAGGTGTCGCGTCGCACCGTCGCGCGTCGTGCTGCGCCGCCGGCCTGATGAACGCAAGTCGTTGTTATTTGCCGCATAATTTACATAGAAATAGATCAACGTCCCGCGGGCCATGCACCCGTTGAATTTCTATTGTTTAGATTGGAAAACTAAGTGCACCGTTGATCGACTTTCCTCTCACGTCATTATTATATTGCAGGTGCCCTGACTTAATACTAATATGTCCATTATTTATCGTTACAAATATATACTTCTATGTAGTGCGCTGTATGTGTAGTCACACTGAACTACAGAATCCGCTGTAGTTTATATGTCCATTGTATAGAGAATGCCAAAGACTGACCTAATTTTGTTCGGCCACATATCACAGAATCCCTCAAGTTATTCTACATGGGGAAATAATGTTTAGGTCTCGGTAAAAGGATTATTACCCTCCAGGAATGCTAAATTGACATCGTGACAGATATAATACGTTCCAATGATTTCATAATTTCATGCGAAATTAAAAAGAACAAAAAATAGAGTGGACCTTGAGTTCCTAAGATTTACAATGATGGTGAATGATGGTGTTTGTCTCATTAACTATGAATTTTTATCCTTTAATATCATGGGGTTTTTTTTGGAAAATATAATATATTGGCTCTAAAACACTTATGCAAAATGAAATACCTAAAGAAAATAAAACTGAATATCCAACGCTAAAAGCTGATAGAAATGGTGATAGCTCAAACATACCCGTAAATGTTAAAGGTAAACCAGCACCGATCAGCGCAGCAGAACAGGTGGAATGTTTCTAGTGATATACACTAGAATATTCATCTACAGGAGTTGTTTAATTTAATCCGAGTTTCCCATTACGAGAGGAATGGCGATGGTAAAGCGTAGAGGTCGAAGGGGCTGAGAACGAATCGATTACCTAATGGCGCTGTGTGGCCACCCGGCCCCGTGGAGATTGACTCATTTGCACTGCATTACATTACCGAGTGACACGGACAGCCACTCTCATCATAGCGGTAATGAACAGATTGTTGTTCACAACAGCCAAGCGCAAAATTCCATTTCAATTGCTGGATGCTTTACTACTTTAGCTATTAATTACGTCTGTGCCGAACATCATTGAGTAGGTACAAATAAATATTTGTATATATTGAGATTTTTTTGCTCACATTAGCCCCACTACTCAGAGATCGAAAGACCGTTAACTATATGGGTGAATTTTTCTAGAGGGCCTTCAGTGAAAAATCCTAAACTATAAGAAATAGCGAAAAATACTCTAAGGAGTCTCGGAGCGATTAAAATGAAAACTAAAACTAGCATTAGATTTTTTAAAACAACATTTACCCTAGTCAGAAATCGAATTGCATGACGGTGGGGAAAAAACATACTGTTATGTTATTACGCCAACCTATGTTGTAACTTGTAAGGTTCAATTTATGATAAGTAAAGCCAAACGGAAAATAGTGGTTGACTTTTAACAAATTTTCTATAATTTCCCCTAAATTAATAATTATACATTAAATTGCGGCGGTCATATGCCTGCATTTACAGAAAAGAACGACATTTTGTAAAAAGAACTATATCTCGGTAATTAATCAAATTAATCATAACTATAAATGACATGACTTTGTACAAGACATTGATAGATTAAAAAATGAATATAAATTTATATGTGTAGGCATTCTATCAACTCATTTAAAAATATGTGCGAAAAAAACTATAATGCCCAACAAAACACTCCAACGCTCCTGCCTTTCCTATAGGCTTTCAAGGTCTTAGGAGTTCAAGCATCGCCAACGCCGCGACAAAAAGGAAACAGGTGCAAATGAGATTCTAACCCGGTACTTTCAATGTTACGAATGCACTCAGTCATACCGCTAATCCAAGCGATTATTGACTGTACTTTTACATATTTTATTTCGACACTCCCTATGCAAAACTATCAGCAAAAATGTTTACAAAATTCTGATTAAAAATAAAATATAAATCAACCGTAAAATCAATGAAAATATTATTAGTATATTCATAGTTCAGTTACACATTATAATATAGTGTTCTGTCCCTAAATTTTATTTTTCGTAATTGCACATTACTGTCGTATGTACACTCGTGGGATTAAAATGTTCGTCACCTTAAAGTCGACTTTTGCTTGCACGAGTACAAGAAACAGTACTGTCAAAATTTTAATAAATGTTGCGTTTATAAAATACTAGATGCATGCTTCTTGTTTAAAGAGGTTACCTCACAGGTTACATTGTATTAAATTTTTATGTTAGTGCTATTTGCCCCGAAAGATTCACTTCATTTTATATCACAAACTATCCCATCCCCGGATAAAAAGTATTTATGCCGCGTTACTTGCGACTTAGTGTGAAGGAGCTCTAAGAAGTAGCTAATCGGGCACACCTTCTGTAGCTTAAAGGAATTCATGGAATGTAAAGATTGATGAGATATATGTAAATCGTAATATATGTAGATTTTCAAATAATACAATACATATTTACGAATATTTAAATTTACAATCATTATTTGACTGTGAGTAATAGCCGGTTCTTATACCTTTTATTCATTCCCTTGCCTTACTATCGATTGAATTTTGACATTACTTTTATGGAACTTGTGTAAAATTTTAACTGATAGTAAGGGAAATAAACAGTCGGTAAGATATAGAAACCGGCCATCAGTCAATAGGTTTTCTCTTATCTCTTGATACGAGATCTCTTTGCTGATTCTAGAATCAGTAGAGACCTTTGCTCAACCTTCTTAGTATAGTGACTGGCTCAGATCTCGTATCAAATATCTCCAACAGCCAAACATGGCTGTCACGTCTTGTGTAACACAATCGAATCAAGGACCCAATCCAACTATCCTACCACTTGAGACACTAGGTAAATGGCAAATAGGTAATATAACACAACGGGTGAAAGTAATATTATTATGAACTAGCTGCTGTACCTACACATCACTTTATTCGTGCTGTGCCCTTTACAGGTACTATAGGTATTATATTCTTTATTTTCTAAATTATTAGTTTCATATCAAGTACCTGCCTATAATAAGTATTTCTTTATTTATTTATGTGCAGTAGTTTTTTGCGTTTCTACCAGTACACTAGTAGAAACGCAAAAAGTCTCGAAGTTAATTTTATATGTACTCGAAAATGTATAAAAAATCTTGTTTCACTCTTCAATATTTTCATTAAAATCCGTTTAGCCTTTTCGAAGCTTATTCGAGACAAACATTCAGACCGACACACAGACAGAATTCTAAGAGCAGTTGTTTAAATTTTTAATTCAAATTTTGGGATTTACTTTTAAATCGCAATGAGACCTGCTCACTGAAAAAAAGACACCTATCCAAAAGGAGAGACTAGAAATTAATAATCGTTTTGTAAATCCCTGGTTCTAATTACCTACAATCGTAGGTAATTAGAAGTGCTCATAATAGGTATTATTGTAAAATATTGCGCTCAATAATCTAATAACCTACACGATGGTATTGAACAAAGCTTAGCTTGAACTACTTGGTTGTTTATATTAAATATCTTAAGCCCGTAAAAGTTCGGAAATAATTCAAAGTATGGTACCTACACTCAGAAGCATAAAAAGTAGCTTTGTTTAAAATTCCAGCATCATGCACATTGTAAATAATAAGTCAATTGTATCCGATAAATTCAACATCAAACAACGTCATGCTCAACCCATTATAATATTAAGCAGATGTTGGCAATCGAATGACATAAATGTCTAGACAAACCTAGCACACCAACACGCAGTGTCCTAATTGATATCATCGCCCAGAAGGCCAAATTTGCTGATTTATTGTAAGTTCAACGACTCGTCCCACTCATGTTAGGACGCATTTCGCTGTATTTATCTAGGCTCCCGAATTGTATATAATACCTGAATACTTCTGTGTTACAGGCACAAATGTTTTCTTGCACACTTTAGGAGTTTAGAATAAACTGCCAGCCGAGGTTTTCTAACAAAATGAAAGGAAAATTAATGTATTTATTTCAAAACTAAATCATACAGATTACTTATTGAAAATCATGAGGCTACCACCGCTTCCAAAGCAATTTTAGTTACTGTTAAAAAAGAACAATCGGCGCTACAAACTCCCGGCAACATAATAATATTTTTACGTCATAATCTATTATATTATAAAATTCTAAGCATGACGTGTCTGTTCATTGAAGCCATTATAAAAAAACAACTGGAATCTATCTATCTATCTTTATATATAAAATTCTTCTGTGCGTGTGTATTTGACTGAACTCCTCTTAAACGGCTGGACCGATTTCGATGAAATTTTTTGTTTCAGGTGGATTATAGAATGGTTTCGATTCACAATTGGACCCGGTCAATGGCACTGCGATCGGGTTCTTAATTTTATTTCTTTAGGACAGGACACCGTCTGCCGGGACAGCTAGTCTATAGGTACTATAATAAATCTATAAATGGTTCGAGTTAGTACATTGCGTTTAAAAATATGAAAAAAATCACGGGGGATAATTTGAACAAGGAAGTTACGAAAATTCGTTTTTTAAAAATTTTATCTATCTATCTGTCTGTTAGAGCATCACATAAAAACTAGTGAACGGATTTAAATGAAGTTTGAAACGGAGCTAACTTATTCACGGAGTGTAACTTAGAATACTATTTATCCCGATAAATGACGTCGTTTCCGAGGGATAGACGAAAATAGCAAAAAAGATGGTGCTGCGATCGCATCTATTTCGGAAACTACTAAACGCTAATAAATAAAACTCAACATAGTGCTGGCTTATATATAACCCCAGTTAACATTTAGGTTACTTTTTAACCCGATAAATGAAGTTGTTTCCTTAAAATGGACGGACTAACAAGATAGATGGCACCGTAATCGCGATGTAGACAACCATCGCTGCAATTCAATAACAAATACGTTCTCATGTTGCTCACATGTCATTCATTATGTATTAGGCACTTCAAATTAGGTTGGCAGCGACTTTTTTTTATGTTTTGCTGTGCAGTTGTCTACACTAAATTGACTTAGTTTCTTTGTAATTGTAGTGAATTGAACAAAAAACTAAAGTATTGAAGATTTACATATATACATCACGTATTTTTTTTTATTTACGTAACATAGAGCTACTACCTAGTACACTATATAAACGATGGAGAACACAAGCAATTTTTATTTTATTTCTTCTCTGTTAGTTGTTTTGTCTGTTTCTTTAGGATTCACGTAAAACTATTGGACCGATTTCGATGCGGTTTTCGGTGATCGACAGCAAATTCTTAGACTTTAAATCTGTGTTACTTTTTATCTGAGAATCCCGCGGGATTTTTTTGATAATGATTTAAAATGGCCAGATTAAAAAAATATATCGAATTCCAAAGTGATTTTTTTCACTGATCGATAGGAAATTTTATGTAATAAAATGTGTGATATTTTTATCTCGAGAAACCCGCGGAAATTTTTCTAGGAGCGGGTTTTAGTTGTTCGATTGCATAAAAATTAGCTTATTCCGACACAGTTTTCACTAAAACCATAGTTTACATTCCTTTTTCAATACTGGGATACTTTTTGTCCCGAGAATCCCACGGGAATTTCAAGTCAAGCGTGGACGAAGTCGCGGGCATATCCTAGTTATGCATACAACAGGGCTACCATATGGATTTTTTTTTAATAAAGGTGTCATAATTTTTTTGCAAGACCGAGGCAGCACATTAATAGTAAACGATGTTGCAAATGTCCATAGGCGACGGCTACCACTTTCCATGAGATAGATCATCAGCTTGTTTGCTATAAGTACTCCAGCTATAAAAAAATGCTTTTAGTATTCCGCAGGGCCGTTATCACTTGAGGACAATTTTGCTGTGCCACGAAGTTTTTATCAACAGGTAAACATATATGTTTCTACACATTAATAAAGTTATTATTATTGGAAAGAAGTTCCTTATCGCACGTTACTCGGCGGATAGGAACTAGACGAAAAAAAGTGGGTTAAATGAAATGCAAAATGCTGACCGCTGTATGTTATTATACAATTTCAAACGTTGATACAATGAACTAAATACAATTCTTCTAGTCCACGATGGTGAGTATGCTTTACTACATAGTATGTAATTCATGAACGATATACTATTAGGGACCGGTTCCCCACACTGTACTAAAGAAACGTTTCATGTTACCAAATGTTAATCCGTCTCTTAGTTCATTCGATCAGCGATCCAACAATCTTGTGTAGTTTGAATGCTAACAAAGAAGATCAAAAAGTCTTGATGACCGAACGATAGGTATGTATGAATTTTCCTATCACAACGCCATCTACTTGAAGAAGGATATCCCTGTAATCACTTCTAAAGTTTTAAACCGTTAGGTATTTAAAAATCAGTACAAAATATAACACGTGACGCCGAGGCCGAGACGTCTATTTGTATTTTGAATTAGTTTTTTAGTAATCTTATCTCTTAGAAATAGAGTCGAAATTACAATAACAAATGTACAATATACCTACCGAAGTTTGAATAATCAAGAGATCTACAGACAGATTAGTCCAGGATCCACCGTCCATTTTTGCTATTGATTAATATCAAGCTAATTTTTCGTGAGTAGCTTCATTTTGATAAGACGACCAACTTTTTCTCTTACAAACATTTTTTATTGTGGTAGTTAACGGGGGTAGCAGGGATAAAATATGTCGATTTGATGATTCTCAAAAATGTATTACTAACTGGGTTTTTTTTGTTAAATCTCAAGGTAATTATCTTAATTATGCGAGAATAATTGTCCTAAAAATGTATGGTTTGATCAAAGAGTCCCCTCCTTCCAACATGTATCGATAACGAGGTCATCAAAAATGAGAACAAACAAACTATTTTTTGTTGCTTAGTTCATATTTATACAATTTAACAGCCACATTATCCTACATATTGCGTGGTACGTTATCCCGGTCCCACGCTCAAAAGTTGTTAATACCACAAGACATTTTTCAAATTACTTTTATGCATTTCTTATAATAGGTTAGTGTGTTTTCGGTTCAAATAAAACAATGTCCTACAAAAAAATAGATATGTATCACTAGTCGACAAGAATTGTCATTTTTTCGTTTTCCTGTTATGTTATAACATAAAGCTAAAACATCTTTTTTCGAAATTTAAATTACTTTATTTTCTAGTAAACTGGCTACATACATTTGTGTTTTTACATATCAATAATAATATAAAAAGACAAAACATATAAAGTATATAAATAACATTAATTGTTATGCGTTTATTTAAGCTTAAATACATTAACAATAGTTTAAAGATCAAAATAAATAAAAAAACCAAATAAATTGATACATTTAAAGAATTAAGATAAATAGATAGCACTTTAATGTACACCATTACAGAAGAAAACTTACGAACTAGTATTATTCTAATTGTGTACAAAGGGCGGTCTTATCGCTAAAAAGCGATCTCTTCCAGATAACCCGTGGCTGATTGATATTTCTGATTGGGAGTGGCGATGGTGTTATTCATAATTATTGTACGATTAGTTAAATTTTAATAATAAATATATAACTATACTATATATACTTTTATCCATGCAGGAACGGAGAAAGAATACAATTTTCAGCGAACGGACGGCTTGTCGTAAGAGGCGACTAAACAACCAACAGCCAGGTGGTAGGGTATTTTCTCTACTGGATGGCGACCACCCCTGGTCTAGAGTATGCCGCCATAACAACCCTGTGTTGTGTTCCGGCATTAGTGACCAGGTTCCAATCTCCTTTAAGAGAGCAGTAGCGCATTTGTAGCACCTTTGGTGTTGCAAATGTCCATAGGCGACGGTAACCACTTTCCATCAAGTGGGCCGTCTGCCTGTCTGCTGAGCACCTGCAATAAAAAAAATTATATATACATAAGTTATACACATATACAAGATATAATGATAAAATGCAGCTATTTAAACATAATAAACATATAGCTATATGCAATATAATACTAATTATATAAAATTACATATCTTTATATTATCCGTTGTATATTACCCATAACACAAGCGTAACTTGCTTAATTTGGGGATATACAGTGTGTGTGTTTGTCTGCCGATTTTTTTTTATTTTTTTTATTATATTACAGATAGTGTTTACTGACCATGTTCTTAAATATTATTAGATATTTTGCTTGTCTGACAGCAACAGGCAATGTGGAATACATTGCCTGTTGGATGTTGGAAAGTTGGACAACCTTAACCGTGAAAGAATTATTGAAAAACGTTGTATTATGAATAGTAGTAATAAGTTTGTTGACTGGAAGGGGGTAAATTGTAAGAGCAAGATATAAATTTGAAGCGTTCTTTAAGGTACTTTGGACTACTTCAAAGTACTTTAAAGAACGTTAGGATGAATAAAATACTATAAAGCAATGAAAGAATGTATGTATTCCGGCGAAAACGAATTGACAACCACTTGGGTTTTTTTTACGAAATTCAGAAACGTAGTCATACTTGGGTAACCCAAATATGAACCTTATAGAAAAGTTTTGGAGGCGCCCAAGTTTATAAAGTTGCTCTCGAGCTAAATCTAGATACCTGACGCCGGCATAATCAAGTATGGGTAAAAGTAGCGACTCTGCAAGCTTAATTTTGGTGGCGATGGGCAGGAAGTTTTACAGCCTCCAGGGTGATTTGCAGGAGACAAACAACCGCCGACTCAACTCCGCTATATGGGGTCGCCAGGACAGCTTACTATCAAATATAACTCCAAGGTCTTTGACGTTATCACTGATAGGGATAGGCTTCCCATCAAAAAGAAAACTTGGTATACAGGTCCAGTCAAATTTACACAATATCCGCGAGCTACCGCTGATTATTAATTACTTGAGTTTTCTCAGGATTCACAAGAAGTCCATTCGACTTACTCGAGTAAGTAGTTCGAGTTTATTGCTGCGACTGCTTGATTTAGTGTGGCAACCGGTGACTGCGTGTAAATTTGCAGATCGTCTACATAGAGGAGATAGGATGGAGTGAGTTCATTCGAAATTGAGTTTATAAAAACAGTGAATAATAAAGGAGATAATACCCGACCTGTCGAACACTGGCAGAGAGATCACACCCCGACGAATAGTCATCATCAACTCGAATGCGCTGCCAGCGTTCATACAGGTAAATATGAAACCAGTCGATTACTTCAAGAGATATGTTAATAGAGCATACGATACCAAGTAACACTTCAAAGTTAACATTATTAAAAGCACTGCTGAAATCGAGAAGCGATAGCACAGTTAGTAAGCCATTGTCCATGCTATGCCAGATATCATCTATAATGTTAATGAGGGATGTGGTAGTGCTGTGGCCAGGACGAAAACAAGACTGGAAAGAATTCAAAAGTAAAACACTTAGCTGCTAATGAACTAAGCGTTCGAGGACTTTGGAAAGTAAAGGTAGTATGGAAATAAGACGAAATTGAGAAAAGGAAGCTGGATTGGGTTTCTTTGGAAGAGGAGTAACCTGGGCTTCCTTCCAGGTAGCTGAGAATACACAAGTGGTTATGGATGTATTAAGGATATGGGTAAAGATAACATTAATGACATCCAGTATGGGTAGGATCATGTTGCGACTAATACTATCACTGCTGACAGCATTTGATGTGATGGATTTCATAGCTTTCTTAACATTACTGTCAGTAAATCGACTAAAAAAACGCAGAATGCTTGGGTGTTGGCTTGGAGGAGAGTCTTTTCAAAGACTTTTCATACTTTGTCGCTACATCAAAGTCCGAAGTGGTTGAAAAATTCTGATTTAAATCATCGATATTGAATTTTTGACTGACTGGGTTTTCCGTTTGTTTGCTAATTCTCAAAGAGCGTAGAAACTTCGATACTTTAGTTGGGTTATCATATTAAAGCCACGGTGCAGGTAAATGTTTAACCTTGATACGGCGTAAAGGTGCATAAATATCATGCACCTTTACGGTGCATGATATTTATGTCCTAATGGTCTGGGCGTCTGAGACCGGCCCCAGAGTTAGTCTGTTGTTTATCACCCATAACACAAGCGTAGTGTCCTTAATTTGGGGATATATTATATATCTTTTCGAGGGTCGTCACGAATCGTCTCGCCAGAAGACTTGACGAGTTCCAACCACCGGAGCAGGCTAGGTTTCGAAAAGGCTACAGCACCGTAGACCACATCCATACTATTCGGCAGATTATACAAAAGACCGAAGAGTATAATCAGTCGCTGTGTATGGTATTTGTGGACTACGAGAAAGCCTTCGACTCCATCGAAACTTGGGCTGTTCTGGAGTCTTTGCAAAAATGCCGTATTGATTGGCGATACATTGAGGTGCTGAGATGCCTGTATGACACCGCAATAGTGACCGTCCAGATCCAGGACCGGAGGGCGAAGCCTATACCCCTACATCGCGGGGTAAGACAGGGGGATGTGATTTCCCCGAAACTGTTCACCAACGCGATGGAGGATGTCTTCAAAACTCTGGTCTGGGCTGGACGGGGCATCAACATCAACGGCGAGCGCATCTCTCACCTCCGTTTCGCCGACGATATCGTTGTCTTTGCAGAGACTTTGGAGGAACTTGCCGTAATGCTGGGCAGCTTAAATGAATCTTCCCGACGAGTCGGTCTCGGCATGAATTTGAACAAGACAAAAGTCATGTTCAATGAATACGTCATTCCAAGATCGGTAAACGTCGATGGCATCCCTCTGGAGGTTGTGCAGGAATATGTCTACCTTGGACAGAAAATACAGGTAGGCAGGCACAACTTCGAGGGGGAAGCCAATAGGAGGATTCAGTTGGGCTGGGAAGCATTCGGTAAGCTTCGTCAAGTCTTATCGTCGACCATTCCGCAATGCTTGAAGACAAAAATCTTCGAGCAGTGCGTCCTCCCTGTCCTGACCTACGGAGCTGAGACATGGACACTGACGGCAGGATTGATCCACAAGTTCCAAGTCGCTCAACGGGCTATGGAGCGAGCTATGTTGGGTGTTTCTCTTATGGATAAAATTAGAAATGAAGATATCCGTAAGAGAACCAAGGTAAACGACACAGCTCGCAAAATTAGCAAGTTGAAGTGGCAGTGGGCCGGTCACGTCTGCCGCAGGACCGATGGCCGATGGAGCAGACGAGTCCTGGAGTGGAGACCGCGTCTCGGTAAACGTAGTGTCGGACGCCCTCCATCCCGATGGACCGTGCAAGGTCGCCGGTAGGCGCTTGATGAGGAAACCAGAGAACAGGGATGAGTGACGCCGTCTTGGAGAGGCCTATGTCCAGCAGTGGACTGCAAATGGCTGACGATAATGATGATGATGATGATTATATACGTGTTTGTCTGCCGATATAAAAAAAATACCGAATCAGTCGCTTTGTGTAGTCAAATAAATTGTGTATTTCATAAAATAATTCATGGGAATCAAAGTCACTTCATTGTTTTTAAACATTAGTTCGGAATACATCAATACTGTAGTTTGTCTTATCTGCGTTGGTACAAATTCTTACTTTATAAAATATGGTCGCAGCGAGCGACCGTCGAGACGCGTTAAAATGGATAAAATTTAATTCAAATAATATGTTTTATCTAGAGTTAAAAAAAAACAAAGTAAGAGAGAGAGAGAGAGAGGTTTGAACAGTACCTTATTATACATGAAGGCATTTTTTAATAGTTAATTTTCATTCAAACACGAAAAGTATCTACAACAGCCCGGCGTAGACTAAACGAGTCATTGTCAATGGACCATGACGAGTGCTCAAATAACATAGTTACGGATGACTTCTCTAGTACTTAGTACATTATACCTCATTGGCACGCTTATGGTCGACACCAACGTGGGATGCTGTAGTAGCAAAATGCAGAAAATAAACTGATTTTAAATTTATTTCAATTATGAATTCAATTGGAGTCCCGCGATAACGTACCACGCAATTTGTAGGACAATGTGGCTGTTTCATTATATAAATATAAATTAAGCAACAGAAAAAACAAATCAGCTGGTTAGTAATTATTTTTGATGACCACGTTATCGATGCATGTTGGAAGGAGGGGGTCTTCCAACATGCATCGATAACTCTTTGATCAAACCATATATTTTGTAGGACAAATATTTTTTCGAATAATTTAGACAATGATCTTGAGATTTAACAAAAAAAAAACCAGTTAGTAATAAATTTTTGAGATCGTCAAATCGACATATTTTATCCCTGTGGTAGCTAACAGAGGTCTGTTAGCTACCACAATCGAAAATGTTTGTAAGAAAAAAAGTTGTGCGTCTACTCAAAATGAAGCTACTAATGAAAAATTTGCTTGATAGTAGTTAATAGCAAAAATGGATGGTGGGTCCTGGACTAGACTAACCATTCATTACCCGACAAGTTTCCAACTCATATCCCGGCTTATTAGTAGCAAGTGTGGTCACATAATAATTATGTTAACGATATCAGTCATTAAAATAATATATTTTATGTGATCGAATTTAAGTATTTATACAGAACAGATGCATGTTAAGCAGCTAATATGACATAACTACACTTTTATATACATATTTAGTTTTTAAAATCAAAAACCAAATTTAATAAAACGTTTTGTCGTACCATGAATGGTCCATTTTAATTAATGGGGTCATCGTACTGGTGTGTTGAGCTGATGCTACAAATCTATTTCTATTTGAACTACTAGCGCCATCTATCCAACCACTGAAAAAACGGCAAAACTACAGCTGATAAGCTTCGTAGGTGGCGTTGTTACTTTAATCGGATTCGGATGTGCATGTGCGATTTTGTGATAATAATGTCAAGGCCAATGATAATTTAGTAAATTTATTAATCAAAGATCATCGTATTTGTTTAATATATAATTTTTATCTTCGTATTAGCTAAATTTACCATATTATACTAAATATAATAGCACATAATAGCCAAATTATTCCAGTGCAAGTGTTGCTTCCGCGTCCTAACCTCTTTTGAATAATATTATCGAAGGATATGGAGAACATGGTAAATAAAACCTAACATACCTTAATTTCAATTCATTAATGCAATTTTAAAGATTATTGTCGTAATTATTAGCCATTTTTATATAAATGAATACTTTAAAATACTACTCGACAATAATTTGCACGAATTCAAAGTTGCAAAATTTAAATTTAGCGCCATAAATTGAGAAACGCATGAAGTTCGCGTTGCGAATCTGGCCGATTGATGTGAAAGATATTCCGAAGGCCGTGAGTGAACACGGAAATCGAGATGTGTGTGTGGTCAAAAAGACAGTGCAAGGTAGGGGTCGGGTGGCGTTTGTGATGGCAAAAAATTTGCGAATGGTGAGTTAGGAATTATTGACTAATTGTGCTTCGAAGATAAATTGTACCTGTGATAGTGAATTTATTGTGTGTTTTAAACAAAAATTTGGTGTTTATTGATACTAAAATTCTCAGATTTTGTGATATGAGATCGGCAAATGGCGCTACGAATAGCCAAAGTTGACATAACTGCGCGTTTAGAAATCCCATACATCTTCGGTTGCCAATTTCTAGGCACGCGGCATGACCTGTGATAAACAACAAATGGTGGTGCATCCCAAAATTCCCGATACCGCGCGTGTAGACCCAGCAACTGGCACATCCAGCTTGGCGATTATAACGGTGTCAGCATGTTGCGATTTTTTTGGCCAGCGGTACTACTTTTTTAAACTCGTTTATACAGGCGGCTAGAGGTTTCCGCGTCCCGTAGGGTCGCTGGCCCCGCGGCCCGTCTTCGGGAGTTAAATTACATAATGTATAGGTGTTGTTTGGAGCATGCAACAAGTAGATATGTGTCGGCGGGCTAACTGTCAATGTGGAGTACAGTAAGCTTCGCTGCCCGCGGCCCCCATTAATTCGAGCCGCTGATGTCACTTATCTCTCCGCTCTCCTATCTAGGCCCTATGGCCGCCAATTTTTTGCACAAGTATCTTAATGTAAATTTGATAACTGGCGAATGTTTCTAATTACCACTTGTTTAAACATTAAGTGGTGCAAAACTAGTTATGTTTTCAGCAACTTTTTACGATTTTAAAAATTGACTGGAAATAGCCCTGTATATTTTGGATGGGATATATCTCAGATGAGCATAAATTTGATATAATGTTGGTGAAATTATAACAGTATTGTGACTGTTATTTGCAGCACGGTCACTGACATTAGCACCTACAATGGACCAGCAATTCTGCTTGCGCTGGAACAACCACCCAACCAACCTGACAGATGTGCTTGCGAGCCTGCTACAAAGAGAGGCTCTATGTGATGTCACACTTGCCTGTGATGGTGAGACAGTCAAGGTAATATAGCATCTAATTATTCACTCTTTACAGAAATACCCCAGAATATAGCAGTCATAGAAACATGTTCCTCATAAATATTAATCATTAAATACATAAAGAAATCAAAGTACATACAATTTAACTATAAGTATCATGCTCAAACATAAAATTATTCTTTCCATTTTTAAATTGTATATTGTTATTTCATATTAAAGGCAATGTATGTAAATATTGACAATGTGTTAGTTATGAGTGCAATTGTTTATTATTATGACACAACAAAATGCAATTACATAGTAAACAAACATGGGTAATTGACTTATGTGAGTTTCCATTGTTTATTTTTAAATATTTCCTTCCTAACTATACAGAGTAATTTGTTATAAAAATATTTATACCATATATACTATTAATTAACTATTAATACTTTTTAATAGTAGGAACCTTGTTATTTGTATTGTGTTAAAAATAACCACTTTTTTCTTTTTGCTATCCACAGTTCTCTGTGTAAGCTTGATTATTTTAAATTTAACAAAGTTAACCAATCTATTAATACAGAATCTTATATGTAGTCCTTTAAGACTGTAAGTGGAATGGTGAGACTGGGGCATTATCCTTATATTAATAGTCCTTGGAAGACCGGTAACATTATTTTCTTGGGCTACTATACTGAACTGTTATTCGAAGTATACTTTTTAACTATTAGTTTAATAACTTGACTTATTCAAGTATTGTTTGTATTAAGATTCTATAGCAAAATGGGAGAAACTGAACTCAAAATAGAGTTTCATGATGACCATTCAAATATTTGTGTCTCCTACCTATCTTCTGTAACATCTTAAATATATATATAATGAGATATTTGCTTCTAAAGTCATAAAAACTGTGTTCGCCATTCACTACAATTTTTTTTACTCTGAGGTGGGACATTTAGAAAAAGTTAAATGTAATAAACATTAAAAAACACCTTCTAGAAAATTTTTTTGAACATATCGGATTTAAATTATTTATATATCCAAATGGCAGAATGTATTCCTTTCCAAGCATAGGGACACATACTTGACTGATTTTTATGTACATTTAAACATTACATTGACAACTTTTAAACAGGCCATACTGATGTATTAAATTGTTAAGGTTAACACTAGGGATGGGCCGAAATTCGTTTTACACTCGGTTTGACCGAATTTCGGCAGCTTGAGCCGAAATTCGGTTTAAATGCCGAACATTCGGTGCAAGAAAAAAGTAAAATACCTACTTGCACTATTTTGACTGAAGTTAATAGAAATCATATCTATCATAACCCTAACATAAAAATTGGCCTCTTTATACTCATGGTTACTTATTTTATTTAGGAACATGTAAACCATAACTTGCAAAGTGATAAAAATTAAATTAAATTAGTTCTTGATTAAGTCTTTGCTTAATTAAATAGACATCAAATAAAAATAAAATAAAATTATTATTCCTCTAAGAAATATCAGTAAGTAGTGCAACTGCTTAATTATAATCCGTAACTTGAATAAAATAAAATAAAACACTTCTAAGGAACATCAGCAATTACAACTTTAATTTTGATTGAAATCACTTTTTTACGAATTAAACATTATGAATTTAGAATTATGGAATGGTGATTTTTTTTCAATCAAAAATGTAAAAGTCTATTCTTTTATCCACCCACTCATACTTAAAATTTACTAAAGGCCGGTTATGGTGTAAAAAAAGCTAAAGATTCGGCGTTATCAAGTCACAACGTCAACAGGTCCCGACGTGTTGTTCTCGAGAAAGCGTAGCGAAATCAAACCGAAGTTTGGCGAATTTTTTGTTTTAATTTTTTGTTGTTCAGCCGAAGTTCGTATTCGGTTTAAACCACATTCGGCCCATCCCTAGTTAACACACATATGAACATTAAAAACTATGTGACTTTCTTATGAATAAACTGAATATTTTTAGGTGGTTCATAGTATATATTCAGATTGTTCGTTCCTATAGGAAATCCTATAATATGAACAACCAAAAACATTCAGACCACATAGAACACTAATAAATGTGTTAAACTTTACAATTTCATACATCAAATTGTAAGTGAATAACATTAAATATTCTATATTTTAATATAGCAATAAAAACGTTATGTATACTTATTTATATTTTATTTAAAATTGTTGCAAATGATCAAATTTGATTCCAAGGACAATTGTAATATGTAACTACTAGATACAGGAAGATAAGGCAAAAATATTCTTGATTGTCATTACAGTCAAATTGCTACCTTTAGACCATCAAGTCAAGGTAGTCTTCATTGTAGATATTTAAATATTTGCTAATTTTACAAGGTTATTCTTTAGCAAAAACACATTTTCGACATGTGTAGGTTTTAAAGGTATTTTGAATTATAACTAGGTCTGTAATGTTATTATGTATATTGTATGCTGTAACATTAAAATAGAATTCTGAAATTTTAAATAGAATATTTAAGCAATCATAATTTCTAAATGCTTAAGTAATAAAATTACCCTTTTATTTTGTGGCCAGATCTGCGTGAGGTATACAGTTTTATATTATACATTTCGGTAAATCTAAAGGTCAATAACACGTGTCTACTAGCTACTTCCTTTATATGCCATTTAAATTTAAATTCAACAATTAACTATGAAAGCTAAAGTTTTATGCTAATAAAATGCAATTTGTTTTGTAGGTTGAAAGGAGTCTGCAGAAGAGCTGCATGTTTTTAACTTTCTAATTTTTATAACACTTGTTTATAAGCGGATTTTAGGGTCTAGATCTCTCGAATTAATATACGATGTCTGGGCGGCTAGCGCGATATATTTTGAGTGTTAAAACCACGTATTTTATTAGGTATTAATTTATGTAGACACCAGCTAGAATAGACCTTGG
The DNA here is from genome assembly GCA_039645545.1 of Dendrolimus houi. Lineage (NCBI taxonomy): Eukaryota > Metazoa > Arthropoda > Insecta > Lepidoptera > Lasiocampidae > Dendrolimus > Dendrolimus houi. The sequence continues at coordinate 14,013,907 of CM077125.1, read as the reverse complement.
CAGGTTTTAGACCGCGAGCACGGTCCGAATAAAACTACTTAGTAAGTGATAAATTATTATTATTCGTTTAGATTTCCATATTATTTTCATATATACAAAAATACCTGTCCTTGTTAACACTGAATAGCGTGTTAATATATGCCTAGATTTTTAGGTTCGTTATGTATAAGAAAAATGTAGATTCCAGAGTCGGTTTTAAATATATTTAAACTGCTTAGACGCGTTATGTCCTCACTGCTGAAAGAAATACTACAGCACGCGGAGTAACAGTAAACGGAATGTACCTAGTGATAACTCGTTGCTATCGACGCGTGCGCCGCTAAAATTTTGCAATTCGCTCACACTTGTAGTTTGATCATTAAGTATTATATGAAGAAGAAAGCAAGCACGATACTAATGTTTCGCAACATGGTCGTATAGGGAATAATTAATTCATTTACCCATGAAATCTAGGTAACTTTATTACAAAAATTTTACTGCACCCCACAATTTTTTTTTCTTGTACTTGTACTTGAAATTGTATACATATACCTAAGTTTACTCCACGGCTTTGCGCATGATTTTGAATTCGTTTATGGCGGAAATTATCTAATTGTCGACGATAAATAAATATCTTACATTCGTCACAGTTATCGAAATTATTCATACTGAATTTCATATGTAGTTCGTTTGACTTTCGTCGCTTAAACTTTGAATTTGTATACCCCGGAGATCATCTAATTTTCCATTCTAGGTAAGAAGGATCCGAGAAATACATAATATGGTAAATTTCATGATAATTTCATTTTTAGGCCGTGGAGAAGAAACAACACCCAAACAAAGTCAGTTTTATATTAATATACTAGATTTTACACTTGTCGCCTCATTCTACTTTACTACTAGTTGGACCCCGCTGTTGCATGTTACTGATACATTCCTTTACTCGTAGTAGTATATTATCTATAATATTATAAAATTCTAAACATGCCGTGTCAGTACGTTGAAGGTATTTAAAAAAATACAACTGAAAAAGACTATAAACGATGGAGAACACGTTGCTTTTTTTTAAATTTCATGTCTGTCAGTTTGTTGTTTTGTGCGTTTGTTCGGGATTCACGTAAAAACTACTGGGACGAATTCTATGCAGTTTTGCTGATCGACGGCTAATTTAATGTAATAAAATGTGTGATATATTTTTTCCCGGGAGCGATTTGAAATTCTTCGGGTGCATAAAAATTATCTTATTCCGGCACAGTTTTCACTAAAACGATAGCTTACATTCTTTTTTAAATGTGGTATCGCGGGAATTTCAACTCGAGCGTGGACAAAGTCGCGGGCATATCCTAGTATTATCATAAAAATCGGGCAATTCCTCTCAATTCATGCATCACTATGCGTGAATTGAGACGAATTGAGAAATTCACTAATCATTACGAAACCTGTAGGTGTACCAAATGTTAAATAATTTGTTATTTGGTTACGGAACCTTGGAAAATGCATGCTCTTATTCGAAAATATCTCGAATACAATAAATTTTGTTGGAGCCATTTGTCGCTTAATTTCTTTTTGGCTCTACGACCTTGGAAGTTTTGTAGAACTTTCCACTCTCTAGTTCAAAAGTTATAGTAAGAAAAAGTAGACTTTATAAGAGAATTATCTTATCACCTATTTAAAGAAAACAACGTTAAATAAACCTAAGCTTTTACTTAAATAATAATATTAAGAGACATCGTTATGATTTTTGAAGACGTGTCATCTCTTCACGCTTATGTACACTAACATTTTTATCATACCTCAATTACATACATATGGCGGTATTGTTAGCTACCCCTAATTTCTCCTTTATTCTTATTTAACACACACATTCACATTGTATAGCGGCGAAATTTACTTCCGTCAAATTTTGCTCATATAGACTTATAGTTTTTGGAACTGTGAACATAAACAGGCGGAGGTCACAATTTTGTAAGTTGATTTTTGCCCTTTGACTCGAAACTTTCAAAACCTTCTAACGTATTTTTGAAATCGAACGGGAATTTTTTTAGATTTACTGTTTTAAAAAAAATACAGAATTATCATAATACATCACATATAAAAGGAAATAAATAACATAATTAAGTATATCTTATTACTATATTAATTACCTATTACCTTACTCTATTAATAACTAGATGTATTTCTTAAGCCCATCAATACACACCAAATCCATCGTATGTACACGCCACACATACCCGCCGACACAACCCGGCGGCTATATGAAAAGAATCATGTCGGCATCTGATGATGCCCGCGTGTGTTGTCCGCCGACATGTTGGCGGCATGTCGGCTTGCGTATGCAAACTCGTCCCGGCTACTCTTAAGCCGTAATGACATGCTGTATTTTTTGGGCCTCATTTCGAGCCGCCAACTACCGACAAAAAGTTGCCGACATAGGTCGGCGGGTTTGGTGTGTATTGCGCTTTAACATACGTCATAAATAAACAAATGTTTTACTAAAGCATCATATTGTTCTCCATTTAAGTAAGTAATCTATGTATGTGTTTTTATAGATATTAATTAAACATTGTAAAGTAATATAAAACCAAAGCGGGATCGAGATGTACCGTTACTTGGTCTGATAAATTTATGACGATGGGTCTCATCCGTCCTATTGCGCTTTGATTATCAAAAGAGGATTGCGAGAGCTTGCCTTTGATACTGCAAGTTATACGGCAACGTTTCCCGTTAAAAAAGTACGGGTCTAAAGAATACTGTTAAAACTAGTTCTCTGTACGTGTTTTATAAGAATAGTTTAAATTTTAACGGCTAAAAGATCTGACAATAAAATATTTATAATTATAGGACAAGTTAAATTATTAAAATGTTTGTTAATTTATCAAAAACGGTTACGATTTGGTTGAGCTATTTCTGATTTAATGAATACATCTGGCAAAGCTGTATAGACCTAGTTGCAAGTTAAAGCAACTGAACTGTTCAGAATATCAACCATTGAAACCCTATAAGTTTCTTTTTTCGAGTTGATTTTTGTTTTCACTAATTTGTTGGTCTAAAATATAAAAAAAATATTAATCTTGATAGTTTTAAGGATCGCGATACTACGATTTTTGAAAAATTTTACACGAAATATTGCGCGGAGGTCTCATTGTTCAGAGCGGATTGGTGGACTCCACACATCGCTTATGGGGATAAATATTCCAAAAATTCCACACGTTAAAAATATTCCCGATCAGTTTTTTCATTGTGTTTTTCTTCGCTGTTAGCACGTTGTCACTAGCAATGTGCTTTTAATATGAGCAGAAAAAAGTACTTAAAGCAGTGTATGCGCATCGCATTCGTTTCTACGACATTCGAACCCACCTCTATTGAACGAGATCCTCATGTCTTATCCATTGCGCCAACATGATACGACAAAAGAGATACACAAAATTATATATATAATTTTATTTACATATTTTAAATCTTGATAATAATAATTAATTAGGGTTTAGTTCACTCTAGTTTCAAGAAAAAAAACAGCGTTACTTTAGTCCAATAGGCCAACAATTATGCTAAGTTTGATCCAATTTGTAGGTACAATAATATACCTTACCTACTTATGTTGTTTTTTTCTTATTCTGTTTATTTTCTTATTTGTATGTGTTTGCTGTTATTTTAATGCAAGTTCGTCTTAATAATAAATGTGTTTTCTTTGTGAAATGGTACAAAGATCGACATTACTGATCTGCCTTCCTTAACAGAAATTTCTTTAGCAATAAACACTTAAATGATGTTCTATAATAGTGTTTCGTCAATAACTTATTGCTAAAAATCAAGGGTCATGTATCTTTACGAGTATAACGTTACTTTTAAATTAGATCAAGGCAATTTTAGTTTCTCATATACAAATAAGGCTTATAGTGAAAGTGAATTTCTTTACATCAAAACCTATACAAGCAGCAGAACGAAAGTTAAGTAAAAGCTTTTAATCTTAAAATTAATTATATCTACGATTTATGCAGAAACAACAATAACATGTATTTTAAAATATAGTATGTAATAAAAATATAGGCAGTTTAAGCGAATTAATGTGTACATTTACATTATGATATCGAAGCGCTTTTTATACATCAATTTTGAACAATAATGCCTGAAAGAGAGATTGTAAAGTTTAACTACTGCCGATTGATGGGTTAGTAATTTATATCGTTTTCGGAAGCACGAATTCCCATCGAATTCAAAAAGTTTATTAATGGTTTCATTTCTTGAAGTGCTCAAAATTTATTAGAGCTACTTTTTAGTTTTTAAAAGTTATATCCGCACTGCCATTGCCGCGTCTTAATACAGAATAACAAGATGATTTTAAATCTATGATATTATAAAATTCAAAACATGCCGTGTCTGTTCATAGAAGTTATTTAAAAAAAACGGGAACACACTATATAAACGATGGAAAACACGATGCATTTTTTTTATTTCTTGTCTGTTTGTTCGGGATTCACGTAAAAACTACTGGGCCGATTTCGATGTGGTTTTTGCTGATCGACAGCAAATTCTTAGATCTAAAATTTGCGCTAGTTTTTAACCCGGGTATCCCGCAGAAACTATTCCGGAAATAATTTAAAATAGCCAGATTGAAAAAGACATTCGAATTGGAAAGGTTTTTTTCACTAACCGATGCCAAATTTAATGTAATAAAATGTGTGATTTTTCTATCCCGGGAATCCCCGGGAACGGTTTGAAGTTGTTCAGGTGCATAAAAAATTTGCTTATTCTGACACAGTTTTCACTAAAACGATAGCTTACATTATTTTCGAATTCCGCAGTACTTTGTGTCCCGGGAATTTTAAGTCAAGCATTGCGGAAGTCCCGAGTATATCCTAGTATTACTGTATTTATGCTCTCTTTTCACTTCGCTGCTCTTTGTCAGCTGGTTTCTTGCTTATTCATTTTTAGGATTCTGTAGCCATTTTGGAAAAATGAAATCCGTATAAAATCACCAAGTCTGTCCGTCGGTTAATTTTCGTATGTTAATCAAAAATGGAAGTAGATATAGGCATGCATAGCTTAAAACATATTTTAAAATAAAATTAGCTTAAGAAGATCTCTTGAATTTTAATTGGGATATTTTCCATTAACTGTTCTTTTAGGATTCAGTAGCAAAATGACAAACAAAACAGTTGTCGTTCATCATCTCTACGGAACCATCCATTTTGCTCGACTACCACGCATTGGCCGACTTTTCTACTAGAAATAGAATAACTCTGTATAAGAATACAAGTCCAAAATCATGCGCATACAATTTTTCCGTAAAGAAAAAATGTATTGTATATTTTATGTATATCATAGTTTGTTTATATTTTTAAATTGTACTGGAAAAAACCTGTATATTATATGGAAATATCGAAATGTAAAACTAAACATTAGATACTAGCTGTAATTAATACATATGCTGTATTTCTCCAAAGTAAATCAGCAGATAGACGTAATTCCCAAGCTAAACAGATTACGTTCGTATTATGTGTGATATACGATAGACTAGTCTGTGGCCGATCTTAGATACCCAGATCCTAGTAAATAATTTTGTTTATACGTGTAATTTTTTTGTGTCCTTTCCCGAAAATCGAACTTGTAGCGTGCATTCACGTAAACTAGCCAACGCTAAGCCTCAACGGTGTCTTTAAACTACTACGTTAATAATATTATAGGGGATTTTATGAACTTCTGTTACATTTAAATACAATAAAGAAAACTGAAGAAAATTATAAATAATCAAATCCAGTAAAAGAAACCTTAACTTATTTGTATTGTATTCTACCCATAGTCCTTCAAGACGTGTAAGTAGAATACTGAGCTTAGGTCACCGTCTTCTATGGGTAAGGTGCCCAGAAGGCTGGTTACGTTCCCTCGCTGGATCGCCATACTGATCCGTTGCCCGAGGTGCGCACCAGCCATCTGATCTCCTGAAGAGTCGATGAGTCGTCAAAGAAAACTTAACCTTAAGTGAATCTATTAATATTCACTATATTGTATGAAGTTCTTAAAAGTATTATCTGGCAAACTCATAAAAGTTAGAAACCTATTTTAATGAAAAAACATTACGTCCTAATTTAAATGACAATAGGTCTGCCAATATGGTAGTTATGCACTGTTTTATGTAGTAACTGACAGAATTGTAGAGACCTTCACATGGCACATAGCTCTGCATCACTTCTTTTGTTTAAATTATACATACTAATTTTAAAACATATTATTATAAAGTGTATGTTTTGTTTTAGGCACACCAAACGATATTATCTGCATGTTCTCCATATTTTGAAAGTATATTCCTACAGAATTCTCATCCACATCCGATAATCTTCCTCAAAGATGTACGATACTCAGAGATGAAATCACTATTGGATTTCATGTATAAGGTAATATGATATTATAGTATAGTAGAAATAGATATTGATATTTTTAAAACTAATCATTTATTTTACAATGTGTCCTTTTCAGGGTGAAGTGAATGTTGGCCAAAATATGTTACCAATGTTCCTGAAAACAGCTGAAAGTTTACAAGTTAGAGGTTTGACAGAAAATAATACATTGAATCCTAAGGTAAATTGTTTTCTACGTTTATTTACATTCGTTGTTTAAATGTTCATAAACCCTTTATTTATAAAAGACAGAAAAAAAGATCTTTAGAAAAAGATATTTATATTACGAATCCTGAAGATATCAAATATTTAAAGTAAAATGCAATGCATCCCTAAAAATTTCATTAATTTCCTTTGAGCAATTTTAAAGCTAGACAGAGAGATAAAAATTAAGAAACGAGTAATTTATGATAAGGTTTATAAAACTTATTCATTCCTGATAACTTTAAATTTCCTGAGCTTTATCCGACTTTATCTAGCTTTTTTTACTTATGATTACAGTTAATTTTTCACGCGATATGTATTAATTTACTATCGCGTAAAACATTCAATATGCAAAGGCTATTAAAAACTGGAAATGTATATATAGTTATACGTCTTAACAAAGAATTGGGATATACAAGTTATCTGAGGATGCGCATAGGCATTCAATCGTTGGCACGCCTCTCCCTTATGTATACCCATGCTCCCTGTAAAATTATGTAACTATAACATACTCTATTTCCTTATTATCCCTGTAAAGCGGAAATTTGATGGAATATAGGGGTGGGCAGAAACCACGGATATCCATGATGTCTAGCAGGCGTGATATTTTATACTAATTATAATATATAAAGCTGAAGAGTTTGTTTGCTTGAACGCGCTAATCTCATGAAGTACAGGTCTGATTTGAAAAATTCTTTCAGTGTTAGATAACTCATTTATCGGCGAAGGCTATATATCATCACGCTAACTTACTTTTTGTTAACTATTCCACGCGGACGAAGTCGCGATCAGAAGCTAGTGTATGTACTTAGTCTGGCCATAAATACCGTTACAATTAAAAAGAAACAAAATATTACATTTGAATTTGGAATCTGTCATTTTTATATGATTGTTCATTGTGTTTTCTCATTTTGGCACCAATACATTGTACAACATTATGCGATATTAAAAAGGAGTGGGGCGATAAAGAGAACCGAATCACTGTGATTGCATTACACAAAGTAGGTATGGAGACAAATGCAATTTTTAAAACTCTCCATATGCTTGTTATTATTAGTCAAATGTTTGTGTACCGGGCTATTAATAGGTACAATGAGACCTCCTCTGTTTGTGACAGAAAAAGATCTGGCCATCCGCGTAGTGTTCGTACGAAAAAGGTGGTCAAAGCAGTAAGGGAAAGAATTCGAAGAAATCTTGTCCGAAAGCAAAAGATTTTATCTCGGGAGAGGAAGATATCACCTAGAAACATGTCGCGTATTTTAAAAGATGACTTAGGACTTGCAGCCTATAAGAGACGCACTGGTCATTTCTTAACTCATAATTTAAAAAAAGAATAGGATGGTAAAATCGAAACAACTACTGAAGCGGTACGCAAAGGGAGGTCACAGAAAATTTTTGTTTACGGATGAGAATTTTTTTACAATTCAGCAACATTTTATTTAACAAACAAAATGACCGTATTTATGCTCAAAGCTCTAAGGAAGCTTCTCAATTAGTCGACAGAGTGCAACGTGGGCATTATCCGTCTTCAGTGATGGTTTGGTGGGGTGTTAGCTATGAAGGAGTGACTGAGCCATATTTTTGTGAAAAAGGTATTAAAAGATCGGCACCAGTGTATCAAGATACCATTTTTGAGAAAGTAGTTAAGCCCCTTAACAATACTATGTTCAATAACCAAGAATGGTCCTGGTCCTTCCAGCAAGACTCGGCGCCGGGTCATAAAGCTCGGTCCACGCAGTCTTGGTTGGAAACGAACGTTCTTCATCTTCAACTTCATCAGAGCTGAAGAATGGTCGTCGTCTAGTCCCGATCTTAATCCGCTGGATTATGATTTATGGTCAGTTTCAGAGAGTACGGCTTGCTCTAAACGCCGTAATAATTTGGAGTCCCTAAAACAATCCATACGATTGGCAGTGAAGAATTTTCCCATGGAAAGAGTGCGTGCTTCTATTGATAACTGGCCTCACCGTTTAAAGGACTGTACTGCAGCCAATGGAGACCACTTCGAATAAGCTTTTTATATTTTAAATTGTTTTATATTTATGTATTAAACTAACATACTGTAAAACTTATAAATGTTATTTGCAATAGAAAAAAATTCTTTGTTACAATATTTATGGCAAGACTAGGTATATATGATGGATGGATGAGATCCGCCATATGTCTATCCTGAGCTTTTATATGGTAGTTTCTATTAGTAGTGTTTAATTCCAAAACTGGAATCTGTATTAGAAATACAAGTTTAATTTAGAGAAACAATCTACATAATCTTAATGCAAATAAATTGATGCTTATATAGTTGCATTTTAAACAGCCTTATGAACATTTTTATATATTCCAAAAGTCAGACGTTAAAAAATTATCGTTTATATATTCTGTTTGCCTATAAAATATTTAATTTACGCAAAATTATTTCATGTATAATGAAATCAACAAGTTTCGTTTTAAATGTATTTAGAAATATATGAATGTATTCTATTTTTGGTTAGATAACTGCGATATTAATTTATACGGATTCCCTCTGCTTATGCTTATTTTATTGAAGACGAAACACATAGACTCGTTTGGAAAGTCGCTTCGCCGAAAAGATGGCAAGGAACTTTTTATGTCACAAACTCCATTTATATTTAATTTTGCACCGAAGTTTTTATACATTAATGGCCGTTTCCTATATATTACCGATCGTATTGTCAAAATTCAACCGATGGTGAGACAAGTGAATGAGTAGTAAGATATTAGGAACCGGCGATAAATCTGTTCGTTATTCAAACTTTTTAACCTATCTTATATATATATATATAATATATATATAGATATATATATATATAATATATATATATATATATATATATATATATATATATATATATATATATATATATATATATTTTTTTTTCTGTTCGTGTGTGTCATTCAACTACTAAACGATTGGATCGATTTTGATGATTTTTTTTATGCGTTCAAGAGGATTCGAGAATGGTTTAGATTAATAATTGGAACCGGGTTCTAGATTTCTTAATTGTTTCACGGCAGAACACCGTCTGCAAGGCCCGCTTGTATCATATTATAAAAATGGAGGCTGTATGATGTCTATAAGCTCCAACACTTTGTATGATCACTATGAAAGTTGGCATATTCAAGCATTGAGATATATGTAGTGTACGTAGTACTTAATTAATTAATTAATTAGTAATTATACATTAATGTATTCAAATGGTTTTTCATGGCGAAAGTTCATAAAGTATTCATTTTATTTTAACTCGCCGGTAATAGAATAAACTAAATATAAACTTACAATTCCATTTTTAGTGCTTTCAAAAAGTATAGAAATGAAAGCGGATGAAAACTAGTATTAGCCCAACCATACATACACTTGCAAGTTTTAATCGCGTAAGCCTCTAAGTCTCTAAGAAAATACCTTCAATGCTTTCACAAGTGACTCCAGTATTTTTAGCTCGTAGTGCGCTGTTAACCTCGGAGACATATGCAAGCTATAACTTACTTATTAAGAGTCCATGGCTGAGCATTAATATACTTTGTATTTAGGTAAATTCGTGATAGCGTAAAAGTTAAAAAGTCGTGGTTGCGTAATGGCTAGCGCACGCGTCCCGAACTAAAGGGCACAGTTTCGATCCTGGCCGGAACGCATGCATTGCTGAGGCAGTTTTCTGAGCTAATGTGCATATTGTTACAATTACCACGTGCTAACAACGGTCAAGCAAAATATTGTGATGCAACCTGCACATTGAGATAACCGATGTATCAAACCTACCAAGCCGCCTTGGACAAGCGTGGTGGGTATACTGTCCGTTCCCCTATAATGAGAGGCCTTAGCCCAGCAGTGGCACATTTATGGGCTGTCATTATAATCATTATAAATTGACATCATATCTGCTACGCATGCCGCGGGTCTAACCTCTGCTGGTGAAGTTGGTCACTTTGCGTCCTGGGGTGACCAAAGCATAAACTTGAGAAACTGTGTTTTTGACATCATTTCCTTCCAACACAAGCGCGGGCAATGGGACGCAGGTTTAGGTTTAGCAGGGTATTTGGGAATGATTTTACCAGAGTCCACGCACATGCTTCGCTGCGCTTCTCGCCGCGGTTTGGTCCTTTCCCTATTATTTGGACTCAGTGTGGTAGAATGTATTCCCTGTAGCATAAAAAGCATATCTGCTACGCTAGTCCAAGGCGGAACGGGAGGTTTTATACATCGATTATCTCTTTGTACAACTTCCGTCATGTTTTCCTTAAAAATCAGTGCCTGATAATTTATAAATAGGCTAGATAAACTGGTTAAGCGGTGCATGCATTCTACCGGGATGTGTTACCCACATCATTTGAATCAGATACAGGTGCCTTAGCCACTGATGACCGGTTCCTATATTCATTCACTTTCCCTACCATCGGTTAAATTTTGACATTAAATGTATGGAGCTTATGTCAAATTTTAACCGATACTAAGGCATATGAACGGTCCGTAAGATATAGGAACCGGTGCTTAGTCACCGCGACTAACGAAATAGGGTAAATTATACTATTGTTGGCACTTCAGTACAATGCTTGGCACCCTACTTCCTTTACGTGACTTCCAGTAGAACTGGAAGTAATCGTCATGCAAAGTATAAGCTTTATCCCCCCTCCAGGCGTCCTTTAACGTACGGGCCTCCCGACCGTACAATTTTAGTTTATTTTTTAATTTGTAGCCATACAATGATGGTAATATTGATGAGAATGAGTGAATTTATTTCAAAATGGTATCACACAGGTTACTTAATGAAATTCATAAAACTACCACTGCTTCCAAAGCAATTTTAGTTACTATTATAGAAGAAAACGCGCCGCAACAAACTGCTCAGTAATATATATCTTTACTTTATAATTATTCGTCTTTTTAGTGTAGTTTATACTAATACAAGGTTTAACAAAGTAATTTATTTCAATGATTACTGAAAGAATTTTTTTTTAATATCTATATTATAATAATATTATATATTATAAAGAGGTAAAGTTTGTGAGTTTATGACGTATTAGACCGGGATAATCTCAAACAATAAAACTACTGGAACCGATTTAAAAATTCATGTGCCCCGCGCTTTTACTGTTGGCAAGCTACACTATCCCCGGTTGACATATGCTATATTATATTTTCAAAACATTAGGGATCCTTACTAAAACTGCAATAGTGTAAGCGTGTGTAACGCCGTGTCCAAGGTGTAAAAATACCTAAAATCGCGTGCCCTGCTCCCGCGTTTCCGCGAGAGCCAAAACTATTGATGATAGAATAAAATAATGTACCACGACTTTGCAGAACACATCATTACTCACAAGTGTCGCGACAGCATATGTCTAACTATTATAGTTAGGACACAATAAGTGTTCTTGTATTTTAAAAATTTAATTAAAATGTCATCGCTACAAAAGGCTCTTATTGTGTATGTATATATAGTAGTATAATTATATTGTATTTTAAAACTTAAATAATAAGAAAAGAAGAAAGAAAGAAAATATTAAACTTATTGTGTATGTGTATATAGTAGTATATTTATATTGTATTTTAAAACTTAAATAATAAGAAAAGAAGAAAGAAAGAAAATATTAAACTAAGTACTTAAAAATAAACTAAATTATAAATAAATTAATATAAAGTATGTAAAGGCTCTTTATTTGTATCTTGGTATTCATCCTTATCAAAATAAATTACTTCATATTCAAGACTGCTTCAGTACCTTTATATAACTTTTTGAATTATTCAATTCGGACATTCCATTCGAAAGATATCACGAGTTTAAAAATCTAAGTATTAGAAAAAAAGTTTCGTTGGTCGCCGCGCACCCTAATCGGCTAGATAGGCTTATGCGATGTAGGCGTCACTGGGGTACAGGCAGTACGGGAGGGGAAATATTTTGAATTCGCTTAGTAGGTAATTAAACTTAACAAAACTACACTCATAATGGGGTAATCTCTGGATCTACTAAACCTATATTGAATTTTTTAAATTTTCTGATCCCCAACGAAGTGGGCCTGCGTCAGCTAGTGTTGAATAAATTAAATGGGTGCCAAGAATGATATAGTTTACCCTACTATTTAATTATGTTCACAATAGGCTACTTGACATTCATATCAATTGAAACATTTTATCATCATACAAATCGTCACAGCCTCCTTGATTTTCCAAGGGTGTACTACGTTACGACGTTATCATTCAAATAAGTCAAACGACTTTTTAATTATATATTCGTTAAACAGTACTCAAAATTATTCTGTCATGAAATTTAGAAATATGACGACAAGCATTTTTAAGCACACGTTCTTTTTTATATTATAGACTTTATTGTAAAATCTATCATACGCAATTGGCCTCCAAGGAAAAAATAAAATGTATAAAATAATTACTAATCAATGTCGCCTTTTGTACTTTTGGTATTTGTAGATAATTATGTAAATAGTTATTATAACTAGTATTTCATTTATTATGTAGGCATTTAAAAAAATCTTCCATGATGTAGGTACAATGTAAAAACAATACAAGAATATTGTATTGTTTTTACATCACAGTATTTTTTTTTTCATTAGTAAAAATAATTTATATTTATTTTATACCAAAATGAAATGAATATGTGAATTGTTATATATTTAACAAATATTTTTGTACCAAATCAGTTCACAAAAAACATTATACACGTTTTGATTAATCAAACTGATGTTTGAACACATTAATAATTATAGAACAAGATCCCAGGTCCCCCAAACGTTACTTTTATTCTTACAAATAAAATATATGGAATTAAGTAGTGTTAGTATAAAGTTTTATTGTGTGCATACCTGCTAGCTTGGTCCGACGGCCAATTTACAGGTACCGGGTGCTAAAGGTAGGTAAAACAGTACTCACTTTTCTCAAAGTCTCAGGTTTGATTTTTACGTATTTTTTAAGACGTACTGTTATAAATTAGTATTCAATACTGCCAGACACTTTCCATCGGCGGCAACTTTTACCAGACGATTTAAAGCTCCCAACAAAATGATGTAACTTTACTTATAAGCTCACTCTTGATTTTTTATATATGATACTCGCTGAACTATTTCAAATTTTTTTCCAAGCAGCCAGACCAATCGGATGGGCCAAACATCCCAGACACACCTAAAGGTTTGCTATGCGCGTGAGAATTAGACAGTTTTATAACAAAGCTTTATAAAACTTGTGTTATTATTAGTTTAATGGAAGGTTTCAGTAATAATTAAGTTATATTTTCACGCGTAATTATAACAATAACAATCATTTCATAAAAAGTATAATTTTCATTACATTTGAACTTGTAATGAAAATTATGAACAAACCGTTGTTGACTTATAAAGAATGTGTTTTATTGGCGATATTCAGCCAATTTACGGTTCTAAACAGCAATCAATTTAATAAAATAATAGTTTATCAGAGTCTAATAACCAGAATATACTTTATTGTAAAAAAATACTAATTTTTAACAGTACATTTTAAAACATACGTAAAAATCAACCTTGAGGCTTTGGTGAAAAGTGAGTACTGTTTTTACCTACCTTTAGCACCTAGTACCTGTAAATTGGCCGTCGGCCCAAGCTAGCAGATATGCACACACTCAAAGTTTAAATTTTTTTGCAACATGAGTGTATTCGCGCGGGCTATATTATGTATACATTAATTACTATTAATGTATATGTTACGGCTAATACCCGAAGTGCGGCTACATCTAGTTCTAGCCGGCTAAAACTAGGTGTAGCCGCACTTCGGTGTTTAAACCTAGGTGTAACAGATTTGTTCACGGCTAACATTAGGTGTAGCCGATTTCATTTGGTTAAAACTAGGTATAGCCTTCTTTATGCTGGCTACAACTAGATGTAGCCAATCCTACGTGGTTAAAACTAGATGTAAAGTAACACGAGCGTCGCCAAGGGGCTGGGCGGGGTTACCTTTAATGTGGTGTGTATATATTATACTCAGCTCGAAACTTTATGCCGCACTTAGCAACAGCTGGTTTCATAATAAATATCTTTTCATACAATATGGGTTACTGCGCATCTTTCTACAACTAATCAGAGAGGCAAATAGGTTTGGCGCGAATACTCTTTCTAAAATCAAACAATAAGTTCGTTCTTTTTCGTTTCGATACACACCTTAACGTTCTATTTTTACAGGTCCTGTTTATATCGAACCATTACCGCCGGTTTATCGTAAATTTGAAAACGACAAATTATAATATCGCTGTTTAATATTTCCAGCTTTTGCCGCCACTTTATAGTAAAAGCCATTTCTACCTAAATATTTTTTTGTTAGAAACGATTTCTTAAACAATATGACAGTTTAAAATATTATTTGCAACCAAAAAATAACTATTGAGGTACAGATGGCGCTTCCGATAAACCGGCGGTAAAGGCTCGACATATCCAACAATATTATAATTAGCGCTCGAGAAATTGAGCATTAACACATACTCATAGATGCATGATATCGTACATACGTAATCGCCTAAGAGTATATTTATTTATTAATAGCTTTTACCCGCGACTTCGCTCGCGTGAATGTTATCCCACGGGAATCGTAAATTTTCCGGGGTAATAGTAGCTTGTGTGCTATTCCAGACTATAATCTATCTCTATGCCAAATTTCATCCAGATCCGTTCGGCGGTTCAGGCTGCTAGAGAAGTTAGCGCTAAACGAATATAATGAAAACGTATGGGAATGACATAATAGTTAGTGTAATGATATTTCATTCCCATACATTTTCTATTCTATTAGTTTAGCGCTAAAATCACTATTATCTATGGGAGCTGGCGTGATTGCGCAACAAACATGCATTCAAATTTTGCGCATTTATAATATTGTATAGATAGTGTAGATGGACTAGTAATAGGTTAAATATGTCGATAAGTACAAGTTAATCTAATCTGGTGGTTCGTTAACAGTGTGAGGACCGTTCGACGCCTTCCGTGAGCGCCGAGAACCTGTCGCGGTCGGAGTCGTTCGCCACGCCGCCTGCGGCGCACTGCGCGCCCCCCGCGTCCCTCACGCCGCACGCCCCCGTGCCCTCCGCCCACCCCTCACTGCCCACGCACGCGCTGCCCCCGGAGAAGAGACGCAGAAAGAACTCAACGGTACTAAGGGACGAGGACTTATCACACAGACACTATGAGGTAATGTATATCTAATGTACCTACTACATCTGGGATAATGTTAGTGACTGTGTCACACAGACGTAGCCAAGGGTTTAATGCGTTATTTGAGATGCGACATTGTTAATGACGTTCAACATTGAGAAATAACGTATGTATATTTATAAGCATATAAGTAAGTATGCACTAATGTAGCTAATCATTAACGGCATTATTTTTATTGTTACAAACAAGACTCATTTGGCCACAGTCACAAACACGGACGCTAACGCAGGTGAAGCAGGGGAATAAGTATATTTCATGTACAGGGAGGGGCATGTGAGATTTGGCATAGTTAATGTCTATATGGAGAAGAGTGTAGAATACTTATTTTATTATACAATTTGTGTTCAAAATACATTTAGGGCCAATTTTTCTTCAATAGTCAAATAAAGTTATCAGTAGAATAAATTATAACTTGAATGAATTCAAAAGTGAGGTTCCGAATTCGATTCCTGGTATAGTAAATTTCGGGAACGTATTTTTTCCGTTATTTACTATGGTCTGGGTGTCTGAGATCGGCCCCAGAGTGGTACGTTGTATATTACCTACAACACAAGCGTAACTTGCTTAATTTGGGGATATACAATATGTGTCTTTGTCTGCCGATTAGTATTATATTATTATTATAATTCAATTGATTTATGAATGTAATTGTCATTTTTTAATTTTCATGTTGTATTTTATTAACCTGTGGATAATTTTATCTGGTGATGGAAAAATCTAGTGCAAAAGAGGTAGACCATAGTATGATGTGAATGTTATGGTGACTATACACCCTACTGCCTATCGCCCAATCGGCATGACGCTGCCCATTGGATCAAATAGAACTGACTGTGTGTGGGTGTGGACTAGCATGACAGTTGTATTTAAAAGAACAATCGAAATTCAATTCTTTTAACTTGATCAAGCCGATTGGACCATGAATGGCAGTCGTAAGTTTCTTCATTCATTACTAAATAAATACGATAATATTTTGGCGTAATCCTCGTTTTTTTTAATGATATTTTTATTATTGGTATACTAGTATCCCACTGTTTGCACCACGCCGCACAACCTTTTCTTTTTTCTTTCTTTGCCAATAGAAAAATGTCCGAGACAGCTATAACATCTTTGTCCCTCACTGGTGACGTCCATGGCTTCAAATGCCGATTGGACAGTTTAAATTGATCGTGTGTGGTGCATATGAACGAACTGCAGATTGGATCAAGATGGCAGCGTTACGCCGATTGGACGACAGGCAACATAGTGTATAGCCACTATAGAGTTCCCATTCTAATGTAATAGACAAAATTATTTACACAAGGACAAACACTTGAATTTTGTAAAACAAGTCTCTAAATTGTGATTCCTAGCGGTTTTGTAATTTACTGTTTAAAAATTGCTTTTCATATACGGCCACGAGCATGGAAATTGTTTAAGGAGTGAAATAATACAAGTATTAACTCAAAAGTATATATAGTTTTATTTAGTTTAATTGTATAATTAAATTTTTAATCTTGTGATGACTTAGTAACTGCTATTATAAATAAAATAATACTATTATTTAAAAAAAATATTATACAATATTTCAAACTTTAATTTAATGAATTAAGATCTACAATAATATCCATCAGTGTAAGATGCGATATTTTAAAATCAGAATGTCTTGTAACCGCCCTTATTAAGCCGCAGCATTGCATATTCAAAGAAGTATCGTACTTAAGGAGTAAACTCCAGCCGTGCGTCGGAGAGCTGACACAATTTTTTATTCCATTATTATTATGAACATTGTTGTGTCGCGAGCAGGGTAATTTGAAACAGAAAAGCGGCTCGACGGGCTCGGGGTCGGAGCCGTCGACGCCGCCGCCGGCGCATACGCCGCAACAGCAGCAGCGGCTGGCGGCGCGCTCGCCGGCGCATACGCCGCTCGTCAAGCAGGAGCCGGACTCGCCGTACGCGCCCCACCCGCCCCACGCCCCCCATCCCCCAGCCCTACACCCACCACCGCCCTTCGACCAGCCACACTTACAGGTTAAACATATTTATTTATTGATCTCTAAACCAAGGCTTGGAAACCGGTAAAAAAAGTCTAACCGGTTACAGCCTAAGTACATAGAAACTTTTCAGTTTGGTCTCACTTTAAGCTCATTCAACCAGATTTTGATAATAAAAGTTCTTTAAATAGGTTTTCTTGTTTTTTTTTCTTTATCGCTGAAGCACAGCAGACAGGTTGGGGGACCAACTGTGATGGAAAGTGGTTACCGTCGCCTATGGACATTAGCAATACCAGAGGTCCTGCCAATGTGCTGCCGGTCTTAAGGAGAAAATGTAACCTGTCCACTATTACCGGAACACAACTCAAAGTTTTTATGGCGGCATACTCTAGACCGTGGGTGGTAACCATCCAGTCGGGTAAATGCCCTACCACCTGGCAATAAACGAGTTTTGAAGATATTCTCGAACGGTTTTTGCTGCACAACTTCAAAGTGCGTCCATGTGGTACAGCAAGTTTTCAGTCACACACAGATGTGTTAAGAGAGATAAAATGATACTTCTTGTCACAGAATAAACTGGTTAATTCAGTTTTATATACCACTTCAAGGTTTACACTCCGAACGAAACAGTTGACTAAAACCGATTAAACCGGTCCCAAACATTACTTTGAAGTGTGCACAACTGATAATTCCTCCCGATGTACCTGCGCAGTATACCAATTTTAGTAGTGTGGGACAGTGTATGAATCGAACAGAGCTAAGAATACGTAGCAGGCAACCCACTGCCATTTCCGCTTGCGAATAAAGATTATTTACATGTCAGAAACCAGTTTGCACTCTTCTGCGCAAACAAAAACTGCCGATCGGAATTATAAATAGTGTAAAACTGTACTCGACGGTCATAACATGAGACACTGTAATTGTTACAGTGTCTCATGATATGAGACACTGTAACAATTACAATATACAAAACGTCAGCCTCCTTAATGTTGTTAGAATATACTGCGTTATGACGTCATAATAGATTGTTTAAACTGTAATTAAAATTATTTATATTATGAAATTTTTGAAAAGTAAGATAATAACAAGATATTTAAACGCACGTTCCTTTTATTTACATTGTTTTAGAATTTGTTGTAATATAAATATCAAATACTGAATTCAAGGATTTAACTATTATAATGTAAATTTTAAGGTGCTATCATTAAGAAGCATCATGAAATTCACACAAACACTAACCCACTAATTTCTTGTGACGACCTGAAAAGTCAAAATAACTTTGAAAAAGCCTTAACAAATTACTTTTTGATACTTCCCTCTCTTTCTGCAAGTAAAACTCCGTTAAAACTTTCAATCAATGTTTTTATTATCTAAAACATTTTTAGATCAAATTCCACAGATGTTATTTGTGTAAATTACAATGTATCTATGTATACTAGTGACATCTATTAAACAAAGTGGGATTAAATATCATGGCAAATATATTAAAAAATCGTAATATAAAGACATTATTTATTGTGGTAAAACCGGATTATTGATCAATGACAGTGCTCCGTAAAGTATAGAAATGATTTAGATACTGTTAGTTTAGATCGTCAGTGTTTACATGAAACTTCAAATGGAGCTTCTTAGAACAGCTCAACTAGTATTCTTTTCTCGTGTCAATACTTTATACATTTTCTTTATGTCACACACATGTGTGTGCAAGTTCCTGTGCATATATGTTTATTCAACTCAGGGTATCCTCGTGTGCCTTAAATAACATTTAGTGAAATACTAGCTTTTGCCCGCAGCTTCTCTCGTGTTAATGTTATCTCAATGGAACCTTAGATTTTTCCGGGATATAAAAACTAATCTATCTGTGCCAAATTTCATCCAGATCCGTTCAGCTGTTCAGGCTTGATTGTGAAACAAGTAACCATCCAAACTTCGCATTTATAATATTAATAAGAACATTGTTGGTCTAAAATTCTAGATGAACACAGTATAAACCTTTAGAAAAATGCATAGTTATAATACTTTCATGGTAAGATAATAGGTAGCCTTATCACTTAAGCAAGGCAATCTGAGAAAATTAATAAATCATTGATTATGAAAATTTCAGAGCATTGGTGTGAGTGACATGGTGTCAATGTTAAGCCAGCATACCCTCAGCAACGACTGCAATGAGGGCGAGCCCATGCTTCAGCCCCATCCCGACCAAACAGACACCATTGATGGTATGTACACCCATATAATTATTCAATGGCTAACAACTGAATATTCTTAGTGTAACACAAATATATTATTGAAACTTTGGATCTGTATTCTGTGGAAATTATCTTTCGTAGAAGTGTCCTTGGTATAGGCAATTTTTGAAATACCTATAAAAATGTTATCCTTACAAACCCAAATTCTTAAGACTGATTCGTATCTTGCTCGCGCATTTCCACATTTTTGAAGATATAAATTGACAGAAATCTGTATTCCACAAGTCTTAACCCGCAGGGGAGCGAAGCCTTAGGTTAGTAGCGACACCTCGTACCTGACTCCGTGCTTGCCTTAGCCAGCCGACACAGAGTGGAGAGCTTAGACTCAAGCGCCAGGAGTGGAAGTGATAAATGGCCTAACGTCGGAAGTAGCTTCGGTGAACCTGCAGCCCACTTCTCGACATCCCTGGCTAGTGGCTAAGGAGCCACTCATACTCATGTTGCCCCTCGCCAACCTTATACGGCATTTTTTGGGGCCCATGCAGCTAGTAGCGAGTCACCGTCTGCCCATTTTTTCCATGTTCCCCGAACCTTGCGACGGGTACACGCCATAGTCCTCGTAGCCCAGAACCCTAATTCTACTAGCAGTTCATTCCAATAGCCCGGTATCTTTTGTTCTCGTTTCCTACAATAGTCCTACATTGACCGGGGCTTACGTGTCACGCCACATTTATATCAAAGTAGAGTTTACAGTAGTAGTCGAACTCTAGTGCGTATCTCTTGTTTAAAGGGCAGGCATTAATAAAGGCTACATTGTATTAAATTTTTATGAAGTGTTATTTTCCCCCGAAAGATTCACTTCATTTGATATCGGAAACTATCCTGTCACCCGGCTTGAAAAGTATTTGTCTCCATTTTCGGTATTAAAACTAAACAAAATTACAGCAAAAGCGATCGAGTACTCTTATAGTTTTTCCGTGAAAACTTAACAGACAGACATACAAAGTTACTTTCGCATTTATAATATTAATAGGGAATTACTAGTAAAAAGTAAATCCATCTATATCTTATTTTCAAATTCATCTCTGACTGTGTCCAAACCTCGTTGGACATATACTTTTTAGTGATATGATTCTATAATTGAATTTTTCCTTATTCTTGTGTTTTTTACTTATATCAATATGGTTTCTTAAAAATATCACACTAATATTTCTTTTCATTTTATTTCACTTCAATGTAAATTCTGTCAATTTATATCTTCAAAATTGTGGTAATTCGCGTGCAAGATAACGAACTCCGTTTAGATAACACCTTAAGTGAATGGATAGTAATGCTAATATTAGACGGATCAACCAAATTGAATCAATATGGTCGAAAGCCACAGTAAAGGCACAATGACATTGAATGGTTCAAGTTTGTGTTTATATCAGTCACTTTAGTTGATTCATCCAAATTGAAAGACAGGGGGCCTATTCATATGTCGAACGTGACGAGTTTCAAAATAAAGTGGAATTTTGAGCTGTCTTACAACTACCGCTATATCTCGAATATAGTGGTAGCTGTATATAATCTAGATAGGCATCAATTTCATTAAGCAATTCTCCAAAGGGGGCCACATCTAGCCTCCATAAATGACCCGTCTAATATCAGCTTAAGATATAAAAACACGTCTCCTATTTTGCTACACTTGTCTATTTGTTTTTAAGGATTGTCACGGTGGTGGGTCAAAACTTTTGATACTATAGTGTCAACTAATTGGGTTGTACTGCTGATACTGTACAATATATTTTCTCAAATTGCGTATACTAAGACAAATCGTGTATGTATAAATACCGTGATTATCGGTTTGTTCTCTAGATAATGATAAAGGAACCAACAAATTAGTTCATGTAAGGTTTGATTAATGGTACCCTATTATTCAGTTGAGGCCATTCTAACTGCAGCCATTCGCCTCTGAGAAAATGTGATCTCGAAAAAGTGATTTTTATTAATGTGATAAAAATAAGAAATCTATATTGGAATTACACACTAAAGTGGTATAAAGTTTTAAAGTACACTATTGTAAAATTGCATTTTTCGAGATTTACACTTCTCGCAAAGAGGCGAATAGTTTATAAAAAAAATGTTGTCTGTATCAAAATAAAATACTTAAAAAAATGATTTAACTTAAGTTAATATTAGTGAATCATTCTATTATTTCTCACAATGTCATTGACAGTGAATTATAATAAACAGACATAATTTTCGTTGATGAATTTGTAGTACTAGTTTTGGAACAAATTTAATAAAAATGAATATTTTGCTTGTAGTTTGGACACATTTGAACCGCCTAGGGATAATAAACTTAGTATGCCTGGGCAGTTTGGTATTTATGCATGAATATTGAAGTTTTTTGGCATAACCCGTTTAAAAGCGTAACTTATTAACTGCCAATACACTGGTTTTACAAGCAAATTACGAATTTTTGGCGGGAATAGGTAAATAATGTTTGGCTGAGCAGCTTTTTTAAAAACAATTATTATTGTAAGGTAATACTTGTTTTTAAGCTAAAATTGTTTGTGTGGAAAAATTTATTTTTTGGATTCAGTCAAAAACCTACAATTCGGTCATGGTCGAATTGAACAACTGAAATTCTAAATATATTGTGATAAGACTTGTACTAAGGGCGTTGTAGCAATTACCGTAAAACATTCCCAAAATCCAAAAAACAAGTTACAAATTTAATAATATTAAACAATATCTGAAATTCGCCAAAATAAAAATACATATCCAAATGTTTAATATTACTTGATAACTTTGTTTTAATTTGGTCTGCCATAATTGGGTAGAACAATTATCCGTCCATATTGTTTTTATACTGTTTATGCCAAATGACTAACGCTTTACAGTTAGCATGTCATCGTCGCTTGTCCATAATGCTTTAATTTGCACTTATTAAATGCTTTTTCATTATTTCTTTCTGCTTCTGTAGACATTACTGTTTTCTTTATATGAAGAAATCGGTGTCATAAAATTTCTACTAATATTTGATTTGGCGCTCCCCGAGGGATATAGGTCGTATTGTTCGTAGCTAATATTTTATTCGTATAAGTCATGTTAAGGTTTTACAATAACGGATATTTTATTGAAAGGCTATAATGCACATTAATACCAGTGTTTACGGTATAAATTAGAACATAAGGGTGCATGCAAGGATGGAGGTATTAAAATATATCGAAAAGTGTGTGCTAAAGTGTGCAGGTTTAGAGTATTGTCTTGCAAGATAAAGCTCAGGCGTCATGAGAAATTGAGCATGCCACACTGATTGAGCCAACAGTGAAAATTATAATGTATTACAGGTGATTATGACGGAGATGAGGAAAATAAAAAGCCATGGAATCAGTTCAACTACAAAATGTCGAATGTTGAGAATATAGTGAATTCTTTTAAATTAGCACTCGGTCAAAAACACTCGCAGAATGCGCCCGAACCTTGCAATGTTTGTGGGAAACTAGTTAATAACATCAAAAAGCACATGAAGTCTCACAATCCTGAACAGCACAAATGCCCTCTCTGTCCAATAATTTTGACTCGCGCCGATAACTTAAAGAGACACCTACGTATGAAACACTGTTCGGTATTAAAATCGAACAATCTAACTAATATAAATAAAACATTTGAATTAACATAACGAAACGATTTCTTATAGAATTAGCTCTCTTGTCTGTGTAACAGTGGCGAGGTGTTCGTATATTCTGATTCCCATCGGTCTACCTTTAAGAAGTCGCAATGAAAACTATGCATTCATTTTGATATCTAAAGCAACAAATTAACTATGCGACCAGTAATAGGTCAAAAGTGCCACGAATTCATTGGCGTTTACGCGTTTTCTTCAACCTAATGTAGAGTGACTAGAAACTTGCAATATACATTACATATTATTTCTACATCTTACGCTCCGGCCGGCTTGTACACACTTTTCGGATGCAATAGCAACATTTAGGCTACAAGTTCCTGGCTTACTCTCTTCGTAATTCCACCCCTCGCCACTGCTGTGTACCTAAAAATATTTTTATATGTATTATGTATTACAATGACGAATTTAAAATGCTTTTTATTGTTACTATTGGCTAATGCCTAAGCGCCTCACTAATATTATGTACTGTTAACAATCACTTTCCTGACTAACAATGTTGAAAGGCATTCAGTATATCATAACGTTTTACCATCGAAACTAACACTTTAACTTTGTAACTAGTATTAAGGCGTGGTGTGATATTTTTTTATTATTTTTGTAATCGATTTTAATACTTCGTGTTTTGAATTTAACTTTGTTTTTTACACAATTGTAACATATTTTCTATTAAAGCTTTAATCGTGAATTTCTCTAACTTATGGTAAGAAGTTAATTTTGATGAAATTGTTAGTGGTTAACGTCGTTAATTACAGTTTGAATGTATATTGTAAATAAAAGGTCTGCTTTTGGCTGTGAAATAAAAAATCTTTCAATATAAACAATCCCAATGATTTTGATGATAAACATGATTAATTCGACCATACTGTTTAGTTTCTCAACCAATATCTATCCTTCACGTGGAAGACGTGCTATTAAGAAATATAGTTAAGATAAAGAACGGAACTATTCCCAAAACTGGTTCACAATTTGAATTATTATATAATGGAAGAAAAATACGAGATATAACTATCACCTAGTAAAAGTTGGTATTCTAAAAAAACGAGGTCTCATCTTATTCTTATGATGGTTTTTTTTATATATTATATCGTAGGTTTATTATAAAATAAATATAGGTTTTTTATTAAGACGCAGAATAAGACGAAATTACAACTTAATGTTATCATAAACTTGAGCAAAAGCAATTTTTTCGTCTAAAATTTCGACCGCTTAGTTTTTTGTTAAAGCTAAATTTTGTAAGTAGCGAGAGTTGATATTCTAACTAGTCAGATATTAAACTGCCAAAAAGTTGCCTGCCTGCCTGCCAACCAAAGTGGCCGAGCCTTGCCGCGGTAGCGGCTGGCTATTGTTAGAACCAAATCAGTGAATAAATTGATATGTTCCAGGCAATAATGCATTAAAGCTATTAATAAATTCTACGAATAATTATATTGGCATGCACTTTTAACCCTAAAAGTAAATTTCTTACCTATTTCCCACATAGCGTAAAAAAATGACGTGAAACAAAATATAATGCTAATATTTTACTGGCGATATTTTTCTACCAAATTTTTGCCAAGCACTTTAAAGACATTTGAGTTGTTTATATTGAATACTTATGTGAATCTAGTAATACTCTAAATGAACCGTGATCTCTTGTAAGCCGTTCCTTATAGGTATACTAGTACTTATTAAGAAGTCTACTCTGCTTCTCTGGTGTCTAAGACTGATTTATTTTTTTGTAATTAATTAGGAACCTAACATTAATATATTAGCCGTTTACTTGCGATTTCGATTTATATAATTGGTTCATATGTAAACTTTAATATTAATATGTGTTTGTTGCAAATATATTCCTTTATTTAATACCACTTCTTTTCATTTCATCCTCTTCCATGCTTTTTTTTAACATTGCAGACCTATTTCTCTCTCTCTCTCTCTCTTTATCGCCTTCCGCATACAGGCTTGGTGACAATATTAACAATTCTTCGTGCAATATTGTAAACACATGAATAACAAACACCATTTTCTTCAGTATCATTGATTCATTTATGCATGAATCTACATTGAATATTAATTAAATACTATTTTTGGTTCTTATGAATGAATACATTGCCGAAATTATTTTAACTATTTTATATTCTCGATAATAACGCTTCATTAATAGAACTAGGAAAGGCATAGTTCAACGTTGATTAACTGTATATCATTATTTAACGCTTCATATAGTGCAGAATTTATTAATGAGAAAATTACATGGGCGATCCAAATAGAAAGTAATGTTGTAATTTAAAAATAAATATTCTAACTGTTTTTATACTCCGAAGTTAATCGCACTACCTAGTCACTGCAGAACCAACTGATATCGACTATGAAATCGGAATTTGCTGTAGTATAAATTAAATTTGATGGGTAGTCGCGTCGTAACGGCGTCGCCATCGTCGAGTCGTTGGCCCTGCTGCGCTATGTCGTGTGATGCGTTCCGGAGTGGGGGTGTGCAAAAATGGGTGACGTGTGTGTGGAGTAGAAGGCAAGGCAGGCGAGTGGTGGGAGTGACGCATCGCTGGTTGCAGGCTCGAAGGGGTGGCACATGCGGCTGACGTTCGAGCGCGTGGCGGGCGCGCTCAACCTGCACCGCTGCAAGCTGTGCGGGAAGGTGGTGACGCACATCCGCAACCACTACCACGTGCACTTCCCGGGGCGGTTCGAGTGCCCGCTCTGCCGCGCCACGTACACGCGCTCGGACAACCTGCGCACGCACTGCAAGTTCAAGCACCCCGCGTACAATCCGGACACGCGCAAGTTCGAGCCCCCGGCGCCGCCGCCGCACGCGCCCGCGCCCGCGCCACACGCGCCCCACGCGCCGCTCTTCGCCAACCACCTGGACGCCGGCTTCGACTGATTGTCCGTCTACTGGCTCGGCATGGACGCTCCGTGAGCGCCGACCGCCGCGCCAGCCTCGGCTCGCCCGCGCGTCCGGACGAAACGAACCCCTCGCGGACCGGCTCGCGTCGAAACCGCGCTTCCTATCTAGGATTAAGCTGAAGTGCTATTACTTAAACGGGCCCGGGCGGGAGGGCGCCCTCCGCCCCGGCTCGCCCGGGTCCCGCGACTCGTTTTAGTATTGTCTCGGTTGTGCGTTTCACTTGCCCCAGTGTGATCTTGTATAAATATTCCGCGTCGGAACGAACGGAACGTACCTATGATTTCGATGTTACTGAAATAATGACTCGAAGCGTATTTAAGTAGGTAAGCAAATTTTTTTCTATACCAATCGCTATACGGGAACGGGCAAAAGCAATAATATGATGTTAATTTTATTATTACCATATTATTTTTTATATTGTATCGATAGGAATCTTAAGATATTTAAGAAATATACATTTTATGAAGTAGCGGTGCGACCGCGAAGTGATGCTGGCTATTAGCTGGGGCCCCGGGGGCCCACACTTTCTTGTTATATTTATTCGTTAGATAGGAAATTATGAGTTTCCTGTAGCTAATTGTATTTATGTTATTGAATCCTATGGTCGAGCGGATTACATCAGAGCAGGATATGGGACTGGCAAGAGATTGTGATTTGTCGTTGGTCAACGACATATAAATATTGACTGAATCTCAGTGTAGATGCATTTGTAACTCTATGAGGCCTTTGCAAGATGGATAATTATTAAGGATTTGTGATGTATTAAAGGATAGCGCCTAAGGAAACATACGAAAAGATTTTTATACTAGACTAGTTGATCTATTTACGGAGATTGTTTTTTTTATACTTAGATATATTCTATTGTCTGATTTAATATACTTTTATATTTATATAACTTCTATATATAACATTTATTAGTGTTGTTTGTTTTAATTGATTCATTCGTACATAGTAACATTGATTTTATTACGTTTACGTTGATTTGACGGTTGGTGGCAATCGAGTTCAGATGTTGATAACATGTTTTTATATTTGTAATAATGATACTATGATAATTTGATCGTTGGTAGGTGTTTAGTTGTGTGGCATGGTGCCGCGGGCCGGGGCGCGAGTCCCGGCTCCGGCGGTGCTTGCAATCAATCAAATCAATTAATATATAAGATAGGGAGGAACGTTTCGAGGTTGCGCATTTATTAACTAATATTGGCATTCTACGATTGGGACTAACCTAGCGTTTATGTATTTTTCAATTAAGATTTAAGATTGTTACATTTTTAGCTAAACACTTAGAGTGGTACGGTAACTGAAATGTGATAAAACGGAATGGTGCTAGAACCAAGAGTGTAAACACGCTACGATTTGACTCCTATTGTAATATTGTTAATTTTAATGGTTAGTTACTTTGCATAAATGTAAGGCATCTAGCATCCGGTTAGGGTCGCATCTGTCTGACAAACGGGTAAACAAACAAAGCATGGATCGTTCACGCCCAGAGATTACAGTATCACTCGTGAGATTTTACCTTAATTTTTCATTGATCTTCAATATAATTAATACATTATAGTAGAATGATAAGACAACTTTTTAAATAGTTTCGATCCTTGCTTACCAAATATAAATCGTTTATTGACGGTCTTGATAACGAGGCCGCCGCCAAGTTGTCGCGGCAATAGCGCTGTTATGTAGCTGTGAACATGCAATTCCACTTGTGCAATTTTATTGAAAATAGTCATAACTAATAGCTAGATTATACAATTATCTGTTGAATATATAGGGGCCCACTGGTACAGGCGCACGATAATACTGCGTTCTTTGTTATAGTCACCAAACATTTCTTCCACAAAGATTTATTATTTTTACTTTAGTTGTATCAAAGATTTTACTTACCGTTCATTATAGCGTGGGCGCTTATTATTTGATAGCATTTCATACTCAGTGCAATATTACTAGTTATTTAATTACGTAACCAAACTAAATGATATTTTAAAGAGTATATAATTAATATCTTTGAAAGAGTGTAACTACCTATTTGTATTAAAGTAAGTGAACTTATCCTAATTTTAAATGTTTATTTAGTGAAATGCAGTTTGGGTTACGGTGATGTACAGGTTTTATAGCTGGTAATATTAAATAATGATTAGCTTATTTTACCTCTGCCAATCATAATAGTTATATACTATTTAATATAATTTATTATCGCGCAAGTTATAAAGTCTATTGTTGAGGTAGATCATAGCTATCCGATACGGGTGAGGCGCCAGTCCACTCAAACGCGTCAAACGCTTCATCATCTAATCGTGAATGCATTTTTAATTAATAATATATAACTATCACTCGAGACCAATTTTTAATATTAAATTTGCTATAGCAAATTGATTGATTAGTAACATAGAATATTATTTTAGATATTTTAGGTTAGAATACTATGATAGTGTCTGGCCAGAATATTTTGGAGTATCACATCGTTTGGCTCAGAAAATATCTACATTTTGATCTCTTAATCAGCTTTCAAAAAGTATGCAACTTAATAATTGTAATGGTGACCACGTTTGGACTTAATGAAAGCTAACTTTATGCCATATGGAATTTATACATAAGGTTAACGAATTACTAAATTTAGTCTTATGAAATGGATGGAGGTCTTGAGGACCGAGTCACTTATTTGGCCAATCTATTGATTATTCCAATTTATTATTGTATATTGAAATTTACATTTGTATCACTAAAATGTGATCGTATCACTTGAAATCAATGGAGTGCAGGACAAGCTGTAAGGTTATTTCCAGGATAGCAATGGTCTAGTTATGTTAATTTTGTTTCTTTTTAACATTAGCCAATTTGTTATAGTGTCGTAATATCACAATAGTTGTAATACTAATAGGAAGGGGGTGTCAAATCGCGAAACACCTGACTTTATATACTCTGTTATATTTTACATGAAATTTTATGAACGATTTGTTGTTTATGAATATTTTGTTTGATATCTTGGTTTGATGCCTCCGTTAAAAGTTTAATTTAAATAGTTTTGTTTTATGCAAGCAGTTAATGCAAATTTATTTTTTTCACATTGTTTGATGTTATGTAATGCAATTTTAACATGTTGCAAACTCCTGCATTTATCTGTTGTATTTATTACTAATTTTTACATTAAATTGTGGTATGTTACAAAGCCGTGTAGTTTCAGTTGTGCGTTTCACGCGCCCCACACCCACTCGCAAACATTTCTCGTAACCCATGCACGACTTAACGAGGCTCCGTTACTCTGGGACCACCCTTGACGAAATACGAGATTGAACAATTGGAACGAGGTCGTGCGTAAAGTGCTTGTATACTGAGGGTGGTGCGGCGCAGTGCGGCGGGTGAGGCGGTGGCATGCTCAGGCCGCGGTCTCTTCTAAACGTCACACGTTACCGGCAGCGTGCCGTGACGTCACGACGGACGGCCGACACGCCACCGCGCGCCGTTCACGCATTCATGATCTGTCACAATCGCATGCTTACCACAAGTTCAAAATTGTGCTATGTACAAATTAAAACTTCAAAACCTTATGTTGTTGTAAAATGAAAATAAAAATGATAAACTTCTTGCAATGCTAGTAAGCAGTAAGAGACTTAAACAGAGGAACACACAAACCCATGAATATTTATTTTGATAAATAGTTTTCTAAATAATTATAATTATGATATTTTGAATCCAGACAGACCACTTTCGACTATGAAAACAACGATTCCAGAGATTCACTCATTATTTCCTATGCTTTTTTTTATTATAAATTTCAAAAAAATCTAATATACAAAACAAGTAGCGCATTGTACGAATTAAATTAAAATTTTGTTTTTTTTTTATTGAATTCCTCCATTTTCGTCGCTTTGGTTTATTGTGATACCGACGGTCGGGTGTGATATACGACCATGGCCCGTCGCGGGTGGCGTGCGAGAAAGAACTTGTCTGAATATTAATGAATAGCATTTGTATTTGGCCGTCGTCGATCGCGTTCGACGTTTGGGCAAAGAAACCGCGGCCTCCAGAGTGCAATGAGGCGTTGCGTTGTTGTTCGCAGAGCGTGCGCATGCGCCGTCCGCCGCGCAGTACTCGTACCACAGCATGTTCGTGGCGGCCACCGAGAGCGCCGCGCTGTGGCGCTGCAAGTCCTGCGGCAAGGAGGTGTCCAACCGCTGGCACCACTTCCACTCGCACACCGCGCAGCGCTCGCTCTGCCCCTACTGCCCGGCCACCTACAGCCGCATCGACACGCTGCGCTCGCATCTGCGCCTCAAGCACGCCGCGCTGCTGCTCAAACATTAAGCCCCACACCGATACGACACACGAACGCCCCTCGACCACTACCTTGCTCTCAAAACTTTACAACTATAAACGAGACCTTACAAAATGGTCTAGACTACTAGGTAGTCATCTTCATTATTATGCGATTTTGCATTTAAATAAGTAGTCATTATTTCGCACAATTTTGTGCGTTAGTAATTGTTCGTTAGGGTGTATAATAATATGTTGATGATACTTTATTGTTAACTAACAGGGTAATTTAAAACTAATATTTTAAATAGCTATAGCTATTTTATTATTTGTAAGCTAAAAATTTAATTTATTAAATTTTAGTTATACATTGCATTAATTACAAGTTAATTATTGTTTAAGGATACAATCTTCACTTAATACGAATAGGTTTTCAAATTTTCTCAATAATGATATGCTTTCGTCATAAACTACTAATTATCTCTAATACTTAATTAGCGCGTAAATGCCCATAAACGTTGTGAAAAATGTTATTCATTTCTATGTATGTAGTTAGATGTTTATGTTAGGTTAATGAATTTTGCTCGTGACTGCACCTTTTTGGGGAAAGCGATATTAAGACTGATGGCAACAACTTGTGATTGACGTTAGAAATGGACGAGACGCGGTTGTAAATAAACTGTAAAAATATTAGATAGCGAAAAACTTATTGAAGCATAAAACATGCGTGTTCAAAAATCAAATTTATTAGCAAAAACACGATCTAAGACGAGAAGTCATTTACCTTGATGTACGTTTAAAATTATATTTTTGTATAAATATTGTCTGCGTACATCGCATATTTATAGTTAAGTGTTTAGATAGACTGCTATTAAGCTCATTATGATTAAAATTACTTCAATAGATCGTAGGTACTGTATAAACGTTCCGTGTTATTATAATTCCAGGTTTTTGAACAGAGGGTCACTGTATTTTAATGGCAACAATTCATTTTATATGTATCTTATCGAATTGTAATCGCCTCTTATAAATACGATACATTGTAATAAAAACCGAATGGTTGAGAATTTATTATTCTAGTAATAATTTATCGGCGTCTTACTTTCCCAAACTTGTGTCTTGAAAAATGGGTTTTAAGTTTTAACACTAATCGATAGGCCACTAATACTAATATGTAATCATTTCATCATTGCAAAAAACTCACGTTACAGACGGTGAAACAATTAATTCATTTTCAAAATGTTAAATAAACCTAAAGTAAAAAATATAAGCAAAAATTGGAGATTTTCTCCTGATAAATCGTTTATTTTTAAATATGATTTTCTGAAAGTAAGACGACGCGTGAAGTTTTAGGAAACATAAGTTAAGTTGCCGAATGGTTTCTCCTCTATTCAAAAACCTTATAATGGGACATTTTTCGAATTTAAAAGTGTTATAACTGTCATTGCTGTTTAATGTATATTATTAGCTTATAAAGGTCCAAGTAGTATTCACGGAATCTGTGTAACATTATGTCTTCATCACATCTATTTCGGTGTTAAATCATCAATCATTCATAGTATATGTGCAACATTTGCAAGTGCTCGTAAAATTGTTAAGTCCCAATCTAAGAATAATATCGTTGGAATAATCCTCAGTCGCGTTACTAGTCACTATATTTTCATCAAAAAATTCTCAAAGGTATTTGTTTCTTTATTGTAGATAATGATATCTTCTTCAACACAGCGTTTACACGTGCTCAATGTAAATGTTTTTCATTCATCATTAAAAGTTAAATATATAAACAATAGAAATAAAAATTAACATTTGCTGTGAATAAATTCATTAATCTATATCAATAATGAGTATTATTTTATGTAAATAAAAGACACATGAAAAAATAAATATTGCACTTTTAATAAGTTCACACAAATACATGGCAGACACAACATTACAATTCTGAGTAGCGATCATCACTTACGATTTGTACAATATTCACTATGAGTATTATAAATTAAGTTTAGAAACTGCGAGAGCAAAGATTTTAATGAATGATTAACTTCAGTTTTGGCCTCACAAAAATTACAATATTTTAAGACTATTACAGGCAAAACTTGAAGTAAAACATAAAAGAAAACGCTTAATACTATAAAATACTTCATCCATATCATTCAACACATACAAGACAGTAAAACTATATTAAATAAATCTGAATTAAACATGGCAAAGTATGGCAAGTTTAACTCTCTTCAAATAAGTAACCAAAATTGTAAGTTACACGCATTCATAGTATTATTTTGAATATATTTACAGACATATCTTGGTATCTATGAATGTTGTCTAAATTTTAAAGTCAACACTTCACTGATACATGTTACAATACGATTTTGAATACCAAAATGACTCTTAATTAAAAAGAGATCGCAAATAATATATAACATTCTCAATATAGTCTCTTATAATCATACTTCGCCTTTATAACAATAAAAAGAATATCACGAATACCGATCCTATACCCTAACTTTATACAGCCACCATGATCCAAACTTCAAAGTCGGGATTATTTTTACCTGTATTGGGGATATACACAGAGAAAACTTTCAGCTTTTATAAAATAACGAAAGTCTATTACTTAGTCTACTAGAAATCACTAGTTCTGTATATTTAGGAAAATGGTTCTTTAGTATAAAGGTCTTTTAGATAGCAAACACTTTTAATCCGGGTTTATGTCTCTGTGGAACCCGATGTGAAGCTAAATAGATACATTGAGTATCAAATGGCAGCTATCTCTCCAGAGAAATGGCAAGATGACCAATAGAACAGATGAAGATTGACGTGCTGATAAAATATAACTAAAGTTCATAGCTGATTTTCTCATAAAAAATTGCACACATTTTCAAATCTTTAAAACTGTGACCTAGTTTATTCCTGCAGTCTTTCTACGTTACCACTGGCCCCGGGAGATTCAATAATTACACTTGCTTCACTTATAGTACTTAAACTACCATTAACACCACGTTGGCTCGGCTCACCGGGCTTCTCTGTATCCCTTTCTTTAGTAGATTCACTAGACTCTTCTTTTTCTTCAGAATTATCAGATTCTGATGAGTCCTTCTCGCCGTTTTTGTTTTTATTCTTTTTAAATTCTTCTTCCATTTCTTTAAATTTAAGAGTTAGGTATCTGAAATAATACAAAATTAATTTATTCAGTTTTTATTAAACAAAGAACGGAACACTTTGTTTCATCAGTCAGTACGCGTTGCTACCAAAATTTGATTAATTTTGCCTCAACACTTTGTTTTGCATATCTCAACTACAAGTTCTAGCAAACGTGTATAAAAGGATTCAATATACAAAGAACAATTACACAAGAAAAAGGTACCTAAAACAACGTTAAAAAAACCATTATTACCAATGGTAGTGTACCTATATAACTGAAAACCTTTGCCTACAAGATGGAAGTGATGAATAAGTAAGTATGCGTAAGTATATTTTTTAAATATTTCGTATTTGAAGTG
Organism: Dendrolimus houi; assembly: GCA_039645545.1. Classification (NCBI taxonomy): domain Eukaryota; kingdom Metazoa; phylum Arthropoda; class Insecta; order Lepidoptera; family Lasiocampidae; genus Dendrolimus; species Dendrolimus houi. Next base: position 13,979,652 of record CM077125.1, on the reverse strand, counting down.
GAAATCATCAGATAATTGGCTGTGGGTTGTTTTGTCGCCTCTCACGACAGGCAAAAAGCAAACCTATTTATAAAAGTTATATATACTTACATAATGTCTGAAAACAATTTTATGTTAAATTTTATCAATATTGAAAAAATATAACATACTTATCTACTAATGGTCCACTGTAGTCTTCCGGAAATTTAGGTGAATGTGGCAGTATAAATTTATACAAGCTTTCATTCAAGACATATAACTGTGTTGTTGAAGCGCATCGGACGTTGAACCACCAGTCGCATGTTAGCCCCGCCTGGGAGAATATTGTACCGTTTGGGCAAAGAAATGATGCTTGACCACCGTTAAGATCACAATAGTGCCATACCTAGAAAACCATAAAATGTTATTAAATTCAAAGAATCAGACCATACACAAGATCGAAATAATCGCATCAGCAAATATTGCAATTACTCGTCCACATCCCGTCTTCAAACCGCATGGACAGCAATATATACCTACCAATAGCTAATATCATGTTGCAAATTATACAAGCGATGATCGGTGATATCTATGCCTAAGTATCAGTCGGTGAAGTGCCCTTTTATTGTCTGAAACAGACAAACCGTCCTCCTGCTGGAAAGTGGTTACCATGGCCTACGAACGTTTGCAACACGTAGGCACGTTTTAGTAATTATTTACATGAATTAGGTATACGTGAGCTATTTACTGTCCGTATACGTTTTAATTAGAGAATACCTTCCAGACCACTGGAATAATTGAACAGAGAAGTCGGCAGGAAATCTATAAAAACACTAAACGATACATTTGTGTAAAAAAAAAGTAGTTTTAAGAAACTAAGTATGTGAAACCGCGTCATATGTATGAGAGAAGGGCGTAGCTACCGTCGTATCAACCGTATCAATGATACGGGGCCCCCAGGCCACAGGGGCCCCGAAAGTGTGCAAGCAATAATTCCTAAAATGTTATCCATAATCTTTTATAGATTAATAACATATTTGAGAATAACTGCTGGGCCAACAGGAACGACTATCTGATTTGTTTTTATTGTCTACTAGCTGACCCAGCAAACTTCGTACCGCCTCAGAATCAATTTTTTTCATATTTACTCACCTTTTAAACCTTCCCTGGACTTTCACAAATAATTCAAAACCAAAATTAGCCAAATTAGTCCAGCCGTTCTCGAGTTTAGCGCGACTAACGAACAGCAATTGATTTTTATATATAAGAAGATAGAAGCAGAAAATCTAGAAAAACTGAAATAGTTTTCAGCTATAGATGATTTGATAAATTAGCTTGCCGAAATTGATTGATTTAAATTGTTTGCCTAACTTAGCTCCTAGGAGTATTAAGTACGAGAAATAACTTACAATCAATACATAATTATTTTAATTCAATTCGAGCATTTTTTGTTTCGTTTTAAAAAAAATCTTTACCCTTCCTTTGGGGCCCTCAACACATTTTGATACTGGGCCCGTCTAAGGCAAGCTACGCCACTGATGAGACACTTTAGCCATTGAGCCACCACGGTCCTAAAATAAATGTTTCTAAATAAATCTAAGATTGGAACACATGTATACCTGACATCTTGTCTCAGGGTCGGCGAAAAATCCTTTGTATCTTTGCGTTTTGCAATTAAATTTCGTCTGAGGAATGGTACTCAGAATAGGATAGTCAACACCTGGTCGCCCCGGAGTGCCACCTTCTTCGTCAGATATAGTCGGCAGCGGAAACTGTTGACTTGTGCTTCCACCAGTAGGTCCCTCTGTAATCATAAATAATAACTTGATTTTCTGTGCACTATTTTTATTCAAAACGTTGCTTGTACCTAATAATCATTTGCAGCAGTGAGAGGTAGAGGTTAAATGATACTTCAGATGGCAGAAAGTAGTATTCACTGTCGAGTGCTGATGTGAACTAATTTATTTTGGAAACGATAACCTTAATTTATTTATTTAAGTAAGTACAAATATTAACAAGTCGTACAGCTAGTACAATAATTATATATAGCACAATGTGTGACCGGGACGGATGATGTGCGAGCGAGATAGAGCAACTATTAACATGTGTGCTGCCGCGTTGCGCTAGCCTGTCGGCTGCAGGCATCTATCACAGAGCTAGGCGAATGGTTTCGCGAATGGAGGATAAAGGTGAATCCGGAGAAAAGCGCAGCAATGGTCTTTTCCCCGGGCACGCTTCGCTCCTCCAAACGCGTTTGCCTTCGCCGAATAGCCATGTCGCTCTACGACCAGCAAATCCCCTGGGCAAAGTACACCAAATACCTGGGTGTCGCCCTAGATCAGAGCTTGCGCTTCGACAAGCATATTACTATAGTCCGAAATAGAGCGCGATTTGTGTTGGGTCGTCTAGCACCCAAGATAGATAAACGAAGCAAAATGTCCTCAGACACAAGCTTACACTATATAAAACATGCATCCGCCCGATCGTGACATACGCGAGTGTGGTATTCAGCCATGCCAAGCCTGCCTACTCAAATAAACTGCACATCGTGCAGAATAAATTCATGCGCAGAGCCGTCGGTGCTCCTTTCTATATGCGTAACGTCGACCTCCACCGCGATCTGGAGCTTCCCTCCATCAAAAACTACATTAAGTCGCTCTCGCGTAAGTATTTCGATCTCGCGCCGGACCCTCGAGTTTCGCTCGTCGTGTCCGCGTCCGATTATAAGCCTCGACGAAAGGCTCCGGGCGACAACCGCGTAACTTCCTCACGGACAGGGTCGACATTATTACAAAACAGTAGACCCGGATCAGCCCTCCCGCGGTTGTGACGGCAGGCTGGCAGGCACCGACAGACAGACAGACGGCGGCGTCTCAGACGCCGCCAATGACGACCTCTCCCCCCGCAAGGGACGCCAGGAGACATAGCCCCTCCATAGGATAGACTAGGCGTGTTGCTGGGAAGTTTCTTCTCTCCCAGCCATGACACGTTGCGAAACGGCAGTAAGATAGTGCAGGCCGCCTCGAACAGCCAATCCCGGTCCGCCGGGATCCTTCCCCTCGGGCTTTATATTACCCGTCGCCCGTTCTCAATTAGTACATTGTGTCGCCCTCTAGTCAGTATCGTTAGATTCATCTCCTTCTCGTGGCAACAGTCCAACGGAGGTATAACCCCCTAGGGAGAGCTCCCTTGAGCAAGTCGTCCCAAGGGGTCCCGAAAACCCCGGTAAAGTTGTGAGGTCTTCGGACTAACAACATAAAGTCAAGTCCAATAAAAAAAAAGCGCTAGCCAGTAGTTCGTTGGCCACTGCGATGGCTAGACGTATACAGCTCCCATAACTTGAAATCTGGATTATACCTATGTTCTGAATTTATGACATTTTACAAATTTGTCGGTTTAATTGGGCCCCCAAAGCCTAGTTTTAGATTATGTTTCAAATTGACGACTCATAACGATAATTTTTAATAAAATATATGATGTTGAGTGTCTATTCATATGACGACGGTAGACTCTCCCCAAACTACATTAGGACTCAATAGCACCGGGTAAACAGCACATCTTCCTCTATAGGTAGATTAGTAGGCTTGAAATTACCTATTAGAAAACTAAACTGAAATTATTATATAACGTTACTTACCATCCAAATGTTGAGATGGCGTATGAATAGGGGCTAGATATTGCTCTTCATGAAAATCTTTTTCACTCGGGATAGGACTTGCTATAACTTGTGGTTTCAATTTCTCTGTAACCTCTTCAATATCAAGCGCAAGAAGCGGTTTAGCTGTAGTCAATATTGCAACATCAACATCGTTTTGGTGCGGTACTATTTTAAAGGCATTCAAGATCTGCAGTAGTGTCTTTATGGATGATCCAACATTTTCCTTCGTAATAGGTTTAGGTAGAGATTTATTACGTTGTAAAATGGTTACAAGTGCAGATAAAGTCATTGCATTGGATGGATCGTACTGTTCAGGTTTATAGATTAACTCTCTTTCTGGATATTGGTAATAATTTGGCCTATAATCCGTTAGTGGTCCAACCGACTCTGTTGCTACATGTACAATGGGTTGTTTTTGGCTATCGTACTGGCGAACTGCGTCTTGAATAGCTGGAGTATAGACGGGTGCTTCGGTAGCAAAAATTCCAGGGTCTGTTATTGGTTTAAAACCGCTTTCGACTACTGGCTCAACCAGTAGTGGTTGTGTACGTTGTTTTTCGTAGTAGCTTTCCGGTGCGTTTATGGGTTGTTTCCTTACAGCTGGTGACTGAATATCAATATTGTAAAAATATTGAGGATGAACTGGTCTGGGTTTTATATAAATTTGCTCTTTTTCAACCAAAACAGGAACAGGTATTGGTTTTTTTGCTTGATAGTATGCATCAGTTTGGGTAACGACCTTAATTGGAGGTGTTTGCTCATAAGGCACTAGTTTATATTTAACATTCTGGTCTTTTTCTGTAAGATAATACCGAATATTCGGAGCATTATCCTCGGAGTATAAATTCAAGTATGGTTTTCTTGTCGGGACTATATGACTATGACTATTAGAAGGTTTGGATACAAGTTTTTGAGAAGGTCTCTCCACTTCGTAATCGTTACTGGAAATCACTTTGTAGTCGAATAGTAACGGATTGTAATTAGGAGTTTGTTTGTTCGCAGATTGATAAGTAGGCACAATATCTTTATAAAATATCTTTGTAGGGTTAGCTGAAGCTATATTATATTGAGTTAAACGATTCCCTTCGTATCTAGGAATGTTTCTATTAGAAGAATAAACAATTCTTTTCGGCTGTCGTTCTTGTGAAGAATCTCCTCCTTTAGCTTCAACAATTTCTGCCTTTTCTACCTCTACGTTTTTTTCATGTGGTATCGGAGTAGTTAAATCATTAGCGTAATAAAATGTCATATATGGTATAAGTCTTCTATATCGTTCATTTATTGAGAGTTTTGTAGAATTATAAATTCGTTTGCTCTTTTCATAATTACTTTTCGGAGCAGGAAATCGTGTTTCTGCTATTTTGGATTCCATAGGTATAAACCCTTTTTGCACATCTATCACCATACCTCCAACCATTTTTGTGTCTGGGCTATTTCCATTAGACGACACACTGATTGTTGTGACCAGCGAAGGTATGACTGAAACAAGCAAGAAAAACGTTTAGTTATATATTCCCTAGCTTTATAATGAACATAAAAAGGGTACCTTAATCATAATAAATGATCATGATCTTCAAATATACCCAAGTAATTTTATCTGTGTTCTATGGTAGGTAATTTTACATGCTGCTCATTATCCAAATCGTTTAATGTAGTGTAAACTTGTTTTTTATTGCATAATGAGTCAACAATCAGGAAATATAATGAATACCTAACAAGTTTTTGAGATTATAATGAGAATAAATTCTTGATTTTTTTAATATCATAAAATTAGACGCTCATCACTTTCATAAACCATAGTTACGAAACAGTAGATAATCTAGATACATGCTTACATTTGATCGTTTAAATTAATATATTTTGATCCATTTGCCTATCGAGATCTCTTATTACGTAACCACAATAAAATATGGTATAACCTTTTTTGAAAATATTATATACAGTTTATTACATCACTATTAACAAATTATTCGTGTTAAAACAAAATAATTGAATTTGTTGGTGTAATAGATATTGGGTACCGGATATCTATGTATATGTTAGCGAGCTGAAATATTTGTCGCAAGGTGATCGTTATATTTTTGTATCCGCTTGGAAGAGGGCTTGTTTTGTTTAGTAATCGATTTTAATAGTGAGTAACAATCGCTCAGTTTCATAGTTTTACGTGTATTAATAATTTATCGGTTTTATATTTATCAAAACAATTATTAGCTAGTTCGAATATTTAATCGATTGATGATTTAATTTTTTCCCAGGCATACCCATGAAAAACCTACCTTTATTACCGTTTAACTAGCAAATCGAATATTTTTTTCGAAAATATAATTAGTATATTAATAATGATAGTCTACTGCACAATAAAAATTTCAAAATCAACTTCTACTAGAATCAGGCCAATACTTACGTTTTAAACCTATATTAGACGGTTGATTTCTTTTTTCAATTTAGATGAATCCATTAAAATGATCTATATAAGCATTAAGTTGAATCGTTCAATGCTATTTAATTCTCTCTTGTCCTTTTAGGATCTGTGCCTTAGAAGCAAATTGTTTTAATTTGGTTGATCCGTCTAGTTAATACAAAATATAGGTCACACAATATTTTAAGTAATGAAATAAAAGTATTTAAAGAACATTCTTATATTTTTTTAAGATCTGACTCATCATACTTAGAACGTTACCTACCTTTTTTCAATGTAGTCATGTGCCTACTACATTGAAAAAAAATATTTCTGGCAAACACCCGTAATCTTTAATGTTTCGCAGTTGCACTAAACTATTATATATTGGCTTAGATAGATAATATACCTTTGTATTAAATTGCACACAAATGGGCCCAGTAGTTTCTGAGAAAAATGAACTAAAATAGACAACGATTTTATGTAAATTCGGTGTTTCTCAAATTGGCTGCGAAATTATTTAATTTTATCAAAAACATAATCGACAAACAACCACACATTAGATATATCCTCAAGCTAAGCAAGTTACGGTTGTATTTTGGGTAAATAACGGACCACTCTGGGCCCGATCCCCCCAGACCATACTAAATGAACAAAATTCGTTTACAAAAATACCATGCCAATAATCAAACAAAGACCCTTGGCGTTACTGTGAGCTACCTACATATATAAATATTGTAAAAAACTAATATTTTACAGGACATACACATTATTAACAAAAAAGAACGACGATTAGTAATCTAGTTTTAACCTTGAAATATTAGATTTATATTCAGTAGAGCATAGCAAATCAACACCTATTACTTACTTATTTATTATTCTAAGTATTATCAACAGTTAGATACATAACATTTTTGAGAAACATCACAATCTAAGAACTAGTATGTTGTATTTATCTGGTAAAGCTAAAGCCTGGCCCTTTTCAACAAATCAAACTTACCCTTACTAGATTAGGTAATTTATAATTATATGGTATGATTAACGAGATGAGCAATACGAGAAATTAATCAAATTAACCAATACACATACGCATCCTTAATCACGATTAAGTAATTTAACCAACGAAAGATAAGCAGCTCGCCAGATCAATAAGTTCTTGCTCAATATTTTGAACCTAGGGCTTGCGAAAGTTCAAACACATTTTGCTACGACTTCATTGATTTCATCGGCCCATTTTGAATTGTATACAAAACTAAGTTGGTATTTATAATTATTATTTTAGAAAGGCTGGATCGTTTGTGTGTCGAATACAGGTAAAGCCTTGGAGAAGTGACTGGTTCTTAGGATCCGCATCCTGGCTGTTGGTAACGTACGCGCTTGCTGATCCTGCGATAAAGCCGGCCTCGACATGGTACAAATTAATGCACATTGACTTGATATCTCTACTGTTTTTATTATCTTAGATAAATCTACGATAATGAAACTGCCAATTGTATGATTCTTTTCTTTTATTGTGTCTTTGTCTTACTGAATATGCACTGTTTGCTACAATTCCATTAATTCTTCGAAAATTAATTGTGTAACATATTTCTGTATAAAATTTATAAAAATAAAAAAAATAGTTTGAGCTAGATAAATAAGAAGAAAAGCAATTTTAGCTAGACGTACTGCTGGGGCGTTTCTCACCTGGCGAAGCGGTGTACAATTGTACACAGAATAGGAAGTAAAATTAAATTTTAACTTATATGTATGACCTTCAAAAAGTGTTCTCCAGTAGAACTTATTTTGAATAAAAACTCTTGAATTTGACTTTGAAAAAGAAATTGAATTTGATTAAACGATAAGAAAAAATTAAACAGTGTTGAAACATTACAAAATTCTTTAATGTTTATAGTGGGGTACTTGACTCATTACAATAAATTCTGAAACAATGTTTATATAAAAGAGCGGGGGTTCAAATACCATGTCATCATCAACATTTTAATATATCATAATAGAAATAATGATATATTAAAATTTGACTCGTTATAGAAATGACGTCACAACTAGCAACTCTGGTACAAAATCTAAGTGGGTTCGGCGTTTTGTAAGATGATAAAAAGCATCTCAATTGATTTGACTGTCAACTAGTAAAGAGCAGCTATAGTCTTTTTTTATCTCTATCTACATAGAATGATTGCAGATAATTGCAGTTATTGGTTTGAAATAAAAGATTAAAGAGGGTCACAACAGTCCCTCACTTACGATATATATTCGTGAGTAGAAAGAAGTCTTTGCGTACACTTGCTATCTTTCTCATTTGAACGAGGTTAATTTATTGCCAATTAAGACTATACATAAGTAGGTACTCATTTCTTCGTCCTGGCAAATACGCACGCGCTTCTTGTTACGATGACGTGGGTTCGAATTATTCTGACCGGGCAGCATACAACGATTGGTCAGTTTTTCTACCAATTCTGCCATAATATTGATCTGAGAAGACAGCCGAATGAACCAACACGCAAAGGTTATAAAATTAGTTAGGTATGTATGTATTTGCAATTAAGGGAATGACCATAGGATATTCTTATTCCGGCAAAGGATGTTTTTTTGGATATAAATTCAAAATGTACGCGAGCTAAATTGCAAAAAAAGCTCTAGTTGTTTTATAAAACAGAATTCAAAGGGCCACGATGTTTGGTAAATAGACAACTATACCTATAGTTATATTTCATATTCTCAACCTTTTTACAGCCTTTTCCCATGACCTACAATAAGTTGCCAGCACTGGGCGAGTATCAATGTGCACGTTTGACTTTTTGATCATTCACGTCCTTAAAAGGCAACATGATAATATGTTTAAGTACAGTAAGATTTCTTAACCAAACAATGAACCCTTTACTTGTTATAGACGATCAACAAAAGATAATTAATTATCATCCATTGTAATTCCAAATAATATTCCTGTAAATTATACTCCCTATTATACTCGTATGTGGTCACATTATACTTTATGTGATAATTATCTCAATTAAGATATATGCAACATCTACTTTGAATATTTTGTGAATCAATATATGAAACGATATAACTCCAGTATTATATAAAGATTTTTTTGCACTTACATAATACACTGGCTACAGGTGAATGTTTTCTGAGATTAATTTTGTTGTAGATAGTAAATTACGTGCTGTTGGACTGCTACTTACCTCCCTTGACCAAATAGCAGATATTTTGAAGAATGAGCAGATAAAAAACACCTCCAATAAACACACGCACAATCTATGAATAGATTAATTAAAAGTAGAGAAAGTGAAAAACGTGTCCTTAGATAGTAGCAAGTGGAGATCCATTCATTGTTCCTACCTCTACGGGAAACGGGCGTGATACAGTTTTAAATAATTTTGTCTTATTATTGTTATTACAAAAACTCTCAAATTACTCCAAAGGACCAATTCATATCGGTTCAGATTTGAAAATTAATTTCACTGTCGAATTAACGTAATATCCTTTATATCTCATTCACTTAAATTGTAACCTTCAATGTTTTTGACGTTCATTGTAAGAATAATGTTGTAAAAATGAAAGCAGGATATTAATATTTTAGGCGTAAATTACAATCAATTTGACCGTGTCTATTTGACCTCGAAACATTGAGCTCAATCAAGTAGAACAATAAAGTTAAAACATGCGATACGATATACGACCAGACTCATTGAGTGTCGACAGTAGCTGACCATTAACACATTGAACAGTAAACTTAGTTTTTGTCTTGTCGATGATAGAACACAATTTTTAAGTCGAAATAATTTTCGAATACCCACTGCAATTTTTTTTAACAAATACAAAACCAAAAAAATATATTTAACTGACTTCTTTCTACAACATCTTGAAGTCGGTACCAAATAAAACATAAGTTTTGTTTCTGTTAAAAATAATTATTTACGCAAATACTTCAGTAGCTTTAGAAATAATATATTAAGCGCCTGTAGAAATTGTACAACTGGCACGCGTATAAAAAATTTCCATCCCACTCTTCGGTGTATATGCTCTTCAACGAAGGTTGCTCTCGATGTCCCTGTGATCCACTAATCAGATCCTTTCTTTGTGACTATGGGACCACGTTAGGAGTATATATTACGAATAAAGAATTTTTTTCAAAATCGATCCACAAGTGACGGAGATATCGTATAACAAAGAAGTCGGTTAATCATTTTCATGGGCTTTTTTAATTCCCTGGAGTCCACTCATCAGATCCTGACATGGTGACTATGGGAGCATTTCGGGAGTATAATCTTTCTATTAAAAAAAGAATTTGCAAATTTTGTCTACAATTGACAAAGAAATCGCGTAATATGCATACAAAACAATTAAGCACCTGTAGAAAATGTAAAACCTACATTCGTATACAACCTTTTTTTCTAAGAATTTAGATGCACCGCCTTCTTTAATGGGGCTTATTCTCGATTTCCCTGGGATCCACTCATTAGATCCTAACATGGTGACCATGGGACTATCTCGGGAGTATACACTTACGAGTAAAAAAATAAAATGTAAATCGGTCCCCAATTCACGGAGAAGTCGATTAGCACACATACATAAAAAATAACAGGCGAATTGAGAACCTCCTCCTTTTGAAAGTCGGTTAAAAATGTCTTCAACGCTCTAAAGGCGTGCTGCTACAGTCGTGCCAATGAAAAGACCTCTTACTTCTGTCATGTAAATAGATATAATACAAGGCACATCTGGGACTATCTAGACTATAGAAACGATCCCAGTCTGGTAAAAAGAAAACGAACAGTTTAACCTTTGTTCGTAAGCAAACGGTCCCAAAACAAGACTGCTTTTATAATTGTGTAACAGAGTTCAATAATTATCTTCATAATTGTAGATCTTTACAGTTTTTGTAGGTACTGGACTCAGACCAACAGTCCGACGTACTAGACCAAACAATTATGAAGGGAATGTTCATTTTATCACGATTGTTATAACAACTTGGGGCCCTGTACTAATTGTTCAACCACCTTCAATGCATTTCTTTATTTTATTCATATGTGTTCACGGAAAAGTTATTTAAAGAACGAAAGATTTTATTGAAGAAATAGCAGCACACTTACATTACACGTTTTGTGATGAAAATAGTGATAAAACAATGTCAAATTCGTAAATTTGTACACTACATTTTCAGCAAACAAGGTTTGCACTCAGCTTGCTGCTGTATCGGAATTATATCTATGACAACGCTGATTTTCAGTACAAACCTTTACCGAAGTTGATGGTCAGTGAAATAGTGATTACCGACATTTTTAGACTTTTATAGATGCATGTTACGAAGCCTAGCAATGAATTCTGTCTACGCACTTTTTGAACGCGCTTCAACACTATCACTGTAAGTAAACTACAGAAGAGTGATCAGTATACACCTGGGGTATGCTGCAGATTCTGTATGAACTACATATTTCGTTACTCAAAGTTCTCTAATAACGTATAAAGTATACAGAATATCTATAATGGATTATCGTTTACATCTTCGCGTAATCCACTGCTTTTGTCACACCAAGCAACAAACTAATACACCCATAAATATACCTTAATAGCTTTTGTTAACCAAGGTCCTTAGATCATGTGTTAATAATTCAAATAGCCCTTTACATATAACATTTTAAATAATTTGTAGTATAAATTAATTCAATATATTATTAGTTACTGTCTTACTGTACGAAAAACATTCACACAAATTCAGTGTTAAGAACTTAATCCGTATCAATTTCGTGCCGTTCATGATCCTTGGCCCATAAAACGTGAGCTCAAATTTATTTATGTATCTATTATATATATTAATGTATATAAATAAATAATTTATTTCTGATAAACCAGTGTTTAAATAATTTATTATCACGTCATTTATAACAATAATTTCCAAAGTTTAATTATTTGTATTTTCGAATTTGGCAATTCGATTTCGCCGGAATACTCACATTCTTTCTTTTCTCTATAGTATTTTATTTGTCCCACTCCTTATTACCTTATAGAACGTTTTGAATTTATTTCGTGCTCTCATAATTTATGCCCTTCTAATAAACTTAAATTGAACACTCCTGCGCATAACTCAACTTTCTACAAAAAATCTTTTACCGTTAAGGCTATACAGCTTTGGAACGCGCTGCCTGTTGCTGTCAGACAAGCAAAATCGCTACCGATATTTAAAACTATGACCAAAAAATACCTGTCGTTGGAATATAATATTTAAATTGATCTATAAACATATATAAATTTTGTAGGTATGTATTTGTAAGATATGCATATTAAGTATATATCTCTTTAATATATAAAATTTATATTATATATACTAGCTGTACCCGGCAGACATTGTACTGTCCTTAAAAAATACAAATCTAGAACCCAATTGCAGCGCCATCGACCGGGACCAATTATTAAATTAAACATTCTCGAATCCACTTGAACACACACAAAAAATAATTTCACCTAAATCCTGGAAACCGATTGCAGCGCCACTTACTGGGTTTAATTGTGAATCTAAACCATCACAAAACCCACTCAAACACACACAATTTTTTTGTCAAAATCCTGGAAATCGACTGCAGCATTACCTACTGGGACCAATTGTTAATCTATACTATTCTCGAATCCACTTGAACAAACCCAAAAAAAAAACATCAAAATCGGTCCCACCGCTTAGGTGGAGTTCAGCGGCTCCTCCTACCTGGTCTAATCGTGAATTTAAACCATCTTGAACACACAAAATTTATATATATATCATTTATGTATTTATTATTGAAAAGTAAGTAGTTCGTACTATATGTTACGTATACTACTATCGCCATTATCATCTCAATTCATTCATTCAGATTCATTCCTGGGGTTGTTTGGAAGGGATCGCTTTTTAGCGATAAGACCTCCCTTTGTACATAACTAGATATAATTTTAGTCTTTAAGTTCATTTTTGTATTGGTGTATAATAAAGTGTTATCTATCTATTTGTAGAGATGAATAGTATGTACTCAACTTTAATTTTGATTTGTTTGATTCTGTTGTGTATTTGTATATAATGTACTAAATTTTTATAAGATACTCACTACAACCTGTAAAATTATCCCAATACAACATATGATTCTTATCAAATTTTATATCCATCCAAAGGTAGTCTGGAAGAAATCGTTAACAGTATATTTAACATAAAATGAAATATATTGATTCCTATTTTTCAAATACCTGATTTAGTTCCGCTTAATCTATTGTACCTAGATTATTTACTTAAATCGGTTTTATTTTGATATAATTTTTATACATACAAATTAATTAACAAGGCGATGCGCCTTTCTTCTAATGTAATTGTAGCCTCTATAAAAGTAAAAATGCTACTATAAGTGTAAAATTAGGCCAACTGTCTTTATTTACGGGTCATACCTACTCTTGTTACATTTTTTTTATTTGGGTACGAAACTCCAACACATTAAACATTTAACACATTGACATTGATTGATATATAAAGTCACTACGAAATATCAACATGATTTTTGACGACCTTTAGATACCAATAATGATGCCTCACATTATTACAATGCAGTCAGACTTCTAGTTATGCTTCCCTCTAACCGTTATCTGGTACATAAACAGTAACTTTATAGTAAATTAACTCTAATAATAATTAATTTGAATTCAATCAATGTTAATAAATTAAATAATAAAATATTAGGTATTATTAAAACAATTTAAGTTTAGATCATAATATTACCGCATATATGAAACAAGTGCTGTAACAAACCGATCTTTTAATCCATTGCCAAGGTAATACAATTTCTAAAATAGAAACCGGATGACCAGCAAAAATTGAATACCTACTCTGTTGTCGTAACAATTTCAACCAGCCTTCAATTTCAAGATGCCTTTACCCAGATATCTTCTAATTAAAACTAAATCATCATTCATCATTATTATGCCAACGTTAAATCATAGTTGCGTTCAGAGCGTCCACTTCGGAGCCTGGAGTCCGCTTTCATACTTTTTTCTCCACTTAATGGTAATCGGCATCTCTCATTTTAAGACCATCGGCACGCATCCATCTTGACATCAAGCCAGTATTTCTTGGATCTACACCTTTTACAGAAATATTTTAAACAATACCACACCAGTTATTTAGTTAAAGAGTCCATTCTACGCTCTGTTAATTTACAATTTTATATAGATATACGTTGACATTAACGAAGTTTCTTCTATTATAAATGTTACATGTAGCTTTACATTTAGAGATCTAGATTGTTAACCACAATAGGATAGGGGTATTATCTCAGTATGGATCACTGTTGTATACTACTGAGCTAAATTCTTTTAACTAACGATTACTTAGAAACAATACACGATGAGGAAAAACAGTATGACAGAAACACAAATTTAGCATATTTTAATAAAAATTAAGTATGATTTCTCTCTGTTATTTTTACAATTATGTAACGCACACTTTGGGCCAACTTGTTTTCAAACTATAATGACACATTCAAAGTTTGTGACATCAATTTTTTTTATACAAAACAAGAATTCTCAGCACAAAGGAATGTAAGCGTATTTAATTCGAACAATAGACTTCCGGACTAGTTAATTTTACTACAGTCTGCATCTTACCATTTTGATTTAGATACGTATAATAACAAAACTAATACTACTAAACCCGCAGGGGGGCTATGTGGTAAAGCCTTAGGTGAATAGCGACACCTCGGACCTGACTCCGGGGCCAAGGAAATGGCCCCGCCTCTATGCTTGCCTTAGCCAGCCGACAGGGAGTGGAGATCGCTAGAGCTAAGACTCAAGCTCCAGGGGTGGAAGTGATAAATGGCGTAACGTCGGAAGTAGCCCCGGTGAACCTGCAGCCCACCTCCCGACACCTTAGTCACTCACACCCATGTTGCCCCTGTTTCTATAACATTTTTGGGGCCCATGCAGGAAGTGGTGAGTCATCGCCTGCCCATTTTTCTATATTCCCCGAACATTGCGACAGGCGTCTGCCATATTCTCAGACCCCTATTACCACTAGCAGTTCACCCCAATAGCCCCGTACTTTTTGTTCTCATTTCCCACAATAGTCCTATACTGGCCGGGGCCTGTCTTTGAGTGCATTATTATAGGGTGTAGACAGGGATAATCATCGATCAGTGTCACGCCGCATTTAAATTAAATTCGACAAGAGGCCTCTACGTGTTGGCCTTCCCATGGCCCCACGTAAGCCCTCCAAAAGTCCGGGCCATTTTTATGGTCCGTGGTCTTCAAAGACATATATTATAATACTAATAAACAATTTCAATTATTACGACTGCATGTATTGTAAACATTGAAGCCCTAAATTTAGAGCCGTTCGTATGCTTCGACTCCCTTAGTTTGTCCTTTCTTTACAGAAATTGATCCTTACAAGATACACTATGATTTAGTATAAAAATACAGTATGTTTTTTTTTCAAAATCAGTCGAATTTTCCTATTCTTATCCTTTTTCGATCGTGATTTTTTCTAGCTTTAGTTTTCATCAAAATTGATCCCGAGACTCCTTTGAGTGTTTTTCCTTATTTGGTATAGTTTAGGATTTTGCTTTTGAAGCTAACTTCAAAAATTCAACCTGTACCTACCTACGCAATATCGCCTATTTTAGTCAGTAATGTGCGATTACAATTCTTACAAATGAAAACGCTACTCCATATTAATTCTAACTTATGATGATTAATAGGAGGTGGGGCTTTTTTGTTAAATCAGGTATCAAGCTCCTTTATTAGTTATATGTGAAAAGGCCGTGTTTGCATGATATCGGTTTAAAGCTCGGGAAAGTTCTGATTGAGTGAAAGTAAGATGTGACCACAATACAAGGGGTCGGACACAAAAACCTATTACATAAATCGCGTCTTGTTTACCGATTAAGTGAGATTTAACGGCTGGCTGAGGCGAACGAACGAAACCGACTCTACTCACAACATGCAAAGAAAAAAACACAAGCAATACAATAAAAACAAGTGACCAGTCTGAAGGTTAGAACAAGTAATTATGTAAAAATACTAAACTAAGTTTTTGGATAATTATTCTACGATAATATTGTTGTTGTGCATTTTATTCACTAAAATAAAAACTCATGCATCTATACTCAGATATACCTACAATTTTAAAACCTACCAACTGTCATTATTTTTTAAATTATTTTTTGTACATTATCTTACCTAGGCATTTGCTGATGTTTGTTTGCCAAAACACAAATAAACGGGTCTTATTCACATTGAGTTGATTAAAGTTATAGAAAGACTATATCAAAATGTGATATCGCTCCCAATACGGTTAATAGTTTCAAAATTGCATATCCTTGATGTTCATATCATTTTTTTGTGCTGGAATGTAAAATTTCTTGCAATGCACTTGCTAGATTTTGAGATAGAAATTGATTTTAAAATTGTACGGCGGTAATACATAAAGTTGAAAGAGCCTTTACATGTTTACATTTACTTATCCCTTCATCACAACCTTGAATGAACCCGTTATCGTCGAATTTGGTACTGATGTACTTTCAATGACGAGAATCATCATCAGATAGATACTTTTCTTCTGTAAAATAAAATTTTCCGACTCCGTCCTAAGTGTAGGCGAGCGAAGCGTTACGGAAGAATTTTCTATAACTGAAGTAAAGGAACCAGACTAACAACCCACCTGATGAAAAGTGATATATGGATACAACACTAGGTATTACAGCCACCATCCGCCTGCCGGCCTTAAAAGAATTTTAGGAAAATGAATTATCGATTTTATCCCTAAAAATTAAGTTAAATTTTTTACTGTAAACAAACAAATCTACGCAATTTTTATATTTAATAAAAAATGGTGAACTTTAAGGAAACGTCATTACTCAGTTTAACAACCTTATGTTGTTTTCCATTTATTGCTTTATCTGAACTCTTACTTAAAGTCTTCCGTAGCACTATGACATAGGGCGAACAGTTTTTAAAAGGTATCACACAATTACTGAGACGCTGGGATCTTTCCTGTACTATAAATGTTCTTAGGCTATGAGTTGTTCCATTAGTTGAGCCATCATTCTGCCCTTTATAATCTTGAAGTGCTAAAATGAGAATACGATACTAAAACTCATGAGGAAAAATCAGTCTCCAGTAAAACAAAAAAGCCTATGTTTATTCTAACTGCATTGTTATGTTAACTGGGTCAAGATCCTCATAACACCTTCTGCGTTAGTTTCCACAGTGTGAATCAGAAGGTATCAGAATACCGGCTATGATAACAAATACTTCGTTTCATTGCTAATAATAGATGTAATGATTTGAAATAAACTTCCTGTTTTGAAAAAAGTTATAATATTAATTGCTGATCAACCAAAAAGTAGTCCACAACACCATGGCTCCTTATGCATGGCATTGTTTGAACATTCCTTTCTGTCAGAAGTACATAATACAGCAGTTAGTCACACGTCTCGTTTATTTGTAATATGATAATTACTTCTGATACGGTGTTTTTGGTGGGAGGGAATATAACGTATGAAATATTCGAACACGTCTAATTCATACATATACAAGTACGTAATGTAGTAGTCATTTCTTTTGCCTGACTTTTATGCAGATCATAACTTCATACTTAGCAATTATATCGTATTGAGAAATTCATCTCATTTAGGGTTCTGTAGCTTAATAACAAAAATGGAAATCATATAATTTCTTAAGTCCATCTATGTATAATGATGAGCGTCTGTCTGGCCGCAGGTCACAGTCAATTTATTCGAAGATAGCAACCATAATATGGATGAAATTTGGAAGGAAGTTGTATTCTACGAACCGTTATATTATTATGGTATAGTAAAATCATGACGCAATCAAAACTGAATATTACGGCGAAACACCTTGTATCTCAAGTATGATTTTGGTAAGTCAATAATTGGTGCGATCTAAAACTGAAAAGTTCTAAAAAAATTACGATGGTAGATCATAAAATACATTTTCAACGAAAATTCGTTTAAACAAGACAATTATCACCAATAGGTTCACGCTTTTTAAAGGTTCCTTATTCAAATATGGAAAATGGCGGACGTTCGTTGTCAGGAAGAAATCTTTCGCTTTACGTGGTCCAATGCTCAACTACTTGATTTTCATAGTGTTTGTTACATAAAGTAACAAACACTATGAAAATCAAGTAGTGCAACTATTTCAAATTTTAACAACGCATTTGTTTGTCAGATATTTCAACGGATGTTGAAATTATTTTCGAAATAGCCGTTCACTAGCCCTTTAGCTCTGTTTAAACTTGCATTGAATTTACTGGACTACCTCGACGCGATGGGAGAGTGGTACTGTCAACAGCCCCTGGGAGTCTCTGTTGCAATTATCTATAAACAGCAAAGTAGGTCAACACTACGCTATCTTGGTACATAATTTGAATGTAGGTATTGGCGTGCTTTAATTGTTTGTCGGTTGTTATTTTTTCTCCGTGGCTATAAATGTATGATTAATGGCATGATTCATTTATCAAGTGTTACAATTCTGTTTGCAAATAATGGAGAATATGTTAAATTCATTTTAGACCGTTGATGAGGGTTAGAAGTTAAAGAATTACAGAATGTAGGTAGGTATATGATATATGGTATGAACAATTCCATTGAAATTCCTAAATGATAAATTAAACCAGGATTTTTTTGTCTTTCTTCAGTTCTATAGGGTCACTATCTAATCTGTTTAATCCCCAAATATCAATATCAAGTGTGTAGTTAATAGCGAAGTAATTTACTTTAAACTACACAATTTTAATTGCATTAACTGATAACTTTAATTTGTAATGAAATACCAAAACATGATCAATTGGAAATATTCGTGCGAAGCTCTTTAAAAATTTAGGCACTTCCTCCAATTGCAAATGTATTTACACACAGTTCCTTTTCGGGAAACATTTCCGATACAAACTTGCAAGAGCTACAAGAGTAGATAAAAACTAAATTATTTATAAAAAAAACAACCACATGGGCTCTTACAAAGTATGTAGGTATATTATCTTGCTTTCCGCGCCACGTAAACATCGGATCTGTATGCCACAAAAAGTCTACTATCTTCCAAGGTTAAACGTATTCTTAATTCCTCTCCGTTATCCAAGGTACTGAAGTACCTAAATAAATAAGCTTTTAAGCTCCATAGCTAGTTTATTAAAAAAGAGGATTCTTATTAAATAATTATGTCTCTTGATCAGTCTGTTCTTAAAAACCTACTGGAGAATTACATGGGTCCGGCTTTCGCCTGGTGCTTATACGCACAAATGGGCCAAAAATTACAAAAAATCATGAGTACTTTACACGGACTGGATAAAAAACCTTAAAAAGAAATGTTTAAAAAGAATAAAAAATGTTTCGAAATTGGTACAAGTATTCTATACAAGTTACATGGATAAGGTAGATAGTTTCATAGTAAGGCTTTTGAATAATTATACTTAACGAGATAGAAGTCATAAGTGTCCTGACGTCTACGCGGATGTGAATGTGCCAGGCATAATATGCTCACGGTTTATACTCCGTGCATACTCGACTTAATTACGTTAGTTTAATTACATTGCTATGTTACAATTTCATGCGTTTCGCGTGCGATACATATACTAGTTCAAGGTGATGTTTATTTGCTTAAACTGAAGCAATTATAAGAGTGGGTTACTTTAAAACGCTTATTTTAATCTATCCATAAAATTTATTTGTAAAGCTTGTATACTTGAATTAACTTATGCGAAACAGTTTATCGGTGAAATTTAAATGCCCCACGGACCTGTGATTCCTCATGCAATAAAGACAGGTTTCAAGTTAACCAGGTTCCCATGTGAATGGTCATTTTGCATATAGTTCTTGTTCCACAGTAATAGTCTATCATGGTCTTAGCTTGATTGCTCATTAATAAATGAAACAGTAATATTCTATTTCTTTAGTAGGTAATCAGTTGTTATATCTACTACCTTTACTAAAATCAGTTGCTTAATAACTCTACGAACTATCTTCTAAATTATGTGTGTATGTTAGTGTGTAATCATAATTATAATACTTATTATAACACCCGATACTAGAAATAAACACAACGTAACTATTTTGCAGTTTTTAAGTATGTCCGTATCTACATAATTATATTTAAAAAAATGCTAATAATATCTAAGTTTTGCACCACCAATATTAAAACTTCTCATTGCCTATACGAGATTCTTTTAAGCAAGAAGACAGTTGTTGTGTGTAATAAAATTATTGTAATTGCATGTTATATTATTGTGTTTGTTTATTGTATTGAATAATAAAGTGTTACTATCTATAGGTGCCAAAAACATTCACATTTAAAAACTTTTTTTGTGAAGCTAGCAACCACGCAGGCGACCCGTATAATGAAAAATGGTTACCGTTGCCTATAGAAGTTGAATAAAGGAAATGGGGTAGAGGGTCAAGTAGGAATGGAATAGGGAAGATGGGATAGAGGAATAAGGAAGTAGGCCATCGGAAATCAGACTAGGCGGAAAATGTATATGAAATAAATGGGCATTAATTACATATTAATGTTTAAAAAACAATCTCTAGGATTTATAATTCCAAACAGTAATTCTTGTAACAAAAACTTACCTAATTATAAAATTAGTTAATTCGAAGTGTCGCTCACTCAGACCTACAGAGTATATTGTATATATAAAGACACAGGCCTGTGACGTTGAATGCAGTCAAATAATTTATATATATAATTATATTACACAAAAACCCACTCTCTCAGTGAAATGACAGTAATACTGTAACTTGAACTAGGTTCAAAATAAACTATAATGTGAAAAATAAAATAATCGGAAATTGTTTTTAACGCATCCTAACACTCCAATTTGAAAAATAACTGATTTGTATGAGATATTTACTCTACCAGATATCAAACCTGGGACCTCTGACTTTAGTAAAGTAAACGGGAAATATACCACAACAAGCGGCTATCGGCTCTTTTTATTATAACAACCCAATAACTTCCCACTTCTGGGCTCGGGCCTCCCTGTTACCTGCCACTGCCTAAATGGTGCGAGCTTTTCAGCCAGACTTCAAACCCATGACATATGAATCGCGAGTGCTTAACTACTCAGCTGCCACGGCTTGTAAGTACATCGGTTGTTATAGCCTTATTTTGAGACTAAAGAATGTTATGAACTACATAATATTTCAGAATGAAGCCTACTAAGCTAAACTGGTTATACGTAACAAGTTTGGAGCGTGATATCTGACCGTAAGCTGTGAAGATTCGATTCGTAACTGTTGACATGATTTCTCTCAGAGTAGTGCGAGCATTACTTCCACCATAATTATACATACCTGAGCAACGTTCTGCATTATTCGTTTTTTTACAACACTGGTGATTTAGAACTTTATGTTGATTACGAAAATGCTAAACTTGTTATAATCTAAACGAAAATGTTAAACTTGTGTCAAGCTCAAGCTAATTAACTTATATAACCAATATTACAATGTAATTTTATTAAAAAAAGCCATTGTTTCACAGAAGTTTTCCAAATCAATAAGTAAGTAATATATTATGCAATGGCCAGATCCTATATCTTACTATTCATTCACTTGCCTTACCATCGATAGACATTTGACATCATTTGTATGGAACTTATGTTAAATTTTAACCGATAGTAAAACAAATGGACGGTTGGTAAGATATAGTAACCCGCCAATAATGTAAGTGGTAAATCATGAAATTTTAAGTAACTATTATGACAATTTGCTTGGATAATTTTGTTAGGTTTTACACTCAATGGGATGTGAACAAATTTTCTCATGATTCAGAAAATACTTTCACTTTTTATCCTAAAAAATTTGAAAAGTCTAGCAAAGTACAGAACAGAAATTTATACAAGCAAAGTCGAGTGATAGGGCTAGTTAACTAATAAAATAATTGTATTACTGTCCTCTTTTTTGCAACGTTTTTGCAATGCTCACATAGCGTATTAACGTTTTGTAACTTTATGAAACACTGCGTATATATTTTAACTAGTCAATGGAAAAGTACCTTTCCTCTACCTAACTAGTCGATTAAAACTAAGTTCAATTATTTTATCATTTCATTATATACTGTTCTAAAACGAACACGTGCCTAAAGCTAAATTGCGACACTAAGCTGACCAGAGAAGGAAACCAGCGCAGGCATAGATGATTATATTAGACTCACAGTATAGTTATTACTATCAGTGAACCCAAAACTGTGACTATGTGAGACATCCTGACAGTTTATAATCATTGTTAGCGGTATCAAGATTGAGATCGCATGATACACGTTGTAACTAACATATTGAGACAAACTATTGGAAATGATTGAGCGCCATTACGGCTCATCGGTTCTTTTTCAACGAGTCAAAGTTACAACTGCTACTTAATTTATACTGTGATAATAGGTTTGACTATTACCTACTGATTGAGTGAGTCAGAGTCAAGATTGATCGATCATGTAGGTATCCACTTCTGAATTCTATAATACAAGTCAAAATGAAATATCGTACACAATGACTGATGTGTAACGTGACTTCCGGTATAAAGTTATTTTTACGAATAGAAAATGTATTTTAGGTCATTTATTGTATTTTAGGTAAGTTATAAGTTGAAAGCCATATACAGCGAAACTTGGTTAAGTGGGACCTGGGTAAGTGAGAAACCTCCATAACTGGAAATCATGCTGAGTTCCCAACACTGGCACTGAATTACCCCTGCTAGTGGGACGAAGCAAACCTCTATATCTGGGATTCGTTCTTTCGATTTATCATCATAGTTACCTCTATAACTGAGATAGCGAGTGAATTTTATATGCATAGACCTCTGTAACTGAGATAACATCATTTTGTTTGTTTACTTACTTATTATTATTCTACCCGCAAATTCCGCACTTAACTACGTAAGTAATTTTGAGCCTCAATGACCTTTTTTTAGTATATTAGTTTAGTTACATAACATGTTATTTTATTTAATAATCGCACCACTATAACTGAAATAACCTGTATTCTGACCTCTATTAATGGAACCCTCTGTAAATGAGACAGATATTTATTTATACCTGTATATCTGAGACACTGGGTAAGTAGAATACCTCTATAAGTGAAACCACATTGCAGGTCCCTTGATGTCTTATTGCCAGAGTATATATAGCAAACAAGCTAAGGATCCACCTGAAGGAAAGTCATTACCATCGCCGATGGATTTGTAACATCAATGGTGTTGCCAACGTACAGGTTGATATTTTCTAGAAAATATGAAAAAAGAACAAAGGATACCGATATAAAAACCCAATAGAATAAAATTATGTTAATCCATAAATGTAAACTTTTTTTGTCTCTTATTATCTACCATTGTTACAAACGGATTTTCATGACTAAAATTATGTGGGGACTGCAGTCTACTGCATATGTCGTCTCTACTGGGTCTGAGTTAAAAGAGTCAGCCACAAGAAATGCTGGCTGACATCATGAAGTATATATATATGTATGTATATATACATGCCAGTAATCTCGCAAAAACTGATGTCGAAGGCTATGCGAAGTGACAAAGTAGTAAAAGCTAAGTTCAGGCTCCAACCACTATTTAATGCTGGGATGGTATGATGGTAATGATAGATTATATATTCGTATTCTCGAAAACCGAAGGCAAAAAGAAGGGATACTTGTTATTCTCAAAAATGTAATACCTCTCACGGAGTATACTTATGTATGTAGACAAAAAAGAACTTTTTTTAATTGCATGAGTTCAGGAGACAGGAAGACGGCCCACCTGATGGAAAGCGATTACAATCGCTTATGGATATTTGTAACACCAATGTGTTGCCCCTTGCCACTCTCTAAAGGCACACTGGAACCTGGCCATTAAAGCCGGAACACAACTCAAGATTATTATGGCGGCATACTCCAGACCAGAGGCGGTAGCCCTCCTGACAGGTAAATACCCTACCATCTGGCTGTACGTTGTTTTATCGCCTCTAACAAACGTGTACGCCCGGCCGCAGAAAATTATATTCTTTCTCTGTTAAAATAAAAATCGTTACAGGTTCAAAATTTTGAACGTCTAATTAAGTTATAGTAAAACTATGTTCGTCCTTTTAATAGTCTTACATTGAATTGTGTGTTTTCACTCTACAGTACATGTGTATTCTATGAATTCTGATTAAATTAAATGGTCACCGCTCTAATCGTTTAAGGTCGAGAGGACCAACAGGTACGTGAGAGAAAGCGCTCCATCCACATTTAAATGCATGTGGTATGCCTGGCGGTATGCCTACACACTATAATAAATAATCTGTCTACATTGCCAACAGATGTGTGAGCCGCCCAAACACAACACGGAAATAGCGTTCTTATTTATAGTTATATTTTTCGTGTTCAGTAATATATTAAAGCTATAATTAAATAATTAAACTTTTAGCAGATAGGTGGAGAGATATTATCATCCTCAGCCTTAAATGTTCACTAAGTTTTGAAGTATGAAGTGGAAAATTGTGAATAAAAAAAATGAGGATGTAGATCTTAAAAAATAATTTAAACGAAAATTAGTTTGAACAGTAGTCGATGAGTATATTGTATTTTTGGGATAAGGGTTATTTTCAAATAATTTTATATCGTTCCGTAGTCAAATGATGAACACAATGGATGTTTTACCACCTCTACGGAACCCTTCATATTTTTTATAAATGCATAAGTTCAGCCGACAGGCAGACGACCCACCGGATGGAAAGCGGTCACCATCGCCTATGGACATTTATAACACTAAAGATGCTACCAATGTGCCGTCGTTGTCTAAAAGGAGACTGGAACCTAACACGAAGTTGTTATCGCGGCGTACTCTAGACCACGGGTGGTAGCCATCCTGAGGAACAAATACCCTACCACCTGGCTGTGGGTTGTTTTGCCGCTTCTTACTTACACACACTTGTCCGATTTTATTAAACTGAAATTATACACCGGCTTATAGTTGTCACGTTTTACACCATAGGTCTCTTATAAAACTTTCCACAAATGTCCTAAATCTTTAATCAATTATCTTTTTATTTCATTACTAAGCTTGTTTCCGACTTCCTTCACCTCATTCATGGTCTCAATGCCACAGATTATTTGCATATTTAGAAAGAAGCGTTACTATTGGCTGCAGGATTCACTGAATTTTATGAAAATTGTTTTAAGAGTATAACATCAAGCCCACTCATTTACTAGTAAAGAGGTTGGCTTAACAGGTAGAGACAGTTTTTTGTCTATTGTTTCAATAGCCCTGGCATTGATTTTACCAATGACTTACTTAATATTTTGAAACGATAGTTGGGCAAAGGAAAAGAGAAAAATTATACTAACCTAACAAATTGGCCGGTAATTTATCCAAATTTCTAGAATAAAAGCAAAACAAACAATACTAATTAATATATTATGAGGTCATAATTTCTAATGACAATAAACATTTTCGTCATAATTATGTTTAATATATTAAAATTTACATCATATCTGTCGTGACACATTCAATCTTTATTTTATTTTTTTATGTTTTAATTTCCACGTTTTGGAATCAATCGGTCTTGAGAACATATTCTTAACATTGCTTAATCAACATTTCTGTTTCCGTGCCACATTATTTTGGGCACGAGCAATATCCGTCCTGTAATAAAAAAATGTACCTACTTTTTCGTTTATTGTAAAGACTATAAAGGCTTTGCTATCAACTATTTGCCTGTACTTCGGTTTATATTTTCCAGTTTTCAAATTACCTTTGGTACTTGTTCTATATCCAAAAAACAATGTTTTTATATTTAGACTGTGAATAGAAAGCAAGCAAACAAACTTACTTTCACGTTTATATATTGATATATCAGAGGTGACAAGTAAAAGCACACCCATCTATTATTAAAACTTATTTATTACTAGCTTCTGTCGGCGACTTCGTTCGCGTGGAATAGTTAAAAAAAATCCCCGATTTTGAAACATTCTTCATTGGTGCTCCGCTACTATTGCTCTTAGCGCGATATTATAGCCTTCCTCGATAAATGGGCTATCTAACACTGAAAGAATTTTTCGAATCAGACCAGTAGTTCCTGAGATTAGCGCGTTCAAGCAAACTAACAAACAAACAAATTCTTCAGCTTTATACATTAGTATAAGATTATTGTGTGTGTTTTGATTTCCTACATCTTTCACATTCCCGTTATTTGCACTCTTGTAAAAATCTCTCCTTAATGACACCTGTACACACTTTTTCCTTCGTTGATGACTCATTCACGGCACAGGCTGTCCGTTTATAGAAGTCACTGCCATGTAACATCAGACAAGTTAAATCATTATCGTCTTTTAAGGTCATGGTTAATAATTATTTTTGGTCCGCTCAGGTCTAACAGTGCTTTGTGAGTATTATAATATGTTTTTATAGTATATAAAGTCTATTATTTATTTATGTTCTGAATGTTTCATACTATTTATGGTCTACGCCACATTCATGTTTTAATATTTTCCATAGTTTAGGAGATTGCCTGAAAGAGATCGCTTTAAGCGATAAGGCCGCTCTTTATCAACAATCAGTCTGCCTGTCCACTGAAGCGAAGCGAAACTGCGGAGCGGATAAATGGAGAAATATTAACCAATAGAAATGCATAAAATTGCGTCAATGAACAGACAGCCAATCCTATTATTTAGTCAATATTTCTTCGTTTCTCCGCTACGCAGCTTCGCTCCGCTTTAATGGACAGGCAGCCTCCTTGTACCTAGTTTTTAAGAATGTAGTTTTAATTTTTGATGAGCAATAAACTGTTTTAATTCGTTCATTCATTCATTGCGGGACTTTGACCTATTCAAATTTTAATCGCACATTCCTGGCCAAAATTGGCTATATACCAACACATAAGCTACACACGAGTATGTGCATACAGACGAACAGCTCAAAAATGAGAGCTCACAATAAAAAGCGCTCACTGTATTAAAATCGACACGATATATGCCCATGCAATCTACTATTTAATAACAACATAATGCCAAACTAAATAAAAATATTATAAATAATATCAAGTCAAGCGTGGATGGGCATATCTTGCCCATCCACGCTTGACTTGATATTCCCGCGGGATACCTGGGACACAAGGTATCTTAGCATTTATAAAAGAATGTAAGCTATCGTCTTAGTGACAACTGTGTCGGAATAAGCTAATTTTTATGTACCCGAACAACTACAAACCACTCCCGGGAAAATTCCCGCAGAAATCTCGGGGACAAAATGTATCACACATTTTATTACACAAAATTTGCTATCGGACAGTGAAAAAATCACATTCGAATTCGATTTTTTTAATCTGGTCATTTTAAATAATTCCCAGAAAAATTCCCGAGGGATTCCCAGGATAAACAATAACGCCGATTTTAAGTCTAAGAATTTGCTGTCGACCAGCAAAAACCGCATCGAAATCGGCCCAGTAGTTTTTACGTAAAACCACAACAAACAGTCAAACAGACAAGAAATCTAAAAAAAATGCATCGTTTTGTCCTTTGTTTATATAGTATATTCCAGTAATATTTTTGAAGTGATAACTTCTTATGGGAGGGTAAAGCGCTTCGTTACGTAACGCCTTACAGACGCCAGTCTGTCTGGCTTCCCTTTCTCTCAAGCATACGGCAGCGGTAAGCAGGGTCCTCCTCTCCACTGTAACCCACGCGTTAAACAATTTAAATATTAAATATTTCAACTTATATTAGTTTAAGTTATCACTTCTGTCGAGCGTCCCGAGACGCACACTTTTTTTTAAATAGCTTCAATGTACAGACATGGCATGTTTAGAATTTTATAATATTATAGAAGACTAATAGAGCTACTCCAACTTACGATATAACATTATAATTGGTAACAATTACATTCCAACCCGTTATATGCATGGGTAATTATATATGCTAGCGATGAGAACTGCGTTACAGTTGCATATCCGTTGCATCATTTTACCTGTACATTATGAATAACAATGAACACCGCCTTAAATGCATTTGTTAATGTTTCGCGACTGTTATGTGTACTTAGTTAAAAATAAAATCAGACAAGTAACAGTCCATACACAATGAAAGATTTCGTAGACATCAAACGTCAACTGCAACAAACCCTAAAAAACATGTAATCACAAAATTTTAAGACAGGTCTTATCTTCTATACAGATAAATAAAATTTAAGTGTCTGTTTTTAATGTCAAAATAACTGCTCTTTATTAAATGCATATGATAGTAGATATGCATACGGTACATATACCAAAAAATCAAGTTTTAAAATTTTTATCTGGTTCTCTGTCTGGATGTCTCAGCTAATCTCTGAAACAGCTGAACAGATGTTGACGGGATTTTCACTGACAGAGTGCTGATGTTATAAGGAGTGACTTTGTTACTAAGCTATTTTTTAAACTTTTTGCTATTTTTATTTTTACAATTTTTAGGGTTCCGCGAGAAAAAAAATCACGCGGACGAAGTCGAGTACACAGCTAGTTCTAACTAATTTACACTAAAAGTTATAGCTACAACTATTTGAATTAAAAAAAAAATGACCCCATACTAAAAAAAGAGGACAATCATTTTTGCTACTTTGGAAACTACATGTCCTATCTATGAAGTAGAAAATCTTCAGTCTAGAAAAATGTATTTTAAATATGAAAACGTCAAAAAGCCAGAGAAGAATAATCTGTCGCGCCAGCTAGTAATATAAGATTCAGGAGATTTTCAGTGTTACGTTTTTCACTGAATTGCTATTATTGGATACTGGCACATACTCGACCCGGCTTGAACTGTATATTCTTCTTCTATGATGTAATCAGTTAGTATTTCATAATCGACCTGAACATAAGAAATTGAATATTTATGAGTAAGAAGACGTCAAAAGACATTTTTAAATTATATTTTGGGGCAAGAAGATTAACTAGAAAATCGAAGACAACGTGAACTGGTTTCTCCCAATTGATTTAAGTTTTACATTTTAATAAATTACGATGTTCTCGAACTCCATGATTTTTTTATTTATAAGTATGTAACTTACTATTAACAGTTGATTAATATTGTGCATGATTTTATTATTGTAGTTTACCACATTTTAAGATTCCGTAGCCGTTTTAGCATAAACAGTATCCTTATAAAACAGTCATGTTTATCCGTCTGTTTGGTCGTCTGGCTGTCTATGTTATAGTTTTTTCAAACTATTGGCTCCATGTGGATAAAATGGAGTAGGTGTGGTGGTAATCTATATGTCGAGTGGTGAGATTTTAGCTCGCAGTCATAAAAATATGTCGTCCTCTTTTTACTTTTTAAATTATCTGTACAGGAAAAGAGAAACAATAAAATTTCCTGCGGTCGGGCGGCCTGTCGTAAGAGGCGACAAAATAATCAACTGACAGGTGGTAGGGTATTTACCCGTCTGGATGGCTACCACCCCTGATCTAGAGTATGTTGCTATTACTGGGTTGTGTTCCGGCATTAGTGGCCAGGTTCCAGTCTCCCTTTAGAAAACGGTAGCACTTTGGTAGCACCTTTGGTGTTACGAATGTCCATAGGCGATAACAACCGCTTACTATCAGGTAGGCCGTCTGCCTGTCTGCTGAACTCATGCAATAAAAAAACTATGTTTTTTACAAAAACAAAACCGACTTCAAACTAAGTAGCAAAAAAATAGTTTTAACCGACTTCTTTCTATAACATCTTGAATCGGTGCCAAGTGAAACTTAAAAGAACAACAACAGATTTGCAAAATATACTCATTTTTATGGTTCACTTCGCACCGACTTCAAGCTTGAAGAGAGTTTTGTTTTTGTTAAAAAAAAATTCATTTGCATAAATTTTTGAATATATTTAGAAATAATATATTAAGCGCCCATAGAAGTTATACTACTAGCACGCGTATACAAGGTTGCTATCTCACTCTTCGGTGCAGACACTCGTCAACAAGGGTTGCTCTTGATTTACCTGGAATCCATTCATCAGATCCCGACTTGTTGACCACAAGACCACCTCGAGAGTATAGACAATTAAATAATAAAAAAAATCGACCCATAATTGACAGCAAAATCGCGTAACATGCATACAAAAAAAATTAAGCGCCTGTAGAAAATGTAATACTGGCATGCGTATATAAGCTTTATTTTCTAATAATGTAGGCGCTCGGTGTTCTTTAATAAGAGTTACTCTCGATTTCCCTAGAATCCACTGACCAGATCCTGACATAGTGTCAATGGGTACACTGTTAATGGAATGATACTAACATTGATTACGTATTGACGTCAATTAAAAATTAATAATCTTAAAAGAAACCGCAAAATAAAATGTAATATTGTACACATAGAAATTACATTTTACTATAACTAAGGGCATTTTTTTTATTAGAATATCGCACATTTAAATACAAAGTATCGAGTAAAAATAATACCTATGTCATAACAACGAATGTTTATTATTATGAACGCAAACACAAAAAAGGAATCACAATATCTACGCAGTAGTTAACTTATACACCTTTATAATGTATAGTTTATAATCGTGCAAACTGTTGGCATAAAATTTAATCGAACAATACAACAAAAATTCAATCTCTGTCAATATCATAAAACAGATAGCAGACAATATTCTAATAAATATTAGCTGTATCCACGACTTCCATTGCTAGACTGGAGACTATTGGAGCTTAGACGAACCAAATAGGCAGAGCCCCAAACTCTCAGAGTATAATAATAAATAATAACAGCCCATAAACGTCGCACGGCTGGGCTTGGGCCTCCCACTACTGGGGAACGGACAGTATACCCGCGACGCTTTTCCAAGGCGGCTTGGCGGGTTTGACACATCCTTGTTGAGATAACTCTCGATATGCAGGTTTCATCCCGATTTTTTACCTTCACCGTTGTTAGCATGTGGTAGGTAATTGTAATAATATGCACATTAGGTCCGGCCAGGATTGGAACCCGCGCTCTTTGAGTTTGGGGTGCGTGTGCTAGCCATTATGCCACCACTTCCGTTCTCATAGTAAAGCCGGCTAAAGGAAGCCGGTTTTGGAATAGAATGCCGATGACGCCACGATGCGTTACGAGAACTTAGTATTAAATAATCGAAATAGTAAAAGTCGGATAAAGGTAAAAAAGTTTCCAGTAGATACATTACTATAATCTACACAAACGTAAACCATAAGTTTGTAAAAACTTCTTCACTTCATTTGACGCTTTTGTTCACATAGGCTCCGTCTATACTTTTATTCGTCTGAGGCGTAGAGTTACAAATATCTCTCATAATATTTTCTCAACCCTATAAGATATCGAAATAAAGCACATGAAAAATTAAACATTACTGTTTTAATTTCTAACATTTAGCCATGTCTGAAAAATTAGTCGAGACAAACTTTCAGACAGACTAACAAACTAGTGATAGCGGTCGTTTATGAATACACATCGTACAAATAGCAGTTTTTACTTTTTTGGTATTTATTTTGACAACACGGACAGACATCTCAATTTTATTTAATGGTATAAAGCTACAGAAATTGAAGAACACTACTGAATACAAAGACCTACAGGGAAAGTAAACAGGCAAAAAGTATTTCTGCTCTAAAAAACTATTCATATACAAAACTGTATATACACCATCTAAATTTGTTAATGCTACCGTTATCTATTAGAATTAGTAAAGACTTTATGTATTAATCAATAATAATAAATTATGCAGAAATCATTGCGAGATCATGGGTAGGTATGTATAATTTGAAAAACTTTCAAAGCTAATTTTAAATAAACATTTCAAAAATTTAAATCTAAGTAAGTATAATCAAGTATGCGAAAAGATGAAACAAGGCTTAAATTATTAACTTATTAAAATTCTAATATCGTATATTACACAATGCATTTTACAAATCTTTCGTCTTTGATTCAACCTTGTGATAGTTGGCATAGACAGAAAGCAATCTAAGGTCGCAGTTTTAAGTTTCGTTATAATGATCTCAGAATATCATTTTCAGCATACATTATTTTATGTAACGTTATAAATACGCAGGGCGTTGAATAAAAGTGAGAATGATTATGTTGTCGGTAAAATTTAATAACTGTTATTTTATATTTCGATATAGTCGCATTTTAGCATAATACTTACAATAACTTTTTTATGCTTATATTCCTTTCTTTAAAAAAGCTGTTCATCCTGAGCACTTAAAAATTCCTGTACTACAGCGACTACTGCTCCATCATTTTCGAGTCTTTGTCCTCTCAGAGCCTCCTTCAACCTTGGAAATAGGTAGAAATCGCGGCTTGTTCGCCAAGTTCTCAATTCTTTTGTTTAAAAAAGATAAGAATCTCATACATCAATTCCCAAACTACTCAAAGAAATATTTGTCATAAATTTTAAATTAAAAAATTCTGTTTTGTTATCGCAAAGTATTAAAAAAAAACTGAGTTTAGTCCCAAAGTAATCAATCGATTGTTTAAATTAGTCCCCAAAGTACTCAATCCCAAAAATATTATAAATAAATAAAGTTTTTTAGATTACTAGAGTTTACGCGGCTGCGTCGCTGGTCAGAATCTAGTGCGTACCTCTTGTTTAAAGAGCAGGCGTTAATACAGGCTACATTGTATTTATTATATTTTTATGTTCGTGCTATTTGCCCCCGGATTTTATATCGCAAACTATCCCGTCTCCCGGAATGAAAAGTATTCATGTCCATTTTCGGTATTTATACAGACAGATCGAGTTACTATCGCATTTGTTTTTAGATTATGAATTTTATATCTATAAACTTGAGAAATGATTAGTCTCCCATACAAACTTTTATCCCCTATTCCAACCCGTTCTAGTTTTATTTATATATCCCCGTCTATCTCTCTGTAAACTACATAAACGACCAAAACTGCAAAAACTACCGAAACTACCATAACTACCAAAACTACCACAACTACCAAAACTACCAAAGCTACCAAACTACCGAAACTAGAAAAACTACCAAAACTACCGAAACTACCAAAAGTACGAAATACTACCAAATTACCGAAACTCCCAAAACTACGACAACTACCAACCAATACTACTAAAACTACCATAACTACCAAAACAACCAAAACTACCATAAATACCAAAACTACTAAAACTACCACAACTACTAAAACCAGCAAAACTACCAAAACTACCTAAACGACCAAATTGACCAAAATTAACAAAGTGACGAAAATGGCAAACCACAAATAAAAACCTATCATATTTTCTGGTATAACCTTTACATAAATCTATCCCATAATCCGGAATGAAAAATCCCTTGTCCACCCTCGGAATAAAATTTACATATATACCGAATTTCAGCCAAATCGGTCCATTAGTTTTTCAGTAAAAGCATAACAAACACAAATATATTTTTATCCCGGAAACTCTCCCATTTTCGGGATAAAAATATTGTATGTTCATTTTCGGCATCGAAAAATATATATATATATACTGAGTTTCAGCCAAATCTCTCCCGTAGTTTTTCCGTGAAAACGGATCAGACAGACGGGCAGACAGACAGACGGACAGACAGACAGAGTTACTTTCGCATTTATAATATTATAAATATAAATAAATAATACTATAATAGGAATTACGCATTTTAGGTACGTAATATATTATATTAATTATGATATATTACGCATGAGATATTGTAGAGGTTCAGTCAGACAGAAAATTAAAAAATAGATATTGTACTGACGTGTAAGACAAAACAAATCGTAATATTTTTTGTTATAATGATGAAAAATATAATATATATTAGTTTTAAAATGAGTAAAAAAGAGCGTACTCCACTCTTTTTCTCGCTAATATAATCAAGTAGTAACATGCAACTAATAATTTACGTTTCTTTTATGCAATGAGCAGATCTCTGCTTACATGTCATCCCTATTCATATTATAAATGCAAAAATAACTCTGTTGTCTGTCTGTCTGTCTGTTTCGTTTTCACGTAAAAACTACCGATTTAACCGAAAATCGTTTGGCTAAAACTCAGTATATTTTTTTTCAATGCCGAGAATGAACATAGGATACTTTGTATCCCGAAAAATGGGATAGTTTCCGGGATAAAAACATATTTGTTCCTCTGTTTGTTATGCTTTTATGGAAAAACTACTGGACCGATTTAGCTGGAATTCGGTATATATATTTAATTTTAATACCGTGGGTGGACAGGGGATAATTTTTATCCCAAAAAGTGGTATAGGTTTTTTTGTGATTTGCCATTTTGGTAATTTCGCTAATTTTGTCATTGTGGTTATTTTGGTCATTTTAGTCATCTTAGTCTTTTTAGTCATCTTAGTCCTTTTAGTCCTCTTACTCCTCTTAGTCCTCTTAGTGCTCTTACTTCTCCTAGTCATCTTAGCCCTCTTAGTCCTCTTACTCCTCTCAGTTCTCTTACTCAGTTAGTCCTCTTAGTCCTCTTACTCCTCTTAGTCCTCTCAGTCCTCTTACTCCTCTTAGTCCTATTACTCCTCTACTCCTCTTAGTCCTCTTAGTCCTCTACTCCCCTTAGTCTTCTTAGTCCTCTTACTCCTCTTAGTCCTCTTTGTCTATGGTCAAAGTTTGGATGGGACCAATCATTTTTCAAGTTTATAGATATAAAAATTCATCGTCTATTAAAAAAATGCGATAATAACTCCATATGTCTTTCTATTAAGCTTTCACAGAAAACTACTAGGAATGGATGGGTTTTGCTGTAATTTTGTCTAATTATAGTTTTAATACAGAAAATGGATATAAATACTTTTGATGCCGGGAGATGGGATAGTTTGCGATATAAAATGAAATTAATCTTCCGGGTGCAAATAGCACCAACATAAAAATTTAGTACAATGTAACCTATATTAACACCTGCTCTTTAAACAAGAAGCGCGCACCAGATCCGCGGCGCAGCCGCGGGGTAAACTCTAGTGTATTCATAATTAGTTGAAGTGAGGGAGCTAATAAAAGTTAATTATAATATTTATGTGATAGACATCTACTTTTTTGAGGCACATATGCAGTGCATTAGACACTATATAATTGTTCGTATTGCGTTCGCAGGTGTTGTACTGAATGAAACACCCCTTAGCAGTGTTTAGTACAGTAGTATTACTGTACTAAACGGCCCGTTCAATGTCAATCAACACAACTTAGTACTATAACCCGGACGTTCCACTGAACACAGATAGCACTAATTGTATCGATTTCACCGATGAATATGAGTGGCATTAATCACAATACACTGGTATCCACAAGATCCACGAATGTCACGCTAAAGTCTAATGGCTGTAGAGTCTTCCGAATGCTTCCTACTATTCCTGTTCTTCCTTGTGTGTATTGCTTGTTCGGAAACTGTATTTGACTAACTACAATATCTGCCGGAGGCTCGCACCGTGCTCACAAAGGTACCACTTAAAAGCAGACGCTTAGCAACTAACCGAGCGAGCTACATATTCGCGTTAGGCGGGGCGTGGGGGTACGGGATTTCCGGGGGAGAGGTCAGGGGGGTGATTCTATCCGCAACAATAATCATTTTTAAACGACTTCAAATTCTAATCGCATTCAAAAGCCGTGGTAGCTTTTTGGCTAGCTTACGCGTCCCAAACTCGAAGGATGCTCTGGT
Source organism: Dendrolimus houi (assembly GCA_039645545.1). NCBI lineage: Eukaryota > Metazoa > Arthropoda > Insecta > Lepidoptera > Lasiocampidae > Dendrolimus > Dendrolimus houi. The sequence goes on along the minus strand of CM077125.1, from coordinate 13,944,045 downwards.
TGGAATCCTGGCCGGAAAACATATACTGTTTAGGCAGTTTTCTGATCTATATAATATGCATAATATTGTTAAAATTACCACGTGCTGACGGTGAAGGAAGGTTGTGGTGAAGGTCAGATGAATATGGAGAATGCTCAAGTATTTCGAACCCAGGATCTCGAATTGCAGCCATAGCAACGGTGGGCCTGTGAGCCGGGGCATTATCTTGATGGAACAAAACAATTTTTGCTAGATTACCTCGCCGTTTTCTTGCGAATTTCGTTTGCATTTTGTCATTTGTTCTGCATACAAAGAGCCCGTAATATGGTCGAGGTATTCTATCATAACGTTATATTTGGACTAAGATATTTTATACACCAATTTCTCAGACCAAAAAGGTATAGACGGAGCCTACGAGAACAAAGGCGGTAAATGAAGTGAAGCATTTTTTCAAACTTCATACAGTATATACATGGTTTGCGTCTATGTGGGTTATAGCAATGTATGCACTGGGAACTTTTTTTTATCTAGGGTAATTTGATTGAGGACCATAAGCCACGACAAGTACAGAAGCTTGGGGGAATAGTTCGCGACCCGTGTATGTGTATGGGATTCGCCAGGTCAGGGGCCACCCTAGTGCCAACTGGCATGCCCAGTCAGAACTGGTGCCATGCTATTGTCATTCACCAGTTAGGGATACCCACCAAAACCCCTGGATGTTCCGTCCTGCGCCTTATACCAGAGCTACGGGAAACGGGAGTCCCAACTCCGCGTGCCCTGGTAGGCGAGGGCGTCGCAAACAGGCCTCTTCTACTGCTGGGGGACTACTTTTATCCACCGGCATCTTCCAGGTCCAATGCGGGGCTTGGGGCAGTTTGTGACGCGCCCCACAGGAAGAGAGGTGAACGCGCGCGGAACACTCGCGCTCTCATCTAGACGGCATGTGCAGGTGAGTGAGAACCCCTATACCCCAAGGGGCCCCACCCGCGCCGTCCGCTTACGGCGGTCGAAGGTCGAATGCCGCACTCCGGCTTCGGCGCGTCCTTTTTTGGCGGAGCGGAGCAAAAAGGTCCGCAAAAAGGAGGCGGAGCCCCCGCTCCGCCTCCTCCTTCGCAAGCATGATGCATTCGCTGAAGGAGGAAACGGCGTCTCATCCGGGTTTGCTCCCGACCATTATGCGAACCACGGCCGGGAGCGAGGTGTCTTATCCGGTAAAGGCGACGAGGTCTCGGCGCTGCTCTGTCCAGGCTGAACACTTCTGGAGTATGTGCAGCGCCGTACCCTCATCGCCTGAATCCACTGGGAACTATTCCAACTTTACCCGTACTAATTCTATTATTTAATACAAAGTTTTCGTAACCCAGTGTAACGTGATTAGCTACCTTTAGCCGGCTTCACTCTGAGAGCCCGCGGCTCAGCTACCTATTTTGTTCGTTTGAAACCAACTTAGGTATATACTTTATAGAGCCTTAAGAATAACCGCAGACCTCAAATATATCCAAGCCGCCGTACTGTTTCCTTGTAACGGCATTGCCATTGAACGCGAAACATATCGATAAATGACACAAATAGCACCATTTACTTTAGATAATGAAATATCCGGAGGAAAATTTTACTATGTTGATCAAGACTAATAATATTTTATTATACCATTTTTACATACTCAACTTCAAATTGTAAAATTGCGACGTTCAAACATTGTACTTTCTAATAATACTGCTTAATCGATCTGTATTTATAATAATTACTATATTGTTTAAAATCTGATGTGTTATTTTTTTCAGATTTGTCAATCAATCAAGATCTTAAACATGCAAGTTTCTTGCTTTGTCACCCTGTCGTGGTTACAAGCTTAGTTTATGTAGATGAAAACAATATTTAAATAATAGGTTGGGGAAAAAGTCTTTTCGCATATAGTATGTATGAACTTATAATAAGATCTCTTTGGCTATACTATTTGTATCTGGCTGGTTTTGATATCATTAAAAAGTTTTAATTTTAAAGAAGACAATTCCAAATTCAAATTAGGAAAATGTGTGATTTTCATTTGTTTTTCTTATTGTTAAAATGAGTGAATCTAATGAAGAAATTCGATACATTTTAAAATTATACTACAAAAAAGGTAAAAATGCAACACGAGCCGAGAAAAAAAATTGTGATGTTTATGGACCTAATGCAGTATCTGTGAGAGTAGCGCAAATTTGGTTTAAGCGTTTTCAATCCGGAAATTTTGATATCAAAGATGCACATCGCTCTGGTCGCCCTGTTACGGACAAAAATGATGCCATTTTTGAAAAAGTGGAGCAAGATCGGCATATTAGTAGTTACGATGTAGCTGGAGGACTGGGAATTGACCATGAAACGGTTATGACGCATTTGGAAAAAACTGGATACACAAAAAAGCTCGATATTTGGGTTCCTCATGAGCTCACTGAAGGAAACCTAATGAACTGTGCACTCATTTGTGACTCTTTATTACAACGTAATGTAACCGAACCATTTTTGAAGAAGCTGATAACTGGTGATGAAAAGTGGATCACGTACGACAAGAACGTGCGAAAAAGATCGTGGTCAAAGGCCGGTCAGGCTTCACAGACTGTGGCGAAACCCGGGTTAACTCGCAACAAGGTGATGCTGTGTGTATGGCGGGATTGGAAGGGCATTATTCATTATGAGCTGTTACCGCCAGGCAGGACCATCGATTTTGAACTGTACTGCGAACAACTGATGAGATTAAAGCAAAAAGTTGAGAGAAAGCGGCCGGAATTAATTAACAGAAGGGGTGTGGTTTTTCACCATGATAACGCTAGACCTCACATATCTTTAGCCACTCATCAAAAATTACGAGAGTTTAGCTGGGAGGTGTTAATGTATCCGCCGTATAGTCCTGACCTTGTTGCACCTTCAGATTTTCACCTGTTTCGGTCTCTGCAGAATTCCTTAGGCAGTGTCAGGTTAACATCACGAGAGGACTGCCAAAACCACTTGTCGCAGTTTTTTGATCAGAAGCCCCAAAATTTTTATAGCAATGGGATCACGTCTCTACATACAAGATGGCAAAAAGTTATCCAACAAAATGGCACCTACATACTTTAGTCAAATGTAAATAAACTTTATAAAAAATCTTTTAAATTTTTATATAAAATGCGAAGAAACTTTAATATAAATAAAAGTTTTTTCGTATACAAGAGCCAAGTAACCGTGACATTTTCATATTATTACAAATTTTACGAATATTTAGAACAATATTACGTTTTGAAATACGGATCGCAAAGTATTTAATTAATTTCAGTATATATATATAGACAATGATATAATATTAATTTTTAGTATACAACGTCTCGAATATCCAGCTTTGACCAGACGCATTCATAACGCAATAGATATATTTCTAACCGACTTTCAAAAAGAGGAGGTTCTCAAATCGACTATATTTTTTTTTGTTACGCGATTTCTCAGTCAATTGTGGACTGATGTTCATTTTTTTTGTTTATTCAAAAAAGTATACTCTTAAAGTAGCCCCATTATCACAGTTAGGAACGGATGAGTGGATCCGAGGGAAATCGAAAGTAACCCTTCGAAAGACAAACTTGTAACGCGTTTCAGAGTACAACAATGTCTACAGGCACTTAATATAGTATTTCTCAAGCTATTGAAGCATAACAAGAATTTTTTGTTAACAAAAACAAAACCGACTTGTAACTAAAAAGCAAAAAATAAATATTTTATACAACATCTTGAAATCTTGAATTTTTATGTTCTCCTTTGCACCGACTTTAGTCGGTTTTGTTTTTATACTTAATAGTCTTATACTTAATTTATCTATAAACATTTATATATTCTCATAGATATTTATTTTTATGGTATGTATATAAAGTATATATCTAGTTAATATATCAAACTTCTACATAGATATCATATAAGTATTTGTTATTAAAACTTTAGTAATTTAAGTTACGTATACCTCTATAGCCATTATCATCTCATTTCATTGCGGGGGTTGTCTAGAAGAGATCGCTTTTCAGCGATAAGACCGCCCTTTGTGCATAATTAGATAGAGTTTTAGTCTGTGAGTTTATTTTTGTATTGGTGTACAATAAAGTATTATTTATCTATCTAGTTTAGTGTGTCTCCCCATATTTGCACTATATGCCCAAGTTCTCCGCTTTTCTCAGCCCTTACCGATAACCTTATGCATGTCGTCAGTCTACTAAGCTGATGGTGTCCCACACTCTGTATCCCATCCAACACGCAGTCCACTTCAAGACTCTTCATCAGTCCTAAGACAGATGGTATCGGGGCACTGCCGTTTTAATTTACTAATTTCATGAACTGCGTCGACTACTATGGATTTTTTACACATTTTTCTGACTATATTGCTAAGGAAATAACAAACATAACTCGCTTCTAAAATAGCTTTGTCTCAAACTAGTACTTCCAACATAAAAACAAATAACAGTACTTCCAATAATGGTAATTTACTTGTCGCCATATCCAAGGTTGAATGATGGTGCAAGCAGTATCAATTAAAATATGTTTACTATTATTTCTGTAGTAGATATTTACAGTAATGAAAAGTTTAAAATAGGGTTCTACTTTATCATAGTAAATATTCTGTTTTCCTTATGTTACTTTAGTCATCTGTGGAAGTTTATGAATAGCTATTCTTTAGTTATCTCTGTAACTTTAGTTTTGTAAGACTACAGCTGTTAAGCCCCCCAAAATGAAATAAAATAAAATAATAAACAAAAATTTAAATTACACTAATTTACAGAGAAATTCTGATTTTAACTGACCACAGTTTTATATGGGATTTTCACGCAACTTTGTTTACAGGAACTTCGGATTCATATTACACATATACATAAAAGTATTATTATATGCTCATCCTATTTTCCGAAATACCAAATTTTATGACCACCAATTCCATCCCCAGACTCGTGCATAAGAAATATAGTCCACTAGCTGCACCCCGCGGTTTCACCCGTAGTGATGGAAAATCGTTATATTTTGGATAATTCACACTATATCTTTATAAATTATAGCCTATATAGATGCGTAAGTAAGTATATTATTGTAAAGTTTCATCAAAATCCATTTAGTAGTTTTTGCGTGAAAGAGTAACAAACATGCATCCATACTTTCTTACAAACTTTCGCGTTTATAATATTAGTAGGATACAACTCTTGATCAAAATAAAAGTAGTCATATTTACTTTACAAAACATATATAGAAAGAAAGAAAAAAGAAAACAAATTTTAAGTCTTATAAAATAGGACGTTTACGCTGGAAGTTAAAAGATGGTCTTCCAGTCCTTTTAAGTTAAAAATTGTATAGGCCCACATTCTATAACGCCTGTTGCCCATAGGGGTAGACAGATACTAAAAATCTCCACTTCCTACAATACTAGTAAAATGTTCGCTTCGCTTCATTAATTATCATAAAATGTTTAATATTATGTGTTTCAATATGTAAATACAATAAGAAATAAATTGCGGATGCGATCAAGATTTATATGATATGTTTAATCAAAATCTAGAGCTTTTACGTAATAAAAAATCTTACAGGATTTCCGAGTAACTGATTAAAGCAATTGTCCTCCAAAAGTTTATACAACGCAGAATTGTGTTTAACAACATACGTTAGAAGAAAAATGTATTGTAATAAAAATTCATTTTATTACTTTTGTCGATAAAATAAACTTTCACACCGGTTACGTAGGTTGATTGATTCGGTTTTAATTACAGTGCTTGTTTAAGAATATCTGTATGTATCAGCTCTGTCCACTCGGTTTCGAACACTAAATTCCGTTTCTGTATCCCATGGAACCATTTTCGGTATGAAAAAAATAAATCGATAATCAAACATACTAATTTTCGGTAGAACCGATTAATAAAATGGACTTAGATTAATGAAAGATGAACAATGCTACACTTATATCTTTTCCTACATAATATTCATAGATAAGATAACCAGTACTAAAACTCTTACTTCTATTTTAAGCATTTAACGTAACATTTCAAAAATAATTTATCATTTCCTTAGAATTTTTTTAAGTTGCGAAAATTATGAGATAGTAAACAGTAATATTCTGATACATAAACTGATTAAAGAATTAATCTTACTCTTCATTCCGAAACTTTATTGAAGCAGTAACCTCTAGACTAAATAAATTATGTAGGATACATTTATACACTTTTGTTTTAAGCAATCAAATTATTATTATTTTTGTATACTCACCGCATAAAATAAGCATTAAAACCTCCATTCTATATTCCAATGTCATTACCGTTTGAAAGTGTTCTTTTGTTGAATTTATATCGCGAGCATTTATAAAGTTATTTACGTCAACACTGTCGTTAAATGTATTTCCCGCCTTAAATAGTCCGCTCGGTCCTCGCGCGTGCGTTTGGCGCGCTTCGCGAAAGAAATGATTCTGTGGCAAGACCACAGAGTAAACTTACACAAAGCCGAGACATAAATATTAGCAGCCAATTTCGTATAGAGTATCTGTTCGCATGAATTCATAAGGCGTTTCTGAAAATACGCTGACAATGTGGGAAGCAAAAACCATCACCTATAGAATGGACATGGAACTATTAATAGGTGCCAGAAAGTTCCCACGGCTGCCAGTGGGTCATTCATACACAGGTGATCCTTGGCTTGGTAGTGAATACAGTTATTACAAGTATGAGAGTAATGAAGGAAATATATGAGTACCTACTTTGTACATAGACTATATGTACTGAGAATAAACAAGTACCTACTAAAAAAATACTAGCTAAAAAAACTCTATACATACAAAAACGTTAAAATGTATCTTTTATTTACGCAAATAAATAGGTAGTATGAAAACATACAATATTAACCGGAAATTAAAACTAACTTATAAAATACAATTAAATGTTAAAAATAAACTAAATTATAAATAGTATAAGTGATCAAAGACTATGTAAGAAATTGCTGCTAGATTGGAGCGTGCCCATAAAGCTGGCTGCATTGCCGCGCTGTGTAGCTATGCTTATGCGTTAGGCAAAATATCGGCCAGCCTTCTGATCACAGGTGGCATCAAAGAGTTTCTTGTAAATTTCTTTGAATAAACTCTTTACCGATGGAACTAATGTTTTAACTCCAAACAACACAAATATACAATTCCTTCCAATGGTTTTAAAGAAGCGTTACCAGCCCCTAACTCAGTCACTGGAAGATATAACGGCGCCAGAGTGTCGACACATCTTCCAAGAAATAAGTGACATAGGTACCATTTGGTATTTTAGAAAGCTTAATTGAAACATCATTTTGCGTGCAGAGAAATGCCGTATGATTGTTATCTTGACCGATACTCGTAGGTGTAAATCTGGACTTAATACTGATATTACCATGTTATTCATAGTATTCATGCCTGCTTATATTATCCATCTATCTATACTATAATAAATCTGTCAATTATTCGAGTTTGTATATTGCATTTAAAGCTTAATTTGGCCCAGCAGATTCCAAAAAATCAACTTTTAGAATGTTTGTATGTCTGTCTGTCTGTTAGACCATCACGTAAAAACTACTGAACGGATTTAAATGAAACCCGAAACGCAGCTAACTTATCTCACGGGACGTAACTTAGTATACTTTTTATCCCGATTAAGAACGTCGTTTCCGTAGAATAGACGGCTTAGCAATATAGATAACGCTGAAATCACGTTTTTTCAAATCACTAAAAATACCTTCGTTGTTATAAGCAACATCTCATTCATTACTTCAAATCAGGTTGGCTTCGACTCATCTATATGTTTTGCTGGTCAGTTGTCTAGACTATATTATGAACTTAGTTTCTTTGTTATTGTAGTGAATTTAACAAGAAACAGTAAAGTTTTAGTTCTAAAAATGACCGAATATAACCTCCTTTAACCAAATATGTTATTTATAATAATAATATCCCACCAGAAATCATCATTCACATTTCATAAGTTTTTTTTACTTTTTAAAACATAAAAATGACAGCTTAGTTTATGAGCTTTTAGCTTATGCCACTTTTTCATCTGAGATAATGTAATAGTTATTGACCGTTTCACGCAGGTGTAGGATGTAGTGATGAGTTTAATGCGTTATTTGGGATATGATATTGTTATTAATTGTTAATGATATTAGATATTGACTCATAACGTATGTATGTACAATAATGCAGCTATGAGTTTTAAGCGGTTTTCACCATCAGTTGATAAATTTTCATTGAAGGTTTGTATATTTAAAAAAGTAGGTGCAGTTCATACACAGTAGATGTGAAACTTCAGAAATTATACTCACAGATAATTCTTATCTAACTTTTATTAACATCAATATAATTCCTTTAGCCTACATCCATCAACATATTATTATTCAAAATAAACTTCTTATGTATCACTTTCAATTTTACACTCTTTTAGTCTAAAAAATATTGTTAGCAACACCGACATAGAATAATTTTTATTTTTAAACTTGCAACATTGTTGTTGCATTTCTTTCTTCTTCCGTTTGGGTTGTAGCCGAAGGCAGACGCTTTCGTTTGTAAGTGATTTATTATTACAAGTTTTCACCAACTAAGTCTTTAACTTCGACGCCTACATCGACCTAGGTACCTAGATCACACCATCAGCGTGGAACGCAATACTATGTTATATTTGCGACGACGCACAAATATTATCAGTTTTATTTCGGTTCAAATTGGACCTATGTTTAATCATCGGCTTCATTGACTCTATAATCTGTGCTGCACAATGTAAAACTCGTATCATTCTCTCGCCGGCTTATTCCTATAGATTTATGTGTTTATTTCTTTTTGTGTCGCTTTTTCGTTTTATCGCGTTTCAAATCACAACGATTCTAAAAAAGTTTCACTTCACAAACATATTTAAGTTTTTATGTAAGTAACATAAAACTACTACTTAGGCTTTTAGCCGCGGGGAAAACGCTAGTACATAACAAAGACCGAATTTACACAGATTTAGCCTCAGTAATATAATTTAAACCATTTTCTCGGTACTTAATTGTCAATCCAGTCATTCTCATGCTCTAAATTTTTACATTAAAAAGCTTTAATCTTACTTTAATCTATAGGTAGTAATTTAGATTTCTCTTGGAGATCTCTCTCAACCTTCCAATTAAATATTCTAAATGCGATACCTTTTTGACTATTATACTGTTATTATACTGTTATAACGTAATATAACTGACTCCCACAAGGATTTACTGTTCACCTTTACTTTTAATGTTCTTTAACAGTACTTTAGGTTAAAAGTATAGTAGGTGCACTTATGCCCGGTTCATATATCTTCTACTACTACTGCTATTACTATTATTTATTTATTTATTTTTGTTGTTATTAGTATTGTTACTATTTATTCACTTGCCCTACTTGGTTGAATTTTGACATTAGACAGTTGTATGGAGCTTATGTCAAATTTAACCAATAGTAAGGCAAATGAACGGTCGGTAAGATATAGGAACCAGCCATTAAAGATCTTAAAGGACCAATATACCTAATACATAGAAAATTTTATGGAGCATGGAACATTCTTCTTATGCGCGGGACTTTATATTCAAGTCTTCTGAACCCTATCAAATATAGAAATGAAACAAACGAACGTTTAAGATTTTTAGTTGAGGCTGGCTTAAGGGTAGGTATATTATATGCATCTGACTTTCAGCCGCTGCGCTTCTTCTTGAAGTTTATTCTGAAATTTGAATATTCAAGAATACTTAGCACTAGTTAACCATATTCAATCAAGGGACTATTTTAATTATATTATTATTTTAGAAATAACGGCATAGCCCATTCTGCTCAGTTAGAATAAGGTACAGAAATTGACGAACGGAATTCTTCAATAGCCTGATAATATTTAACTATATTTCAATAGTAAATTGAAGCTAAACTGCAGAAATGATCTTCATATTATTAGGAAATCAGTACCTGATAAAATATTCTTTTCAACTATTAACGGCTTATTTTAATGTGCTCGAAAAGTATCAGGCGCTAAGTTGCTGCCTCATCTCTACGGAACTTTTGATCGTGGGAAGACTGACATGCACTTGCCCAATTTAATTCGTGTACAGCTTGTCTCAGCGCTCGCACCTACAATTAACTTTCAACTCCCCACAATCAAAGGGCTCCTTAAAAATGAAGAACCTAAAATTTATTTAACATTAACTAGCCCGGCAAACGTTGTTTTGCTATTTAAATTTATTATTAGAATTTTAAGTAAGTTAAATCATTAAAGTACTATATCGCTATTAAAAAATAGGGGTTGATCGTAGAAGGGTGACAATTTTAAGCTATATGTATTTTTCAATGCTAAATCATAATAAAATATAAATAAGAAATTTAGTCAAAAAAATGTAAAAAAAAATTTAGGGGTCACCCTTATCATTTATGGATATGAAAAATAGATGTTGGCCGATTCCTACCAGATATGCACAGAAAATTTCATACAAATCGGTTCAGCCGTTTCGGAGGAGTTTGGTAACAAACACTGCGACACGATAATTTTATATATTAGATTTTGTGATTTCGCTACGGAATGCTGAAAAAACACTTTTATCTTCATAAAGTAGTACAATAAAAGAAAATTTATTTATATTGTATTCTATCCTAGTCCCTCGCCATAGGTTCTACCCATAGTCCCTCATGACTATAAGTAGAATACTGAGCGGAGATCACAGTTTTCTATGGGTAAGGTGCCCAGAAGGCTGGCTAGGTTTCCTCGCTGCATCGCCATAATGACCCGTTGTCCAAGGTAGGCACCAGCTCCGCCAAAAAAATTACTTAGTCAAATATACCCCATATCTGAAAAGGTAGTCAACTGATCTTATGCAAAGAAATTAAAAAGGAAAGTTATTTTTAAGCTCTACCATCTTGAATGTATTTCAAAATTTTACACCTCTAGATCAGTTACAATTTTATGCATCTTCGTTACCTGTTTCGATTTAAGATTCATTGGCTACGTAGTGGCGAATCGTTCTTACCCCGCTTACCTGTGATGGTGTGGTTAGACAAAAATATTTTCAAGCCTTACACCATGACGTAAGCCAGGCTTATCCGAGCTATGAGAACATTGTAATGTGTAATCAGGGGCGGCTCGTGACCGGTAGGCAATGTCTGCAAAAACGCTTGAACTACTAAATCCCGAAAAAAAAACAACACACAACATCCAAAAATATATTTCGATGCGTTCACTTGAATCTAGAAAATATATGAGTAGTGAAATCAAAAAGTATATAAATAGACAGGGTTCTGGGCGAAGAAAGCTATAGAAGACTTCTTTTACTTTTTTTAAGTAAGTTTTGGTGGGAGCGCAACTTTTCGAGTTTGCCTACGGCGGCAAAAAACCTATGACCGCCCCATATTAACGGGAGTCAATTTACTCTTCCTTTATATCTATACATTTTTATTGAACCTCTAAAAACATTATCATCGACTTATCTCAGTGGAATATGTACGGGCTAAGCAGGTGGGCATAAAAAAAACAGCGCTGTGTCGGAATATCTTTTGGTACCTACATCAAAGTGCATGAGGCGAATTGCTTCATACAACTTTTTTTTAATGGTTTACGTTCGAAATTAATGTTATTAGACTTATTTGTCCGCCTTTCGCAAATAACCAGTCTTTTTTCTAACAAGTCTTTTGCTTCTTGTAATATAGATATAACATATAGGTGCCAACCTATATTGGTGTCAAACTTGCCTAATAGTTTTATATTTACTTTGTTCTTTTTTAAAAAATTAATACACTGCGCACAAAAATTAAGGGAGCAAGAAAAAAATATCTAATTTTTAGGTGATTATCAACAAGCTCTAACTTGAAGAAAAACTGTCGTACAGCAAATTTAAAAAAAAAGCTAATTGTAGCTTCAAATGTCTATTTTTAGATTTTTTCGAATAATTTTAAGAAAACCATCGACGAAAAATTGGGGGTTTTTTGTTTTCTTTTTGGTCTATGGGCTTAAAAAAATGTTTCGTGACTTAACCTCTATACTTATATAGACCAGATAATTTGTTTATTCAGCTTTAATTTCATTTCTTAAAGATCTCGATACCAGCACTCCTCGCTAAGATCGATCTTTGAATGAGAAATAAACATTTTACCTTTGATTATCAATATCTCAAGAACCAATGATCGCACAGAAAGTTCAAGGTGGGTTTCGTAAACTTGAATAAATACTGTATATGGGTCAGTCATAGAATTTTCGATTTTTTTATTATCAAACATTACATGACTTTGCGAAAGTAACACAAGAAGGGCTCTTCGTAGTTTTTTGAAAAACCAAGTGCCTAGTCAAAAATATCAAGGAAACCACTAATGTTAAGTGTGCCTTTTACAGTTCAATATACCCACAAAAACTCTACACAGTTTCAATTTAATCTAGCCAGACTTTTTTATCCCACTGGATTGAATTTTTGAAAAAATTAAAGAAGCAAGATTTTTGTTCCAAAAACATCATTCTCAAAAAGACCAAGACCTTTATCAAAATGATAAAAAAAAATCTCAGGCTTTTATAATTTTTTTATACACAATTTATTCAAGTTTTCGAAACCCACCTTAAACTTCCTGTGCGATCATTGATTCCTGAGATATTGTTAATTAAAAGTAAAATGATCTTTTACCATTCAAAGATCGATCAATCTTAGCGAGGAATGTTCGTATCGATGTCTTTAAAAAAAGAAAGTAAAGCGGAATAAACAGCTTATCTGGCCTGTATAGAGGTTAAGTCACGAAAATTTTTACCAAACCCATAGACCAAAAAGAAAAACCAAAACAAAAATGGTTTTTTTTGTCAGTCGTTTTCCCAGATTTAACCGATAAAAAATTTGGAAAAACATTTGAAGTCCACATCCAAACACTAGATACTTGGAGCTATAGTTGTTACTGCAGCACAATTGTATATACTTTTGCAATATAACGAACTGTTTGACATTGTGTAAACATGTGTTTCTTTATACAAATAAAATATTTATTTATTAAATATATAATTGATATTTATTGTTATATTTTTTTAAATTTGCTACCCGAACATCTTTCTTTAAGTTTCAGCCTGTTGAAAATCATCCAAAAATGTGGATATTTTTTCTTGTTTCCTTAATTTTTGTGCGAAGTTTATTTCATTTTCATTTAACTTTCCTATAAGAGAGATTAAGGCTGGTGTGCATAAACATTTAATCGATGGTCAAAATAATATAATCGTTGAAACTATACGCCTAAATAGCGATTATTTTATTTTAACTGTCGGTTAAATGTTTATGCACACCAGCCTAAAAATATAACCGAGTTTTCAAATTTACACACAAAATCACAATTAAAATGGTTAAAACCTTGTTTTAATTATGCCTAACAATCGTGAAACCCTAAAAATCTTATTACAAACAAAATAATATACTTTCGCAATAGTAAATTATTATTAATTAGGTGAAAAATATTGACATTGACTGGCTAAATCGTTACAAGGTTTAGTTCTCCTAAATTTCAATTTTATGTCAATATAAATTATTTTATAGCCAATTTAGAATCAGATAATATAAATAAGAAATAGAAATCAGGTCCCGAAGCAAATCCGCTACAAAATTTAATAATATTATTCTTGTTTCAACAAAAGCATCAACAAAACGTTTCGTAAATCAAGCAACAAAATCAGGACCTTTATAATTCTCTCGTTTGTGGCCCAGTGCTTTACAGGCATTGAGCTTAATAATAAAGAAGGAAATTGTATTATATATACTGCTGTTCAGTGGTGGAGTAAAATCTAGAAAAAAAAACTGAGTTTTGTACAGGGGCGTAGCCTGAGGGGGTTTTGGAGGTTCAACAAAATAGGAGTTACCCGGCTGAACGTTAGTTATCTAAATAGCGCACACACTGCTTCGTTACTGCTACACAAAAGTAACAAATTCACGTTGGCGACTCTCCAATCTCTAGTGTTGCACACGTCCATAGCCGACGGCAACCGCTTTTCATGGGGTAGGCCGTCTGCCTGTTGCCTGTTTCAGGCAATAAAAAGATTAATCAAGACAATAATCATAATTAAGCAATATTTTATTAATTGCAAAAACGCAATATCACAATATTAAAAATATCTTATCACATATAAAACTTAATTCTAAATAGGTACATTTATTTACAAAAATATTTCATCAACAAGTTTCTTGTCTATAAATCTGTGGGGTTTGGGCCGGGACTGCTTCCTCTTGCGACGGTATAGTCGGGCATTCAGGGGGTATAAAGCAGGGGATAAAGAGCAGCGCACATTGAACCACCAGTCGCAGGAGGCGACGCCCTGAGAAAAGACCGTCCCGTTTGGACAGAGGAATGACGCCTGTCGTCCGTCGATGTCGCAGTAGTGCCATGCTGAAATTAAAAAAAAATAATAATAATGAAGCTCAAAAACATCCTTATACCATTACCATTAGCTAATACAGCTTATATGGCTGTAATAACATAGATACTTTTAACCATGGAAGACTTAACAAGCACAACATAATTACATGATGTAATACTTAAAAAGAAAAATATAAGGATAAGGTTTTATACGCCTCAATAATATAATCCCTATTAATATTATATATGTAAAAGTAACTCTGTCTGTTACTGTTTCACAGAAAAACAAGTGGACCGATTTATATATATATATATTTATATATATATATATATATATATATATATACATATATATATTTGCAATGCCAAGGATGTACATGGGATACTTTTTATCCCGAAAAATGGGATAGGTTCCGGAATAAAAAAATATTGGTCTCTCTGATTGTTATGCTTTTATGAAAAGACTATTGGACCGATTTGGCTGAAATTCGGTACACATGTAATTTTAATACCGCGGGTAGCCAAAGGGTATTTTTCAAGGGATTTTGGGATAGATTTATTCAAAGGTTATCCCGGAAAGTAGGACAGATTTTGTCATTTTGTCGTTTTTGTCTATTTTGTCGATTTTGTCCATTTCGTCCATTTTGTCAACTTTTGTCATTTATGTAATTTACAGATAGACGGGGGATGGGACAGTTTGCGATATAAAATGAAGTGAATCTTCCGGGGACCTGTATCGCCTGCTTTTTAAACAAGAGGCGCGCAGTAATGGTAGATCCGCGGCACGGCCGCGGGCTAACTGTATTGTATAAATATATAATTATTTCTCGGTGGACATGATAATCCATCTTAATTAAAAAGTATTTTCACATGTAGGTAAATTGAAACACTTTTTAGTTAAGTGGATTATCTATTATTCCAAGCTAATAAGTAGGTGCCTATTGTTTACAATACGGGCCTAAGATGCTAAGGCTAAAACGGAAAAAAAAATGTATGATATAGGTACGTGCAAATACGTATGTATCACTTTAAGAACGCGCACTTTCAGAACTGATGAATATTGTCAAGGCATAAGTACGCATACTAGCTCGCTCGTCGATCATCTGCGTTAGACTTCCAGAGTAAAACTCACGTAAATTATTCCTCGAAAAATTTTGAAATGCTGATATTAGACGGATCAACGGAGGAGAAATGTCAAATACGCAACACCTACAGAGAAACGCATAATTGAAATTGGTCACTGTCTATATTTGTTTGTAAAATAAGGCTGGTATTAGACCGATCAACTAAATTTAATCAATTTGTTTGAAAGGCGCAGGGCTGAAAGGACTCGACGGTCGACGATGCTCAATGACATTGACTGACTCAATTTTATGTTTATATGAATGACTTTGGTTGGTTCATGCCAATCGAAAGACAGAAATTAATCGCCTAATATCGACTTAAGAACGAAACACCTACAAAGAGACAACATTGAAATTGGGCAATTTCTGTATTTGATAGGTCTATATCTATAATATTATAAAATTCTAAACATGCCGTCTCTGTATACTATAGCTATTTGTAAAAAACAACTGGAATAGACTTTATGAACGACGGAGAACACGATGTAATTTTTTTTAGATTTCTTGTCTGTTTGTCGGTTTGTCTATTTGTTCGCGGTTCATGTAAAAACTACTGGGCCGATTTCGACGCGATGTTCGCTAATCGACAGCAAATTCTAAGACTCAAAATCTGCGCAACTTTTTATTCTGAGAATCCCGCGGGAATTTTTCAGGGAATAATTTAAACGGCCCGGATTAAAAAAATATTTGGATTCCAATGTGATTTTTTCACTGATCGATAGCAAATTTTATGTAATAAAATGTGTGATATTTTTTATCCCAGGAATCTTGCGGGAGTTTTCTCGGGAGCGGTTTGTAGTTGTTCGAGTGCGTAAAAAATAGCCTATTCCGACACAGTTTTCACTAAAACGATAGCTTACATTCTTTTTCAAATGCTGCTGTATTTTGTGTCCCGGGAATCCCGCGGTAATTTCAAGTCAAGCGTAGAAATCGCGGGCATATCTTAGGGTTAAAATAAGGCTCCCCTGTTTTTAAAAATAGAACTGTGTTTTCAGTTGCGTCAAAGTCTCCTATTCCAAAATGACTAATTTCAACCATCAAATAACAGGTATGAATCGGAAACCGATTAATCTTTCAAAAGTGGTTCACGTTTTATATGACGTTCACAATCATAACCGTTCATTAATTGGGTTACAAATCACACCTGTTTTGACATATTTTTACAATCTAATCCCGCAAAGACCCAATCAACTTTGAAATGTTAATTACCAAATTTAAAATTAAAAGCTGTGAACTTTAATAAGATGACGCCTGAGAACTTGATAAATAAGTTAATAAATGGATAATTTAATGGTGGAGCTCACGTTTTTGACCCAACATTTCGTGAGGCGAACATCTTCCGGGTTGCTTTTTGCTATAATTAATTGACCTCGAACCACTATTTTAGATCAATGATGATACGGCATGGCCAAAGTTTGTGGATCTCACGGGTAATTTTTCAGACAGTAATTACAGTATTAAGGGGATACGCCTACGTTGGCTTTATTATTGTTCAATTGTTTGCCTAATATGGGATAGAACGTTGGAGTTTATTTATTACATTTGGCCAAACATATGTTTGGAATTTCTTAGGATTATAATCCTCAATTTAAAATTGATATTTAACTAGACATGTTGTCATGGGGTCGCTTACTTAAAATTTGGATCCATAGAGTCCCTAACAGCACATTACTAATACAGTATGTTCGTACCCATAGCTGTGAGGAAGGAAACAAAGTCAGTTATATTGAATTTGAATGAATGAAAACACTTTATTGTTCACCAATTTCATACTATATACAACAGAAGAATGGGTTTGATAGTTTGCTGACAGTTACAAATCATGCTGAAACAAACCTATCTAGGCCATTGAAAAGTTACATTTAGGGTTGCGTTTCTCAGAGGACGCAATTATATTTTTTTGATGGGTAGGGGTTAGTATAAGCTTAAGTTCAAGTTTGTGGGATCGCCACCCTTGTCCCCCGGCCGCCATCTTGTAAAAAGAGGTACAAAAGGTTTTCGAGCTGTATCTTGTGAACTAGCAACCTTACAGAATTTTACAAGACATTATTTGTAGACAATTAAAAATTAAATTTTCTACAACTTTATTCTTATTACTTCTTATCGTAAAATGGAAAATAAAAAAGTTATAAACAAAAGTAACTGAAAATTTTTGAACAAATTTTCTTTTGGGCATTATAACTTTTTTCTGGTCATTTTACAATAAAATGACATCAGAGCAATCTTATAGAGAGTTTTTTGACAAATAATTTCCGCTACAAATTTGTTTAATTTCATTAATTTTTCTGGGTTTTACAGCGCTCCGAAGCTGACCGGGTTCTCTTGAATACTCGCAAGAGTACGATGAAAACGAACCATTAGGCTTAGTTTACTATTATATATTTTTTTATTCATACAATTTATCATTTCCTTAACATTCCTATGTTGTTATTAATTTATTATCGACCCTTTTCCCCACCACCTATGAGGTAGTCTGAAAGCGCGTTATTCTTTACGTGATATACCCAGTAAGCCTAATACACGGACAATTTCTAGGTGAGATAATACTGAACATAATTATATATTTAAAAAGTTGTTTTCCAGCTATTGTTTTTCTTTGGTCCTCTAGGCTGCGGTTCAGGACCAAATTCAGTACCGGAGGTGAATGTTTGCGGAATAACGGGAGTTAGCACTGGCGTCATTGTGGGTAATTCATCTTCGAATTCATTTTCTTCGATTAATTTTGATATTTCCATCATGTTACTGCAGGTTTCTCCACAACAATTGAGGCACACTGCAGGGCATTTAAGGCCTGCTTTTCAGCAACCACACATACTTCTACAGTTTCCCTTGCATATGTAGAAGATTAATTTCAGAAGGTCTGAGGATGCTGGAGGCTTGGGAGTTTGGATTGGTAGCCAAATTTTCCATGATTTTTCCAGCCCTAATCTTTAGGATCACAGTGTTTGTTGAGCCACGACTCAACCTGGTAATAAACTCGGAGGTTGTGGAAACGGGCTGCATCTTGTGTTGGAGGAAGCGATGATAAGTTAATTATTGTAAAAACCAATGATATTCTAAATGTTGTGGTGGGGAAAAGGGTCGACAATAAATTAATAATAACTTAAGAATGTTAAAAAAAATGATAAATTATATGAATAAAAAATATAGAATAGAAAACTAAGCCTAATGGTTCGTTTTCATCGTATTCTTACGAGTATTCAAGAGAACCCGGTCTACTTCGGAGCGCTGTAAAACCCAGATAAATTAATGTAATTAAACAAATTTGTAGTGGAAATTAATTGTTAAAAACCCTCCATTAGATTGCTTTGCTGTCATTTTATTATAATGTGACTAGAAAAAAGTTATAACGCCCAAAAGAAAATTGATTCAAAATTTTTCAGTTATTTTTGTTTATAACTTTTTTATTTTCCATTTTACGATAAAAAGTAACAAGAATAAAGTTGAAGATAATTTAATTGCTACAAATAATGTCTTATAAAATTTTCTGTAGGGTTGCTAGTTTACGAGATACAGCGCGAAAACCTTTTGTACCCGTTTTTCCAAGATGGCGGCCGGGGGACAAGGGTGGCGACCCCACAAACTTGAACTTAAGCTTATAAGCTTATTAATTAGCTTAAAGAGATTATTATAATAAACCCCTCTACACATCAAAAAAATAAAATTGCGTCATCTGAAAAACGCACGCTATGGCCTAAATAATGTAAAATTTCAATGGCCTAATCCTGGCATACCTTTTTTTTTGAGCTGGGGAAATCCGTTTGAGGACTAAGCCGCGACAGGCACAGAAGCCTGGGGGGATAATTCGCGACCCGTGTGTGGGATTCGCCAGATCGGGGGTGGCACTAGCGCGCCCAGTCAAAACTGGTGCCACGCTATTGCCACTCCCCAGTTAGGGATACCCACTAAAACCCCTGGGTGTTACGTCCTGCGCCTTATGCCAGGGCTACGGGTAATTGGGATTCCCGGCTCCACGTGCCCTGGCAGGCGTGGGCCTCCCTCACGAGACCTCTTCCATTGCCGGGGGATTAAACCCCCGGCATCATCCATGTCTAGTCCGGGCGTGGGGCGGTCTGTAACGCGCCCCACGGGAGGAGAAATGAGCGCGCGCGGCACACTCGCGCTCTCATCTCAATCCTGGCATACCTAAATTAACATAATTATATTCTAACATAAATATGTGCTAAGTATAGGTACATATAATATTAGATTTAATAGATAGGAAACTGAATTGTATTAGATGGAATTTCTAACTCGTTTTACCTGTTATTAAAAATACATTTAAAAAAAAATTAACATTAAATACCTAATATTTTAGTTTACCGATTAGATTTCTCATTTATCTACAGAGAAACTGATTTTTGGTAACTGCATTATATTATTATAGATAACTAATCGAATGCTCAAGTAGTCATTTAACAACAGAGTTGTTAAAAGACTTCAAAGGAATAGAGAGAAGAAATTTTGCGCATTAGAATTTTTCTCGCATAAATGAAAATTTCTTGCGAAAACAATTTAGGTTTGCGGGTTAAAAATTATTATTAGTTCATTTCCGATATCGAAAACATACTGAAATACTTACCAAATTTCATGATGTTTAATTCATTCTCGAGGCCGTGAAGATTTGAAGAAATAATAAATACATAAAAAACACAAATATCTAAACAAAGTCACTTTCACGTAGATCATTTTAACCTATAATTTTTTTTCTAACCTTGGCATCGTGTTTCCATATCAGCAAAGAATCCTGGATAGGCCTGCTCATCACAATAGAAGTTGGTGTACGGCACGGCACCCAGCACCGGATAATCTGTTCCGGGTTTGCCTGAAAAATATATGAAATTGTCTGTTAATAAAAACAAAAATTCAATTTCATCTACCATAAATACCATTTAAGAAAGATTTAGACTAGTGACTTTAAATAATGATAAATCAATATCGAATATCATCAGGCTTTACAAGCAAAGACTGTAAACTTTGTTTTCTATCAAAGCGTTTAACAATAACTGAAATTTTTGAAGTGTACATAATTTGTAAGTAACTTCTTTAGAATCGATGTGATTAGAAACTCAATGAAATAAAAAAGCGACACTAAACAGAGATAAACATATAAATCTATAGGACTAAGCCTGTGAGAGAATGAAATACGGGTTTTACATTATGCAGCACATATTAGAGAGTCAATAAGACCGATCATTAAACATAGGTCCATTTTGGACGGAAATAAAACTGATAACAATATTTTTTACAGTGAAAAATTTAAAGTGATACTTAAGAAATTTATTTTGAATTATAATATGTTGACGGACGTAGGCTAAAGGAATTATATTTATATTAAATAAAGTTAGAGAAGAATTATCTGTGAGTATAGTCTCTAAGTTTCACTTCTACTGCGTGTGAGCTGCACACACACAATTCTCTCCCAAATAATATTATCCTGTGTAAAATAATCGCTTTTAGGGTTCCGTAGCTATTTTAGCGAAAACAGAAGTCTTATGAAATCATCATTTGCGTTCGTCCGTCTGTCGTTCTGTCTTTATATGTCAGTCATTTTCTCCTCAAACTATTTATATTCAGAAGTTTAACAAAAAGTGTAATCTGTATATCTCTCTATACTATAATAAATCTGTAAATGGTTCGAGTTTCTATAATGCGTTTAAAAATGTAAAAAAATCAGGGGGAATAATTCGATCGAGGAGATTCCGAAAATGCAATTTTTAGGATTTTTGTCTGTCTGTTAGAGCATCACGTGAAAACTACTGAACGGATTTAAATGAAACTCGACACAGAGCAAGCTAATATCCCGGGGCGTAACTTGGGATACTTTTTATGTCGATACATGACGTCATTTCCGCAGAATAGACGAAAATATCAAAAAATATGGCACTGCAATCGCATCCTTTTTGAGAAATACAGAACATAATAGGTTGGGGAAAAAGTCTTTTCGCATATAGTATGTATGAACTTGTAATAAGATCTCTTTGGCTGTACCATTTGTATCTGGCTGGTTTTGGTATCATTAAAAAGTTTTAATTTCAAAGAAGACAATTCCGAATTCACCTTAGGAAAATGTGTGATTTTCACTTGTTTTTCTTATTGTTAAAATGAGTGAATCTAATGAAGAAAATCGATACATTTTAAAATTTTACTACAAAAAAGGTAAAAATGCAACACAAACCGCGAAAAAAATTAGTGATGTTTATGGACCTAATGCAGTATCTGTGAGAGTAGTGCAAATTTGGTTTAAGCGTTTTCAATCCGGAAATTTTGATATCAAAGATGCACATCGCTCTGGTCGCCCTGTTACGGACAAAATTAATGCCATTTTTGAAAAAATGGAGCAAGATCGGCATATTAGTAGTTAAGATGTAGCTGGAGAACTGGGAATTGACCACAAAACGGTTTTGGTGCATTTGAAAAAAGCTGGGTACACAAAAAAGCTCGATATTTGGGTGCCTCATGAGCTCACTGAAAGAAACTTAATGAACCGCGTACTCATTTGTGATTCTTTATTACGACGTAATGAAACCGAACCATTTTTGAAGAAGCTGATAACTGGTGATGAAAAGTGGATCACGTACGACAAGAACGTGCGAAAAAGATCGTGGTTAAAGGCCGTTCAGGCTTCACAGACTGTGGCGAAATCCGGGTTAACTCGCAACAAGGTGATGCTGTGTGTATGGTAGGATTGGAAGGGCATTATTCATTATGAGCTGTTACCGCCAGGCAGGACCATCGATTCCGAACTGTACTGCGAACAACTGATGAGATTAAAGCAAAAAGTTGAGAGAAAGCGGCCGGAATTAATCAACTGAAGGGGTCTGGTTTTTCACCGTGATAACGCTAGACCTCACACATCTTTAGCCACTCAGCAAAAATTACGAGAGTTTGGCTGGGAGGTGTCAATGCATCCGCCGTATAGTCCTGACCTTGCACCTTCAGATTTTCACTTGTTTCGGTCTCTGCAGAATTCCTTAGGCAGTGTCAGTGTGTTTAATATATATATATATATATTAAACAGGGATGGGCCGAAATTCGTTTTACATTCGGTTTGACCGAATTTCGGCAGCTTGAGTCGAACTTCGGCATTCGGCCGGAATTCGGTGTAAGAAAAAAGTAAAATACTACTTGCACTATTTTGACTAAAATTAATAGAAATCATATCCTATCATAACCGTTAAATATAATTAACCCTATATACTCATGGTCATTTATTTTAGTTAGGAATATGTAAACCTTAACTTGCAATGTAATAAAATTATTTCTTCTTAATTGAAGAGTCTTGCTTAATTAAATAGACATCAAATTAAAACAAAAATGAAATAAATTTAATATTCCTCTAACAACCATAAGTAAGTAGTGTGACTGCTTAATTATAATACGTAACTTGAATAAAATAAAATAAAAACACTTCTAAGAGACATCATCAATTAAAACTTTACTTAGAATTATAAAATGATGTTTTTGTTTCAATCAAAGGTTTAAAAATCTCTACTTTTATCCACCTACTCCTACTTAAAATTTACCAGAGGCAGGTTATGGTGTGAAAACGCCAAAGATTCGGCATTCTCAAGTCACGACATCAACAAGTAACCACGTGTTGCCTTTGAGAAATCGTGGTGAAATTAAGCCGAATCTCGGCCGAATTTTTTTTTTTAACCGAATATTCGGCCGAAGTTCGTATTCTGTTCAAGCCGCATTCGGCTCATTCCTAATATATATATAATAACAGCCGATAAATGTCCCACTGTTAGGCTCGGGCCTCCCAGTACAGGGGAACGGACAATATACCCACCACGCTTCTCCAAAACGGCTTGGCAGGTTTGACACATTTGTTATCTCGATGTGCAGGTGGCATCACGATGTTTTCCTGCACCTTTGTTAGCACATGGTAATTATAACAATATGCACATTAGGTCAGAAAACTGCCTAAGTGGCGTATATGTTCCAGCCAGGATCGAAACCGCGCCCTTTGAGTTTGGGACGCGTGCGCTAGCCATTACGCTACCACGACTTGTACACGACCACGATGCCGACGAAATCACTTGCCTTACCATCGGTTAAATTTTGACATTACTTGGAGTTTATGTCAAATTTTAACCGATAATAGGGCAAGTCGGGTTACAAAAACGGGCCATTATACACTGTAATCGCTACCGTAAGTGTATTTAAAGTAAGTGTATTTACACCGTAACTATATTAATTACGTGTAACTAATATTTCAGTATATTGAATAAGAATAAGGAATACAATGTCGATAATATGTTTACATTCCGATCATGTAATTTGGATGGTACTCGATCACGAACTCCACTTGCGCCAGCGCATTATGGAGCGTTCCCGGCAGTTATACAGACGACGAAAGTTCACCAGCACTGACCACTTTCACTGCCTAACCGTCTGACCCCGTACTAAGCTCCTCGTATAATTTGACGCCATTAAAGTCGTCTAGTCGTGATTTATGTCAATCAATTTTACGTGCTTTATATATTAGATATAGACGTATGTAGTAAGTACTGTATCGCGCAAGAATTATTCATTTTAGTTAAATAAAAATCATTTATTCTTATTAAAAAAACTTAATTCATATATAGTATGAAGATTACCACCTATATTTTTTTGTAACATGTTATAGAAATCTGGTGATAACTTGTAAAATTTAAATGGTAATTGAGCATTATTTTATTGCATAAAGCAAAAAATAGGGGCGTCACTACAGTCCTCTAACAATAAAATTAAGCTTTTTCTGATCTTGTCTTTTTATAGTTATGCATTTGATTGATGTTCATAAATGTATGTATTTATTTATAGAGTAATAACATTTTAACAAACAACTTGTAGATTAAAATTCCGGCGTAAAACAACACGTGACTATTGCGCTGTAAATATAAACAAATTCATTAATTGCCTCAAAAACTTATCTTTTTCCGATATGTATAAAGTAGATGATCCTAATTTAGCATACAAATATTTTATAACTGATTTTAAGTTATTTTATGATCTCTGTTTTCCAAGAAAACTTATACCAATAAGGCTGCATCACAAAAGTAAGTGAATATCGAGAGGTATAAAAATCTGCAGCAAGAAAAAGAGATATTTGTTATGGAACTTAAGACGTAGTCCTACTATAAGTAATAAAATAATTTATGACAACTACTCAAAACGACAAAAAAAATTGGACTTACTAAAAAATCACAGAATAATTATTAAATTAATCTTTCTGACAACAAGTCTAAAACGACATGGCAAATTATTAAAAATTCAACATTCAATATACCTAAAGAACCAATCAGTAAAATTAGACAACAAAAAATAAATATATCACAGATCGGACAGATATTGCTAACGAATATAATAATTATTTTGTGGATAAGATCAGACCATTACCAGGTGCTAGTAAGCAAGTGACTAGCTTAATTAATTTGTCAAAAACATCAATGTATATTGCTCCTAGGGTACCAAATCAAATTATTTAGTTCTTTATTAACAAATTAAAAAATACTAATAGCGTTGGCCATGACGATATTTCAACAAAAGTGATAAAAGCAGTAAACGAACACATTTGCCAACATCTAAGGTATATTATTAATTTAAGTATAGAAGCAGGAAAATTCCCTAATGAACTTAAAATTACTGTAATTAAGCCATTATTCAAAAAAGGTAATAAAGAACATTTAGAAAATTATAGACCGATAGCTTTAATCTTAATATTCTCAAAAAAAAAAAAAATTACTATGCTGAAATAAATACATATATTGAAAAAATAAATATACTAATCAAGGAGCAAAAGGGTTTTCGAAAAGGCAAATCGATTAATATGGCTATATATAAATTTATTACATATGTTATTACTTATTTTGACAAAACAACTCCAGTGTCAACAATATACTGCGACATGAGCTAGGCATTTGACTACGTAGATCACAGCATATTAATACTTAAACTTGAAGCCTATGGAATAAGAGGCAATATACTGGAATTAATTAAATCGTATTTAAGTAACAGGCAGCAAATAACACAAATTTCAAAATTAAACACCAAAACGAAACGCGAAGTAGTATATACTTCTAAGAAACGAATTATTACCTACGGCGTACCCCAGGGCAGTGTACTAGGCCCCCTATTATTTATTCTATATGTAAATGACTTGCCAAGATGCACAAATCAATTTATGACATTATTTGCTAATGACAGCACATTATCTATACCATCTAATAATAATAATAGATATGAACTTGACATAAATAATTCTTTATCATCGGTTATAACATGGTTGACAAATTATAATTTAAAAATCAATATTAATAAAACGAAAATAATGAATTTTTGTCAGAGACCCCAAAACTCAGCAAATATTCATGTATCGGATGATAATAAAATCGTGCAACAAGTAGACTCAGCTAAATTTTTAAGCCTGGAAATTGATAATAAATTAAATTTGAAAATTCATATTGATAAATTAAGCAAAAAAAATAGTAAATCATCATATGCTTTATATAAATTATCACCAACTGTTGACATAAAAGCTCTATTAACCGATTACTTTGGTCTTGTCGAATCAATTCTAAGATATGAGATACTTTTTTGGGGTAATTCAACTAACGCAAATATAATATTCCTCATGCAAAAATGCTGCATTCGTTCGATGTTTCGACTACAAACTATTGAAAGCTGCAAACAGTTCTTTATAAAACATAAATTGCTAACAGTACTGTCACTATATATCCTCGAAGTAGCCATGTTTATTAGATATAATAAGGATTTATTCCCATGTATATTAGATGGTGTACCACGTAACAGACGGGATAAAGATAGGCTTTGGTCGCATCCTTGCAAAACAGCTCTATTGCAAGAAAGCATCGTATGCATGGCAGCAAAAATTTACAATAAGATTCCACAAAATGTAAAATCATTAAATACATTTTTTTTTAAATTCCATCTAAAAAAGTTGCTTGCTAATAAATGCTATTATACTATAAATGAATACATAAATGATAAACTATAAATCAAACTAACAATGATAATCATATTACCAACTACTGTTTGTTACAATTTTTTTTTTTTCACTGTAATAATTATCTGACTATGGGACCGTGGACGCTTTTTATTTTATTTTCTAATTGAGGTTTTGACATATTAGGTTGGGGAAAAAGTTTCTTCGCATTTTATATGAAAATTCAAAAAGTTTTTTTATAAAGTTTATTTACATTTGACTAAAATATGTAGGTGCCATTTTGTTGGATAACTTTTTGCCATCTAGTAGGTAGGGACGTGATCCCATTGCTATAAAAATTTTGGGGCTTCTGATCAAAAAACTGCGGCAAGTGGTTTTGGCAGTCCTCTCGTGATGTTAACCCGACACTGCCTAAAGAATTCTGCAGAGACCGAAACAGGTGAAAATCTGAAGGTGCAAAGTCAGGACTATACAGCGGATGCATTAACACCTCCCAGCCAAACTCTCGTAATCTTTGCTGACTGGCTAAAGATGTGTGAGGTCTAGCGTTATCACGGTGAAAAACCACACCCCTTCTGTTGATTAATTCCGGCCGCTTTCTATCAACTTTTTGCTTTAATCTCATCAGTTGTTCGCAGTACAGTTCAAAATCGATGGTCCTGCCTGGCGGTAACAGCTCATAATGAATAATGCCCTTTCAATCCCACTATACACACAGCATCACCTTGTTGCGAGTTAACCCGGGTTCCGTCACAGTCTGTGAAGCCTGACCGGCCTTTGACTACGATCTTTTTCGCACGTTGTTGTCGTACGTGATCCACTTTTCATCACCAGTTATCAGCTTCTTCAAAAATGGTTCGGTTTCATTACGTCGTAATAAAGAATCACAAATGAGTACGCGGTTCATTAAGTTTCTTTCAGTGAGCTCATGAGGCACCCAAATATCGAGCTTTTTTGTGTACCCAGCTTTTTTCAAATGCGCCAAAACCGTTTTGTGGTCAATTCCCAGTTCTCCAGCTACATCGTAACTACCAATATGCCGATCTTGCTCCACTTTTTCAAAAATGGCATCAATTCTGTCCGTAACAGGGCGACCAGAGCGACGTGCATCTTTGATATCAAAATTTCCGGATTGAAAACGCTTAAACCAAATTTGCGCTACTCTCACAGATACTGCATTAGGTCCATAAACATCACAATTTTTTTCGAGGCTTGTGTTGCGTTTTTACCTTTTTTGTAGTAAAATTTTAAATTTGATCGTATTTCTTCATTAGATTCACTCATTTTAACAATAAGAAAAACAAGAGAAAATCTCACATTTTCCTAATTTGAATTTGGAATTGCCTTTTTAATAATTAAAACTTTTTAATGATACCAAAACCAGCCAGATACAAATGGTATAGCCAAAGAGATCTTATTACAAGTTCATACATACTATATGCGAAAAGATTTTTTCCCCAACCTATTATTATAATATTTTAATTAATTGTATAAATAATGTAATATTGTATAAATAATTTAATATTGTAATTAATTGTAAGAGCTAAATCTGCACGCCAATCTGGCAAAAACATGTGTACTTAAATATAACTACTGTAACACCTTTTAAACCATGTTTTATGCAAGTAAATAAATTTTAATTTGAATTAATTTTATAAGCAAACCAAAGTCAATTTAAAAGTTCTATTTCAAAATAAATTCCATTAGAGAACATTTTTTAAGGCCATAGGTATATATAAATTTAAATTTACTTCCGACTATATGTACAGAGTCTCGCAACGTGTTCCCTGTTTAAGGAGAAGAAGCCGAAAGAAACACCCCAGCACGTGCAGCTAAAAATTCTTTTTTCTTCATATTTATGTCTAACTCGAGGTCTTTTTTTAAATTAAATACAGAAATAAGTATGTTACACAATTACTTTGCGAAGAATTAATGGTGTTGTAGCGAACAAACAGTTCTTGCTGTTGCATATTTATTCTCTTTCTTAAGTTGAACTACCAAATTAGGTAATCTGTTACAGTTTTAATTTTACGGTCGAAGGCTTCTGAGGTGTAGTGGTTAATTCGCCTAGTTCACAGGAACGCAGAAGTTCCAGGTTTAATTTTCCAGTATAGTAAAAACAAACAAAAAAAATCCGTTAAATACACTGTTCTGGAGCTGACCTCAGGGTTTTGAGTTGTATTTTAGCCATACAATCATAACATTCTTAGTTTTTTATTATAAATGTTTGTTTATATACCAATTTATAAAATATATATTTAGGTTCTTATCGATATGATTGAAATTTTTTCATGTTGATATTTATAGAAACATAATAGTTACATACCGTTGGCATATATAACGCTACAAGCAGTATTAATAATGTTTATTTAACCTTCAAAATTCTATTACGTTCGATAATTGCTGCATAAGGGGGAAAAAGATTCCCGTACTTATAGCATACATTGTACACCCCCTTCAGTTATTTACATCCAGTTGTCACCGGCAACCTTGCGCCGGCCGTTGATCTATACCAGTCTGTATGTGCAGGTAACAAGCAATTACTATTCATTGCTACTTCGTTCGCATAAATAGCGAAGTAATCTCACGGGAAGACGTACAAAACTCCCATGAAAAAAGCACCTTAAAAAAGCCCTATACCATTTTTTTATCATTTATCATGTTGTTAGCGAATTTAAAACCCATTTGTCGGCAATTCAAAAAACAGTTAATAGACTCATTTAGCAAACTAGTTAAGGAACACTTTCTTAAAATGCAATGAGTTTACTATCTAAATATATAATAACTATCATAGCGATCAGACCGCCAATTGTACTCTTTTTGTTACATTGTTACTATAGTTTTAGTTCGAAGTAGTATGCAATAAAGTATATAATATAAAAAATATGCATTACTACACTGACCGTGGCTTGTCCTTGGGTGCATTTTTAAATGGTGCAGACAGGGATAATTGCCGGTCAGTGTCACGTCACATTTATATCATATTTGTCGAAGGGGCCTCTGCGTGTTGGTCTTCCCATGGCCCCACGCAAGCCGTCCAAAAGTCCGGGCCATTTTTATGGCTCGTGATCTACAGATGTATACAAAGAAAATTCAATTTGTCCTACGATTATAATAATTTGTTTTTAGTATCTTTATTTTATATTAGAAAGAATATAGGAACCTTCGAAGTAGACCTAATCACAGAAATATTTGGCTCGAGCTGCGCTTTGACCCTTCCTTATTGCAATGCAAAATTCACTATTCGCAATACAAAATTATATTTCGAGTAACCATTTCCGAAGGTTTACTCGTAATGGTCTGGTGATTGCGATGGTATTAACGATTCAATTTTGTTCGTGTTGACAAAAGAATAAAAATTACAAATAAGTACATTTCATAATATCTGATGGATGCGATAACTCTTTATTAGTTAAGATAAGATAATAAAATATAATTAACTATTAAAAATAAACTAAGTTATAAATAAATTGATATAAACTATGTAACAAATCGCTGCTAGAAGGCTGGCTGCATTGCCACGCTGTATGGCAATGCTGATTCATTGCGCGAAATACAAACCAGCTATCTGATCACAGGTGGTATCAAAATGTTTCTTACAAATCTCGAAGTAACCCTTTGCCTTTTATGCATATTGTTATAATTACCACATGCTAACAACGGTGAAGGTAAAACATCGTGATGAAACCTGCACATCGAGATAACCCAGGTGTCAAGCCTGCCAAGCCACCTTGGAAAAGCGTGGCGGATATACTGTCCGTTCCCCTATAGTGGAAGGTCCGAGCCTAGCAGTGGGACGTTTATGGGCTAAACTCTCTATAAACCCTTTGCTGATGGACCTCAGCAGACATAAAAAATTAAGTAGTTTGATTTAGCTTTTTATATGTATATATGCTAATTTATTTATTTAAATTATGTACAAATTAGATTTGAAATCATCTATATATATAAACATTAATTGCTGTTCGTTAGTCTCGCTAAAACTCGAGAATGGCTGAACTGATTTGCCTAATTTTGGTTTTGAATTATTTGTGGAAGTCCAGGGAAGGTTTAAAAGGTGAGTAAATATGAAAAAAATGCTTGGAATATAGTAAAAACAACAATTTCGCTTTCCCTTAGAAACTGCGTATAAGCGGTACGAAGTTTGCCGGGTCAGCTAGTCTTATATAAAAACCAATTAATGGACACAAATATTATGTAATGTAATTTAGCAAGATCCAGTTGAAGCTTGAAATTCCAGTATAAAAGTAGCGTCTTCCATATTAAATGGTGATTCAAATGTAACATCGCCTTTTATGATCTAATCGCACCTTATTGCTCACTTGGAACTGGAAACCCACTCGTTTACATCATCATAACATATTGCACAGCTATGCAAAATTAAAATACTGAATGTTTCTACGATAGGTACAGGCATGTAATGTCTAAACATTACCAACAGCGGTATTCATACTTCCATGCGTGTTTTGATTGTTTGCTTACAAGTCTGTTCTTTCTTCACAACCTTACGCACAAACCAGTTTTTTATAAAATTTGGTAGGTATGTTCTCTATAATATAGAATATTACTTAAGCCAATAAACATATATTTTTATATTTTATTAATTACTGCAAATTTAACTATTTCAGCCTATGAGAACCAGTGGCCTAATAAACACTTTAAAAATAGGATTGAGTCAAATGGTAAGGTTTACTTTTGTATATGTGTCATTGTGATCTCATGAAATCATTTTATGTATTTTCTTTACAGCCTTGCATATAAACTTTCTATGCTAGACCTCCAGGATTAACCAAAATGCAAGTTTTCGTAAAAAAAAATGATCGAAATTAAGCCAGAGAAGCTGCGGGAAACGGATTAACATAATAAGTTTGTTTTGACTACAAGAAACATAGTATAAACCTTATAGTAGAACTATCAGTATTGTAAATTTACAACTCATGTTAAATATTATCTAATGCCTTTTTACATCTCCATAATCTTTTGAACATGCTGATGCTATGCTGAAGGTTTAGGTTTCTTAGGTTTCGCAACCTATGAATCTAATTTATGTCATGATAAATTACACCGATAAACTGTGATGGACACGTACCTATTTAAAGCTAACATGCTTCGTTTTATATAAAAAATATCTATGTCAGCTACAATACGAAGCAGCAAATAGAACGAAGACTGATGAAATGCAAAGGAAGTCGTCTATAAATTGATTCAAGATATCTTTGCTACAGAACTAATATAAAAAATGAAATAGCATAATCTTTGATCTATATTATATTTCGTAAAAGCTTTACATAAAACACGTACTCATTCATAGAGTGCACGAAAATTACAATTAAATTAATCAAAATAAATTTTATTATTACTTAATAATAAAACTATCTTTCAACGGTTTTAAGCGCGGTAATTTATTTGATTTTTGTTATTCTGATGTTTCGGCCACTTTTCAGTGACCGTGACCACGGAAGACAAAGATGTCAAGTGTCAACGAGTATTGTTAAAGTTTTATTTAGCCTACCTCCAACTTGTTCATTTTAATTATTTAGTTTTAGTTTTGTTTATGGTTATTATTTAGTCTATGGGAGCCTAATCTAATTTACCACCGCTTCGCAATTCGCTTATTATTACTTTTAAGCTTCGCTGGCTCGCTTAGTTCGGTAGAACGCAGACGTCCCAGGTTCGATTCCTGATAAGGTAAATTTCGTAAAAAAAATTTTTTAATTTACTCTGGTCATCGGCCTCTGAGTAACTAATAACTCTATTGTTTATTCTCTTTATTACAAACATAACATTTAGATTGATAATAATTATAATTAGACAATATGTGCGTGTTGTCTAAAAAATGTACTATTTAAGATTACATTTATTTACTAACTTTGAATGCGACTCAGACTTGAAGTGCCTACTTACTAGATTCATACGCAACGATATAAGAGTGTTCCACAACACGGAAAAATGCAATTATGAAAATAATAACATATAAAAAACTCGTAACATATCTCTAAATGACATTAAACAAGGCTTTTTGTTGAATAGCACGCTATTCTAGTAACTTCCTTTTTCCGATTGATCAATTATAGTTAATGTGCGATATTCTGAATCATAGACAAAATCGTTTTAGGAAGCATTACAAAACAAAGGTCTTTGGATGTCACGTAACTGAGGTGCCAAATAAGTCGACCCTAACTAACTTGAGGTCAGTGTTTAACAGAAACAAGGTTAGCGACATTAAGTTTACATAATAACTTGATTGAAACAACAAACATTACTTAGGTACATGAACATTAGTTATTATTGTTCTAGCATTGACATTGAATCTTTTTTCAACTATGTACATTGGTAGTTCCAACGGGTCTAAAGCGGCCATTATAATCCCCTCTGCTTAAAATTAGTCATTAGAATAAATGCAGACCTCTTAAATCGGTAATTTAGAATTGCTATTTAAAAATTTATATGTTAAAAGCAAAGAAAGCATTATCTCTATTTCGAAAATTAATAAATAATATTGTTCATAATGATTTTGTAAATAATATTAATAATTAAAGTAAAGACAAGATTAGAGAATCACTAGAAATCTGTTGTTTCACTACTTTCATTTCTAAAGTGTGTCTTTGCCCTTGAAATGTTATATTAACATACTTTTCTTTATATTATTGAAGTGGTAATGTGAAATAAATTGTAATTACCTCAAGCATACTCTTATATACCCTCCAAGTGTATTTTGGCATACAATCGTGCAACTTGAATTGCTGTTATTATTATTGCACAGTCGTATTCATTTGCATTCGAAACATCGACTATGTTATTTTTATCTAAAAGTTGACGGTCAAATTCGATGTACATCTTCAGAAACCGGCCTGACTGGATCCTCGAATTGAGTGGAAGTAATAAAAATCCCATGTTAGCGGTGACATCATTCTAAATAAATATTTTTGCTCCGGATTATTTATATTTTGGAAGAACTTATAGAAGCCATGACTGCTAAGTGATTTATGACTATAAATAATATTAATGATAGCAATTTATGCTCAGGGAAGCATAAATTGCTATAAGGCAATGATTAGAAGAGTTTTTTAATAGAAGCCTAATACGTTATTAGTTTGATTGGGAGTCGCCCTCATATTAATGTACAATAAAACATTGTCTTATTCTATCATTTGTCATTATTATTATTATGTAAATTATTACCAATTTTATGTAAATGAATGCCTAATGCTATTCATTTTAATTTCTGGTATCTAAAATATTTTCTAAACGTAGGTATTTTGTCACAATCCTTGCTAAGCATCCCCCCCCCCCACTTAATTTTTTTAAACTTAACACGTAATAATAAGAAGTTAGAATTATTTACATTGATTCCATAATGATTGATGTATGGAAGTAACGATTTAAGTATTTATACCTTAAGGGAAATGGAAATTTAACAATCGTGAGAATGGACTGATGAGTCACAACATTTAATGAAATGTAACATTATATACACAAATGTATATTGAAGACTGCAAGAAGCGTTAATTTGATGTTAGTGTTATCTTCGCCATTAATAACAGCTACGTACGAACCGCGTATGGCGCAAGCTGGTTATAACTGATGTCGCAACTGCACCGAGGCTGAGATGGAGCCGCGCCTGCTAAATAGGAAAACTGACATAGTCAAATGTTCAATGATAAGAATGAATCAATATTCGTATCTTAATCAAAGATTGTCATCTTTCGGAAGTGATTTTTTTTATTTATGACTTAAGCAGACAGGCAGACGGCCTACTTGATGGAAAGCGGCTACCGTCACCTACGGACGTTTATAACAACAAAGATGCTGCCAATGCGCTGCCGCTCTCTCAAGGGAGGCCGGAGCCTGGCCGCTTATGCCGGAACACAATTCAAGGTTGTTATGGTGGCATACTCTAGATCAGGGGTGGTAGCCATCTAGACGGGCAAATAGCCTACCACCTGGCTGTGGGTGGTTTTGTCGCCTCTTACGACAAGCCGCTCGGCCGCAAGAAATAGTTACACCAAAAAAAAATCCTATTCGCCAATTAGATTTTGAACAGATTCTTCCACATTTAAGGGAAAAAAATTGTGTAATTAATGTTATAACTATATAGTGTGCATACGCGTGGAAGAATACTAAAAAATTAAATGATAATCTCAGTACTTTAATGTATTGCATTAATGGTTAGCTCCAGTTTGTTAGCTAGATGTCACTAGTAGGGGTTCGTCCTAATTTTACACACGTTACATCTGTGGAAACTTGTTTATAATATAGTATCGACGTTCTGTTTAAGTATGAAATTGTAGAAAAATATATTAATAATTAAAATTTCTAACTTACACAGTTTTACCTAATACATATAACGTATATCGCGAATTATTTAAACGTTATACGAAATTAGAATGATTTGTTTTGTAATACAGTTTTTTTTTAATCTACATGTATATATTCCGAAAACGGAAATATACCACTCGGCCACAGGGCTAGGAACAATTAAATTATTTTTATTCAAGAAAATATCAAATGCAGTTGTCAAATAGAACAACTTCACTGAATGGTTTACGAGTCTATTTTGCAACAATTACACCAGTAGAACTGACAACCAGTTAACATAAGATAAATTGATAAACCAAGTGGCAAACTGAGTGGCGAATAATTTCGACATGCAAATTAAAATCTGTATAGTATTTGAGATTATACCTTTAAATTAAGATATAACGTGGTAAGGTACTACTTATATTTGTAATTAATGGTCACACATACTATAGTAGCAATAATTAGCTTATTCGTATTATGTCGACTACTAGTATCTGAAATACCAGCTTTCTAGATTTCTGTCTTAACATCAAAACTATATAGTTTTCAAGAAATAGTTCTACATCCTAGATATAAGAATAAACGTAGGTACCTGCGTTAGTGTGAAACTACATTTACATTATAATAATTACATTTTCAAAGGTGTCGCTACGTGTTGGTTTTCCTATAGCCCCACGTAAACCTTCTTAAGTCCGGAATATTTTTATTGAACCGTGAATCAAGTTGATAATATGCAACGCAGATATTCAATAGATCTAAGAACGCATTCTTGACTCTAGTGTTGAGGTCCAATGAATATAATTTCCAAAGAAATAAATTATATGATTCTTTATAATAATAATAATATTTTATTTGCATTACATTAGACATATTACATCCATTTGTTTGTAACAAACATTATATCTATGTTAGTAGGACGGACACACCAGAATACAAAAGCAGAAAGAATGGCCCCACCTCTCTCTCAATACTAGATAAGTAGCCTTGCCCAGGATCGAAGGAAAGGGGAGTCCATTCTCACTGCGAACATCCTCAGGATACTGCTGGTGCTATCCCGGACTCTGAACATTAAAGGCGCGGCATTCTTACGCCTGATGGCGTAAAAGTTATCAGTACCTGCCGCAGCGAACATTGTGGATGCACTACAGAATCGTGGCAGCCCCAGCAGCATCCTGAAGATGTTATTATATTGAACACGGATGGCACTAACAGCTCTCAGGGTATAGTTAATCCAGAGGTTGCTGGCATAAAAAGATTGACAATATGCTTTAAAAAATGTTATTTTGACTTATGTCAAACAGCGTGCAAACCTCCGGATCAACATATTACCCCGCATTGCTAGCGCCCTCCACTCCCGCTCATGTCATAATCGTCATTTAAATTTTCATTGACAATTTACCCCTAAATATTTAAACTTTGTAACACAATTTAGCTTCATACCATTCAAAGTCACCACTGGAATGTTTATATAAGTCTGACGAGTAGTTTTAGAAAACAAAAACTCGCTTTTTGAGTATTATAAATAAGTCCATGACTTGAAGCATATTTTTCACAGTACCCGGTTTGACATCTTCAATCGTAATCACTATTCAACCAACATTAGAAACATCCGTAATAATAAAAGTCTAAATAACAGTTTGATTTACGATTTGGTAATTATCAAAGTAATATAATTAGCTATTAGGTATCTTTATACTAAAAAAAAACTAAAAAGTTACGCTTCTAATATACGCATTGCTTGAACTACACACTAGTCTTAACTGTATAATTACATTCGCATCACCTATAAATATGCCCATAAATGACTGCCTTCGTATGTATGACCTCAAACCACGTACAGAATGTCAGGGCAATTTGATAAAACGACTGCAATCCAAGTCTATTTAAACTCACATAGAGGCAATTAGTAAATTTTGATCACCTATAACTAACGACCTGTAAATATTTGTTATTTAAATGGCCGAACTTGCACACAAATGTCAATTTGTATTAAACTATCACGATGATTTTTAAGATTGATATTTAATCACTTGAAGGATTAGTATTAGGTACTCGTCTCGTAAAAGCATGTACCTAGGTATAAGCCGCACGCAGAAGGTTTGCCGATGACTACTTACTATTACTGTATTGTATTACTTACTATTATTGTATATACTTATGTAAAGTGTATACACCAAAAAATTAAAATAATAAATTTATTGCAACAACTATTTATTTTGTCAACCCTACTAACCATCGACGCGTGACATCATGAGGCTATCTGCAAACCTTCTGGCACGGGTAGTAAAATTTACTTTTAGTCAAATTTAAAATATACAGTGTAAAAAATATAGACATGTAATAACAATTCAATTATAATAATTTATGTTACAATCAGATTAAATTTCTAAATCGTTTAACTAAATAACTATACTATAATCGATGTCATAGTATGAGCTTTGACCCGAGATTTTCCCAAATTTTTACGATTTTTAGAAGTGTCATAAAAAAAATCTGGGATAGACAACGTGTTTCACAATCGGTGCCTACTCGACTCGCCTCTTGTAATTCAGCAATACAAATGTAAGAGTACAAATAAGAAAATATTTCCCCTTCTTTATTCATTCCTAACTCTTTTTGAGGCTTGTATGGCTAAAATAATTTTCATGTTATAAATGAATAGTTTGAACATTTTACATTTAGGTATTCAATTCAATTCATAAGTAACGAGCGTGCGTGAGATGCATACCTCTGCATATCTGCAGGTGTACCTCAAAGTACTCACTCACTTTTTATCTAAAGATATCAAGAGTTAACTTTCGAATTTTTTTTTTAATCGACATTAACTGAGTATATATCTAATCAGAGGTAAGGTTTTTGAAGCAGACCGCGAACTATGCTAATGTATTACGCGAGTGCCCGACTTACATAACTTACATCCCATGCATTCATTACTCAAAGCAATATAGTGCCGTTGCGACCTCGTCCATAATGTATGATTTTTAACACAATTAAGAACAACAAAACAATATAGAATTAGACAAAGCCTCAAGCGAACAAGGCTATGTGGTACACGTTGTTACCGATAATAAGCATTAGAAGTAAGGTATTTTTATCCACGGACAAAGAAATGAGTAAAACCAACCCTGTCGGCAATTTCTGGTTGCTTTGCTAAATCTGTCTTTATTTCATAGTATATAAAAGTGCATCAAAATCGGTCAATATCAAACTATATTATTATAACTATAAATGTTCCACTGCTGGGCTCGGGCCTCCCACTATAGGGGAACGGACAGTATACCCGCCACGCTTGTCCAAGGCGACTTGAGACAGGTTTGACACATCGGTTATCTCGATGTACAGGTTGCATCACGGTGTTTTCCTTCACCGTTATTAGCACGTGGTAATTGTAACAATATACACATTAGGTCAGAAAACTACCTAAGTGGTGCATGCGTTCCGGCCAGGATCGAACCCGCGCCCTTTGAGTTTGGGACGCGTGCGCTAGCCATTACGCAACCACGGCTCTACATCAAACAACTAACATTAATTGTTTTTAAATCATTTTTCGGTAATAACATGATATTTCCGCCAAAACCAATCATTTAATTACTCAATTAATGGTTGTAATTATATTTCGCTTTTTACGCCTGAAAGAACGAATAATGGATAATCCTCTATAACAAGTGTAATAACTAACTCTTTATAAAATTAGTATAAATTTAAACTGATATAATTATTTATATTAAGAAATAAGTTATAGTAAAAGGTAAAAAAATAACTTTTGCGTTAGCGAAAATAATCGACTTCATGGTCATTCAAATCATTATTAATCACAATAGATCGAATAAACAATTATGATTCTCTTAATTATATTCGGGCCAAAAGATCTTATAAACAATAATACTACAATAATAATACTACACAATGTAAAGTACGCGTATTTATTATACTAACCAGAATAAAATTTTTCGAAGATAAAAGTTTGCTCTAGTTTACATTTTCATATACCTACCTTACTATAAAGGTATAATATATGATCTAAGTAGGTACCTTACTTAAAAAGAAATGAGAAGTCAAACTATAAATATAACATAATTATCTTAATTAATACATTCATTGCAAATTGCGAGCCTCGACTGTTCAAGGTGATATTCATGAAGCCTATAACACAGTCTCGAAATGAGCTAAAATGGTACGTACGGAAGTAAAACATACTCCATCTCATACACAGTTTTAGTTTGATAATAAACGTCTTAAGCCCAAATGATATCGCTAATCTAGATTAAAGTACCAGCTGCTTTTAATTAAATCACATCCTATGCGTAAAAATTTAATATGAACCCGATATACTTGTTTTAAACTACCTACCTAAGTAAGTAATTAATATTGCATGAGTCCGTATGAATCACAGTTCACGAATTAAGTGAACTTTAATGAGCAACCTCGGAGCTAGATGATGCTTCTGATCATGACTTGTGAAGGATATGATCATAGCTTAGATCATATAAACGTCTATATATCAATGGACCATAGTGAT
This sequence comes from Dendrolimus houi, assembly GCA_039645545.1. Classification (NCBI taxonomy): domain Eukaryota; kingdom Metazoa; phylum Arthropoda; class Insecta; order Lepidoptera; family Lasiocampidae; genus Dendrolimus; species Dendrolimus houi. The sequence continues at coordinate 13,904,833 of CM077125.1, read as the reverse complement.
AAAATACACGTTAATATTTGTTTCATTGAGTATATTCAATGAGCTTCCAAAAGGAAAAACAGTACTATATAATGATGCTATATAACTAATTTACTCTATCAAGAGTGTCGAGAGTATTAGGGCCATGAAAATTCGTGATGTCTTATTGTAAATCTGTACAGAAAACATGCATTTCTTAAGCAGATTTGACTTAATGAGTTGCCTGTGCGTGAGGGCTTGATTTGTTATTACGATTGCCACGTGCTAAAGTTAAAGAAAACAATGCAAAATTATGTGTGATATACGCCAAACAAGCGTGGCTAGCATACCGTACTTTCTTCTAAAATGGGAAAATCTAGAAGCCTAGCACCGGAACGTTTATGGACTGACATTAAAACAGAAATCTTTTAGGCAGAATGAAATACTAAAGTTTTTTTGTTAAGGTATTATTAAGTCATGAAGTTAACGTATAAATAACAAGTCATTAATATATGGACTCGATATTTGGTAAAAATGTAAAATGTCGAGGCTAAATCCTCTACCGCTTAGTATTAGGTACGTGAGATAGATTTAATTTTGATTACAATAATACATTATTCATTAGAGATGATGATACTACAATGTAATGTTATCATCGCTGTTTTAAAGGTCACTTCAACTATTTCATCTCATTAAATGTTTATTATGTTATATATATCATGTTTCCACACAATCCTTATTTGGAAATGTTAAAAAACTTAGTGACTTACGGTCTATTCATATTGAGTGAGAGAAGTTTGTAGGCTTCTTTGAGAACCATAAAGAAGCCTACACACTTATTGTAACTCAATATGAATAAGACCATTATTTTTTTAAGACAATATGAGCTTACTGAAAGATTATTATAAGATATATATATAAGTTTTAAAAACATTTTGTAAAATTCTTGTAATGCTAATAGCAGACGGATCAATCAAATTAAATCAATTTAGTTAAAAGGCACAGAACTGTAATGACCTGACCACGTTCAATGATATTGAATGATTGAAGTTTATGTTTATATGGATCACTTTTGTTAATTCATCCTAATTGAAAGACAGCAATGAACCGTCTTATATCGACTTAACAGTCATGTATAGTACGCGTCATACTAAAGAATGAGTATCTGATGATGGCTGTTCAATAGACGATTTTTATATAAAAAAGTTATAGTTATAGCGCAGTCTAATGCAGCTAATCTGAATTGTCGTAGATTATAATCTTACTACTTACTTACTACAATAATCGTCCAAGATCCCAGTCACCCCAGACTCACGTGATTTTAGAAAGATGAAATTTTTAGGATAGGTAGTTTAACATAAACTTAAAAAGGAATGGGTTACTCGCTAAGCTGACAGCGGGGCCGTTTTTCAGGTAGCAGGTATCAAAGGTGGAAAAAAACCATGCTAACTTACGTCAAAGTTGCAAAACTAGTTTTTACATATATCATATATATCATATATGATATATGTTATAAACAAAGATATACAGTTGCCAGACACTTCCTGTGGGCCATAGCCTTTGACAAACACTTTTAAAAAAATATAGGAACTTACGTCATTTTAGGAAGGCTGTATTTTATATATATTATCAAGGATAACATTTTAAAATATTTTCAAATGAGCCAGACCAATCTGACGGGCCAAACATCCTCCCAGACTTGTTAAGAGCTCCGCTGTGCGAGGACGCGATAGCATTATTCAAGTTAATTCAATATTATTTATATTTAAATTTTATATATATTCACGCGTCAAAGTGCATGTCACTTATGCTCATATGCTAGAATAATTGCTAATGCTCTCGCGCTTCCTCACACAGCGGAACTCTTAACGAGTCTGGGCAGATGTTTGGCCCGTCAGATTTGTCTGGCTCATTGGAAAATGTTTTAAAATATTACACTTGATAATATATATAAAATTCAGCCTTCCTAAAATGACGTAAGTTCCCACAAGTTTTTTTAAAGTGTCTATAAAAAGTTATGGCCCACAGGAAGTGTCTGGCAACTGTATATCTTTGTTTATAACAACATCATATACGACATAAATGTAAAAACTAGCCTTGCTACTTTTCGCATGGTTTTTTTCCACCTTTGATACCTGCTACCTGAAAAACGAGCCCGCTTTCATCTTAGCGAGTATCCATTCCTTTCTAAGTTTATGTTTAACTAGCGATCCTAAAAATTTCATCTTTCCTAAAATCACGTAAGTCTGGGGTGACTGGGATCTCACTCTATAATAGGACTATATTGTTATAGTGGTGTTAATAGAACAGTCTAGAATAGCAGCTCAAGATTATTATGAGAATGTAGCAGATCTCGAGCTCCTATATGGTTGTTTCGGACTGTTCGAGCGCAAACGAGACTATAATATTTCTTATGAAAAAGATCTACAAGATGTTCTCTAACAAAAACCATATGTAACCCAATTCTGTCGCAATATTATTACGTGTTTGTCAATTCAATACGTCTATCGTACTGGTAATTAATCTATTGAATCGTGGTTCCTACAACAATAGGCAATTCTTATTATAGATACACCTATTTAATAGTTAAGGTGGATTACATAGATACACTTTCTCACAACTAGATGAGTTTAGTTTGACATTTGCAAGCAATACCAGTATTAATAAACCACGATAAAGCAATTAAACGAATCACAATTGCTCAGTTTGTATCTAAAGTCAAAAATGCAATTAAATTTAATCAGTTTGTTAGTTGGCAATACACGCGAACCGATGTGAATGTCGTGGCCTTTTGTTTTGTGTAAGTTGAGAGTATCCACTGAGCCTAACTATTACATAAACGCTACTACGTCCTACTATTTCTTAAACATAATTTACATATATGTAAATTTAAGAGACATCTCGTAGTTTCCGAATGAGAATACAATAAACTGACCTCTGTCTGGAGTGTCCTTTAACTAAACAGACGCATGTTGTTTTTGTAATAGAGTAATAACTTCCGAAATAATACACTTAAAAAATGTACTCGGCCAACTGCGATTCTATTATCTTTCATTTTGTCTTTGAGGTTAGAACAATATATTCTTTCCTTGAAAAGGGGCTGAACGAGCCAACGCCGCCAGAATTATCGGAAGTATCTTTGGTTCCTGAGCTTTGATATTACGGCTTTGCGATGGTACACCAGGGTGGTTTAGTTTGTAGGTCCGAGCATGCCATTGAAAGTTCCACACTATCTTACTGCTATCCCTGGACAGAAGGCTGTCCATAATGGATTACACGTCGTTAAGAATAAGTATGTATATCCTTTCCTTCCACAGTCATTTATCCTGGCATAGTTAAATAGAGAAAAATTTTGTTTACCACGTATATAGAAAAGAAAAACTACAGGAGGACTAAACTCTTGAATGAGCCAGAGACAATAATTTGACTATGTCAATAACTGAGGCTGAAGTTGCTGCTGCAAGTGAGGCTGCCAGGGAATCAGTCTGACTCACACAACTATTCTAGCAGGTCACTTGATTGATAATAAGGCTCTAATACAATAAATACTAGATCTGAGAAACAATAGGCGGTCTTATGGTGACATCGTTTATTTGATTTTTATAGACTGAAACAAGAAAACTTTACTTTGGACAATCAGAGATTGTGAGCAATATTTTTAATTTTATTAAATCTTACCAGGTATAGCCATTCCGAGCTCAAGATATTCCTTGACAGAGGGACTCAGGAAAGCGGGTAGCACTGGCCCTGCAGGAGGTTCCGGATCCGGCGCATCTAAAGCCTGTGCTGGTTCGCGTGACACAACAGCACTGTCAGCGCGAACTCTTTTTACCCTTGCGCCTTCTTCTGAACTACCTGAAGATATAAATATAATATTAAACGAAAACTGGCTAGCAGACCCTGAAATATCTAATGAAAATATTTCATATCTCAAAAACTACTCCACATAACTTTCTATAATCAATTTTCGTTTTAAATAAATACCTTTAAAGGTTTACATCAATCTTAAATTACAGAATATTCCACGAGATTTTTTCAATAATGGTACCCTATGCTTCTACCTCTCATCCGTCAAAGAGAACTATTCTGTATTTAAAAAATTAGAAGGAAAGAGAGATACTTTCTACAATTCCATAAGTGGATATTTCGTACCACCTGTAGTGATTACGAAGTACCGTTATTAATTCCAATACCTGTCTAACGAAACCCCAGATCACAAAGAATACATTAATCCGTATAACAGGAGATCCCTGACTCAATGTCAAAAGTACCTTTCTTTCTTTCGTTATGTGGACAAAAGATATTGAAATAATCTAAGGTGTGAACTGACAAGCAATTGATAGTTTCATATTATGTATAGAGTTAACGTAATATCTTTTATAGTATTTTCATAAGTACACATAATAATAAGAATTTGTCTTCCATGATCACGGCTACTGAAAACTGGCCAAAACGTCGGAATAAAAATCAAATAAAATACCGCGGTCAAAACCGTTAAAACGTAGTTTTATTTAAAAAAAATCTTAGATATTACATTTATATATTTCAAATTCAAATTTATTTAACAAAACTTCTCATTACATGACAAAGCTATAACAAAAGATTGTGCTAAGGTACATTATCCTGGTTGTCACATTCTGAGCGAGATATGCCTCCTAAAGAAACCTGCATAGGCAAAGCCTGCATCGCAGGGATCATATAATTTTATATATACATAAAATGAAACATTATTCAATACATATTTATAGTATGGAAGTGTGAGCGCTTGAGTATGTTGCGTCTGTGTGCGTCCGTTCGTGTGGGTGTGTGTGTCTGTGTGTGTGTGTGTGTGTGTGTGAGAGAGAGATTTAATTTCATTATCTATTTATCCGTGAAATTCAAATTATAATATTATTTTTAGATAGTTCGTCGTGGGGACGAGATATTTATTGGCACTGTCATCAACGCTCTCGTTGTTTAGGATCGTAACGTATAAAGCTGTCTTTTTATGTTCAGTAGGTAGTACTAGTAACAAAAGGTAAAAAGGAATCTTCATAATCGAATTCCAGTTGCTTTATTCTGTCATAGGTAAACACCTATGACAGAATAAAGCAACAGAATTAGTAGGCCCTCAGATAATCAAACGATTATCTGAGGGCCTACTAAGGCTCGATCTATATAACATTGGGTACATACTTATATAATAGTTTGATGTGTTTACAAAAACATAGTAGATAACTCTGCGAAAGTATTTTTTTTAAATAAACGTAAACTTTTGTATCACCAAGTGAAATATCAAATAAAAGGGTTGTATTAGTTCATTTCTGTAATGTTTTGTTTTTTTATTTATTTTCGAAAACGACTAAATTACCGTTCCACATCCCCTCCCCCACCTATCTTCGAAGTTTACCAACCGAAAAGTTGAATAGTATACGACTCGTAGGTATTACCAGATATTACTTACAGATGATTAGATAGAGGAATAGGTATTTGAACTCTATAAGCGCGAGTCCGACTAGCGCAGGGCCAAATGTTCTGTTTACATTGTAATTTTGTCGCCATTACTTTCTTATAAATATGGATCTGGATAGATGCTTGGAGTAAGAAATTTTTGAAAAATAAGTGTATTTCGTTATGACGAGCAATGTATGTTAGTTAATTTGTTTTTACCCTCTAAACTTACCAGCAAAATTAGACGACAATAACACCATCACAGCGAGTAACAAAATCATTTTGTTTCCATTCATCATTATTAAATTTCATTCATACAATAAATGATAACACAAATTCATGCGTGTATTTTAAACAATCATATAATAACCGTGTCACAATGGAAAATACTTCAGTTGGCATTGAAGTGATCTGAAGGTCTCAGAAAAAGAAGGATTGACAAATTTCGTAATGTAGCTTATGGTTTATGATAACCGCGGTTAGAGACGCGCACGCACTGCTCCAGCCTATTAAAATTTATTCGCGTTGCGCAATAATCGCAGCGAACCGCGCCCGCCGCGTGCGCTTTCATGGACAGACGAGCGCACAATGTTCGTGTGAAGTTCTAAAGTGTAGAGATTAAAGACATAAACGACCAAACGCTCACATTAGATGTGTATAGAACAGCGTAAAGGATCTAAACACGAAACCTTTCAATCTATCTGACCTCTAACTTATTTACCAAAAAATTTCCTCAATCCATCAATTTTTTTTTTATTGCAGGAGTTCAACAGACAGGTAGACGGCCCACTTGATGGAAAGCGGTTACCATCGCCTATGTACATTTGCAACTCCAAAGGTGCTACAAATGCGCTGCTGCTCTCTTAAGGGAGACTGGAACCTGGTCACTAATGCCGGAACACAACTCAAGGGTGTTATGGCGACATACTTTAGACCAGGGGTGGTAGCCATCCAGTCGGGCGAATGTCCTACCACCGGGCTGTGGGTTGTTTTGTCGCCTCTTACAACAGGCCACCCGGCCGCAGGAAATTCAATTCTTTCTCCGTTCCTACACGGATAAAAATGTATAACAATTTATCATTCGGTCGTGTAAATGCTTGCAAACAATAATTTCATTATAGATCATCATGAACACATCGACGTCGTCAGCTAACCGTTGTCCACTGCTGGACCCCAAGTTTGCGCCACCTATCCTGATCCTCCGCTGTTCTCATCCAGCCCCCACCGGCGACCTTGCGCAAATCGTCAGTTCATCAGGCTCGAGGGCGCCCTACACGTTTGCCGAGACGCAGTCTCTACTCCAAAACTCGTCTCCTCCAACGGTTATCGATCCTGCGACAAATGTGGTCAGCTCACATATAACTTATCGACACCTACCTATAATTTCAGTTATAATAAGAAACAAGTCCTCATTTCTCAGAAAATCCAATGAATCTATTTTCTTTTTATATTTGTTATAACTTTTTTATTTAAGTATAACCAAATTCTGAAACTACCATTTTAACATATTTAGAATTCGTTTACAAATTAAAAGTTACAAGAATTATAAGAAAAATAACTGAAAATCGTAGGCAGCACATCAGAAGTGACAGATAATGTAGGTATGTAATATACATTAATGTAGTCATTCGTTAACGGTGTTACTTTTAACGCCATATTCAAGACGCATTTGGCCACAGTCAATAACAAATAATCCCAAGTGAAACCCGAGCATTACGACAATAATCGAGATTCGGAAAAGGCTATGGCTATCTATGTATCTAATGAACGAGGCACTTCTAGTATATACATACTATATATATATATATATATAACTAGAAATGGAAATTCTGGTCTGTGGTTTAAGGATACCATCCTAATGATGCTTTATATTAATTATAGAAATAGCATGCTTCATTTGTATGACGAATGGTTCAACAGAAGCCGAATTATCAAAATCTTAACAGAACTCTGACGAGTACCTACAGTTTACAGGTTCCACTCTAACATCATCGGCTAACCAATTTAGTTATTATATCGAGATGACAATTATTGAAGAAAATCAGAACCACTTTTTAAATAAACTTAGACGCTTTATTATTCTAAGCAAATAACTGAAAATAAACATTATGGTGCAGCTTCATCTGCAAGTGTTACAGATATAGGCCGTTTCATGCAGATACGGTGATGGGTTTAACGCGCTATTTGAGATGTGACATTGTTAATTACGTCAAATATTCACAGATAACGCATGAATATGTTCTAAAGTGGCTATGCGTTAACGGTGTTATTTTTTAACGCTTTAAATAAGACGCATTCGGCCACAGTCTATCGGTCTTAGTCATATAGAATTAGAGTAAGTCTGGAGGCTTCTTTAAGTCCTACAAACTTACTCTAACTCAATATGAATAAGATCATAAATCTTTAACACTAACACAGTTGTGGTCGCATAACGCACATGCTTTACGCGAACGTGCTGCGAATACTAAAGGCAAAGCTATATGGCACAAATAGTAATCAAAAATAAGTCAATTAATCATAAACTTTTAGTTTATTTTTGTGTTAATAGGGTACAATTATTGTCAGTTTTACATATTTTAGAAAATAAAACTACACAGTACAACATCCCCTTTCAGTCCCCGCCAAAAACTCTGAATATTCAAGAATAGAAGAGAAGAAGAAAAGAATAATAAGTCTAAGGCAAAGACATATGAAAAGTTCTATGCATATAAATGAAATACGTTGTACTAAAAGTCAAAGTACGTTGTCAAAATTAATCTATGGTTATAACGCAGAGCTTCCAAATTTAGGGTATCTGCTATGATTTTGGGTAATTATTTCAGTGCCCATACCAAAATAATGACCCACAAATTACTTTTGAATTATGATTTTTTTGTGAAGTAGGTAAATTGAGGATGTATTTTATTTGCCTAGCCTTGCTACTAATAGGACAGATATATCCTTTGGGAGTGTGGCCAGACTGATCACGCGATAGGTAGGAGACGCATCCATGCGGCTTTCCGCAAGGGTCAGTCCTCGGACCGATTCTGTGGAACGTTAGTTAAGACTGGCTCCTTCGGAAGCCAGTCATGCCCGGGATGGGGTTGATATGCTTTACGGACGACACTCTACTCTACGACGTCGTACGTGGAATCGGTGGACCTCGCCAACGCCGGCTTGGCGACCGTGGTCGAATGTATTGGTAGGCTGGGCATGAGGGTATAATTCGGGGGTATCATACGGTCATGGACGGCGACGACACTCTTGGCGGGAGATCCGCCCTGGGAACTCCAGGTGGACGTGCTTGCCAAGGTTCGTCGCTTCCGACAGGATGCCAGAGCTAGGGGCCTGGTTTACTGCCGTGTAGAGATTGAGGTGATCAGGACGCGGAAAACCGCAACCATGATCCAAATTTGCCAGAAAGATTTAGAATCTCCTGAGACCGGCACTGATACCATGAAGGCGGTTCGTCCCTACCTAATGCGATGCTTCGCGTGAGAATGCGGGCTTCCGCAAGGAAGCCGCTGATAGAGTAAGGGAGAGAGCTGCATACGTGCTCCCCGTAAGCCGTCTTAGATTGGCCTCCGGAGACACAGATATGCGCAAAATCTCCTCCCATGATTCCATCGCATAGGTCCGCACATCGTGGGGATGCGACGGGTCCAACCTCTGTTGGAGAAGTGGGTCACTCTGCATCCCGGGGTGACCTAAGCTTGTTGCCTGGTTGAACAATGGATGTAGCTTCGCTCATCATCTCATGTTACGTAGCTCCATGTTCCCGCAAAATCATCGCGAGAACACGAGATACTGCAGTCATATAAGGTCTGAAATAAAAATTTCGCACTCAACTTTGCATTTTTGATATAATATAGTTTTAATGATAAAAAAAACAATGTGTAAAGGTTTACGTGTCTGCAACCCCTGGCAAGGGTTGAAAAAATATTTTGAAAGTGTCTTTTTGCCACTACTCGACAATGGTAAACAGTTAGACAAAAATGTTCTACTAAAATATTACATAAAAGAGGTCTTATGACTTTTTTCTCCGGTAAAAATTAACCGAGTTAGGGAGGTTTTAAGTTTAAGGGATGAACGTAAATTTAAAAAAATCGTAGTTATTAGAAAAATAAGTGATTTTTTTTTAATTGCTTAAAAATATCTTATCTTAAATTCTAGCGAGAGGTTTTTTGTTATTGTAAAAAAAATATAACAATTTGAAATTTTTGAATTGAAATTTGAATGTTTAAAAGTTAATGATTTTTTTGCCATATTTAAATTCCTAGAAATATTGACAAAATGCTGCGATTAGAAAAAAAATTATCTGGTATTTGGGTAGATGTGAATTTATACAGGTATAAAAAAAATCAAATCCTACGCCGTTGTATTATGTCCCAAGTTAAAAAGAGAGGACTATTGCTTGTTGTCTTAATAGGCAGCATCATAAATAATGTCTTTCTCCATCGCCATTAAAAATGAAGAGTAAATAACAAAAAAAAGAATATATATGTACATGTATATTTATTGCTTCAGCTCCAAAAGAAGATAAATATTTACAAGAATTGTTTTTAACACATATTCGAATGAAAAAAAATACATTACATTTGATAGAATTAAACAAATCGTTTGCTTGGTTTTTATAAAAATTGCTGCTGTTTAATATGTATCTATTGTCAATTACTTAGCTATTGTAATTGAAGTTGCAATTCTATCATATTTATTTAGTATCATCTATCGAGAATAACCTCTAATGTAGGAACTTTTACCGTTTTCGAGTAATTTAAAGCAAAAAGACACTTTTAAATTGTTTTTTTCAACCCTTGGCGTGGTTGCAGACACTAAAGCCCACCCATACACATTGTTTTTGTATCATTAAAACATTCGGTATACCAAAAATGCAAAGTTGAGTGCCAAAATTATGATTTCAGACCTTATTTGATTGTACTAAGAAGGGCGTTCACATTCTCAGTTTCTCGCGTGGTTCTCACGAAAATGTGGAGAAGCCTTTAGAATTTTATTTAACATGGAAATTGGAATTTTTGGCGAGTACTGAAAGGGGACGTTGTGTTGTGAAGTTTTATTTACTAAAAATGTGTAACATTATTTTACAATGAACAATAATTGTAGGATATTGATAGTTTTTAAGTGGTAATTATGCGTTTTTGTGAGAAATGTGAACTGTATAGTTAAATGTGGCCTGTCAAGTTTTCACAAAAACTCCCTTGAATGGCGTCGGTTGTAGCCTACTTATAGATGAGTTGTAACAAGTAAATTTAAATAACTGTTACTGCTGTTACCGTTCTCCATAAATAACAACATTAATTATTAAATAACATATTATTATTTACTTCTTATTGGAACGAAGTTCCTTTACGCGGCTTGCGGTGCATACTTATTGTCAACTTAGCGCTCTCAGTGTTAAATTTTTATCTCTATTTATCATCTATGTACACAAAAAGTTATTGTTCAGCGCTTAGCACCTTATTGCAATATTATCGTCAAAAGACCAAGTGTTTACAATAAAGTAAACTAGTAAAGTATCTAGTCTTATTACTTTATTTTTAGCGCTTTTTCCAAATCCTTCCCAATCTAGCGGTTATTAAGAGTTCACATAGCATGTTTTCTTTAAGGAAAGTTGGCAACGCAAAAGCCGCGTCCGATCCTGGGTGTGCACATTATTTCCGGACGCATCCCGTAATGTGTGATTGTGTGCGCATGTTAAATGCTTTACATTATATTACCTTATAAATATTAGGTGCGTTTCGTTCTAGCCCGTATAAGTCCTTGAAGTGTAAATGAGACACTGATATGAATAATAGGTGCATCTCTTTTTAGCTTAATTGTGATTTGCTTATATAGAACGAGAGAAAAATAATAATTAACAGAATGGTTAGGTAGCTAATGTTTATGTTTGATTTGTTATGTGCCTGTTATCCGGAGAACAGGTATCGTGTTCTAGAAATAACAAATGTTATTTGTTGTCTGTGAATATCTGTTATTGGTAACTGTTAGCATAAATATGCCGCATGCCTAAGCCTGCAATACAACTGCGCTACTATACGAAGACTTAAACATTATAATTGGCTGTATGGACTAAGATTCCTTTGCCTGCCTTTGTGGCGAATTCTACTACTACTAAATGGGCTTTTTAATGGTCTAAGGCTTTTTACAACACAGTCTGTGAACACTGAACACTGCTTGTCTTTATATTTTTTAACTTCTATTTTTAAAGGTTGGTTCGGTATAATTATAAAGCGTCGGTAAGAAAAATAGAATAACAAAAGATTGATTGTATTTCTCAATACATCAATATTCGAGGATTGGCCGTTTTGTTAGTTATCCTACGCATAATAGAAAATTAACATAATTAAAAGACTACAATCTTTGTTTCTACAGGTATTTAAAGCTAAATTGTGAGAAGACCGGTACTAGTACTGATCGGTAGACTTGCACATTCATAAAAACCAGACAGCGATGGATGAAAACTTTATAAAACGATGCTGTCCGAATTGCAGTCAACCTTATCGTTTGAAATGTGAGTAAACTTTTAAACTGCACTCTTTCATTCTTCACAAATGTTTTATTTTTTACTAACTAAAGCGGTATTCAAAGCAAATGTAAAAAAAATTATACCCGCAATACCTAATATTTTTTATTTTACTGTAACATCAGCCAAATTGACTATTATAACATTTCTTATATTTGAATTAGGTACAGCAGACTGAGTATTGACCCACCTGATGGAAAATACTTACCCTTGCCTATGGATATTTGTAACACCAAAGTTGTACCAGCCTCAAAGGAATTTTGGAGCCAAATCCCCAAAACTTAAATTGAAAGGAGCCCATTGCAATAATTATCACTGCTCTTACTTAACAACAGATTGCTACACTAAATTTTATATACAACATAATTTGTTGGGCAGCTATTTAGGAGAAATTCTAATTGAATTCAATTACTACATCTGTCGCTCTAAATTAGGGTAGCCAACCCCAAATTTAAAAAACTAGGATATAAAGTTGGAAAAACCAGGACAATTCAGTTTAAAAACAGGATGCAGTATTAGAGTTGCAATAGTTAAATTAATATGTAATGAAAATAGCTTAAATGAAATTCAAGTTATGATAATAATCATATTTTTAATAATAAAAGTATTACGCTTGACTGTGGCCATGCCATGAAGCGGTCTGTAAGTGAAGAATTGTAAAAGTGGCATGTGAATTTTAAAATACATGACCTTATCAGGCGCTTTAAAAACACAGGATGCTACTTAAAAACTATCCAGGACTTCCCAGGAGACTACAGTAACTAGGACATGTCTTGAGAAGACATACTTGGTTGGTTGGTTGGTAACTACTTTAAATCCATAAAAATATTAGTCAAATATGTATCTACGACATAGGTATTCTTTGTTAACAATATTAGTTCAAGACATGGAAAAAAAATACTATTCTTCTTCCATGGTTCAAGAGAATAATTATTCTCTTCATTATGGGCCATTTTAATTGTCTGCTTCATTATGAAGACATCTTCAGATAAGAATCTTCAAAGACTTAAATACTTATGGTAATGCCCATATTAATAATATTACATGTTTTAAATGGTTATTTGATTTTAACTTGTGTTTTTATAGCCTTATCACCTGGACAAAAAGAGAACTTTCCTCTATTCTTGAAATGTGGCCATGGTATCTGCGAGAACTGCATCAGAAACATCATAAAGTTTATTGAGCCTATTGAATGCAAGATATGCCATCAAGATATGGAAATTGATGCTTCAAAAGTTGAAAGTGTGACAAAAAGTAATATTGAGTTCTATGAACTATTTCCTATTAACCTGACAATGTTTGGTGAACTTGCTCTGCAGCTTTTTCAGGTACTCTCTTAAGAATAAGTATAATATGATATAAAAACTATTTAGAAAATTATTATTTTTACTTTCAAATATGATGGAAAATACTATAGATTTTGCAATTATTTCTGATTAACTTTAATGATAAGGGAGGGGTATTAATTTTTTGCATATCAAAATATTTCAAATTTATAAAGATCTTTCATTTGATAACATTAGGTGATACTGCTCAACTTTAAAATTCTGTTTCAGGGCACATTTTGGTTAAACTTTAGATTAGTGGTCACTAAATTTTAAGTAGTGGGAGGTGGAGGGGGGAAGTCTACTTCTCCCTGCTGCACCCCCTATGTCTGGGAAACATGTAGTTGTTGAGATATTTTTTTACATACATTTGTTTTGTTATATTGTGACTTTTGACTAAAGCCACCAAGCTAAGTGAGGGTGCCAGAACAGTGGCTTACCAGTATCACAACCAATTTGTAATCATCATCGCATTGTATAAGCAAAATATAAAACTATTTTCATGTTTAAAAATCAATAAACTAATTTAAAATTGGTGTACTAAACCCACAAACAGTTTTAGTGTTTATATATTAAGCGAAGTGTATTCCTAAACTCAAATCATACTTTGTTATCAACAAAACTGATCATCTTGTTTATCTAATGTATTTTTGTTTTTCCCATTATTCATTCAAAACTTGTTTTCTGCCTCAAATAACAGGTCTAGTGGCTATATAAAAGGCTTATGTGTATACCCCTAAAGTCAAATTACCTTTAATCTCATGCCACTCTCTGTCAAAGCACAGCCCACATTTTCAATAATTATACATGAGAGTAGTGTCTTTTATTAGTATGTCTTATTTCATATAACTGGTCTTAGTAATTCCTGCCATAATCAACTGTGATACACAGATAGACATTGGAGTGAGACAAGACAATAAGGGTTTATTATTCTTTTGTATATTGGGATTTTAAGTGTTAATTTTACAATTGTATACCTTACATAAAGAAACTGAGCTTGAAAATGTACATACATATGATGATGTAGTTTAAGTAGTTAGTTTATTTAATAGCTTGATCTTTATCTTCTAATAGAATTCTGATAAGAATGGACAAAAAACTGAAGAGACACATTTCTTAGACCTACAGAGTATTCTGCAAGGCAGTGATTATCAAGGTAAATCTATTTTTGAAATTACAATGAAATACTAAGTATTTGAACGAATTCATAAACTGTTTCACCATTTTAGCTAAGTGTTTGGAATGTGAACATTTGACAGCAACAAAATGTACACAATGTACTACTAACCTATGCAAAAATTGTTTTGATAAAACACACAAGAATTTTCTTACCTTTAAGAATCATGTCCTGCAAGATATTGGTAAGAAATGTTTGAAAATATTTTAATAATAATATTTTAATGGAGATTTGGTCTGTCATGGTGAAATATTAATTAACTTTTTAAAATAATTTTTATTGTATATATCACTAACAATATGCATCTTTATCATTTTGCACACAATATTAAAAACAATTATATATTAAATGACTACTAAAATTATACACATTAATCCATAGAAAACAGTTGTATATATGTGTGTAACTTTAGCAACTTTCTTCATCAATTTTTCTTTTATCTTATTTGGTGTCTTTTCCTGTAAATAGAAAACAGTATTATATTTAATTTTAGTAACATTATTTCTCGGTTATTCTGGTCTTATGAGGTGTATTGTCTTGTAAATCCTAAAATACAATGTTTTCTTTACCCCTTTGGATTTAAAGTAATGGTTTCATGAAAAATATCTGTAATAAATATAGTGTTTTGCCATTTATGAATTCCAAATAGTTACCAATTGTTTTATTAAATATACCTATTCATTAAGCATACCCAAGCCTGCATGTTATGAGAAGAGGATTCCATGTTTCTTTGCTCACATACATTTTTCACACACATCTATCATCAGGATCATTCTCATTTTCAGAATAAAAATTATGCCCATTATCAAAAGGACATTGAGACCAAATTACATAACAATTTCTTCATTTAACTTCTTTTACTGATGGATAAGGAAAAACAAGTGTTTATATATACACTTATATATTAATTTGTATTGTATAGTAAACCTATAATATTAAATTCTAAATATTCTGTGTCTGTACATTAAAGCTATATAAAAAAATAACAGGATTAGACTATATAAATGACGGAGAATAAATACAATACATTTTTTTAGATTTCTTGTTTGTTTGTTTGTTTGTTTGTTTGAGATTCACGTAAAAACTATTGGGCCGATTTCAATGCGTTTTTCGCTGACCGACAGCAAATTCTTAGACTTAAAATCTGTTCTACTGTTTATCCCGGGAATTTTTCTGAGAATTATTTTAAATGGCTAGATTAAAAAAAATCGAATTCCATTTTCAGAATTCACTGATCGATAGCAAACTTTATGTAACAAAATGTGTGATATTTTTTATCCCGGGAATTTTCCCGGCAGCGGTTTGTAATTATTCGAGCACATAAAAATAAGCTTATTCCAACACTATTTTCACTAAAAAGATAGCTTACATTCTTTTTTAAACGCTGCGGTACTTTGTGTCCCGGGAATCCCGCGGGAATTTCAATTCAACGAAAGTCGCACTGCATATCCTAATATAAGACCATAAATGGTCTACCGCTGGGCTTGGGCCACTCAATTTCTAGGGGAATAATGGTACACCCACCTCGCTTGTCTAAGGCGGATCGGCGGGTTTCATACGTTGCTTGTCTCAATGTACATGTAAATGTGTAATCATTGTTACAATATACACATTATGTTAGGAAACTGCCAAAGCGCCGTATTTTTCCCAACCAGGATTCGAAGCTACGTCATTGTACTGTATACATACTACCTAGATAATTTTATTTCAAATTCCAAATAATTTATAGGCTCAAATATAGATTTAAATGAATGCAAAATTCACAAAGGGAAGTCATTAGATTACTTCTGCAAGAATTGCGATAAAGCTATCTGCGTGGATTGTACTATTGTTGGAGGTGAAAAGTCCTGCCAAAAACATGAAGTGGTCACTATGCAGGAAATGGTGAGTCTTAGTGATATTCCACATACATTGCATGCCAAAGTTTAATCGACTCTAGCAACAGACAAATGTTGTGTGACTGATTTGGTATGAAAACCAATCTATTGTGCGCAATAGCAGCAGGTATTCAATGGACTCCTGAGAGAGGGATTATTACCTCACTCTCATAAAGGCAATAAACATGTTTTTAATGTTGTATTGTTTATGTATTATTTCGTAATTCAATATAATTACAATTCATTCTCAATAAATCTATGATTTTGTCATGTATACTACACTTACACCATCATTTGAATATAGACAAAAAATACATAATTTAAATTATTTAAACTCATCTGTCTTATAAATTCTATTCAATTTATTTAAATATATAATTCTTCCAATTAAGGTCATATATATTAGTATAGTTATAATAGTATTTAGATATAAATAAACAAAGACATTGAAACTAAAATACACTATGTAGCAGAGCACTGTCAACGGCGAGCGCGCTCAGAAGGCTGGCTGC
Organism: Dendrolimus houi; assembly: GCA_039645545.1. Lineage (NCBI taxonomy): Eukaryota > Metazoa > Arthropoda > Insecta > Lepidoptera > Lasiocampidae > Dendrolimus > Dendrolimus houi. The sequence continues at coordinate 13,888,034 of CM077125.1, read as the reverse complement.
ATTGCCACGCTGTATGGCAATACTTATGTGTTGTGCGAAATATGAGCCAGCCTTCTGCTCATGGGTAGTGTCAAAGAGATTCTTACATGTCTTTAAAGAAACTCTTTGCCGACGGACCCCACGGGCCTAATGTTTCAACCCCAAACGGCACAAATATGTAACCTTTTCCTAAGGCCCGTATTTGCGCTGTTTGACCTTTTCAGTTGAAGGGGCGGCGTTGTCAGCCCCTGACTCAATCATTGGAAGATGTGACGGGGCCAGCGTGTCAACACAGGTTGCATCCCACACTAGCGGCCGCCCCATCTTCCAAGGGACGAGTGACATCCCGTCCGGTCTCTTGCCATCGTCACGTACCAGGCCATTCGGTTCTAGAATGGCCGGGATCCCGACGCTTACAAGAGCTCGGCGGATGATGTCATTGAGGCTGGCATGACGAGATCTTCTTTTCTTCTTTTTAAACATTCTTCCAAAATATTGAATACTTCCTAAGGTGGTCTGGAAGAAGGTATTAAAACTTAATTTCGGTAACATTACATGTATAATACAAGTACAAAGTACTGCAGATAGATACAAAAAAGATAACCATTTAACTAACCATCAAGCGGACGCGTGGTTATTTGTAACGGCAGCGGTCGTGTGTAATCTAAAAGACCTACTTATTCGAGACTTAAATGATTTAAAAAATCTAAAATGTAATAAATGTGTATTTTTAAAAATTAACCAGTAATCTTAATGTTGAGAAACTATTTAGTTAAAAAGAATGTATTTTAATCCAAATAATTACAATTAAAATTATAATTAGAAAAAAATGTCGCATTTTCTATGAACTGATTCATATTTTGTGATTTCTTGGACAATTTTTTCACTTAAGAACAAATTCCAAGCTTTTTCAAACGTTTTGACACCTAAACCGTTTTTATGAACCCCAGAATCTTCCTTGAGAATATTTTGAGCCTAATATCTCACCCTGTTGTTATTATATTACTCCAATTTTACTCTATCACGTCCCGTCATAAATATCTCTGATAATGGTACATCTTCTTCATTTGAACTCGAGCTGTTTACTTCTTCTAGTAGTTAAATTCCTTCGTTGCTTTCTATTTCAGAAATGTAGTCGGAACTTCTGAACCTTCATCAATAATTCACTCTCTATATCTTTTTCTTGTAATTACTTGATTATCTGGAAATTGTTAGTTATTAGTTATTTAAACAATGTAGAAAAAAATATTGCAATGAGTGTCGCTCGTAACCTTTTTTCGACGACGGGTGAATGTAGTCTTTGACGCCTGTCGCGGATAAAATAAAAGCTATTTTTGCAACATAGAATACGTGCTGATGGGGGTTAATAGTTCGTTTTGTTTGTAATGAACTTAGAAGAGGCTACTTGACAGAAATAATTGTAAGGGATATATTAGCAATTACAAACAAAAACGTATCAAGTGTGGTCGAATAAACGCCATGCGACCACTTGAAGGTTAAAAATTCCAATGTGATATTTATTTATGTGAACAACCTTAGAACTATGTTCATCATAACAGTTTTTATGAGATTACATTAGCTATGTTTAAAATGTTTGAGTAGCAACGTTATGTTTATAAAACAGATTTTATAAGAAATACAATACAATATTTTAAATTCTGCTCATACAAACATCACTTCAAATTTCAATGTTTCTTCAATTTAACGACATACTGATACGCATAATGATGCTGGATATCTAATAACTTATCCTAATAAAAACTATGTTTTAACGGTTTTAAGCGCGGCGTTTTTTTTCTATTTTATTTCGACGTTTCGGCCACTTTTCTGTAGCCATATGTTCGTTACTCGATTTCTCCGTGAATTGTAAACCGATTTTCAGAATTTTCTTTTAATCGAGACTTTATTCCCGAATTGGTTCCATTGTCACCATGTCACGATCTGATTAGTGGACTCAATGGAATTGTAAAAACTTACGAAAATTGTTAACCAACTTCGTAACACGGTATCTCCGTCAATTGTTAACCGATTTTCAATTTTCTTTTTCTTTACTCGTAAGTATATACTCTCGAAGTAATCCCATGGTCACCAAGTCAGGATTTAATGAGTGGATCGGATCCCAGGGACATCGAGAATAACCCTTATTAAAGAACGCCGTGCGCCGAAATTCTTGGAAAAAAGTTTGTATACGCGACTAGCTATTACATTTTCTATAGGCTCTTAATTTTTTAAATCCATGTTACGCAATTTCTCCGTCAATTGTGGATCGATTTTGATTTTTTTATTCGTAAGTATATACTCCCGAGGCCATTCCATGGTCACCGAGTCAGGATCTGATGAGTGGATACCAGAGAAATCTAGAGTAACCTTTATTAAAAAAAGCCGAAAAGTTGCATTTACCAAAAAAAAAGTTTGTATACGCGTGCCAGTGCATCTTTTTTTTACGTGTATGTATAGTGGTGGTTATATAATTAAGAACGCTGATTTAAAGTGAAGATTTTTTTCAAACTAAGACGCAAAAGTAATTGCATGCATTTTTTTTATTTCTCTCGATATCGTAAAACTTTTCCATAATACCGCTGTATTCATTGATATGATTAACTAAAAGTAAATAGACAAACTTTTTACACTACTCCTAAACATAGTATTCCTATTTACTGGCTGGTTACGTAATTAAGAACGCTAAATAGTTTATACCTTTATTCAAATTTAAATAGAGAACACTCAGTCGATTTGTTATTGTTTGTACAGTTTTGGCGTCATTTAGTGCTGTAAACGATTAAAAGTGATTGCTTCTTATGAAAAAACAATGGAAAAAAATAAAAGTTGTGATAAATCTACGAGGGAAGTAATAATAAAACTTCGCCGGAAGAATTGGTCTTATAAAAAGATAGCCGACCATCTGCAATGTTCAAAAACGATGGTTTTCCACCCTGTAAAGCATTTTGCTACGTATCAAACTACTTCGAATGTTCCACGTGTACCTAAACAGAGAAAAACAACTCCTCGAGATGACCGAAACATCGTTCGTAAGACAAAACAAAATCCTTTTAAAGGGTCCAATGAGCTGAGAAAAGAATATTTTAGTGAAAACAACCCTTCAGCAATCTCAGCACGCACTATTCGAAGACGTTTGATAGAAGAAAAATTGCACGGCAGGATAGCAAGAAAGGTACCCATGTTGAAACTCTGCCACAGGCAAGCCCGGCTTGCATTTGCGAGAAAGTATGAAAACTGGACTGTTCGACAGTGGAAAAATGTACTTTTTCTGACGAGACGAAAATAAACAGTATGTTCTGATGGAAAACGATATGTACGACGTCCCCCGAATACAGCATTCGACACTAAGTACACGAAAGTTACATTAAAGCACGGTGGTGGAAATGTGAAAATTTGGGGGTGCTTTTCTGGACATGGTGTTGGACCTGTAAAGTTGATAGAAGGTAACATGAATCAGTTCCAATACAAAAATATACTGGAAGAAACAATCTTACCTTATGCTGAAGACGTTCTACCGGTTATTTGGATATTCCAGCATGACAATGATCCAAAGCACACTGCACGCACAGTAAAGGAATTTCTTACAGCGCAATCAGTTTCTGTCTTAAACTGGCCAGCTAACAGCCCAGATCTAAACACAATAGAGAATCTGTGGTTCGAAGTAAACAAAAAGGTTTCAAATACACAGTGTGGGAATTTAAAAGGGCTGTACGACGTTTTTTTTAGAAGAATGGAACTCTATTTCTCTTGCGAAATGTCAAAAATTAATTGAGTGAATGCCTGGCCGGTGTAAAGCAATAATTAAAAGCCGTGGATATGCTATTAACTATTAATTTTAGTTAAAAATGTATTAAATTGCTTTTTAAATTTCTCGCGCTACATATTATTGTGATTTTTTAAATGTGAGTGTCATACAAAACGATTCCCGAGCAGTTTAATAAATCGTTCTTATTTGTCCAGCTTCAGTACTATTTGAATGTGTTACTTTGGTAAAATAAATAAAATGTGAAAAAAATAGTTAGCGATTTTATTCTTTATTCCTAAGCCACGTTGCTCTATAAATTTGGCTATTTTATAACATAACTAGTTGCTTCTCAGAAGGTACAAATCTCTGTGTATGACACGATTTAAATTAAAAAAACTTCTAGAACTTCAAATCGTTCTTAATTATATGACCACAACTGTATATGTGTACGTATTACAAGTGTAATACTATTACACTTTCTACAGGCGCTTATTTTTTTTGTAGGCATGTTACACGATTTCTCTGCCAATTGTGGACCGATTTTCAAATTGTTTTTTTTAACACCCGAGATGGTCCCATAGTCACCAAGCCAGGATCGCATTTGTGGATCGCAAGGAAACCGAGAGCAACCCTTGTTGAGAGCACATACACCGAAGAGATGATGGCAAATTTGTATACGCGTGCCACTTTGTACAATTTCTACAGATGCTTAATTCACACTAAAAACCAAAAAATAAATATTTAACCAACTTCTTTCTACAACATATAGAAGTCGGTGTCAAGTAAAACATAAAGATTACTATATTTCGTAAAATTGTTGTTCTTTTATGTTTTACTTGGCATCAAGATGGTGAAGAAAGAAGTCGGTTAAATATTTATTTTTTTGGTTTTTAGTGTGAAGTCGGTTTTGTTTTTGTTATTAATTACCTGGACTAAAATGACAGCTGCGAATGACCTTTTTTAATGTTGCAAGTTTGAAGCCATAGTGTAGTATGGTTCATTCGTAAGTGGGTTGAATCCTATACAAATTGTATAGGTTTCAACTCTCAATGGTAAGGTGAATCAACGACTCGTATAACACATTGCTCTCTGTTCTCTCATTCCAAGCTTGCAACATATAAAAAGGTTTGATCGCAGCTGTCATTTTAGTAATAAAAATCAGGGTAGATATAGAAGTTTCAAAGGGACCTTTGATGGTGTCCAAATAAAGATTTAATAAAAACATTTCAAATATCTTTTATCTGTTTGCGTCAAATCAATATGTATTTTTGTTTTAGAATGAAAGTCTGATGGAAGAATTAAGTGCCATATCGCCAAAAGTTAGCGAAACATTTAAACGTCTTACAAAAACGGCTGTCGTAAGTAATTTATATACATTACCTTCTACAATAAACAAATAATTAATTTATTGGCTTTAATCGCTTAAACTTTAAATAATCAAATAATAGACACTGGTAACAATAATATTTAAATTTAATAAATATAATGTAATGATTTATAATATAATATTAGTTTTACTATTTTTGAATTAGTACGCCTAATAAGTTAATAACATGAAACTTCGTATTTGTTCTTACATCTCGAATGTGTACCATGTTTTTAATCAAATAAATAAATTATATTATAAGGATTATCCCTCGCAAACTCCATTATTACAGATAAAAGATATCGTATTATTTATGTATTTCGTTCTCAGTAGTGATTATATAGTATTTCACAATTTATAACTGATCGGCAGTTTTCGTTTGCGCAGAAAAGTGCAGACCGGTTTTCGACATGTAAATAAATATTAAACTTTATTCGCAAGCGGAAATGGCAAAATGTAGCTTGCTATGCTTTCTTAGTTCTGTGAGGATTGGTTAGTTCTCAAGGCCTTAATAAGGGAACATACAAAGTCACTTTCATATGATTATGTATGTAGTATGAATGTAAGAAACTCTGTAACGCGTAGACATCTTTATTTTTAAATACTAGTAATACAGTATTGTAAATCGGCAGACAAACACACACACTGTATATCCCCAAATTAATCAAATTGCGCTTGTGTTATGGGTAATATACAACGGACCATTGTGGGGCCGAACCCAGACGATAGTAAATAACGGAGAAAATACGTTTACGAAATTTACTATACTACGAATCGAACCCGGAGCCTCTGCGTTGCAGTGAGGTAAGTCGGCAAAGGCTTAGCCCGCTCAACCACAGAGGCTGTCTAAATTGTAAAACAATTATGTCCAAACCGACGTTTGATATTTTATTCGGCACAATTGGAATGTCGCACAGCCCTAATGCGCTTCATGCAATATAGAATACTCTTTAATTTGGACCAATTATAATTTCAAATTTGCGTTGCGCGTAACTATCTACTATTTTAGAGTATAGAGAGTACCTATAGACTAAGTCAATGTTATTTATTTTAGGACATAGGAACTATGCTATATAATATTGATAATGGATTCGGCCCAAAATCGGATTTAACAAAGAGCATTGTGGACATTGAACAGCATTTCTCGAAGCTTTTTGCTGTCATTTATAAAAAGAGACAAGAACTTCTAAAGACAGTTATAAAACTAAAACTTACTGAGCAACAGTCCTTAAAGAGTGCCAAAAATGATATCGCGAATCATATTAAGAAAGCCTATCGTGTCATGAATGCGCTTAAAACATATTCGGATCCTAATAATTTCAAACAGGTTAGTTCACAAATTATGTACAGAAATAGTTATGTAATTAGCTCCAAAAAATTTAAAAGTTATTGTTAAATAATAACTTTATTAATACTTATTAGTATTTCATTCACCCATACATTTTATGCTCATACACACAAACACACCCACCTCAAACATTTACATCTTCATAACTATGTTTATAAAAATTATTTAACCTATTTAATTTAAACAATACCTACATGTCAGTACTACATGTTTTTATAGTATTAGTGACCCGCCCCGCCATGCAAAGTAAGCCAGAAAAACTGCCTGAATGGTACATAATCTGTGAATATTCGAACTTGTGTCATTGAAATGTGACACTTATCCACTGAGTCTGAGGACTTCAGTTAGTTGTTGTTAGACAGTTTCTGTATTTCAATTTAGATGTTTCAACCAAAGTGATCCATTTATTATCATTGTTTTTCAAACAAATTGATCCAATTTTGATGATTTGTGAATATCGGAATTATTAAATAAATTCTTTAGGTGAATTTGTCGCTTTTATTGGAAAAAGCTGAGGAAGTTGTAGACACTCCGTGGTATCTGAAGAAGGACGAAACTAGCAAGGAACCAATCAAGTAAGAACTTATTCATTTACGATGCTCTTGATGCCACACTTGTATAGGATAAGCTCTTTAATCGAATGCTGCGCTGGCCAAATCAATTAACTGCACTATATCAATTTTATTAAATTTTAATGTCAAATTACTTGATTGATTACTGTGTCCATACATTGAAAACAAATTTCATTAATAATAAGCAGTAATACCACTAAACCAAAGAAAATTAATGTCATTGAATAATAAATATATTATAATATTTTATATATTTTTCTCATCTTTTTGTTTTATATAGTCTATTCCAGTTGTTTTTTAAATACCTTCAATATATAGACACGGCATGTTTAGAATTTTATAATATTATAGACTAGCGGTCCCGGCACACGTTGTCCTGCCTTGAAAGAAATTTAGAACCTGATTATTTAAATTAAATATAGCCTATAAGTTACTCAGGGATAATGTAGCATTCCAATGGTGAAAGAATTTTTGAAATCGGTCCAGTAGATTTTGAGTTTATTCATTACAAACATACAATAATACAAATCTTTTCTCTTTATAATATTAGTATACATGTGATACATCTCTTAACATTCTTTTAAATTACTAAAAATTCGACGTACAAACCCTACTAATGTATATTTTGTGTTTTGTGAATCAAGTTTTTTTTGTGTAAAATCCACTGTGAATCTATTATATTTTTTTTTATATGTAATGTATCGTTTTTATGTCAATAAATCTTTTTCTTCCTTTCTCTCTGTTTTGAACTACTTTGAAAGCGATTGTAGTCAATTGACTCTCAATAAGTTATCTGCAAAAGTGTATTTAGAAATAAAATATTTTCACTCTGAATCCGTGTATATTTTTTGTAGGATAATAGTAAATGAAGACTTATGTAATGTTGTGAGTGATTATGTACAGTTGGAAGGCAATGGGAGTTCCGCCTACAAGTTATACTCTACCTCCGAATTAGGCGATATTGAACTGCCACCGCCACCTAAAGCGCCAGTATACCCACCGGAATTTCCAAGAGGTTGTTTATATTGTCCTAATATTTTAATTTTAATCTACCAAAAATTAAATACCGTCGTCATGAGCTCATAGCTATGCACAAGCATGCTTAGAAATTATTATAATATCATTATTTATATACATCGCTTATTTGGATGAATATAGTATTTTCTCAGAGATACAATAAAATTAGGTATACTATTAATGAAACAATAAGACGGGTAAATGCCCTAGGCCCTAATGCTTTTTTACTTTGTTTTTAATTTTTATTGTTTATGGAATTCTTATATTTCTGAAATAAATTAATCACTATTGTTATTAATTGACAATACAGTCCCACTAAAACTTATTGTGTTTAATGAGATAGTGGCAATCTTTATAAAGTATATTCTGATCGGCACAGCACTCAATATTTATAAACGGGCCAAAGATTAAATTAATATTTACTCCTTTTCTGTTAGCGATGAGAAATCTTGTCGCTTAGAATAATACTGTAATGTATTTCCGCAAACACATCAAATGTGACTAATCTGCCTTTCTGCAAGACGACTGTCTCTTTTAGCGAAAAGCGTCAGCTAATTGGAAGAAAATGAATTTATGTATATGACAAACTAAAATAATAATAAAATGACCAAAGTAACAGAGACAATATAGAAAGACAATAATATAAAAACAAAAATACGTAATAATAATTCTAAAAACTGTGTCAAGCTCAGCATAGTTGTTGGTCTAGTTTACCAACACTGTTCTTCTGCTTGAACCTACATTTGGCCAAAGTCGGTGGGACGTGGCATACCGTCGAACTTTTGAACTGTCAACCTGTGTCTTTAATAATTAATTCTTAAAAAATGTCCTTAAAAGGTATTAAAAAAAATAGTTTACTCATTAAATATTTATTGCCCATAGACGTGAGAGAAAGAAACAAACCAAAGAAAGTGGAAGAGAATAATAATAAAGAAAATCAGAAAAGCAGAGCATTTTTCCCGTCAGCGCCCAAGTATCGAGCAAAGAGCGCTTCGATATCTTCACTCAATTCCACAGAGAGCGATAAATCTTCTAGAAACTACCTTACTTTAAGTAAGTCACATAATTCATTATTTATGTATTTATTATGTAAGACGAGCCGGTGCGCTCAGCTTGCTGAGGATCTAATTTCTTCATCTAAAAGAACCTTATCATAATGTTGCTCCGATGAAACAAAACATCACTCCTATTAATATTTTAAACGAGAAAGTTTTTTGTTTATTATTAAGATTATTTAAATTGGGTAAAATATAAGTGTTTGTAGCTTTAACTTGTAACCTAATAATATGAAATTATTATTATCTTATTATTCTAATTATCTCTTGTTGCGTTTTAGATGATGGGAACCAAAAAGCTAGAGTTCAACCGGATGTGATATTCAAGGATACTCAACAGACAGATTTTACATTCAAAGAAGGTAAAAGTTGTTCACCAAGTGTTCTCAATCTATACATTTTTGTTGTTGTACTCTTTGTGAGGTATAAATTGTTCTTTGTCTAGAAGGTCGTAACTGTATTAACAAAGTTTATTTATTGGTTTAAGGTTCTCAGGAATTAATTTATATATCGCACATTGTGGATCCGCACAATTTCTATGTGCAAAGGGCTTGCCATCAGGGGCTTGTTAAGGATATGTTACAGGAATTCAAAAATGCATCTACATTACCGAAACCCTCCATAAATCACGCTACTGAAGGTAAATAGATGTTAAACCATGTCAGATTATTGCCACTATTTTCGATGGCTACCAACTGCTTTTCATATTTCTGAGATATATGGATGGATAAATCAACTTGTTGTCATGTTTTTACAGAAGATTTAAAACGGTAGATTTTCATACAATTATTCTGTCTCCATATTTTCACGATAATGAAAAATACTAAAATACTTTTCGAGCAGGTATGATGCGGTACGAACTAATTTTAAATATTAACAAAATTATTTTTCGGTAACTTTAATTCTTACTAACATTTTAAGTGTGAAAGTAACTTTGTCTTTTTATTACGCTTTCACAGAAAAATCACGTTAACGATTTGGCTGTAATTCGGTATATATGTAGTTTTCATACCGAGAATGGATATAGGACACCTTCTATTTCGGACAATGGGATAATTTTCGCCTGATGGCTCGGAATTTTCTGGGGAAAAATTATGCTTATCGCCTACATACAATTTAGTCCAATGTAATTTTTGTTAATGCTTTCTTTTCAAAACAAATGAAATCCATTGCGGGATTGCTTCCGCGGATTAGCAGCCGAAACATTCTGCGGGCGAAGCCGCGGAGAATACTAGTTATTCACAAAAACTGGTGGTGATTCTAGCCTAACTTCGACCGCGCAATCGATTATTAGCCGGGTGATTGTTATTGTGTTTTAAAACGTATGTTTCAACACGATGTAAAATCTATCGAAACAGTCGACGTATGCATATTACATTTTTACTAATCAGCGTTTGTGCAGTTTACTGACGATTTCAAATAATGATGTAACCGACATATTTTCAAATGTACTTACAGGTAAAATATATCTGGCGTACAACAAAGCAGATAAAACGTGGCAGAGATGCCGCGTTTTGAGTATCGACAAGCGTGACGCTAATAATTACATGTTTCATGTATTTTGCATCGACTTTGGCAGCACTGAAAGACTTTCTATTGACAAGTAAGTGGTTATTATTAAATAATAGGTTGGGGCAAAAGTCTTCGCATTTAGTATGTGTGAACTTGTAATAAGATCTCTTTGACTATACCATTTGTATCTGGCTGGTTTTGGTATCATTAAAAAGTTTTAATTTTAAAGAAGACAATTCCAAATTCAAATTAGGAAAATGTGTGATTTTCATTTGTTTTTCTTATTGTTAAAATGGGTGAATCTAATGAAGAAATTCGATACATTTTAAAATTTTACCACAAAAAAGGTAAAAATACAACACAAGCAGCGAAAAATATTTGTGATGTTTATGGACCTAATGCAGCATCTGTGGGAGGAGCCCAAATTTAGTTTTAAGCGTTTTCAATCCGGAAATTTTGATATCAAAGATGCACGTCGCTCTGGTCGCCCTGTTACGGACAAAATTGATGCCATTTTTGAAAAAGTGGAGCAAGATCGGCATATTAGTAGTTAGGGGACGTCCATAAATTACGTGAGGTGTTTTTTTAAATTTTCTGCCCCTCCCCCCCTGGTGAGATGTCGTGAGATTTTATTCAACCCCCTCCCCCATCCCCCAATCTCACGTGAGATTTTTCAAAATGTGAGTTTCTTACGTAAACGCGTTGGATTGTTATTGTAAAAAGAAAAAAACAAATTTGCTTCGTGCTTTTATTTACGACTAGTTAAGACTAGTAATCAATATTGCTGAGAGTTTAATTATAAGTGTAATAAAAATTTAACAATAGAATACTTAAATCGTAACTACTGTGATTAAAAAAAGAATACCTACTCTAATTCAGTCCATGGAGAATCATGCACGGTCTCAAGAGAGACTATTGGTCAGTAAATGTATAACGTTGTAGTATGAATGAAATTATTTTCTTTCAAAAGAATTAGTAAATGATCTTAATCGTATTACGATTACGCTTAAGATTAAATCTTAAGCATGTACAATCTGGATTAAATGGACCAAAATAGTATAATTTTTTTTTGTTTCAATCAGAAAAAAAATTTCGTGATATTTGCCGAGACCCCCCCTCTCTCCAACGTAAGATTAGATGAGATTTGACTCGACCCCCTCCCCCCCTTAAGCACCTCACGTAATTTATGGACGCCCCTTACGATGTAGCTAGAGAACTGGGAATTGACCACAAAACGGTTTTGGCGCATTTGAAAATAGCTGGGTACACAAAGAAACTCGATATTTGGGTGCCTCATGAGCTCACTGAAAGAAACCTAATGAACCGTGTACTCATTTGTGATTCTTTATTACGACGTAATGAAACCGAACCATTTTTGAAGAAGCTGATAACTGGTGATGAAAAGTGGATCACTTACGACAAGAACGTGCGAAAAAGATCGTGGTCAAAGGCCGGTCAGGCTTCACAGACTGTGGCGAAACCCGGGTTAACTCGCAACAAGGTAATGCTGTGTGTATGGTGGGATTAGAAGGGCATTATTCATTATGAGCTGTTACCACCAGGCAGGTCCATCGATTCTGAACTGTACTGCGAACAACTGATGAGATTAAAGCAAAAAGTTGAGAGAAAGCGGCCGGAATTAATCAAAAGAAGGGGTGTGGTTTTTCACCATGATAACGCTAGACCTCGCACAACTTTAGCCACTCAGCAAAAATTACAAGAGTTTGGCTGGGAGGTGTTAATGCATCCGTCGTATAGTCCTGACCTTGCACCTTCAGATTTTCACCTGTTTCGGTCTCTGCAGAATTCCTTAGGCAGTGTCAGGTTAACATCACGAGAGGACTGCCAAAACCACTTGTCGCAGTTTTTTGATCAGAAGCCCCAAAATTTTTATAGCAATGGGTTCACGTCCCTACCTACAAGATGGCAAAAAGTTAACCAACAAAATGGCACCTACATACTTTAGTCAAATGTAAATAAACTTTATAAAAAACCTTTTGAATTTTTATATAAAATGCAAAGAAACTTTTTCCCAAACCTAATATTTCTCATTCATGTTGATGTCTTGTTATATAGTGGCTGATAAAGACTGGCTTTTCATTTTAGGTAAGTTAGGCTCACGAATAATAATAGTAATATTTGGATGTTATTTATCCCTATTAATATTATAAATGCGAAAATAACTCTGTCTGTCTGTTCCGTTTCCACGGAAAAACTACTTGGACCGATTTGGCTGAAACTCAGTATATATATTCGATGCCGAGGATGAACATAGGATACTTTTTATCCCGAAAAAAGGGATAGTTTCTGGGGTAAAATATATAGATACAAATATATTGTTTGTTTTGCTTTTACAGAAAAATTACGGGACCGACTTGGCTGAAATTCGGTACATATGTAATTTTAATACCGAGGGTGGACAAGGGATGCTTTTCATCCCGGATAATGGAATAATTTTAGGGATAGATGGATAGATACCTTCTAGGATGTAAAGATTATCCTAGAAAGTTATAGGATAGGTTTTTATTTTGTGATTTGCCATTTTCGTCATTTTGGTTAATTTGGTCGATGTGGTCTATTTGATCGATTTGGTCATTTTGGTGTACATATGTAGTTTTAATACTGAAAATTGGCATAAATACTTTTAATCTGGGAGATGGGATAGTTTGCGATATAAAATGAAGTGAATATTCCGGGGCAAATAGCAATAACATAAAAATTTTATACAATGTAACCTGTGATGTAACCTCTTTAAACAAGAAGCACGCACCAGAGTTTGACCCGCTGTGTGCGCCGCGGGGTAAACTCTGGCTTACTATAAGTGTGTGAAAACTTCATTTATCATCAATCATCAGATCAGAATTTATAAAGATCTTATTCATCTGTTAAAATATGCAAAACATAGTTGCGAAATGATATTTAAATTTAAACCCCTACAACAGTCTCTATCTGTATATGTCATTGCCATATTTTTGCCGAATTTCATTAGAATGTTCAGTTCATGATTGTTGTATTATTTTCAGTTTACGCCTTTTGCCGCCGGCTCGAGTGCAAAACCCGGTTCCTTTAGCCACACATTGCTCCTTGGCCAATTGCGTGCCAAAGAGCGTTGCCTGGACTCAAGAAGACTCTCTACTCGTTCTTAAAATAATTGACAAGTAAGACATAGGGGCCTTCCATAAATCACATCACACGAATTTCATGATTTATTGACCCTTCCCCTGTATTTGTCACAGCTGGTCACATTCGTGGGTTTCCTCCCTCCCTAGTGTTGCATCACATATTTTACAATTATGTTTTTCGTTAATAGATCAAATGTCGTGCTTTTAAGCTTAAATATATGACGTCACGAAATTTAGGACCCCCCCCTCCCACCCCATGTCACACTTCATCGACCAACCCAACCCCAATGCCTATTTTTTCTGTATCTGAGTACTGTGCGAGTTTTTTACTGCTCGATCACGTTCAAGTTAACGCAATTTTGTATGGCACGATTTATGTTTCCCTTCACGCTAACGAGATGGTGCTAACTCATTACCATACAAAATTGCATCAACTTGAACGTGATCAAGTAGTAAAACAACATGCACTAACAATAAACACACAGAGAGCATTGTTATTTTCATTCTTTGTAATAAGACGCGTGTTCTATTTTTTTTATATTCAATTCAATTATAATGTCATAACATAATAATATTCAAGATCAATCAAGTTTTAATACATAATTGACTAAATGTGAATATGCTGCACAAGTGCAGAGTAATGTTGAGTTTAGCACCACTAGGTGGCAGAGCCTCTTTCATGCACGTTCCCCCCCTATAGGTGTGATAAAAGTTTGTATTGGATACAGTAAACAGGCGGTGATTCACGTCCGCAATATTCGCTGCACTTCGAACTACATTATGTCATTGGAAGTAGATTTGATGACATTTGAGGAAGGTGTCGGTATTGCCGACGCGCTGGTTTTCCATGAACGGGCTAAAATGCTTAACCCTAGACAGAAGGTTTGTAAATCTAGATTAAATTAAATCTTTGCTTTTATTACAAATATTCAGTTTTGTTAGTAAATTCGTTCAAAACGATTATGCAGAATTACACAGCAATTACGTATTAGTACAAAAACACCATTTTTATTGACAACATATACTTTGACCACCACCACCACCACAAAAAATACTTTGTGACCCTAACTAAACTCCCTTACCAAAAAAATATACTGAACACTATGAAAACGAAACGTACCAGAAAAATAATGTCATTAATCATACCTGGCTTATTTAGTCTTGACTGCACTATTAAATTGTATTGCAACACCAAAAATAGTGAATTATCACCAAATCTTGACGAGCAAATTAGTGCGCTATTACTACTTATATAAACCACTATGATTGGCATAAAATGTAGGCATATTACCAAATAAACTATAATGACGCTAAATTAAAATAAGTCTCGCGGCTTATCAGCTCCTTCCGCTCGACACCCGGATACCACACCAATGATTCCAAAATGTCTAATATATCCAGTGGGTCCAAAATGTCCAATGGGTCTATTGAATAAATAGACAGACAGAGTTACTTTCTGCCTAACTCCTATACGCCGATTATGCGCTGTAAATTAAAATGTGGTTAAAATGTTGGTTGGCATTAATTATTTTTTGGGTTAACAGTTATTAGTTTCGAGTCAATATATGGGTTTCATTTCACATTTAATTGGAGTTATAATTTTGGTAATCATTTATTATTTTTGGCAGGATTAAGTATTTTTTTGATGTTATATTTTACTATATCAGGTAATTAGTTAAACATAAGCCATTTTTAATATTTTCAGTGACTCAAATATATTATGTGCTTAGGTAATATAAAAATATTTCAAGTTTTAAATAAAATTAACAATCAGCCATTAAAAAACATAAATTCGCATATCAATTTAAAAAAAAAAATAATCTTCAGACTTTATATTAAAAATATTGTTGAATTTTTCCAGTGTGCAAAAATTTCGGGAATAACGGAAAAGCCTAAAATCTTCATAAGCCATAGTGACTTCAAGTATAAAGCAATTGAACAAGTGTATATTACACATATACAAAGTCCGGATAAATTTTTTATTAGGAAGGTAAAATATATGACACATCTATCTACATAATATAAATCAATGCATTTAAAAAAAGAGAAAACTATCAGGTGGGCTTATAGCAGTCTGTCTATTAGAATATTACGTGCAAACTACTGAACGGAATTAACTGAAATCCGCACAGGGCTAGATTATATCCTGAGTCAAAAATGTATGATATAAAATGTAGCGGATCCGAAAGGACACTATGTTAAAACAACAATCATTCTTAAAGCAATACGTATGCAACTGCAAAAATGTTGTATTGTAGCTTCACTTAAAATCTGTCAATCTAGCAAAAAAAGTAAAAAGGATTCTACAGTAATTTGTTGAATTGCAAACGTTAAGAGATACGACTTTCTTGTATACATAGAGTATATCTCAAGACAATAAACAAAATGGCTGCGGAGTTTTTGGCGGGAACTGAAAGGAGATGTTGTGCTGTGCAGTTTTATTTTCTAAAAATGTGAAAAATTCCTCTAAAATAAACAATAGTTGTAGGATATTGATAGTTTTTGAGTAGTAATTATGTATTTTGTGAGAAATGTGAACTGTATAGTCAAATGTGGCCTTTTGAGTTGTCACAAGAACTCCGTTGAATGGCACCAGCTGATAACCTACAGTTCAGCTGTGCTACACATAGGCTTAAAAAAATGAAGAAACTACATTAAAATCTAAGATCTGGCTCAAAGGCCTAGCTGCCAAGCCATAAACCTAAATAAATAAATAAAGTTACAAAATGGCTGCCACATGAAAGGAAGGATAGCTGATTGGACCACAGTCTGTGGTGTATTTGTGTATAAAAAAATAGTTGTATTATAAGTACCCTGGAATATCGCTAATTGGAGATAGGACACACTATATAAAGATAGTTAAACTATCCGAATATCTGCCGCCTGATGTGGGAATGGTCAAATTGAAATTCACTTAAATGTCTCAACATTTGTCATCTTTAGTAATTTAATAAACTTGAATATTAACTTTAAATTTCTTTTTCAGCGTCATTTTTACGATACATACGATGAACTCTCACAAGATTTGGTACAGGAATACTGTGCAAATGACAACAAGGACAATATTTATCTGCCGGAAGTAGGTAAGATATTTGCCAAAAACAAGGGATGTTGGCTCGGTCTTTAAGGGGGCTACCTGAATGAAGTTCGCTTTCTCGCTCTTGCATTACCACATTCTGAAGATAGAAATGAACAGGATTTACTTACGACAAATCTATACTCTACGAATGTAAACTGGGAATAAAAGGTTTATTGACTGATATTATTGTAAGACCAATAGTAACAGCGAACTACGTTATTCGCATTGCCACGATTACGTGTTTGTTAAAAAAATGCAATGGCAACACCAAAAAAACGACCGCAGTTCCATCTTTTTAACTAATTCGTCTATCCCACGAAAATTACGTCATTTATCGGGATAAAAAGTATTATAAGTGTTGACCCAGGATATAAGCTAGCTCTATGTCGACTCATTGAAATCCATTTAGTGGTTTTTAAGTAATACTCGAACAAACTGAATAGAATTCATAAAATTCCTTTTTGAATAAGATTCAAATTTGCCAGCAGATGCTACTCCGAAATATATGCCCTTAATTTTTAATTAACAATTTAATCTTTCTTAAATTCTTTGCACAAACTCGAGCTTCAGATTTATAGATAGTTTTCCCCACAGCTGCCCCGCGAATCAAACCCTAGTGCGTGCCTCTTGTATAAAGAGCAAGTATTAATACAGGTTACATTGTATTACATTTTCATGTTAGTGCTATTTGCCCCGGAAGATTTACTTCATTTTATATCGCAAACTATCCCATCTCCCGGGATGAAAAGTATCTATGTCCATTTTCGGCATTAAAACTACATGTGTACAAAATTACAGCAAAACCGATCCAGTACTCCAGTAGTTTTTCCGTGAAAGCTTAACAGTTAGACAGACCAAGTCGCTACCCCCTTTTTTTATAGATGATGAATTTTTATATCTATAAACTTGAGAAATGATTGGTCTCCCATACAAACTGTCATCCCCTATTTCAACCTTTTTTAGTTTTATTTATCTATCCCCCGTCTATTTATATGTAAACTACATAAATGACAAAAATGACCATAATGAAGTGTACGGATGTGAGGCTTGGACCCTAACACTTAAGGAGGAAAACAAGCTGTTGTTGGCTAAAAGAAAGATCCTGGGTCCGACACGGGTGAGGGATGGCAACTGGCGGATCCGAAAAAATCTGAAATCGAAGAACTGGTGAATGAGCCCAATATCATAGGAGAGACCAAAGCAAATCGTTTATGCTGGCTTGACCACCTACATAGAATGGGGGATCACGCAGTGAAAAGGGCCTATCTCGACAGACCAACGGGACGGCAACCAATTGGTCGGCCCAAATACCGCTGTAGTGCAGGCTGATCTGAGAGAGCTTCAAGCCTATGACTGGCAGGAGACAGCGCTGAACAGAAAGGAATGGAGTATTCTCGTTTCGAAGGCCAGGACTAATTTCGGGTCGCTGAGCCGCAGCAGTTAGGTAGTTAGAAGTTTTAATGGTAGTACATTCATATTGAGGCACTACACAGTATTTACCAAATTGGGAATTGATTTAAGAATTGGTAATTTCTGTCTAACATATTAAAATTAAAAAACTATTCTTGACCTTAAAGAAAAATTATATAAGTTATAATGTTTTATTTTTTGATCACAAGTAAAGAAAGTTATGATTTTAAAGTCGTTTCAAAGAGGTATGTGTTTTGAGTTAAAAATCAAAAGAATATCAGTTCGATAGAACACAAGGTTATGAAAAAACAAAGTTTTTTTGTACACTGTTCCACCATTTTAAAGAATTTGAAAAAAAATAATGAGTAGAAAGGATTGTAAAACACATATTCTGAAAAAAAATTAGTGATAGATAATTTTCGAAACTCGAGATAAAAATATTCAAGTTTTATTTTATTTAAAAAAAAAAATACTTTCATCCGGGAATTACAACAAAAATATTGTTTTATGCCTTTCGCTGCCAAATATTGGTAAAAATTCGCCAAGAGTTAATTTGTAATTTTACTATTGAAAAAGAAAATGGAAAAATAGGTTTTTCAAAAAAACTCGAAATAATAATACTTAAGATAAAATGTTGAAAATTTGGGTGAATTATTTTTATTTAAACACAAAACTATCCCCATAGTAAAAGTAGAAAATGCTGCGAGGGGCCGTTTTTACTTAGAAACCCTGCTACACCCTTTAATGTTACTGTTAATGGAATTGAGATGATTTACCAATGCAGACTTTATCATTTGGGAGGATTGCAAAAGTATAGTCTACGTAGCTTTTATATATCTTCGGCATATCCAGAGCGGTAACCAGTCCTTCCGTTCAGTCTAAAAAAGTCGGCCACGACAGGAGACTTACTTTCGAGTTGTCATTTACCCAATTGAAAAGAAGATTTTATGGTAATAACTTTTTGTCAGGTATGGTGTGCGTGGCGAACGTAGAGAAAGTGAAAGGTGTGGGTGTGCGGTGGGCGCGGGCGGTGGTCACGGCGCTGGAGGCGCGCGCGCGGGTGCGCGTCGCTTTGCCCGACACCGGCGTGGAAGCGGAGCTGCACTGGACCGCGCTGAAACGCATACGCCGCAAGTTCACCACCTTCAACGCCCTCGTGAGCCTTCAGTCTCTGATTTTTTTATTAATTGCTAAAACACAGCAGACAAGCTGACGGCCCAACTGTGAAATCGCCTATGGACACTAGCACCATCAGAGGTGCTGCCGGCCTCAAAGGGGAAAGTGGGAACTGAAAAATGCCGTACCACATGACTGAACTCAGTTACGATAAATCATGTGTTCCACACTAACTAGTGCCGGAACGCAGCATAAACTTATTATAGCGGCATACTCTACACCAGAGGTGCTAGCCGTCCAGCAGACAGACAAATGCCGTATTACTTGGCTGTCGGTTGTTTTGTCACCTCTTACGACAGGTCACCTATCTATAGGATAAGTATTTTTTCTCTGTTCCTGGATGAATAATGGAGTAGATGCTTCTTAAAAAAGACAAGCATAGTTTTGTGTCAGTTTTAAGCGCCTCTTGATAGTCTCTGGAACTAATATTAGTACTAACATGCTTAACTTTTCAAAATTGGGACTGTCGCACTCAGTGCCTTGTCAGTATCACAACCATTTATGTATGTAAAGGAAATCTATTTTGTAACCTCATATTCACGCCTTACAATGAGTTATATGCTTTCGTAACCCCTCATTTACATGATAAAATTTTCACTAATAGGCTACCGAATGCTATCTCGAAGGCGTTATTCCGTTGAACAAGAAGTGGAGCCCAGGATCTGTGATTTTGTTACAAAAATACGAGAATAAACTATTGGAACTACATGTGGAGAACACACGCAACCACAAGTCACTGGGCGTCGTTCTCTTCCATAAGGATGACGAGGAAAACATAGTCTGTATCAACAATGAAACGATCAACCACAAATTTGCTGTTTCATTCGGGTAAGACATGTTTTTATAAGAGTTATGATAAACATAACATATAATTTTTTGTCCTTTATACAGTGAAACCTATAAACCTCAACATTACGATATTCTCGATATAACAAATTCTTAGAAATCCGTTAGAACCGGCCGTAAGATTTTATACAAAATATACATTTAAATTATGAATACATTTTAGTATAAACCTCTTTATAACGAATTTTCGGTTATTATGTAATACAAAATATTAGAAAGTATAACTAACCTCTGTGTAATGATTTTTGTCAACCTGCAGCCAAATCCAAAGATAATGTATTCTACCAATCCATCTAATGGCGGCGCCTCACTTGACTTAGCGTATTTAATCACTGTATTTGACCAACATTTTATGTATTAGCAAATATCACAATCATACCATCTACACATGACCTGAATGAGCATATACCTCAAACACACTAAATATATTTGTTTTTCACATTGACCTGAAAGGGTACGATATGGACGTGTAGACATCAGCAACTGCTATTTTTACTTTAATGAAACTTTCCTCGGGAAAGGAAGTCACTAGTGGATGCTCACAAATTTATCTTTAAAAATACAGTAAATTAAAAAAGTTAATTTTAAAAATTTAACACGTTTAAAGGCTAGAGAAACAAATCAAGTGTGAATGGTCGCGGCAAATATTCGACTAATTTCAGTCCTTCGATGTATCATTAAAACCGACAGTCGATCCAAACGCGTTTTTACTATTGGCGCTATTTGCCTTATTTGTACAAATGAAGCAAATACAACGAATAATCTCCTCTACACACGGCTGTTTTTGGCCAAACTAATCAAACACCGGCGCCAAGTGAAGCGCCGCCATAACTAGAATTCATGTCTCGATAAGTTCAAACATGTTCGTTTACTGTAAGACAATCTAGGAATTTAAACTTTCATAATAGATTTATGTACCTATATTGTTGGACAGTAAATAAATTATCGGTATATAGAGTGGAAACTTTCATTAATTACATTGATCGTTGCAGCTACTACTAACTTACATTAATTGTTGCAGCTACACGAAAATGGTCTTGGAGACTATTCATACTTTTTCGTGAAATTTTGATTCCAATTCATAAATTTTCAAAAAATGTACAGTTAACAAGAAAATAGCCATTTACACAAAAAAATGATACTAATCGATCTTGTTTCTTATACTAATCAAACACTTCTATGGAACCAACCCAGGTTGGAGTACTAAAAAATCTGAAATTGCAAAATCTTTTCCCGTGCTTTCTGTATGAAAATTTTACACAATTTTTTTTGATGCTAATCGATTCTGTTTCTAATACCGATCAAAAACTTCTAAAAGAATCAGAAATCACAAGAAAAATCTATACATCTTTTAAGAAGTTCAACTTACCTTTTTTATTTATTATTAAATCTTTTTGTTGACTGAATAAAAAGATAACAGTGGAAAAAAATCGAACCCGTTATTGTTTTATGTCCAAACAAAAACCAATCTTGATAGTTTGTTGAGTTATAAAAGCTCTGTGATTTTTTTTCAATCTTATCATAATGATAAGATTGAAAAAAAATCACATTCGGTAACAAAAATATTTAATGAATAAATAGGTAAGGAATAAGATTTTTGCGATTTCTGACTCTTTGTACTCCATTGATTGACATGAAATAAGTTTTTATCTAAAAATTCATACAAAAAGGAATGAGAAAAGGTTTTTTTTTGTAGTTTCTGACGTTTTTAGTACTGCTACCTGGGTTGGTCCCACAGAGGTTTTTAATCAGTATCAGAAACAGGATTGACGGACATTATTTTTTCTAATGTTATATGGCCATATTCTTGATAACTAAATTTTTTTGAAAATCCGAACGGGGATCAAAATATCACGAAAAATTATGGACAATCTTCTAAAACCATTTTTGTGTAGCTACAAAGATTAAGGTACTTCCCCTACCTGTCCCGCTGCAAGTTTCCAGCCTGTATATGTTAAGTATGTAAATATAAATTATCCGTGAAGGAACAGAGGAAGAAAACAATTTGCTGCCGGGCGACCTTTCGTAAGAGGCGACAAAACAACCCACAGCCAGGTGGTCGAGTATTTGCCTGTCTGGATAGCTACCACCCCTGGTGTAGGGTATGCCGCAATAACAACCCTGATTTGTGTTCCGGCATTATTGCCAAGGTGCCAGTCTCCCATTAGAGAGCGACAGCACATTGGTAGCACTTTTCGTGTTACAAATATCCATAGCCGATGGTAACCGCTTTCCATCAGGTGGGCAGCTGCTCATCTGCTGAATGCATGTAATAAAAATATGTATATATTAAAGTATATATTAAAGTGCGTCCATTACAATTTTAAAGATTTAATTAATTTTGACGGCCTCTGTGGTTGAGCGGGCTAAGTCGTTGCCGGCCTACCTCACTGCGACACAGAGGCTCCGGGTTCGATTCCTGGTATAGTAAATTTCGGAAACGTATTTTCTCCGTTATTTACTATGGTCTAGGTGTCTGGGATCGGCCCCAGAGTGGTAAGTTGTATATTACCCATAACACAAGCGTTAACTTGCTTAATTTGAGGATATACAATATGTGTGTTTGTCTGCCGATTATTATAATTATAAAGAGTGGGAGAATGAATACAGATCTTTTTTTAATTTTCAGGATGTTTAAGTTCAATAATAATTTGGATGTAGAATCTAAAGTAATAAAAAAGAAACCTTTAGATGAAGCTAAAAAGGCACCAAAACCTAAGCAGGAAAAAGTAATTTTGAAGAAAGAACCACCAAGAGTTATAAAAGCAAGTGATTTGGAGGCTAAAGACAAGGGGCCACTACGTTTGGAAGTTAAAGTGATACAATATCATTCCCCTTCCTTGATCTACTTCACTTTAGTACACCAAGAGAAATGGTTCAATAACTTTTATGAGGAGTTACAAAAATACTACTCAAAGAAGAAGGAAACTGCCGATAATAGAAACCATGAATGGGCGATTGGTGATAGGTGTTGTGCAATTTGTAAGCAATCGCAAACTTGGCGTCGTGCTACAATATTAGAAATCGAAGGTGACACAGCTAATGTTTTCTACACAGACTTTGCTGTCACTGAAACTGTTCCAATTAGTAGCCTGGAGCAGCTAACTGAGGAGTTTGCAGCTCCGGGTGATGCGGCCTTTAAGTGTCATTTGTGCAGTGTTGTCCCGGCAGTAGGTGAAGAGTGGCCCTCGCTAACCAAAGAATATCTTAAAGAATTACTTGACGCCTACAAAAGGATTTTTATCACAAAAGTAGGTAATTTCAAGGATAAGAGTATGCCTGTGGAAGTTTGGGTATACCATACTATACCGGGCGGTGCGTTGGAACCTGATATATCCGAGTGGCGTTGTCTCAATAAGAAGATAATTGAACAAGGCCTAGGAATACCGGATAAGGAACAACAGGTAAAAAGACTGTTTTTATCTTCGATTTTTAGTGTCAATGGTGTTTTCATTAAATATCTGTCTATAAATATTTTATTATTGGGCTTGGACTTCTCATTTCATAATATTCATTTAAAAAAACTAGTTATATAAATGTCTCAAAATCAAAACATTGTAGTAATAACAACAATGTGTAGGAAATCAATATAAAAAACCAAAGAACAAAAAAATGACGCAGAATCAATTGACCACAAAAATACATTTGATAGATCGGATAAAATAAAGCATAATTAGAACCTGTCTGTGATAACGGGAATATCAGGCTTATTAGGGTCTTAAAGACAAAACTGGATAAATTTGTCAAAAATGTACATCTCTCTTGCTAACATTCGATCTCAAGTCATAGCAAAGAAATGTTGATGAGCTATCACTGTTTTAATCATTTGATTATGTATATTACAGGCTGCTCCAGGTGAAAATAATTCTGATGGTACAACTGACAATGATACATTATCGTTCTGGAACATGACTGGTACTGTGCGAGATTGGCTGCAACTAGACCCAATCCCAACAAAAACTGATATTACAGCTTCTGCAGACTCTAATGAAACCAGCAGTAATGTCATGTACATAACTGATTGGCTGCCACCAGAACCCTTCCAATACATAGAATTTACCGGAATGCCCACGTGAGTAGCTATTCTCAATGTCTTTATTCTTTGTGAATTAGATTTACATGTAACTTTTTGTCATAAAACATTATATTATTACTAGAGTTTACCCCGCGGCTGCGCCGCGGGTCAATCCCTGGTTAGTACCTCTTATTTAAAGAGGTTACAACACAGGTTACATTGTATTAAATTTTTATGTTACTGCTATTTGCCCCGGAAGATTCACTTCATTTTATATCGCAAACTATGTCATCTCCCAGGATGAAAAGTATTTATGTCCATTTTCGTTATTAAAACTGCATTTAAACAATATCACAGCAAAACTGATCCAGTACTCCTAGTAGTTTTTCCGCGAAGGCTTAACAGACAGACTAATCGAGTTACTATCGCTTTTTTTTATAGATGATAAATTTTTATGTCTATAAACTTGAGAACTGATTGGTCTTCCATGCAAACATTTATCCTCTATTTCAAGCAGTTCTAGTTTTATTTATCTATTCCCCGTCTATCTATCTGTAAACTACATAAATGACAAAAATGACCAAAATGACTAAAACAAGCAAAATGACCACATTGACCAAAATAACGAAAATGACCAAATTGACTTAAATGACCAAAATGACTAAAATTACCAAAATGACCAAAATAGCTAAATTGACCAAAATGACCAAATTGACAAAAATTACCAAATTGACCAAAATGACCAAATAGACCAAAATTACTAAATTCACCAAAATGACCTTTACATAAATCTATCCCAGAATTGATACCATTAACCGGGATAGAAAGTATCCCTTGACCACCCTCGAAAATAAAATTACATATATACCAAATTTCAGCCAAATCGGTCCAGTAGTTTTTTCGTAAAAACGGAACAGACAGACAGACAGACAGAGTTACTTTCGCATTTATAATATTAATAGGGATTACATGCCAAATAAATTTATGTGATAGATACTGAATTGTATTTATAGTTAGCAGTACTTACGAATTGCATAATTATTTAAGGAAACTTTTACATTTGCTCTTATTTAGCAATAAATGGCTGTCCAGTATATGTGTTATTACCCAAAGATATGTGGAGATACTAATGTGAAGATGCCATTAAGTTTGGCAAACTAGCTACTGTTTAAAGATTTACTCTAATAATAATCCATTTTCGTTTTCTAAATTACCTCCTTTCACTTTTTCAACTATAGCATTATTCATCTTAGATTGCTATAAATTGTTAGCACTATGTGTTACAGATATGTTGATAACGACGGCGTTGTCTACCTTCACGATGCATCCCAGCAAGAGACTTTGGAGATGATCCGTCAAGCCCTGGACTTACGCTTCAAGCAACCTGACCTCAAAGCCAAAATCGTATCGTGGACTGTCGGCGAGCCCTGCATTGCCCTTTATTTTCTAGATAAAAAATTTTACCGGGGAAAAGTTCTAGAAGTCAACAATGAGGATAAAACCTGCTTGATACATTATGTGGATTATGGAAACGAAGATATATGCTCGTTTGAGAATCTCAGAAAAACAATTATATTGCACCAAATACCTGTTCAAGCACACAGATGCAAACTTGATCGCATAGTACCCATCGAAGAGGAGTGGAAAAGAGAAATTTTAGATTACCTTCACAAATCTATAGTTGAAAAGCAATGTTATGTTAAAATAACTGGAGAACCTGTTGATGGTGTCACACCTATAGATTTAAAATACGACAAATTATATATAAATGACCATCTGGTAGAACTAGAATTAGCAAAATATGAAGATGGTTCTAAAGCAGTCATTCATAAATATGCAGGAGAAACCAATGATGAAGTTCAAAGCAATAATTATGATTCTGGACCAGACTATATCATTGAAGATGAAACAACTAAATCAGAGGATTCTTTTAACATGGATGCTATCAAAGGCAGAGATTGGAATACCTTGTTGGATACAGACGATAGCACATCAATTGATAGCAAATATATAACATTTGTAAACTCCAATGAAGAGGAGTTTGTTTGTAATGTATTTGTAATTAATGATGTGAATTCACTTGAATTAAGTTTCATTCTTGATGATGAAACTACGGAGCTATACCAAGACATGTTCACTGAATTGCAGGTGGAAAGTGAAAGTATGCCACCACTCAATGGAATAATTGAACACAAGGCTTGTATAGCATTGTACAAAGAAGATCAGAAATGGTACCGCGCATCTATCCTTCAATATAGTGAAACCAAGAGCCAAATAAAAGTGCGCTATGTTGATTATGGAAACATTGGAATTATTCCACTATCCGATGCTAGAGAAATAAGAGAAGAGTGGTCAACCTTACCACCTGGTACTATTACTGCTAGATTACATGGGTTAAAATTAAATCCAGAAATAGATCATAAAACATTATCCACAGAATATAGTAATGTTTTCCTAGATAAAGGCCCTTTCCATGCGAAAGTTGTGGAATATAAAAAATCAGTTCCATATGTTGAGCTCAAGAATGATGAAGGACAGTTAGTTTATCAAAATCTTATTGATAAGAATATATTTTTCAAAGATTCTCCCAGTGAGTAATATTTCTCTTGTTTCTAATTTATTCTAAGGTCACATTCCTTGTTATTATAATTCATGTCGCAGCCTTAAATATAACCTGTTACTATCTAAAAATCAAATTTTACAGGAGAACAAAAAATAATATTATTTTTTTGTCAATACTAGTCGTGTAATTAAAATAATCAGTTTAATTTTTAAACCATTATCAGTTGAACAAATGTGTTCAAACAGATATAAACAATATTTTATTTATCCAAATAAACAATTTTAATGGAAAATATTAACATCATCTAGCTTTTTAAGGGATTCCAAGGAAATATCAAATTCAACAAGCTTAAACGTTTTTAAAATAGATGGCATTAATGACGCAATTTTTGAAAGATTTTATTTAGTAACGGTTTGTCTTTGAAGGTTCAATGTGTCTTAGGTCTATTTAGTTAAACATTAGGTAGGGCGATAGTTATAAAAAGGCGTTAAATGTAAACATTTTTGTTTTTACTTTTGAACGGTTTTATTTTAAACAATCGTTAATACGATTATACTCATGCGGTTATTTTTGTTGTTTCTTCCATTATTGGTGTTGTAAATGACAATCGGTACTAGAAGATATATTAGTTTTAGGCCTATCAGTATCATTATTTGTTCTTTAAATAAATGTTTTTCATAAGACTGTATTTTATTGAAATAACGTTTTTTTAGTAACAATTCAATAACTGTTTCAAAGGGCCTCGTATCCAAAACCTAAAACTTTGTGCCTTGCAATTGATAATCCCGGGTGTTGCTGAGGTCTGGTTTGGGATCAAATCTCCTGAGCGCATCACTGTCCGCAACTACGTCTATTTAAAACTCGTGCTATGCTAGATCATTCGTTTTTGGCTACAATATCAATGCTCATTATTGTTTTCAACAAAACACTTAAAACGAAAAAATCTTAAAAAGATAAAGGATTTTATAAAACTTGGTTGCGGTCTCAGCCTAATAAAAGTATAAACAGAGCTTACGTGTACAAAAGCGTCACACTAGATGCATGTAAACTTTGTAGTAGGTATACACATGGTTAATAGTAATTTATCCATTGGAAACGTCTAATTTTATCCAAACGAATTCGATTATTTACTACTAAGTTCTTGTAATGCACTGCGGCATGATTGGCTTCCTTTGGCCGACTTCACTTGGAGAACCCGGGGCTTGGGCTACCTATTTTGTTTGGTTTATGGTTGCATTGGATTAAGGCAATGATGCGCGCGGTCTTCCACATTCTTAATTATCAATCCATAGGCTAGCATATCATGTTTAACGGTGTCCAGTTAGAGTCACCCCTTTCTTGGGTGTCTCAGCAGGGACAGTAGGCTATCGGAGCATGTTTTACCGAAGTCCTCGGTAAACGGTCCTCGACGTCGCGCATAACGCGCTTGAATCATCTTGGTAATCGCTTCTGGTGTTCTTCATAGATACCGGGACTGCCATCATACACATTGGTGGTATCTTGATACTTTGCTCTTGATAAAAAAAATGAAATAACAGAAATATAATTTCTTTATTATTGAATCTTATACTAATATATAAAGCTGAAGAGTTTGTTTGTTTGATTGAACGCGCTAATCTCAGGAACTACTCGCCTGATTCGAAATATTCTTTCAGTGTTAGATAGCCCATTTATAGAAGAAGGCTATATATCATCACGCTAAGACCAATAGGAGCGGAGCAGCAATGAAAAATGTTTCAAAATCGGGGGGTTTTGAAAACAAATTCCACGCGGATGACGTCGCGGGCACTGCTAGTTACTTATAACTAAAAGCTTGAAGGGTTTTGCTTAGGGCATATAGCTACAAGGCGTAACGGTGCTCCGGTACCGAATGCTATTTTCATAGGTAACACCAAAGCTGTACATCCCGTATCTGAAAAAATAAACAATTAAATTCATATGTGGTAAATAATCCCATACTCTATAACATCTTTCGTTGTTGGTTTTCATCGAATTTTTCGGGCAGAAAACGTACCACGCAAGGCATTTTAGAGTAAGATTATTGCCATCCGTGCTCCGAACCAGTAAGACGTAGCATTGTGAACAGAATAAAATAATAAGCCTAATATTATTTAATAAATAAGCATAATTTGATTCATTTCAAACATAGCGATCATAATTGCGTTAACAGTTAAATAAATTTTACATTTAAGTCAATAATGTTTGTAATTTTTTGTCACTTGTTTACTACCTTAACGACTAATTTAAATAAAAACTTAATATGTATTTAAATACATATTAAGTTTTTATTTAATCAAAAACATAGTGAATATTACTTTACTAATTAATTAATAAAGTAATATTCACTATGTTTTTGATACATGTGAAGCAAATAAATATTTGATTCCTTTATCAGCTTCTACCGCCCTCATTTGGATAATGGTCCGTTAACCTTTAGCAGATAGCAATTGAAGTTCTCGATGAAATATAACGTAATTTATGATGATTAGTTTTTTTTAGTTTATTGGATGAGTGCAGCGGACAGGCAGACGGCCCACCTGATGGAAAGCAATTACCATCGCCTATGGACATTTGTATCACTAAAGGTGCTACCAATGTGCTGCCGCTCTCTAAAGGGAGATTGGAGCCTGGCCACTTATGCCGGAACAAAACTCAACGTAGTTATGGCGGTTAGTTAGTTATTATATACTTTAGACCAGGGATAGTAACCATCCAAACGGACAAATACCCTACCACCTAGCTGTGGGTTGTTTTGTCGTTTCTTACACAGGCCACCCGGCCGCAGGAAATTCCATTCTTTCTCCTTGCTGCACGGAAAAAATCGATTAGTACCGAAATACGGACTCAGATCGTTAAAATCACTTAACTATGGTTTTTTATTATATATATCCTATGATATTTACATTGCTAGACTTATAAACTCCCAATCAAACATGTTACGCCTTTGCTATGAATAAAATATAACAAACAACTATAGGGCAAAACACAGACACCCCGGCCCGAGTAAACAACAGAAAATTAGTTTACGAATTAACCCTGCCAATAACCGTACCCCAGACTGAAAATAAATGACTACTTGATGACATGTTTTCAATTATTTTATTAATCAACTTTAGTTACGATTAAGTTTAAGCTCTCGGAATGCGGCAAAGTTATATGTTCGAAAACCTATTGTGCAATGCACAACAATTGTATTAAGGATGCCAACATACAAGCGCGAATTTAGCTATAAACCTTACAATGCTATTTAGCGCTTTCCTGTATTAAGAACAATAACATACCTATATAAACTGTGTCCATATAATTAAAGTAGTCAGTTTTCAGCTATAATATGCATAGGTTTTTCATGAAAAACCTGTGCATATTATAGCTGAATAACCTATGCATAATATAGAAAATATCATGATATTTTAGGGTGGTAGTATTATCATATACGTATGTATTTTACATACATACATACTTCCTGGGTAATACATAGATAATACTCGTAGATACATGTATGTATTACCTAGGAAAATGCGAGATTTAAATACCGTTGTCTCTACTTGGGGAAATGTGTAGTAAGTAGGTGGTACCATTATTTAAGTTTTTTGAAAGTTTAGTTATGATCGGGTTCCATCTGGGATAATGTTATAGTTATTGACTAGCCAAATACGTCTATAGCGTTAAAATTAATGCCGTTAACGAATAGCTACATTATTGTATAGATAGTTGTCTGGCAAAATATTTAACTTCATTAACAATTAACAACAATATCGTATCACAAATAATGTATTCGAATACGCTTTTGAATAGAAAAGAAAGAAAAAAAATCTGAATTTACTTTGGAAAAATCATAGGGGATATAGAATTATGGAACCCATAAAAATGTATTTGCTAACCTGGTACAGTTCTATGCAGATTGACATTTTCGATGCCATATAATCCTGCTTTAGATACTATTTTGTGAACTTGGAAATCCGTGCTTGAACCTGGGTCAACAGAGGCGACGTCGACGCCGATTCCCACAACATTTTTATATGACGTCGTAATCCATTCTGCTACCTCCGCACTTAATCCTGTGAGTTGAAATTTTTTTACTTACTATATCTAATACCTAGTCTAATAAATGACCTACGGCTCATCGAGGTGACCGGGACATTCGAGTTTAACTTAGTATTCATTGATGGTAATGCTGCCAGCCTTCTAAGTATTTACCCTGTCTCATGACATATTTATTTGTGTTAGTTTTTATTTTTAACCTACGTTGTTAAAATTACTTTACAAAGTGTTTACTTATATTAAATATTAATTAAAATAAATTTACACTAATGAAAGAAGGTACTCATGGTATGGTAGCAATAAATCGTGCAACAACACACGTAGCTTGTAGCAATGTACACGTGTGAATTCAATTAACCTTTGAAAAAAAAACAATATTGAAATCGCTCACTTATGCTGGTGTACATGGACATTTAACCAATGGTTGAAATAAAATTATCGCTAAAACTATATGGTTAAACAGGGATTATTTTATTTTATCGTCGGTTAAATGTCTATGCACACCAAACTTAATAGGTACATATTTTACATGTTTATTTTTGTATTATAGTGTGGGGTTAACAATGTCAATAGTCTAAAATATAAAAATTTAAAAAAGCCTGAAACTGATCATATGTACCTATATGGATAATTGCAAGATTACACTTTTATAAAAAATTGATTATGGTTAAGGATAAATAAATAATAATTATAAAAATAAATCTCTGTGCAATAATTCCTGCTCCAGGTGAGCGATTTAAAAAAAGAATATGTTGTAATAATTAATTCTTCATTTATATCTATTTTTATTATATACTAGGATTTGCCCGCGACTTCATCCACGTTTGACGGGTTACATAGATTACAGTTATTTTGGCAGTATTTAAATTCATAAGGTAATTTCAGCAGGGCAGCGGATTTTTAAAATATTTTTTTTATATTTAATACATGATTCCTAAGATTCCCAATTTAAAACACTCCCGGGAAAATTGCCACAGAATTCCTGGGACCCAAAGTATAGTAGTAATAGTAGTATAGTATCATTGAAAACTGTGTCTGAATACGCTAATTGCTATGCACTCGATAAATTCAAAAGGCCGGGAAAATTTCCCGTGGGATTACCGGAATAAAAAATCACATATTTTATTACATAAAATTTGCTATCGATCAGTCAAAAATCGCATTGGAATTCGAATTTTGTTTTAACCTAGCTGTTTTAAATCATTCTCAGAAAAATTCCCGCGTGATGCCCAGGATAAAATGTAGTGTAGATTGTAAGTCTAAGAATTTGCTGTCAATCAGCGAAAACCGGATCGAAATCGGCCCAGTAGTTTTTACGTGAATCCCAAACACACAGACAAGAAATTGAAAAGAATTGCATCGTATTCTCCATCGTTTATCCCAATTGTTTTTTAATAAACTTTTAAATAGCTTCAGTTTACAGACACGGCATTTTTAATGTTTTATTATTTTTATATTATAAATTTGATAATTTGTGGACCTCGGAAACGGCTCTACCGATTTGGATCAAATTTTGTGGTTCGGTAAGGTTTTGCTTTTTAAATTTACCTATATGTGTTTTTCTACGTAATATTCCTTAATTTTTTTTGTAACTAATAGCATTAAAACCTTTTTCTGTCTGCAGCGCCATCGCCTTAATTTAAACAATGTACTCTGCGCCATCGCATAATTGATATGGCAGTTACTAGGTACTGTAATTATGGAGTATGAGATGGTGCTATATGAGACATTATCCGAATACGAAAAACCGCTGAGTGAAGCCTTTATCTAATTATAGAAACTCACCAGGAAAGTTGAGTGTGTCCGTTCCCGTAATTACCCCTAAATATTTTTCACGATCATGAAAATATTTGCTCCATCCAAATTTAAAAATTAAAAGACACGGCTTGCCCAAATTGTTATTGAGTATGTAATCTAAATGGTGTTTGTATAGAACAAAATTCGGATCGTTGTTTACCAAAGAACTGATATCCACTATGATCACTGAAATTAAAAAAAAAACTTTCATTCGTATAACTGCACGTCGAGAAGTGAAAACTTTGTAAGTATCTGAGCGTGCCCAAAGAAGGTTTTACTTCAAAAATTGATTTATAGCGTTTTCACAAGTAGGGAACGCTCGGGCAGCCCCGGACACTTGAATGAATTGCGAATAAAAAGCAAATGATCAAAATTTCTGTCTTTATTTTATACTTAAAACAAAATTTGGAACTTCTTTAATTATATTAATTATACATTACTAATCATATCGCATTTTTAACGGAATATATTGAGAATAATTTGATCTTATTTTATTAGCATCATAAAAAACGGTGGGTAGCCCCGGACATAGTAATAAATGGTGACCCAACTGCTGTTTGGCCTTACTAACATCACATTTATAATAAAAATATGATACATTTATATAAACACAATTTTTGTGGGCTGAGTTTTGCATTCCTACCACTGAATGCTAACTTGCTTTCCATTACACATTTAACCATTTCTTTCATTTTATTTTCTTCCAATTTTCCTCCTTCACTAATTCTTATTTTAATTTCGGCATATTTCAAGTATATTTGCAAGAATAGTTACAATATTTTGAGGTACTTTACACAAATAAGCAAAATAATATTGCAATTGTAGTTTGTAGTGTAGTATATTGCAAAATTCAAAACGTAAAAACATGTCCGGGGGTATTCAACATTATTCTGTCGGGGGATACCCGATCGATATCATGCAACATTATTAATCATAGCTCTCAAATTGTACAACAATTGTTACAAATATGATTAGAACCTTTAAATATATAAAATTTCCTAAAACATTGAACAATAGACAAGAATGTACACTTACGTATTGTACTTGATAATCTGCCGGGAAGTTTGACAGAAGCGACGAAATTTTTTTGGCTAGGATAAAGCACTCACTCACGACTAACTTACTTGACGCCCACGCCGCGATCGAGCTGCATTTGTTTCTACTCTAAAGGATGCACATATACAATCACGCTTTGTTTATGCAACCCGTTTAGTTTCTTAGAAATAGAAATGTCCGTCGTTACGCACTGTCCAGGGCTGGCTACCCGACTTTCCCCTATTCTGTATTCTATAGTTAACCTTGTTTGAAAATTACTTCTATCAAGTCTGTCTAATAGCTATAAAAACATTTGCTTTATTAAATAAGTACATAATAGAATTGTATAAATAGTGCATAACTTCGTTTTTGCATTAATTACGATTAAAGCTCTCACGCCCGATTCATATATCTTACTAACCGTTCATTTGTCTTAATACTGGTTAAATTTGACATAATCTTGCTAGTCGTCCGGTTAGCGGACGATTATTATTGGTCTAGTTACGAGACGACTACACACTTCGATAAAATATAAGAACCAACCATCAGTCTCAAAACTAATGGTAAAGAAATTTAGTAGCAGCCGTAGATAAATGCAAGACGCTTTGTAGACTGAAAAAATGCCAGAATTCCCAAATATAAGGGTCTATATATAGTCTAATTATAATTTGTGTATTTAGGTACGTACAAGATATAATCAGCTTTTCTAAAGGAATTTCTCCAACATAAATGCCCGATTGATAAAAATGGTATGGTGCATCGATGTGTGTTCCTCCATGCTCACCCGCAGCGAAATCATTTACTGCATACCTGAGTTCAAAATATTACCTTTTTGTGAGTTATGATATTCTTAAGTTTTTTTCTTTAATTTTAAGTTGTTTAATATAAATTAATTATGTAAATACATACGAGTACATAGTGTGTTCAAAAATATTTCTAAGCATAAGTAAGTACTCCAGGGTCAGAGCAACCTAACCACGTAGTTCATTATATCTATATTGTAAAAGTGACATGTCTGTACATCAAAACTATTTAAAAAAAACAATCGGGATAGACTATTTACAGGATGGAGAACATTAATTTTTTTTCATATTTTTTGTCTGTTTGTTCAGGGATTTGGAGTTGTAGTTGCGTATGTAATATTACTTATCCCGGTTTTTTACGGAAATATCCAGGATTCATAAATTTTCATACTAAAAACCCATTGCCATGTGGGAAATCCCTATTAATATTGTTACGAGTTACGGAACTCGAATTAAAATGCCGTTGGAATTACTATAGAGTTTATAAGAACTATACAAACACGTATAACACAGGTACAAATATAACCGAACACAACAAGTCCAAACGTAATGGAGAAGGTCGTAACTCAATAAAACGCGCCAAATCCGTCACTTATTAGATTCCCGATTGTAGTACACACGTCTCGCTTCGCTCATGGTTCTCGTTCGACTGACCGCTCCCTCAATCAGCTTAATTTAGCACTCGTGCAGGATAAAACGATGGCCTGATTGAATCAGGCCATCGTTGTATACTGCAGAAGTGCAATATGCCCGCCCGGCCACGTGGACCGAATTTCCTAGAATCAGCTTGTACTTTAAAATGCGTAAAACCTGGCTAATGATTACAATACAACAATAGGCTGAATATAAGTAAATAAAAGAAGACGATCATAAATCAATTACAATAGCTTCAATATTGTAGTTATTAGTTCAAATGCCGACGGGTAATAAATGTGCTTCTACAAATCTGTACGTGGAATTTGTCTTTGGCGGCGCTTAGGTTGTAACAAATACACATATATATATATATATATATATATATATATATATATATATATATATATATATATATATATATATATATATATATATATATACATAAATACACATATTATATTATATACATACAAAAGTAAACAATGACTAACTAACTGTAGCTTGAGGTAGTAATTTTTAATTAATCTGTTAAAAGAAGGTACTTATCGTTTTTTGTTAGTTTTAATGGAAACTAAAGCGGTAGGTATCATTAGAATTTTGAAAAATCGGCTATCAATTGCGGAAGAACGGTGAGTTATAAACCTAGTTTATTATAATTTTTATTAAAAACAAAACTGCGAACTTTTTCGATAAATTCACAGTCTTACGGGATATAGGAGACTAGAGTTTACTCCGCGGATGCGGCGCGGTTCAATCTCTAGTGCCTACCTCTTGTTTAAGCAGCAGGCGTTAATAAAGGTTACATTGTATTAAATTTTTATGTTAGTGCTATTTGCCCCCGGAAGATTTACTTCATTTTATATCACAAACTATCCCATCTCCCGGGATGAAAAGTATTTATATCAAATAAAATTACAGCAAAACCGATCCAGTACAATCGCGTTTTTTAGAGATGATTAATTTTTTATATCTATAAACTT
Organism: Dendrolimus houi; assembly: GCA_039645545.1. Taxonomy (NCBI): domain Eukaryota; kingdom Metazoa; phylum Arthropoda; class Insecta; order Lepidoptera; family Lasiocampidae; genus Dendrolimus; species Dendrolimus houi. The sequence continues at coordinate 13,851,937 of CM077125.1, read as the reverse complement.
GAGAAATGATTGGTCTCCCATGCAAACTTTCATCCTTTATTTCAACCGTTCTAGTTTTATTTATCTAATACACCGTCATCTATCTGTAACCTACATTAATGACAAAATTACAGAAATTACCAAAATGATCAAAATGATCAAATTGACCAAAATGACCAAAATGACCGAATTGGCCAAAATTACTGAAATGACCAAAATTACCAATTTGACTAAAATGGTAGTGGTGGTGGTTTGTAGATGGTTTTGTAGGATGTAAATTTGAAAATGCCGTTGGAATTATCACAAAGTATATTAGAATTACACTCACGTAATTCACAATTCTTACAAGTATAGCCGAATACAACAAAACCAAACCGTAGGGCAGAAAATCGTTATCACATAAATCGTGCATAGTTCGTCGCTAGAAGATACTAGCTTCGGAAGTGCACTAGGTAACGCTTCGTACGCAGGCAGAACACAACTTGCGCATTTCTCGTTTGACTGCTCCTCTCTCTCTCTCTCTCTCTCTTCTTCAGCCAATCTCAGTCCACTGCTGGACGTAGGCCTCCCGAAGTACGCGCCACATATCCCGATTTCCCGTCTTCCTCATCCAGCCCCTGCCGGCGGTCTTACGCAGATCGTCAGTCCACCGGTCTGGCGGGCGTCCTACACTACGTTTGCCGAGACGTGGTCTCCACTCCATATCTGGACTGATCCTCATCCATTTGTAAATTATACCTAGCCTCATAGCAACATACCGCTTACTGGTTCTTGAAATCATTAACTGGTCGGCTTAATGGCTTCTAAGAATTCGCATGAAATACCAACAAAGGAAAGAAGGTTTTATGATGTCTTACAGCGGCGAGATTAGTGCGAAAAATAGATTACTCAAATTCAAAGGGATAATAAGACACCTGCAAAGGATTAGTATCAGCTCGCAACAATAGTTATTCTGCAATTCGGGGTGGACCCAAATCAAACATGGTGTTAATAATCCGACTTTATATGACGGCTGACGGCCTCTGTGGTTGAGCGGGCCAAGCCTTTGCCGGCTTACCTCACCGCAATGCAGAGGCTCCGGGTTCGATTCCTGGTATAGTAAATTTCGGAAACGTATTTTCTCCGTTATTTACTATGATCTGGGTGTCTGGGATCGGCCCCAGAATGGTCCGTTGTATATTAACCATAACACAAGCGTAACTTGCTTAATTTGGGGATATACAGTGTGTGTGTTTGTCTGCCGATTTATTTAGTTTATTTTATATACACACACACATAATATGTGTGTGTGTGTGTGTGTGTGTGTGTGTGTGTGTGTGTGTGTGTGTGTGTATGCGTGCGTCTGTGTGGGTCTGTGTGTGTGTGTATTATAATGTTTTTATTCTGCTATTTGGAGTGGAGACAGATACAACAAATCAGATTATAAAAATCGGTCCAGCCATTCTTGTGCTATAAATGGTATAAATAATTCAACTTTGTTTTATATTTATATACATTACTAAGATATGCACGCAACTTCGTCCACGCTTGACTTGAAATTCCCGCGGGATTCCCAGGACACAAAGTACCGCAGCATTAGAAACAAATTTAAGCTATCGTTTTAGTGAAAACTGTGTCGGAATAATCTATTTTTTATGCACCCTAACAATTTCAAACCGCTCCCGGGAAAATTTCCGCGTGATTCCCGGGATAAAAAATATCACACACACTCTTGTTACATAAAATTTGCTATTGATCAGTGAAAAAATCGCATTGGAATTGGATTTTTTTTCAATCTGGCCATTATGAATCATTCTCAGAAAAAATCCCGCGACATTCTCGGGATATAAAGTAGCGCACATTTTAAGCCTAAGAATTTGCTGTCGATAATCGAAATCGGCCCAGTAGTTTTACGTGAAACCCGAACAAACACAAACCGACAAACAAAAGAAATCTAAAAAAATTGCATCATGTTCTCCATCGTTTATAGTCTATTAGTTGTTTTTTATTTAATAGCTTCAACGTACAGACACGGTATGTTTAGAATTTTATAATATTATATACATTGTTTTTTTTTCTTGCGTATTTTTCGACATATATTTTATGTGAAAACTTATACGATGGCCAATATTTGATACGTAATCACGTAGAAGGGAACTAATATGTATTAAATAAATAATTTAGCAATTTATAAAAATCTTTCCTAATAACATAAACAGGTCAATGCTCTTACCAAGATTTGTCTGCAGCAGAATGTTGTTCAATTTTCTTTGTAAATATAAAATTTTGCATATCGGGCCAATACACGGTATTATTATCGAAAGAATGCGTTAAATCTATAAATTCATATTGAGAGTTATTAAATAATATTGAGTTTAAACTTTCTTCGCTATAAACAAGAGTAATCAATTTGTAAATCAAATACACAAAGACGACTGTTTTGGTGGCCATCTCCAACTTGAATAATATATATATAAAGTGTATTACTTAGATAATAATAAAACCAGTTATTCAATAAACGCTTAGGATATTGAACGTATTTTTCCACTGGAGATTAAATCTAACCTTCTGTTTCATAATTTATATTACCCGATTTCAAAAAGGAGGAGGTTCTCAATTCGTCTGTATTTTTTTTTTGTATGTTCGTTACTCGATTACTCCTTCAACTGTGAACCGATTTTCAAAATGTTCTTTTAATCGAAGGGGAATACTCCCGACTTGGTCCCATCATCACCATGTCAGTTTCTGATGAGTGGATGTCAGAGATATTGAGAGTAACCCTTATTTTAAAATACGCTGAGCGCCTACATTCTTGGAAAAAAAGCTTGTATACGCGTGCCAGTATTACATTTTCTACAGGCGCTTAGTTTTTTTGATGCATGTTACGCGATTTCTCTGTCAATTGTGGGCCGATTTTCAATTTTTGCGCGTACCAGTAATATAATTTCCACAGGAGCTTAATATATTACTTATTTCTAAAGCTATTCAAGTATTTGCGCAACTAAAAAGTAAATCGTCATAAAATATAATAGAAACACTGACTACAAGATGTCGTAGAAAGAAGTCGGTAAAATATTTATTTTTGCTTTTTATATAAAATCGCTTTTGTTTTTGTTTGACCTCGTCTGTAACACACTTGCGCCCCGAAGCGTGCCCGTTCATAAAAATAAAATTTATTTATTTACAGGCACATTACATAATAATAGAAAAAACGATAACCTTGTGCAGACAATCAGGTACCAAAATCTAGAATTAGGATTCACCTGTAAATTGCGGTTGACTTTGGCAACTTTTCGGTCTTTAGACTAAAGTAAAACATGTGAAATATTCAAATTATAAACCATGGAGAATGATTCTACCATGTTCTGAAGCCTATAACTAAATTACTCTACTAATAGGGTTTAGATAAATAATTATTGAATATACTAAAGTAGATATCAAAGTAGCTAATCATACAAAATGCACAGATCTATAAATAAATCTCTAAATAATCTAATTATGGATAAAGCAGAAGTGGCTACTGTCATCTATCTCTACTTTAATAAATCTGTAAATAGTTCTAGTTTGTACAATGCATTTAAAAATGTGAATAATATCAAATAATTCAGCCCAGGAGATTCCGAAAATGCAATTTTTAGAATTTTTGTCTGTCTGTCCGTTAGAGCATCACGTGTAAACTACTGAACGGATTTACATGAAACTCGACATATAGATACTTTTTATCCCGGCAAATAACGTCGTTTTCGTGGGATAGATGAAAATAGCGAAAAAGATGGCGCTGCGATACATATTTTTTTGAAAAGTACTGAACGTATATATAGAACGCTCATAAACCATCAACGTCTTGCATAGATGATGACGCAAACATCGCTCTTGTATGGCCTTTTCTCTAGTTTTTCTTTAAGCGCTTGAAAGAATGACAAGGGCTTACTTTTTGTCAGCATGTATTCTTGATAAATAGTCCTCCATTTTTCACAACAGACATGACGAATGTACAATAGTTCCATTTTTGCCAAAAAGCTAGGGATCCTTAAAAATTAAATGCTACATTTTATTAGCGGGGTGGTTATTATTAGTTGGGGAGGGGGCGCAAACTGATTTTCGCATCCCGCACCTAATTCGCTCAAGACGGCCATGATTTTATAAATAAGGGGTAAGGCCGTTCTAAGATTGTCTCCAAATAGCGCAGAGTGCAAAAAATTAGAAAGGATTAAATATTGTTTTTAATATACAAACAACAAGGAAAGAAACAATAATAAGAAATGTATTTCCTTTCTAACGATCTTATAAAGCTGGCATTACGTGGTTCAATTTGGACAATAAATTTTATGAGCTAATGGGTGAAGGGAAACAATGGTATAAAGTAACTATATTAATAAAATTACAAATCTTTTAAAATGTTTCCGAATCAAAGATATTTATTTTCTATAATTCTGAAAGCTCAAAAAGGCGATGAGCCAGGACAATTGCGAGTGTTTTTCATAATTTGACAAAAACTGCTAAAGTCAAGTGTCAACAGGTGAAAGTGCTCTGTGCTGTGCTGTGACTTCTGTGCAGTGTTACCAACCCTACTGTTTTAACAGTAGTTTTGCTGTTTTCACATTGATGCCCCCTGTTTTCCGTTTCATTCCTAATTTTTACTGTTTTTAAATTAGCGTCAATCCCACTTATTACACTATTAAAGGAGCATTACACACTAAATGCGAAATAACCGATTTCTACTCATTTGAAGGCACAGAACGGCACATGAAGAAATTTAACAAAAATATGTATGATTTTAAAAAGGCAAATGAGTCCGAAAATACTGAAGATGAGACAATTGAAGATAAAAGTGGAAGATAATTTTACTTTAATTTGTTTTTTTTATTATGTTGTGATCTATATTATAATATAACAATGTATGCGAGTCCTGGTAACTAATAAAAGTAGGTGATTGTTTTAATTATATGAGGAAAGTATGAAATCTGCCCTTTTTACTTTACCTACTGTTTTCTCCTGTTTTTTTGTTGGGGAGTTGTTGTTTTTTAGTTTCTTGTTGTTAGCAACACAGCTTCTGTGATTTGTTTTAAAATTTTGTTGTTTATTGTGTCGATTTTGAATGTGGTGTTTTCCGATTTGTTTGCCAATATTTTTAATTATTTTACTATTAACTACGCAATATAAATATATTTTCAATGTCATTAATGAAAAAAACCAGGAATGATGCTATCAAAGCCGCAGTTACTTCATATTTAGAACGCCGTAATTATCCTGTAAGTTAGTGTTTTCTACTGATCGTTTCTCGGCTTTCTTTTAACTTTTATCCGTCTAATGCTACGTTTTAGGATGTAGATGTCTTCAGTAATAATAACTCATTGAACCAAAGTGCTGAGGAGATGGCTGTATCCACTATAGTACAATGTGAAGCAAGTCGCGCTAATTCAATATTATTTTCTTGTATTAACAACGATTCCGCTCAATATGATACACAGTACACAAGGTAACTATACAATTCTAAGAAAAAAAATATTTTGTTAAGTTAAAATAATTAACTATTTTTGGTTTTGTATTTCATAAGGTGACATTTTTGGAATCATACAATTTCATTGCTCACCCCTAATCTTTATAGTACACACTTCTGGAATTTTACATTAATTATTATAGTGTATTTAAAACTTTAAATGTAACCAATATATCAATAGCCTTTGTGTTTTAATTCACAGAAAGCGAAGAGATCCATAGAAGTGATAAATATCCACTGTTTATATTATTTTACTTTGGAATAAAAAGCATGTAATGGAAAATATCCTATATCCCAAAACTATGTAATGGATCTTGTTCAAATCAATTTTTTGTTTTAAGTTCTATTTCTGGCAAAATTAATAAACCCTAAAAACATAGTAACATCTACATAAACTTATTTTTATGTTATCATTTGTAATGCCACAACAGATTATTTCAACAGTGTTAAGAAACAATATTCTCTTCTATTATATTAACATATAAATAATAATAATGTCAGCCCATAAATGTCCCACTGCTGGGCTCGGGCCTCCCATTACAGGGGGACCAATATAAATATCAAATTACATAATTCATACCAATGAACATTCACACCCAAAGGAGTAGACTAACAATCAATACCTGACTTAGTATGTATAAGTATGGGTTTTATGTTTATTATTTGCAGTACTATTTTTTTAAAGATTCATAATTAAAAATGAATTACTTTTGCAGATTATTTAACTTTTTAAAGGAAATAAAAATTGAGAAAATTAAAAACGAATTACTTGGTCTTCTTAGTCCACTACTCTGTCATCTGTATCTTGAGATGCTTCGTGGAGAACATGGTGGTGCTGCCCAGATGTTCCTTAAAAGACATTCAGCCACATTGCCTCAAAAAGACCTCTCATACCATCAACCTATAGATGGGAACTTACCATCAGCTCTATATAGACCTAATAGTTTGGAACAGTTGTTCAATTCACTTCAAAATGGGACAATTGATAATGAAACACCAGAGAAAGATTATATGAATCAAATATTGGATGATATAGGCTCTATATACACTTTGCAAGAAGTTGAGAGCAGACCATCTATTGCTGCATTTAGGTACATTTGTAGTCAATACTTTCTTAAATCATATGGAAATCACTCAATAAGAATTAATTACTGTTACTGTATATTTTGTGTTTGTTGAAGTGTCTTTCAATATATGGGAAGTTATTAAAAATTAATTATATCAATAAAAATCTCTACTATATATATATATATATATATATATATATATATATATATATATATATATATATATGTATACATTGCACATACTATTTGTTATGGTAAAAATGATTATGCATACTGTTATTTTTATTTATACCCTTAACAATGAACAAACTCTTAAACATCAATTTTATCAAACGGAATTGATTAAAATTGATTGAAATTGAAATAGTTGTAAAAATAAGTTGAAGGGTTTAATTTCTGTTATTATAATTATTATAATTGTTGTAAATGGCACAATTTCTATCATACATTTAAATTAACATCAAAATTTGAGATGTCATTTAATTGTTTGGAATCTTTTGGGCACTCTAAGCACGGCTGAACATGTTATTGGGCCTATATATTACTGATTTTGCTTATATTGTCAATCATAGTATTTTATAACATAAATAGGTGGCCCAGCAAACATTTGTCTGCCATAAAAATTAAATAACACCATAGGTGGGTGAAAAATACTTTATGACCTATTCTCATATGTAGGTATATGATACAAATACAAATAAATAAATATACTATAATAAAAAAAAAAAAAAAAAAATGGTTAAGTTATTTCAGTGGAATGTGACCACAAACAGTGTGACACAAGATTTTTATATATTAGATTAACAAGACATTATGCGATTTGTGGTCCACCTTGTAAAATGTATTGAGTTAAAATCATTTTAGTTTTCCACAATTGTGTACTAGATAGGAAACATTAGTTAAAATTATTATTGCATGTTTTTAGGTCCTGCAAATATGACATTAGTATGTCTCAAGATTCACTAAATGTCTTAAAAGCATATTTGGCTAAACATGGTCATGTTTTATTAATACAAGTTCTACAAACATGGTTTCACATTGATATAAATAATGATGCCAACACAAAAAGTTCTGTAAGTAAAATTATATACCATGTATCCCTTCTTGTCTTCCCACAAAAGATCTACTTCTCGTGATGATATTGTAAAAAATACTAAATTATGAAATCCGACTTTGTTTAAAGTGTCATAATCATAACAATTTTTTTTTATTAATAAAATGAGCAGACAAACACACATGTACAGGTATTCTCAAACTAAACAAGTTGCTTGTGTTATTGGTAATATACAACTGACAACTCTAGGGCCAATCCCAGACACCCAGATCCATAGTAAATAACAGCAAGTTTGTTTATGAAATTTTCAATGGCAGAAATGGAATCCAGAACCTCTATGTCCTGTGGTAGACAGACAAAAACTTTGACCACTCAACTACAGAGGCCCCCAACTGTTTGATTTGATTTTATCATAAAATTATTCTTATCATACAATTAAGGGAACTCATTTGTTCATATAGTAATCAATAAATAAATATATTTCTAAGCTAAGTAAGTAACACTAATGTTATGGGTATCCAGACCAGAGGAAGTGTCAGAAAGCTGGTATCCAAGATCTGGAGGCAGGTATGAGTTCCTAATAAAGAATCATACCTAGACTGACTGTCTTCTGGTGAAGCAGGCAATATTATGCATTACCTGATATATTTCTCCCTAATTCTCACATTCATCTTTTGTTTTCAGGAGGACGATGAAGAAGAAACTGAAGAAGAAATTAATATCACTACTAGAGCTAATTCAGAAGAAAATATGGCTGACACAAATGGTTAGTTGTTGTTTAAATTATAGAAATGTACTAATTCCGCAATAGATGTTAAAGCCCATGGAAGTTGAAAAAAAAAAAACAAACCTAGAAAATGTGTATAATAAATAAATAAAACGTTTATTGACACCAAATTTGCATAAGATTTACAGTCATATAGGACGAACTAACATCAAAACTTGATTATCCTATTTTAGGTGTTAGTTACTTAACTCTCTCGAATATGTTCAAGTGTTTCAAATGATCAATTAGATAATGAATAAAATAAATTATATGAGTGGTGGTAGCGTAATGGCTAGCGCACGGATCCCTAACTCAAAGGGAACAACAGGTCCGAATATTGGCCGAAACGCGTGCACCACTTAGGCAGTTTTCTGACCGAATGTGCATATTGTTACAATTTGCTAGCAACGGTGAAGAAAAACATCGTGATGAAACCTGCACATCGAGATAACCGATGTGTGAAACTCGCCAAGCGTCAAGGGTATACTGTCATTTCCCAAGCCCAACAATGGGATGTTTATGGGCTGTTGTTATCTATCTATAATATTATAAAATTCTAAACATGCCGTGTCTGTACATTGAAGCTATTTAAAAAAAACAACTGCAATACATTATGTAACGTAATGTAAGAGAACACAATGCAATTTTTATACATTTCTTATCTGTTTATCGGTTTGTTCGAGATTCACGTAAAAACTACTGGGCCGATTTCGATGCGGTTTCCGCTGATCCACAGTAAATCCTTGGACTTAAAATCTGCGCTAATTTTTATCCTGAGTATCTTACGGGAATTTTGTGGGAGTTATTTATAATGACCAGATTAAAAACGAACTACAATGTGATTTTCACTAATCGATAGCAAATTTTATGTAATAAAATGTGTGATATTTCTGATCCCGGGAATCCCGCGGGAATTGTCCCGGGTGCGGTTTTTAGTTGTTCGGGTTTATAAAAATTTACTTATTAAAAGGATAGCTTACATTATTTTTTAAACGCTGCGGTACTGTGTGCCAGGAATCCCTTTTAATTAACAGATGGCGTGATCAGTCTTTTTGGCGAACACGAATTGAAGAACCTCTTCCTTTTGCAAGTCAATTAAAAATGCGACCGCACAAGTACCTTTTTTGCTATATTCGTGCATCCCACGGAAACAACGTCTTTTATCGGTATAAAAAGTATCGAAACCTATAACCCGGTATATAAACTAGCTGTTTCAAGTTTCATTTAAATCCGTTTAGTAGATTACACATGATGCTCGACCAGACAGACAGACAAAAACTCTAAAACTTGCATTTTCGGATTCTGCTGTTTTGAATTAGCCCTCCTAATTTCTTTTTCTTATTTTTAAACGCATTTTACAAACTCCACGCCCCCAATAGACATATTATTTTATAGATTGGTATTATACTCGTTTAACAACAGGCTTTCACCTCGTCCTCATAGGGTCAAGATATAGTAAAATTACAGTTTCATATTACCTACTAGACTACTAGAATGCCCACGACTTCGTGCACGCTTGACTTGAAATTCCCGCGGGATTACCCGGACACAAAGTATAGCAGAATTAGAAAAAAATGTACGCTATCGTTTTAGTGAAAACTGTCGGAATAAGCTAATTTGTATGCACCCGATAAACTACAAACCGCTCCCGGGATAAAAAATATCACAAATTTTATTACATAAAATTTGCAATCGATCAGTGAAAAAATCATATTGCAATTCGATTTTTTTTATCTGGCCTTTTTAAAACATTCCCAGAAAATTTCCCGCGGGATTTCCGGGATACAAAGTAGCGCTGATTTTAAGTGTAAGAATTTGCTGTCAATCAGCTAAAACCAGCCAGTAGTTTTTATGTGAATCTCGAACAGACAAACAGACAAGAATTTAAAAAAATTGCATCGTGTTCTCTGTCGTTTATTAAGTCTATTCCAGTTGTTGTTTTTTTTAATAGCTTCAATGTACAGAGACGGCATTTTTAGAATTTTATAATAAGTATTATAGATATTACATATATTCAATCTAAAGTTATTTAATTACTTCACTAATGTAGCCAACATTTTAGACATATTCGCAAAGTGTAATGGACATGCCGAATACCAATCGGTTGATAAGGAATTGAGAGACTTACAAGATGCTATAAAAGGTGTAAGAGAGTCAACGGCGCCTCTTAAATTGTACAAAATTGCTGCACCAGATACTTAGTAAGTTAAATACGGTTGTAAACTTTTTAATGATGATATTATATTGTGTAACAATTAACATTCTTCCAATTTATATGCCATGATGTTAATATCAAATTTCAAAACAGATTTCTTTGTGTACCACCTTTGGGTATATTTATAATTATTATCAGGGCCCAGGGTCTTACGAATATGCAATATGTAATAACCATCCATCGGGTGGGCCATTAGGCCCGTGTGTAGTGCCCCAACTAAAAAACTTAATCCTTTTCACAGTTTAGTTTGTGCCAAAACAGATCCCAACTGCAATGTGTTGTGCGGTGGATTTAGTAATTCAGAAATAAGACTGTGGGACCTGGGGCAAAATAATGTTAAAAAAGAATCAATCGAAATATTTCGGAGGTTGAGCTTGCGTGTTTTGTTCCACCAGAGCCATCGCCTGATGATAATACATTGTAAGTTCGTTTAAATATTTAATGATTTGAGAAAATAAAATTTAGAACCCGATTGCAGCGCCACCTACTAGGTCCAATTGTGCATCTAAACTATTCTCGAGTCCACCTGAACAACACACACACAACAAAAATTCATAAAAATCGGTCCAGTCGTTTAGGAGTTCAGTCATGTGTCACACGCACAGAAGAATTTTATATATAAACATAGTACCAGATTTAGAAAAGGTTGCTTTTAACGATAAGGCCCATTGTTTTTATTCTGCTAAGGAAATGTTGTAATTATGTATTTTCGTGAGCAATAAATTGTTATCTGTGTATCTCTTTATCAGCCTATTACCATCGCACTGCTTGACTTGCGCCTCCTCACTGCAAGGGAACAATTCATATATCTACCATACTTGTCTAAGTCTGACTAACGGCTTTCAAACATCAGTAACTTCAATGTGCAAATCATAAAACTGTTTTATATACCCACTCCGCAACGCTTTGGTAGCGGCCCCATGGCCAGTCCGTCGGACGAGTACTAATCGCAACCGCAACACACAGTTGAGTTGGCACTCCGGCTACCGCAATTCGGATAGTCGTATATTCAACCGCACGCTGCGATCGTCCGAACGGCTGACCCGACTGCGATTTGCCGCGTAGTGTGTAAAACCGCTTAGTTACTAAGCTACCACAACTATTCAAATGTTTAATTTCAATTTATTTTCGTGAATTTTTAACGCATGTATATATTTTATAGTTTGCCATATTCGATCTCTCCGCATGCATTATTATGTTTCCTAAATGACAATTTAAAAAACAACCAAGTAATTTTTTATTACTGCAGACAAATAGGTGCAGGTTTGCCTCTTAGGGGGCACTCGGGAGCTGTTCAGGCTGTGAGCATTCTGCCAAGGGAGGAATTGCTCTTATCAGCATCTTATGACAACACCATGAGAGCGTGGAGGCTATCGGATTATTCCTGTGCAGCTATATACAGGTATATACCATGAATAAATAATTCTTGGAATGACAATCGCCCAGTTAATTTTTATTGAATAAATAAATGTAAAATGAATATATTTGATTCAAAATTGAAATCTTTGCGACCATAAATCTTGAAAAATACTCCATGGTCTTTAAATGTTTCTATAACGCTATTACAATGGATTTCGGTTATAATGACTATGAAAAGACCACTATAATTCCGTCGCTATACCCAAAAGTATTCTTAAATTTAACTTTACCTATCTGAACATTTACTAAAAAAGTGTATTATTACAACTGCTGACCATCTGCAGTAAACAAAATATAAGAAAACTTTATGATACTTTGAATGAATCTTTTTGTGTTTATTTGTTTACTACCTAGTTAACAAATAAACCTTGTTACCGAGTCTACCCACAAGGACCGCCTTGTGGGTAGAATCGCTCGGAAGGAATTTGTTACAACTGGTTCGTAAAAACTAGTAGCTATATCCAAAATCGGCATTATATGCAAAGTCGCTATAGCCAAAATTATTTTCCTCTAAAATTATATATTCTAAATCCAAGGGACTGAAGTGTTACGTCGCTATAACCAAAAACTCGTTACAACCGAGGTCGTTATAAGTGAAATCCGCTGTATATACTTTAATCCAAAATTCTCATGAGAACAGGAAATTCGAATCGTTTCGCAAATACGAAATAAAAAGTATAGTCGAGTTTAGCTTTTAAAATTCACTAAATCACTGTTTGTTTCCTGCAGTGAGGTATGCATAAAGCCAGGGTATCAAAAAAAAAGAAATCGAATTTAAAAGCAACTAAAAAGCAAGTACGCATTTGGAACCCGTCCAATTTTTCCTTATTATTTCATCTTGAAGCATATAAATAAATTATTTATTTGAAGTTTGTATGTATGTGAGGCTTGGGACCCTAACACTTAAGGAGGAAAACAAGCTGATAGTGGCTAAAAGAAAGATCCTGGGTCCGACACAGGGAAGCGATGGCAACTAGCGGATCGGAAAAATTCTGATATAGAAGAGCTGGTGGATGAGCCCAATATGCGGCGAGACAAAGGCACATCGCTTGCGCTGGCTTGGCCCCCTACATAGAATGGCGGAGGATCACGCAGTGAAAAGGGCCTATCTCAGCAGACCAACGGGACGGCGACCAGTTGGTCGGCCCAGATGTCGCTGGAGTGACGTAGTGGAGGCTGATCTGAGCGAGCTTCAAGCCTATGACTGGCAGGAGACAGCGCTGAACAGAAAGGAATGGAGTATTCTCGTTTTGAAGGCCAGGGCTCATTTTGGGTAGCTGAGCCGCAGCAGTTAGTTAATTAGAAGTTTTAATAGTAGTACATTCATATTGAGACACTACACAGTATTTACAGAATTGAGAATTGAATTTAGAATCGATAATTTCTATCTAATATATTAACACCAAAAAATATTCTCGACCATATAGGAAAATTATATAATTTATAATGTATTATTTATTGAAAGAAAGTTATAATTTTAACGTCGTTTCAAAGAGGTATGTGTTTAGAGTTAAAAATTAAAAGAATACCAGTTCGATAGAACACAAGGTTATGAAAAAACTGGTATTTTTTTGACATTGTTGCACCAGTTCTGAGTAGAAAGGATTGTAAAACATATACATATTCTGAAAAAAATTGTGATAGATAATTTTCAAAAACTCGAAATAAAATTTATTTTAGTTTTATTTTATTTTTAAAAAATCGGTTTTCATCCGGGAATTACAAAAAAAAATACTGTTTTATGCCTTTTGCTCCCAAGTATTGGTAAAAAATTCGCCATGAGGTAATTTGTAATTTTACTATTGAAAAAGTAATAAAAATGGAAAAAGGTTTTTCGAAAAACACTTAAGATAAAGAGCTGAAAATTTGGGTGAATTATTTTTATTTCATAACAAAACAATCCCCACAGTAAAAGTAGAAAACGCCGCGGGGGCAGTTTTTACTTAGAAATCCTGCTATACCCTTTATATTTAAGTATCCTGAAACTATACTGGATCCAACGCGAAAAGAATAATCAAAATCGATTGAGAAACAATTATATATATACCCTATTATATATACTATGGGTATATTTGCACGACGAATTGAGTACCTCCTCCTTTTTTTGAAGTCGGTTAAAAAGTTGCCCAATCTGGAGACCGTCTATAAGGTAATCTCACTTTAGAAAAATACACTAATAATGTCTCATCACACGTTATAGAGGTCACAACTACCCAATCTGGTGTATGGATGTGTCAAGGAGCGGGGCATTTATAGTGACTGGCTCCCATGATAAAACTGCCAAATTGTGGTCTTTGAACAGAACATTCCCAGTGAGGATCTTTGTGGGGCACACCTCCGATGTTACGGTAAGTCAATAGAATGTTTCAGAAGTACCAAAAGTTACAAATTGTGTCTTTAGTCTATTTATTTTTCCACTAAATTTACCAATCACCAATCAATTATTATTTTTGAAAAACCCGATCTTGTATGATATCTATCTGTAGGGAATGTAGGTATATATCATTTTGCCATATAAATATTATGTCTTAGAATACTTGAACTTATAGCGATCTCTTCCAGACATCTCTCAAGTAAGATCCAATTTCTACGTCTTTGCGTGCCTTCCAATGATTACCGGTTCAGATTCACGTACGCACAGATTTACGTGTTTACTACAAGTAAAGTCAAGCCCACTTATCTTTATGAATTACAAGGACTATATACAAGTTTTTAAACAAATAAATGGGAATCTCCTGAACGCATCATTTTCCCCAACTACGTTTTTTTTAACTCGTGCTAGATCATTCATTTTTGGCTACAATATTACTGATTAATACTCATTGTTATGAAACACGGCACTGGAAACGGAAAAATTCTTAAGAAAATACAGGATTTTAAAAAACCTGGTTGCGGCTAATAATACACACGAAAGATTCACTCAAATACATTTCATGCTGTTCATGTTTCAAACAAGCTTTTGTAAATCGTTTTTATCAAATACAAAACTGTTACAGCACCATACTTATATATTTATCTTCGTAATTGTTATGTTTGTTAAAAATAATTAACAAAAATCTTTTTGATAATTGTAAGAACAAGAGAAACAATCATAAAAATATATATGTATGCCACCCCCCACAGGACATCCAAATATGATAAAAGCGTTGTTTGCATGACAGTGTGGATATACTATAACTTGCCAAAAATGATAATCGAACAAGAAAATTTTAATTAATTCAAGATAAAATTAATGGTTAATTAACAAAGCATTCTACACAGTTGAGGAATATGCAAAAGCCATAAAAATTTAACAAAAATATTATAAATTAAATAATTATTATTGAAATGATTCTGTTCTAATTGAGACTATATGCAAAAAATTTGATTGTGTTGACTATCTATGTATATTTCTATGACATATTATTGTTTTAAATTGACTTTGTATAATTTATTGAAGTAGTTTTAAGTGTGTACAGTGGCGGAATAAAAAAGTTCGCCAGTTTTCAAATTGATTCATTTAACATTCCCCGGGCACATGCTACCTTTTCAAACTAAGTCACAGAACAGACTGTTCCACCGAAAAATATGTTTAACTGTTTGCCAATAAAGTTTAAAATTACTTAGATCAAAGTTGTTTGATTTTCTATCTAATCTTGTCTAAGAAGATTGTTTAGAGATGTGAAACGTTTTTAATGGTTTTAATATTTATGATAAGCATAGTGATTATATCCTCTTTGTTTTTTATTGTTAATCTCAGTGTCTGTCATTGCCAACATTGCACCTTTTACACGTTTCTATCTATACATACAAATAATAAAATTAAGTGTTTGTTTGTAACGTCAGAATAACAGCTTGTTACTAAATTCATATGAAAGTATTTACAATACCTATTACAAAAAAAAAAACAATTTAAAAATTTTTGCCTGTCTGGATGTTCCGGCTAATCTCTGAAATGGTTCGACCGATTTTTGCGGTACTTTTACTGGCAGATAGCTGATGTTATAAGTAGTAACTTGGGATACCGTTTTTAGGATTAAAATAAAAAAATTGTGTGTGTGTGTGTGTGTGTGCAGTTCACATGCAGTAGAAGTGAAACAAAGTGTGACTAGGGGTGGGAAGGATACTATATTTCGTGAAGTCACATTTCATATATTATATCGTAATAATATATTTAAGTTTTAAAACAGGAAATTTGAAGTATTAACGAGAAACTTCAAAACATTTCAAACTATCTCTATGACCATAGTGTTTAAATTATTAAATATAATGTATTCTATCTCATTCTCTCGCCGGCTTAGTCCTATAGATTTATGTATTTAGCTCTTTTTAGTGTTGCTTTTTCGTTTAATCGAGTTTCAAAACAACGATTCTAAAGAAGTTTCACTTCAAAAATCCACGCAGACGAAGTCGCGGGCACAACTAGTATTTTATAAACGTAACATTTATTATAATGTTGACAGTGCTGTTTCTTGTACTCGTGCAAGCAAAAGTTGACTTTAAGGTGACGAATATTTTAATTCCGTGAGTGTACAATTTGCATGCCTGACCACTCGGCAAAAACATATCAAACTTTACAAACAACATGTCATCTTATATGGATACACCATGTTTTTGAGCAAATAAATTAATGATTGATTGATGTTGCTAGTGTGCAAAGTTCCATCCAAATGAGATGTACGTTGCGACTGGGGGCGCCGACCGCAGCGTGCGGCTGTGGAGTATTTGCGACGCGCGGTTCATCCGCATTCTGAACGGGCACCGCGGCACCGTCAGGAGCCTGGCCTTTGCTCCTTCCGGTGCATATTTGGCTAGTGCAGGTACTAACTTTTCTTGTTTAATTGTCAAAGCAATTGAGACCCTTCTTATCATGGTGCAAAGTGTATAATGTATCAAATGCCCAATTTTATCAACCGACAATTACTTTTGCATTTAAACTGTAAAATAATTTTGGCTGGACCATTGTTCGATAAAGCAGACGAGTACTGAAATGGAAAGTGGTGTGGCAACCGTTGTGTATACGCGACATCCTCACACCCCGTGGACCGACAAATTGCACAAGGTACCTGAAGGGATTGAATAAGAAAAGCGGAGATTGTAATACATGATTCAAACTTCAGAAAGCCTACATCTAGCAGTGCACATCAAATGGCTGATGAAGTTTTTTTTTTCTCATTGTATATCCCCAAGATAAACAGGATACGTTTGTGTTATGGGTAATAGAACTAATCTGAGGCCGACCCCATACACTCAAACCATAGTAAATAACGGAAAATTTGTTTACAAAATTATGTCGGAACTCAAACCTGAAGACTGTGTTACAGTGATGTAGGCCGTCAAAGTCTGAGCACACTCAACCACGCAGGCCGTCGTATTGATTTAGTTACTAATATTTATATGTACTACAGGTGATGACAAAAAGATAAAAGTGTGGGATATAGCCGCACACACATGTGTGTACGAACACCGCGGCCATCATGGAAAGGTGACTGCCTTAGATTGGTCTTCAATAGGAAAAGCAAGTTTAACGAATAGAATTCTACCAGAAACCAGTGACCCTACAATTGAGAACTCTCTATTGTGCTCTGCTGGCATGGATGGTGTTGTAAGAGTTGTTTTGGACAACCACTCCAAAAATAAGTGAGTTCTAATTTCTATTGTATTAATAGATAAAATATAATATTGCCATACCAATTTTTTAAGATGTAAGCTTATAAAATCCTTGGAAGTTTCTAAGGACTCATTCTAAATTAGGGAAATCATTAGAAGGTTATTTGTGCTATTTTGTCTCCTCGTCACTAACATATATCATACTAAGATATGCCCACGACTTCATCCACGCTTAACTTGAAATTCCCATGAGATTCCTGGGACACAAAGTACCGCAGCAAAAAGAATGTAAGCTATAGTTTTATTGAAAACTGTTTTTTTAATCTGGCCATTTTAAATATTGCCGACAAAAATTCCCACGGAATTCCCAGGATAAAAAGTAGCGCAGATATTAAATCTAAGAATTTGCTGTCGATCAGCGAAAACCGCATTGAAATCAGCCGAGTAATTTTACGTGTATTCTGAACAAACCGACAAGAAATCTAAAAAAAATTTCATCATGTTCTCCATCGTTTATATTTTATATAGTATATTCCAGTTTTTTTTTAATAGCTTCACTGTACGCGGCATTTTGAGAAATTTATAATATTATAGATATAACACTATATCCTATATGGACATATGGATTCATAATTTACGCAATTTTCTTCTTTACATATGGCTCTGCTCGATTTGTTTATCTAGGCAGTCTGGAGTATTCAATATTTGAAATAATCTTCAAGCAAAATGTTTCAGTCAAATGTATTTCATTAAGCAGTTGCAATTTTCGACATAATCGCACAATTCTTCGTTGAATAGAGAAATACTCTATAACTATTGCCACTTTTAGGTAAAGTTAAACATTTTTTGAAAATAAAACTGTACAAAATACCAAAGTATCAGCCTTCAAGTTCAGACCAGAAACTTCCATTTGTGCAATTGAAACTGTGTGAAAAGTTCCAATAGACTAAAAACAGACTTGTCTTATCTAACGCAATTTATAAAACCAGTCTAGTATATCACGAAATTATTTAACACACAAGCACAAACCTTGCAATTTTATTATATGTAATATCCTAAATCAACTTTCCTTTTTTTCAGACAAATATCCAATCAAGACGTCGTAACATCAATATACAACACCAAATGCTCATATTTAGTAGATGTAGAAGTGCACCAAGATTGGGTTGTGGCTATTGGCACTAAAAAATAATAAATAAATAAGGTTGTTCTTTTAGTTTTTTATTTCATATTAAATTCAACACAACTTCTTTTCTTAAACATCCATTTCAAGAAAATGTACAAAAATATCTGAAATCTTAATACAGTATTATTTATAGTTTCCTTCTATTGGTGTGGCTTCAAGCGCAACAATGTTGAAGATTTAGAGTGGTCGAATGTGTCCTATTTAAACTTAAGCATTAAAAAAATAATGCCATAATGATTAGCCACATTAGTGTATTTACATGTTACCTGTGAATATTATCATTAATAATGTTGCATCTCAAATAATGCATGAAACCCATCGCCATATCTGCATGAAATGACCTGTATCTATAACATTATCACAGATGAAGCCCCACCATCAGAGTATAAAGTTAAACAAGGATGGAGACTATGGCAAACAGAGTAATCATCATTTATTTTTGATATTTTAAACATTAATTAATAATAAGCGCTCTTATTTATATGGCAAATATATTTTTAATAAAATATATCTGAAATTACAAACAATGTTATAATTTAATGATGATTGACTTGAGCACTATTTGTCCAATTAGACCACCCTGATTATGTCAAGTCTTAAAACTGAAACACAGCCATGCAACTTAATCTGACCACATATAATTCTATATATAAAAAGGGCACAAAAACATTTGCAAATCCTATTTATATAACAATTTTTCCATTATTTGAAAATAATCTTACACCAGTATGAACTCAAGCTGATATTAGACATTTAATTTTTGTCTTTCAATTTGGTTGATCCATCTAATATCAGAATTAGGAACAATTTCCTGAAAAGGTTTTATCCCTAATTTAAAATGTACATAATGCATAATGATGTAGTCCTATTACATTTAACAATTTCATGATTATTAGAACTGATAAACTAATTCCTAACAGAGAAAAAATGTCATAGCCAGGAGTGGAAACCATAACAAAGCACATAGTTAGATCCACAGCCTAAAATAGTATTGTTTCTTGTGTGCAAAGTATGTTTTGGACTTATGACCTTAATAAAATAACAGTAGAAGAAACTTTGAAATCAGTCATTACTTGAGACTCAAGATAATACAAAAATCATTCTTAATTTTAATAAAATACTCCTAAATGGTAGCATAACATTGTGTAGTTCACAATTCTATTTGTAACTTTAGATACTCTCATACATGGGGCAAAATTTTAATTTGCCGGCTCATGTTCAGAGTATATTTTAAAACAGCTATTTCTTTGGAAAAAAATTCATAATGGAAGATTGTTTACCTTTTTGTGGTGGTGAAATCTTTTTCTTTGAATTTTTACCCTTGTTTTGAGGAGGTGATACTTCAATTTTCACATGATTCTTAAACATTATATTTTCTTTAGTGCTTTTATCATCCTCATTGTCAGAGCAACTTTCATATACTTCTTCTTTTTTTGTAAGTATATAACCATATTCATCTGTGTAGGTTTTATCAACTATTTTTCGCCTTTTCTTTGGATTTACAATGCCAGACGTGATCTTGACAGTACTAGTTGATGGTGTTGGAGGTATCTCATCATCTGAATCTTGTGCAGGACGTTCATCAGCAAATGGATCATTTTTGTCTTCATCGCTCTCACTGTCTGATACCTGCAGAACCCGTTTGCGTTTTTTATCTACTTTAGCATTTTTCTTTCTGATATCAATGCCAGCTGATTTTTTCTCTTTTTTATTTTTTGAATTATTTTTAATTTCATTTTTGTTCTTAACTGGGTTTACTTTTATGTCCTCTTTACCCTCTGCTTCAGATGTGATTTTGTTTAACTCTGATTGATTCCTATTTTGATTATCTATATCATTCTCTTCTACATCCATGGGTTCAATCTTTACTTCAGATTTCCTATCTGAGATTTTAACATCATCTTTCACTTTTTTGTTATCAGTGTTAGATTTTATAGTAACAGGAGTACTGTTAACTCTATTAAAAAATCCAGCAATTCCATTAGACTTTGCACCATTTCTCTTTCCCACTTGTATTTCTTTCTTATAATTACTTTCAGGTTTAACAGAGATTATAGGCTCTGGTTTTAATTCCTGAATTTTAACAACATCCTCCTCCTTTTTAACATCAATCTTTGTTTTACTTCTGATGTCTTTTTTAAAAGGGATGGCGACTTTTGGTTCTTCAATAGCATCTTGACTATTAGTTTTTAATATTCCTATTTCATCTGACGACCTCTTGGAACATGACATTCCTTTAATGAGTCCAATACATAAAGGAAAATCATCAAAATTATTTGTTGATGCTAATACTGCATTATCAACAGAACTCAATCCTTGGCAGATGCTATAAACATGTTGGAAAAAAACACTTTTCAATGAATTTACTGTTTTCTTTAAGTCACCTTCTGAACATACGGTGACTCTAGCACCGTTGTCTTTTGATAGGCCAGCCACAATAAAATTAATGTTCAAGACAACATCAGGCCTAGTATTTTTGATGTCTTCAATGAAATTTTTCAACAAAACCTTAACCTCGTTCACATGCATACATAATTCCTTGCTTACAGAAATATATGTTACTAAACGCTGCTCATCAAATATGATTTCTTTTAATGTTTTTATATTCTCAGCACTCATTATTGGAGCAAATCTTTAAATTAATTGCAAAAATAATAATAACTACAGATTTAGCGCACTTTTCCAGTGATTTTGTCAGTTGTCAAATAAATTAATAGAGGTGAATTATAACAGATCAATTTAATTATCTGTTACTCCTGTTACTGTTATCCAAAAATAACAGCATTGATTATCTGTTATTTAGTTTTTATTGGAACGAAGTTCCTTTATGCGGCTTGCGGTGAAGCCTACACTACACTTGCATAGAGTTCTTGCGAGAACTTCTTGCGTTCTCAGGTCCAAGATCTCGCGTGAATGTGGAAAAGCTTTAAAAGTTAACTGGCAGAAATCTTAACGTAACAAAAAGGTTTTGTCTATGTATATCTACGTGCGTCTGCGAGGTCGATAGTTGCAGGTTTGAGTAGCATTTGTGTGAAATTTTGTTAAATTGGTCCACATATAATTTAAGTACTAAATATTGTGAATATAAGAGAAATTTTAAATTAAACGTTTTTTATTTGATTTTGGTCTTGGTCACTGGCATGGACAGTATATGTATATCCACGTGTATTGGAATATTATCCTCAAAAACAAGTATTTATAATAAAGTAAACTAAAAAAAGTATCCAGGCTTAATACTTTATTTTCAGCGCTTTTTAAAAATTCGCGCCAATCTAACGCTTTAATGAGTTGACATAGCATGTTTTCTCTAAGAAAAGTTGGCAACACAAAAGCCGCGTCCGATTCTTGGCGTGCACATTGTTTCCGGACGCGTCTCAGGCGTCCCGTAATGTGTGCGCATCTTAAATGCTTTACATTTTATTATCTTATAATAATAATTATAAGATACCTAATAAGGTGCGTCTTGTTTCAGCCCATATAAATCCTTGAAGTGTAAATGAACACTGATATGAATAAATTAATAGGTGCATCTCTTTTAGCTTAATAACAATTTGCTTAGATAGAACGAGAGAAAAATAGTAATTAACAGAACAGTTAATAAAAG
Organism: Dendrolimus houi; assembly: GCA_039645545.1. Taxonomy (NCBI): domain Eukaryota; kingdom Metazoa; phylum Arthropoda; class Insecta; order Lepidoptera; family Lasiocampidae; genus Dendrolimus; species Dendrolimus houi. The sequence continues at coordinate 13,829,579 of CM077125.1, read as the reverse complement.
ACGTAAATAAGAATTTGTTATATTATGTTATGTGCCTGTTATCGAGACAACAGGTATTCTGTTCTCGAAATAACAAATATTATCTGTTGTCTGTGAATATCTGTTGTTAATAACTGTTAGCATAAATATGCCTCACGCCTATAAATTAATCTAATGACAATTTGACGTTTGGATATTACCCGTTTTTTTCTATTTCTTGTTCATTTTTACAAACTTTACACGTTTTTTTACAATAAATTTACATATAATACTTATATTAAAAAATATTCCCCAAGTTACCTCCAAAACTATATTTAAAAATCAATATCTTACTATTTATTTAGTAAAAATCGACAAGGCTACGTTCCACACAAGGCTCACAATGTCCACGTTAACGATCTCAATTTTTCCCGTTCCACCTGTTTGCGGACGTTATAATTTTATACTCTAGTGGAACGGATTATGGAGCGTTGATGTCATAAACGACAAAATACAAAAATGTCATCGTTGAAAATCATGCCTTTTTCAATGTATATCGATAGAGAGAATTAATGCTCTGTGGTCAACGTCCACTTCGATGCACCTCTTGACATGGGTAGTTGAAAGCGCTGTGTGATCGAAAATAATAACATCATTATATGTATACTATTTCCATTTCTTTATTTTCTCCATGACAGCTCCTGTGGAAACTTGAACGAGCGTCTTTTTTACATTATGTATACATTATTAAATAAAAATATGACGCTTACGCACGTACAAGGTCATAGCAGAGTCGGAGAAACTGATAGGGATGGAGCTATCGATAAACGTAACATGATAACAGACCCGATATTTTTTTACAAAGTGTAAGAAACTAAACTATTGCCGGATAATTTTGTACAAATTTATTAACTAATATTATATTTCATTACAATATGTAATTATATTATGTTGATTCTTTATTTATTTATTTTAATCAAAATCTGATGAATCGTCACTATCACTCGATGAGCTCTCCCCAACATTTATCATAAGTTCCTGTACTTCTATATTATCGAATGCCACATGAATTTCTCAATCCAACGCTATAATGTTTTGGGTTCTTCTCACAATTTTTTCCCAGTGTTCGGCGGTTACTTCCGCACATGCATTTTTTAATAAATTTAACATCTTGTTTGCTGTAAAGGGGATGGGTATTGTTTCGAGCGGCGTGTCCTTTGATTTGTGTCCATATTAGTTCTATAGCATTGTACTGGTAATGATACGGCGGAAGTCGAAGAACCCAATGTCCACATTCAGCAGCTATTTCGTCGGTAATATATCTTTTAGGGAGGTTTTTTTTCGATTTTAAAATATTCACTAATTGTACTTTTAATAAAGTATTATCCAAATTTTCGCCATGACGTTGGAGCCAGTCAATTATCTCTTGTTTTTTATTGGCCTGCGTCGGCATTTTATCAATTTGTATGGAGTGATATGTAGCGTTGTCCCTAATTATTATCGACGGTTATTCCAGAAATTGCACCATATCTTTAAACCATCCTTCGTAAATCTTCGCGTTCATTTCTTCGTAGTAGTCCACTATTTTCTTGGATTTAAAGGCTAGTAAAGCATCTGACACGAATCCTTTTCGTAGACCCTGCATGGCATATGATAAGGCGTTCACCTTTTCCCATTGGCACTGAACTAGTGGAAGTGGCGGTGTCGTCAGTCCAGTTCTTAGATACTGTGTGGTTTGCATTTAACCAAGTCTCGTCAGTGAAAATATCATTTGACCAATTTGATATCTTTTTGGCTTCGCTCAAAAATTTGCAGCGAGCCATAGCAACGTCGTGACGCTCCATCAATATTTTACTTTGTCCGAATTTTTATAAGAAAATCCAATTTCTTTCAAAACCAAGATTAATGACGATTTTTGGCCATGGAACAAAACACATTCACGTAAAGAAACAACAAGTTTTTTAAGTGTTGGAATTTCTTTGCGCAAGTAATAGTCATATATGTGACGGCGAATAGCGTCAGCGTCGAAGTTGTCAACCAATGTCACACGACGTGGTTGGCGTTTTTTCTTCGTAAGTTTCGGTAGTAATTTTTGAAACAGTAGGTCCACTAATTCCTAATGCGGCCGCAACACGCTCTCGCACTTGCGACAGTGGTAATAGTGGGCCACCATTTTGATACTCTGCTTCAAAGTAATTACGAACCTTGATCACCAGTTCTCTCGCCTGCCTTTTCAGAACAGATCCTAGCATTTTGATATTTGACAGCTGGGCAGCAATCAACACGGAGGAACATAAAATACACAACGTAACATATGGATAATGTGAAAAAACTCAGTGAACAGAAATGTAGTGACTTATATTACGACCGTCTTGTTGCGAGTGACAGATTAAAACAAACACAAAATGGCGGGGGGCATAGAATGTTCCCAGCTTGAAAAAATATATTTGAATGTTTTTGTTGTATGTGTCTTTGTTCAAAACATAATAAATATATGCGATCGATATCATTACTTATTTGGTCACAACACTACAACTATCAAATTAGAACTGTCATCGAGAAAATAAAGAAATGGAAATAGTATAGTGACTTTTTGTCACGTCCATAACGACCGTGGTGGCCCTATGGAACGGCTGACGGAGCATTTTGGTCGTTGCGAGCTACTAACTACGTAGTATCCTATAAGCTACTTTCCATAAGAGACTTACAAGGACCACGTTCACGACCGCGATTTTTTCCGTTCCACTTGCGTGCTGCGTTACAATCGTAAATCCAAGCGCACCGGTTATTCGGTCCAGCTCTTAACATGGGTCGTTGTGAGCATCGTGTGATCGAATCTGAAGACGTCATTAGTGACGTTTTTGCTACGACCACAATGACCGCGGTTGCCTTGTGGCACGGCTAACAGATCACTTCGGGCATCACAACGCCCAAAATGCTATAAATGGAACGCGCTGATAGCAAGCTGTCCAACCAACGGAACACGTCGTAAAAACTTAAATACTCGACGTTAATGTCTAGATTTTTTTTAAAGGGCTTAATTGAAAGAATCTGGTCTAACAGAGAAATTATTATGGATCAATACCAAAGCTGAAGCTAAGATTATTTAATACCAAAAACGTTACTTTCTGTAGTAAGTAGGTTGTATTGTGGATAATTGAAGAATGCTAGATTTTGTAACTAACCGTTTATTCTCAATTTAAGTACTATATTTGTTTACTACAATAACGTTTAACGATAAAACTAAAAGGTATCAGCGAGCGGCACGTGTGTTATTATCGAGATGCTACGAGCAACCAAGCAACGAAACAAAGTAAAAGATTATGAGGTCGGAGCAATCGACGCATGCGACGGCCCGTATTACTAAGCAATCTAATAACTACGCGCTAACTCGGTGATGCTTGTATAATATATTTTATTTGTAATTTATTTTAAACGTGTGTTATATAATTTAGTTTTAAGTTGATTATAAGTTAAGTGTTTGTTAATATATATTTAGGATAAATAGGTCAGTCAGTCAGTCAGTACTTGTGGAATATCCCTACACTTTCATAGAATATAATATTATCTAAAGAAAATAGTTTTGCCTTCATTAGGGTACTAATTAATTAATTATTATCTATCTATTTTAATTTTCAAATTTTGAATGACCATCTAAAAAGCGCCATAACGACGATCACTATTTTGTGACATCGATACTCAGTACTATGACAGAAACAGTGTTCGCCTACATAATATTTAAACCCAGTAGTTTCTCTCGAAAATTCTACTAGTTAAATAAAAAACCGTTTACTGTAAATCCGCTAAAAGTCGCAAATCTTTTTAAATAAAAAATGTGATGTAGATAATACATAAACAGAATGTGTGAAACATACTTCTTAATGTTCCAATCCAATCAGATGCTTATATTATAAAGTGAAAAAAAAACATAATTATTAAACTGCTAACTAAATAGTGAAAATCAATAATTCAATAAAATGTGTACACCGTGTTTTTCGATCTAAGTTAAAATGGCAAAGCTTTTTCTATCTAGATTTCAAAACCAAATAATATGTATGTATCCAGGTTCGTTAATAACGTTATCAGAAGAAAAATCACAAAACCAATAGCTAAAAAGAGCTATTTAGTTGAACTATCTGACACGGGTTTAAATCAACCAATATTTGGCCTCCACATAGATATCTCGTGTTTTCTTATGATTCCATCACAACTCCTTTCTTTTTTGGGGACATATCTCTGGTTTTTGAAATAAAAATTAAGATAATCTAACTCACTATTAATACTCAATTAAAACTGTAGAGTGTAATATAGACAAGGTAGCTCTGGGAACAAATGACAACCACATTTAATTATCAAAGATTCAAAATTGATTGTTTAATATAACTTACCAAAGTATCTAATACAGACATTATTCTTCATCTTACTCATTTTGAATAGTGTGGAGCGAGATAAACCAAAAGCTAAAGAATGTTTTATATTACTTCATTTTATTCTACGCCCAAGCTACCAGTACTTAAACTTAAAATTTGGTCAAGTGCATAACTATTTTGTTATATTTTACTTGTTTAAAGGTCATCAGTAGTCACTAAACATTATTTTCTTGTTCAAAAAAAAGTTCATAAAATAGATTAGAAGCTAGATTAATAAATTAAAATAACTAGTTTTAGTGACAAAGTCGCCAAACGGCAATACTGCTTTTTAAAAAAAAATACTGTTATTTGTCAGGTTTTTTTCGACACTGTCACATGACAGTGTCATAATAACTGCAACAAAAGAAAAAAAAATATCATTCTGGAATTCTCTTCAGTGTTGCCAACTCAGTAAATTGCCACTAAAACTGGTGTTTCGACTCCTCTTTTAGTGGTGACATATTGCTTTTAGTGGCTGGTGGATTTTTCTAGTGGTTGAGTAGAATTCAGTTACATGTGTCGAAATATATTATTTCTATTTCATGTAATTTTAAGGAGCATTATTTATACTACCTATGAAGGCAACTAAAACTGTTTTAATTATAGGAAGTCTGATTGAATAAATAAAAAAAAGGTTACTGGAAAATTTGACATTGATGAAAAAATATCCCGAATAAGTGTTGAACAAGCGCTTAATCACAACAAAGAAAATCTAATTGGCATAATGGCTCAGTTTAATAAAAGTGCAGAATTTGTAGCATGAGTCGATTATCAGTGACGACAAATTCATTTGTTGAAACGAAATGAGAGCAAAAATACAAAAAAAAATGGAATGTAATAAAGTATTGCACTTCAAAGAGGCTCGAGGAGAATCTAGATTTGAGGAATAAGCGACTTTTGCGATTACTCTCCTAATAATGCCCCATTTCAATGCCGATGTTGATAGACTATGTATGAATGTAATAAAAAACAAGCAGAGGAATACATTGAATTTAAATCTTTTAACTGCTATATTAAGAATACTCTGTGGTTGGAGGTTGGAAGAAAAATGCTGCAACGAATATAAAATTCCCATAAGCTTTATAAAACAAATTGATACCAAAGAATCGTATTAACCTGAAACCGAAGATAATGGTGCAGACCAAAATGATTCTTCTTCTGAAGAAGAATTATTTTGAATAGCTGCTGTTAATGAATAATTGTAATGGTCTTGATCTTGACTTGTTGATTTACTCTATACCGATTGTTGTTATTTTATTTCGTAATAAGAAAATAAACGATACTAATACACATTGATATTTTTCGGAGAAAAAATTTGCTTAGATGCTTAGAGAAATTTAGTGATTATGAGAATGTTGAAATGAGAAAGAACCCGGCGTTGGTACCAACAACAAAACTCACAGATACTCACATCAACGCGCACTACCACCGCATTGCATTACACGCACACTTTACAAACAAACCAAGACATACAAAGAGCCTAAAAATTAATAACCTAGGCGCAGAAAGGAAAAGCAACACAAATGGCACTAGTTAAGATATATATAGGTATAGACATAAGGCACACACTGCACATGCACTTCCTCACAACACCAGTATGTAACAGATACACTCTACATTAGTATAAGTTCAGTATTAAAAATAAAAAATAATAATATTATAAGTTATTCTTAAGGTACACTACAACATAAAAATCATTAAATTAATGTCACACAATAACAAAATAAACAATAAGCGTGTATAAACCTAAAAACTTTAATAGAAATTAAGTTGTAAAAAAGGGTACGGAAGTCGAGGCCGTAGAGTAGTTAATTAAAAAAATACCCGGCTTTGGTGAGATCCACCGATTCCGCGTATAACGCGGCACGGGCCGTGAGTAGTGTCGTCCGCAAAGTAGATTAACCCTAACCCGGGCACGAGTGGCTCCCGAAGGAGCCAGTCGTAACCAACGTTCTACAGAATCGGCCCGAGGACTGACCCTTGTGGCACGCGACTCGTCTCCTACCTATCGCGTGACCAGTCTGGCCAAAGGACATATCTATCCTGGAGGTACGCGCCCAACAGCCTCGTGAGGTACGAGGGAACTCCGTGTGACTGGAGCCCCGCCCTGATCGTCACATGGCTGGTGGCATGGGAGGCTGACAGGCGTTCGCTACGTCGAGCGATACCGCCAAGACATTATCCCTTGTTTGGGTAGCTTCGTCCGTGACTGTTTGGATTGCGTCGAAGGCATCCAGAGTGGAGCGCTCCCGCCGAAAACCGAACTGCGTCTCAACGAGTCCCGGTTCCATGGTGTTTAAAATGAGGCGTTCTGCCAAGATCTTCTCGAACACCTTGGCTATCTCATTGAGCAGCACTAGGTGCCTACAGGCAGACGGATCATCGTGAGCTCGAACCCCTTTCGGAATCAGGCATAGTCAGCCCTCCTTCCATTGCGACGGGAACTGACCTGTCCTAATGCAGGCGTCGAACAGTTCCCGTAGCTGACCGCGCAGATGTTTTATGGCCAGGAAGAGGTGCCGACCCGGAACACCGTCGAGTCCCGGTGCTGTTTTTCTGCCCTGGAGGTGGTCCAGGACGACGTCAAATTCTTCCTCGGAGACGGAGTGAGGCACCAGCTCCAGGGTAGCAGGATTAAATAGAGCCATGATCGAGTAAAGACTCTCGGGCTCGGAAAGACTTCGTCGATCACGAACCGGAGAACTTCTGGTTCGAGCGATTCCGTAACCGTGGAGGTGTAAGCCCGCATTTTATTACGGGCCACACAGTACGGGCGTCGGGATCCCGGTCCAGAGTCTTCAGCATCTCCTCCCGAGCCCGGCCTTTTGGCAGCAAAATTACAATCGAAAGGGCTTGTCTGGCCTCTCTCGTTAGAGAGTACTAGTGTTCTATGCATTTGTGATACATAGGTTAAAAATCATAGATTTGTTTATCAAAATAAATAAATTTACGAGTTATTAAAAATTACTGTACATTTTCTTAAATTATGACCTTTCATAATAGCTAACTTTTATATTTTATTTCTACTAGTGTCAAATACCTTATTAAGCCAAACAGCGCCAATACACTTACTTATACACTTGCCTTGTGCCTGCTCCTTCACAAAATCATTCCATCTCGCTTCTTTTGAAATAGCTATTATATCATTTTTTTCTTTTAAAAATAACTTGATTAACTTGTGAAATAAGTCGTTTTTGGGATTTCAATTTTTAAAGTGAGTATTTTTAAGAACCAGTCATTGTACACAACTTATTTAAAGACAATAATACCCACAGAGTACTTTAAATACCATTACATCATTCCTTAGAATACATCAAGATTACTTCTCATACACACAGTAAATTGAGGTAAATACAACTAAAATATGGTTTAATTAATGAGTAATAATCTTCTTTTCTACAGAATTGGTAGCAAGAAGTCATTGTATTAGCATTTAACGTAATCATTGTGGTGAAAATGCCAGGGTAAGCCACATCTGGTAAAGTAGGAGTGATTGAACTATTTTTGGTCACTTATTCATAACACCTCCACAACATCTGCCTACTAAAATTATTATCATGAATAACAGATTAATCACTCATAAAAATCCGAAATCTAATTAAAAGTACTAATGGAATAGTCTAATAGGTACTGAAATGTATGACATTATTAATCATAGACCTATTTATTTCTTATTATTACTTACCATGCACAAATAATATAATAAGTTTTGAGTAAGTAATGTTTTCCTGTTACTCACCAATATATCATTATTCATTAGTCTACAATTCACAATTAAAGCATTTGATTGCTACTAAAAACATAAATTTTTGTCATAAAATTAATAAGAACTCCTATATGTCATCCAATTTAATATCTCATTAATCCTTTTATTTTCTTGTGTTTATTTAAAGTATTTTATTAAACTTTCAGAATAGCAACAATGTCTTTGGATAATATGTTCTGTACCCGTTGTGGTGATGGATTTGAACCTACCGAAAAGATAGTTAACTCCAATGGAGAGTTGTGGCATACTAATTGTTTTGTGTAAGTATTTATGTATGTTGTATTGATTGGTGCTAACATAAATAAATATGGAGGGTGCGGTATAGTTATAGGGCACATTTATTTATTATTTGAGATATACAATAAATTTGGGTAGTTATAAAAAAAAAGTTTGTATCTGTTCATAATAAAGAAATGTGCCCTATAACTATACCCCACCCAATATGGAAAGCCTTATAAGCCTCACAGATTAGTAAAGTAACAGCTTAAAAAGGTTTTCAATGGGTATTGATTTTTCCCTTAAAAGGAAGAAAATCTTAAAATAGATGATGTCACTATCTGGGTGTGGTACTTTAAGACTTATGAATAATAAAAATATGAACTATTATTACAAAACTGAAAATGTTCAAATTGTACACAATACATATAATACAATAATAATAAAACTAATTTAATAACTAATGGTCTTCAAAGACATACATAAAACTAAAATTTTAAATTGAGTATTTTATTTTATATTTTTGAACTGAGTCTATTAAGCCTGAAGTGTCCATATTTTTCAGATAGTTATGGTAACTTAGTAGCTTATGCTTCTGTATTATATTTTTCCAGTGTCATCAGTTTGAATCCTGGCCTGAAGCTTATACAGCTTAGGCCAGGGCCATCTTTACCTGGGGTTGCAAGTAAAGGGGTATGTGGATACAGGGACCTAGGGAGCCTTGGTTTAGGCTTAGTATTTCCCAATTTATGTGCATATTTTTGCAATTAGTACATGTTGATGTGTGTGTTATCCTAAAATGGGTATACCCAAGTTCAACAGTGAGATATTTATTGTAATATTAGAGGGTGCAGCATAGATATATGGGAGGTGAATTTTAAGTAGTAGTTGGAGGTAGAGGGTGGAGAAATACTTTGCTTAGTGATTTAATTTCAGTACAAATTAATGTTATCAGGTGCGCTCAATGTTTCCGTGTTTTCCCTGATGGCATTTTCTTCGAGTTTGAAGGTCGAAAATATTGTGAACATGATTTCCAAGTGCTGTTTGCACCATGCTGCGGTAAATGTGGTTAGTATTTTAACTTTCTTAGTATAAAATATGTTATTATTCATTTCTGACATTTCATTTACTTTAATTCGTTTTAAATCTATATTTTATTGTAAGTGTAAATGCTGGCATAATGCATTCTAATATTATCATATAAATATTAAAGTGGCTTTGTTTTGATATGTGTTTCTTCTTTATGATCTTCAGAATTAAGTATCTTGAATTTTGGTGCATATGTACTTTCAATAATGTTGACCATGGATGCTTTATATAATATCAGGAGATGAAATAGTTTAACTGGGCAATAGATCTGAAGGAAAAAACCTAAGCAGGCAAATCTACCTTAAAAGCCAAAAGTCCATTATAAATTCAACATACATTTTTGTGTTTTACTAAAATGACAGCTGTTACAGTTTAACACAACTAATAATTCCTCTCGCAATACCTGCGCATTAGACCAATTTTAGTAGCACTGGAACTGTTTGACAGTGCGAACCGAGCTAACAATCTATAGCAAGCAACACTGCCATTTTTGCTTACAAATAAAATTCAATAGAGATTATTTACATGTAGCACTTTTCTGTGCAAACAAAAACTCCCTAACTTCCTATTGGAATTAAAACTATACTTTTAACACATTTTTGTATTGCGATTAATTAGTGAATTTATTAACATTATTCCTATGGTATCACTTTAAGAATGAATAATTCAGGTCCTGGCTGTGGCAGTGACAGCTCCACTTATTCCCAAAAGTCTAAATAATTAAACATGCATATTTGGAATTCCTTCTCTAACCCATAATGTATAAAGTATTTATTTGCATGGATATTGTTGCATGACCCTTATGAGAAGCTCATATGAGTTAGGTAAGTGTTATGGCTGGTTTCTATATTCAAATTAATTTATTTAAATTATGATATAAACTGATTTGAATGAATAAAAGGATTTTCTTTCTTTCTAAACGACATACAAGTAATGTCAAAATTCAACTGATGGTAGGGCAAGTGAATAAATAGCATGATATAGGAACCAGCCACTATTTACTTGAACTTCATTTGTGCTCAAAATTTTACATATGACTTTAGTTATAACTGCCTTTATGCCTTTGCTCAACAGGTGAGTTTGTGATTGGTCGTGTCATTAAGGCCATGAATGCGAACTGGCATCCATCATGTTTTCGCTGTGAAGAGTGCAGTGTGGAGTTAGCTGACGCTGGCTTCATCAAGCATGGTGGGCGCGCGCTGTGCCATGCCTGTAACGCCCGCATCAAGGCTGATGGACTGCAGAACTACATGTGTCATAAGTGCCAGTAAGATGTCAATTTCTAAAATTGTCTTATTTTTTTCGTCTTGTTTATCATGATGGCTATTATGATGCTATATTGTATAAAAATGTGTTTTGGAATATTAACATGTCATGTCTAATAATGTTATGAAAGTCTGTATCTATTAATACACACTTTCGTAACATTTTTAGGCAGAAGTAGATTGGTTGAGCTTTAAATATTCTTAATATTTTTTTAATACTTTTCCATACATTTTATATACTCATTATTATTTACACAGAGGATTCATGTACAGTAGTAAAGTTGATTGTAGTTTTTGAGTGATGGACAATGGTATTGCTTAATGCAACTCTTAAGGCCACATTTTACTAAATAATTAAGAATGTCCACAAAAACCTTGCTAAAAAAAATATCAAAGCTTCAAAACTATTATTTATTTTTAATTTGTATTATACATTATTGGACAATATAATTGCACAGTCAACATAATACTTCACCAAAAACTCAATTTTCACTTGGTACTAATGTGTTGCCAGTTCACTCCCTCTTTGCCATTGTGTAAACGTAATGGCAACACATTATAAATGAGTGAAAAAGATAAGTGGTGATTTGATATTCTACAAATCTATATATACCTATGTCAGTAACACTTTTGGGTTTCTACATCCGAGTTATATAAAATGAATATAATGTCATCCCGAAAATATTCTACTGTTAGGCATGGACCTCCCCATTTCAGTAAAAATGATAAAATGCATTTTCAAGACAGATCATCTAATTTTGGTACATTGGTAATATCAATGTGCAGATTTCCTCACAATTTAATCATTTACTTTTAGCATTTCATCTGTGCAATTTACAAACCTAGTAACTGATATTATTTTTTAAATTAATGTTTGTGCATTTATTGTATTATTAGGCATTTTCTGATGTATTGTGCTTGGTAAAAATTGATATCACTATTAATAAGCTTCATAAATAATTATGAAATGGTATATATCATTGAAGTTCTTAACATTTTTTGTGCTGTGATGTAATAATAGTAGCTTAAAATTAACATTAAGTATCTAAATTATATCTACACCACATTGAGGGACAACCTAAATGATATACACTACTATTACTTAAATGACATATATGATGCTGGTTTGAAAATTGGCGAAACTCTTGTTTAGAATGTAGTATTGCCTTTCGTTGTATGTTACTGTATACTTATAAATTATTTAAAAAAGTCCTAGTCCATTGCTATATTTATCTATTTCATTCTGTGATGCAACAATGTGTGATGCCTTTCATTGCATATTCGGCATGTTGTATTTTTCTTATAAATTTGTTATTACCATTAGCAGCAATAGCGTTAGCCGAAATGAATTTTGAGAAGCTATTAGAAATTTTAAACATTTCGTGAGTTTTCGCTTATGATATAAATATTTAAAAAGATGCGGCGTGTCACGCATGGGCTCGCCATTACAATTGACATAATACCATAATAAAATCAGGCAAAACTACGATTGAGATAGTGTCCGCCAGCGTTGATGGTATAGTAATAGCGAAATTGAGCCCCTGGTAATCTGCATACCTGTTGTATGGTCTTTGGCAATATTCGAACCTAAATCTGGAACATTACAAGGTTAAGGAAGTGTCCTTCCCTTGCAGTGGTGTGATTGACGGCGAGCCGCTTCGTTACCGCGGCGAGGTGTACCACGGGTACCACTTCACGTGCGCCACCTGCGGCGTGGAACTCGACCACACCGCTCGGGAGGTGAAGAACCGGCCCGGATACGCCGCCAACGATGTGGTCAGTACTTTACTAATACCCAGCTCATACATCTTAGTATACATTCAGTTGTCTTACTACTGGTTAAATTTTGACATATAACCTCCATACAATGTCCTGGCAACTTTCTACCAATGATAAGGTAAAACGACTGGTAGCAAGATACAGAAGCCCAGCATTAGTCACAGAAATTATGCCATTTAGTATTTACACATTTGTCAGTAAGATGTTAATTAAGATATTGCAGGAGAAAGTTAAGTATTACTTATATGAGGACAATATCTGTTTTTATAGGAGGAAAAAAATACATGATTTCATAATTCATACATGTTGTCATTCAGTTTATGGAGAGACCACATTTGTTTGTACTTAATTTGAGGGCCCAAGGAGGTCGTTTTCGTAGCTTCGTATAATGAACATGTGTAATACTTGCGACAACTCAGAAGGGTTTATGTTAATAAAAGAACTGGTCACAATACTTATAATCAGAGAACCTTACGGTGTAAGCACGTTTCATCTACTCACTCTACACATTCGAAAAACATTTTTAGAACTCCTCGCCATCCCTCCAACAATTTTACAGTATAAGAAAAGCAAATTGGCACATCCGACAGCAGATTAAAGTCATTGATAAACTATTTTAATTAAAAGGGTTATGAATGACAAGAATTTAATACATTATTGATTGGAAATTTTAGATATTTTGTATCAGATATTATATTTAAAGTTTTACATGAAATATAATAAATCAAACACAGTAAAAAAATCTATACCGTCTATATACAATTGAGAGATTTTGAATTATAATCTACACAATTACCACATATTAGGGATAAATATTATGGTAAATTACAGACAATTACTTTATACAAAACAGGAGCTAATCACAGAATAAATAAAAATATAACAGTATTATTCAATTAAGGAAATGACCGATTGTATCTTAAAAATAAGAGGGTACATAAAATTAATTATTAACCTTAAAAACAAACATGACAACAACTATGCAATTAGTTAAATGTAACACATGACAAGTATCAAAATAAAATGGAACTTTATGTTATGTCCTACAACTACTACTACTAACTACTAGTATATCTCATCAATTCTCCAAAGGCGGCCACTTTATTTAGGCCCTCTAATCCTCATTATGCTGCATCAACATGTTTCAATTATAAATTAATTTGATTGATTGCAGCAACATATGGATATGGCTTTATATTTGATACAAGCATTAAAACAGGTGATCTAGAACTATCAAGCAAAAGAAACAGACATAAACAAACTCTTTCCTTACCCTTGTTACCTATTTTTTTTAAGATTTTCTATTGTTTTTTTTACAAATCACACATTTTGAATCTATAGATTGCCCCTACATCTTTATTGGTTCACAGAAGACATATTTCTTCTAAATTTCATTTTTATATATTCCTCATAATCTCCTAGTATAATTGCTTTAAAATTAATTAAAACACAAGCAGTGGAAAGTTTTTCTTGCAAAATTTATATTCCAAATTGTTATTGGCCCCCCAAAATTTCTATTAAATTGTAATATTCCTTTCAGAATAATTTGTTTTGCTTGCGGTGTCATGACAAAATGGGTATCCCCATTTGTGGTGCTTGCCGTCGCCCCATTGAAGAGAGAATTGTCACTGCGCTCGGAAAGCATTGGCATGTTGAGGTACTTGTTGCATTATTTTTTATTAAAATTGTTGTGACCTTTTTATATGAATATAAATTTTTCGAAACTGTTTGCATATATAAATAAGTTATTTTCGAGACATAAACATACGTCGATTTGTCTCTCATTAAATTAACAAATAAGACAAGGATTTTAGGGCGGGCCAAAGAAATGTAATCAGTTGAGATATGGTTTAAAAAAGTCGTTATATTTTCTTTTTCAAAATAGAAATCATCAGCACTAAATTCTATCTAGAAGACGTGAAATCTAATAAATAAGCTCACAAATACAATAAAATTTATTGTATTTGTGGCCTTATTTTATCGTCGATTAGGTATCATAATTAGAATGTGAATTAATTATAAAAAATTATTATCTGAAAACACTTGTACCACATGATTAATTCATTCAAAATAACTAAACCCACTATAATTATAAAAAAATTTCAACATAATAAAAATAAATCTTTTCACTATATGGGCCCAAGAATGTTTGAAAGTGAATCAGTCTCCTTTGTCACCAATTGTTTTACATGTAATTGCAGCACTTTGTGTGTGCCAAGTGCGAGAAGCCATTCCACGGGCACCGACACTATGAGAAGAAAGGCCTGGCCTACTGTGAACAACACTATCATCAACTATTCGGCAACCTCTGCTATGTGTGCAACCAAGTTATCGCCGGTGACGGTAAGTGTTTCGATCTAAAAACCTGTGATTATGACATTGTAAGAATATCAATCTATTATCGCCGACGCCAAACGCCTTTCGTCATTAGCTTTCTTCCGCTCAGCCTGAAATTTTAGATAGAAGAAAAACTAAACAAAGACTTCTTTAAAAATATTACATTCCTAATTCCTAGTAGTCCCCAGTAGGTTAAGGAACATTTTAAATTCCTTCGCCTATCCACTGCCCACAATTTGCGCCATGATACGTACCGAAAACTTATGACGCCTGCACACTCTTCAGCCTATTATGATAATTCTTTTACAGTGCAGGCTGACAAACTGGAATATTCTGCCTCTTACTGCCAGAGAGGCCAGACCCTTACCAACATTTAGAAATTGTCTCAGAAAACAATATTTCTCCACAGATAGCTATGTTTGATTAACAGAATATA
The DNA here is from genome assembly GCA_039645545.1 of Dendrolimus houi. Lineage (NCBI taxonomy): Eukaryota > Metazoa > Arthropoda > Insecta > Lepidoptera > Lasiocampidae > Dendrolimus > Dendrolimus houi. The sequence goes on along the minus strand of CM077125.1, from coordinate 13,814,324 downwards.
ATCATGCTATTACATTTATTATAATAACTTATGTATTATTGTATATATATGACTATGTATATATGTATATATTTGTATATTTATTTCTTAAATTACTTTGAGTATTTATGTATCTATTGCCTTTTTCCCGCACCACCTATATCACCTCATTCAAAGCTCTTTTATTTAGGTTGCCTGGAAGAGATCGCTTTGAGCGATAAGGCCGCTATGGTCTGTTTTTGTAATTGTATATGTTGGTGTGCAATAAAGTGTTATCTCTCTCTCTCTCTCTCTCTCTCTCTCTCTCTCTCTCTCTACAATAATATAATCTATATAACAGAAAAATAATTGCTACATACAATGGAAAATGTACTCAACTTTAAAAAAAAACAAGCAGAATTCTAAAAAAAAGACCTTTAAGAGTAAGCCCTCAGGAACGGAGAAAGAATACAATTTTCTGTGTTTGGGCAGCCTATTGTAAACAAAAAGGAGGCAACAAAAACCACAGCCAGGTGGTAGGGTATTTGCCCGTTTGGATGGCTACCACCCCTGGTTTAGAGTTATGCTATCATACCGCAACAACCTTGAGTTGTGTTTCGGCATTAGTAACCAGGTTCCAGCCTCCCTTTAGAGAGCGGCAGCGCATTGGTAGCACCTTTGGCATTGCAAATGTCCACAGGCGATGGTAACCGTTTTCCATCAGGTGGTCCGACTGCCTGTCTGCTTAACTCATGCAAAAAAAAGGACTATTCAAAATAACTATTGTACTATCCAGTAAATTTCAGCAGTAAAGATAGAAATTCCAGTTTTATTCTTAAGTTTGTTTTGTATCAATTATTATTAACGAAATAAAGAATGACATAAAATTCTGCATTGTAAAATAATTTAATTGACCATTAACTTCTGAGAGTATAGCCACAGAATTTATAAGTTAAATGATATGACCAATAATTTAACTTTTTATTAAGTATGTCCTCTAAGTTAAGTTTCTGGAAGAGTTCGCGTCGATTGTTTTGCCAACTAAAAGAAGTACAACTATGCATTTTAGTAATTGTTTATCTTGAGAAGCAAAAAAATTACTGACGATCAATTTTATACATATAATAAAATTATGTATATGATTAATCTGCGTTGACATAAATAGAGTATGCTCGGACCCAATGCATTCGTACGTAAAACTTCATACGATAATAAAACTACGTTTTAACGGTTTTAAGCGCGGTAATTTACTAACTTCATACGAGTCCTAGAAGGATAGCAATTTATACTCATCCAAATTTATTCATACTCAATTTTATAGATGTCAGACGCAATTTTGTTTTTATAGTGATCCTAGTAGACAAATATAATTTCAGCACACTGCGAGTTACTTGATTAGATCAGAAGCCTTGTATGAGTATGCTCGGATTGCCAGCTGCCGCAATATAATGTAAAATCGAAATACACTTGGTCCGAGTGTACCGTTCGTGTCAACTCGGCTTTATAACGATACTACCTTTAATCAGTGGCTTCGCTCGCGGTATTGTAAATTTTATAGACAGAAATGAGAAATGTGATAAATAAAACAAAATTATCCCACGCGAATCGTACATTTTATAGGGATAAAATTTAGCCTATGTGCTATTCCAGACTATAACCCGTCTATGTGCGAAATCTCATCCATAACCGTTCTGGCGTGATTGAGCAACTAACAGCCATCCAAACTTTCGCATTTAGAATAGTAAGATAAAATTTGTTGGCAGTGTTCACGGCTCTGAATAAGGCTTGGTGCGTGCATCACTTCGCGTGCTCGGTGTGCGACGCGCCGCTGAGCACGCGTAGCAAGTTCTACGAATACGACGAGCGACCGGCGTGCAGGCGCTGCTACGAGAAGTTCCCCACCGAGCTGCGCAGGCGGTTGCGTCGCGCGCACCACTACACGCTGCGCCGTTAATAGCCCACCCCACCATATGTTTACCAATTTAATTAGATAACACTAGCTACCGTTTTAATAAAAAGATACTGACGACAAATAATACTTATTTACAACAAAATAATTTTATATTTTAAACATTAATTTGCGTTTATGTGAAACCTACATGAAAACGGATCGTATATCTATGAATTAAGCAAAATAATTTGATGTGTTTCTAATTAACAACGACTCATGAACAGGTCACTATTTGCAGCACTTTTGAAAATAAGGAAAAGTGAAAAACCAGTAATATTAAGCTAATTATTTTACAAAACCTCACTGAATTAGTTTTCATACATTTGTACAGAAAAAAATACTTTGCCATCATAATATTGTTGCCATTACGCATGATAAAAAATTATAATGTTGTGTGCCTTAAAATGTACTAAATGATTTATTGATGAATATAAAATTAAATATAAACTAATTTTATAGAATAATAATTATGCTTGATTAAAAGTGAAGTTATGTCATCATTATATTAATACTAAGTTAAAATTATAATCTCTTTTATTAGTTTTAAGTAAGGTTAATGACTAAATCTTTAACTATAATGTCTAGAATATATAAGATTTAGATCAAATGAAATATTACTTTCTATTTAATCATTAATTATACAAGATTTCTTTCTCCCGGAGTAGAAAAGCCGTGTTTAATACTGGTGCTAAATATTGTACTTTGCTTATGAATAAAATATTAATTTTTCACATAGTAAATGGTTTTATTTAGCAACTGCATGTTCAACCATACAGTTGGATGTAGCATTTAAGCCTGGGCAAAGATCTCGGGGTTTCAATTTCGTCCACAACTCTAACCAAAGAGATAAAACCCAACTCCATCGTCAAAATTCTTTAATTTTTAATATTTTTATTTATTTTATGCCGTTTTAGTAGTATTGTGTAAGGTAAGTATAGTGACATTTATGGCATATATTTGTATTAATGCAGCACGATTAATGATTTTCGTTTCAAGTACTAAAAAACCATGTCGATTTTTCACAAACTTATTAAAATTTGAACAAAAATGAATTCTGATAACCTTCTATATATAAATATATAGTTGAAATCCACGTATATAGTGACTCATCACGATATCTCAGGAATTATATAACACCTATAGACTTAAAATTTGGCATGACCTTCCTTTCGCCAAGTAGAGGTCAGCTAAGAACGGATTTTACGAAATTCCGTTACGGTAAGCGAAGAGGGCGGGTATCAGCTAGTAGATAATAAATAAAACACAAATCAATGGCAGGGAATGTATTTGGTTTTATTAGCATAATTGTCAGGGCACACCTCGAAAGATAAATTTATAATACTGCTATCATAATATATTTTATTGTATTTTGAAATTTTCATACAACACACTATCAAAATTGAGAACGAATACTCGACTTTAGAATACACTCTGCTTAAGACATATTTGTAACACTTATTTACATTAAAATTGCAAATAAATTAAAACGTTCATTTATATAATTCCAACAATATTTAAAACTAGATACTACTATACATATACACAGTTATGGTATTAATACGAGCCGTATTCTAAAACAATAGTCGTGCATAAATCGACACTTAGATGCTAATTCATCAAAAAAAATTTTTTTTTAATGTATAAGTTGTCGCACAGTCGTGTAAAATTACAATTTTACCGGTTCTTCAATATATCTAAGATTTGGCTATTGTTCTAGAATACAGATTTTAACACTGTATGCTCCAAATTCTTCATAAACTCAATATTTACATGGTTGAGCTGAGAATAATGACTAAGACAATTAACAAAGCTTTGTGAACTAAGTCGTTTACCTGCAAACGTGGCAAAATATTAATGCACAATATTCTTACATAAAAATATTGAGTTTAAAATATAGGAAGCAATTTTCGGTGGATGGTTACCGATATTGTAACTTCATTGTAAACGAAAATGATATAAACTGATTCATCTTTATATTATACCTCTACCAAATAATTGATTCATGGTAACTTGAATTAATCTGAGGACCAATGATTTCCATAAGTGATTTATTTATCTATTTAGTCGAACACAAGTCTATGGACTCATTTTAAAATCACGCAGTGGTAGATTAAAATCAATTTATGTTATATTGATGTTCTTGGAGTCTATCTAATTATCCTTTTTGGTGCGCATGGTAGTCATGCGGTAGATGATGGAATCCCTGCCAGGGTCCATATCCATGAGAGCGTACACGATGGCAATCAAAGTGAAAGTGAACACAACGCCAAACCAAAGGATGATGTTAAAAATGGCCGCGTAGTCAGCGGAGTAGCCGTCCTCCTGGAATATATTTGTCATTAGTTTTACTTAGTAGTAGTGCTGGCGACTTCGTTCGTGTGGACTTCACTCAAGTATTATATTGTTTTTTCAGTTTTAAAAAGTTGTTTATATGCATACAGTATTACATATTTGATAATCGCGCCTTTGTCAAGATACCAATAGAGTTAATTAAAGCTCTGTGGTCAACGTCCACTTCGACCCACCTCTTGGTCAACATGGTCGTTGTGAGCGCTGCGTGATCGAAAATTATGACGTCATTAGTGAAGGTTTCGCGGCGACTATAACGGCCGTGGTTCTATGTGGAACGGCTGAAGCAGCATTTTGAGAGTTATGCGCTACAAGAGGAACGATACCCAATATAGCTCTACAGCCACTATTCAAAGAGAATCAGCTGCTCATTGTAATCTGCTACGATCAAACCTAGATACTTTATCTGTTGGCATCATATTTAAAGCTGAAATTGCTACCCATCTTTTGGTTTATTTAAATATATAATAAATAATTATATCATTTATTTGATACTATATAAAGAATGATTCAAAAATTATCGCGATTTATTTTAAGACCAAACACAAAATTGCGTTTTTTTCTAGATTTTGATTTGGTTAGTAATTTAATTTTACTATGACGAGGACGATATTATCTATATTATAATAAATCTGTAAATGGTTCGAATTTATATATTGCGTTAAAAATATGAAAAAAAAACAAGGGGATAATTCAGACCAGGAGATTCTGAAAATGTAATTTTTGTCTCTCTGTATACTAGAGCATCATGTGAAAACTACTGGATGGGTTGAAATGAAACTCCATAGAGCTAGCTATATCCCGGGCCGTAACTTAAGATACTTATTATCCCGATAAACAACGTCTTTTCCGTGGGATTGACGAAAATAGTGAAAAAGACGGCGCTGCGGTCGCACCTTTTCTAAAAACTATAATAAAACTCGGCACAGAGGTGGCTTATATCTCGAGTAAGCACTAAGGATACTATTTATATCGATTAATGATGTCGTTTCCATGGAATAAACGGATTACCAAAATAGATGGCGCTGCAGTCGCGTTTTTCAATTCACTAACAAATACCTATTTTGTCATAAACATGTCGTTCATTGTATTCAAATCAGGGTGGCTTCGACTCACTTCTATGTTTTGCTAGGCAGTTGTCTAGACTATATGGACTTAGTTTCTTTGTTATTATTAAATGCAATTATATTATATTTAAAAACCAAATTAAGTTTTTTATGTAAGTAAAATAAAGCTAACTGCCTAGGGTTTGCCAGCCGCAGCGGAAACTCTAGTTGGACCTAAAATTGATTTCTGCAAAGGCTATTAATATAGACTTATTTATAGTTACAGCGAACTTCTATTTTTAAATTTTAAGTTATGTACAGCATAAAATCATTCTATAATACATATTATATAATTTACAAATTACCATATTCAAAATTATCAAAACTTTCTACAGCCGAATTATAAACAGTACAAACTTTAATATGCAACAAACTCAAGTCTAATTCTATCTATAATAGAATAGGGTAGTTGACATATAAGTCAATTGAGACACTTTTTATCATCTTACAAAACACCGTATCCCCAGATTTTGTACGAGAATAGCAATTAATGACATCATAAATTAAACAAGAAATATCTTACTAATTATTGTTTATCAAAGCAATATTAAAATTATTCCAATTATTCCACAACTATATGACTTTTAACACACGCACACACACATTAAAATTATTTTTATCGTGATACTTTTAATAAAGAAGACAGCATGGTGTTTTAGCGCCTGCTTTTTTTATATTAAATTAATTTTAGAATTTATTCTAACATGTGTCATCTACCCATTTCTCAAATTTAATAAATATTTTATGTTAACCTTGGTCAATGCAGTATCGTTATCAGATTTGTTATTGTTGCCACCACCCTAAAAAATCTTGTAATATAAACAAAGATTTTCATGAACTAATTTTCTAAAGGTTGATATCCTTGTCCCACTAAAACTAGGTCATGATTGATTTATTAGTAATGAGAATCAATTTCGAGTTATATCTCATAAATGCTTTCTTAAAGTATGTTTAATTACAATTCTACAATGTTTATAATAGGTAGACTAATATAGAGGTAGACGTAATAAAATTAATATCAGTGTTATTAATGCGATTTTGAATAACACTTTTTGATAACTGTTTTTAAGGAGCCTATAAACCTCATAATAACTATTCTGAATAAAGGGGAATATTGTCTACGTTTTTCCTAGTATAGCAATATCAGCTCATAAAGGTCACACTGTTAGATGTACGTCTCATTCTAGTAATGAATCCTTTATTAAAGGAATAAACAGTATCCATCACTTGTTTATGTTGGATAAGCAGGTTTTACATACCTACCTGTAAATTTTATGTGTAAAATGTAAATTCAGTTTCCTTAGTTTTTTTTCATCATCAGCATGTAATAAGTGTGATCGTGATTATATAGTTTTCTGTGCACTTAATGCTTGCTAGTACTTAAAGGAGCAGATTTATTTAAAGGGAATAAAGTATTTATAGATTGCGATATTTTTTGGAGATAGTCATATTTACCCGGGGGTGCAAGGGGTGCGTGGTACCCGGGCCCAGACCTAGAGGCGCAAGGTCATCCTTATACCCGCACATACGTATTTGCGTAATCTGATAATTTTGAAAATTACTTAACATTATCTCATCTCTATTATTGAAAACATGATTAATCGAGAATATATTGAAATTTATTGACTATATTGTTTTACTAACACTATTATCTATACATATAATAAAACTGTAGAGTTCGAAAAAAATTCTAAAAACCGAGTGAGTGGGATGTAAAAAGTGAAGTAGAACTAATTTACATTTATTTCAATTTTTTTATTTCTGTTTGTTTATCTGTCTGTTTGTACCGGCTAATCTCCGAAACGACTGAACCGATTTAAATGAAATTTTGTATGGTGGTAGCTTATATCCCTGGTCAACATATAGGATACTTTTGATCCCGAAAATTAAAGAGTTCCCGTGGGATAGTTAAATAACCAATTTGTCAAACCTGCTAAGCCGTCTTGGACATGCATGGCGGGTATACTGTCCGTTCCCCTATAGTGGGAGGCCCGAGCCCAGCAGTGGGACATTTATGGGCTGCTATTGTTATATATTGTTTTACTAATTTATATTTTTGTTATTGGACATGGATGGGGAAGGGGTTGAGTCGCAAGGCTGATTTTCGCATCCCGGCGCCCAATATGCTTAATAGGGCCCTGGTTGGAGATGAATAGACAAATAATTATGAAAGTTGGACAACTTACATCAATCAAGGAAGCTTTGTTGGCGACTGAACGCACTCTGCGCGTGTGCGCCACGTCCGTAGCAACGGCTGTCACTACCACTGACCCCTCGTAAGCCTTTACGAAAGCATCGCTTAAATCTCCCAATGCTTTACCTAAACATTTTTAACAATTACACAGGTCAACAACAAAAAAATGTTTAATTGTTGTAAATTTTCAATCATTAGTTTCATTAATTGTTGGCATAATGCTATAAAGAGCCCTTGAAACTAGTAGTTTGCCTACAAGCAGACATAAAAAAAAATTCGAAACCATATTAATATCAAAGGCAACATAACCACTGTTGATCAGTGTTATTAAAAATTGAAATATTTTAACAGATTTGATGTGTTGGGCTAGGCATTTGGCGACTGTTATAAAAAAATTTAAGTATGTTTTAACAGATTTTATGGTTTTTTCATTTGTAGTATTCAATCTTTACAGCTATGTCCAGAAAGAGACTCAGAAATAAAGACTAAGCTTAGTTTTAATTTACCGTGAACCGTGTTTCCATCAATTCAATAGTTGTAAGATGGTAACAGTTTTCAAACATGAATTGCTTGTGTGGAAAATCTTATCTAAAGAAATTTAAGCTTTCAACTTGATATGCCAGAACTCAATTGTTTGGCTTCAGTCAAAGCTCTATAGTTTAAATAACACTGGCCCACAAAAAAAAGTAGTCTGTACTTTTGATCACACCCATCTATTATGTATTTTGATTCACTGAATCCGAATCTGGGGTCAGTTTGGTCCATACACCTTCAGAATTTTGATGGTGTATGGACCAAAAGACAGAATTTACGGCCTCTTTGGTTGAGCAGGCTGAGCCTTAGCCGGCTGGCTACCTCACTGCAATGCAGAGGCTTATTCCTCCGGGTTTATTCCTGGTATGGTAAATTTCAGAAACAAATTTTGTCTTTGTGTCTGGGATCGGCCCCGAATAGTCCGTTGTATATTACCCATAACACAAGTGTACCTTGCCTAATTTGGAGATATACAATATGTGTGTTTGTCTGCCGATTATTATTACCTGGGGTCAGTACAGACCTTTTTATTGTGGACCAGTGTAATTAGTCGAGCAGTGAATGAATGAATCTTTATTTTTTTAAACATAGTGGAACTGTGGACTTGTCACCCGTAAGATACTAATAGTACAACAGTAATTGTTACAATTGGTAGTTTATTTATGATTATTTTTAATAGCACAATATAGTGCGATGTAGTGAAATAAATTTAAAATCCTGTTTATTATCATACTAACCCAAAAGTTTTTTGGCCTCCTTAGTTTGAAGGGAGTTGGGACCGTGGTAGTCAGACAATGCATGGAGGGAGCTGAATCTGAAGTTGTAGAAATCAACAATGTTGTCTGCGCTTATCGCACCAGAGTTAACCTAGATAATAAAAGATAATGTGGAAAACCATAGTTATTTATAATTTGAAGATTTTTGTACAATCTGGTCTTTCAATCATTTGACTTACCTTCTTAATGATAGCCTTTAAAGTCTCTAGTTCATTTAAGAATTGATAATCTTCTTCCACAGAATACTTTAAGTGCTGCAAAGTCTGCTTTGTAACTTTTGGAGGTACTATTGGCCCAAATACATTTGAAGAGGCAACAAGCTAAAATAATATTTTGTATTTATTAATACTAGACAGGTTTTCTTCTAATACGTGTTTTAAAGACCAAAGTATATTTCAATAAATTACTTTTATGCACTTCAGTACCATATATTAATGGAAAATACAAATAAACCAAACAATTAACAATCAGTAAAAATATCAATAAAACAACTGTTTTTTAATTCTGTAAGTAGCAATTCCATAGAACCTTAAAAAAACTTTCAAAAGAACCTACAAGCTAAGTATATATAATACTATAGTTTACACCGCAGATGCGCAGCGTGTCAACCTCTGGTCCGTGCTTCTTGTTTAAAGAGCAGGCGTACAGGTTACATTGTAGTAAATTTTTATGTTAGTGCTATTGGCAGAATTCACTTAATTTTATATCACGAACTATCCGATCTCCGATGATTAACAGAATGACATATCGACTACTATCGCATTTTTTATAGACAATGATTTTTTATATCTCTAAACTTGAGAAATGATTGGTCTCATCCAAACTTTCATCCTCTATTTCAAACCGTCCAAGTTTTATTTATCTATCCTCCGTGTATGAAAACTACTAAAATGACAAAAAGGACAAAAAGAGCTAAAAGGACAAAAAGATCAAAAAGAGCAAAAAGGACAAAATTGCAGAAATGACCAAAATAACCAAAATGGTGTAAATGGCAAATCAAAAAAACCTATCCCACTTTCCGGGATAACCTATACATAAATCTATACCATTATCCGGGATGATAAATATCCCTTGTCCACCCTCTGTATTAAAACTATATATATACCGAATCTCAGCCAAATCGGTCCAATAGTTTTTCCATAAAAGCATAACAAATATATTTTTATCCCAAAAACTATGCCATTTTTCGGGATAAAAAGTATCCTATGTTCATCCTCGGCATCGAAAATATATATATATTCCAAGTTTCAGCTAAATTGGTCCAGTAGTTTTTCCATGAAAATGGAACAGACGGACGGACAGACAGACAGACAGAGTTACTTTCGCATTTATAATATTAATAGGGATATAATGCACAATAGATTGTAGCTAGATATGTTGCTAAAAGTTGTTCTTTTCTCCATATAGCTGATTTAAAACATTATTTGAAATATTCTTTATAATGATAACAAATTAATGACTAGAACATTTTAATGTATAACAAGTATTATGTGTGTAAGCAAGTACTCGCAACTTATTGTTCGACAAAGAAACATGCAAAAAAAGCTAATGGAACCATAAATATACATACTTGCCAGCATGTCTATCAACTGTTTAAGAGTTAAATATTATACCTCATCAGAATCAGACAAATTGATGTTAACCAATTTACTGCCTCCATTTGTGAAACGCTGACCTATCCTGTGCTTCACTGCTTCATATGTATCTGGTTCATACTCATCAACAATTAGCGGGAAGTTCTTAGACTTCAATCCAGCCTGAAATTTTCAATTATAGTTAAGAAGATTACTAAATTCCAATATACATTTTAAGCAAGGTAAATTTACATTAATATATATTTCAATAAAACTTCAACAATTTATTATCATAAATAAACACTTTTACTTATAAACTGTAATAAATTTATATACAGTGTGAGTCTTTATAATGTGCACATATCGAAATGAGGGAATCTATGCTTAATAATTTTATGGACAGAAAAATATTTTAAAAAATCTAAATATTTATTTACTTTCTATAGAATTTTTAAAATTTTGTTAGCTACTGTGCTCTCAGTGTAAACCAAACTGTGTAACTTTTAAACCAAATGATCTATCATGATGAAACAAACTTCATAATGATTGGAAATAATTAGACATCCTCATAAAATGAAAATTATGGAAAAAAACTAGCCCACATTGAAAATAAACATGTTTTTTAAGCAAAAATTTGTTTTTTTTTCATGAGTATTTACAATAATCATAAATTTCTTAATAAGATTACCCCATTACCTACCTTTTTTATTACTTTAAATTGATCTTCATTGTATTCGCTACCCTATAGTAAAAATTGCATGCTTAGAACTCAAACAATTTTTTTTATCTAGTGTTAAAAGATGGCACTTCGAACGCACAATTTATTGTTCTCTTAAGGATGGTTTATTTGGGACGATAATTAATACAAAAGAGTCACATTAAAACCATTTAGCATAAGCAAAATGAATTCATGTATATACTGTAACTACATTAACTTACATCATTCCCAAGGCTAGAAATACCATCAATGTATACTTCGACAACGGCTTCAGGTGTATCAAATGGATCAGTAATTGTAATGCCATTCCATTCTGAATTCTGAAATATGCGATCAATAGTAATAAATGATGTCACATTATTTAGAAACTGCTGTTTCGATACTACAACAATTATATTACAATTACCTCTTCCACGGAAAGTCCAAGCAAAGCGGAGAATATCTCTTTTAAAAGAGTTTCTTGTGTTTTACTGGATCCTGCAAATCTAACAGAATCGGGGCTGTGAAGAACACTCAATTCGCCAGCAGCATTGGCTCCTAGAAAATTTAATATAACAATATACATATATACATTCATATGCATGTTGCAGATATTTAACAATTTAAACAAAATAGTTTAACATACCAATTATTGAGAAAACAAGACATATCCAAATAGGAATCATGGTTAGAGCCATTTTGTGTGAAATTGAAAATAGATGACTGACTGTCATATGATTAAAGTCTTGCCTATTCCAAAAAAATACTTCATTGCTATTACATAAATTAGTATTAGTCGTGACCAACATACAGAAACTAAATCATCGTCTAAAAATTGTAATAGTTTCTAAGTATTGATTATGAATGCGAAGGATTTGTTTAATATTCGCTACAGCTTTAAATTCTTTTGTAAGGTACAAATGCCTTAGATCAATAATATTATTATTCTAGAAAATTTAAATAATAAAAATTAGAAGATATTTACGGGCTGGCTACGGACTTGTCGCTGTAAGCGACAGCTTAGTCTAACACAAAAGGGGATAAATATAAAAGTAATAACGCAGGTGTATTTTACACCGCCGCGCGACGCTATTCTTAAACTATATGCGACCGCGCCTTTCGCAGTCTAGCCATGTAAATTTACAGAATAGAAGCCAGCGCTATGGTGGCGTGCCGCGTGCGGTACTGTCTACACAATAAGCGCATAATGTATGAAGTATGTCACGAGATTAGTCTCGTTCCTCGCTAAGCCCGAGTTTGTTCGAGGCCGTTAGCTGCTTAACCACGTACTTGTTGATATTAGGCCAGTTTCTACATCTTTCCGATCACTCATTTGTCATAATATCGATTAAAATTTGACATAAGCTCCAAACACTACTATCATAAAAAAATTGAAAATTGGACGGAGAAATCGAGTAACATTCATACAAAAAGCCTATGTGTAGCACAGCTGAACTGTAGGTTATCAAATGGTGCCACTCAACGGAGTTCTTGTGACAACTCAAAAGGCCACGTTTGACTATACAGCTCACATTTCTCACAAAACACATAAATACTACTTAAAAACTATCAATATCCTACAACTATTGTTCATTTTAGAGTAATTTTACACATTTTTATAAAATAAAACTGCCCCACGCAACATCTCCTTTCAGTTCCCACCGAGAACTTCAATAATATGGTGACAATAGGATCAATTCGGGATTATTAATACTTTAATTAATACCAAAGAAATTTTTTAAAAATCTGTTCACAATGGATGGAGAAATCGAGTTACGAACATAAAAAAACATACAGATGAATGGACTTTTTCCTTTTTAAAGATCGTTAAAAATTCATCCGATGATAAGGCAAGTGAATGAATAGAAAGATATAGAAACCGGCCGATGATCCACAGTTAAATGCGACGCAACAGGCAACAATAACAATAATACTCAAAAGGCAAGTATTTGCTTTTGCAAATAAATAAAAGATAAATCACATCACTATGTGACTTTTATTACTTTTATCCGTGCAGGAACGGAAAAAGAATACAATTTACTGCGGCCGGACGGTCTGTCGTAAGAGGCGACAAAACAACCCACAGTCATGTGGTAGGGTATTCGCCCTACTGGATGGCTACCACCTCAGGTCTGGAGTATGCCGCCATAACAACCTTGAATTGTGTTCCGGCATTAGTTTCCAGGTTCCAATTTCCCTTAAGAGAGCAGCAGCGCATTTGTAGCACATTCAAATGTCCATAGACGATGGTAATCGCTTTCCATCAAGTGGGCCATCTGCCTGTCTGCTGAGCTCCTGCAATAAAAAAGCTTATCTTTTAATTAATACTGCATTTTTAGTGCTTTCTTCGAAATAAAAAAACTCCATTTCACGAAAGAAGTCCCGCGGACAATTGTGGAACTAAATTTGACAGATGGGGAGATCGGCCATGTTGTCGTTTGTCGATGTTATTCAAGGTGCGTTTGTTGTGGTAGATATTTTGTGAGTTTATTATTGGATTAGTGCGTTTTAAGATTTGTTTACGATGCCAAAAGTTGTAAAGTGTAGGTCGAGAAATGATATTAAAGGTGAAGGAGTTCTGTGAAGCGGAACACAAGAATCACGGTGTTTTAATACCAATAAACAACGTTCGCAAGTGAGTCGCCGCCGTGACAGGTAAATTTTGGAGCTGCCATATACAGATTTTTCCCGATTGATTTCTTACAGATTGGAATTAAGTTTTTTTATTGCATGACTTTTATTAAGGAAAATTTTAAAAGGAATTAACACAACACAACAAAAAATTGTAAAGTTATATTCAACAATAATGTAATTAAATACGAAAATAATCATTCAAACTTGTTCATTTTATTGCAGGTGTGTCAGAGAAAACTGTAACGAGAGTTACAAAAGAAGGCGCAACAGCGGCGAGTACTTCTAAAGTTATCGTCACCCCGGGAAGAGTCGCCCGCATACCAAAAAGTTCGACTTGGATGCATTTGACTTGTGCGCTATACGATAAAAAATTCGCAGTTTTTATGTTGTGAGGAAGGAATTACCAACATTGGCTAAATTACGTGCAGCTTTGAGAGAAGACATACATTTTCAAGGAAGCATCACAACATTGCACCGTATATTGCAAAGTATCGGTTTCAAGTATAAGCGATGCCAATCGAAACGTAAATTACTTATGGAACGTTATGATATTACCGCATGGCGTTCAAGATATTTGGAGAGAATCAGAAGTCGCAATGCGGAGAAAAATCCTGTAGTATATTTAGACGAAACCTATATACACAACACTTATCATGCCAAAAGTCACTGGCAAAGTGAGGAGAAGCCTGGGATGTTCATGTCAGAGTCATCAGGGAGTCGTTGGATAATTGCTCATGCGGGAACTGAAAATGGTTTTGTTAATGGTGCATTTTTAATGTTCAAATCCCAATCCAAATCCTCAGATTACCACAATGACATGAACTCAACAAATTTTTTGAAATGGATGAGTGAAAATGTCATTCCTAACCTACCTGAAAAGTCAGTTGTGGTAATGGACAACGCCCCGTATCACTGCACTCAAATAAATAAAGCGCCTACAATGTCAAGTATTAAACGTGACATGCAGGAATGGCTGCGAGAAAAGGGAGTATATTTTGAAGATACTTGGACAAAAGCTATATTATTTGAATTAATGAAACAAAACAAAGGTCCACCTACATATGCCGTGGATGCATTATTAAAATCTCACAACCATGAATTGCTAAAATTGCCGCCTTACCATTGCGATCTCAATCCGATCGAAAAAATGTGGAGTCTTGTAAAGAGACGGGTAGCGGATAAAAACGTGGGCCAAGATCCAAAAGAAATTGTACGCCTAACAGAAGAGGCTTTTGAGACTGTTACAGCGGAAGATTAGGCAGCTCAATGTAAACATGTACAGCATTTGGAGGAAGAATATTTAAAAAATGATGGTCTTATGGATGAAGAAATGGATCGATTTATTATATCCACGGCTAGTGATAGTGAAACAGACTCTGATTCTGTTTCTATTCACTCTTCTGACAGTGAGCATAGTATGACCGATCATAATTATTCAATAAAACTTTTAAATGTTATTTTATTTTTCTAATTTAAAGTTGATCGAACATCTCCATTTTACATTTTAGAAATTACAGGAAGATTTATTTTTCACTAATCTGACCTTAGCAGAATGGACATCAAATAGGTACCTATATTAAAAATACATTATATTAAAAACAATTTTTTTCTTATCTAAATATTCGAGTCGCAGTAGTTAATAAAATGAAAGTAAATGAACGATAAATTATTTGCCCTGATTTTCCCATATTTAACCCTGGCAACATTATGTCGCGAATACAGCGCTGCGTCTGCGGGACGGGACTTCTTTCGTGAAATGGACCATGCCGATCTACTATCTACCTACCTTTTATAAGGAGTGACACAACATGATAGTGCGCGTTTATTCTGACGTGAATTAGCAATACCGAACTGATTCTTCTTCTTATGTACTTTTAGTTAAAATACTGTATAGTCTACCAATTCTACTTCAAGTTTCTGATTATCCAACCAATGGTACATGGATAACCAATCGAAATTTCAAAAATATCCGACTAATGGAAGTTTATTTGCCCCAAAAATCCCCTGACGGCTTTTTGGTTAATAAATGAATGACTCGCCAACAGGCAGCCGACAGCCCAGCATAGTCTGTGGCTGACGGCAAACTTTAAACTTGTTAAGGGGTTTTGTTTTTATCCGACATTCAGATTGAGAATTAATAGCCACTACAGAATGGATAACGATTGCTGACGGCCAAGCTGTGAACTTACCAGTTTCGTTTTTATTCAATATCCATTAGCCAGTTGGAGAAGTATTAGAAAAGGAAGTTGTGGCTATTTTGAAAGTTACCGCTATTTGACTGCTTTTTACAATGGGCAACTACATACCCACTTCTATTTCTGAGTTTTTGACAGGCTGACACTAAGGGCAAAACTGGTTTTTTTTCAGGCGGGGGAAATGCATTTCGCACATACCGGGTCCTTTGCTAGGGATTAGACCGTTGTTCATCATGGAGGCTTTCCACTGAGGCAATCCAAACAATAATCAACCGGCTTGTGTGGAGACTCGACTAATCAATACTCAATACTAAAACCACCCTCCTGCCATGTGCCCCGCGCTTATGAGTAGGAAAGGCATGAGATACAGAACGTAGTTACGCCCACACCGATCCTAGCGCACAAGTGCTTGAGAGTGCCCCGGGAGAGGCAAAGTCACTTCGTCAACAGGGGTGAAGACTCCTCTGCTCCCTAGATGCTAGAGGGCCCCTGCAGCGGTATTTCAGGGAGGGAGATCATACGCATACCTGCGCCTCCGGGCTCCCGACTGACGTAGGCGCCCGCGAGACGCATGCGCACTTCCATCTCACTCCCTATCTCGTTCCGCGGCCTCCTTTTGAGACATTAGTCTCGCAGAAATTGGCCGCGCCCACCCACCCCAATCGTCGCTGTGCAGCATGGCTTGCACCAGATCGCTCAACGAATCGATCGGTCCTACTAGTGTCTCGAGTTCAAACCTCTGAGGTGCCCATGCTGCGCACTCGACTAGCGTGTGTAACGCCGTGTCCAGCGCGCCACATTGGCGGCATTGGGGTGAAGGCAAGCAGCTCGCAATCTGACACAGATACTTATCGAAGCAACCATGCCCGGTAAGTATCTGTGTTATTTTGTGGATTCATCGTATTTTAATTTAATAAATATACATGTTTGTATTTAACTTTTATTTTAATTATTCTTAATCTTATATCTTGATGTTACAATTTTTACTGGCCGAGGGATGAATGAGGACGCGCTAGTGATGTGCACATACACTACTTGTAGTGTTGGGACACGACACCCATAAACATCCCCCCCTTTTTTTAATAGCTTTTAATTACAAAATATAATATAATGACATTTACTAACTATCTTAAACTTAAAGGTATCTAATTAAACACTATGTAATCATTAAATCTAACTGGTTTCCTAACAATGCGACCACTACTAGTTTTTATCTCATCTGTCGGTACATTAGGTACACTCTGCTGTTCACTATTTTGATCAGTTGATACATTAGGTACACAATCATTTGAACTAGACATATCAGTTTCATCATTATTTGAATTACAACTACTAGTTGGTAAATTATACACATCAGGTATATGATCCATACTAAGATCTTCAGTATTTGAAGTGTTATTATTGAAAATTACATTTGAATTAAATGCAGTATTAATGAATTTTCTATTTCTTCTATAAATATTACATTTATCATCCTGCACCAAGAAAGTACGAGGTTCATTACATATCTTTATTATAGTTCCAGGTATCCAGTTAGAATCAAGTGTCTTTTTAAAATTAATATTTTGTCCAATTGATAAATCTGAGAGTACTTTTGAGTTTTTATCATAGTGTTTCTTAGTGGTTTCTATATGCTTATAATAATTATTTTGATAATGCATTACTCTTGGTTGTAACTGGTTTTTAGAAATAGGTAAAAGTGAATTTAATGTTCTAGAATATAATAATTGTGCTGGTGAGGGCATGTATGGCTTTGGGGTGTTACAATAGTTAAGCAGACCAAGATATGGGTCTGAACCATCTTCTTTACATTTCTTCATTATATTTTTAAATATTTTCACACCACTTTCAGCTTGTCCATTAGATTGTGAATGCTTTGGACTTGTTTTAATATGAGTGAATTTATATAAACTAGAAAATAACTTGAAATTATCAGAAGTAAATTGTGTTCCAGAATCAGTTACTACATATGCTGGTATCCCATGCCTTGCAAAAATAGACTTACAATGCAATATTATAGAGTCTGAAGTTAAATTGTCCAGCTTGCACACTTCTATAAATTTTGAGTAATAAGCCATAAATATCAGATAATCCTTATTATCTAATGTACATATATCTATTCCTACTTTATACCATGGTATCATTTCTATACAATGATTAATTAAAGGTTCTTTCTGTATATTCGGATTGTACTTGGAACACGGTTGACAATTTTGAACATAGCTTTCTATATCCTTATTTAAACTGGGCCAAAATACACATGAGCGAGCTCTGATTTTACATGTGCTTATTCCAACATGACCATTATGAATTGTGTGCATAATTTCAGATTTTAATGAATTTGGTATTACAATCAAATTACTTTTAAACACTATCCCATCTAAAAGTCCTAATTCATCTCTAAATGTCCAAAATAATTTTGTATCTTGGTCAATACCATTCACAGATTTTGGCCAACCGCTTTTTATATAAGTAATAACGTTCTGAAGTATAGGACCCAATTTGGTTGCATTTTGTATTTTTAATAATTGAACATTGGATATTGGCAAACTATCTCTAAGTAATCTAACATGACAAATTAGGTTTTCTGTTAAGCAATTTGTATTAGATTGTACTTTTTGTACACAGCTTCGTGACAGTGTATCAGCAATAAATAACATTCGACCTGGTACATATTTTACTTCTAAATTATAACCTTGAACTGATAACATCATGCGTTGCAATCAAGCTGGGACCTTGTATAAAGGTTTTTAAATAATGCCTCTAGAGGTTTATGGTCAGTTTCAACCACAACTCCATAAGTATATTGATGTAATTTAGTACAACCAAAAACAATAGCAAGCATTTCCTTCTCTAATTGACAGTAATTCTGTTCTGTAGTAGTCATAGCTCGAGAAGCAAAAGCAACAGGTTGATCATTTTGTAATATTACCGCTCCCATAGCTGTTGATGAGCTATCAACAGATAATACAATATTTTGATTATTATTAAAGTATGCTAGACATGGACTACTACACAACGCTTTCTTTAACATATTTGCCGCATGATCTTGGTTGCTGTCCCAAATAAACACTGCATCCTTCTTTAACAATATACAAAGGGGTTCTATTAGCTTAGAATAATTTGGAATAAAATGTGAAAGGTAGTTACACATGCCTAAAAATCTTTCCAGATCTTTTCTGTTTTTTGGATGTTTCATATCCATGATTGCCTGAACCTTGCTCGGATCCGGAGACACACCATTTGCTGTAAATTTGTGGCTCACAAAATTTAACTCTGTTACAAAAAATTTACATTTTGATTCATTAAATTTTATACCATTATTCAAGGCAATTTGTAAACACTGTTGTATACTTGAGTATAATTCCTCTACTGAATTTGCATAGATGCACAAATCGTCAATGTAAGGTATTACTCCTTCTATATTTTCAAACATCTGACTAATTATTCGATTAAATTCTTCTGGAGCTGAACTCACACCAAATGGCAATCTACGGAATCTATATCTTCCAAAAGGAGTTATGAAAGTGCACAGATCTGAACTTCTTTCATTTAAATTCAACATCCAGAAGCCATTAGAGGCATCTAGTAATGCAAACACCTTTGCATTTCGCATTTTACTTTTAATTTCATCAATAGTTGGCAAATGATATTTAGGCTGAATTATGAATTTATTTAATGCACGAGGATCTATGCAAATTCTCAATCTCCATTTGGTTTTCTAACAAGTACTAAATTATTTACCCATCTTGTAGGTTTTTCCACTTTTTCTATAACACTTAAACACTCCATTTTATGTAGTTCCTCGCGAAGTTCAGGCAATAAGGAAAAGGGAACACGTCTCGCAGCTTGTACTACAGGCACAGCATCTTCTTTTAACTGTATGTCCATGAACCCAGGTATGCAACCAAGACCTCCATCAAAAAGTTTACTGAAATCATTTTTTAATTTATGAATTAGTTTATCTACATTAGAGCTATTATATGATATATTGTATACATTTACTAATTTTTTATTTGCTGAAATAAAATTATGTTTTAAAGATGTTTTACAACCTAGTAAAGTTGGTACATGTCCTTCAATTATAACAAATGTAACCTTATATTTATTATTATTTGGATGAGTTATCTCTAAATTACACATTCCTTTAACGGGTACCCTTTTGCCATCGAGTTGTACAATATTTTTATTATATGGTAGTATTTGAGATTCACCTATCTTTAATTGTTTACATATCTCTGTTCCTATTACATTACATGCCGCTCCGGTATCAATTTTGATTGGAATTTTCTTCCCATCAATGACAAAGTCTTGAATAATTTCATTGCCAATAAAATAATCTAAATTTTCATCTTGAGTTTCTTCTGTAATCATTTTGATTGATTTTTGGTTTGATGCAGTTTTCATACTACGACACATTTTTCCAAAATGATTTTCTTTCTTGCAATTAAAACATGTTTTTCCATATGCTGGGCATTTATTCAGATCATGTGTAAGCCCACAATTCCAGCAATTTTTTATAGTCTTTTTGTTCATATTTTTATCAGACTTCACCTGATTATTGTAACATATCTCAGTTTGCCGTTCCTTTTCTACAAATACAAGTGACACTTCTGCACTCAGTAAGTATTTCATAACAAAATCCAATGTAAGTTTAGAGTCTTCTTCAGTAATTAACTTGGTTTTGTAGTTTGAGAATCTGCCATCTAATCCCGCAATTATCTTTGATACGGTAAGGCTTTCTCTAAGGTCCCCTAATTCAGAGAGTCCCAGATTAATTACTTTTTGAAAATATTCTTCCAGTAACAAGCCATTTTGAGTGACACTAAAAAATTCGTTCCTTATTATAGTTAAATTCTTCTTGGGTGAAAAATAACCTTCAAACTTTTTTATTACGTTGTTTAAACTCTCAGATTCTGACACGTTAAATGAATTAAACGTTTCTAATTCTTTATCACCAATGAAGTTTAGCAATATATTGATTTTTCTTTTGTCTGAGGCATCATCAAGGCCATTTGCCATAAGGTATATCTTGAATTTTTGTAGCCACAATTTGAAATTATCAGAAAGGTTACCTGTGAACTCCATGCCGGTAGCGGTGGAAGGTAACTGCACACACCTGACACCATGTTATTTTGTGGATTCAACGTATTTTAATTTAATAAATATACATGTTTTTATTTAACTTTTATTTTAATTATTCTTAATCTTATATCTTGATGTTACAATTTTTACTGGCCGAGGGATGAATGAGGACGCGCTAGTGATGTGCACATATACTACTTGTAGTGTTGGGAGACGACACCCATAAACAATCTGTGTCATTCTGAAGGTCAGGGTCCCGCGTTTCCGCGAGAGCCATCGCAACAGCTGCGGTCGAACCGCTTCCACCGTGTCAATGCCAGCAACAAGGTTTTCCAACTCTACTGACCAAGATTGGATCATGGCCGCGGTTTCCCGCGTCCTGATCACCTGGAGTTCGGCCTGGCCATAGACCAGGCCACGGGCGAGGGCATCCTGTCGGGAGCGCCGAACTTTGGCAATCACGTCCGCCTGGTGAGTCCAGGGCGGATCGCCCGCCAAGAGTGTCAACGCCGTCCACGACACTGTACGGTATCCTCGGATGGTCCTCACCGCCAGGACCCGTTGTGCGCGGCACAACAAAGACCTATTGTGGCAGTGAAGCGCAGTGGACCATACGGGTGCACCGTACAGGGCCATACTCCTAAGGATGCCCCAGGGCAAAACTGATACTTCAACTGACTTCAAGTTACAAGCTTGTCCACGTGATTTGCTGTTTTCTATAGATATATATATATATATATATATATATATATATATATATATATATATATATGTATAGAGTAGTAGAATGTTTTCCTATTTCCATTCCGCATACGTATCGTAAACCGGGGTGGATAGAAATCGCGGGATGAATGAAAATAAAACCGGGAAAGATTTTTGTATTACAATCTATAGTTCTTTGGAAGGAAAATTCTACTGTTTTTTTGATATTTTAAAACTACAACTTTTTTTAAAGAAATGGCAGCCCCGATTTTGTCGTGAAGTTAGTAGAAGGTTTAAAAATGTTATTTGAATTTTACTGGTCGTATGATGTGATTTTGAACTTCTTAAAAGTTGGCGATTTTTTATACGAAAGACATTATTTATTATAGTATAAAGTTTTCTCAAGTGATCTTTAGTTTATCAAGATTAAGTTTTTATATACCAGTAAGTATAATTTTTATTTAAATTTGGCATTATAGAAGAAAATAAAATATTGTATAAATTTTACAAAGTTCTGAGGTAAATAGAAACGGGAAAGGGGTCATTAGAAAAACGCTATTAAGGGTTGTCACAACTTATATTGCGCAAGTGTTCCTACAGTATCTACCTATAATCAAAGGTTAAGTACAATAAAATAAAACTACTTTTTACGGTTGGCAAGAGTGACTCATATTAACTTTAATATTGTATTACGTAGTTTAAGAGTGTCTAGCATTCTTGAGAATCTAGGAAAAAATATAATACATGCACTTTTTATTTTGTAAGTACATAATGCCTCGTGTTTACAAACCTATTAGAACCTATTTCATAAAAACGTATTAACATTTCATACCTACGCATTCATTCAATTCAATTAACATAAATCAATGCACAGCCAAAACTCCTGGGCCTAGCAACGTGAAAATTTGCATGCGGGTTCCTTTTATACTGTAGGTGAGTATAAAAGAATTTTCAGAAATTCAACCCTTAAGATGGTGAAAAGGGGATGAAAATTTGAACGAAATCCGTCAATTTTGAAGATAGAGGTCTGAAAACTGGTATTTAGCAATAAATTTACAAATTAAAAAATATCTATTTCATAGTTTTTTCAAATACCTAAGGGTGCAAAAGAAGGGATGAAACTATGTATAATATAATTAAGGACATCTTTTAGCCTACCAATTCTTTCATAATAACGAATACTTTCACAGAAGCAATTCAACCATAACGTGAGTGAAGCAGCGGGCAAAGTGCTAATTATATATAAATAAACACTTACAAGTAGGTGGTAAGTTAAATCTTGTAAAAATACAATTTCCGAAATAAGAAATAAGATAGACAACCCTACAGATTTTTTCTATTCAAGTATTCACCCCATATGGCGTGTCTATTGATCTCACCTCAAGTCCAGGGTAAATAGAGGTCGTCAATATTTTTGCGTATTTTGTCTAAAATAACAAATAAAACATACCTTTGTTAATTTAAATATGTAAAACTAACCTAGACTCATAACATAATTGCTTTCTGAATTAATTAATTAATCGAAAATTATACGAACATCGTTTCTAAAGTTTAGAAATGTCTCTATTCACGCCATCTTCGGTAGTATCCATAGAAGTTTGTGCATTCAGCGAACAATTTTTTTTTAAGTGATCCGATTTTTATTATTTATTTCATTTTCTTCGAGCTTAATTAGAGTAGTAATTAATATGGTTACCTCCTGAAGTGAAGCCTAAACTTGTTTTATTACGTAGTTTCCTTTAATAGGCTGTGTGTTTATATATTGTAGCGAAACATGTCTCACAGGAAATCAAGTTTCCAAACAAACGATCTCATCCCTAGGGAAATAGACATTGAAGTATGTTTGAAGACTTTAAAAGTATATCAGAAAATAGAGGGAGATGTTAATTGTGTTGTTTGGGACGCATCTTTAGTGCTGGCTAAATATTTGGAAAGTATGTGTCGACACAAGTCGGATTTCTTGAGTGGTATCAAAGTTTTGGAGTTGGGAGCAGGATTAGGTGTCGTCGGGCTCACTGCGGCTACACTTGGGTTGGCAATAGTTTTAGCCAATTGCATGCTTCACCTCTTGTTCCAATTGTTATGGGGTATTATTTCATTATTATTTATTACACTCCTAATCTACAAATTTCATTGCTAGCAGCTTTTTCAAAGTTATAATTTATTTCATATTTCTAACATGATATACTCTTTGTTTAAGTGCTCAAGTAACATTAACTGATTTACCAGAAGCCTTACCTCTGCTCAGGCTCAATATAACAGAGAACAAACCTAAAATAGGCAGCATGGGTGGATATGCTACAGCTGAGTCTTTATTGTGGGGAGATAATACTTCTGAGATACTAAAAGAGGAGTTTGATATGGTTGTTCTTGCAGATTGTGTATATTATGAAGAGGTAAGGGTATTCTGAAATTATTTTAGTTTTTAATTACATATGCCTGCTATCTTATTCCTTTTTCATATCTAAAGATGAAAAGTATGTAATTGTCTCACCTGGGTTATAAGGTATCTAAAATCTCATCAAAATGTCTTAATTCTTGTCTCAGACATAATTCTCATAGACATAGAATACATTTCTGCTGTTTTCAAATAGTGTACAGTTTAAATTCTTTCAAAAACTATCTGCTTTGAAAACTTGTTAAAATCTGTGACTCTTTTTTCAGGCACTTCATCCATTATTAGAAACACTAAAATATCTCAACAGTGGAATGAATAAAAAACCAATGATATATTTAACACAAGAATTACGTGATACAGACACACAAAAGAAATTATGGGAATCTTTCTATGACAAACTTGTTGATTCATTTTATGTTGAACAGGTTCCTGAAGAACAGCAACATGCCAATTACCGAAGTTCTGATATAGTGTTATTGAGAATAATCAAAAAATGATACATTTACAGTTATGAATTTAATTCAGTATTATGGTATAAGAGTAAACTTTTATGTTCTTAGACATTTTACATAATTAGGATAGGTGGGAGTAAAGTAGAGTTTTTAATATAATAATATGATACAAGTAGATGTATTTGCGATGACTTTATTCATGTAAAAAATTTGGTAATTTCAAAGTTATGGTACTGTCAATTTGGAAACTCATTTTGTTCAAATTCATTTATTTGCTTAAAACATGGTACATAAATATAAATAGGTGATGACATAAAGATACAAGGCTCACATGTTTCACTATGAGGCCTGCAAATTTAATTACAAAAATAAATACATTAATATCAATTATACAAAACTTAATCCCAAAAATTTGTTTATCAATTAAAAAGAATATTCTCCAACAGCCTTTTGTGTACTTTACTTTTAAGTAGATTTGTGGACGAATTCGAAGTCTTTGTGAAGTTGTTGAAGATCTTTACCATGTATAATTTGAACATTTTTTTGTAATCACAATTTGCAGCTGGAGAGTTGCATTTGAAATTGTATATTTGTGTATATGGCACTTTTAAAGATACTTATAAATAAAATAACTGATGTTACAAATTCAGGTACATGATAGCTAGAGCAATGGTTTCAGTCACTATATAGCAGTCTTTGGATGAAAATGTTAATGTGTGTATACAACAGCCTTTTACACATATAATGTTAAATAATGTTTAAGCCATGTTGTATTATAGATTGTATTTTGAAACATGGTTAAAACATGATGTAAATATTTATGTCATTCTTTTAACACTGTAATATGTTTGGTGAATGAAAGGGTCTAGGTGTCAGGGGTTTATCCCCAACACCTAAAAAATAGTCTAGGTGTCGGGATTAAGCCAAAATAAAGCCCGGAGCCCCTATGATGCAGTGAAGTAGGCCGGCAAAGGCTTAGCCCACTCATCACAGAGGCCATCTTGGAACTTTAGAGTCAATATAATATAATATATATAGTATTATAGTATATTAGCTATGTTTAGAGTTTAGAAGCTAATATCACCATAGATAATACTTATATATACATATAAAATATCACTATGGCTATGTTTCTCTTGGTGTTCACAACAACATGCAAATAACCAAAATTTTTTACCTGTTCCACTTGCTTGTATCTATTATAATAGTAAACTCTGGTAGAACAGATTATGGAATGTTGATGTCATAAACAACGAAATACACAAATGTTATTGGTTGATTTGAAAATCGTTTTTTTTTAAACTTATCGATAGAGTGAATTAATGCTCTGGTCAACGCCCACTTTGATCCATCTCTTGACATCGCGCAAACCCTGTTCAAGGCCATACTCGGTTCCCACGCTGGGTACTCAGTCGACTCAATGTAGAGTTGGCTGAGGAAATGGCAGTTATAGAGTGCTGGGCCTACCCAGACAACACTGGAGGTCTGAAGACGCAGATAGAGATGCAGGTAGATCCTCACAAGGATTGGCGACGCTGCTATGCCTCGATTTCGTCGACCCCCGCCGCGCAGGGCGGTCCACTGCTGGATCAATGAGATTGGTGAATTGAGGGAGGCAGTCCACAGAATTCGCTATTACCTCAAACGCTGCAGGAGTTGGCGTTCTCCAGACTATGTCGAGGAGCATAGATTCGTGGGAGAGTTTAGAGCTGCCAGAAAGGCGGTTTCAGTTACAATTTTGCAAGCTAAGCCCCGGGCCTGGCAGGAGTTCCTGGGGAAAAAATAGAAGAAAATAAAAATATATATTTTTGTCATGTTTTCACAGAGTACGTTGATATAATAGGAGACAAGTTGTAAAGGCACTTTACATTCTCGTGATGATTACATAAAAGTTTCTTTTACCAAAATAGCTACGGAACCATAAAAATAAATATTTTTTTACAGTGGTATTTATAATGTATATAGAATTTAGGATAGGATATCTAAATAGCTTTTACGCAATCAAAAACATTATTATTAGCAAAGTTTAATAACTATTTATAAAAATATTACAAGCATTATAAATATAGAATATTGTTCTTTACTTTTTTTATACACAACTTTTTATACAAAAATAATTGTTCTTTACTTTTTTTTAGGAGTTTTCTTAATTGTTGCGATTTGAACCGTTTTTAATTTAATTTTAATATCTATTTTTTTAATAACTAGTTACTATTTTATATAGTTTTTGAGTGTTAAGTTAGCGTGAACGGGGCGAAGACGATTATAGTACTAGGCGATTTTAATGCCAAGCATTATTCCTGGGGTAACGTAGTTACCGACGCTAGGGGACGGGCGGTTGAAGCCTGGGCGCTTCAAACCGGCCTGTCAATCTTGAACCAGGAAACGGTCCAGACATGCGTGCGTGCGCGAATAGACCTGTCATTCGTGTCACATGCGGCCGCCGGCAGGGTAACAGAATGGACGGTGTTGGAAGAGGTGAAGACTGTCGGATAATCTCTATATCAGATTTAAGCTCTCCCTCGCCCACTGCGAATCCTGTTGTGTTGCGTGAGTGTCCTGCCACGGGACCCACGCTGAGCTCTCACACTGCTCAAAGCGGACCAAGCCGAGGGAAGG
This sequence comes from Dendrolimus houi, assembly GCA_039645545.1. Classification (NCBI taxonomy): domain Eukaryota; kingdom Metazoa; phylum Arthropoda; class Insecta; order Lepidoptera; family Lasiocampidae; genus Dendrolimus; species Dendrolimus houi. The sequence continues at coordinate 13,787,100 of CM077125.1, read as the reverse complement.
GCAGTGATCGAAACTTGGGCCTACCCAGCCAATACGGGAAATCTAGAGCCGCAGGCGGAGTACTTACGCAGATCCTTGAGAAGGATATGCGATGTTGCGATGCCTCGATTTCGGCGTCTCCCGCCGCGCAAGTAGGGCTACTGCTGGACCGACAAAAGTGGTGAACTGGAGGCAGCCCGTAGAATTCGCCATTCGCTCGAGCGCAGTAGGAGGCGATGTCCTTTGGATCATGTAGAGGACAATAGACTCGGCCAGAAAGGCCCTTTCGATTGCAATTTTATGGTTGAACGCCCAGGCTCAGAAGGAGATGCGAGAGACTCTGGACCGGGACCCCTAGGGGCACCCGTACTGTGTGGCCCGCAGTAAAATGCGTGCCTGCACCTCCACGGTTACGGAATCGCTCGAACCAGAGGTTCTCCGGTCCGTAATTGACGAACTCTTTCCGGACCCGGGAATCTTTATTCCCCCCGACATGGGTCAATCTAATCCTGCTACTCCGGAGGTGGAGCCTCACTCCATCTCCGAGGAAGAGCTTGATATCCCCCTGGACCGTCTCCGGAGCAGAAAAACGGACCAGACGGGGTTCCGGGTCGGCTCCTCTTCCTGCCGCAAAACATCTACGTGGTCAGCTGCGGGAACTGTTCGACGCTTGCATTAGACGGGAACTGTCCCGTCGCAATGGAAGAAGGGTTGACTATGTCTGCTTCCGAAGGAGGGTCGACCTCCCGATGATCCGTTTGCCTAAAGGCCCATAATGTTGTTCAGTGAGGTCGCCAAGGTCTCCGAGAAGATCTTGGCAGAACGCCTCATTAAGCATTTAAACACCGTTGAACCGTGGCTCGCGGAGACGCAGTTCGGTTTTCGGCGGGGGTTCTCACTCAGGACGCCTTCGATGCACTCCGAACAGTCACGGACGAAGCCATCGTACCTTACGAGTGCACCCGTGTGGAATCACGCCCTCCGCCGCCACAACAGGACTCTGCTGAGGAGAATTACTGAATGTACAAAACTCAAGTACAAGCGTGTATGGAGTACTGTTCTCACCTTTGGGATGGCTCAGCCAAATATCAACTCGAAGCACTAGAGTCGATTGAGCGAAGAGCTAGGAGGCTGGTTGGCAACGACCAGCTTTTCCACGACAAAACTCAAAAGTCTCGAACATCGATGCAGGGTTGCCAGCTTATCGGTTTTCTATCGGATTCACTTTGAAGTGTGCAACTGAGCTCTTCGATCGGATCCCACCATCTTCGTTATATGGTGGATATCCACGTATAAGAAGAAGCACTTTGCATCTAGCTTCATCATACGCAACGCAATGGAATGGAACTCATTGCCGGAGTCTGCCTTTCCCGATATTTATAACCTGGGTGTCTTCAATACCCGTCTGAATAGGTACCTTTTAGGTAAGCGTTCTCCATCCTAGACCACATCTTCGCTCCACGTAGGGCGAGATTGAAGTCAAACGCGAACCTATATTACAATTTAAAAAAATCAGCGGACTCTGGTGGCGAGGTCCATTCGGGGGTAACGTACGGTGTCATGGACGGCGGCGACACTCTTGGCGGGAGATCCGCCCTGGGAACTCCAGGTGGATGTGCTTGCCAAGGTTCAACGCTTCCGACAGGATTCCAGAGCTAAGGGCCTAGTTTACTGCCGGGCAGAGATTGAGGCTATCAGGACGCGGGAAACCGCATCCATGATCCAAACTTAACAGAGAGATTTAGAATCTCCTGAGTCCGGCATCCGGCACTGTTACAGTAGAGGCGGTTCATCCCTACGAAACGCGGGCCTCTGATCTTGAAGATGACGCAGATACTTACCGGGCACAGGTGCTTTGATAACTATCTGCATCAGATTGTTATCAAAGTTGCTGTCGTCAGATTGGCCTCCGGAGACACATGTATGCGTAGTCTCTTTCCATGATTCCATCGCAGGGGTCCGCGTCGTGGGGATGCGATGGGTTCAACCTCTGTTGGTGAAGTGAGTCACTCTGCATGTCGGGGTTGACCTAAGCTTGTTGCGCGGTTAAACAATGGGTGTATCTTCGCTCGTCATCTCATGTTCATCCATACAAGCGCCGGGTATGGGTATGGGACGCAGGTTTATATTTAGCGGAATAGTTGGTTCCGCCGACAGTCTTCGCACACGCTGCGCGGCGCTTATCGCCGCGGTCCAGTGCCACCCCACAACCGAGGGGACTCGGCATGGTACGATATATTCGCATCAACAAGAAAAAACGGTATAAAGGGCTTATTCACGATCTATCATGACAGTCCGCCGCATAATGTAAGAATGTTAATGTTGTTGCAGCCTGCTTTGCGTTCTGCAACACACACTAGAATGAGCTCTGCGAGCTCCGCTAGCTGCAGGATATGGAATGAGTATGGTTAAGACTAAAGGTTCAAACAAATTATCGGAGGCAGCTCACAGCCGCCACTAATATTTAAGTAGATAATGACTGTAAGTATTACCTGAACAGATAAAAGTGAAAGTGGCGTTGCTTCCATTCACCTATTGCTCACACACTGTTAAAACCGTCTGTAAGATCGACAAAAAATAACTACAGGCGTGTTTTAAAAATTATTATATTTTTGTTTTACTTGTTGGTTTGTTTAAAATTTAGAATTAAATTGAAATATATTATCTGATATTTGTTTGAATTTTATATCATTAATTACTACGTGAACTATTCTTGAGCAATTTTAATAAACTTCTCATTATATTTTATAGTATTAAGACTGTTTGAATGATATTGTTACGAGCTACGCCCGCCGCTGCATTCGGGCATCGTCTTATATTAATTACACAGTACAAAGAAATTGGAGGCGCACACTGAGTTTCTAAGAAATATTAATTTGCACACCTGCGAACGTCCACAAAGTCGAAAACAATAACAATAGGGATTAGTTCGACGCTAATGATGGTTATAAAACAAGTAGAAAAACAATAGCATGTTACAAATTCAAAACACAAAGGAATTCAATAATCCGGGAAGGACAATAAAGTGCGCTCATCTTTGACGGCATGTAACAATATTATTATTCTGCCTATTTGTAAGGAAAATTAAATAATAATTTTCAAAAGATGTAAAATTTTGTAAATAAATAAAGTCAAAGTGTAAGCGCGGGCTATCGGACGGGAAACTCTCATTGCCGCCTGTGCGGTGTATCGTAATGGAGTGAACATTGGGATGCAAAAACGTCTGTATGGCGAACCCCCGTGACATATAGCACGTATACAGCGTTTTTGCGCTATAGACACACGTTCTTTACCAGTGCTATTGCTCCAAAATATAAGACCGTATCGTAACAAGCAAACATAGCAATCATATACCGTTATAAATGCTTTTTGGTCGACAACTTTACTTAAGTTATACAGGGCATAAGAAAATCGGGATATCCTGTTGCATAAGTCATTAATATGAGTATTATATTTTAAATCACTATCAATATGAATACGTAAAAATTTAGTGTTGCTTCTTCAATTATTTGTCCCCAATACGTTAACAATAGGATCGGATATATATTTATTAACTCTTTGTCTAAAGTGTATAAATATTGTTTTTGTCAAATTGATCTGTAAATTATTATTATTTAACCATGAAATTATGTTATGGAAGGCACGATTTATGTAGTGTCCGTAATTATCAGTATTAAGTCCTTCAAATATAATGTATGTGTATGTACTGTCGTCAGCAAATAATATCATTTTTTGAGTCACTGTCACATGCATGTCATTTAAATAAATTAAAAATAGAAGAGGTCCTAGGACTGAACCTTGTGGCATTCCATATAAATTTTACGGGGCTCAGAAACATATTATGTTTCATATAATGTACTAGTATCTACTTTTTTAATACGCGTTACTTGTTGACGATCAGATAAATAAGATTTTAAGAGTTTAAACGCGTTGCCCCTGACTCCATATGCATACAATGTATTTAATAAAATATTTATCTATAAACATTTATATATTTTTGTAGATATTTATTTGTATGTTATGTATATTAAGTATATATATATATTTAATATATAGAACATCTGTATATACTGCATTTATATATATATTACTAGAATGTAAGAAATTGTACTATGTGTATACCACCATCATCATTATAATCTCAATTCATTTCTGGGGTTGTCTGGAAGAGATTGCTATTTAGCGATAAGACCGCTCTTTGTGCATAATGAGACATAGTTTTAGTCTGTAAGTTCTACTTGTATTGGTGTACAATAAGGAGTTATTGATTGATTGAATAGAATTATATGATCTACAAAATCAAACGCCTTTTTTAAGTCCATATATATATAGCTGAATTAATATTTTGGTTCTTACGAAATCCATATTCACCAATTATATTGTAAGTTTCAAAATAGTTAGATAAAGAATTGTAAATTATTTTTTCAAATATTGTTATAATGGCTGTTGGTCTATAATTACCCATATCTAACTTATTATCCTTTTTGTGTAGTGGCTTAACCACAGATATTATAAGTTTTGATGGGAAAACACCATGTTCTATGTAACAGGGGCAATAATAGGAGCGCTTAGTTTAATTACTTTAGTTGTAATGTTGTCAATACCAACACTATTAGTATTATTTATGGTTCTGATAGTATTTATAATGTCAATAGGAGTTAACGGAGCTATAAATATAGAGTTAGAATTCTTGTAAGTAATGGAGTCAAACTTTTCATTACTATTGTAGTTATGTTTAACTTGGTTATTAAAATAATTATTAAATATCTGCGCCATTTCTTGAGGATCCTTGACAAATTTATCATTATATTTTTATTTACAAGCTTTTATTTAACTTGCAATAGATGAATGTATGTAAGCTCGGGTGGAATCTCGCAAGTTGTAGAGAGGTATTTTGGTGTGCATAATTGAAAAAAGAAGAATATAACTGAAACAATTTACTTTCGTCATACTTTACATAGGAAACTCGGCAGCGCGCACAGGCATTGCTCACGGACATTCTTAATCGACTAAACGACGGGGCGGTCGGCGGTTCCTACGGGGACGCGGTATAGAGGAGGGGGTGACCGTACCACCCGTGCCAGGCGCCGGGGCACCGTGAGGCTCCGATGGGACAACGTTGCGCGCTATAACCTCCCCCTCCAAGTCACAAGTACGACCCGTTTGTTACTTGGGATTAGGCGGTCGTCCACGACGACGTGGGTGAACGACGGCATGGGATGAACCATTATAACGCGTTAAAGTACTAGAATGATACTTCCCCTTAGGAACACCGGCACTATCAACAATCATATAAGAAGTTGGACTGATGACTTGCGAGACACGATACGGGCCTTCCCGGCTAGGAGCAAATTTGCTTGTAAAACCCTTAGATGTGCTGCTCGCCATATGAGTCTTAACGAGCACTAAATCTCCCTCCGTAAAAGGTGAAGATTCTCGTCGGTGTTTATCACCTTCGAACTTGCGCTTATCTTGTTGCTCCTCCATACGTAGCTGTACATCTTGCAAGGCACAAACAAAGTCCTTCAGGTAGGGTGTGATCTGCGGCACGAAGTTCTGCTTCGAGACGATTGCACGTAGATCAGTACCCACTGAGAGCGGAGAACGCATCTCTCGCGCATAGGTCAGGTAGCCAGCTGAATATCCGGTCCCCTGATGGTACGCACTGTTAAGTGAAAAACGCACCATCGGTAGAACAGCTGGCCATTTACGGTATTCAGGACCTACGAGTATAGCAAGTCGCGTTTTCAACTCGCGATTCTTACGCTCGGCTGGATTAGCTTCAGGGTGGTAAACTGGAATCAGAGACTGCTGCACCCCTAATACAAACAAAGCCTTTTGCATAACAGCCGAAACAAATTGCGTTCCATTGTCGGAAATAATCCGACGAGGAAAACCATAACGTAGAAACGCCTCCTCCAAAAGTACTCTCGCACACGATTCAACAGTCGCGTCACATAAAGCGAATAGTTCTACCAATCGACTGGCGACATCTTCTATAAGAAGGATCCACTTCTCGCCACAATAGCTTTCAGGCAAGGGCCCAAAAAGGTCCATAGCTAAAACCTCGAATCTCTGCTGGGGCACTGGAGTTTGAAGCAACCCCGCAGGCTTCAAATTTGACGATTTGTATTTTTGACAAAGGTCACATGACTTTTAATACTGAGCTACATAAGAAAGCATATTCTTAAAGTAATAATTTTGTTTGATCTTCTGCAAGGTACGCTCCAAACCCCAGTGTCCAGCAGTGGGCGAATCATGGAGCTCCTTCATTAGCTCCGCCCTTAATGACTCTGGTACCACTAATTGAAGCTCTTCGGATTCTCCATCCGGATCACAGCGATACAATATACCTTGTGAAAGATAATATCTTCTGTCCGTCCAGCGTAAAGATGCTTCTGGATTATCAAATTGTGCTTCAAAATCTGCAATAATTTTACTAACGTCAGGATCCTTCAACCGAGCCTCTCTAAGATCCTCAGGCTTCCGACGTGGCAGATCTACAATTACAGGACAAATATCACATGAACTGGAACTCAATACTTCTGCTTCGTGGCTCACCGGGCGGCTGAGTGTATCCGCCACCACGTTAACCTTCCCAGGATTATAATCAATATCCAAATCATAAGATTGGACCTTCATAGCCCATCTGGCTAAACGACCACTCGGAGTCTTTATGGACAACAACCATTTCAGAGGCTGATGATCAGTCGCTACATGAACCTTACTTCCTTCGACGTACCCTCGAAATTTATCCAGAGCCCAGACCAGAGCGAGGGCTTCCCGCTCCGTAGTATGGAAATTACGCTCAGCAGACGTTAACAATCTACTTGCATACTCAATGGGTCTCTCTTCATTGCCAGTCTCACCTTGCATGAGCACTGCTCCAATGTCGTACGCACTGGCATCTGTCCGTAAAACAAAAGGCAGGTCAAAATCTGGCTGACAAAGAATGGGGCTCGTGGTGAGCCGGTACTTAAGCTCCTCAAATGCTTGTTGCTCACTCTCCCCCCATTGCCAGCGTCTGTCCTTCTTGGTCAGATCCGTCAAACTACGCGCTATGTCGGAAAATTGCGGAATGAATTTCCGGAACCAGGAACAGTTCTGCAGAAACGTCTTTAACTGCTTCAAATTCGTCGGAGGCTTCATGCTGGTTACAGCTTCGACTTTCGTGGGATCTGGCTCGATTCCACGCGAAGACACAACATGTCCTAGATAATTAATCCTATCCCTAGCAAAAACGCATTTATCTCTATTGGCCTTTAATTTAAACAAGCGAAGACGCTCGAAGACCTGATGCAGATCCTTCAGGTGACGTTCCAGAGTGGGCGATATCACCAGAAGATCATCAAGGTAGGCCAGAACACAAACATCCTTAAGGCCAGCCCTCATCCGGTCTATCAGCCGCTGGAAGGTCGCTGGAGCGTTCTTTAAACCAAAGGGCATACGACGGAACTGGAAAGTACCAAAAGGCGTAGTGAAAGCCGTCTTAGGCCCATCCTCTGGAGCTACCATCGTCTGTCAATAACCAGCCTTCAAGTCTATAGTAGACATTAAACAATCAGGCTTTGTACTTTTTAACAAATCGTCGATGACTGGAAGCGGGTACTTATCAGTACGAGTGACACTGTTAAGTTTCCGGTAGTCCACACAGAATCTGACTTCCCCGTTCTTCTTTGGTATGAAAACCACAGGCGAAGCCCACTCTGACTCGGCATCCTGAATAATGTCACCTTCCAGCATCATCTCTATTTCTCTTCTCATAACTTCCTTTTTCCCAGGCGTGACTCAATATGGTGGGCTAGCGATCGGGATAGCATCGCCGGTATCAATGCGATGCAGAGCAAAAGTAGTTGGTTCTCCCCCTGGAGCAAAAATGTCCTCATGGGCATTCAGGAGTGTACCGAGCTGCTCACGTTCATCCGACCCAAGATGGGAACCTTCATCCTCACGAAGACCCACAGACGAACAGCTGATCAGCGGCAAAGAACATGACTCAAACTCAATGTGTTGCAGCGTCCGATCGTGTCTCACAAACCATATATTACAATCAAAGTCCAATACCATACCTATATCATTAATAAAATTCATACCTAATAAAGTATCCGTAGCGTTGGGTAACATAATAAAATCTACCATGCATGTTACCCCTCGCACGGTAACATTGTCATTAGCTACTTCTACATTTTGCGCACAAACGCGGCCATCGGCAAATTTTAATTCTGTGAAAACATAATGAAACTTATGATTATTCTTAAAAAAAAGAGTCCTTAAACTAACACTACCGATACTATGCTTCGCGCCAGTGTCCACTAACACTTTACCACTTGCGCCATAAATGTGAATATCGAGCACAGGGCGCATACGCGAATTAATATTAACGGAACTCACAGACACTGATTTAAATGAACTTTCAGATACTACTCATTTTTTTTATTTACATGTCGGACAATTTGTACGAATATATCCCGGTGTCCCGCACCCGAAACACGTAATCGTACTCGCTCGTGGTTCAGCCTCCAAAACACCATCTTTTACTCTCTTCTGTCTGGTAAGTCTCTGACAGGCATCCCTCACGTGACCATACTGTTTACAGTAATTACACTGTGGCCGTGAACGGGGTTTCAAAACTGTACTCCGTCCCTGAATGCGCTAACATGGTCGAAGAGGTGGAAGGCTTGGTTTCCAAAACCACTTGCGGCTGACATTCCTCTAGAATATCCTCGACACGGCGCGTCTGCGCCAACAATTCTCCAAACGTATCAAAAGAAGAACGCGACGCCTTTTCCCGGATACGACGGTGCAATAACCCGTAGGTCATGTCCAATTGCACCACTTCGGTGAGTGTAAAAGGTGGAAGCTGCGCGATCAATGCACGGATATGACATATGAATAAGTCCGTTGCTTCGTTATTCTTTTGCTCTCTCTCAAATATCGCACGATAAATTTTGTGTGGCGGTAACCTGGGTCCAAATGTTTGTATCAAAGAGTCGACCGCTGCTTGCCACGTTACTGTGGTATCCTTAACTCCCTGCCACCACGTAGCAGCAAGTCCTGTCAGTAACATAGGCAATCCACGCAGCGCAACATTGTCGTCTATACCTACGCAGGTTTTATACGTCTCAACTGCGTCAACAAAGGCTCTAACATCGTTCGATTTACTGCCGTCGAATCGTGCCGTACATTTAGCAAAATTGTCTGTGTTCTGCTGATTAGTAAAGTAAGATTGCGTACCTGAGCTGTTGTTATGCATACTACTTATCGGAAGCATCACTGCGGCGTGGCAACACCGACGGGCGGGGGGGCAGGCGGCGCGACAGGTGGCGACGCGTCCGCGGCCGCAGCGGTGCGGGGAAGATTCCCGCATCGGCACCGAAACAGACGCTGTGGCATGTACCGAACCAGACCCCGAAGCAAGTGCCATACCAGGCACCGGGGGCGCGGTACCATAATCCCCTCATCAACGATGACACCGGCTTCCGCCGGACTCGCAGCACGAGATCTCGTCATCCGTCGCGACATAATGAAAGCCACTCGAATATTCCAGAATACGAATCACTATTACGTACACAACATTTACAGTTTATAACTAAAATAACATTGCACACCAAACTTTTAAATATTATTGTTATTACGAAAAAACGTTCATTATTTCTTTAAAACACAACAGTTCTTCACGGGTATTGGCCGAACGTTGGGCGTCCACTTTGTAGAGAGGTATTTTGGTGTGCATAAATGAACAAAGAGAATATAACTGAAACCATTTACTTTCGTCATACTTTACATAGGAAACGCGGCAGCGCACAGGCATTGCCCACGGACATTCTTAATCGACTAAACGACGGGGCGGCCGGCGGTTCCTACGGGGACGCGGGATAGAGGAGGGGGTGACCGTACCACCCGTGACAGGCGCCGGGCCACCGTGAGGCTCCGATGGGACAACGTTGCGCGCTATAAAGTTAAATTTGACAACTTCCCAGTTTCCGATTGAGCTGAAATTTTGCACGCATATATATATCGCGTGACAATGCAATAATATAGTACCACGGAGCTAATCTGATGATGGAGTCGGAAGGTGGCCATAGGAACTCCTGTACTAAACAAGATAGACCCTTCGTGTTTGGGCTCATATTACTTGTCTTGGCTAGCACTCTGCTGTTACATGATATCCAGGATCTCAAAAGCTTGTATTTAAAAACCTTATTAAAAAAGCTTATTTTTTAGATTCCTTCACCGGGGTAAGTCATTTTCATATATTTAATTATTTTCCATGTCGCTTTAGATTTATTTTTAGAATTTGATGTATAATAATTGTTTTGTGCTTTTTGCGTAAGTTTCATACTTTTTTTTATATCATTTGGAATAGTCTAAGTATTTCGCTTTAGATATTGAGTCTATGGAAAATCTGGTTTGCCAGTACAGCTGTCTTTTACGTTTACTACATAGTTTAATCCCACGTGATATCCATATTGGTCTTTTGACAATTGTTCTTTTAATTCGTATTAAAGGGAGGAAAAAAGATCATAAAAAAGTTTATAGTAGTCCATGAAAGTGTTAAACGCCATGTTAGGATCATTAGATTCATAGACCTCGTTAAATGACGTTTATCGATACAATTTTTAAATTTATTAAGATTATCCATAGAATAATCACGTGCAAAAATGAACCAATGTGGGATATTACACACCTTGTCTACGGTAAATTTTATAATTTGCGCAGTGTGATCAGATAACACAAGTTCTATAGTAGTAGTGAATTAGTAGTGAAAAATGTTTTCAATGCATATGCGACTACTAAATCTTGTCGGTTTTTTAATACCAATATTTAAATTATAACAGTAGTTGTTCTAGTTCTTTGGTCAGTTTATTATTCTTTAACTTGTTTATATTATAATCTCCCCATATTATTACTTTACTTTTCCCGAACCAGTAAGTTTGGCGTAATATTTGGTCGAAAATGTTCAAAAATTGATTGATGGATTATTTTCATATTTAGGTATACGGTATATACATACAATAATTAAATTATGCACAGGTGGTTAGATAGCACAACATTCTATAATATTACTTAAAGATTTAGAAGAAATATTATGTAATACAGAGTATTTATGACCATATTTAGTTAAAATACAAGAACCACCATATCTGTTACTTCTCATAGCTAAGTAGCTATGAGAAGTAACAGATATGGTGTATAACAGTAGTTGATAGTTAGGTATTTTTAGGTTATTTATATCTTCAATCATTTTATGTTCAGTTATGCATACTATGTCTATTTTTTTGTATTTACTATGAAGTACATCCAAATTTACTGAAAGCATATCCGATTTTGTAACAAGACCATTTATGTTTTAATGAAGTACATATATTTGGTTAATTACGAAAAAAGCCAGATGTTTTTACGTCTTCACAAGTTTGGATATTCTTATTTAATAATAATTTATTATTATCGTTTCTAATAATTAATTCTTTACATGGTTCAGTTTGCGTGGTTTTCTCATTGTAAGATTTATTTGTAATTTTTATGTTCCTCGATACAATTTTCTGATAATCAAAAATCTTGACTTTATAATTAATCCGTAAAATTTCTCACAGCTCGACTCAGGTTTGTGTTGAACAAACTAGGTTTTGATACATATCTACTGTAATACATATCCAAATAATTTGTGTTGCGAATTTTTTTATTCAAAAACCATTTTTTTTACAGGGGAAATCCGTTTGAGGACCGTGGAGCCGCGCAAGGGGGAAAGATCGCGGCCCGTGTGTGGAATTCGCCAGGTCGGGGTGGCACTAGCATCTCACGTGTGAGATGCTATTGCCACGCCGTGTTTAGGGATACCCACTAAAACCCCTGTCCAATACTCGAGCGTCCTTCGTCTGGGCTGTGGGCTCGCTCGCGCATTCAACACCAGCCCGGACGGACGACGGCCGGCCCCTCTGCGGGCTGGCCTCACCATCAATTAGCCGGAGATCTGGGTTTCTCCGGGTCTTTGAGGTGAGAGAGGGCGCGTGGATCGGGGCGCTTCTCTCCTCTCCGGCCTTTATGTGCGGGCGGGTCCCGTTTCCCCGCCGGTCGCCCGCACGGCCGTAGCCTCCGGCGGCTGGAGGTCGTCATGGACGACCCGCAGTCGGCGCCGCTAGCTCTGACAGGAGGGGAGCGTGGCGGACTGCTCCCTCTCCCGCTCCACCGCCCCCTTCGCGAACATGACGGTCTCGCAGAAGGACGCGGCTGTGTCCCATACGTCTTTACTTAAAAAAACAAAACTAGCTTAATTCATTTAAAATACAAATTTTCTATTTGATGTTGATGAATTTTCTGCTATATCTTCGAAACTTAATGTCTGATAACAATAAAATTTATATGGGATAATTTTAAATTTTTAATTATTAATAAAAAACGCCATAGCACAATAGCAGTTTTCTTTTCTTCTGTAATTGTAAGAACCGACTCGAGTGAAGCAAAACAATACTGATGCCGGACTGCAATGCAGTGCTGTGTGCGAGCTACGTCCTATAAGCCCCGCCTACTCTGCAAGCCTGTCTATGGGCTTTTTATCTGTATGTATTAATTATCTATGGTGGTTCGTGAAATCTATAGTTTATACTATGTGATCTATGTCTACCATTATTGGCCATCAATTACTATACGTGTACCATCCATACTGTTTCGTTTTGGGCATCCCAGTAGATCTCCCTTACATAATAGAAAATATAAAAAAATACGATAACTATCGCCATCAAGTGGACCAGGAATATCAAAAATTATAATTAGTTTCCGTTTAGTGCACTTAACTTCACTAAAGATGGCGCTGTGCAATATCGTTGATAAATACATCGTGCTAACGAGATCTTAAGAGCATAAATGAAACCATAAGCTATGGTCATATTTGGTGAATCTCACACACTTACATGAAGTTATTATGTGAACCTTTTTTTTTTCTTTTGGCATAATTTAAAAAGTGTTTATATATGATATCCTTATAGGAACGGAGAAAGAATACAATTTCCTGCGGCCAGGCGGCCTGTCGTAAGAAGCGACAAAACAACCCATAGCCAGGTGGTAGAGTATTTGCCCGACTGGATGGCTACCACCCCTAGTCTAGAATATGCTGCCATAGCAACATTGACTTGTGTTCCGGTATCAGTGACTAAGTTCCAATCTCCCTTATGAGAGCAGCAGCGCATTTCTAGCACCGTTGGTGTTGCAAATGTCTATAGCTGATGGTAACCGCTGTCCATCAAGTGGGCTGTCTGCGTGACTGCTAAACTCCTGCAATAAAAATAAAATAAAAAATAAATTATAGTTTTTTAAACTATAATTTTATTCTGTCTTTGCCTATATTCTAATTTAGAACAAATTAATATAAGTACCATCTAGTTTTCCTAGTTGAATTTATAGAGTTATCGATTGTAGCGCCATCTAGTGGTATATATAGGTATACAATACCGATTATAGCGCCGTCTCTCGGTCCGGGTAAATGATATTTTATGTCAGAGAGGCTCATCTATTTTATATTATATATGGTTTAGAGTTTTGATGGGTAGGAAACAAAGAGAATTTAACATTACGTCGTAGGTTTAATGTGGCAAATTAATGTAGAAAATAACAGGGGCGCCACTTTTGCTAGTTTGTCTAAACTCTAGCAACCCCAATTTTTATGCGGGGGGCCACACCTGCGACTATGTCAAAGATATTGATTGTGGCCCAATTAGATCAGAAATAACGCATCACACCCATCGCCACATCTGCGTGAAACGGCCTATATCTGTAACGTTATCTCAGAGAAGGTACTACGTCAAACATCGTGCAAGGATCAGGTTGCTTCATTTACGACATGCATATATTTTTCAACATAACCTATGATGTTTATTTTAATAATAATGACTATAATTTTGTAAGCAAGAGCTTTAATACCTTGCGATAATTAACAGAACAATTATTTTATTAAAAGAAGCTAAACGAACGCTTACAAACCCGCCATGTTGGCTGTTCTTTGGTAAATATCGTCAAAATATAACGAAAAGATTTTTGCTTTAAATTCCGCTAGATATCCTTGGTAACTATAAAAATGGCTTCTCGTATAAAACGTAGCATTGTTATATCCGTATTACTTTTAAAGTTTTAATGGATTTTAGACTTGGATCAGCGTTAAAACTAAAATTACATGGATAAATTCGCTTTGTTATAATTAACTGACCTTGACTACAGATAGGATAGAAAAATTGCTAAAGAGCAAAAAAATAGTTCATGTTCTCGACGTTATGGTAAGGTCATATAACTCACATAAAGTTTACAAAAGTACTATCCAAAGACTTTTATTTTAATGTTAGTTGACGTTAAAGCGTATGTTCATTTTATCATTCATTCAAAATTCCCGGAAAAACATAATGATATGTATTACTTAATTATACTTTATTCCAATAAATCTTCATCTAAATATTCTGTCTCGCTAACAGCTTCTACATTCATGTCTTGGTTAGAGCTGGCCACAATTTCATCTTTGTTGGACTCGGATTCAGAAGTACTTCTATTGTCATCCGCACAATTTAAGTAATCACTCACACAGAGTAAGTTGGCACGAATTTTCCAATCGTTTTTAGTGATATCTCGAATTGCATGCTGAGCTGTTTCCTATAATGAATGAAAATCATAATCAATTTAAATCTTCATAGAATGTAATTCGATCAAAATTCAAAGTAAAAGAAATTATTACTGAAATTTATTCAAAGCATATCGTGACGTACATTTATGTTAATCGATCCTATATTGTGATAATATTCTCGCAGATGCGGCCCCGGTACATAGAAATGCCAAAAAACCAAACATAAACATAACCTATCTGGTCAATGATAATTGTACAAATTTTTCACATATATCTTATACGAGAGATCCAAAATAGCGATTTCTTTATCAAGTAATGTACGATTGAACTAAAAACAACAATATAAACTTTATAGCGGGCACTAATAATAATAAAGACTTGTTTTGAACTAAATTATTTGGTTTAATGGGTGATTAGGTGACATTACATTATTAGATACGCTTTCACATACTTAAACAACAAAACGGTTATTGAGGATAACGCGTGGCGCGCAGGCCAACACGTGTGCTTTCTACATGAGCATTCCTTACGTGGTTTCAGAGTCTACTAACTGAGCGGAGGCAGCGATATGCGAGCCGAACGCTGGGGGTCGAAGGGGGCCGCAATGGTAACACGAAAACTCTCACATCTTGTACTTCCCGCACGGCCTGAAGGGACAGAGGAAATGCGAGGCCCCGCTAACGAATGCTCTTGCCCCGCTATAGCTTAAATATACCTGTCATATCAGTGGTTCTTTGGCAAACATGTCGAGGTTCGAAAGAATACTTCTTATTCCGCAAGATATCGTCTGTAAACTTTATAAATTATTTTCTTCCCGAACTTAGAACAGTTTTACTCATTTTTATACATTTTTACGTATTTCAATCATTGTTAATATGAAACAAAAGAAATATTACGAGCACCTGTTCCTTTGTTTACGTCATCAGAGCGTTCCATCTTTAGCTCACAACGCCCAAAATGCTCAGTTAGCCGTTCCACAAGGCGACCGCGGTCGTTGTGGTCGTGGCGAAAACGTCACCAATGACGTCATAATTTTCGATCACATAACGCTCACAAGTCACAACCACCCATGTCAATAGGTGGGTCGAATAGCCGTTCCACTTGGGTTTACGATTGTAACGCCGGCAAGCAGGTGGAACGGGATAAATCACGATCGTGAACGTGGTCGTTGTGAGTCTGTGATGGAACGTAGCCTTAGAAATGTTGCTAGTAGAAAAGAAAAAAGTTTTCGTTTCAAGACAATTACGTCAGATTCTACATAAATATAAGGTGTTTTTTGGCGGGAACTGAAAGGGGACGTCGTGCTGTGCAATTTTATTTTCTAAAAATGTGTAAAAGTACTCTAAAATGAACAATAGTTGTAGGATATTGATAGTTTTTGTGTAGTAATTATGTATTTTTGTGAGAAATGTGAACTGTATAGTCAGATGTGGTCTTTCGAGTTTTCACAAGAACTCCATTGAATGGCGTCGGTTGTAGCCTGCAATACAACTGCGCTACTATACGAAGACATATTATTACATCAGAATTGGCTGTATGGTCTAAGATTCCTTTGCCTGCCTTTGTGGCAAATTTGAAAAACAAAAACAACAAACTACATAAATATAAATTTGTTTAACACATGGTTTTAATATATATAATTAGTGCTATTATCTATGGTTTTAATACCCTTACTTGAGATTGAGATATTTACGTGTTAGATACGTAGTATCCATAGTAGTTTGTGCTTGTTAGTTTAAGTGCAACATCTAAATAAGAGCCATGACAAACATTTAAAAACTACTTGCGTTTCTAACATTGAATAGGTGGGTAGTGAAAAAAGACCACATAGGTTAGTATCACATCAGTCTGGTCCTTTTATTTACTTCTAGAAGTTTCTTGATATTGTTCCAGACATTGAACAGTGCACCTAACTCATGTTTAATATTTGTAATACTATAAATGTGATGGTATGGTAATTTGTAGTAATATTTTTCTACTAATACATGCTTATAGTAATCCTCGTAGTCAGATACTTCTTACTCATACAAGACGATGATCTAGGCCCAGTATTCGACTTATAATCTTTGTCTCAAATAATAAATAAATGTGCCCTATATCTATACCGCACCCGTTATTGTTATTGGTATTGTATTGTCAAATCTTAATTCCTAAAGGTAACTAAAATTATTTAACTTACTAATACTAAATTTGTTTAAACTTTAGCTTAGTTGTTACTAAATTTTGAGGGGGGGCAGAGTACTTCTCCCTTCTGCAAACCTCATGTGCAGGAGAAATGTAGTTCTTGAGATATAATTTTTTTGGTTTTGTTATGTTGGGACAATGGTGATAGTCTGTTCAGGCTTTGGTATAGTCGAACCTAACCTAACTCACCATTCTAGTCACTGGTTGCAATTTTCGACTAAAGCCCACAAGCTAAACGAGTGTGCCAGGGCAGGGGTCAGTGAGTGTCCTAACTGATTTGTGACCATTGTCACAATATTAAAGAGAAAAATACTATTTTTCATATTTAAAAATCAATCAATAAATGTGTTTACTAAAGTCAAAAACAGTTTTTGTGTTTACATATTAAGCATAAGTGTAGTCCTAAACACAAATCACACTTTTTTTGTCAACAAAAGTAATTTAGCCTTGTTTATCTGATGTATTTTTGTTTTTCCCATTATTCTTTCAGAATTTGTTGGTGGACCCTAAAAACTTGTTTACTGTCCCCAATTACAGGTCTTGTGGCTATATAAAAGATGCATGTTTACCCCTAAACTCAAATTACCCTTAATGTCATGCCACTCAAGGTTAAAGCACAGCCCTTAATTTTCTAGCTTGAGTCGAGTGGCTACTGTTAAAGAATTAATTGTATTTCATTATTGTAATAATAATATTTGACTGCAATAGTAGGTTTTGAAACTATGTAATTTGTTGTTGTCTAAATTTCTCGGACAGCTCTAACTTCTAAATTAATACTAGTAATTTGAAAAGTAAAAAAATGGCATGTAATTTTACAAAATTTGTGTTTCCTAGACAATTCAAGACTGATAAGTGGTGTGAAAATTTGTTTGTTGGATGTTGCCGGTTATGAGAATAAAACCTAAACAGCATAGCAATATAAAGCATGGGCCTATATTATTATCACAATGTGGAAAACACTCTTATTCACTTATTGTACTTATTATTTCTTTTTTTAATTATATTTTTAGATAATGAAGAGGGGATCAGGACAAGAAGTTAATAATTTACAAGAAGGTGCTGCTGTTGGTGTATGGATCATTCGTAAATCAAAGACATATCCAGGTCATAATTATTATTTTAACACATTAACTGGTGCTGCTGTTTGGAACTTGAGTGAACAAGAGGTGAAAGGACTTTATTAATTATTAATTATTATTTAAGGACTATATTTCATTTCATGCTTTGCATGCACAAGGCATACAACTTGAACAAAGATGGTGGTCACCTGACCATTGTCATTGTAAATCTTGCAATTTACCAATAGTCTAATCATATTTAATTTTGTCACCCGATTAATACAGTAGTTATACTGAGAGATTAGACCATAAATATATTTAGATGGAGTAATACTAACAAATGGTACATAAAAAATAGATTTGTGATGAGGACCACAGTAAATTTTAAACATGTTTCTACTTACCTATATATCTCTACAAATGTCTCAATTTGAATATGCTATATCAATCTGTAATCCTTAATATCATAAATATAGAGAGGGTTTTGAGAATGTTTAGACAAAATTCCTATGTGCTTGCTGTGCACTACAGACAAAAGATATCTAAAATACACTTTACTTCTTGATAAATATAAAATGCTAACACTAAAATCTAGAAGCCGGTACTTAGAAGTTATACCTGTTTATAAGACAGTCAACAACTACTTCAATTGTATAGATCTTGTGAGACCATTTGTTATGCTGTATAAATGTCACTTATTTGCTTTGGGTAATTTCCTTACTAATACTGGATTATGCACATTTCTTCGTTAAATGGTAGATTCATACCATAAACACATAATTGATTGATATATTATCTATGGGCATTGGCAAATTCAAATATAATGTACTAAACAAACTGTCAAGTAGTTGTCCTCCACCTTAATTCTATTTGTATTTTATTATTTCTTTTACTACATGTAAGTTACACCATTAGCTGTAAAAGAAAATAAATAATTATTAAAAATGTCCTTAAATAAAAATTGATAAATGCTGTTGGATACCATATCTATACTTCTATACTAATATTATAAAGAGGTAAAGTTTGTGAGTTTGTGATGTTGTAGGAGGTAATCTCCGAAACTACTAAACCAATTTAAAAAATTCTTTCACTGTTGGCAAGCTACACTATCCCCGGTTGAGATAGGCTATATTATATTTTCAAAAAATTTGGGATCCTTACTAAAAGTGCAATAGTGTAACCCAAGGTGTAAAAAAATTACCTAAAATCGCATGTGCTGCGAAAACTATTGGTGATTAAATAAAATAATGTACTACGACTTTGCAGAACACATCATTGTCTATGAAAAGTGCCACAACAGCATATGTCCAACTATTAGGTTTCGGCCTCACCACAAGTGGCATGCTTGAAGATTAGCTAGGAGGTAAGCTGAATGGTCGAAGTACTTCAATACATAGTGGCCACACTGATAGTTGCCATGCTGTCATATCTGGTGATATAAAGTGTGTTTGTAGACATATATTTTGTTGTGATAAAGATTGTCTCAAAGTTGTCTAGAAAATTACTTGTTACAGAAAGTACCACCACTTAACCAAATTTATCGAACATGTTGGTACATGATGTTAATATGTTGAGGTTAACTGAGGTAGAATTTGAATTGCATCCCAGTGATCCAAGCAAATAACCGACGCGTCCGTTCGCGTAGCTAACCGCTAGGCTACTATTGAGGCGCCAGCGTCCTACTAAGCGAGCGGTAGGGCCGCGCGCATTACACGCAATATGTTGGTTCACTAGAATGAGTCATATAAGCGATCAACTACCCTCTTACTGCTAAGCGTGCCACTTGCGGTGAGGCCGAAGCCTTATAGTTATGCCACATAAGTGTTCTTTTATTTTAAAAATGTAATTAAAATGCCGCCACTAGAAAAGGCTCTTTATTTGTATCTTCTTATTCATCCTTATCAAAATAAATTACTTCATATTCAAGACTGCTTCAATACCTTTATATAACCATTTGAATTATTCAATTCGGACATTCATATCACGAGTTTAAAAATGTAAGTATTAGAAAAAAGTTGCGTGGTCGCCGCGCACTCTAATCGGCTAGATAGGCTTATGCGATGTAGGCGTCACTGGGGTACGGGCAGTACGGGAGGGGAAATATTTTGAATTTGCTTAGTATGTAATTAAACTCAACAAAACTATACTAACAATGGGGTCATCTCTGGATCTAGTAAACCAATATTTAAATTTTTTACTGATACCTAGCGAACTGGGCACGGGTCAGCTAGTTTATAATATATAGAGTATAGATAACATTATGTATAAAACATATATTCGTATCTGTTTGCTTTTCTTATAAATAAAAAAAAACACACTTTTGCAATACTTTCAGATGCGAGGAGCGAGTTTATTTTAAATTTGAATATAATCTAAGGTACAAAGTTTACAAAGTTATATATATATTTACATATATATATATATATATATATATATATATATATATATATATATATATATATATATATATATATATATATATATATATATATGTAATAGGGCTGTAAGTAGTATGTTTAATAATATTTTATTCTCACCTATACTGACAATATGTCAAATAATGAAAATAATGCTGATGAATAAAATTTGTTTTTTTGTTAGAATCTGTCAAAAAATGATGAAAATAAATGTTATGTGGACTACTGATTTTTTTTGTAAAGGCAACATAGAATTAATGGCAGCTTGATTGCCCTAGCTGTCACTTAATTCCTTTGGCTATCAGGATTTATTGATATTTGTATATTGTGCATATTTGAAACATTCTTAAAGGATAATTAAACAACAATGTATATAAAAGTGGTTCGAGAAACAACTAGATGGTTCCAACCGCTATGTCATTCATCAGAAAGTTCATTTTCACATAGTGCAAAAAAAAGCTCTAAAAAAATTACTGGCAGTTGTGATGGAAGAATTATATTTTGATGACAGTCTAGAACTTTTAAGCAAATTTTAATTTTAACAAGCTACATAAAGGCCAGAAATCATAGAAAAATCTGAATTTACTTCAAAACCTGAGGATTATTTAATGAAGATCCTTGAGAACAGAAAATTCTTGAAGTGCTCCAAAAATATTATTCCTTAGGATGCGAGCTATATATACTAGTTATACAAAGCAACTAAGTGTTGGCAGAGATATAATATATAATAATAATAATAAATTGTTTATTTCTGTTCCCAAAAGTACATACAAAAGTTTTGGTTTGGTACCTTCTATTCTACATTAGGAGATAACTTTTATTACAATAATACTTACACAAATCAGTTTTATGTGGGTATGAGTACCAATATCTGTGCGTATATGTGTGCGTGTGTGTGTGCGTGTGTGTATTTATGTATGTAGATGTATGTGACTAAGTGTTTGTGTTTATGTTTACAAACTAGGATTACTATGTTAATATACACTAAAACATGTATGTAAAGCTAAAAGGTGGATATTGTGTCTGATGTACTTTTAGTATTTACTGGTACAAATAAGGCTGAAGATTATCATTCTGAGATTTGAGAGAGATTGATATTCAAAATTTTTTGAATGTGTCTGAATATTTATTACCAAAAGCACAAAATCTTCAATTATTGAAATGGATAATGTATCATATCATCCCGTGGTAATAAATAAAGTTCCAACAACAGAAAGTAAGGGTGATGAAAATAAATCATGGTGAGTACAAAATAATTAATCTTTCGAGCCACATTTAAGAAAACTTTCTTTAATTAAGCTGGTAAACAAAAATAATTACCAACAATTATTTAATTTCATCAACCTTATTTGTTGATATTGGAGTTTTGCTATCAGAAAGTGATACTGTGCAGTATATATAACCATGATTGAAGGTTCTGTAATAGTGAGAAAAAACCCATTTTATTAAATTTTTAGCTTTCATCTATGTTTAATTAATATTGTTTCACAATAGAGTTACTATTATTTCAATGACTTTTTTATTTTATTACTTGTTTAGTATTTGGCAACACTAAATTGCTATTTCTGTTTATTATTTGGCAACACTGAATTGTCACTTCCTCTCCCGTTTGTGCTTTATATAATACAATACGTATAGTTCGATGCAAACTTTATGGCGGCTCGGAACATCGCACTTTCCGTTGCGCAGAACTCGGTTTTAGGTGTTAGAGGGACGAGGTCGTCCGAGGACAAGGTATATCCTCGCTCGCTCTCTCGCTTGCTTTCTCGTTTACGGGACTTCCCCGGCGCTCGGCTCATCAGGGCTGCCACTTTAGCGCTTTCAGAACTGGATTAGCACTTTTTTGGGCAATCCAGTTCCCATTTTTCTTAAATAACTTCCAGCGCGAAATCTTGCAGTTTTTATAATATAGAAAGATACAAAAAAAGACTTTATTTGAAGAAATAACGACGTAATTACAGTCCTTATTACATTATTATACATAGAGCATATTTTGAGAATTTGTACGCCGCATTTTCTGCAAACAAAGTTTGCACTACCTCATCATTAGCATCACTACTATATAAATTACTCTTTTGAGGATTGTCCAATCCTATATACTAAACTTTTAGGGTTTCGTAGTCAGACGACAAGAAAAGTGGTTTATCTTTGCTTCTACGGAATTCTTCAGTTTACGTGGTACGACACGCACTTGCCGGATAATTTTTGTAATTTTGACCATGTAACAGAATCTAGCGCTTTTTTCCAACTCGTCTAACAAGCGGACATGGGCAGCCCTGCGGCCATTACGGCGTAGATATAGTAGTATTGAGCTACGTCTGTACACAGCACACATACGTGCGTCTAAGTCTAAATACAATAGAGCGCAAAAGTTTGTTGTTTGTTAATTGTTTTGTTATTGTGTGAATTTTGGAATTAAATTGTGTAAAATTTATGTAAATAAAAAGCTAGTCCCAAAACAGCAAGCTTCCGTACACATGGTAAGAAAACGAACGGAAAAAAATGACTAGGTAGGTTTGTAAAAGTAAGAAGGATAGAGGAGTACAAAAATATGACGTTATTATGGACACATTGACAGACGAATGTATTATCCCTGTCTGCATCTATCACTGAGAAGGAATCATGTTCAAGCGAAGACGAAGAAAGCAACAGTTCTGTAGAAAATGGGTCCTCCACAAATAAAATAGTTTTATGTTTCGCCGACTTGGGGAGTCGTATGTCCAGCAGTGGAGTGCGGTAGGCTGACGAAGATGGAGAGAAAACATTATACAACCTTTTTATACCTGACAGAGCTATGCTTGAATCATTATTTTAATGGCAACTTTTAGGGCCTTTTAGAATATCGGCTTGAAACGGTTAACGCTGAGCTAATTGTATTTCAAACGATGTATGCTACAGTTCCGATGGCCCTCTTGCCACTCCTTATCCTACATTCCTAATCCAATCCTCCTATTTCATTCCCCTACCACATCGCTATTGTAAATGCGTGCCATTTTCATATTAAAAACGTTAAAAAGTTTGCGACTTTCTGACTGATATTTATGTATGTTTCATTAGCTATTGTACTGTTTTATCGCAAATTTCTTGAAATACGTATGACACTCGGGTGGTTGATGGTTTTTACACAAACTGGTTTGTAAAAGTCAACCTAACGCACTAGTATTATAAATAACAATTATTTTCCTTGAACCCTCCCGTACATAATAAGTACCAAACAGCTGTCAGCACTTTCAACAAGACTTCCACGAACCAAACTATAGACTATAGGTAATACATACCTCCGAAATAATAATTCTTAATTTTATTAATACTCTAAGATATAATAAAACAATTGTAGAAAAAAAGAAACCGACTTCAAGAGTAATTAAAAAGCAAGAAATTACTATTTTCTACAACATCTTGAAGTCGGTGAAGTAAGACATAAAAGTAAATTTATTATGATGAATGAATGAATGAATATGCTTTATTGTAGTTTAAAAGATACAATAGGCGGTCTTATCGCTATTAGCGATTTCTTCCAGACAACCTTTGGATGGACAAAATTTTTTATAAGAACAGAGAGGTATGTTGCATTATTCTCACTACCGAATCAGTATCTTATAAATATATACATAAATGATATAATATACATACATTAATAAAAATTATACTAATACGATATTTGTAAATAAAATATTATAAAATACACTTACATAAATAAACATAAAACTAGAAAAAGATGACAATAACTGCTGCAATAATTTATTTTGTTTTTTATGTTTTATTAGGCACCTACTTCAAGAGTTGTAGAAAATACTTATTTTTGCTTTTTAATTACTTGAATTCGGTTTTTTTTTGCTAGAAAGTATTTATTTTTCACTTTTTAGTGACTATGTATAATGGTGCCCAACAAAATGAATGATTTATATAAACTATCCTGATGCTACTGATTTTAAAGCAAAAGGAATCATGAAAATCGGTTTAAACAAAAAAGTTTGGTTGAACATACATTAAAAAATATTTATATAAATAGAACCTCCACCTTTTTAAAGTCGGTAAAAATAGTAGATACATAATTAGCCCTAACTAATCTCAACTTGACTATACCTGCACACGCCTTTGCTCGCAGCTAATATCGTAGCCGCCATAAAGTTTGCATCGAACTATACTAAAACTAATCTTTACATATCTAGTGTAATAACACATCAACTTCTATCAAATAATAAAAATACAACTCAATGTGTGCAAATAAAGATGTTGGACAAATAATTCTCTATCATTAACATCACTGTCAACTATATGATTTTTTACATTCACAAGTCTCATTTAACTTGTGGGTTTGTTCGTTTATATCTAGCAAATTAGAAACGTGCACGCGCACGAAGTTACTTTAGGGAAGTTAATGGTATAATAGAAATTTAAAAAAAAATCAAAATAGGTAAAAGTATCAAACGTAATAATATCTGCGTTGCTATATGAATAACAGTGTTGACCTCCTTTTTTGTCACAATTTTCTTGACAACTTATTATGTCTTTTACATTGTAATATATACTATTCTTGAAAATTTTTGTAATTATAATTGGTGTTATATTTTCTATTTTACAGATTGCAAATGCAATGCGTATGCCAAATATGAATAGATTTGATAACCATGCAGAACCAAGAGAGAAACCACCAATGATGAACTTTAATCCTGCAAGTGAATTTAGCCATCCAATAATAAATAAAAAATATCCCTCAGAGGCGTGTCCTATTTCGACTTTGATGTTCCCGCAAAGTGCAATACATAACTCGCAAAGTTCTATTAATTCAGTGAATTTAATTACTACACAACCTAAATCAAATCCAAATATTTGGGATTTAGGATTACGTCAACAAATAGTTATTCTTCCTACTGTAACTCATTTGAATCAACCACAATCACTAAGTTACAGATATAATTTACATCAAAGAAACAATTTGCAACAGATGAATGGTTTGCAACAGAGAAATGATTTGCAACAGATAAATGGTTTGCCACAGAGAAATGATTGCCAACAGAGTAATGATTTCCAACAGAGATATCATTTGCAACAGAGAAATGATTTACAAGATGGAAGTGATTTGCAACCAACAAATGGTTTGCAATCAACAAATGGTTTGCAACAGATAAATGATTTGCAGCAGAGACATGATTTCCAACAGATCAATTATATGCAACAAAGAAATGATTTGCAACAGATCAATTATATGCAACAAAGAAATGATTTGCAGCAGAAAAATGATTTGCAAAAGAGAAATGATTTGCAACAAATAAATTATTTGCAGCAGAGAAATGATTTGCAACAGATAAATGATTTGCAGCAGCGAAATGATTTGCAACATAGCAATGATTTGCAACAGACAAACAATAAGTGTGCAAGAAGAGATATGTTTAAAAACACAGGAAAAGTAAACAGATCTGGTATAAATAGAGGAAGACATTTTCAAAATAGATATCATAAAACATGGATTAAGCAAGATTTGAGGAAAAAAATTTCTAAACATGTAAATTACAATAAAAATTATCTAAATACTTCAAGGCTGTCTTTCAACGAAGGTAAATTGTGTTTTTTAGAATATAATCAATAATGACTAGTTTTATAAGATTTCAATACATTGAATCTTTGTAATTCCTTGCAGGATTTATAAATGATACAAAATTTACACAGACAGGAAATATTGAGGACGAGGAAAACTATGAAACAGTGGTAACTATGGGTCTTATAGTCATAAATATCATAATTAACAAGATTTCTATCTGAATCTCTGATACTTCACTGGCAGTAAATGAAGAACAATAGCCATCAAAGTCATCAACATTGAAGTTCATATTTCAGAACGAAATTCATACAGATTGATATTGCTTTATGTGAATATTACACTTCAGAAAATTAACCATTTATATTAATGACGAATTCTTATATTTTACTAACCACTCATTTGCCTTACTATCATTTAAATTTTGACATATGCTCCATACAATTAATGTCAAAAGTTCTACCGATGGTAAGGAAAGCGAAAGAATATTAAGATATAGAATCCGGCCTTAAAAAGTGTTTTTCAATGTTGTAGGCTTCCCAGGACTCTTATGATTTAAATTTTATTTTTACTAAATATATTTTTAAGTGTTTGTTTCCGCATATATGTTGGTCAGTCTATAGTCGACGCATTATGAACTGAGACTTCGGGTCAGAAATCATATTTATCGTTCTGTCTCGCTCGCACTTACAGGTCTTATGGAGAGGTGTAGTGATGTGCGTAAGAATTGTAGAGGTGTATATCGATAACGGGATAGGTACGATCGATATGCTATTACTATGTTAAGTATTAATAGGAATAATTTATCGCGAAAATAAAAGTTTTTAATTTGTAGGATAAAATGTTTGTTTCGACGTAATCATAGAGAAACTGTATAGATCGTAATGTGGCCCTGAAAAGGGCCATTTTTATCTTTTCTAGGGATATTTCTTAGTTATTCAAAAATCCTCATCCGTATTTTCCCCATCTGTGTCATCTACGTGTAAGTTAATTATCAGAAGTGGTGCTTGATCTCTTAAAATAGTTTTCCTTAATTCCCTTACTCGTAACGACCAATCAGGAGTCAGAGTGCTAATGAAGGTCACGATGACGCATCGACCCCGCGTGCGCAGGTAGCTAAGTATCGATCCATTATCGATACTTGGCTACCTTGCATTGCGTGCACATTCCTACTGTCAGCGACATTTATTTCCCGACGACTCAGTTTAAAATGCGTCGACTATAGCACATGGGCATTCGTATACTGACATTTTTCTTGAGAAAAATGTTAGTTTACAACTCTATTTCTCTCCCAATTCTGAACTCCATTTCTGAACCCATTATGCATCCATTTAATTTACTTTGACAAATCTATCGACTGTTATGTTTTCACATTTTGATTTCGGATTTAACATAAGATCAGAGAAAATACAGTACAACTACGAAATATACAACCAGTGTTTTATAATTCACCGTAAAATGACTCGCTAACAACTGTATCAAAGTCACCGTATAGTATTTTTTAAACCAGGCATGTCTTAACTTCAATTTTTTACTGTTATATTTTCAGTCACTCATAGAAAATGAAGAAGATTCTGTATCAAAATTAGATTGTACACCTTTGAAAAATTTGGGTATACCTACTGTCCATAAAAATTGCTGGTATCTATTAGTTGATACAAATGTCCTCATACACAACTTTAACTATTTGAATAATTTAACAAGTACAGGTGGGTCAACAATTTAATACATTTGCTACTCTTTTGTCAAGAAAGTTGTGACAAAAAGGAAGGTCAACACTCTCGTTCATATAGCGACACAGATAGTAAAAATGAGTGCACTTCAAGTACCCTATTTGTCACCTCATCCTTTTGGCAATTATGATTTTTGTTATATTCCTTGATGTTTGTATATTGTGCATATTTTAAACGTACATATAACAAAAATAAATATAAAAGTGGTTCGAGAAAACTCATGTTTAATATGTTAAAGTGTATATGACCTATTTAGGCGATGTTTACGTTCGAACAGCAAAGTTAACCGGCATGTACAAGTAATTTTGTGTTATAGACTGTAAATATACTGTAATGTATTGAAAATAACTCGTTTTAACCATAATTCATTTTTAGCATTGTTTATATATTTTTTGAGGTTAAGATTTTACACTTTTTTTTAACTTGTTTGATACTTTTATATTATATTGTATTTATTTAGGTAACTACAAGTTATTTAAAATTGTTTTGGCGGTTTTAGGTATTCTCAAATTAATGTTCAGCGCATTTTGGACTAAAGTATGAAGAATAGAAGTAAATTTGTAACACCCGGAAAACAGATAATTCCAACCGCTATGCCATTCGTTATAAAGTTCATTTTTACATAGTGCGAAAAAAGTACTCACTCTAGGATAACTATCAGCAGTAGTGAAGGAACAAATAGGTTTTGATGATAGTCATCTTTTAAGTAAATTTTAATTTCATCAGGCTATAAAAATATTGGCAATCATAGAAAAATCAACAATAACTTCAAAACGTGAGGATTATTTAACGCAAGTCCTGGAGAATAGAGAATTTCTTGAAGCGCTCTAATAATAAAATATTATTCCTTAGGATGAGAGTTACATACACGAGTCCCAAAATAATTAAATGTTTCCAGAGATGTATGTATGTATGTATATAAAGGAAAAAGGTGGTTATTGTGTCTAATGTAGTTTTAGTATTTACTGGTCAATGAAGGCTGAAAATTATAATTCTGAGATGAATATTTAAAATTTACAAAAGTGGTTTTCATAAAGTAATTACGCAATATCACAGAATCTTCAATTACTGCAATGGATAATGCATCACATCATTCCGTGATAATAAATAAAGCTCCAACAACAGAAAGTAAGGTCGATGAGAATATGGTGGGTATAAAATAACGTAGCTTTCGACCCGCATTTACGGAAACCTTTAATTAAGCACGTAAAGAAACAACAACAGACAATGATTTCATTTCATCAACCGTATTTGTTGATATTGGAGTTTTATTATCAGAGAATGATGATACGGTGTATTAAATTTTACAATGATTGAAGGTTTTGTAATGTTGAGAAATAATTTTTCAGAAGCCTATTTTTTAAAATTTTGTGCTTCTCGGATTAATTGATATTGTTTCACAATAAAGTTCTTATTATTATTTCAACGAATTCTTTATTACTGTAAACGTTTTACATCCCTATTAATATTATAAATGCGAAAGTAACTCTGTCTGTCTGTTCCGTTTTCACGGAAAAACTACTGGACCGATTTGGTTGAAATTTCGTAAATATGTAATTTTAATATCGAAAGTGGACAAGGGATACTTTTTATCTCTGTTAATGGAATAGATTTATGTAAAGGTTATCCCAGAAAGTAGGATAGGTTTTTTTTGATAAATCACAAAAATCCTATCCTACTTTCTGATGATGACGATAATGACGAAAACCAAACTAAGCAAAATGGTTTACCATTTTGCTTAGTTTGGTTTTCGTCATTTTGGTCAATTTGGCCATTTTGGTCAATTGGGTCAGTTTGGTTATTTTGGTCAAATTGGTCATTTTGGTCAATTGGGTCATTTGATCAATTTGTTCATTTAGGTCAATTTGGTCATTTTGGGTATTTTGGTTATATTTGTCATTTTTGTCGTTTTTGTTATTTTGGTCATTTTGGTCATTTTTTCTTTTATGTAGTTTACAGACAGCTAGACGAAGGATAGATAAATAAAATTAGAACGGGTGGAAATGAGGATCAAAGTTTGTATGGGAGACCAATCATTTCTCAAGTTTATAGATATAAAAAATTATCATCTATAAAAAATGCGATAGTAACTAGGTCTGTCTATCTGTTAAGGCTTCACGAAAAAACTACTAGGAGTACTGGATCGGTTTTGCTGTAATTTTGTTTAAATGTAGTTTTAATACCGAAAATGTACATAAATAAATACTTTTCATACCGGGAGAGGGGATAGTTTGCGATATAAAATGAATTACCGCCTGCTGTTTAAACAAGAGGTACAAACCAGAGTTCGACTCGCGGCGCAGGCACGGGGTAAACTCTAGTTTACAATAAAGTTCTTGTTATTATTTCAATGATATCTTTATTTTATTGCTGTAAACGTTTAATTTTCACAAATCGTATTCGACTTGTCGTTCGTGGGTTCGTCCATTTATATCTAGAAAATTAGAACACTAACGCAGACAAAGTCATATTCGGGGAGTTAATGGTATGAATTAAAAAAAAATTAAAATAGGTAATAGTTTCAAGATCATTCTCGTAATACTATCTTGTGTTGAAGTGTTGTATAATATAAAAGACAGTGTTCTTTGCCACAACTTTCTTGACAGAGGGTTCAGTTCTTAAATAATGTATTGTTACAACTTAGGCTCCAACAAAAACAATTCCACTTCAAATCTGTAAAAGCACATTTTATTACCTGTCGGCATTTGAACTAATTGTAATCCTTTTATGATCGTCTTCTTTTGTTTACTTATTTATTGGCACACGTTTCTAGTTATTGTGGAGAACAGCCTATTGTTCTATTGTACTAGTCTACGGCCACTTGCAGGCTGCATCATTAGCCAGGTGTTGCGGATTATTCAGCACAAGTAATTGTAGGAAATTATGTCGACGTTGCCGGGCGGGCACATTTGCATTTGTGCAGTATAAAACGATGGCCTGATTGAGAGAGGGGGCCAGTTGAGCGACAACTATGATCTAGGCGTGACGTGTGTACATTCGGGAATCTAATATTGACGGACTTTGTGCGTTTTATTGAATGACGACCTTCTGCATTACGTTTGGATTTGTTGTGTTCGGTTATATTTGTACCTGTGTTATACGTGTTTGTATAGTTCTAATAAACTATAATAGTACTAACGGCATTTTAATTCGAGTCCAGCATACGCGTAACAGTATCATATTCAAATTTGTGGTTTTGATACTTAAAAGCAAAACCTCTCCACGCTCTCTCACGTGTCTGTCTTTCCGTAATTACAATTTATTATAACAAAATTTATTGTAGGAGCCTGGAGCAGATTTGGCAAAAATTAAATAAACATAATGTTACTTTTTCGGCTATAGGCTGAGTAAGCAAAGAGTGTATGGTCCAACAGCTGAATAATGCTAGAACCAACTGGTCATTATTGAAATTATGATTATCTATCTACCTATAATTCTATACTGAGAAATGTCAGTGTGGCCATGAAAATAATAAAAATAATTTGTGACTTCAAGTTCTAATGTAATATGTAATTTGAAAATTTTGTTTGTTTCATTATAGATCCCACGTGTTGTTTTTTGGTCCCGCATTGTGTCTTTAATGAACTGAAATCATATGCAGAGGAAGAACAAGATGCGACTGCGGGACGTGTTTTACGTTTTCTTTTTGACTTTGCTTATATAGGTGAGTAGTAATTTATTTATTGGAGCTTTTTCTATGTTTGTAAATAAAAATATAGTATACATCAAAATTGTATAGTGTGATAAAAGGGGTACCTGTTAAGACACCATGTCACACCACAAAGTAGTTTGCCAGCCCCACACTACCTTCTTTTCCTGACCAGTGAGATGTGCATAAATAAAGAATTTCTATCTCTCGAAACATAACTATTAAGACGACTTGCTGCTTTATTTCTGCGTGCACTACTTTGTGGTCTATGTACTAAAAACCAGCATGAAGAGCGAGTTTACCAACTTTAATTCACTTTTGTTGAACTTTTTCTTTGGACTTAATAGGTGGGAATAATGAGCATTTATAATTGAAAAATACCTTTTATGACTGTTTTATTTTGCAACATACTACTCTGTCAAAAAAGTACCGGGAAAAGGTTAATAATACACAAAATGTTAGTTATTCATTCAAATTTATTTTATCACCTTCAAAGTATGCTCCATCAGAAACGATAAACTTACGCCAAGGAATAATCCAATCATCAAAACTTATTTTAAACGCTTTTCCGGAATTGAGTTTAGTTCTCGTCGCGAATTCTCCTTTACGTCTTCTACCGAACGAAAACGGGTGCCACAAAGTAGTAATTTGAGTGTAAGAAAAAGAAAGAAATCGGCTGGAGTCATATCTGGTGAATAAGGTGGTTGCTCGATGGTATTTGTTGAGTATTTGGTCGAAAATTCGTTCACAATGATGGCTTTGTGCATTGGTGCATTACGTGGCGCAAAATCCAAGAATTTTCTTTCCACAAATCTGGCCATTTTCGTCGAATTTCCTCTCTTAAACTAAAACTACTTGACCTTCCGGTAAGAATTCCGAGTAGTGATGAGTAGCACATTTGTCCCGTACAAAATAGATTTGTACTGATACGGCTCAAAATTTAAATCTGTTTGTCCCGCTACTACTCACGCGTCAAATGTAAGAGGAAGGACGGAACGAGGACAACAGTACTATAACCCATTTACGGATATTTACTTGACAAAGAGGGACAACATGTCATGTAGGACTGCTAGTAAAATGAGGTGACCGAGGCCAATCACATCCGATTCTTAAGGAACATTTCCGAACTAGAAGTTTTGTACGGGTCAAATGAGGGAAGGGCGCTCACCGCCTCACCGGCCCCTTCGTTTCAAATGTACTGCCGCGGTACATGCCATAGAAATCTCCTCGCCTCGTTTGAAGTGGTACATTGTACTGGTTCAGTACAAAATGTCATGTTACTCTTATAAACTCATTTTAAAATCATGTCTTACCTAACTCTAATTCCCAGTGCACAACACAGCGATAGTAAAAAAAATACTTTGATGTGTTTTTGTCGGTTTCGGTTCAGTTGGAAGGGGCCACTCCGAAGCTTGTTGACTATTTCTCTCAAACTTGAACTAGGATGTAGTGGAACACTTACAAGATGGCGCTGTGCAATAATTGATGTCATAAACGTTTCCCGAAACATACAAAGAATATATACAAATTTTCAACAATAACAGATGGGCCTAGGCCTGCGAGGAACAACACTAGCCTCGCTGGAAGACCTTCCTTTAAGACGGAGGAGCATTCCATCTCGCTCCTCCAACCTATACGGGGCACCTCTCTACAAGGATTTTCACTCACTGTGTGCTTCACTTCTGCGATGTTAACTTCAGTTGAGTTCAGACGTTGATGGCTTACCAGGGCGAGGCAAATCTTCCAGCATATCTCGACCGCTTTTGAACGCTTTGTACCACTCATAAGCACGTGTTTTTGATAAAGTCGATTCACCGAAAGCCTTCTGTAACATTTTCAGTGTCTCCGAACACAAAATTCCTTTGGCTATGCAAAATTTAAAACAAACGCTTTGTTCGATGTTTTAGTCCATTATGAAATTCGCAATACACACTAGATCTGATCTAACTAAAAACAGCACTGTATTTAATCTAAATGACCGATGCAACTCAAACTCCGCGCCAAAATGAAAAACAGTTGTGCCAATCTTGCAACAATTGAATTTGGAACCATAAACAAATTATCCATTCCCGATACTTTTTTGACAGAATTTACAGTTCTTCTCTGTATCAGGGGCGTATATACCGCCGTATCAGCCGTGTCAATGATACGGGGCTCCCAGGCTACAGGGGCCCCTAAAGTGTGTAAGCAAAAATTCCTAAAATGTTATCTATAATCTTTTATAGATTAATAACATTTTTGATAATAGCTGCCGGGCTAACAGAAAAGGCTATCAGACTTGTCATTGTAAAGCCAGAAAATCTAGAAAATCTGAAATCGTCTTCAGCTATGGATGATTTCTTTCTTATCTTTTAGCACTAATGCCACTTGTCTAGGGGGCAGTAAATAATGTTTAAATTGAAAGAACGAATCTTCACTATGTGCCTATAAGGAGTTACTTGTTGTATCTATTTTTCCTCCAAAACCATCAAATTTAGAAAATTTATACATAGTTTAGGATGATTTCGTAATTATGAGCCAAACCCCTAGCTGCCGCTGCATGTCCATACAAATGTAAAGCAGGTGATACAGGTACGATCGAGTTTTTATTGCGAAGCAGGAAAATAGGCAAACGGCTCGGCTCGTGAAAAGTGGTTACCGTCGCGTATAGACGTTTGAAACACCAGGGGCGAAAATAATGCGTTACCAAGATTTAGGATGGGATAAAAAAGAAGATATAGTGGGCTCAGACAGGAGGAATTGAATATAGGATTGGAATAGAGAATATAGGATAGGAGGAGGAGGAGGACTTGGGCCATCGAAACTTATCACTCATCACTCGAAACACAATTCACTTAAGGCTAATTGCACGCCGATAATGTGCGAGAGCATTGTATCACACCGATCGTGCCAGACCTAAGTACTGTAATCAACATAATGATTCCAGCATGGCTCTAGCACGTTAAAATAAAGACATGCTTAGGGCTCAACTATACTTTTCGCGTGCGCATCGTCTTAAACACGCGAGTTTTCACAGGCGAAATATTTTTTTTATAATAGTATAGGTTTGCGTTTGATCATGATCTCGCCCGATGTGGAGCGTAGATATGGTCTAAGATGGTGCACGCTTACCTAGAAGGTACCCATTCACACGGGACTTGAAGACACCCAGGTTGTAAGTATCGGGAAAGACAGACTCCGGAAATGAGTTCCACTCTTTTGCGGTGCGCATGATGAAGGTAGACGCAATGCGCTTCGTTCTTATAGGTGGTATGTCTACCATATATCGGTGCCGCAAGTCGGTGCGTCTGGTTGTCCAATGATAGAAGGGAGACTGGGAGATCAGATCAAAGAGCTCAGCTGGACGCTAACCAAAGTGTATCTGATAGAAAACCGATAAGCTGGCAACTCTGCGTCGATGTTCGAGACTGAGTTTTGTCGTCGAAAAACTGGTCGTTGCCAATTGGCCTCCTGGCTCTTCGCTCAGTCGACTCTTAGTGCTTCGAATTAATATTTGACTGAGCCATCCCAAAGGTGAGAGCAGTACTCCATACATGCTCGTACTTGTGCATTGTACAACATCAGTAGCTGTTCCGATGTGAAGTACCTTCGAGAGTATGTCCAGTTTTTTTGCCCCAGTTTGTGCTATATATTCGATATAAGACGCCAAGAAGCTTGAAGCTCATCGGCTATAGAAACGGATATTCCTCGGAAAGTAGGAGTAAATTCAAAAGAACTCCTTTTAGTACTAAAAAGACACGCCTGGGTGTTAGAGGCATTGAACGTAACCAAGTTAGCATTTCCCTAGTCGGAGACTGCCTTTAAAGTTACATTCAATCGCTCTACCATTGCTTCCCTAAGCGTATGGATTTCGGCTCTGTCAGCTCGTGCGGTGGATGTGTATCCCTCTACAACGGTGCTATCGTCTGTATACCCATAGACACCGGGCTTGCTTAAGCAAGTCGTTGATATGTAGCACAAACAGCGTTGCAGAGAGAACCGACCCCTGAAGGACGTCGGCGTTAATTGGCATAAGATCGGAGGAGTAACCATCTGCGACCACTTGTGTCGATCGGTCCGTCAGAAAGTTTGATATCCAGGCG
The DNA here is from genome assembly GCA_039645545.1 of Dendrolimus houi. NCBI lineage: Eukaryota > Metazoa > Arthropoda > Insecta > Lepidoptera > Lasiocampidae > Dendrolimus > Dendrolimus houi. The sequence continues at coordinate 13,751,857 of CM077125.1, read as the reverse complement.
CAGAGTGTCTGGTAGATACTGGAACCTTGCGTATAAGGCTGTCGTGCCAAACTATGAAAGGCCTTAGAAACATCCAGCGATACAGCAAGGGCTTCACCGTACTTCTCAATCGCTTTACTACAGATGTGAGGCACATGCTAGAAGATCTCCAGTCGATCGGAAACCGTATTGTTGATCGCTGAGAAGGTCATTTGCTTCTAGATATGCCAATAGCCGGATGTTCAGTATACGTTTCATGCTCTTGCAGAGAATGGATGTCGATGCTTTGCAAAAAATGAATGTCCGTGCTCTCGCTGAGAATAGATATGACTGAGATGGGCCTGTAGTTAGCAAGATCAGCATGACTACCCTTTTTGGTGTACAGGTTGTACATTAGCAAGCTTCCATGAACTGGGTACTTTGCCAGTATACAGGGAGAGGTGGAACAGGCATGTCAGTACCGGTGCAAGCACAGGGACATTGGTTTTCAATACTATGGCTTGTCGAGTCTTAACTACGAGTACCTGCTCGTACATTTACCACCTGTTTAAAGGGCTCTCTATGATGAGGAATCGGTTCTTGTATTGTTTCTTTTATTGCGTTTTCACAAAAATGTGAGGTGCTTATAACATTTTTGTTTAATTATGCTGCCTTCGTCGAGCTCACTGTTATGTTCGGAAACGAGTTAATTCCTCCTTAATTATAATTGTACTCTTTTTTTTTAACAGGCATTGAAGAACTTGAAATAGAATCAGAAGAATATGAGAGTACAACAAATATTCTAAGAAAAATTTATAATGTCTACGTTAACATAGAGAATGATAATTATCATGTGGTAAGTTTGTTTAAAAATAATTAAAATTTACAATAGAGTAAGCGGCATGAAAAGCAAGAAATCTATTGTGTCAAAGGAACAGTACAATTTAAAAAAAATAAAACATTAAGTCTTTGTACAACATTCATCTTTGGTCTATTGGATTAAACAAGGGTCCGCCCAGTTCACTGGAACCCAGAGTTCCCGAGTTCAAATCTCGGCTGTTTAGTAAATGAACTTTAATGAAAACTGAAAATAAAAAGATACTTAGAATTGTATACAAAGAAATGAAAAACATTTAATATCCGCATTGAACCTATTAATAGAGAAATCTTGCATTCGTGATTCCGACTCGCACATAGCTACTAGTTCCTCATCATTATCATCATCATCATCCGAGCATTAAATCTCGGTTTCGTTCGGAGTGTTCGCTCCGATGCCCAGGGTTCGCTTTCCTAATTTTTCTACTCCGCTTCGCGCGGTATTCAGCATCCCCCGTTTTGAGAACATTGGTCTTGCCCGCTAGTTTCTGATTATAAAGTAGTCATTAAATTATTCAGGTATTTAAAGTATCTATATATCAAGTTTCATTAAACTCGCTCCACGTGTAAGACCGTAAAAAGAAGTAATCGCTCCAACAATAAATAATTAATTCTTAAAGTTACAAATCATACTTATAACGATAAAAGTAAAATCTTCGATTTTCAGGTCCTTATATCCGATGATAAAAATTTACTTAAATACAAAGGTATTATTCATGTCTTTAGCATGGCGGAAGTTAAAAACATGGTTTCTGTTTATGTTTCCCACCAAACATTGTCAGCGCCGTCAAGTTCAATATCTGATCGCGTTGTAATAATAAACAAAAACAACGATTTCCATACAATAATGGATATCAATCATACTGTATCGAATAGGAAGCGGTCGTTCTCCGAATCTCAAAAAGAAGAAGAAAATTTAAGAATAGTTAGTTCACCATCAAAATCAATAAAGACACAAATTTGTACAGAATTAATGAAAAAAAAATGTCAATTAAAATCTTTCAATGATATTAGTATTACAATTGTTAACACAGATAACAGAATCAATGCTATTCAAAGTGCCGATGAGGTTGCAATAGAACAAAACCGTTTTAATGATACAACAAAAACATCGACACTAATCGAGGAATGTACTCCACGTATGGTTGAGAAAAAAAATGTTATTAGATTAAATCGTAACAAGTTACCTCCTTATAATAATGACACCACCGAAACTCCTATAGTTGGTACAGGAAAGAAAAAATTTAGATGGCGAAAGCGTAGAAATAATTTCAAAGGATCAGAAGACAATATAGTTTCTGCAATAGACGACAATGAACGAAGAGTAGAAAACACGGAAAGTCGTGAATGTGGAAAAGAAACGTCAGAAAATCCGAGCAAAGAAAAGAAATCAAAGGATTTGGACACTAACGAAAGTAGTAAATCGTGTATAGCTTTCAAAAACTCTTCAAGCAATTCTGAAAGTCTTGACAGAAGAAAGGATATGATAGAAAATGAAGTGGCAAATTCAGACAAGGAAAAACAATTAAACGATCTTGAATGCGATGAAAGCAGCAGTTCATGTACATTTGTCAAAAAGTTCATAGGCGACTGTATAGTAATCGACGATTCTTCTACATCAGAAATTATATCAAATTCAGAAAGCAATGTTAACTCAACACATGTATTAAATATACAGAAAACACCTAAATTATTCCGAAGATTTAAAAATTGTAACAAGAATTTACTAAACAATATTATGTTTACAGTGACTAGTAAAGCCATGGAGGAGAATATAAAAATGAAATGTGACGAATGGGTTTCTAGATTTGTACAAATAATGGAGGATGTTTTGGCTCAAATATTGCGACAAGAATCAGTCATAGAACGTATTGCTTTACCTCCACCTTGGAGTTTACAGGAAGCCGTGCAGTGCATTATCAAAGAATTCTATAGCTACTGTTTAGTGGTGGACGCAGCTAATAAATTATCTATTATCTCAAAAGAAATTGAAAATACTAAATCTATCACAAATATACTTCCAGAGGAATTTATGGAGATGTATAGTTATGGTGTTAACTTGGTAGATGCGTTGAAGGTATGTATTTGTTTTATTTTAAAAAATTACATTATTTTACAATTTTAAAGGTGAAGATTATATCTAATGTATGTAACGTATCTTCACATTGGTTTCAAATTATATCAAAAATATCATATTCAAATTATATATTTTCATTTTTATTTTACCACTATATAATTTTAAAAGTGCTGTGTCTGTACATTGAACATATTAATAAAACATACAGACGAATTGAGAACCTCCTCCTTTTGGAAGTTGGAAAAAAAGAAACAACTGGGATAGACTATAAGTATTATTATAAATGATAGAGAACACTACATTTAATTATATTTCTTGTCTCTTTGTTCGGGATGCGCGTAAAAACTACTTGACCGATTTCGATATGGTGTGCATGAAAAAGGTGCATAAAAGCAAACTAATTTGGATACAATTTCCAGTAGAACAACAGCTTAATTTCTTTTTTGAAATCTGCTATACTTTATGTGCCGGGAAGTCTGCAGGCCTCTTCTCGCGAGCGGCACAGTCGTTAGGATCCATTAAAACTTCTTCCAAACTAGTAGACTAATTTGACGTGGTTTTCTCAAGTCACTACGTCATTTTAGGACTCAATTACTGCGACACTTTCTGTATCTATTAGAAATTTTTCAGTTATTGTTCTGTATGTCTTTAGTTAGGGTTGCCATCTCTATAATTTGGCAACCAGGACAAAACGCGTAAACCCCTGGATTTTGGAGCCCAGAACCTGGAAATGTCAACAGGTTTTTTTTAAACTTAGTATAATAAAAAAGTGTTCAAAATGTCATTAATCATTTTTTTTGCGACTCACTGCCAATATCATTGCGGCGTAGTTGAAGTGTGCACCGTGGCAACTGCGATTTACGGCAAATCTAGCGAGCCAGTTCGTCGGATGACCGCGGCGCGGCGTGCGTGTCGCGCTGTCTTTGCGTCTCCCGGCGGCGGCCTACGACTTGAAATTTTTCAACCCGAACTACAAATGAAACCCCACCCGGACGCTCTCCGGACCCCTCTAAACTAGGACAAATCCGGGGAAACCCGGACGGATGGCAGCCCTAGCTCTTTAGTAACATTATTTATCCCGAGTATTTACGTGAATTTTCAGGATTCATGTATTTTCACGCTAAAAACCCATTGCACTGCTGGAAACGCCCTCTGATTTTAAATAATGGCAAAACATCTTTGATCTTTATTATCTTACCAACGTGGATGGAGTCGTGGGTGAATAGATAGATAGATAGATAGATAACACTTTATTGTACACCATTACAGAAAACCTTATAGCCTTAAAATGTTCTAAATGTGCACAATGGGCGGTCTTATCGCTATTATGCGATCTCTTCCAGACAACCCGTGTCAGGAATAAAACAGGTTATATTGGTCAAAGGTGGTATACATAAATATTAGAGAATAAGCAGTTACTTACATATATTTTGTTCATTTATAAACATATAAGTATGAAAAGTATTATATGAGTAAAATTATACTTAATAGACATATATAAATATACCTACTGATATCACATGCATAAATATATACACATATATATATATATACACACACACACATATATATATATATATACAGAAATATACGTAAAAATATCAAACATCACTATGTTGCAGGTAGTGCTTTTTTGTCATGTTCTTAAATATTGTTAGTGATTTAGCTTGTCTAACAGTAACAGGTAGCTCATTCCAGAGTCGAATAACCTGTACAGTAAAAGAATTATTGTAAAAAGATGAATAATGTTTGGGAGTATTAAGTCTAAGATTCGTAGAAGGGCGTAAATTGTGAGAAGAAGAGATGAATTCAAAGCGTTCTTTGAGATAATACGGGGTTGTGGGGATAAACAACACACTGTAAAGGAGTGAAAGAATATGAGTATTCCGGCGAATTGGCAACCACTTGAGTTTTTTACGAAACTCAGAGACGTGGTCATATTTGCGTAACCCAAATATGAACCTTATACAAAAATTTTGGAGGCGCTCAAGTTTATTAAGTTGCTCTTGAGTCAAATCAATATAGCTGGCGTCAGCATAATCAAGAATGGGGAGTATTAAGGACTCTGCAAGCTTAACTTTGGTGGCTATGGGCAGGAAGTTTTCCAACCTCCCGAGGGATTTCGAAGAGAGGAAGAGACGTCGACTCAATTCGGTTATGTGGGGTCGCCAAGATAGCTCCCTATCAAATATGACTCCTAGATTTTTTATTTTCTCACTAACCGGGATATGTGTACCATTAAATATGAAATTTGGTAAGCAGGTCCAGTCCATTCTACACAGCATCCGTGAACTACCTATGATAATTAGCTGAGTTTTCTCGGGATTTACTTGTAGTCCATATGATTTACTCCATTGCGTTATGTGATCGAAGTCGGAGTTTATTGTCAAGACTGCATCTTGTAATGTCGCAACAGGTGATTGTGTATAGATTTGTAAATCGTCTGCATAGAGATGGTAGGAAGAAGTAAGTTGATTAGAGATTGAATTTATAAAAATCGTGAATAGTAAGGGAGATAAAACGCCGCCCTGAGGAACGCCAGCAGAGAGATCACGCCATGACGAATAGTCGTCATGGACTCGAATCGCTGCCGGCGACCGTACAGGTAACTATGAAACCAGTCGATTACTGTAGGAGATATGTTAATAGAGCTTAGAACCTTAAGCAACAATTCAAAATTTACATTGTTGAAGGCACTGCTGAAATCAAGCAGCGATAAAACAGTCAGCAGACCGTTATCCATGCCATGCCGGATGTCGTCAGTGATTTGGACGAGGGCTGTGGTTGTACTATGGCCAGGACGGAATCCGGATTGATAAGGATTTAAAAGGGAATTACGGTTCAGGAAGAAACTTAACTGTTGATGAACTAGACGTTCAAGGACTTTAGAAAGGAAGGGGAGTATAGAAATAGGACGGAAATGAGAAATTAAGGTAGGATTTGGTTTTTTTGGAAGAGGAATGACCTGGGCTTCCTTCCAGGCAGTAGGAAAAACACCAGAGGTAATAGAAGCATTAAGGATATGAGTAAGGATAGGATTAATGACATCCAGTATGGGTAAGACCATATTGCGACTGATGCCATCGCTGCCGACGGCATTAGATGTAATGGATTTTGCTGCTTTTTCAACATCACTATCAGTGAATCGACTAAGAAGAAAAGGAAAATGTTTGGGTGTTGGCATAGAAGTGATTTTTTTTAAAGTGTGAGACTTAGTTACTATGTCAAAGTCAGAAGTGGTAGTGAAATGTCGATTTAAATCATCGATGTTGAATATTTTAGAAATTGGACAGTCTGCTTGTTTACCAACTCCCAAAGTACGAAGAAATTTCCAAACTTTGGCTGGATTATCGTTTTCAACTGATTCATGGATGTAACGGCGTTGAGCGTCCCTACAAATCCTATTGCAGCGATTACGAATCATGACCAAGGCCGTTTTGTTTTCCTCTGTTGGTTTCATTTTATACCTAGTTTTAGCCTTAGACTTCTTATACATTAGTAATCTAATATCGGCTGTGAGCCACGGTGCTGGCAGATGCTTGACCTTGATACGGCGTAGAGGCGCATGAGTATCGTACAGCTTTATCAGAGCTGCATGAAACGCATGCACCTTCTCATCAATGGCTGATACATTGAGGACCCCTGACCAGTCGACTTCCTGGGCGTCCTTAAGAAGAGCGTCCAGGTCCATACCACCAAAGTTGCGCTGAAGTATGACTTTGGGCTTGGCTTTCGGCGGGTGCAGATTATAAGAGAGGAAAATCAAATCGTGATATGAAAATACATCCGCCGGGCACTGACCATAATTAGAAACATGAGAAAGCGATGAAATCAATATTAGATCAAGAAGAGAAGGGTTTGAGTTAGGAAAGTGATGCGTTGCACTCAGTGGAAGAATATGTAAGTTAAGAGATCGTATTAATGTTTCTAAAGAAGAAGAACGTTGGTCATATTTCAAGAGGCAGGTATTAAAATCACCCATGATAATAGTATGTGTGTATAAAGGAGAGAGTTTTTCTAAAATAGTTTCGAAAGAAGTGAAGTAATTAACGCGAAGGGAAGAGGCGTAAAAAACTCCAAGTAAAATTTTGGTGTGCGCTAGCTCCACTTCTAGAAACAGATGTTCACCATTATCCGGTGGCGGTGGCTGTGAGGACGCGCTTAAGATTTTGTAAGCCAAGTGGGAGCGGAGGTAAATGGCAACACCTCCACCACCACTGCCAATACGGTCATTACGTATAAGATGAAAACCTGGTAAGCTATATGAAGTAGTGGACAGGCAAGGCTTCAACCAAGTTTCTGAAATTAATATAGCGTGCAAGGAATTTTGATTAAATGACGCCAACATATCTGGGAAGTGAGCTGGAATACTCTGAGCATTTATGTGTACTGCATTGAAATGACTAGAAAAATGTGAAAAATGACTTTCAATGACATCTTGAAGTGGGAGTATACTGGAAAAACTGTCGCATGTATTGCTAGACAAAGACGGACAAGATTGAAAATCTGTACCGGAGTCGCTAACACTATCATAATGATCCATTAGATAGTTTATATATGTATATGTTACAATAATAAAAAAATATATATAAATAAATATACTACAATAAATATGTGTATTATCTGTAAAGCAAATCACAATTTATCTACCAAGTGTGTGGATGAGATGGCTGAGAAAATTAAAAACTAGAGAACTGGTAACAAAACAAAGCAATAAATAACAAAACGCATCTAAAAGTAGACAATATTGACATTGACAGTTATACGTAACTTTAGAGATAGAAAAAACAATAAAACATAAACAAAACAACATCTCAGAAAAATGAAAAGAAAGTTATAGTAATTCATAGTTTACAAACATAAAGAGAATAAATGAAAACGTCGGCGACGTATAAAATAAACAAATATTTTAGTAAAAGGATAAAATGATTGGAAAAAGTCAGAAGTAAAATTAATATCTCTTGGCTCCTGTCGCAGGCCGACGAGTCTTAGGAGGAGGCACAAGCACATGCTCTTTTGCCACTGGTTGAATCGTTTCCTCTTCCATATAAGACGAAGTAGAGAAGCTGTCTAAATCTGTTTGGTTGTCGATGCGATGACGACTGCCGTCGCGAGCCAGTGCATATATTGTGCCATCTCGCGTCTAACATTGTTTTACGCCCAAACGCTGCCTAGCTTGACTGAAGAGAATATGCCGCCTTTTTGTTAAAAACTCCGACACAGTTATACCAGTGCCTTTAAGATGCGTTTTAGCAAACCAAATCGAGCAAACTTTAAAATGAGCAAATAGCAAACCGAATAATAATATATGATGCTAGGATATGCCTGCGACTTCGTATATGCTTGACTTGAAAACCCCGCGGGATTCCCGGGACACAAAGTGAAGCATTGGAGCTTTTCAATCTTATCCCGCCGTCTCCCTTCCATCATCGGACAACCAGACGCACTGGCATGCGGCACCGCTATATGGTGGACATACCACCTATACGAACGAAGCGCTTTGAGTCTACCTTCATTATGCGCACCGCAAAGGAGTGGAACTCGTGGCCGGAGTCTTGTTTTTCCCGAAACCTACAACCTGGGTGTCTTCAAGCCTCGTGTGAATAGGTACCTTCTAGGTAAGCGTGCTCGATCTTAGACCATATCTCCGCTCAAATCGAGCGAGATAATGGTCAAACGCGAAGTATACGTGATAAAAAAAGGAAATAATGTAGGCTATCTCTTTAGTGAAAACTGTGTTGGAATAAGCTAATTTTTATGTCCCCGAACAACTTCAAACCACTCCCGGGAAAAGGCCCGCGGGATTCCCAAGATAAAAAATCACAAATTTATTACATAAGATTTGCTATCGATCAGTGAAAAATCACATTGGAATTCATTTTTTTTTAATCTGGCCATTTTAAATAATTCCCAGAAAAAAATCCCGCTGGGTTCCCAAGATAAAAAGTAGCGCAGATTTTAAGTCTAAGAATTTACTGTCGATCAGAGAAAACTGCATGGAAATCGACCCAGTAATTTTTACGCGAATCCCGAACAAACAGATAAATAGACAAGAAATCTAAAAAAAGGGCATCGTGTTCGCCATCGTTTATATAGTCTATTCCAGTTGTTCTTTTAAACAGCTTCAATGTACAGACACGGCATGTTTATAATATTATAGATAGATTACGATTATAAGTCTGTCTCTTTCTAGGATGTTCAACCTAATGATGATCTCAATATTGCGTCAAAATCTTTAAGTGATTTGCTGCATGATATTGAATTTGGCCAAAACGATAGCTTTGTTGATGAAGTGCCTGAAGACAAAGGTGATAATTACAAATTCAATTTAATTGTTTGTTATCAAATTTTTTTCATATGTATTGTTTGTGTGTTAAATATTTGAAGTTTCTAACCAAAAATGGTTTGGTTTGGTGAATTATATCGTTAAACATATAACGATTATAATATGAGTATAAATTTTCAAATGTATTATATCTAAGTACAAAATTTCATATAATGTAAAAAAAATGAGGGGATTGCATAAGGCATGATAAGAGTAGTATGGTGTCTATAGTACTTTTTAATATTCAAGTGCCACCCTTAAAATATTGTACATATCTATGTCCATTGTGTTAAACTAGTTTTTACAGGAGAAGCTACGCTTATTCCCGATGTCCCGTTAAAGGATATTGTGCATTCTGTCAGTGGAATAAAATTTCAAAATAATAACAACTCGGAGAAATGTGCTGACCCTTCGAGAAAAAGCACGAGTGTGGTAAGAATGCGTAATTTAGTCACAATATAAATATACCTTACTAATTTTCCCGGGCTATGGATGCTTATTATATAAGTCACTAGTTTACCCCAGGGCTGTGCCGGGGATCAAACTCTAGTGCGTACCTCTTGTTTAAACAGCAGGCGTTAATACAGGTTACATTGTGTTAAATTTTTATGTTCGTGCTATTTACCCCGGAAGAATCACTTCATCTTATATCGCAAACTATCCTATTTCCCGGCATGAAAAGTATTTATGTCCATTTTCGGTATTAAAACTACATTTAAACAAAACTACAGCAAAACGGATCCAGTACTCCTAGTAGTTTTCCGTGAAAGCTTAACAGATAGACAGATCGAGTTACTATCGCATTCTTTTATAGATGATGATTTTTATTACATCTATAAACTTGAGAAATTATTAGTCTTCCATAACAAACTTTCACCCCTATTTAATACATTCTAGTTTTATTTATATATCCGTTTATCTATCTGTAAACGACACAAATGACAAAATTACAAAAATTACCAAAATGACACATCACAAAAAAAACCTTATCCTACTCTCTGGGATAACATTCACATAAATCTGTCCCAAAATCCTTTTTCCGGGATCAAAGTATCTTATATCCAACCTAGATGTTGAGCTTACATTTATATCGAATATCAGCCAAATCGGTCCAATAGTTTTTCCCTGAAAGCATAACAGCCAAACAGAAAAATTTACTTTTATCTCGGAAACTATCCCGTTTTTCGGGATAAAAGTATACTATGTTCATCCTCTGCATCGAAAATATATATGAGTTTCTGCCAAATCGGTCTAGTAGTTTTTCCGTGAAAGCGTAACAGACAGACAAAGTTACTTTCGCATTTATAATAGTAAAAGGGATTACTTGCTTTGTGGCAGATTTGTCAGTCCAAATTATTTTGATATTTTAGGTTCGCAATTCATCACCCGTAAAGAAAATAAAGGAGGATGTAATGGTTACTTTTATTGCTAAACTTTCCGAAAGTAACACTACTGATGCAGAATTTGACCATGAAGTAACCAACGCAAGTCGCCTAACACAAGAAAGTAATAATAGTGATGAGGTCGATGAATTGAACGGAAACAAAAAGCACGATAGTATTATTGAACCCAAAATAGTACGATGTTTCACAAAATTTCCGCAATTCGAAGAGAGAATTAACAATCCGTACAGGCCTTTGATGGGTATTTATTCGGCGGGTAGCGATATCTTCTATGAAGAGGATTATGAAGCTACTAATTCTTCAATGGGTGACGAGGACATTAAAGATTTATATGAAACACCTAACACGCGTACATACTTCGCAAATGTTAAGAAAAATAAAAGACAAGTGGGTTTATTTTTAAAAAAGTTTTTAAATGATATCAAAAATGTATTGACTCGAGCGAGGGAGTTTTGGTGAGATTATTTACTTTTAAATAAATTATGATATACTATTGCCCCTGTATTCATAATACTCTTACGAAATTTTTTAGACTCGTGAGATATTTATGAAAAAAGTAAAGGATAGCATGCTTATTGTTCACTTTTATTTTCATTGTATCTCTTTTTCAGTAAAAGTTGTGTATTATATTTGAATAAACAAGGATCAGCAACTGTCGATATGAGATTGCAAGTAAATACTGAAAAAGTCCACTCTGAAGTGATTAGCATATATTATAATCTAAGCAGGTAAATGGAAAACATATTTTGACTATCATATATCATTTTAGCGGGGTTTCTACATCTTACTAACCATTCTTTTACCTTAACATTGATAAAAATGGAAATTGGTTGTATAGTGTTACATGAAATTTTAATCAGTATTTACAACTGGAGCAGCCGGTTCCCATATCTTCGTATCCATTATGTAAATAAATGGATAGGAAGGTATGGGAACCGGCTGCTTATGAATCGTGTTATTAAAATGCGATCTATTTCGTTTTCAGAAGTCTAGTTCCTTCCGACAAGCTTCGGTCGCATAGACTGAACTTTCTCATTTTTATGCTCCTTTTAGGTGTTGAATTTCGATAAATACGTTTTATGAGTAGGAATCCGTTGCATGCTCCAGTTTTGGAATTCAATAAATAAAAGTGTTCGTATTTGTATTCAATAATAGTTATTTTCATAAGTACCGTACTAGTATCATTATTAGTGTGGTAAGTTAGTTTTTACAAACGAGTAGACTAGTGAAAGCCCTCGAGTCGACTCGAGCTTCATTCGTCTACTCGTTTGTAAAAACCGGAAACCGCGCGTGTGTCATACAACGTTTTTCAACACATTTGCGAGAAAACGGCAATACAAACATAAATATCAGTCTGAAAGTCGCAACAATTTTTGACGTTTCTAATATGAAAATGACGCGCATTTGCAAGTAGCGTCACATGCGCGTGGTGAAAATAATAACTACATCTTTCATCTCATTTTGTCTATAGTATTAAAGTGAGACAAATATATGAATCAAAAGCGCTTCCAAGGAGGTTTGATTATTCAACTTGATTAATCTCGTAAACTCTTTGATGGAATTCTTATATATATTTTTCATCTAAGCACTTATTTACCGCACGTTCCGTTATATGGTGCATAATTTGTAACTTTGTAACAATATATACAGGCTTCGTATATGCTTTTTTTGAGCAAATGTGTTGAAAAAGAATTTTCATATTACATTTCTTATGTAAACTAATTACATGCAATGTATGTAGTCCTTATTTCATTGCAATAAACTTAGTCTGTTGTTGAGTCGTTTTTGGCGGTACAAGGGAGGTTAGCGCTGAAAATCAGCGTTGTGTCGGATAAAATTCAGGCACAGCAATAAGCTGAATGCAAACCTCATTTGCTGAAAATCCGACGTACATGTTCTCAATACTTGTTTCTTTTTACTGTGATTTGTAATTAGTATCAGTACGTCGCTATTTCTTCAAACAGATAGTCTTTTTTTCTTTCATTCTTACAACAAGATTTTGTGTTTACCTTCCTTAACGATTAATACTAACAAATTTTGAGAAATTTGTTAATTTGACTAAAAATGTTATGAAATGTTTACTTTTCTTATAGTATTCTGAGTCGTGAAAATGCAGAGGAGAACATAAACTATCTGTTAAAAAATTCTGGATGTGAATGTGAGGAGTTTTCGGAGCAGTATAGGTGAGTATTATTTCTCATTTATAAAATTTAGTTGCGTTTGTTTGTTATATTTTATTGGATGGAGTTGAGTTTGTTTCAAATTTTTATGAAATAACTTATTTAAATACTTACTAGGGACGCTGGATTTGAACTATAAAAAAGACATTTTATTTCCGAAAAAATAACTATCCGACTGTGAGGTTTATGTGTATGGAGTCACATACACTAGTTAATACAATAAAATTCGTGTAGCTTTATTTTTAGTGTTGCATAAAGATTTAAAGCCATCATTAAGATGTCAAAACTAAAAAAAATGCACAAATACTATTTTTAACCGCCTTCAAAAAGGATGAGTTTCTCAATTCGTCTCCGTAAATTGTGAATCGATTTTCAAATTTTAATTAATAGTAAGTCTACACTTCCAAGAAGGTGCCATTGTCACCACATCAGGATCTGGTGAGTGGATTCTAGGGAAATCAAGAGTAACCCTTGCTTATTATAAAGAACGCCATGCGCCTAAAATCTTGGTAAAAAAGCTTGTTTACGCGTGTAGGTATTACATTTTCTACAGGCGCTTAATTTTTTTGTATGCATGCAATGCGATTTCTCTGTCTACTGTGGACCGATTTTCATTTTTTTTATTCGTAAGTGTATACACCCGCTGTAATTCCCTGATTACCAAGTCAGGATCTGATGAGTGGATCGCAGGGAAATCGAGAACAACCCTTATTGACGAGCGTCAACACCGTAGAGTGAGATAGTAACGGTGTATATGCCTGCCAGTAGTACAAGCGCTTAATATATTATTTCTAAAGTTATTCAAGTGCTTGCGCAATTGACTGAGTGCCAACCACGTTGGGAGGTGTCATCAATTATATAGTTTCCCTTACAACATATATAATTCTTTTTCATGTTTCAGGAATACCATAAAGAAATGTAGAGAACAAGCAAGTACTGTTTTGAAGATCGTTGAACACATCACAATGGCTTTAAAAAGATGAGAACGACATTTTAAATTGGCTTCTCTTTACGCTGTATTTACGATTTAAGTATGGTAAACTTTGACTGCGACTACTTTAAAAACGCTATGGTAAAAAATGTAATTAATGTATTAAATAAGTGATTAAATTTGCTTTAAAAAATCTGATTATAGTATTAATATGGTATAGATACCATATATTTATAAATTTTAATCTAAAAAATAAGTAACAAGGCATTATATAAAGAGCAACTTGTGAAGGGTTCCGTAGTGGCGAAGAGGTTTCACTGTTTTTGTTATTTGCCTATGGAATCCTAAAAAAAGCGTTCAATCCTAATTACCGAAAACTCGTATTTATAGCAGTTGTATAAGAAAAATCAAGTTATTAAATTGTTTTAATATTTAAGATCGTGAATCGTAAACAAAGAAAAGCAACCTATGATATTTTTTTATACTTGATTAATTTTTTAAAATGTTTTATGGTCCTGACTGGTCTTTCAAATTTCTGTAGTATACTTCTATAATAAAAAATAGAAATAATTGCCGCTAAAACACGCATGCTTGTATCACTTTACAGTATGTTTACCGAAATTGTGTATAATAGCACTGCAAGCATTGACCGCTTGGCTCAAGAATTGGGGCAATATCATATTTAACAATGGTGGACAGGTTCCGTTGTTTGTCTTGGTCAGGGTATCACTGAAATCGCCCCAAACATTGTCCCTTGTATGCAACCCATGATTCAAGCTATGTCTGGGCGTATACAGCTTGTGCATACCTTTTTATGTCAATTTAATTTTAGCATAGGTAATAAAATATTTTAATGCATTTTAATTAAATTGAAATAAATAACTACCTCACAAATGTTGTTAGTTCAAATGTTTCATGCATTGTTTAATGTAGTTCAAACGTGCCTCCTATAAATTTACATAATCATATTTAGCAATTCTTTTTGGCTTTTGTTTGTAATTATTTCATTTATCATTATTTTTATATCTTAGTGCTAAGTGGATGCTGATATCTAGCATTATGAAGGATTGTAGATATTGTTATTATGTAATACTAGCTGATGCCCGCGACTTCGTCCGCGTGGTGCGGTTTTTTAACTATCCCACGGGAACTTTTTAATTTTTCGGGATCAAATGTATCCTATATGTTGACCAGGGATATAAGCTACCACCATACAAAATTTCATTTAAATCGGTCCAGTCGTTTCGGAGATTAGCCGGTACAAACAGACAGACAAAGAGAGAGATAAAAAATAATGAAAAAAATCTAAATTACTTCTATTTCACTTTTTACACCCCCCTGACTCGGTTTTTAGCATTTTTTTTAATTGTACAGAAATTCGACCTCTACAGTTTTATTATATGTATAGATTATATTTTCAGTATATAACTAATAGAAGTAATAGATTATATATACATACACGCATGTATATTCTTATACAACACTTGCAAATGCTTTATAAACCAAGAATCTTACAATTTATAATATTTGGATGTTAATATTGTGTTGTTACCTAATATTGTAAAATGTTGAGAAAATGGTTTGTAAATTTTTATTTCTGTCTTCTGATTTTGAGATTTACCTTATTTTATTTTGAGAGGCCTTTCTACAGTCGAAACATAGTTATTGCAACCGTAGGATTTTTCATTATCAAGAAAAGTATTTTATTTTCAATGTACTTACTATATTAACAAATTATGGGCTATTTATTATACTACTTTGTTTAAACAATAGTTTTATTGTGTAAAACAGTCAAAAAGTGTTTTACATAATAAAACTACTTCTGTAACCGGCCAAAAGTGTATGTAAGTCTAAAGTTTCTTTTTAATTTCATATCTAAACTCTAGGTACCACAACTAAGTTTCCATATATGTAACCTATACTCTGATTTTTAATTACCTGGACAAAAATAACAATTGCGATGGACCTTTTTTATGAGCAAGCATATAGCATATAATAGTATGACTCATTCATAAGTGAGTTGTTGATTCAACTCACCGCGGTGAGTTCCTATAGAAATACTTGAGGATTCAGCTCACAGTGGTGAATGACAATATTAGTGAACTCTAGTGAATAATATGAAAGTTAATGTCAAGGTAAGAAACTAAGAAATAGTAATAGCCTCGTATAAAACGTAATTCTTAACACGCAATTGATGCTACCAATTTTTTTTTGTTCTTGTGTTTTGTTATGGAAAATCTCAATTCAAAATGTCTTATTGTTCAAATTGTATGTTTTAAAGTTGCATCAGTTATACATTGAAAGTCCTAATGAGTTTCTTTTCAATTTGTTAAATTTTTTGAAATTGAAAAAGACCATCTAAGGAAAATGCTCGAAAACTCGAGGAAAATTTGGTTTTTGTTAAATATGAGTGAAACTATGTAGCTACATAATATAAGGCACAATGTAGATATAAATTATAATGTAAATAACTATAATATTACTTTAAATAAAATAGGCATATGACGGTTCAATAATGTTTTTTTTTATTTTTGGTAATTAGCACCTTGTACTTAATTATATTATGAACAAAAATATATTGTGCATATCCTACAGGGGCAGATATAAATTGTGTTACATTATAATATTAGCATAACTACGTATTATTATTAAATTACTCAATCTCGTAGTAGTATCTCGCCCAGTATTTCATTAAACATGGTAAGTTCATCGGAATACCATTGTTTTAATATAAAATTTATGTCGTTAGCATTGTCCGGTGGAAAGTATTTTTCCGAGTTATCTTTCATGTCTGTATCATTGTACTGATCTGGGGCTGTAAAAATGCTGCTTTTGGACAATCGTGTATAGGTAAATTACCTTCGAGAAGTTTTTGCGTTTGTAGTAAGTAGTATTTGGGTATTTACAGGAATTCCAAAATTGTTACATTTTGAAGACAAAATATATTTACAATCAAGTCAATAGTGAAAGTCAAATAAATAATTATTATTTACGTTGCTAATTGTTGTGAGGTCTGGCTATATGGTTTTAGTTTGATAATTAATTGATTTTATGCCCGCTTTGTTCTTGTTATTGTTCAGTGTTATTATTTGATATTAAATTTCTTAATTAAAAATGGTTCCGATTTTAAAATGTGGTCGAGGTAAGCTTTTAACTTCCCTAACTACAGAAGTTTTGTTTAATTTGTACAAATATTTCGAAAACGAGTGCAATAGCAATCCGTATGGTATTATGATTCCTGTTCAATTAGTTGCGAAATCAACCGGAATATCATTGACTTCTATCGGAAAGGTGCTATCAGAAAGCAAATGTCATTTTACAGAATAGAGACCAACAATTTAGTATTAACAATTATGTTTAATATTAATATTTATTATTTTAATATCGTTTAATATTATTAGTTTCATATTAAAAACCTGCTTATAAAATATATAAAAAGTATTTGTTTATTTATTTATGTGCTGACCGTATACCACTACAAACGTAAAAACGTCTCGTTGCTAATTTACCTGTACATGTGGGTAGTAGCATACAGCGCGCTTGCAACGAGTCGACGAAGCGAAGATCGGTGTCAGCGTGCACATTAGAGCACGATACTGTATCCGTTCGGTTACAATTACGGCTAACAGATGAGTATGTTACGTTGCATGTTGCGTGTGATAAGAAGGTGCGCCCACATCTAAAAAACGCTTTATTAAAAGAATCCTTACGTAAGATTATGCAGTTTATAGCAGTGAAAAATATATGTTGAACCATAATAATATGCTATATAAATCGGATTTTTTAAAAGATGTTTTAAATAAATGACTTGAATTTTTATCCAATTTCAGACGTCGATGCAACCAACAGAGATTGGTTGCTTTAAATCCGCCAGTATTGGAGGATCGTTTTGTGAATGTCACTTATAGATATACTAAGTACGTGCAGGATAACGCATTTGGTTCTATGTTACTTTGATAAGTGACATAGTCGTAATACTATTTTGCAAAAGTGCGGTTTTTTTTTTTTAAGGCAGGGGAAATGCATTTCGCACATACCGGGTCCTTTGCTAGGGATTAGACCGTTGTTAATCATGGAGGCTTTCCACTGAGGCAATCCAAACAATAATCAACCGGCTTGTGTGGAGACTCGACTAATCAATACCCCACTAAAACCACCCTCCTCCCATGTGCCCCGCGCTTATGGTAGGAAAGGCGTGAGATACAGAACGTAGTTACGCCCACACCGATCCTAGCGCACAAGTGCTTGAGAATACCCCGGGAGAGGCAAACTCACTTCGTCAGCAGGGGTGAAGACTCCTCTGCTCCCTAGATGCTAGAGGGCCCCTGCAGCGGTATTTCAGGGAGGGAGGTCATGCGCATACCTGCGCCTCCGGGCTCCCGACTGACGTCGGCGCCCGCGAGACGCATGCGCACTACCATCTCTCTCCCTATCTCGTTCCGCGGCCTCCTTATGAGACTACCGTCTCGCAGAAATTGGCCGCACCCACCCACCAATCGTCGCTGTGCAGCATGGCTTGCACCAGATCGTCCAGCGATTCGATCGGTCCTACAAGTGACTCGAGTTCAAACCTCTGAGGTGCCCATGCGGCGCATTCGACTAGCGTGTGTAACGCCGTGTCTAGCGCGCCACATTGGCGGCATTGGGGTGAAGGCAAGCAGCCCGCAATCTGACACAGATACTTATCGAAGCAACCGTGCCCGGTAAGTATCTGTGTCATTCTGAAGGTCAGGGTACCGCGTTTCCGCGAGAGCCATCGCAACAGCTGCGGTCGAACCGCTTCCACCGTGTCAATGCCAGCAACAGGGTTTTCCAACTCTACTGACCAAGATTGGATCATGGCCGCGGTTTCCCGCGTCCTGATCACCTGGAGTTCGGCCTGGCCATAGACCAGGCCACGGGCGAGGGCATCCTGTCGGCAGCGCCGAACTTTGGCTATCACGTCCGCCTGGAGAGGCCAGGGCGGATCGCCTGCCAAGAGTGTCGACGCCGTCCACGACACTGTACGGTATCCTCGGATGGTCCTCACCGCCAGGACCCGTTGTGCGCGGCACAACAAAGTCCTATTGTGGCGGTGAAGTGCAGTGGACCATACGGGTGCACCGTACAGGGCCATACTCCTAAGGATGCCCATGTAGAGTTTCCTAGTCGTCGTCCCTGGTCCCCCCACGTTGGGAAGAAGCCGAGACCTGCGGACCTCACGAGCTTGGGAACTAGCTGGTCAAAGTGCGCTTTAAACAGCCATTTCCCATCGAGAATTAGCCCCAGATATTTCATCTGGGGGCCTACACGAATGTCCAGCCCTTGGACTGTAACGGACAAGTCCGCGGGGGGATTACGAAACCGCCTATGGAACATGATGGCCTCCGTTTTCGCGGGGGAGACCCTCAAGCCCAGCCTACCTATTCTTCGGACCACGATCGCCAACCCGGCGTTGGCGAGGTCCACGGATTCCGCGAATGACGCAGCGCGTGCCGTGAGTAGGGTGTCATCCGCAAAGCAGATTAGCCCTATTCCGGGCAGGACCGGAACCCGAAGGATCCAGTCATAACCGACGTTCCAAAGCACAGGCCCGAGGACCGATCCCTGTGGGACGCCGCACGCGACGCGTCGCCGACCTATCGCGCGATTCTCGGACTCGCCGCCCTCCCAAAGGATGTACCTGTCCTGGAGGTACGCGCCCAACAGCCTCGTGAGGTACGGGGGAACTCCGTGTGCACGAAGCCCCTCCCTGATCGTCTCGTGAGGGAGGCTGTTAAAGGCGTTCGCTATGTCTAGCGAAACCGCCAGGACAGTATCCTTTTCTTGGACTGCGTCGTCCGTTACAGATCGCAGTGTCTCGAAGGCGTCCAACGTGGAGTGCCTCCGCCGAAACCCGAACTGCGTCTGTGCTAGCCCCGGCTCCACAGTATCGAGATGCTTAACGAGGCGTTCCGCTAAGATCTTCTCGAAGACCTTGGCGACCTCGTTAAGCAACACTATGGGCCTGTAGGCGGACGGATCGTTGGGAGGACGGCCTCCCTTGGGAATCAGGCATAATCGGCCCTCCTTCCATTGCGACGGGAACTGATCTGCGCGAATACAGGCATCGAACAGTTCCCGCAGCTGGCCGCGTAGGTGTTTGGCGGCCAGGAAGAGGAGCCGACCCGGAACCCCGTCGGGTCCCGGAGCCGTCTTCCTGCCCCGGAGCCGGTCCAGGGCGACGTCTAGCTCTTCCTCGGTGATGGAGTGAGGCTCCACCTCCGAGGTGTCGGGAATGATTGGACCCATATCGGGGGGAGTGAAGATCCCCGGATCCGGGAAGAGCCCATCGATAACCGACCGGAGGACCTCGGGTTCGAGCGTTTCCGTAGCCGTGGAGGTGCAAGGCCGCAACGTGTTGCGGGCCGCACGGTACGGACGCCCCCAAGGGTCCCGGTCCAGTGTCTCGAGGAGCTCCTCCCGAGCCCGGGCTTTCGCTCGCAGAATTGCGATCGAAAGGGCCTTTCTGGCCTCTCAACTCCCCCACGAGTCCATTCTCCTCAACATAGTCTGGAGGACGACGCGCTCTGCTGCGTTTGAGCTTGTGGCTGATTCTGCGGACTGCCCTCCGCAGTTCAGCCAGCTCCTCAGTCCACCAGTGGACCGATGTACGCGGCGGTGGTCGTTTGGCTCGAGGCATAGCAGCGTCGCAAATCCTTTTGAGGGATTTGCGCATGTGCTCAGCCTGCGCCTCCAGATTTCCCAGGTCGGCTGGATAGGTCCAGCATTCGATGATAGCCCTCTCCTCGGCCTGCTCCGCGTCGAGCTTGGTAAGAGCCCAGCGCGGGAGCCGGGAGGGGCCCTGAACAGGGTTAGCGCTAGGCGAGGGGGAGAGCTCGAATCTGATGTACAAGTGATCAGACAGAGTCCCCACCTCCTCCAGCACTCTCCATCCCACCACTCTGCGGGGGGCCGCATGTGTGGCGAATGACAAGTCGATGATCGATCCACCCCGCGCACGTACGCAGGTCTGGACCGACCCCTGGTTCAGGATGGACAGGTTGGATTGAAGCGCCCAGTCTTCAACCGCCCGTCCCCTAACATCGGTAATCGCGTTCCCCTAGGATTGGTGCTTGGCATTGAAGTCGCCTAGGACGAATATCGTCTTCGGCGCTAGTCTGCCGACGGCTGCCCTAATGGAGTCCAAGGCGAGCTCGTACTCCGCCAGGGGGCTTTCCGCCACCGCGTAGCCCTTTCCTCTTTCGAGACTGGTGAGCGGTGTGCCAGATCCGGCTCTGGCGACCACGGCTACCACATCGTCGAGATCCCCCACCCAGTTCCTGGCTGGGGGTACGTAATGAGGTTCGCTTATTACGGCCAAGTTTGCTTGCCACTCCGCCATCGCCTGCAGGCACAAGTCCTGGGCGTCGGGGGAGTGGTTAACATTAGCTTGGAAGAGTGTTAGGGGTGTACTGGGCATTTAGGTGTCCATAGGTACCCCCCTTCCACTCGCCGGTCGTTTATTCGCCCTTGGGTGGATGAATTTACCCTTGACGTATGGGGGCTGGCAGTGCCTCGCCAACGTCGGGTGGGTAGCGCGTTTGCCCCCCGCCGCGCAGACGGCGCAGTGGGGGTCGCGGGCTGTGCAGTCCGGCTGCTTGTGTCCGCTCTTACCGCAGCGGAGACACAAGCCGGTCCGGTCCGGGCACGAGTCCGGGCAAGTCTGGGTGCCGTGGCCGACATTTTAAAATATGCCATTATTTTATGAAATGATCACAATAGAATTTTCTTTGAGTGACATCTATTAAATCGCATCAAATCGTGTCCTCTTCATATTTTATTCACAAGGTGACAAATCCGTATGGAAATGTGTCCACTGATAGTCTTTCGGCGTTTGTGGTGGCAGTGTTGCTTAGTTTGACTCACTCAGTGGTCCTGAGTTTGATTTCCATTGGGCCACATGTATAAACGACTTCGCCGATATTTTTTCAGGTGTGTTGTTCGTTGTATTTGACCCATAAGATAAGCACAAATTGCAATCCTGGATTTTTCTAATAATTAATTAGGATTTTCTTCGGAGTCTAGATTATATATTTTTTCTATTTAGATTGCGGCCTCATTACGCGTTGCCTCGTCACACGTGACGTTTCAACGGATCGACGGACGAGAGTCTAAGCGGGAGGGTTTTTTTTTATTGGACTTGACTTTATGTTGTTGGTCCGAAGACCTCACAACTTTACCGGGGTTTTCGGGGCGAGTGCCTTTGCGAAGCGAAGGCGCTCGAGCCCGGGAGGCAACTTGCTCGAGGGGCTCCTAGGAGTTTCACCTCGGCTGGACTGTTGCCATGAGATGGGGATGAATCTAATGATGCCCACCATAGGGCGACACAATGCACTAATTGAGAGCGGGCGACGGGTAATATAAAGCCCGAGAGGAAGGATCCCGGCGGACCGGGATCGGCGGTTCGCGGTGGCCTATACTATCTTACTGCCGTTTCGCAACGTGTTATGGCTGGGAGAGAAGAAACGGCGAAAGAAACTTCCCAGCAACACGCCTAGTCTATCCTATAGGGGGCTGTGTCTCCTGGCGTCCCTCGCAGGGACGTGGAGAGATCGTGATTGGCGGCGTCGACGTCGCCGTCTGTGTCTGTCTGTCGGTGCCTGCCAGCCTGCCGTCCTAACCGCGGGCGGGCTGATCCGAGCCAGCCGTTTTGTGATATCGTCGACCTTGTCCATGAGGATGTTACGCGGTCGTCGCACGAGAGCCTTTCGTCGAGGCTTATAATCGGACGCGGACACGACGAGGGGATTTCGATGGTGCGGCGCTAGATCGAAATACTTACGCGAGAGCGACGTAATGTAGTTTTTGATGGAGGGAAGCTCCAGATCGCGGTGGATGTCGACGTTACGCATATAGAGGGGAGCACCGACGGCTCTGCGCATGAATTTATTCTGAACGATTTGCAGTTTCTTTAAAAGGGCAGGCTTGGCATGGCCGAATACCACACTCGCGTATGTCATGATCGGGCGGATGCATGTTTTATATAGAGTAAGCTTGTGTCTGAGGGACATTTTGCTTCGTTTATCTATCATGGGTGCTAGACGACCCATCACAAATCGCGCTCTATTCCGGACTATAGTGATATGCTCGTTGAAGCGCAAGTTCTGATCTAGGTGACACCCAGGTATTTGGTGTACTTTGCCCAGGGGATCTCTTGTTCGTAGAGCGAGATGGCTTTTAAGCGAAGGCAAGCGCGTTTGGGAGAGCGAAGCGTGCCCGGGGAAAAGAACATTGCTGCGCTTTTCTCCGGGTTTACCTCTATCCTCCATTTGCGAAACCATTCGCCTAGCTCTGTTACAGCTACCTGTAGCCGGACGCAAGCCATTTGTCGGTTGTGATCTGATGTATAGAGTGCGGTGTCATCCGCGAAGAGGGCCAACTCTACATCTGGAGTTTTTGGGATGTCGCTGGTGTACAGCGTGAAGAGTAGTGGAGATAGTGCCGAGCCCTGTGGTACACCGGCTGTGAGTGGGTGAGGGGACGAGCGTGTTCCCTCCACTCGAAAACGGAAGCTACGGCCTAGGAGGAAGTCTCGCAAGATGAGCACGAGTCTGTCTGGTACACCGAACTGGTACAGCTTGTAAATCAAACCGTTATGCCAGACCTTGTCGAAGGCCTTAGCTACGTCAAGGAACAGTGCGGCTGTTCCTATAGGGCGACGAGGGCGATGGGCAAAGTGGGATAGTATGTGCTCCGTGATGCGGTGCACCTGTTGGACGCATGAGTGTCTGGCACGGAATCCAAACTGCTCATCGGGTAGTAGATGTTTGCTGATGGCAAAATCTCTTAGTCTAGAGAGGATGACCCTCTCGTAAAGCTTGCTGAGTGTGCTCAGTTGGCTGATTGGGCGGTAGCTGGACGGATTATTAGCCGGTTTTCCAGGCTTGTGAATACCGATGACGTCTGCTTCCTTCCAGATCGCGGGGAAAGAGCAGTTTGTTATGGCGGCATTGAAGATGCTCACTAAGATTATAATCAAGTGGCCGGGGAGGAGTTTTAACACGCGATTGTTAATGCCATCGATCCCTGGGGCCTTTCGTGGTTTGAGGGACTTGATCAGATCTTGCACTTCTTCCACCGTGACTGGGTCGAGTGTGGTTTCCGCTGGTAAGGAGGATCTACGTTCAACCTCGGAGTCCACCTCCGTCAGGTGTGACTGGTCGACGTTTTGTGTAGTGGGGAGCATTGAAGCTCTAGACTCTGAGCAAGGCATTCGGCTTTCTCCTCATCATCGAACGCCTCGGTGTTGTCGGCTCTTTCTAGCGCGGGTATGACAGTGAGGGTATCTGATTTGAGAGCTCTAGCCAGCTTCCAGTACGCCTGGTGAGTTGGTTCGATATCTCTCAACGTTCTGTCCCAACGTTGTTCCCTGACTTCCCGGATACGTAGTTTGACCTCGCGCTCTAGTTGGCGGAGTCGGACTCTGTTGTCTTCGGTGGGATATCTGTCGTGAGCTCTGGAGGCGGCTCTCTTTTCCCTCAGCAGTACCCTCACTTCGTCCGGCAGGCATAAGTGGCGGTCATTCTCCACTGGCACCTGTCTGGACGAGTTCCGCATTGCGGATTGAAGGTGGCTGGTGAGGGCCTCGATCGCCGTCTCAGTGTCTTGGTGGGATTCGATGTGGTCCGGGATGCGGTCCAGGTCTTGTGATTCGGTTGCCTTGAGGAGGTCCCAAGTCTCAACCAGTCCACAGAGGTCCTAGTTTCAGATGTCTGGTCCGTCTGTTGTCCTAATTTGAGGATAACCGGGCGATGGTCCGAGTCTATATCGTCCATCGTTTCGATCGAATGGAACTGAAGAGTTACCCCCTCAGTAATGCTAGGTCGAGAGTGTTTGGGGTCCCCAGTCGCGGTTGGGGGTATCGTGTGGGGTCATGGGAGTTATTATATCAAACAAAAGATTGTCTGATATATTTATTAGGCTCTGCCATTGGGGTTAGTGGTATTGCAATTCCACTGTTCGTGTTTACAATTCAGATCTCCGGCTATTATAACAGCTGGGCCTAAGTTGAATAGGGCTTCTAGGTCTTTCTTAATAAGGGTTTTCTGGCACGCGAGGTATGCTGAGACTATGACTAGAGGTTGGTGGCCAGTCATTGCTAGTCTGCAGGCGGATACCTCCATACCTACTAGTGGTGGGGTGACTAGAGGCATGCAGGGTAGAGATCTTCTGAAATAGATCAGGGTGCCGCCACCACGGCCTATCCTGTCATGTCTAGTGACCCGATAGTTAGAGATCTTTGGATCTATTTCACTCGGTTTCAGGAAGGTCTCCTGCACTAGTAGTATATCTACTTGATTGGTAACCAGGAAGTCATGGACCAAGTCGCGCTGGTTTCGAAGGCCGTTGGCGTTATAAGTCGCCAGAGTCAATGAGCGTGGTTTATTTCTACCTACATGCGCCATTTGTTACCGGTAACAATAATTTAACTAGGTTGTTTAGTTATAACGACCTAAGTACCTGGAGGAGGTACGCGTGATCCATTTCGATCACGAGTTGATCCCGGAGGGAGGGTTGATCAGACTCTGCAACTTGTCTTAGTTTTCGAGCCAAGAGTTGGACCTCTGCTAGGTCGAAAGGCAAGTTCTTGGCGAATTTAGTCGCCAAGGCTAAGTCCTCCGCTAAAGAGTGGTGGGGTGACGGCCCAGAAGGTGCTTTTAAAATGGGGGCGGGGGCAGGGGTTGCTTGGGGTAGGCCGGCCAAAATTGGGGCGCGCGTCCTTAGTGGAGGGAACGCTTCCGTCGTGGGAAGACCCGTCCAGTGATTTACCACTGGAGGGGGGGCCGCCACGAATGCGGGTTTGTTCGGCACTTTTCTAGTGCCTTTTTGGGCGTTGCCCTTTCCGAACTTACGTTTGGGTCGGGGGGCGGCAGGACAGCCTCTGTAGTTAGCGGGGTGACCCGCTTGGCCGCAGAGAATGCAGCTCGGTGGCTCCGGGGAGTCCCGGGTGCGTGTGCACTCCCGAGGTCCCGTGGTCGCCCAGGCACTTGACGCACCTGGGACGGGATTGACAATGTAGGGCAGAGTGCCCATAAAGTTGGCAACGATGACACTGCCGTAGTGTATGTTTTTCGTGTGGGCGTTCCACACGAAGGCCAGAGAGGCCACAGACCTTCTCAAGTTCGAAGATCTTTTTCCCCTCTGGGGAGAGGTCGAGGACAACCAATACTAGGTTTAGAGGAGACTTTGTTGCGTCGCCTCTGTGCATACGGTGCACTTCGTGCACCGGTACATCTTGGGACTTAAGGTCCTCGAGAATGTAGGAACACTCGATTTCCTGTGGGAGTCCGCGGATTACAGCCCGAAGGCGTTTTTCTTCCGGCAGGGCATAAGTATAGTAACCGATTTTACGGTCACATAACAAGGATGTTGGGGAGCGGTGGTCACTTGAAGACGTGACCATAACTTTGATGCCGTGTTGGGTATCACGGGCTTCTTTTATAGAGATTGCCTTACCTGGCAGCTCCTTAGCGAGTTGAAGCCAATGGGCTTTCTCGCGGATGATCAGGGGTGGCGGCGGGCGCTGTGAAGGTGGCCCAGGGCGGCTGGAAGGTGCCGCTGTTGGTTTTGCCCGCAGTGGGAGCGGGGTTGGGGGACCTCCTCTGGGTCTTCCGTTTTTGGTACGATTGACGGTTATGAAACCGTCATCGTCCTCGTGGTTTAAGGGGATGTTCGCGGGAGGCGCGACATCCATGGGGGTGATTTCATCGGCCGGTGGAAGAGGGGCATCCTGAGGTATTGCGGACCGTCAGGAGATAATTCGATTTCTCGACGAGAATCGATTACGCGGTGTATGGGCGATCGCGAACGCGATGTCGTCGAACTCGCGGAGCTCGATCGCGGTTGTCCCGACGCGGAACCGCGAGAAAACGAGGCGCGTGATTTTGGTGCCACACGGTGGGCATCGTTGAGCGGGGGTGCGGGCGGCGGGCGCACCGGTAACACGGCGGGTACGGATGCGGGGGGCGCGGGCGCTAAGGCAGAGCGCAGGTGGTCAGCGATAAGCGCGGTGGCGGGGGGGTGCGGTGGTCGCGGCAGATGCGGGTGCGGGGGCCCCTTGCACGTGTAAGGGTTTCTCGGAATTAAGTTCCGAGATAACGGACGCCATTGATTGGGACTCCGGAGTCCTCAAAAATTGGTCGAGCGCTTGAGGGAATTGCTGTCGTAAAAACGACAGCAAACCCTCCAACAGCAATGGAGAGAGCTCCACGCCGTCCATTGTCCCTGAGGGGGACGAACGATTTGGTGGAAAAATCACCTGATGACGCACTTTTCACTGCACTGTCACAGAAAAAACACAGATCGACCGGGTGAACGAACGAACACAACGAACACGAATAACGGACAGCCGAGGCGGAGCGGGAGACGTGCGCGCGCGACGGACGACAACGGGCGAATGAAGCGGGAGGGTGATGCGCTGCGCTGTCTATTTATTAATACCATCAAGGGAGATATCCAGAATCTTTTATTGTTTTTACGTTCGTTTTGGCGGTGGCGTGAATGATGAATGCAATAATAGAACACGTTTTTCCCGATCCATTGTCGAGAGTCTACTGAAACTCACACTAAGACGTAACGCTGCGACGTCATGCGTCGTAGCAACGTAGGTGTGACATACAATGCATTGATCCGTTGCGACGACGCAACGCAACGCACTAATAAGGTCTCTTACGGTCACGCTTGGGTACATCTGTTGATTGAGAAAAGAGACTTGTTCTATTTTTATGATAAGATACTAAAGGAAAATCTTTGGCATGGAAGAATACTTCTTCCCCTCTTAACAGTTATTTGTACTTGATTAAAAATTGGGATGAAATATATAATATATAAACTATGTAATAAAGATAATTAATAAAAATAGTCATATGACTTATGAGACATCAAGTTTAATACAAAAATACTCTGTTATTTTGTACTAAAATTAAATGTCGATAAATAAATCTTACTGTACGTCAATTGCTTACATGGCACTAGGTTATAATAACTTTATAAGTATTGTTAAAGCTTAATTAAATCCTCGCCCTTCCACCATTGCTTGCGCGCAGTATTTTGGGAATTGCACAACTGCTAACAGGAAATCTGTGAGACCCTGAAAAAAAAATGTAAAATGTTATTTCAACTTGAATTGATAACATAACAAATTGATAGAATATTCCAACAAAAGATAAAGGGTATTTATTCCTGTACGTAAGTTATGCCCTTTTCTAAAAAAATATATGATATTCTATTTTCCCCACTCAAGGCCAGTTAAATATTGATATCGTAATTTCACCTTTTTTGCTATTATTAAATCCCGGTATTTTTTTATCTCCACTCGGAGCGATCTTCGGCATCTCTTAACTGTTATATCATGGCAGGCATGTCTTCCCCTATTATTTCTACCTACCTGCCTACCCTTCTACGGGGGCCCTGGCGTAGGCGGCTTAAGGCTAAATATTTGACGGTTTTTGAATACGTTTTCGGAGCAGCTTAGGCGATTATGGCAGTTTATGTTGTCACGGACATTAAGACTGCCATAGATGCGGTAGGCAGCAGCTATATTATATAGTTCGCTCTTGTAAATTCACATCCCTCACTCTTGTCCTTCATTATTATTAACATCATAGCGTTAGTCGCTGTTGTTTCTGATTTGCACGCCCTATATTATAGGTTCAACGATAATGAGGTTCCATTTCCCCAGCATGCAATAATAGTAACTATACCACAAGTTTTCTATTTGAAGCTTTTTCAGATTTTTGTTTGACACATTTGATACTAACCGTTAATGGCTCTATGCAAACTGTGAATGGTAGAATAACAATGTAGAATCCTGCCGCGAACATGGCCACCCAGAAAGCCACAAATATGAGGACAATAAGCCAAATTATAGAAAATATCACGTTGCCCATATTCTGAAACAATAATGTCATTAATAACTTTTTTAACGGTTAGACAACGTATCTCCCTACTTCATAGATCATAACGAAAACTTAAATAATGAAAATATAACTATGATGCTACGTTGTAAGTTATTTTCTTTTTGCTTTTTAAATTATCTTAACAATCTTGAGTTGACACTGCTATTTTAGTACCTGGGTTACACATTGTGAGCACAGACCGATTGCTTATGGCCAGTTCTTATATCTAACTACTCATTCACTTGCCTTACTACCATCGTTTGAATTTTGACATTACTTCTATGGAGTTTATGTCAAACTTTAACCGATGTTAAGACAAATGAATGCTCGGTATTATAGGAACCGGCCATTATTTAATCATGTAATTCCTTGCCCTCGGGGCCCTTTCACAAATCCTGGTGGCTGCTAAAAAGCTCTAGAAATCTAAAAATCTACTTTATCAGTACATAATTGTAGCAGTGCCTCATTTGTTTGATCACTATTATATTGGTCTACAGTTAGGATTAGCGTGTCTGAATAACTATATATTAAGTTACAAAAAAAAGTATACCTAGTTTTTCAATCAATTCAATCCTATTTTAAGGCAATGTATGGTCTACCTACCAAACTTATCCAGGGCGGTTTGGCGGATTACACATGCCTAATTATGTCGATGTGCACATTTTCTCACGATGTTTTCATTCATCTCTAGCAATTGGGTGTTGGAACAATATGTACAAAATCTAAAAGAGTAAGCGATGTATATGTACCCTCTGATATGATTCTAACCCACTTCGTCATTGGAATAGAATCCACGACATGGGTACCCACTGACCGACCTTTAATTATTTTTTAACTTTATGATTGGCGTTTACATCAATATTTCTAGTCATCAGTTAGAGATAACTAATACTAATTTAATTTGATATCCAATTAACGTATGTATTTATACTATGTATATTTGAACAAGTGTTTTTATTTTCCGCTCATGATTTTTATAAAACTAATATTTATCGTTTTCCACGAGCTACGTCAAATGCAACCAGGTTCTCCTAGCTAATGCAAAGTCGTGTGGCGAAACAACAGTGGTTCAAAATGACAAGAAAAGATTAATTATACAAGGCAAGCCGACGTCGATCAGAGTCAGCCGGAACAAAGCTTATCATTAGTATCTCTGATACGTTCTACAGTATTTGAAATAGGTTGCTCAGCATTTATTTTTTTATTGATGACTAAATAATAATTATGTTAAACGCCATATAGACAAACCAATAATTTCATTTTGAATTGCACATAGTTTTATTAATAGTCTATAAAACTGGGATACCTAAATATAGGGACGGCTTAAAATCGCTTAACTTTTGGACAGCCTGCGCCGCGCTGTGTATTCTACATTGACTCCAATCTGTACAAACGGAGATTGTTCCGAAGTTCAGAAGAACTTGTGCCAATGCCTCACTTCCACGACTACATTGCATGGTAGTCGTGGAACAAGTATTTTTCTTCTATGCGCTTGCCATCAAACTTTGTTCACCCTCATAACCTTGAGCTACAACGTTCAACTACGCAAGGGCAAGGGTTCTCTAGAACGTTTACTCTGCGTATCTTTAAGGAAGACTTGCGGTCGAAGTTTCCCCTCCGAGCACGGTTATTGGATTATTTCAGAAGGGCGTCATAAAAATTCTTCGAGGCAGGCAATAAAAAATATAGCTATGACTCGATGACTAAGTAATATATTAAATAGCTGAATAAGATTGACGTTTCTCACAGGTTATTGGAATTTTACGTATTCAATACCCTTCAAGGCAAAGTTTATCTAATCAGAAATCCATTCGCCTTCAACTTCAAATAGATAGTATCACTTGGACGTTACTCTAGAGAACAAACGGGACAAACATTTTTGCATCAAGAATGGATTTAAATATTCTTTAAAAATAAAAATAAAATGCCCAAACATTTCGATTAGGGAAAATAATGACATTGAACTTACTTTTATCGAAGTCTGTATTTTCCCATAAGTAGCAAAAGTTGGAGACTTAACATAGAAACATAATATAAATTCACAGAAACTTCAATTTCTCGTTTTGTACATTTCCAGATGAGTTATAATTGTTTTTTAAGAATAAATAAATAAAAACTGGCATATACGACCGTTTAGTCTACTAACACCAATATTGGATAAATGAATGTCTCCAAAAGTGTCGTAAATAATACGGTTGAGGCTTATGACAAATCTATTGCATAGGACTTTCCGCAATGTAGTGAAAATCAAGATTGCATTTTTCCAAGTTTACAGAAAAGTTGAGAAGATAAATGCAGTAGTAACGTTATGGTCATTCTTGTGAGAATGAACTGTGGGAGTCGGTAACGAATTATTGAATGACACGCATTAACATCGTCTTAACACACTCATGACGTACATTTTGAAATAGTTATTTTCTTTGATGATCTAACATAATAGTGCAGTCATATTTTAGCCTTCTAGGAAGACTAAATAGTATTATAGTAAATTTACGCATGTTAATGTAAATTTACTAGTACAGTCTACCATACAACTTCATATAGCCAATAGTAATTAAGATTAGTAATTTATTATTTATAGTACCTACTTTCATAAATAAATATCATAACATGAACTAAACTTGTATTCAGGCGTTATAAAAACTGCTTACTATAGTTATAGCACGGTGAATGATTCTTGGCCCAATACTAGGTACCTCTACTAGAGATCATCAGAAACAAGTTTTTTTAAATATTAATAAAATATGTACACATGTTAGATTACGGTGTGTGTGGCACACTTAGATACAAACCTCATCTGTATGCTAGATCATTTTTACTGTTCTTCTAAACCGTGTAACATTAATATCTGCACTTCCGCTATTGTTCGGAGTACCTACTGCAGTAAATTGCATTAGAAAAGTTATTAAGTATTGCGGTTGTGTTCTAGGTGTAAGCATAAATTTAAATAAGCTGACCTTATTCTAAGTATTTACCCATCATATATTGTCACCTTAAATTTTTTAAGCGTTAAGATTTTTGAATGCCTGCTCTGTATTACCCCCATATTCGGATTGATGAAATATACTTTTAATGTTAAACTTGGAGAATACGTTATATATAATAAGGTATATTTACATAATTTACAATTATAAAACGACATATAATCGAATACAATAAAAGAATACGTTGGAATGTCGTGCGATATTTTATCATTACAGTTATGAATTTTAATTCAGTTCAAACTATACCATTTACTGGGGAAAAAAACTGTCCTATGGCCTATCCCCTTCAGCGAAAGTTTATATAAGACATACAGTATGCTTGTTATGATAATTTCTAATCGGTTCATTGTAAAGAACGTACATTAAAACAAAGTATTTTTCACATTTATAAACCAATATAATTATTATATAACTGTATGTCTTTCAAGACCACGGGCCATACAGATGGACCCGGATTTTTGGAGGGCTTGCGTGGGAAGGCCAACACGTAGAGGCCCCTTGACAAATTTAATCTAATTGTGGCGTGACACTGACCGGCGATTATCCCTGTCTACATCATATAAAAATGTACCCAAGGACAAGCCCCGGTTAGTGTAGGACTATTGTAGGGAATGAGAACCAAATTTACCGGGCTATTAGGATGAACTGCTAGTGGAACTAGGGATCCGGGTTATGGGGACTATAGCGTCTGCCCGTCGCAATGTTCGGGGAACATTGAAAAATGGGCAGACGTTGACTCGCCACTCACTGCATGGGCCCCTAAAATTGCAGTAGAAGATTGGCGAGGGGCAACATAGGTATGAGTGGCTAAGTGGTGTCGAGAGGTAGACTGCAGGTTCACCAAGGCTACTTCCGACGTTAGGCCATTTATCACTTCCACCCCTGGAGCTTGAGTCTTAGCTCTTAGTATAGTATTTATTACTAATGATATTACATCAAAAGAAGAGAAATATAGTACCGTAGTATTTGTATTATATACTGAATATAAAATTCCGATTTTGTGATAACTATCGATAGTTGCGTTTCCACATTGATAAGTAATAAAAAAATATAAGTAGAATAAGTTATAGTTTCAGTATTTATCTATTAACCGATATTTAGTGTTGAGATATTGCAATGTTATCTTTTGTAGTACGTAATAGTGGGGTTGTCCCAAATACCAACTGAATTTACGAGTACGACCACGTCATTTTTGTTTAAAGACTGTAGTATAAGTTGACTCAAGTAGATAATTCTATGAATTGAGTAATTGACGTAGAATTTTTTTAAATGCGTAAATCGGTAGGTCATTTTACTTTTGCACTAGGGAGTTTCATATTCTGGTATTAATAAGAAAACTATACCTATGACTTTGATTCTTAACGAGTAATCCAAAATACTACCTACTGTTTGCCTCTTCTAGAAGTAGTACTGTAGTGAAACCTTTATAACGGGATCTGAACGGACCTATATTTTTTTATCGCTTTTATAGGCTTTGTATTTACCCAGTATCCCAAATAGGCAGGTTGACATGAAAGTTGTCTTATTTATAGAGGGTCCCACTATGAGAGGTCGAAATGTACCATTTCTCATGTAAAGAGGTGGAAAAGTTATTATAATGGAAGGGATTAGACTGTTTGTAAACAAACGTGTCATAAATTGTCTAAAGCTGATAAATTGTCTCACTTATACGGCTACTGAGCTATACCCAGTTATAGAGATAATCACCGAAAAAATCTACAAAATCAAGTCTGTTAAAAAGGTTTGAAAATTCCCAGTAATAGAGGTATTTCAATGCAAAAGTTACAGAACCTCATTGTAATTTTCATTAACAGGGGTTCCTCACATATTAAGGGCCCACTTATCCAGGTTTTACTGTTTAAGTGAGCATCTTTCAAAGATTTCTGCGGGTTAAATTTATGCTTGGTTTAATTTAAAGGATTATTGAGATAGCCATTATTTCCCGTATGATAACCAATGGTTGGAATAATGGGTATAAATATTTTAAATAGATTTTTTTATTGCTGAAATTTAATGGACAAATTGCGGCCCCATCTGTTGTTAAGTGATTGTCATCACCTATTGAAACTTGCACACTGAGGCTGAAATACCAAATTGGTTAGCATAATGTGCAAATAAGCCGATTATTGAGCAATTCATAGTTCTAATTACGATTTACGCAAATATAATGTGAATTTTGATGACTAATCAAACATTCCAGCGTTTATTTAAGTATCTACTATATAGTTATAATCAAACAATTTCTTACCCAATATAGCTGTTGTTTTAATAAACACGAATTTTATACACCAAAGTGATAAAATTGGAAACTCGTAGGCGAAGATAAACCTTGTCGAGTTTGTCCTAACAAGCCTAATAGAACAACCGAGGTTTTTGTTATGAAGCAATTTTTATAAATAGAACATGTACACAGTTCTTACCGGTTTTTGAGACTACTATCGATGCGTAAACAAAATTTCAACTAAACCGACTGGTCGCGCCACTTTCCACAACTGGACTGACTGATGACGGTGTGAAACTAATGAACCTTGAGTAATACTTCGTGCGTACCCTTATCTGGGTGACGGAAT
Source organism: Dendrolimus houi (assembly GCA_039645545.1). Classification (NCBI taxonomy): domain Eukaryota; kingdom Metazoa; phylum Arthropoda; class Insecta; order Lepidoptera; family Lasiocampidae; genus Dendrolimus; species Dendrolimus houi. The sequence continues at coordinate 13,717,635 of CM077125.1, read as the reverse complement.
GTTGATTCAACTATGTGCTTAGTTTTTCAATTGTTTACTACCTACATGTAATCAGAGGTTCGAGCAAATCTGTATAACGATTTGCACCGGCCCGCTAGAAGCGCTCTAATCTGCGCTAGTGTTTTATTTTTAAACTTGATCATACGAACGGGACATTGAGATTATATTTCAACAGTTCATTGCATAGAGTTAAGTAGTTCCTTGCTTTTAGACGTGGCAGTAATAAAATAGTAAAACACGCGATTTATTAATTACTTAAAGGTTTACGAACTCGTTCTTAAAATGTACCTATTTAATAACGGTCTTATTCATATTGATTTAGACTAAGTTTGTAGGCTTCTTTAAAGTTCTTAAACAAGCCTAGAAACTTAGTCTAACTCAATATGAATAAGACCGTAATTGTGTAGCTGGTAAGCTAGAGTGTAACTCGTAATATATCGAGGTATAAAATTAGAACAATTGTCTCCAATTTAACACCAAAAATATGATACATTTAGCTGGATCATGTGAAAACAGGCTTATTATTTATTTTTGATCAAAGCTTCTATTAGATGTTTCTTACAAATACTATTGTTACTATATGCGTGTAGTGCTAAATAGATGTGAGATAAGGCCTTGCGAAATTCAGTAAATGATTTAAACACGAACTATTTATAATACATAGAATTTTATATATAAAATAATATGTTTTTATATTTCATGAATTTGTGATGGTGCAGGCGATCAAACACTTTGTTTTGCTGTCGACCGCTCTCATAGAATATAAGAATCGTTTAATTAAAAGACAATCAAAGTTTGAACAAAATACTGTTATTTCTGTTACTAATAATGACTGAACGTAACGTTCACAAGCTGATTAAACGAAAAATAAGTATATTTTTCATTATAAAGAATATTTTTTTTTTTTTTATTGCATGATTTCAGCAAGCAGGCGGACGGCCCACTTGATGGAAAGCGGTTATCATCGCCTATGGACATTTGCAACACTAAAGGCTACAAATGCGCTACTGCTCTCTTAAGGGAGACTGGAACCTGGTTACTAATGCCGGAACACAACTCAAGGTTGTTATGGCGGCATATTCTAGACCAGGGGTGGTAGCCATCCAGTCGGGCAAATACCCTACCACCTGGCAGAAATTGCCATTATTTGATTTTACGTGCGACGCTTTTTTTAACCGACTTCCAAAAGGAGGAGGTTCTCGATTCGTCTGTATGTTTTTTAAATGTGTAAATGTTGAAAATTTCGTTGGTACGTACTAAAAAAATTTAATAGTCCATTGTCGCTGTGGTGGTGCTAAATTCAAATTTTGTACCTACCGATCTTTGATCTCAAATTTACACGAGGGTCATCTTGAATTATTTTCCGGGTAGTGACTGATACGGCATGAAAATCGCTAGCGGATACAAATGTAGTGGACAACCAGCTGCTTGCTTTGATGCTTCAAATTGTTGCTGCTGCTGTAGGTACCTATTTATTTATAATCTAAAGATTGGGATTAAAACAAATGAACTTTATGACAATTTATTAAATTAAATGAGCTTAACATGTTATTCAGCACTATGTTACATAATAATATTAAAGGAAGTTAACGATGTGTAACTATTTGCCGCTGAATCCACGTCCTTCTATCATGGCTTCGATGCAGTACTTCGGGAATTGCAAACACAACAGTAGGAAATCTGTCAAACCCTGAAAATTTATTTCAATCTTAAAAAATAGGCAAGTACTTTTTAGAGGAGCGGTATTTAAAACAGACAAATGTAGAAGGTGCTAAGTAAGTAGGTTAAAGCTAACAATTAAGATCTTATACAGACTAATGCTGAAATTAGACGGACCAACCAAATTCAATCAATTTGATTGAAAGGCAAAGAACTAAATGGACACGACGATGTTCAGTGACATTGAATGATTCAATTTTATGTTTGTACGGATCATTTTGGTTGATTTATCTCAATTGAATGACAGAAATGAACCGTCTAATATCGGTTTAATATCCAAATGTCTTTTAAATCAACTCTCCAAAATTTTCATAGTGATTGATCATTTCTGGTCAGAACAATCTCTAAAACTTTCCCGTTATTCACTCTGATCAGGGTGTTATTGTGTGTCGAATGTTGAATCGAATAACTGCCGGTTCCTATATCTTACCAACCGTTCATTTGTCTTACTATCGGTTTACATTTGAAAGAAAGAAAGAAAAAGAAAACAGGTTTATTTTTAAGACTTTAATACAAGTGAAACAAACACATTAAAAGTAATAATTAAAGCACAATAAAAAAAGAGAAATCAACCACACAGTATCAGAAGATATACATATTGTTACGTGCGAGCGGGGTACGCACTTAGGATTGGAAGAAAACACCAGTTTTTAACTAACGCTTTTATTGACTTACACGGCCGTGCGTGATCAGTATCAGAAGATATACATATTGTTACGTGCGAGCGGGGTACGCACTTAGGATTGGAAGAAAACACCATTTTTAACTAACGCTTTTATTGACTTACACAGCCGTACGTGATTCCACTCTGCAGGGCTGCCCCTACACACACAACGAAAGACGCACTGTACCGACGATAAGATGTCTCACTCACAATACCGTCGCCGATATTGCGTAGACACCTTCTGCTGCTGCAGTGTTCACCACAGAATTTACCGCGCGTAGCTCGCCTCTGGACCTCCTTTTAAACTACGCGAAACTCCTCCTTCACTAAACTGTCCACTACACTTTTCACTAAATTCAGCACTAAACTCGTCACTGTCTTCTATTAAACTCTTCTTCCAACCCTTTCGTATCGCACTTGTCGCTTCACTGTCTTGAACTGAACTCAACTCTAAACTGCCCGGTAGGCGCGCCTTACGCTGCTTATATACCCGGAAGAATCTTCTGGAACACATAATTTCGTTATTCTTTTATTTACTATCTCTCCCTTTCTAAACATATATCTATATCTGTCTTTTCCTTCCCGAACTTTCTATTCTAGAACTTTCGTTCATCGTCTATCCCTTTCCAATATGTATCTGTCCTTGTCTTTTCTTTCCAGAATCTTCTACCTTTTTCTAAAAGTCTTGAGACCGGCTTATGCTGGCGGAAAGTTCTAACCTCGGTCGCCACAATATTAAGTCTTAAAAATTGGATCAAGCTCAGCAAAATGTCGACCAACGCTGATCTTCCGCTTGAACGTAGAGCGACGTCACGGCAAACTACATTATATTATTAATAAATAATTAGATTATTGTGGTAATAAAGACAAATATTAATACTGAGCTATAACTGTGTGTGAACTCAGTATAATAATTATACTGAGTTCAATAAATTTACAAATATTTATAATATAAAATTCATATAGAACACATACCTATACATATAATAAATTTAACGATATACACAACATATTATTTGATAAACAAGGTAAATAAATAACAAAAAAACAGCCTTATAACAATACCAGAATTATATTATGCTGGTATCGCCTGTGATTTTTGGTGACATAAGCTCTATACAAGTAATTTCAAAATTCAACTGATGTAAGACAAGTGAATAAATAATAAAATATAGGAATCGGACTTGAAGACTTTCAACATCTGTATTGCGTTTTATTTAGTAACCCTCATTAGAGGGTTACTATATAAAATGCGTATACGGCCATTAGGCCAGTTCCTATATATAACTGTTAATTTGCCTTATGAGCGGTTAAAATTTGTCACTAGCTTCATACAAGTAATGTCAAAATTCAACCGATGGTAAGGCAAGAGAATGAATCGTAGACATAAGAACTGGCTATAAGGAATCAGTCTGTGCTCACGATGTGTAACCCAGGTACTACAATGTATACAATAAGATATAGGAACCGGCCATAAGTGCGACTCCAAATCGCTCACGGTTACTTATTGTTTATAGAAGGTTAATAAAATAACTCGATACTTACTGTTAGTGGTTCTAGGAAAACCGTGCAGGGTAAGAAAATAATATAAAAGGTGGACGCGAAAAATGCCAGCCAAAATGAAAAACACACAAAAATTATCAGCCATATTAATGAGTAAAACGGATTGCCCATATTCTGAAACAAACGAGAAATACATTCATCATAATACAAAAACAGATTTTTTTTTGAACACTGACCTGTACTCTCTAAACAATATAGGTACCTAAATTAAATTAATTTTATGGCAAAAAATTATGGAGTAGCAACAAGTGATTTCTACAATGATCGAATGCCACATCGTCAACAGTCTGCTTTCTCAAAAATGCTGTCGATCTACTTATGTAGCACTTTGGCCCATAACGCTACACAGAATGGATGATTCTCTTTCTCCGATTAGTCTTTTATATCGATCTTTATGATTACAGAAAGATCGAAGCGCGGAAAGCCATCCGTGCAAGAACGGAGAAAGAATACAATTTTCTGCGGCCGGGCGGCCTGTCGTAAGAGGCAACAAAACGTACAGCCAGGTTGTAGGGTATTTGCCCGTCTAGGTAGCTACAACCCCTGGTCTAGAGTATACCGCCATAACAAACTTGAGTTGTGCTACGGCATTAATGGACAGGTTCCAGTCTCCCTTTAGAGAGCGGCAGCGCATTAGTAGAGTAGCACCTTTGGTGTTACAAGTGTCTGTGTGTTGAACTCATGTAATAATAAAAACGTTTGCTTGACATATCAATAATTATCAATATTAGATAATAGTAAAATTACTTACCTACTCAAAGTTCGTATCTACCTAAAGGCACTTACAACACTAAATAACTATACTATAAATTCGGTGTTCGTAAAATAAAAAACCTTGTCGGTTTCATTCTAATAAGTCTACGTAAGTGTGACCAAAAATTAAAGGAAAAACATTGTGATAACCGCTGCTTTATTTTGTATTGTTTGAGCTTCCAGAGTTTGCAGTAGGAATTCATAGGCGCTAATTACTTGAGAATAACTAATTTATTTATTGTACGATTACAAGCAGTCCGTTGAAGTCGGTACTCAAAAATTGATGTAACGTTCTTCTTGAGTGTCACATTAACGTTTTTTGCTTGAAGTTTTAGTCGCGTTCGCGACACATATTATTGCAGTTAATTCTTGAAATCTTTTTATGCTTCATTATTTATATCTACTAACGTCCTGAAAAGAACTGTGGTAGCTTAATAGGTAACAATCTCGTTTCTCCCACTCTTCGCAAAAACGACTTGGGTTCGAGTTCTGATTAGGAATTAAGCACCAATGAAGCAGTTTCCTTCATTGGATTAAACAGTGAAACAACGGCTATCTTAAAAACCTATTTAGTATACTCGTGATTGTAACGAAAATTATAACATCATTATTGTGTTTTACACGTGTCTTTCTGTATATAATTATAAACGTACTCTGTGTCATTAACAATATATCTGTTTAAGCGCTAAATAATTTTCTTGAGCTTCATAATAGAGATGAAAAATAAATTCCACGACGAACCGACAACTTTCTTTCTTTGCCTGCCATTGTGGCCAATTAAAATAACAACAATAATAATCTTTTCATTTTTGGCAACAGTTGTCATAGCTTCTTGTGACTGGTCCTATAAATATCTCACTATTCATTCATGGCCGGTCCTATATCTTCCTTTTACAATAGGAAATGAACCGTCAGTTAGATATAGGAACCGGCCATCACTTGTCCTACCATCGGTTGAATTTTTATGTATAGTGTATTTGTTTATGAGTTGAATTATGACATTACTTGTCCATACAAACAAAAGTTCATAAATTTGACATAAGCTCTATAGCTTATGTCAAATTTTAACCGATAGTAAGGCAAATGAACGGTCGGTAAGATAAAGGACCGGCTACTAACGATAGGAACCTACTGAAGCTTGACAAACATTTCTTTTTCTTTCTTCGGACCATAAAACATAAAATAATGAAATGTATGTCTTACAATAACATTAGAATATAGGTAGATATACGATATTAATCTGACATTATCGTTAAGAGGCCCAATCACTATCCCTCATAACAGTCCTGCAGTTGCCGGAGCTTGTAGAACTCGACTTGCAGAATAAGGCGCGTTCCTGACTTAGCTCACAACGCCCAAAATAGGTCCCTTCAGCCATTCCACAGCACAGTCGTTAAAGTCGTGGAAAAAATATCATTAATGACGTCATAATTTTCGATTACGCAGCGTTCACATTTCACAACGACTCTTGTCAAGAGGTGGGTTGAATAATTCGTTCCACCAGACTCACTAGAGCTGACGATTGTAAAGATCGCAAACAAATGGAGCGGGAAAATTCGCGTCGTGGAGCGTGATCTTTATGAGCCTCATGTGGAACGTAGCCATAATAGTATGTATATGTATAATTTGTTAATATATATATTATAACTTGTTAATCGTAGGACAGTCTCTGTCTAGGTGTATATACTATGTGTATATACTATGTGTATGTGTATGACACATACACATAGTATAGATATATATAATACATATCCATAGTAGTATGTGTCATCCCAGTGGATCTCCCCTACATAATCGAAAAAAAATGTACGGAAACTAGCGCCATCAAATGGTCCGGGAACATCAAAAATTATAATTAGTTTCCATTTAGTCCACTTAACTTCACCTAAGATGGCGCTGTGCAATATCGTTGAATTTATCGCACTGACGAGATCTCAAGAGCATAAATGAATTCACAAGTTATGGTCATATTTGGTGAATCTCGCACACTTACATTGTTATATAAAAAAGATTTTTGCCCGTGAGTGCGGGGTTAACTCGCACGGCTACCGCACCCTCGGCCGTTTCTATATTATACGAAACGCTCACGGTTGCGTGGATATAGTCACCGCCTATTACTATGAGAGTTCAAGGCCGGGAATAGACCTTTAATTCCCATAGAGGGAATAATAAATAACAAGGTATATTAACGGCAAAAGACTTTATTTCTTAAACACTCTCCCATTCAGGGTATTCGGGTACCAATTTTACTTCAAATATTAACACATAATTGGATTGACAAAACTAATTTAGGAGGGAGACCACGGGATCCGCAACCCTCACGGCAGGATCAGAAGATCCTGATAATCCGTTCTGAAACCACCAAAACCTGATGCTTGGAGTGTTAATTTAAGGGTGTGGGAAACCTGGACTTCGTGAACTATACTGACACCGTTGATAAGAAGAATCTTTATTATATTTTGATAATCAAGATAAATTTATTTAAACGTGATTTATTAAAGAGCGCCATTCGTGACCACGTGTCACGAGAAAGAAAGATTGCTCCGACGCTCCCGCGGTCCAACTTCGGCTGCTAGGACCGTAGATCAGCTCCCTGCTAAGGCGTCGGAAGCCCGTGGAAGTAATATGTGATGCAGAATGTTGGTGCTGAATGTGTTTCTAATTAGGGGACAGGCTGGCCACGTGGTTCTTGACAGGCGGAGTACAGGAGGCAGATACCGCCCGTACCAAACACCCTGGAATGTGACAGGGATTCCAGTAAACAAGATGTAAAGACTCTTGTGCAGTTGTTACGGGGGTATGCAAGTTATACACGAGGCGTGAAAATGAGTCCTGCTATTTGTAATTGCCACATGGCAAGGGATTCACTGCTAAGCTGAAAGGTGGAGTTGGCTAGCGCCGGTCTCCGAGTAGAATAAAGAGAAGAGTAACACTACGATAACCTACTTCTAATCTCTATTAACAATAACCTAAATCATCAGATGACAAAACTCACCTGAAAAGAGGAGGAAGAGTCAAGTGGTGCAGAAGCTATGGTGGTCAGTGCCCGTCAGGAGGCCAACTGCCAGGGTGCGGGGGTATGGCAAAACTGCCATTTCTGGAAGGTAAAAAAGTTCTTACCACCATGGAAAAGAGAGGAAACGAGATTCAACTAAAGAATACCACGTACCTGCTAAATCACCAATACACAACAGTCGACTACTTACTTTCACAAATTAAATTATTTAAAAGTGTCTAAACTCAGTGCAGGTCTTCATCAAATGCGGGGCCGATTTTTTTTTTATTGGACTTGACTTTATGTTGTTGGTCCGAAGACCTCACAACTTTACCGGGGTTTTCGGGGCGAGTGCCTTTGCGAAGTGAAGGCGCTCGAGCCCGGGGGGCAACTTGCTCGAGGGGGCTCCCTAGGGAGTTTCACCTCGGCTGGACTGTTGCCATGAGAGGGGGCTGAATCTAATGATGCCCACCATAGGGCGACACAATGCACTAATTGAGAGCGGGCGACGGGTAATATAAAGCCCGAGAGGAAGGATCCCGGCGGACCGGGATCGGCGGTTCGCGGTGGCCTATACTATCTTACTGCCGTTTCGCAACGTGTTATAGTTGGGAGAGAAGAAACGGCGAAAGAAACTTCCCAGCAACACGCCTATGGGGGAGCTGTGTCTCCTGGCGTCCCTCGCGGGGACGTGGAGAGACCGTGATTGGCGGCGTCGACGCCGCCGTCTGTGTCTGTCTGTCGGTGCCTGCCGTCCTAACCGCGGGCGGGCTGATCCGAGCCAGCCGTTTTGTGATATCGTCGACCTTGTCCGTGAGGATGTTCCGCGGTCGTCGTACGAGAGCCTTTCGTCGAGGCTTATAATCGGATGCGGGGCCGATCCAGGGACCGTCCGGCTTAAGTACTGCTTAGAGGGGGTATCGCGTGAGGCGAGACATTTTGGAGCTTTCGACCAATAAGGGATGAGCAGCGCTTTTGGACAAGAAACGTGCCCAAATATGGTCACGAAAATCATTATTGCAAAGAACAACGACACTGAATGAAACAGACTGGTAAAATAGCGTTTGTCAAAAATGAACACGCAGAGCGTGAAAATTACAACGTTACAACATGAAGTTTTATGTGAACCATTTTTTTTCTGTCTTTCCCTTTATTCTAATTAGAACAAGTTATAACTTACTAGCTGTGCCCGCGGTTTCACCCGCTTGGTGATGGAAAATAATTATATTTTGGATAATTCACACTATATTTTTATAAATTATAGCCTATGTATTATTTTGATGTGTAAGCTGTATTATTGGAAAGTTTCATCAAAATTAATTTAGCAGTTTTTGCGTGAAGGAGTAACAGACATACATCCCTACATCTATACATCCATTCTTACAAACTCGCGTTTATAATAATTATTTATAGAGATTAGTACAATCTAGTGGAATTTATAGAATTATCGATTGTAGCGCCATCTACCGGATAGAGTAAATTATATTTATCCCAGAGAGGCTCATGTAGTTTAATATATATATATATATATATATATATATATATGTTTTTGGCGGGAACAGAAAGGAGTTGTTGTGCTGTGCAGTTTTATTTTCTAAAAATGTGTAAAATTACTCTAAAATAAACAATAGTTGTAGGATATTGATAGTTTGTGAGTAGTAATTATGTGTTTTTGTGAGAAATGTGAACTGTATAGTCAAATGTGGCCTTTTGAGTTGTCACAAGAACTCAGCTTCGGCTTTAGTTCATAACCTACAGCTTAGCTAAGCTAACATAGGCTTATGAAAATGAAGAAACTGTATTAAAATTTAAGATCTGGTTTAAAGGCCTAGCTGCCAAGCCATAAACCTGAATAAATAAATTAATGTATTCTGAGTATACTCAGTTTTGTGATCTGTGTGTTAGAGTATTCATTAGTCTGTGCGTTAGAGTACATGTATTCTGTGGATCTGTGTTATTCTTTATAGTAACTAGTACTAGTAAGTGACAATTTAATATTCGACCATGGCTGGGTATTTCGAAGAGATGGGATGGAGGGAACTCCAAGATGGTGAACAACCAAATCACCTTCTACATATGGCCAGGTTCTTATTGGATTTTGGACTTTACGAGGATAACTTCTCTGGAGAGTGGCCTAAGTGAGTTATCTGAAATTACCAAAACCCTGAAGTCATTCTGGTATTCATGTAAATATTAAACAACAAAAGAAATCTTATGGTGTTTGTTATCTATCACTATCATACAAGATATGAACACTACACAAAGTTTTGTATAAATTATATTTTTGTGTCAAAATTTTAGTGAGGAATTTAAGAATATATTTATATAACAAGTGTCAGTGAAGCATTGTCTGTTTGACCGATACAAGTAGAAGATGCCTGCCACTGATGTGAATTGTGAATCTAAACCATTGCCGGACCCACTCAAACAATTTTTTTACACCTTGGGTTACATTACTGAAGTTTTAGTAGGGATCCCTAATTTTTTCTAGTAATAAACATAGCCTATACTAATCTGGGATAATGTAGCATTTTAATGGTCAAAGGATTTTTGAAATCAGTCCAATAGTTTTTGAGTATATTCGTTACAAACATACAAAAATACAAATCTATACTATTATTATAAAGAGGAATTTTTATAATATTAGTATAAATTAAATTTCGCCTTGTAAAATATTATGTACAGATGGGTTTTACCTCTCTCTCTCTCCCCAGATAAAGGCATGTATACATTTTTCTAACATACCTACTCCCTCGGGCCCCATATGTAATTAATGAATGGCCTTAACAATTAAGAATTCTGGGTTAAACTTTAGCCTAGTGGTCACTGAATTTTAAATATTGGGGGAGGGGGAGGAGTTCTTCTTCCTTCTGCAACCCCCCCATGTTGAAGAGAGATACAGTTCTTGAGATATTATTTTTTTTCATTAATTCGTTTCGTTATATTGCAAAGATAGTAGTGATCAGTCTGTTCAGGTACTTGTTGATCATGTCTGCTGTATGCTCGGTTTGCTCGCTCGGCTCGCGTGTTTTGTTTTGAAGTCGGAGCTAACCTAAGTCACAGTTCTAGTCACTGGTTTCGACTTTCCACTAAAACCCACAAGCCAAGCGAGAGTGCCATGGTAGTGGTCAGTGAGTGTCATGAACTATTTGTAACCGTCATCGCAATATATAAGCAAAGGAAAAATTACTTTTGTTTTTTAAAATCAATAAACCAATTCAAAACTTGTTTACTAAACTCAAAAACAGTTTGAGTGTTTATATGTTAAGAGAAAGTGTATTTCATAACACAAATCACACTTTGTTATCAACAAAAGTGACATAACCTTGTTTATCTATCATATTTTTGTTTTTGCATTATTCATTCAAAACTTGTTGGTGGACCCTAAAAATGTATTCATGCCCCAAATAACATGTCTAGTGGCTATAATAAAGGTGTATGCATACCCCTAAACTACCCTTAATCTCGTGCCACTCTGGGTCAAAGTGGCATGTTAAAATATTCGCATATTTTCGTTAAATAAATCCACCCTAAGCGCAGCCAAATGCTGCTCACATTCGGCTGCGCTTAGGGTGGATTTATCTAACGAAAATATGTGAATATTTTGTGTAAAACTCAATAAAACACTTAATATCAAATTTTAATAATCCTATACTGTTTTCATTGGTGGAAATTGTATGTTTCAGGTTGCCTCCACCTGCTGCCAAAGAAGCTGTCAGTCAGTTACCAGAAATTACTATTAAAAGTGAAAGTAAGAACTGTGCAATATGCTTAAAAAATTTAGACATCGGAGACAAGGCTACAAAGATGCCATGTAATCATTGTTTTCATTCCACTTGTATATTGACCTGGCTCAATAGGGTAAATATATTGTCAGTAATTTAGTATTTATTCATTTAGCGCAGCTATAATCAACCCGCGGAACGCACATAGCCCGCCGAGCTTATGTGAATGGCCCATATGACATACTAATAGTTGTACAATTACATTGGAAACATCTCTGGTGTTGCTAAAGTCCATATATGACAGTAACCACTTTCCATCATGTTGGCCACAAAGCTCTTTGCAGTGCTCTAGCAATAAAAAAATCACCTAAATAAATTTATGTTGTGGCTCACAGAATTTTATCTAATACCTCTATGTGGCCCTTATAAGAAAAAGGTTGAGTATGGCTGATTTGTTGTGATACTCTCTTGATGAGGGCACAGTGTAAGTTTTGCAAAGTCAGTAGTGCATTTTATATGTATTTACTGAGAAGTCCTTGAAACATTAGATGAATATTAAAAAAACCAAAATTCCCACTTAATAACTGTAACTATGTGTTAACATAGTTACATGGTTTTCCCTGTGTGGGCGGGCGTCCTGGGGGCTCGCAATGTCGCAACACTGCGACAAATACAGTGTATGTTGGCCGTCAGGGCCGTCTGAGGGTATCGCACGATATTCTTCGAAGCGGCCTCTCTACTAGCCGGCGCTCTGCCATGAGACCTGGAGGCCAGAACACTGTCCTCCTTGTACGCGTGGCGTAAGGAGAAGGAGGCCAGTGTTGGCCGACCTGCGCCCCGTGATATCGAGGGGCGCAGAGACGAGTTGCGCCAGGTCTAGGTGGCAGCCGGATGGGACGCCGTCTCCTCCTTTTGCGAGCACGTTATGTTTGCGAAGGAGGAGGCGGAGCGGGTGCGTGAGCGTACGTCCTTGCTCCGCTCCCGCCAAAGGAGGACGCGCCGACGTCGGAGGTCGGACCTCGACCTTCGGCCACCGTAAGCGGGCGGCGCGGGTGGGGCCTTGGGGTATAGGGGTTCTCACTCACCCGCACATGCCGTCGAGATGAGAGCGCGAGTGTTCCGCGCGCGCTCATTTCTCCTCCCGTGGGGCGCGTTACAAACCGCCCCACGTTAGACTTGACTATGACCTCGCCGGGGACATGATGGGTTGGGGAAAAAGTCTTTTCGCATATTGTATGTATGAACTTGTAATAAGATCTCTTTGGCTATACCATTTGTATCTGGCTGGTTTTGGTATCATTAAAGTTTTAATTTCAAAGAAGACAATTCTAAATTCAAATTAGGAAAATGTGTGATTTTCATTGTTTTTCTTATTGTTAAAATGAGTGAATCTAATGAAGAAATTCGATACATTTTAAAATTTTACTACAAAAAAGGTAAAAATGAAACACAAGCCGCGAAAAAAAATTGTGATGTTTATGGACCTAATGCAGTATCTGTGAGAGTAGCGCAAATTTGGTTTAAGCCTTTTCAATCCGGAAATTTTGATATCAAAGATGCACGTCGCTCTGGTCGCCCTGTTACGGACAAAATTGATGCCATTTTTTAAAAAGTGGAGCAAGATCGGCATATTAGTAGTTACGATGTAGCTGGAGAACTGGGAATTGACCACAAAATGGTTTTGGCGCATTTGAAAAAAGCTGGGTACACAAAAGAGCTCGATACTTGGGTGCCTCATAAGCTCACTGAAAGAAACCTAATGAACCGTGTACTCATTTGTGATTCTTTATTACGACGTAATGAAACCGAACCATTTTTGAAGAAGCTGATAACTGGTGACGAAAAGTGGATCACGTACGACAAGAACGTCGAAAAAGATCGTGGTCAAAGGCCGGTCAGGCTTCACAGACTGTGGCGAAACCCGGGTTAACTCTCAACAAGGTGATGCTGTGTGTATGGTGGGATTGGAAGGGCATTATTCATTATGAGCTGTTACCGCCAGGCAGGACCATCGTTTCTGAACTGTACTGCGAACAACTGATGAAATTAAAGCAAAAAGTTGAGAGAAAGCGGCCGGAATTAATCAACAGAAGGGGTGTGGTTTTCACCATGATAACGCTAGACCTCACACATCTTTAGCCACTCAGCAAAAATTACGAGAGTTTGGCTGGGAGGTGTTAATGCATCCGCCGTATAGTCCTGACTTTGCACCTTCAGATTTTCACTTATTTCGGTCTTTGCAGAATTCCTTACGCAGTGTCAGGTTAACATCACGAGAGGACTGCCAAAACCACTTGCCGCAGTTTTTTGATCAGAAGCCCCAAAATTTTTATAGCAATGGGATCACGTCCCTGCCTACAAAATGGCAAAAAGTTATCCAACAAAATGGCACCTACATACTTTAGTCAAATGTAAATAATCTTTATAAAAAAACCTTTTGAATTTTTATATAAAATGCGAAGAAACTTTTTCCCCAACCTAATAGTTCCCCGGCATTGGAAGAGGCCCAGCGAGGGGGACCCACGCCTGCCAGGGCACAGCGGAGTTGGGTATCCCATTTACCCGTAGCCCTGGCTTAAGGCGCAGGACGGAACACCCAGGGGTTTTAGTGGGTATCCCTAACTGGGGAGTGGCAATAGCGTGGCACCGGTTCTGACCGGGCACGCTAATGCCACCCCCGATCTGGCGAATCCCACACACTCACACCGGTCGCGAACATCCCCCCAGGCTTCTGTGCCTGTCGCGGCTTAGTCCTCAAACGGATTTCCCCTGGCCAAAGAAAAAAAAAGGTCCAGGTGGCAGAGTGAGCGGACCGCTTACTTAACCCCAGCGCCGGCCTCGCCGTCATCCAAGCGGTGAGGCCGATCATGCCAGAATGGCTGCAGAGGCGTCATGGCACCCTGACGTTCCGCCTGACATAGGTCCTCTCGGGGTACGGATGCTTCGGGAGGTACCTGTGTCAAATAAGGCGTGAACAGACGTCAGGGTGCCATCACTGCGTCGGCGTCTACGAGTACACGGCGCTGCACACCCTCCAGGTGTGTCCAGCCTGGGACGAGCAGCGCTGCGATTTCGTCGTGGCCATCGGGGCGGATTTACCCCTCCCAGCCTTGGTGAAGGCCATGATCGGGAGCGTCGACACGTGGAACGCAGCCGCCTCCTGCGAGACCGTCATGTCCGCGAAGGAGGCGGTGGAGCGGGAGAGGGAGCAGTCCGCCACGCTCCCCTCCTGCTAAAGCCGGCGGCGGCGTCGGAGTGTCGTCCACGACGACCTCCAGCCGCCGTAGGCTACGGCCGTGTGGGCGACCGGCGGGGAAACCAGACCCGTACGCACATAAAGGCCGGAGAGGAGCGCCCCGATCCGGGCCCCCCCTCTCACCTCGTGGTAAGACCGAGGAGCCGGAGAGATCCAGATCTTCGGCAAAAAATGGTGATGCCAGCCCACAAAGGGGCCGGCCGTCGTCCGTCCGGGCTGGTGGTGAATGCGCAAGCGAGCCCACAGCCCGGATAAGGGACGCTCGGAATCGGACAGGGGTTTTAGTGGGTATCCCTAACCGCGGCATGGCAATAGCATCTCACACTAAAAGTGGGGTGCTAGTGCCACCCCGACCTGGCGAAACCCACACACGGGCAGCGATCTTTCCCCCTCGCGCGGCTCACGGTCCTCGAATGGATTTCCCCTGTATAAAAAAAAGTTACATGGTTTCAATTATGTTGAGTAATTATGAATACCTAAGATAATTTGTTATTTCTAAGCATACCTAAAACAAGTATATATATATTAGGTTGGGGAAAAAGTTTCTTCGCATTTTATACAAAAATTCAAAAGGTTTTTTTATAAAGTTTATTTACATTTGACTAAAGTATGTAGGTGCCATTTTGTTGGATAACTTTTTCCATCTTGTAGGTAGGGACGTGATCCCATTGCTATAAAAATTTTGGGGCTTCTGATCATAAAACTGCGACAAGTGGTTTTAGCAGTCCTCTCATGGACAACAGGTGAAAATCTGAAGGTGCAAGGTCACGACTTTTTTTCGCGGCTTGTGTTGCACTTTTACCTTTTTTGTAGTCAATTTAAAAATGTATCGAATTTCTTCATTAGATTCACTCATTTTAACAATAAGAAAAACAAATGAAAATCACCCATTTTCCTAATTTGAATTTGGAATTGTCTTCTTTAAAATTAAAACTTTTTAATGATACCAAAACCAGCCAGATACAAATGGTATAGCCAAAGAGATCTTATTACCAAGTTCATACATACCATATGCGAAAAGACTTTTTCCCCAACCTATTATATATATATATATATATATATATATATATATATATATATATATATATATATATATATATATATATATATATATATATATATATATATATATATATATATAGAAAATAGAACATTTTGTTTAAAAACAACAATTTCCCTTGGTTTACCATTTGACATTCCTTTACTGAAATCGATCTTGACAAGTTACACTATGATTTATTAAATATAGGTGTTTTTATTTTTCAAATTCAGCCGATTCGAATCTTGCGAAGGGTAGTTGATTTATCAAAAATTTAATGACGCCACTTTAATTTTCGTCAAAATCGGCCTTGAGACTCCTTTAAGTGATATATAAATATGTGGTTCTTTAGAATAAGCCATTGTTTACTGTCAATGCTTATATATATGTATATACTAGCCGTCCCCGCCCGCTTCGCTGGGCGAATTTTCAAAGGAAATAAATTAAATTTTATACATCATTTTTTCATATTTTTCCTTTTTTTGTTAATTTTTTTTATTTATCTAATTTTTTTGCTTTTTTTTGTTAATTTTTTTTCTGAAATTTAAAATATTTTTCAAAGAAGAGTCAAATTCACTTAAAATAAAATTTATTGATATAATAAATTATTATTATAATAAAAATAAATGTTGATGAACAACAAAACAAAGAATAAATGGAGAAATTAGTAAATAGAAATGGTCCGATTCATGGAGAAATGAGTATTAATCTTCCTCCATCTCACATTCGACGACTCGTCGCTCGTAAGTTGAGTTTGCCGGGACGTAAAACATACTCGTTAACATAACGAAGTTGAAACTAAAAACTCGAAATTCAAACGGCGAGTAATTTTGACCGACATCAAAGCTCCGACCATACTGGCAGACCACGCGAACCATAAGCACCTTCAAAAAGTAAAAAAAATATATTATTAAATTAAGTTCCAGATGGCATCTGTAACGCGATATGATATTTGAAAAAGAAATATCATAAAATGTTTTAATGGAAATGGTTAAACGTATAACCACTGCGGACCAATACGGTGAGCAGAGAGTACGTTTAACCACAACCTTTTTTTTTTACCTGATTATCGAAATTATTATAACATGATCCCCAGAACGATCACGGATACCAAATGAAAAATTGTCGGTAAAGAGTAATTCACGGTACCCGAAAAGCTCCTGAACGTACCCAGTGAATCTGAAAAAAAAGAATCAATAATTTATAAAATAAACAAAAAAGATTTTAAATTCAATTAAAAATTATATAAAAGACATACTCATAACGACGCCCTTGCCGGAAAAATGGTGGCCGTTGAAAATTCATGAAGTTGATGTTGATAGTAGCGTTGATGACAGATGAATGCTCTAAATGTTTATTTGCTTATTTTTTTTAATAGCAAAAAACAATGAACCTAGTAACCATTCAATATTTTTTTTGTTTATTTATTAACTTCATGTTTATCGTTGCAACGAACATTATAAACGTATAACTAAGTATTAGTAAACGTTATTTCTTCTTTATCAACATGTAATGTACATATTCACTCTATCTCATCGAATTATGAAACGGATTAGTTTGCCAGGCGAAGGACATAGATTTATTTAACCTTTTTAATTATTAATATTCTTTGTTCTGAAACGGTTCCTTCCGGATATTGTTGGGAAAAAAGTTGATGTAATTGTTGCCTATATGTGGTCATGTCGGTCTCTAATTTGGTTATGTGAAAATAAGTACGCATGATAAATGTATTCACATCTTTGCTCCATTTCATGAGTACTCGTGATTTCCCAGCCTTGGTGGACACGGGTAAGAAGGAACTTGCTTCCCGTGCAACATTCAAGACTGGTATGGGTGGATCTGGGTTAAAAGAGAGTGTTTGGGGTGACGATGATACGGAAGGTGAAGATGATCTGGAGGGTGTGTACGATACAGTACTTGGGCTATATGGTTCTATTGGAGTGTTTGTTCTGACTGTTAAACTATCACCATCGTCACGGATTTCGGCTGTAGCATCTTTGTCGGTGGGAGCCCGCCTGTTCAACTCCTCACCGCTGACAATTCGCATGCTGAAACACCCAGCGTCAGCTCCAGGTGTGTCCCGGCGATCGCCCCCGGGTAGGGTCCTATACGTTTACGTTTAGATCGTAGCTCCATTTTTGATGGGTTTCCAGAGCCACGTTAGCCACGCCACTAATTTCTCATTCGTGTGTCCGCCTCCCACGTGATTAGGTTTTCAATCAGGACGTGTGGTTGTATTAGGGGCTTATTATTATTATTATTATCAATATCATTATTATCTTCATTATTAATATCATCGTTGTCATTGATATTATTTTCTCTAATTTCTTCATTATTTATATCGTTGTCGTTGACAATATTTTCGTCAATTGCTTCATCGACAAATTATAATAATCAGGGACTCATTTATTATTATTCACCCAAATGACGGATACTTTTATAGAAGAAATAACAGGTATAAAAATAATTAAATAGATAACGATAGACACATTACGTAAATTTACATTTATCGATTTAGTTTTCGTGGTTATGTAGAAGAAATATATGGTTTTCAAACTTGTGAAGGAAGAAATTACTACGTTTTTATTTTAACGGGAATGCGTTCATATAATTATCTGTTTGCAGTTGAAAATGCTCCACTTCGTCATTGTTTAAGAATAAAGAAAAATCAAGTAATGTCTAAGCAAAGTTCTACCGTCATTTAAATTATTTTTTCTTCTCAATTTAATCGCATCCATTTTGAATTTATATAAAAAAAATTGATCATTAATATAGATTGTGACGATCTCAAATGCTGCGGATTTTGTTTGTCACTTCCCAACTATCAATGATCAATTTCTATCCGACTCAAAATGTACAATATTCTTAGTTAATTAGTTGAAGAGTTACCAATTCTTGCAATCCATAAGATGGTTATTGAAGATGAAGATGAAGATTAAATATTATGTGTTAATATATTAATAAACTTTTTTTTATAAATTAACTACCAAATTTAGAGTCTATAGAGGTTACAGTTTGGAAATAGAAATTTCACATTTTAACACCCACTACCGCAATCTTTTTCGGCGGTGGGCTGTTGTAAAATCCGCTCTTAAATCATTTCTGCATCACATATAGACGACTCTAGCTAAATTTGGAGTCTGTAGGAGCTACGGCTTAAAAAATAAAAATTTTCATTGTTAAACCACCCCCGCAACCCCCTGTGGGGTGAGCTACCGTAAAATTCGTTCATAGACTATTTCTACATCTCTTACAGAAGATTCCTACCAAATTTAGAATTTATAGGAGCTATAGTTTAAAAACAGGAATTGTTCATTGTTAACGCCCCCGCAATCCCCTTTTGGGGATGAATTTCTTCAAATCCGTTTTTAGTTGACCTCTACATAACGAAAGTAATATTCCTACCAACTTTCACATTTCTAAATCCTATAGTTCCCGAGATTTCGTGATGAGTAACTATAGAAATTGGAATACTTCGATTATCATCGAAATTTTTAACGTTTTAGCAGACTTTTTAAAATTTTCTTACATATAAACCTTCTCCTGACAATTCTGAAGACAACAAAAAAAAAATTAACCCAATCGGTCCAGCCGTTCTCAAGTGGTACTCGATCATAGATACGGCATTTTATTTTTATCAAAAAATGAGAGTGGGTGTGCAGGGGTGCGTGGGAGTTGGTGGGTGGATGCGTGGAAGTTTGTAAGTAGATTCTTAGCTGAATGTAAAAGAACATAATCCGTTTAGTAAACTCCGTTGAAATCCATGAAAACAAAAGAATCAAGAGAAAACGCTTGTCTTTTGTTCTTATTAGCGGGATAAATGTTCATGAAAGTAAAACAGCAATAAAAAAAATGAAGGAACGTCATAATTCGTAAAATAAATAGCCATAAACCATCTAGGAAACATTTCGCATCGAATGGTGGTAGTTTCATATCGATACGATCAGTGGTTTAGGCGTGATTGAGCCTCAAAGGAAGGCCATTTTCATTATATATATATATATAGATATATAGATATATAGATATAGATATATATATAAATATATATATATATATATAAATATATATATATATATATATATATATATATATATATATATATATATATATTTATATATGCTTGATGTAACACTGCCACCCATAACTAGGATCTTGCTTTTGACAGTAAACAAAGGCTTATTCTGAAGAACCAGTCTATCATTGTAGTTGCAAGATCCCAATTACCACACTCATCAGTGTGAGCATTATAACTAAGGTTGTTGTATTATTGAGTGTTATATATCAATTTAAAAAAATTCATTACACAGTATGTTGCACTGCTTCTTGTCCTTGAGGATTTATCAATGATCGTTTTGGAAACTGTAGACAACTTATAACTTTAAATAATTTAGCTGCAAGACTGTATTTTTAAATACTTTAATTTTTCAGACTAATTCATGCCCATTTTGCCGCTATGAACTGCCAACAGATGATGAAGGTTATGAAGCTTTTAAGCAGGAAAAGAAGAGAGCTGAACAAAGGAAAGAGGACTTAGACACTCTCCATAATTCTATGTTTAGTTGATTAAAAGTGATAGATAATCACATATATTGCAGGCTGAGCTGAATGTATTATCTACTATGGGCTAGGGTATTCTCTGTGGTTATATAAAGTATAATAAAGCGGACATTACATTATCCAAATTACAGAGCGCTAGGGGAGCTAGAATGCTAAAAATGGATGGTGTAAAAGCAGTTAAGTAGTTAGTGATCCAATCTAGTGTGATCATAAGGGCTTTGCCACACTTGCTCATCTCATTTACTAGCTAGTGCAATAGATTTAGTGCTCTGCAAATTGGATAATATAAGGCCCGCTTAAGACTTTTGATAGGGCTTTGATTGCATAACTTTAAATCAATATTCTACTGAATTTAACAAATTTACAGGAATGAAAGGATTTATCTCTGTTATGGAGTGTATATATGTACCCATTTATTATAAATTGATTCATTCCTAAAGACATACAACAAGCAAACATATAATAAATATCCAAATAAATCCTCTTTTACGTATATATATATTTATTTATATTGAGTATGAATTTTTTTTATAACTGTAAGCAATAAAATTTATCAAGTAAAAAAGTTATTGAAGTTTTTTAAAGTTAGAAATTCTGAACAAGGTTTTATAGGGTTTATATAAACTAGGTATCTACAATGGTCGATTTATTTAAGAATTGTTATAATTTATTGGGTTTGGGCACAAAAGTGAAAAGGTTTGTATAATATTTCTATCTAAATAATATGTTGTTTTTCACATTCCACATTTTGTTAATCTTCATATTTACAAAAAAAATGTTTATTGTAATTAAATATACAATGAAAATAAAAACCAGTTACAATATTTATGTCTTATTTGTAAATAAATTACCTAAATGCTATATTGATGTATAATATTTGACTAGGATATTATACTTCACTGGCATCCAATTATTAACTTGTTAATAAAACTACTTTTTAACGGTTTTAAGCGCGGCAATTTGATTTTTATTATTCCGACGTTAAAAGTGGCCGTGATCACGGCAGCCATTGATGTCAAGTGACAATGAGTATTGTTAAAGTTTTATTTAGCCTACCGCCAACTTGTTCATTTTAATTATTTTTAATTGTTTAGTTTTAATTTTGTTTATGGTTATTAAATAATAAAAGAATCAATCAAGTTGTTTAATTTCTTTTATTTTTTCTTCCACCCATTTTAATATTATTTAAAATTATAATTATTATATCTAGGCATGTTTGCTGAAGAGTTTCTTGCGCCGCTTCTTCTCTTCAAGCCATAACATGTTGCGAAGCGGTGGTAAATTAGATTAGGCTCCCATAGAGTAAATAATAACCATAAACAAAATTAAAACTAAATAATTAAAATGAACAAGTTGGCGGTAGGCTAAATAAAACTTTAACAATACTCATTGACACTTGACATCAATGGCTCCCGTGATCACAGCCACTTTTAACGTCGGAATAATATAAATCAAATAAATTACCGCGCTTCAAACCGTTGAAACGTAGTTTTATTATGTATACAAGTCGCGAAAACTTAAGAAAATATTATATTAACTTGTTAGTTGACACGATACAACAGATACACGTGCTGACGAAATAAGGAATGTGCTGGATATTGTAAATATGAGTAAAGTAAAAGGTTGCGCTTTCAGATGAAAATTTAAAGCTACACCAAGGCAGAAGAATAAGAGTGAATCTCCCAAGCACGTTATTGACCGCAACCACATTTTTTTTGAAGTCCTATATTTTTTTAAGAACTTTTCAGTTTCGCGTGTCCTGTTGTATTATTAAACAGTGATATTGCAGCCTAAAGTGAATGATCTAGCAGGACTTTTAAAAAAAGGTGCGTACAATGTTGCGCCCAGGAGATTCGTCCACTAGGAATTGCCTAGATTCATAAGTTCTACTGAATTAAATACATTTTATGTGATATATGAATTCACGTTACTGGTTTGGTTTTAATTAAAATATGTATTAAAAATTTAGTGGTGTGTTTCAATATCAAAATGCCAAAGAAGAATGGTTTGTGGCGCCCTCTGTTAAGCAGTAGAGATGTAGTATTTAGGGGGTTTCTTCAATGGCTAAAAGTGATTTTTTGACTGATTCAGAATTTATGAGCAAGTGAGTTTGTACTTGACCGATTGCAAATTAATTTTTTATTTGAACCAACCAAATACATTTGAATTTAATCTAAGTGCAATACCACAGAGTACATTAACATAATAGGAGATGTAAAACTTTTTTTGGTGTGCGAGATGAAACCTACTTGATTCTCTTTAAAATAGTGATTACAAGATGCCCTGTAAATTCAAACTTACGTTTATATTGTCAAAATTATTTGTGTTAAAAATTATATTAAAAATTAGGAAAAATATTATTAAAAATGAGTAAGAAGAAACCGTAAGTACAGACTTAAATATTAATTGTATTTTATTTATTTTTTGAATTTTAGTAATAATCTGTTTTATATTTTTGAAGAACTTGTAAATGTCCTCCTAAACTACAAAAAATATGCAAACATACTAAAATCACAGACTGCAAAGATGTTGCAGAAATTATTGAAGCCCTCACATATGAAGAAGACAGTAAGTTACTTTATGTATTTGCCAATAGCCGGATCCACGCCGGACGATCTACCGCACTCCCATCACACGCGGCAAGAGCACGATCCAAATGCGCGGGCTGTGAGACGTGCCGCATGCGATACACGCGCAAGAAATGGAGCGCGCGCTCCTTGCCGCGGTCGATCCGGTTTTGGTCGGTTTTTTTGGCCTGCCTCAAAGGCGCCTCATTTTTAAGGAGCGCGCGGTGTGGACAGTTGTGTGTGGTTCGGGCGATCAGCTATGGAAATCTCGCAAAGTAGCCGTTACAAGGAATATAAATGTTTTTGGGATCCAAACGATTTCTGTTATACCAAAAGGGGTATCCAGGTAAATTAGCTTCGAGACGTTTTTGCGTTTGTAGTAGAGTACTGTCAGCACATAAATAAATAAACTAAATCTTTTTATATTTTTATAGGCAGGTAATTAATAATAACGATATTAAAATAATAAATATTAATATTAAACATAATATTTAATACTAAATTTCAAGGAAATTTAAATTTTAAGTTTAGAAGTCCTGTAAATATACAAATACTACTAAAGACACAACAACGTCTCGAAGCTAATTTACTTGTAAGAGACTATGCTTGGCGTCATATCGTTCGTGAAATGGGCAACAAACCAATTGAAGATCTAAAGTAAAAATAGCGGTCTTTGGCGGGAGACTACAGAAAAAAAAAATCAACTGCCTTTTTTGGTTGGTTATCTTTAACGCAAATATGCAAAATAAAGATTGTTGCTGCCACGGCAATTCGACACCGCCGTTGTATGTGTGACTCCATCTTCAGCAAGTGATTGACGTGGTAGAGCCGTGCTGGAATCATTATCTGGTTTATGATACTATGATGAGTGATGAGTGACCTTCCCTTTCCCCATCCCTCCTGTCTGATCCCTCTATCCCATCTTATTTCATCCTTTCGATCCAATCCTAAAGGCTGTCATCGCGTTCGCTTCGTTCCTGGTGTTACAAATGTCTGTAAGCGACGATAACCACTTTCCATTAGGTGGGCAATCTGCATGTTTCGCAATAAAAAAAAATTCAACTGAATCACGAATCGCTTATGGATTACTTGGAGTAGTTCAGGATCCCAAGTTTCAACAAAATGTATTGGCCTAGCTCAAACCACGATCCAGGATCGCCATCCATTTTGGATCGTCCAGCGTGGACCCGGCTAATAACAAATTTACACTTGACATATCAGTATGCAAGAAGAACACTATGAAAGACAAAAATATGGCTCTCAAAAAGCCCCAAAATCCTAAATTTCCACGGAGCGAGGATCACAAATCTTTCTTCTTGCTTCTTTACATACCAAGACTAAACGTTTAACGAAAATGATGTGTGTTATGTTTATGTTTTAAAAATAGATTCCAGAAAAGGCAAAAGGTCAAAGCAGCCAAGGTTTAAATTAAAAGAGTTTAAGCCTCGACCAGATCGGCCGCCGGCTGTGCCAATGGCGCCTCCAATGTACAAACGGTAATATAATTATCCTTACTTACTTTTTTATTAAACTAGTGGAACTGATGGATTGCAATAATTAAACTAATGGGTGATCTAGTAAACTAATTTACAGAACAGAACGCTCCCCCTTCAAAAAAAAATTGGCACATGATTTACTCAAAATATTGAGAAATCTTAATATTTGTTTATTTTGCGCCACCATTTATTTGTGTATCTATCTATTTTGTTAATTTATGTTGCAACTTATCTCAATTGAATGCTTTTTTACAGATTACGATATATCGGTCACTGTTCGTTAGAACCTCCAAAACGCGATGATAAAACCAAGTAAGTCCTAAGAATGTTCATTTCCATTCAGAAAGTTACAAAACACGTTTTTTCGTAGTAATATATATAAGATTAAAACAGACTATAGATAGTTCACTTGTGTATTTAGTTAATATTAATGTTACGATTTTGCGGGACTCGAATTAAAATGCCGTTAGAATTTTTATAGAGTTTATTAGAACTATACAAACACGTATAACATAGGTATAATTATACAAATATAACCGAACACAACAAATCCAAACGTAATGCAGAAGGTCGTAATTCAACTAAACGCGCAAAGTCCGTCAATATTAAATTCCCGAATGTACACACGTCACGCCTTGATCGTAGTTGTAACTCAAGTGCCCCCCTCTCTCAATCAGGCTATCGTTTTATACTTCACAAATGCAAATGTGCCCGCCCGGCAACGTCGACCTAATTTCCTAGAATTAGCTTGTATTTATAATCCACAACATGTGGCTGATGATGCTCTTGAGCAGCCGTAAACGAGTACAATAGGACAATGGGTTGTTCTCCACAATATCTAGAAACGTATGCCAATAAAGTGAACAAAAGAAGACGATCATAAAATGGTAACAATTAGTTCAAATGCCGACAGGTAATAAAATGTGCTTTTACAGATCTGTACGTGGAATTTGTCTTTGTCGGAGCCTAAGTTGTGACATTAATAAATTATAATGAACTAAAATGGGACCTCTAAAAGGTTATTGCAGGTTGTGGTAAAAAGATATTTACTGACTTGTTCCGAAAAGACAATAACTAAAATCTAACATTATATAAATTTGCAATAGGAAAGCATACGGTGCCTTTGAATTCCAATCGACTTCTGAGGAGGAGGAAACTACTACCGGCATTTTGAAGAAAAGAAGAAAAAGCGACAAATACAAAAAGAGGGTCAGATATTACGACCTTTTACCCGGTGATATTATGCTGCCTACTCCAGTACCTGTGATAAAACATACTGCATCTGATAAATCTATTTTAAATGTAAGTTTCTTTATATTATATATTACAAACTAGTTTTACTATAAATGTTACTTCTATGGATGGATCTTATTGACTTTTGCATGGGCATTCATTCATATCTATAATATTATAAAATTCTAAACATGCCATGTCTGTAATTTGAAACTATATAAATGGTGGAAATCATAATGCATTTTTTTTAGATTTCTTGTCTGTTTGGCTTTTTATTTTTGAAAGAATTCAGCAGACAGGCAAACGGTCCTTCTGATGGAACGCGGTTACCGTCGCCTATGGACATTTGTAACACCAAAGGTGCCACCAACGTGCTGCCATTCTCTAAGGGGAGACTAGAACCTGGCCATTAATGCAGGAACACAACTCAAGGTTGTTATGGCGGCATACTTTAGACCAGGGGGGTAGTCATCCAGTCGGATGAAAATACCTACCTACCACCAGGCTGTGGGTTGTTTTGTCCTCTCTTACGACAGGCCGCACGGCCGCAGGAAATAGTATTCTTTCTCCATTGCTGTACGGATAGTCTGTTTGTGTTTGTTGGGGATTCACGTAAAAACTACTGGTCCGATTTCGATGCGGTTTTCACTGATCGACAGCAAAATTCTTAGACTTAAAATCTACGTTACTTCTTATCCTGGGAACTCCGCGAGAATTTTTCTGGGAATGATTTAAAATGGCCATATTAAAAAAAACGAGTTCTACTGTGATTTTTTCACTGATCCATAACAAATTTTATGTAATAAAATGTGTGATATTTTTTGTCTCGGGAATCCCGCGGGAATTTCAAGTCAAGCGTGGACGAAGTCGCGGGCATGTGCTAGTTTTATTATAATTTCATATTTTATAATGTTGGTGTTTGTATTCAGATATTTTGTAAATAAATAAATCTAATTTGGAAAGCGCGGGACTTACCGTTTCGGTTGCGATAAAAGAAAAATTACTATTAAGTGAATTCGAAACGATAGTCTAATTCTAAAGGCTTGTGACTAGTTGTGATGCTTTGGCTTTGCCCCTGGTATTGTAAAGGTGTATAGGCGACAAAAACCGCGAAAAACCTGGTCGCCGTCAAAGACGCGAATGTTATATCTATATTACTAGAGTTTACCCCTTGTGTGTACCGCTTGTTTAAAGAGCAAGCGTTAATATAGGTTACATTCATTGTATTATATATTTTTATGTCGGTGCTATTTGCCCTCTGAAGATTTACTTCATTTTATATCGCAAACTATCCCATCTCCCGGCATGAAAAGTATCTATGTCCATTTTCAGTATTCAGACAGACAGATCGAGTTACTATCGCATTTTTTTTTATATCTATAAATTTAAGAAATGATTGGTCTCCCATACAAACTTTAATCCCCTATTTCAACCCGTTCTAGTTTTATTTATATATCCCCGTCTATCTCTCTGTAAACTACACAAACGACCAAAACTACAAAACTACCAAAATAACCAAAACTAGCAAACAAAACTATCACAACTACCAAAACTACCACAACAACCAAAACTATCTAAACGACCAAATTGACGAAATAAACAAAATGACGAAAATGGCAAACCTCAAATAAAAAACCTATCATACTTTCAGGGATAACCTTTACATAAACCTATCCCATTATCCGGGAGGAAAAGTATCCCTTGTTCACCCTCGGTATAAAATTTACATACAGTGGTGGTCATATAATTAAGAACGCTGATTTAAAGTGAAGATTTTTTTAATAAAACGCAAAACTAATTGCATCCATATTTTTTATTTCTCTCGATATCGTAAAACTTTTCTATGATACCGCTGTATTCATTGATATGATTAACTAAAAATAAATAGATAATATTTTTACACTACTTCTAAACGTAGTATTCCTATTTACTAGCTGGTCACGTAATTAAGAACGCTAAATAGTTTATACCTTTATTCAAATTTAAATAGAGAACACTTAGTCGATTTGTTACTGTTTGTATAATTTTGGCGCCTAAATAGTGCTGTAAAAGATTAAAAGTGATTGCTTCTTATGACAAAACAATGAGAAAAAATAAAAGCTGTGATAAATCTACAAGGGAATTAATAATAAAACTTCGCCAGAAGAATTGGTCTTATAAAAAGATAGCCGACCATCTGCAAAGTTCAAAAACGTTGGTTTCCCACGCTGTAAAGCATTTTGCTACGTATCAAACTACTTCGAATGTTCCACGTGTACCTAAACAGAGAAAAACAACTCCTCGAGATGACCGAAACATCGTTCGTAAGACAAAACAAAATCCTTTTAAAGGGTCCAATGAGTTGAAAAAAGAATATTTTGGTGAAAACAACCCTTCAGCAATCTCAGCACGCACTATTCGAAGACGTTTGATAGAAGAAAAATTGCACGGTAGGATAGCAAGAAAGGTACCCATGTTGAAACTCTGTCACAGGCAAGCCCGGCTTGCATTTACGAGAAAGTATGAAAAATGGACTGTGCGACAGTGGAAAAATGTACTTTTTTCTGACGAGACGAAAATAAACAGAGTATGTTCTGATGGAAAACGACATGTACGACGTCCCCCGAATACAGCATTCGACCCTAAGTACACGAAAGTTACATTAAAGCACGGTGGTGGAAATGTGAAAATTTGGGGGTACTTTTCTGGACATGGTGTTGGACCTGTAAAGTTGATAGAAGGTAACATGGATCAGTTCCAATACAAAAATATACTGGAAGAAACAATTTTAAAGATAACATTGTTTCTTCCAGTATATTTTTGTATCCTAGCATAAGGATGCTGAAGACGTTCTACCGGTTATTTGGACATTCAAGCATGACAATGATCCAAAGCACACTGCACGCACCGTAAAGGAATTTCTTACAACGCAATCAGTTTCTGTCTTAAACTGGCCGGATAACAGCCCAGATCTAAACCCAATAGAGAATCTGTGGTTCGAAGTAAAGAAAAAGGTTTCAAATACACAGTGTGCGAATTTAAGAGAGCTGTACGACGTTTTTTTAGAAGAATGGAACTCTATTTCTCTTGCGAAATGTCAAAAAATAATAGAATCAATGCCTCGCCGGTGTAAAACAGTAATTAAAAGCCATGGATATGCTATTAACTATTAATTTTAGTTAAAAATGTATTAAATTGCCTCTTAAATTTCTCGCGCTACATATTATTGTTCTTTTTTAAATGTGAGTGTCAGACAAAACGATTCCCGAGCAGTTTAATAAACCGTTCTTAATTATTTGTCCAGCTTCAGTACTACTTGAATGTGTTACATTGGTAAAATAAATAAAATGTGCAAAAAAATATTTAGCTTTTTTATTCTTTATTCCTAAGCCACCTTGCTCTATCAATGTGGCTATTTTATAACATAACTAGTTGCTTCTCAGAAGCTATACATTCTGTGTCTGACACGATTTAAATAAAAAAACTTCTAGAATTTCAAATCGTTCTTAATTATATGACCACAACTGTATATACCGAATTTCAGCCAAATCCGTCCAGTAGTTTTTCCGTGAAAACGGAACAGACAGACAGACAGACAGAGTTACTTTCGCATTTATAATAATAATAGAGATAATAAAAATAAACTACAACATAATTTTCTACGTGCAGTTTTGCAATAAAATATAATAGCAAAGCTGAATTGGTTGTGAATTAACAAATTTTCTCCAGGTAGCAAGCCCTAAAACAAGCGGTGAAGTAATTCAAGCACAAAGAGCAACTGTTAAACCACGTGAAGCAAAGCCACCACTTCCTGCGAAATCGGGACATGAGTGAGAAATCATTTTGAAACATTACCATTTATATACCTACAATTTATGTATTTGCTTAAAAATGTGGTACACATCTTAAGATGTCATGGTATAATATAAGTGTATATTATTTTTTTCTTACAAGATAATTTTTTGGATAAAGTTTTAGTTAAATTTTGTCTTTAGATTATTAATATAAAATATTTTCTACTGTAATGTCTAACTTTAGATGTGGCTTTAGTTGTCTAATACATTTAAACAGAATTAAATAGTGTAATTCATTGCAAAAGTCTTGTTTGCAATGTCCGAAAATGATTTTTTAAGGAAAAAGAATGTATAGGTTAGTATGTGGACGCGACTTCGTTCAGTTCAACTTATGACAAAAATCAATCGTATAGTCAAAACCTATTCGAAATGAGATAGTCAAACTGGCAGTAAACTTTTTAAGATGATAAATTTATAATACGTAACTCCCGAAAAGTCCCATGAAACTCGGGATAAACTATATTAGATCTCATATTCCACTAAGAGATTTGCGATATATATTAGGTCGGGGAAAAAGTTTCTTCGCATTTTATATAAAAATTCAAAAGGTTTTTTTATAAAGTTTATTTACATTTGACTAAAGTATGTAGGTGCCATTTTGTTGGATAACTTTTTGCCATCTTGTAGGTAGGGACGTGATCCCATTGCTATAAAAAATTTGGGGCTTCTGATCAAAAAACTGCGACAAGTGGTTTTGGCAGTCCTCTCGTGATGTTAACCTGACACTGCCTAAGGAATTCTGCAAAGACCGAAACAGGTGAAAATCTGAAGGTGCAAGGTCAGGACTATACGGCGGATGCATTAACACCTCCCAGCCAAACTCTCGTAATTTTCGCTGAGTGGCTAAAGATGTGTGAGGTCTAGGGTTATCATGGTGAAAAACCACACCCCTTCTGTTGATTAATTCCGGCCGCTTTCTCTCAACTTTTTGCTTTAATCTCACCAGTTGTTTGCAGTACAGTTCAGAATCGATGGTCCTGCCCGGCGGTAGCAGCTCATAATGAATAATGCTCTTCCAATCGCACCATATACACAGCATCACCTTGTTGCGAGTTAACCCGGGTTTCGCCACAGTCTGTGAAGCCTGACCGGCCTTTGACCACGATCTCTCTCGTTCATTCTCGCACGTTCTTGTCGTACGTGATCCACTTTTCATCACCAGTTATCAGCTTCTTCAAAAATGGTTCGGTTTCATTACGTCGTAATAAAGAATCACAAATAAGTACAGGGTTTATTAGGTTCCTTTCAGTGAGCTCATGAGGCACCCAAATATCGAGCTTTTTTTGTGTACTCAGCTTTTTTCAAATGCGCCAAAACCGTTTTGTGGTCAATTCCCAGTTCTCCAGCTACATCGTAACTACTAATATACCGATCTTGCTCCACTTTTTCAAAAATGGCATCAATTTTGTCCGTAACAGGGCGACCAGAGCGACGTGCATCTTTGATATCAAAATTTCCGAATTGAAAACGCTTAAACCAAATTTGCGCTACTCTCACAGATACTGCATTAGGTCCATAAACATCACAATTTTTTTTCGCGGCTTGTGTTTCATTTTTACCTTTTTTGTAGTAAAATTTTAAAATGTATCGAATTTCTTCATTAGATTCACTCATTTTAACAAGAAGAAAAACAAATGAAAATCACACATTTTCCTATTTTGAATTTGGAATTGTCTTCTTTAAAATTAAAACTTTTTAATGATACCAAAACCAGCCAGATACTAATGGTATAGCGAAAGAGATCTTATTACAAATTCATACATACTATATGCGAAAAGACTTTTTCCCCAACCTATTATTTAGGGGTCACCAGTTTTACAATAAATCTAATAAGTCTATTATGGGGTCAAAATTAATTGCAGATGATCTTTGCGTATAGTGATATCTTTATTATTATAATTAAGAACATAAGTAAAGTCTAATAGAAAATGTTCGCCACCACCATAAATCATAGTAGCTCATTAAAATAAGGAATTTTTTATCGGGTCATTTATAATATTACTGTTTTTCCGACATTACAGTCTCTTCAAACCTCATAGTGGAATTGTAATAAACAGAGACAAGGAATTCGTTCCCGATGTAGTCCATATTCCTGGTCCGAAAAGGATTCCAAGGTAAATTAGCTTTATAAAAAGTGCGTGATTTACTATATAGTCCACGTACAAGAGCTAGTCACCGTCTGAGTTATGTGAGAGGTACGAGAGTAAGCTCACAACTGACTAGACACACATGTGATATATATGTTGGATAAATCTCTAGATAAAGCCTGATATACATTTGCAATTAATAAAAAGCGAACTATCTTGCGATACTGGCTAGTTAAGCTCTTATCATCGTTTGGACAGTAATTTTCCAGTTAAGTAATAAGTTGTAGTAATAAGTAAATGTCCGTCTAAATGACGACAAGAGCTTAATTCGCCAGTTTCACAAGTTAACTAAAGCAAATGTAAATCAGGGTTTAGACACATTTTTAAATAGTAAGTTGTTAAATACGGAACAAATCCTGAGTTAGTAACTTTAGATTTCAAATTAAATAGTTTCGCTATCGAAACTATTTAATACTCATTTTTTAGCAATATTTGTCATCGTTATGGTATTAAATGCAACATTTAATTTATATTTCAGAGAGAAAAAGAGTAAAGGAAAACCATGCCATAAAGGAGGGTAAGTTCTAAATATAAATTGTGTGCATCCAGACTTCGTTCAACCACGATCTGTTGAAACATGTATCATAACAATAAACAATATTTCCGTTTATTATGTTTTTGACTACTGACTACTTCGGAGCCTAATTACGATCGCAAAGTGAAATTAATGATTTTTTGTATTAAATATATTTCAGTCCGCTAATTATCCATTAACCTTGAATAATTATGACACACTTTGCTATATATTATATTCATACTAATGTCTGAAATCCACCAGTCCGCTTTTAACTAGTATTGCGGGTACACCCCGTCTGTTCTCCTGAAATGGGGAAGCTCCAGGTCAGTAGTGAGACGTTTTGGGCTATCATTATTATTTAAGTTAATAACTAATTTTTAAGTTATATTTTCAGGATTTGTCATAGAAAGAGTTGTACTCGAAAGAAATGTCGGTAAGTAAAGATTCAATTTTAGGAATCTTGTAGCAAATGTTTCAAGTCAATTGTTAACCAATACGTACATGTCTATTTCAGAAAATACGCGGCGAGATGGCGTCGACAGTTGACTAGGCAAATGGGAAGGTTGGTATCAAACTTTGAAAATATACACAAATTGTTACAACCGTAAAAAAGGGATTACTTTGACATTTTTAATGATTCTGAATTTTGTTATTTGTCAATATTTGTATCTTTCTTTTTGTTTAGGATCTTGTTAGTAGTTAAATTTATATAATTATAGTTTTCATTATGAAATACTTCTATTCATCTGCTTATGATTATATTCTAAATACCATAGTAATCTTATGTACGAGATCGTAGAGCTTGCTTTTAAAGGATAGTTTATATCTAGCTTCTCTCTACCTGCCTCTTTACTTAATAAAACTGCGAGTTCGGGCCGTTATTTTACCCTCCTAATAAAATAAAATTGACTAAAAATAGCAGTTTTTTTTTCGTTTCGCTATTTCCTAACCATTTGAGGTGGGTGCTGTTTTTTCTTGCATGTTCATTCATTATATCTATGATTAAATGTTCATGGATACATAGGTCATCTTTCATAAAATCTTTATGCCTAACTTCACACATTCTATCCATTTTCTTTTTGTCACGTGATTTTCATCTCTCCTCATTACATGCCCCTACCGTCTTAGCCTTCTTTCTGTCAACATTTAAAAATAACAGCCATCGACTCAAGGTCATTAATATTTTTTTTATTTTTTATTTTTTATTGCAGTAGTTCAGCAGACAGGCAGAAGGCTCACTTGATGAAAAGTGGTTACCGTCGCCTATGGACATTTGCAACACGAACGGTGCTACAAATGCGCTGCTGCTCTCTTGAAGGAGACTGGAACCTGGTCACTGATGCCGGAACACAACACAAGGTTGTTATGGCGGCATACTCTAGACCAGGGGTGGTCGCCATCCAGTCGAGCAAATACCCTACCACCTGGCTGTGGGTTGTTTAGTCGCCTCTCACGACAGGCCGCCCGGCTGCAGAAAATTGTATTCTTTCTCCGTTCCTGCACGGATAATAACTAATCTATCCCTAGATAATTTTTAAAAACTATTGATTTAGGTCGGGCTTAGAAAAGCCATATACAACTCTTGGAGTCGCAAATGATGGAAAACCGAGAGCGCGAGGAACGCAAAAGCATTCGAAGGATGATGATTCCCTTTGTGGACTTGATGAAATTCCAAAACCAGAACATGTGAGTTATGGCAAACAATTGCATAAACTATTATTGACACAATTTATAATATTCAATGTAATATTATAAATTGATGTCCATAGCTCACACATCTCAATGAACTCTTTTTTGAAAAAAACCTGTTTCTATTACCTGTGCAACAGGTTGTCTGTTGTTTATATGAAATATTGTAAAACAACCAAGCAATAAATAACTTAGTTTTTCGCTCATTGGATTTATCGTTTAGTAGCCATCATTGCTTCTTATACACTCCAAAAACGTTTAAATGTAATTTAATTCACCTATAATTAATACAAGGACTTTATTTGGTGGTCTTTCACTTAACGGTTTTGGAAATCAACCTATTCTTATAAATTTGGTTTACGTAAACTTTACAAATCGGTAATTAGCGTAGCATATATTATTTTGGATAATGGTTTTAAATCTCACGGGATATGAAACGAAGTATTCACAGGCGAAGCTTCGTGACTTGGTCAAGTAATCTACTAGGTATTTGATTTCTTCCAGGTTCAAATTCCGTTAAACCTCAAGAGAGGAACGCTTCAAACTCATTCGCTGACAGTACTGCCGTGCACAAAGGAAAGAAAGCCAGAAATTCACTATGGCATTTTAACTGGCTCATTTAATATGTATGATAATAAATTCGGTATGTTTTTTTTACCAAAGTTTTGATCAAAATAATTTTATTTCATTTTTGCTAAACAATTTCTCTCAACATCCGGCAACATTGAACAATTTATCTATCAATCTAACATTTTATTGTATGTAATAATTCTGTAATCAACATATTCTTTGCAGTATTAAACCGATTAAGTATAAGTATTTAATTTCAGAAATACTTTTCTCTATTAAACGTTTTAAATGTTATTTAGGGGGAAGATCTAGAGGCCGACAAGCCCTCACTATGAGTGTGATGGCGTATTGTTTGGCTTTTCATTACCATCCAAAACAATGGACGATGAAATTAGTGGATAATTTGGTTGATGCCGGTGATCAGTGGTTAGAACACGCTACATTTTAATTATTATTCTTATATGATGAAAAATAGCTTAAGCGTTAATCACATTTTTAAATCCCTTATAACTTTTCTAATATATTTTTAATTTATCATATACATATGCAGTAAATCTTGATTTCTTCAAGGTACATACAATGTTTAGACAAAGTTCACGACCATTCTGCCGTACAAGGTATGTGTGAAGTACTGCCCTTTGGAAAGAAACAAACTTTAATTTTGAATGCAAAACGAATGCAGGTTCTGCTGGCAGAACCGGACATAGTTGGCTATACAATGTCTTTGGATCCAACTATTTACAATCTCTGCAGAGCCCTTAAAGCATTTTTCAAAGACAACCGGGCTGGGATTTTGCTAACCAGGTATAGATAGTCAAGTGTTCTTAGATTCGTTATACAATGAGAAAAATGCTAGGAATAACAATACCAGTACTTTAAAGTGCTGCTTTGTTGGATTGTTATTAGTATCAATTAATCGTAATTTTACGTATGTAACATCTGTGGAATCATAGATTTATTTCTGATGACTCGATTTAAATATGAAATTGAAAAGAATCTAATTAACATATTGGATTGATTGGGTAGTGTTTTAAAAAATATTACAGTGCTTGAAACTTTCACTGATATTTTCTATATTATCCACTTTAGAGAAGGATGACTTGTGGCGCTTTCTGGTCATCCCTAAAAATGTAGGAGTTTAGCATTGTTATCATTTTATTGGGCGGTAATCATTGCTAGTATTCTTCGTGCATGGAAATTTAAAAGACTAGCTTTTGCCCACGGCTTCACTTGCGTTAATGTTATCCTACTTTCTAGTCTTGCCAAATTGCATCCAGATCCGTTTAGCCATTCTGGCGTTATTGATTGAGGAGCAAACATCCATCCAAATCTACTCATTTATAATATTAGTATAGATAATAATTTTAAACGATGTGTAATGTATAGCTATATCATTTTGTTGTCTAGAGTACTGAAGGTAGTCATTTGGAGAGACAAAGTTTGTTACTATGTTTTTGATCCGGCCGGCAGAGATGCGAGAGCATACTCAAATTTTGCTAACGGTGCTGCTGCCCTTATTAATATAAAAGATTTAGAATCCGTAGCCGAAGTTCTCTTAACTCGAACAGTTTTGGAAGACCAAAAGTTTGTTTTAGCCCCAGTCAAGGTTCTCAAAATGGTTGATGAGAAATGTGACGAAGATTTCGAGTCGGATAAAGAATTAACACAAGCCGAAAAAGCAATGATGGGATATAGAATATTGAATGGGAATTGTGCGATTGTCAACGCAAATATGCATCTGGGAGATAGATGTTTTGAAGATGCAAAATTTCGTCAAGCGTTAACCGTAGCCGTTGTAGCGATGACGTACGCCAAAATATCACCTCCAAATACTTGGTTTACCAAAACTTTGGACAAAATACTGCGGTTAGGCAATAAATTATATGTGGATTGTGTGCATCCTAAAGTGATGATAGATTTAACTATCGATAACATTCCTAATGAAATTATCGTAGGACCATACGCTTGTGAGATAATTATTTACAGAGAAAGAGTTAAAGGACAACTTTTTACTACTAAAGAATGTTTGCTTAACATAAGAACTGGTTTGGAAGAGTTCTTTAGTCATGAGTATAACAGTGGTATATTGGAATTTAACAACTACTGGTTGGCAGTCTGGAGACAAAAGGACATGTTTTATTTATTTGATCCATATCCTCGAACCAATGATGGATTAAGGTCTGTGAAGACCGGAAGGGCTTGTTGCTGGATGTTACTTAATCCTGAGACAATGGCAGCGGTGTTCACTAAGAATTGGGATTATTTGCCTACAACAACTCAATTTTACATACATGCCTTTAAAGTACTTAAACTGAAAAAAAAGGAACCTAAGGTAAATGTTATGGTTAAAGTTAACTAAGCAATTTTCACCCACTTGTCTTATACCTGCCAAATTGGTATCCTAACTATAATATTATAAATGCGACTGTCAATTTGTTTGTTTATTATGCTTTTACGCCTTAATTACTCAATATATTTCAGCATAAAATGTTCAATAATAGTATTGAAGATACATGTATTTATATCAAATTTCATATTGATCTGTATATTCTCAAGGCTATGAAGAATTAAATAATAATAATAATAAATCGGGGAACAAACACACACATTGTACATCCCCAAGTTCAGTAAGTTATGCTTGTGTTATGGGTAGTATACAACGAACCACTCTGGGGCCGATCCCAGACACCCAATCCATATTAAATAACGGAAAGTTCGTTTACAAAATTTACTATGCCAGGAATCGAACCCGAAGCCTCTACGCTGAAGTGAGGTCGGCCCGCTAATGCTTAGCCCACTCAACCACAGAGGCCGTGAATAAATCATTTCATCGAATAAGTTTTGTAAATACATTTTTAGATGCAGATAGTTTGCACGCTAAGTGATGAGCAGCTGCCAGGAGTTAAAGGGAAAGTGAAGAGAAAAGTGCTGCTAATGAGTCAAGCGCATGGATATGGTAAAGAGATGTATCATGACATCCTACCAATGGACACTTCTGAAGAGAAGCCTATAGGCGTAAGTTCTTCTGTTTGTGCCTATTTATATTTTTGTGATGCTGATTTTTGCTTTTCCTCCTGATCCTTTTGTGATGAATAATTATGTGAGAGAGTATATTTTGTTTGTGGGTTCATAACGGTTTTGAGAAGATATATATTAAAATGAATCTAATATTAGTGTGACGGAAGTTAACGGCAATTTGAATATCTTTCGAAATTATTACAAGAAATTCGATGAAGATATTTCGATTCCATGAGAATATTTATTCTACAGCCACACGTGGATGAAGAGCAGATGGGAGATATAATCTCATTAGTCGATAGTATACAAGAGGACTATTTACCACCAATACCTTTGCGATACAAAAATTTGGGTCCTGAACCATTAGAGCCGAAAGTTGGTAAGAAACCTATTTTGTTAATTTTTCGATTTTAAAGACATCAATTCGCAGAGAATTTTTATATTATTGTTTTCATTATATTTGGTTCGTCTTTAGAAAATTAGATAAACAATAAAATTATCATATTATTTTAAAAAATCCGCTATTAGTAGAAAACAAGGCCATCCTAGATCATAGATTCCACAAAAAAATAAAATAATTTGCAAGTCTAAATTAAGACGTTTTCTGAAGCTTTAAAACCAGATTCGAGAAACTTGCTTCAGTCTGCACTATTGTGGTTGAAATGCATGTTGTTAGTTAATAACATAGTATTATTTGGTATCGACCAGTGAATCTGGACTCGCCGACGGTGTCGGTGACCCAGGTGGTGCCCCCTTGGCCTAAGCCCCGGGACAAGACTAATGAGCTCCCAGAACCGGATCCGGATCGAGAGCCGACACCTCCGCCAACTCCTCCTCCACCTCCCGTGAGAATAC
Source organism: Dendrolimus houi (assembly GCA_039645545.1). Lineage (NCBI taxonomy): Eukaryota > Metazoa > Arthropoda > Insecta > Lepidoptera > Lasiocampidae > Dendrolimus > Dendrolimus houi. The sequence goes on along the minus strand of CM077125.1, from coordinate 13,679,439 downwards.
TCCAATTTAACTTTAAGATAACTGACAAATGGGGTAATGAACAGTAGACACATGTTAATAATAAATTCTAATATATGGAGTGGCGAATCACCGTCTGCCCATTTTTTCATGTTCCCCGAACATTGCGACGGGCAACGCCGTAGTCCCCATATTCCTAGACCCCTAGTACCACTAGCAGTTCATCCCAATAGCCCGATACTTTTTGTTCTCATTTCCCACAATAGTCCTCCACTGGCCGGGGCTTGTCCTTGGGTGCATTATTATATAGTGTAGACAGGGATAATCGCCGGTCAGTGGCACGCCACATTAAATTAAATTTGTCTAAGTGGCCTCTACGTATTTGCCTTCCCATTTCCCACGCAAGCCTGGCCATTTTTGTGGCCCGTGTTCTTCAAAGACATACTTATAAATTCTAATGTTATTTACATACATATTGTTACAACTTAGCCAAAATTCCACGAAGCACTCCGATAAATGTGAATGCACATCTGCAGGCCATAAAAGCGCAGTTAAAATTTACCTGCCCGCATTTGCACTTCTTTTGTTTACTTTGTGTTTAGAATTAGTAATTAAGAAAAACATTCTATTGTTATTGTACTTGTTTTATGGCCGTCATTAGGCAGGTGTGTTGAACTAATTCTTGTTGTTATTGTGTTGCGTCGAGGCATATTGTATTTGTACAAAATAAAAGGGATGTCCGAAGGGAGGGGTGAGGCAGTCTAGCGAGAACCACGATCAAAGCAAGACGTGTACATTCGATAAGCCATATAGTGACAGACTTTGCGCGCGTTATTAAATCGTGCAGTTTGTACTGGTTGTGTCCAGTTATATTTGTACCTGTTATACGTGTTTGTATAGTTCTAATAAATTCTATAGTAATTCAAAACGGCATTTTAATTCGAGTCCCGAACTCGTAACAATATGTACGAAAGAGTGCACACGAAAATACCACACTATTACTAAATTATGGTAGAAATACGGTAAACATATTTACTTACTTTATTTAAAACATTAAGGTTTTTAGTATTGTATGACTACAAAATAAAAATAATAAGATTATTTAATATCTTAAAGAAATTACTGGATGCCAATCGTATGCTGGGGTGCTAACAATGGCATAGTTTACCTTGATTTTAATTAATGTGTTACTTGACTCCTTTTACTTGTACAAAGTTATGACGTCATAAATTTTTATGCTCCTATAAAATTTATGGAGTTGCGACGTTTTGTAAGGAAATGAAAAGTATCTCATTTAACTTGACTGTCCCCAACCCTATTGTGACAAAAAGAATGTTAACACTGGAGTGATGGATATAAGAATAAGATAGACTAAAACAAAAATAGATAAATTTGTGAAGAATGATATGATGATTTGTGGTGTGATAGTGGACGTATATCAGACTAAAGAAGTATGAAATGAAAAAACATTCTGATTAGGGGTAGGTACAAGAAAATATATAAAAGATAGATAACTCTCTAACCTTATCCCTCACTAGGAGAACTCAATTCATACATAAAAAACATAGTGACAATTAGCCGTCCTATCGCTGGATCTCTTCCGTCTTCCAGACAACCCATTTCTATTTAAAACTTATACAAAGTGTTTAATAGAGGAAATAAATGTTGATGGAAATGTTCTTAGTACTTGTTATTATAAATATTTTTAGTTATAAATAGTACAGGTCTTATGTAAATCACCTGTTAGTGCTTTTAAATTAGGTGTTATATTCATATTAAAAAATGAGGTTTACAGCTTTTGATGACCTTCGTGTTTATGGGAACGCAGAAGTAGCGTGTTCAATACCCGCTTGTCACTGAAAGTTGTAAACGAGCTTGCCTTTATTTGCTCTAGTCTGGGTGTCTGGCATCGGCCCCCTTAGCTCGTTATGTATTACTGATAGCTGAAGTACTTACTATAACTTGCTTAATTTGGCAATATACGACGTGTAGAATAGCTGCTAGGCTGTATGTTTAAGGATTTAAAATTTTGAATATTTCGCTCAAAATGTTATTTACATTAACGTTGTTGCAGAGTGGCAACTGTTTTTTTTCTTTTATAAATAAATATTAATTTCGTTATAGGTACCTGAAGGTGGTATAGAAGAGGTATGTATTTTATAAATTATTTAACATACTGCTAATAATGTCTAGATATACTTCAGTTTTATAATATGATTCAGCATAAGTAACTGGTTTAAATCCATACATTCACATTTCCAAAAGAACACATTTAGCTTTAATTAATTTTTAATTAACGTGTGATGTGTCTATCTGTCCGTTATGCTGTAGCGACGCGTTCAAATCAAATAATTCTGCTAATTTTGCGCCTGTAGTAGCGCGCGGTCACGCAACGATAATCGGATTGCAATACAGAAATACATGCAACGTGAAATTTACCAAAATAACATATCGTTTTTCTTGGCTTGGTGTCTACTGTATACATGCAGAATTTTGTTTATTAGGAGGAACAGATAGAAGAAGAGGAAGATGAGGAAACACAAAAAAGGAAGAAAGAAGAAGAGGAACGGAGGAAAGCAGAAGAAGAGGAAGCGCGAAGAAAGGCGGAAGAGTTGCCGCCTCCGTTGCCACCGCCGCCGCCCTCGCCTCAACCGGAACCAGAAGTACCAGTAAGTTTTGTTCAGGGTTTTTTTTATAGATTAGTGGGTTAATTTCACCCAGCAGTTTGTATGTGAGTCCCAAATAAAACGTAAAATTCCTTCCATGAATTTGCATTAAATACAAACAAACAGTCTTACGGCGGCGTGAACTAAGAGATTAGCGCGAACAATATATCACTCAAATTCAAAGTGGTAATAAAGCACCTGCAAAAGATTAGTATCGGCTCGCAACAATATGCAAAATGTACATTTGTAGGTATCTATCTATACATATAATAAAATTGTAGAGGTCAAATTTCTTTACAATGAAAAAAAATGCTAAAAACCGAGTCAGGGGGATGTAAGAAGTGAAATATAACTAATTTAGATTTTTTTCCAATTTTTTGGTTCTTTTTGTCTGTTTGTACCGGCTAAACTCCGAAACGACTGGACCGAATTAAATGAAATTTTGTATGGTGGTAGCGTATATCTTTGGTCAACATATATAGGATACTTTTGATCCCGAAAAATTAAAGAGTTCCCGTGGGATAGTTAAAAAACCGCACCACGTGGACGAAGTCGCGGGCATCAGCTAGTTGTTAATATTAAAATATAGATTGTAATAACTTAAACTATCTATACACAAGAAAACTAACTAACATACAAAAGATCGTTCTTGGGTAGCTACAAGTTATTGTTTGGGAGTATAAACTACAAGAAGTAAAACCATACGATAAGTAAAGATTATACTAATTGCTCGTATTTATATCAGCCCTTATACATTCTACTGCTGAACTCGGGTCTTCCTGTTTCAAGAGAACTTGCCAAGGCACTCTCGTGGATTCCGTACAACAATAGTCTCAATGTGAGGAATTCCTTATGTAGTTTCGTTTCACCATGAGCTTGTAGTAATTGTAACAATATAACAGTTGTTGTTCGGTCAGTCATCTGACTGACCGCAGTATGCATTTGGATATATCGCACCCGCAACATGCGATTGAGTACCGGCAACGTACTTGAACCGCATAGTGCGTATAAAAATCAGTTTAACATGAATTATTATCTTATTTGCGGCCAGCCGGTGGGCCAACCAAACTGCGGCTAGCCACATAGTAAGGGCGCTTAGCTATGTTTGATGTATACAATTTTGATAAACATATACTATATATTTCCTAGCTTGCACCTCCGATGGAAGTGGTCGAAGACGAAGTCCAGACTGTGCAACCAGTTCACGTGGATCGACGCATTCTTTTGACAGAAGACGCCCGTTATAGATTCAAACTCAGACAATTAAGGAAGAAAATGACGTTGCCGTTATCTGAAATGCCATTAGAGTGTACGCCTTCCGAAGAATTGAAGAAACCGAACAACTTCAAACGTTTACCTGATAATACGGGGATAGTCCGAGGATCGGATTGTTGTTCTGGTTCGGGCGCGTTGGATATATTACCGTTTGCAGCTATTATGGCTATGGTAACATCATATAAATATGCAATCAATACCTGGTCCGGCAGTATTGTTAGTTTTGTCATAGACACGGCAAAGAAACTACATCAAAATAAAAAGGAGAAGTTCCAGTTGGCGCCCGTACATATTATTCCCAAGATTGGTATTGGGCATCAGGTTAGCTTAACTTCTGCATAATATTTAATGTGAATAAGACTTTCAGGTATTGGAGTTTTAGGGTTTTCGCAGTAAAAATATTGTATTACTTTTATCTCAGTTATCAACATACATCGTAACCATGTTTCATGAAACAAAGTTATATTCAAGAGAACAAAGAGGGTTACCTTGGACTATTTTGAAAATAGTGATTACAGAGTTAATCGAATGGTTAGTTTTAATAGTCCTTAGCTTTTAGGGAAAATATTTTGCTGGATTTAGCACTCAGAAATATGTCCAATACGGTAGATAACAACTAAATCATGGTGAATTTTGGGTTTACCGAAATTTTTGTAGAACGAGAAAGAAAACTCTTTAGAAGTAGGTCGGCAAGTGCGATCCTTTGTTTGTATTTTCGTTCAGCCCCTAGTTACCACATTTATTTCTCTATTATAAATTTAAAAATATGTAAGCTTTGAATATAGTCAATTAGAGAAAATACTTAAAAGTAGATAATTGTTTTATTTTCAGGCATATCATGCAAATATTGACGTAGTTGGTGAAGGGGCTACTTGGCAACTAGAAAATGTGTTAGCTAGAAAGTTCTTTCCCAAATATGACAGAGGAATGGTGACCACTTCTACGTACAGTTGTGCATTTTTTAAACGCAATGGTCTCTATTATTTGTATGACGGAAGTCCTTGCAATGCTATGGGCTTGAGGGATGAAGACGATAAAGGCAAAGCTTGCTTTTTGCGGTTTACTTCACTGCACGCATTAGTTAGCAGGTAAAATATTATCTATACTATTGATAAATTTTAAATGGTTCGAGTTTGTACAATGCTACTTAAAATGTGAAAAAAAATATCAGGGGAGCGGATTCGGACAAGCAGATTCCAAAAATACAATTTTTGTCTGTCTGTCTGTTAGAGCATCACATGAAACTACTCAACGGATTTAAATGAAACTTGACTTAGCGCTTATATCCCGGCGTAATTTGAATACATTTTATCCCGATAAATGACGTCGTTACCTTAGAATAGACGGATTAGTAAAATAGATGGCGCAGCAATTGCGTTTTTTTAATTCACATTTTTACATAAACAAGATGTCATTCGCTCTATATATAGTGTATCATCTATGGTCATTCGTTAGATTACTTCAAATCACGGTGGGTACGACTCGCCTCTATGCTTTGCTAGGCAGTTGTGTAGACTATATGGATTTAGTTTCTTTGTTATTGTAGTGAATTTAATTGGAAACCGTAAAGTTTTAGATCTAAAAAATTACAAAAAATAACCTTTAACCAAATAAAATATGTATGTTATTTATAGTAGTATAGTTTCATTACAAATCATCATTCATATTTTACAAGTTTTTTTTTAGTTTACTATCCATAGGTATTTATAGTTCCTTTGTCTATTATTATATATTCTACTAGCTTCTGTCCGCGACTTCGTCCGCGTGGAAAGTTTTTTTAATTATCTCACGGGAACTCTAAGTTTTCGGGATCAAAGTATCCTATATGTTGACCAGGGAGGGATATAAGCTTCCATCATACAATATTTCATTTAAATCGGTCCAGACGTTTCGGAGTTTAGCCGGTACAAACAGACAGACAAACAGAGAAACAAAAAATTTGAAAAAAATCTAAATTAGTTTTATTTCACTTTTTACGTCCCCCTGACTCGGTTTTTCGCATTTTTTTTCATTGTACAAAAATTAGACCTCTATTTTACCAGTTTTATTATATGTATTGATAAAACATAAAAACGACATGATATGATGATATGATAGTTCATGAGCTTGTAGCTTTACCATGTTTTCAGCTGGGATAATGTTATAGTTATTGACCGTTTCACACAGATATAGCGATGAGTTTAATGCGTTATTTGTGATGTGATATTGTTATTAATTATTAATGACTTAAATATTAACTAATAACGTTTATGTATACAATAATTTAGCTATGATTTTTAAGTATCAGTAAGATAATTTTCATTGAAGATTTGTACATGTATATAAAATCTGAATTAGGTTTCTATGCAAGTAACATAGAGCTACCACCCAGGGTTTTTCAAGCGCCGTGGCCGTGGGGTAAACGCTAGTTGTTTATAATTAAGTAGGTATTTTCATTGGCTTTATTTTCCAATCCATATCCCACAGGGACTCTTGGCGAAATAAAAAGTATCTTGTGTTTATCACTGGTCTCTAATGTATTAGGTTGGGGAAAAAGTTTCTTCGCATTTTATATAAAAATTCAAAAGGTTTTTTTATAAAGTTTATTTACATTTGACTAAAGTATGTAGGTGCCATTTTGTTGGATAATTTTTTGCCATCTTGTAGGTAGGGACGTGATCCCATTGCTATAAAAATTTTGGGGCTTCTGATCAAAAAACTGCGATAAGTGGTTTTGGCAGTCCTCTCGTGATGTTAACCTGACACTGCCTAAGGAATTCTGCAGAGACTGAGACAGGTCGAAATCGGAAGGTGTAAGGTCAGGACTATACGGCGGATGCATTAACACCTCCCAGCCAAAACTTTCGTAATTTTTGCTGAGTGGCTAAAGATGTGTGAGGTCTAGCGTAATCATGGTGAAAAACCACACCCCTTCTTTTGATTAATTCCGGCCGCTTTCTCTCAACTTTTTGCTTCAATCTCATCAGTTGTTCGCAGTACAGTTCAGAATCGATGGTCCTGCCTGGCGGTAACAGCTCATAATGAATAATGCCCTTCCAATCCCACCATATACACAGCATCACCTTCTTGCGAGTTAACCCGGGTTTCGCCACAGTCTGTGAAGCCTGACCGGCCTTTGACCGCGATCTCTTTCGCACGCTCTTGTCGTACGTGATCCACTTTTCATCACCAGTTATCAGCTTCTTCAAAAATGGTTCCGTTTCATTACGTCGTAATAAAGAATCACAAATGAGTACACGGTTCATTAGGTTTCTTTCAGTGAGCTTTTTTGTGTACCCAGGTTTTTTCAAATGCACCAAAACCGTTTTGTGGCCAATTCCCAGTTCTCCAGCTACATCGTAACTACTAATATACCGATCTTGATCCACTTTTTCAAAAATGGCATCAATTTTGTCCGTAACAGGGCGACCAGAGCGACGTGCATCTTTGATATCAAACTTTCCGGATTGAAAACGCTTAAACCAAATTTGCGCTACTCTCACAGATACTGCATTAGGTCCATAAACATCACAAATTTTTTTCGCGGCTTGTGTTGCATTTTTACCTTTTTTGTAGTAAATTTTTAAAATGTATCGAATTTCTTCATTAGTTTCACTCATTTTAACAATAAGAAAAACAAAAGAAAATCACCCATTTTCCTAATTTGAATTTGGAATTGTCTTCTTTAAAATTAAAACTTTTTAATGATACCAAAACCAGCCAGATACAAATGGTATAGCCAAAGAGATCTTATTACACGTTCATACATACTATATGCGAAAAGACTTTTTGCCCGACCTATTATATCATTTTGTCATGTGAAAAACCATAGGTGTAAAACATAACTAGTCTGATTGAAAACTTTTCTTATGTTGTGAAAGTTACATTATAAACTTAATGTGAAATTGCTACTGAAATAGGTTCCAAATTTCATTATAAATGGGTTCACACCACTGGCCGTAAGAAACGATGTAAATTTTTTTTATATGAATACGTATGTTATAATATTTTCTTAAGTTTTCGCGACTTGTATACATAATAAAACTAAGTTTTAACAGTTTTAAGCGCGGTAATTTATTTGATTTTTGTTATTCCGACGTTTTGGCCACTTTTCAGTTGCCGTGATCACGGAAGACAAAGATGTTAAGTGTTAACGAGTATTGTTAAAGTTTTATTTAGCTTACCGCCAACTTGTTCATTTTAGTTATTTAGTTTTAATTTTGTTTATGGTTATTATTTACTCTATGGGAGCCTAATCTAATTTACCACCGCTTCGCAACATGTTAGGGCTTGCAGAGAAGAAGCGCCGCAACTCTTCAGCAAACGCCTAGCTCTAAGCTATACATATATAATTCTTCTGTACTTATGTTGACAGTGAACTCCCTAAACGGCTGGACCGATTTTAATGATATTTGTTTTGTGTGTTTGAATGGGTCCCCGGGTGGTTTAAATTCACAATTGGAACCGATAGGTGGCGCTGAGATCGGGTTCTAGAATCCTCCTAATCACCTGGAGCGATTTTGGCGATTTTGTTTTTGTGTGTTTGAGTGGCTTACCGGATGGTTTAGATTTGCAATTAGAACCGGTAGGTGGCGCTGAGATCGGGTTCTAGAATCCTCCTAATCATCTGGACCGATTTTGGTGATTTTGTTTTTGTGTCATGAAACAAAGTCTTTTGGGAATTCAGAGAATATGGCGGTACGAAGTTCACTGGGTCAGCTACTAATTTTATATAATATTAAAATGGGTGGAAGGAAAAATAAAAGAAATTAAACCAACTTGATTGATAATTTCTTTTATTATTTAATAACCATAAACAAAATTAAAACTAAATAATTAAAATGAACAAGTTGGCGGTAGGCTAAATAAAACTTTAACAATACTCATTGACACTTGACATCTTTGTCTTCCATGATCACGGCCACTGAAAAGCGGCCGAAACGTTGGAATAACAAAAATCAAATAAATCACCGTGCTTAAAACCGTTAGAACGTAGTTTTATTAAATAGATATGTTTATATGAATATGTAACGTATATACTAAAATAGAGCTTTTCATTCGGCATAGGTCGCGTAAATTAAAGTGCACATGCCTCTAATTATTTTGAAATTGGGTTGAAGATGTATAAATGGCTGTTTTGTTTTAGGATCTTATATAATAAAGATGGCAAGACTGACGACCAACAGTTTATTTTAAACAGAATATTGGTTAGGCGCCTTTTAACGGAGCCAAGGACAAAATTACCTGAGGATTACGACTACGCAACGGGGTTGCCAAAATCTAAGAAATCGAGGCCGTCCATAGTTTCAGGAGGAAAAGGAACAGAAAAAAGCTCCATAGAAGTAACTGAAGCGAAAAGCGAACATGCTATTGGCTATCAGCTGATTGATGGCCTTTATAGAATTGAGGGTACAACAGCATTAAAAGATAGAAAACCAAGTACTGATGTGAAACCTTGCCATTTCGTAAGCTTAATTGCGATGTTAATGGCAGCTATGCATCCAATAAGATCATGGGACCACGTCATGGTAGATACGTGTATTGAAAAAGGCCTCGAGATACATGAAAAAGCAACCAACATGAGTGTATGTGAAAAGAGAGTTATTAAAAATGTCATTTTGGATGGAAAATTTATTAATATCAACATCAAAAAAATAATAGTGATAAATGAAAATCCAGAAAAGAAGTTGGAACAATATTTGAAGGCTGTATTGCGGAGACTGCGATACGTTTTGATTAAGTTTCCACATTGTAGTATGGTGATATGCCAAACAGAAGGTTACTACCATTTATTTGATCCATATCCTCCCCCTAGCGAAGAACCACCAAAAGATCAAGTTTCAGAGAAAGAACAGATTGGGAAACCGGAAGTTTCAAAGAAGGGTAGTTCAGTTGCCACGTGGACTTTATACCGGTCTATAGATTCTTTGATACACAGACTTAGAAAAGTCGTTACTGGCAAAGCAGCCGATGCTCCCGAATTCTATACTTTCGAATTGACATCTGTTAAAACGGCACCAAGACATTCCGCTTTAAACTACAGATTGAGCCCATTATTCAAACCCGATGATAATCCAAATATGCCATATTTGAAACGAAGAAAGATACGCCCAATCGTTGATGAGAAGATGTATTGGATGAATATAGAAACAATCCCGTGGTCTCGTATGAGCCCCGTGAATGATTTAGGATTAGAACGAAATACGCCAAAAACTTTGTGGAAGGATTGGGACATCGAATTCCCCGGTGATCTGTATTCTCTTTGGGGTACTATTCATCCATTTGATGCTAGATTCGATAATAACAACCGTGGTAAGCAATACTTAGCAACGTGTGTCGTGGCTTCGGCTATGACGCAAGCTTGCAAAATAGGCGGCTGGACTAGTGGTTTCTTAGATGGGATAGTATTTATAGGAGATAAATACCACAAAAAATGTCTGGGAAAAATTGGAACAAAGAAAAATCACGAAATCACCGTCGACGACCTTGAGAATAAATTTGACGATATGTACCCATATTCATTTACAGTCAAATTTGATAAAATTATATTTGGTTTTGTCTATAATATACTACCAGATCGATTTAATTTGAGCAAAGCGTTGGCTTACTTTTTTGAGAAGAATTCTCTTGGTATTTTAACTAGTCCAAGTAAAAATTTGGCATTCGGAAAAATGGATTCCTCCTATTTTATGTTTGACTGCCAAAGCTATGGGACGCCGATATTTTGCCCTGGTCAAGGGGCTGCGTACATTTTGAAATGTGAAAGCCTTAATAGACTTGTATATTGCATGACACTAACCTTAAATATTAGGCGACATGGACAACAATTTCATTTGTTTAGTTTGTCAATAACATTATCTGAAAAATCAAAGTAACTGTGGTGTTTATTTTTTGATTAAAGTTTGATTAAAGCTTATCATTTGTTTCTCTTATTTATTTCTAGTAATTTCCAATTTGGTGCACATTTTACTTCAGCAAGCAGGAAAGTGGGGAACGACACTTCGTTGTGCCTCTCATACTTTCGCAGCTAAGTATTACGCGAGCAAAGCTGTATGGATCCACTTCCTATTCAGCTAGTTTTATTCCAAGGTTAAGCGAGCATTAAGATTTATCAATATAAGACTCGGCTCTGAGGATGTCCGTAATTGATCCCTAAATCAGTATTTGATTAGCTTTAGAGGCTTACGCGAGCAAAACTTACGAGCGTATGGTCAGGGTTATGTTAGAAACAATTATTTAAGTTCTTTAGATTCAATTTGAATCTATATTTACTAAGAACAATTTTAATCTTCATGTCTGAAAGAAAGAAACCTTAAACGAAGAACAAATCATGAGGGATAGGATGATGATGTCATCATAGCCTCACGATATGGGAAACCCATAGCGTGGAAGATTTTTTTTTCATGCCTATACACTAATCTATACTGATATTTTAAAGAGGAAAGATTTGTATTTTTGTAACGAATAAACTCAAAAACTACTGGATCGATTTTAAAAATTCTTTCAACATTCTATTGCTACATTACCCCTGATTAATATAGGCTATATAAAAATTAGGGATCTCTACTAAAACTTCAATAATGTAACCTATCATTCTAAACAAAATACTTGGCACTGGAATCGGTTTCTACCATTTTAATGAAATTTTATGTGATTTAGGACCTGGGGAGGATTAGATTCATAATTAGTTCTAGACTTTCATTTTTTTGGGACAGGACGACGACTGCCGAGACCTTTAGTTTAGAATATATTGAGAGGGTTGCCGCAAATTACCGAATTGGAGAAGACGCAGTAGGAAAGCGAGGCTTTGAAAGCGGACGCTCTGACCGCAATCTTAAGATGACCTTTGACTACTGAATTTAATATAACGCTGAGAGAGATGAATATGAACAGCTAATGCTCGTACTAAAACAACCTCCATAAACCAATGCTTGAGATATGTCCAATTTTCAATATATGAGGTTATCCCCAATTGTTTAGTCAAGGCTAACAACGTGAAATTACGGTATTTTTACTGCAATCAGAATCGAATTCTAATTATTTATCATTAAAATTGTGAACATGTATTGACAGAAAAAGAAGTTTTGACATCCTCTGTGGTTGTCTTTACCGGGCTATCTTACTGCAACATGGAGGTTCCGGGTTCAATTAATTGTATGGTAAATTTCGTAAACGAACTTTCCATTATTTACTATGGTCTGGGTATTCTGGGTGTCTGGGATCGGCACCAGAGTGGTCTGTTGTATATCATAATACAACAGACCACTCTGGTGCTCATAATATAAGCATTATTGGCTTAGAATGAGGAGATACAATATGTTTATTATGTACAAACAACAGTTTGAATTTAACCATACATTGATATCACAGAAAATTATTTGATGGAAGTAGTTTTAAGTTAAAAATAAAAATCCATTCTATTACATACCACACTTTATTAACTTAAAAAAATGATGACTCCATTATTATTCCATCTTTTTATTTAAAATTATAAGAATGCATGAATAGCATTTATATTTCAAATTTTACAACTGGTACTAAGTGCAAATTATAAAAGGAATAACTATAGCATAAAACAACAAGCCCTATAAATATAATGTGGCTTTTATTATTAGTATTTCTATTAGTTATTTATTGTTTTCAATTACTACATCTGAAAAGAATAAAATATATTCTTATTTATAGCCCATGAGAAGTGAAAAGCAACTTCAAATTAGATGCAGACTGCATAGTAACTAATATTATATGAAAAGCTGTCTACTACACCCATATTTTGGTAAGAGCAGCCATTGAGTATGGTGTAAAATTATTGCATTATTACACATCATTTATTATTTCAAATAGATAATTTTTAAAATTGGCCCTACATCTTTACATACAAAAATCAAAAAGATTGTCAAAACCTTGCTAAAAATGGATAATCTTTCAGCTATCAATATAAATGTTACAGTGATCATGGCTCAGTATTTCAAAAGCGGAAGTTACCCTAAAAAATTATAGGCTATATATATATATAGCATTTACTGAAATTCTTACCACAGAAATTAGTTTATTGAATATTTAATTAAATACTGTAGATACTTGATTAACTGGCCCTCTGTTTTTTTATGGATTCATGATTATCCAGACTATCAATTGCGATCAAGTAACTTTATACCATCAAGTTGAATCCACACATGCAATGGACATGTCTGACCTTCATTACAATGAAGAGAAGAAATCGCTTATGTCAAATGACAATTAGCAATTATTTTAAACAAATTAAACTACATAGTACATTGATTTTTGGCTATGAAAAATTTTACTTATATTTGTAGTTATATTTTCATGCAAGTGTTAAATATGTAATAAATGTTATTAATCATTGTTTATTTGAATAGTAATTGATAAGAATACCATATTTCAGAAGGAAAATAAGAATTAAAAAAATTGAGCCTTCACCACTGTAACAATTTACTAGGAAGGATTTAATTGATAATTATATAAGTTCATATATTTTAAATTTAAATAAGTGATCATAGAGCCTCGATGCCCTTGCTACATCTAGGTTAATGTTAGTGACTGTCCAAATACAACTAATTTATAACTTTAAACAATAACACCATTCATAATTAGTTACATTAGTGTATGTACATGAGTTACCTATCAATGTTTGATATCATTATCTAACACATTAAATACTTGGCTATATCTGTATGACAGTCACTACCACTATCCTATGTCATGCAGTAAGATTTATAACTTCAAGAGCTTAGTTGTAATGCTATACACAGAAAATACAATTTATCACTTATAAAACAGAATATAATCATGTAGATGTCATTTAATGGTATTCCTTCCTGACTTTACATAAAATGAATCAGAACTTAATTAAATTTTATTATAACAGTAAAAACCTTATACACAATGTAGTCATTGCTAATAAATGTAATTATTATCACTTTGGATATCTCATTCAAGGTCAGGTAAATTTTCATCATCTGAATCACCTTCCAAATCATCGAACGATGGTTTATCAGCCTTATCACCAGCACCACCACCTCCCATTGATTGAAGCATATCCATTAGATCATAATTGTTACCTCCACCATCTTCCTCTTCATCGTCTTCATCTTTCCATTTGTTGAAGTCAACTTTAAGGTAATGGGGCTTCTTTTTGTCTTTTGTTAATGATGGCCAGTATGGGGCATCTTTCTTTTCTTTGCGAAGTACCATTTCTATACACCTGCCTTTATTTACAAAGCCACTAGTATCTGGATTTACATTATCGTATAATTGTATGGTTACCTCATGGCTTTTCTTGTCCTGGGCATTAATGCCTTTGAAGTAAACAGACTCTTTATCAATTTTGATTGTAGGTTCTTTACACTCGACACTAAATGTGAGGAAGATATCCTCCTTGCGCTGGGCCCAAAGTACGGATGGAGGAACAGGAGCTTCGTTCGTCATGATGATATAATTTATTTATTATATAAAATGAAACTTGATGTTTTAGATTAAAATTACCAACTTGGCGCACGAGGTTTTCTGTTTCCTTTTTTCGTAAGCCGCTTTTTGATCCCACACCGAAAAACCACACCGATTCATAAATGGAAAACGGCACAGAGTAAAGAGTATAGATGTAGTGTATTATCTATGGCATAGATCATAGATAATACACTCAAGCTTTTTTTTTTGATGCGCTGTGGGAATACATTTCTTACCATGCTGAGTCTCCCTCTCAGCTGTGGGGGTGGGCGGAACCAACTACTCAGATAAACCTAAACCTGCGTCCCATACCCGGCGCTTGTGTGGAAGAACATAAGAAGCGAAGCTACACCCATTGTTCAACCACGCAACAAGCTTAGGGCGGGCATCCGGGACGCAGGCGACCCACTTCATCAACAGAGGTTGAACCCGTCGTATCCCCACGATGTGCGGACCGCAGCGATGGGATCGACCTGTGTCTCAGGAGGCCAATCAGACGACGGCTTCCTGGGTGCGCGTGTGACTCTCTCTCTTATTTCTCAGTAGATCAGCTTACTTTCCCGTGACGCGTCCGTCAGCTGCGGCTGACGAACGCGTCCCGTAATGTGTTTTTTTGTGTTTAAATATTTATTATTTTATTTTTGGTGTGATTACTTGGGAGTTTTTTTTTATGTAACTAAGTCCCTAGGAATTGTACTTCTACACGTAATACAATCAGCACCCTAACACCAACGTAAGATAGTATAACTGTCCTTGAAAGTGAAAAAAATATTTCGAGCGACTCAGACTCAAATTTTCAAATTAAAAATTGAGTAAGGCAATTTCATAGTTTCGGACTGTCTTTAAAAGTTGCACAAGACAAAGTGCCCACACATTGCGGCTGACTGACGCGTCCGAACAATGCATGTGCACACCATAACTGTAACACATTGTCCCGATTAGTTTAGGATGTCTAAATGCTCAAGATCATGTCCGTGACTTCCGACTCATAATGTGCACATTTCAATGGACTTTACTTATCCCAGATACGTTGTAAGCCACGCCCCTCAACCGCGTCCGTCAGCCGTGACTTATAAAATGCACACAGCTGAAGCTTTCTTAATAATACAAAAAAGTTTCCCTTATTAGGCCATTTTTTACTTTAACCGGCTTATAAACGTACTAAGGTGAAAATTTTGCGAATTAAAACTTTTGTTCAAAAACTTAAATTTGGGCCATCTTGTCTTTTTTTAAGTTGATTAGTATTAGAAAGTAACGACATTCAAAACAAAAATAGTTATAATCGTACATCCTAACCGTGCAGGAACGGAAAAAGAATACAATTTCCTGCTGCTGGGCGGCGTGTCGTATGAGGGATGAGGCAACAAAACAACCCACAGCCAGGTGGTTGGGCATTTGCTCGTCTGGATGGCTACTACCCCTGGTCTAGAGTATGCCGCCATAACAACCTTGAGTTGTGTTCCGGCAGTAGTGGTCAGGTTCCAGACTCCTTTACGAGAACAGCAGTGCACTTGTAGCATCTTTGAATGAATGAATGAATGAATGAATGAATGAATGAATGAATGAATATGCTTTATTGTACTTTAAAAGATACAGTTAACAGAAATAGAAGTTTACAATACAATAGGCGGTCTTATCGCTATTAGCGATTTCTTCCAGACAACCTTTGGATGGAGAAAAAATTTGATAAGAACAGAGGTATGTTGCAATATTCTCACCTTCGAATCAATATCTTATAAATATATACATAATGATATAATATACATACATTGATAAAAATTATACTAATACTATATATGTAAATAAAATATTATAAAATACACTTACATAAATAAATATAAAACTAGAAAAAGACAATAACTGCTGCTGCATCCTTAAATAGAGCTGTAATAATCCTTCACAAGTCTATTGAAAATAGGCAGTGATTTGGCTAGCCTGATATTAACAGGCAGTGCGTTCCAAAGACGAACTGCTTGGACTGTGAAGGATTTGCCATAAAAGCTAGTTGTATGCAGAGGAGTTTTAAGTAACAAATTTTCCGAGGATCTGAGAGACTTTAAGTTACCGGAATAAAGGTAATGAAATTGTTCCTTGAGGTATTCAGGGGTTTGAGGGTTAAATAATGTATTATACAGAAGAGACAGTATATGAGCATTCCGGCGAAAACGTATTGGAAGCCACTTGAGTTTAGCGCGGAATTCTGAAACGTGATCATATTTACGCAAACCAAATATGAATCGTATGCAAAAGTTTTGAAGTCGCTCAAGCTTACATAGTTGGCTTTCAGTAAGATCAAGATAGCTGACATCGGCATAATCTAGAATTGGTAGGAGGAGGGATTGTGCAAGTACAGTTTTAGTCGCATGAGGAAGGAAATTACGCAGTCTTCGAAGTGCAGCTGCAGATGCAAACATCTTCCTACTAACTTCCTGAATTTGGAGGCTCCAGGAGAGGTGATTATCAATATAAACGCCCAGGTTTTTTACTTTGGTGCTAAAAGATATAGGAACTCCTTCGAAGATAATCTGCGATAGCAAAGGATACCTTATCCTGGAAACCATCCTGGAACTACCCACCAAAATTACCTGTGTTTTTGAAGGATTCACAGTTAGTCCATATGCCTTACTCCAATCAGATATATTACGTAAATCCTGATTAGTGAGATCAATAGCTTCAGCAAGTCTGTCGACAGTGGTATGCCTGTAAATTTGGAGATCATCTGCGTAAAGGTGGTAGGAGCATTGAAGTTTTTTGGAAACTGAGTTTATAAACATCGCGAAAAGCAAAGGAGATAAAACATCTTTGGTGTTGCAAATGTCTATAGACGATGGTAACCGCTTTCCATTAGGTGGACCGTCTGTCTGTCTGCTAAACTCACAATACTAGAGCATTAAAAAAAAGAAGATAAACTAGATATTTTTAATTTTTGTTTTGAATAACTTTGTTTTGAGCAGACTTTTCGTGAAAATGATAACACTTTATTGAGTTGCGCGTATTAACTTTTTATCGATGATAGAGTGTGCACTAAGGATCCATGAATACTATGACTTAATAAAGAATATTGCGGTGTCCAATCTAGGGCCTGTGACTTTATTTTTATGTTGAATTGTACTTGTATTTTTTTAAATTAAATAAATTGAAATACAGTTGATTGTGAAATGTATAAATCGTTTTACAGCTGATTTTCAAAGCTATGTTCTTTTACAGATATGCACGTCCTACAACTAACTTCATCTGACAGCATTTGCAGCTTTTTAAAATTTCCCTCCTCTGCTCAGTAAACCTGTATAGCAGTTGAGAGAGTCCAGAGAACATTCTAGTGAAGAATAGCTTTTAGGATGTGCATTTCTTTAGAAGAACATAGCTTGGAAAATCAGTTGTAAAAGAATTCTTTATATTTTATGGAAAATATAAATTCTTTATTTTATGTCAAAATGCGATAACAACATTTAACAGTCTTTGCCTGCTATTGTGGCAAACCAAAAACAATAACAGTTATTGTTAATTGTTAAAGTCAGAAATACGTAGTATCATAATAGTCTGTGCTCAGAAAAAATAAATAAAACCGGATGGTTTAAGGGCCTTGTTGCCAAGCCATAAACATGGAAAAATAAAACCAGATCAGGAGTTTTTGGCGGGAACTGAAAGGGGACGTTGTGCAGTACAGATTTTTTTTTTGAATGTGTAAAATTACTCTAAAATGAACAATAGTTGTAGGATATTGATGGTTTTGAGTAATAGTTATGTTTTTGTAAGAAATGTTAAATGTATAGTCAAATGTGGCCTTTCGAGTTTTCATAAGGACTCTGTTGAATGGCATCAGTTGTAGCCTACAATACAACTGCGCTAGCTTTAAACTTATTAGCCTATGGGCCTAAGATTCCTCCCTTGCCCGCCTTTGTGGCTAATTTTACTACTACTAAAACCGGATCAGCAGTGCCGCAAAATTCTGAAAATTTTCTTTGTAATTTATGTTATATTTGTGTGATTATTATTAAAATGGCACAAAATAAAGGAAAAATTTACCTAGGATACGAAGAAGATATTATAAGTGAAAAAGGCCAAATAACGTTGAAATATACCGTTAATAAAATCGGTGGACTACCAGTGAGTAATTATAACACGAAATATGATTTCATATCGATCGCGATTATTTTTATCGCATATCCCTTTCTTCTAGGATTGGCCTCCACTGGAAAATTTACAATTTAACTCCAAGTGTCCTTTGTGTGGCTTACATAGGATATTAATTGTCCAATGTTATGCACCACTTGAGAATTCCTTATACCATCGGACATTGTATGTGTTTGCGTGTATTAATCCTAATTGCTGGATCCAGTCGGAAAGGTATACATTGAACTATTTATGGCATAAAAACTAATATAAGTAAAACTCTTCTTATATTTCTATTCATCTTGTATTGATTAATTGACATTATTATATTTCTGTTGATAATTGTAGAGTATGTTAAACAATTGTTGTGTTATATGTATACATGTGTGTTTATCATTGTTGATGCTAACATTTTCAATCATTTTTATAATCATTTATGGTATTGATTTTTCTAGCTGGCTATGTGTAAGAAGTCAGATTCTAGACAATCCAAACAGTGACCCAGATACAACAGTTTCCTTGACCAATCAAGATAATAAACTGACATGGTGCAGTGGTGCTGATGAATGGGATGAAAATGACAATGGTGACTCTGCTAATGGGAATTTCATGAATGTTGATAATGCACCAAGTCCTAATAATGCTGTTCAAAGGTAATCTAATAATTGTACAATTTTTATATAGAAATTAAAATCTAATGGTTTGCATCAAACTTTATAACTTTTAAACTAGTTGTTAAAGGTTGTGCTTTACCTGACTTGTGTGAAGAAGTATCTTTTTTGTACCCATCTGTATTCTATGGAGAGCAGTCATAAATGAGCACTTATAGAAGATAACAGCTAAGCTAGCTGGAATTCTATCCTGAAACTGTAATTAAATTGGAAAATGTTTTTTATTTTCTAGCTCACAATATGATTGGGTGGTTTAAGTTATTTCTCTACAGATATTAGTTTCATTTATAGTATTATATTAATTGAATACAATTTTTTTCTTATATTTTAATTGCAGAAACTCTGATGAAGATGAAGAAAGTAATTCATTTGAGTTGGAGACTGTGGAACAAGCCCTTGGTCACCTGAAAATGTTTGACGCTCACAATGCTAACATGTCTCCTATGCAAGGTTTGCAACATTAATTGAAGATTTAGAGAGAAAGAGATAGTAAAGTAACATGAAAACATAACAATTTTAATGCCTGAAGATCATGATCTTATATAGTATATCTTATAGAGTACCATGGTACTCTCTAGAATTTTTTGGAATTCATTACCTTTGAAACTATTGTACTTACTTGATGCAATTTTCTGAGAATTCTAGTTGATATCTTGCCTTGCTTGCTGCAATATGCTTTTCTGTATGATATAATGTTAATTGCTAATATCAGATTACCTTTTGATTTCTAATATTTGTATTAGGACTTTGATCAATGCCATTTGTCTAACATAGATAAAGTTACAGGCTAATAATATTAGTAATAAACTTTTCACATATTGTAATTGATAATCTCACCTGTCTACTTATTAATAGGTGCAGTAGGAGCTGTGGGTGCACCGGTGGCTGCTGCTGAATTGGAAGGTGGAGATGATCCTGGACTGGTCACAGTGGACACACCTACTGCTCCAACTAATGATGTTGAGGCGTTGTTGCACCAGGTATACTTCTAAAAACTGGCCTGTACTTCTAACAATAGGACATTGATATTTTTGATTAGTTGGCCATAAAGAATTTTTTGTATCACAGACAGCTGAATTACCCCCTGACTTGAGAAGCCGCCTGATGTGTGCTCCTATGCAATTCATTCCAAAGTTTATTTATGTGGAAGAAGAATGGAATAGAGTTCCTCTTAATGATGATAAAGTGAACGAATTATTGAACAAATATAAAAGGGAAAATGGTGAGTAGGTATAGATAGTAAGTACCTTTACAAGTTTATTTTCAATTTATTTTGCTTTCCAAATTCTTGCCAAAGTGTATTATTGATATAAAATAAAGTAAATGTATATAACTTATGTGTATATTTGTATATATAGTAGAGTTATATATTTATTATTAAAATGTAAGTAATCATACAATAATTATGTATACCACCATCGCCATTCCTAATCAGCAATATTCCTGCCACGGATTGTCTGGAAGAGATTGCTTTTTAGCGATAAGACCGCTCTTTGTACACAATTAGAATAATACTAGTTCATAAGTTTTCTGTAATGGTGTACAATAAAGTGTTATCTATCTATCTAAATGAGCAGTTTGCACATTTGATAATTTTACACAACAATCATCTACAATATTATAAAATTCTAAACATGCTGTGTTTGTACATTGAAGCTATTTAAAAAAAACAACTGGAATAGACTATATAAACCATTGAGAACACAATGTATTTTCTTTTTAGTCTTTTTGTTTGGGATTTACGTAAGAACTACTGGGCCCCTTTCAATGCGGTTTTCGCTGATCAACAGCAAATTCTAAGATTTGAAATTTGCCCTGCTTTTTGTCCTGGGAATTTTTCTGGGAATTATTTAAAATGACCAATTAAAAAAAATCGAATTCCAAAGTGATTTTTTCACTGATCTATAGCAAATTTTATGTAATAAAATGTGTGATATTTTTATACCGGGAACCCCGCGGAAATATTCCTGGGAGTGGTTTGTAGGTATTCAAGTGCATAAAAATTAACTTATTCCAACACAGTTTTCTATAAAACAATAGATTACACTCTTTTTTAAATGCTGCAATATTTTGTGCCTCGGGAATTCCGTGGGAATTTCAAGTCAAATGTGGACGAAGTCACAGGCATATCCTAGTTTATTATAAAATTCATGTTTAAAAGCATACATATATGAATAAAATCTGTTGAGCTGCTTTGGAACACAACATTTCTAAAAAAGGTCATTTTTATGATTTGTGTATTTGTTAAAAATTAAAAAGAGATGTGTTCTCTAAATATTGCAAACAGAATTGGAACCTTGTGGGGTTGATCGCATCGCCGGGGGTGCGGGAGCAGGCGGGGGTTCTGAAGACGAGGTCTATGAAGAAGCTGCCCCATTGCACGGCGATAGATTCTTCCACTCATTCCTCACCCGCTTGCGACAGAATCCTGGGCAGATTTTGAGGCATGTATATTTTTCATGATGATTATGATTTACTAACATATTGTTATGTATCAAATATCAAATCATAAAAAGAATGAGTTCAATCAAATAGCAAATAAATTGTCATAAAACTTTATTCACCATTCACAGGTAACACATTATAATCCAAGATGAAGCTGTGGTAGCGTAATGACCTACTTGGAATGTTTGAGAGTGGTGAATGTGGTGACATTCTTGTTTCAAAAATATGTTGGTTCAATTCCTGGTTGGGAAGCATACAGTACTCATTGAGTTGTCTGACCGAATTTTCATATCATTACAATTACCAAGTGTTGATGGTGGATGAAAACATTGTGATGAAATCTGCATGTCGAGATGAGTGATATATTAAATCCACCACACCGCTGCGCAGGTTTCGCATCGCGGGTTTCACCCCAATAAGGTGGGAAGGCCCTAATCCAGTAGTGGGTTATTATTATGTATTTGACACAATGTATATTGTTTATTAATAACATACTGTTACATATAATGAGGTTCTATCAAATGCCGAATAAATTATCACATTTTATTCGCCATACACATTTATACAATACAGTCAACTATAACACAAGCCACAAGGTCGTAAAAGAGGAGTAAATAATGCATATACAAACTCGCTTTTACATTTATATACTATGTGTGTAAAGTAGTACATATTTTTAATGGACCGGTAATAGCATAATTTATTAATACGTACTTTTTATATGGGCTAAGCGACCTTACTTCGTCATCGTAACTATTTAACTCAACTGTAATGGGTATAATTATGACATCAGAGGAAGAGTGCTCATTGTTATTACTATTACTTTTAGTTGTATCGTAGTCGTGTTTTGAATGTTCTGTTAATTTTTGGTGTCAAATAAATACAATATTTGAATTAATTTCAAAATATATTCAACTAGGTATTCCAGGGACGAAGCACCGATATTAGGCGCCCCATTGCGGAGTGCAGCAAATACTCCTGAATCACCAAATATACCATCAATTTGCCTCCGCTGCGGCTCGAGACTGATATGCGAGTTACAGTTAGTACCAGAATTTGCTGAAGCGTTACGATTGTCACCTAATAATATTCAACTTTCACATTTACATTTCCTTTCGGTGCTTATTTTCACTTGCTCACAAAGTTGCTGGCAATCGACTGACACATTTGTAAAGGAAGCAGTTGTTTTTCAACCAGAAGTTGTGTAAACTCTCTTTTGAATTACAAAGTGAATGTCCAGTGCAATATATTTTAAGATGTTCATACAAGAGGAAAGAATGTGCTGAATTTGAATCTTGAGTACCGCAAGGATTCCATAATTGGATCTTGAAGGTAGAGAGAAGATTTTGAATTTTGAATCTTGAGCATAGTAAAGGTTTCAAAGGCACTAAAAAGCCTTTGCTTATGTATGACAAATATGATGTTTCACCTCACTAGTGAAGGAATGCAAGTTTCTAAAAATGTGTAAAATTACTCTAAAATGAACAATAGTTGTAGGATATTGATAGTTTTTGAGTAGTAATTATATGTTTTGTGAGAAATGTGAACTGTATAGTCAAATGTGGCCTTTTGAGTTGTCACAAGAATTCCGTTGAATGGCACCAGCTCATAACCTACAGTTCAGCTGTGCTACACATAGGCTTACGAAAATGAAGAAACTACATTCAAATCTAAGATCTGGCTTAAAGGCCTGAGTGCCAGGCCATAAATCGTGATAAAAATATTTTTTTTAAAAACAGTTGCACAACTAAATTGATCATAATAAAATATCCAATAGTTTAAAATAAAAGAAACATAGGTTTCTGAAGGTTTTGTCTGATTTTTGAAGGATTTTTTTTTAATGCGTATATGAAAGATTGTTTTCTCAGTTTTAGGCTTGTATTGCAGCACACATTGTATTGCAAACAGATCAGAACTGAATCCTTTTGTCCCCAGTTATAAATAAAACTGGTATTAATCACCAGCCAAAACCTTTTTGCTGAAATTGTACTAATCTAAGCGCCTGTTTTTTCCAACTCAATGGGAAAAATAAGCGGCGAAGACGTTAGAGTCATCATTTTAAAAAATCAGAAATGAAATTTCACTAAATTTAAAATAAAAAACAAGTGCTTTGAACTTTGAACATCACTATGTTCAAAGTTCAAAGCACTTGTTTTTTATTGGTGAGCTATAAATCAATTTTTGTACATATTTTGAGCAAAAAGAGCTAGTGAGGTGAAAAAGAGTTGTTTTGATGAATATTTGATATTAAACACTTATCTAATATATGGCAATAAGTCCACTGCCAAAATTGTTAGAGGTGTGTTAGTTCTTATTAGACATATATTAGGAACAATAGAAATAGAATATAAGTATAGAACAGAAGAAGAAACACGGCTCTTCTTCTATCTTTTTGTTAAAGTTATCATTGAAAATATCGACATAAAATATACATTACTGTATCACAAATTAACATTTTTAAATCCTTTGGGTAGTGGTCTTTTTTATAAATGAATTTTAATACCCTCCTAAATATTAATCGATAAATTCTTCCATTTTTGTATTTAGAAGTAGTTGGTAGTCGTGTACTATTGAAATTATAGCAGCTTTTATAGTAGTTTCTAGGCACCTGACACATCTTTTAAACAATTATTTGAATTTTTATCAAAGAAAATCATTACTTTTAAAATATTTGATGTTTCGTCTTAAACTTATCTGTGATCAATTTATTCATTACTGTGTGCTTAATTCAGTGTTATTAGTATTCATTAAAGTGATGTTCAATTAAAATGAATTCCGATTTAATTATAATACTATAAGGTTTCTGGTGGGTAAATATTGGAAAATTTTAATGTAGAATATAGGGCCGGCGCCATAGTCAAATTAGAGAGAGAATGAAAATTCCATTTAAAACGTTTTAAACAGTAGTAATATCCACTCAACCACTGTTACTCTCAGAGAGCTTAGAGATCGATTAACTAATATAGCAATTAAAATTTATTATTACATTTGTAATAGAAAAATTGATTTATTCGTAATTTGAAATTATTGCATGTTACCAACTGGTTCTTTACTTTAATACTAACTGAAATCAAACGTTGTTCTAGTCTATTTGGACCATTCTAATTTTATTATTTAATATAAACTAAATAGCAAAAATAGTAATTTAATCAGATTTAATATTAATAGATTCGACTCTGACCATTGCAGTTAGTTTAAATATTAATCTAAGTAAAAGTAACATAGAACATGCATTTAAAAAGGAAGTGCATTTTATAAACTTCAAATAGTCCATGAAAAACTGCCAGATAGACGTAAGTGTTGAGGGAAAGAAATGTCCTGTGAAATATAAATTAGGGATTTGTATTAAAAAAAATACTCTTCCTTTTGTTATTGAGTACCTATTATTTTTAAACGTATTCCATTAATGTACTGTTTTGTTATGTAAGAATATTTTTTTTTAGAAATACGTATAAATGTATGTATTAAATTATTATAGATTTAATATACATATTCGGAAGCAAAAAGTTGTGACCTTACTAGGCAAAAAATTAGAAGTGGGATAATGTAACAGAATCAAGTAGCTCTCAAAATAAGTATGTTGAAGTGGCATATGTCGTAAGACTGCCTTTATTTCTGTAGACACCGACGATATGCTTTATGTAAGGGCAAGAGGAGGAAAGCGGTAGACCAGGATATTCACTGAGTAGGCTCCTTGTGCTTTGGTAGCAACGCCATCGTCTTTTTTCGGTACCGATTTTTCGCGGTCGTTTTTCAGATGCATTATTATTTTATTGTGTATAAAATAAAGTAGTATTTAAAAAATAATAAAACCATCCATTTTATCTTCCTTTTATAAAGATGTAGATATTTTATTATCCTATTTTGATAAAAATTGGAGAAGTAAAATGGTTTCATGTCAATAATTGTGAGGTGTTTTCTGATTTTATTCTTAACTTAAAATAACTTAGAAAAATTACATATTAACCACGTTACGTCTAATACTTACATTACGTATAATCGTGTACATTTATGATAATTTTTGTGATGATTTATTTACCCGTAAATATCAAGAAAAATTTGTTGCCTTTGCACCCGATTTTCGACCATTTGCGGCAACATGGACCTTAACATTCTTTGTGACCCAATATTAGGGAAGTTTGTGTCCACCAGTGAAGTGCGGTTGGCTGACGAAAGTAATCTTATTCAACTTTTCTTGAGAGAGTATTGTTTTCCAACGTGGGCCATAAATTTCTTTGTCATCTATGATATTAAAGGACAGGGGAGATATCAGTACTGTATCCCTGGTAGCCCTGATACGTAACCGATCCATTGTAAAACAGAATTTCTATTATTGAGTCTTCATAATAAACAATCAATGAAAAATCCTAATGTATTTTTATTATGTACCTACCTATCTGACGTTATGGTTAATCCCGAGAGATATTTATTTTCATGGAAATGATTAAGTTTATTCATTGTTAAATAACGTATACATTAAGTTATATTTATAGCGTAATTAATGGAAATAATACTAGGGATGACACTAAATAGGTAACTCTGAAAGGTTACTGAATCCAACACATTTTTTTAAACAAACCAGTCGTAAATTGAGAAGAAACTTAATAAGACTCAATTTTTGTTTGATTTTTTATTCAAATTCAAAAGTTTTTATTCAAAATAAATTCTACTGGAGAACACTTTTTGAAGGTCATACATATCAGTTAATAATTTAGATTTGCTTCCTATTCTATGTACACCGCTTCGCTACGTGTTATTGCTGTTAAGGAGAAGCGGCAACAAACGCACCAGCAACACGTCTAGCTAAAAAACAATTTTTCCTTCTCTGTTTTCTTTTTAAATAAAACCTCTTTTTTAATCAATTGTATACAGAAGTACGTAACACAATTGCTTCTCGACGAATTAATGGACTTGTAGAAAACAGTGCATACTCAGTAAGATAAAGACATAATAAAAGGAAAAAAATATTATTACCTTTATAATAATGACGAGACCTACTGAAAGTTTATACTGCAACATATCTCCACAAACGTTACACAGAAGATAATATAAAAGGCTGCAGCGAGCTGTTATGTAAGTGAAGTTTTGTCATTTAAATATTCTTTAATAGTTAATATTCCTTTTTTCATCATTTTTGTAGTTTACAGATGATAGACGAGACTTGACACAGGCTACAACTTTTTATCACAAGATTAAACTAGAACGAGTTGAAAATAGGGAATGAAAGTTAGTTAGGAGTACTGATTGGTTTTGCTGTCATTTGTTTGTAATATGTAGTTTTATTACCGAAAATGGACGTAGACACTTTTCATCCCTAAAGATGGAATAGTTTGCGATATAAAATGAAGTGAATCTTCCGGGCGCAAATAGACTAATATAAAAATTTAATACAATGTAACCTGTATTGATGTTTGTTCGTTAAACAAGAAGCACGCACTAGGGTTTGACCGCGATGCAGGCTCGGCGAAAAGTTCTGTATAAATTATATTATTAAAATTAAAAATCTATACATATATATTAGGTTGGGGAAAAAGTTTCTTCGCATTTTATATAAAAATTCAAAAGGTTTTTTTATAAAGTTTATTTACATTTGAATAAAGTAGGTGCCATTTTGTTGGATAACTTTTTGCCATCTTGTAGGTAGGGACGTGATCCCATTGCTATAAAAATTTTGGGGCTTCTGATCAAAAAACTGCGACAAGTGGTTTTGGCAGTCCTCTCGTGATGTTAACCTGACACTGCCTAAGGAATTCTGCAGAGACCGAAACAGGTGAAAATCTGAAGGTGCAAGGTCAGGACTATACGGCGGATGCATTAAAACCTCCCAGCCAAACTCTCGTAATTTTTGCTCAGTAGCTAAAGATGTGTGAGGTCTAGCGTTATCAGGGTGAAAAACCACACCCCTTCTGTTGATTAATTCCGGCCGCTTTCTCTCAACTTTTTGCTTTAATTTCATCAGTTGTTCGCAGTACAGTTTAGAATCGATGGTCCTGCCTGGCGGTAACAGCTCATAATGAATAATGCCCTTCCAATCCCACCATACACACAGCATCACCTTGTTGCGAGTTAACCCGGGTTTCGCCACAGTCTGTGAAGCCTGACCGGCCTTTGACCACGATCTCTCTTGTTCATTCTCGCACGTTCTTGTCGTACGTGATCCACTTTTCATCACCAGGTATCAGCTTCTTCAAAAATGGTTCGGTTTCATTAAGTCGTAATAAAGAATCACAAATGAGTACACGGTTCATTAGGTTTCTTTCAGTGAGCTCATGAGGCACCCAAATATCGAGCTTCTTTGTGTACCCAGCTATTTTCAAATGCGCCAAAACCGTTTTGTGGTCAATTCCCAGTTCTCCAGCTACATCGCAACTACTAAAATGCCGATCTTGCTCCACTTTTTCAAAAATGGCATCAATTTTGTCCGTAACAGGGCGACCAGAGCGACGTGCAACTTTAATATCAAAATTTCCGGATTGAAAACGCTTAAAGCAAATTTGCGCTACTCTCACAGATACTGCATTAGGTCCATAAACATCACAAATTTTTTTCGCGGCTTGTGTTGCTTTTTTACCTATTTTGTAGTAAAATTTTAAAATCTATCGAATTTTTTCATTAGATTCACTCATTTTAACAATAAGAAAAACATATGAAAATCACACATTTTCCTAATTTGAATTTGGAATTGTCTTCTTTAAAATTAAAACTTTTTAATGATACCAAAACCAGCCAGATACAAATTGTATAGCCAAAGAGATCTTATTACAAGTTTATACATACTATATGCGAAAAGACTTTCCCCCAACCTATTATAATAAAACTGTAGAGGTCGAATTTCTGTACAATGAAAAAAATACTAAAAACCGAGTCAAGGGGATGTAAGAAGTGAAATAGAAGTAATTTAGATTTTTTTCAAACTTTTTTTCTCTGTTTGTCTGTCTGTTTGTACGGGCTAATCTCCGAAACTACTGGACAGATTTAAATGAAATTTTGTATGGTGGTAGCTTATATCCCTGGTCAACATATAGGTATCCTATATATATATACCAGGGATATATTTTGATCCCGAAATTAAAGAGTTCCCGTTGGATAGTTAAAAAATTGCACCACGCGGACGAAGTCGCGGGCATCAGCTAGTAAAAAATATATTGACAGGCGACTGTCATAATACCAATTTCTTTAAAGCGTTCTCTAAGAGACTCCCGAGAGTCAAGGTTGTAATCGACCTTACGGCTCTTTTTTGTAAAACAAATATAGCTTCTAAGTCAACAGTGTTGTCCCAAAGTAAAATACCATAGGACATGATACTATAAAAGTAATTAAAATAAACTATGCTAGTAGTCCCTTCGTCAGTGAATTGCCTAGCTCTTCTGACTGCATATGCAGCAGAACTAAGTTTTCCTGAGAGATTAGATGTGTGAGCGCCCCACTGGGGCTGGTTTAGGTTCAATGCCTAAAAATACAGTTGAATCTACTAGGTTAAGTCCAGTGTCGTTAAGAATAATATTAACATCGTATTCTTTTATATTGGGCATAATAAACTTAACACATTTAGTTTTGTTCGGACTAAGTAATAACTTATTTACAGTATACCAGTAATATTACGGTAATATTGGAGTGGAGTCAAGGCGTTGTTTACGTCATCAAAGTTCTGTTTATTTCGGTCAACTTTAAATATAAGTGACGTGTCATCAGCAAACAACACTACGTCGCATATATCATTAATACAATATGGAAAATCATAAATATATATCAAAAAGAAAAAGGGACCTAGAATAGAACCCTAGGGCACACCCATAGATACACCAGTCTCACGAGATTTGACGTTGCTAATTTCAATGCTTTGGGATCTTAAGATTTTTAAGTAAGACGATAATAGGTCACGTGTTGAATGTTTGTGCACTGACGTTCTCTTGCTCGATTTATAACTTATAGATAATGAATATAGATTACATATTTGGGTTTATACGTATTGCTTAATTTATTGATGTCAGTCACTTTAAAAGGATACTGGATTACGAAAATCTTCACATCTCGAAATACTTATTGCTTGTTTGTCCTTCGAGCAACTAGTGTTTTTTGGCGATATGTGTTTTGTTGAAGGCAATTTATTATTGAGACATAAGTTTTTTTTTGTTTCCCGCAAGTAAACAGGCATCTATCTGATGAAAAGTGATCACAGTCGCCTATGGACGTGGAAGCAATTTTATGAGCATTTAAATTTTTATTGCTAACTGACACCGTGATTTTTTACTTGTCAAAACTGAATTATCTTTGACAAGATGAAAGAGAGAGAGAGAGAGAGAGAGAGAGAGAGAGAGAGAGAGAGAGAGAGAGAGAGAGATCTCTTTGACATTCATGGTGGGATACTTCATTTTTACATGTCGCTTTAAGCGTACTAAGCAAAGAACGTCGTAGTGTGCCGCCGTTAAAGACTAGAAGACAACATGCAACGAATCGAATGGGTTCGTTCAGTTGCAATTGCATGCCTTGTATACATTTTTAAGAATCATCAAATCGACAGATATTATTATCCCTGTTACTCCTATTAGCTACCACAATCGAAAATGTTTCTAAGAGTAAAAGTTGGGCGTCTCACCAAAAGAAAGCTACTCACGGAAAATTAGCTTGATAGTAATCAGTAGCAAAAATGGACGGTGGATCCCGGACTATACGTATAAATTTCTATTCAAATTATTACTTTCCTATATATTTACGTACTCGTATATATGTATATTAGTATATTATATCTATTGCATACCTACCCACATCCGTATCGAGTTTCTGTCTATCCAAAGGTTTTCTGAAAGAAATTGCTTCCAGCGATAAGGCACCCATTATAGTTATCATTAAGATTGTATGACTCTATGAATTTATTTTGTAACATTATGTGCAATAAAGAATATTCTATTTTAATATTTTCTAAATCTTGTTATATTTAAATAGCAAAACTTTAGCAAAGAAAAAAATATTTTAACAGATATTGATAAGTTTATAGTACATTGAAGTTAGCACTTCAATCAAGCGAAATATAATTTGTGAAATTTACAGATAAATAAAATTGTAATATTATTTTTAAGATGGGTAGGCAGTTGATGTTTAAACAGTGGGACTGTGTGCAACGGTAATGACCTGCTCATTATAACCATGTTTTAGAAACACTTTTTGGACGGTTTTGTTATTACAAAATTTATAGTCGTCTCTAAATGGAAAGGCAGTTGCTCAATATGAACTTTTTTGCAAATGCGTAGGCGCATCCAACATGAAATTAGGACGTCGTTCTTAATCCACATCAGATTTGAACTTGATTTCTTAGCGAATAGTGTTTTTTTAACGATAAATTGTGATATTTTAATAACTGTTTAAATATGTTGACTAAAAGTTATCGTGGGTATAATTGGATTTTGGTAGGTATGTGTTATATAGACATTTTATTTAAAGAAAGGATCTATTGTTTCTTATTGTTTCTATTTTTTTAGGTACTAAACATTTTTGTATACGTTAAAGCAGTAACGGTAAACCCATTATGCCCTACCAATAAAATCGCTCCACATAAAAGATTTGCCGCATGGGATCAATCTAGGGGGCGTACTTTTGGATTGTTCTATCATCTTTTGGCGGCGCCCAGTTATAATAATTATCAATATGACCCACCGGATGATCTTCAAGAGCAGCCGCAAAATGACGACGCGGATGACTGTGGTGAAATCGACGATTACGATGAAAACGATCTAAGTTCTGGTAAACTAAATGTTTTTCTTGCAGATTGTTATTATTTAATATCATAACAAAACTCAACATCTTATTATTGTTACGTGATGAGTCAAACTGCAAAAGATTCATCTTCGGTGGTAAAGCCACGTTTTACTGAAAGTGGTTAATTATTTATGTAGGGAACAAACATGTAGCTGTTTCACCTCCGTCGGGTCCTAGTAGCGAGGGTAGACATTTGGGATGTTGGCTTGATGTCATAAGGATAACATGCGGACCTCTTAGATTAAGGGATGTCGAAAGTACTTGGGTTATATAACGTTCGCCTCGTTTATCAAGCGTGGAGTCGACATACACACATTTGTAGTAGTCTCCATTTCCAAGTTTCGTCACAATATTTTCATTCATTGTCAGCACATGTCAATTTAAACAATATGTACATTAGATCAGAAAATTTGTCTGACTGCAGCTAGGATTGGAGCCGACATCTTCGAATGAGGTGCGGATACAAATACCGCGTCTTGTACTTAATATATTTTTAAAATCTAAATTGCTGCAAACAGTAATTGCTAATAGTAATTGATACACTAAAATAATCCTGTAGATATCTATACAGTTGAAAATCAAGAAGAAGCAGATGATTTTATTGTTAATCATAATAAATTCTAGTCATAGTTTACAACCATAATTCTGAAATGCGTGAGTTAAATAATTATTCTTATATTTGTATTTTTAAGCACCTCACATTACTTAGATTTTACTTTTTAGTAACTTATCCTCAATATCAAAGACGGAAAGAATATGGTAATAAGAATTTCGGATACTATGGAGGACAAAATAAACCACATTTAGAAACCACAACCCGAACTCCTAGACCTCATTACAACCCAACAAGATCCCCTTATTGGTCCGGAGGATATTTTGGAAATAACAATTACAGGCCGCCGTCTACTCATAAACCTTCTGGTGTGTATTTTCATTAAATTAATATTAATAGTGGCTTACTCTAGAATGTAGAATGGAATACATTGCTGTGGGATATTTTTTACCGAGGAAATAATATGCCATATCAGTTCAATAATTTCCACCTGATACATGTAGCTATTAATAAAATAATAACGATTATAGCTCAATATAAATTAGGTATTAAGTTTCGTGTGTTATGAGCGTAGATTGAAAATCTAATACAATTTATTAGCCACCTAAACATGAGACAGTGTTTGTGTTGTATATTCTAAGTTATCCTTGTGTTATGTGTAATATACGACGTACAACTCTTAGGTCGATCTCAACACCCAGATCAGAGTAATAACGAAAAGTTTATCATGCCGGAAATCAAACTCATTCCAATGAACTAGGAACTAACGCTTAGACCTTTATAGACTACAGAGACCGTCAACATTTATTACATGTATAAAAGGCTTAATTATTATTGCATAAATATGCTTTTCGATTATTTCGAATTGCTAACCTTAGCACAGCCTGCAGGTATATTATACCTGTAAGTTTTGCTCGAGTAAGCCTCTTTGTAAGGCTATGCGTTCATAACAATTTATCAATACCGGACAGAATTTATAATTTCAGTGTGCATTTAGTCTTAGACGCTTACGCGAACAAAACTTATAGGTGTAATGCTGTGCTTCGAGGCAATCATCATTGAGTTTGAAATGTTACAGATAGAGTGAAGCCTGTTAATGAAAACCGACCTGAAATTCAAACTATATACGATCCTCAAGTGGTTGGAGGTCCTTTAGGGCATGTGGTAGGATTCACTCCAATTAGGCCAACCAGGTATCCGAGGCAGGAAATGGAGTCTCCTAATCGAGTTCGTTTTCCAGCGTACACCGAATCATCAACAAGATACCCCAATAATCGCCTAAGCCCGAGAATCGATAAAAATACTTTAGTTGGTTCGTTCATTGATTTGTTTTTAAAATAAAATATTAATTGTATGATATTCGTTTTATTTGCGAAAATCCACCGACTATAAAAAAAAGCGCCAAATTAGAAAATAATGTTTCTTAAAATTTGCAAGATTTTTTAATAGAGTTAGCCTGATAAAAACATTAGATGTGTATTGAAATAAAATAATGACCTGACAAACTGCGAAGATATCAAGACCTTTATGTACGACTCAGTGTTGTGGTAATCTATGTTAAAATATTAAAATTAAACATTATCGATTGTAATTACAATTAAAATTAATGCGTATTAACGCATAATTACATTTATTATGAAAATAAATAAATTTTGTTGTTTCTTGTTTTGCCACTCTCGCTAGGACCCCATAGGTTTGCTGAAAGACAACTCTTTTTAGGGTAAGCTCGCCTTTAATACTTCATCACTATTTTGTAGTTTTATATTATGTAACTATTTTGTGTACAATAAAGGATAGAGAAAGAAGAATAAAGAATAATGTTCTAAGAAATTAGTTTAAATGGTATGATTATACCTACGTCAAAATAATATTTCTTATTTTCCCAGGTCCCATGTAAAAGAATCATCCCCCCTTGTCTCAGGGAAATTCTAGAACTTTCACTAAATGCTAAACAACACCCTTGTTGTGATATAACTCAACACGCTGCTTTCATGTTACTAAAAAGTTAGTTTGTTTACACAAATCATCTATACATACATATAATAAAATTGTAGAGGTCAAATTTCTGTACAATGAAAAAAAATGCTAAAATCCGAGTCAGGGGGATGTAAGAAGTGAAATATAACTAATTTAGGTTTTTTTCATATTTTTGTTTCTCTGTTTGTACCGGGTAATCTCCGAAACGACTGGACCGATTTAAATGAAATTTTGTATGGTGGTAGCTTATATCCCTGGTCAAAATATAGGATACTTTTGATCCCGAAAAATTTAAGAGTTCCCGTAGGATAGTTAAAAAACCACACCACGCGGACGAGATCGCGGGCATAAGCAAGTTCTTATATAAAACTAGCTACTGCCCGCGACTTCATCCGCGTAGTATAGTTACTTTGGACTAACGCTAACTTTAACCCGCGACTTTGATTACGTAGAAAGTGCCCCACCGCCCTTTCCCCTCATGAGTCATGACTGCCCCCGGCCTTGCATATCATAAATGCGCGCGCAGTACTTAATCATTATTTTGCTGCGATGTTATTTTAAAACTGCGATATCTCCTAAGATATTCATTGAAATCGAATGGTGTAAATGGCAATTTTGTTTTAAATTAAATATATAACATTTATATATATAATATCAGCCCATAAATGTCCCACTGCGGGGCTTGGGCCTCCCATTATAGGGGGAACGGACAGTATACCCGCCACGCTTGTCCAAGGCGGCTTGGCAGGTTTGACACATCGGTTATCTCGATATGCAGGTTGCATCACGATGTTTTCCTTCACCGTTGTTAGCACGTGGTAATTGTAACAATATGCACATTAGATCAAAAAACTGACTAAGTGGTGCATGCGTTCCGGCCAGGATCGAACCCGCGCCCTTTGAGTTTGGGACGCGTGCGCTAGCCGTTACTCTACCCCGACTTAATTTAAATTAAATACTTGTGATGAATAACGTATTTATTTGGATAAGGATTAATATCATGTTTATAAAAACACCTTCGCAAATAATGCATTATTTTAGAACAAATTTGGTTAGCATAAAAAAGGTTATAGTGAGCCAACCTTAAAAGATAGACAGACATATGCTGTCGCGGACTTTTTTTTTAGAACTTTTGAAGGGGAACAATTCTGTCACACATGATTTTTGCGAAACTTTAACCGTTTACGCAGTGCACGCAGCGGAAGCTCTCAAAAGGAAAAATATCCCCCGATTTTGAAACATTCTTCATTGGTGCTCCGCTCCTATTGGGCTTAGCGTGATGATATATAGCCTATAGCCTTCCTCGATAAATGGGCTATCTAACACTGAAAGAATTTTTGAAACAGACCAGTAGTTCCTGAGATTAGCGCGTTCAATCAAACAAACTCTTCAGCTTTATATATTAGTATAAGATAAGATATATAAAATTATTCAATATTGTCAGGGCCGTTTAAGCGCGTTGGGCGCCGGTGTGTGAAAATCATTATACCGCGAGCCCCTTGTAAATAATAAAAAATAGCACTTAAATACCCAACTGTTGATGTTTGTAAATTTCTTTTTTACCTCGTATCTTCCAAACGGCTTGATGCATTTCGACAGTTAAGCTATCGTTATATTTGTCTTAAAAACCCAAGTGTCATTAGATGTGTTTGAAAAAAAAATGGCGGAATTTTGGCGGGAAAGTAATATGTTAATAAACAATAATTAACCAAACCTATCGAGTATCAAAATAACGGAAATTACAAATTATATGTTCTATGTTTAAATTGAATTAGGAATAATAAAGTGATTTAAAAAAAAAAATCGTCAGAGTGCCAAGACACTAAAAAGTCTAAAATAAAAGAAATAATTTAAAAAATCAGAAACCGGACTACAAAAAAAAAACAGTTTAAAAGTAACGCACTAAAAAGACGGAAACAAGATTGATAGAAAAGAAAATTTAAAGAAACTATAAATAAAGTAAACTCTACTTCGGTTTAACAGACTATATTATGAGCTCAAAGTCTAAGTTAAATACCACATTACTATTTATTCCCTTGGCTTACCATCGGTTGAATTTTGACATTACTTGGATCGAGATTATGACAAATTTTAACCGATAGGCAAATGAATAGATTTATATGGGATCCGTTTTTATGTTTGGCTACAGAATCCTAAAAATATAGTATAAATATAATTTTAATTGTCTTCTAAATTTCGGACGCGCGGAATTAGCTGTTCCGTGTGTGTCACGCGACAAACGTCCTTCAGGGTACTTTGTTCCATCCGCTCCCGCTTCATTGAAACTAATTGGATTACTGGCGTCCATTACAGTGATGTGACAAACTTTAATGCCAATACGTACTCTCTTCTCAAATATGTGGCTTACCTACTAGTTCTTTGGGTTTCACGTCGTAAACTTAACAAATAATCTTGAATTAGTATTTACCCGCGAATTCGTCCGCTTTGAATGCATGGTAAAGATAAGACTTGTAATGACAATATTTGAAATTAAAGTGATTTTACAGAATGGAAATAATGACGTGGAAATGATTTTTTAACAAATCGGCCAAGTGCGTCTCGAACCACGCACATTAGGGGAAACAGGGGTAATAGCGTTCACTGGGTAATAATGCTGCTCACAAGTATAACTTGGCAAACTGAGTGCGTTAGATGACGGGACGCAAGTTAAAGCGTATCGTGCGAGAGTAAACAGTAACTAGTTTTACAAATTCGCTAGCAGCAAGAAAAAGAGAAGTGCGTCGGTTTGTTTTCGGTCCCGCAAGCAAAATTGTAGGCTGAACGTTTTTACCGGTAACTTCAATATGTTAATATTTTTTATTGTTACTACTCTTAATTTTGGTAATTTTTTGTAATATTTAGCAATAAGTCTTTAATAAATTTGTGTATATTTCATTCGTTTTTATTATACACAGCTTTTGGCGTCATTATGCTTTTATATGAGCGGTATTACCCATAGTCGGGTAATGGCGCCTCAGAACGCCTTCCTTTTTTTGCCTAATTACTGATTATTAAGGAAAGTTTCATACGTTTCGTGTCAAAGTAATGATTACTGAATAAAGGAACAACTGTATTATGTTGTCCAACTTTTAATATAAATTTATTCAGAGTTTAAAAGGTTTTGCTTAAGTGAACGGTATTTTTCCTGCTTCCTCTAAAGCAGTGGTTCCCAAACTTATTTTGTATACTGCCCACTTTGAGAATAAATTATTTTTTAGGGCCCCCATTTTTTCACCTACTTAAAAATTACTATAACGTCAAAGTAAATTAATTGATTATTGTGAGCTATATTAGCGGAGATTAAACATTCATCCTAAACGAGACTTTTACTATAGCCCGCAGGAGTTAACTTGAGACCTAAACGCAGTAGGTAGTACACAACGGCGCTGAGGTCTCAAGTTAACTCTTACGGGCTACACCTGCCAATGAGAATGATTATTGAAACGCAACTTTATAGTATTCAGACAGAATATCTTTTATTCAAAATAAAACAAACATAATCGATTCTTATTCGCAATTAACAAAGAGATATTGTACGAAGCTCGAAGTCCGTCGTCATCTTGCTTAGCAGCCGCCGAAAATACTTATAGTTTTGCTACATTTGGCTGAGTAATATGCTTCTTCTCTAGGTCTTGAAAATATGCTACATTCTTGTCTTTCTTATCTGGATGCATTTTATTGAAATGATCTTGCAGTCTTGAAGTCTTCATTGCTTCATTCGAAAATGTTTTTAGACATAGAAGGCACAACGGCGATGATGGGTTTGTGGGATTTTCAATGAATCCGAATTTAATATATTCCGCACAGTATTGCCGTCTCTTTTTTTTTACTTCCGACATTGTTTTGTTTTGAGAAATACGTAAGTAAGTGTTGAACTTAAATACTCCTTATCTATTACGCGCGAAACCGCAAATGAAAATAGAATAAATATTACGTTGTTTATATAGGATGGTATAAGCAGCACGCACCGACAGGAATAAGACAAACATGCATAAACTCGTTTATCTCATTCGACGCTCAATCGTACTCAACAAGTAAGAACAAATATTCTATGAACCAGCCGATTGATACAGAAATGCACAAATCGGGTTATTTAACAAATACTTGTTAAAACATGATTGCCCGCGGTCTATTATTTACGAAAATTACCTATCTAGGAATACTAATAACTATTAAAATGCGAAAGTGTGTCTGTTACTTTTTTATTTGTTTGTTTGTGTCTACTTTCAATTCTAAACGGAGCGACCGATTGACATGATTTTTATTTCATTTATTGAATAAAACAGAACAGATATATGAACAACGCGGAGAGAAATATCGAACCAAGTTTGAGCAATCTCTTAATTAATATTAGTTGAAGTTCAGAAGTTGATTTTTTCAATAAATAAATAAAAATAAATAAATTGTAGTTGAGAGTCGAGAGTTCAGTCGGTGTCTAAGAAACCTCCTAACTAGATGAAATTATTTTTTTCTGGGTCTCATGCCCTTTAGGCCTGCAGCGCCTGCAAGGGGGCGTTATCGCCCACTTTGGGAAAGGATGCTCTAAAGTGTCCCATAGAGGCGAGAACGTTCACTTTTTTGTCATTTAAGCCGATGTTAGACGGTTCATGATTGTCAATCAACTTGGATGAATGAACCAAAGTGATCTATAAATATAAATTTGAATAATTCAAGTAACTCATTTCGTCATTTCTTTGTAGTTCTGTGCCTTTCAACAAAATTCATTTAATTTGGTTGATTGGTTTAACATCAGCATATGTTGCTAAATACTAAAAAGCATTTAATCGAAAATACCAAAATTATCACAGAACCCTAATAGGATGGTTTATTGATATATTTTTGGTATGAAGTTTATTTTGCATAAAATATATTTATTCCATTTGTCTACTAAAAGAGCTTCAAATCTGAAAATTATAATTTTGTACAAATTGAGTGATTTAATTAAGCTTTGAAAAGTAAACAATGTAAAGATTAGATAATACCTGACATTGGTGACCCTTTATAAAAAAAATTAGCTATACACGTAATTTTTTGTGACAAATAAAAATATTCAGCACATTGCGAATTATCTGTAGGTACCTAACCTTTACGTACCAGCATTGTTCAATTGTAAAATGTAAAGGTCAAAAATCAAGTATTATCGTTTGGGAAACCAATGAACGACTACGCCATACGTGATGTAAAATAATAGTATTTTTTTAGTTTTTTATGATAGTAGTTAGCACTCGGTTTGCGATACTTTGCTTAAATAACAACGTTTTAGCTCATTTATCCTATTACATATTTGCCAGTATTATGAGATCACACGCTAGCATATACAGTACTTACATTAGAAGCGACAAGGAGCACACGTGGAAAGTTATAGTTTATTGGAATATTATTATTTAAGAGTGTACGAAAAATTATAATGTTAATTGTGTTGTTACTTGTTTTTTATGCCAGAGGGGGATTAGGAAATACTAATGTAGAAGGTAAGAGTTTTTTTTTTATTTAAACCCTCATGTCCCTTCTCCACCTGGGATAATGATAGTGTTAGCATGAAAAAAGAATAGTATTCTTCTTCCATGGTGACTGTGGCGCGTAGATGTAGTTAGGGTTTAATGCGTTATTGTGACATTGTTATTAATTGTTAATGATTTTAAAATACTTACAGATAACGTATGTATTACGATTAAACTTTAGATTAGTGGTCATTGAATTTTAAGTGTGGGGGGTACTTCTCCTTTCCGCAACCCCCATGTCTAGGAGACATGTAGTTCTTGAGATATTTTTTTTTCATTCGTTCGTTTCGTTATGTTGCGACTATGGTGACCAATCTGTTCTGGCACTCGCCGGCCGCTTCGCTCGCCCGGCTCGTGCGCTTTGGTTTAAAGTCTAACCTAACCTAACCTAAGTCACTGTTCTAATCACTGGTCGCGACTTTCGACTAAAGCCCACAAGCCAAGCGAGAGTGCTATGGCAGCGGTCAGTGAGTGTCACAACCGATTTGTAACAATGCAAAACTTATTTGTCGCAGTAAATAAGCAAAAAAAAAACTATTTTCGTATTTAAAACTTAATATACTACTTCAAAATTTGTTTACTAAAATCAAAAACAGTTTTAGTGTTTATATATTAAGCGTAAGTGTATTCCTAAACACAAATCACACTTTGTTATCAACAAAAGTGGCATAACCTTGTTTGTCGAATGTATGTTTGTTTTTATATATAAGGTGTATGTTACCCCTAAACTCAAATTACCCTTAATCCCAAGCCACTCTGTGTCAAATCGCAGTCTGTATCACTAATGTAGTTAATCGTTAACGGCGTTAATTTTAATGCTATAAACAAAACGTATTTGGCCACAGTCACTAGCACTAACATTATCCCAGTTGGAGCAGGGACATTATATTGTTACATTCTAAGTGTAGGTAGGACCTCTGTTTATAAGGTGGGCGTCGCCTAAATATGACTTACGGCTTTCCTTTTCTTATTACACTACCCCTGATTTAGGGAAAGTGTTCCTGTATACCGTATAGTGTAATTACGATGTTATCGGTCTTTATCTTTAGTGTGGGTAGGTTTATGATTTTAATCGCCTTTCAAAAGGAAGAGGTTCTCAATTCGACTGTATGTTATTTTTTCCATTCCTCAAGTTCTATGTAAGCCACCCCTCATTTTGTTGAGATACCACTACACCATTGCAGCATTGTGTAGCGGCTTAAAAATACACATGTGTAGTAAATTTCAGCGATATAAAATGTAAAGTTTTTGAGAAAAATGGTTATGACCAGTTGTGATGTACATACATCATAGCCACCGAT
The DNA here is from genome assembly GCA_039645545.1 of Dendrolimus houi. NCBI lineage: Eukaryota > Metazoa > Arthropoda > Insecta > Lepidoptera > Lasiocampidae > Dendrolimus > Dendrolimus houi. The sequence goes on along the minus strand of CM077125.1, from coordinate 13,638,780 downwards.
CGAAATGACGATTTTATAAGGATTCCACTTTTGCCTGAGTGGCTGTGGTACCCTGAAAATCATCGGGGGCGGTATAAATATTTGGCACTTTTATTTATTATTTGAGATATAAAGTAAATTTTGGGTGATTATAAAAAATTACCACGAAGGCTAAGGCCTTTTAACCTATATTAAAATAAAATAAAAGTGCCACATAACTATACGCTCCCCTCCACCCAAATCATCAACCGAGAGAGGAGAAGTGACATCCAGAGAAGCCATCGTTATGCACCGAGGGTTCCAGCGGCTCCAAACTGAGTTACAGCTGAGGCAAAGAAGTTTACTCTCGAGGCCTCAACCTCTTCAATGCTTCTAATGCGGAGATACCCAAACTATTGTGGTCAGGAGATCCCTTTTCCAAAATGAACTGATTACCTCAGACCCTCATAGCCAAATTACTTTCAAAATCCTATCTCTAGTTTTTTTTCCTATTGATACAAAATACTTACCAATTTAAAACTTTGCATAAGGTTAAGTGAGTAAACTTGACATCATTTTCTGATCAAAATTTAACAAAATAAATGGACATAAAATTCAGTAAATATCGTCCAGTTGTAGGAAATTGTCCACTCTTATCGACTTGTTGAGTTTTTTAAAAGTACATCAATGATACTATTGCCTACTAAAATATTAGTCATTTTTATAACAAGTTGGTACACGTAACACAACTTATACAGTATTTAATTAATAGGGGTCGATTTTTAGGCCGCGTCCCCTGGGAAACCGATCGACCCAGATGGTCGATATCAACCACTTTAGGAATCCCTGCTGTAATGCCTAAAAAAGAAAACCCTGTCGTCATTGAAACTCGTCACCGGGAGGTGTAAATGATTAAGTATCGATTTTATTTTATGACAAATGAAAAATAGTATCCACATTTAGTTGTACACTATATTTTAATATTATTGGATTAGCTTTCTTTATTAATTTATAGATGGGAACCCATACCTTGAAGTATTAGGACGGTGTCCATTAGCTCAAGAGAGTGTTCATGGCTACTTCGAAGTTCGCCCTGGAGCTCATATGTTCTATTGGTTCTATTATGCCGACGGAACCAAAGTTGATTCGTATCACAAACCTTTTATAATATGGATCCAGGGAGGCCCAGGTTTAGCTGCTTCAGGGTTAGGGAATTTTGCGGAATTGGGCCCTATTAATATGGACATGAAACCACGAAATCATACTTGGGTACGTGAAATATTTGTTGAGAAAAAATATTAATTAAAAAATTAATTTTTCATAGGAACTTTTGAAGATTTTCATGGGTCACTTGAAGGGTGGTGTTTTGCTGTGCAGTTTTATTACAAGAAACATGTATAATAATGTTTGAAAATGAACAATAGTTGTAGGTTATTGATTGTTTTTAAACAAGAATTGTGTGTTTATGTTAAAAATCTCAAATGTTTTGTGAAATGTCATTTCTAATTCCCACAAGAATTCCTTCGTTTGCCTTAAAGCAAAGATTTAAAACCTGAATATTCAATCATTCATGGATAACAGACTGACTAGGCCACAAGAGTACATTAATATAATAGGAGAGTAGACACAAATCCTGTAGAGCTATATATATAAAGAAATATAAGAAAGTACTTTTCTTTCAGATTGCTGTTGTATTTCATGTTGTTTCTTGCTCAAGATGCATGTATATGTAGGTATCGTAAATAGGTTTATTGTATTTTTATATGTGAGTTTTTCTTTGCTAATATAATATTTAATCTAATATTTCTTTCTTTCCCTATTAACCTATATAAATCCTTTCTGAAGAATTATGTTTATTAGATAGATTGAACCCAAAGGAATGGAGTAGTAATCGCAAGCGTAAATCGAAGATTTTAAAAATGTTTTAACGAACACAGCATCTTATACTACCCATACGAAATGCTATACATTCCTCAGTTATGAAGCGATTTGTTCAAGTTACGGAAATTCGTTTTGAATTTTTATATATTGTAAAAATATTTATGGTTACTCTTTCAGATAAAGGGGAGGAATCTTTTACTTTTGGATCATCCTGTTGGGACCGGATTCAGTTATGTTAACAATTCTACGCTGTACGTAAAATCGGACAAGCAACTTGGTATGTAAGAAATTCAATCGAATATTTTTTATTAAGGAGTATACCTACTTTCAGGGATTTTAGACCCCTTCTATTCTATGTAAGCGTAAATAAGAAAACCATAAACTCACCTCCTAATAGGAAACAACCATACCTCTAATAAGAGAAATAAAAATAAATTTTACATGAGTGTAGCTATTAGTATTATGTTGACACATTTTTAACCATCGTTCAAATTCAAAAGTTCTGTTCAAACTAAGTTCCACTGGAGAACATTTTTTGAAGGTTTCACTCTCTCTCTTTTCTTTCACCATATCCCAATTATTTGGGGTCGGCACAATATGTCTTTTCCTTCCACACTCCTCTACTCTGACATACATCTTCTCTCACTCCACATATCATCATATCATCCTTCACACAATCCATCCATTTTTTGAAGGTCATACAGTTAAAAATATAGTCTAATTCCTATTGTATTTTACTTAAGATTCTTTACAGCTATCGCGCTTCTTTTGTAAGCAAAAGCAAGAAATCATTGAATGTCATGTGTCCCTTAGCCACTTTACGTATAAACTTCAGAAAAACGATGCTATATTTTTTACGAGACTTAAACGCCCCCTTAGTAGTTAGATAGATAAAAATGTATTCTCACCAAAATTTACAAATTATAAAAATTACATATGTATACGTCAGACGAATGAAAATATAGACGGAGCTTATAAGAACAAAAGCATTTTTTAAAAATTCTGTGCGTAAACTTTATGTAGTATATATATGGTGTGCAGATGCAATGTGGATACATTGTGTCCAGTGGATACTTTACTATTATCCACACATCCGTGTGGGTGGGTGTTCGGGTAATATTACCACTGTACACTGGGAACAATTCCATCTTTCTCCGTGCTAGTTAATACGATTATTTCATACAAGTTCTCGTAAGGCACTGCGGCGCGATCGGCTTCCTATTCCAGAATCGGATTCCTTAGCCGGCCTCACTCTGAGATCTCGTGGCTCGGTCTACCAGTTTTGTTCGTCTGAGATGTATACAATATTTTCTTGATGAAACAAAAGGCGGCCTTATAGCTAAGTGACTTCTTCCAGGCAATCTAAAATGATAGTTATTTTTTTTTATACAGCAATAGACCTGTTTAGAGCATTACGAAGGTTCTTTAAAAAATTTGCGGAATTTCAATCAACTCCAACTTACTTGTTTGGTCAAAGTTATGGGGGAAAAACATGTCCAAGATTGGGTTTGTATTTATACACTGTGCGTATTTTATTATTATTGTTATTAAAACATGATTTTATTCTAACTCAATTTAGTTTGAATTGGTAATTTCCTATTTACATTTTCAGGCGATAAGGAGACAAAAGTTAAAAATGAATTTTAAAGGCCTAGGAATCGGGGGAGGTTGGGTTAGTCCGAAGGAAAGCATGTCTGCACAACCACAGTTCCTGTATCACACGGTATAGTTTCTATTAATATATTTACACCGTATTTAATACTGTCGGTGTCCCTGAAATGGGGAAGCTCGTACCTAGCAGTAGGAAGTTTATGGGTTAATATTATTGTGGTGACACATTATCTGCTTAGTGATTTTTTAGAAGTATTTATCGTCACTCATTCAAAATAGTTCTCAATAGTATTGAACGGTTAGTCTCTAGAATATGAACTTTAAAAGCTGAATGGGGTCTCTAAGTACCTATACCATCGACTATTTATTAGTCAGTAGACAATTTTAAATGGTTTTTTGTGACTAAAGGTAATCTAGGTTCTTAGCCAGGACATAATCTATCTCATGGCTTTTCATTACGACCAGTTCATCCGCTAACTGTGAAAAGGTGTAATGAATTACTTATGCATTTATAATATTACTAGAGTGCTGCGCGTCAAACCTTACTACCTATATTTTATTTATAAAAAATTAATTAGGCTCTATTTACCGCGAGCGAAGCCGCGGGCAAAATCTAATATATAAGTATTATAAACCTTCTCTGGAAAATTAACTAACTGGTGGTGAAAACAGCTTAAAAACCGTTGCGAGGTTTAGGAGTTAGCGGATATAACCGCTAACTCCTAAATAACTAACAGACAAACGCGGAAAGCGAATTTATTTTATACTATAATATGTAAAGAAGTACAGATATGGATTAATTTTCAAAACTCGTATTAATTTCAGGGTGCTATTGATCAAGCATTATTTTTGGAGTCTACTGCTCTCATGAAAGATTTTAAAAAGGCATTTGAACTGAAAAATTATACAGCGGTATCGTTATTAGATACTAAATTATATCATACTTTTAACAAAGATTATTTTATTAATTTTAATAAAGTTAATTCGCCTAGCCCATATCCTGCATTGGAAAAGTTAAATTTCGAAGTAAACAAATATGTGAAACCCACATTAAAAGTTAATCAAACGTTGAAATGGAAATATATTTCAAATGATGCCTACTATTCTCTGCAAACACATTTTCTGCGACCCAGCACTTCATTTTGTAAGTAAAGATCTTAGATCTATAAATTAAGATTATTCCAAATTTATTGTATACTGTGACTGTATTATATTACTAAAACTATGTTTTAACGGTTTAAGCGCGGTGATTTATTTGATTATCAGATTCGATAAACCACAAATCCTCGGGAGAGAATCGTTTCATACCTAGAATGATGCGTGAGGCTATTGAAATCAAAAAACACCCAAATTTCAACAGAGAAGATGATTGGCAAGTACCACCTGTTTGGGACACGACCATCAAAAGTATCAACACCCAAACCCAGCAAAAACCAACTGCCAGACCTCAAGACACTGTGAGCTCTTTCTGCATGCACCGGAACACAAAGCACCTTGATTGATAATATGTTTTTTATTTTTCCTCCCACCCATTTATTATTATATAAAATATTAGAGCTAGCCATGTTTACTGAAGAGTTTCTACCGCCGCTTCTTTTCTTCAAGCAACAACATGTTGCGAAGAGGTGGTAAATTAGATTAGGCTCTCATAGAGTAAATAATAACCATAAACAAAATAAAAACTAAATAATTAAAATGAACAAGTTGGAGGTAGGCTAAATAAAACTTTAACAATACTCATTGACACCTGACATCTTTGTCTTCCGTGATCACGACTACTGAAAACGGGTCGAAACGACGGAATAATAAAAATCAAATAAATCACCGCGCTTAAACCGTTAAAACGTAGTAGTAGTAGTAGTACTAGTCGCGAAAACTTAAGAAAATATTATGTATTATATTACTTTATACAGAAAAGGGCGGATACTCATCCTTTATATTGGTACGGTTTCTATAGCTTTTGTTTATAATTATACACAATTAAAATAGGAAAAGAAAATGCTAAGTATGACAATGGTCCAGTAAATAAACGTATAAATCTGCAATGTTCATAAATCCTATAAGTATCTAGCCTAACTTTAAGGTAGGTTCTGGCTGTGTGACGTAGACTGATTTTCGCACCCTGGCGCCCAATATGCTTAAGACAGTCCTGAGTCTGTACTTGTATAAAATAGATATATCTATTTAAAGGGGAATTAATCATCAAAATAACACATTAAAATACTGCGATTGTCATTTTTTGTATTCTTCTTTTTTTAATTTTATTGCAGGAGTTCAGCAGACAGGCAGACGGCCCACTTCATGGAAAGTGGTTACGGTCGCCTATGGACATTTGCAACACCAAAGGTGCTACAAATGCGCTGCTGCTCTCTTAAAGAAGACTGGAACCTGGTCACTGATGCCGGAACACAACACAAAGTTGTTATGGCGGCATATTCTAGACCAGGGGTGGTCGCCACCCAGTCGAGCAAATACCCTACCACCTGGCTGTGGATTGTTTAGTCGCCTCTTACGACAGGCCGCCCGGCCGCAGGAAATTGTATTCTTTCTCCGTTCCTGCACGGATACATACTTATACTTCTTTCATGATATAGGAACTTTGAACGACTTTAAAAATATGATTGTATGATGGTAATCAACATTATGTTTTTGTTTGTAGTGGAGACTCTTTTGAATAACACTAATCTAAAGATTGTAGTCTATAATGGAAACTTGGATGCTGTTACGCCTTTGGCCGGTAAGTTTCAGTGTAGTTTTATTGGTAGGTGTATGTAAATGGTTTAATATAATAATTTTTAAAATAAATTAACAGATAAATACACATTGTATTATTCCCAAGATAAGCAAGTTACGCCTGTGTTGTGGGTTATTACCCCAGATATAATGTCCCTTGTATATTTACAAGGGACTTATATCTGGGGCCGACCCCAAACACCTAGACTGACTTAAATACTGCTGTAAGATGTTTTTTGCCCTATGTTATGTACGATGATATGAATATTTGATTAATTAATAAAATTATTAAAAATCCCATTAACAAGTCTCATTTAGTATACACTAGTTGTGCCCGCGACTTCCTCCGCTTGGATTTTTTTCGCGGAACCCTAAAAAAAGCCAAGTTACTCCTTATAACATCAGCTATTTGCCAGTGAAAGTTCCGTCAAAATCGGTCGAGCCGTTTCAGAGATTAGCTGGAACATACAGAGAGACAGACAAAATTTTTTAAAATGGATTTAAGATATGAGTGCCCTATATATTTCCATAGGCATTTAGTAAAAAGCTGTTATTTTGGCATTACAAACAGTCACTTCAATTATATTTATCTGTGTAGATTTATATATTAGTACTAAAACTTTTCTCGCGATATGTATTCCGGGGTAATTATTCAGTTTTCAAATTCAAATTCAAAAGTTTTTATTAAAAATAAGTTCTACCGAAGAACACTTTTTGAAGGTCAATACATAAGTTAAAATTTAGTTTACTTCCTAGTCTATGTACACCGCTTCGCCACGTGTTATTGCTGTTAAAGAGAAGAAGCGGCAACAAACTCCCCAGCAACACGTCTAGCTAAAAATTGTTTTTCATCATATTTTTTATTCAATATATATCTCAAACTCTTTTTTTTATAAGTTTTATACAGAATTACTTTTCGAAGAATTAATGGAGTTTAGCAAACAGTGTATACTCAGTAAGACAAAGACAGAATAAAAGGAAAGTAGAATATTATTGTATGTGTTTTTAGTATCAAAATTATCTCAAGGTCATCCGTTGTATCGAAGTTCCACAACAATTAGTTCATTTAGAATTGTCCGCGTAAATTATGAAACTTTAACCTATTGAAAATAATTTATTTCCCGGGCTAGGTAGTATACTAAATTCACTACCGTTCTCGCAAGTATGACCTATTATATAAAAATTCATGCAAGTCGGTTCATTATAAATGCCACGAAGAAGGATGAAAAATATTTAAACAAAGGTAAATTCACCTTATATGAATATACATTTTATGTAGAATATAATGTATTAGATAAATTGTTATAATCATTCTAGCAAATCCATCAGGTCTGTGCTTAGTTATGGTTTTAGATTTATTTATCTAAATAACGTTATTTGTTTTCTACAGTGATACATTAGGGTTAATTATTTTATCGAACTTTCCACCATAAATCAAAATATATTTTAGGAGCTTCAAATTGGGTTCATAGACTAAAATGGCCTGGCGCAGCTGGTTTTGCCAAAACCACAAGGCAAAGAATACATGGAAATAATAATGGATTTTATAAAGAATTCAAGCAGTTAAGTTTTTGGAGCGTATTTGGGGCTGGCCATTGGGTAAGATCCTATACTCGTAAGATTAATACACTAGTAAGATCTGCGGCATGATAAGGACGTGACAATGCCCATATTACTGTGGGACTTTGCAACACTCATGCAAGAATAACGACCAGTAAAGGTGCTTATTTTTATTTATAATACGTCAAGGGATAAAATTGTACCCCTATTTAAGCAAACTACGCGCACGGAGGAGTGTGGGTATTGTACTACTGGTCCAAAAGTAGTACTAGTAGTACTACTTTTGGACCTCTATTCTATAAAATATATTACTATAAGTACATTATTAGTATTGCCAAAATAGTTTTTGGTCAGTCTTCTACAAAAAACTTCATGAGCAAACCGTCTAAATTAATAAGAATTTTTGATTGATCGAGCAGTCACAGGGTCGTACGATGTTCTCATTTTAGTTTTGTGAGCATTTGTTCTCATGATGACGAAAATGACTCCGTTATATTTTTCGACTTGATCTTGTAATTGAATTTCCTTGTGATTAATTGTATAAAATTGCACAAATATTTAGCAAGGTTTTAATAGCAATTATATAATATTATTATGATGCATTTTATATTATGCTACTGTAATGATTTCAGGTCCCTGAAGAAAATCCAGAAGCTATGGAGCAAATCTTACAATATATGACTGGTACACCTGTTTATAGGCTTATAAATTTTAATACATTGTTCAAAAAATATGCAAACAATTCATTTCAAAATTTGTAGACTATTTTCAGCCAGTATACTTCAATATGTAGGTAATGTAATAACGTAAAAAATCAGTTATAAAAAATTCACAGGAATTATTTGTCGCTAAATACGCTACGCTAAAAAGCAAGTATCTATACTTGGTATTTGCTTTTTAGTGGTAGGTATTAAGAAATCAATCTGAATATAAATGTAGGTCTGTACTAATGCATAGTCAAGTCAATTCAGACACTTTATGATCATACAAAAAGTCAAAGTCAAGTGTCATGGTAGTCATGGTCTTTTTTACCCGGGGGTGCATGGCACCCGGGCGCAGGGTGCAAGGTTATTTTTGTAACCCGGCACCCAATTTAGTTGAGACGGTCCTGATAGTAGTAGTATTATAATTCCTATTATAAATATATATATTATAAATTGATCCTTACAAGCTATCTATGATTTAGCATAACAATAGTGTTTATTTTTTCAAAGGCAGCCGATTTGATTTCTGGCAACGGTAATTAATATTTCAAAAATCTAATAGTACCACTTATTTTTCCTCCAAATGGGCCTCGGCTTAGGCCCATTTGAAAAATTCCTCTGTATACCTATTGTTGGAGTGGCCCTGGCTTCAGCACCTTTTAGCCGAAACGATAGTGTCACTGTCCAATGATTTAATGTCATGCGACGACAATGCCCTCTGAAGTTTTGCGTCTTATCTCTCTCTTCTGCCTGTGACCGTGCTCTTAATATGTATATTGTGTATAGAAAATCAAATAAAACTAATCTTAAATAATCTCCATAATTTATTGTTCAAAGTTATGCTTTCCATTCACAATACCTACCTAGGTTGTACAAATAAAACTAAAAATATAAAGTATCAAATTCCATTTTAATGATTTATAAACATTGTAACATAGTTTCATATTTACATTTAGTTATTTATTACCTAATTAGGTAAACAATTATTTTATTTAGTTTTACGCACAGCACTTACAATTGCGTAATTTCCAGTTATACAAGTAGATATTGAATTTGTTTGCCAAAAATAGATATCTTGTTGCAAAATACAGGCGTGGTGTATTAGGAGTTTTAACAAATTTCTTCTACGACACATTATTTATGCTGCTTTAGGATATTGACTACACCTTTTTAAAGTATAAAAATATTTTCTTCAATTGGATCTATTATTTCATTCATTAAGATGAAATAACCATAGGAGCTTAGTGGTTAACGCCTATGTGTTCCGAACTCAAAGGTTGAGAGTTCAAATACCTAAACGTAAAAGCATGCACCCCATAGGCAGTTTTCTGACCATATATGCATATAGTTACAATTACCGCGTGCTAACGATGAAAAGAACATCATGCAACCTGTACTTCGATATAACCGATGTATCAAACCCATCAATGGCTGGTTCCTATATCTTACTATTCATTCCTTGCCTTACCATCGGTTGAATTTTGACATACTTGTATGGAGCTTGTGTCAAATTTTAACCGATAGTAAGGAAAATGAACAGTCTGTAATATATAGGACCGGCCACAGTCGCACAGTCGCCTCGGACAAGCGTAGCGGTTATACTGTCCGCTGTCTTAAGAAATTGGGCAGCAGTGGAACAATTATGGGCTGTTATTATTAAAACATAAATGTAGGTTGATTTAAGGTCTATTTCAACAAGAGTAAACCGTCAACAAAGTATTGTGCAAATGCAAATGTGTCTTTAAATCTTTGCTGACAGTTTATAATAATAATTATTATTATAAATATACCGTCAGCAAAGTATTGTGCAAATGCAAATGTGTCTTTAAAACTTTGCTGACAATTTATAATAATTATTATTATTATAAACCGTCAGAAAAGTATTAAAGACACGTTTATTTTGAGTACAGATAAAATAGTACGGCACAAGCATTCAATTGCATTGGCTCATATCATATCACACCACGCAAACAAATGGAAGAAATCTAACAACAAATAAAACAAATTTTGTATTCAACATGCTCATCGAATATATTAATTTTATCAGATGGTATTTATTTTTCATGTTTCTGGTGCTTTCTTTTTATATTTTTTAACGAATAATTTGACCACAATAATCGTCTATTTGATAGCACAATTCACAAACAATATAATGTATATAATTTGTAATTAAAAATCCTTTTTTATTCAAGTTACAAACTTATTAATCATTAGTATTCATATAATGTACATAGAGGTAAATATGATTGTTACGACATTAAAATATGTAAAATATAAATATAAATACGCGTTGGAATTTAGCTGCTGTTTTATTTACATTTGTACTGTTTATAAGTAATTTCAAAGCAATTCAGTAAAAATTATAATCACAAGTTTCCTTGTTTTCAGATAGTTAAAATTTCACATGTTACTATCATAATGATACAGAGGGATTTATATTAATATAACCTTGGAATAGAACCTAAACATTCAATTTATTCTAGATTTTTTTATTATTATATTGTATAATCATATTCTTTCGCTATTATTATGAGAAATATGGTAGTAGGCCGGAACATGCCGAATTATGACAATTGTGTGTCATCAAGCACATAGCAACAGTCTCAGTCTGGCCCTGGAGCCGGCAGTAAAGGTGGGAAAATGCGTCTTATTTATAGAGTTAAAAATAACACCGTGAAACCGTGAAGCCACATTAGAGTATATACTGACAATATGTAGCGTCAATAACAATTAAAAACAATATCGCATCACAAATAACGCATTACACCCACCGTCACATCTGCGTGAAACAACATATAACTGTAACATTATACCAGATGAGGCCCCCACTTAACACGAGTGCCTATGAATATAGGGCTCGACTGACATCGTTACTTTGCACTTGTTGTCGCATGATTGTTCGTTTCGGCATAATATCGCCAGTAGTCATAAGATTTTTTAAAATGTTTATGGCTTGGCAACTAGGCCTTTAAGCCAGGCGCAGTTGTATTGTAGGCTACAATCAACGACATCCAACGGAGTTCTTGTGTAAACTCGAAATGCCACATTTGGCTATAGAGTTCACATTTCTCACATAATTACACCCAAAAACTATGAATATCCTAAACTATTGTTCATTTTAGAGTAATTTTACACATTTTTAGAAAATACAACTGCACAGCACAACGTCCCCTTTCAGGTCCCGCCAAAAACTCCTAGCCATAAGACAGACGGCGCGTGTACAGTATTACTGCAAAAATGAATTGCGCTTCGAGTGAAGTAGTTCCGTGAATCTGCCCAAGTCCAGTCAAATGTTAACGTTTATTACACCTTACGACTTGTTGTGCAAAAGAGACGGCATGCGAGTCCGAATAGCGGCTGACGGAGAGGGTTATACTTTCCCCTCTCAGCTCTGTCTGTCCCTTTGTGTTCTACGCAATAACGTATACGAACTCAAGAACGCACTTAAGTTTTTACATATTGTAACAATATAAAGACTATATAAGAAAAAGAGATTTCTGTTAAAAAAGCGTTTGGATCAGTAAACAATATTCGTCAAGATTGTAACAAGTCAATTATCTAAATCATAACAAATGATAAATTATTTAAACTATGAGATAATTCATATTTGTCACCCAGTCGATTTGAACTACAAACACATAATAGACCTATAACTACGTTAATCTTACTTCCGAGTAACAGGATTCGCACACTCGTACAGGCTTAGTGTTACCAGCTAAGGCAACAGTTTTCTCGCTGCACGCACCACAGAATATATTCCCACATCTTCTACAGTGGTGCTGTAATTAGAATTAGAACAAATCTTTGTTAGACCACTACTCTAATTTTGAAGTCCCATAGTTATTTTGATAAGAGTGAACCCTTATTAATTATTAAGTTTTTTTAATGAATGTATATCACAGGGTTATGACGTACCTGATGGAAAGTGGTTAACCTCTGAATGTAAGATGAAGCAGAATCTTGTTAGATCATCATTGTTGATTTTCGAAATACAATTAGCTCTTTAAGGAGTGAGTAAATAACAACCTTATGAATATTTTTGGTTTAGTTATCTTTTAAACAAAATACAAGACATGAAAATAAAAAAATACTTAGGACCATATTTCTGTTTTAATTCCTAAGAAGGTAATTGAAGACACTGAGTGGTTTCGGAATATATACTAAACAAACTTACAGACTGACAAATAAAATGTTAAAGATTAGGTGCCGGCGCAACTCCGCAGCAATATTTTATTTCTAAATACATATTTTTTAAGAATATGTATTTATCTATAACACATCGTCGTCGCAATTAATACGCAAAAAATAATAGTTTAAGACTTAGATCTTTATATATAAATTTTTTCTGTTCGTGCGTATGTCACTGAACCGTTACTAAACGGCTGGGCCCGTTTTGAAATTTTTTTTTGTGTGTGTTAGAGTGAGTTTCGGAATGGTTTAGATTCACAATTGGAACCGCTAGGTGGCGCTGGAATCGAGTGCTTGGTTTGTATTTTTTCAGAGCAGGATGACGTCTACGTTTTAACGGTTTTAAGCGTGCTAATTTAAATTAGCTTAGACTCCCATAGAGCAAATAATAACCATAAACAAAATTAAACTAAATAATTAAAATGAACAAGTTGGGGGTAGGCTAAATAAAACTTTAACAATACTCATTGACACTTGACATCAATGGCTCCCGTGATCACGGCTGCTGAAAAGTGGCCGAAAACTCGGAATAATAAAAAATTAAAAATCAAATAAACTACGGCGCTAAAAACTGTTAAAATACTATAGGACGACTCCTGCCGAACCCGCTAGTACATTTATATATGAGCATTAACTCACCTTCCGCCTAGTAAGATTGAACTCCTTGGAGCACGCTGCGCAAGCGGTGGCGTCCTTGTCGTGCGTCCAAGTGGGCATTTCGTCCGTCGACGACGATTTCGCTTCCTTCTCTAATAACTCGGCGAGTTGCAATTTATTTTCGCTCAAAGTCGCGCCCACTTCCTCCAACGTCTTTTGTGCTTCGCTATATTGTGCCTTTAGTATGTGTTGCTCTTCTTGTAACGCGAGATATTTCTGGAAAAAGACTCATATTTTTCTATTCATTAATCCAACTAAACATGATTTTTTAAATAATATTCTTAATACCATTTTCTGCCAATTACGCAACGTTGCGGCAAGAAGTTCATACTAATTGGTATGAAATCTATAAGATTTTATGATGATATGATAAGCTTGCCGTGTCTGTACATTAAAGCTATTAAAAAAAACAACTGGAATAGACTATATAAACGATGGAAAACACGATGCCATTTTTTTTGATTTCTTGTCTGTTTCTCTGTTTTTTCCTGATTCACGTAAAAACTACTGGCCGGATTTCGATGCGGTTTTCGCTGATCGACAGCTACTTCTTAGAGTTAAATTCTGGACTGCTTTTATTAAATAATTTAAAGGGCCAGATTAAAAAATATCGAATTCCAATGTGATTTTTTACTGGTCGATAGCTTTAATGTAATAAAATGTGTGATATTTTTTATCCCGGGAGCCGATTGCAGTTGTTCGAGTGTGTAAAAATTAGCTTATTCGGGCACAGTTTTCACCAAAACGATAGCTGCGGTGCTTTGCGTCCCAAGAATCCTGTGGAAATTTCAAGTCAAGCGTGGACGAAGTCGCCGGCATATCCTAGTGTATTCATATAAGCATTATTGACTACCCCGCATGGAGGCATTAAGTTCTTAGACAAAACATATCCTAGAATAAGCACGGAGTAATTTTGCTGACGTGACCGAGCCTATATGATTATAATTAGTCTTTTATATGGCAACGAGGCGTAAAGAGTTACGTGTCAGAAATAAATAAGTTACGGTGAATGTACAAAACGGAAGTACATTTACGATATTGTTTTTTCCAAAGTTTAGGGATTTGCCTGGAAGCAAAGGCTTTAAGCGATGAGATACTCTTTAAGTGATAACAGTCTTTCATAATCTGTGTTATATATAACTTGTAAATACTTAGTTTTTGATCGATTTTGAACAATAAAGTGTCTTCATTCATTCAAGGAGCGCATCAGAAACTTCCACAATGAGCGCAGCCTTCATGTTCAAGACATAATAGACGAACTGAAAGAGTCGCACACGCTGGTATGGGCGCTCTTGTTTCAGTTTATTAGACATTGATTGTAAAATTTATTTTAAAGAAGCTCATGTTGGGCAATCTTAGTCTCTATTTATACATTTTTTGATTAACTCCGTATTAGCTGATGATTATTTTATTATTCTCACCTGTCCTATTGATTTCAATGAATCAACTTCTTGCGTCAGCATCGATATCTTATCTCGATCCCGCATCATCGATTCCTACGACACATAATAATATTTCTTGTATAAACTCAAAAAATAAATACATATTTTGCAATTTCATTATTATTATAGATTATAGATATAAATACAAAAACGTGATTTTAATTATTTTATCTATTAGGTATTTTATTTATTAAGTTTTCGTAGAGAATTTGTCAAAAAACGAAACCCCTAACAAAATGTTCATGTCCATTCTGTGTCACACACAGCCTTTGCATATTTTGTCCTTCACAAAAACTTCTAGGTCATATGAATGAAATGCATAAAGATGTATTCTTTATACCATTACACAACGCTGTATTGAAATAAACAATAAATAGTGAACAAAATCAACGATGTTTGTTACTGACTTTTAAATAATGTCAACAAGCAGTAGTGTTAACCTCACAATGAATTAGGAGTAAATGTGTCCCTCGCCTCTAAATTTCAAACTATATGGTGGTAAAATTAGAAAAAATCAAGACAATAGAGCTTATAGACACTTTCAAGGAAAATTAGTTTCAACAAAATCCGTTGAGTTAGTAGTTATTGATATCGAGGTATTTTTGATTCAGTACATAGGTAATTGCACACAATAAATTTTATTCTTTATAGAATAAAATTTACTACGGGCAATTAGGCAATCTGAATTCGGAAAAGGTGACGGCAATATTAATGATTTTTTAACGGTGCGGCTTTATCTGCGATAGTGTTACACATACAGGCCGTTTCACGCAGTTATAGCGATGGGTTTAATACGCTATTTGAGATGCAACATTGTTAATGACGTTAAATATTGACAGATAACGTATATTTATATACACTAATGTGGCTATGCGTTATTTTATAACGCTTTAAATAACAGGTATTCCGGTCACAGTCTAACGGTCTTATTCATATTGAGTTGGAGTAAGTTTGTAGATTTTTTTAAGAAGCCTCCTACAAACTTACTCTAACCTCAATATGAATAAGACCGTAAATCTTACAGCATTACAGAATATACAATGTTTTTGTTTATTTGTAAAGTGTAATATTAATTATAGACGAGACAATGTATCTCCTCCCTATTCAATTATAGCTTTTCATCTTTTCCACCTCTCTCCTAATCGTTACTGTTTTATCTACTAATATCTCATTAGGATTGCGTCTAATACTCAACAGACACAATCAAATACTCACTTGTAAAGATATCCTCCATTCTCTTTCTATCCTTAGATCACCTTCCGCTGAAATGGCTCTTGTTTCAGCTGTAGCCGCTTTTTGCCCTAACGAACGAGCTGTTTCTTCTAAACTCTTTCTAGCCAAGTTATCTTCCTGTAACCTACAGTTTGATGTTCTCATTACATCTACATAACTGATTATTTCAGTGATTATAGTGATAAATAGTCGCTGATTTTATGTTCGTGTTACCAAATAGTTATAAAAAATCGAAGTATTAATAAGTTTCTTTTAAATTTTTAACGGATTTGATCTAAAGAAATGTGTTTTAAATAATAAAGTTACACACATGGTGAGAAGAATGACCCATAGGGCTATTAAGTTCTGTATTAGGTTTTAGGGGCCTTTCACAATCGCATTTTCATTGGCAGATTGTCACTCCACTAGGATTAAATACAGATTATTTTTTAACGATACTATGTTTATTACGGGTTGTGGTACATACAAATTATAACGCCTCTTTCCCATGGGGGTAGGCAGAGACTATAGATCTCTAGTTGCGACGATCCTGACAAACAATTTTCGCTTCATCTACTTTCATTAAACTCTTCATACATGCACGTTTATTTGATATGCTTTTTACTTGACCTCGTTTTAACAATTCATTTATTTGATCATGCGTACGTCGTGGTCTACCAGTACCAAGCCTACCATTCACAATGCTGTCATACACTTGTTTTGTGATTCTATTTTCATCCATCCTCTCTACATGCCCAAATCACCTAAACATTCCTTTTTCAACTCTTCTTATTACATCTTCTTTCAATCCTCAACGTTCCCTTATTACACTATTCCGTATCATTCTCATTCATTCAACTGCATTTATTCTATTTTCATGCTTCTTCTGCCACACCCAACTTTCACTGCTGTACATTAATACTATATTAAATTAGTGTTGGCAGCAACACTCCTTGATGGACAGCCAAGCGTGCCTTTACAGACACGTTTTGGCTTTTCATAATAGTGTTACAAATGGGCCACCTGCAGAATTGAAAACAAAGCACATTTATTACCCGCTTGGTGTTTGAGATAATTACATAGAAGCGCTTTTATGATCGTCCTCCTTTGTTTACTTATTTATTGGTTGTTGTGAAGAGCAGCCTATTGTACTCGTTTATGGCCGTTCGCAGGCATAATTAGGCAGGTATTTCGAACTAATTCTAAAAAGTTGTTGTTTTGCGTCGAGGCATATTGTATTTGTATAGAATAAAAGGAATGCCCGAACGGAGGGGGAAGCAGTCAAGCGACGATTACGATACGAGCAAGACGTGTGTACATTCGATGAGCGATATAGTGACGGACTTTGCGCGCGTTATTATATCGTGCAATTTGTACTGGTTGTGTCCAGTTATATTTGTACCTATGTTATACGTGTTTGTATAGTTCTAATAAATCCTATAGTAATTCCAAAGGGCATTTTAATTCGAGTCCCGTAACTCGTAACAATAGACTTGAGCACTCCATTCAACTTATTACCTGCAATTACTCTTCTTTCGATGTCACTTTCATGCGTTCCGTCCCTGGTAAATATGCACTCTAGATAAACAAAATCTTTGACTTGCTCTAACTATTCTTTTATGTGTATATATGTGAAATAAGAAAGTTGCGCGAGTTTTAATTTTTTTTGTAAGTTTGAGCATACGTCCTTCATCTTGCAGTCGTTCTAAGCATATTCAATATACAATACGTTATTATTGCACAGCGAACAGGCTAACGGCCCACCTGATGAAAACCGGTCACAAACGCCATCAAATCTCTATGATTTGCAATTATGTTACCTCAAATGAATTTTCATAACATCTTTTAAAAGCAATCCCAAAGAGCATCATTTTTTAAAGTGGCCAAGAGCCTAAAACAAAATATTGACGCCGATTTTGATGAAAATTTAAACTAGATCACGTTTAAAAAAAATTTTAATCGAGGAAAATCATTTAAGTCTGCAAAAACACAAAATTAATTCTAGTGAAATAGTGGTCATTTTTTGTGAAAAAAAAAAAAAAATTGTTAAAGTTAAATTGATTGAAAAAGGGAGCTTTCCATTAGTTTTATGTTTTTTATTATTTCCCAGAATTCGATTCTTAGTAAAACTATTTATCGGATTGTGAAATAATACAGGTGTATTTCTTTTCATAAGCAATAAGTTATTAGGTGAGCAAAGTTGGTTTGCAGTTTTGATTTTCATTAAAATCTGATGCTTTTGGCAACTCTCTATAAAAACTTACTTGGATATCGATTGTTCTCTTTATTTTTTCTTTCCCACAAAAATGTACTTGAAACTAAGTCTCTAGAAGACAGCGTTTTAGCGATAATATCATTCGTTGTATTACCTATATTTTTCTATTTACTCTATTGTTTTTCATTTATATATTATCTTATAAAGTTGCTACCAGCAGCATAGCGATTATCACAGAAACTAACAAATATTAGTAAACATATTACAAGATTCAAATATGTAATGGCTATACCAGTACTAATCCCACCATGGGGCCTTGTATCGAATTGGTCGAGTCCTTTCCTACAATTTCCTTGATTAACTAAATAACATTTTTTTTATTGCATGAGGTTAGCAGACAGCCAGACACCCCACCTGATGGAAAACGGTTACCATCGCTTATAGACATGTGCCGGCAGTACATTGATAGCATGTTTGCCAAACATGCTATCAATGTGCTGCCGGTCTCTAACGGGAAACTGGAACCTGGCCAGTAATGCCGGAACACAACTCAAGTTTGTTATGGCGGCATACTCTAGCCAGGGATGATAGCCATCCAGTCGGACAAATATAATTAAATTACTTAATTACCAATTAAAGCAAATGAAAAATAATTCTAATTAAAAGAGATTGCATAATTTTGACGTACCTAATCTTATATGTATTATAAATTTAAATAAAAGAACGCATCTAACATTTCAAAAGGACAATAGACAATTATTTAGGGTAATCATGGCATCACCATAATATAAAAATTCCATTCAGTTAGTAAGGTCATAATTATATCACACGGAGCATGCAAAATCGTTGGGACAGATATGGCAAACCTACACAATAAACAAAAAATGTAAACAAGCAAAACTGCGGTATCTTTTTCAATAAAATACGATCAGCGAATGAATATGCTTTATTACAAATAAGGCTCCGAATACATGACTATTATACTTTGTAATATTACAAATCTTTGTAAAACGATATTTAAATTATTGTATTTATTTAATACATTTTGATCCTAGATTACAAACAAGACAATGGTTTTAATACAATAATAACAATTTTAAAAGAACATGTAGCAACCTATACGAGATCATAAATCTTGTTTTTATATTTATTAAAGCTGATACAGTAGCTATTGAATCACTTACAATAATAATACTTAGAACACAAATAATACTATCACATTTGTAAATAATCAAATATAAATTCAGAGGTACTTTGATTACATTTAAAAAATAAATTACAAACTAAACTTTGCGTAAAACATCGTCCCCTTGACAACATATCTTAGTAATAAAGGAATACATTGTCTTATAACCAGTAGTTAATTGTACAATTTTAAATAGAAAAAAATTGAAATAGATTTATTTCTTACAATGCAAAGAAATAACAAAACAAGATTTTAAAGACAGCAATGAGAAAGCCAAAGCAATAGGAGCGTTACCATTCTAATAACATTGACTATTATTATTAATTTTTAATATATTTATGAAAATATAAATATCGAATTGCGTGTTCACTGTGTGGGTTTGCCAATATCTATTAATTGAAAGGAAAGAGATGCCGCTGCTAATCGTAAGTCACAAGCGGTGCATGGCACACCTAAGTGCATCTCGATTATGGTTTTTCGTATCATTTTCATGTATCATTTTACCAAAGTTATCCTTCAGGTATCATATGATACACAAATATGTATAAACCCAAACATGCGACCATGATACTTGTCGGTGATACACAAAAATGATAGAGATGTAGACAAGGCCTTATATTGACATGTTAAGCGTTCAGTTAACATTAAACAGCGCAACAGCGTAACACACTAAATATCCAGGCACTCTTTCGATCCATAAAGACACATGATTGCGATGGCATAGAAAAATGTATTTAAACCTACTTCTCATCGAGCTGATGTATCGTGTTGCCCATTGATTCAGTCTTTGCTTCCAATTTGGATATTAGCTCTGTTTTATGTTTCAAGGAACTTTCACATTCCTAAAACAAGTTCAGGATATTATTTTGGAATTTTGATTTAAATAATTTATTTGAAATTTTGTTAAACAACTTCTATAAACAATGTAAATAAAAGATTTATATATATATATAAACGGTTAGTTGCAATGCAGAGACAACCACACCGGCATTAGCATAAACTATTGACACAATAGACTAATAATTTAAAAACTTTCCTATGATACAACATTGGGGAAATACCACTCGAATCAACATCTAAGCAACAATAGAACGACTTTATACACGATCTAAAAGTATTGATTGACATTTAAGAAATGTTCATTCACCAGTTTGGTTTGCTGGCTTATCTTTACTAGTCGACTTTCTGAACGGTGGTATTTCCCGGAGATTTAACTTTTTGTTAGGCGGTCCTTCGTCCTTAGACTTTGTACCCTTTTGAGCGTTTTGTGCTTTGAGTTTTTCTAACTTTTCACTTAGATTACTCTCGTTAGTTGTGGGAGAACGGAGGGCTTTAACCAAGTCGTGGTCGGGTCCTAAGAAGTGGTTATATTTCTCAAGGTTGTGCAGTATTTTGCCAATTTGCTCGGCCTTCCCCTGTAGCCGCGACACCATTTCGCCCTTCTGCGTCAATTCCATCTCGCATTCCTTCCGTAATAACGCGGCATTGGTGAATACAGCAATATATTAGTATTATATAAATATATACAATCCAAAGCTAATTAATAACATGTTAAATAAGAGAAAAACGTAAATAAACCGAGTTATCAAAACGGATATAGTTTTACTAAAAAAAGGGTGTTACATATATACTAAACATTATAAAAAGAAAGTGTATTATTAACTAGTGCAGGAAAAAATGCATAAATTACATGTTCTAAAGCAAAATAAGCTTCTGTTATGGATATGACTTGAATCGAACCCGTAACCTCGTGTCATATAATTTAAGAATCATTCATTCATTACATTGGTTAAATTCAGATAATAAAATAAATAAGCATAAAAAAGCAATTTAACTATAATGTATTACGAACAACACAATAGTAAATGCAAAAACATCAAATTATCAATCAACTAAGTAGAATGCATGGGCGGGAATAGAGGCACTGTGGGCTCAGAGTTCACAGAAGGTTCGTTTAGTACAATGTATAGAAACAGGCCTGCTGACACATTCAAGCGGGTATGTGGGTTTTGATCTAATACCAGTAACGATGGATACCGAGATAATTGCGCACCAATTGTATTCGAGCATTTAATACTTATATGGTGACTGAATTTTTCACACCTCCAATAATATGGATGTAGTAGGGTAGTTGACAACCTAATGAATCGAGTTACATTTTAACATCTTACAAAATGCCGAGGCCATCTAGATTTTATATGAGAGTTGCAAATTATAATTTCTATAATGAATCAACTAGCGTATTAGTTAAAGTTTAAATAGTAATTAAAATTAATTCTAACATGATACTTTAAGTTACGACGATGACATGGAATTTGCTCACGCGCTCTTTTATACGAATGTTGTTTCAGAATTTATCGTGATATGTGTCAACTACCCCATAGTTATGAGCAAGTATCACTAAACATAAAAGTTAAGTGTAAGTAAAACATAAGTTAGACATAGACATTGTTTATGTATTATGCAAGAACTTGTTACTTAAGTGAATTCCCAGAACGACAAAACTTCTTGTTCAAATTATGCGTAAAGAAAATTAAAAATTTAACATATGGAAGTTTAAATAAAATTTAACGCAAATGTGTTGTTAAAGAATAATTTCCAGATTTTATAACAATATCAATAACCTGCTGTTTAGATAATTAAGAACGGAACTATTAATTTAGCAAGTGTCATCAAGTTCTGTGTTATTTGATATTCAAGTCTAAAATGTTAAGAAATTTAAAACTTCATAGGCTCTAAAAACAAAATCGTGTTTATCAAACGGGTTAAGTTGTTTAGTGACGTTAGTGAACCTCGTAATAAATGTTCTGTGACGTGGGTCACCCACGCTCAATGAATGGCTTTTGTGGGCCAACGGCATCATTATGCCTTCAAAATGAGTTCAGGAAGATAAGAAATTTTAGGTATATTCTAAATTAGAGAGAAATTCATGATTTGCCAGATTAATGCAAATATACATGACTTATGTAGTTAAATTTAAATAGTTTTGATAAATGTAGGCACCTCTTAAGGGTTTTGGTATCGATCATTATTATAGTTTTTATATTAACTTGACTTAAGAGTTTTGATGTATTGCTTAAATTATATTATATCGAAAAAAACATAATTACTACTCAAACTAAAGAAAATAATATTAAAACATGTTCTGGCATTTGTAGCGACGCTTGTACATAGGTGTTTGATTAAAATCTACTAATATATTATATTTTGGAAATGTTTATTTTTTCTTTTCGAAACTTGCATATGAAGAGATTTTGATTAAATATTTTGATACAATTTTTTCTCAACATTTTGATTTTTAACATACTTTCAATCTCGACAGGCGTAAGAGTTTTAGCGATATAAGGAAAATGTTATTCTTTCTAGTCTGGATAATACAGCATTAAATATTTTTTTCTAAATAGTCTCTCACTGCTCAGTTACGGTTAAATTGCACAGAGCACTGTTTCAGTTCATTCAACGAAAAATAAATTCACAAAGAAAGAGCAACTCAATATGCACAAAAATTATTGCTCAACAGATTAAACAAATCAAAAACGGTTTTGTAATAAACAAGGAGTATGCTCGTAGAACATATACCTTCATTATACAACAATCATTATTTTAATTTATTTAAGGTCACATAAAGTTTGATGGATTTAGCCAGTGTTAAGTATTTAGGAGTTATTAATAAATATGATTTGGAGCGTGATGTTCGCCTTACAGTTTGACTTTAAAAAATGAATATATTTCGCAGCACCTACATTGCCAGATTAGCCAAGAATTTCCTCTAATGTAGGTTGGCTGGAAGACATCGCTGTAAGCTATAAGGCAGCAATATTATATTGCTAAGAGTATTGTAAACATAAGCATTTTGTAATAGTTTATTATGTTAATTTTACATTGATATACATGAACAAATTATTTGTTCAAATTATAGTTGGAGACTGGACGTTTGTTCAAAAGTGCTTAATGTCAGTAAAAAATTTACAATGTTATTGAGGTTATATAGGTCAGGACTTCGTCTGGTGCCTTTTTATTTGAAGATTAACATTTAACAGTGGCTAAATCTAAAAATTATACAAATGCAAATTTTAAACCTTACAATTATAATCCTAGTGTTATAATAATATCATGTTCGCCTACTCCTTATTTATTAATAATGATGTAAGGGTACAAAATCTTAAAAAGACAACTACGGTACAACAATGACATGCCGTTCTAAAGATTTGAACTGCTCACCTGTAATTTTTTATACATTTCTAAGTTAATTAATTTTATGTCGTCTAATTGCCTCCTCAGCGATATAATTGTGTCCTGTTTGTCGTGAATATCCTTTTCCAACAGTTTCATGGCCACTTCCATTTCAGCTTTCAACGATATCTGAAGATGTATAAAAAGACAGCTCGTTATTTCTACGCATTACAAATTAACGTCAACTTAAGCATTTATATCCGTTGTAGTTTTATTTCTAAAGGGTTTAAACAAGACAAAAATTATCGATGAACAAGTTCTTTGTGATGATAAGAATGTCAAGAAAAGTATAATCAACTCAGCGTAAGGTTATCTGATTATAGTTCAATATCAAAGGTTTTATTCAAACTAAACTCCAATGGAAATTTTTTTACATTATACATGTAAGTTGTTTAAGCCTATTTCACTCCTTAGGATTCAGCGGCAAGTAGTCATTCGGCTAGTATTATTGCAAACATGCGTCAGAGGAAAACGCAATATGAACATAAAAGCGCTCTGCAAGAGACATATCACAACAGCGGCCATATTTGGAGCGGACTGTACTACAATATTGTAAATTATTTATGAATTATAAATTAATATAACACGCTAATTAGATGGTGCCGACCTCAAATAATTGGGAGAAGGTGAAAGAAAAGAAAATTAATATACCGCGTAATATCCGTTGAAACACGTTTTCTTATATACGTTTGGGCGGATACAGCGTGTTCAACAATTAATTCTTTTTAACCTTAACTTGGTTTAATCAAATTATACAAGTACACTAAAATGATTCTTCAATTATACTGATCTATATTGGTTTTGAAGATTTAAAAACATGTGCATAAATTCGCATTTAAACATTACCTGTAAATCTAATTCTTTTTGCAACTCTAAATACTTTTTCCGTTCCTCCTCCAGCAGTTTAGATATTTCAGTCTCCTTATCATTTTTCGACTTATCGGAAGTTGTACTTTTTACACTACGTTTTTCCTGTAAATAAAGTAATGGCAGACGATTACGTGACGAACTACAAATTGACTGCATGATAAATTAGATTTACATAAATTATTCTAATATGAAATACGATATCGACAAAGTCAATGTTTTACCAACATTGCTATGAGTTTTGCCGTTAAGGTTTTTGCTTCTAAAACAAATACTTAGTCAGTACTAAGCGGAATATTGTATTTACTTCCATCGACGTTGATATTTTTCAGTAATGAAAATGACAATGATTGTTTTAAATTATTAACACATTAGCTTCTGCCCGCGACTTCGTCCGCGTGGAATAGTTAAAATAGCCCCCGATTTCGAAACATTCTTCATTGGTGCCCCGCTCTTACTGGTCTTAGCGTGATGATATATAGCCTTCCTCGATAAATGGGCTATCTAACACTGAAATAACTTTTCAAACCAGACCAGTAGTTCCTGAGATTAGCGCGTTTAAGCAAACGAACAAACAAATAAACTACACAACATGCTTTTAAAATTGTGAACGTAATAACGAAGTACCTTATATCTCAAAATGGATTCAACAGATATTTTGCAAACTAATTCACATTGAAACTATCGCTGAAGCTTTAAAAACATGATTTTTTCAGAAAATTTGTATAAAACTTAGAAGGCACGAGAACCCTAATAAGTGCGTTAACGCTCATTTCCAGGCGCTAAAATTTACCATACATATATACCAAACATCATAAATAAAAATCAGTTCACATTCATTATATAGATTTAAAAAATCTAATTATACTTCACTTTTTACTTTGAATAGCATAAATATTTAATTAATGGAAAATCCTTTCTGATACGCACAATTGTAAGACAAAACTCACAAATATTACATTCGAAAGTTAGTGGCTTTCCTAGCAAAGAAAGCAATTCTATGGTATAGAAGTTATTCCCATGACAATGTATGTTTACAACACGTGACAAACAAGTACGCTATAGACTATATATACGGTTTGAAAATATAGCTCGTATAAAATATTAATGAGTTATAAGTTTTAAAATAATCTTCAAGCACATTAAACACCTGGCGAAACCAGACCCATATTGCCTCCGAATAGCCTTTGCCAATTTCTAGATAATAGGTACAGATAGCAAATAAGGATTTTCATATTTCACACTAATATAAAAAAAAATACTTTAAAAATAATTATACTGCAATTATTGGTGATTTTTAGTTAAGTATACAATTTTTCTGAAATTAAACTACTCATTCAACAATCACTTCATGTTCGCGCCAAAAACTGCAGTTAATCTCTTGATCTGACAAAACCCAAGTAGCGTCACGTAAATTTCAAGACAGTTCGTTTTCAGATGATGTCATACTATTTTGCAATCATGACATTTTTTTTGTAAACGTTACCAAAGTCATGAAAGTGTGACGATTATGTTTGTTTGTGATTGTTTTGGAATCATGTTTCATAACGTAATAAAATCTAAATTATTGTATAAAAATAAACAATTTGTTTTATAGTAGTTAGGTATGTAATGAAATTGAAAATTAAAATAGCTTATAACTATAGTGTGAACACCGTGTTATGATTATGACTAAAAGGAAATTCTTATCCGACGTAAATTTTCGTACGGATTACGAAATAGGGACACATGTTACAATAAATTATAATATTATTTACATAAAAAAGAAGAGGCGTTAAAATAGCATTGTCTTACTTTTAAGATATTATGATAGAAAAAAAATTTAAACACTGTTAATAATGATTGCGCTTTTTGATTCCTTTTGCTTATAACGTAATAACTATGTACCGCTTGTAAAAAATCTACAAGTCTGCGATGTTTTGTAAGATCTCAATAACTCAGTCGATTTGATTGCTTGTTTATTTGTAATATTAAACTACTATTGTGAAGTATAAGGGAGTAAATGCACTATTATTATCCATAACTGGAACTATCCACGCGGCTTCGCTTGTAAACATTGAATTCGAAACTTTGAAAACTAACTCAATTTTTGAGATTAAAATTAGACGTTAGTGATTATTGAAATACCAAAAAAAATTACGGTAATTGGTCCCTTGCCAAGGCTGAGTAGAGGGATCAAACAAACAATTACTTACACTTTTATATATTAATGTGGTAAATGTTTGATATTGGAAATTGTATTAAAAACTGAATTACTAGTTAGCAACTTCGGGTCATTGACCGACGACCGCAGTTCGTATTTAGCGAATTTGAAACGAAATAATAAAATAACACAATGTCTTGAAATTTTGTAATTAAATATTTTATATACTACAATACAATAATATGTCAAAAATAATAATTTCCAAAGGATTAGGAACCGCAATTTACGTGAACGAAAAGGCTTGGACTCGCTAGCTTTTATTAAGCACCTTCGTTACTAAGCAGATTGCTTGGTAGCAGCAACAGCATCCTGAAGGGAATAGTCGATAAATTTGACTGCCCACTGATTTGGTCCTTCATTAACAGGACCAAAACAGTAATAATAATTATTAAAATAAGTAATAAATAAATCAGTGTTAGTTATTAATTACTAACATAGATATAAGGAAAAAATATTACTAATAACATTATAGTGTGTGTTTATCTGTGTGTATGTATTAGACTGTGTTGTCTTGTAATAAATAAATAATAATAAATACAATTACCTCTTCATCCGAATGCAACTCCGTTACTTTCATCTTAGTATCTTTGGTTATATCTTGACCTGTACAAAAACGCACGTTTAAAGACGGTATAAATAAACACAACATACGACAGAACGCGAGGCAAAATTGGTATCCGAATCAAAATAACTCACAAGTTTTTATCCAAATCGATTGTGTACGACTCTTACTTGTGGAGTTACCCATTAAAACTAGCCTATAGTGCATAACGGTGTTGCGGCGATATTGAATAAAATTTATTATAATATAATAAAACACACGGGCGACACGGCCGGCATACAAATGCACACTAAGCGGTACAGACGAACGTGAGTCATTATTGCAAGGTGTATTATCTAGTTGATTCTCTTTTATTATTATTATTCCGCGTTGTGATTCCGATAGTAAACACTTGACGCTGTGACGTTTCGTTTCCCTTTCCTTCGAATTAGATAAGCAATTCAGAATGCGAGATCGGAGCGAGATCTTTCACTTATTTACATTACTGTTTTATTAAGACCTCTAATACGTTTTAATTTCGTTTTTACAAGGCTTTGTAGGCGAGTTGTACCGTGACGGTATTGCCTCACTATTTGTATAACACGGGACGTTAAGCGAAATTAGAAACGACCTTGACAATCCAACAGCCTTGTGCCGGTCGTTGAAATATTAAACTACATTTTCATCGCTTTTCCTCCGACTACCTTTAAGGTGTGTCTACACCAGTGCGCTTTCAAGTTCATCGTATGTTTTCCTCGGACATAGATATTACCTGTTCAGAGAATGCCATTACCTCCCGCCGCGTTCTCTTATACCGCACTTAAATTAATAACTACATAGTTAGATTAATTAACAACAATTAATATTAACAATTAGTAAATGGTGTACTTAACTAATTTTAACATACTATAATATTCAATATCAAAATATTAAATGGCAATCGTTTTTGTCAACTCTATTAGTGATTATGATAATACAGTAGAATCTTGGTAAGTCGAAAACCTCGAAAACTCGAAAAGTATTTGTATCCCCTTCCCTTCAACCCCCAAAACCTTCGTTGCTAGAAATTTGAACCCTCTATAAGTCGAAATAATTTGTGACTGCCTATGAGTAAATTTAGTACTTATTTTGCTTCTATATCTCGAAAAAATAAATTGGACCTCTGTATCTCGAACATAGCAATATTTGATTTTACGACTTCTATGAATATAATTCCCTAATAATATTATAAATGCGTACGTAACTCTGTTTGTCTGTCTGTTCCGTTTTCCCGGAAAAACTACTGGACCGATTTGGCTGAAACTCTGTATATATATATATATTTTCAACGCCGACGGACATGAACATAGGATACTTTTTCTCCCGAAAAATGGGATAGTTTCCGGGATAAAAATTTATTTGTCTCTCTGTTTGTTATGCTTTTACGGAAAAACTACTGGATCGATTTGGCTGAAATTCGGTATGTATATGTAATTTTAATACCGAGGGTGGACAAGGGATACTTTTCATCTCGGATAATGGGATAAGTTTGGGGATAGATTTATGTAAAGAAAGTAGGATAGGTTTTTATTTCGTGATTTGCCATTTTCGTTATATTGGTTAATTTGGTCGATGTGGTCGATGTGATCGGTGTGGTCCATATGGTCGATTTGGTCGATGTGATCGATGTGGTCGATATGATCCATGTTGTCGATTTGGTCGGTGTGGTCGATTTGATCGATTGGGTCATTTTGGTGTACGTATGTAGTTTTAATACCCAAAATTGGCATAGATACTTTTCATCCGGGAGATGGTATAGTTTGCGATATAAAATGATGTGAATCTTCCGGGGCAAATAGCAGTAACATAAAAAATTAATACAATGTAACCTGTATTGTAACCTCTTTAAACAAGAGGCACGCAGTAGAAGGTGACCTGCGGCGAGGCCGCAGGGTAAATAACCCCGCTTAATTGACTATTAACTTAACCTGTACAAGTCGAATGTTACCTTACAAAATTCGCTTAAGTCGAAATCATCCATAAGTTGAAAGTATCACTCCATAAATTGTTCACGTTCGACTTATAGAGGTTTTACTGTACTTATTTTGTAACGGTCGAGGAGGCAATCTCGAATCAAACGCGTAGTATGTCTGTAAACGTAGCGAATACGAATAACTAGTTGAATGATAACTCAAGACTTAAGGTAATCAACATGGCATATTCTTGAAGAATGGGAAGTTGAAGATGCAAGATGAACGTGAAAGTGCACTGGTATAAACATACAAACGATCGGACGGAGAACTTTTAGAACTAGATTTAGTTTTTTTAAACGGTAATTCATATTGCGGGAATTTTATGTTTTGAAGACAAAAAATATTTGCTGCATGGGCTGTGTTCAAAACCAAGTGTAGATGATTTATTTAATGAATCCGGTAATTGGGATTAGTATTATGTGATTTGGTAGTTTAAAAAACCCAATACAATTTGTCGCTTCCGTTTTTGAGCTAATGGCATGGGTGTCCTTCAGAAGATAACTACATATATATGTTTTATATGGTGAATGTTATTACAAAAAGGCCGAATAATATGTTTTTCTCAAAGGCGCTAAACCGCAAAAAAATCTATAATAATAATTTCATAATTGACGTAACTCGTAGTAATAACTTGCAATAAAACGTGTGGTAATGTGGTATTTTTATGTAAACAATATTAACTAACTTAATAAATTGATTTAAATGAGAATTTTGAGTGAGTCATGAACGTCTATTTTGCTTTTAGGAAACTTATGCGGTTTCCCGAATGTAGTTTATGGTTATGACAACAAACAAAGAATATTAAATGAATCATTACGAAACTAGCTGAATAAGAAAGCAGCGACTGGATTTGTTCGATAAATAAGTATATTTATAAGTATTAAATAGTTAAAGAACATAATAATTGAAAGCGAATCTCAAGTTATTATATAACATTGAACTGGGATCTAAATGGCTGAAATAGTTAACTACAAACTATAGTATTGTGTAAACCGATTTTGGCTACAGCGACCCCTATGCACTGTTATAATTTAGACCGGGGTCGGGATATGTATTGTTAAATTTTAACGTAGATTCGTTCTCAGAGAGATCCGAGAATATTTGTTAAGGCACGTCAGTTTGAAGATTTCAGACCATCAATTTTATTTCAAGTGGTTAATCGTTGCTCATGAACGTCTGATACATTAAGAAAGTAACATTCCTGTGTTATAATAATATATGGTCACGTAGATTACTTTTTTATACTTTTCAATACACAAGTTTATTAACTTGTGTATAATAATAAGGAAGAAGGAAAATACAATTATCGATAGTATCTTTAATATAATTAACAGGCTATTGTTAGCTCAGATATTTATGTGAAAAAAAAACATAAATGGATTGAGCGTTGTCATCATCTTAATAAATAAGCGGAGTTTTCGACGGGGACTTGGAAGATAGATGATCTTTGGTTCCGTAGATTTATTAAAAAAATGTATATAATAGGACAATAGGTGTAGAATATTTTTTGTTTTTAAAGCAGAATTGTGTGTTTGTATCGGAAATCTCAATTGTTTAGTGTAATGTGCCCTTTCGAGCTGCCCCAAAAACTTTGCTATATGGAGTCGAAGATCTACATAGAATTTAGCCGAGATGATATTAAAAACTAATACATTTGGCAAGACTCAGTTCCCTTTGTTTAGCATTATGATGAATTTAATAACAACAACAAGCAAATAAGCGTGAACAATGGGACTTAGTAACGTATATGGCCAGCGAATTTCCTTATAGTAAAAACAGTAAAAAAGAGTCTTACCTAAAGCATGTTTCAGTTGATTATTTTCCTCTACCAATGTGATCATCGTGTTTTTGGCGATTGCTAAATCTTCCTTCATAAGTGCGTTTGTTGTGGTAAGACTCTCCACTTTTGCTTGCAAATTAGCGACTGTCGCACTGCAATTTAAATGAGCGTGTTAATAGTTATTAACGCTAAATATATTGTAAGTTGTTCTATGGATATTTGACAGTTATTATTGTTTAAAATGTAAGATTCACTTATATATTCATACGTACATATATCAAGTAGATTATTTACAAATTAAATGAATAAATTTGAGACAGAATTGGAGAATAGTTATATGTATTATATACTAAAGGACCGTCTTTTTTTGGAAATTTTGCCACTGTCTCTGTTCGCGTGGAATTTACTTTTTCTCGACTCGATGAGAGCTTAACAGAAATCCGAGATAAAAAGTCTAGTTCAAGATTTATTAAAATCCGTGTAGTACTTCCCACATGATGTGAGAATAGACAGGCAAAATCAAAACTTGCAGTTTTGGAATGTACTGAGCTCAAATAATCCCCTAAGCATATTTTTTGCTATTTAATTTTATACAAATGTGATCCTTATACAGATTTATTATATTACACATAAATAAAAGATAATTAATAGATCGAAAATGACGAAGCAATTAATTTCCACATAACTATTAATCATGGAACTCTATCCCACTATCCTTTCATTTGTCTTTTAATTGATTACAATTGACGAATGGTAAGGTAAAGCAATAGACAGTTACATATAGAACGCCGGCATTAGCCGATTCGAGAAAGTAATTAAAAATTACGCATAAACATTACTCCGAGTAAAGTGAAATCTACGTTAGCATATGAGTTAACCATAAAATCCTAAACAGTTACTACATCGTGTGAATATAAAAACAATGAAACAATCTAAAACGCTCACTTGAGATGTCTGTTCAGCTCTTCAATATAGTTCTTCTGGTCTAGCATTGTGTTGATGTGGCGTTGTTTTGGCTCATTGTTTGTATTGTTACCATTACCAGCTATATCATTTGACGAATTACTGCCGCGTAAATATAATGAGAAATCTATCACACCTTGTTGGCTATCAAGATCTTCTTCCTAGAAATTTATATTACGACTTACAACTATCAACAAATAAGTTGTTGAGGCTCGTGGTAGATTCATCTTATAGTATAATTCCTCAAAGAAGTTTAATTAATGTTGTACTTTCTTTTTAATAAATTACAACATACGTAACGCTATTATAATAATAATAATGTGTAATGAACACTGATTTTATTCTAACTTTAAATATAAAGAGCGTTTTGGATAGCCAAAGCAACAATAAATCCATTCCTGAGATTCTCTTGGAGATGGTGCCCCTGTCTGAGGGCGCGTAGCATTTTGTCCGCTTTACCACCCCATTGTGACGTCACCGTTTTTGTTCGAAATTATATATGAAAGAAATACAGTAACATCGGACACTAAACTTTTTTAAATATTGGATATGGAAATTGTGATGGTAAAAAACTGGTGACAAAGAGGGTTTTCTTGTATATATATATATATATATTTACGTATTATAAAACAAAGTCGCTTTTCGCGTCTGTCTGGATATCGGCTAATTCCTAAACTACACAACGGATTTTTAAGGGTTTTCAACATCAGATAATTTTTCCAGGAAAGTTTATATAATATATACTAGCTTTTTACCGCGGCTTTGCCCGCAATATATATATATATATATAACCTAATTAAGTTTTTATGAAGTAAAATAGAGCTACTGACTAGGGTTTGATTTGCGGCGAAACCGCAGGGAAAACTTTAGTTATATAGTAATAGATCAAGTGATTTTTTATGTTTGCTTTTAGGCAAACGAGCAAACTTTCTACTGAATGGTAAGTAGGGACCGTCGCTAATGGTCATCTACTACACTAGGGTGTCGACGCGATGTCTACCTCGTGAAAGTTTATAACATCTGTTTACGCCCTTTCTGAAGTATTAAGAAATATTCAGAAAAATAATTAAGGGAATTAAATTGACTAACCTTGACACATAAATTACAATCAACAACATTGAGGCCAACAAGTAGACCCGTAATGATCACAGCCTCTTCATTCAACATTAGTGCGTGGGGCTCGAAGTACTCCTCCAAAGTGTCTTCACGACGTTCTAACAAAATCCTTAAGTAATCAGCGAGCCTTTTCTGCATCAGAGCTAATCTCAACCAAGCTCTAGCACGACCCATTGCAGTTCTATAAGAGGATTCAAATCTAAAGATCCTATTTATCTAGATAGGTACATAATACTTTTAAATCTAAACTTTTTCAGTGAAGGTTTTCAATTTTATTTACCATATTCATAAAAGAATACTTTTGCAAAACAAGAGAAATATATAACATTTGGCAATTTTAAGGCGTGGCAACTAAATCGCTAGTGCACATACGTCTTATTTCAATGAAATGGAATGTGATGAATTCTCGCTGGGAAGCAACTCGCGTAAGCTTAGTTTTTTTAATCTAGTGTGCTTATTGTTACATTTACCATGTTGTCACAGTGGAGGAAACGGTGTGAGAAAATCTGTACATCAAGATAAGCTACGTGAACTCGCAAAACTACCTGGGATAAGCGTGACGAGTGTAATATGAGAAATCAAAGCTCAGCAGTCTCGCTGCTGAGCTGACATATTATAAAAGTCAAAATGGGTTTCTTTTATTCGATCTGAACTGATTTTCTTTAAGTTGGATATTTATTTTAGACTCAGAGATTAATACAAAATATTTTTTTTTTGCCGTAAAATGTAAGCTATCCTCGTTGGGTGATGATCAAAAATTTACATTTGCATGGAAAGTTGTTATTGCACATAACTTTAAAAGTCACTGTAGTCATCCTTTAAAATAGAATGGATGTGACTATAGGAATATAAAAAAAAACTTTAAATAAGTCGCGTATGTATAAACGTTCTTTGCAAATTAAATGCCTAATGACACAGATGGATTAAATTCTGGTTAAAATGAAGAGATAACCTAGATAGGTAATTAGTAGTATCAATTTGACTTACTTAACAGTTGGTAGGTCTCGAACACTCGCTGTTATATCGGCAGCTTCCGGTGAATACTTCTCAACCATTTGTAATATGTCCCACAATTCTTTCTTAGGGCCCAGGATACCCTAGAAGTATACATATTGCTTATAATAACTAACGTCAAAATATGAATAGACTGAAACAAATCCAGCCTCTGAAGTCGAAGCTCGAGAATCAATTGGGATTTAATGCTAGAATGATGATAAATGAATCGGACAAAAGTTAACAATCTAAAATCTATCAAAGGAAAATATATAATTACTTATGATTTTCAAATAAAGGAGTAGTTGTTACGAGTAGATAATTATGAATATGGATAAGTCATAAATGATTACCTTCTTCGGTTTAAGTCCATGACGCATAACATGTTCAAGGACAATAAAGAAATGATGTAATGGCAAGTGGTCACTGTCGAGCATTCTTCCATAACGCAGTGATTGTTCAATCAACTCCTTTACAATAAGTTTCGAGATATTCACGAGATTGCTACGCTCGATCACTACAGGATCTCGTGCTAAAAAAAAGAGATACAACTGCTGTAATACTATTAGCAAATCCTATGAAAGTAGCTTAGGTTTAAGATTTACCCATCAAAGAATGCATTGGATCGTCTGGTGAAGTTATTGCACCATTATCAGAAGGGCGAATGTAGGAGTCCTGCATTTCCATATCATGTAGTTCTTTAAGACAGAGCCACTCCCCGTCGACGGAGACGCGAAAATTGCACAGGTATATTGTATCCTGCGCGCCGGCCATTTCGTCTGGGTTATTGTCGTCCTGTTGCACTCCCGATGGTATGCCTAATTCAGGCAAGGGATCCACCCCATGAACAGCAGTTAGAGAACGCATAATAAACTGGCAAATAAACAATCAAGCGAAAAGGCAAATGCACTTTCGGGAGACGTGATCACCCCGTTGTATACATTTCCGACGATGCGCACTTCGAAGGTCAAGCTTGACGATACTTAGACACTGGTTTAGCACTAATGAGAGCTATTACTTCATAATATATGTGAAAACAGATATTTCATAATATATTTTGTGACTAGTCAAAGGAAAACAGCCGTACGATGTAAGTTGGTTTTTCCAGTGTAAGATATTGATTTCCCGGCTAGTGTGGAATACCTAAACAGAAGAGAAAAATCAATACTACAAACAAGTGCTGCCATCTCTTCGAAAAACATTGTAACTGTTTCCTACAAAATAGAGAAGTAAGGCACATAATGCTACTTTTGTTAAATAGTATAAAGTTATTAATATGAGATTAAATATTATTACTTACATTGCATTAATTAAGTAATTTTAATATAATTAATGAATATCTTCTGATTAACGGACATATTTCGAAGTTTCTTATACAGGTAACACCAATTAATATTTTTGTTTTAATTAAAAAAGAAGCATTGATTATAGAGATTTCTTTGTTATTACGTATTTTTAGCACAATAAGGTTTTTTTATCCAGATATATTTAAAGACTAGACTTTCGCCGCGGCTACGTCGCGTGGTAAACAATAGATAATTCTATCTCTATTTTACGTATATACAAATTTAATTAGGTGTTTTACCTAAAACTTTACAGTCTTTTGTTACTAAGTTACTACAATAACAAAGAAATAATCTATTTAATTATGTATATCTTTAATAGTTTAATTTTTCTTTTTTATTATTCTTTAATTGTACTTAATTACGATTGAATTCGTTTTAATTTAGTTAAACCACCAAATATTATCTAACTTTTATTTTAATATCTCCTGGGACACCGGGTTGTTTGGAACAGATTGCTATAAGCGATAAGGCCTTGTTCTAATGGAAATGTATTCATATTAAATTGTCTAGGTTTAAGTTATGGTGAACAATAAACAGTTTTCAAAGAAGCTAAGTCCATATAGTCTGCACAACTGCGTAGTGAAACATAGAGGCGAGTCGCAGCCGAACTGATTTAAAGTAATACAATGAATAAGATGTTGTTTATGACAACGTTGGTATTTGTTAGTGAATTGAAAAACGCGATTGCAGTGCTATGTAATTTGATAATCCGTTTATCCCATGGAAACGACGTATTCTAAGAGTTAAGTTGGGTTATAAGCCAGCAAGCACTACGTCAAGTTCCAATCATATACATTCAGTACTTTCCAAAAAATATGCGGCCGCAGCGCCATTTTTTCGCTATTTTTGTCTAGCCCGGGTTTTGACGTCATTTATCGGGATAAAAAGTATCCTAAGTTACGACCCGGGATATAAGCTAGCTATATGTCGAGTTTCATTTAAATCCGTTCAGTAGTTTTCACGTGATGCTCTAACAGACAGACAAAAATTCTAAAAATAGCATTTTCGGAATCTGCTGGTCCGAATCGAAAGCTCTCCGCCCTGAGTTTTTTCACATTTTGAATTATTAAACAGATTGTACAAACTCGAACCATTAAAAGATTTATTATATTATAGATAGATTTCATAGTAATGGCGGCATCACCGTCAGGTAAATGTAATCCACTGTTGGACGGAGGCTTCCCAAGTCGAAATAATATATCTTTCTAGTCAACTGCTTTAGGCATCCAATCCTTACCGGTGAATGCACAGTGCACACGTGTACTAGTCTACCAACCTGAAGGCATTCTATGTTTAACAAAATTGGAGTCCATCCAGGACGTGTCTGCTATCATAGACATGACGGGCACATTGCTAATTCGGAAATTTTCAGTAAAGCAGTTTAAATAAATAAATATTTTTTACTTATTTACATTTCTAAGGAATTAATTTCCTATTAATTCTATTGGAGTCTGGGACCAATTTTAATATAAATAAAAATTATTTAAACTTCATTTGTTTCTAAGTCATAAAACTATGTTATATAACATACATAGGTATGTCTGTGAAGATGTAAGACATGTTTAAAATGTCTTATCTCAAAAAACTGTTATTGGACATAGTGTTTATGTGTTAACAAAATAAATGTTAATTTAAGGTAGTTGTTCTATCCTAGACCATGTATTTTTGTGTCATGGATATGACTAAAATATACAATTCTAAAGTTTGGACGAGTGATTTCATATGAAAATAATTAAGTACACAATAAAATCTTTTGCACTTATGTTGTCAATACAAGTTTAAATAGCAATGTGTATGAGTCCATATCGGATTCACTGGAGGAAAGTAAAACAATATGACAATCATTTTTAATGTATTGATTATTTTTAACCTTAGTAGAATAATCAATTAAAAATACAGTCCTAATTAAGAAATTAGGACTGTATTTTTAAATATATACAGGTGAATTTTTCAAGCAAGGCCTTCAGGGCCTAATTGTAAACTATGCTAAACAGTGAAAAACACTTAACACACCCTCATTATTAAAATTACATATATATTATATCTATTTCAGCCAAATTGATCTGGAAAATATGGAAACTATCCCATTTTTCAGGATAAAAACTATCCTATGTTGATCCACAGCATCAAAAATTATATATACTGAGTTTTAGCCAAATTGGTCTAGTTGTTTTTTTGTGAAAGCATAACAGACAGACAGAGTTACTTATACATTTATAATATTAATAGGGATTACTATTCTATTGTATACTTAAAGAACATGGAGTCAAAACATTTTATTGACAAAGGTAATATTTCCATTGTAAACCAATGACACATACACCAGAATTTCTCATCTGAAGGTGAAATGGAGGAGAATGAAGTCAAACAATATAAGTGCAAACTGTGAAGTGTACCTGATAAGAGACCAATAAACTATTAAGCCTTTATGACACTTTAGATTTTGAAGTTCCAGATTAATATACAATTATTTTTAATCAGTTTGTGAGATCCTCTTTTTATCAATTCTCATTCAGGCAATTATACAGGCAACCAAGAAGATTTACTTGAGCATGGTAAAGATAAACCTTAATTCCATGGTAAGTACCTTGCCTGCCTATACAAAAATTACCAGTTTTTGTGACTAGCTACATTATTCTTGGTTTAGGAGCAGAAGTTACAGGGACACTAAGAAGCTGAAATTGTTTAGTTAACAACTTAGCAGTATGGACATCTCATTTCTGCGGCCGGGCGGTCTATCATAAGAGGCAAGCCACAGCCAGGTGGAAGGGCAATTGCCTGCCTGGATGGCTACCACCCCTGGTCTAGAATATGCTGCCATAACAACTGAGTTGTGTTCTGGCATCAGTGGTCAGGTTCCAGTTTCTCCTTCAAGGCCAGCAGCACATTGGCAGCACTTCTGATATTGCTAATGTCCATAGGCAACGGAAACCATTTTCTATCACAGTTGGGCTGTCAGCCTGTCTGATGTGCTTCAGAAATAAAAAAAATACACAAAATCACATATATGGATGCATACACCATTTGTGCAAAGACTGTAGATAGATTTCTACAGAAATCAAGTATAAGGGATGAGGATTTCAATATTTTTAAGATTAAGCTAGGCTTTGTATTCTGCTACAGCTGAAAGGTTGCCAAAGTGGAGTATAATGTACAGGTATAATCCTAATTCAGGACATTGGCAGCTGACATATTGTAAAAAGTTATTATACATTTTTGTGTGGCTTTATATTTAGCAGTGAGTTCTGGCAGATTCTAGCCAGGCACATTCTAGAATACCATATCATACATATGAAGCTGAGGCAGATGGGCTGTCCATATTTCAAATAATTTCATTCCAGACAGTCTCATTGTATGTGATGTAACAGATAAGTTCCCAGAGCAGCACTTAATTAAGGTGGTTTAGTCACAGTATGTACTAACTGATGACTAGAATTGTAAAATGATTCTATAAAGCTTCCCCATCCTGAAACTTGGTGCAACCAGGAAAACAATGGATGAAACAGACGATGTGAGGAGATGGAGTGGAATATTTTTTTATAGATAGATTAAGAAGGCTGATACTACTACAACAGTCACAAGCAACTATCGGGATTAATAATTACCAGGAGAAAAGGAAGTTTAATTGCTGTGTTAGTGCCATGTTTATTGTTACTTGTAGGCGTACAAGATTTATTTGTCCAAGGTTACCTAAGTTTAAAACAAAACATTTAGGATGTTTAAAAGTCTTACTCACAAATAGATATTTAATATCACACATTTGCATTTCCTTGATAAACAAGTAAAGGAGAATATTAGGCTAAATACTTACAGTTTGAAATGTAAAAATAGGACTTGTTTGGTCGAGATATCAAAAGTTCCGGCCATTTATCTTCTTTATTTGACGATACAGAGGGTGGTCTTTCTAATTGTGGTTTTGTAGATGTTGTCGATGATGCTAGTGATTCTACTTCGTTGTCTCGAGAGGAAGACATAATTTACATATTTTTAAAAACACATTTCACACAAAATACACAAAGTTACAAATTACATGCATCCGTTCCACGGACCGCGCGATAACGTAATGTCATTGTCAATATTGTCAGTTATTTAAAAAAAATTAATAATGCCTGACAGTGTCACCGTACGTAGTATTTTTGGAGTTAGACCTAGCACTTTTAGAGTACCTTAGTTCTTATTTCTACTAAACCACTCCCAATGTCAAATCTAGCACCTTTTCTACGACGAGTAAAATGTACAATAAATATTTCTATCTACCTAGTGAATGTTCATTGGCTGAATGTGTACGCGGTCTTGAAAATTTTGAACGTGATTGTGTAAAATGTCGTAAGATGGCTCTATAATTTTGTTATTAATCACCCTAAATCATAAAAATAATTATTATCGTCAGTGAGATTGTAAGAATATTTGTTATTTTGGGTTTTAGATACCATTTAGAAGGAACGATGACGCCGGGGATCAACTTCCCCCTGGTCTTGGATGTGGCCCATATGATAGATAATACAACATATACATGTGTCTCTAGGTTAGGTGCTTCCGCCTATCAGGGCATGCGGGGTTGAGCTTCTACTTTGCCGTAGCCTTGGTATAAGGCGAAGAAAGGAACACCGAGAGGGTTTAGTTGGTATCCCTAACTCCGGTGGTAATAGAACTTCTTCGGCATCTTCGGGGGTGCTAGTGCCACCCCAATGTGGCGAATCATAAGAACAAGACGTCAATCGGACTTCCCCTCGTTAAAAAGGGGTTTTAGGTACCAATGAAATGATAGTATTAGTGTCTAGCTCAACGTTTAGTAAAGTAGCTACTATAAATTTAAAGCTCTTTCATTTTCATTTTTTACCTCTTTAGATTATTACATACCTACCTAACCACCTACTTTGATTGTTGTAGAACTACTTTCTGTGAGTGTGGTCATTGTTTGTATTGACTTTCAAGCAACCATAGAGTACATTAATATAATAGGAGACAAGCGACATAATATTATATCGCATACAATAGATTTATTTTTATGAGCTGAAACTTCAGAGTATATTATAGATATTATAAAAAGAATTAGAGCTGAAGCTTTTGATATTTAATATTAACGATCTCCATTTGTTAAAAAATAAATTTTTAGTTCTGTAGATTAAGATTGAGAAATGAATTTCCAATACATTGAAACGTTATCGCCAATAAAAGTTCTAATGGTTAACCCACTTTCACCAACAGGACGGTTGACTATTGTTAAAATTTTGTCTGGATCAGTGTTCGGAAGCAATCAACTAATTGATTTAATTCTTTTAGTTTATTTCAATGAACGAACTTCAGCAGATATATTTAGGAGGGAATTGTATGGTTGCGCTTTTTCTTGTATTAACACTATTGAAGTTTCGTCTGATCTACCTAAGTAAGTCTATACGTATGTATTTTAGTTTATAAGTTACTGTCACTTGCACAGCTAATGTTATTAGTTTTCTACTACGCTTCAAAAAAGTAATTTCGTACAAGTACCTATCTATACAGACTTAGATCATTAATAGAAGTCTAAGTATACAGGTAGTAACCATTTCCATTTGTATTTTAGTCCCCATAATTTAAAGTTATTGTAAGTATTTCCAATATGTTTTCCCTTATTTTTCTCATAATACAAATTTTTGTATCGAAACCGAGGAAGGAGGAAGGAACGGAACGAAACTTCACTTTCAGAACAACTTAAGGAACTTCGTGCAAAATTCATTCTTTTCTTACTGACGTTCGAGAAAGTTGAGTACATAATTAATCATTAATAACAATTACAAAATTGCAAAATGCACCGATTTCAAGGTATTTTTTGCTTTGCTGATTCAATTTATTTTTTGCCTTTTTGTTTTTCAAAAACCTAATGGTTACTACCCTAGTTTTCGTCAAAGTCGGTTCCGAGACCTAAGTATTTTTCGCTTTCTTTTAGTTTTGGTTTTGGCTATCCAGGCACACTTGAAATTTTAACCTGTAATTAATGTAATATTGTTTTTGCAATGACTTTTAGGAGAAATTTTATTAAGCTTAAAAAGTATAATTAATATTTATTATTAATTATACTTTTTATCATATGACCAACTGCCACTTTCAGAGTCAGTTAATGTACTGTTAATCTCAAATAAATTCAAGGATTGCTTAATTTAATTTTTGTCTTGCTTCTTTGTGTTTCGCCTCAATCAGAATGAAAATGTAGATTTATGGTTCTTAAGTTAATTATCCATTTTCTCCGGGTGCGACTATAAGATATTAAATAAAATGTATGAATTGTTTAGTATTTCAGATGCTGATGTATTTTGCTTCATAACTAATTTTGAAAATCCTAACTACATTGACTTCGAAAATATTGATTCCAACGATCATTTCAACACAATGTATCTAATTATCAAGATAGCCAACAATTTTTCAAAGCCAGTCGCTGAATCTCAATTTGATAAAGCTATCGCTTTAAATAAAAATAAAGCTAAAATCCAAGACAAACCAAAAAAGCCTATACTCGTAGCTGACGGCTTAGTTGCTATAGATATTTTACATTCACTGTCCAAAAATTTGCCTTTTGATGTTTTCTTCTGTCCTACACCCATAACATCACTTGCTAAATCTGTCTTAGCAGACTATCTTAAGGTATATATTTTATGTGTAATAGTTTGGAATTGAAACTTAGATCATATCGAATATACACTTAATTTAGGAAAATGTTTAAATGAACTTTTGCATTTATTTATTTATTTGAGATTATTTGAATCATCCAAACTTGTAACTTTCGTGATTTTGAGTTTAGAAAGACTGAGTTCAAAAGGCAAATATGAAAGCCACAGTAATATCTTAAATATTATATAATATTATTTAAAGTTGAGGCGGGTAGTATATTTTATCTGTACATACATACCAATGAATAAAATTGAAGTATATGTCTGTGATTTCAAGATATTTATCTTTTGTATATATGTCTGAAAATTTGCCTTGAATGAGCTTCTAAGCGGCTCGAATTTAAAATTTTAGGGATTAAAATATAAATTTTATTTTAAATATTATAGTATGCATTTTAAGCTTTTTTTTAGTAGTGTACTTTTAAACAATATACAAAATACATATTTAATTTAATTATTTCTAAATACAACAAATAATCTCATCATCATCCCATCAACATCGCCAGATTAGGTTAAACTATTCCTTAAGTTAGGTTGCCTGGAAGAGATTGATTTAAGCGATAAGGCCGCCTATTGTTTCTACCATGACAATATTGTATTGTGTATTTTTGAAATTGTATATTTGGTGAGCAATAAAGTGTTATCTATCTATCTATGTATCTATAATCTAATACAATAAAAGAAAACTTATTTATATTGTATTCTACCCATAGTCCCTCAAGACTATAAGTACAATACTAGGCCCAGATCACAGACTTCTATGGGTAAGGTGCTCAAAAAGCTGGCTATGTTTTCTCGCTGGATCGCCATACTGATCTGTAGCCCGAGGTACGCCCCAGCCTTTTGATCACCAGAAGTGTCAATGAGTTGTTTTGATAAATAATTGTATTTTGTTAAATAATATGTCAATAAATAATTACATCTCAAATTTGTGTATGTTCCATGTCAATGTCTTGCAGAGTTCTGAAGATATAAATAGGTATTCGTGCCACGTGAATAAAGTAGTGTATACAGTTAGTTACATGTATGATAATAAGTCTGCAACATATTAGAAATACTTTTTATTTCACTTTAATGTGATCAAAAGAGTTTTGGTTTAATAAACTATCATTATGATTACATAACTTATTTCCCTGCTAGGTAAAAAGATATATGATTAATGATGTATATGCTTGGGCGGCAAATGACGAAGTCTTTCATCTGGAAATTGAAAAGCCATTGATTATTAAAGACAAAGTTGGTGACGTAGAGAAATGCTATTGGGATATGATTAGTAAAGATGAATTAAAGTCTTTCAATATGGACTATACCCAGTTCAATGC
Source organism: Dendrolimus houi (assembly GCA_039645545.1). Lineage (NCBI taxonomy): Eukaryota > Metazoa > Arthropoda > Insecta > Lepidoptera > Lasiocampidae > Dendrolimus > Dendrolimus houi. The sequence goes on along the minus strand of CM077125.1, from coordinate 13,595,413 downwards.
ATCTTGGTTGAAAAAAGATCTGATCGAGAAGGTATTGTTCAGTTTTTATTTATGTGAAGCACTTAAAATAATTTGTACTAGATATAATGTAATTTTATCAGGTGGTCGCAGTATCAAAGAAGAATCCATATGGATCAATTTTTAAAACTTCAACAGTAGCTAGAGCACTAAAAGAAGTCTGGACAACGCATAGTAAAGATGGGATCAAGCTTAATGCATCTTTAGGCGTTATTAGTAATGGTTCATTAGATACCATAAAAGGTTTTTATTCATCAAAATATAACTACTACGAAATTTCGAATGTTGTATATCCATTGTCTTAGTTGTATATCTATTGCCCTTACTTGTCACTTTTGGTTTTTTTTTAGGATGGCCATACGTGCTCCCATTAGTGTTTTGTGGTGATTCTTGGAATGTTAACACACAATTTCAGAAAAATTATCATCTTAGAGGAGAAATTAAAAGGATTAATCAATCAGTAAAAAAACATCACGAAAAGGTAGTGTAATACTTGCCACAATTCAGAAGGGTTTATGGTAATAAAAAAACAGCAACTGCCAGTTGCTGTTTTTATATTATAGTGACTATTTGCCAACTGGTCACTATACTTATAATCAGAGAATCTTAAATACATTTTATACACTGCACCATTACACTGAATAAACATTTTTAAAACACCTCGCCATCCCTCCAACATTTTACAGTATAAGAAACATAAGCAAATTGGCACAACCGATAGCGGAATGAAGTAATTGAAGAACTATTATAATTAAAAAGGTTATGAATGACAAGCATTTGTTACACTATTTGGAAATTTTAGATAATATGTTATATAAGATATTATATAAAATATTACATTTAAAGTTTTACATGTTATAAAACAAATCGAATACAGTTAAAATCTAACGCTTTTGCCAACATGAAAATAAAATGTAGTGAATGCGGTCTATATCCAATTGAGACACAATTACCACATTATATTAGAGATAAGTATTGTTACATATAATTATGGTAAATTATACAAAAAGGAGCTAATCACAGAATAAATAAAAATATAAAAAAAGTATTATTCAATTAAGGAAACATGCAATTGAATCATTTAGAAATAAGAGGGTCCATAACAAAATTAATTATTAACCTTAAAAACAAACATTACTATTCAAGTAACTAAATGTAACATTAGGTACCGAGTATGAAATTTAATATGTTTGGTATGTTGGAAAGTTTTACAGTTATAGTGTTTACAGCTGATTCCATACTGCAAGAAGTTTTTAGAGGAGAATGTGCTAAAACAAGCATTTGTGCCGGACGATGAGAGCTCAGCTTTTACTTTGGTAGAAAGTCAACGTAGTAGCAAGATCAGTTTCTAAAATATGAAATTCTTTAAAACATTATGAAATGCAATGTGAAAACCACTAGGCAGTTAGATGTTTTTTGATTTTTCTTGTAGACTATATTATAATTTTTAAAATAAAATAAAATTTGTTAATTTTTATATTATTTAATTTGATATACCGTATCTTGGAAAATAAGTCAAAGAATATGTAAATACATGTATCGATCTTACTTTACTGATGCAGCAGGTTTAGCTATCTTAATCATTAGTGGGTATCATTTTAAAGATGTCCATTAGTAGACACTTAGGAAAACTTATTAATTCGTGTCAGTAACTAAAGCCAACAATACCATTTTATATACATGTTCGTTAGCCCTGTCACTTACTTAAACCACCTCTGGAACTAACTTAAGGAAAAACAAATAAAAGCGCATTTACCAAGCGATTAATATTCGACGGAATACGGTCTCGGCTCCCTGACCGCATCGTTTGTTTAACCTCTTCTGTCAATTTGATTTCCGACCTCGGGGATATGTAATTTCCATTACGGGGGCCAGACGCTTTGTTTATCTGCGCTGAGTCCAATAAGCCTGGGAATTTTACTATTACATTCAAAGAAACTGATGTATAATCTACAGTAGTGTTTAAGTTTCATGGAGGAAGAATACTAGGTATAACAATGACCCAATAAAAACGTAACCAGATTTGACGGTGTCACTGTGACACGAGTCATTCTTCTTTCGCTTCTTGACATGTAATTATTTAAAACATGTTTTATAGATCAAGTACATAACATATTGAATTTTATTCTTTTAAAATTGGGCTGTTTATATCTAAAAGTAAGTTTTAAACAATAAAGATAAGAAATTAATATATATTATAGAATAACTAGCGGGCCCAGCAGACGTTGCTTTTCCCTAAAAAATTAGAATCCGATTGAAGCGCCACCTACTGGGTCTAATTGTGAATCTATATCATCCCATCATCTATGTTCATCTACTTGAACAAAGACAAAAAAATCATCAAAATCGGTCCAATCGTTTAGGTCAGTGACATAAACACGAAAAGAAGAATTTTATATATAAAAATAAATATATACCAGGCCACTCAGAGTGTTGCGAAAAAAGATTTTATGTATGAGAGACTGGCCAGTTATAACCTATTTTGAAAATATGATTATTTATAATTAAAAATAGGTACGTTCCAATTTCAAAATTTCCCTCCACATTGTTTGCGAGCTAATTTAAATTATCGTGTCTCATTGAAAAATGAATCTGCGTCGGGAACATTATCGCGATATGATTTTTTACGATTTCAAGTGTCCCTGAAACCGGACGAAGTGTACGATAGATTTCAAATAGCATTCATGGACGAAGGCCCTTCTACGGCAACCGTGTATCGTTTTTACAACGAATTCAAGCGCGGTCGACTAACTTTGGGGAATGAAGAAAGAAGTGCTCGCCCTTTGACGGCTGCTACGGAAGAAAATGTGCTAGCACCGAAAAATTTAATCCAAGACAACGTATCAAGAGATTCAGCACGTACTGCAGATTGGATAGGGAAGCCTTCACGCGATTCTACACGTGCATCTTAGCGTGAGGAGGATAGTTTCACGCTGGGTGCCGCACAACCTCACCGATGCTCAAAAGCAGGCCCGGGTGGAATGGTGTCGTGATATGAAAAACAAATTTGAAGCAGGATCGTCTCGGGCGTGTTTACGACATCATTACAGGTGATGAGTTCTGATCTTAATTCAGAAACGAAGCGCCAGTCGACGGTTTGGGTGTTTCAAAACGTATCAACGTCTACCAAAGTGAAGCGATCTAGAGCGGGGGGAAGATTTTGATGGCGAGTTTTTTCAATTTGACTGGCTACTTGGTGTCAATTTCTTTATGGAACCAAAGAAGCGTTAACGCCGAATAGTATACTATCAAATGCTTGGCAGAAGTTTTGTCTATTGTGAGCAACAAGCGAACAAACACAGAGCTCTGCGAACTACTGCTCCAGCACGACAACGTGCTCGCCTACACCGCACTCTAAACGTGGGACTTCCTGGACAGCACGCTGGTCAAACTTCTGTGTCACCCTCCTTACAGCCCTGACCTAGCACCGTGTGACTTCTTTTTATTCCCGAAAATAAAAAATTAGTTCAAAGGGATTAAATTTTTGTCGCCGGAAGATCCGCTGTCAGCGTTCGAGCAAGTTGTAAACGAGGTGTCTGCGGCGGACTGGAAAAAGTGTTTCGAAAAATGGTTCAGACTCATTAAACTCTGTATAGAGGCTGGTGGAGAGTATTTTGAATATATTTAATAAAAAAATATTTACGTATAATTTTTTTTCGCAAAACTTTCTGAGTGTCCCACGTATTGTGAGGATCCAAGATACTTGTACACTGATTTTTCTGGAAAGAACAATATTTATATAAACATAAAATTCATATTTAAGACTATAGAATTAGTCTTTGATTCTCTACATATCTAAAATCTGTTATGAAAGATAATGACTTAAGAATTGATCTAGTATCTTTCGTATATAAAATAGTTCTAGTCGAAGCTATATGCCAGCGGTGGCTATTCAGCGCTGGGAATTCGAATCAAACTCGTCTCATTAGCCAGTAAAGGAAAACTTGGATTAGTTGACCAACTTCAAGAGGGTGTTGAAGTACGCGGTGCGTTCGGCATGCAGACAAACTACTGCAATCTAATTAAGCAAACGTATCTTATATCGAAAGTCTGATGATGTAAGTTCCTATATTGAAATTTCTCTATTGTATTTTGTTACTTATGTTAGAGCATCAAAAATTAGAACGTTAAAGTGGAAGATTGACGGGTACAAAGTAAAGTAGACCAAAAAAGAGATGGATTTTTGTGTGAAGAATGGCATGATAATTTGTGGTGTGACAGAGGATGTACGTCAGAATAGGGGAAGGACTATGGAAGGAAAAAACACATTGAGCCGGCCCCAAATAATTGGCAGAAGGAGAAAGAAGGAAAAAAAGAGAATTAGAGTATTGAAAATATATGATTTATTGATGTTCGATTTATTTTTTGTTATGTCATTTCATTTCTTAAGATTTTGAGCTCCGCCAAAGATTGAAAGTAATTAAAAGAATATAACAATTTGAAATCCGATGTATCCACAATATGAATAACATAGTTCCATTGGGTAGATGAGAGTCAAATCAGTTGAGACAATTCATTATTATGTAAAATGTTACAATCTGTATTATTATGCAAGCAAAGTATTTTAAAGCTGAATTAGAATGGATTTTAAAATGTGAAAGTTACACACAATCACTTGAGTACCTACATATATGTATGTAGGTACTCGAATGATTGCGTACATATTATTCTCAAGTTATAATTTATCTGAGGATTGAAAAATCAGCCATAATCAAGAGACTATTTGTCTATCTTCATACAATCGCGAAATTGGATTATTTATAGGTACAAGATTATTGAAGCAGTTTTAAAATTAAAATATAAATTGAAGAAAAGGGAATGAACCGAGTAGTAATGGGGAAATAACGGCGGTCGAACCCATAAGAGGAATATTAACTGCCTCATTTATCTCGAAATGGCCACAAGCACACCTTGCGCAGATACGATTTTCGCAAGCATCCGTTTCAAGTATAAAACATTTTAAAGACACCGTTTTATTATACATACCTAGGCATTACCCATGGTTTCACCTGTGTAAACTTCGGGTCTGTATCCCCTGGAAACGTTAAAATTTTTGGAAAATGCATTTTACAGTTATAGTTGATGTTTAAGATTTCGTATAATTCAGTTTTTATGAAAGAAAAATTGAAGGCTTGGGAAAATTAACTTTTATGAATATATTTATTAATATTTTTTACATTTAATAATATCATATTAAGTAAATATAAAGAGTTTAACAATTTGAACCCTGTAACTTTTTTTATTTATGTTTAATCTAAAGTAAATGTGACCATAATGTCGTGGCAGCGTAATGGCTAGCGTCCACGCGTCCCAAATTTAAAGGGCGCGGGTTCAATCCTGGCCGAAATGCATGCATCACATAGGCAGTTTTCTGACCTAATGTGCATATTGTTACAGTTACCACATGCTAACAACGGTGAAGGAAAACACCGTGATGCAACCTGCACATGGAGATAACCGATGTGTCAAACCTGCCAAGCCGCCTTGGACAAGCGTGGCGGGTATAATATCCGTTCCCCTATAGTGGGAGGCCCGAGACCAACAGGGGGACAATTATGGACTGTTATTATTGTAAAGAAATTTAAGTAATTAAACAAGTAAAATACACAAAGTTGTACTATTGATAAAGTAATTAACTTTAATTTACAACTTAAAATAATTATGCTTTGGCCTCATTATAATTTTGTATTCAAATGGTAGCATTTATAAAGTTTATTTTTGATCTAATTCACTTAGATTTATTAACCTTCTTTCACTGTCTTGATTTTCCACTTTCAGAGATCCGGTCGAATGGCTTACGCCTTGGCGGAACAGTAACGCAGCCCCTGGGAAATAACTCTCGTGTTTTTGTTGTAATTTACAAAATTCACCTAATCAAGTTAAATGATTTTCTAGCTATTCTTTTAATTCTAAATACCGTTTCAGTTACAATTTAACTTTTAACAATAAGGTGAATCAAAATTGCCATACAGCAGCCAGGCTTCTGGGCAAACATCCCTCTGGCAGTGATTTGTTCATACATAATCTATAGTTATTAACATTTTTGTAATGTGATTACACATATGACATGATTATGTGCTAATGATCGCACAATAAACGATGGCAAAGATCATGGGAAGTTATATTCTGCACGTTTATTCTAGGCGGATTTGTGGGGTTTCAAAAGAAATGGTAATTTCGATCTGCACGTTTCTTTACAATGTTTACCTACCATTGCCTTCACGTAGTAATTGAGTATTTCAAATTTTCATGATTTTAATAATTTTTATTACTCTTATCTACATATACTATAATTAATATGTAAATGGTTCGAGTTTGTACAATGTGTTTAAAAATGTAAAAAAATCAGGGGACCAGGAGATTCCAAAAAAGCATGTTTTTAAATTTTAGTCTGTCTTTCTGTCTGTCTGTTAGAGAATTGCGAGAAAACTACTAAACGGTTTTAAATGGAACTCGATAAGCTGGCTGTATGTCGAGTATCACTTAAATAATATTTAATCCCCCCGCGTAAAGTTACGCCCCGGGATATATCCCGAAGCGTAACTTAGGATACTTTTTATCCCGATAAATGACGTCGTTTCCATGAGATAGACGAAAATAATGAAAAAGATTGCGCTACGATCGCACCTTTCTTTTAAACTACTAAGTGTATATAAATGAAACTTGACATAGTGCTGGCTTATAACCCGAGTTAATACTTAGGATACATTTTATCCTGATAAATGAAATCGTTTCTTTAGAATATACAGATTTGCAAAATAGATGACGCTGCAAACGCGTTTTTTCAATTCACTAACAAATATCTACGTTGTCGTAAACAATATGTCGTTCATTGTATTACTTCAAATCAGGCTGGCTTCGACTCGCCTCTATGTTTTTTTGGGCAGTTCTGTAGACTATAATATATGGACTTAGTTTCTTCATTATTATTATATGTAAAAAACCGAGTTAAGTTTTTGTTTAAGTAAAATATAGCTACTGCCTAGGGTTTGACATGTGCACAGCCGCGGGGTAAACTAGTAACAAATAAGCTGTTTCACTCCTTAGAATTATGACGTCATAACGCAGTATATTCATACAAAATCAAGGAGGCTATTACGTTTTGTATGATGATAAAAAGTATCTCTATTTGATTTAACTTTCAAATACCTTCGATTTGACTGAAAAATATTCTAATACTAGCAAAATACAGTGCTTCAAGAGGGCTCGCGAAGTTTTCTATCTAGTAATAATTAATTAATTACTGATTATTTATTTGTGCATAACCAAAAAAAACCGGCGTATTTTTAACTAAACGACATTCTATTTACGTTTATATGTTACGGGCAATTTGATTAATCAGGTATTATTAATATGGACCGATCATTATGAATAATGACCAAGAGCGTCGGTCAATTTGATAAATTACTTTGGCCAGCCCATATTAATAATGCCCGATCCGTTTAAAACATAATGGTTTGATATAACTATAATTTATCACATGGACCGGGCAGTATGAATATTTCCCTACTACTAGCCGGACAATGTGATAAATTCGGTTACCTTTTCATAAGAATTAAGTAAGTTTAATTCATTTAAGGGTGGGTAAACTTATATGGCACTTTTATTTACTATGAATAGATCCGAAATATTTTAATATAGGTTAGAAGATTCAGGCGGGCGAAGCGAAGCCGAGCTCCCTCCCTCCTTAGCCTTCGTGGTTATATTTTTATAACCACCCAAAATTCACTTCATATCTTTAATAATAAATAAAATTGCTATGTAAATATACTTAACCTCATTTAATAAACAAAAAACTACAGTTCATCTGTGTTTTGTATTATTGCCCACGATAAGGTTTTCATTACTCATACTGACCGAAAAAGTAATTAATCATGCAGTTTTATTTATACTAGTGGTCGCCCGTGGTCGAAATTCGACCATAATAATTAACGTCAAAGACTATAACTTCTGTAATCACAGATTTCGCCAAGGCTACACCGTTAATTTAACTTGAATAATAAATAAAGAGTATATATGCGTTTGTGTGTCAAATACATGGTAGTGTGTGTAATGATTTTTTTATTGATTAAATATACTTTTTATGCATAATTAAAATATTAGTATCGTCGCTTTTTCTCTATATAAACTACAAGTGTGCGAAATTTCATACTCCTCCGTCCGCGCAATTTTCGTAAAAAGGGGTACAAAGTTTTTGCTTTATGGTGGTGCACCAGGCAATCCATCCACCATTTAATCATATCATGCCATTCCCTATAGCAAAAAACCGAAGGCGGCCCTGCGGCGAGTACGGTCCTGTGGAACGATGACTCAACTGCACGGGCCACCTGCGTCGTCGACAACAAGCTAAGCCATATAAGGGCGCCCGCGGCATGCAGAGAAGAGATACAGCAAGATCACCATCGAGACCACACGCCAATCAGTAAACGCGAAATCCAACGGCGGCACTCTGCCCTTTGAGGTTCTTAAAATCAAAAGCCATTCTCTATTTTAAACTGTATCCACACTTACATGAGTCTGGTCACCCCTACAGCTTCACGTATTAATACATAAATTTCCCATACGATATGGGCATGTATACAGACCAGTCGTTATTAATAGTGATCGGATTTATCAAATTGCCCGTAACATATACATCGATATTAGTCCTTTAGTTTTCGAACAGATAGCGTGCAAAATTTTTCAAAATTCAAAATTCTACAGTTTTTATTCAAAATAAGTTCCACTGGAGAACAATTTTTGAAGGTCATACATATAGGTTAAAATTTAATTTTACTTCCCAGTCTATGTACAACGCTTCGTCACGTGTTATTGCTGTTAAGGAGAAGAAGCGGCAAGAAACTCCCCAGCAACACGTCTAGCTAAAAATTGATAGTAGTACCAGTCGAGTTGATATTACACATGTCTTATTGGTTTTATAATTTGTATAAAATAATATTTTTATGATAGATAATACATCTAGTCAAATCCCAAATCTGAAAGTGTGATTGTTTCTCAGTGAAGTGTATCACAAAAATACATAGATTGTGGGATAGTGTTAGGGATCGCTTCACTCGCTGGCCCGGACTTTTGGAGGGATTGCATGGGACCACGGGAAGGTCAACACATAGAGGCCCTTTGACAAATTTAATCTAAATGTGGCGTGACACTGACTGGAGATTATCACTGTCTACGCCATTTAAAAATGCATCCAAGGACAAGCCCTGGTCAGTGTAGGATTATTATGGAAAATGAAAACAACAGGTACCGAGTTATTGGGATGAACTGCTAGTGGACCTAGCTAGGAATCTGAGACTATGTGAACTATGGCGTCTGCCCGTCTCAATGTTCGGGGAGCATGGATAAAATAGGCAGACCTACTAGTATACTTATTATTTGATTACTTATATTTAGTTGACTACGAAATAAAACTCATAGGTAAAGGTTAGGTAAAGGTTATTTGAAAGCAGTTAGTTCATGGACTTCTTTGTATCATCGGATGTGACAGTTCACATTAAAAATTCTATGAAAAGATGGTTGGTTTATAAAATATAGATTTAGTATATCAGTATAAATTTTAACAAGATTTCAATATATTGTGACATCGAATTTTAAATATTTTTCATACTAGCTGATGCCCGCGACTTCGTCCGCGTGGTGCGGTTTTTAACTATCCCACGGAAACTCTTTAATTTTTCGGGATCAAAAGTATGCTATATGTTGACCAGGGATATAAGCTACCACCATACAAAATTTCATTTAAATCGTTCCAGTCGTTTCGGAGATTAGCCGGTACAAACAGACAGACAAACAGACAAACAAAGAAACATAAAATTAAAAAAAAACTAAATTAGTTCTATTTCACTTCTTACATCCCCTGATTCGATTTTTAGCATTTTTTTCATTGTACAGAAATTCTACCTCTACAGTTTTATTATATGTATATGTATAGATAGATATCTTTTTATTATAGCATAACTATAATATTTACAATTCGTAGAATTACGTGTTGTACCCGCAGTTTTATCTGACCTGCTGCCGCTTCGTCCTGAGGTACGTATTAGAGGATGTTTTGCTCGCAGGGTGGTCGGAGCTCAATCACAGTGTTCCATAAACAAAACTATGCGATTTAGAATAATTCACGAAAGGTTTAATGGTGTAATAACGTTCTACTCGTATACCATAAAGCGGGTTTCTGAACCGAGGCGGCGGGTCGAAAAATTTGTTTAAAAATTCAATACCGTCTATAAGAAACTCGTTCTGAGAACGCAACGGCCTGCGAACATTCCCATTTTCCTTTAATAACATGGGAGAAATTGCTCGATTAGTGCGGAAGGGGATACCTACCCGAGTATTCGATTGCGATACGTAGACCGAGACGAAACTTCAAGGAAACCTTCGTTTTATCGCTTCGATTGGTTTTTAAATTTGACTACCTTTTAATATTCTAGGTAGTGCTCACTTGAGATTGGATAGGGTTTAAAATAATTTAGGATGTTAGTTTATGTGGGGGTTGTAATAGATTGTGTGGTGCGTCTATGATGGTTACCCCGTTGTATAGGGGACACTCCACTGGTGAAAGCCCTTGGTTCAATCGCCGTGAGGAGAGTACAAAATAATACGATGAGTAGTAGGTAGTATACTCTTGTTGTATATTGATTTCTTACTTAATTGTTATTAATTTAACTTTCACTATATATGTATACATGGGTATCCCTAACTGGGGAGTGGTAATATCGTGGCACCAGTTTAGATTGGGCATGCTAGTGCCACCCCCGATCTGGCGAATCCCACACACGGGACGCGAATTATCCCCCCGAGGTTCTGCCCTTATCGCGGCTTAGGTCCTCAATCGGATTTCCCCTGATAAATATATATATATATGCACATAAATATTATGTTTACAAGTTTATGAGATTGGACATATTTAATGGTATAGATAAATCTAGTCTTATCGGCAGTCTTAACAGCGATATCTATTATCTGTATTTACTTAGAATCACGTTCATATATTGACCATAGTCTTTAACTGTGCTAAAATATACATCAATAATTGGTTCATGAAACTTGATATAACAGTTTACTTTCCTCTATTATCTGTAAATAATGTTGCAGAAAACAAGCTGCCGTGAATTGGCGCTCAAAATAACAATAGGTCAAAATGAAAAGATGAATTTGGAAGAGCGTACCAGGTAGTGTGACATTTCAGTTTTAAAGATTAGTCTCAAGGCTATAATCTCGATCGTCCAAATTATTTCAGTTAGGCCCACATTCCATCAAAGCGGAGATATGTGTAGAAGTGATCGACCCAATAAGCTTCTCTGCCCATGGTATAATTGCCGCAATTGAAAGGATATATGTTGGCTACAGTGTAGCTATTCAGGCTGCAATGAGTGCCAAGATGGGCGAGTTTAAGCATTAGCATGGTTTCGAAACGAAACGAAATGAACTATTGGACGTTTGGCGGTCACCCGACATATATCACTATCTCCACTTTGACCTATCCAAAAGAATGATGATAAATGATGTTATCTCTTCTTTAGTAAAACTGTGAGCAATTATTCTGAATAGCTATCTAAGTAATACAATGTTATTACCTCTTCTTCTCCGCTTTCGTGGAGACCAAGCCTTAAGTTGAAGCGTTGTAAACAAATGAATTAAAAATTCCGGAAAAAGTGAGGAGCATCGTAGACCGAGTGCTGTGTGAGCATTCAGCATTCCAGAGCTATTTAATAATTTAAGTCCATCAGTACGACAGTCTTTTCATTTTTCGTAGAGTTAATCTTTATACCGTAATATAATTTTATTTTGGGTTTATACATGTAAATATGTCTTTAGGAACGTTTGATGGCATGGAAAAATCTTCAATATAGGTTAAAGATTGTGATTTCGATTAAGTGGTAAGCATAAAAATGCCGTGGTAGCTTAGTGATTCTCCGCGCAGGAACAAAAATAGAATATTAATTTCTGCGGCTGGGCGGCCTGTCGTAAGAGGTGACAAAACAACCCACAGCCAGGTGGTAGGACATTTGCTCGACTGGATGGCTACCACTACTGATCTAGAGTATGCCGCCATAACAACTTTGAGTTGTGTTCCGGCATCAGTGGCCAGTTTCTCCTTCAAGGCCGGCAGCACATTGGCAGCACTTCTGGTATTGCTAATGTCCATAGGCGACGGTAACCACTTTCCATTACAGTTGGGTCGTCAGCCTGTCTGCTGTGCTTCAGCAATAAAAAAAAGATGAATACTTGAAACGAGATTGTGATGACAACTAACGACAATAACCGAGGTTTCATTTCTCAGTGTCTGTATTATTAGATGGTGTTATAAATTATGAAATATTTTCAGATTAGAGGAGTGGCGTCAAAAGGTGCAAAGTTTAAAAGGGGAAAGGATGAAAGAAATTCTTAAAAAGCGACGATACCGCACGCCCTAGCAAAATCCTATCTTTAGAAAAAAAGGTGGGTGAATTTGCCGGATTAAAAGCATTCAATTTAAATATCCCAGACCTTTGTCCAGTGAGTTTCCGTAGGCAACCGGCCGTGAAATTTCATTTAATCGCTGGAGAGAAGTGCGTCTCGGCTAATGCAGATTGCGACTCTCACCCCCAGGGCCTGCTTAATTTATTGTCCAACAAATTTTTATTCTTTCTTTTTTATTGTATATATTTATTTAACTAGACGACAAAATGATTTACAAGTTATTGATTTATACATAGCACAGAAAACCTCTGGGTTTTATATTAATGCTATTATGCTATGGATACCTACTTCAGCAGCATTTAACAATTTTAACATTACATTAAGTTTAAAAAGTGCATTTTAAGTTTATTTTTAATATTTTTGGTGTAGTGCTTTCCCTAAACTCCTTTCCGCAATTTCCTGCGGCCAGGCGGCCTGTCGTAAGAGGCGACAAAACTACCCACAGCCAGGTGGTAGGGAGGGCATTTGCCCGACTGGATGGCTACCACCCCTGATCTTAAGTATGTCGCCATAACAACCTTGAGTTGTGTTCCGGCATTAGTGACCAGGTTCCAGTCTCCCTTAAGAGAGCAGCGTATTTGTAGCACCTTTGCTGTTGCAAATGTCCATAGGCGATAGTAACCGCTATGCATTAAGTGGGCCGTCTACCTGTCCGCTGAATTCCTGCAATAAAAAAAGACGGGTAAGTCATTTAGCATTATGCAGTTGTGCGCTTGCCTTACATGTTGTTTGCCCGTGACGAACCGGTTTTGGGCGATGGCTCGCGTATATACAGAGTGTTTCACTAAAGTTTGTAAGTCTTTATTAAAAAATTGCTATTTAAGCATCATTTTCTTAAACTGGTTTTCTTCGGGTAGAATTTGGCTTGGGCTTGCTATCAAAATAGTATGAAACCGTTTTGATTCGGATAATGGAATAGCTTCCGCGGGATACGGGCCGGAACTTTCTGCGGGCGAAGCTGCGGAAGAAACCCTAGTATTGTAATAATTACTACGTGCTGATGGTATGAATTAACGTGAGGATACATGCCCACCGAAATCACCATTGTATAAACCAGCTAATTCTCTTGCACAAGCTTGGAGGGGATACCATACATTCTTACTCTACCCTTGTTATTATGATATTACTTTGGCTGTTTATGGGTCGACATTATTATTCTTCAAATTTAATGGGTTATACTTACTCTGAGTGTCACAGTAAGTATAAAAAAAAATCAACTATAACAAGGTAATTACAGTGCTATTTAAAAGTAACTTACGATTAAGTGTCACGTAGACCTAGCCAATAAAAAATACGTTCGTGTTGTGTATTCCAGCGGAATTGGTGACCTTTTCATGTTGACACCTTTATCGAACGATTTTCGAGATGTGGAGGCGTGGAAGTTAAATAAATCCAAAGCGAACATTAGATAACAGAATGGCTTTTGTAATGTCTTCGGGAGGCCGTAAATGCAACCGACGTTCCATAGATATATCTGCCCAAAACATATGCGCATTTAAAACATTATTTAACAGGAATATTGTTGTGTTGAGTTAAATACAGGAATATCGCTGTTATCAAATTAATTTTTTGCTGGAATTTTCAGGGTGACGTTGTTCTTTAGCTATTAGATCACTCTTTCTGTAAATATAGTTTTAGCTTTCTTAAAATGTATTTTTGTAACTATTAATGTAAACTAAATAGAAGTTCTAGAAATACATTACAACTATGTTATATAGACAGATCTTTAATTTAAAAATAAATGCCTAAATTTCAGTGAAAAGGTCGCAAAAAATATCAAAGTGGTTCATGCTTTTCGGCTATAATTTGAACCATCGTTACAGTAATGACGTTGTCTCGCTATAGCCAGCGCGCTAGAGCCACTAAGCTACTTACTTCGACTTTGACTTTATCTAGTCATAAAATAATTGTTTGGTAGCTATAACTACACTATACTATAACACTAGTCATTTGTTTGCATGGTGAAAATAATACAATCCCTATAATATTATAAAATTCTAAACATGGCCGGTCTGTACATTAAAGCTTTAAAAAAAAAACAACTGGAATAGTCTATATAAACGATGAAGAACACGATGCCTTTTTTTTGATTTCTTGTCGTTTGTCTGTTTATCGTTTTGTCTGTTTGTACTGGGCCGTTTTCGATGCGGTTTTCGCTGATCGATATCTAATTCTTAGATTTAAACTCTGTGCTACTTTTTATAACGGGCATCCCGCGGGAATTTTTATGGGAATGATTTAAAGGGCCCAGATTTAAAAAAACAAATGAATTCCAATGTGATTTTTCTAGTAATTGATAGCAAATTTCATGTAATAAAATACTGCAATACTTTGTGTCCCGGGAATCCCTCGGGAATTTCAAGTCAAGCGTGGATGAAGTCGCGAGCATATTTTATTATTTTATTTTATTGCATTTGAGGGGCTAATAGTTGTAATCTTAAAAACTAGGGTACTTATGTATAAACAAAGAGAAGCCATTGATAAGCCTGCACAGATGGCAATATAAAATAAAAAAAAGCACGCGAACTAGCCATGAAATTGAAGTAACGCGACATTTATGTGTTTCGCACGATATCATCGAATGACTGCAATGGATTGTGGAGTGCCATTATGGAGTCATAAAACAACAGTGATGGACACGCGTACCAAATAAATCACATCCATTGTGCCAACGCGTCTCTCGGATTGTATGCGAATCTCAGTTATCAATGTAAATATAGCATATTTAGGCACTAGATTCTTTAAGGATGTTCTGCTAACAATTCTTTTATTAAGTGAGAGGAAGCTCGATGCAAAAGCTGATTCCGCCCGATAGTAGAGAAGTTGCCCGCCTGCGGGCTTACATTTGTGAAGGTTAGGGAGCTGGGTATGCTGCTGTGCCACATGGCTTAGGATGTTAAAAGAAACACAGAGGTAGTTTTAGTGGAGTCTCAGCATTTTCATATCAAAAAAATGTTATAAGCTCGTTGCTATCAAAAAAAAATAAAATTCTTTACAAGAAACGTGAGTACCTTTAAGCACCTTCCTAATACCGTTGCGCTAGCTATTAACTGTTTGTCACAAATATCTTACGCACTTTGACGATATGGATTATAATTAACTAACTATATAATTAACTATAATAGGGGATTTTGTAAAAATAAGTATCTGATAAACAACACCTGTAGTGTTCCTTGATTCGAAACTAAATTATTTTGGTATATGGTATCTGTCATAACATAAATCCTCATACCATCATTCACGAAGCTATGGAGAAATAAACAAAAGTAGATCAAGCGAAAGATGTACGCCAAGAACGTGACAAAGCGGAGATTCACTGTGTCTGCCTATCCCACAGAGTACATTAATATGATAGGAAACCCATGGGACACGGCGTGATAATATGTATGGATCAGTAACGCAGATCATTTAATTGTTTTTGGAATTAGACCTATTTATTATATTTAGGTTAATCAATTTTCAAATTTATACTTTTTGTCACAACACTTGGATCTTTCTTAATACTCGTAATATGCCCGTTAAGGCTGTTCTTTTTCATCTTAATTTATTAGCCGCTGATGAAATTTTTAAAGATCTCCAATTCGAAACAACTAGCAATTAATAGAGCTTCGTCGTCAATGCAGGCAGTTGACGCGGATTTTCCATGTGGCATTATTATTCAGCGATACGAGTACGATACGATAGCATATGTGACACAACGCTACAGTGTTTGCAATCATCGCGAGCAATTTACTCTCAGGCCAACAGATTCTCCATATGAAAACAACGAAGCCATATCTCATTCGACTGTTGACAGTATACTCGTCTATTATTCTCGTATATGATTACAATAAATTTGAAACTAGCTTACTCAAAATTTCTCAGAATTTGCTGATTAACAGCCTCGAACTTAAATAAATATAACATTTTGAGACTTAGGTTTAACATCGAATGAAGATATTTACAGAAAATAATCTTATCTACCTACTGTCAGTATAAATTACGTAAATTTATTCTTTGTCAATGCGTGATAAAAGTACGTATTTATATATTGTTTGTTGTTTATATATAAAATAGGATATGCCCACGACTTCATCCAAGCATGATTTGAAATTCCCACGGGATTCCCAGGACACAAAGTATCCTAGCAATTAAAAAATAATGTAAGCAATCGTTTTAGTGGAAACTGTATCGCAATGTGCTAACTTTTATGCACCGGAACAACTTCAAACTATTCCCGGGAAAATTTCCAGGATAAAAAGTTTCACACACACCTTTTATTACATAACATTTATTGTTATCGATCAGCGAAAACCGTATCGAAGTTGACTCAGTAGCTTATACGTGAATCCCAAACAAACAGACAAGCAGAAAAACCGACATCCACTAGGTATCTAAAAAAAATTGGACTGTGTTCTACATCGTTTATAAAGTAATTTCCATTTATTTTTTTGTATTATAGTTATATTATAATTTATATATACTACTATATATTATATTTATCTGAAATAAACTTTCTCTTGACTTTTGTCGGTTTTTATAAATATCCCGTCCCGTTGCCCACGGGAAAAGAGATATTTATGACCCCACTATCGGTTCTGGATGGAGTGCGTATGTGTATCTCTTCTTTGTCTTCCTCTTGCTCTTCCTCTAATTGTCTGTGTTTGCGTGGCTAATGTGTGTATGTCACTTCGGTCTAATGTGTGTGGTGATTGTGATGTGTGTTCTGGTTGTTGCATGAGTTGTGTTCTGTGTGGTTGAATTTAGGGTGTTTGTGTTGTTTACAAATACCGTATCTCCTAGTACCTTGCATATAATGTTTGTGGTGTTTAATGCTGCCTGCTTCTGTAAAATGGTTATATCAATTGAAGCGTCTAATTTTTCTATGTATTTATTTATGCTTTTAGCTACTATCCCTGTTGCACCTATAACTATGGGGACGACAGTCGACTGTGTATTCCACAAGCGACTGACTTCAGATTTTAATAAATGGTATTTGCTTAGTTTTTCTATTTCCTTATCTCCTATGTTGTAGTCTGATGGCACTGTTATGTCTATTAAAAATGTTTTGTTATTCCTTTTGTCTACATAGATTAAGTCTGGTCTATTGTGTCTTACTGTGATATCTGTTTGAACCGGCATTTCCCATAGTATCTTGGCTTGATTATTTTCTTTAATTTGTGGTCATGTTTTCTTGCCATCAGAGGGGTGAGACGTCTATATTGTTTTCTGGCCAGACACCAGTAGACGTACTGGACGAGATTATTATGTCTATTGACGTAATAAGTGCCCGCCAGTTTTTCGCACCCAGAAATGATATGCTGGGCGCTTTCATCTTTGGTGACACAAAGACGACATTTGCCGTCTACTGATGGCTTAAGTATGTCGCGTTGGTGTTGTTTAGTGTTAACTGCCTGGTCTTGTATTGCATATATGGATGACACTGTACTAGGAGATACATGTTGTTTTTGAATCCATTTGAATGAAAGTTCTGAGTCTATATTGGTCTGATCTAGTACTTTTCTAGGGAATTGCCCGTGTAGTGGTTTGGCTCGCCAGGATAAGTTTCATTTTTTGGTTATTGCATGTTTAATTTCGGAGTCTATGTGCTGATTGTTATCTGGTAAACTGGTATACTATATATATTACATTATAATTTATATATTTTACATATTATACTATATAGTAGCTTCAAGTACATACATGGCGTTTTTAGAATTTTATAATATTACTAACTGATCCAACAAACGTTGTTCTGCCATAAAAAAAAACATCATAGGAGGGTTAAAAATACATTACGACCTATTCTCATACCCACCGAATATACAAAAGAAAACATTAAAATCGATTAAGCCGTTCCGGAGAATTGGACCACAAACACCGTGACAGGAGATTTTTATAAATTAGATTTATAACATAATGTGCAATAAAGGATATAATATTCGAAACTCATTATATTATATTATATTACGAAATCTCTACAAAAGAAACGGTTAAAGATTCAATTCCAAGATTCAGCGTAAGCTTACAGTCTGTATTGTACAGAAAATCTGTAATTCTAAGGAAAAAGTATCTCATGTTTAATTGTGGTTTGACTGTTTTTATATATAAGACACGTGCAGAGGTTTGCCGATAACTATTTACTATTATTTTATTGTATTACTTACTATTATTGTATATACTTATGTAAAGTTTATAAAATAATAAATTTATTGCAACAACTATTTCTGTAACCTTTTTTGTCAACCCTACTGACCACCGATGCGTGACATCATGAGGCTATCGGCAAACCTTCTGCGCACGGCAGTAGCCACCAATGATTATTTTATTATATAAAATATATTTAAGTAACGTGTTAACCGTTAGGAAGTTATATATATATAATATAATCATTTTTTTTTGCCAGGGGAAATCCGTTTGAGGACTAAGCCGCGACAGGCACAGAAGCCTGGGGGGATGTTCGCGACCCGATGTGAGAGTGTGGGATTCGCCAGATCAGGGGTGGCACTAGCGTGCCCGGTCTGAACCAGTGCCACGCTATTGCCACTCCCCAGTTAGGGATACCCACTAAAACCCCTGGGTGTTCCGTCCTGCGCCTTATGCCAGGGTTACGGGAATGGGATTCCCAGCTCCGCTGTGCCCTGGCAGGCGTGGGCCTCGCTCACTAGGCCTCTTCCAATGCCGGGGGAGATGTTCCCCCGGCGCCTACTTGGTCTAATCCGTGCGTGTGTAACGCGCCCCACGGGAAGAGATGAGCGCGCGCAGAACACTCGCGCTCTCATCTCGACGGCATGTGCGGGTGAGTGAGAAGCCCTATACCCAAAGGGGCGATTTATAGGGGCGAGGCCCTATACCTCGATTTCGCGAGGCGCGGGTCTGGTGCCCCTGGCCAGGGCCTCTTTGCGCCACGTGTACAGTGACGCCAGGACCCTGGCTTCCAGGTCCCATAGGAGGGATCCGGCGAGTAGTGAGGCCACTTCAAAGGACACCGTACGGTAACCCCTTATCGCCCTGACGGCCATTATACGCTGAGCTTGGCGTAGTAGCGGAGCGTTGCGGGCCGTCAGGCGATCCGCCCATACAGGGACCCCGTAGAGGGCCATCGACTGTACGATGCCTTCGAAGAGTTTTCGGCACGCGGCGTCGGGCCCCCTTGAGTCTGGGGAGCAGCTACCGAAAATGTGCCGAAAAATCCCACCGGCTATCAAGGACCAATCTAAGGTATTTCATGGTCTCCCCGATGCCGATGCGGATGCCTCCTACTATAATAGCGGTGTCTGGAGGTGGACGGTTCCGAAGGCCGCGAAAGAACACGGCCTCGTTCTTCTGAAGCGCCACCTCCAGTCCAAGACACCGGATCCTGCCTACAACTAAGGACACCCCAGCCATGCCTAGAAGGCACGCCTGCCGGTGGGTCCTCCCTCGTGCTGCGATCAATGTGTCATCTGCGTAGCATATGATGCTGACGCCGGGGAGGACCCTGCTGCGTGACGTCCAGTCGTATGCGATGTACCACAGGAGGGGACCAAGAACCGACCCCTGTGGAACACCGCACATCATGGCTCGCCGATTCCATCCCTCGTGGACCGAGTAAATGACCAGGACCGGCCCCGTCGTCGATAGGTGCTGGACGAGGCGGTCGACGATGATACGCTCAAAGAGCTTGCCAACCTTGTCCAGCAACACGATGGGCCGGTAGGCGGACGGTGAGTCCGCAGGGCGCCTCTCCTTATGCAGCAGGACCAGTTTTCCGGTCTTCCACTGTTGCGGGAACTGGCCCTGCTCCAGACATGCGCCAAAAAGCCTCATCAGTTGGGGCTCTAGGGCGTCGTAGGACAGAACCCACGCATGCCCTGGTATGCCGTCAAGGCCGGGGGCGGCGTTCTTGGCCTTTAGCCGTAGCATAGCCACCCCCAGCTCTACCCGGTCCACGGTGGGCACAGGGTCTCTATCCGCGCTGGGCTCCGCCTCTGGCGATGCCATTGCAGGAGGCACGTGCTCAGCCCGTGAAGGGAACAGAGCGCCAACCACGTCGCGTACAACATCCCTGGGGAGAGACTCGGTGAGTGGGGGCGCCCAGGCGCGGAGCCACGGATTTTGCGTTGAGGTCTCCGAGCACGGGACGAGGTCGGCTGCGGGCCACCACTGTGTCCACTTCCTCTATCCAACCTTCGAAATCGGCGAGCCTTCGGTTCGGGGAGAAGTAGCCCCCAAGGACCACAATCTCCCCGATTGTTGCCGCCACGTAGCCCCGTCCCCTTACCACACCGGCTAGGGGAGGGTATGCGGCGGCGGTCCGGACGATGATAGCCACCGAGCCATCAGAACGGGGGGGGGGACGTAGTATGGCTCGGCGACTACGGCCAGCTGGATGCCCCACTGCGCCAAACTCTGCACCAACAAGTCCTGTGCAGCGGCGCAGTGGTTCAAGTTTCCTTGGACCACTAGGAGAGCCACTGGGACGGTCTTTTATTCTTCCATCCTAGTGGTCCCGGGCGCTGGCGACGGCGACGGCTGCAGCGAGCGAGGTAGGGGCTGCGGCGGCCGGGGCGGCTGCGGCTGAGACTTGTTGTTGGCAGCGGCCTGCCTGGGACCTTTTCTATTTCGTTGTCTTTTCCGTTTTGGCGCCTTCTTTTGGTCGCCGGACTGTTTTTGTGGTTGGTCCACCTTCTTGCCGGTGGACCTCGTGTTGGTGGGGGGGCCCGCGCTTTTACGCGTGGCACATAGCGGCGGGATGACCTGGTTGACCGCAGCGGTAACAATCCTTGCTGCGGTCAACAGGGGAGGAGCAGGTGCAGGCCACGTGTCCTGCCACAAGGCAGCACCAGCACCGCTCGGACCAGCTCGGCAAGACTTTGATGTCCGCCGAAGCCAACCCCACCATTAACCTCTTCCTCTCTTTCAACTTTATGGCTGCCGCCACAGGACAGGCCAGAATCACATATCCCAGCCTGTCTGGGCCCGGACGAATGGCGCTGGAGGCAAAACGACCAGCAGCAACGTCTGTGACCCGGGCGACGGCGGCCACAACCTCCTCCATTTTTGTAAAATCGTCCAGACCCGAGACGCGCACGTTGAAGCATCTCTCGGGCCTGGACACCTTCACTTCTTCCTCGGGCAGGACCTCCTTTAACCGCACGGCGAGAGCATCGGCCTTCTTCCCGCTATCTTTTCCGGGGAGAAGCAGCATACGGGCCCCCGTCCGCGCGGTTTTCAGTTTGACCCCGGGGATGCCGAGGTCGCGAAGCTTAATATTGGCTTTGACCGTCTGCATAAGGTCCGCGTAGCTGGTGCCTTTTCCCACCGCCGCGGGTAGCAGTGTGAGAATCACCGCGGTGGTGTTAGGCACTCGCATACGCGGGCCTCGAATCGTCGGGGGCTTTGGCGCTTTCTGCTTCGCCCGGGGCTGAACAGCCTTACCAGCACCATTCTGGTTGGTCAGTGGCTTCTTTTTAGCCTTACGGGCTACCACCGACCATCCTTCATTACTTCCTGGGGGCGGCTCTGAGGCCGATGTACCAGCCCTAGTTGATTCCTTAGGAGTGCTCATCGTGCTGTTTGGCTCAACGCCGCTTCGCCTTCGTTTGGTGGGCAGCGGAGGGAAGTCCACGGGGGAGTCCACGGGGGAGTCCACGGGAGGGCGGTTAGCCTGCCCTCTCCCGGATGCAGGGGTCTGCCGCGTACTTGCCCGCCGGGCATCTACAGTCAGCGGCGGGCGGACTCACCTCTCCGGGAGAAGGCGTTCGTCCAGGGCGGCCAGCTTTGCGTCCATCATGGCTCCAAGCGATAGGGTCAGATGGCGCAACAGCTCGTCCTGGTCCTTAAACCGCCCTCCCAAGACGGGCAACGACGACGTTGGTGGTGGGGGCGGCGGTGGTGGAGGCTTCGGCATCGGCGTTTTGGAGGCCGGTACTTCGGTACGGTAAGGGACTTCATGAAAGTCCCTTTTAACCCCCTGGGGACTTTTGCCACATGGCGGATGACCCCCAGGGCGTTTCGGACATCGGTCTCTATGGCTTGAGCGGTTCTAGCTCCGGCCTCGTCCGTTACTGAGACCGACCCTGAGCGACTCAAGAGTTCTGGGGCCCGTAGAGCGATACGCGCCTGTTCGGCGGTTCTAATCAGCTCGACGGTGCTCTCCTCATGGTCCAGCTCTAGGTCGGTGACCCGACCCGCTTGGGCAACGGCCTCTTTGGCTCGTGCCATGCTGCCGGCCTCTTCTGTTGCTCCCGTAGAGGGCGGAGATACCTTGCGGGAGGTTTTGGACGCCACCGTCTCTTCGTCACTTGAGACGAGGGATATTCTTTGGGAGCCTCGGTGAGGTACGGGCCTCCTCTTCTTCTTTTGTACGCGCCACTGGCTCAACGGATTTGAAGGCCCGGCCTCCGGTTCGGTGCGTATGCCGGGTCCCGATCCGAAGCGTGAGCGCGTCGGGGAACGTAATCGCGGTGAACGCGACCGCGAATGAGAATCTGTTCTGGAGCGGGACCGAATGGAGAACATCGAGAGGTTACTGTCTGACTCATCGACGGCTCCACTCAAGGCCCCGCTCATATTGCCGCTAATGGCGCCACTGGCAGCAGAGGTGCGGCCGCTCGCTCTGCTGCTGCTTCGCGCGAAAGTTACTTCTCCGCCCATCTCGGGCACCTTCTCCTTGGACAAAGTCCAGATAGCTGACGTAGAGCGCAAGGACGTTCCCCCCCCAGAATACGATGGGGAACAGCTGGCCTTACCCTGGGTACCGGCATCGGCGTGGGATTTGCCCTCCTTTTTTTTGGGCGGAGGATCGACATACCTGGGGTAGCTTCTCTTGTGCTTGCGATTCCATTATTATTCGAACTCCTGACGGAGTTATTACAAACTAATTTGTCTCCACTACGGGAGACCATCTGAGGGCTTAAATTAAACTGCAGGGGGAGTGCGAAGAGTCCGCAAGGTGCAGGGTACCCCACACACCGCCCGCAGGGCGCTAGCAGCCGGGATAACCCGCCCGGCATGCAGCTGTAGGCACGCCGACCAAGCTTCGGGTGGGTGGGGGAATCAGGCAGCCCTAAGGGCGAGCCGCTCGATAACTCGACCCAAAATCATCTGACTGGCGTTTTACAACTTCCGCGGTGCGGGTGCGGTCGGGAAGACCACCGCCACCACACCTCACATCGCACGACCGTGACGAGATTAGAAATGGGGCGAGCCGCCCTTAGGCCCACTCCGTCGTCGGCCCGGGGATTGGCCAAACGCCCGGCCAGCGGACCCGTCGCCGCCACATCGCGAAGGGGCCTCTCCGCAAAACGGAGAGGTGCGAGTGGCTCGTCGAATAAAGGAACGGATGAGTAATTGTGAAGGAGGGACACAGGGGAGCCTTTTAAGGATAGGAGCGAAGGTGGGACACCACTGTCACGGAGAGAACGTGGGAATGTGACAGTGGCCGCTGGGGCCCCGGGGACGCTTCCCCGTGTGCCAACGGGGGGCACCCCCTGTGGAAATACACTATAACCCTAAAGCAACATAAAATTACACCAAAACGTGACAATACTAGCGATAAGAAACGTGCTGTAACCAACATATTGCCAACTCCAATGTACCGCACTGGCCTGGCAAGACGGCAGCAATGCTATATGTCTGTGACACTATATAACAATGTAAATAAACAAATCAATGTACATGAACTCACAACTCGGGAAGTTAAAATTAAATCAAAAAATTGGCTACTTACCCTTGACTATGCGACCACCGAAGCACTGATTTAATATATTTATTTTAATAGAAACTGTACAGTACATACATAATTACACACAGACACACACAAACACAACACACACACACACACATACATAAGAAGTGCGTGTTGGCGCGCGTTCGCGCACATCACGCGCTTACCCACTACACATAAAAATACTCTGTTACCGATTTATATTTGTTGTGTGTTTAAAACTATATACTACTGTGAGAGGGCGGGCACTGATTCCCGAAACACAGGATTATGCCTAGCTCGGGAGTCAGGGACTTCCATAAGTTATTGTATCAGATTTTTTTGGCAATAAAGATTTATTGTTATTATTATTATTATTATAAAGATTGGCTCTTAATTAATGCCTATAACAGAGAACAAATAAAACTTACTACGGTATAAGCCATTTAAAATACAAGCACGTTGTAGAAAATTTACTCTGCTTTTAGTTTATAAATTTTAATCGAGCTTTATATTTTCTGTTTACCTGTGGTATTTCTAGTCTACAAGTAAAATGCTGAGAGTGGGACAACTTTTCCTGTAGGTAAACTTTGTCACTGTTAGCTCAATGGTTGCCAGACTGATCCCTTCTCCGAATCAAGGACCAGTATTTTGACCATATGTGATCAGGAGCTCCTAAATTTATTTACAGAGCAATCTAAGTCCACATAATTGATATTTGACTAAATGTTATTTATTTACTTTTATTAACATTTAAAAGTTGCGTGCTAGGACTCTCAAATACCATATTTAAATTTATGTACAAGTCCTCAAAAAGTTAAATATTAGCCAATAAACATCGCACTGCTTTGCAGGGGTCAGAAATTTCAAGCCATCTTGCCTAAGGCGGATCGGCCGGTTAATCACATTGATTAGTATCTACGTGTAATTAAAACAGTATACATAAAAGCTGCAAAACTTGGACATGCTCTTTTGGGAAGTATTTAAACCTATTTCATTTGATTAGATGAGGACGCCGTAACCAACGAACCACCACAGTTCAGGTATGCTATCTCAGAAGTAGTAAAATTTCCGACGAGTTTATGATATGACGTATACTTTTTGTATAGTGCTTTACTATGCAACTAATCTAGCATATGTATTATACAGTACATATAGGTCAGACCGGTAGCAGTATGTCGCGTCAGTCTAGGTTCAGCTTATCGAGCAGTCCACACTCGCCAGACACATGCTAACTGAAACTGATTTACGACATAGGTGATTGTTTATTTAACAAGGGTGGACGTTGCTACAAGGCTTCTATATGATGAGTTGGTTCAGTACGTGTCTATGAATTTAATTATGTAGGGTTTGGTTAAAAAAAGTAGACACTCGAATTATTCAAAAACTCTTTACATGGCAATCATACTAATACATAAAGCTAATGGTTTGTTTGTTTGCTTGAACGCGCTAATCTCAGGAACTACTGGTCTGCTTTGAAAAATTCTTTCAGTTCTAGATATCCCATTTAACGAGGAAGGCTATATATAGGCTACATATCATCACGCTAAAATCAATAGGAGCGGATGAAGAATGTTTCAAAATCGGGGGTTTTTTTTAACTATTCCACGCGGACGAAGTCGCGGGCAGAAGCTAGTGCTAATATAAATGTCATTTTACGAAAACATTGTAGTTATTACTGTAACTTTAGTATAGTATATTTATTTATATATATATATATATATATATATATATATATTAGGTTGGGGAAAAAGTCTTTTCGCATATAGTATGTATGAACTTGTAATAAAATCACTTTGGCTATACCATTTGTATCTGGCTGGTTTTGGTATCATTAAAAAGTTTTAATTTTAAAGAAGACAATTCCAAATTCCAATTAGGAAAATGTGTGATTTTCATTTGTTTTTCTTATTGTTAAAATGAGTGAATCTAATGAAGAAATTCGATACATTTTAAAATTTTACTACAAAAATGGTAAAAATGCAACACAAGCCGCGAAAAAAAATTGTGATGTTTATGGACCTAATGCAGTCTCTGTGAGAGTAGCGCAAATTTGGTTTAAGCGTTTTCAATACGGAAATTTTGATATCAAAGATGCACGTCGCTCTGGTCGCCCTGTTACGGACAAAATTGATGCCATTTTTGAAAAAGTGGAGCAAGATCGGCATTTTAGTAGTTACGATGTAGCTGGAGAACTGGGAATTTACCACAAAACGGTTTTGGCGCATTTGAAAAAAGCTGGGTACACAAAAAAGCTCTCTATTTGGGTGCCTCATGAGCTCACTGAAAGAAACCTAATGAACCGTGTACTCATTTGTGATTCTTTATTACGACCTAATGAAACCGAACCATTTTTGAAGAAGCTGATAACTGGTGATGAAAAGTGGATCACGTACGACAAGAACGTGCGAAAAAGATCGTAGTCAAAGGCCGGTCAGGCTTCACAGACTGTAGCGAAACCCGGGTTAACTTGCAACAAGGTGACGCTGTGTGTATAGTGGGATTGGAAAGGCATTATTCAATATGAGCTGTTACCGCCAGGCAGGACCATCGATTCTGAACTGTACTGGGAACAACTGATGAGATTAAAGCAAAAAGTTGAGAGAAAGTGGCCGAAATTAATCAACAGAAGGGGTGTGGTTTTTCACCATGATAACGCTAGACCTCACACATCTTTAGCCACTCAGCAAAAATTACGAGAGTTTGGCTGGGAGGTGTTAATGCATCCGCCGTATAGTCCTGACCTTGCACTTTCAGATTTTCACCTGTTTCGGTCCCTGCAGAATTCTTTAGGCAGTATCAGGTTAACATCACGAGAGAACTGCCAAAAACCACTTGTCGTAGTTTTTTGATCAGAAGCCCCAAAATTTTTATAGCAATGGGATCACGTCCCTACCTACAGGATGGCAAAAAGTTATCCAACAAAATGGCACCTACATACTTTAGTCAAATGTAAATAAACTTTATAAAAAAACCTTTTGAATTTTTATATAAAATGCGAAGAAACTTTTTCCCCAACCTATTATATATATATATATATATATATATATATATATATATATATATATATATATATATATATATATTACGGGCAATTTGATAAATCCGGTCTCTATAAATAATGATCGGTCTGTATACATATTGTATGAAATGGGCAATATAAATAAAACTGCATGATTAAATACTTTTATCGGTTAGTATGAACAATGACAGACAGCCTTATCTTGGGAAATATAATAAAACACAGATAAACTGTAGTTTTTTGTTAAGGTATAGTTTTATAGCACTTTTATTTATTATTTCAAATATGAAGTGAATTTTAGGTGGTTTAAAATAAAATAACCACAAAGGCTAAAGTGGAAGCGAAGTAGCGCCCGCCTTAGCCTTTTAACCTATATTAACAAAATTTGGATCTGTTCATAATAAATAAAAGTGCCATATAACTATACCCCACCCGTAAATGAAATAAACTTACATAATTGTTATAGAAAGGTAACCGAATTTATCACATCGTCCGGCTAGATGTAGGGAAGTATTCATACTGCCCGGTCCAAGTTATAAATTCAAGCTATCTCCAGCCATGATTTTTTAAATGGACCACGGGCTGTCAGAAATTGTTAATATGAGCTGGCCAAAGTAATTTATCAAATTGAACGACGTTCTTGGTCATTATTCATAATGATCGATTAATCAAATTACCCGTAACAGGTACACACACACCCACACACACACACACACAAACATATATATATATATATGTATATATATATATATATATATATATATATATATATATATATATATATATATAAATACTAGAGCTTACCCCGCGCAGGTCAAATCCGTTCTAGTGTTATTTATCTATCCACCCTCTATCAAACTGTAAACTACATATAAATGACAACAAAGACAAAACTGGCCGAAACGACCGAAATGGCCGAAATTACCAG
This sequence comes from Dendrolimus houi, assembly GCA_039645545.1. NCBI lineage: Eukaryota > Metazoa > Arthropoda > Insecta > Lepidoptera > Lasiocampidae > Dendrolimus > Dendrolimus houi. The sequence continues at coordinate 13,567,315 of CM077125.1, read as the reverse complement.
AGTGGCTGAAATGACCGAAATGGCACAAATGACCAAAATAACCAAAGTGGCAAATCACAAAAAGAACAAAACCTATCCTACTTTCTGGGATAACCTTTACATAAATCTATCTCATTATCCGGGATGAAAAGTATCCCTTGTCCACGCTCGGTATTAAAACTACATAACTACATATACACCGACTTTCAGCCAAATCGGTCCAGTAGTTTTTCCGTGAAAGCGTAACAGGCAGACAGATTTACTTTCGCATCTATAATATTAATTATATATATATACATATATATATATATATATATATATATATATATATATATATATATATATATATCCCTATTAATATTATAAATGTGAAAGTAGATATATACTAGAGTTTACCCCGCGGCTACGCTGCGGGTCAACCTCTAGTGCGTGCACCTTGTTTAAAGAGCAGGCTTTAATACAGGCTACATTGTACAACATTTTTATGTTAGTGCTATTTGCACTTGGAAGATTAATTTCATTTTATATCGCAAAATATCCCTCCCGGCATGAAAAGTATTTATGTCCACTTTCGGTATTAAAAATACATTTAAATAAAATTACAGCAAAACCGATCCAGTATTCTTAGTAGTTTTCCGTGAAAGCTTAACAGAAAGACATATCGAGTTACTATCGGATTTTTATAGACGATGAATTTTTATATCTATAAACTTGAGAAATGATTTGTCTCATCCAAACTTTCATCCTTTATTTCAAACCGTCCTCGTTTTATTTATCTATCCCCTATCTATGAAAACTACATAAATGACAATAATGACAAAAAGGAAAAAAGGACAAAAATGACAAAAAGGACAAAACGGACAAAACGGACAAAACGGAAAAAACGGACAAAACGGCCAAAATGGACAAAATGGGCAAAAATGACAAAAAGGACAAAACTGATAAAAAGGACAAAGATGACCAAAATGACGAAAATCACAAAAAAACCTATCCCACTTTTTGGGATAACCTTTACATAAATCTATCCCAAAATCTGTCGCATTATCCGGGATAAAAAGTATTCCTTGTCCACCCTCGGTATTAAAGTTACACATATACCGAATGTCAACTAAACCGGTCTAGTAGTTTTCCCGTAAAAGCATAACAAACAGAGAGACAAATATATTTTTATCCCGGAAACTATACCATTTTTAGGGATAAAAAGTATTCTATGTTCATTCATGGCATCGAAAATATATATACTGAGTTTCAGTCAAATTGCTCCAGTAGTTTTTCCGTGAAAACAGAACAGACAGACAGACAGAGTTATTTCGCATTTATAATATTAATAGGGATTATATATATCCCTAATAATAATTGTGTTCTAACTTTTACAAACTTAATTTATGTATAACTATAATAAATCTGTAAATGGTTCGAGTTTGTACATTGCGTTTAAAAATGTGAAAAAAAAGACGGGGGATATTTCGGACCGGGAGATCCCGAAAATGCAATTTTTGGAATTTTTCTTTGTCTGTCTGCTAGAGTATCACGTAAAAAATACTGAATGGATTTAAATGAAATTCGAAACGTACCTAACTTATATCACGGGGCGTAGCTTAGGATACTTTTTATCCCGGTAAATGACGTCATTTCCGTGGGATAGACAAAAATAGCGGAAAAAATGGCGCTACGATCGCATTTTTTTGGAAGCTACTGAACGTATATTGTTGAAACATGTAGGATACATATTATCCCGACATATTACGTCATTTCCATGGAATAAATGTATTAGTAAAATAGATGGCGCTGCATATCGCGTTTTTTTAAATTCTCTAACAAATACCTACCTTGTCATAAACAACATCTCATTCATTGCATTACTTCAAATCAGGTGGGCCGTGACTTGCCTCTGTTTCACTGCGCAGCTGTGTAGTATAGTCGTATGGACTTAGTTTCTTTGTTATTGTAGTGAATTTAGTAACAAGAAACAGTAATGTTTTAGTAAAACACCTAATTAAATTTGTATATATTTAAGATAGAGCTAGATCTAGTCCATGAATAAAACCATTAAAAATGAAGTGTGGAGGTTATTGTTCTGCATGATTTTTAAATTCAAGAAAAAACAACAGACGAAAGACGCTGAATTCAAAGAAAATGAAGATTATCTATGATAATTTGGATTTGTAATACTCATACTTATTACATTTGACGTGCTTTTTCTGTCTTTACTTTCATCAGTCACATTCTAATATATAGTCAAATAGTTGTAGTATCTTTAGTATAGAATATTGTAAAAGAATAAACAGTAACAAGATATTTATTAGCATAAGAGTATTGTAAAGATTTATGGGAAAAGAATAAATAATATGACAAACAAAAAAGCAAAAGATAAAAAAGAGAGAAAGAATAAAAATAGACAAAAAAGAATAAAAGAAAACAAACCCTAAAAAGTATAAAGCCCGGACAATCCCTTTCGTCCGGAGGGAGGAATTTAAAAAACAAAAAAATATATATATATATAGTCAAAGTGGCGAAGTCCGTCAATGGGGTAAAATCATACACCGCTCGTTTGTTAACTTTTTTAAACGAAATTTAACGCCAACTACAATTCGAAGACAGAATTCAATGGTGTCTTAGTTTCACTGACTGATTTGTTGCCGTCGTAATTATTCAAACACCGACATAATGAGACCTGTATGGAGTTCCCCCATTGACGGACTTCGCCACCTTAACTATACACTACACAATAGATTAACTAAAAGTTAGAATAAGATTCTATTTACATCTAATTACCCAAGAAGAGGGATCAATTTAACATATTCTCGTATTGATTTTTTCTTATATAATAGGTACATATTTTGTTGCTTTTTCGTTTCTATTCATGTTTTAACTATAATGTAGCTCTATTGTAAAATTGCTATTGTTACGTGTTGCCTCGTATGTGAGCAGCTTCGTGTACAAACTTAAGTTTGTATAAGTAAAAGAAGTCAAATAGCACATTCGTTATTGTTTAAATAGTAATTAACTTTAATTCTATCATGATATTTTAAAAGATGATAAGATTTTATTTTAACGCCTCTTCTTTTCTATGTAAATAATGTTAGAATTTGTCCGGTTCACTATTATCTATCTGCGCTACGTAAGAAAAGGGGTTGTTTAAGAAGAGCTTAAAATTTTCTTCGTTGCGGCGAATGCATTGGTTACACCAATATCAGTCTTCCATATATCAGTCTCTTTGCCTCCTTCAGGTAATAAAACATTTTTTCACATAAGTTTTTTACTAATTAAAACTACTAGTTCTGCGTTTCTAGCGTTTCCGACCGCAGAAACTATGAACTGAAGCTTCCCTAGGTACTCTCGCATTTTGCGGCGTAAGTTTACTACGTTTATCTTAATTTTTTTAAATACCTCTATATATAAAAGTGTTACAATAATGAAGAAATAAAAAAATACGAAGGTACAAAAGCCTTTGACAGTAATTTACTTTGCTTTAATCCGATATCGACGTCGGCCAATCACTATCTACTGGAGGATGCTGCCTCCCCAAATTTTTAAATAAATATAGTCAAAAATTGTATAATTCCCAGCTGCAATATACACATGATATATCCGTAATTGGTATGATTGATTTAATTGAAATGAGTCTATGATGAACATTAACTAGTTCAAAATTGAATTTATAATATTTCATTTTAGTTGTATTGTTCACTTGATAGCTAACATTATAACCAAAATGGTATTGTATGAATGTTCTTCTAACCGATAAACAAAATGACGTATAACCATAATTTCGTCTAAGTTTGATAATAATATTTTCTTTTGGCCCTTTATCTAATGGAATCCTGATGTGAAGCTGATTGGTTGTCTTGTTTACTTATAGCTGTCAAAAAGCAAAATCCTTACTAAATCATTGAGCGCTATATGACTTTATCTGCTGCTTTGCTAACATATCTATCATACTTCTGGTCTAAATCTTGAATGGCAGGATTGACAAAACAAGTGTATTGCAACAGTGTCGGTGGTAGAGTTGGTGATGGTAGACCGCGAATTACTTACCACGATCAAACTGCAGATGTCTTAAGGAATGACCAGGTAAAAAGTACCTATCTTATACTAATATATAAAGCTGAAGAGTTTGTTTGTTTGTTTGCTTGAACGCGCTAAACTCAGGAATTACTGGTCTGATTTGAAAAATTCTTTGTGTTAGATAGACCATTTATCCAGGAAGGCTATACGCTATATATTATCACGCTAAGACCAATAAAAGCGGAGCACCAATGAATAATGTTTCAAAATCGGGGGTTTTTAACTTGCTTTTTTTTAACTATTCCACGCGGAAGAAGTCGCGGGCAGAAGCTAGTATATAATAAACGTGTATGTATTATATGAAGAATGTTATGAATGTAGATGAAATAGAAAATCTATCGTCTCTGCCTACCCCTGGGGGAAACAGGCGTGTTAATATGTATGTAAATCATGAAATGAACGTTTTGCTTTTCAAAATAAAATTCAGTAAGTGCATATCACAATGCTGCCATCGAGGTAATGAATGTCCACTGGGCGCCAAGTTTGCTATTACAATGCAATCATAATGGTTGTTAACTGGCGTCATAATTAGACTACAATTCGGATGCAGTAGTGACAGCAGAGCAGCGGGCGCTTGGAGCGCTATTTTCGACAATGACATGTGATTCCAAAACAATGAGAAACATATAATCGTAATATTCCATATCTCAAAAACTACTTAATAGATCCCGCTCAGACCAATTTTCATTGAAAGTATAATTGTTTACTATAGTCGTATTGTGTATAGTCTATCATTTTTTTTTCTAATTTTCCACATGGTTGTTAAAAGTTAGAAGGGGACGCCCTTTTGTGACTTTGGTAGCCAACATGTTAAAAATATGACAATTTGATAAATTAAGGGAATAATTATTCAAATAAAACGTACTGTGTACTTGGTGACTTTATAATGGTGGGGCTTTATCTAGGTTAAAGTTAAAGGTATAGTTCGTTTCTTGCAGATGTGCCGATGGGTGTGATCCGCAATTTGAGATGCGACATTGTTAATGACGTTAAATATTCACAGACATATAATGTAAAACGTAAAAGTTAACGTATCGTTAAAAGTTGCAGGACTCGAATTAAAATGCCGTTGGAATTATTATAAAGTTTATTAGAACTATACAAACACGTATAACAGAGGTACAAATATAACCGAACACAACAAGTCCAAACGTAATGCAGAAGGTCGTAATTCAAAAACACGCACAAAGTCCGACACTAAATAGATTACCGAATGTACACAAGTCTTGCTTCGCTCGTGGTTATCGCTCAACTACCGCGTCCCTCCATCGGGGCATTGCTTTATACTGCACAGATGCAATATGTCTGCCCGGCCGCGTGGACCGAATTTCCTAGAATAAGTTTGTACCTTAAATCCGACACACCTGGCTAATAACTGCCATAGAAGAATACAATACATAATGGGCTGTTTTCTTATCACAAATATTAAACACAAAGTAAGCAAAAGAAGTCCAAATGCCGAAAGGTAATAAAATGTGTTTTTACAGGTATGCAGGTGTGAATTTGTTTTTGTCGGCGTCTAGGTCGTAACAGTATGTATAAAGTATACCTACACTAATGTGGTTATGCGTTAACGACGTTATTTTTTAACGCTTTGAATCAGACGCATTAGGCCACAGCTTACATTTTGAACACCAACGCACATGAAGCCCCAGCATCACAATTTACAATATTATATGTAACCAGAAATAATACAAAAGCGGTTCTAATACCTAACAAAAAAGAAATAGATATATAGTAAAAAAATAATTATTTACTATATTTAATTTTGTGGAAGGTGTAACTGCAATAAGGGTAAAAATGCTTCGATTAGAAAGAAGTGAAATGAGCCGTAGAGGCAAATGTATTTGGGTTCGAAACTATTATTTGAGTACCAGGTGTATATATACGTCCCGTTTTACTTCAACTATGATGCTTGTTGTTTTTAATTAAATGGGGGTAGTTTGCTGCATTATCCCGGGGGTGTCGTATGTAACGGTAGGAAAAGCGATCACCTTTAATTTTCCGCTAGTAAAGTAGGACGGTGTTTATTTATTTTTTTGAACAAGTTTTACGTATTATTATGTATTCATGTTTGTAAATGATTTAATAAATAAATTTAATATATAAAAATTTGTTTATTGGTGTACATTGTGTTTTGCTTATAAGATCATTTTGGTATAACATGTCACTCAGCTATTTGATAATAAATTATACTATATAAATCCGTTTATATGTTTTTAAGAAGCATGTAATGTTAGATATTACAGTACATTTACAAAAAAATAAATAATTAAAAAACAATTTAACTAAAATTTGAATCAAAGATTTATCTCGTAAAAAAAACAAGGTAGGTCTAAACAATAAAACGTTTTTTGATAAAAGGCTTACATATTTTGGTGACTTTATGCAAAATTTTAGTGAAGTGTCTAATCCTAATAGAGATTTGATTAAGTATTATCAATTATGTTACGTAAGCACATGTTTTTTATTCCATGAGGACTCTATTCCATATCAGACGTATATGTAATATAGAATAAATTTTTCTTACAAACGCACTATATTTTTTTACTACAAGATCTTGGTAAAAATATCTTTGCAAAGAAATAGAGCCTTTACCGCTACTTTATCGTACGCGACATTTGTGTATTGTTATAAGCAATAAAAAAACTATTCCAATAAACTATTTATGTAATAGTTTTTTTTTGCAACATATTTTAAACTATTATTTTGTTTTAACACTTTACATTTTTCTAATCTAGTCCAATAAAAGTTTAAAATATTGAAATAAAATCATAGTTAAAAATATCATTTCCAACAAAAAAACTATGCAGGTATAAATGTCGCTTACGATAAATCGGCGGTAATGGCGCGAAATATCAACAAGAGAAGAATGTTAATAATTAACAAAGTATAAGACAACATCACATGAAAAGCAGTTTAAATTAAAGGAAAACAGAGGCCAAGCAAGTGCTACATACGTGAGCAGAAACTGATTTGCCTGCGATAGGGTATAATCGCGTTCCCAGGGGTGGTTTCATTAGCCTGTGGTATTAGGTTACAATGTGCCGCAAGACAGCCTCTTCCTGTGTTACACGATCGCCGTGTTTTGACCCAATTTATACATCGCCATGGGACCCCGGACAGTCCACGTATATGCTGCTAATTTTGATTAATTGTTGTTATAACAGGAACAGATTTTATTGACGGTCAATGAATAACGATTTTGTTTGAACAATTTACAAATTTTACAGCTCATTAATTTGTATGTAAACGTATTCGTAAAACAATTTTAGTTATGATGAAATTTGACTATTGGTGTTAATTTAGAATTCGATTATCAATATTTTTCTTTTCCACACCTCTCACAGAAGTTTAAAACTAAAGAATTCTGTGAAATAAGTTAGGCATTTTTAACCGGCTTAAAAAGGAGTTTCTCGATTAGTCTGTATGTTTTTTTTTGCATGTTCGTTACTCGATCTCTGTGAATTATGAACAGATTTTCAAAATTTTTATATTTATACTTCCGAACTGGTCTCATTGTTACCATGTCAGGATCCACTCATCAGATCCTGATGAGAGATCGAGTGATCGAGAGACACCTTGAAAATTGTTAAACATCTTTCTTGTTACATGATATCTTCGTCAATTGTGGAGCGATTTTCAATTTTTGTTCTTCACTCGTAAATCTATATTCTCGAAGTGGTCCCATGGCCAACAAGTCAGTATATGATGAATAGATCCCAGGGAAATCGAGAGCAACCTTTGTTGACGAACGTTTTCACCGAAGACTGAGATAGCAACCTTATATACGCGTGCCAGTACTATAATTTCTACAGGCGCTTAAAATATTATTTCTATAGCTATTCAAGTATTTGCGTAACTAAAAAGTAAAAAATATTTTTTTTTGTAATAAAAACAAAACAGACTTCAAATTAAAAAGCAACAAATAAATATTAAACCGAATTCTTTCTATAACATCTTGAAGTCGGTGCCAAGTAAAACAAAAAAACAACAAATGTACGAAATATAGTAATTTAAAAAATATGTAGAATGTAAAACACAATAAGGAGTTTTAAAATAATACAATTTTGTAATGACAGGCAAAAGATTAAACTGGCTGTTCCTAAGCGATATCTACTGTTTATTTTTCTTTGTAACTATGAAGGAGAATACCAGGAATGCGTATCCTGATACCGTTGATGTTAATTCTAATATGTTCACTAGTGTCATTAGTATCGATTCCTTGTAATATTGTGGACGTAACATCTGTTAAAGCCTATTGGTCTGAAACACTCTTTGAATATGACATTTAAAAGAAACTTTAAACTTTACCTTTCTGACTGAATTGGCCTTTAAAATAATGAAATTCCGAAAAGCGAAAAATTAACTCAGAGAAATAACTAGAGTACATTAGAAAATAACTAAAGCTGCAGTAGAATGACATGTGGTGCATCTAGTGATGTAAGATTCAGGATTTAGCTTTTAGAGTTACGTTTTTTATTAATAATAACAGCCCATAAAAGTCCCACTGCAGGACTCGGGTCTCCACTATAGGGTAACGGACAGTATACCCCGCCACGCTTCTCCAAGGCGGCTTGGAAGGTTTGGCACATCGGTTATCTCGATGCGCAGGTTTCATCGAGATGTTTTCCTTCACCGTTGTTAGCACGTGGTAAGTAATTGTAACAATATGAACATTAGCTCAGAAAACTGCCTAAGTGGTGCATGCGTTCCGGCTAGAATTCGAATCCGCGCCCTTTGAGTTTGGGAAGCGTGCGCTAGCCATTATGCTACCACGAGTTTTTTATAGGTTTTGGTCACGTAAACCTTTAATGCTAAGCACGTGATAGATTTTAAAATGGGTAAAATAGATAAATATAAGACATTTAATGTTTAATACATATATTGGCATAGCGGCTATTATTTATTGCATGGAACATGAAAAACTATCTACTTTAATAAGTTTTAACCTTAAGGTTCTGTTGTCAAAGACTATACTTCTATAATCACAGATTTCACCAAGGCTACACTGTTAATTTGACTTTAACAATAAACAAAAGAGTATATATGCGTGTGTGTGTCAAACACATGGAAGTGTGTGTAATGTTTTTTTTATTGATTTAATGTATTTTTTTATGTATAATATAAAAAAATATTAGCATTCTGCACTCCTTCTCTATATAAATTATAAGTGTGCGAAATTTCATAACCCAACGTGCGCGCAATTTTTTTAAAAACGGGTACAAATATTTTGCTTCACGTAATAATATATAAATAACAATCGTATATTCCTAATTTTTCGAGTACTAGCAGTCACAGCAATTACTGCATGATAACATTCAGCATAGCTTCGCTCTGGTTGAAAGACGAACACCGAATGTCCCGTATTAGGCGACTTCGCTTCCTTTTATAATTGTCGAACCAACAATACCGTCTTCACATTTTAGTAATCCTATAACGTAAAACTTATTACAAAGGTTATCAAAAATCCTATTTTTTTTTATTAAGTACCCAACAATATAAATATTACTATACAAATACGACCCAGTTTTTAGTAAAGTATTATTGCACACCAGTTACTCAATAAATCAAGTGTATGTATTTTAAGAAAAACAAAAGTATCTTCACTTCAAAGTCACAATGTGTCTTAGGACGGTAAATACATAACTTCATTTATTAAATATTTCAATATAGTATATCACGCGCATTACGATTCATCAATACTCGATTCAGCTGTGAAAGGGTTAGCATTGTTAAATTATAGTGCACGATTACTCTTGTAGGCGGGATTAACACACAAGTCCGTACTGTACGATTTGCATCGCTTCGTGGAAGTTCAGCTTCAACATATCGTAACAAATAATTTCAAGTTAAAACAATTGAATAAGTTAATAGAATACCGAATGAGTATGAGTATAAAGTAATCCTATAATTACCTCAGTTGAGCGGGGCTCCGTTTTCATTGGCCGTAAACCTCGATGGTTCTACAACAACGTCGGACCGTCGTATTGCACTATAAAGTGTCGGCTAATAGGGATTACTACACTCTCCTGTGCTAGATTTAACATTGATACCCACTTTGCTTGCCGAAATAAAACGGACACTGTATAGCTCACATTAATTTGTAAAAGTATATTAATAGATTACATTGTACATTGTTTATACTAACCCATATCAGGATATACATTTAGTTGACGTTTGGCTGTTTGTATACTATTTATATGTTTCACAACGAAGATGAAGACAACACTTTCCGTGCAGGAACAGAGAAAGAATACAATTTCCTGCGGCCGGGCGGCCTGTCGTAAGAGGCGACTAAACAACCCATAGCCAGGTGGTAGGGTATTTGCTCGACTGGATGGCGACCACCCCTGGTCTAGAGTATGCCGCCATAACAATCTTGTGTTGTGTTCCGTGACCAGGCTCCAGTCTCCTTTAAGAGAGCAGCAGCGCATTTGTAGCACCTTTGGTGTTGCAAATGCCCATACGCGATGGTAACCACTTTCCATCAAGTGGGCCGTCTGCCTGTCTGCTGAACTCCCACAATAAAAACTTAACATTCTTTTAACCCGGAAAATGGGAAACTTTCCTTGACATACGAATTCTGAGTTCATGTAAGTAAAACCGAATGAAACAATTAACGTGAAAAGTAGTTTATCTATTTCGATAAATTGAATAAACATAATTCTGATAATTTTATCCCAAAAAACTAGGATATGATCGGTAGATATGGATTCGAAATATACGAGAGCATAGCCGCAGGACCGACGGCCAATGGAGGAAACGTGTCCTGGAGTGAAGACCGAGTCTCGGTAAATTTAGTGTAGGAGGCCCTCCAGCCCGGAGGACTGATTATTTGCGTAAGTAGGGGCTGGGTGACCGGGATATATGGCGCCAACTTAGGGAGCTCTATGTCTAGCAGTGGACATTGACGACAAAAGAAGAAAAAGAAAGCCTCCAAATAGGCTCTTGTAACTTTATTATCATTTATATCTTGTTTATTTACTCTTTAGACCATTCGTCTGTAATATTCTGAGTTAACTCAAGAAATCGGTTATTTTTGAAAGTCGAATACATTTTAAATTTATCTTTAAGTCTTGGAAAACCGTGCAAGAACGGAGAAAGAATACAGTTCCCTGCGGCCAGGCGGCTCGTAAGAGGCAACAAAAGAACTCACAGCCAGGTGACAGCGTTTTGCCCGCCTGGATGGCTGCCACCCCTGGTCTAGAGTATGCCGCCATAATAACCTTGAGTTGTGTACCGGTATTAGTGGCCAGGTTCCAGCATCCATTTAGAGAGCAGCAGGACATTTATAGCACCTTCAGTGTTACAAATGGCCATAGGCGATGGTAACCGCTCTGCTTTCCTCTGCCTGTCTGCTGACTCATGGAATAAAAAACAACAATTCTATATTTAAAAAAAAAACAAGCCTGCAACCTGGAAATAAATATTATGGTACCTATTTTAAGAGTATACTGGACGGGCATATTTCCATCTCTCCATTAACAAAACTTTACGCCTGTCTCTGAAGTTATCACAGACAACTTTCGTACGACTTCCTTGTTTTGGTTTCTAGTAAAGGTAAATTTAACTAAACCTCAACTGTTATGAAATTTTTCATGCTTCTCACATCAACTTTAGCCTTCACTCTAGAAATTTGTAAATAAAGTACATTTTATAAAAAAGGCATTTGGAATTTTGTTCAGCGATATTAACTTGTTACAAGTGTAATCCTGGTGTAGCGAGATTTAGCGTTACTTTATTGTTGTGAGGAGATCAGGACGTGAAGGATGAAGGTGCGACGCAAACTTTTACGGAGATAAAACTTGTTTGTTAGTTTATACCTTCGTATTAAACCGAGTTTGGCGCAAGTACCGCGGACGGTTGTCTTATCAGATTCTGGAACAGTCAAGAATCGCGATTAAACTTACAAGGTAACATTTTTTAGCTTTTTGCAACTAAACTTTTTAATCTTTGAAATCAAGTTTGAATTCTTTAAATTCGTGCTAGAATAATAAATAAAACATTTTGTGGTCGTTTTTAGCTAATGGCACTTTTTATTTGAATGTAAGTACAGTGTACATTAATATAATAGGAGAAGTCTCTGTACAAGCTAAGGCCACATGTTCCGGTCTTTTCCTCTCCTGCGCCTAGGTATGCCGGACGTACCACCTTGGTTATTCGGTTTCTCATTGCGGTGAAGGAGCATTTCAACTCGTTCCTTCATCCACTTACTTATCACCAGTATACAATTGTCTTCAATCTATTTAATGAGAGGCACTCGTACAGGTCATTGCCTTTTTTTGGCCGCGGTGACGGCTTTCGGGAGCAATCACACAGCGTAACAGCCGTCAAACGCATTGCCATTGATATAGAGGCGCGTAAGTCTTCTTACTTGATCTTGAGGCACTACATGCTGGAGTCGCTGACCCTTTGGCAAATGGAGAGGACCTGCTGCGAACTTTGCACGCGGTCCTGCACTTGCCAGGTTCGTGGTGGCTCAGCAATCCGAATATGTCCCCGGACAGTGAGGTGTGAATAACTAATTTTCACCGAGATAAAAAAAACGTCTTTCCTGTTCTCATAAAGCCCATGTCAGTAATCATTCGCAACTTGTCATTTCATCGGGCAAGGTAGTTGACAGTCAAATCAATTGTAACAATTTTCTTGATTTGGTATGAGACTAGTAAATAACCATTTTCATTGCATTAAATTTTATCTAGCCGCTATTCGCCCTGGAAAATTCTAACTATACTAATAAATAAACTATGTCATTTCTGCGATAAATAAGAAAAAGATCATAGTCATAACCTATTTGACCGAACGGTTTTCCTTTACCAAAGCTTTGTAATTTGACACTGATGCGGTATGTCTGTTTTGCCAACAGTTCAAAGTGCGAATAGAAATTTGGTGGTTGAGGTAAAATTAGCGTATGAGTTTATACGGGCGTATCCATTGCAATGTTTGGAACAGGTCAGGACAGGCGGCTGACCGCAGTTTGCGCTAGCCGCATCGACTGCAGCCAACTGGTTTCCCGGCGGACTGACACAGGAAATTAATATAAATTCCTATCGCATAAACTCGAAACGGGTGCACAGTGCCGTCACGCAGACAGTGATGAGGCCCATTGTGCGAAAGTGATTCAATCGAATCCCACTTCCCTAGTTTATTTACATTAGTTGCTATTTGAACGCGGTACTAATCCATCCCTTGACCAACATTCATGTCTTATTTTATTGTTTGCGATAGACATTTCATGACCAATCACTAATAAATTTATTTTTGTTACCACCTAATCGCAACGAACTTTTACAAGTACAATTCTCCCAGTTTGCATCACACATACTTCTGCTTTCTTCTTCGTCGAAATTGAGCAGCTCTTTGGTCTTGCAACTACCTAGTAGCTGTAGCTAGTTTTTTTACGAGGAGAAATCCATTTATTTTCTTGTCACCGTATAGGGATGACAATAAGGGCATGTGGGAATCGCTCGCCTGGGTTTACCCTGGGGGAGGTAAGTTGTCGGTATTGACCGATATACCCACTAAAACTCCCTGTGTTCCTTCGATCCACCTATAGCCAAGGCTGGGGAAAATGGCCATAGCCGACCCATGTGGGTCCTGGAAGATGCTGTTAGAGACGGCGTTCTCCATTGTCGCCGACAGAATGAGGAGCTTGGAACAACTCTGCTCTCTCATCTGGTAGCTTTAAATGCGGGCAAACTTCAATTGGTTTCATCAGCGGCCATTTGCTCACGGCGTTGGAGGTCATCTAGGCCAACCCGGAGTCTTCGCGTGTGCAGGGGCAGATTTGTTGCTCGACGCCCCACTTTCATCCAGGAGTTAGTACAGATAACGTGATCAGCTTACTACTACTTCAGTTTGCGTATTTTACGAGCTTATCAGTTACTTTCGTTCTTTTACATTATAATTATGCGAGAAACTGAAAGATGTTCGCTCCATAGCTTGCTGAGCATCTTGGATAGATCTCGAAGTCAATGTCCATGTCAGGGCCTTGTACAACAACATAGAAGATATAATAATACTTTCTGTTGACGACGACAACAACGATGGGCGAAACTCACCGACCCGTCTAGATAGGCGATAGGAACATTAATATAATTTGCTAAGTCTCGTAGATAATGTGGAAGCGACCATTAGGCGCATGAAAGAGACGGGTCGGACTGAGACGGGTTTAGCTTATGTATGAAGTTATGTATTATTATAATTATAATTTAAATTTGTTTTATTTGTGTTAAAAAACGTAATAATTTGTAATAGCCGTAAGTTGCTAGGAAATAAATGTTATAGCGTTTGTCTTTCATTAAAAGTAGGACCCCAATAGATCCCGGTAAGTGAGACCGGGCTACGGGCGTGCAGAACGCAGCCTGGAGCCCGGGACTCAATGAAAATGGGACCGGGTTACAGGCGTGCAGAACGCAGCCTGGAACCTGGGATCCGTGAGGTATGCCTGCACTACTGCCTACTCCACAAGCGTAGGCCATAATGATAGTGCAGGCAGAGGCCCGCGCACGGTAGCGCATGGGTTTACAATACGGTAAATAAATTTATTTATTTTTTATTGGACTTGACTTTATGTTGTTGGTCCGAAGACCTCACAACTTTACCGGGGTTTTCGGGGCGAGTGCCTTTGCGAAGCGAAGGCGCTCGAGCCCGGGGGGCAACTTGCTCGAGGGGGCTCTCTAGGGAGTTTCACCTCGGCTGGACTGTTGCCATGAGAGGGGGATGAATCTAATGATGCCCACCATAGGGCGACACAATGCACTAATTGAGAGCGGGCGACGGGTAATATAAAGCCCGAGAGGAAGGATCCCGGCGGACCGAGATCTGCGGTTCACGGTGGCCTATGCTATCTTACTGTCGTTTCGCAACGTGTTATGGCTGGGAGAGAAGAAACGGCGAAAGAAACTTCCCAGCAACACGCCTAGTCTATCCTATGGGGGGGCTATGTCTCCTGGCGTCCCTCGCGGGACGTGGAGAGATCGTGATTGGCGGCGTCGACGCCATCGTCTGTGTCTGTCTGTCGGTGCCTGCCAGCCTGCCGTCCTAACCGCGGGCGGGCTGATCCGGGCCAGCAGTTTTGTGATAGGTAAATAAACAAGCGCTCGACGCTTTATATTTATACTAGTGAAGCGAGGGGCGAGGAAAATGCCCGTTACAACGTCTCGTATACGGAACCCATGAGACATAATAATGTAAGGAACCTCAGGATAGACCGGGATCTATGGGGTACTGAAATTTGTAGTAATAATAAGATAGAATAAGGCTTGGTTTATGTAAAATCGTAAGAAATAAATTGAAGGGGGTGTTACAACGAAGCGGGGGGCCGGCGGAGGCGGCTTCTATAAATATAGGGCGCCTTGTAAGGCGTGTCGTAGTTCGTGACAAGCAGTAGTTCGCGGTTAGCAGCCAAGAAAGGAAAGAAGCTCCCTCCCGCCGACGCCAACGAAGTTGAAGCCTCCCGTAATATCATTTTTCGTCGTTTCATTTCGGAAGCTCCAGAATATTTGAACCAGCGACCTAAACCTACAGTCCACTGCATCTCCAACACTTTCTTTTAAGTAATAAAACACATTGTATTCTGAAACTCGTACACTTAGTACCTTAGCTGCGTTTGCCAAATTAGTTGTTCCGACGTCAAATAAACAGTTTGCATTGGAATCCCGCCTACTTAGAGGCAATACTATCTCACAAAAGAACGGAATTGCTTTCACCTTCAAAATGAAACAGTCGCTTTGTCGATTTTGTGGGGCGCCTTGTAACGACACCCTTATTGAAAACGTATTGTGTGTAAGTCGTGACTCTTTTCACATGAGATCCTCAATGTGTAGGTACATACTTGTGTGTGTATGAGGTTCATGTTTTCTATTGTTTATTTTGCAGGTTTTAGGATTTTTTCTTTATTGTTAGCCCATGTATAGACGGGACCACCGACACGCCGACACGCCACCACCATTATGTACATGCTAACGTTATCCGCGCTTATACGGCTGCCTTACCACTGACGTACGCTTTACAGCAAAAGTGCGGCGGTCGCAATGTGTATTGCGTACGCTTAGACATTCTTTGACATTATTTCAACTACTCCTTATTTATAAAATCTTATTTTTTTGTCATTATGGTAAGTTTCATCTTGTTAGTATCGATATTAGTTTGAATTGATACTAGCAACATCTAGCTAGTATCGATTTTTTTTATAAGTAGATCATCAGCATATTTGGAGACCTATTGATGTGTTCTGAACCTACTCTGTTTGCGTATAAAATAAAGAAGAAACTTATTAAGACTTTCAACTTTTAATTGATTTCACTTTAAATATGTTTTAAGTAATATTATTTCGAAATCTAGTGGTGTTTACCTATATCAAAATTCGAGAGGAGAATGACTTGTAGCGTTCTCTAGAAATGTAGGATTTAGGGTCGTTTTTAAAATTACATTATAATTTTATTGTGCGATTGGTCATTCTTAGTATTTTCTTCTATTATAACGCGTAAAATGTAATTATAGTAATTCGATATTATAATGTTTTGAATCGCATCTATCTTTCAAAAACAGACTCACAAAAGTAAAGTTATAACCCCATTACTCGCCTTTCTACGAGCTTTTATTGATTTATTTCATTTCGTCTTTTAATGTCTTACGTGTCATATTTTAAAGCAGTTGACATAATTAATTTCCCTGACGCAAAGTTAGATAAATTTCTCTGCTAACAATACCCCATTTGTTCCTGCGCCACAGTCCTAAAGAACTCCCCTTACCATCTCCAATAGTATCGGGATCCTTGGCGTCGCGTTATAACGAATGACGTGCAGTTTCGGGGTCATCTGGAAGGCAAGGCTAAAACTTGCCTCAAACATCCATAGGTGACGGTAACCAACTTCCATTAAGTAGGTCGTCCGCCTGTTTGCCTGCTTCAGGCAATAAAAACAAACTTAACTAGGTAAACAAAGTGCCTACAATGGTGGCTTGGCATCATTTACTTTTAGGTCACATGCAAAATCTCTCATAATATATAGTGATTATTTTTCAAGGTAAACCAGGATTTCCTTTGTGACAGATATGCAAAACAGTACAATAAAACCTCACATATCGCAACGGCTACCGAGACTATTTATCGTTGTTGCATTTAATTTTAATTTCCCTAAGAGAGTATACAAATTGGTTGGACATTGGACATTCAAATCTTTATGTCCTTAACTGCGGCGCATTAGCGTCGGTAGCTCTATCTCAGCGACGAGACCATCAACTCTCTTATTGTTATACCACGACTCGGTGTAAAAAAGATTAGCACATTTGCTGTTAACGACCCTGAAAACAGGGCCACATCAGACAGCATCGGGGCCGGCGGAATAAAACGAAATAGCAATAAAAGTAAATCGACTGGCCCAGGCTGGGGCCACTCTACGTGCCGGATTAAATCAAACGTTATTCGTCTTAGCAAATTACGGTTCATGTTTTTGTACATTCCCAGGGCTTTATGCGCGGGATCGTCGACCGGGTGAAAAGTAAATTCAAATGCAATTTGGGAAATCCGCTCTAAAAATATTCTACCACTTCGTAATGCCAAATTAAATATAAAACCTACATGTGTATATCAAAATGCCCGCTTCGAGTCGATAAAGAGTATAAAGAGATGCTTTTCATTTATGACGAAAAATAACAGTGTATTTTTGTCAGTGTATCGACAATATAGATCGACACACAGTCTAAAATTATAAAATCGATCTTTTATGACTAAGCATTCATACAACCAGTTTTCAATGAAATTTTGAGATCACAGATAGGTAGTTAGCCACTAATGTTATTTATTGGTATAGATTTGTAGGCAAACTATTACTATCATGGCAATATAACGGAATATTCCTAGAATTTCTACCAGCTTAGTTTTATACGTTGCGTAGTAAGTCCCCGCCAACAATATTAAAGCAGCGATAAACTTAAAAACAAGTTTAATCCGAGTTGCCTCAAGCTTTATACTTTCATCCCGGGCAATATGCCTGCAACGCCACTGAA
The DNA here is from genome assembly GCA_039645545.1 of Dendrolimus houi. Lineage (NCBI taxonomy): Eukaryota > Metazoa > Arthropoda > Insecta > Lepidoptera > Lasiocampidae > Dendrolimus > Dendrolimus houi. Next base: position 13,549,255 of record CM077125.1, on the reverse strand, counting down.
TTAGTATCGCGGTAATTATTTATGTTTTATTTACTACTAAATTATAACTGCTTCTTCTTTTCCAGGGTTGGCAGAGAATCTTTATGATTTTGTGTGAACCAGTGTCTATCTGTCAGTTTATTACAGCTCATTATTACATATATGATGTCTACAAGTATGATGAGACTTTTGAAAATAAATTAAGGTAAAAAGATCGAAAGAGCTCGAAAGAGAAATGTAACATTTCTTTCTCTCTCTCTTTTATTTCATCTTATCCCAATTATTTGTGGTCGGCACAATATGTTTTTTCCTTCTACACTCCTCTATTCTGACATACATCTTGTTTCACACCACAAATCATTACATCATCCTTCACACAATCAATCCATCTCTTTTTTGGTCTACCTTCACATTTGTGACCATCCATGTTGTAGTTTAACATTCTTTTTGTCAAATTTGTCACTTTCATCTCTTCTCATTAAATGCCCATACCACTTTAATCTTCTTCCTCTAAATTTTTCAGTTATGGGTGCAACTTTAAGAGATTCCCTTATCTACTCATTTCTTACCTTATCCATACTTGTAACACCACACATTCATCTCAACATTCTCATCTCAGTTACGTGGAGACGTTTGTGATTTATTACTATAGTGGCCCAACATTCGGACCCGTATAGCATGGGTCGTATGACAGATTTACACATTTGACCTATTAGTTTCAGTGGCATTAGTTTGTCGCATGTGGCACCGGTTACCGGTCGCCACTTTAGCCAATCACAAAAGAACGAGAACTTCTGTGTGCAATAAGACAAAATCAATGCGATGTCATATCAACAGGTAAGCCTACTTATTGGCCAACAGATCCTAATAAAATTCCCGATCTTATAGACTTTTTCATATACAAGAAAATATCTCGTGATTTGCTATATATTGATGAAGGCTATTATGAGTACAGACCACTTACCAATAATATTAACGCTGAACGAGGATATCGTTTTCAAAGAAAATAATTTAACTCTAGTCAATAAATATACTGTCTGGGACAGCTTTAGGCACGATCTAGATTCGTTTTTAAAATTGAAAATGCCATTAAAAACCCCCGAGAAATTAGATTTAGAAGCGAGATCATTGATGGTAAATATTCAGAAATGCGCTTGGACAAACACGCGTGACATAAAAAGAACGTTTAGGACTAATAGTTATCCTAATGAAATTCTAAAACTCATATACGAGAAAAGAAAACTTAGAAAAAAATGGCATCTAACAAGATATCCACCTAATAAAACTATGTTAAACAACCTAACAAACAAAGTTAGTAGAGAAATCCAAAAATTTAAAGATAAATCTATGTATTCTTACCTCAGCGAGCTAAGTAGTGACTGTAAAACAGATTACTCACTGTAGAAAGCAACTAAATCATTAAAACAACCTGTTACACATGTTCCTCCAATCAAGGAAGAACATGGAAACTGGGCAATTAATAACTATCAAAAAGCAAATCGATTTGCACATTATCTGGAGCAAATATTCCAACCTAATGTAGCTGACGTTGAAGATCTAATTATTGAACTAATATTACAAGAAGATAAAGAAATTAATCTGGTTACTCCACGTGAAGTTAGGAAAGAAATGAACAATTTAAAACTGAAGAAAAGATATGACCTCATAACTGCAGAAGTCCTCCAAAACTTGCAAAGAAAAGCGTTAGTAAAATTAACCACCATTATAAATGGTACGTTTAAACTTAAATATGTTCATGATGTATGGAAAGTAGCTGAAGTCATCATGGTACCTAAACCTGGGAAATCATCCCACAAAGCATCGTCATATACACCGATTTCTCTTCTCCCAATTATGTCCAAACTATTTCAGAAGTTATTACTGCAACATCTGAAGCCAATCATAGAAGATAGAAAGCTAATTCTTGACTACCAGTTTGGGTTCAGGGAAAAACACTCTACCATAGATCAAGTTTATAGAATAACAAGTATTATAGAAAAAGCTTTAGAGGATTAAAAGTGTGTTCTACAGTTTTCTTAGACGTAGCACATGCTTTTGTTATAGTATGGTATAAAGGGCTGAAATATATACTAAAGAAAATGTTACCTATACAATATTCAGATATCTTAGAATCATACATTTTTGACAGAATGTTTCGAGTGAGACAAGAAGATTCTTATTCAAACCTTAAAGAAATCAAAGCTGGAGTACCACAAGGAAGTGTCCTAGAACCCGGTCCTGTACCTATTATATACATATGATATTCCAGCACTTGAAAATAATACCATCGCTACCTTTGCAGATGATACGGCCATAATGGCCACAGGAGTCACACACGAGGAAGCTGTGCAAAAGGTACAAAATGCCGTAAGTACAATCTGTAACTGGACGAAAAAATGGCGAATAAAACTTAATAAATCTAAGTCTATTCACATTGATTTTACAAACAAACAACCTAACTATCATCCGGTATATATAAATGACCAAATTATACCATATGAAAATATAGCTAAATATTTGGGTATGACATTAGATGCTAAGCTTCGCTGGAAAACACATGTCAAAAAGAAACGCCAAGAGTTAAATTTACGCTACAAAAAAATGTACTGCCTTCTCGGTAAATATTCTGTTCTGTCAGTACCTAATAAGATACTCCTGTATAAACATATCCTAATTAAAGTATGGACCTATGGTATACAACTATGGGGCTGCTCCAAGCCAACCAATTTAAACATGATATAAAGGTTCCAAAATAAATTACTTAAGGACATGGTCAATGCTCCTTGGTACATAAGGTCAGACGATCGCCATCGAGACTTAAAAGTGGACCTAGTCATTAACGTAATTAAAAAATACGCTGAAGCCCAGCAGCAACGGCTTCATCACCATGTAAATGTCGAGGCCATCCAGCTCCTTGATAATACAGATTTATTAACAAGACTCAAAAGGACAAAACCGTTTGAGTTAGTGTTATAATACTCTCATAATAATAAAGTGTAGTGCTATGTGCTAAACATTAACAAAGAACACATGAACACAGTGTCTTCTCCTTAATAAAGTCAATAGGAAACGTGTTATTGGACACATTCTTAGTTTATGTCTAGTAATTTTAGGTCAGATTTAAATAATAATAAGATATAATAAGAATAATTTATTCAGGAAAAACACGTAAAAGTAACAGAATATAAAAGACAAAGAAGTTTGCACTTAAACTAATGTTTGAGGGCTTCAACACTTAAAACTAGGTAAAAACCTGTATTATATTAGGTGTCGGTGCTCTTCCAAAGCACAATTTTTTAGTATTAATACAAGACATTATATTTACCTTGCATGCATATGTGTGCGCGTATCTGTACGTACGTGCGCGCGCGCGCGCGCGCGCGTGTGTCTGTGTGTATGCGTGTGTGTGTTGTGTGTGTGTGTGTGTATGTGTGTAGTTTTTATTACTCATTAGTTTTATTTCCTAGATTAGATTGTAATTTAAATGTTGTATCACAAAGATACATCATTAATGGAAAAAAAAACTTTAGCCATGCTACATTTATTCTTCTCCTTACCTCCTTCTGTATTTCACAATTACTCTGTAGTAGTAAACCGAGGTATCTGAATTCGAGGTTACATGGTAGTGTGGCTGATTGTAGTTTAAGAGGCACAGCACTAGAAGTCCCGCCGAAATCGCAAAACAGGAATTCGGTTTTGGTTCTGCTGATTTTCAACCCAACGTCCTCTAATAGTCCGCTTGCCGCCACCTGTCTAGTTTATATTGGAGTGCCACCCCGTCTTCGTCTACCAGGACAATAGCATCTGCGAAGAGCATGTACCAGGGGGCCTCATACAGTATCTCGGCGGTCAGCGCATCTATGAGCAACAGAAACAGATAAGGACATAAGGCGGATCCCTTGGTGCAAAGCTATCTTCACAGAGAACTCGATCGTGGTTCCCATTGCAGGGCACACTTGTGTACTAACATTCTCATACATGCTTTCGATCAATGTTACGTATTTCTCTCGCACACCTTTCGCTCTGAGGAACCATCACAGAACATCTCGGGGGACGCGTATGCTTTCTCAAGATCTATGAAGACCATATGGAATTTTTTATGTACCTGTCTATATTTTTCCATTATTTGATGTATTGAAAATATGGCACCAGTTGTGCTACACGACCAGGCATGAACCCGAACTGGGATAACGTCACCTCCGTTTCCTTCCGTAGTCAGTCCTCAATCACTTTCTCCCATGCTTTCGTAGTATGGGACAGCAGCTTTTATTATTCATTCAAAATTGTTCAGAAATATTTTCACTTTATCCATCTAGTGAAATAAATTTTGAATTTTAATTTTTACGATTTAAAAATTCTTTTCGTTTAAGATTTTCAAGTCTTTGATTATTGTCTCAAAAACAAAATATATAAAATAAATAAATATGTATTTTGAATGTCATAATAATAAAATTATATATACATAAATATACATATTTTAAATGAAAAATAAAACGATTTTCCGAATACCTATTATTATACTTTTGAGAAATTTATACAAAAGTGTTTAATGGTTATAGTGCTCTAAGGAGATAAATTTAGTGTCTTTTTTTTCTTTCACTTTCGCCCAATTATTTGGGGTTGACACAATATTTCTTTTCCTTCCATACTCCTCTATTCTGAAATAATTAATAAGTCCTCTGTCACACCAAAAATCATCATATCCTCCTTTCTATAATACATTTGTCTCTATTTTTTGGTCTACTTTTACATTTGTACCTATCAATCTTGCAGTTTATCATTCTTTTTGTTACGTGACTTTCACCCCTTTTAATTACATGCCCATGCCACCTTAGTCTTCTAACTTTCAATTATTCAGTCACGGGTGCAACTTTCAAAGATCCCCTTATGTACTCATTTATATCCATTCTTGTAACACCACACATCCATCGCAACATTCTCAACTCAGCTGAGTGGAACCGTTTACGGTCTATCATTTTAGTGGCCCAACATTTAGACCGGTCGTATAATAGATTTATATATCTGACATTTTAGTTTCAGTGGCATTAGTTTGTTGCATATCACACCGGTTACCTGTCTCCACTTTAGCTATGCTACATTTATTCTTCTCCTTACATCTTCTATTCTCTAATTTACAATTACTTTGTAGTAGTGAACCAAGGCATCTGAATTCGGGGTTATAAGTTATAATGTTTATCTGTTATACAAAAATATTCATAAATTAACATAACCAAGTTTTATTAAATTTTTTCATTACCAAGATAAGAAAAAACAAATAAACATACAAGCAAAAAATAAATAGTAACATCTACACACATACAGCACTGACGTCAAAATCAATTAATAGGAAAATTGGAGTTATTTAAAATACATTAATATTTTCGATAACCAAAATTGGTTTTGCTGACCTCTTTAAAGTTAACCTGTTAAGTGTTTGTTAGAAGTTTTTAGGGCATTCCGTTGCTTTGAGGACCGAAACCTCTGTACGGGGTTACAGGTGATTTTCCCAAGTTGAAGTGTTTCGCTAACTTTGTAAGTATAAGACAAATCGCAAAGTTTATCTTACTTTACTTCATTCGAAGTTACATTGTGATGTTTCTCGTTCGACTTCGAGTTTTAAGAGTAACTCGATAGGTGTGCAATTGACACTGCAGTTTTACTATTTAAATAATAGTCATTAAAACTCTAAATTTTGATATGTAATATATTTTTTTTTGTATCTGCTTAAAATCATAACATTGGCGTTAATTAATAAACAATCCTTATTAATATTATAAATGCGAAAGTAACTCTGTCTGTCTGTCAGTCTTTCCGTCTGTCTGTCTGCTTGTCTGTCTGTCTGTCTATCTATCTGTTTGTCTATCAGTCTGTTTCTTACGCTTTCACGGAAAAACTACTAGACCGAATGGCTGAAATCGGTATGGTATATGTGTAATTTTAATGCAATGTAATTAATTTAATGTAATTTTAATAGACAAGGGATACTTATTATCCCTAATAATGGAATAGATTTATGTAAAGGTTATCCCACAAAAAACAAAACCTATCCTGGTTTGGTTTTTTTTGTGATTTGTCATTTTGGTAATTTTGGTAGTTTTGATATGATAGTTTTAGTAAGTAGTCTTAGCAGTTGTGGAAGTCTTGGTAGTCTTGATAGTTTTGGTAGTTTTGGTAATTTTTGCAGTTTTGGTAATATTGGTAAATTTTGTAGTTTAGATGATAGATGAGACTTGACACAAGCTATTACTTTTTATCGCAAAAATAAAACTAGAACGGGATGAAATAGCGGATGAAAGTTTGTATGGGAGACCAATCATTTCTCAAGTTTATAGATATATAAATTCATCATCTGTAAAAATATGCGATAGTTACTCGGTCTGTCTATCTGTTAAGCTTTCACGGAAAAACTACTGGAGTATTGGATCGGTTTTGCTGTAAGTTTGTACATATGCAGTTTTAATACCCAAAACGGGTAGATACTTTTCATCCCGGGAGATTTGATAGCTTTGCGATATAAAATGAAGTGAATCTTCCGGGGGCAAATAACACTAACATTAAAATGTAATACAATGTTACCTGTATTAATGATTGCTCTTTAAACTAGAGGCTGGCACGAGGGATCGTCCCGCGGCGCAGCCGCGGGGTAAACTCTAGTTTATTATAAATTAAACTACCTAAGAATAAAACACGGATACACATTGTGGCGTTCGGTGCCGAGAGTCTAGGACCATGGAGGCAGGAAGCCTATCGGTTTTATCGAGACCTACCATCTCGTTTGATAGAAGTCTCACGTGACAAAAGGCTGTCATGCACATGGGGCAACGCGACAGCGTTGCCATCCAGCGCAGGAATATTGCCAGCATTTTATGTACGTTACCCCAACCGACAGCTATTTGGGAATTATAATACTATTTGTAATTTTGTAAGGAATTGTATATAAATTATTCCAGATTTAAAGGAATAAAAGAAACAAATATGTACATATTTATTATGTCCTTTTAATGTATAGCTATTAAATGGCAATGATTCAATTATGATTAGGACATTAAGTAATGATTTGAACAAATGTTTAAAGATTCGAAAACCATATAATAAACGGCCAAGGGAGTGTCAGTGCATGCATAGCAATAGTAGATTGTTACACGAGAGGTGAAAGTGACATATTTAGGCACGAGATGCTGTAATCGAATTATTAGTGCCTTAATAGGCCTTTAACCAGAAGTTAACACTCTGATTTTCATTTTGAATATGAGGAAAGTAAGTAAAAATTGTTTAGTTAAACAAAAAACTACTTCTGTAATCAAAAAAGGCGTTAAATTCGTAACTAAATCTCATGAAACGTCAAGTCAATTCTTATCTGTGGCATTCTATCAGCCAGTATTTTTTTGTCACTGATGATAATAAATATTTATCTCCAATTTATGTAAAATAATAATTTAGTGAAAAGTAATTTATAAGTATAATGTATAATGATGTTACAAAATTGATGATATTTTTTTTCAATTTATACCGCGATTTAACAGCAGCTTTTAAGAAGTTGGGACATTAGTCGCATGTATTATCTATGGTTCGCATAGTTTCTAAATTCTTTGACAGCAGGGAGAATCGTTTCGCAAGGATGAAAAGTGCTGTTTTCATGCCTGTGCATCTCCAAGCATACTTTCAGAATATGAGAAATGAAAATAATTCTGACGTGGTGTTTAAAAGTTTACTGCTTTTTGCTTTTTTGGCTACGAAACTTTAAAAGATACTTAATTGAAATACCCCACGTCTAAAAAAAATATTGTGCAGTTTTATTTTTAACATATATAGGTATAATTTTTTGATAAATGAAATTGTAAATAATAAAGATTTATTCATGTTTTATACTTTATTACTGAGGTATATTATATTTATACTAATCAAAATAATATTTATCATCGGTAACCCTCCACAACTTGTCTTTCCGACAAAGGCCTTCTCCAAGATCCTCCATTGGTTTCTACCTAGCGCAAGTATTGTCAAAAATGTCGCGGCTACTCTTTTAATCTCATCCTATTTTCGACGTTGTCCTTCTCACTTTCTTTTTTCGCCACAGGGGTATTAAGATTAAGCAAGAGTTGTGTTTATGTGGAAAGTCATAATTGGTTTGACATGTGATTTTTGAGTTGCCATTAGAACCCCATTGATTGGCGTCTATTTCTTAATATTTAAATCAAATTTCTCTTTCAGGACCTTTTTCTCAAAGACACCAATAGAAACACGAGAGTTCTATTTTCATGGGTGTTTTTCAGAAAACAATGGCGTATTCTCGTTTCTGAGGCCAATGTTCACTTAGGGTCGCTGAGCCGCAGCAGTTAGTCATATCTTTAGTCTTGGTAGTTTCTTCTTCTTCTTTGTTTGGGATTATGGCTCCAGCGCTTTCAGCATTGTTTTTGTTAATGTCACACACATAATATATATAAATAAGAGGAGGGATGAAGCAATAAAAATTTTGGTAGTAGTTACTAATCAGCTGTGACACACAGACAAACATCGGAGTCAAACAACAAAGGTCCCTTTTTACATTTAGGTATCAGTACCCTGAAATTGGCAGATGTTCTCCCATTGTAAACGTTAATAAAGCAAAGAAAAGATACTTTATCTTTTATGCATCATGGTACTCTCAACCCGAACAGATTTTAATGAAAAAAGTTCTCGGAAAGACATTTTAAATGCAAAATATCAGTTGAGGGTACTAAGACATTGGCATTTTTTAAAGACTTAAATTAGAGTTGGAATGAGTTTGTAGGCTTCTTTAAGAACCTTAAAGAAGCCTACAAACTTATTCTAACTTAATATGAATACGACCGTTAATCTATATTGATCAATTGGGTAAGTGACACACTGTACAAAATTCTAAAACAATGTTCATAGAAAAGCCTGGACGTTAAAGTACCCTGTTATGATCAAACTTTTAAAATATTACGCTAAAAATAAACGAAAGTATCTACTGTGTTAGCAGTAATTAATACGTTATTTGACTCGTTTAAGACATGAAGTCATAAGTTGTTACGCCCGTAGAAATTCTAAGCGGGTTCAGCGTTTGATAAGATGATAAAAAGTATCTTAGTTGATTCAATTGTCAACTACCTTATTCACAGCAATTAGTATTGTAGTAGATTTATTTCTGGAATCTTCGATCCCGAATGGTTCGACATTTTAGCGTAACTGTTGTTAAGCGTGGTTCGCTGGTTTACCGATTGCATTATGGTGGCGGCAGTCGCTAGACATTACTGAAGCCATTACCTTATCTAAAGTCCCTCTCGGATTTATTTAGTTTTCCCTCGCCGCAATTTATCGAAAACCGCTCGATAAAGTTGTCAACAGAAATGGATCTGGAGCCAATTTGAGAGCAGAACGGTTCGTAGAAAATAAAACTACTTTTTTGATTCCACGTGCCTCATTGAGATTCGGACGATCTTTGATTTTAAATCCAGTTTTATTGTACATACATACGTATACTGCTCTTTTCATGTGATTCGTGATGAACGGGTGGAATGTGATGTTTGAAGTTTTGACGGCTTAATCAGAAACTATTTTACAGCTAACTTCAGAGAGGTTCAAGAACTATTAATTTAGAATAGAATAGAACAGAATCTACTTTATTATACAATAAAATTTATGAAACAATACAGAAAAACAGCTTAGAATTCAAGGCAGCAATATCTTCCAAACAACCTTGGGTTGGAGAGAGAAAATGGCACAAAAGCTAGGGCAGGGTTTAGTTGCACAATATTCTAAAAAATATTTCAAAATACATATTAATATTAATATATATATATATATATATATATTAATATGTATTTTGAAATAGATATATATATATATACATAATACATGAACATACGTACATACGGTATACTTTATGATAGCAATCCTTAACAAGTCTATTGAAGGACGATACTGATTGGGCTTGTCACATTAATTTAAATAGTTATAAAGCATTTACTACTCAATTAATTATTGTTCGCTTATGTCGCCAACCACTGGCAATTCACTGCTGGATGTAGGTTCCCCAAGTTTAGGCCACATATCCTGGTCTTCCGGTTTGTGTTAGCTTAACGGTGTAAAAAAACCTAATTAAGAATCGATTTATGGTGGTACATTGGCTGTAAGAAGCAACCAAAACGCACATGTATTATCTTCATTACATTGTTAATTTACTATTGTTTTTACGTTGTATATAACAAAGTGTTTATATAATAATAAACAAGTAGTAAATGATAATTAATATTGATAATAATGAATTTTTGCATAAAGCGTTGAACATCATGTATTTTAAGACGACTGCTAAGAAATATCAATTAGGCATACATATATATATATACATTTCTGTATCCCGTTTGTTGAGGAAAATTTAAGAAAAATTCTGATGAATTAATTATTCTAATTCATATATTTACTAAGATATGCCTGCGACTTCATCCACGCTTGAGATGAATATCCCGCGGGATTCCCGAGACACAAGCTACCGCAGCCTTCGTTTTAGAGAAAACTATGTCGGAATAAAATAATTTTTATACACCCGGAGCCCTACAAACCGTTCCTGGGCAAAATTGCCGCGGGATTCCTGGGATAAAAAAACATGCATTTTATAACATAAAATGTACTATCGATCGGTAAAAAATTACATTGGAATTAGATTTTTTTAAATCTGGCCTATTTAAATCATTCCCGGAAAAATTCACACGGGATTCCCAGGGTAAAAAGTAGCGCAGATTTTAAGTTTAAGATTTTGCTGACGATTAGCGAAAACCGCACCTAAATCGGCCTAGTAGTTTTTACGTGAATCCCGAACAAATAGGCAAATTGATCAGAAATCTAAAAAAAAAATTATCGTGTTCTCTGTCGTTTATATATTATATAAATTATTATATAATATATAAACGACGGATAATTATAACGTCTATTCTAGTTGTTTTTTTAAATAGCTTCAATATCAGATAAGCCATGTTTAGAATTTTATAATATTATAGATATTGTTTATAGGCCAGCTAGAGTTTCAGTAAAATATTTTTTGATATCAAACTATAATGAAAGTTATATAATTATTTATATCTTAGTAAGTATGCGAAGCGCGTGAAAACAAGGTTACGAAACGAAACGACGTTGTTAATTGAATAGTTCATAATATATAACATTACATTGCACGTTTAATCTTGTTAAAGTAAAAATTAATCACGTCATGACACATTGATACTATTAAGTAATAAGTTGAAATTTTTACTGCATATATTTTTCTTAAGCTCATCAATTAAAGGGATATTACTCTCAGGCCAGGAACATTAATCAACACGAAAGTATTTGCGAAAAAAATACGAGCGAGAAAGTGCCCGTACACAAATCCCTTTGGGTATAAAAATCGAAGGTTTGTAAAGCCAAACTTACCGAAACGTTTTTAAGCTGTTTTCCGGAGATATTGGCGGTCGACAGCGCTTCAGGAGCATTTTTCACCCGGGTCCCCGGATATCGCTTTGACTAATAAATAGCATCGGACATTTGGAATGCCGAAACACGATTGAGGGCAACCTTTCGGATTATATTCACTAATTTGTACCTTTAGCCAAAGTACGATTTGTTAAGACGCACACTTACGCAATAAACCTGTGGTTTGTTTGATGTTGAGAAAAAATTGTAGGTAGAAAATATTTTGCTATAAGACGGTAGCTATTCATGATTTAAAAGTAAATATCTTATAGCTATATTACGGTAATTATATTCATTATATATCAAGCATCGTCGTTATAAAAATTAGTAATGCTATTAGACGAAACAACCAAAATGAATTAATTTAGCTAAACGGTACAGAATTCAAAGGACATAACACTATTCAGTGCCATTGAATGATTCAAGATTATGTTTATATGGATCAATTTGGTTGATTCAACCAAACTGAAAGATAAAAATGATCTATGTAATATCGGCTTAAGGAGGACTATATGGGAAGGTGAATAAGGCGCAGAAACTTAGTGGTTTACACTACCGTGTCTCGACCTAATTGACAAAGACGCAAATCTTGGCTGTTCAGCATATACCGCTTTCAGTTTATTCGACCTAGTGTGCATATTGCCAAGTGCTATCGGGATAATATCCTTAGGAAACTTGCACAACGAGATCATTGATGTGTGAAATCAGCAAATTCTAAACAAGCGTGGCATTTAGGTATATTGCCTGTTCTGCTTAAACTAGGCCCTCCAAGAAGTCGGACGCTTATGTGCTGATAATATGAAGAGTGAGATGGGCTTACTAAGGTAACTACTATAGTTTTGAGGTACCTAAGTGTATTTATAATAAAGAACTTATATTATTTATCATAATTATGTTGCAATTTTATGTTACAAACATAAATAAAATTAAAGACAATAGTTACTTACATATACAATCGAATACAATGCAAGAAAACTTAACTTATTTGTATTGTATTCTACCCATAGTCCCTCAAGACTATAAGTAGAATACTGAGCCTAGATCACCGTCTTCTATGGGTAAGGTGCCCAGAAGGCTGGCTACGTTTCCTCGCTGGATCGCCATACTGATCCGTTGGCTGAGGTAAGCACCAACCCTCTGATCATCTGAAGAGTCAATGAGTCGTTTCGATAAATTTTGGTAGAGGCTCATGGCCTCAGGACCCCACGGTCCAAGTATGTCGGCAGCAAACGGCACAAACATGTATCTCTCACTGAGGGTTGCATATTTGCGCCGCTTGAGTGATTCAGCTGTTTCCGCCGCCGAACTGGCTGATCTAGACCTTTTTGGTAAATGGGATGCGGCCAACGTGTCTACGCAAGTCGCATCCCGCGCAATTATTTCCATAAAGTTTCCTTATGGTGGGGCTTCATCTGCCATAATGTTACAACTATAGGCCGTTTCACGCAGATATGGCAATGGGTTTAATGCGTTATTTGAGATGCGACAATTTAATGACGTTAAATATTGACAAATAACGTATGTATATACATTAATGTGGCTATTTGATAACGGCGTTATTTATGCGGCGATATTATTATTCTTTACATGATATGCATTCGGTCACATACAATATCTTTAAGACTATCGCAGGTGCGGCCGTACCATTATCGTTAATATAATTATGTTACGAGCAACAAAATGTCATTAAAGTAATAAAAAGTTAAGTTTTAATAATTTATTTTTTTAATAAAACTAAATAATATATAATACAATAAAGTAATATTTTAATATCTTTGCAATTAAACTATACTATAAATTAAACTAAAAATAATTTTTTGTTGGAAGATCTTTTAAGGAAAAGATTGTGCTGTATCTATTCGACATTTTTTATTGAATTGCATTTAAATTATATTCCAAACAATAATAATATTTTGTCTATGACATTAGCATTGATGAGGTTTTACAACAACTTTGCAATTTATCACTAACGAATGGATTGGTTTGCATCTATAGCGTGAAAAAGTCCATAAATACACATAAGATAACAGCGGAAGAATCCAAGGAGAAACGTATCAAAGGAGAAAAGTATTGAATAAATAAAGAAATCGACACGTTTTCGCGTACTCTCAATTTATCTAAGAAAATTTTATTCATATCCGTTGAGAGGGGAGGGACGCTTCAGAGGATATCGAAATATGGACACATGCTGGAGACACATAAGTCTATTCACCTATTATTTTTCTTTTACGTATGTACGTACATATTTAGAATCGTGAAAAATCTATGCATACAAGAATTACATTACAGAAGTGATTTATTTATAATGTTTGTTTTTAAAAAGTCAGTCAAAGTCTTGTCCACGAGTACTGAAGGGAAGTTCCTAACTACCCGCCGAGCTTTACTTTCTGCGTTCACGACAGGGTCTCCAGTTTTGGAAATTTCTCCAACTTGATAAATTTATTATGCCAGAAGCAACATGACTTCCAAACAGTCATCATTATTATATATAGGTATTTTAGTGCTTGGCTCGAATCTTTACATTCCAGAGATAAAACTTTATAATAATAATATAATAATAGCAGCCCATAAATGTCCCACTGCTGGGCCTCCCACTATAGGGGAAAGGGAAGGAAAGGGATAAAACTTTATACCTACTCCAAAATTTTATGACTCCATATAAATTTTTTTGGTTTGGTTTGATCCTTGTTGGCGATGACCACTACATGATCATCTTTATGTGGGGCGTCATAGAATTTGTTCCAAGGCTGTAACGCGCTGGCGGCGCCAGTGGTCGTTGTAAACGTCTGTAGGCAACGGTATCCACTTTTTATCAGGTAATCGGCAGACTTGTTTGCCTGTTCCAGGCAATATAAACATAGATAATTCTGTAGAGGTGACGACTGACCACTGGTTTTTTCGTCTGGAAACGAAAATACCCTTATATCTCAAAAAATTCCAAAAAGCTTTTGAAAAAATTGTTGTAATATGCATTATTAACGAACGGACGGACATCGCGTGTTCCATTTTTGACTATAGAACTGTAGAAAAGTTTAACAAAATATTTCTATTTCAAGTGCTATTACATTTGAGAGCTAAAGGATAATTTTGTACTATAAATGGTGCTTACATGTGATCAGGATTAAAAACTCGGAATCTTTTTGAAGTTTTAAGCTCGCTGTCATAAGGCAAGTAAAAGCTCCTGTTTGAAAGCGGATTAAAGCCCCTTAAGTTTGTTGCCAGGTAAAGTAATATTCTTGGAAGATAGATAATAAAAAAAAAGAAAAAATCCTCATCCGTGCATACGGTGTTGAATATTAAATCGTTTTCACCGATAGCTTTGATTAAGTTTTCAGGCAATGTTCCTTTACTGAAACATGAAACCTATCTTCTGCTCCCACGGGCACATGTAAGGGATAATAATCAAATATTAACATCGAGGAAAATTAATTTATGGTGTTGACAGGAAAACTCAAATTCGAATTTCTCTATTTAAGACAATTTCTGCAGTGTAGATTGTACAACATATCTTTGGGGAAGCCTCCAGAAATAGACGCGTTTCGATAATCGAAAGTAAATAATAATTAGTTTAGGCTTAAAGGAACACACACAAACATCTAAAAAACAATTCAATAATTGTGTTTAAAAAATTATCTTGAATCAAATAACCCAATGATAATTTTTACTGTACACCAAAACATCGTATAATACACGATTTTATCGCTAAAAACCCTTCGAGAAAAGTAGAATGTCAAGGATTGATAGATTTCAAATATCGATAGTGGATTGGTTTATAAATACTGATACGTATGAACGATTTACAATACTTAAAACCTAAACGATACAACGATTTACAATACTTAAAACCACCGCTGGATTCGGAATGCTGACCTTAATCTGATTTTTATTGATTGTTTTTTTATAGTAGTACAATATATATATATAGTATGTCGGCGTTTCACCACGATCTTGTCCGATGTGGAGCGGAGATATGGACTAAGATGGAGCATGCTTACTTAGAAGGTATCTAATTACTCGGGACTTAAAGACACCCCAGGTTATAAGTATCGGAAGCATGAGAAAAGACTGATCCGGCAGAGAGTTTTATTCTCTTGCGGTGCGCATGTCGAAGGTAGACGCAAAGCACTTCGTTCGAATAAGTGGGATATCTACCATATTATTATATCGGTGCCACATGCCGGTGCGTCTGAAAGTCCGATGATAGAAGGGAGACAGCGAGATCAGATCGAAGAGCTCAGCACACTCTCTAAAGTGTATCCGAGAGAAAACCGATAAGCTGGCAACCCTATGTCGGTGTTCGAGCCTTTGAGTTTTGTCGTCGAAGAGATGGTCGTTGCCAACCAGCTTCCTGGTTCTCCGCTCAATTGATTTTAGTGCTTCGAGTTGATATTTGGCTAAGCCATCCCAAAGGTGAGAACAGTACTCCATGCACGCTCGTACTTGTGATTTGTACAGCATCAGCTGCTGTTCCGGTATGAAGTACCGCCTCCGAGAGTATGCCCCGTTTTTTGTACTCGATGTAAGAGAGTGGTTAATATAGATAGTTATATCGAAGGCCACATATATAAAACTTTTTGAGAACAATGAAATTATTCGCCACGCTGTTTCAGTATAAGCCTTTTTATTCGTGATGATTCCCTCTAAGAGCGCAGGGAATCCGTGCCCTGTTCTTATAATTTCCTTGAATGGTGAACATTTGATTTAAGTACCGTCCCAGGGCTAACAACGACTCTCCGGGGAACGCCCCGACTATTTCCCTTTGTTTTTCGCCGTTTTTTAACAACTTTTTCTCTAAAGGATTTGCTAAGAATCCTTTGTAAAGGCGAACATTTAAAGTAAATCTTGTGATTAGAGTCAGACGATTGACGCTCCTTTTGGGATTATTACGCAAGAATAATGCTAATGGTCCAATAGTAATTATTAAGACATTCGCTACTCTTGCGTATAATCACTTCTTGTTTAAATTTTCGATTCTACGTACGTGTGCTTATGCGTACTTATGCTATCATAGTGTCGAAATTTCTCAGAGTATAATATAACGAGTATTGGGAATGAACCCATCATCATCATCATTATGTTTGTACTATGCATTTTATTTTCTTAACGAATTATCTGTTATCTCACATTACTTTCAGCGAAACAGTCAAAAACCTCGGCGTGTCCATTGACTGCGAGCTGCCTTGATAGCCCCATATCATCGAACTGAGTAGAAAGGTTTTTATCTCTTGTAGGTCACTGAGGAAGTTGAGAAACTTTTTACCTACTGCCAACAAAGTTAAGCTTGTGGAATCCCTATTGCTCCCCATTCTTGATTATGCTGATACCATCTATCTGGACAAAAGCCTTAAACAACTAAATAAACTTAACGCCTTCAAAATTTCTGTACAAGATTCGTATTTGGGTTACATAAATATGGCCATGTCTCCGAATTCCGAAAAAAACTCAAGTAGTTATCCATCCATCAATTTTCGCTTGAATACTCACATTCTCACTCTTCTTTATAATATATTGTTCGTTACTTTGTTACCTCAAGGAACGCTTTCTGTACTGTATTTCCGTACGTGTCTAGCTCCCATAAATTGCGCCCCTCGACTAGATACAGAATAAACACACCTGTACACACGTCTTGTTTTTATATCCACTCTTTTACCGTCCAGGCTGTGCGTCTCTGGAATGAGCTACCTATTGTTATAAGACAGGCCAAATCTTTACAATGCTTTAAAAATCAGTATTAAAGTATTACTTTTCTATTGTGTATATATACGTGTGTGTATACGTATGTGTATATACGTATGTATATACAGTTATATTGTTTTTCTAGTTAAATGCACTGTGTATACTTATCATCATTATTTAAAGACTGCACCATCGTCAGTTTTAAAAATCTAATAATCCCTACCAAGGGTTGCTTGGAAGAGATCGCTTTTAGCGATAAGGCCGCCCGTTGTACTATCTTTTCTATTTTTTCTACTTCTGTTTGTCTATGCTTTGGTGTACAATAAAGAGTTACTTTACCTTACCAATCTTATAATATTTTGTTCCGTTTCACCTTCATCGTAATATATTTAGTTCTAAGGATAACGATACCCTACGAACAGAGACCTTTAAAAATCATAACGATGTTTTTTAACTGTTTACTCAGGTAGCGAGATTTTCGTTTCCAAAATGATTAAAAGTGTATATAACCCCCAACCTTTTAACTATAGGAAAAAATTAATGCGGTAGGTAGAGTTTTAAAATTATTTTCACCAAATATTAAATGTTTTTAGGGTTATATAGCCAAATTATTAAAGTAGAATATGTTCTCAACGTCTATTTGCCACTTCATTCTCCGTCGTCGTGGCCGGCTATGCATTTCACAGATTCATTTAAAAATTGTCTAATATGAGATGTCATTACAAATCATGCAAGTTTTTATGCTGGATATGGTTTAAGACCGCATGACTTAACACAAATCGTTCTTTACTATTAACATTTGATTTAATGAAAAAAAACACATTATTAAAGTCTTCGTGTTTGAATTTTTTTACATTTTGTGCTTTCATTTTCGGTCTATTATAATAAGTGGTATCAGCTCAAAAGTTGTGAAAAACTAACGTTAACTATTTTATGTAAACAAACGGGTAGTTATTAATAGTACGTTGTTGAGTTTATGCAATGCTTGCACTTGCCTCAGTGATTCGGCGCTGCATTGTTAAAACTACCTTGCGGAAAACTTCTATACAGTTTTCCGAGCATATGAACCGTATAACGGTCTATTTAGTTGAGATCCCGGATCTTTTTCAAAGACATTTCTGTAATAACTTCAAAAAAACAGTGTCATTTTCAACCCATTGCGAAGAAAAGGAGAACGTTCTAAATTCGTATATAATTTTGTTTTTTAAAGATTTTTTTTATTATGAAGCTAGCAAACAGGTGGACAGGGCGGGCAGCTTATGGAAAGTTGTTACCGTCGCCTATAGAAATTTGCAACTAGGACGAAGTCAACG
Organism: Dendrolimus houi; assembly: GCA_039645545.1. Taxonomy (NCBI): domain Eukaryota; kingdom Metazoa; phylum Arthropoda; class Insecta; order Lepidoptera; family Lasiocampidae; genus Dendrolimus; species Dendrolimus houi. The sequence continues at coordinate 13,530,839 of CM077125.1, read as the reverse complement.
TGTTGCCATGCTATCCCATGAAAGGAGGATGAGATAGACGTATCAGACAGGAGGAAAAGGATAGAGGGGATGGGATTGGAATACCAGGAGGGTTGGGAAGATGGAATAGAGAAAACAACTAACCATGTGAGAGTCGAAGTCGTGCTTAGGTCGTTTCTCTATAAAATACGACGCATAGTTATATTTCAAAATCTTATTCTAAGCACCTAAGGTTATTAGTCTAGTCAAGTTCTGGAATGATGTTGATACGATTCCGAAAAAAATGAAGTGTCAGAAGTTGTAATTGCAAGAAATCTTCAATTACATAAACCCTAGTCGACTACTGCTCCCTTTCAGACTAAGTAATCATCCCACAGTCAGATTGCCTTTGACTCCAAAAACGGTATTCCTGTGACAATGCTAAAATTATATTTTATTTAACAAACCATTCAGATTTTTTACACCCAAATACTTCTAGGATAAAAAAAAATGTGTAGATGACACGTGTTACAATAAATTCTAAAACTATTTGCATATTAAAAAAGTGGGGGTTAAAATATCATACAATGATCTGACATTTAAAATATTACGATAGAAATAATTGTAGTACCAGTTTAAGCAATAATTGAAACGCTATTTAACTTGTTAACATTATGACGACGTAACTTGCTTGTTTTGTAAGACCATAAAAATATCTTGTTGATTGTCAACTAACCTATTATTATTCTCTTTTTTCTTTTACCTTCTTCCAATTATTTGGGGTTGGCATAATATGTCGTTTCCTTCCATACTCCTTTACTCTAACATACGTCCTCTGTCACACCACATATCGTCATGTCATCTTTCATATAATTCATCCATCTCTTTGGTCTATCTTTACATTTGTAGCCGTCAATCTTCAAGTCAAAAGTTTGACATTTTTTTGTGACGTGATTTTCATCCCTCCTCATTAAATGCCTATACCTTAGTCATTTCTCTCTTAATTTTGCAACTACCCTACGTATTAATACTATAAATGTAAAATAAAAATTGACATGATTTTGAAGTGAAACTTCTTTAGAATCGTTATGATTTGAAACTCGATTGTTGGCGCCACTTATTTCCCAATTACCAAGTGTGTCTTGGGTTTATAGCGTCTTGCAAACCCGCATGTTGTAGCCGCTCGCGCTGCGCGTGGGCCAGTACGTTGTCAAACGCCACGCTATCGCGACGCACGTAGTTGGTATCGCACCCGCCTTTACAAATACAAAAATTTGCTATCGAAGATTTCCGCGTCCAATAGTTAATACAAGGACATACGCCGCAACCTTAAATAAATTTAAGTGGTCACTGTATTTGCGTCCCTTGCGCCCCAGGGCTCGTGTTGAAGGACTTTGCCATCTGTATCGCCACGTGAGAAAGCAACAGCAGACCCCCTGAACCAGCGCTGTCGTGGGCTGGTGGCTGACTGCGAGGTAAGTGCAAAGTTCTATATTCTCCGGGCACCAGTTCTTAATTGGCGAATAAGGGATGGCCATAAATTGAACGCATAACCCCCTACCCACGGAGATTGCGTGATTGCGTCTCCATCGATAAAACGAAAAAGCGACGCTAAAAGAGATAAACACATAAATTTATAAGACAAGCCTGCGAGAGAATGAGATAAAATACTTTATATTTAATAATTTAAACATTATGCTTATACAAATAGAGTTGGAAATTTTTCGTTAATACTTCAAATTTCGTGTTTTAAAGCTTAAATATATTATAACGATAAATTGTATGCAATTTAACGTCACGAAATTTAGAACTCCTCTCGTCCTTGTCACACTTTTTTTCACTTCTACTGCCTGTGAACTGGACAAACACACACATTTTTTTGTAAGTAAAACTGCACTGGAAAATAGCACTTTTCAAGTTACTAAAAACTAAATCTAAAATCGTTTTAGAAAGTATAGCAAAACCGTTTTGTTATTGTTGGGTAAAAATGTCCAGCTGGTGCGGCAGATGCTTGTTTGGCAGCTCAACGTTGTTTGAATGTACTCTGCCCTAAGCCTTGCCGGCGCTTCGTCCGCACATGTTACATACACGAGTACACGTGTGGGATCAGTTTATAGACATCCACGCGAAGCTTAGTTGCTAAGCGACAGGCAAAAAAAGAACAATCGTTTCAAACAATGGCAATGGGTTTGTTTCGCTATCGTATGGACTTCTGTTACGTACTAACACGTGAACGTTATATAAAACATACGTACTGCTAGTAGAGTCAAGCCTTAAAATACGAGCCTTTACCGTCATTTTATCGTAAGTGACATTTGGACCTAAGTATATTTTTTGTTGCAAAATGTATTTATTTTAAGCAATTATTTTATGACTTTCAGTTTTTGATTCAATAGGGTCTAATCTAACTAAAATTGAAAGTTTTCAAACAAAATAAAAGTTTAAAATACCTTTGGCATCAAAAAATATACTTAGGTCCAAATGTTGCTTACGATAAAATAGCGGTAAAAGCTCAATATATTTTTTTAATTGTGAAACAAGGAAACGACTTACGTAACGGAAAATTATTACCGTCGCTTATAGACGTTTGTAATAGCAAAGCCGATGCCAAGGTGTTACTAGACTTTATGATGGGATGGGAGGGATGGCATTGAAGGAATAAGATACAGAGGTATGGGATAGATAGAATGGAATAGAAGAGAATGGAAGGGAGAGGGGGAAGTGGGCTATAGGAGCTCTCATTCAACATATGAAACACGATTAGCTCAAAGCTAACCGTGTCCGTTGATATTCTGCGAGAGCGTCGTGTCGCACCGATCGAGCTGGCGTAAGAGCTGTGTAATTAAGATAACATTCCAGCGTGTCATGACATAGTAGACATACCATGTCATGACCTTGTTTTTTTTTGCTTTTATTGCATGAGTTCAGTAGACAGGTAGACGGCCCACTTGATGGTAAGCGGTTACAATTGCCTATGGACATTTGCAACACCAAAGGGGCTAGAAATGCGCTGCTGTTCTCTTAAGGGAGACTGGAACCTGGTCACTAATGGTCACAAATCAACGTTGTTATGGCGACATACCCTAGACCAGGGGTGATAGCCATACGGGAAAATACCGTACCACCTGGCTGTGGGTTATTTTGTCGCCTCTTACGACAGGCCGCCTGGCCGCAGGAAATTGTATTCTTTCTGCGTTCCTGCACGGATATACGATACTTATCCAAATTAAATATTACAACGACGTGATTATAAATATAAGATTAGCTAAAATTTCATATATAGTTTAACATTATCTGGTATGCAAATATGTCGAAGTAATGTTTATAATAGATAGATAGATAGACAACACATAGATACACAACACATAGACAAGACAGTACAACGGGCGGCCCTATCGTTAAAAAGCGATCTGTTCTCGGTAACCATTGGCAGGTATTAATGGATTTTTAATACTGACGGTGGTGCAATTTATAAATAAATGATAAGTATGCACAATACATATAAGAACACTTTTTACAATTTTACAACATTTAAATATCCCGAAATACCGAGGATAATTGAGCAAATTGCAAAAGGAATTGAATTGTAAGGGGCCTTTGTCAGGCATAAATCTTCCAGTCATATCATATTAATGGAGGCTATAGTAAGATATAACCTGTACAATGGCGAATACAGTACAAATGCAGGGCTATTAGGCTATACCGTTGAAAGCCTAATACGCATGATATTCACTTCATAGTCCACTGACTGGTATCCGTACAACCGGTCGTCTACTATTCCTTGTATACAATACACTGCATTTGATATTAACTGCAAGTAAACTGAATATATAGTAGAAATATCCATTATATTTTAGCCTGATATGGCTGTTTTAAGGTGTGTTTGTGCAGTCAAAAGCAAAAATATGTATTAAACAAAGAACATTTTTAACGCCCGCTTAATTGTATATCTACTTTTTAAACTTATGAATATCTTACAATGTTTTATATACAGTTTCATATTTAAAAAATTATTGGTATGCTGTAAAAAAAATGGTATCAAGAACTATAAATATCGTTACGATATTGGTAAAAAGTCAGGCATAGGACAAATATTTACGGACACAGTAGACCGGCCAATCCGCCTTCGAACCGTCATCCACTTTGGACGAGCATCCTTAAAATTTTGTTATTATTGCCTGTTCTGTATTCATTTATTAAAAAAGAATTCCTAAAAAACGTTACTTTAGAAGATGTATTTTTATAAAACAAAACACATCTAAAGTAACTTAATTATAGCAATTAAAAAGTACAAAATCTTGAAGTTCGCCGGCAGCGAGGCATAGGGTATCAATATTATGTTTTCACGTATTACTGTAAATTTTTGCTTTTCAAGTTTTAAGGATTTTTATCATCATCCTGGGGTTAAATTATGCTTGCTTTTTAAGCTTCCGCTTTGGATCCAGAGGTCCTCATTTCTAATTTTTCACCTCCGTTTCCTGCGATCCATGGTCGAGACCATTTTAATGATAAAAACCATGTTACATACAATTTTCAACTTCCAAGGTTTCTAAGATTAAAAGCTCTTTTGTAGAAAATTAGAAATCCAAACTCCATTAACTTATTTACAAACAGATTACAATCAACGCTTAAAAGTGTAATTAATGTTAAAAATTTAAACATTAATTAGTCTGCTAAATAAGATTGCTGAACTTAAGTACGTTTAGCAAGATATAAAGAGTTAAAATTTAGAACTTGGTTGGTTGAATTGGTATTTTACCGGTGCCTTTTTCTACAAGAATTCATAATAGTTTTATGTAAATTAAATATGTTTTCTAGTTGTAGTAGAATATTTTTGATTGTCAGTCTGTGCGGAAGGATTGGATTGTGTAAAACTAAGTGTGGAAAGAAATCGAATAGGGTAGTTGACTATACGGTACTGACATATTGTATATCAACTTAATAGAGAAACAGACTAGACTGAAAGTAGAAATACTAGCTTCAGACATTTGAGACAGTTGAGTGAAGAGCCAAGAAGCTATTAATCTATACTAATATATAAAGCTGAAGAGTTTGTTTGTTTGCTTAAACGCGCTAATCTCAGGAACTACTGGTTTGATTTGAAAAATTCTTCCAGTGTTAGATAGCCCATCTATCGAGGAAGGCTATATATCATCACGCTAAGACCAATAGGAGCGGAGTACTAATGCAGAATGTTTCAAAATCGGGGCTTCTTTCCTTTTGAGAGCTTCTGCTGCATAAACGGTTAAAGTTTCACAAAAATAATATATGACAGAATTGTTCCCCTTTAAAAGTTAAAAAAAAAGTCCGCGACAGCATATGTCTGTCTATCTTTTAAGGTTGGCTCACTATAACCTTTTTTATGCTAACTAAATTTGTTCTAAAATAATGCATTATTTGCGAAGGTGTTTTTATAAACATGATATTAATTCTAATCCAAATAAATACGTTATTCATCACAAGTATTTAATTTAAAATAAAATTGCCGTTCACATCATTCGATTTCAATGAATATCTTAGTAGATATCGCAGTTTTAAAATAACATCGCAACAAAGTAATGATTAATTACTGCGCGCGCATTTATGATGTGCAAGGCCCGGCGGGCAGTCATGAGGGGGAAGGGCAGTGGGATACCTTCTACGTAAACAAAGTCGCGGCTTAAAGTTAGCGTTAGCTCAAAGTAACTATTCCATGCGGACGAAGTCGCGGGCAAAAGCTAGTATCTTATAACTGTTATTACTTTTTAGCCAAAATTATACTTGTACTTTTTCAAAATAATACTGTAGTTTAAACATCGCCCTTCAACCTCCCGCCTAAAAAAAGTTATTGTTTTCAATTACCATAGAAGAATAATGTTGATTGCTTTTGACATTGTTAAATGATATAAGTTTTATTTCAATTCACATTAAATTTCATATTTTTACCATCAATTTCAAAGGTTACATGACTTAATGAAATATTTCTCTTTAAGAATATAATTTATCAGACTTTTCATATCAAAGCAGAAACACAATGAAATTTTAAATGAGAAAAAATTGAGAAATACAAATCGTTTACGTACTTTTCTTGTCTAAAAGTCTTACTGGGTAAAATCTTTCAATTTTTTACAGACTTTCATGTTTGGGCGCCCGTAGCTAAATGGCAGAAAGGGAGTCCTCGTGACTTCGTCATGGCTGTTTGTCCATCCTTCTATATACTTTACAGGCATTATTTTCGCTATTGGGTCTGCACATATGTATTTATTCTGCTATTTTACTAATATCCAATAATGGATGATATATATATAAACTGAAGGACGAATAATAGAACTATTTAAGTGTATATAGATAGCCACGTGGAGTATTGATTGACAGGTCTAGAAAATAGTTTTGATACTGTTAGTGAGGTTGTTATTTAAATTAGCGAATTGTGCGATATGATTATGTAGAAGAGCACATAGCTCTTAATTTTGAACTGTTGATCAATTAATTGGAAATGTACTTTCCATAACAGGCGCCAAAATACGATATTGTATACCGTAAAATAGGATAGTTTCCAGAGGGCCAGAGCCATTGGCGTAGCGTAGTGGGGGCGGCAGAGGCGACTCCCGCCCGGGCGGCACTTTTTAGGGGGCGCCAAAATTTCACAATAAATAATATAGATACTTGAAACATTTCATATTTTTATCGCAACACAAATTCGGACCGATTGAAAAGAGCACGGAATTTTTCATTACTTACTCGCCCGGCTCAACACTGGCAGATTTTTCATTACCACTCCGTCCCTATTGGTCCTAACGTTATGTTATATAACCTATAACATTCCTCAATATGTGAGATTTCCAACACAAAAAGAATTTTTGAAATCAGTTCAGTAGATCCAGAGATTACCTCCTACAACGTCACAAACACACAAACTTTACCTCCTTATAATATTAGTATATATATAGTATGCATTAAATTGAAATACCTAAATAAAAGGGCGGCAAAATTGTCTTCAGCCGCGGGCGGCCGTCACCCACGCTACGCCGTTGGCCAGGGCCCAAAAGTAGTGCGAGTAAACTCGCAACGAAAGCATAGAAAATATTTAATACATAATTTTAGTTTTTGTGTGATTACTTCCAATTGATACACTGTTGGCAACTAGGTTAGTTAGGACTGTTTACCGGCATAAAGCATGTTATGCACCAACCCTGGCACACTTACCTGAATGAATAAATGAACCCCTGACCCGGGAAGCCCATTGCTAAGCTATTTTGGTATTTTCAATACGCCAGCAATGTGGTAATTATTCTCTTTTAATAAACTTTTTGCAATGAAACATTTAGATCTGATTAAAACTACGGTTCAATGGTTACGTTATTACGTTATGTTACGTTAACGTTACTTACATTATTTGTAACAATTTTGCTACATTCGCCGGGTCCTGTAATTTGCGAAAAAAAAAGTTCTATAGGTAAATATTTTTTTAATTAAATCTTTTCAAAGTACTCTCCACCTGTCTCTATACAAACTTTCATGCGTCTGAACTAGTTTTTGAAACACTTTTCCAGTCCGCCGCAGATACTTCGTTTACAGCTTGCTCGAACGCTGACAGCATATTTTCCGGTGACGAAAATTGTATCCCTGCTGATTTTTTATTTTTGGGAATAAAAGGAAGTCACACGGAGCTAGGTCAGGCCTGTAAGGAGGGTGACCCAGAAGTTTGACCGGCGTGCTGTCCAGGAAGTCCCTCGTTTTGAGCGCGGTATGAACGGGCGCGATGTCGTGGTGGAGCAGTAGCCCGCGGAGCCCTGTGTGTGGTCGCTTGTTGCTCACAACAGAGAAAACTTCTGCCGAGCATTTGGTAGTATACCATTCGGCGTTGATGCTTCTTTAGTTCCGTAAAGGAATAGATACCAAGTAACCAATCAAATTGAAGAAACTCGCGATGAATATCTTCCCCCCGCTTCTAGATCTCTTCACTTTGGTAGCCGTTGATTCGGTTTGAAACACCCAAACCGTCGACTGGCGCTTCGTTTCTGGATTAAGATCAGAACTCATCACCTGTAATGATGTCGTAAACACACCGAGACGATCCTGCTTCAAATTTGTTTATCATATCACGACACCTTTCCACCCGGGCCTGCTTCTGAGCATCGGTGAGGTTGTGCGGCACCCAGCGTGAAACTATCCTCCTTACGCGAAGATGCACCTGTAGATTCTCGTGAAGGCTTCCCGATCCAATCTGCAGTACGTGCTGAAAATCTTGATACGTAACTCGCCTATTGCATTTGATTAAATTTTTCACTGCTAGCACATTTTCTTCCGTAACAGCCGTTAAAGGGCGACCACTTCTTTCTTCATGCCCCAAAGTTAGTCGACCGCGCTTGAAATCGTTGTGCCAACGATACACGGTTGACTTAGAAGGGCCTTCATGCATAGAATGTCATTTGAAGTCTATCGTACGATTCGTCCGGTTTCAGGCGACACATAGAGTGAAAATGTTCCCGGCGCAGATCCATTTTTCAATGAGACACATAATTTAAATTAGCTCGCAAACAATGTGGAGGGAAATTTTGAAATTAGAACGTACCTATTTTTAGATATAAATAATCATAATTTCAAAATAGATTATAACTGGCCAGTCTCTCATACATAAAAACTTTTTTTAGCAATACTTTCTGAGTGACCTGGTAATAATAGATTTTTGCATCTATACTATTTATATGTGATCTTAAATAAATGGTGTAATTTAAACGAAAACTGAACTGAAAATTTGTAAACGATCTTTCCTTTATTTGCTATGGTCTTGGTATCAGCGAAAAGCCCCAGAGTGGTACGTTGTATATTACCCATAATACAAGCGTAACTTAATTAGCTTGGGGATATACAATGTGTGTGTGTGTGTGTTTGTCTGCCGATTATTACTAATCATAATAAACCGTTGTAAATTTTTTTGTCTTTACAGTATGTTTGAAATTTTGTCTCGAATAGACAAAACAGGTAAATTTAGGGATTAAAGTAGTAACTTGAACTTTAGCTTATATATATGTTTCATTTGTTCAGTATTGTATTTTCATATTATTGGTAAATTACATATATTATGGTTTAATAAATAATTTTCTTTTCAATATTTTAAAGGGTTCGTCTTCTCGTTGACCATTCTTTAATGCTTGAAGATGAAAGCCTTCGAGCAGTGCATCCGACCTCATCTACGGAGCCGAGATGTGGACACTGATGGCAGAATAGGTTCACAAATTCTAAGCCGTTCAACGGGCTATGGAGTGAGCTATGTTGGATGTTTATCTTATGGATAGAATTAGAAATGAGGATATCCGTATAAAGAACCAAAGTAAGCGACATAGCTCGCAAAGTTATCAAGTTGAAGTAGCAATGGGCCTGTCATGTATGTTACAGGACCGATCGCTAATGGAGCAGACAAGTTCTGAAGTGGAGATCGTGTCTCGGTAAACTTAGTGTTGGACGTCCTCTAGCTCGATGGACTGATGATCTACGTAAGGTCGTCAGTAAGCGCTGGATGAGGAGGGCGTAGGACCAGGATGTGTGGCGCCGAGTTGGCGAGGCCTACGTCCAGCAGTGGTCTGCGATTGGCTGACCACGATAGGGTTCAGAAATAAATATATTTGTAATCCCACGTGAACCAAGTCGCAGTCACAGCATAATGTATTGAACGATTAAATATTTAGTGAAATCAAAAGTAGTTAATATTTAATGTGCTTCAATCTACTGTTACAGATACGGAAAGCAACATGGCTATTCCTTTCACAGGTGACAGCTTAAGTAAGTCCAATTTACGGTTGGTCCTTAAGACGTGGCTACGAAATCAATGCTCTATTCCTGCTATAAATAATGTGTTTTAATGGTTATTTATTCTGAATGTTGGAAATCAAGCGATGGCAATCAGTCGGGAGACTATTTTTATGACCAGTAGCGGATGCGCCATAAAGTGAAGCATAAAATCAGTAAGCCTCCGAGAGAGAAATATAAAAGTAAATAGCACTTTGATTGGAGATTTAGGTACAGTCACGCGGAGATCGCAGGATTGAGGGCGTGACAACGCTCGCCACTCCAATGAGCCTTTAACTTCGTGTTCAGTTGACCTGAACTTTAGATAAGAACATTTCTCTTTAATATCACCGAGTGGATGAACGATTAAAGATATTTACAGTCTTGAACAATTGAGCAACGCACCAGCCTTACCTTAGCGTTGCAAATGTCTATGGGCGATAGTAGCCACTCAACATCAGATAGTCTGTCTGCTTATTTCGGTACAATGAAGATAAAAACGATCAATGTAGAAGTAGTGTAGGTACTAGGGCTTTCGATGTGTATTCGCTTTTTTATCTATTTATTTTATTGCAAAGCTGGCAAAAAAGCAAGGCCCATTTCATGGAAACTGGTTATCGTCGCCAATAGATGATTGCAATACCAACGGAGAAGTCAACGCGTTGTCAGCCTTTATTACGTCCTTGTCGTATCCTATGAAAAGCAACCAATTATCCGGGATTAAAAGTAATGTTCACAATGATTTCCTTGTTTTCATGTTAAATGGTTATCAATAATAATAATAAAAGTTCCACTGCTGGGCTCGGACCTTCCACTACAGGGGAATGGGCAATATACCGCCACGTTTGTCCAAAGCGGCTTGGCAGGTTTGACACATCGGTTATCTCGATGTGCCGGTTTCATCACGATGTTTTCCTTCATCATTGTTAGCATGTGGTAATTGTAACATTATGCACATTAGACTAGAAAACTGGCTAAGTGTGGCATGCTTTCCGGCCAGGATAAAACCCGTGCCCTTTGATTTTGGGATGCGTGCGCTAGCTATTACGCTACCACGACTATTATTAAATGGTTATGTCTGCAATTAATTAATAATAATAAAAGGTATTCAAAGAAGCCACTTTAACGTTTATTTCATATTGGTACTTCGCATGTTGCTTCGCTTACCTAAATTCTCGTTCCGTAACCTGTAAAATCTATCCAATTATCTGGATTAAAAATATCGAATTTATGTCCGTTATAGACAGTTCAGATGTATTTTTAATAATAACCCAAATCATGATCATCAAAGCTCAAGTAAATTTCGAAGCCCTATTCTGCTGAAACAATCCTATTTTTCACGACAAAAGTATATAAGTCTCTGTTGACTCTCGTTATCGAAAGGTCATGAAGAATGAGCGAACAAACATACACATATCCAAAGAAAGTCACTTTCATGTTTTTATATTAGTGTTACGAGTGCGCGACTCGAATTAAAATTATTATTACTATAGAATTTATTAGAACTATACAAACACGTATAACATAGGTACAAATATAACCGGACGCAATAAGTCCTTATGTAATGCACAATTATGAAACAATGCACAATCGAATGTACACGTCTTGCTAGTATCGTAATCGTCGCTTGACTGCTGCACCCCTCCGTTCGGGCATTGTTTTATAGTAAACTGTACAATACACAATCGATGGCGTGGGCTGGCTTCTTCCAAAAAATTGTAATTTGCACACCTGCGAACGGCCAGCAAAGTCGAAAACAATAACAATAAGTATTAGTTCGACACTAATGATGGTCATAAAACAATAGCATGTTTTTCTTAATTACAAAGTAAATAATAGAATTCCTAAATCCGGGAAGACAATGAACTGCGCTTTACGACAGGCTTTTTTTTAGCTTTAACGGCATGTAACATTAGTATAGATTATGCATATACGTGTTCAAGTGCGTCCAACTGTAAATAAATTTATTGCTTACCCTATTAAAATATTAGACGAAATCAATATTCATTCGCAAATATAAAGCGGTTTATACACCTACAATTTTCCGATTCGCAAACGACATAATAAACTTCAAATTAGGTATTTTACTCGTGGTAACCGACTGTAAACATTTATATGCCTCCTCTGTCATTGACATTCATGCCGCTCTTAATGGTTCGTTAATTCAAACATCGCAAAATATTTTGTATTGATTTAGAGAATTATATTCATGTATTGTTTTGATACCAATTTGTACATCACTAAATAACCATTTCAAATAATTAAGCCTTGCTGTTATTTTCTATGAAAAGCGCTACAATTAGTGAGTAATATATAATAATATCATCCCATACACGTCCCACTGCTGGGCTCGGGCTTCCAACGACTGGAGAACGGACAGTATACCCGCTACGCTTGTCCAAGGCGGCTTAGCGGGTTTGACACATCGGTTATCTCGATGTACAGGTTTCATCACGATGTTTTCCTTCACTGTTGTTAGCGATTGGTACTTGTATGTATCAATATGCATATTAAGTCAGAAAACTGCCTAAGTGGTGCATGCGTTCCGGCTAGGATTCGATCCTACGCCCTTTGAGCTAGGGCGAGTGCGCTAGCCATTAAGCTACCACGTCTATCTGAGTAACATGATATTCTATAATAATATTATAAAATATTAAACATGCCGTGTCTGTACATTATCGCTATTTTAAAAAAATTACTGGAATAGACTATACAAACGATGGAGAACACGATGCAATTTTTTTAGATTTCTTGTCGGTTTATCTGTTTGATCAGGATTCACGTAAAAACTACTGGGCCGATTTCGATGCGGTTTCCGCTGATGGATAGCAAATTCTTAGACTTAAAATCTGCGCTACTTTTTATCATGTGAATCCTGCGGGAATAGTTCAGGGCATGATTTAAAATGGCTGGATTAAAAAAATCGCATTCCAATGTGATTTTTTCACTGGTAGTAAATTTTAGATAGAAAGATAGATAACACTTTATTATACACCAATACAAAAATGAACTTAAAGACTAAAATTATATCTAGTTGTGTACAAAGGGCGGTCTTATCGCTAAAAAGCGATCTCTTCCAGACAACCCCAAATTTTATGTAATATGTGATTTTTATCCCAGAAATCCCGCAGGAATGTTCCCGGGAGCGGTTTGTAGTTGTTCGCGTGCATAAAAATTTGCTTATTCCGGCACAGTTTTCTCTAAAACGATAGCTTACATTCTTTTTTAAATGCTGCAGTACTTTGAGTCCCGGGAATGCCGTAGGAATTTAAAGTCAAGCGTGGACGAAGTCGCGGGCATATCCTAATCTTATATATAAAAATCAATTGTTGTTCATTTGTCTCGCTAAAACTCGAGAAAGGCTGGACTGATTTGGCTAATTTTGGTTTTGAATTATTTGTGAAAATCCAGGGAAGGTTTAAAAGGTGTGTAAATATGAAAAAAAAAAATGATTCTGAGGCGGTAGGAAATTTGCCGGGTCAGCTAGTTGTTAATAAATATTTATGATTTTAGAGGTTCAGGAAAATATTCTATATTTTGTAGTTTGATGCCTCGCGTAAGATATTTTAAAGGCATTAGGATGTTCGCGCACCGGCTACTATTGTGTGACTTTTATATATGTACTAGAGTTTACCCCGCGGCTGCGCCGCGAGTCAACCTTTAGTGCGTCCTTCTTCTTTAAAGAGCAGGCGTTAATACAGGTTACACTGTACTAAATTTTTATGTTAATGCTATTTGCACCCGGAACATTAATTTCATTTTATATTGCAAACTATCCCACCTTCCGGAAGTATTTATGTCCATTTTCGGTATTAAAACTACATTTAAACAAAATTACAGCAAAGCCGATCCAGTATTCCTAGTATTTTTTCGGGAAAGCTTAACAGAAAGACATATCGAGTTACTATCGCATTTTTATACACAATAAATTGTTATATCTATAAACTTGAGAATTGATTGTTTGTAGACAATTTTTGACTAAAAATGTATACAAAAACTTATCTCGTAAGAATAAACAAGATATACCTACGTAGATATACGTTTAACAGCAAACGACCTGCGTAAGGTACTTGAAGCAATAAGGACTGAATAATTTACGATTTTTTGCGATTATAATACAACCATTAAACGGAATACGATATTTGATTAATATAATTTGTTCTGCTAAAATTTTAAATTGCATTCGAATCCCATTTACGAACCCAATCAAGATCCAAAGATACGGCCTTTGCCTTCTAATGAACTCATAAATAATCGATGACAACTTCTTCAAATTGTATAGTTATTGAATCTATTTCTAATGAACAAAAGGTATTTCAATAAAATTTCGTTAAGTTTAATAAAAAGACTTTAATAGACATTTTATAAAATTCGCTAAAAACACCGATGTATTTCAAAAGCGACCACCTTTCATCAGTTGAACCATCAGGCTGTTTACCTGTTTCCTGCTATAAAAATATTTAAAATATATACATGTATGGAACAAATCTCTTACACACACTAATTTGTAGTAGCTTAGTGATTGAGGCACACTCATTTTAATGATGTAAGTTAATTTTGGCTAGGCACCATTCACCGCTTTAGCAATTTGTTTAGGAAACATACAATAATTAATATTCTTAAATATAAAGTAGGACAAAAAAGATAAACAGGACAAAAAGGACAAAAAGGACAAAAATGGACAAAAACGGACAAAAAAGACAAAAAAGGACTAACAGGAAAAAAGACAAACAGGACAAAAATGTCCCAAATAATCAAAATGACGAAAATGACAAAAATTGCAAATCACAAAAATATCTATCCTACTTTTTGGGATAACCTTTATATAGATTTATCCCACTATCCAGGATAAAAAGTATCCCTTGTCCACCCTCGGTATTAAAATTACATATATACCGAATTTCAGTCAAATTGGAACAGACAGACGGACAGACAGACAGAGTTAATTTGGTATTTATAATATGAATAGGGATAATAGGGATTATCTATGCTGTGACTGATAGTTGCTTAAGTCGCCTTTGTCGTTTAAGATACACGAAAAATTGTCAATTTTGATCAAATAACCAATAAAGTTTAATACAAACTTCTTGTAAGTGTTTTGACCAGAAATATCAACTTTACTTATTTTGGGACACCAGAGAAAAGACTCCATAAATATGAATAACTCAATTCGTATATTTCGTGGCAGAATGGTAGCAAAAGAGACTCTACTGTTGAATAAATGGTATATCAACATATAATTGAAAGATTGTGTCATACGTTTCTGTATAGATGCGCAAGTTACTGTCATGGAAAAGAAGAATATGGCAGTAGCTCAGTACAACAATGGAACTTCTGTTGCGTTTTGATATAGAAAAACACCGCTAAGATTTCAACTAACACATATACTTAAAGTTAGTTTTAAACCAATCTTATTAAAAAACCTAATTCATTAAAATTTGACATCTTAATAATTCTTCTAAATTTATTATATTTTTTTATAGCCGGAGACAAGGCTGCAAAAATAATTGAAAATTTAGTTTAAATAACATAATGTAGGTTGAAAACCTTGTGATGTTTTGATATATTAAAATACAAAAAAAAGAAACTCTTGTGACACCCCTATAAATGTAGAATCAGGAAGATAATTCAGTTACATTTCTACTCGGCGAATGCCTTTTTTGTGGTTACTTATCATTTTTATTATGTTATCTTTCTATCATAGTTACCATGTAAGAGTCGAGCAATCAACGAGAGGGGAACGCTAGGTGCGACGTGTGTTTATCAGTTGTTAAAGCAAAAAGTAACCAATGTGCGGTTAGCCTTAGAAGCTCAAGTTTTAGTTACCGCGTGTCAAAGGCGTGTAGATAAAGTCGCCACACGGGCCTCGGCACAAATACCTACATCAATCACGCTGACATGACTCCGGCTGTTCGCCTAAATGGATTATAGGAAGTCGACGCGCCTTCGAGGTGAGTCTCAGATTTGCCTCGCTTCACCTATATGTAAACATTATTTGCCAAAGTGCTGTGGTGACACGGCTAAGTTGTCTGAAAGATATCTCTTAACACGAGAAAAGTTCTTTTCACACCTTTTCTGGTGGGAAAACATTAAATTGGCAGACAATCACTTACATTGAATATATGATCATATGGTATTTGTTTAACATTTATTGTAACCTAGTTTTTAAGAATGTAATGTAATAAATGTAATGTGAATGTTTTAAGTTTTAACAGACTTCAAAAAAGGAGGGGTTTCTCAATTCGTCTGTATTGTTTTTGGTTGTTACTCGATTTCTCCGTCAGTTGTGAACCTATTTTCAAATATTTTTTTTTAATCTAAAGGATATACTCCAGAATTGATCCCACCGTCACCATGTCAGGATTTGACGAGTGGCTTGGCACCGACTTCTAGAAGTTATAGAAAGAAGTCGGTTAAATGTTTATTATTTGGTTTTTAGTGTGAAGTCGGTTATGTTTTTGTTAAAAAAATTTGGTAACAATAAAGTGTTTTCATTCATTCGTTAATTGTACTTATTTTCCCAAGTTTGCAAGGTAGATACGCTGTACTTATAGGTAATATTTTACAATGGATGACACGTGAGCGCTACAATATGGGTCTCGTCAATAAGGGCGTAAACAGATAAAGTCTCAACGAGGTAGGCAGCGCATCGGCTCCTTCAGTGTTGCAGATGTCCATGGGCGACTGTAGCCACTTCCCATCAAGTGGACCCGTTTGCCAGTTTGCCTACAAGTAATCTTAAAAATGTATAGGAATAATATAACCACTCATGGTCATCCCACTATTGGGAAGCGGTCTTGTATTTTTACGAAAAAGGATTGGCGGGTTTTAAACTTTGATGTGCAGAATTCCTACGCTTTTTTTTCATACTTTCCTTTTTTTAACTCTATTTTATTAGTAATTATTGTTACATTTTTTTTGGATTTTGTTCAATATTGACCTAATGTAAATTAAATAGACATTTTATGTTATTTTCGTATAATTGTATTTTTTTTTGTAATTAACTGTTTGAGCCAATTTTATTTTTTTATATAAATTATTTTTTAGTGGAAACTTGATTGACATATGTATTAATTTTGTGTTTTATATTTAAGAATATTAATTATTGTATGTTTCCTAAACAAATTGCTAAAGCGGTGAATGGTGCCTAGCCAAAATTAACTTACATCATTAAAATGAGTGTGCCTCAATCACTAAGCTACTACAAATTAGTGTGTGTAAGAGATTTGTTCCATACATGTATATATTTTAAATATTTTTATAGCAGGAAACAGGTAAACAGCCTGATGGTTCAACTGATGAAAGGTGGTCGCTTTTGAAATACATCGGTGTTTTTAGCGAATTTTATAAAATGTCTATTAAAGTCTTTTATTAAACTTAACGAAATTTTATTGAAATACCTTTTGTTCATTAGAAATAGATTCAATAACTATACAATTTGAAGAAGTTGTCATCGATTATTTATGAGTTCATTAGAAGGCAAAGGCCGTATCTTTGGATCTTGATTGGGTTCGTAAATGGGATTCGAATGCAATTTAAAATTTTAGCAGAACAAATTATATTAATCAAATATCGTATTCCGTTTAATGGTTGTATTATAATCGCAAAAAATCGTAAATTATTCAGTCCTTATTGCTTCAAGTACCTTACGCAGGTCGTTTGCTGTTAAACGTATATCTACGTAGGTATATCTTGTTTATGCTTACGAGATAAGTTTTTGTATACATTTTTAGTCAAAAATTGTCTACAATATAATTAATTTAAATTATTTTAGTTGTAGTATCGTATAGCTACTTAAGATACTACAATTATGTAGCTTTACGTGTTGTTTAAGTTGAATGAAACTTTTAAATCTCATTAAATAGAGTGATAGAGCAAAGCTTTTGGTCTCTGAAGTATTATGATAAATACAATCTTCTTAGAAAAAACAAGTTATGTTTATGTTTTTCGTCGTCGGTCGTCAGTTTTCGACTAAAACATACGTATAATTTGTTGAAAACAAGTTCTTGTTTGTTAACAATCAGCTGGATGTTAACAAAATTGACGCTCCTTATGTACATTAAATTTTATTCCCTTCATAGTTCCTACTAAATAATTATGTCTATACTTATATAATAATATTCTTGCATATTTATATGTATATTACATATTATGATTTATCTGTAAACACGGTAGTTTATACTAATGGAGTAAAATTAAAATTAAAAGTAAATTTATGAGGGTAACTAGATAAGACACATAAACTGTTGAGGCGACTAAATCTATGCAGTTCCAGTAGACATAAGTAATTACTACTAAGCAGCTTTGATTAATTCACTCTATTTACAGTAATAGATTATTCATATAGCTATGATTAGTCTATTATTATTTGTGTGCTTTGTTGCGTATTAATTAGGAAATATTGCCAGCTTTTTGGACGCTATAGAGTAAAATGACCTCTCTACTTGTAGTCTTGACAAAATAATATTGTAAATAAACGTAGCTTATGTTAATAACATTTTCTACTATATATTACTATTTTTTTTTGTTTTTATTTAACCACAAACTCGATTACTGTTTAGACATGATGTAAGTAGTCAATGATCAAACTCGGTAATTTATATGTATTTATTCACGCACGATTGAAGGCATTAGAATAGTACTTTGCGGGAAATACGTCCTCTGGTAGGACGATTAACAATATTGCTGTATTACCTACATATAAAGAACGTAGAGAAGAAACAATGCATATAGTTGGTACTTGAGTGCCCTTTGTAAAGCAATGACGTAGACTAAAGCTTCTTGTCGTCCATAAATGAAATACAATCGGAGAATAATAAGATTATGTAGTTTAACTTTGTTCTCTCCAGACATGGCACACATGTCATCCTTCAGACGTCAACTCCGCATTTCATGTGCCTACCTTTTATATTGACACTTAATAGACAATAAATAATGTCTATTATACCCATTATAATAGACATTATTTTTCCCACATAACTTGCCGTTTTCCTTAAAACGTGGTCGTACCAGTTTAGGCGACGTTCTTGCAGTTTCTCTGCTATGCCATGGCCATGAAGGCTGCCGTGGATGCGGGAGCTTTTGACGTATTGCTTCCGCGTGAGTCCATACATTCAGCGCAGCGTACTAACTCCTTGACATTGCGTCTGTTTACATCGCAAAAGCGCAGGTCACGCTTCAAGTATAAATAAAAGAAAGTAGTAAATAGTGTTTAATTAAAATAATGTAGGCAAATAACTTAAAGCAACCAAGAATTCAGGGTAAATTTGTTTTTATGGTTAGCATCAATAACCTGTTAGTGTACAATGCACATCCAACAAGGGTCAAGTGGTCGCGAGGGTGAAATTTAATTTACTGTTGGGATCCCTCGCCGGAGTTTGTGCCGCTTTCGACCTAATTATTTTCGCATCTATGAATTACAATAAGATTTTATTTGTGGCTTAAACGTATAATGAAGAATTAGATGAAACAATTTACTATTACGAGGTTCTGGTTTGTTAGTTAGGTTATGAAATAATTTTCGAAATTACGTGGTAGTCAACAAACTGTGACGGGTTCCGTAAAGGTTGTAAACGTGTACTATTTTCGTCAATTGGCTCGTCATCGTCAGCCAATCGCAGTCGAGCTCTGGACGTAGGCTTCCCTAAGTCGGCGCCACACATCCTAGTCCTCCGCCTTCCCCATCCAGTGCCCGTCGGCGACCTTACGAAGGTCGTCGGTCCATCTGGCGGGAGGACGACCAACACGCAACGAGACGCGGTCTCCACTCCTGGACTCGTCTGCTCCGTTGGCCATCACTACAACTTGCTAATTTTGCGAGCTATGACGGTTACTTTGGCACTCTATACGACTTTCCTCATTTCTAATTCTATCCATAAGATAAACATCTAACAAAGCTAGCCCCATAGTCATTTGGCTAAAAATATATTTATTTATTTAATTTGTTTCAGAACCATACAATAATTAATATTCTTAAATATAAAACACAAAATTAATTCATATTATATCAATCAAGTTTCCACTAAAAAAGAATTTATATAATAAAAATAAAAATAAAAAATATATTCAAAAATTCATATTTCAAAAAGTACTTAACGGATATTGTTCAAAATAATTTTATTTGAAAATATCTTTGAGTGAAAAATTACTGCAACATATGATAGACAGATGGACGGATAAGGCAAACGCATAAAAGGTTTTCGTTTTTGCCAAAGCATTTAAATAAAACTGATTTGTCTTTATCGTCGATTCAGATTGCCATCCAATACTTTTTAGAGATTTAGTTACATTTGTATCTAAGTATTACAATACGTACAATATGTATTTTTCTTCACACGAAAGTGCTGCAGGCGAGAAAAGCGTGCGCTCAAATTGTGTTCCTACATTTCTAAAAGTACCGTCGCGTAAACCTCGCAACAAACTTTGTAGATATTTATCAAATCGTCTTTTCTGTTTCGCCAAAAACAGCTGCAGGTATTTATGAGAGCTTTTACACTATTGAGTTTCTATTCTTCAAATAACAAACAGAGAATTTTTTACAAACATTTATACTATTTAAATAAAGTAGGTATTCTCCGTTACGGATTTTTATTTTGTTTGAATATTACAATAAATAAAACTATTTTATAAATATAACGATTCTATAAATAAAACTTACTTAAAAATATATATACCATAATAAAACTACGTTTTAACGGTTACAAGCGCGGTAATGTTTTATTATTCCGACGTTTCGGCCACTATTCACTAGCCGTGATCACGGAAGACAAAGATTTCAAGTGTGAATGAGTATTGTTAAAGTTTTATTTACTGCCAAATTGATCATTTTAATTCTTTAGTTTTAATTTTGTTTATGTTTATTATTTACTCTATGGGAGCCTAATCTAATTTATCACCGCTTCGCAACATGTTGTGGCTTGAAGAGAAGAAGCGGCACAACTCTTCAGCAAACATGCTTAGCTTTAATAATTTTATATTATATTAAAATGAGTGAGTTAGAGGTAAAATAAAAAGAAATTGTCAATCATGTTGGTTTGTGTTACTGTGCACGTGGAAAGAGATCACAGTTCTTGAGGTCTGGCAGTTAGTTTTTGCTGGGTTTGGGTGTAAATAGTTTTGATGATCGGATCCCAAACATTCTCTATTGATATTTGGGTGTTTTTTTATTTCAATAGCCTCCATATTATTATTATTTATATATATACCATTAAAAAAAACCTGAACTGAAACATTTCCAGTCCCACCAGACCATTGTCGTTGGACAATGTACTTATAAGGCTGGCAGCATTCTCTGTAGCATCTTTTGAAAATCTTATCAAACCATCATATCTGTGTTAAAAATAAACATCGTTTTATACTTTATATTTAAATTTGTATAAAAAAATCTTTAAGAAGTCTCTTCACAGTGAAACATTGTATGAAATTAAAATATTTAAAAGTATTTTTATGTGATAACTTTTAAGGTCTGCGTTTGAATTAAAAGGCGAGATAAAATGTTCTATTTGCTCATCGCAAGTAACATGTAAAAGCTCTTAGCTTAAGGTGACATTTCGCTACTAACGTGATATTATAAATTGCAAAATTTCTAAAGCTAGACGATGGAATATACTATATAAATATTTTATAATTGTAAAAAATGTAAATTTTAGGCACACTGCCCAGCGACAGTCGTTTAACAGTACGGGTTGAACCGATTGTTAGTTTATGGTGTTTTCTTTTATTTTTAGTGTATATATATTTGTTAGGGATTTATTTATAGTATAGTTTTTTATATAATATCCTGACTTATATATTTAAAATAATGAAACTACTAAAATTAAAAGTAACTTAATTTTTTTTTAAATTAACTGTATATTTAATAATTAAGTCGTGACATTAAAATTAATTACTTATTATTTTATGAACTTAATATACAAAAATGGACATAATATACCTATAATTATAAATTTTATTACACATATATATATATACAAAATTGTATAATATAACACATTGTAAAAATGTTTATTTTATTGTCTAAAAATGAACACTTATAGTTATTTAATATTTATTGTTTTTTTAGTCGGCATCACGTGTTTTTTGAAGAAATTATCAATTTTGGTTCATAAGTGTCAATGTATATAATATCTCAGATGGCACAGAAAATCCAGCTCGGAAAAATATGGTAGATATTTTTTTCTAACGCTGATATTAGACGGAGCAGTCAAACTGAATCAATTTGGTTGAAAGGTACAGAACTGCATGGACACGACGGTATTAAATAACATTGAAGAATCAAGTTTGAGTTTATATGCATCACTTTGGTTGATTCATCCAAATTAAATAACAGAAATGAACCGTATAATATTGACACAAGGAATCAAGAACGTGTAAGAAAGAAGAAAAAAACTCTGACGTGAGAAATAACATGTACAGGTAAATTAGCTTCGAGACGTTTTTTCGTTTGTAGTAGTGTACGGTCAGCACATAAATAAATAAACTAATAATTTTTACATATTTTTATAGGCAGGTACTTAATATGAAACTATTAATATTAAACGATATTAAAATAATAAATATTAATATTGAACATAATTTTTAATATTAAATTGTAGATCACTGTTCCGAAGAATGATATTTGCTTTCTGATAGCACCTTTTCGGTGGAAGTCAATGATATTCCGGTTGATTTAGCAACTAATTGGGCGGGAGTCACAATACGGCTCGGATTGCTATTGTACTCATTTTAGAAATATTTCTACCAATTATAGAAAACTTCTTTAGTTTGGGAATCCATAAGCTTACCTCGACCATGTTTCAATATCGGAACAATTTTTAATCAACAAATTTAATATCAAATAACAACAAATAATAACACTGAACAATAAATAATAAGAATGAACCACAAATAAATTCAAATAATTCATTAATTATCAAACTAAAACCAAATAGTCTGACAACAATTAGCAATGTAAATAATTATTATTTATTTGACTTCAAAATGTATGAACCTATTTTTGCTGATTGTACAAGAAATTTTAAACTTCAAGTTCAGAATTCCTATAAATATATAAATGCTACTACAAATGCAAAAACTTCTCGAAGCTAATTTACCTATATGTAGTTATATGACGTATTTTACCACATCGCATCAACCACCTTAACAATCCTTTTTCAACTCAACATTGCTTTTACTGGTATGTATCTAATTTCATAAAAATTTGCTCTATAAAGGCGTGATTATAATATAATATTTCTTATTTAAAAAACTTACTATCAAGTATATCAGTATGAATTTATTTGTTTACTTTTTGGAGAAATCAAGGTAGTGTCGTGTTTTAAAAGCATTTCATTGTTCGAAACGTGCAACGTAGTTACGTCGAGAAAATGGAATGGTGCATTTCGCTTCCTGTGCCTTGGGCTGCAAATGAAATGGTTACGGAAGGATTTTTACGTTCACATTGTTCCTTAATAGAAGTAAATTTAGATACGCAGATATTTAAATTTAATTTTATACAAAAATAGGTTAACATTAACGACTTCCAAAATGTATAATCTTGAAATTTTTGAGCTATTGTGACTAGAGACTAAAAATGTAGTCTTGTGTTTATCGAAAGTGGTTACCTGGCCTATAGACATTTTCAACACTGGTGGTGGTATCAAGGTGCTCTATAATTCATTCGACGATCTATTAAATTTGACGTCAATTATTGATATATTTATGAGAGAAAGAAAGGTAGGTAGGTGAAATGGTGTACTGATATCGCTAAAAAGTTAACAAAGGGAAGACCATCATAGTATCAGCACCATCACATTATACTCATTATAGGGATGAAAAATAAATTACAGTGCATATAATAATAATACCGTATAATCGATTTTTGTCACTTCGACTCTAATGTAAACAGTAAAGCCGATTTTCAAACCGGTTATGTGCTTGCATAATTATGATATATTATAATAGCTTATTTCAAACAGGAATGTGTGAGGAAATTATAGAGCTTATAGTCGTGTAGGGTAGCATTAGACAGGTATTGAAAAACATAACAACGCTTCAAAATGATTTTTTCATTTAATTCATAGTTTGTCATATACTCTTATAAACTCGTAAAAATGTTGGTTAAATGGTCCTTTTAATTTTTAAACAAACACTAAATTTTGAAAAAATGTAGCAGAATAACTTTAAAAATAATTTCGATGAAAATTTATTTGAATATGATATTATATCGTATACTTTTTAAGATTCCGTAGCAAAAATAAGAAAATCCTTTATCGTTTTCCTTTTCGTTTTTATTAGAGATATCTAAGGGGATGTCAACTGTGCGCGGACTGAAACGTATTTGATTGATTTAAGGGCCTAAAGCGGACACGTTTGGAGAATCACTTAGTGAAATTGTATTATTGTAATTGGTCTAAATATACTGGTGATTGTAAAATCATCTCAGAATCTATGGTCTGGGTGTAGTATAAAGTTCTATTTTCTTTTGATACTTGACATGTTTGTTTTACAATTCTGCAATAGCGAACGCTTTAGGCCCTAGAAGAATAAGCATATAAATGTAAAATAACATATAAAATCCTGTTTTTGTTAGAGTTCATTTGAAATATTAGGCCTTTTCAATGGATCCAAAAAAAGAACATGCAATTTCGGATATACAAAAAGAATTGATGTATCTTTGTTCTTCGAATAACATCAATCACACCATATTCCCTTCGTTGTCACTTGTGAAACATAAATAAAGCATTAAAGGCTTCCGACATCTCCCATATTGATGTATTCACAACCCCAAGTTGCGCCTACTTATTGTGAGATATTCCACTTTTGAAGCGTTAAGCTCTCCTCAATCCGGAAATTTTTACAGTATGACGTCAATGTTATAGGAAAACAAGTCTGTATTTCGTGATTTTACACTAGTTTCTCCGCGGCTATACTACGGGTGATACCCTAGTAGATAGCTCTATTTTACTTATATAAAAACTTAATTAGGTTTTATATATCGCATGCGAAGCCGCAGGAAAAACTAGTATATAAATATAAACCTTCCTTAAAATTTTATCTAAGTGATGGTAATAGCCGCATAAAATCAGTTGCGTGGTTTAAAAGGAGTAAGCGGATATACAGACAGACGTGGAAGACGACTTTGGTTTTATAATAATGTGGCGAGCGATTATGGAACGATCTAGTTGGTTTAAGGAGTTTCAGAAAAATGTAGAAGATTCTGGAAGAAAAAGACAAGGACAGATACATTTCAGAAAGGGATAGATGATAAATAAGACAATAACGAAATGAAGATCGAAATTCTAGAATAGAAGGTTCAGGAAGGAAAAGACAGAGATTGATAGGTGTTTAGAAAGGATAGACAGTTAATAAAAGAATAACGAAAAGAAGATCGAATTTATGGGTTCCAGAAGATTCTTCCGGGCATATAAATAGCGTAAGGCGTGCTTACCGGGGAGTTCAGTTGAGGACAGCGAAGCGACAAATGCGATACGACAGAGTTGGAAGAGAAGTTTAATATAAAATAGTGACGAGTTTAGAGAATAGATATACAAAGTGCATCTATCTGTTGATTGAATGCAAAAATACTGGTTAAGTGTATAAGCCGAAGCTTAGTTTATAATCAAAGTCTGTTTCAAATAGGACCGTTTGGATGTCACATCCATAAAACGTAATTCGTAGCGTTATTGTACGAATTAAATATTAAATTTTAATTTAAGCTGTACATATTTTTAGTATTGGTATGCTTTAGTTTTGTTTAATGTGATTGTAAATAATAATTGTGAATATAAAATAAACTAATTTGAAAAATATTAAATTTGATTGCATGAAAATATGTTTAATCACATTACTGTTCAATAATAATCAAGATTTTTCTCTATTTACATAATTTCTCCTATAGCATATAAATTTCTAATAGGCGTCCTATTTAAAAATGACTGTAAGAGAAGTTC
Source organism: Dendrolimus houi (assembly GCA_039645545.1). NCBI lineage: Eukaryota > Metazoa > Arthropoda > Insecta > Lepidoptera > Lasiocampidae > Dendrolimus > Dendrolimus houi. The sequence goes on along the minus strand of CM077125.1, from coordinate 13,505,184 downwards.
TAGTTTTTACAAAAATGTACACGTTCAATCATAATATTAATTTTATATAGATTTAAAGCTAATCTCGTGTTATGAACATAAAACAAGTAAATAAGGATTTTAGGGCTGCGCAACAATGAAAATGTCACTTTATGAAATGGGCCCCGCTTGATTAATGGAGTAACAGCGGACCAGTGTTCGGGCCTCCTTGTTTATTCATACTTGTGCTCCATGGCGTGGGATAGCTGTATCGTAAATACACAATTTTTGGTATAATAGGGTGTCTTTAATGACAAAATGAGTTCATGTCTCTACCCAAATCTGGTAAATTTCGCATTTTTATTAATTATATTATTTTGTCAGATAAATATACAATCGCACTAAATATCTAAGTAAGAGTGTAAAATATAGAAGGTGCTAACATGTGTACCGACCGACTAAACTAACTGTCGCCGCGATTTCGTTCACGCGGCGGTTAAACTTTATAATCATACAAAAATATGCTAAACTCTACAACAGATGGAATATACAAGAAAATTTTACATAATATTGCTATTTTTAACATCAAAATTTTCAATGAAATCCGTTGAGCAGTTTCGCAGCCTGTTTGATTACGAACTTTCAGATAAAATTACACATAAATATTTCAAAAAGGTAATTTATTCTTAGACATCGTATGAATAGCAGTTTTCATTTAAATATTGAAATCTATTTGGAAATCACAGACACACTCAATTTTCTTTATTTATTTATTGTATTGTACAATAAAGAATTTTTTTTGTGCGTTTTCAATAACATCTGATAGATTGGTTTTTAAGAGGGGATAAGTAAAATAATATTACGCCTCAAAAAAACAAACCAGCAATCATAAAGGCCAACTATCTTGGAAAGCCGTAAAATATTAACATTTCCTTCTTCATATATCTAAGAAGCAAGCATTTTGATCAGAAGAAACTTAAAAAGCTACGAGACCTTCATAGGTGTACGCCATAATACCACATTACGTATTCCTAGCTGTAAAAGATCTGTGCATGGCGACAGTACTTTTGTTATGGGTAAAAAAATATACACCAAACTTCGTCTCTTTCTTAAAAACATTAAAACTATGACTGAATTTGAAAGGTGAATTAAAGATCTTCTTCAACTTAAAGAACAATTTCGCGAAGCCCCACCAGGGACAGGCAAAACGGTTGTGGCGGCGATGGCAACAAGGCGCAAGAGATGCGATCGCAACGTAAAATATGCGCGCGAAACCACGGGCACAGCTAGTTTCTAATAATTTACTCATCACGTCATTGAGTAGTAATATTTTTTCGCAAATCTTCACGCCTCGAGCGAATATAGATTTTGTAACATGAAAGTAAGTACATATAAAACAGCGATATTTAAGGAATCTATCAAGATGTCGATTCGAAGTTAGCGTTAGGGAATTACCCGAATCTCAAACTAACCCAGTTAAGGGAGATAGCGGATTACAACGGCCCTACTTCACCGTTGACATGCTTATCTATTGTACAAATACTGAAATGCGACTAAAGTTATGTTGACTTAAGGAGCGAGGGTCTACAAAATTATTAAGGATACATTCTTACAGTCGTCTCTTAATCATTGATTACTTAATCAGAGTGTTTTGAAATAGTCACAATAAATGTTGTACGACATATTAACGGTACGATAGACGTTCTACGAAACATCCGCGTCGCTGATAAATGGTGCTACCCGCTCTGGAGCGGGTTAGAGAATTTATGCATAGACGTCATCGGCACAACACTAACGCAGCTAGATACCGATATTTATTGACGGAGAGTATTTAACATTATTATAGTTTTGCTTAGTATTATGTCCCTTTTACAATGCAGGTTATCAAGCTTTGGAATGCGCTGCCTCTTACTGTCAGGGAGGTCAAAACATTGCTTACATTTAAGAACACACTCAGAAAATACTACTTTTTCTTAAATGTATATATACTAGAGTTTACCCCGCGGCCGCGCCGCGGGTCAAACTCTGGTGCATGTCTCCTGTTTGAAGAGCATGCGTTAATACAGGCTACACTGTCTTATATTTTTATGTTGGTGCTATTTGCCCTCGGAAGATTTACTTCATTTTATATCGCAAACTATACCATCTGCCGAGATGAAAACTATCTAAGTCCATATTCGGTATTCAGACAGACAGATCGAGTTACTATCGCATTTTTTTTATAGAGTATATATATATCTATAAACTTGAGAAATGATTGGTCTCCCATACAAACTTTTATTGTATTTCCCTTTTTTGAACACGTTCTAGTTTTTCTTATATATTCCCGCCTATCTCTCTGTAAACTACATAAACGACCAAAACTACCACAACTACCAAAACGACCAAAACTATCGAAGCTACCAAAACTAACAAAACTTTTATAGTTTTGTTAGTTTTGGTACAACCAAAATTATCAACCAAAACTACTAAAACTACCAAAACTACCAAAACGACCAAAACTACCAAAACGACCAAACTACAAAAACAACTAAAATTATCAACCAAAACTACTAAAACTACCAAAACTACCGAAACAATCAAAACTCCTAAAACTACCAAAACAATCAAAACTACCAAAACTACTGAAACTACTGAAACGACCGAAACTACTGAAACTATTGAAACTACCAAAACTACCGAAACTATCCTATAATCTGGGATGAAAAGTATCCCTTGTCCACCCTCGGTATAAAATTTACATATATACCGAATTTCAGCCAAATCGGTCCATTAGTTTTTCCGTAGAAGTATAACAAACACAAAGACAAATGTATTTTATCCCGGAAACTATCCCAATTTTCGGGATAAAAATATCCTATGTTCATCCTCGGCATCATATATATATATATATATATATATATATACTGAGTTTCAGCTAAATCGGTCGAGTAGTTTTTCCGTGCGAACGGAACAGAGAGATGGACAGACGGACGGACAGACAGACAGTTACTTTCGCCTTTATAATATGAATAGGGATAGGGATATATCTACCTACGTGTCGATTAACTACTGACAAACAATGGGGATCTTAATTCACTATTACTAAGAATCCACGAAATATGCCATCTTTGTACTTTTTACATCATGCGTAAATGTTAAATACGTCCCTGAAGTTTATAAACGCCATTGCGTAGAAAACAATAATTATAAGTTTCAAGAGGTGGTATGTACAGAGCTGAGGGAGGAAAGTGTTCTGCTTTTACTTGGATGCTATCTGGACTCTCATAGCATCTGTGCACTACACTGTCAAGCGTAATAAACGTTAACAATTGACCGGATCTGCGCAAACTCACGGAGCTAGCTTTTCACAACGCACATTAGGATTTTGTTCAAAAACTCCAGATACATATTAATCGAGTATTTTAGACTATTAAAATATTTATTTTCAATTGGCCTGATTTAAGCGTTTAATATAAACTCAGGTTCATTTTGCTGCCTGCATCAATTAATAATTTTAAACATCATATAACGTACAATAAACTTTTATACATAGAAGAATGAACTGAAAAAAGTTTACATTTCCTTTTACAACATTACTCCTAGCATACATTCCTTTTATCAACATTTATATGGGTACTACAAATCTATTATTCCTTTCATCTTTTATCTAATTGAAATAAAAATAACTTTAACAGTGAATATGAAGATCATGTATAGAAAATTCGCATGTTTAACGTGTTTTATATTTAACCAAATCCCCAATATATACGAGGGTAATGTCAGTGTTTTTAAAATAAGAAGAATACAATATGCATTGGCCATAAAGACAATGTTATTACCACGCCTTCAACACTCAACAGCAATTTGTTCTGAGCCTTTTTATTGCATGAAGGGAAGGAAAAGACAGCCCTGGGAAACGTGATATTTAATTCAATTGTATCTGCTAAGTGGACAATTTCGTGAAAGAAGTTTTGGTGGGTGTTGTTTTTTATACCAATGTTTCTATCTATGTACGACATAATTATATTTACATGAATGGTAGCATTACTTTTTACCACCACACTACCACAAAAATGTTATGGGCTATCCTCGGAACATAAATTTTTAATAGTCCAAAGTTATACATAATGCTAGGTGCACCCCGCGGTTTCACCCGCGTGCTGATGGAAAATGGTTATATTTTGGATAATTCACACTATATCTTTATAAATTATAGCCTATGTGTTATTCTGATGTGTAAGCTATATTATTGTAAAGTTCATCAAAACCCATTTAGTAATTTTTGCGTGAAAGAGTAACAAACATACATACATTCTTACAAACTTTCATGTTTATAATATTAGTAGGATTTTAACTCAAAATCTAACTACATTGTTTGATAAAACAATAATCTAAAATGAATTAAATACTATACTTGATAGTTGATACTAACTGTGCACGTTTCTTCGTTTGTCCGGGTCTTGGACTCTGTATTTATATTACCTGAAGCCTGATACAAAAATGAAAGTAAATTCGTGATAAAATTGCTATTTTAATCCCTAACATTTTCATTGAAGCCCGTTCAGATTTCACGGATTCTATTCGAAAGAAACTTTAGTACAGACAGAGAGAGGTAAAAAGTTGAAAAACATATTTTATGGTTTGTCAGGTATTTATTTTGAAATTACAGACATTACTTCAATTTTATCTATAACTAGCTGTGCCCGCGACTTCGTCCGCGTGGAATTTGTTTTCAAAAGCCCCCCGATTCTGAAACATTCTTCATTGGTGCTCCGCTCCTAGTGGTCTTAACGTGATGATATATAGCCTATAGCTTTCCTCGGTAAATGGGCTATCTAACACTGAAATATTTTTTTAAATTAGACTAGTTCCTGAGATTAGCGCGTTCAATCAAACAAACAAACTTTTCAGCTTTATATATTAGTATAAGATAAATAGGATCTAGATGCAGAATATTTAGCTTCTTGTTCTAAGTTGTTCTTATTGGTAGTCTAAATTTCACACTGCATATTTACTGTTCTAGCTTATATCTTGAAAAGAGGTTTTTTAAACATTTCGTATAATCACGTTTTATCCATGAGACTTAAAAATATTCTGTAAATATTCTGCAGGGTCGGTTTGAATGGAAATTGTATTTCGATATGACGTTGGCAGAGCATTGAGAGTGATGTTTAAATAGGCTGCTAATCCTACCAATATTGAAATATCTGCGACAATATTCAGGCAGAACGCGGTGATCCGCTTTTATTAAAACACCATGATATACGACGGAACGCAGAAAAAATACAGACGTGGTTAATTTCAGTATATTGAGTATAAGTATGCACGTATAAGTTTGCGTAGCTTTTTTAACCGATTTCAAAAAAAGGAGGAGGTTCTCAATTCGTCGTGTAACTACTTTTTTTCCCATGTATGTTCAACCATTACTTTATTGGTTCTGGACCGATTTTGAAGACTCGTTTTGAGTTGAATTCACTGTATCTTCATAGTAATCTGATAAAAAATTCATTGCTATCGAATGTTGGGTTCCGAAGATAAAAAATGTTATAAATGAAATACCTCAAAAACTAAACATTTTTAAATAATGTAAAAATGTTTCGTTTTTGAGGTATTTCATTTATAACTTTTTTGTTTCTGAATTGATTTTGATCATTCTTTTTGTGCTGGATTCAATATAGTTTTATAATGGTTTAATATAAATTTTGATATCTTTCACATTTTTAAATGCATTGTACAAACTCGAACTATTTACAAATTTATTATAGTATTGTTACAATTGGGCCACCTGCATATTTGTAAACAAAGCACATTTATTATCCGCTGTCGGTGTTTGAGATAATAATATTGAAGCGCTTTTATGACCATCTTCTTTTGTTTACTTTGTGTTTAAAATTTGTAATTGGAAAAATAGCCCATTTTCTATTGTAATCATTTAGGGTCTATTGTTGTATTGTGGCCACTGCCAGGTGTGATTCTTGGAAATTCAGTCCAAGCGGTCGAGTATTGTGTCGAGACATATTGTGTTTGACAGTAAAAGCAATGCCGCAACGGAGGGGTCCGGCAGTCTAGCGATGGTCACCAGCGAGACAAGACGTGTGTACATTCGATAATCTATATAGTGACGGACTTTGCGCGTGTTATTGAATCGCGCATTACGTTTGGACTGATTGAGTTCAGTTATATTTGTATCTGTGTTATACGTGTTCGTATGGTTCTAATAAATTCTATAGTAATTCCAACGGCATTTTAATTCGAGTCCCGTAACTCGCAACAGTATATAGATTTAAACACTACTCATTCAGATAGAGTTGGAAATGTTTTGAAATTTTTTGTTAATACTTCAAATTTCGTATTTTAAAACTTAAAAATATTATAACGATATAATATATGAAATGTGACGTCACGAAATTTAGAATCCCTCCCACCCCTTGTCACACTTTATTTCACTTCTACTGCGTGTGAACTGCACATACACACACACACACACACACACACAATTTTTATTTATTATACATTATGTTTTTGGTACCGGATGGAAAAAATATGATGTACTAGAGTTTAACCCCCGGGTGCGCCGCGGGTCAACCTCTAGTAGCTGCCTCTTGTTTAAAGAGCAGGCGTTAATACAGGTTACATTGTACTAAATGTTTATGTGAGTGCTATTTGCACCCGGAAGATTAATTTCATTTTATGTTTCAGTATTCCTAGTTGTTTTCCGTTAAAGTTCAACTGAAAAACATATCGAGTTACTATCGCATTTTTTATAGACGAAAATTTTGTACATCTATAAACTTGAGAAATTATTGATCTCATCCAAACTTTCATCCTCTATTTCAAACCGTTCTAGTTTTATTTGTCTATCCCCATCTATTTGAAAACTATATAAATGACAATAATGATAAAAAGGACAAAAAGGACAAAAATGACAAAAACGACAAAAAGGACAAAAATGACAAAAACGACAAAAAGGACAAATAGGACTAAAAGGACAAAAAGAACACAAAGGACAAAAAGGAAAAATGACCAAAAAGGATAAAAAGGACAAAAATGACCCAAATGACTAAAATGACGAAAGTGGCAAATCACAATAAACCTCATCTACTTTTTGGGATAACCTTTACATAAATCTATCCCACTATCCGGGACATAAAGTATCCCTTGTCCACCCTCGGTATTAAAATTACATATATACTGATTTTCAACAAAATCAGTCCATTAGTTTTTCCGTAGAAGTATAACAAACACAAAGACAAATGTATTTTATCCCGGAAACTATCCCAATTTTCGGGATAAAAAATATCCTATGTTCATTCTCGACATCGAATATATATATACACTAAGTTTTAGCCAAAGCGGTCCGGTAGTTTTTACGTGATAACGGAACAGACAGACAGACAGACAGAGTTACTTTCGCATTTATAATATTAATAGGGATGTATGTACATTGTAATATGCTTTAATACAAGTACCAGAAATTAAGAAGAAACTAAAAAGTTTTAATTTCAAAAATACAATGCTTGTTTTTTTATTGCGAAGCTGGCAAACAGGATGACGTCTCAGCTGATGAAGAGTAGTTACCGTCCTCTATAGATGTTTGCAACACCAGGGACGAAGCCAACGCTTTGCCAGTCTTTACAATGGGATAAATAGGATGGGATAGGGAGATGAGATAGAGGGATCAGACAGGAGGAATGGAATAGAGGGTATGGAATAGGGGATTGGAATAGGGAGATGCGATAGGAAAGATGGATAGGTGGAGAGGGAATTGTGCCATCGGGACTCTCACTCATCGCACGAAACACGATTAGCTCAAGGTCAACCGTTTCATGTCGATATTCTGTGACATCGTGGTATCACACCGACTAAGTCGGCTCTAAGAGCTGATTTTGTTATATATTTAACAAGACAACAAAATGATTTACAATTTATTGAATTAAACATAGCATAGAAAACCTCCGGGGTTTATATTAGTGCTATAGATATCTACGTCCGTAGCAACTAACAACTTTAACATTACATTAGTTTTAAAAAGTGCATTTTAAGTTTATTTTTAAACTAAACTCGACGGGTAAGTCATTTAAAAAGCGCGGAACTGTAATAATATTGATTTCAGCATGGCTCTACCACCTATTTTTTTGGGTCCAGTAGCCTTTTTCGCAAAAAGGAACCCTTATGTAATAATTATTTCCCTATATAATATATCCGTCTGTCCGCCTAATCGGTTATCTATGTATATTACAGCCATTTTTCACAGAAACTATGGGGTTGGAAGATGTAGTCTGTACAGCGCACCAAAGTTATATGTCGACAAAATGCGAAAAAAAATATATTAGGGTTGGCCGCTATACATGTAATTAAGGATTTTTTTAATGTTTATAGTCGTACGATTTTAGACTTTTAATTGACTAGATCCAGAAATACAAGGTAAAAGGTGAAGTAATACCTACTTTACAGTTTGTTGCCGACCAGTGGGCGTCGTCCATGTATGACTAATCGATATCTGTTGCTGGACATAAGATTTCCAAAATAGTTGCCACATATATCATGTATTGCTTTGATTTCGTTATGCATATCTACCAGGGAAACGTGAGAAGTGTGAGATTCCTATCCTATATGACATTTATCGAAAAACGATTTCCACTCTAGAACTCACTCCGTAATCAACTCGGACAATTTATCAGTGCCAACTGGCTGCTTAACTTATTAATGTTACAACCTCTATTGGTTATCGTGGTTCCAAATGCGACATGATCAAAAGATTTTACCTCGACAAAAAAGACTAGTACATGATGTATTAGAGTTTTGTGAAATATTAATCTATCTTAAATTGCAATCAGCTGTCCATGTATGTCATTAATTTTTCCTTTTTCATTAATCTGTAATCTGCATTACCTTTAAGTGAGTCAGGTTGCCTGTAAGAGATTGCTTTTAGTGATAAAGCCGCCTTTTGTCTAATGTCTTGTTGTGCATTTTTGTAACTCGTGTTTTGGTAAACAGTTATTTTTTTTGTTATTGTTTTATTTTGGTAGTGTTATATCTATCTATCTATATCTATCTAGAATCTGGCGACATCTATTTCTTTTAAAAACTACATACAGGGAAAGGACTTCCCATAAATTCGTAGTTAGTATTAAACTTGCATCAAACATATAACTTTCCCCAAACGACAGCAATGTCTGTCGTAATGTGTCTACTTAATAATTACAAATGACCCACTCTGCACCACCTTTCTAGAGATTCTGTCATTTCCGAGCAATTAAGACACCCTCTTTACTAAATTGTGATAGATACGACTGTATAATATATAACGTTTCCATTGGTGGAGTAGTTAATTAAAACATTACTAGTTAGATGAACATTTTAATAAGTTTATTTTCCCAAAAGACCTTTATTTAGCCTATAATTTGGTGGCTGACAGAATTTAGATTCTTACAGCAAAAATCTATATATTTATTCGACTACTTATATGTCTATTTATCCGAATTAATAACATTGAACTAAAGCCGTATTTTACGTTTAGATAACACATTTAAATGGAAATTCTAAAATACCATTTTCCTCTGAAAATTGATACGTTGTAGCAGCAAGAGTCGATTTTCATTCAAGAAAGTCACAATGCTTGGGGTGGCAAGACTTCAGCTGGCTTCGATTTTCAAATAGATCTACGGTAGCGCGTTTCGGCTTACCGGTCCCCCTTTGGCAATGGTTGAGTAAGTCTGCCAAAATAAAACTACTAACTGCCAGTATTTGAAATCTTGCTTGAGAGCATAGAGATTTCTTAGATTTTATTGTTCAAGTATTCAGGTATTCAAAAATATACACTAGAACATTAATAATTATGCTAAGTAATTAAAATTATCTATGTTTTAGCGCTTAGTTTGATGTCTTGATTGCTTTTCATCACGACTTTCGTCTAAACATATATTTGGAAATGTAAAATAAAACTTGTATAAGGAGTAACTTAGACTACTTTTGTTTATTTAGACAAAGTCGCGGGTACAACTAGTGTAAAATAAAATTTGAAATGCACTTAAGTGGGTTAAAATGCTTTATTAATTATGCAAATGTTTATTTTTCACCTTAGTGACGGGGTTGCCTGGAAGAGATCGCTATGAGCGATAATGCCGCTAATTGCCCAATAGTATTTATTTATTAATTGTCTAGGTGTAAGTTTAGGTATAGTAAAGAATAAAGAGCATTCACTCTTTCAAATTTATAATTATTACAGAAGAATATCTAACTTTAATTCATATACATTTGTAAGATACTGTGGATAAAAGCAGAATTCTATGAAATTTAATAGCATAAATTCTACTACTTTCAACCATCAGACAACTAGATACTCTGTCTGCGGCGTGATGTGATGGACATACTATCTGTAAGAATTAAGCGTTTCGCGTCCATTTTCGTCATGTGCACTGTAAGAGTGGAACTCATTGCATGACTCTATTGTTGCCGACATGTACAACCTGGATGTTGTCAAGTCCCGTGTGAATAGGTACCTTCTAAATAAGCGTATTCTATACTAGATCATATCTTCTCTTAACATCAGGCAAGATCGTGATCAACTTTATTAAAAAAAATAGCCTGTAGATCGTATTCTTATAAAATTTATTGAAATATTAAAAAGACAAATAATTGATCTTCTTTATTCTTGGTTATCAACTTTATTTGTATAGCTAGATACATAACTTCGTGGCACTGCAATATTAATGTTTTACGAAAAGCACAGCCTAGAGAACAGTTATTATTTTAATGGGGAGACTGGGAAGTTTTAAAAACGTTGATACCATTTTCATCACTTAGTGTGATAGAGATGAAACTATTTTCTGATAGCGTCTACAGTGTATTGAGGTTTCATTTTCCTGAAATCACAGCTTTTAATGGTATCTGAATTTTGTTACTTTCTTTCTGATAATAAAATTTTATATTCAATTTGTTACTTTATGAGTGAGTTACCTATTATAATTGATGAATCGCTGATGAATTATAAGACTTGTTAACATTTTCATATATTTATGTATAAAAAAATTACATGATTATTTATTATTCTTGTTAAATACTTATTGTTTTTAACTTTATCTTAGTGATTTATTTTTTATGTAAGTATAGGTTTGCGTTTGACCACTGACTCACCTGATGTTGAGTGAATGACGCAATCTAGGATGGAGCACGCTTACCTAGAAGATACCTATTCAGTCGTGACTTGAAGACTTTAAGATTGTATTTGTCAGGAAGAACAGACTCCGGCAAATTATTCCACTCTTCGTCAGTGCGCACCAGAAAAGATGAAGCGAAACGCTTGGTTCTGACTGGTGGTGTTATCACCATGTAACAGTGATGCAAACCGGTGCGTCTGGTTGTCCGATGATAAAATGGGGATGGAGGAATCGGCTCGTGCAATTCTAAGGAACACTCCCCGAAATGTATCCGATAGAAGACAGTTAGCCCCGCGACCTCGCGTCTATGTTCTAGACTCTGAAGTTGAGCATAAAAAAGACGATCATTGCCGACTAGCTTCCTGGCTCTTTTCTCAATTAATTCCAACGCCTCCAACTGGTATTTGGCTGAACCGTCCCAAAGATGAGAACAGTACTCCATACTCCAAAATACTTCAAACCGACGCGTATAATCTAAAAAGGTAAAAAAAACGATGAAATATTTAAATGATAGGACAGGATTTTAGCAAATATAGATCCATATATCTATACCTATAGGAAACAGTTGGGTTAATTTTTTTTCTTATATAATAAAAGTTAGTACAGCCCATAAACGTCCCCCTGCTGGGCTCGGGCCTTCCACTACAGGGGAAAGCGGCTTGGTAGGTTTAATAAATCGGTTATCTCGATATGCAGGTTTCATCACGATGTTTTCCTTCACCGATGTTAGCACGTGGTAATTGTCACATATGCACATTTGGTCAGAAAATTGTCTTAAGTGGTGTATGCGTTCCGGTCAGGATTCGAACCCACGCCCTTTGAGTTTGGGACGCGTGTGCTAGCCATTACGATACCACGACTTTCTTATTTTACTTTCTTCTTATGTATTAATAGACGATTGTTTTCAATAAAATTAATCTTACGTTTAAATTGTCTAATGTCCGGTTTCTGAGGTACTTTTCACTGTAGTTTATCTGTTCGTTAACGCTATCGGTTAAATAACTTATAAAATTGCGTTTCAGACCACACCATCGTACGATAGTTAAGCTAGGTTCAACTTAACTGACCAATATTAGGCGTTTATCTATTCCATACGTTTTGTTGTTGAAGATTTTGTTTGATGTAAATAAATATTAGATTATCCTTCTTAAATAGATCCATCTAGTGGCGAGTTTTGGTATTAGTTGTAGGTTAACAGTTAACCTAAGTTTATCTATTACATAACTTTATGGAATCAATTGTTCTTGAACTCATAACGGTAACCTCAGAAACCGGGCAAGACTTATTCAATTGAAACAAGCCATTTCTGGTTTAATACTGCAGTCTTTTAGTACTAAGATTTTGCTAAGTTTTATAGGTTTTTTACTTTTTAATAAGTCTTTGAAAAGCTTTAGCTTAGACCGTTATTGAAAAAAAATATTCTGTTAAAAATAAAGAACGTACTTCTTTATTTTTAGGGTTTTTATGTATAGTCGTAAATATTGTAAATTGTATAAATAAAATCTTAAGAGAAAAACAAGTTTAAAAGTAGATGAATTAACCAGATAACTGGTTTATTTAATAAAGTGCTCTCAATGACGCTCTTAGAGTTCAATAATGGATCATTAAAATTTAATTATCTCTTAACGTATGTCTGAAATTATTTTAAAATTTTAAAAACAACACCTCCTTATAGGTACATTACTCCTTTCTCTTTTATATATGCTGCTTATACTGCTAATTTCACGTCCTCTATGTGTATGTCATAATATTGTGTATTTCCTTTTTTTCATGTTACTTTTTCTTTTGCAAACAAGTCGCTCAGAACTTCACTTATCAACGTTTTCAATTCGATTCGTCTGTTGTTGTTTAATGGTATGCGTATGTAGTTATTGTAAAAATTTAGGCTTTCTTGACAATATTTTCTTCTTTAACGAATTAAATGGCAAACAATTTTGCTTTGAACACTGCAGGTTATTGTTTGATGTTATTAATAGGGAACATAGGGATCACAGAAATTAAATTACATGGTACGCTGGTCGATAATATTAATCTTGTTTAAATTTTTGACTTCGAAACTGCACTTTATATATTTTTCTTTGAATAAAATATGATAGTGAAATCACTTTGATGCTATTTGTTTGACGGTTGCTAACCAAAAAAAAATATCTCTTTATCAAACATTATTATTATATAATTTAAAAATTAATTTTTCTTCCTATTCTATGTATACCACTTCGCAACGTGTTATTGCTGTTAAGGAGAAGAAACGGCAAGAAGCTCCCCAGCAACACGTCCAGCTAAATATTGTTTTTCTTTAAGTTTCTTATTCTATTTATATCTCAAATTGTCTTTTTTAATAAGTTTTATACAGAAGTATGTTACAGAATTACTTTTTGAAGAATTAATGGAGTTGTAGCAAACAGTGCATACTCAATAAGACCAAGACACAATAAAAGGAAAGAAAAATATTATGAAAGTTATAATAATGACATGACGTACTAAAATGTTATGCTGCAATATATTAACACCTCCCAGCCAAACTCTCGTAATTTTTGCTGAGTGGCTAAAGATGTGTGAGGTCTAGCGTTATCATAGTGAAAAACCACACCCCTTCTGTTGATTAATTCCGGCCGCTTTCTCTCAACTTTTTGCTTTAATCTAATCAGTTGTTCGCAGTACACTTCAGAATCGATGGTCCTGCCTGGCGGTAACAGCTCATAATGACTAATGCCCTTCCAATTCCACCATACACACAGCATCACCTTGTTGCGAGTTAACCCGGGTTTCGCCACAGTCTATGAAGCCTGACCGGCCTTTGACCGCGATTTTTTCACACGTTCTTGCCGTACGTGATCCAATTTTTATCACCAGTTATCAGCTTCTTCAAAAATGGTTCGGTTTCATTACGTCGTAATAAAGAATCACAAATGAGTACACCGTTCGTTAGGTTTCTTTCAGTGAGCTCATGAGGCACCCAAATATCGAGCTTTTTTGTGTACCCAGCTTTTTTCAAATGCACCAAAACCGTTTTGTGGTCAATACCTAGTTCTCCAGCTACATCGTAACTACTAATATGCCAATCTTACTCCACTTTTTCAAAAATCAAATTTGTCCGTAACAGGGCGACCAGAGCGACGCGCATCTTTGATATCAAAATTTCCGGATTAAAAACGCTTAAATCAAATTTGCGCTACTCTCACAGATACTGCATTAGGTCCATCACAAATTTTTTTCGCGGCTTGTATTGCATTTTTACCTTTTTTGTAGTAAAATTTTAAAATGTATCGAATTTCTTTATTAGATTCACTCATTTTAACAATAAGAAAAAAAATTGAAAATCACACATATTCCTAATTTGAATTTGGAATTGTTTTCTTTAAAATTAAAACTTTTTAATGATACCAATACCAGCCAGATACATATGGTATAGCCAAAGAGATCTTATTACAAGTTCATACACGCTACATGCGAAAAGACTTTTTCCCCAACCTATTATATAATAAATTTTAGTAGCTTTTAAGTTTATGATCTTTTAGGCGTCCTGTTTTCAAAAAATGTTACAGAAGTTAATAAACGCAGTTAATAGAATTACAAGATTTTAAGTGTTCCTTATAGTATCATAATTTGTCTGAAAGGGTTCAAATTTGATCTCTATTCCTTAAGTTTACGTTTGAAAGTTGTATGCCAAATTACGAACATAACAACTAAAGTGCGGTATGTCTATAATAGAGTATATTCTAATCCCAGAGGATCATTTACTGTTCTGATGAAGGAGATTAATATTGTTTGATGTTTGTGTAAATTTCAATTAATAGTTGCTTAAATCGCTTAATAACAAGCCCTGGTTACGGACAAATAGGACGGGAATTGAATTTAATCATAGTGTCACCATTTGACTGTCGTCTTAGCTTCGGTATGTCTAATTGGACATTTGATTATTTGCTAGCGTATTTCTTGATATTAATTTGTATAATTTTCGTAGTTGTATTTCTATAGAGTAGTGTTTTAGATCAGATTAGTAACCAATTTGTCTAATCCACACCAATTAATAAAATTGAAGTAGTTGTTTGTTATTTTAAAATAAATATCAAAGAACAAAGAAATATAATATATAAAGGAACTAAAATTAATGAGACAAACAATACAAGATTTCTTGGGATAACTATAGATAAGTACTGTAATTGGAAAATACATGTTGACCAAATTAGTAAAAAAGTGAATAGTTTTGTGTATGTCCTAGCAAAGTTAAGAAAAATTTCATCATTAAGTACAGTACTTATATCATGGATATGTGGCTTCGGTACTACGGTACGGGATAATTATTTGGGTTAACTCTACAGACATAAACAGAGCATTTTTAGTTAAAAACAAATGCATCCGAGCTATTGTAGGTATCCGATTTTATGGGACTTGTAAGCCTCATTTTAAAGATCTATAAATTTTACCACTACCATGTAATTATATTTATGAAATATGCTTATTTGTCAGAAACAATTTTACGATTTTTACGACGGCTAAAGACTTGTATCCAAACAATACTAGAAATAGTGAACGATTAGTATTAAATGTGGCACCAAAAACAACCCTCTTTACCAGAAACGGCTATAACATGTGCATTCAAATCTATAATAAAATTCCAATCCACATAAAAGAGTTTAGGTTAAATAAATTTAAAATTCAGTTAAAGGAATGGCTCCTAAATATTATAGAATGTTTTACTCGGTGGACGAATTCCTCAATTGTAAATAAATACCTTCCTTGACTTATGAATGTTATTATTATTATTACTATTATTTTTTGAGATTTATCAGTATTTTTTTCGTATGTTCATTTAACATTATATAATTTAATAAAATTTATTATAAATATTTGTATGCTCCTTTGCTATATGTGAGCAAAACGTGTACACTATAACATAAATGCCAACTGTTTCACCATGTTTTGAACAAATAAATTTGATTTGATTTGATTGAACAATATTGTTACAATTTGGGCCACCTGCATATTTGTAAACGAAGCACATTTATTACCCGCCGGAGTTTGAGCTAATAAAATTGAAGCTCTTTTATGACTGTCTTCTTTTGTTTACGTTGTGTTTAAAAATTTTGATTGGAAAAACAGCCCATTGTGTATTGTAATCTTTATGGTAGTAATTAGCTCCAGGTGTGATTCTCGGAAAAATCAGTCCACGCGGTCGAGCACACATATTGTATTTGTACAGGATAAAGCATTGCCCTAACGGAGGGGTGAGGCAGTCGAGCGATAAGCACAAGCGAAGCAAGACGTATGTACTACATTCAGTAATCTATTTAGTGACGGACTTTGCGTGTGTTATTGAATCCTGCATTACGTTTGGACTGGTTGTATTCAGTTATATTTTTACCTGTGTTGTACGTGTTTGTATAGTTCTAATAAATTCTATAATAATTCCAACGGCATTTTAATTCGAGTCCTACAACTCGTAACAATATCAAATTTCCATATTACCTGGGATCAATTGATGGCGTCTTAAAATAAAAAAAATGTTAAAATGGTAGGGATTACTTAAACTAATCACAATCAAAAAATCTTTTGAATAAGAAACCCAGATTTAAAAGATATTTAGATTTTTGTACTTTTAAGGTTATGGCTAGTCATGGTAAAAGTCGAAGCTATGCTGTTATGATACATGAACAATGTTATTTATATGAAGCCTAATTATAAATGGAAGTTTTTGAAATTTTTAACAGTGCTTCGGCTCAAAGCTCAAAGCTTTCTCTCGAATAGACTCCGAAACTGTTCAACAAATTTTAGACAATAAGACGGGATTTTGATCTTAAATACATAATTCTATGTCTACATTCCATTTCCGTATTTTGCATGGCTAGGAAGAAGAACATCATCATGCCCGTCCACCTGTTTATGTATGTCACAATCATCTTTTTCCAAGACCACTGGGTCTTTATGGGTGAAATTTAACGATAAGATATTCTGTAAGCTGCTAGAGTAAGTAGTTTTTATTTATATCGTTAACGCTTTAAATAGGTCAATTTGTAAGTTCTGTTCATGTATGACTATTTATTCGTTCTCTATATCAACCTTAGTAAAGGCATGTATTCGATTAATTATTCCATCTTAGGGTTTAATTTGACGTATTGTACACAAGGTGAATATACAAACCGTGTGCCATATCACGGAGACGGGAGGTTGAAATCTGTTTGAGCTGTGATTGTGGAGATTCCAGTCCTAAAGTGATACGTCAGGAGCAGTAAATAGCAATGTTTCTTGTGAGGCATAACTAACACATACAAACCCTTGTATATAAAATTGTAAGAGTAACTGTCATCAATATTGTACTTTATGATAGGATCCCTAAAGGTTATATGAAATTCAAATCTTTCAAATGAAACGTTCACCCTCTTCAAATGTATTCTATATATGCGTTTCTTGCGTTTGTGTGTAATAATCCTAAAATGCGTCCTAAATCTCTTCAAGACGTTGGACAATGACTTTGACGGCGTACTATTATTATATTTTATTTTCCCTCACGGCGCCTTATTATTTTTATACTTTTCTTTATATCAGGATATATCGGCTATAAGAACGAAATGTGTCTTGCCTGATTGAGCCCTTGTATGTGACATGATTTTTGTATTACACAGAATTTCGGGCTTTTGATTGTTAACAATTAGCTATAATTTTGTATACCTTTTGTTAATATTTTTTCTTCGGGCATTAAAGATTGATAAGTAAGTTAGAATTTATGGTTACTTTACTGCTCTATTCTTTGAAATAATTTCATAATATTGTAAAGTCTAATCTTCATTATTAATGGTTCATTTAAATATAAAGTAATTTTTCAAATAAGAATACTATGTAATCAAATTTGAATTAGATATAATTTACTCTGAAATGCCGTCTAATTGAGTAAAAATATAACAACTTTAGCCATTAATTTGCGGTAAACTAGGCAGGCTATTTTGATAGTTCCGCAATGCTAATTTTCAGCGATGGCACGATAAGTAGGCATACAAAATGATGGCTTATATTATAATAATAAAGCGAGCAGTGTTGGCAAAATAAACGCGGTTTATGGCTAATATAGCTCACACAGCTAGCGGAGGGAAACTTAGTTGCATTTTGCATAAAATCGATACACAGCGTCATAGGGCGCTCATAACGTTATGTGTAGGAACCGCCGATATAATATTTTGTAAAGACATTTATGGGATTTCGCAATAAAGCTCTACCTAGATTATGTTTTCATAGAAAACATATTGCAGTCACTAACTTTTAGATCTAATTGCTTAGTTTAGGTGTAGTCGAGTAAGATTTACATGTTTAGATTTTGAATTAATTTTATTTCTAAACATGGCTTACATTTGATTTACATACAATAAATTCGTTTTGAAAATTAAATTACAAAAGAGTTGCTTACGCTGATATCTTCTGATATCTTATGATAATTATGTGAGGAACTTTGTAGCCATGCCGCTTCCGCCTGGTCTCGGTAGAAGAGGTCCAAGCAATGCTGGCTTGATATCGTCAACGTCTTGATATGGTCTAACAATAGGGTATGACGAAGACTACGCGAAGTGAAGAAGTAGCCATGCTGCCGGTTCTGTGATGCCATATGTGTGTAAGTTGTGGATCGAACTCCCTCCGGCGGTTTTCTCAGAGTGGTACAATATCCCCTTCAAGAAGGGCGTATGGTACAGGTTTTTAAAATCTCAACGAGGCAGGCAATACATCGGCTCCCTTAGTGTGGCAGATGTCCTTAGACACTTTATTTTACTACTTGGTTACATTTTTGGTGGCCAAACCTAAATTTTATTTTTTTCGTTCAATATCGATTGAGTATTACGTATAGCAGCATCCTATATCTTCTTATTCTATTTACTCCATATAAGTTTAATAGTTTACGAAAACTATAGTTTTCCCATAAATACGACGGACGGAAGGACGGACGAACAGGCGAGCAGATGGAAGATCGAACCATAAAAATGCTTCCAGAAGCTAAGTGCGTAGGTTTTTATTCAATTGAAAAATCTTGAACGAATTCTCTTCAATACAACACTGCTACGTAGAACCGGCGTTCGAAATGTGAGAATGACGAGGTGTGAAATCTGTGTGCATGGTTGAAAACGGGGTGTAAGGGAGGCGAGCTTAGTCATCGCCCGTCGTTCTCCAGGAGGTTTCTTGTCCAATTAATCAATTTGATTCACGTCTACGAATTTATTGTCTTGTACGCTCATTAATCACATATCATGTGCAAAGTTCTATAAATCGATATATGACACACTAGGGTTTATACTAAGCGGTTACGCCGCGGACCAAATTTTATTGTCTAGTAGTTTTAACCTGAAGTAGTTTATTTAGAGAGTGAGGATGAAAATTTAATACAATGTAACCTGAGCGAATTCAGGTGAATTCGCGGCGTTGCCAGGGCCTTCTGTAACCATTATTAAGCAAACCAAGTCTAACAGGCGGCAAAACATTTTTTTAGTTAATATTATTTAAAACTTTGGTTATTCAATCACCAAAACTAAGCAGAAATATATTGTAGAATTAATATCTGTAGAATATTTCCTTTAAAGACCTTTATATAGTATTTACATTATTATGTTGTAAATCAGTCTTCTGTCGTGAGAAATATTGCTTAAAAAACGGTTTTAAAATTCATATTTTATTTGTATTTAAATCTAATTATTTTTATTGGAAATACTCGTATTATAACATTTTGTTTTCATAATAGCTGTTTAAATATGTAGTGTAATATTTAAAAAATAATAATTTGGTGTTAAATTTAATTAAAGCACATTACGCATGAAAATAATGTCTTATGTATCACCTTAATATGTAATTAAGAAAAAATCTTAGGGGTAGACAAATACACATAGTATACATACATACACACATATATGCCTAATTTAAGCTATTTACGCTTCTGTCGCATATCGTGGAGAACATACAACGGACTGTTCTGGGGCCGATCACAATAATACCCAGATTAGAGCATAAAGGCTGTCAAACTGACAGGTTGCACGGGCTAAGCCTTTGTTGGCCGACCTCACTGCAAGGCAGATACCTCCGCACCGAAGGGGAAAAGGGCCGCAGGGCCAGGAAGGCCACTGCTGCCAAACTGGCCGCGGCTAGCCAGTGCGCCGCGCTTATAGGGGACGTACGTGTGCTCGGCCCTGGGGAGCTCCGCCTAGCGGCGAGCGTCCAGGTCGCCGACATCCTCCAGGTCGCCCAGACGTCGGGCAACCTGAAGGGCGCATACGTGCGCCGACTGAAGGAGGCTGCGTCCCGACTGTCCGACATAGTCGACACGTTGGTGACGCGGAATCCGGAGTCGGAGGCCTGGAGACTCGGCAACGAGAACCTCTCCTACCGCAAGGAGTTCGAGGAAATGCGGAAGGCCATGAAGGCCTCCGCTGCGGATGCGGCCTCGGCTCCCGCTGTAACGGCGGAACCGGGTCCCGTACCCGCTAAGCGGAAGGCCAAGGCCGCCGCGGCGGAGAAAGTCCCGGCCCCGGAGCCGGTTCATATATCCGCCGCGGTCCCCAAAACGGTTCCAGCTCCCGCCGTCGCGGCGGAGCCGGTTCCTACAACACCAATAGATGCGCACAGTGGTGTGGGCGCTATGTTGGACGCCCGGCCCGCCGGGATTGAGAAGCGGCTGCCGCCCGCGCCAATTCTTCGTCCGCCGCTCGCGGCGGACAGGAAAAAGGCTGCAGAGGCACAACCGCTGCCTAAAACGGCGGGAGCTGCCGCCGCCGGCCACCGGGCCCCGAGGGAAGCAATTCCCCCGGTACCGATGGAGGTGGTGGTAGTCCCCGTCGTCGGGGTGGCGGACTCCCTGCCGCCACCACCTCCCCCCAAGAAGAAGGTGGGGGGAGCAGAGGGCGAAGAAACTGCGCCGAGCCGCAGCTCTCGCCGCCGCCTGTGCTCCGGCGCTTAAGCCCGGGCCACCGGCCCCTAAGCCGGTCCCCAGGCTCAGGCAAAACCCGCGGCCGCGACACCGGCCGTCGCGGCACCCGCCGTCACGGCACCTGCCGTCGCGGCACCTGCTGTTGCGCCACTATCGGCTGCGGTGGCCCCTGCCCCCGCCCCCGTTCCGGAGGGGGCGTGGTCCACGGTCGTCCGGAGGAAGAAGTCCGGGCTACGAAGCCCGTGGTATTCCAGGAGCCGAGATCGGCAGCAATTTGATAATAATTGAAATCGGCTAAAAACAGTATTGGCTACCGGGAGGTCTTCGCGAAGGCCGCCTCGGTGGTCAATATCACCGAATTAGGCCTCAGAGAGGGGCTGAAAGTGACACGGACCGCCCGGGACGCTGGACTCCTGGACTTCCCCCCAGGATCCGAGAGCGCGACTAGGGCGAACCGCGTCGCCGAGGCCCTTCGAGGGGCGCTCCAAGGGATGGCCGAAGTCATCCGCCCCGTAAAGGGTGGGGAGCTTTACGTCTCAGGGCTGGATGAGTCGGCCACAGTAGATGGGCTTCGCAGTGCCATCGCCAGCGTGGGCAACTGCCTGCGCGACGATGTCAAGGCGAGGCACATTGGCATAGGACCTGGGGGGATGGGCGCATCATACGTGATGTGTCCCGTCTCTGCAGCCAAAACCATCGCCGAGCGGGGCCACCTTCTGGTGGGCTTCACCTCGGCGAAGGTGGAGGCTCTGGAAGCCCGGCCGATACGTTGTTACAGATGTTTCAACGTCGGCCACGGCACCCAGACTTGCCCGGACTCGTGCCCGGACCGGACCGGCTTGTGTCTCCGCTGCGGTAAGAGCGGACACAAGCAGCCGGACTGCACAGCCCGCGACCCCCACTGCGCCGTCTGCGCGGCGGGGGGCAAACGCGCTACCCACCCGACGTTGGCGAGGCACTGCCAGCCCCCAGACGTCAAGGGTAAATTCGTCCACCCGAAGGCAAATAAACGACCGGCGAGTGGAAGGGGGGTACCTATGGACACCTAAATGTCCAGTACACCCCTAACACTCTTCCAAGCTAACGTTAACCACTCCCCCGACGCCCAGGACCTGTGCCTGCAGGCAATGGCGGAGTGGCAAGCAAACTTGGCCGTAATAAGCGAACCTTATTACGTACCCCCAGCCAGGAACTGGGTGGGGGATCTCGATGATGTGGTAGCCGTGGTCACCAGAGCCGGATCTGGCACACCGCTCACCAGTCTCGAAAGAGGAAAGGGCTACACGGTGGCGGAAAGCGGATGTTACGTCATCATAGGCGTGTACCTCACGCGGAGCCGCCCCCTGGCGGAGTACGAGCTCGCCTTGGACTCCATTAGGGCAGCCGTCGGCAGACTAGCGCCGAAGACGATATTCGTCCTAGGCGACTTCAATGCCAAGCACCAATCCTGGGGGAACGCGATTACCGATGTTAGGGGACTGGCGGTTGAAGACTGGGCGCTTCAATCCAACCTGTCCATCCTGAACCAGGGGTCGGTCCAGACCTGCGTACGTG
Source organism: Dendrolimus houi (assembly GCA_039645545.1). NCBI lineage: Eukaryota > Metazoa > Arthropoda > Insecta > Lepidoptera > Lasiocampidae > Dendrolimus > Dendrolimus houi. Next base: position 13,482,636 of record CM077125.1, on the reverse strand, counting down.
CGCGGGGTGGATCGATCATCGACCTGTCATTCGCCACACATGCGGCCTCCCGCAGAGTGGTAGGTTGGAGAGTGCTGGAGGAGGTGGAGACTCTGTCTGATCACTTGTACATCAGATTCGAGCTCTCCCCCTCGCCCAGCGCTAACCCTGTTCAGGGCCCCTCCCAGCTCCCGCGCTGGGCTCTTACCAAGCTCGACGCGGAGCAAGCCGAGGAGAGGGCTATCATCGAATGCTGGACCTATCCAGCCGACCTGGGGAATCTGGAGGCGCAGGCTGAGCACATGCGCAAATCCCTCAAAAGGATTTGCGACGCTGCTATGCCTCGAGCCAAACGACCGCCGCCGCGTACATCGGTCCACTGGTGGACTGAGGAGCTGGCTGAACTGCGGAGGGCAGTCTGCAGAATCAGCCACAGGCTCAAACGCAGCAGAGCGCGTCGTCCTCCAGACTATGTTGAGGAAAATGGACTCGTGGGGGAGTTCAGAGAGGCCAGAAAAGCCCTTTCGATCGCAATTCTGCGAGCGAAAGCCCGGGCTCGGGAGGAGCTCCTCGAGACACTAGACCGGGACCCTTGGGTAGTCCGTACCGTGCGGCCCGCAACACGTTGCGGCCTTGCACCTCCACAGTTACGGAAACGCTCGAACCCGAGGTCCTCCGGTCGGCTATCGATGGGCTCTTCCCGGATCCGAGGATCTTCACTCCCCCCGATATGGGTCCAATCATTCCCGACACCTCGGAGGTGGAGCCTCACTCCATCACCGAGGAAGAGTTAGACGTCGCCCTGGACCAGTTCCGAGGCAGGAAGACGGCTCCGGGACCCGACGGGGTTCCGGGTCGGCTCCTCTTCCTGGCCGCCAAACACCTACGCGGCCAGCTGCGGGAACTGTTCGATGCCTGTATTCGCGCAGGTCAGTTCCCGTCGCAATGGAAGGAGGGCCGATTATGCCTGATTCCCAAGGGAGGCCGTCCTCCCAACGATCCGTCCGCCTACAGGCCCATAGTGTTGCTTAATGAGGTCGCCAAGGTCTTCGAGAAGATCTTAGCGGAACGCCTCGTTAAGCATCTCGATACTGTGGAGCCGGGGCTAGCACAGACGCAGTTCGGGTTTCGGCGGAGGCGCTCCACGTTGGACGCCTTCGAGACACTGCGATCTGTAACGGACGACGCAGTCCAAGCAAGGGATACTATCCTGGCGGTTTCGCTAGACATAGCGAACGCCTTTAACAGCCTTCCTCACGAGACGATCAGGAAGGGGCTTCGTGCACACGGAGTTCCCCCGTACCTCACGAGGCTGTTGGGCGCGTACCTCCAGGACAGGTACATCCTTTGGGAGGGCGGCGAGTCCGAAAATCGCGCGATAGGTCGGCGACGCCTCGCGTGCGGCGTCCCACAGGGATCGGTCCTCGGGCCGGTTCTTTGGAACGTCGGTTATCCTTAGGGTTCCGGTCCTGCCCGGAATAGGGCTAATCTGCTTCGCGGATGACACCCTACTCACGGCACGCGCTGCGTCATTCGCGGAATCCGTGGACCTCGCCAACGCCGGGTTGGTGATCGTGGTCCGAAGAATAGGTAGGCTGGGCTTGAAGGTCTCCCCCGCGAAAACGGAGGCCATCATGTTCCATAGGCGGTTTCGTAATCTCCCCGCGGACTTGTCCGTTACAGTCCAAGGGGTGGACATTCGTGTAGGCCCCCAGATGAAATATCTGGGGCTAATTCTTGATGGGAAATGGCTGTTCAAAGCGCACTTTGAGCAGCTAGTTCCCAAGCTCGTGAGGTCCGCAGGCGCCCTCTCTCGGCTTCTTCCCAACGGGGGGGACCGGGGGGACTAGGAAACTCTACATGGGCATCCTTAGGAGTATGGCCCTGTACGGTGCACCCGTATGGTCCACTGCACTTCACCGCCACAATAGGACCTTGTTGTGCCGCGCACAACGGGTCCTGGCGGTGAGGGCCATCCGAGGATACCGTACAGTGTCGTGGACGGCGTCGACATTCTTGGCAGGCGATCCGCCCTGGCCTCTCCAGGCGGACGTGATAGCCAAAGTTCGGCGCTCCCGACAGGATGCCCTCGCCCGTGGCCTGGTCTATGGCCAGGCCGAACTCCAGGTGATCAGGACGCGGGAAACCGCGGCCATGATCCAATCTTGGTCAGTAGAGTTGGAAAACCCTGTTGCTGGCATTGACACGGTGGAAGCGGTTCGACCGCAGCTGTTGCGATGGCTCTCGCGGAAACGCGGGACCCTGACCTTCAGAATGACACAGATACTTACCGGGCACGGTTGCTTCGATAAGTATCTGTGTCAGATTGCGGGCTGCTTGCCTTCACCCCAATGCCGCCAGTGTGGCGCGCTGGACACGGCGTTACACACGCTAGTCGAGTGCGCAGCATGGGCACTTCAGAGGTTTGAACTCGAGACACTTGTAGGACCGATCGAATCGCTGGGCGATCTGCTGCAAGCCATGCTGCACAGCGACGATTGGTGGGTGGGTGCGGCCAATTTCTGCGAGACGGTAGTGTCTCATAAGGAAACCGCGGAACGAGATAGGGAGAGAGATGGTAGTGCGCATGCGTCTCGCGGGCGCCGACGTCAGTCGGGAGCCCGGAGGCGCAGGTATGCGCATGACCTCCCTCCCTGAAATACCGCTGCAGGGGCCCTCTAGCATCTATGGAGCAGAGGAGTCTTCACCCCTGTTGACGAAGTGAGTTTGCCTCTCCCGGGGCATTCTCAAGCACTTATGCGCTAGGATCGGTGTGGGCGTAACTAGGTTCTGTATCTCACGCCTTTCCTACCATAAGCGCGGGACACATGGGAGGAGGGTGGTTTTAGTGGGGTATTGATTAGTCAAGTCTCCACACAAGCCGGTTGATTATTGTTTGGATTGCCTCAGTGGAAAGCCCCCATGATCAACAACGGTCTAATCCCTAGCAAAGAACCCGGTATTTGCGAAGTGCATTTACCCCGCCTTAAAAAAAAAAAAAAAACGCAGAGGCGGCTCGTGGCCTGATTTATCGCCAGGCCCAGCTTAAGGCGATCAGGACGCGGGAAACCGCGACCATGATCCAAACTTGGTCGAGAGAGTTGGAAACTCCTGTGGCAGGCATTGAGACGGAGGAGGCGGTGCGCCCGCACCTGTTGCGATGGCTCTTGCGGAAATGCGGGACCCTGACCTTGATGCATGACATTGAGAATGACGCACATACTTACCGGGCATGGGTGCTTCGATAAGTATCTGAATCATATCGCGGGCTGCCTGCCTTCCCCTCAGTGTCGCCAGTGTGGCGCATTAGACACTACGTATCATACGCTGGTCGAGTGCGCAGCATGGGCTACGCGGCAATATGAACTCGAGACCCTCGTAGGTCCGATAGATTCACTGGACAGTTTGGTGCAAGCCATGCTGCATATCGACGACCATTGGGTGGGTGCGGCCAATTTCTGCGAGACTGTCATGTCTTAAAAGGAGGTCGTAGAACGAGAAGGGAGAGAGGTACGCATGCGTCTCGTGGGTACCGACGTCAGTCGGGGTCCCGGAGGCGCAGACATGCGCAAGATCTCCTCCCGTAATACCGCTGCAGGGGCCCTCTAGCATCTAGGGAGCAGAGGAGTCTTCACCCCTGTTGACAAAGTGAGTTTGACTTTCCCGGGGCATTCTCAAGCACTGATGCGCTAGGATCAGTGTGGGCGTAACTACGTTCTAAGTCTCAAGCTCATAAGCGCGGGGCACATGGGAGGAGGGTGGTTTTAGTGGAGTATTAAATTTTCGAGTCTCCACACAAGCCGGCGATTTGACTCTGGTGCCCATTCGTGGTGTGACCTCTCGTCGCTTTGGTCTAATCCCTAGCAAAGGACCCGGTTGTGTGCGAAAGGGATTTCTCCCGCCTCAAAAAAAAAAACGCAGAGCCTCCGGGTTCGATTCCTGATATGGTAAATTTCGAAAACGATTTTTCTCCGTTATATACTATTACTTATAGTCTGGGGTGATTGGTGATCGGCCCCAGAGTAGTCCGTTGTATAATACAACACAAGCGTACCCATAACACTAGCGTAACTTGCTTAATTTGGGGAAATACAATATGTTTGTTTGTCTGCCGATTATTTATTATTAAATTGGTAAGGGATAATAAATAATTTTTAAAAATATACGAAATATCATTTATTTCATAATTTTACATCAACAGCTAACTTTAACGGCTGCTAAACAGTCAAAATTATAACCACTTTCAATTTATTTCACAGCGATTCTGTCTGGTACAAACGACAAAGGAAATCAAATATTTATTATACATATTTTCTATATTACATTTATTACAATCGAGTTAAAAATAGTTAATTATTCTATAATGTTAGAAATTTACTGGGGAATGGCTTTCTGTAATAATTATACATAAATATATTTTCTAATATAGGGCGGCATTACGTAGAAACACTAAGCTTTGCGGTGGGTAGTGGAAACATTACAGAATATTACATCATAATGTAGCTATTTTATATTACAAAGCACGCCATATTGTCTTTGTTGCAGATCAGGTAGAATAATTTACAAAAGTTCACTAAATAATCCAGGCCTTACTTTTATGATCTTCAATTTTTTCATAGAATTTTAGGTAACGTCATGCGCATTGTGCGAAGGTACATATTTGGAACAAAATTCACGTGCAAATCAATATTTGAGATTATAAATCGTTCACACTAAAACATGTTTAGCAATTATCAGATTTATCAAATTTTAATTATACCGATCAATTCTCAAGTGTTCATTTGTGCATGAGAATTGTTTTAGAATATGGCTCTACAACTAAGTCTACCAGCTTATTCTTCATCTTTTGAAATAGTGCAAATTGTAAGAGAAAGACATCGCTTTACCTTTATTATGGAAGATATATTCCAGGTATTTGCTGACTTACACATACGTTAATATAATCATTTATAAGCTTAAAAAGAATTAACAGCCACACTTAAACTCATACAATATTCTTAAACAAAAATGAATAAAATCCTTTCTGCTGTTTTAAGAAAACCGGTAAATTATTTGTGAGAAAGAAATGTCTTCTTTACCTTTGACATGACCTGGTAAAAAGGGTAGGCCTTAGCATTACTGGCTTATGTTGTAGGTGATTTAAGTGCCAATGATTGTTGTGAACAAGGAATGTTGACAATCGCAAGAAGTGGAAAAGAAAAGTTGGAAAACGTACCCTTATAGCATACCCCCGCTGTGAAACCATAACAGCGGAACCGCAGTAATTTCGCCATGTTTTGGCTGTATGTAGGAAAAGCGGAACACTAGCGAAACTGCCTATTCTAACGCATAGATTTGACTATAATTCTCTCTTTCTCCGTGCAGTTTCGTCGATCTGCTCCGACGCCAGCCACACTTCCGTACTTCGGCCGCCATTTTGTTGCGGTGCCGCGTTGTTTTTGCATGTGTGTGTAGAAATCGATATAAATAAAAAGCGAAACTACACTTTTTTCATAAAATGGACATCCATTTTACGGAAAAATGAATTCAAGAGGTCAGAAAAAGACTAGACCTATTTTCTATTTATTAAATCATTCAGATTATAAAAATAATATGAAAAAATTGTTGACTCGCGTGACGTCCCGACTGCTACTCGAACTACAACACTAGATCGCAGCGGAATTTATTCAGCGGTTTCGCTACTCGTATTTCGCAGCGGAGGTGTGTTACGGGCGTGTACCCTCCGAAGTCGACGCTCTGAATGCTTCTGGGAATGTTTGGGTGATGATGTTATTAGTTACATAGAGTTAACTAAAAATTTCTTTTTACTTCATTACATAAACTGAACTGGCTGCAAATTGCTTCATAGAATAAAAGGCCATTTACATGGAGAGCGTTTCTTGCCTCCAAGATACGATTGTCGAAAGCAAGAAAAAAAATATTATCATGTAAACTAAACTATTGTACTTAGAAGAGCGATAATCGCCTGGTCATTGAATACTGACGTCTCTGTGTAAACAAAATACAGTGCTCATCTCGGAGCTCGAAAGGCAAGTCTCGCATTCAAATCGGTTTGTACGATACTCGCATGAACTTGAAAAAATTGTCATACGAATTCTAGTTTAGACAAGTCGAGAAATCGTAGGCAAATATCTCAACGCGATTTGTGTCGTAGTGTAAACAAAACTATTGGTGATAATTACCTTACGATTATCGTATGACATACTCGTAAGCCAGTTTCTTTTTGGTTGAATGTAAATATGTCAACGTGATCATTGTCTAAAGAGCATCGCCTACGAAAATAGTATACGATTTTCGCCTTGCACTTACACGTGCGATAAACTCTCTACACGTAAATGGCCATTTTGTAATGAATTTCAAATATAAGTTTGTATGTAAATGAAATTTATAAACTAAAATCTGACTGACTTATTGACATTTATTAATTTTAATTTTTAATTTAACTGTTCAACCTGTTATGGATTTATGTGTCTGAAAATAAATAAATAGTAATTATATTATTATATATAAATCTATATTTTACACCAGTCAGTGGTGTAGTTAATTTCTTATGATGTTTATTTAACCGAAATCATTCTTGCATACAAAAAATATTATCTGAAAGAAACTTGCAATTATATTGTAAAATAATGAAAATTTATTATGGACACGTTCGTCTTGTAATGGTAACTAAATGTAAAAAGATACACTAGTAATACGTATAGACAAAAGAGGTTTATATATCTTGAACAATTGATTTCAATAATTGGTTATTAAGTTAAACACTATTTAACCTTGCTGAGTGTATCTGTTGAACAGTAGCCTATAGACTAATCATGTTGTTCACAAAAACGAAGGGATCTTAACATATTATCGAGCTTATACTCATGAATGAATTTCTCTTAATGTTGGATCGCTGTTACACAACGTGTATGTGTTGCATTTCGCGTTTAATAAAAATACATTGCCCATAACAGTTTCTAAATTGTAACATAAATATTCTATACACCAACTAAGCACTAAAAGCTAATGGTATGTGATTAGATATGGCACATAAACGTATAAAACTATCAGTCTTTTATTAATATCAAGAAGTAATATTTACAGTGAAATAATTTAATATAGATAGGTATGTAGGTACTTTTATTAACTTAACAGACAAAATAATATCTTTAATGCTACTGCTTCATCTAGGATAATTTTATAGTTATTGACCGTTTCACACAAATGTAGCGATGGGTTTAATGCGTTTTTTGAGATGCGATATTGTAATTAATTTTTAATGACGTTAAATATTGACAGATAACGTATATATAATACACTAATGTAGCTATTCGTTACCAGAATTATTTTTAACGCTATAAAGCATTTGGCCACATTTAATAACTATAACATTATCGCAGGTGAAGCCTGAGCATAAGACAAACTCTTATAGAACCCTAGTTAATAAAAATCACATTTAAAGCTATTAATATTGTTTTAATTTTCTAAGATTAATTACATATCTTACAAACATGTTCGTCAGTTCTATTTTGTAACGTATCTTTGTTTTATAGCTTTTTTAATTGGCACTATGATACAAAACAGTTGTGTATGGCCAGAAAGCGTCATCTGGAAACCAAGACTGCTACTGGAATGATGAAGAGTGTACCTCGAAGAGATGTGGTGCCGGAAGACTGGGTAGATTCATAATCTGTGCCATTAAAACCTCTATATTATTATCTGAAGGTAAATCTTTGTAACTCTCAGCTTACGGAGCAGCGACGCAGTGTGAGATTTGGCGTAGTTAAAGTTTATATAGAGATCAAATGCAGAAAACTATATGTTTATATAATATGAGTTATAAATAAATCAAAGTAAACATTTGTATTTACGTTCATAATGATAGTGTAAAAAAATAGGTTGTAAATGACAAATAATTGTATAGAGCAAACACTATAGTACAGTTTTAAACGTGGCCAACAAATAAAATGTTTAATTACTAAGTAAGCTTTGTTACTCTTTAACAATTTTTTTTTAAAGAATTTTAAATTTAATTTAATAAACCTCTGTCAAATCTCGACCTCTAATCGCTTAATAGTAAACATTATAAAATAAAGTATTACCATCGAAATATGCTATAATGACTATGTTTTCTTACCGACATCCTTCCATTCTTCCACCTCGTAATCGCCTATAACTCTGTTTTCAGCGGAACTGTCCCGCCAACGATTTTTATGTTTACCTGGAAAAACAACAAACATAAGATAAACATGTCGCTCGAGGAGAAAAACGATGCGGAAAATGATTGCGTCATAAAATTTTCTTACACACTGCTAAGGGCCCATGAAAATAGGCTTTCAAGTGTGAACGAAACATATGAGGCTATAAAGAATATAAAAGAAAACCCAAATCTATAACAATAAGGAGGTAACATTGGAAGTCAAAGCGCAAACAAAATCGCTTTTCCCTCAATAATATTACTAACGACCCAATTGTACGGAAGCATTGGGCCGCGGCGGCAAAACCAATAAATACTAAATCCACCATCGTACCGTCTTTTCTCTGGCACAGCTTTTGTGGAAACCGATTGTACAGACAAGACGTCACATGCCGCATCTGCTCCAACAACTTTTCACAGGTATTGAACTTGAAATCACGTTTAGATGCCTAAATTAAGGTTAAACGTTACGATCGGTTTTTACTTGTTTCGATAATTGAAGTTAGATTAGCAGTTTCAGGTTGTTACTCTGTCTTAAGTATCAACACTAGTCAACAATTTCCAAGAACAGAGATTTTTCAACTAAAATCTCACTTTAACAGTATTGCTATTGCAAAAGCAATGCAATAAATTTACTATTAAACATACAATATATTTTTTAAAGTACCTATAAGAACATTATAGAAAGCTAAGTATCTTAATTTACTAGTTATTGGAAATGTATATTGCGTTTATTTTAATATATGGTTATATAATACTTTCATTTAATAAAAAATAGAAGTTAAAGCCATTTAGTATGCTGCCCAGTGAAAACGTTTTGGCCGTTGTAGGCTTTTTTTGATGTTATCCAATTTTTAGATTATTTGTATTTAATTTGAAATTATTTCATTAAAGTAAATTTTTAGTAAATCGTTTCCTTTGTTAATCTAAATGCACACAATTATTATACATATATTTAATAAAAAATGTTATATTTAATATAACATAGATCTTTAGCCTTAATTTGTATATTTCTGAGTTCAACCGATTTCATCTAACTAGTTTGTAAAAAATAGATTCCGAAATTCAGTTTAATGGTTATCGAAGTTCAATTTGAAACTTTAGCTCGTTGTTTTGACATTGAATAGTTCGATGCCCTAAATTTTCCGGAACTTATTGAAACGAGGGACATCAACTAATAATGATAATGGGTCACATTGGAATAAATTGGGTACCTTTTTTCCTTTGAGGGAACGTCGGAACATAGTTCACCGTAGTACTGATGGTTGATGGAGCAGGTATTTCTGTAAAAATGTCTTTGATGTAATTTGAATACCTCATTATGTATTTGTAGGAATGTACAAATTCTTGAATAGTTAATATAAAAGCAGAAGTTAATTTAATAAGATGGATGAAGGGTCGAAAATCAAGAGTAGTCAAATTACCGTCCAGTCGAATGAGGCCGTCGGTTTCGCCAAGGGAGTTCTTCGCCACGCAGCGGTACGAAGAGAAGTCTCTCGAGGCTACTCTTCGTATTGTCAATTTCATTTTCCTGCTATAGCTATCGTCACTAAGTAATGTTATGTATTTGTTTCCTAAAAGCAAACAACACACATTAGGTTTTCCAGAAATAAATCTATATGTCTACTTTTTATGTTAGTTACGTCCAACATGTACCACCTTGTATACATTATGCCCACTTCCACGGCAAGAAGCAGGAAAATGGCGAGGGAAGCGTACAGCGCGATTATTTAAATGCAAATTATTTGAACATTTTATAGAAATAAAGCAAGAAGAAGCATTTATTTGGTAACAACACATTGCGAGTCATTACACATTAGAAATAATATATAAAACACTAAACAGGTAACAAACAATATTTCTCATGAAGGTACCAAATGGGTGCAGTTTAGCAAAGCCCAGACACAAGTGTCTGACGCTGGTTTTCAACTTCAACCTGGTACGGAAGGATGTCCGGCGTTACACTAGCGCTAACCACTTCCTCGTCACCCTCATGCTTGCTAGCATGGAAGTGGCCATAATGTAAAGGAGAGGTAAGACGTAATATACGTATCTATAATTCTTTAAATAAATTGATGAGCATATTTGTTTTCTACCAATTACTAGCTAGCAGATATACCAATTTCGGGATATTCAGTTATGATGTTTCGGACACAAAGCCGATATGTGGGCGAAGCCACAGAATGAGCTAAATGGAATTATCAAATTAATTTAATAAATGGAAATGAGGTCGACGTTTTGGGAACGTTTCCAACAGAGCACGATTTGGGACTGATATGTAGTGTCACAGTGTTTGTAACAAAACTCCTCCGAAACGGCTTGACCGATTCTTATGAAATTTTGTGTGTATATTTAGTTAATCTGAGAATAGGACGTAAACTATTTTTCATACCTTAGGGGTAAGTGATAAGGGTAGTCCACCTAATTATTATTTACACTATAAATTTACTTACTATAGGGATATATAATGTGTGTGTTTGTCTGCATATTATATATTTTTTCTTTGATCTTCTGATATATAAAAATCAATTGCTGTCTGGCTAATACTCAAAAACGGCTTGAACGATTTTGATGAAATCTTGGATGGTTTAGATTTACAACTCGACCACTAGGTGGCGCTGCAGTTGGGTTGTAAATTATTATTTTTTCAAGGCCGAGTACCGTCTGCTGGGCCCACTAGTTATTATTAATTGTAAATTAAGTATTACATATGATCACCTGATATAATCATATCTCCTCTATCAGTAGTCCAATAGTTGATTGAGGAGGGATACGCTTCGGTATGGCATTCCAGGGTGACGTCTTGGCCAATGTATGCTGCTTCAAGTTGGTTTGGTATCGACAACATTGGAGGAACTACAATAGAATAAAAGAATGGGTACAATAGAATAAAACAACTTTATTAGGAATTTCAGGATGAAAATTATTCTAATTTAATTTATTTTATTTCATTTATTTTGGCATCAAATAGAGATACACACACACACACACACACACACACACACATATGTATGTATGTATATACACATATATATATATATGTATGTATATACACACATATATATATATATATATATATATATATATATATATATATATATATAATATATTAACATGAATTAAGAGTTACATTAAATTTATTATAAAAATAATTGTTTATTGTGCTTGTTAAACCAGCGAAGGGCTAATTATAAGTACCCGATTTGATTTATTTTTCTCTTTTTTAATCATAATGTCATCATCATCATAATCGGACAAAAGCTGAGGGTGAAGTAGATAGTGTGAGTCTGAATCAATTTACAATTATAATATCGTTACGATGAATCTGAGAGTCCCAAAAAGGTTATCAGGTTGTAAACAACGTTCTTTTCAGAGGTCAGTTGTCAAATAGCAACGAGTGGCCACGTGCGAGTCGGCCTCGTTCAATTCATTCGAAAAAAAATTCTTGATACGCAAATATATTTTTGAGATAAAGGATACGTAATGTACGAAACAGTGAATGTTTGTCACCAATATGGATTCTTTATTACCATTACCACACCAGTATGTCTAGGTAGGTTATAACTGAACGCTATCTTCACATTAATAACTTTAGGAGTTCTTCATTCGGTCTTGTATTTTTAGTAGGATACGTTACCAAGAGATACACAGTACAAACAATAGGTAAAAGAACGTGCCACGCACGCACAGGTATGTAGTTCGCACGCACAAAAAAGAATGAAAAATGTTCTTATTCCCAGAAACATTGTTTATATTTCTTACTCAAATATGAACTGTTACGTATTTCATATCACATTATTTCTTCTTATGAGGCAACGATGTCTTACACCGGTGCCGTGTACGCTTCCTTAACGGGGAACCGTGTGGGTACATTATAAATATAAGCTCAGGAAGGGTTAAGAATGAATAAAACCGCTGCCTGTGACGTGAATTGTAAGTAACATTGTTATAAAGATGTGTCTTCTGTGTGCATAAGTATAATGATAAGTGCCGGTAAAATTCATAAGGAAGTTGCGTTGTTTAATCGGGTGTAAGTTACGTGAGCGTATTATAAAGTCTCGGACACACAGCGAATATTCACTGTGTGTGACAAGCTATTCGCTGCAAACAGATTCATTCGCCGCGAATTTAATTCGCCACAACAATTTTAGCTGCGTGTCACGAGGTACTCGCTGCGAGTAGCCATTCCGCTCAGTACACTGCTCCAGGTTACATACACGCCAGTACTACATACAAGTCGTTTCATCGCTGCATAGGTGCGTGTGTGTGATATGTGCGATGAGTCAACTAGAAAGTGGGAATATTGCGATATGATTATTTTTTTGGGTGTGTATAAAAATATGAGGAGCTGTAGGATACAAATTTATTTAGGAAACATACAATAATTATCAGTCTTACAATATAAGGTACATAATTAATACACTTATCAGTTAAGTTTCCACTAAATAATTCATATTACACAAAATTACTCGCTGTGTGTGACAGACAGGCAGTGAATTGTCGTTGCGACTATTATGTGGAGCGACTTCATTCGCAACTAGTATTTGCTGTGTGTGACCGAAGCTTAATAAATGGCATGGTGTGGTTTGCGAATTACGGTGAAGATATATGTGTCATTGGGCTGCTAGATGAGGAGTAGCACCCGTCAGTGGGTCGACACGGCGCGCTGAATGAACAGATAGTATCGCCATTATCGCGTCCGTACCGTATTCACGTCAGCATAATGCCTAATTGGGCGCAATTACGGCCGGCGGAAGGCGCCACCGTCAGGTAGACACACCCGTGTCCTCGTAAATACTCCTTAATGACCCCCACCCCGGGAAAAATAATATTTCTTGACGCTGACTCCAAGCCCGACTGAAGGAACGACGACGTGATAATGCTCACGTACTTAGAAACGAAGAATTTGAAGCCAAGTTAACGGCCTGGGGGAAATTTGCTGGCGTTTTCTTCCTTCTTGATGAGCTTACGATATCGAGCGAAGGTATAATTGCTGGCTGTAAGGGCGAATAAGATTCAGCGAGTATTCTTTTCCTTTTAAGAAATATGAGAGTTTAATTAACTGCTAATTATAACCAGACGAATAATTATTCACAGGAATTTTGTAATTTTCTTGGGTTTATATCTGGATAACACAAACACGTTGTAATAATAACTACCGCATTTAGAAGTTAAATGTCGATTAACTGAAAGGGCTAATAAATTTTTAAATTCAGTCATAACGTAGAAATTAACATATTTGTAGCATAAAAGGCCTGAAATTAAACATTCCTTTTTTGAACAGTACCTAATGTGAAAATTCACAAGAGAATTAAACATTTGTAGCGACCTATTCGTATAGTATTATAATGTAAGCTATTATTATATGGTAATCATGTAACATGTAATTGTAAGTATGTGGTAAACGTTCAGGGACTACGGCATGACAATAACAGATTGTTATATAATAAGGTTCGAAGTTTCAAACCTACCGAATCTAATTTAACAATTTGGACGTTATGAATTTCAACGTACATAAATAAATAAGTCAGAGGGAAGTTGTCTATAAATTGAAATCTTTCTTATCTGTATATTTTTATTTGAGTAGGGTAAAATGTTTGTTTGTTGAATATATTATACGTATATAATATATAATCTGAGTTATTGTACCCTATTACCCTATTTTTTAAATTCAGCACTTAAAATCATAAAATTTGGTGTATTTATGCTTTCATCAAAAATAATATTTTTAGCTAGACACGTTGCTGGGGAGTTTCTTGCTGCTTTTTCTCACAGCGATAACACTTTGAAAAGCGGTGAACAGCGGAATATGAAGTAAATTTAAAATTTAACTATGTATTTATTGGCATCAAAAAAATATTTTCCAGTGAAACTTATTTTGAACATATTTTTTAAACTTGAGTAGGATGTCTTCTATCACTAAAAACTAAATAGTATATACTATTTTTGGATTCGAAGTATACTTGATAGAGATCTCGTAGAAAAGTATATAATACAAAAAATATATATAAGAAATATTTATTCGTGTTCGTAGACATGACTTCTATTGCGAAATAAGTCTTCAATAAAGAATATATTTCACCTACCGCCATTTTATCTACTGAGTTCTATATTCAACTAGTCTTTTATTTCACCCTATAGATCACGAATATCGGGGAATAAAATGTAGTTGTTTTACAACTTCGAGGTCGACGCCTCACGCTGTGCAGCCGGCGGGGTGTAGCACAGCCGTCGGCACTATTAAATTTATTTATGGCTTACTTTGTTTGAATATTTCTTGATAAAATTATTTAATTTCATCTACGAAGAAAATATATCATAAGCATTTTGAATGTGAAAAATCAAAATGTTGCAAGTAGTTGATCTTTTTATAGCCAAGGTCAAAAATTAATTTCAAAATATTTATTTTAGCTTACTGGTTATGATATCATGTTTTGACAATTTATTATATTTTAACTTTGTAATAAAATAATGGTTTATTGATTAATATAATCTGATTCAAATTAACTAAATTATAAATTAAATTAAATACTTAAAACAAACTAAATTATAAATAAAACCCTAAAAACACACCATTTATTATCTTATTTATTCTAGTTAATATAAGGAGGGTTCTAGTCATTAATTAGTATTTAAGAAATCGCCGCTAGAGGGAAGCGTCCCAGAAGGCTGGCTCCATTGCCACGCTGTATGGCAATGCTGATTCGTTGTGCGAAATACGAACCAGCCTTCTGATCACGGGTACCAAAGAGTTTCTTACAGATTTCTTACAAATAATGGTTCAACGTATCGCGTTAAAGTACTCGTAAAGACCTCTTTTGGAAAAAAACTTCGTATTACTATGAAAGAATTTTATTTAGCTAAGTTCATTTAATCTTTACATAGTATAAAAGAAGCCGCATTCTGCATCTGTCTGTCTGTATGTATATCCGCTGATTCCTCTTAAACCACGCAACGGATTTTGAAGCGGTTTTCACCATCAGTTCCATAATTTTTGACTGAACGTTTATCATCTACAATATTATAAAATTCTAAATATGCCGTGTCTGTATAAGGAAGCTAATTAAAAAAAAAATTGGAATCCCTATTAATATTATAAATGCGAAAATAATTCTGTCTCTCCGTCTGTTACGTTTTCACGGAAAAACTGAGTATATATGTATTTTCGATGCCGAGGATGAATATAGGATAGGTTTGACCCGCGGCACAGCTGCAGGGTAAACTCTAGTACACTATATAAACAAAGGATAACACGATGCCATTTTTTCCATTTCTTGTCTGTTTGTTCGAGATTCACGTAAAAACTATTGGGCTGATTTCGATGCGGTTTTCACTGATCAACAGCAAATTCTTAGACTGTTAAAATCTGAGCTACTTTTTGACCTGGGAATCCCGCGGGGAACTATTAAAAATGGCCAGATTAAAAAAAATCGAATTCTAATGTCGTTTTTTACTGATCGATAGCAAATTTTATGTAATATATGTGATATTTTTATATCGGGAATCGCGCAAGAATTTTCACGGGAATGATTTCTAATTGTTCAGGTGCATAAAAATGAGCTTATTCTGACACAGTTATCACTAAAATGATAGCTTGTACTCTTTTTAAAATTCTGCTGTAATTTGTGTCCCGGGATCCCTAGTATTATCATTTAGTTTAACATTATCGATTGTGATATCATATTTTGAAACAGTTTTGATGTGTACAAGCACAATACATCAGCAAATGCCTAACAATATAATAAAACTACGTTTTAACGGTTGTAAGCGCAGTAATTTATTTGATTTATATTATTCCGATGTTTAGGCCACTTTTCAGTTTAAAACCGTTAAAATGTAGTTTTATTATGTATACTAGTCGCGACAACTTAAGCAAATAAAATAATAATAAGTGCGTAAAAACTCATATTTATAAATATTTAGTTGCTATTTTTTTTTAATTATAATATTGATTTGTTGATCATCTTTTATTGATTGCAAGTCTCTGTTTAAAATACTTCATATTCTTACTTTATCTTTTCTATATAAACCAGAAATGAGTATTTTTATAACAAGTCTTTGATTTAAATAAGTAAGTACATATATTATATTTTATTACCACGATTTAGGTATAATTAGAACTACGTTTTTTATATTGTATTCTGAAGTTTCAGCTACATATACTGCCTCACTTAGAGATGAGATGATTAACTTAAAGACCAATTAAATTTTGTTAATGAGTTTAAAACATTTTCGTATATTAAAATTGTTGTAAGTAATAGATAGATGATAATTCTTTACTGTACACCAAAGTATAGATAAATAAAAGAAGAAAAAGATAAGAGATAGTACATTGGGCGGGCCTTATCACTAAGA
Source organism: Dendrolimus houi (assembly GCA_039645545.1). Lineage (NCBI taxonomy): Eukaryota > Metazoa > Arthropoda > Insecta > Lepidoptera > Lasiocampidae > Dendrolimus > Dendrolimus houi. Next base: position 13,466,123 of record CM077125.1, on the reverse strand, counting down.
AGCAATCTCTTCCAGACAACCCTTCGTAGGGATTGATAGATTTTTGTTAGTAAATAATGATGAATGATAAATAAACATCTATATTATTATAAAATTCTAAAGATGCCGTGTCTGTATATTGAAGCTATTTAAAAAACAAATGGAATAGACTATATAAACGACAGCGAACACGATGAATTTTTTTTAGATTTCTTGTCTATTTGTCGGTTTGTATGTTTGTTCGGGATTCACGGGTCGACGGCTAATTCTTAGACTTAAAATCTGCCCGCCCTACTTTTTACTCTGGGGATTCTGAGGGAATTTCCCCGGGAGCGGTTTGTAGTTGTTCGGGTTCATTAAAATTAGCTTATTCCGACATAGTTTTCACTAAACGATAGCTTATATTGTTTTTTTAAAAACTGTGGTATTTTTTGTCACGGAAATCCAGCAGGAATTTCAAGTCAAGCGCGGATGAAGACCCGGGCATATCCTAGTAGTACATATAAGTACAAAAACAATATAAATATATATACATATGTATATACACATACACACACATATATACATATCCCCATTAGTAGTATAAATGCTAAAGTAACTCTGTCTGTCTTTTACGCTTTCACGGAAAATCTACTGGACCAATTTTGCTCAGCTCAAACTCAACAAACTTAGTATATATATATATTCGATGCCGAGGACGGACATACGATACTTTTTATCCCTAAAAATGGGTTACTTTTATGGAAAACTATTGAACTGATTTGTCTGAAATTCGGTATATATGTAATTTTAATACCGAGTGTGGACAGGTACTTTTCGTCCTGGATAATGGGATAGATTTATGTAAATGTTATCCCAGAAAGTAGGATAGGTTTTGTTTTTTTTTATGATTTCTTTCATTTCATTTTCATTTTGGTCGTTGTGGTCATATTATCGATTTGGCTGTAATTTTGTATATAATAGGTATGTAGTTTTAATATCAAAAAAGGGCATAGATACTTTTTATGTCAGGAGATGGGATATTTTGCGATATAAAATTAAGTGATTCTTCCGGGGGCAAATAGCACTAACATAAAATTTTATACAATGTAACTGTATATTATTAATGCTTGCTTTAAACAAGAGGCACACACTAGGGTATGTATGACCCACAACTCAGCCGCGGGGAAACTTTTAGTACTTATTTATATAAGAATTGAATTGCTATTATTAGCAATTGGAATTATACACAATAGAAAAGTTTTTTTTTTATGGACGCGTTTGACCACTGTCTCACCTGATGTTGAGTGATGACGCAGTCTAGGATGGAGCACGCTAACCTAGAAGATACCTATTCACTCATAACTTGCAGAGTTTAAGATTGTATTTGTCAGGAAAAACAAACTGGCAAATTATTCCACTCTTCGTGTGTGTGAGCAACAGAAAAGATGAAGCGAAACGCTTGGTTCTGACTGGTGGTGTTTCCACCATGTAACGGTGGCGTAAGCCGGTGCTTCTGGTTGTCCGATGATAAAATGGGGATGGAGGAATCAGCTCGTGCAATTCTAAGGAACACTCCCCGAAATATATCCGATAGAAGACTGTTAGCCCCGCGACCTTGCGTCTATGCTCTAGACGCTGAAGTCGAGTATAAAAAAGTCGATCATTGCCGACCAGCTTCCTGGCTCTTTTCTCAATTGATTCCAACGCCTCCAACTGGTATTTGGCTGAGCCGTCCCAAAGATGAGAACAGTACTCCTTGCAGGACCGAAAGTAATGAATCTAAACCTGATTTTAAAAGCACGGTAAGGATTTGGCTTGGCTTATAACAATAGGTAACTCATTCCAGAGACGCACAGCCTGGACAGTGAAAGAGTTTATCTCAGAGACGTGTTCATATTTACGTAAACTCAAATATGAACTTAATATAGAAATTTTGAAGGCGCTCAATTTTATTTAGTTTTTCTCGGGTTACATCCAGAAAGCTGCCATCAGCATAATCAAGAATGGGGAGTAATAGGGATTCCGTAAGTTTATCATTGGTGGCAGTAGGTAAAAAGTTTCTCAACCTCCTCAGTGACCTAAAATAAAAACTTTTAAAGTTCACGACATTCCCTTGCTAATAGGTAATGTGAACGTACAATGAATATAAATTAAACAAAGGAGTTAAACGACTGATTCAATAGCCACTAATTTGTCTAATTAACATGAAAATCACATTAAAATCGCTATTAAAAACCCTAAAAACACACCATTAAGTATCTTATTTATTATAGGTAATATAAGGAAGGTCCTGGTCATTCACTAGAAGTATAGGTATATTTTGCTTGTAAAGTAACGCTGATATTAGATGGATCAACTAAATTGAATCAATTTAGATGAAAAGCACAGAACTGATAGAACACGACGGTATTCAATGACATTGAATGATTGAAATTTATGTTTATATGGATCACTTCAATGAATCCACCTTAATTAAAAGATAGAAATAACTGTATTACATCGGCTTTACAGCTCAGATTCAAGCATTATTTCAGTAATACTCGTAGTGATACAGTTTGTAACATTGTGTAGCCGCAGAGGTCCAGTCACCACGGCAGTCGTTCGCAAATGATCGGCAAACGCGCTGCCTGCTCCTAGTCGAGGCCCCCGTGTTCCCCTCCGCGCATACCTCGCCTCACCTCACCACGACACGTGTAATCGTTCGAATGCGCTTATTATTAAATGTTATATTTTCTTTAGCAGCTAAATGTGTGATGTAATATAAAATATTAATCGGTATTTTTATCAAATATATATGCATTCCTGAACTGCAATTCAAACATAAAACAGTATTTCATTTCCACCTGAAAACCTCTAAAATTACATTGTTACAATTCCATCAAGATGGTTATATTTTATGTTACTTTATGTAATTATAAGTGAATTTAACTTACATTGCACCATGAGCACGACCCGCTTGCTGATCGAAGGTGGCACTCCGTTAGATGCGATGCAAAGGTATGCACCCATATGGAGTCGGGACACTTTCGAAATTGTTAAGTTCTCACCATCCACTACGTTTACTGTCAACAAAGCATTCTTTCCTTTAAATATTGGGACAGAATATACGGTAATAATAGTTAATTAGATATTTATATTGCACTAGCTTCTGCCCGCTACTTCGTCCGCGTGGAAAGTTTTTTTAACTATCCCACGGGAACTCTTTAATTTTTCGGGATCAAAAGTATCCTATATGTTGACCAGGGATATAAGCTTCCACCATGCAAAATTTCATTTAAATCGGTCCAGTCGTTTCGGAGATTGGCCGGTATAAACAGACAGACAAACAGAGAAACAAAAATTAAAAAAAAATCTAAATTAGTTCTATTTCGCTTCTTACATCCCCTGACTCGGTTTTTAGCATTTTTTTCATTGTACAGAAATTCGACCTCTACAGTTTTATTATATGTGTGTGTATATATATATATATACACATATAATAAAATATGTAATTTTGTTATATATAATTAAATAAATATCTGTATGTATATGTATATATATATATATAGGTATGTTCGTGTTTGACCGATATTGCATTTGGTATCAGGTAGAAATGCAGTCTAAGATGAAGCACGATAACAGCAAATACCTGTTCACACGAAACTTGAAAACACTTAAATAGTATGTTTCAGGAAAAATAAATGATTACACCACTATAATAACTATACTGTAGCTATTGTTATTACTTATATATATATATATATATATATATATATATATTTAAATATATATAAAACAAAGTCTGTTAGTTTATAACTCAAGAACGGCTGGACTAACTTTTATGATTGTTGTAACTGTCTTCGTCCGGAATAGGATAATAATGATTAAAATATGATATTCATCACTAAAAAAAATATAATTAAAAAACATCAGTCACAACGTCAGTTGTTCATTTGGTATGAACTTTCCCGGCCGATTTCGGCAATGGTGACTGCAGTTCAAATGGGTCCAGGGATGGTTTAGATTCAAATTTGAACCAGATGGTGCCGCTGAACACTTCTTTAACTGTGGGACCGATTTTGAAGATTTTTTTGTGTTTTTTCAAGTAGATTCGAAAATGGTTTAGATTAACAATTGGTCACTGTTGATGGCGCTGCAATCGGTTTCTACATTTTTATTTTTTAAGGGCAAGACAATGACTGCTAAGTACAGCTAGTAAGTGTTACAAAGTATCTGATATTTAGCTTAGATTTTTAAAACTATATGAATGGTGATAACAATAATGCTAACGAAACCATATTTCCAAATTGTAATACATAATTCCGTGGTTTTAAAATGTACAGCAGATCTCGAGAAAGGGGACTTTTCTCTAGAATAAGTGTTCAAAGGTTAACTAAGCGAAGCCGCGTAAAATGGTTTAATAAGTAATAATATAACAAAACTAAACATAATAAAGCAGAAATACCTTGTATGCATCATGTGTAAAAATACGTTAGGAATTATGAAGAGTAGAAATGTTTATATTAACGTGACGTACGACATATTATTATGGTAAGGCTGTTAGTTGAACGTGGGTGAGAATCCTGAATTATTTTAACACGACCTTTACTTTGGCCGGGCTCACAGCTTTGAAAGGCTATTCGGTTTTCGATACACAAAAACGCTCTGTTCCAGCTCATTTCGCCCACTGAGATTTCTTTCTTTCATCTATTTGTTTCTTTACGGGAGCGTCAAATAATGAGCGTCTGGGACGCCGGGGACTAATGTTTTGACCGGATATTTATAAGAATAAGACCAAATCCGTGTTACACAGACAATGGAGACTTTGCTCTTATTTGCTTTTAGAAATAAGTCTTAATATATAAATGTGAAGTAATTTTGTATGGAGGCTTATATTGTGTGTTTGTTTAATAGCTGACATGAACATACAACAAATTTTTTTTAAATTTAAATCGGCAGACAAACACACACACTGTATATCCCCAAATTTAGCAAGTTACGCTTGTGTTATGGGTAATATACAACTGACCATTGTGGGGCCGATCCCAGACACCCAGACCATAGTAAATAATGAAGAAAATACGTTTCCGAAATTTACTATACCAGGAATCGAACCCGGAGCCTCTGCGTTGCAGTGAGGTAAGCCGGCAAAGGCTTAGCCCGCTCAACCACAGAGGCCGTCAAATCAATCAAAAAATTATATTCCACAAAATGGTTATAGGTCTTTGAAGTGAAACTTCTTTAAAACTTTTAACTTAACTTAGATTTGAAACTCGATGAAACGAAAAAGCGACACTAAAAAGAGATAAACACATAAATCTATAGGAGTAAGCCTGCGAGAGAATGAGATACGATTTTTACACTGTGCAGCACAGATTAGAGAGTTATTAAGAGAGATGATTAAACATAGGTCCAATCTGGACCGAAATAAAACTGATAATATTTTTAGACTAAAACAGTGAAAATTTTAAAGTTATATAAGAAGTTTATAATATGTTGACGGACGTAGACTAGATATTTATATTAATAAAAGTTAGAGAAGTTATCTGTGAGAATACTCTCTGAAGTTTCACTTCTACTGCGTGTGAACTGCACACATATTTTTTTATTCGTTTTTTTTTGTCTTTGGTTGGGTCAAGTTTTACTATTTATTTTACATAGATTTTCAACACTAATTTTTATTACTTGGCTTCTTTTATTAAAAATAATGTATGACTTCTATATATTAAGAATAATACTCTTATAAACTAATCATATTAATGGTAATTAACATATACTTTATATATGTAACATCATTATTCATTCCATTTATTGATACATTGTACTGTTATTAACAAATTCCATTAAGACATTGAACAGTTTTTTCGATGTGATAGTACCAATTTTCTCCACTTTGATATCCAACTCCAGCTTGTGAGCCAAGTTGTTTCTCTCGTATAATGATGAAGCATTAAAAAAATCGTATTGTTTCTGCGGGATACCGATCCGGCGTACTTACAAAATAAGCAACGAAATGTTAATCTAATCATGAAGTTTGATATAGGGGAAAGGGAGGTGCGTTTGGACAGACGCAGTTTAGGACACTGTCATATGAATACAAAACATCTTTTTATTTAATTTCTAAACACATAAATTTACCACTATTTATCCCTGCAGGGTTTGTAAACCTAAGCAAAACTCAACAAAACAAAAAAAGCCCCTTTGTAAACCTCAGCGAAACTCAACAAAACAAAAACCTCCTTTGTAAACCTAAATAAAACTCAGGTATTGTAAATTTGCTCACTTTTCAGTCTCCATTTTCAATATCTTCTTTACATTGTTTAAAACTAAGACTTTTCCGTGCTGTCAGTCTGTCTGTATATCCGCTTACTTCTCCTAAACCACGCTACGAATTTTTAAGTGGGTTTCATCATCAGTTAGATAATTTTTGAGTGAAGGTTTATTTAATATAAAAATCTAATTAAGTTTTCATGTAAGTAGAAAAAATCAATATTTTGAAATAGAGTTCCGAAGTACGCGCTTTGATAAAAAAAAATATGCAATATGACCTGTAGGAAAGAAAGCTTTCTCGCTAAATAAACAAGGGTTACGTAGTAGCAAAACACTGGTGAAATACTAAATTAACATATTACTAAATAGAGTTTAGAACACTATGCAAAGATAAGAAACTGCAAGCTTTAAAAATGTCTAAGGGTTACCCTATACACAGATTATGTACTTTCTAAATAATTATATGTATTCTAAATAATTGAATAGATTTTATAACTCATCAATCTAAAGCGTATACGGACAAAGTCACCTGAACATCTTAAAGAAATATACAATATAAATTTCATACAATGGATTCTCTAAGTGAAATATTAGAAATTCCATTTCACTGAATAATGAATGAATTCGTGAACTTCTGAAATTATAATAAAATTATGAGACATTTTCTTCGAATTAGCCTCTGATGAAACCGGAGAATATTAAAGTAGGTATTACCTGATTCACCGTTACAATTGAATTCTTGGCCATCCTCTCTGCGCCACATGACGTAAGGTTCTGGGTAGCCAGTGGCCCGGCACACCATCGTCACGTTAGTTCCCTCACGTACCACCATATCAGTCGACGTCATGTTGTCGATTATCATGGGGGGTACTATCGCAAATATATGAATTATTTATAACGATACCTGTAATCTTAATTGTCGTAAGGGACAAACGACTATTCACAAAAGAAAATAAAACTACCTATTTTTATATATTATAATTAGGGATGGGCCGAATGTGGTTTAGACCGAATACGAACTTCGGCCGAACATTCGGTTAAAACAAAAGATTCGGCCGAAAATTCGACCGAACTTCGTTTTGATTTCGCCACGCTTTCTCAAGAGCAACACGTAAATTTTAAGTATGAGTAGGTGGATAAAAGATTAGATTTTAAGACCTTTGATTGAAAAAAAACACCATTTCATAATTCTAAATTCATTATGCTTAATTTGTAAAAAAATATTTCAATCAAAATTAAAGTTGTAATTGCAGATGTCAATTAGACTTGTTTTTTTAATTTCAAGTTAAGCATTATAATTAAGCAGTTGCACTACTTATTGATGTTTCTTAGAGGATTATTCTTCTAAGTTTATTTTATTTTTGGTTTAATTTGATGTCTATTTAATTCGGCAAAGACTCAATCAAGAACTAATTTTATTTATTTTTTATCACATTGCACGTTAAGGTTTACATGTTCCTAAATAAAATAAATGACCATGAGTATATAAATGCCAATTTTTATATTACGGTTATGATAGATATGATTTCTATTAACTTCAGTCAAAATAGTGCAAGTAGGTATTTTACTTTTTTCTCGCACCGAATGTTAGGCATTTAAACCGAATTTCGGCCGAATGACGAAGTTCGGCTCAAGCTGCCGAAATTCGGTTAAACCAAATGTAAAACGAATTTCGACCCATCCCTAATTATAATCGGTGTAACTTTTGAATTTGTGACTGGATTTTCAAAGTGTACACTTACACTCATCTTACAACAATGTTATTGAAATTACAGCGGCCTAAAGCGGTTGCTTTCACTGATAAGTATTACGAATGTATGAAAATGAAAGTATCAAAATAAAGTGTAACTTTATATAACTATATTAACTGTATATTGAGATACGCTTAAATTTCATTCACGGCGATTCTCCAAAAACGGCCTCTTAGGCCCCATGTTATCGATATCATAATTTCTAGATGTTGAATTATAAATTGTTAGTTTTTTAATTCATAAAAGTCCATTTACAGAATTTAAAAAATGAAAATAAGTTTATTAACTGGTTTAACTTCATTGATCACCAAAATAAACAAATCATTTACATATTTTTACAAAACTTCTTGGTAAAACGTAATCGTAACGTAACGTAAAGCCTAATCGCTAAAAGCGATCTCTACCAGACAATCCAACATAGGGTCAAAGGGCACTGAAGTATAAATCTAAAAATGTACATAGCATATTGACCCCTCTCACTATTACAAAAGGCGCACATTTCTATTGCAATAAAAAAGACGCGTGAATTTGAGCGTCAATATCTAGATAGATGTGTGACTTATGTTGTGAGAATAGAGGTTAGCATAGTGTATACATTTTTAGACTGATGTTTCGATGCGCCAGTTTAAGTTGTTCCTTAAAGGAAATTCTTAAGTATATCTTAAGGTTTTAATTATGTTTAAAAGTCGCGAAAATGAAAAAGAGTATTTATTCTTACTTTGTATTAGGTCTTTTTAATGTATAATAGAATTCTACTTACCAACTACCTGAAGATATCCTTTTCTTGATCTCATGGGGTCTGTGTTGACTTGACACATGTACCAGCCACGGTCCACTTCTTGCACGTTCTTGATGTGAAGGTACCAGGAGCGGTGGTCGTTGTACGAAAGACTGATGCGAGGGTTTTGTGTAATTATGTTATGGTGGATGCTCAGAATAGTTTGTGTATCTACTCTTACCCATGCTACCTGTATTTAGAAGTCATATATTAAAAATATTGTAGCCTAGGCGTATTAAAAAATAAACATCTTGTTCAAATGACGGCCTCTGTGGTTGAGCGGGCTAAGCCTAGGGTTCGATTCCTGGTATGGTATAATTTATGTAAACAAATTTTCCGTTATTTTTTTATTGTATGAGTTCAGCAGACAGGTAGACGGCTCACTGATGGAAAGCGGTTACCATCGCCTATGGACATTTGTAACACCAAAGGTGCTAAAAATGCATTGCTGCTCTCTAAAGGGAGACTGGAACCTGGCCACTAATGCCGGAAGTCTACTCAAGGTTATTATGGCGGCATACTCTAGACCAGGGGTTGTTGACGGGCAAATGCCCTACCACCTGGCAAATTCTTTTTTTATTTATTTCAATATTTTGCCCCGGCCATGGTGTGGGTGTCAGTGATCAACCTCGAGTGGTCCGTTGTATATTATCCATAACTCAAGAATAACTTGCTTAACTTGGAGATGTTTAGATATACAATGGTTCTCTGCAGATTACGTATATATTTTCCTAAGCTTAAAAAATAAATAAATATATTTTCGTTAAAATTATTTTTAGCCGCGTACTAATCTGCAAGCCGTGGGAGAGGGGTGGGGGATGGGCATGTCCCGGGCGGCCAATTCAGAGGGCGGCAAATTCAAACTTCGTAAACAAATACACAATTCATCATTAACACAACTTTGACTACTGAGACGTCCAGTACTTTAAGCATATAAGTTACTTTTCGCGGCGCGTAGGCTTAGGTTAAAAACCACAAACACACGCATGCGCGGTGACCGGTGCAGTGGGCAAGTGAAACCCGCTAGCCTTTGGGGATGGACAGTGTGCGTGCGAAAGGGATGAAGCTATATTTGGAAACAAATTTAAATATATGTCCTACATGTCCGCGTATGTATATTTGTAAAAAATGGACTTAATACAGAAAAAGCAGCGCTAGACCGGTTATTGTAGCGTTTTTTCTGAGAAGCCTATGTCTTCCAGTGGGCGTCTGATGGCTGAAATGATGATGATGTTTGAGGTAAAAATAAAGACGAGCGGGAGCGGCATTTTTCACTTTTTGTCCCTTGAAAAAATTCAAGATCCGTGGCTGTCGCTTGTCGGCTTGGAGCTCGCGATCCACGTACACTATGATTTTTTGTTACAATCTGCAATGATTACGGTTACGGCTCGCAGGCGAGTACGCAACTTTTACAGTTATAATTTTTTTGGCTTTCTTTAATAATTAGGAGATTAGTCTAATAATATACGTCTACAACTGAACATCCACAATTACACCGGCCCACAAAGAATTTTGAGGGTGTATGGACCAAACTAACTACAGATTCGGATTTAGCGCATCGAAATACGTAAGAATAGATTGGTCTGCCAGTGGCTATTAGACTATGTAGCATTCTATAATACCTGTTTGTAAAAGTACTTTGCTTCCAAATACCATATTTCAAAATTAGTAGTCACCGAGTAAAATTACTTTGACATAGGAAAACATGATAAAACTGAAACGGTGCACCGAGTACCTAAAACGGTATAAGACAATTTTTAAGTTAATCATCAATATTGTAGGGGCATATTAATAAGGACTTTGGAGGGACTTGCCGACATGCTGAACAGCATGAATGAATCCATCCGACGGGTCGGTCTCGGCATGAATTTGGACAAGACGAAAGTCATGTTCAACGAACATGTCATGCCGAGACCGGTAAACGTCGATGGTTGAGGTTGTGCAGGAATATGTCTACCTTGGACAAAAGATCCAGGTAGGCAGACCGGCTTCGACAGGGAAGCCAATAGGAGGATCCAGTTAGACTGGGCAGCATTCGGTAAGCTTCAACAGGTCTTCTCGTCAAACATTCCGCAATGCTTGAAGACGAAGTCTTCGAGCAGTGCGTTCTACCCACCATGACATACGGTGGCGAAACATGGACACTGACAGTGGGACTGGTCCACAAATTCAACGTCGCTCAACGGGCTATGGAGCGAGCTATGTTAGCTGTTTCTCTTATGGATAAAATCAGAAATGAGGACATCCGTAAGAGAAGGAAGTTAACCAACATAGCTCGCAAAATTAGCAAGTTGAAGCGGCAATGGGCCGGTCACGTCTGTCGCAGGATCGACGGCCGATGGTGCAAACGAGTTCTGGAGTGGAGACCACGTCCCGGCAAACGTAGCGTAGGACGCCCGCCAGCCCGGTGGACAGACGCCCTGCGTAAGGTCGCTGGCAGGGGCTGGATGAGGAAGACGGGAGACCGGGATATGTGGCGCGTACTTGGGGAGGCCTACGGCCAGCAGTGGGCAGGGATTGGATGAAGAAGAAGATATTAATAAGCCATTTTAGTCGTCACATTAATTTGGGCTATATTTATCCGAAAGCACTACACCGCACTCCAATTTTGCTAACTAGCTGTCCTGCATGATTAATAACTAGCGGATCGTGCATTTTGAGCAAAGTGATATTAAGTTGGCTTGTTAAAACTTTACACTGCGCCTCGCCTGAATGGAGTTGTATGAAGTTCCTGCCTCCGCGTACTCTACTCATAGAATTACATTGCGCTCGTTCATCATGAGATTTGACACGTCATTCTCATAGTTCTCAGGTTAGGCTTGTTTACTTTCTTAATTGTAGGATATATTTACTTTTAAGGTAACGTAAATACGAATCTCTGGTACATATGTCTATGTCAGTATGTATCATTCTAAATAAACATGTTATGTAAATGTTACTTTTAGCGTTTAGTGAGTTTACTTTAATAAGGTAAGGTAAGTAGCGTTTAAAATATATTTCAATGAACATTACTTTGAACACAATATCCATTGAGTAATTTTTGATACCAGTGGAGTTTTCGATTAAATCCGTTTATGGTTCCGTAGACAAATGAAGTAAACAGTAGACAAATGTCACCTCTAAGAAATCTTTCATTTTATATCTATTTAAATCCTACATTAAATACAATAGGTCGGGGAAAAACAAATCCATTATTTTTACATGACCTTCAAGATCTTATTTAACATGTTTCGAATTGTCCGATTTAGGTCAAATATTCACCGTTTTATTATTCTAAGAATTGGAATCACAAGAAGAATCTTAAAAAATATGTAGATTCATACAAAACAGCAGCATGTGGTGTCTATCAATATGCGACATTATGATTTAGCTAACCTTATATCCTCGCAAATCCTCCACGACACAAGCCAGGAGGGCGTCGCGCCCTACAGTGACGGTGACATTAGGCACTGGTTCCACGAAACGCGGAAATAGAGATTCTGCAAGAAAAATACTTATATTTTAATGTCGGTATAAAATATGAGTTCGTAATTCTGTCAATTTTATGTACTTTCATAAATCGTTAAGATATGAGATATATATATTTAGCTATATAGAGAAAAGAGAATATTTTTAGTAAACATGTATTTGTATTTAGTAAACATTTCCCATATGACGGCATTATATATGAACAAAATTTGTTCATATACAATGCTGTCAGAAAGGTATACAAAAGCGTGAAAGATGAATGAAAATTTCTGAATCATTTTTTAATTTATTTTAATAAAATAGATTTAAAACTAAATTAGTCAAATTTAAGTTTGTCTACATTCAAAGATAAAATAAAAATTATCTATACTAATAAATAAAATTGATACCACATGTCCGTGAAAATAAATGTGAAAATGTCTACGATGCGTAGTATATTAATAACATTAATTACAAGCTCATAAACGTTCCAGTGCTGGATTCGGGCCTCCATTACAGGGGCATGGACAGTATACTCGCCACGCTTGTCTAAGGCGACTTGGCAGATTTGATACATCGGTTATCTATTTTTTTTATTGCAGGAGTTCAGCAGACAGGCAGACGGCCCACTTGATTGATGGAAAGTGGTTACCGTCGCCTATGGACATTTGCAACACCGAAGGTGCTACAAATGTGCTGGTACTCTCTTAAAGGAGACCGGAACCTGGTCACTGATGCCGGAACACAACACAAGGTTGTAATGGCGGCATACTCTAGACCAGGGGTGGTCGCCATCCAGTCGAGCAAATACCCTACCACGTGGCTGTGGGTTGTTTAGTCGCCTCTTACGACCGGCCGCCTGGCCGCAGGAAATTGTATTCTTTGGCCGTTCCTGCACGGATAAAAATCTAGTCGTGCAGGTTGCATCACAATGTTTTCCTTCACCGTTGTCAGCATTGATGCCTGTAATATTATATAGGTATGTATAAATTACGACCGTTTTTATTAGAATTGTTGTAGTGGAAGTAGTGTAGTAATTATTGTACATCTTTTAGTACGAAAAATCTTGAATTAGTTCCGAAGGGGCTCAACGGAATTCAATGAAAATTTCTGTGTGCTTTTCCCCATCCCAAAAGAGCTACCCGTATATTACACACAGACATCTGTATATATATATATATATATATATATATATATATATATATATATATATACATATCTGAACGTGACGGTAACCCGAGTTCAGTGTTTTTTCCCTATTCCAAATGAGCTATACGTATACTACACAATACATTCATCTGTATATGTGTACTGCAACGACTAACCGTCATAATACCTTAAGGAATATTATATTTAAGTTTAAATTCAGGAATGTTTTCCAAAACAATAGAATTCATTATTGTATCGGCCCGCGAGCAGAATCTCATCTCATGTAAAAGTGTCTCGATAGAGAATATAAAGTTATATCCTAAGCCAGTCTCTTATTTAAAGAATAGATCCCGATCAGCTCTGACATCAGCCAGGTGGTAGGGCATTTGCCCGACTGGATGGCTACCACCCCTGGTCTAGAGTATAACCTTGAGTTGTGTTCCGGCATTAGTGGCCAGGTTCCAGTCTCCCTTAAGAGAGCGTCAGCGCATTTGTAGCACCTTTGGTGTTGCAAATGTCTATAGTCGATGGTAACCGCTTTTTATCAAGTGGACCGTCTGCCTGTCTGCTGAACTAATGCAGTAAAAAAAATAAAAAAAAACCGCTGGCCGTCACAGTACACATCTGAGCGTGACGGTTACGCGACTTCAGTACTTTTTCGTCATCCCAAAAGTGCCTAACGTGCCTAAAGAAGGTTTCACTTCAATAAATAGTGTGTTTAAGAACTTGCATTATGTATTTTTCTATCCTTTAATTGTGTCTCTGTCTTATTGAATATGCACTGTTTGCTACAACTCCATTAATTCTTCAAAAGTCATTCTGTAACATACTTCTGTATAAACCTTATTAAAAAAAAGAACTCGAGATAAAACTAATAAGAAACGAATAAGATAAAATAGAATAAGAAACAAAGAAAAACAATTTTTAGCTAGACGTGTTGCTGGGGAGTTTATTGCTGCTTCTTCTCCTTAACAGCAATAACACATTGCGAAGCGGTATACATAGACTAGGAAGTAAAATTAAATTTTAACCTGTATATATGACATTCAAAAAGTGTTCTCCAGTGGAACCTATTTTGAATAAAAAATTTTGAATTTGAATTTGAATTTGAAAATATTTAAAATTTACACAGAAATAAAATAATCTAAAGTTATGTATGGAAATATATTAAGGACCGATTTTTCAATCATACGCTAAAAGTTATCATTCGAATAAATTATAACCAGAGTGAATTCAAAAATGGTTTCATTCAACTGTTTTATTCATGCAACTGACATTTTAAGTTTTCCAGGTTATATACTTTATTACTATGAATAACTTTTACCTGGTGATTGAAAAATCGGCTCTAATTATATTATTTATTAAATTAAGCTACGGCTCTTAAAAAAAACACTCCAACTTTCTTCTAATACGCATCTTGAAGCGACTTAAAGTCAATATACTTCCATTATACCCTCTTTCATAGACAGCGATCAAGGTACCGCCTACAATTAATCAATCACAACACAATGGAAGCATAATGGAGTCCTGTTCTTGACCTCGTTGGGTCTTTCATGAATATAGTAGCAAGTCTTGTACGAGTATGGTGCTTATCATGTGAGCAGGTATCTGAGCAATCCATCAAAGTATACAACACCTGGTACGTAACGTATACTTCGATGAACATTGTCTGCGAGTAAATTTGCTTTCAAACGTGTTATGGATAAGTTACATTGTATGGACTGGTAATAGATCGGTACCGATAATATTCCGCGCCATCTGTCATCGTACTCTCGTCAAAGCCTCGGTGCAGATTGAATACCTTATTAAAAACATACGTGTCAGAAATAATTTAAATTTCAGCGGGCTAAATACGAGCGATGGATTATTTTTGGCGGCAAGTTTTCTTATTCTCCATATCCTAATAAAGAAATAGCACCATCAATATATTTCTTATTGGTATAGTCGACAGTAAAGTCAATATAATTTCAGCACACAATTAACCAAAATCTGACAACTCTCGACTTATCTCTCAGCTGCCGCGTCGTGTTATCACTTGTTTTATAATATATATTTGAGTAGGTAGTATTATATACAATTTGTGTTAATTTAAGTGAGTTTTAGTATTACTTAAGAATATGACTATACATAGAGAGTATTTCAATAATAAAGTAAAGTTCCCGAACAGAATCTGGAGTGATACGGGATATTATAAAAAAAAAACTGACTACTGCTTTTATGTTATAAATAGGATTGGTACATTTTCTATAGAATGCCGGTCTTATTCATAGAGAGTTAAAATATATTTGAAGGATTATTTAAGACAAATTGTCAAAAAATATTATTCATAAACATATATTAGCGTTAAAACGCTTTACAAAATTACGCTAACTATTGTTAATTAAAGCATAATAAAGTGTTAAAACTTATTATAGATAAAACGGTATTCATAATCGCATATTAGCACTAAAACGCTCTAAAAATCCCTGCAAATTTAAAATAGCTATAGGACCCAGGCTACTTTAACGCCTTTTTAAACGTACAAAATGGCGGATTTCGATCAGCTGATTTTTATTTGTCATTTGATCTGTCAGAACCGTATTCTTCTTCTGTATTTATGTATCCGGCCAGTGTGCTAAAAACAATTTTAGCTAACGAAGGATTTATAATGTATAAGGTTCTTGACAGGACCTTGTAAAATGATGGTGTAATTTTATTTTCAATAACTGTAATGGTAGATTAATGAATTAAAAAAAATGTAAGTAAAGTAATTTAATAATAAAGTAATATAATACTGGCTAAAAGCGACCGATGATTGCAGAATGTTGCCTGTTATCAAAGAAGAATTTTGTGTTTGTGTTGAAAATTTGAACTAATAATACAAATATGCTTTTTCGAGCCGCCACAAAAATTCCTTGTTTTAGCGTCTGTCTAAGACCGACAATTTGGCTAAGGATCTGGCAACGAATTCAGTATTAGTGATGAGCCACACGGACAATGGTTGGTGCCGCTCCCGATGACTCGTAACATCCTTCATACATCTTTTGTTTTTCCACCCGTCGTGTCAGACTGCGTTATCGCTGATGCTACTCCTTCGTCTGGAATAATATTATGATTATTGATGGTTTCATGCAGATGTAGCGATGCATGGGCTTAATGCATTGTGATTGTGATGCGATATTGTTGTTAGTTGTTAGTGACGTGAAACATTAACCGATAACGTATGTGTATATACTTATTTAGCTATTCGTTAACAGTGTTATTATATTCAACGCTATAAATAAGATATACTTGGCCACAGACAATATAGCATTATTTCAGACGGAGCTCGAGCATCACAGCCATAAGTCCGTGGCTGCTATAATGGCGAAAATAGACGGTTAATTTCTGTCTTTCAATTTTGATAAAAATTAGAAGCTTTGACGTGTTTTAAAAATAAACGATTGAATAAGATGTTAAGCAAGGTATCATGTGTAATTATAAAACTGATTATCTGTTTATTTGTTATTACTTAATGGTTGTAGCGTAGGAAGCCTTCAATGACGCACCTGTGCTCTGAATAATGACTGTGTATAATAGGTTGGGGAAAAAGTTTTTTCGCATATAGTATGTATAAACTTGTAATAAGATCTCTTTGGCTATACCATTTGTATCTGGCTGGTTTTGGTATCATTAAAAAGTTTTACTTTTAAAGAAGACAATTCCAAATTCAAATTAGGAAAATGTGTGATTTTCGTTTGTTTTTCTTATTGTTAAAATGAGTGAATCTAATGAAGAAATTCGATACATTTTAAAATTTTACTACAAAAAAGGTAAAAATGCAACACAAGCCGTGAAAAAAATGTGTGATGTTTATGGACATAATGCAGAATCTGTGAGAGTAGCGCAAATTTGGTTTAAGCATTCTCAATCCGGAATTTTTGATATCAAAGATGCACGTCCCTCTGGTCGCCGTGTTACTGATAAAATTGATGCCATTTTTGAAAAAGTAGAGCAAGATCGACATATTAGTAGTTACGATGTAGCTGGAGAACTGGGAATTGACCACAAAACGGTTTTGGCGCATTTGAAAAAAGCTGGGTACACAAAAAAGCTCGATATTTGGGTGCCTCATGAGCTCACTGAAAGAAACCTAATGAACCGTGTATTCATTTGTGATTCTTTATTACGACGTAATGAAACAGAACCATTTTTGAAGAAGCTGATAACTGGTGATGAAAAGTGGATCACGTACGACAAGGACGTGCGAAAAAGATCGTGGTCAAAGGCCGGTCAGGCTTCACAGACTATAGCGAAACCCGGGTTAACTCGCAACAAGGTGATGCTGTGTGTATGGTGGGATTGGAAGGGCATTATTCATTATGAGCTGTTACCGCCAGCCAGGACCATCGATTCTGAACTGTACTGCGAACAACTGATGAGATTAAAGCAAAAAGTTGAGAGAAAGCGGCCGGAATTAATCATTGAGAAGAGGTGTGGTTTTTCACGATGATAACGCTAGATCTCACACATCTTTAGCCACTCAGCAAAAATTACGAGAGTTTGGCGGGAGGTATTAATGCATCCGCCGTATAGTCCTGACCTTGCACCTTCAGATTTTCACCTGTTTCGGTCTTTGCAGAATTCCTTAGGCAGTGTCAGGTTAACATCACGAGAGGACTGCAAAACCACTTGTCGCAGTTTTTTGATCACAACTCCCAAAATTTTTATAGCAATGGGATCACATCCCTACCTACAAGATGGCAAAAAGTTATCCAACAAAATGGCACCTACATACTTTAGTCAAATGTAAATAAACTTTATAAAAAAACCTTTGATTTTTTATATAAAATGCGAAGAAACTTTTTCCCCAACCTAATATGTTAGTATTTTATGATTTTAAAACATAATTTTGTTATTCGTGTAATCGTTGGATTTGAATTCAGTCGTGGATTCGAACAAAGATAAAACTTATGTGTATAAAAGTTTCGAATATTAGCGGTTGACCGCAGAGTAAATTTGTATTTAAAATATAAAATATTGTTGTGTAACTAATACAAATAATAAATTGGAACTTTTCACAATAAAATAAAAAAAACAGTAAAAAGCTGTTAGAAAGTTACATAGAAACTTTTTCTAACGTTAAGTTCGTTTTGTTTTTTATTTTTTTGTCTCATTTGTAATAGTTCAAGATCCCAGTCGCCCCAGACTTACGTGATTTTAGGAAAGATGTAATTTTTAGGATCGGTAGTTTAACATAAACTTAGAAAGGAATGGATACTCGCTAAGTTGAAAGCGGGGCGGTTTTTCAGGTAGCAGGTATCAACGGTGGAATAAAAACATGCTAACATACGTCAAAGTAGTAAGGCTAGTTTTTACATATGTCATATATGATATTATTATAAACAATGATATACAGTTGCCAGACACTTACTGTGGGCCGTAACTTTTGTCAGAAACTCTAAAAAAAAGTGGGAATATACGTCATTTTAGGAATGCTGAATTTTATATATATATTATCAAGTACAATATTTTCCAATGAGCCAGACAAATCTGACGGGCCAAACATCTTCACAGACTCGTTAAGAGTTCCGCTGTGCGTGGAAGCGCGGGAGCATTATTCAATTCATATAAAGCTGAAGAGTTTGTTTGTGTTTGATTGAACGCGCTAATCTCAGGAACTACTGGTCTGATTTGACAATTTCTTTCAGTGTTAGATAGCCCATTTATCGAGGAAGGCTATATGCTATATATCATCACGCTAAGACCAATACGAGCGGAGCACCGATGAAGAATGTTTCAAAATCAGGGGTTTTGAAAACAAATTCCACGTGGACGAAGTCGCGGTCACAGTTAGTTGAAATATAAAAATGAACCCAACTAATTTCGGCTTTAGGCTTTAGGCTTTGGATTCAATATTTATGAATGTTTGACTCGAGCTAGGTAGACACAGATCGTTCAAAATCATTTAAAAACAAGAAAAGTACCTTACCTTGTTAAAAAACATGCTCAATTTTTGTTGAATGTTTTTTAGAATTTCTTGTGGTTCTGGCCGTAAGGCATTTTGAACCATAGCTGTTTGCTATAGGCATTGGACTGCTGGGTCCCAAATGGATACATTTTTTGTTACTTTTAGATGGGAACTAAAATGTTATGTCTGAGATATAATAATTTGGGATAGAATGAGATATAGATTCTGCACTTTTGTCTGCCAGTCTTGCCATTTTTTTGCCTGCGAGGAATAAAATATTAATTACTTAACATGTTTTTTATTTCCTTGTATTCATAGACAGAACTTTTTTATGAATTGGCAACATTCAACATTTGAGGTTCATGAAAAACGATAATGAATAATAGATGAGTTTTAAGCTTAAAATGCATTTTATCTAATAAATGATTAAATCTTGCATTAGCGTTTTTTTATGAATAAGACGGTACAACTTTATATTTTACATCGTATTCGGGTATTTTGAACTTTTAACAGTTGCCGATGTTATTTTTGGTTGACAACTTAGTGTAATGGGAATCACCGTTGGCGTTAGCGAAGACGGCGATCACTACAACCAGGCAATAAAAATAATAAATAATTTATTCCCTGTTGTTAAATATGACATTTTATACACATTAGAACCATCATAAACTAATATCGTTGCTTTAAAACAGCTATATTTATACTACATGTAGACAACGATACAAACAATTATATATTACGCGAAGAAAAAAAATATTAAGCGATCGTACGACATATTATGTATGAATCTACATATCTTTTGAATTGGATAAGTATGTAATAGGTTAAATTTTGTACGTAATTTTTCTGTAAGTTAATTTTTTCATTTAATTATTAATTTGTACGAAAGTAATGTGTTCTATAGCTGTGTATTTAGATAGTATACCTATCTAAAGCTTTAAGCTAAAGCTCAAATAAGCATTTTATCTACAAACTTTAAATATACATTATATAATAATATTATCACGTCTGTTTCCCACGGGGGTAGGCAGAGACGATTTCTCTCCACTTGCGACGATCCTGACAAGCAACTTTCGCTTCATCTACATTCAGTAATGTCTTCATATATGCACGTTTATTTTAGGTGCACTTTATCTGACCATTCTTTAACACTTCTGGCTATTTGATCACGGTGTATACGTCGCGGGGTACCGCATATAGGTGCCAAGTTTTCAAAATTACGTTCTGTTGCGACGCACGTTGATTGATACTTGACTATTGAAATTTTGGGTACTTACGTTGATTCAATGTCAGCTGGATATAATGCGGCAAAATGTATCAAATGAAGCAGACATCATATCAAAATACCTTATCATTTCTTATACTCGGAAAGTACGCTCGAAGTTAACTGATCACAGGGATGAAAACAGTACATTTCGTCCTTGGGAAAGGATTTTCCCTGTCGTCAAAAGATTTAAAAACTATGTGTGCCATGTTCGAACTTTCGATACAGCCACTGTTAAATCGTGGCATAAAATTGCAATGAAAAAATATCAATAATTTTGTAACATAATTTTATACTAATTATAAATTACTTTTCATTAAGTTATTATTTAATTTACATAAATTTGAGCTAAATATTTACTATTATCAGTGACAAAAATATTGGCTGGTTGAATGTCATAGAATAAAACAACACTTGACGTATCATATTATTACGTGACGTATTAAATGAGTTCACCAGATTTACATATGGATTTAAGGCCTGATTTCATTAGAGAAGTAGTTGTTTGTTTAACTAATCAGCTTTTTTTACTTTTCTCATATTCGAAATGAAAATCAGAGTGTTACCCTCGGGTAAAATACCTATTTAGGCACTCGAACTGTTAGCGGCCGCGCTAAGCTCGTGCGCCAAACCATTTCGTGCCTAAATAGCTCACTTTCATCCCTCGTGTAACAATCTATTATTACTTGTCGGCTAGTATCCTTATAGCAATATAGCCGCTCAATCAAATTACTCGACCGTGGCCTATAAGCTACCTCCAAGACAGACCGGTCGATTTTATTAAGTATTTGATTCAATTTACCGTTCCTGTTTGATGATGGGGGTAAGTATAGGTGGAGTTGTGGAGCTCACCGCAGGAAAAACAATTTTATTATAGGAGCAAAAGAAACCGTAAAAATGTATTTCAGAGACGGTTATGTTTCGTTTATGAAAAAGTGAATGTAACAATGTATGGAGTCAGATTTTATTAGGAATTCAATACTGTCATTAAGCTGTTCTTCATTAAAATATGTTTTCGAAACCTTGTTTGTAGATTTAACGAGTATTATGTTCTCTACTAATAAATAAATGATCCTGAGATTCATATTTATGAAGTAAAATAATTTTTAGTGAGACGTGCTGCTGAGTTTCTTTCCGATTTTTCTCTAACGCGTTATGATGCGGTGTACGTATTTAGAATAAGAAGTAGACTCAAGTTAACTTGTATTTGGAATAAACACTTTTATTATTTAAATTCAATTTTTAGAATATAATTGATTATATTATTATTATATATAACAGCCCACAAACATCCCACAGCTGGGATCGGGCCTCTTACTATAGGAGAACGGACAGTGTACCCGCCACGCTTGTCCAGGGCGGCTTGGCAGGTTTGAAACATCGGTTATTTCGATGTGCAAGTTTCATCATGATGTTTTCCTTCGCACTTGTTAGCACGTGGTAATTGTAATAATATGCACACTAGGTCAAAACTCGGAAAATTGCCTAAGTGGTGCATGCGTTCCAGCTAGGAATTGACCCGCGCCGTTTGAGTTCACGACGCGTGCGCTAGTTATTATGCTATCACGACTTAGTTTTAGAATAATCTTTTGTATTAGAGTTATTTTAATTTTAAGCCAATAGATATTAGACAAAATTCAGTCCCTTAAAACCTCGTTTCAGTTTCAGCTAAATTAAAAGGGGCTTTATTATTTGCGTTGGCATACTTTCATTCCATTTATTTTTATGATTTGATAATAAAACTGATATTAAATATATCTAAATCATGAAACTTGGCAGGATGGTTAAGTACTTGCAATGAACTTAGCATATTGGGTCACTATGTGTGAGTGTTCAAAACCCCACACTGTAGAGAAGGTTAGCCTTCGTAGTACATGTACGTAGGTACCGGCGGTCGAAGGCAGCGATGTTGTGGTCGGGCGGTCCACTTTACATGTCCTTGCAGCGCCTTAAAATTAGTAAAGTAACACCTACGCTATGTTCATGCATGATTAATTTTAACGTAATTATGTTATACTTTCACGTCGAAACCATGAAACTATTTTTAAAGAAATTTGGTATAATTATGCTGTATCTCATTAAAATAAACAAAAGATACGACCTATCACAGAGAACTACATCCTACGAGATAAGGATTTAAGGGCATAAGAGTTATACTGAATTACTGACTGACCAATATGAAAATCCTCTTTCAGTTCTACTTTAAATTTGGCTTTGACGCATGTATTGAAGGAAGAAATTAATTTAGAGAGAAATATAATTTTATTCGGGCAGTTCAGAGCACGAGTAATATTTCGCGACACTTGTAACCTTTGATCCTTCCCTGCACAATAAGTTTTTCTATTACATAAATTAATATTGTTTATATCGTATTCTATGATCGTATTAATAAGTAATATTGTGATACGGAAAGCGGTCAGCCCATGCATATTTGCAATATTTAGAGCGCGACCAAAGCGTTATCAGTCTCAAAGAAATTTTATGATTACTAGGTACTTATCTTAAACAACTTTATGTCTACGAATTAATGTAAAACTTAGCAACATTGACGAATTGACAGTAAAAAGAAATGTTAAGGAATTCGTAAACTATTGTCTAGAGGCGATAAAAATGGTTATAAACAGGAATAAAACCAGATAAGCTAGATAACAATGTACAAGTCGATATATATGTGATAATATATAAGATTATGTATATATACAAACAGAATATAATATAATAGTTTAAATAAATAAGTAGCAATAAACAATCTACATAAAGCAAAATAGCATTAAGTATAAAAGTAGTTAAAGAAAACAGCAGTAAATAAATGTAATAGATTTAAGTACTAATAATCAATAGAAGTAAATATATGTAGCTCTAGAAGACAAGAAGATTGTAACAAATTAAGGACCCTAAAGTTTATAAAAGAATAACTAAGGAAAAAAGAGATAATAAAACAAAATGAAAAATAAAAGAGATAGAGAATCCTAAAAAAGATATTCAAGGCTGGATAACCTTGTTCGTCCGGCGGGAGAGAAAGAAAAAAAGTATAAAAAACAACTTTATATATCAGATTTAGAAAACTTCAACAGGAAAGAGCTATCTAGATTATTACTTTAAAGTTCTTTTAACACTTGAAAACAGATTTTAAAACATAGGTCAGTAGTGATACACGTAACAAGACGCCCGGAAAGATGCAACTATCTATATTTAGGGTAAACAACCTGAGACACGGAAAAATATCCGCGAATGATTGATGAGTGAACACGCGAATGGAACAAATCCATCCAGCGGCCATCAATCTTGGCGTGGGCCCACCCTGCAACGACATCGCCGGCTAATGAAAGAAGAGCTTACCGAGCACGTATAAACAATCGGAAAATGTTGTTTCTAATATCCCACAAGATAGATGACTCGTGAAATACCGACTTAATACCTAAGTCCCTTTTCGGCTGAAGAAAGACGCTGTCCATTAGGGCTGTTATGTAGTAGTAACTGATATTCTTTTCTTTCTATTGTAAATATTATGTAATGTACAATTTTACTTCGTAATTGTGTTAACATAACAGAACTATACTTATCTTATTCGAGACAGTAAAGTAAAATGTATACCTATACCTAAGTACCAAAGTTTTGACTTTTGGTTCACCAAATGGTGAAATAATGACTACACGCTCTACGTAAACTATCCCACTTTCTGTTGAACATGCATTCTTCATAAGTGTAATTGAAATTTTGACATTTAATTTTTTCTCAAGGCTATGAAAAAAGTACAAACAAAAAATTCAAACCAGATTAGTTTTATATTTACACTAGTATCAATTGATGCATAGCAAGCATCACGTTTTATTTCCTTGAGTGTTTTAATGACAATCCTGAAATGTCAAAAGGAAAAGTGAAAAGCTGATGAGCGTATTGATTTCAACCAGGAATACGTCCCGTATCGAACACACCAAAAGAAACATAAATGACAGTGATGATTTATTAGTAATAGTAGGGGTTTAATACTTTAATTAATGGTATAACGGCGTAAGGTAACGTGCTAATAATGTAGTCAGTGTTGATGAGACAACGAAATTAGCCGGGCACTTCAAATATGATTACGAGCGGGCCGCTCGTCAGGCCGTAAGTGTTTACGGATGCACGTGACGGGTCACCCTCGCCGCCCCCTAACCCACCGGCCCACTGGTCCGGGCCTTCCGGGACTCGCCTCGTACGCTACCCGCGTATTTACCTAATTGCCACAGTACGTTGTGACAAAAGTCCGACTTGGGCACGGGGTAAATTAGATTCATAGCCCGCCCGCAACACTCGCCGCTCTCCCGCTGATGCTGCGATGCGCTCGCTTTACTTACCTTTTTCTAACCTCTTTCACCGTAATTGACTTTAATTGAAATACGCGTCACACTCATTATTTTTATTATTTTAAATCTATCAGAGTAGTCATGCGTCGCTTATTTCGATGTAAATCATTGCTATTGATCGCGAGGTGAATGTGTTGGTTTGTATAAATCAAAAGTATATTGCAAATGTTTAGTGTAGTAAAGAATGCATTGTAAATTACATATGTAGATATCTGAACATGTACGATGTACATGTTATATACTATGTTTCTGTAAAATAAATTAATATAATTTTCAAAATGTTACTTCTTAATCTAATAATAATCTCTAATAATGTTCAGTTCAACAAGCTATATGTAAAATAAAAAGCAATTCTTTTGAAATAGTCAAAATTACGATATATTTTATAACGAATTACGTGTTTGCTAAGGCTTAAGAAATTCGAGTCGGACTCGGATTCCCATAATAAGTTTTATTTTGATACCGATTACGGAGAGTACTACATGAAGAGAACAAATAAATAAACGAAGTCATTTTAAACATAATTTGTACAATCTAAAGTTATTGTTAAATTAGATAGATAACTCTTTCACCAAAACATATACAAAAGAAAAGAAGAAAAAATACAAAAATAGAACAAAATTTGCAGTAAATTGTATAAATTACATACATTTTCTTTGAATTTAAACAGTTAAACTAGAGCCATACCTATACAAAATGTTTATAAATAGCTGCTATCATGAGGATGAAGATCTAAAACTAAAATCGATTGTAGCAAATTCGTGTTGTCGAGTTTGATAGCGGGTTCGGTGCGGCCGTGGGTATTCATGAGTATCGATTTTATGCAAAATGCAACAAGATTCACTTGAACATGTCGGCTCTGCCGTACGTATCGTGTACAAGCTATCTATTTCCACAATTACATGAATGGGGATATGGGTCCATGTAAGTAGGGCTTATGGCGCACGGAGGGGCGATAAAACGCGGGGCCCTATCTAGCGATATTGAGACAATTGAAGTTGAACACAAACACGGCACACAATTAGCGGTTAGGTCTTGGATGTGGAGCGGTGGCTGCGCCGGCAGCCTCTAACAACACCCTGATAAAGCCAATTTACTCGCAAATTCGATTTCTCCGCCTATTTAATATAACTTGCTTCTAATTTAAGGTCCGTTGTTTCTATTGTGTACACCAACTGAACAAACAAGCGATGTAAATTTCTGTTAGTTTACTAATTTGAAGTTTGTAGATAGATCATGATGTTCTAATTTCGAATGAGACGCGATTTTGTGGTGTTTGAAGTTCCTGTCCATGTCTCCGAATGGATTATTTATTGAACGTCTAATTTGATTTTGGATTTTAACGCTCCATCAGTCTTTTTGATTGATCACGGTTGACAAGAAGGTAATGATGACATAAAACATTGAACGTGGCTGAGTTTAAACATAGAATTCAAATATTTTAAACGATTCTGAAAATAAATATAATATGATTTTACTGTTTATATTAATTCATTTTCTTTTTGTATTCTTCTATAATCTTCTTCTTCTATATAAATAAAAATGAATCGTAGAAATGTATGAACTTACGCGCATAACGTGAGCACGGGTTTAACCATTTTGATGATTTTTCTGTGTGTTCGAGTTCGAGAGAATCTAAACCATCTAAGGACCCACCCTCCTTAGATGGTTTAGATTCATAATTGGAACCGGTAGATGATGCTGGAATCGGGGTATATGATCCTCAAAATCTCCTGGACCGATTTTGATGATTTTTGTGTGTGCTTGAGTGAGTCCCCGGATGGTTTAGATTCACAATCAGAACCGATAGGAGGCACTAGAAACTGATAGTACTACTAGTACTAGAATCAGCTAGTTTAAAATATTTAAACGCAAAATGGCTAGTATGCTTTGTAAAATTAGTAAGTGTATAAAGCTGCAATTTTAATAACCAGGGCAAAACAGATTGAGAACTTATCACCGCAGGAGAAGCGTGGTGGGGGCGTGTGGCATTCACCACCTTGGAGTCGTAATAGCATCTCATAGGAAATGCTATGACTACCCGAGTTGGAGATATCCTACTAAAGCCCCTCGCTGTTCTTTCCCTCGTCTTATGCCACGGCTACAAGAAAGCGGCAGCAGTACTAACTCCGCATGTCCTAACTGGCGTGGGCTCAAAGGTCTCATCCAATGCCGAGGGGAGGCATAGCCCCCGGCGTCATCCCTATCAGTATAAAACTGCCACCTGTAACGTTAAGGTACTCGATACCTTTCCTACACCATTGTGACTTTATATTCTTTTAAAACATCAAAATTCATAGCAATAAACGATTCTTATGAAATAATTATACAATGTCCTAACTTTTACTAACTAAAATAATTACCAGCCGGAACATTAACTTCGTACCGAGACTACTAAACAGGGCTAAATGCAAATGTAATGACACGCTCTGCAGTTGCTACGGCCATAGCAGCTATTGTACAGTCAAGCACTTGTATTTTACTTGCTCATTATTTATCATTTGAAACAATGTCAGAATACTCAGAGCATTTGAGAAGCTTTGAAATTCGTATTTCAGTTACTTTAAAGGAACGTTTACAACTGCTGTGGCTATTAATGAAATGATTAAGAAACGATAAAATCTATATATAAACGTACATGTAGATATATAATAACTAATACAAAAATCTGTTAAACTAGTTGTTTGTTGGTCCACACACATCTTTTTCTTTTTGGGTAATACAAGCCATATTCTCCTAATTATTAAGGTAGACCAAAAAAACATGGATGGAACAAAAATCATCATGTAATCCTTTACATAAGTAAAGGATTACATGATGATTTTTGGTGTGACAGAGGACATATACCATGATAGAGAACTATGGAAGGAAAGGACATATTGTACCGATCCCAAATAATTGGGAAAAGGCGAAAGGAAAGAAACTAAGAATGACAACCGCCTAGTAAAATTCAGTTAGAAATTGAGGCTTCATAATTTTCTTTTAAATATTTGATTGCTGTGCTTTAAAATATGCTTTTTATAAATAAAACGTCATAATGTGAGAGAATAATAACTTATTGGCGCCATCTGGTCACGTAGTATTTGGAAGCTTTACAAAGTTGCGTTTTGTAATAAACGTATTATTATTCTCCTATGTTAACTTAATATTAGGCATAATAGTGTTCAGTAAATAGGTTTACATGAAATATGTACAATTACATAGGAATACACAATATTATAGAACCAATAAACGTGAAATCAAAAAGCAATGTACCGAAAGAATACCGAGTTTGTATGAGGGTTATAAAAATATCTTTTGGACAGGTTGGCGTTATATTGCCGTGATAAATCAGCGGCAGCGACACCAGAGCGCGGCGTGGAAGGCGCTGGGGACGCGTGGCGTGTCTCCGATCGCCGCCTCGTGCCAGTTTGTGCCGGCGACACAACGAAGCATAAATATTGGCCACACACGCCCGCTTCATACACCAAATCACGAGCACATATCGATATTGCGGAATCTATTGATACAGATATGATTAATGCAAAAGTAACGCTGCTTGTTACTTTTTAGAGACTAAATGGTTAGAAGTATTTTAGTGCAATATAGCAATGAGGTTGTTTGTACTCTGGGAAAGGACTTACACTACCTCTTGTGTCAAAATACTATCTTGAGGGGGGTGAAATATGGGACGAAAATTCGTATAGGTAAGCTTATAGTTCTTTGAGTCGTAAATCTTCTCTAAAGTGGGTTAAATAAGGATTTAAAATTATTATGAACAGTAGACAAATTAAATGCAGAGTAAGTTCCATTAATATTTAGTTTCTGTTATATGTAGAATCTAAATTTTTTAACCTGCCTTTACTTGAGAATATTAATATAGATTCTGCAGGTTAAGTTTTGTGTAATCCCTATAAATATTATCTTATATATATAAATGAATCGTAGAAATGTATATACGGAGCATAACTTGAGAACGACTTTACCGATTTTGATGATATTTGTTTTGTGTGTTTGAATGGGTCCCCGGATGGTTTAGATGCACAATTGCAACAGGTAGGTGGCGCTGAGATCGGGTTATAGAATCCTCCTAATCACCTGGACCGATTTTGGTGATTTTGTTTTTGTGTGTTTGAGTGGGTTCCCGGATGGTTTAGATTCACAATTAGAACCGGTAGCTGGCGCTGAGATCGGGTTATAGAATCCTCTTAATCACCTGGACCGATTTTGGTGATTTTGTTTTTGTGGGTTGGCGTGGGTTCCCGGATGGTTTAGATTCACAATTGAAACCGGTAGGTGGCGCCGAGATCGGGTTCTAGAATCTTCCTAATCACCTGGACCGATTTTGTTTTTGTGTGTTTGAGTGGATTTCCGGATGGTTTAGATTCACAATTAGAACCGGTAGGTGGCGCCGAGATCGGGTCCTAGAATCCTCCTAATTACCTGGACCGATTTTGGTGATTTTGTTTTTGTGGGTTGGCGTGGGTTCCCGGATGGTTTAGATTCACAATTGAAACCGGTAGGTGGCGCCGAGATCGGGTTCTAGAATCTTTCTAATCACCTGGACCGATTTTGTTTTTGTGTGTTTGAGTGGATTTCCGGATGGTTTAAATTCACAATTAGAACCGGTAGGTGGCGCGCAGATCGGGTCCTAGAATCCTCCTAATTACCTGGACCGATTTTGGTGATTTTGTTTTTGTGTCATGAAACAAAATCTTTTAGGAATTCAAAAAATATGAGGGTACGAAGTTTGCCGGGTCAGCTAGTTTTTATATAAGTACAATATAAATTCAGCTTTCATATGTTTGTGTTCGCAAAGCGTGAAAAGTAGTCAATGAAAATCTTCACCAATAATAAATTAATGTCAAACTGAAACACGGCGAAGCGTGGCCGAATTTAGTTATCACAGTTTAAAAATATTATTGTTAAAATACGAAATTAGATACATTTAGTATTTTAAAACTATTCAACGATTAATAGCATGTGAATGTTGTTTTAATCTAAATTAACAAGTTGTTTGTCCTACCTTAAGTAAAAGACCTTGGGAGAACGTAATGAAGTCAATAAATTATTTATTTACATTGTCGTGAAAGAAGTGATATCGATTACTTAATTAGTGTTTGACGACTTTATTATGACAATGAATGTAAGGACTTAGCCTCTTTCCATACTTGTCTTATCGTGAATATAAATTATACATACAATAAAATAATGGCTTTGAAAAAGCTTAGATTTTTATAGCTTTCGAAGGCGAAATGATCTGCTACGTTAAAACGTTTTTTTTGGAAGTTCGTTCCTTTTTAATGCATGAGCTTCAAACATAATCCATTTTCATGAAATTTAGTACCAAAAGTTGATAACGGAGATGATGAACTTATGATATTTTTTTACCGTAAAATGGGACAATTTCCGCGAGGTAAGGATTGCATTTTACACGAGGCGAACTGCTTGGAAGCGCAGCTTATGTATCTAGTATGTGTCAAGTATTTCTTCTTTGATTGACACCAATCAACGGAGTGTCAGTGACAACTCGAAAAGTGAGATCTTCCACGAGCACATAATTTATCCTTTTAGGTCTTTGCCTGAGTTACTATAGGCTATCCACTAATAACGTTAAACGAATTTTTGACCCCTACCTCGTCCTTGTCACAGCTGGTCACGTTCGTGAGACTCCTCCCTCTCTAGTGTGACATCACATATTTTGCAATTTTACATCCAGAAATCATTAAATTAAAACAGCATTTCCGTAATTAGTGTTATTCCCATTTCAATTATTTTTAATAATTTAAACACGACGATATTTCAAATTTCGTGTGTTAAAGCTTAAATATATTAGATTATGAAATGTGATATCACGAAATTTAGAAACCCTCCCACCCCTTGCTTGTCACACAATGTCACAGTTCGACGACTCCCTAACCCCCTTAACGTTGACCTAATTTATGGATGGCTGCTAACCACAAAGACATCATATTCTGTATTACTTGAAAATAGATTCACCTAGGTAGAAATGGTAGAATAATTAAAATTATCCACATTAAAATACATTGCACAATGCATTTGGTATGGTTGAGAATGGTTTCCGGTTCATATACTTCCATTGGAAACGTGAACACGCCCGTACAGGGTGAATTACGCGAAACGGCGCGGCCGGCGACATGGTGCGGTGCGAGATTCACTTACCTACATTTACTTCGTGACCGTACTCTATAGAGCGGTGCAGTTCAACCGTAAATAAAATATTATTGTGAACGGAAGCCGCACATCGAAAAACCGGTGAACGTCGCGTGAAATGCTACCGGTGTGGGACATAGGAGTGGAGATATATGGCTAAGCGTTCTATACGAAATATTACCTCGCACAGGTGCTATGTTGTATAATGCCAATTTTATCGTCGTATCTAACTGTATTGATAAGACTGTTATGACATTGTAAATGAATTGAATAAATAAATAAAAAAAACAACTAATCTACTACAATGTTAAGTTGTAATTAAAATTGAAGTAAACAGCTTTGCGCATTAGTATTAAGTGTGGAAAAAGAATACTATCTTCCATGGTATTAAGCTACTGCTTGATCTAGGTCCTAGGATATGTTATAGTTATTGACCACACCTGACCTGACCATTTCACGCAGATGTAGCTATGGGTTTAATGTGGTACTTTTTTTATTGTTAATAACGTTAAATATTGTCAAAAAAGTAAGTATATACACTGATGTAGCTATTCGTCAATGGCGCTATTTTTAACGCTATGAATAAGACGCATTTGGCCACAATCAATAATTATAACATTTTCGTAGGTGAAGTTCGAGCATTATACAACTGTGCATTATTGTATGGTGGTTATGAAGCAACTTTGCTGAATAGTAGCGAGAGAATCAGATACAAGTTTTACATTGTACAATACAGATTAGAGAGTCAATAACCCCAATGACTAAACATAGGTCCAATTTGGACCGAAATAAAACTGTTAATAATATTTTTAGACTAAAACAGGGAAAAATTGAAAATGATACTTAAGAATTTTATTTTGAATTATAATATGTTGACGGATGTAGGCTAAAGGAATTATATTTATACTAAAGTTAAACCCGCGGCTGTGCCGCCTCTAGTGCCTGCCTCTTGTACAAAGAGCAGGCGTTAATACAGGTTACATTGTACTAAATGTTTATGTGAGTGCTACTTGCAACCGGAAGATTAACTTAATTTTATATCGCAAACTATTCCATCTCCCAGCATGAAAAGTATTTATGTCCATTTTCGGCATTAAGACTACATTTCAACAAAATTACAGCACAACCGATCCAGTATTCCTAGTAGTTTTCCGTGAAAGCTTAACTGAAAGACATATGGAGTTACTATCGCATTTTTTATAGACGAAAATTTTGTACATCTATAAACTTGAGAAATGATTGATCTCATCCAAACTTACATTCTCTATTTCAAACCGTCCTAGCTTTATTTATCTATCCCCCGTCTATTTGAAAACTATATAAATAATAATAATAATAAAAGAGGACAAAAAGCACAAAACGGACAAATAGAACAAAAAGGACAAAACGGACAAAAAGGACAAAACGGACAAAAAGGACAAAAATGGCAAAAAGGAAAATAGGACAAAAAGGAAAAATAGGACAAAAAGGATAAAAAGGACAAATAGGACAAAAAAGGACAAAAAGGACAAATAACCTTTATATAAATAAATCTATCCCAAAATCTATTCCATTACTTGGGATAAAAAGTCTACCCTCGGTATTAAAATTACATATATACTGATTTTCAGTCAAATCGGTCCAGTACTTTTTCCGTAAAAGCATAACAAACAAACAGACAAATATACTTTTATCCCGGAAACTATCCCATTTTTCGGGATAAAAAGTATCCTATGTTCATTCTGTGCATCGAAAAAAAAATATATATACTGAGTTTCAGCCAAATCGGTCCAGTAGTTTTTCCGTGAAAACGGAACAGACAGACAGACAGAGTTACTTTCGAATTTATAATATTGTAATAATAGGGATAGGGATTAATAAAAGTTAGACAAGAATTAATTATCTGTGAGTATATTTTCTGAAGTTTCACTTCTACTGCGTGTGAACTGCACACACACACACATTTTTTTTATAACATTTTTTATGCAATAAATAAACAAACCGATTTCAATGAATTATTTCTAGGAACTTTATTTGTCTGTTAATAAAAATAAGTGAACTTTGAACTGATAACGATTGCAAAATTAGATTATGTTCTTTTGACAATAAAGTTCTCTAAACCCAAATCCCAATTCCAATATTAATAGCTCATTGTAAAGTTAAAATATTAAACTTTAATAAACTACGACATGTGGGTGTATGAAGAACTGGCTCTATAAAATTTTAGTAGATTTCATATTCACACAAACGTTATTGCTAAGGAGTATTATTACTGTGTGCTTAATACTAATTTATAATTTAAATAAATTTCATGTAAGATAATATTCTTGAAGTTTATTCTATTTAAAATGTTCAAAGCGGTTACTATGTAGGCCCTCTTTGATGGCCTGTACTTAAAATTATTAAATTAATTTATGAATTATTGTATCAAAAAACTTGTATCTCAACGTAATGTATTCTTACAAAAAATTCGTAAATAATGGAGCGCTAATACTAACTTATGAATTGTTTTAATATTAATTAATGATATATCGCCAGCGTTAGTACAGGACCTTATAACTAGGCCACGGCCTGCTGAGGCCAGCAGAGGGGCTAAGCCGCGGTCCTAGCATTAAGGGCGAAGGACTTAATATGGTTTTAGTGAGTACCCCTAACTATGGCATGGCAAAGCATCTTTCGTTCGCCCAGGCGAATCCCACACACCGGCCGCAATTTGCCTCCTATGCGCGGCTGATGGCCCCCAATTGGGTTTCCCCTCGTGAACAAAGGACATTAAAACTAGATCTTTTTTTAAATATTTATCGTAAACATGGTTACATAATATGTAATACTTGTTAATAATTAGACGGAAAAAACAATATCACCAAAAAAAATATCATGGTTACAAGGTCTTGCGCTGACGTCAACGACATGTATATGAGATATTCTTCTTGTGAAAATACCAATGATGAGATATTCTTCTTGTGAATATAAAATTGGAACGCAAATTTTTTTTTGCGTTCCCGTTTTCTTTAAATCTCTTCGCCGCATTGAACTCTCTGGCACTAAGCTCCCGAATCTTAAACGCGACTGAAATGCAGCACAGAGCGTGCAGCTTATGTACTTTCTTTAATAAACATAACAACTTATACAAAAGTAAATTGCATTAATATGGACTTTTTTCATATATTCCTATTTCCTATAGTACGATAAACAATAATTTTACATTTAATACCCCTCTTCTTTAGATCATGGCACGATACAATGTATATAGTTTCAATAAACAAACTATGCAATGAAAAAAAAATTCAAAGAGAAAAATACATCTGTCTGTTGTTCAATAATATAAACCTACCATTATCCAAACTCTTCACCTTTATTATATAAGTATCGATAGTGAATGGAAATAGTACTTAATAACGGTTGAAAGAACATATAAGCATTTAATACGTATGTCATAGATATATAAGAGCCTAGCATTCTCCATTTCATGTATATTCTCATAACGTCAGTTAAGTTAGCTTGCATCCGACTAGAAAGTAAATAGCACAAACTTTCAAGTACGGAAAATGCACGGAAACTATTCACTAAGAAGTAGACTACGCCTAGCTAACGAGAAACAGTTATTATCTTACTTAAAAATTTAAATATAAATTGAGATTGAAAAAACTTACGTTACTAGCGTTTGGGAGTTCTTAAAAATTATTAGTAAAGTAATGTATTAGTTTATAACATCAGGTTCTGAAAAATTACGAACTTTACACTGGGTTTGAAGTATGTGGGAAGCTTATATAAAATAGGTTCCTCTTTTTAATTTATACGTTTTATAGTATTTTCTCAAGTTTTCGAGATTGTTACACATAATAAAAGTACGTTTTAAAGGTTTTTGGCGTGGTATTTTATTTCATTTTTATTCCGTTTAGCTTACCTAACAAGAACCAAGTTGGGGATAGGCTAAACAATAACTTTAACATAACTCATTGATACTAGATATCTTTCTTTGTCTTACGTCTATCTATCTACAGAAAAGTGACCGAAACGTTGCATTAAAAAAGAAACAAAATACTGCGCTTAAAAACATTAAAAAGTAGTTTCATTGCGCGTTTTAATTTCACAATTTTTATTTATAACTCAAGCTGATCCATGTTTTTTAATTTTTTGACCTTTTGTAAAAAGGTTGAAGATACTAGTGCTATAGTATTATAATATAACGATGCTAGTGCTATCTATAATGTTATAAAATTCTAAATATGCCGAATTTGTACATTGAACCTATTAAAAAAAAAACTGGAACAGACTACGTAAACGATGGACAACACGATGGATTTTTTTTAGATTTGTCTGTTTGTTCGGGATTCACGTAAAAACTACTTGGTCGATTTTAATGCTGTTTTCGCTGATCGACAGCAAATTCTTAGACTTAAAATCTGCGTTTCTTTTTATCCTTCGAATGTAGCGGGATTTTTTTTGGAAATGATTTAAAATGAACAGATTAAAAAAATCGAATTCCAATGTGAGTTTTTTCAATGATCGATAGGAAATTTTATGTAATAAAATGTGTTATATTTTTTCTCCTGGGAATCCCGCGAGAATTTTTTGGGAGTGGTTTGTAATTGTTCGGGTGCATAAAATTTCGCATATTCCGACACAGTTTTCACTAAAACAATAGCTTACATTCTTTTTTATATGTTTACTACAGTAAAACCCGCAGCCGCGCCGCGGGTCAACCTCTAGTGCCAGCCTCTTGTTTAAATAGCAGGAGTTAATACAGGTTACATTGTACTAAATGTTTATCGCATTTTTATAGCCGAAAATTTTGTTCATCTATAAACTTGAGAAACGATTATTCTCATCCAAATTTTCATCCTCTATTTTAAACCATCCTAGTTTTATTTATCTATCCCGTCTATTTGAAAACTACATAAATGACAATAATGATAAAAAGGCCAAAATGGACAAAAAGGACAAAAAAGACAAAAAAGGACAAAAGGGACAAAATAACAAAAGGGACAAAAAGGATAAAATGGACAAATAGGAGAAAAAGTATAAAAATGACAAAAACGACAAATAGGACAAATAGGACTTAAAGGACAAAAAGAACACAAAGGAAACAAAAGAAAAAAGGACTAAAAGCACAAAAAGGACAAAAAAGGATAAAAAAGGACAAAAACGACAAATGGGACAATTAGGACTAAAAGGACAAATAGAACAAAAATGACAAAAAGGACAAATAGGACAAAAAAGACTAAAAAGACAAAGGATAAATAGAACAAAAAGACACATAGGACAAAAAGGACCAATATAACAAATAGGACTAAAGACAAAAAGGACAAATACAACAAATAGGACAAAAATGGCATAAAGGACAAATAGGACAAAAGGACAAATAGGACAAATAGGACAAATAGGACTAAAAAGACAAAAAGGACACAAAGGACATAAAAGGACAAAAAAGACAAATAGGAAAAAAGGACAAAAGGTCAAAAAGGACAGAGATGACCCAAATGACCAAAATTACGAAAATGCCAAATCATAAAAACCTATCTTTTGGGATAACCTTTACATAAACCTATCCCATTATCCGGGATAATGGGATAGATTTATGTAAAGGTTATCCCAAAAAGTGGGATTTAAGGTGAGTGAGGATTTGTCCGATTTGTCCCTGTAGTCCCCTTTGTCCCTTTAGTCCCCTTTGTCCCTTTAGTGCCCTTTGCCCTTTTTGTATTTATAGTCCTTTTTGTTATTTATGTAGTTTTCATAGACCGGGGATTTCATAGATAAATAAAACTAGGACGGTTTGAAATAGAGGATGGAAGTTTGGATGAGACCAATCATTTCTCAAGTTTTAAGATATAAAAATTTATTGTCTATACAAAATGCGATAGTTACTCGATA
Source organism: Dendrolimus houi (assembly GCA_039645545.1). Classification (NCBI taxonomy): domain Eukaryota; kingdom Metazoa; phylum Arthropoda; class Insecta; order Lepidoptera; family Lasiocampidae; genus Dendrolimus; species Dendrolimus houi. The sequence continues at coordinate 13,429,243 of CM077125.1, read as the reverse complement.
TGACTTTCTGTTAAGCTTTCATGGAAGAACTGCTGGGAGTACTGGATCGATTTTGCTGTAATTTTGTTTAAATGTAGTTTTAATACCGAAAATGGACATAGATATTTTTCATGCCGGCAGATGGGATAGTTTGCGATATAAAATGAAATTAATTTTCCGGGTGCAAATAGCACTAACATAAAAATTTTGTACAATGTAACCTGTATTAACGCCTGCTCCTTACACAAGAAGCACGTACTAGAGGTTGACCCGCGGCGCAGCCACGGGAGCTGTAATAATATGATAAATCTGTAAATGGTTCGAGTTTGTACAATGCGTTCAAAAATTGGAAAAAACTCAGAGAGGCTAATTCGGAACAGCAGTTTCCGAAAATGCTACTTTTAGAATTTTTGTCTGTCTATAAGTCTATTAGAGCATCACGTGAATATTGCTGAACGGATTTCAATGAAACTCGATTATATCCCGGGTTATAACTTCGGATACTTTTTATCCTGATAAATGTCGTCGTTACCATGCAATAGACGAAAATAGCTAAAAAGATGGCATCTTTTTTTTAATGCTATTGAACGGAAATGAATGTAACTCGACACAGAATTTCACCCCCTGATTTCTCCCCGGAGTTCCCATACCCCCACGCCCTGCTCACCGCGAATACGTAGACAGCTTGGTTAGCAGCTAAGCGTCCGAATTAAAGTACCTTAGCGAATACACCTTTAGCTCCGCGTTTAGTTCCAAGCAACTAAAGGGAAAACAAGAAAAAACAACAAGGAGGAAAGGATTCGAAAAACTCTACAGTCCTTGGACTCCCTCAGTGCGATACTCGAGAAACTTATGTCTATCAGTGTGTTTTATTAGTGCGACTAGTTTTATTCGGTGAAATCGATACAATTAGTGTCATTAGTGTACACAGTGTCTCCAGGGATTCTAGTGCTAATTTGTATTGATTGACTTAACGTGCCGTTTAGTGTCAGTAGTGCTTATTAATATTATTGTTATTATTTTTAAAACCTATAGTGAAATACAGTTCACAGTATAAGCGTAAGGGGTATTTTATTAAATAAACTTCACCCACCCTACAGGATAATTTTAATTACGATAAATGATGATATCGTTTCCGTGGAATAGACTGATTAACGAAAAAGATGCCGCTGCAATTCACTAAACAATATGTCGTCGTCATGGAAACGCAAACAAAGTTTCGCGGGCAGTTGCTAGTTCCTAAACAAGAATCTTTGAATACACAGTCCTGCTTTATCTTTCTTTTCCATTTATATAGATGTCAAACATACTTACAATCTGTTGTTTATTAAATCAATGACGCTGAAATTTGAAATCAAAAGTAATCTGCTTTCGTGAAAATGCGAAGGAGATGGATGACAAGGAAAATACGAAAATTCAAAAGGAAAGCAAGGTGGAGCGGCCGTGGAAAATTGGCTTCATTAGATAGAGAGACTGGGAGGGCGTGTTAGCATTGTTACACACAGTCGCCTCGGATGGTGAGCTATGTTTTATAGTGGCAGTAATACATTACAGCAAGTTTGGAACATTGAAAAAGAAAGTGGTCGTGTGAACCGGACTTGGGCATAAAGGATTCTCTACACACTATAGTGTAAATACTTATGGAGTTCTATTTAATGCAACTTTGAAAAATAATATCTTTATATTAAACTAGGACATGCCCGCGCCTTCTTCCAAATCGGACATATTGTTATTGTATAAGTCGTATCTAAATCAGTTGTTTTTTATGCATAACCACTTCAAACCACTCTCGGGGAAATTCCCGCGGCATTCCCAGAACACAAGTATCATTTAAAAAGAATGTAAGCTATCTTTTTATTGAAAACTGTGTCGGCATAAGCAAATTTTTATGCAGCTGAACAAATTCAGAATGCTCTCAGAAAAAATCTTGGGGGATTCCCAGGATTAAAAGTAGCGCAGATTTTAAGTCTAAGAATTTGCTGTCGGTCAGCAAAAACAGCAACGAAATAGGCCAAGTAGTTTTTACGTGAATCCCGAACAAACAGATAAACAGACAAATCTAAGAAACTCGCATCGTGTTCTTCATAAACAGTCTAGTCCAGTTGTTTTTTTTTAAATAGCTTCAACGTACAGACACGGCATTTTTAGAATTTTATAATAATTACAGATTTTAAATATCAATGATTTCATGTCTTGAAAAACTCGTCGCTGCGTACTTGCGCTACGCTTGCTATACTATATTTTTTTTATAATATTTGGCTACAGACCATAAACGAGTAACTTAAAAGTTTGTAAAACGTGAAAATATTAATTAATAAAAACATGGGATATTGGCCATGCTTCTAATGCAATATAACCGTGATATTTTTAGGTAGTTTTACCGAAAATTATACACACTTAGTTTATATTTTTAATAATTATGTTTATTGCAATCAGTTTAGGCGCAATATAAATTTTGTCTTGGACCAATTTAATATTGGTAAAAAGGCGCTCCCAGATTCATCTTGGAAATCATGTTTGAAATTCATTTCAACAAATTTAATTTCACTCTACCTAACGTTAATAAAATTACATTTATTATTTATAAATTTTATGTAATAAAATCCCTATTAATATTATAAATACAAAAGTAACTGTCTGTCTGTCTGTTCCGTTTTCATGGCAAAACGTCTGGACCGATTTGCCTGAAAATCTATATATATATATATATATATATATATATATATATATATATATTTACAATGCCGAGAATGAACATAAATAAATAGATAGTTTATCCCGAAAAATGGGATAGTTTCCGGGATAATAAATATATTTGTCTCTCTGTTTGTTATGCTTTTACAGAAAAACTACATTTAGCTGAAATTCGGTGTATATGTAAATTTAATGCCGAGGGTGGACAAGGGATACTTTTCATCCCGGATTATAGGATACATTTTGGGATAGATTTATGTAAAGATTATCCCAGAAAATATGATCGGTTATTGGGCATTTTCGTCATTTTGTTTATTATGGACTTTTTGGTCATTTTGATCATATTGGCCATTTTGGTAATTATGGCCATTTTGGTAATTTTGGCCATTTTGGTAATTTTGGTAATTTTGGTAATTTTAGCCATTTTGGTAATTTTGGCGATTTTTTTCATTTTTGAGCACTGGTACTTTTGGCATTTCTGGCATTTTGGTAAGTTTTGGCACTTTTGTTATTTTTGGCGTTTGGTCATTTTTGGCATATTTGGCAGAAATCCCGTGGGAATGAATATCCGCTAGAGCGATTTGTAGTTGTTCGGGTGCATAAAAATTAGCTTTTCCACCAGTTTTAACTAAATGATAGTTTACATTATTTTTAAATGCTGTGGTACTTTGTATCACAGGAATCCCGCGGGAATTTCAAGTATTCTAGTAAGAATTAGTTATGCTCGCGGAATAGTACAGCCATGAATAACGTAGGCATATTCGTTGAGGACGCGCTATGCTTACATAGCACGCTATACAAATTTAATATTCAACACTGATTAGCCCTTAATCTCTTTTATAACGAATATGTGACGCAGCTAAGGCCTTCGACAAGGTCTGACACAACGGCTTGATTTACAAGCTGCACCAGTTCGGTGTGCCAGACAGACTCCTGCTCATCTCTTCTTTCTTCCTTCCTTCTTCCTCCTAGGCCGTAGCTTCCGTTTTCGAGTAGAGGAAACACGCCTGTACCCTCACCCACTTACAGCCGACGTACCACAGGGCTCGACCCTGTCCCCACTACTCTTCACGCTGTACACTAGCGACATCCCAAAAAACCCAGATGTGGAGTTGGCCCTCTTCTTGGATGACACCGCACTCTATAAATCAGATCACAACCGACAAATGGCTTGCATCCGACTGTAGGCAGCTGTCATAGAGCTAGGCGAATGGTTTCGCAAATGGAGGATAGAGGTGAACCCGGAGAAAAGCACAGTAATGTTCTTTTCCCTGGCACGCTTCGCTCCTACAAACACGCTTGCATTTGCCGAAAAGCCATCTCGCTCTATGACCAACAAATCCCCTGGGCAAAGTACTCCAAATACCTGGGTATCACCCTAGATCAGAGCTTGCGCTTCGACAAGCATATTACTATAGTCCGAAATAGAGCGCGATTTGTACTGGGTCGTCCGTCTAGCACCCTTGATACGTTCGGGTGCGCAAAAATTAGCTTATTCCGACACAGTTTTCACTAAAACGATAGCTGCGGTACTTTGTGTCCCGATAATCCCGCGGGAATTTCAAGACAAGCCTGGACGAAGTCGCGGGCATATTTTAGTAATAAATTTGTATATATTCGGACTCACATACGCTTCGTACTGCATACTCACGATTGTTGTGTCTCTATACACAGGGCCGTACCAGTAATAATTATATATACTCTGGTTGAAAACTGCTGCGAAATGGATGCCCTATTATGTGTAGTGGAAACAGTAAACAATGAAGTTTTGTATTGCGGTGTGGTGCCGTGGCTCGACGCGGCTTGTTTATGTGCCAATTGGCGTCCCAATGAGCTGGAATTCCGACTGCGAGCAAGTTCCCGCCAAAGGCGTCCCGAGTTCAGTAACAAATTGAAACATGGCGTCTGCATCTCTTGAATAACCATTCACAAGGTAGGCGAGTTGTGTACGGAAGCTGAAAGTTCCAGCAATACTATAGTATAGCTTTTTGTGATATGACTTGATAATTTAAATAAAATCAAGTTGTTATAAACACGTATACTTTGTATTGCAGTAAAGATTGGAGTGTTTGAATAATAGGTGTAACTCTGGTGTGGAGTACTATGATATCATGACTAATTGTAAATATACAATAATTAGTCATGACATCAGGAGTGAGTCCAAACAATTTTTAGCCGCTTCGTTGACTTACACTGGATTCCTGTCTTACGGCAGTTCTTAGATTATCCGGACTAGGAAGTATCTTATTTTTATTATTGAAAATATATCATTTTACAATTACCGGAATCACAGAAGGCTGTGAAGAAGTAAAACAAAATATCCAAAGACACGTAAATCAGCATTGATCTAGTAATTATAATTAATTAAATAAGTAAAATAATTAATAAACAATCGAAATAAGCAAGTATTTCATATTATTTTCTTAAGTTGTCGCTACTTCCTAGTACACACAATAAAACTACGTTTTAACGGTTATAGGCGCGGTATTTTATTTGATTTTTATTCCGACGTTTCGGCCACTTTTCAGTAGTCGTGATCACGGAAGACAAAGTTGATATCTTTTAAACGTAGTTTTACCGTTAAGACGTAGTTTTATTAAGCATTTTATTAATTAAAAGTTACAGTTGTAACCTATCTATAATATTATAAAATTCTAAACATTACGTGTCTGTACATTGAAGCTATTTAAAAAACTGGAATAAACGACGGAGAGCACGATGCATTTTTTTTATTTCTTGTCTGTATGTTCGGGATTCACGTAAAAACTACTGGGTACGATTTCAATACGGTTTTCGCTGACCAACAGCAAATTCTTAGACCTAAAATCTGGGAATTCCACAGGATTTTTTTTGGAAATTATTTAAAATGGCTACATAAAAAAAACTAATTACAATATGATTTTTTCACTGATCGATACAAAATTTTATGTTATAAAATGTTAATATCTTTATCCCGGGAATCCCGCGGGAATTTTCCCGGGAGCGGTTTGCAGTTATTCGGGTGCATAAAAATGTGCCCTGGGAATCCCGCTCAAATTTCAAATCAAGCGTGGAAAAGTCGCGGGCATTTCTTAGTTAAAATAAAAATAAATAATACTTAAATCGGTTTCTTGCAGGGTTAACAAGCTTAATTAATATTGGCAAATTAAGTCTTTGTAAACGAAAAAGAACAATAAGTGGGAAAAGGATTGGGCTTATTTTAGTGGAGCGCTCGCACGGATTCAGCGAAATCCAATAATTCCCTTTTGAATATTCCACGAGTCATCCAACAAAAACCTAATCCGCTGAATAATGGTGTTATAGATATCAACGTTGGAACAGGCATGGAGAAAAAAATATGCCAATTGTTCGCCACTTCAGGAGTTAATAATATTTATTAATAATACCTAATCCTTACTTTTTTGTAACGTATTGTATTAAAAAGAAACTGAGCTAATTCGTTTCTTCACGTTTGGGCATCGAAGCCGTAAACAGGAAAGAAAAAAGAAACAAGTGATTAATACGAAATCCTATTAAAAATTGCTTTGAAATTGCAAATAGCTCTCTTGGGCTGGAGCTTCTTTTTTTAGAGGCTTTGATGGTATACCACTTTATATTATTTGTATGCCCACTTTATACACATTAAAAACTCAAGGTGAATTAGTGGCCCTCACCATGCTAGCCCTTAGATATTTATCCAAAAATGTACTTATATATTACCTTTTAACTCGACTTAACTACAACCATGCGGAACAGGGCCAGTGTTCATGCGAGTTTTGGTCGGGTGATATAATCTTACTGATACAGTGAAACCAGTGTACAGGCTGTTAAGGTGCACTTTAAATTCTTCGATCGAATGACTGTTGTAACGAGTAAAACAAATGTGTGTATGCTACCAAAATTTATTAGCGACTGCTTGAGGTTAGGGGGTATACATATTCTTAAATACTAAGCCATTATTTTGGTACAAAATCGCACTAACAACCTGTTTAACTGTGGTTTGAAGGGACCACCAGTTTTATAACTTATGGAGGCTTTGCATTTACCCAGTTTTCCAAATAGACAGGTTAACATGACAGTTGTCTTATTTATGGAGGGTCCTACTATGAGAGGCCGAAATGTATTTTTTTCATGTAAAGAGGTGGAAATGTTAATATGTAAAAGTTAATATAATGGAAGGGAATTAAACTGTAAGCGAACGTAGTGTGGCGACACTAATGCCAATATTATAAGTAAGCACGCAAGCGCGGCGCGCGCGCTGTTCCCGCCTTATTCTCTTGGCACGAAAAGACCAACGATCGGAAATCGAACGACAGTTCCATAGATGATACACTGACAGTTCGTTGCACGCATTTAACGCGGATGCACTAAATTCGTGGTAGACTCAAAACTCGGTTCTCGCGCATGCTGCTTGCCCTCTCAATATCCTTCTGTTTGACTATTGTAAATAATGTATAACACAGTGTGTGACTAGAAGTGTATAAGACTGAAGTACTGTTTCATTTCCATCCACGCGGAAGTGGGACATACACCGCTCACAGTGACACAAACAACACACCAACATATCCCTTTTTTATCCGTGCAGGAACGGAGAAAGAATACAATTTCCTGCGGCCGAGCGGCCTGTCGTAAGAGGCGACTAAACAACCCACAGCCAGGTGGTAGGGCATTTGCCCGACTGGATGGCTACCACCCCTGGTCTAAAGTATATCGCCATAGCAACCTTGAGTTGCATTCTGGCATTAGTGACCAGGTTCCAGTCTCCACTAAGAGAGAAGCAGCGCATTTGTACCACCTTTGGTGTTGCAAATGTCCATAGGCGATGGTAACCACTTTCCATCAAGTGGGCCGTCTGCCTGTCTGCTGAACTCCTGCAATAAAAAAAAACCTTTAATGTTATAACTTGTCTAAAGCTGATAAATTGTCTCACTGATACGGGCTACTAAGCTATAAAGTCCCAATTATAGATATAACTATAGGTAAACATCGAAAAAAATGTAAGAAATCAAGTCTCAGTTAAAAAGGTTTCAAATTTTCCAATAGATAATAGAGGTTTTTCATTGCAAAAGTGTTGGGATCTCATTGAATTATCAATAACAGAGGTTTCTCACATATCAAAGGTCCACTTATCCAGGTTTTTTGTATAAAAATTTGAAAGATTGTTTGTTTTTAGTAAATAGTTTGAAACTTGATAGTTATATACAGGTGATTGTTTTAAGTGTGCCTCTATGGCTAAATCAAAAATTATACGAAATAGTGAGAAATACTCAAATGAGTTTCGGGGCCGATTTCGATCAAAACTAAACTGATCAGCAGTATTAGATTTTTGAAAAATCAATTATCATAGCTAAGAGACAAACACTTGATTTAAAAAAAACTAATGAGGTGTCTTTTGGACACCTGGTAGGAATGAAGTTCTCCTAAAATCTCAAAAATATCTAGTTGGAATCTCAAAACGTCTCAAAAAGTATCAAAATCTTTCCAAAAGATTGAATAAGTATCAAAAAGTTCCGAAAACCACCGAAAGTCATCGGAGAAACCAAACAAATTTTATCAAAAAACTGTAGGTCTTTTCGGTCTAGGAGTTTAGGTGGAGTTCAATGACATACACACGAACAAAAGAATTTTATGGGTATACATACTATGATTTGCCCGCGAATTCGTCCACGCTTGACAGGTAACGTTATTTTGCCGGTATTTAAATTCAAAGGGCATTTTCAGCAGGACAATGGATTTTTTAGTATGAAAATACGGAATGAATTATGAATTCCGAAGATTCCTGTAAAAACCCGGGATAAGTAATGTAGCTAAAGGCATACACAACTACATCTGTTCTACTATGGAAGTCTAATAAATATAGAAACTGTCATATTAAGCAAGTCCTAATATCGCGTGGTTTCGAAGTTAGGAAAACCTCGGAAACATAAAAGTCCCGGATTATATTGTTTTAGTATCAATTGATTCCGAATAAGTAAATTTTTTATGTATAATACCCACTTTAAGCTATTGTTGTAGTGAAATCATATCGAAATCAGCTAATATTTACGGAATCTAAACCAATTTAAACCATTCCTAGGAAAATTCCTGCGGGATTCCCTGGATAAAAAATAGCGCAGATTTTAATTCTAACAATTTGCTGTCGATCAGCGAAAGCTGCATCGAAATCAGGCCAGTAGTTTTCACGTGAATCGAGAATAAACAGACAAGAAATCTAAAAAAAATTCATCCTGTTCTTCATCGTTTATATAGTCTATTCCAGTTGTTTTTTCTTAATTAGCTTCAATGTACAGACACGACATGTTTAGAATTTTGTAATGTTATAGATAGAAGTAGATAAAAAGCTTCAAAAATTGGGATACCGCGACCTTTGGCCTGCCATTGTAGCAAATTGTATTATTACTCTCCTACTATAATAATGTACTCTGTGATTATTACTACTACTACTCTCTATGGTATTTATATTCCAAATTCAAATAGATTTAAAAATTTACACTTTATTTTAAATTGTATTTTATATCTTATCTCATTGCATTAAAGGTCGAAATTGTATAGTAATAAGGGCAATTATAAAATCTTCTATTTTAAAAACAGCGTATAGTACATTAAGGGATATTATTATAGATCTTATTTTATTGCATTTAAGTTCAAAATTGTATAATAATATACAGTAGTCAGTCATTTTTCTTACGCTAACACTTTTTTTCGTCAAGCCCCCATCTGCCAAGTAATGTGCAATAAGGAACTTCGCTCCAACAAACCCTCTGTTACAACATAGTGTAGTGTATAAGGATCGATTTAAGTAAAGGAGTTAAACCTCATCGACTATGGATTTTTTGACTGTTCGTGGACTGACACGCACTAGCCTAATTTTTCCTCAACCTATCTATCTTATTTAACATACTTATGCGGAATAAAATAAGTATATAGTAGGTATTTACAATATCATTATCCCAAATTAAAATATCAAATACATTTTAAATGTAAGTCGTAAATCTGTTCGTGAATTAATTTGAAACTTCTCAGGGCGAGATTTATTATATAATAATAAACTATGATGTTGATAAATGAACAGAATTTGACTTATAAGATTGAATAACAAAACAGATTAGGTAGAGGGATTTACATTTACGAGATAACAATTAAAATTCATTTCGTGAATTTATTTTCTTCTTTGTATTAAATATAAAATATTTTTACACATAATTTCTTTATTTCTTTAATTTAACAATTGTTGTTACTACAGTGCCAATTACTATACTAGACTTTGTAAAGTATTTAAATATGTTCTATAAAGTCGGGGAAGTATAAAAGAAACATTTAACTTGTAAAATGCTAGTTACTTTAAGAGGTAAAAAGTGTAGGTCACATAAGAGCGCAATAACAACACAATAAATGGTAAACATGATATAGTCTGATCATAGGAATGTATTTTAAAATAAAATTAAATGGGAACGATGTGCATTAAAGGTTAAATGAATGGACGTATAAAATTAATTCACATTGTTTTGATTAATCCATACACAATTATATCCAAATGTATGAGCGTTAATCATTAATAATCCTAGGATTACACAATACTGTTACGTATAGCGAATACGAATTTAAATGCCGATTAAATGATCACAAACTTTATTAGAAGTACACACGCCTAATTGACAGTTCTTACGAACACAACCAAACGAGTTCAAACCGTAAGGCAGAAGATCGTAATAACATAAAACGTGCAGTCTGTAAAAACGCCTTGATCGCAGTTACAACTCAACTAACTCTGACTCACCGGGCTGTCCTTACATATTCGCAAAATATACTCGGAGTCTCAATAAAAATGCATAGTTTATTTATAGAATTCTTAAACTTGTAAAGCTTGAATGCAAAACAACATGTTTTCTAAGAACCTACAACGAAAACGAATGATGAAATGGTTTATGATGTCTTATTCGAAGGTCAGCCATAAGCATAAAGGGATTAGCAATTAAAAACAGATGATTGAATTTCAATATATAGAAAATTAGTGCAAATAAATGACAATGAACAATTAGGACAACCATGAAAAGAATTACAGGTTTTTTAAATACCAAAGGTAATAAAATACGTGTAAACAAAAGGATTATAGCAGATTAGTAGCAGCACATTTTTTTGTTTACGTAATGTGGATTAAATATTAATTAATAGCGGTCTACTGCGACTTAGTTTGCGTTTATCCTGAAAATTCGCAAAATGGATATAACTGTCAACCACGATGTCCTCACACGCCTGTCCGCCTTGGACTTACGTTATGCCTGTTATTCATCACGCTCGGCGACCTGCCCAGTCTGCGCGCTGTCGTATACCATGACATGATTCATAGTGGTGGCTTTTATACTGTACATATCATTACATTTTAGGTAATTTAGACAATATCCTCATAAATTATAACTATGGTATTCTGATGTATAAACTATATTTTTGGAATATTTCATCAGAATTTGTACAGTAGTTTGCGTGGAAGAGTAAAATATTTATAAATTCTCACAAACTTTCTCCTTTATAATATTAGTAGGAAAATTTAAATATGCCCTGGTGGTTCAATGACTGATGCTTTGTTAATGAGATGGATTTGCACGCTGGGATTGAGTTCTGGCGAAATGCGCATAGGGTAATCTATACCATTTTTGGCACCCCACCCAATCATTGACAAACAAGTCAATTAATTCAAGACGTTAAAAAAAAAAATTAATTGTTTTTTATTTTGTAGCCATAGTGACATCATTACATCTGCAGATTATTATATACAAAAATATTTTAATCATAGTATTAAAAAAGGATTTCATAGTTTTTTAACAAAATAATAGGGTGCCAAACTTTCAGTACAATGTTTGTCACCCTATTATTTTGTTTTGTGTAATTGTGTACTACAACAATGGTATATAATAGTTTCTTCTATTGGACTGTAAATACATGAATAAAAGATCAATCCAACACAGCAACGTCTCTAGACTTTTGGGAATGTTGCTGATCAATAATATTTTTTCTCCCTCATTTCTCATTAATTTTAGTAGATATTTGTTCATGTAGTTAGTGTGTTCATAATTTATGGGTAGGTTCGTTTATTACTTAATTTTTAATATATATTTAAAGTTTGGTATTGAATAAAACATATTTGAATATAATATGAGTGGGAAGTCCCCATTGATTGGTATCCAGTCAATTTATTCAAGACATTAAATTATTATATATAATTTTTTATTTTAGTATATCTATACTATAATAATATTATTACATATTAAAACTGTATGGCTATAAAAAAAAGTTTCTTAATGTTTCAAATATAATAATAGTGTCAATCATTGTACTGGAGAGCCAACAAGAGATAGTTCTCCTATTGCCTTGCAAAGACATAAATATAAGATCACTGCAACACAGCAACGTTGCCGATGTGCGACAATTTGTGACCGACATTTTACCAATTTTTTTATTGCATGAGTTCAGCAGTCATGCAGGCGGTCCACCTGATGGAACGCGGTTACCATCGCCTATAAACATTTGTAACACCAAAGGTGCAACCAATGCGCTGTCGCTCTCTAAGAGAGACTGGAAACTGGTCACTAATACCGGAACACAATTTAAGGTTGTTATGGCGGCAGACACTAGACCAGGGATGGTAGCCATCCAGACGGGAAAATACCCTACCACCTGGCTTGGGGTTGTGTTGTCACCTCTTACGACAGGCCGCCCGGCCGCAGGAAATTGTATTCTTTTTCCGTCCCTGCACGGATAAAACATCAATCAATTAAAATTGTTCTCCATTATTTCTCTTTAATTTTAGTAAATATTTATAGATATAGTTAGTGTACATACCATGTACCTAATTTATGGGTAGTTGAGTTTGTAAGTTAATAATTAATAAACATTTAAATTATTTTATAAATATTTGTATAATTATTATGTCGAGGTTATAGATATGCGTACTCAGCCAATTCAACTTCAACAAGTGTGGCAAGTATACCTACAATTTCCTATTTCCTAGTAATCGACATTATGGCTTCACATCTTGCAAAATTCGTATTTAAATTCCAAGGAAACTCCTATTTTTAGATTTAAAATATTTTATTTACTCAATTAAATTACAATTTCATAACAGTCTTGTAACTAAAGCGATAATATAAGCTCCTTATCTTTATAGCTGAGTAAGAGTCGTCAATGCCCTTGCTACGATTTTCCACAAAGGACATATAAAAATATCTAAGTTTAGATTCTGTTCGCCAATCTAATTCAGAATGCGAAGAGCCCTAGTGAAAGGTGCTTGTGAAAGCACATGCGCCGGCACCGCATACAACATGTGATGTGTACCGTGAGTATAGTTGTCCGGTATGTAAAAGTTTATACTCATCAAAATGTTGAGATTACAGATCAAAACCCGTAACATAAAGTCTTAGTCAAACTCCAAATAAATGATGTTTTTCTGCTTTTAACTAACGAATTTTTGTCTAACCTAGGAGAGATTAATTTATACAGTCATTAAACCTGTAAAAAGTGCAATACGAATCAACGTTTGAGCGAGTCTGCCTTAGTCGCTTCTAGGATCAACTAAGAAAAGCCCAAAACAGATTATTTTACGTTCAACGATTTGACTAAAAATTTTGGTACTTCTAAGTTTGACTAAAAATACTTTAGTCAAGGCCGAAATTGGAATTTATTTCGGGTTTTGTCAAAAGGCCTTGGTCAAACCTAGGATAAATCAGTCATTCCGGGAAGAGACTGCATATCGACCTTTGACTATAACATATACATGACTGATTTAATAAAAATATCCTATGTACATTTTAAAATTCATGATGATCATTCATTAATAATGGTTACGTCGTTTTGAATCCTTATACCACGGAAAATATTCATCTTTTGGGATAAACGATGATTTTCATCCATATAATAAAAAATATCACATCATCACAAGTTCCACGATAGTTGATTCATTTTCAAGATCGTGAAGAAGGCGCAAACATTCATTCAAAGTCACTTTTACATTTATATGTAAATATACTTCTAAGTAAGTCGTAAAACAAAATTATTTACGTTAAAATTTATTAATGTATCAATTTAGTCTCATTTTCGAATACTTTAATAGTTTAGGCGATAAGACGCTGTTATAATCAATTACAACTTATTACAAGTTAAAGTTAAGTGTCGAAATAGTTAGTATAAGTATTAGTATATAATTCCGTATAACCGCAAATCCCTGAAAGTTAAATTAAACTAAAAGATTATTTCTAAGAATTACAACCCAAAAGTTTTACTAAAATAAAAGTTAGTAAGAGTGTGCGAAAACTAGAGGGTGCTTATAAACAAAACAAAACAAAACGAACAAGTTCAAGTACGTGTGTTTTATATATACAAGAACAGAGCGTAGTTTCTAAATAAAAGTTTTTAAAAAGCCACGTGCTTTATACTAAGATGTTGTTAAGTAAAAAAAAGAAAGATATTTATGCCTTGACTCACCGTCGGATGAAGTTACACGGCCACTAATTAGTAGCAAAAATAGAAAAGACGTTGCAACTGCCTTACAGCAACATACTCTTCCTCCAGTCATTGTGTTCAAATGTTTCAACCCAATGACATTTTAAATGAAGTAAGTTTCCTTTGAATTACGTTTATGTCAACAAAATTATCACGACTGTCAGTCGGACTACGAAGTCCGCTCATTCATTCGCCGCCTGGGTCGGCTTGATTAAATATTCATCGGGTGGTGTCTTGATTGGGGGTTTGAGAGGTTGCAAAGCGATTGACCGCCGACGAAGCGAGTGCTGGATGAACGGGTCGCTTCGCTTGGCTGCAGCGAGTGTCGCTCGTGCCCGTAGCGCGCTGCGTACTGGCCGCGCTACGCTACCCGCGCCGCTTTGTCTACGAGTCCGCTACGCGCCTAGCGCTTGCGTAGCTCCGCCTCGCGTTCGGATGAAAGGACGGAACATTACCAGTATTTGTAACAGTTTGCGTCAAATTGATATAAATGGAGACGGTTTTAATAAAGTGTAATTGACTTTTGCCGACTTTGCGTCGCATTAATTTCGACCACGCTAAGACGCCTCGGGCAGGTGCGGTGTTAAATACCCACCGAGGTAACTTCACTTTCTGTCGTGAATAATCTCAAATTTAAATGAATGTTAATTATGATGAGTTTTTAAGTTGGCTCTGATATCCTAGAGACTAATATAAATGGCCCAAAATGAATTTATCATTTCATGAATATTAACTCGAACTTTTAAATTAGAAAATGTTCTATTGTATTTATTAACTATATACTTTTTAGGTTTTCGTAACTGAATGGCAAAAATAATACCCTTTTTTGACCATATACTATATAGACAAAATTCAGAAATAAAGCGTTCTTATACTAAGAATCGCTATACAATTGTGTTGTTAAATCGCGATAACAAAAAAAGAGAGGTGGCAAACTACTTACACGTTACTTGTGTATAAAAAGTCTAAGTACAAATAACCGCATGGGATAGATATGGTTAATAACTCTTTAGAAATACAGCGAAGTGTCATAATAACATTTTATTAAAGACAATTCTTTAACATAATTATTCACATCACAGTATGCATGATGGTACAAAAGTTAAGATGCATCAAGTTTTGACATCATGATTGGAGTGATGCATAGAAAAATTACTATTATAATTAGAATTAAATGTCCTGAAAAGAATACCATAATTCAGTAGTTAGTGTGTTATACGCTTTAAATGACGAAAATTGTCTTCCATTTTAAAATTATACATAAAATTTAAAATGGCCAAATTGAAAAAGTCGAATTCCAATGCATTCTTTTTATTGATTGGTAGCAACTTTTATGTAATATTTTTTATATCGGAAATTTCCCGGGAACGATTTTTAGTTTTTCGGGTGTATAAAAATAAGCTTAATCCGACACAGTTTCCTCTAAAACGATAGCATACATTATTTTTTAAATGATGCGGTATTTTGTGTCCCGGGAATCACGCGGGAATTTCAAGTCAAACATGGACAAAGTCGCGGGCATATCGTAGTACCCATATATGTTCAGTTGCAGGGATTTTCTGCATTCCGAACCTAAATGGCAAAGAAGGAGGTTCTTCACAACTGATAAACATTTAATATACGAGGTAACGACCCTCTCTTGGTTATTTTTAATTATATATTGATTGAATTATTGATATCTCCACAGTCATAAATTTCCAATTATTTAGTTCACATAAACACGTGTAAATACTGCCGAAAATATTGTAGTACCATAAAATTATAGTTACATTGAAGAAGGATATTAGAATAGAGTATCAAAGTAAGTTAATCTGTTGTTTCGATGGCTAAGTAGTTCCGGTTTGTTTTCTATATGTCACTAATATCGATTTATTCTAATTCTACGTAGGTAATATCTGTGGAAAAAATATAGATTTAGTTCTAAGTTCTATTACACTGAATAAATTTCAATTTGAAAAAGTTTCCATCATTGTACTACTTTATAATTTAATTAAAGCATAAATTATTTCGATTAGTGTAAACGTTCATACGGATTCCAAGACATCCCATGGCTAAAATGGCCGTGCTCTATGATGGAGTTACCAATATAAATAAAAATGTAGTGCCCTGGACCAGTAACATTTTTGAAATATAATAAATTTTTAAACAATTTAAAATGGTACAGATTGTAAGATGTCATGGTATGTAATATAGGGATGTTTTTTCCGTACTTAGAGGTCAAATTTAATTTTACTTTAAAATTATTAACTTATTAATTGATATACGTAATAAAAATATTTAAATATATTTTTTAATGATTTGAAGTTTGCTTGTCCCAAAAAATTTATATTCTCTGCCTGTCACAAAGGTAAAAATTGTATGTATTTCCATTTTACTATCAAATACCTTTATTAGCCACAAAAACCTATCATTTCACGGGTTATCTCCGCAACAATGACAAGATTTTATTACGTATTAATTAATATGATTTTAAGGTCACACTCTTTGAATCTTTTGTTATAGTGAGCAATAAAGTCTTATCTATTATTTTCTTGAGCGATTATTATTCTTAGTCATCTATTTACATTTACAACGTACATTTTTTTACATGCTATGGTAGATAATACTAAGGAACATAAATGTTATATACATAGGAAAATATACTACACCATATTGCTATTGTGTACAAACTTGAAGTATCTTTAATTAACTGTCGCGTGAGATTAACGAGACTCACCTTAATGCTATCTCAAGGTTTCAGCTTGATTATGAATCCAATAAGCATGAATAATTCATTGTCATATATGCCAATGCTGTCATGGGCTTAATTAATAATCTTCAAACAGTGGATAGAAATGGTTACTTAGGCATATTTAAAACATTTTTTGTTTGGACTAATCGGCTGTTAAAAAAAACCCTCGCTAGCATGTGGTTCGCAACAAATTTTACTGCAACGTAAAAATATGTCAAGAACATAGAATATGTATTTAATTCATTGGGAGTGACACAACATTCTCTCTTGTGTCAAATTTTTGTGTGTTTTGACAAACACGATACATTGGCAAGACAACCAATGCATAAACTTTTATGTAGAAACAAAAATATCAACTGCAAGTTTTTAAAATTTCACATCTGTAATATATTGTTACAACTTAAGTTCCGACAAAAACAAAACCCACCTGCATATCTATAAAATAAAACATATTTTATTACCTGTCGGCATTTGAACTAATTGTAATTCTTTTATGATTGTCTTCTTTTGCTTACTTATTTATTGGTTATTGTGGAGAACAGCCTATTGTACTCGTTTATGGCCGTTTGCAGACATAATTACCCAGGTGTGCGGATTAAGATTCTAGGAAATTCGGTCTGCTGGGCGGACATGTTGCATTGGTGCAATATAAAGCAATGGCCCGATTGAGCAAGGGCAGTCGAGCGATAACCACAAGTGAAGACTTGTGTACATTCGGTAATCTATTTAGTGACGGACTTTCCGCATGTATTTGAATTACAATCTTAGTTATAAGTTATTTATATACTTAACGTTGGTCAAGCTTTCTGGATACTTTTTGAAAATAGACAGCCGTAAGTGAACACGATTCTGTCAATTAAATAAATAAACAAATATAAATTATAATATCCACCGACTAAGAAAAATAATGCATTAAAAGAGAATTTTTGGGTTTATCATCTATTAACTGATGATGATGATACTGTGAAATGTTACACACCTTAAACTATTTGGTTAATTCAGACAGCAAAATTATTGTTTTATTTTTAAAATAACTTACATTTACAGCCACAAGCTTCTCAATGGCCATGAAATAATACAATTATAATCATTTTTTATTAAATTAAATTATGTAATCTATGTGAAGATATTAATAAAAGCGAGAAATGTGGCCAGTGAAGATTTACTCTCTTTGCTTAGTCCTATGGGGAACCAGGCTTCACAATATAATATATTGTGCTAACCTGATTCCAGTGCATTCTATGTTAGTTTTTAATTAAAAATCTATTGTTTTGATCGTTATGATCTAAGACTATTTTATATGGTAAAAATAAATAGCGGGTAGGACGATAAGCGCGGCAAGAAGGTTGGTTTTATAGAGGGATCCTCGGCGTCTAAGCCTGCGAACCCTTTTTTCCTTCTTCGCAAATCGTCGGGGATTAAGTCAGGAGAGCTCACACCTTTTCACCAATATTTTTTGTGGTTTAACCGCCAGTAAACCGCTATGATACAAAGTGTTTTCCCCCGATCAATAGCCGTTTGAGAGATAACGTCTCGTTACACCTGTATTCGTGCTTTGATATCAATAAGAAAGGATTTACACCCAAATTAAATTGGTTTCCGTAGTACGTCATCCGTAAAATGGAAAAAATGTTGATAATTTGTTGAAAAAACTGAATGTCAAATGGTAAAACAATTCGGAAAAATAATTTACAAAATATTACTCAACTGCAATCACGTAAAATGGAGGTTTTCATAGGAGTATGGCAGGTCCACTTCTTTTGCATTATTGTCTATGGAGCCCAAAAATTTTACACATTCATAAGATTAGAATTAGAATATAAATACTACATATTTTTTATTAACCTCAATGATTTTAATTAAAAAGATTCCATAACTTAAAATTATAATCAGTTAGTTATTCTTTATAAACGTGCCTTTGCACGTCTAGCAAATGTCAAGTATTTATGGTATTGAGTATTAGAACAATCTAGAAGCCACAAAGTAGAAAGTGCCAACGTTTTTAAGATTTTTTTACTGATGTCATCTAAATTAATTTTTGTATTAACTCGAAATTATTTCACTGAACAGTTAAATTTTATTTAACAAGCACAATTCCTCTATGAAATAGTGAACTTCTTCTAACTGTTGTTCGATTTAATATAAATTTTATGATTTAATTGTTATTTTTGAAAATAAACTGCGCAGAAAAATATCATTCCCCAAAATCTCATAAAAAGTCCCATACTTAGTATACAAAAAGACTGTCTGTTCAATGAGTTAAAAAAAACAACGTGAAGCACATTAAACGAAGAATGGACGTGAATAGTGTTGTCTGTTCCCTACAGCTGTTGTTTGGCGCCGTTGTTCTTTGATGTCGAATAAAAATTATTGCATTGTAAACATTTTGTGAAAATCTTTTTACAGGCGACGGGGAGAACGTAAAGTTTGTTCGTTTCAAATTCAATATATTATGGCGAGCGTGCTCTCGCTCAGCCGACACCGAAACTCACTCGAGCGTAGCTCACCGAAAATTTATTGTTTTTCTAAGAAAATTTCCTTCGCACGGCCCTTCCTACATCCTTGTTGAGCCCCTCGGGAAGAGTTACAAAAACTTAATGACGTCTTCGAGCGGTTAGATTGTTTAACCTTATTGTTTTCCTCTTCATCGCGTTAGTTGGCGGAGAAGTCCTTAAGTATACCTGCCTGAAGGTTTTTACGTCTCACCAATTAGTCAACAACCTTATTTATTAAAGGTGTTTGTTTGTACAAAGGAAACCAGACGCTGTATTTTAAAAATATATCTACACGAAGTAATTATAAAATACACTTACATATTGTTTGTTTGGTTTAGGTTTGGCTTATACTTAAATAATTATGCTTAGAGGATACGAATATAGTTAAATATACTTAGAATATACCAATAGATATAATGTTTATAAATATATAGATCTCGTAGTTTAGTTTCTATTTTATTTATGAAAGTAAATTGAAAGACTCTTTTTTATAATAATCGATTCAATGCATTTATTTCTTGTACACATACCTAAATATATATATATATATATATATATATATATTAGGTTGGGGAAAAAGTTTCTTCGCATTTTATATAAAAATTCAAAAGGTTTTTTATAAAGTTTATTTACATTTGACTAAAGTATGTAGGTGCCCATTTGTTGGATAAATTTTTGCCATCTTGTAGGTAGGGACGTGATCCCATTGCTATAAAAATTTTGGGGCTTCTGATCAAAAAACTGCGACATGTGGTTTTGGCAGTCCTCTCGTAATGTTAACCTGAGACTGCCTAAGGAATTCTGAAGAGACCGAAACAGGTGAAAATCTGAAGGTGCAAGGTCAGGACTATACGGCGGATGCATTAACACCTCCCAGCCAAAGTCTCGTAATTTTTGCTGAGTGGCTAAAGATGTGTGAGGTCTAGCGTTATCATGGTGAAAAACCACACCCCTTCTGTTGAATAATTCCGGCCACTTTCTCTCAACTTTTTGCTTTAATCTCAGCTGTTGTTCGCAGTACAGTTCAGAATCGATGGTCCTGCCTGGCGGTAACAGCTCATAATGAATAATGCCCTTCCAATCCCACCATACACACAGCATCACCTTGTTGCGAGTTAACCCGGGTTCCGCCACAGTCTGTGAAGCCTGACCGGCCTTTGACTACGAACTTTTTCGCACGTTCTTGTCGTACGTGATCCACTTTTCATCACCAGTTATCAGCCTCTTCAAAATAGGTTCGGTTTCATAACGTCGTAATAAAGAATCACAAATGAGTACACGGTTCATTAGGTTTCTTTCAGTGAGCTCATGAGGCACCCAAATATCGAGCTTTTTTGTGTACCCAGCTTTTTTCAAATGCGCCAAAACCGTTTTGTGGTCAATTCCCAGTTCTCCAGCTACATCGTAACTACTAATATGTCGACCTTGCTCCACTTTTTCAAAAATGGTATCAATTTTGTCCGTAACAGGGCGACCAGAGCGACGTGCATCTTTGATATCAAAATTTCCGAATTGAAAACGCTTAAACCAAATTTGCGCTACTCTCACAGATACTGCATTAGATCCATAAACATCACAAATTTTTTCGCGGCTTGTGTTGCATTTTTACCATTTTTGTAGTAAAATTTTAAAATGTATCGAATTTCTTCATTAGATTCACTCATTTTAACAATAAGAAAAACAAATGAAAATCACACATTTTCCCAATGTGAATTTGGAATTGTCTTCTTTAAAATTAAAACTTTTTAATTATACCAAAACCAGCCAGATACAAATGGTATAGCCAAAGAGATTTTATTACAAGTTCATACATACTATATGCGAAAAGATTTTTTCCCCAACCTATTATATAAAATAGCTAATCAATTTTGATAATTTCATAATCAATTTTATTATTTGTAATCTAGTTTCGAAGTTGGATTCTTGGTTGAAAGGCATGCACTGCTTAGTTATTATCTCTAGTCCAATGCGCATATTAATACAATTATCATTTACTGACTGTATCATATGACATCGTGAGGTAATTTGCGTATTGAAATTCCTGATATGCAAAACCTGCCAATCGGCTTTGGACAATTGTGACGGATATTCCGCCCGCTTTGTAAAATGGATGATAAAAATATGCGACTTGAATTAGACTAGTCAATCAACTGTCACATTCCGTTTACAATTGATTTATACTTCTTCTGTCTATAAATTTGGACCTCCATCGTGCCCAAAAGCGATCTCGGTGGAGGAGAGCATTTATTCACTATATCTATCCATTGGTTCACATCCAACTAGCAGGACTAAAACGAATATGTAATACTAGCTGCGCCCGCGGTTTCACCCGCGTGGTTTTATTTTGTTATTCTGATGTATAAGCTATATTACTATAGTTTCATCAAAATCCATTCAGTAGTTTTTGTGTGAAAGAGTAACAAACATCTATACATCCATTCTTACAAACTTTCGCGTTTATAATATTTATAGAGATACAAATAAGCCACGGCTTCGCATGTGTTAAAAAAAATCGGGATCAAACGTAGCTTATGTGCTATTTCAGACTATAATCTATCTCTGTGCCAAATTTCATCCAGATTCGTCCTGCCGTTCTGGCGTGATTGAGCAACAAACATGCATTGAAACTTTCGCATCTGTAATTAATAGTCAGATTCGTTATATTATTAGTTTATCAATTAAAACTATATGTGTATAATAAGACGCTTTTACATGTGAAAAAACAATAAACATTCATATTATTCTGTATTTAAATATTACATATCGTGGCCAGCACTAAACCTTTTCAACTATATTTAAATAAAATGTTGGAGATTCCAACATCCACCAGTTACGATCTTCAGCAGCGAGGGAACGATATAGAGGGATCCTACATCTATCTATCTATATCTACGATATAGATTCCTACATCTGCTTATATACTCGTACCTCCTCTATATATGTAATAAGAGCTACAGCATGTTTGCGATCTTTGAAATCATTAAAAGTTCTATACTGTTTATTTCTTCGAAGTCACCTTGGGTACGCATCTCAAGTTTAGAATCTAAAATATAGCAAATAATAGGTTGGGTCTTTTCGCATATAGTATGTATGAACTTGTAATAAGATCTCTTTGGCTATACCATTTGTATCTGGCTGGTTTTGGTATCATTAAAAGTTTTAATTTAAAAGAAGACAATTCCAAATTCAAATAAGAAAATGTGTGATTTTCATTTGTTTTTCTTATTATTAAAATGAGTGAATCTAATGAAGAAATTCGATACATTTTAAAATTTTACTACAAAAAAGGTAAAAATGCAACACAAGCGGCGAAAAAAGTTTGTGATGTTTATGGATCTAATGCAGTATCTGTGAGAGTAGCGCAAATTTGGTTTAAGCGTTTTCAATTCGGAAATTTTGATATCAAAGATGCACGTCGCCCTGGTCGCCCTGTTACGGACAAAATTGATACCATTTTTGAAAAAGTGGAGCAAGATCGACATATTAGTAGTTACGATGTAGCTGGAGAACTGGGAATTGACCACAAAACGGTTTTGGCGCATTTGAAAAAAGCTGGGTACACAAAAAAGCTCGATATTTGGGTGCCTCATGAGCTCACTGAAAGAAACCTAATGAACCGTGTACTCATTTGTGATTCTTTATTACGACGTTATGAAACCGAACCTATTTTGAAGAGGCTGATAACTGGTGATGAAAAGTGGATCGACAAGAACGTGCGAAAAAGATCGTGGTCAAAGGCCGGTCAGGCTTCACAGACTGTGGCGAAACCCGGGTTAACTCGCAACAAGGTGATGCTGTGTGTATGGTGGGATTGGAAGGGCATTATTCATTATGAGCTGTTACCGCCAGGCAGGACCATCGATTCTGAACTGTACTGCGAAAAACAGCTGAGATTAAAGCAAAAAGTTGAGAGAAAGTGGCCGGAATTATTCAACAGAAGGGGTGTGGTTTTTCACCATGATAACGCTAGACCTCACACATCTTTAGCCACTCAGCAAAAATTACGAGACTTTGGCTGGGAGGTGTTAATGCGTCCGCCGTATAGTCCTGACCTTGCACCTTCAGATTTTCACCTGTTTCGGTCTCTTCAGAATTCCTTAGGCAGTCTCAGGTTAACATTACGAGAGGACTGCCAAAACCACTTGTCGCAGTTTTTTGATCAGAAGCTCCAAAATTTTTATAGCAATGGGATCACGTCCCTACCTACAAGATGGCAAAAAGTTATCCAACAAAATGGCACCTACATACTTTAGTCAAATGTAAATAAACTTTATAAAAAAACCTTTCGAATTTTTATATAAAATGCGAAGAAACTTTTTCCCCAACCTTATATATAAACAGAGTAAAACAAAATCAAAAGAAATTTTAAGATATCTAGATTACCACGCACAACGATCATTTGACAACTACTACGACCGCTGTAAAAATATCATCTCTTACTTCTAAATGTCAGGCGTAATATAAGCGATATTTGTTTTTGATGAAGTTAGCTAGTATAGAGGTGACATTGAATGTCCAGATCTGACCACAAAAGTATTATTACGGACTAATTAACTTGGCCTTAGAGAGAGCCAGTGAGGATTACTCCATACACCTATCGTCAATAGCAAATACAGACAAAACGCGTATATCATACGAAGCTCAAATTCTTTTAATGAAATAGTAAGAAACTGAAATCTAGATCTGTATTGCACAAGTATAAATCCTGTTAAGAGCAATTTGGCTCAAGAATTTTTTGAAAGTAGTAACAGATAAAATTTTATTATATTAATATCCCTTGATATCGTGTATTTATAAATTTTAGGTGGAGGCTTGTTACCAGCATTTTTTTAAATATTGTTGTAACTATATATTTTGTATGTATTAGACTGTAAGTCTTTCTAAAATAAAATAAATTATTGAGTAGTATATTTATAATTTATTTCATACCAAAACTAAAATATGTATGTTTATTATCACGTTTATCACGTATTAACGTTCTGTGAAAAATCGTTAGTCCGTACTCACGTCACGAGAACACGTGCGCGCGAGGCACTCCTGAGACTGCTCCCTCCTCATGCTTAGATTAAATTTGTTCCTATAAAAATGTGACCTCCACTCGATAACGTCGAAAATGTGCAGATGTCGCCGGCTAGTGTATGAAACTTGGGATAGGGTTCCAAGTACGTGCTGGGCCTACTGAATACTGCGCTAACTCTGATCACAAAATGTATATCTAACAAAATATTCACTTAAAACAATTTTCAGACACAGCCATATATATAAAATCCTTTCACGCAGAGGTAAAGGAATTATTATTAATATATATAAGGGTTGTAACTTTCAGGGTTTTTTCCCCGACATACAACAAAATTTCTGGTGGAGACTGAGAAAGAAAAATAGTCGAAAAAGTATCACCCTAATATATATATATATATATATATATATATATATATATTATAAGTTAGGCATCAGTGGCCAGGTTCCAGTCTGCCTTTAGAGAGTGATAGCATATTGGTAGCACCTTTGGTGTTGCAAATGTCCATAGGCGATGATAACCGCTTTTCATCAGGCGGGCCGGCTGCCTTTCTGCTGGAGTCATGCAATTAAAAAAAACCGTAAATCTAAAAGGATTTATATACAATTTCAATTCAAAGTTAAATATTTTATAATTAGAAATGAACATATATTGTAAAGTCCAGTTGTTTATGAAGTGGACAGCTACTATAAATAATAAAAATAATTTATTTTATTGACTGGTCTTTATAAAAACAGCTTTATAATAAAATACGTTTAGTTTAAATCTTGAGATTAATTTTGACTAATAACACCTAAACTGGGCCAAGCCTTGTCTCTTAGGTGTTAATTATTTTGAAATAGCTTTAGTTAATTGAAAGCCAATCACATTATGTTCAATGCGAGTGTACTTTTACAACAATTTGTACTGAATGAAGCTTCTGTTATTTATTGTTTTATACTTGAATAATCTCCCTACATGCTAATATTAACATGCTTTCATTTTAATCAAAGTACACAAATGTATTCTAGTACTACTTATTAATTTATGAATACTATTCGTTCCTTCTCTATTCGAACATAAATTATCACACGAAATTCAAATTTATCGCAACGAATCAACAAAAGTGCTTTCTAAAACTTTTATTTTGTGATCACGAAGTGAAACTTGTACATTTAAGTTTGTAAAAATGCGAATCATTCTAAGTTGGATAATCAATATTTAAAGAAAGGAAAGTTGGAAACAAAATAAATCTTTTTAACAACAAAGTTCTTATCTGTCCTTTTGAATGGAATTCACGATTTGATCTAAGGACTGTATTAGTGTTTTATATTACTCTTGTAAATTGATTAAGTTTTAGTACTTTATTAATTTCGTTTTGTTCAATAAAATATAATTTTGACTTCCGAATAAGTTAAGGTGGATTCGTTATTCCTCTGATATTAAGTGAAATGTTATGTTACTACAAGCTATGCAACTTCATTTTTAATGAGTTTGTTTAACCTGTTTTATATTTGTTCAAGAGATATGTGATTTTGTTTTCTTCGTGGTACCTGTGCAAATGTTTGAGGTTAATTTTAATTCTTGTGCATATACTATTATTATTCGTGTTGGTGGGAAGACAAGGCTGTGTTCGTTTACAATGCTTCCTTCGTTCCTTCCTGGCCTATAATGCCTGCAACATTAAACGATCAATCTTTGGGCTATTACGATGCTTTAGCGCCTTGATGTTTCAGCCTCAATAAAGTTTTGATGAATTTTCGTTTTCTCCCCCGCCCTTTGTTCAAAATGAGGCGTCAGATATTGATGAATAATTTGAGGGCTAAGTAACGATGCTGTAATTATAGAGAAAGGATGACATTGAGTTCAGTTGTTTTTGGTTTAAAAATGTTCTAATCGTATTAAAAGTCTTCTTTTGCAAAAGTTGCTCAAGTGATGATTAAAACGGCTGTATTTGAGCGTAATCAAAACTTTTCCAATATTCGTATTTGACTAATAAATTGTTAAGTGTTTAAATATCAATCACAATCTATTTTCTTTGAAATTCAATTGGTTGTAGTCTTGCTTTATAATTCTATAAATTTTGTTTTGTAATTCATTTCGAATACAAAGGGTTTTAAATAGTTATCTCTTAATATAAATTTAATGTTTGAGTAAATTTTAATGTCATTTTAATTTAACAATGTATTAAATTTTTTGTAACACTAGAAGCTTCGTGTGCTAAACCGGTCTAAGCAGTATTTCACCCTGCGGCAAAGACTTGTGCTTTACAAAGCACAAGTTAGGCCGCATATGGAATAATGCTCATACTTATGGGCTGGAGCACACGTTTACCAGACTGACCCACTGGACTCCATCCAGCGTCGCGCTGTTCGTATAGTCGATGATCCCATACTAACAGGCGGTTTAGAATCGCTTAGCCTTTGGAGAGACTTTGCGTCCCTCTGCGTATTCTACCGCGTGTACAACGGAGAGTGTTCCGAGGAACTCTTTGATCTGGTGCCAACACCTCATTTTTACAACCGCACCGCTCGCCATCGACGGGATGTTCACCCCCATTTCCTGGAGCTCCCACGCTCAACTACGCAACGGTTCTTTAGAACGTTTATTCCGCGTACAACAATGATCTGGAGAGAACTTCCCGCCGAGGTTTTCCCTCTGCGCTACGACATGGGGTCGTTTAAGAAGGGCTTTATAAAATTTCTTAGAGGCCGGCAACGCGTTGGCAATCCCCCTGGTGTTGCAAGCGTCCATAGGCGACGGTAACCACCTTCCGTCAAGTGGGTCGTCCGCCTGTTTGCCTGCCTCAGGCAATAAAAAAAGAAAACAGAAACAAGTAGAAATGCATGTGATAATCCAGTAACAGTGTAACATACGGACGGCAGAAACTGTTGGTCCACATCTGAAAAGATCCAACGGGTGATCATATTTCATCCATGCGCTATGATTCGCCGCTTAAACGCGATAGCGAAATCGTAAATTCCAGGGAAAAATTTCTTTATATTCTCCTAAAAATTTTCATACAAGCACGTATTTGAACACAAGAGGCATCGTGAGAGCAAATGGCACCGAATTGTAATACCATCCGTTTGTGTACCCCTACTTTTCAAATTTCTTTTACAATGCGACGACGTAATATGCGTTTTATTGGATCGTTTTTCTTTTCAAGTAAAAAAGAAATTGTTGTTGTGTGAATTTTTTGTAGCAGAACGTCGGGTATTTGGTATAAATGGATTTCAGGCAATTGACATGGAAAACAATGAATAACTAAATACAGCACTTAGGCGTTTATTTCGATTCCAATGTAGAGGTAATATCAAACTGAAACGTAGCCAGTGAAGTGAAACGCAAAAAATAATACCGACATTTAGTTTATGTCGATCACTCTAGCTATCAAATATAGTCTGTCATTTTGAATTTATACTTGGAAATTTGTTCTTAGTGTACTTGTACTATGCAAATAAAAGAAGGTGTCGGTAAAGGGATTGCTCGTATGACTTTATGCATAAAATTCATCTCAAATAAAGCCGTAAAATGTGTTGGTGGATGATATTTGAATAAAAAAGCGACGTTTGAAATGGGAGCAGTTTTCGCGCCGGCCAATCCGTTGTAGTCTGCGGTCGGGCGAGCCTGACAGACCCACGAATCTGTTGTGGCCGAACACACGATAGACTTTTGAATAGTGCCTTTTGTTTCCAAACGAATGTATGTAAAGGTTTTGATGAAAGTAAAATGCAAATATTGAAACACATTTCGTTATAAAATTTTTGACTACTTACACACAAAGATAGTTCCTATTGCTGTCTGGAGTTACAAAGGTAACGGTATGTAAGAGAAAATAAAGTATAGTACAGATGTAATGCGCGCCTTAAACATCTATTATTTTCACTTCTGCGACAAAGTTTCTCGTCGTAAAATAAAATCTCTGGCAAAATGACGGAGTCGTAAAATTCGCATGTAGAGAGAGAATTTGGACTAAAATATGTTGTTTGTACGTGATAAAATAATAGGGATTGCGAACACGCGCCCTTTTAAAACATGGCTCGCGAATGCGTCTGACATCTGGCAGTAATTTGGAAAAAGAATGAACGAGACATGGCCATCCATTCTAGTCAGTCTGACAAAGAGATTGTTGATACAAAAAAATTGGTCAAGAGCGGGACAGTCAACATAGGTGACAAGTGTTCATTTATTTGGCACACAAAACAAGAAACAGCTAAAAGTTACATATTTCATATTATGTATCAATTACGTCTAAGCCGTAACTCTAAACATATGAGCACATAATGTATCATTGACAAGATATTTAGGGCTTAGTATTATTATTAGTATGACTTACTATTAATGTTAGTTTTACGGTGGATCAGGTAACAAAATTATTATGCATTTATGTCAGATGTTCATTGTTTTTATCATTTTAAAATGGATTGCAATAAAAGAATTTAATCAAAGATTAAATAAACTTTAGAACTATAAGATGGAGAGATTAAAAAATTGAAAGAAAATTAGTTTTAACAAGATCCGTTGAGTATCTTATCAACAGGGGGGAGGTGAATCATTGTGGTGGTTTTTCACGACCCGTCTAATGAAAACGCACACACACATAGGTGTACCCAAATCACTTGAAAATTGAAAACCTTGTTAAGTTTCTTTTCAATTTTTGACAAACTTATATTTATAATAGTTGATAGTCTAAAAGCTATAGGAACATGAACTATTAACCAAGTAGGTGGGATCTAGTTTTTATAAATTACATTTCATATTGGCTAATTTCAAGTCTAGTATTTTTGTTCCACATCGAGTCTCCAAAGCGAACCGTATTTTGGCCAATGCTCCACATGAGAACGGTAGTGAAAACGTGATTCCAAATGTCTCGCTCACTTTCCAAATGTCGAGATAAAGACATCAATCACTCTTACCTGAGAACATTCAATTCTCGAGAGAAAAAAGGCAACCACAAAAAACCTTTTTTTTTAAAGCATTATCTACATAGACTTTTCTGATCAAAGCGTTAAAAGACTAACAACAAATTGAACTAATGTGGCAGGAAACATATTACATTTCTGTTTAATAGGAAGAAATACTACATTGATTGATTCATATTAAAATACGGACGAGATAAATAAAAACAAGTCGTTTGCAAGAAATTTTTCAAACAAACAAAATACAGATATGATACAAAAAACATAACCTCCATTACTTTTACTCTAACTATAACAATAATAATAATAATTATTATTGTTATAGTTAAATTATTTGAACTGGTAGTGGTACAGCTACACAAAAGTTTCAAAGGAAATTTATTGGAACAAGATCCAAAGTTGAGTAGTTGTTGGAATATGGAATGTTTTCGAATAAATGATTTACAGGTCGCAGCATTAGTCAAATAAAAAGACGGAAACCGTTGAAGTTAACTTATCCTTACCGAACTTTCCACCCTGCGTTAACTGATACGTAATTGGTCGATTTTTAAATTTTGCTATCTTCTAATTTCATTAACAATGAAACAATCTTCCTTTACGTCAGGGAATGGAATTGTAACTATTAAGCCTAGGCCATACTAATTTGCCTCAAAATTCGACTTTCCCGGTAACATTTACACAAATAGACCAGCCAAGTTATTTGCTTGTTCAATTTATTTTTCATATCCTTAATATCGTGACTGATTTCGATGCTGGCCCTAACCATACATGAAATATTCGCACTCATTAAATCACATGCCACGGGAGTTGAGCACTCGCGAGGCATCTCATCGAATCACGACCCAATATGTGATGTTCAATACAAATTATGATTTTGCAAGTTCAGTTTTCAAGCATATATCTACGCCCTCGCAAATAACCCGGTTATGTGCTATTACAGGGATTTTCGTGTTATGTCTTTTTCTGCATTCAGAGGGTACGCCTTACACCTTGTAATTTTTTTTTCAGAAAAATCCTACTGATATTTCCAAAAATATAAAATCTTACAAGTATATTCTATAACACTGTTCATACGATTTTCGAATAAATAACATTGTTATCCTTGAAGTTAAGTTATAAAGAGGCCTTTATTGGTAAGTATAGATATTAATAAAATAAAAAAATACCAGTGAAATAACATTTCGAGACTTATTTTTATGGTTTTATTACTAAAATACGGTTTCTTGTTTCTCCTGCACAGTTTAAATTTTCCTATTACCGGATTATTTGCGTCGATATATTTTTAATTTAAACTATTTTAGTATTAAGTAAATCTTACATCCAAGGAGGTGCCCTTCAATATAAAATATACTTAATATCACCCATAAAATAAAATATTTTTATAATAAACTTCTTATCAAGGAGGCTGCGAACATTTGTAAGATGATAAAAGTATCTCAATTGATTACTAATACCCCATTGTTTTTATTTAAAAAATGTATTTTTTAAAGGAGACTAAAATGCCAAACCACGAAACTTAATGGGCAATAAACTATGTAAACTTTACAGTATTTCAATTTTATTTAAGTACTAAAAGTCTTAGAATTTATTATCTTTTAACGAATACTCATTTCTAGGGTTCTTAAGGGAGTAATAATAGTAAAGTGGATATTTATTATTTTCACCCGAATCAGCGCTTGAGAGTCTCAGAACTCAAATTTACAATTCAATAGAAACTGCACAAGGCTTTGCATGCCAATACGTCCATTTGGGGCATATGCGATCGACTTCCTATTTGAAAGACGAATGAAATCATTCAAATATGAAATTCCCTTCAAGCGAATAATATTTATTTAAGTCTTGGTTTGCAAATTAACTAGAACTGTCTTGATATAATAAATAAGCCTTGTGGCAAATGTGGTGCAAAAACCCAATATGGACTATAATAACGAAGTTTTTGAACATTAGCTGTGGAATACTAAAAAAATGTTTAACTGCAAATATCACATTATTTCAGAAACTCGACGTTTTTTGATCAAATCCATTTTCGTGGTAAGAGTTCTTTCATAATTTTCCACTTAAAAAAAAACTTGCTGGGTGCCTACATTGAAGTGAAGGTAATATATATATATATATATATATATATATATATATATATATATATATTACCTTATATATATACTAGCTGTCCCGGCTAAGAGTAGGATCGCCCTTTTTTTAATGACGGTTTTATCCTAAATTAATGAAAGAACATCCAAAAAGGAGTTGGAATTACAGAGACTCGATGACGCAGGATCCTTTAAGATTTGACGTATTTGTGACCTTACAAGATACCTTCCTTGACCTTTGCTTGACTATAATCTATCCATAGATAAATTGTTACAGCATACAACAATATTTTGGCTACGGGTGGGTTATAATCAACTAATTAGACTAGACACTCTAAGTAAATACTATTTGTGTCCGTATGCCTATCGGTCTGTATGCCTATGTATGTCCGTGACATACATAGGCATACAGACCGATGAAAATGAACCAATCGTAGGGGTTCAATTTTTGTCTTATGGCTACATAAACATGTTTTTTTTTTTTAAACATTCATAATCAATTCGTTTGCAAGAACAATACAAAGCAATCGGTATGAGACCATTATTCAATTGAAACGATATATCTCGTCCGTTGCTCCGAACTGGAGCATAGCGATAGCTGGCTCCGCAAAAGTTGGCACGGGTGGCAGCCGAGACCACTGCCAATTTCCATTAGCCCATCATCCAAAGCGAAAAAATGCATAGGCGATCATTTTTTTCATTCAATTAATATTGGCCATCTACCAAACCGCTTAGACAATGGTGGAAACTGATTTTTCGTCCAACTATACCAACTTATATTTATGACCGGTTCCTATCTTACTATAAATTCATTTGGCTTACTAAAGTCTATTTGAAATAGGACGGTGTGGAAGAAATTACGAAAATAGAGAAATAAACATCGTGATTTTTAGTATCAGATTATTATTAAATAGTAACAGGAGTAAATATAATTACTATTTATTTATTACAATTACTATTTATTTCGTATGAAAATTTACGATAACGCTACAAATTACGTTTTATAGATGTATCAGCAAACCATCCTATTTGAAATTAGACTACTGGTTAAAATTTGACATAAACTCCCTACATATTACCTTTCCAGCAATGATAATAATGATAAGGTAAAAGTGTGGATAGTAAGACATAAAATAATTACTTATAAAGGCGGTTGTGCTAGCTATTAAGCTAAGGCACTTGCGTCTTATGCCAACAGCATGACAATAATATAGGTTCGATGATAGCCGGGAAACATGGCAATTATTCTGACCTAATGTCATGAAATACAATTTATTACATTTACTACGTATTAACGGTAAAGAAAAACATTGTGACGATATTTACACATCGAGATAACAAATGTCTGAAAGCTGCCAATCCAATTTTATTAAAGAAATCTATAAACAATATACCTAATTAGTGTGTAACTAATTAGGTATATTGTATACAAGTATGAAAGAGTATGATGAATAAGTATACTATAAATAAAATATATTCGAAATATCCATCTCATATAACGATATGTAAATTTCAAGATTGCCCATATACACTATTTTCAAACATTGTAATAACGCAGATGCTTGGTTTCATAAAAAAATTAAATCCTCTTATCCAAACAGTTTCATAAATAAGATATTATCAATTGAAAACTGAGTACATTTACATATATATGGATTATACATAATATGCAATTTGATATATGTTTTTCAAAAGAACAAGAAGAAATTGCTCCTATTAGGTATCTAAATTTTAAATGAGGTAAATCGGCGGTGAAATCAAAGCGCCTCGACGGTACCATATTCTTTACCGTTGATTACCGACTCATATTCGCAGACAACATCGAAAATCCATAAGCTTTCAATATCGTGAAGTTAACTCGGGTTTTGTTCCCAGTGGTTGCTGGATCTGAATATCAAAAATGTGAAAACGGTCGTCAGTAAGCGGGACACGTAGATCGAGACCCTATCAGTTCGCTCTTTACTTACTCGCAACGCGCCATCTGCACATTCTCAACCTAATCCAGTAACAAATTTGATTATGTAACAATATAGCACACGCAGCCTTTTGTTCACCGCCTCTGTGAAGTCTGAATATTTATTCCAATAAAACCACACTTGTTCAGCGCGTTTCCACATACTTAAACATTAGTACGTGAACAAGTGAAAGAAAAGGGATAAAAGTTTAAGGATATTGTTTTATTTATTTCTTATTGAACAAAGAATACCTATACAGCATTATCATATTTTTATAACATTAGATATATAAGTTAATAATAGACCCCATTTTATAAAGAACAATTATCTTAATGGAGTATGTTAAATTAAAAGTAATTATAACTTTTTTAGTAGTTAGTAATTAGAATGTTTTAAATTAAAACTCTTAATTTTTTTATAGGGGATGTAAATTGTTACAAATTAAAATCTTATATAATTATTAGATGTTTGAGATTATTAAAATTACTGAATATGGCATATACAGTTGTAAACAAAATTCGTAAAAACAAATATGTATATTGAAAAACGCATTCTCTCAAAAAGCTCATCAATATTAATCAAATTAAATTTCGAAATGGACCGCGAACATATGACCTAATGATACATAAAAAACATTCATCAATCACAGCTGTTTCAAACAAAGTTCTGTGCGTAACAAATGTGTGTTGACATACATAATACTATAAGAGATGGGTTCGCAATAAATCAGGATTTTTCTTGTTTTAAATAAACAAAAGATTTTACAGTGTCTTTTGTAAAAATTGGATGTGATACTCAAGGAGATTGACGCAGTGGAGGGAGCCTTAATGGTCTCTTGACGCGATCTTACGGAGCACTCCAGGTCACTTCGTTACTCAAATTGTGAGGCCCGTTATGTCTACCATGAATAATATTCACGTAAAGTTCGTGTTTAGGACCAACTAGTCTAATTGCAGGTACACTTAGCTTCAACGTGATCGATAATTGATAACAACACATCGCCGCCGAGATTATTTTGTCTATTTTATACCGTAGTAACCTCCAGACTACATAACATAAGTACTTAAATTTCTAAAGTTAAACTGTAAAGTCGATAAAAAGTAAAATTTTATTTCACGTATAAAAAATAAGTAAAATATACTTTTCTTCTAAATTTCTATTATATTAGTCAAAATAAGGATATGAGTAGATGATGGGGACACGTGACTAAATTGGTAAAAATGAACAGTTTTAATCATGTTGAGTTGAAGTAAGTTTAAAGGTTGCTTTAAAAACCATAAAGAAGCCTTCAAACTTACTCTAACTCAACATGAATAAGACGGGAGAAAATTGGCAATATTTTTTATTCTCATTTTGCCTTTGCAACTTATCCAACACGTGATATTTCTAAAACCAAGCTCAAATAGTGATGTTTTATAAAGGTATTCTTCGATTGTTTTTCAATTTGTTTCAAAAAACTTGATGGATGTACAGGTAAAATCCATAAGGAATACGTTTATGGCATGTGGATGTGGCTCAAAAAAATAGTAAAATAGATGAAAGATGTTTTGTGTTTCTCATAAACTTTTTAAGAATTCAAGCGATGCAGAAGGCTTTTATATGGCAAAACATCTATTGATGCAAATACTTCGTCTCAATGCCTCCAGTGGGACCGCTGTTTGCACGATATGCTTCCTTGCTCGTATTGTGTGGAATAAAATGTTATATAAGTACTTGCCAAGACTAGGGCTTTCAGATATGGTGGTATTTTCATTACTAGAAGTAGATAAACTGGCTGTTACAAAATGATTAGTATAGTGGCTAAGGAACGTGCTATTATTTAGAAAGAATTTAGAGATAGACAATAGTTTTGTTATCAAGGAGAAATTTATTAAAGATTTTGTGGTCTGGTATACAACCTGCAAACAAAATCTTGTCAAAAAATTCTGTTAGATGCCTAAAAACTTACGGTCTTATTAATATTGAGTTTGCAGGGTTTTTTAAAGTTTCTAAAGAAGCCTACAAACTTACTCTAAGTTAATACGAATAAGACCGTTAATCTGCACACATTGTTACATTATTTTGGCTTTTGTCAAAAGAATGTAACAATATGTGCAGATTAACAATGTTATCAGTCTTAAAAATAAAATTAGAATCTAATTAGAAATTAGAATCTAATCTAAAATTAGAAAGAAATTTGTTTAAAAAAATCTATAAACCATATAAAGTTATAATAGTCGATTTAATTAAGTCTCACTTCTCATAAAATAATTAGCCACCCTAGAGCGCTACTACCACATGTGTATCATACCAAAGCCGGAGTGAGAGTCTGTACCAGACTAAAGTCGGAATGGGAATGTATATCCGAACAAAGTCGGAGTCAGACCGTGTCTAATCGCTCCGTCCGCACATTTCTATTCGAGCAATGACGGAACGAGCCGAGACTGGGTAATCGATACAAACTACCCTTTAATATTATCTACTCAGTAATACAACTCATTAACAATAATACAACAACAACAATAATCTAACACTTAATAAATTGCTTTGCATATTATCATTGTTTTGTTATATTTTTAAATTAGTACACATCTAACTGCCAAATTCTATTAAGTGCATACAAGTCTTGGTATACAACACTAATAAACTAAACTAGAAGTTATTTTCTAAAGTGCTGGTTATAGTGTTGGTGTGGGTTTACAACTAACATAAGCTTGGCGGGATGCATAAGAGATGCGACGTGGAAGTAACATGCCTCTTGCCATACTCGTTGTCCAGATATACGCTTAGTGCACAACGTCGATAAAATCGCCAATCGACCTTTTGTCGGCCAAAGCTGAAAAAAGATTTTATAACAACAACCTTCCATTGACACGTGCGCGGCTATCTGAAATTGAGTCGTTCCAATTTCAAAAGAGCACTTGTATCATGGACGGGATAACTTAGTTTTTAGTTTTACTAGTATGTAAAAAATAGGATATGCATATATTAGAGTAAATATGTACATACATAAATTTTAAAAATATAAATTGGTATAAGAAATCAAATTTTTAATTAGTAGACTACATCTATACTAATATTATAAAGAGGAAAGATTAGCATTTTTGTAACGAATAAACTCAAAAAAAACTGGACCGATTTCAAAAATACTGTTACGTGCCAGCGGGGTACGCAGTTAGGATTTGAAAAAAACACCAGTTTTTAACTAACGCTTTTATTGACTTACACAGCCGTGCGTGATTCCACTCTGCAGGGTTGCCCCTACACACACAACGAAAGACGCACTGTACCGACGATAAGATATCTCACTCACAATACCGTCGCCGATATTGCGTAGACACACCTTCTGCTGCTGCAGTGTTCACCACAGAATTTACCGCGCGTAGCTCGCCTCTGGACCTCCTTTTAAACTACGCGAAACTCCTCCTTCACTAAACCGTCCACTACACTTTTCACTAAATTCATGACTAAACTCGTCATTGTATTCTATTAAACTCTTCTTCCAACTCTTCCGTATCGTACTTGTCGCTTCACTGTCTTGAACTGAACTCAACTCTAAACTGCCCGGTAGGCGCGCCTTACGCTGCTTACCGGAAGAATTTTCTGGCACCCATAATTTCGTTATTCTTTATTCACTATCTGTCCCTTTCTAAATATCTATCTATGTCTGTCTTTTCCTTCCCGAACCTTCTATTCGAGAACTTTCGTTTATACGTCTATCCCTTTCTAACATCTATCTATGTCTGTCTTTTCCTTCCCGAACTTTCTATTCTAAAAATTTCGTTTATCGTCTATCCCTTTCCAACATGTATCTGTCCTTGTCTTTTCTTTCCAGAATCTTCTACCTTTTTCTAAAAGTCTTGAGACCGGCTTACGCTGGCGGAAAGTTCTACCCTCAGTCGCCACAATACTTTCACCATTAGAATGCTACATTATCCCAGATTAATGTAGGTTATATTTATTACAAGAAAAAATAGGGATCTAAATCTAAAAAACCTTTCCGAGTGTGATGCTTCGGCGGTGATGGTATTGTCCTCGAATGAAACTTTGCCTGATCCGAAGAGCTGTAGGAAGAGCCGAAAACGGTCACGAAAACTGGCGATAGACGAAATATCTATGACTATCTTCAGTGAAGAAGAGATAATTGCTACTAATAAAGTAGCTGTATCCCGAAGGAAACGAAGGTGCAGCCGTGGTCACAAACACCTAGACATAATAATCAAGAGAACTTTAAAGTAGTCTTTATCGCTGCAGAACCATCTGAGGAGGAGCTCGTAGAAAGAGAGTTTGAAGTTATAGAAGTATCCGAAAAAGCTTCAAAGAGAAGGGCTTTACGCTTGGCTTTACCACCCCAGGAGAGTCAAACAGCTGTTGCTCTCCAACAGCAAGTGACGGCCAGTGTGAACGTTGTTCTTAAGGCTGCCACATGTTCTGGTAACCTGAAAGGCACATTATAACGGGTATTGAAGGATGCTGCTGAAGCCATAATTGAAGCTCTCGGAAATAGAACTATTTCAGAAGAGATAAAAAATCTTCAGGAGGAAAACGCCTGCTTGAACACACAAATAAATCAGCTGAAACAAGAAATGGCCTATTTTAGAAGAGACAAGAAAACTTCAAGAGGATAACGCCCGCTTGCACACAGACATAAATCAGCTGAAACAAGAAATGGCTGAGCTAAAAGCTATACGTGCTGGTCAAAATAAACCTTTGGGTGACTCTGCTCCTCCAATAAAGACGTTGGATACGCTGGCATTGCTGCCTCAAGAAGTTATTAGTGATGCGTCAGGTGGGTGCGCTTGGTAGTGTCCGCCTGAAAGTCTTTGAGAACAAATTTCTTACAGAGAAGGAAACGGGCTATTCTAACTACGAAAACGCTGATGCAGCACAAAATTTTATTCGAAGGCTGGTCACCGCCAAAGGTTAGGAAGTCGATCATGTACAGGTACAGTGTATCTCGAACATAGATTGTAGTGACGAATGTTATCGCTGTGGCCAGAACGGTCACGAGGCAGGCCAGTGTTCCTCTGCTTTGCTTTATTCTATATGTGCAGCTGCCAAGAGGTCGGCAAACCACCGACTCGGAAGCATGATCTGTATGAAATCTCTTACTCGAGCTGCTAAGCCTGTACGTGATCCCACTCCCATAACAAGGCAAACTGTGGAACAGAGAAATAAGATGGTGACGTCACAAATGAATTAATAATGACTAATATAAGTTTTTTAGAACTCAATATCAACCACTGTGCCAGAGCACAGGATTTACTTCTTCAGAGTATAGTTAAACAGTCGATCGAGGTAGTTGTTGTCACGGAGCTCTATTTTTTTCCCCTAGAGATAACTAGGTAGGAGATAACAATGGTTCAGTAGCCATAATTCATCGAGGTTAAGCTAGCTCCTCTCCATTTAAAAAAGTAGCGAAAGGTTCAAGATGCGTGGCAGCTCCACTAGGTGAGGTTATTATAGTTGGAGTGTGTTTCTTCCCTAAGCTTGGCCTTGCCGAAATTGAGCAATTCCTCATAACAGGCTCTTATTAGGCAAAGTCGCTCTCATCCTATCATCGTTATCGGAGACCTTAACGCTAAGTCTGCAGCCTGGGGTTCACCGATAACTGATGCTCGCGATGTCATGCTGGAGGAATGGGCCTTCACTACCGGACTGGAAGTTCTTAATCGGGGTTCAGTATATACATGCGTGCGGCAACAAAGTGGCTCTATTGTTGATGTGAGTGTAGCAAGTCATATAGTAGCACGTCGAGTACAGGACTGGCGGGTTATAGAGGATGTGGAAATCCTGTCGGATCACAGGTATATACGATTTGATATTTGTCCACGCCCCTCCGTACTAAAAAGTTCAAATCGAAATACTCCCCCAGGGAGAGTTAAACGTTGGGCTATAAAATGCTTAGATAAAGAGTTTTTTGCTGAAGCTGCTCTTGTCCAAGCTTTGGTGTCTATGACCGATGGCTCTCTAGACGTAAAAAAAGAGACTGAGTGGTTCTGGGCTGCAATGACGAACATTTGCGATGCATTAATGCCACGTGTGCGTTCCCACGCACCGATGCGACGGGTATATTGGCAGAATGCCGAAATAGCAGATTTACGTAAAGAATGCATTGCTACAAGGCGATGGTACACCCGAAGTCGCAGACGATGTCACCGAGACCACTCTGTAGAGAGTACATGATATGACGCATAAGCGTCTTAGTGATTCTTAGCCGCATTATAAAATGCGGCTAAGAAGTCCCCACAGCTGGCTATCATTTAGCCTCAAGATTGCACTAAAAAATGCTGTTCGATAGTCTTGAGAGTGATGCATAGGGACCACTCTCCCATATCAGTTGGTGGAAGATGTTGTGGCAGCTCTGTCTCCACACAGAATGGAATATACACCACCACCCATGGCGATTTGTGAAGCATACTCAGAAAGTGATATCTCCCCTTCGGCTGTGAGTCGAGAGGAATTAAAAGTGGCTATTCTGAGGTTTCGAGCAAAAAATGTAGCACCTGGACATGACATGACATAGTATACCTAGGCGTGCGCTTGTTCTAACCCTCGAAGCCATGGAGAGCAGGCTAAAGAAGTTATTCGACGCATGCCTGGAGCGGGGAAGTTCCTATTGAAATGGAAAGTCGGTAGGTTAGTTCTCTTAAAGAAGGGGGAGATCGACCAACATACTCTCCTTCTGCCTACAAACTTATCATGCTGCTTGATGACGCAGAAAAGCTTCTTGAGCGTATTGGAGCACATATTGTGAAGCACATAAATACGGTGGGATCAAATCTCAGCGAATACCAATTGGGTTTTCGTGCTGTGCATTCCACAACGGATGCGACTAATCTTGTCAAGACCTTAGCTGGAGTCGCAGCTTCTCAGGGTGATGCTGTTTTAGCGGTGTCGTTAGATATCACGAACGCTTTTCATAGCCTGCCTTGGAAGTGTATCAAGGAGGCACTAAAATATTACCGAATACCTCTTTATCTCCGCCGTATAGTGAAATTATTCCTGACGGATTACTTAGTGTGCTTTGTAGGCAAAACCCAAAAATGCCTTCGCTAATGGCGAATGTCGTGCGGTATTCCACAAGGATCTGTGTTTGGTCCTCTCTTATGGAACATCGGCTATGACTGGGTGCTGAGAGGTTGTCATCCGACATGTGTTGATTTGAAATGCTATGCCGATGACACATTAGTTAGGGCCCGCGGGAAAGATTACCAACAGGCAATTTTAATTGCTACCATGGGCTTCGCCTAAGTAGTACACGGGATTCGTCAATTAGGACTAGAGACAGACGGCTTTTAATTAGTGTGAGGCCATTTGTTTTCATAAACCT
The DNA here is from genome assembly GCA_039645545.1 of Dendrolimus houi. NCBI lineage: Eukaryota > Metazoa > Arthropoda > Insecta > Lepidoptera > Lasiocampidae > Dendrolimus > Dendrolimus houi. The sequence continues at coordinate 13,388,600 of CM077125.1, read as the reverse complement.
CGTAAAGGGCCACCGTCAAACACATATATTGTGGTTGGGGGGAACACATCGGCATTAAATCCACAATGAAATACCTTGGTTTTATTCTCGATAGCCTGTGGGACTTCATTGTCCATTTTGCGCGTTTGGTACCTAAGCTGATGGCTACAGCAGCAGGTCTGAGGTGGCTGCTACCTAAAGTTGGTGGTCCCAATAACTTCTGCTAGTGAGTTTATATCGGAATCGTGCGGTCAACGGCGATGTATGGCGCCGCAGTGTAGGCTAAAGGTTTGAATCGTAAAAACATTGCCTTCTTCGTCCGTGAATACCACACGATTTCGTAAGAAGCAGCTTGCGCTTTAGTAGGAACGCCCCCTTGCGATATGGACGCAAGGGTATAAGCATCCATATACCTTTGGCGCGTTGAGGTGAACTGAACCAGATGCTTTCGGGACATGGATGTTTCGGAAAGTGCCTGTGTCGGATTGCTTGGAAGGGAGATAGATACGAGATGTCACCACTGTGACACCTGTTTGGAGGACACAGCCCAGCACATGCTGCAATTATGCCCCGCGTGGGCGGATCAGCGCAGCGTGCTGATGGATGCAGTGGGAACTGACTTATCACTGCTGGCCATAGCCCGTTCAATGGTAGTCAGTAAAGAGTTTCGGGAGGCGATCCAAACTTTCTTCGACGTGGTGATGTCGCAGAAGGAGGCGGCGGAAAGGGAATCGGAGGATGCAGCTGCTTCGGATCCGATCCGCCACAGTAAGCCAGGGCGTCGAAGAAAGGATTATCACCAATCCCTTCCGCCTTGTCGATGGCCATGTACAATAAGGTGGGGATACTTATCGTTCAGATACTGGTCTAGAGATGGCGCTGCGCTGAGTTTGCACGCGCAACTTATTGATGATGGTAGTGGATCAACATTTTACTCTATGCAGGAGGTGCCCTATGAGCCTTCGCCGTCAGGACTATCGGATGCGTCTTTGGTTCCCGAGGTCTTGACATACGGCATCGAGATGGATTAAATGGATCGAGGTGGTTTAGTTAGTAGGTCCGAGCATACCATCGGGACTCCATTCCAACACTACTCTACCAATGTCCCTGAGCGGTAGGGTTTCCATTATGAATTACACCTCGTAAAAAAAAGGTGGCGCTGGAATCGGGTTCTAGTTTTTTATTTTTTCAGGACAGGACAACGTCCGCCGGAACCGCTAGTAGTCAAATAAATTAACAGTAGTGTTTACTGCTAACATTAAACAAAAGCACGCTTGTCTGTTCTATGCTTTGTGTAGCACAACTACTGGCGTGTTTTATCGTCACTAGGCACTTGTTTGTAGTGTCCACTGAGATTGAATAATGTGTCCAACAACCCGATAGTGGGTAAATTTAATTAAGTTTAGGGTATTTAGCCCTTAATTTGGTCCCGACCAATATCAATATGTGTAAATCATTCACGAAAACCAATAACACCCGAAAAGAGACGCGTTAGAGCTACCCTTGTATACAACCAGGTCAATGACATTTATTTTACATGTAATTATAACTTTTTGTATCGATTTTTCAAACTCTTCAGTTATCATTGATGGTTTTATTAGAAAGTACACATATTTTTTTCCAACGGCTACTGTATAAATTCGTATGAGTATACATTATGATTGAGAGTTTATTTTGAATATTGTTTGCTCCTTCTTTAACGCCTTGGCCATGAATCGATTTTTATGGTATAGTACCATTTACAATAAAAATTACCATGTGAAACTTTTAATCCATCTATAATACTATAAAACTCTAAACATCTAATGTCTGTACATTAAAACTATTAAAAAAACAGCTGGAATAGACTATATAAACGACGGAGAATACGATGCATTTTTTTTTAGATTTCTTGTCTGTTTGTTCAGGATTCACGTAAAAACTACTAAGGCTGATTTCAATGCGGTTTTCACCAATTGACAAGAAATTCTTAGACTTAAAATCTGCGCTACTTTTTATCTTAGGAGTCCCGCGGGAATTTTTCTGGGAAGGATTTAAAATGGCCAGATTAAATAAAACGAATTCCAACATGACTTGTTTTACTGATCGATAGCAAATTTTATATAATAGAATATGTGATAATTTGTATCTCAGGAATCCCGCGGGAATTTCAAGTCAAACGTGGACGAAGTCGCGTGCATATCCTAGTCTCGTATAATTTTTGCTTTCACGATACATAAATTCAAACATTTCCCGAGCGAAGCTGATGGAATATATTAACGTGCAATTTAATACACGTGTTCGTTTTGTGAAAGAAATGAACATACGATTCTTTATATTCCGGAACATTGAATAGTGTCTGAGGGATATCGATTCAAAATTTACGAAGCGAAGCAGTGGGAAAATCTCTAGCATGTTAATTATACGCTTGCTAAGCGATGAATATAATATATAGTGTCGTGTTTACCTCTCTTTGAGAGTCATAAACAATATTGTGTGTTTGTATTAACTGCTGTTACAGGTTATTGATTTCTCTGGTGATGTATAAATAGTGATAGCAGACGAAAACAATGTGACACAATATAAGCATTATATAAATACAGTGGCGGAGCAAGAACTAAATTTCATGTTGGCAACATACATTTTGCGAGGTTCTCTGGTAACGCAAAGACATGAATTTGGAAAACACTTGAAACCGACCAGTGGTTGTGTCCGGGGTGGTTCCCCGTAATAGTTACCGCAAATTTCGCTAGCCCAAATAAAAAAAGAATGAGTAAGGATTATTGTTTTACAACGAATATTGTTCGTCGGTTTAAACGCCGAAATAAATTTGGTATGAGTAAGGATTATTGTTTCACGACGAATTCAATTTTTCGATATTTCAAATGCGACCTTTTTATTTTACTCTTCCTGCCTTCGAGGTGGGAGACCCCTAGGAATTCGAGGATGTAGGCGATGGCCCATGTTGTGTCGCCCACGATTTACGCTTCCCTTTATCTATATAAATATGTCAACATCATATAAAGTCCATTCCTTGATAACTTGGAATTTACAGGAGACAATTTTTTTTTACTTTGTTAATTATTGTAATAGTTACCTTAGGTATTTTAATGGCATCAGGTAAATATAATCTTAATACTCAGTAATAGACCCAATATTTGAAATAAAATATTGCTTATTTGGATTATACAATTAATCAGTTCTGAAATAAAAAAGCATTCTAAGTACCTACGCATTGGGCGATTTACAGCGTAGTGGGACCCTCACAACCTCTTTCTCTCTTTTCTTTCAACTTCTCCCAATCATTTGGGGTCTTGTGGGTTCTATTTTAACATTCGTCCTTGTCACACCACGAATCGTCATATCATCCTTTACACAATCCATCCATCTCGTTTTTGGTCTATCTTTACTTTTGTACCCGTCAATCTTCCAGTATTTTTGTCAAGTGACTTTCGTCCCTCCTCATTACGTAATAATTAGTCTTCTTTCTCTCAATTTTTTATTCACAGGTGGGACTTTCAAAGATATGTACTATGTACCCTCACAACCCAATATTATTTTAACACTCGAGCCAACGCTGCGAATCAGGTATGTGTGACTTGTCCGTATTTGTTTGTAGATAACAGGAACTGCATTTGGCAGATGATTAAAGTTCCTGAAATCGTAACGTCACAACTACACACCTGCTTCTCGAGAGCATTGATGCGGATTACTTTGTTGTGGATTATGGCCCTGATGCGGATAACGGCTTTGATGTAGATGATGGCTTTGCTACATATGCATATGTATGCATATATATACATACATATCATACAGACAATGCTTGATGATGTTAATAATTAGTTGCTGTCCTATAGCCGAAGCATGATCTCAATTTTGGGGTTCAAATAGGCTACATATGTATATGTTATGAACCACATACGAACACATGACCAGTTCAGAAATTAAAGCTTACAATACATAGGGGTCTCTGCAAATCGATTTATACAGTACCTACTAATATGATGGTAGGTGAAGGTCGTTATATGCACTTCGGCGAAAAAAATTGTAGTCATTAAACCAACTGTGCTCATACAACATGTATTTGATCTCAACAAACTGTTTCATACTACGTAATAAATTTTGCTATTCATAAATTTTCATTTTGAATTACAATAAGTGCCATGAGTCTGTTTCAAAACTTTGTATCTCTCGAAACTAGTGGTTACAAATTTAAAACTTCAGATACATAAGTGTTCATTTAGAAATACACACAAAACAAAACAGCAAACTCGCCTCATTTGTCACAAACTTTTGTGAAACATTATGATAATAACTTTATTTTTGAATGCATAGTGTTCATTGCGAAAACTGAAACAGAATGCTGAGATACCTTTACCGTGCATTGTGTTCCGATCAGGTGCCTCGAACTTTTAATGAGGCAAATAGAACTCATGTCGATAGCATTTCGATAGCAGAAGTTGAACACTCACAAGCACTTTAAGTGAAATTTAAATGAAACGGATATAGTACACAAGCACTTCGTATGCAGGATACCAACGTTACTTTTTCTATTGTTGTATTTTCTGTAACTACTGGTTCTAAATGGTCTCTCCAATTATTATTTTTTTGTAATTTAAATTTTGTTCCACATAGACCCGTCTAGAATTATTTTATATTAACTAGGTTTTTGCATGCGACTTTACTTGTTTGAACTTCGGACCCGTATCCTGCGGAAACTTTATATTTTCCAAAATAAAAGTTATGTATATCCTCCTCAATGTAGTTTTAATAGTTATGTATAAAAAATGCCTGAGACAGATAAATATGAAATAAAAGATGTTTTAGCCAGACGTGTTGCTGGATAGTTCCTTGTTGCTTCTTCTCCTTAAAATAATAACCAAACACAAAAGAGCAATGACATGTTGCGAAACGGTTTACAAGGGGCTGGGCTATCTATAGAAGTTATACGTGACAGATTGCAGATGCTCCGCCCCCAGGCAAAAATAACCGAATGTCGTCGGATGAGAATAACGCGAAGAACAACACTATAGATGGAGCCTCGGGTAAAGATTGAGGATAACTGTGATTTACCTTTATGTTCGCCAAAGTATATAATTAAAACTGGCACAACTCAATGATACAAGACAAATAACAGCAACATCATTCATAATCGTTAAAGGGACTGTTTATTATTTCTGCAAGATTCTATAAAACGGATTTTATGAAATTTAGCAAATAGGTAGTGACGATTACCTATAAGCTTTTGATCATGGAAAATATAGCTGCGGGATACATAGTGGAAATTAAAGGAAAGGCCAGTAGTCTTGTATAAAAATGAAAAATATAATTATTTAAAGTTTAATTAATCTCTTTATTCAAAATTCTTGAGCTGTTTTCAACCGACTTCCAAAAAGAGAAGGTTCTCAGTTCGTCTGTAGTTATTTTTTTTTGTATATTTGTTACTCGATTTCTCCGTCAATTGTGGACTGATTTTCAAATATACGTTTTTTAATCAAAAACGTATACTCCCCGAATTGGTCCTATAGTCACTATGTCACCATGTCAGGATCTGATGACTGAATCCCAGGGAAATCAAGAGAAATCCTCGAAAATTATGTTTGTTACGCGATTTCTCCTTCAATTTTTGATCGATTTTTTTTATTCAAATTCAAAAGTTTTTATTCAAAGTAAGTTCCACTGGAGAACACTTTTTGAAGGTCATACATATAGGTTAAAATTTAATTTTTCTTCCTGTTCTATGTACACCGCTTCGCAAAGTGTTATTGCTGTTAAGGAGAAGAAGCGGCAAGAAACTCCCCAGGAATACGTCTAGCTAAATATTGTTTTTCTTTATATTTCTTATTCCATTTATATCTCAAGTTCTCTTTTTTTTAATAAGTTAAGCTAGTTAGCTAGTTTTATATAGAAGTATGTTACAGAATTACTTTTTGAAGAATTAATGGAGTTGTAGCAAACAGTGCAAACTCATAAGACCATGACACAATAAAAGGAAAGAAAAATATAATTATAGTTATAATAATGACATGACGTACTAAAATGTTATGCTGCAATATATCTCCATAAATTCCTTACAAGCTTGGCAAGATGAAAACGTTATATAATATATATAAGATATATATAATATATAATATAATATAAGATATAATATAAGAGGTTGGAGCGAGCTGCTATGTAAATGATTTTTTGTCACTTAAGTATTGTATATTGTATTCATAAATGTGTACTCTCAAGGTGGTCCCATGGTCACCAAGTCAGGATTTGATGAGTAGATCCCAGGGAAATCGAGAGTAACCCTTATTGAAAAGCGTCGAGTGCCTACATTCTGCGAAAAAAAGCTTGTATACGCCTACCGGTATTACAATTTCTACAGCCACATATTATTTTTGTATGCATGTTATGCGATTTCTTCGTCAATTGTGGACCAATTTTCAAATTGCTTTTATTCGAAAGAGTATACTTTTGAGGTGGCCCCATAGTTACCAAGTCAGGTTCTGATGAGTGGTTCCTAGGGAGTTCTAGAGAAACCCTCGAAAATTGTTAACCGACTTCTTTGTTGCACGATATCTCCGTCAATTGAGGACTGATTCCCAATTTTTTTTATTCGATAGAGTATACTCCTGAGGAGGTCCCATTGTCACCAAGTCAGCCTCTGATAAGTGGATCGCAGGGAAATCAAGAGCAACTCTTGTTGACGAGCGTCTACACCGAAGTGTGAGATGGTAAACGTGTATACGCGTGCTAGTTGTACAATTTCTACAGACGATTAATATATTATTTCTAATGCTATTCAATTATTTGTGCAACTTAAAAGAAAAAAAAAATTTCTTTGTTAAAAACAAAACTGATTTCAAACTAAAAAGCTTAATAGAACTCATATTCCTCCAAGCGAAAGAGTGAAAAACCTCGGTGTGTTCATTGGCTGCGAGGTGTCTTGGCGGCCTCATACCATCCAGCTGAGCAGAAAAGTTTTCCTTCCTTCTAGGTCATTACGGAGGTTGAGAAACATTTTACCCACTGACACCAAAGTCAAGCTTGCGGAATCCCTATTACTCCCCCTTCTTGATTATGCTGATGCCAGCTATCTGGACATAACTCAGGAACAACTGAATAAACTTGAGCGCCTTCAAAACTTCTGTATAACGTGAACGTTATTTGGGTTACGTAAATATAACCGTCTCTGAATTCCGTAAAAAACTCAAATCATCAATTTACACCGGAATTCAGAGTGTTTTATTTAAAATAAGTTCAACTGGAGAACACTTTTTGAAGGTCATATATATAAGTTAAAATTTAATATTACTTCCTATTTTATGTACACCGCTTCGCAACGTGTTATTGCTGTTAAGGAGAAGAAGCGGCAAGAGACTCCCCAGCAACACGTTTAGCTAAATATTGTTTTTCTTTAAGATTCTATTTATATCTCAAGTTCTCTTTTTTTAATAAGTTTTATACAGAAGTATGTTACAGAATTACTTTTTGAAGAATTAATGGAGTTGTAGCAAACAGTGCATACTCAATAAGGCCTAGACACAATAAAAGGAAAGAAAAATATTACTAAAGTTATAATAATGACATGACGTACTAAATGTATGGTGAAATATAACTCCATAAATCCCTTACAAGCTTGGCAATATAACGTTATACAAAATATAGTATAAGATGTTAGAGCGAGCTGCTATGTAAATGAATTTTTATCATTTAAGTATTCTTCAATAGTGTGTATCCCTTTTTTAGCAAGATACTTTTTAATTTGGTTTTGAATTTAGTGAAAGGCAGATCTAACATTTCACTCGGAATCTTATTGAAGAAGCATATACCAACCCCCAAGAAAGAGGACAGTACTTTTTGTAATCTAAAAGATGGCAATATCAGTCTATTACAATGCCTGGTGTTGAAAGTGTGAACATCCTTATACTGCTTGTAGGCACTCAAATTATTACGAATATAAATTATATTATTAAAGATATATTGGCAGGCGACCGTCATAATATCGATTTCCTTAAAGCATTCTCTAAGAGATTCCCGGGGGCCGAGGTTGTAAATTGATCTTACGGCTTTTTTTGTAAAACAAATATGGTCTCTAATTCAACAGCGTTGCCCCAAAGTAAAATACCATAGGATATGACACTATGAAAATAACTAAAATAAACTAGTCTAGCAGTCTCTTCGTCAGTAAACTGCCTATCTCTTCTGACCGCATATGCACCAGAACTAAGTTTTCCTGAGAGACTAGATATATGAGCACCCCAGTGGAGCTTCTGATCTAGGTTAGTGTCTAAGAATACAGTTGAATCTACTAGATTAAGTCTAGTGTCGTTAAGAGAGATATTAATATCGTATTCTTTTACATTGGGCATAACAAACTTAACACGTTTAGTTTTGTTCGGATTGAGTAATAAGTTGTTTACAGTAAACTACTTAGATATTTGGGATAAGGCGTTGTTTACGTCGTCAAAGTTCTGTTTATTTCTGTTAACTTTAAATATAAGTGACGTGTCATCAGCAAACAACACTACCTCACACATATCATTAATAAAATATGGAAAATCATTAATATATATCAAAAACAAGAAGGGACCTAGAATAGAGCCCTGGGGCACACCCATAGATATGCCAGTCTCACGAGATTCGACATTGTTAATTTCAACGCTTTGGGATCTGTTATTTAAGTAAGACGATAATAGGTTGAGAGAATCGCCACGAATACCGTAATAATTGAGCTTTTTTAGGAGGGTCACGTGTTCAACGCAATCGAATGCCTTGGACAGGTCACAGAATACACCAATGGCATTCTGTAACCCTTCCCAAGCATCATAAATGTGTTTTAGGAGCACAACAACTGCATCGGTAGTGGATCGTCCTTTGGTGAACCCGAACTGTTTAGCATGAAATAATTTATTAATATTAAAATGTGAGAGCAGTTGATTTAAAATTATTTTTTCAAAGACCTTGCTTAAGGTTGGTAAAATAGAAATTGGCCCAAAGTTGGAGGGGTTGTTTTTGTTAGATATAAGGGATAACTTTGCTAACTTTCATTAAGTCAGGAAATACTCCTTTATCTACACATCGATTAAATATTTCTACTAGTGATAGTGCAATAGTGTCTATTATGTAATTTAATACTTTTAAAGATATACCTCAAAAATCAGCTGTGTTTTAATGTTTAATGATTTAAACGTTTTTACAATATCACTTGTATCTATATGATTAAATTTGAATGAAATATTACATTCATCAACACACTGTGTCATTAGTAGCTCAGCTTCCGGTGGTGATGATGACAGAGAGCTAGTTGTTAAGGTTGGTATATCCCCAAAGTATTCATTAAATGTTTGTGCAATTTCAAAGTTATTACTAATGGTGGTATTGTTGATTACAAGTTTAATTCCATCATCTCGACGTGAAGTTTTGCCAGAAGCGTCATTTATGACACTCCAAGTTGTCTTTATGATATTTGATGATTTTTTAATTCTGTTACTATAGTATAAAGATTTGGCAGCGACGCACACTCTTTTAAAGGTCTTAGAGTTATTTTGTAATATAGTTAAGAAAGTCTGGATTTTGATTAAATTGTTTTTCATTGTATAATTCATACAGTTTTATTCGACTTTTATATATACCTTTTGTAGCCCAATCACTAAACTTAAGTTTATTACTTTTGTTAATTATTTTACTTTTAAATGTGTTTTCAAATTCAGCTTGTATAACGTCGAAGAAATTACTATACAAGTTGTTTGGATCTTCGCTGTTGAGATCCAAGGTCACAATTTTTTTGGCTAGATTATCTTTACAGGTTCTTAAGCGATGATTATTCACCGGTCTACAGGTTATTTTAGAAGTGATTTTAATACTATCAAAAGGTATTGATATAAACTGGCCACAGTGATCCGACCGTAGTACATCTATTGACTGATTTATCGATTATTTTGCAACTACAAAATATATTGTCTAAACAGGTAGCTGTAGTAGCAGTTATACGCGTAGGTTCATTAAAGACATGTATAAGATTAAAGGATTTGAAAAGATTAATGATCTTAGTACGAGTTGATGACATTTCCAACAAATTAACATTAAAATACCCACAAACTTAGGCAATTTATTAGTTTTATTTAATTTTCTTAATAAGTCCTCCATTATGCTTTCTAATACACTATAATCCCCTGTGGGGGGTCGGTAGACGCAGATAATTACATAGCGCTCAAGCTCAATACAGGAAACCTCCACAGTACGTTCAACAGAAAGGGACATAATGTCTTTACGCTCTTTACATTTTACATCATTTGCTACAAAGATAAGTGATCCGTCATGTATAGCGGACTTCCTTACAAATGAACTTATCACTGTACAATTCTCTATGAAGTTTATGACTTCAAAAGTTTTAAGCCAATGTTCTGTAATACATAGGAAATGAACCTTACGTTCTTTTAAAAAAAGTTCAATTTGTAAGTCTTTACCTGCTAAACCCTGTATATTTTGGTGAACTATATTTAAATTAGAAGTAGGTTTAGCTTTGGTCATTTCTAGCAGTTTAAACTTCTAGGACTCATAGTAGAGTTAATATTAAAAACATTATTGTTTTTATTAAAATTAATGTCAGGTTTTTCAGTTATATCATAGATAACTTTGTCATGATTTTGTATATTAAATGCTAATAAAGTAGCTATACGTCTTCGTAACTTAAAAGGCAGATACATAGTATCTTTGTTTAGCCTAAATTTACTATATACTCAGATACTCACTCTACAGTATATTGTTTTTACTCACTATTGCTCCTTATCTCAAGGAACGCTTCGAATTTCTGTACGTATCTAGCTCCCACAATTTGCGCCCCTCCACTTAATACAGAATAAACATAACTGTATATACGTCTTACCGTCGTAACTCTTACCGTCCAAGTTTTGCATCTTTGGAATGAGCTACATATTGCTATAAGACAAGCCAATTCCTTACAGTGTTTTTAAAAATCAGGCTTAAAAGTTCATAATAGAGAATTACTTGTCTTTTGTGTATAATAATTTCTGATATTCTTATATATATGTATGTATGATTGTATTGTCATATGTATATATACGTGTGTGTATACGTATGTGTATTTACATATGTATGTATATTTTTATTGTTTTTGTACTTATATGTATTGTGTATACTTATCATTTATCATTATTTATAAACTGCACCACCGTCAGTATTAAAACTCTGTTAATCCCTGCCAAGGGTTGGTTACCTGGAAGAGATCGATTTTAAGCGATAAGGCGGCCCGTTGTGATATCTCTTGTTTTTTTCTATTTCTGTTTATCTATGCTTTAGTGTATAATAAAGTGTTTTCTATCTATGTATCTATCTAAAAATCAACAAAGAAGTATTTAACTAATTACTTTCTACAACGTCTTGAATTCAGTACGAAGTAATATATAGGTAAGTATAAAATTTTCTGAGTATATTTTGCAAATTTGTTGTTTGTTTTATGTTTTACTTGCCATTGACTTCAAGATTTTGTAAAAAGAAGTCGATTAAATATATATTATTTTACTTTTTAGTATCAAGTCGGTTTTATTTTTGTTAAAAATTTGCATTTACATTAAACTGTTGTTCCCACTGTTTGTAGGCATTTTTTATTTTCAGTTTGGACTGAAAATAAAAAATGCCTGCACCCAAAAATGTTTTGCATTAGAATATAGTTTGAAAAAAAAATGTGTTTTGAGATATGTCTGTCTATACATAATTAATGATATGAAATAAATGTAGAAGAAAAATAAGTGCACGTGTTTTTCTTTATAACTTTAAAAATACGGTGTGCGGTTTGGCACGTAAATATCTCTTATATATAAAAATGAATCGTAGAAATGTACGTACGCGCATAACTTGAGAACGACTTTACCTATTTTGATGATATTTGTTTTATGTGTTTTAATGGGCCCCCGGGTGGTTTAGATGTACAATTAGAACCGGTAGGTGGCGCTGAGATCGGGTTCTAGAATCCTCCTAATCACCTGGACCGATTCGGTGATTTTGTTTTTGTGTGTTGGAGTGGGTTCTTGGATGGTTTAGATTCACAATTAGAACCGGTAGGTGGCGCTGAGATCGGGTTCTAGAATCCTCGTAATCACCTGGACCGATTTTGGTGATTCTGTTTTTGTATCATGAAACAGACTTTTAGCAATTCAAAAAATATGGCGGTACGAAGTTCTCCCGGTCAGCTAGTTTATAATAAAATAGGCTTGCAATTAAATTATTTGAAATACTCACCGCTCGCTCCGTACTCGATTTTTAGGTTTTTAGAATTGGTTTGGTGGTGCCAATGTCACTAACGTCATTTGTCACACGCGACACTGATACGTTCAGGTGAGAGGTTTACGGTATATTGCGAGCATTAAAACCCTTCATATGGCATTATTGTGCTATTAAGTTAGCTTAGTTTACAATTTCGTTGTAAATTACATATCAGGTGTATAAATTTTATTACTAAAAATTCTGTTACAATTTCCGTTCTGTGGTATTTTCAATTCAATACACTTTTAGAGTTTCGTATAAAAATGATACAAAATGGGCATTAATAGTACATACATACATACATAATATCACGCCTGTTTCCCATGGGGGTAGGCAGACACTATGGATCTCCACTTGCGACGATCCTGACAAACAACTTCGCTTCACCTACTTTCATTAACCGCTTCATACATGCACGTTTATTTGAAATGCTTTATACCTGACCTCTCTTTAACACTTCTGATATTTGGTCATGGTGTGTTTGTCTCGGTCTACCGGCAACAACCCTACCATTCACAATACTGTCATACACCTGTTTTGTGATTAATAGGCATTAATAGTCTCTATGTATTTATTCTTATGCGTGATATTCACGTATATTTAATTAATGAATTTGAATATACATTTGAAACGTATATTTTCAAATATAAATCTTATATTAGGGCAGTACGACGATTTATTGTGCTAAAATGTGCGCTATAAATAGCCATAATTAGAACATCACCGCATTCGCGCGGTGGACGGTTTCAGTGTGTACACAAAAGTAGCGATTCAATGTAAATTGCCCAGTCAATGGGTGCTCGCATCTCAATAGCCCATAAACAACACAACCGTGAATACAAATCGAATATTAGAGCGTTCCCGGTACGATCGCACTTCGCACATGCCAGCCAACATTATTAGCTAGTGGCATACGATATGAGCGATTATCGGTATCGGATCACATGTGACGGAGGCACCATGTAATCTGGCACCAGCCGCGGTGTGCTGCCTAATGTTAATTGCCCATTTGATATGCGCAATGAATAACCTTCGGATAGGTATCATTCACTTGCAATGCGAAGTGCTAACGTTGTCAAAGCGACATTTAAATATTTTTAAATGTTATAGTCAACAGTGAGTAGCCGCGTGATTTCTCAATGTATTTTGCAATAGAAATAAAGGACAGTAATTTTGCATTAAACTGGTATTTTAAGATAATTATTATGATGTTCATAAAAAGCTGTGTAGGCTAAGGAAAATATTTTTTTTACAACTGGAGTACAGCAAACAGGTTGAAGGCCTACCTGATGGGCAGTGGTTACTGTCGCCTATAGATATTTGCAATACCAAAGTAACTGCCAATGTGCTTGAAGAAGTCTGGAACACGGTGACATGCTCCAGATCTGGGGTGGTTGCTATCTAGACGGGTACATGCGCTGCCACCTGGCTGTGGATTGTTTCGTCGCTTTTTACGAAAAGCTTTCAGGCCCCAGGTATTAGTATTCTTTCTTCGTTCCTACACGAATAAAATCGGAAACATTAAAATATTTAAATACTTTGACCCTTATTAGTTATTTAACTTAATCTCTCACTTCATTTTTGTGAGAACAGTGCAGTATACCCACCACGCTTGTTCAAAGTACCGTATCCGTCCATAGTATGTCGATGTGCCGGTTTCATCATAATGACGCGTGCCTTTAATTGTATAGAATTAATTGTACATTGGTTTTAGTCTGTTTACTGTAACATAAAATACATAGATAATCCATTACGGGGAAGTTGGAACTTGAAAGTCAACATAGTACAGAAGGCAGCGGTGTTAGAGTAAATTAGGTAATTATGATACAGAGGTGACGTTCATAATAATAATAAGTGGCTATTATTTTAATCGAGGTATACGGAAAGCAGGCACAGGTCGCACATCATATTACGTTAGCGAGAGAAAACAGATGGCGGGATTTCATTACAATATCTCAACGGCGCGGAAGGCGAATCGCAGCCGGGACTTGTAATGTACGGAGATTATACAAGACGTATGGATCCCCGCTTTAGGATCTGACAATATGAATAATTATTTTAATTTGATTTATATTATTCATTAACCGTGATTGATTGTTTGTGCAGTTTTTGGCGAGAACTTGTAGGAAGTTGGTTTGCTATGCAGTTTTATTTGTAAAACAATACATATAATATTAATCAAATGTGAGCACTAGCAGTTAGAGCACTTGTGTCCTAAACTCAAAGGGCACGGGTATGAATGCGCCACTTAGGCAATATCCGGACTTAATGTGCATATTGATAAAATTACCACATGCTGATGGTGAAGAAAAATTTCTTGATGAAGCGTGCACATCCAGATAACCGATGTGAAAATCCACATCAGCCTTGCACAAGCGCGGTGGGTGTACTGTCCGTTCCTCTATAAACTGAAGGTCCGAGCTTAGCAGAATTTATTTTTTACGAAGAATTGTACATAAGTTTATATTGAAAACTATACTCTTTAGTGAAAGCTTCTTGAACTGCCCAAAAACTGCCTCGTTTGGTATCAATGAAAGAGCTACAATTTGGCTCATAGCAGGCCATTCAGAAAGTATTGCGAAAAAAGTTTTTATCTATGAGAGACTGCCCAGTTATAATCTACTTTGAAAATACGATTATTTATAACTAAAAATAGGTACGTTCTAATTTCAAAATTTCCTTCCACATTGTTTGCGAGCTAATTTGAATTATCGTGTCTCATTGAAAAATGGATCTGCGCCGGGAACATTTTCGCGCTATGATTTTTTACGATTTCAAGTGTCGCCTGAAACCAGACGAATCGCACGATAGACTTCAAATAGTATTCATGGATGAAGGCCCTTCTAAGGCAACCGTGTATCGTTAGTACAACGAATTCAAGCGCGGTCGACTAACTTTGGGGGATGAAGAAAGAAGTGGTCGTCCTTTGAGGAAGAAAACGTGCTAGCAGTGAAAAATTTAATACAAGACAATAGGCGAGTTATGTATCAAGAGATTCAGCACGTACTGCAGATTGGATCGGGAAGCCTTCACGAGATTCTATCCTTGCATCTTCGCGTGAAGAGGATAGTTTCACGCTGAGTACTGCACAATATTAGCGATACTCAGAAGCAGGCCCGGGTGGAATGGTACCGTGATATGATAAACAAATTTGAAGCAGGCTCGTCTCGGCGTGTTTACGATATCATTACAGGTGATGAGTCCTGGATTTATCAATACGATCCAGAAACTAAGCAGCAGTCGACGGTTTGGGTGTTTCAAAACGAATCCACGCCTACCAAAGTAAAGCGATCTAAAAGCGGGGAGAAGATTTTGATCAAGTTTTTTCAATTTGACTGACTACTTGGTGTCAATTCCTTTAAGGAACCAAAGAAGCATCAACGCCGAATAGTATACTACCAAATGCTTGACAGAAGTTTTCTCTATTGTGAGCAACAAGCGACCAAACATAGAGCTCCGCGAACTACTGCTCCACCACGACAACGTGCCCGCGATCAAAACGAGGGACTTCCTGGACAGCACGCCAGTCAAACTTCTGGGTCACCCTCCTTACAGCCCCGACCCACCGTGTGACTCCTTTTTATTCCCGAAAATAAAAAATCAGCTCAAAGGGATACAATTTTCGTCGCTGGAAGATACCATGTCAGCGTTCGAGCAAGCTGTAAACGAGGTATCTGCGGCGGACTGGAAAAAGTGTTTCGAAAAGTGGTTCAGACGCATGAAACATTGTATAGAAGCTGGTGGAGAGTACTTTGAAAACATATAATAAAAAATATTTACCTTTTTTTATCACTGGAGTACAGCAGACAGCCAGACGGCCCACCTGATGAAAAGCGGTTACCGTCGCCTATGGACGTTTGCAATACCAGAGGTGTCACTAACGCGCTGCCGGCCTCGAAGAAATGTTATGACACACTTTTTAAAAAAACCCCATATTATAGCGCTATGGGAAAACCACGACTGGGAGCTCATTCCAAATCCCCATGGTGCTCAAGAGGAACGTTCTGGAGAACCGTTGAGTACAAGAGCGAAGCGGCTCAAGGAAGTGGGGATAAATGCCCAGCCGATGGCGTGAGGTGCGGTGGTAAAAAGAAGACGAAGGCACCATTTTCAACAGTTCCTCGGAACACTCTCCATTGTATAGTCAGTAGAATACGCAGAGAGACGCGAAGTCTCTCCGAAAGCCAAGCGTATCTAAACCGTCTGTGAGTATGAGATCGTCGACAATGCGAACGGCTTGACGTTGAATACTGTCCTGGGGATTTAGCTGGTAGGCGGGTGCCCCGCCCACAAGTGTAAGCAAACTCTATATGCGGCCTCACCTGGCCTTTGTAAAGCACAAGGCGTTGCCGCGGAGTGAAATACTGCTTGGATCGCTTTAGCACTTCCAGCTTCTTGGAAGCAAGTTTTGCCTTGCCTTCAAGGTGGCCCCTGAACTGTACATCGTTTGCAATGTCGACACCGAGGATCCCAATTCTCTTAGAGGTGGTAAGGGGTGTAACATAGAGCTACTGCTTAGGATATTCCACGCAGCGTAGACGCGGGGCAGGTTGATGACGTATGACAGTTTGTGTTCCCCAGGAACTTAGTATCAGAATCTTAGTAGTTACGTTGCTACTAAAAAAATAATTATAACAGCTAAAGTAAAAAAAAAAGTATGAAACTAGTATCGAGGAAGGTAAGCGCGTTTTTCTAGCCAAGCCACTCCCCGGCCACCCTCTTACCGGGTATAATTTCTATGTAACTAGCTGTTGTCTGCGGTTTCGGTCGAGTAGATTAAAAAGAGTCAGTTTGAGGAATTAAAAAGAATTAAAAGGTAGCCACTATTACACCCCCGTAAGGGTTGAATTTCAAAAAATACTGATACACGTGTACATTTATTTTTAATTAGTAATATACCTGTTATATACCTGTATAAGATTTTGAGCTTCTTACATTAAAATGACGGTTATTTATATAAAATTCCGTCCCCCTTTTCACCTCCTTAGGAGATGAATTTTCTAAAATCCTTTCTTATTGCACACCTACAGTATAGAAGGAATCCGCATGCAAATTTTTATCTTTCTGGTTACAATAGTTTGAGCTCTGTGTTGATATGTCAGTCAATCAGTCAGTCAGTCATTCAGTGAGGCCAAGCAATTATATATGTAGAAATGTTATTTTTTATGGATAATGGTTTTCCCAAAGTAAATAAATGTTCTTTTTCATTTCTCATATTCTGAAACTACGCTTAGAGTTGCCTGATCACAGGAATGAAAACTGCACTTTTCGTCCCTGGAAAACGATTTTCCCTGCTGTAAAAAAATTCAAAAACTGTGCGAACCATGCGACTCTTTTTTCTACTTTTTTACAGCCACTGTTAAATCGCGGCATAATTTGTACTAAAATATATCAACAATATTGTAACATCATTTTATACTTATAAATTACTTTTACAATTACTTACTTATAAATTATTTAATTTACATAAATTTGAGTTAAATATTTACTATCATCAGTGACTAAAAAATACTGGCTGGTAGAATGTCACAGAAAAAGAAATTTACTTGACTTATCATATGTGACGTATTAAATGAGTTCATCAGATTTAAATATGGATTTAACGCCTGATTTCATTATAGAAGTAATTGATTGTTTGAAATAATAAGTTTTTATTTACTTTCCGCATATTCGAAATGAAAATCACAGAGTTGACCTCGGGTGAAAGGTCAATTTAGGCACTCGAACTATTAGCGCCCTCGCTACACTCATGCCTAAATAGGTCACTTTCACCTCTCGTGTAACAATCTGCTATAACTAACGACAGTGTTTACAAACAATTCGAGTAATAACGATACCAGATATCCGGGATTGTCATGCTCATCAATTTACGTCTTAATTTCTTAAGCTCACATTTCTTATTTAACATAAAGACGAAATTTTACCTTTCAGACACAAACAAAGCTCCTTGTCCGTCTTTATTATTAAGTTTAAATTATAGTCATTAACTTACAAGAAAACGAGCGGGCCCTTTCAATTTGCTTTTAGGTTTTAAAGATAATGTTTCGAGTTTCCACAACTTTTCGAAAACTGAAACTACAAAATAATTAACTTTAGTTACACGGCATTGATAAAATTGAAATTAAAATTTTAATTCAAAATTATTTAGACATTTCTAACTAAAACTAAACTCTATTTAACTTACATAAATACTTAATTAGGTTTTTTATATTATAATAATAGCGCATGAACGTCCCACTGCTGGGCTCGGACCTCATACTATAGGGGAAAGGGCAGTATACCCACCACGCTTTTTATTTATAAACTTTACAATTTATACTACTACTTTTACTACGGTTACTAAATATCTTTGGTCCTCACAAGTCTAAAACATGCTGCTGATTTTATATATAGTATGATATATCGTATTTTTGTATAGTATATAAAGTATATTATTATTTATGTTCATATTATTTATATTATTTATTGTCTTCACCGCCACTGTTGTCTTAATATTTTCCTTAGTTTAGGGGGGTTGCCTGGAAGAGATCGCTTCAAGCGATAAGGTCGCCCTTTGCTCAACATTTATTGTACCTAGTATTAAGAACGTAGCTTTAATTTTTGGTAAACAATAAAGTGTTTTCATTCATTCATTCATTCACGCTTGTCCAAGGCAGCTTGGCAGGTTTGACACATCGATTATCTCATGTTTAATCACGTTTTCCTTCACAGTTGTTAGCACGTGGCAATTGTGACAATATGCACATTAGGTCAGAAAACTGCCTGAGTGGTGCATGCATACGTTTCGGGCAGGATTTGAAACCGCGCCCTTTGAGTTTGGGACGCGTGCGGTAGCCATTACGCTACCACGACTTATTACATTATATTAGGTTTTTTATATATACACATATAAACCTTCTGTAAAAAGTGACCTAACTGATGGTGAAAACCTCTTAAAAATCCATTGCGTGGTTTAGGAGGAGTTAACATATATACAGACAGACGCGGAATTAAGTTTATTTTATTTATATACTAAAGATACCCTGTGAAGACAAACATTAAGATGAAAAGAATTTCACTGGTAATATTATAAGATTTGCATATATCATTGTACATGATACCCGTGGTAGCCTAGCAAGTACTAATATAAAAGCCGTGGTAGCTTACTGGTTAGCGCTCACATCTAAAACTCAAAGGGCGCGGGTGTGAATCTTCGCCAGAAAGCAGGCAGTTGTCTGACTTAATGTGTATATTGTTACGATTACTACGTACTAACGGTTAAGGATAACAACGTGATGAAACCTGAACATTGAGATACTGATAAGAATACGTCAAACCCGCTAATCCGCCTTAGAGACGCGTGGCGGGTAAACCATGCGTTCCTCCATGAAATGGAAGGCCTGAGCACAGCAGTGGGACGTTAATGTGCTGTTTTTTTTTCTTATATATATCATTTTTTTACTTTTTTTATAAAATATATAACAATATAAAGTAATGTTATATAACAATACTAACAACTACATATTTTATTTCTTTTACAAAATAACATATAAATATTTTAAAAAAATACTACTCTCCGCCGGCAGAGGGGTCTGGGGTCCAATCTACCGGTGGTTAGCGCACCCGAGACAGGAACCTCCTTACAATACGTGCCGTGTCGAAGAGTGCTGCCTGTATTTGTCCCTTCACCCAGCTACCTAGCGAGAGCCTCTCGAGGTGATAAGACCGTTGACGGTGACAACTATCGATACAATGCTCGTTGACTCCAGACGTCAAGCGGTAACGCCGTGAGCAAGACTAAGTATTTACTTCGTTTTTCTTTTTGTTTCTTTACGAGGTTATTGTCATGCGGAATACTGATATCAAAATAAATGTTCTTTTTATTGTTTATACAGTTTATAATCTTATACTAATATATAAAGCTGAAGAGTTTGTTTGTTTGTTTGATTGAACGCGCCAATCTCAGGAATTACTGGTCCGATTTGAAAAATTATTTCAGTGTTAGATAGCCCATTTATCGAGGAAGGCTATAGGCTATATATCATCAGGCTAAGACTAATAGGAGCGGAGCACCAATGAAGAATGTTTCAAAATCGGGGGTTTTTTTTACTTACTTTTTTTTAACTACTCTACGCGGACGAAGTCGTGGGCAGAAGCGAGTAACATGTATTATGAAAAACTGTGAGAAAGTTATAACTTAACTACTTGCCTGGGTGAGTATTTTTAATTGTAGCGCAGTTATTACCTAGATAAAAGTGAACACAGTTGAGCAGTTTTTGCGGGTTCCTGTTTCGCACATTAGCATTTCCATCGTCACGAGTAAGGGTACCGTTGCCGAGGCATGGCACGGCCTCTTTTATTTATGTAAACGTAGAGATGTAAATTAATTTTCCCGTTTATGAAATGAGACTTTCTGGCGGTCTTTCTTGATATTATGATACGCGAGACGGGCCCGGTGTCTGCCGAAATGCAGCGAAACGGTGTGATGAAAGTCATACTCATGTTCATTTTATCAAGATGTGAAGGTATTTCATTTTGAAATTTTATTTGTAGTCAAACAGTGTTTTCTTAGTCTCATTCGTCTCTTTTATACATTATACAAGGGAAATTCAAGTGCATTTAATTTTATGTTTACAACGAAATGAATGTATGTACCTACGTAATACGCACAATCACTAGTTGAAAACTATTGTTTCATAGGTTTGGCTTCGGAGTGCAGATACACGTTCTTATATTTTCTCCATTAGGCACTTTGTATGGTTTTCATACAGTACCGTACAATAATTTAAACTACAATATAACTTTCAATTCGAACACTAAACTTACGTATACGTACGTACATATATATTTAATAATAATTTTTCTCCGTGCAGGAACGGAAAAAGAATACTAATCCCTGCGGTCTGTCTTAAGAGGCGACAAAACAACCCATAGTCAGGTGGTAGGGCATTTGCCCGACTGGTTGGCTACCAGTCCCAGTCTAGAGTATGCCGCCATAACAACTTTGAGTTGTGTTCCCGGCATCAGTGGCCAGGTTCCAGTTTCTCCTTCAAGGCCGGCAGCAGCTAATGTCCATAGGCGACGGTAACCACTTTCCATCTCAGTCCGTCAGCCTGTCTGCTATGCTTCAGTAATAAAAAAAAAACAATTATAATGTCTTGATAACTAATTAAATATCTAGATGTCGGAAATAATTGAAATAAATTTGTCGGTTTTTGACTAGAAAAAATAAAAAATTGTAACCGTAAAAAACGTTTAAATCTTATATTACAAACAATACTTGCAAGCAAAGGCGCATGGAAAGTCTTACTTACAATACATATCACAAAATTGATAGTTGAAAAACGATGTCTTCAGTCATTTAATAATACTGTCATTAAAAGCGTAATAAATATTCTCTTTAATTAAATAATAAGGTCAAATTGTCATTTTCTACAGGCAGGAAAAAATGAATAGAGTGACATGAAATGGCCAACCCCGAACTTTGCTAATATGTGCCCAACCTCTGTCATCTTGTAAAATAATGGTGGTAATATTTGAAAACTTCCCCAAAGTAGACCCATTCTAATACCGCAAAGAATTTTGCTTACAGCAATAACCACGAAGAATTCAAAGTTACAAAATAATAATTCTTTATTCACTTCTAAATTATGTACTAACTCGTAAATTTAAATTTACTTGTTTAGTGTGGTTTAATTACAGAAAAGATTTTAATTTTCCAGCGTCTGTAACTGAATACTCAATTATTTTCTTTAAGACTTTGTAGGGCTAAATAAAAATGTTTTTTTACGGTAATGTTTTAATAAAAATAAATCAAAGTAATATTTTTAAAGAATGTATTTTATAAACGTACTAGCAGTCTCCATGCGACTTCGTTTGTATAAACTCAAAATTCTGCCTGAACTATAATATGTTCCCAGATAAAAATTATCATGTATTTATCCCTATTATTTTATTTATTGACGGCCTCTGTGGTTGAGCGGGCTAAACCTTTGCCGGCTTACCTCACTGCAACGCAGAGGCTCCGGGTTCGATTCCTGGTATAGTAAATTTTGAAAACGTATTTTCTCCGTTATTTACCATGGTCTGGGTGTCTGGGATCGGCCTCAGAATGGTCCGTTGTATATTACCCATAACACAAGCATAACTTGCTTAATTTGGGGATATACAGTGTGTGTGTTTGTTTGCCGATTTATTTATTTATTTAGAATAGAATAACATGTGCTGTATTACGCATAAAAGCCTCTTATAATACTAATAATATAATTCAAATATTTTTAGTATAGTACATTTAGCACTTTTATCGCCGACTGTAATAACTTCATGAAAACTTTTTGGAGATACATAATTTATCATTAGATAAATTATGTATCTCCAAAGGTTGAGCCGGAATTCAATGTGAACACGATTTAAAATGTTAACATATACATACATATTGATTTTAGTCGTAATACATACACAAATAATTACATACAAATTTTATAATAAAATCGATATAATTAACTTCGCTATTGTAAACTTTGTATCTTTCATAATTTACCGGATGAAAAATATTATATATTTACCCATTCATAGAAAGTACATAATATTATACTATTTTTTATATTTACGTGGGACACTGAAAGTTTTGCAAAAATAAAAAAAAACTTTATATAGGTAAATATTATTTTATTGAATATTTTCAAAGTACTCTCCACCAGCCTCTATACAAAGTTTCACGACATGACAGCGCATCTTCCGGCGACGAAAATTGTATCCCTTTAAGCTGATTTTTTATTTTCCAGAATAAAAAGAAGTCACACTGTGCTAGGTCAGGGCTGTAAGGTTGACCAAGGAGTTTGACCAACGTGCTGTCCAGGAAGTTCCTCGTTTTGAGCGCGGCATGGGCGGGCGCGTTGTCGTGGTTGAGCAGTAGCCCACGGAGCCCTGTGTTTGGTCGCTTATTGCTCACAACAGAGAAAACTTCTGCCAAGCACTTGGTAGTATACCATCCAGAATTGATGCTTCTTTGGTTCTGTAAAGGAATTGACACTAAGTAGCCAGTCAAATTGAAAAAACTTACGATCAAAATCTTCCCCCCGCTTCTAGATCGCTTCAATTTGGTAGGCGTTGATTCGTTTTGAAACACCCAAACCGTCGACTAGCGTTTCGCTTCTGGATCGTATTGATAAATCCAGGACCCATCACCTGTAATAATGTCGTAAACACGCCGAGACGAGTCTGCTTCAATTTTGTTTATCATATCACGGCATCATTCCACCTGGGCCTTCTTTTGAGCATCGGTGAGGTTTTGCGGCACCCAGCGTGAACCTATCCTCCTCACTCGAAGATGCACTTGTAGAATCTCGTGAAGGCTTCCCATTCCAATCTGCAGTGCGTGCTGAATCTCTTGATACGTAACTCTCCTATTGTCTTGGATTAAATTTTTCACTGCTAGCACATTTTCTCCTTTAACAGCCGTCAAAGGGCGACCACTTCTTTCTTTACCCCCCAAAGTTAGTCGACTGCGCTTTAATTCGTTGTACCAACGATACGCGGTTGCCTTAGAAGAGCCTTCATCTATGAATGCCATTTGAAATCTATTATAAGATTCGTCCGGTTTCAGGCGACACTTGAAATCGTAAAAAATCATAGCGCGAAAAAGTTCCCGATGCAGATCGATTTTTTTAATGAGACACGAAAATTTAAATTGCTCGCAAACAATGTGGAGGGAAATTTTGAAATTGGAACGTACCTATTTTTAGCTATAAATAATCACATTTTCAAAGTAGATTATAACTGGCCAGTCTCTCATACATAAAAACTTTTATCGCAATACCTTCTGAGTGGCCTGGTATTAATTCATTTCCATGGCCATAAAGAAGGAGCAAAGTGACATTTAGAATAGTTTACATTTATAGTATAGAATTTAAAATGCTAAAAAAATCTAGTATAAAAATACATAATGACAAAATTGTAAAAACGTAATGTAGTCAGTTTCAGGCAGCGGTGTTAATAAGAGCGATCATTTTTTATCAGGCTTCCAAGTGAGGTTTCACAAAGCCAAAACAATAAATCACTGGTGCGGCGGGTTGCGGCTTATTATTTCGGTCCATACAGCAGCGGTCTTTTCTGCTAACTAACCAACGCTCAGCGGAATATTTTTTCTTCGGTCCGTAGGTACGACAGCCCTTCGCAGGCCCTCCCCCGTTATTAATTAACTTCACCGAATGTGACCCGTGACATATTGTACCAAATAATAATAACAATCATCATGTGACCCATTTAATGAGATACCAATATACTTGATTCATTATTATATACGTTCTCTGTTAAGTTGTTCTAGTATATAACTTTATGCACATAATAACAAAATAATAATGTCTAGATTCAACATAGATTAAATTAGTGTAATTATGATATATAATATGGTGTGATAGTTTATACATATTTTATACCATTTTTATAATATATTCATTAGTATGTATTAGTATGTATAACTTAAACTTTTTGAAATCAAAATATCATCTAAATCAATAAAGAGTTTTGGCATGTCAATTTATATCGATTTTCTTCCTCCACTGATTGCTCTTAGGGTAAATTAATGAGCCGTTAGTCTTAATGATGGATTTGGTTTGATTATGTGACAGAGGATGTATGTCAGAATAGAGGAATGTGGAAGGGAAATAAATATTGTGCCCACTCCAAATAATTGGGAAAAGGTGAAAGAAAAGTGAGAATCTTAGTATTTTTATTGCATAAGTTCAGCAGTCAGGCAGACGACCCACCTGATAGAAAGTAGTTACTATCGGCTATGGATATTTGCCATAGTAAAGTTGCTACCAATGTGCTACCGCTCTCTAAAAGCAGTTTAGAACCTGGCTACTAATGCAGGAACACAACTCAAGGTTGTTATGGCGGCATAGTCTAGATCAGGAGTGGTAGCTATCCAGGCGGACAAATGTCCTACCACCTGGCAAAAGGTGAGCGGAACGGGACCAACGGCTTAGTGGTGGATTATAATAATACTACCGCTTTTATTAGTCCAATTTACTTCTAAATACATTATGTGTCATAAATGAACGTTTACTTAAGAGATTTTAAAGATTCAGATCAGGTTATAAAAAAGCATTTAATTAATAAAAATAAGTTAGAAGCGGACGATCTCAAAATCATTTTACATTATAATTACAATATGAAATTATATTTGAATTCTATCTACTTAAAAGTAATCGCGGTATAAAGTAATAATAATAAACCAGCAGGGGGGCTTTGTGGCGAAGCCTTAGGTAAGTAGCGACACCTCGGACCTAACTCCGGGGGCCAAGACAAGGCCCCCGTCTCCATGCTCGCCTTAGCTGGCCAGCACGGAGTGGAGATCGCTAGAACTAAGACTCAAGCTCTGGAGCTTGGGTGGAAGTGATAAATGGCCTAACGTCGGAAGTAGCCTCGGTGAACCTGCAGCCCACCTCTTGACACCCCTTAGACACTCATACCCATGTTGCCCCTCGTCAACCTTGTACGGCATTTTTTAGGGCCCCATGCAGTGAGTAGCGAGTTACCGTCTGCCCATTTTTCTATGTTCCCCGAACATTGCGACGGGCAGACCCCATAGCTCAGATTCCTAGTTCGACTAGCAGTTCATCCCAATAGCCCAGCAGTCTTTTTGTTCTCATTTCTTACAATAGTCCTATACTGACCGGGGCTTGTCCTTGGGTGCATTTTTATATGGTGTAGACAGGGATAATTGCCGGTCAGTGTCCGCCACATTTACATTAAATTTGTCAATAGGCCTCGCCTCTACGGTTTAGCCTTCCCATGGCCCCACGCAAACCCCCCAAAGTCCGGGTCATTTTTGTGGCCTGTAGTCTTCAAGGACATACAATTATAATAATAATAATCGGCAGACAAACACACATAATATACCCCAAATTAAGCAATTTACACTTGTATTATAGGTAATATACAACGGACTACTCTGGGGCCGATCCCAGACACCCAGACCATAGTTAAATAATGGAGAAAATTCGAAGAACCCGGAGCCTCTGCGTTGCAGTGAGGGGCCGGCAAAGGCTCAGTCCGCTCAAACACAGAGGCCGTCAGATGTGAAAGTGATGCTAATGAACATAATGATAATGTAGTTATAAGTTTTGTTATTATTTAACATAACAATTATCTGCGGAGATTTATGCGCCCTGCGCTGAGACTTGTAAAAGTAACGGGTCTGTCACTCTGTAATCAAAACAGTTTTCTTAGGGCCGATTTTTCAATTATCATAAAAGTAATTCATAAGAATAGAATAAAATATGGGAAAATTAAAAATGATACATAAATGAAACAGTTGAATTGTTACATTTTGGTATCTAGTCAGGTTATAATTTATTTCACTGATAACTGTTATCGGATGATTGAAAAATCAGCCCTTAGTTTAGTTCTATTACCTGAGTTTTATGTATATTTGTGTCAGTCACTAGAAAAGTAAGACATTTAGTTATGAATTAACACTTGCATGGGGCAGAGTCCAGTTTCAAATGGAAATTCTATATCTTCTATGTAAGTACTATCGTCTAGGCACTAAGCATATTATAATTTAGTTTAAAGTTATCTTTAATTATTTTAAAGTAACCGTTATGAATTGTAACTGTATTTATTAATTTATGATTTTTACTTTAATACAGTATGAAGGAAATTTCTGCTTTAGCTCTAAATTAAATCGGACACCTGTAACAAATCTGTTCAGCATTTGGTTTGCTTTTAATCCATCTGTTTGTTTCCATCATATAGATTATTCTTGAAATGGATTCTCTAGATAGTTGAGACTGAGACGAAGAAAACCAATATATTTTCCGACACTTGAGCTCTCAGGTAATTGTGGCAGAAAGTTTTCGAACGTGCCCGCAATATTGATGAGAATGCCGGCGTTCCTGCTGTGCGATATAACTTACACGCTACCTGCATTACATTCGGCTTGTTTAATGCATCTAGATTTATATCAAGAGTATAAATAATATTCCAGAAAATATTTTACATTTTTCGAACAAACGAATATGAATCAAACTCTTTCCAATTTCGGTATTTAATGATTTATTTTTTTAATTATTTATTATTATTAATATATAATAACAGGCTACAAATGTCCCAATGCTGTGCTCGGGCTTCCCATTATAGGGAGACGGATAGTATACCCACCCGCCACGCTTGTCCTAGGTGGCTTGGCAGGTTTGACACATAGTAGGGGAGGCCAAGCAGGGATTTTGGGATTTACTCGAGCGGGGCAGAATAACATAAGGGGAGAAACTTTGCACCCTATTATGTACCCCCATCATATATTAACCCTTCATATAGGGTGGGGGTATTTTTTATTCTTCAAATTTTTTTTCAAACCTTCAGATTAAGGAAATTCCTCCACATAATTGTCAAATTATGGGTCAGCACGACAAGGACATCAAGCTGAACCATCTGTATATTAATCTGACGCGCTCGAGTATTTCAATGTTACGTTTTTTTTTTGCATTTTCAAAAATCGGCCATGACTTTTGGTCGTTTTCAAATCGTCAGTCTTTTGAATAGGAGTTCCTTCAGGGTTTACTTAACATCACTTTCGAATATTTGACGCGCTTGAATATTTATGTGCGACTCTTTTTTTTTGAAAACCTGTATACGCTCCCCCCACTAGTGAAAGGGCATACATCATATAACTTTTTTTCTTTTTAGCATCTAATCTTCACAATCCAAAAGGTCCCCGCGACGCTCGAGTAACTCCACATTTAGTATCTTTAGTATCTTGGACTCCCTCCCTCCCCGTACTAACATCGGTTATCTCAATGTACAGGTTGCCACTGACATATTTTTAGTAATATTATGTAAAAAGGAGACATTTTAATTTAAACGAAATAATTAGGAATAGTATTTATCACCAAAACATTGATTTTATTGCAAACATAACAAAGGAACTTTAAATTATTTTACAAAACCTAGATGTACTATTTCTATATTAGTATATTTATTGTAAACTGCGTATAACTACTATCTATTCTTTATATTTTCAATTTAGAAAAATAAAACGGGAAACTGTCTCTTATAATAAAGTACTCATAACACTTAAATAGAAAATATTATCAGTTTGGAAATAAAACATTTTAAGGGCCCCATAGAAATGAATAAAGAACAAAAAAAAGAATTGTAATTTGTTTATGACTACATATCCTACTAATAAATTGGGCTTAGTACATCTGTCTAATTAGATACGAAAGGCTCTATAATTTGTTTAAAAGAACCTAATCGACTCCTAGGACCAGTGATTCTAAACTTTTTCTGAACCATTGCCCCCATTAGAAGAAAATAAGATTAATATTAACGCCCTCTAATCCGTAATAATCTTTTTTTCGACGGAGATAGGTACTACTCTGCAGGAACAGTGGTTGTTATCCGGGTTAAAAGTAACCCGGATAACATCTGGTCATATACTATATCTTTGCAAATAATTATATCGATTTGTTGCTCTGTTGCTATATGAAAAAGGATAAACCATACAAACATACTTTCGCATTTACAATATTAAGTTGGGATATTAAAATATATGCACCCAATATTATTATTAAAAGTCGTAAAGCAAAAACCAATGACAACAAAATGTCTAGTAAAATTGATTTTTAAAATGTGTTGACGATAAGTCAACGCAGAAATAGTAAAGAAATAATAATGAGGTAAACACAGAATTTACATAAAGAATACGTTAAAAAATTAATTAGAATCAGTATCTATATATTTGACCACCCTTCTTGATTGTTTCAACGCTCTGCTTTTGCTTCTTGGTCAGTTATTGTCCTCGTGGAAGGCTCTAGAACCCAATTGGGTATAAGGTGATCTAACGACTATGTATTTTTCAGCCTTTCCAAAAGGCTTTACCTATAAAACCAGTTGAATTCGACTTAGTACCTATTTTATAAGTTACTCAGAATACAAAATTTTCTTCATTATATTTCTTACAAAAAGTCTTCATGTATCCGTTTTGTATATAATCTGTAAGCAAATTTATATTTTTAACTTAATCCTGTGTTTTCTAATTTTTTCTTTGTATTTAAGCCAATAAAGTGTTGTCCAATCCAATCTTGAAATAGTGAGGTTTGTCCTGTATTACTTTGAAAATAGTTTTAATCTAGACAAGTGGGAAAATAATTAAAGGCATTTACGATCAGAATAAGATGCGGGTAGAAGCCACAAGGGTCAAATTTATTATTCGCTCTTTTGCGGGTTCGAATAAAGGTATTTTATTATTCGACATACAACCTGTTTTCCCATTAGAAATTATTCCAACGGCTACTTTTAGCTTTAGCCGCTAAGACGGAAGTAATATGCAAAAATTTAGCCAGCTGCGAATTTACGTACGTCTCGATGCTTGCAACAAATATCTAAAATATTCCTCTTTCGAGACTGTACTAAACCGCATGTTGTATTTAGGTATATATAAGCCATGCCATGCCTGGCACATCGTTCATGCGGAGTGGGTGTTTTTTATTCGTATCTTTTAAACGCTGCATTGCATTAAATATTGCTATTTTAGTACCTAAAATTTTGTTTGAAATCCTTGATATTGTTTAGAAACCTACCTGAGACACACATGCTACTATTCTGTAAAATTTTGTGTTTGTGAAACTTGTCAGTCCCTGCCCGTCACATTGCTAACGCCTGTTACACAGCTTAAGTGCGATAGCAGCGTGGTGGCGCCGTGGTCGTGTGTAGGTACTTTACAGTTTGACGGTACGGCAGCGGTGTCGTATTAACACATTCACAGCGGCATTGATTTAGGAGTACTTTCCATTGCTGCGGTACGGGGCATTTTAGACGTTGTACTAAAACTACCATTATGGCGGCAAGAGGCCTATTGTGTCCCGTAACGTTTTAAAAACTAACATCCTCTTTTGGCCTATATATAAAAAGCTTTTGTTTTATGTTGTACGATACTAGGTCAAGGTAATCACGTATTAAGGTAGGTATACCACGTAACTCTGGTTTAATAGCACATCTGAGATATATATATATATATATATATATATATATATATATATATACCTATTCATCTTTTTTTCTACACTGAATCAAATTGAAGTTACGCCCTTTGCATCACAGAGAAGTCTGTGTTATTACCCGCACCGCAAGTGAAACACGTTCGGAGTGACTTAGACCCCGTTTCGCAGTGAACGTGTTAACACGTGCTTAAGTGAAGCGGCAGTGGTGTCGTTACACGAGCCCCTTATTGCACTATTGTTTATACTCTCACTACATCATTGTATGAGGGACCGGTTTAGCACTTTTTCTGTATAATGCAAAATCAAATACGCAGTCTCCAAATAAAATGGCTAAGGCATCAAAGAGACGGACAAACGGTTTCATTTAGAACAGAAAGTACAGAACGAAAATATGAAGTTTCCGCTCTAGCGTTTACCTAATGCACCGTAGTAAATTTACTTTTGACTTCTTTTGTCTAAAACTTTATACTCAACAAGGTTAACCAAACAATACTTCAACAATGTTGTTTAAGAACAGTCAAGTTTAGGCAGGAAAATACATGTTCTTTCTTGAGGTTAACGAATCCCTTTTCTTATCTCGTTACTATAGGTGCCGATTCGAAGATGTTTTGAAAAACTTTTATAAGTGTTTACACGTTTTATTTTAATTTTTTATTACATAAGTTCAGCAGACAGGCAGACGGCCCACCTGATGGAATGCGGTTGGACATTTGTAACACCAAAGGTGCTACTAATCTGCTGCCGGTCTCTAAAGGGAGACTGGAACCTGGCCACTAATATCGGAACACAACTCAAGGTTGTTATGGCGGCATAGTTTAGACCAGGGGTGGTAGTCACCCAGACAGGCAAATACCCTACCTACCACTTGGTTGTGAGTTGTTAGGTCGCTTCTTATGACGGGCCTCCCGGCCGCAGGAAATCATATTCTTTCTTCATTCCTGCACGGATAATTTTATACTATACCGCAACTTTTTGCATAGGAGTATATGCATTTGGACTGTCAAATCAATTGAGATACTTTTAAAAATGTACAGAACGTCGCAGCCTCATATAGTTTCGTACGAGCGTACCTAGTTATGACTGAGTCAAATAGTTGTTTGAAAAATACTAAAAAATATCCCTATCATGGTATTATTAAAATTTAGATGATAAGATGTAATTTCAACTTCTGTTCTTTTATATGTAAAGATATTATAATTTATTGTAACATGTGTCCGCATCCCTATTCTGACAAAAAATATTTGTTTTGGTAATTCTGCGATAAAATTAAAGGCTGAGCAGCTAAGAATATTGTATCATGATGTGATTGTATCATAATAATTAGTTGTGCTCAAGGCCTCGTTCGCACAGTATTATAAATATTTATAATCGTATTATGAGTATTTCTTGAAACATCTAAAATACACGAATATTTAAGATGATATACCTGTTTTCATCTCTAAAATTTTCATTAGAATTCTTTAGCTTTTTTGGAGTTTATTTGAGACAGAGTTTCAGATAAACAGACAGATGTTTAAACTGTCATTTATGATTATACGAGCGTTATATTGGCATTTATTCTAAACTTTAATTGTATTATTATATATGTTGATATAGACGAAGAGATATAGTAGATGCCATAAGGCATTTTCAACGGTGTAGTTTCAGGTGAAGATCTTACGAAAAGATCTCTTAGGTATACTAACCTCATAATTTCCTTTTATGTAATCTAGACGAAGCGGTAAAGTATAATGAGTATTAGAGTTTGTTACTGAATAATTTTGTTTAGTTAATTAAGTACCGTTTTGTTAACGTAATTTGGACAAAAATTAAACTCTCCGTACGCACTAAAACTTAACGTTTTCGCAAAAACCTACGTGCTGGTCTAAAAGGTGGAACTTATTACAATTACCTACATTAAATGTAACTGGGGGTAAATTTGTTTACTTAATGGAAGAAGCTAAGTGTTTGTGTTTCTTTGAACAAACAGCTCTGTGTAGACTTAAAGAAATTAAATACTAAGGCGTATTCGTAATTTTTGAGTGGGTGTATGGTAATTTCATTACCTTGATTCCTTTTATACTGTGTTGTGTTTAAAGTTATCTGAAATTGTTTTTAATATATAACTTCCATGTTCGTCCGTCAGGCTGTCCGTCCGTATATCAAAGTCCAACATAGCCATTTTACTTGAAGGAATTACAGGGCGCCATCTGCCAACCGTTGTCCACTGTTAGACCTAAGCCTCCCCAAGATTGCGCCGTATATGTCGGCCCTCATGTTTTCTCATCCTATATACTTAGGTAAAATATAAAAAAAAAATATTAGTCGTCAATAATAAGTATCAGAGATGGCAAAAAAAATCGAAGCACATATGTTTATTCTCAATTTTTACTTGTACTAGGGCCGATCTAAAATATATTTAAATAATGAAGCGTGAAATTGCGGGAAAAGAATAACTTTGGCGTTAGCTAGTGATGTAAAATTTATAATAATAATAATAATAAGATGAAGATCTGCACGACCAGCAATACTCGTTGACATCAGTATCCCGCATGACGATAACCTCCTGAAGAAAGAAAAAGAAAAACTAAGTAAATACTTAGATCTTGCTCACGAGGTTACCACTATGTGGAGTCTGGAGTCAACGAGCATTGTGCCGATAGTTGTCACCGTCAATGGTCTTATAGCGAAAAGCCTCGACCATCATCTAGAGAGACTTTCGCTGGGAAGCTGGGTGAAGGGCCAAATACAGAAGGCAGCACTCTTGGACACGGCACGAATTGTGAGGAGGTTCCTGTCTCTGGAGCCCTAACCTAATCACCGGTAGTTTGGACCCCAGGCCCCGCTGGCGGTGAGCTGCAAGATTTTATATTTTTATTGAATATGTGTTTATTTTTGATTTATTTTTATAAAAGAATAATTCTATCTATTTTTTTTATTAAAAAACGTTTTTTATATATTTTTTAAAAATGTATAATTTTTGAGAATAAATGAATACAGTATAATAATAATAATAAATCGGCAGACAAACACACACTGTATATCCCCAAATTAAGCAAGTTACGCTTGTGTTATGGGTAATATACAGGCCGTCAGAATTTAGAAGTCTTTCAGCGTTATGTTTTTTAATGAGCGATTATTATTTGTAGTTTTGTTGTTAATAACGTTAGTCCCCAGTAGCGCGACATACTTAGTTTAGTATAGTTACTCCAGCTGGTATTAGATTATTGTTCAATTGTAATAAGTTGGATTTCTGATAAGTTAATATTTTCGAGTAGTTGTTGTATTACTCATCTGGATTCGTCATCGCTCGGATATAAAAGCAAGCGGGCGTAACAAGCACCGAATGATCATTTTTATTTCCACATTGGTCGGTTGCACATATTATAGTAACGCTCTAGGGTAGCTAATTATTGTGCGATAAGCCTAACTTATATTATACGATTGGCATTATTATTCCAAAGTCCAATAAAATAGTTCTACAAATTCTATATGTATTGTTAAATAAATCCCGCACTAACAGTATGTATCATCTTTTTATGGCAAAATTAATGAAGTTACTAAATTTTACCATAATTTATGAACTTTTGTTCACGTGTGATAAGAAAGTTGGGGCTTAATAGATTCCTGCTTGTGGCAATTTAAAATGAAACTTTCCCTCCGCACATCCGCACATTCGAATGTCTCATAACGTTGTTACCTAAATGAAATTAAACATTTATTGCAAAAGTTCCGCGGCGCCAACTTTGTTACGTAGAGATTACCCGCACGCCTATATTTTTACAACCTAATTATGCAATTACAATTTATTTTTACGAGACCACAGAACAAGTTTCTCGTTCATTAAAATTAAATGAAAACCTCGTGATATCTCTATCGTTTTATCGCGACGTATGATTAAACTTTTAACGAAGATTTTTTGTGCTTTTTTTAGATTTTGGTCCTATCTGATACAGGTATCAATAATAGCCCTTTGCATCTGCTCCATACATTTTAATTAAACCTATAATTAAAATATATGCAGTAAATGACCGCCACCCTCTTTGTTTCCGAAGAATACCAAGCAAATTTTTTGAATTAGTCAAAATTTACTATTTAATCTATATTTTGAAAGAAAAATAACGATTTTCAAACTTTCGTTCAATACGTACCTAAACATTTTAGGTACTAATTGAATTGTAGTTTAATGTTAAGGCATTTTTTCATTTCAAAGCCGTATAATGAAGTTAGAATCCTGGCAAAGGATATGCACGGCTTAAGTAATTTTTTTGGTCTGATATGTATCTAGTAAAAATAAGCATCCTTAACACATGGTAATTACCATGTGTTAAGTACCATATAATCGTCCATTCCCTTACATTTTTCCTTTTCCCTAAATTAGAAACAAATGTTTTATTGGCAATAATGAAATTGGAAGCTCTTTATGTTATATAAAATGATGTCGTACCTGAAAGAAATTGAAACGAAAAAAATACAAAAGGCATGAAATTGAAACAGAGAAAACAACATTGCGCGTAATGTTTCTCGCTCACGTATCCAGTAGGAATAATTTTGCCTAAATACAAGTTGTTTTCGTGGGGCAAGGAGGGGCACGTGTCGGATCAAACATCGCCCGGGGGCGCCACAAATCATGGCCAAAAACCTGCTGTAAGTAATTCCGGACGGGCGATCGTGTCGATACTCAAGATACGCGAGCTTACAAATTGCGTTCGACCTTAAACGGCAATATTTTATCTGCTCATTTATTCCTTATATCTCTATTGACATGTTTACGCTACATTGATTCACATCAATCCCATTTTTATTTGTCCACTCTATACGTTTTTAACTCTATGGACAGTACTCTAAAACAAATACCTATTATACCGTCTACTCGACATTTAACGTGGTAGAGCTATGCTGGAATCACTATCTTGATTACACCTTTTAGGGCCGGCTCGATCGGTGTGATACCACTCTCTCACAGAATATCGGCGTCAAACGGTTATGTTACATTTATTTAGTTGCATAGTTGTTCTTATCATGTTTCTTTTTAAGGTTAATAATTAATTTTGTTATGTACCCTCTTATTTCTAAACGATACAATCGGCTATTTCCTTAATTGAATAATAATGTTATATTTTCATATATTCTGTGATTGGCACCTGTTTTGTATAGTTCTCTATAATTTACCATAATTTTATGTAACAATATTTATCTCTAATATGATGTGGTAATTGTGTAGACTATAATTCAAAATCTCTCAATTGTATATATACGATGTTCACTATATTTTATTTTCATGTTGGTAGACGTGTTAGATTTTTTACTGTGTTCGGTTTATTTTATTACATGTAAAACTTTAAATATGATATTTTATATATTATCTAAAATTTCCAAACAATAATGTAATAAATTCTTGACATTCAACTTATTTAATTAAAATGGTTTATCAATGACTTCAATCCGTTATCGGTTGTGTCAATTTGCTAAGTTTCTTATACCATAAAATTGTTGAAGAGATGGCGAGGTGTTCTAAAAATGTTTATTCAGTGTGTAGAGACAGTGGATGAAATTTATTTAAGCCGTAAGGTTCTCTGATTGATTATAAGTATAGTGACTAGTTTTTGCTCTTTTATTACCATAAACCCTTCTGAGTTGTTGCAAGTATTAAAGTTAGCCTTGAGTTAATCATGTTTCGTGCGATGAGTAAGAGTTCCAATGGCCCACATACACCTCCTCCTATTCAACCTTTCCTATCCCATACCGTATTTCAATCCCATATCCCGTCCCTTGTATGCTGCCCCTCTTGTCTGTTCCCTGTATCTCATATCTCTATTCCATCCTCTTTATCCAATCCTAAAGGCTGGCAACGCGTGCATCGTCGTTCGTCGTCGTCGCAACGTGGTATCGTAGCATCGCCATTGGTGTTGCAAAGGCCTATAGGTGATGATAACTACTTTCCATGAGCTGGGCCGACTGCCTTTTAGAAGCTTCGCATTAAAAAATTATGATGATAAATTCGAATGTAGAGTCTGCGCCACAAAAAAGTTCTACGGAAAAAAGTAATTAAAAGTGGTAGCTCCGCTATTTGTTAGGATTTTGTTTGTAAAGTCACCCGGAAATAAATTCACATGCTTTAATTATGGCATGTTTTGTATTTATTATTTAGTAATTACCTACATTGATTTACGGATTAGCAAATAATTACTCTGGCAAAACTAAGTACAGCGATTGCAACGCCAAGTCTGCAGGATTTTTTTTGCGGCGCGGACTCTATGTGGTGTTATAGAGCTACGCAACAATTTGATTTTAACGATAGTCAACTCGAGTGTCGGTCTATTCATGAGAATACCTACGTTCATTCTTTTAAGTTCGATTTAACACAGGTCATGTAAAATTCGGATGCAAGAAAAATCATCACCAATAATATAAATCATAATATAATGCATAATGTCTCAGCTGAGTTTCAAATTAATTAGCGTTTACTTAAGTTTTGAAATGTAAAAAACAACCAGTAAAAACTAATGTATATTTAAATATTTTGTTAAATTAAACACAATATATCTGCAATCTGTACAAATTTTTTTTTAATAATTTGAAAATGGTATAATGTGAACACAAAAAGTATAATTTTATTCGCATGAAAGAAGATAGGTACTAGAAATTACAATCACGCATTATGAGGTAAATTTGACAATGTGCTAAATCCTATATAACCATAGGTGATTGACAGGATATCTTTCTCTCACTATTTTGAGATTTTATTTTCTATAAAAAACATTTTATACACCAGATTTTATTTTGCATTAGCAGTATTACATTTCCAAATTTGTAAAGAGATGAGTTGGATAGCTGCGGGCAAGTTTACCGTATTGTCATGTCACGAAAGGTCCAAACTTTTTTGTCAAAAGCCTCTTTTTACATTTAAAGGCAGTAAAAAATAATTTCACAGGTATGTTTCAGACAGGACAAGTGGGTGTTAAGGAGCCCTTTATTATTTTTAAAAACAAATGAGGACACAAATGTTCACAGCAAATAAAGCTGCTTACACACGAGACGCTATGGCAGGAGCTTATGCGTTTTATCTCGGGATTAACATACATCCTGTCTAATTTACGCGACTTCGTATTACATCATGCGAGCTCGTTTGTAGGATCAGGTGTTAAGGAAATACTTTAAAGTATCATTGTAAAATATACTTATAAATTTAAAACTTATTTTAGAGTACATTTATTTGTCTATCAAGGGGCGTTGGTGCCAACATTTAATGTATGTCTGTAAAAGTTGGCTGTGGCAGAAGAGACATGAAAGTAGAATAAACCCAGAACTGAAATAAAACTTTGAGTAAGCACATATATTTTAGTATGTTGTTTATTATTCGTATAATGCTGTATTAATAGCGATAGTTTCAAAACCATACCTAGTTTGGTTAAAAATTTTGAAAATGTTGAATGTTTATAGATGTTGTTTAACATGGAACTTTTATTACAGCTGGAAAAGTGATATTGCTCTAAAATCTAAATAGTCACTGTTGTATAAAATATATGCATAATTTATTACGGAATCATTGCTTACATAAAACTTTAAAAGATTTACTTTTAAATTATACCGACAAATAAATACCTACGTAATTTATAACTGTTAAAATCTCTATTCAATTTGTATTATTCTATTCACCGTTTAGTCTTTGTATTTATATTTTCGAGTATGTTACTTCTTAGTAAGTATAGTTCTATACATCGTCGGTATCAGTGTAGGACCTTGCAACTACATTTTTGGCGATATTAATTTTATTCGTCACATTACTAACAAGTATTAATATTGTTACATGCGAGCGGGGTACGCACTTAAGATTGGAAGAAAGCACCAGTTTTTAACTAACGCTTTTATTGACTTACACAGCCGTGCGTGATTCCACTCTGCAGGGTTGCCTCTACACACACAACGAAAGACGCACTGTACCGACGATAAGATGTCTCACTCACAATACCGTCGCCGATATTGCGTAGATATACCTTCTGCTGCTGCCGTGCTCACCTCCGATATTACCGCGCGTAGCTCGCCTCTGGACCTCCTTTTAAACTACGCGAAACTCCTCCTTCACTAAACTGTCCACTACACTTTTCACTAATTTCACCACTAAACTCGTCACTGTCTTCTATTAAACTCTTCTTCCAACTCTTTCGCATCGCACTTGTCGCTTCACTGTCTTGAACTGAACTCAACTCTAAACTGTCCGGTAGGCGCGCCTTACGCTGCTTATATATTATATACCCGGAAGAATCTTCTGGAACCTATAATTTTGTTATTCTTTTATTTACTATCTGTCCCTTCCTAAACATCTATCTATCTCTGTCTTTTCCTTCCCGAATTTTCTATTCTAGAACTTCCGTTTATCGTCTATCCCTTTCCAACATGTATCTGTCCTTGTCTTTTCTTTCCAGAATCTTCTACCTTTTTCTAAATGCCTTGAGGCCGGCTTACGCTGGCGGAAAGTTCTACCCTCGGTCGCCACGATATTATGTAACACTTTACACGTAAAATTTAAAATAATGTAGTTAGGTTAAGGTCCTGCTCTGACGCCGACGTTATGTGGAATTGGGGCCTACCCTAATTTCACACATATCTCTAAGGTGGTTTTGTTGCAAGTAGTATTTGACGGTGTTGCTGTTGTCACCAGGTTAGTAAGACAAACTTAAGTTTTTTATTCATCTAATTATAACAGACCTCTTCGATGTATGTTGAGAAAAAAAGTACAGCTCGCGATGACTCCGCTTTTAACTTTTTCTTCAAATTGCAATTAGAGAGGAGTTCATGAATCCTCGGCGTTTTGTCAGAGATTGATGACAATGGAAATTTTATACATCGTTAGTCACAACCGCGTTAGGTGAGCACGCTGTTTTTTCAGTAATCTTATCTGCGGTATCACCTTCAATTATACGCCTCGGAACAGACAGGTTAGCCCCGGTGTCAACACCTTCCCCTAACCTCGATATTTACGGTACAACATTCGCATTTTTATCCCTTCGTTCAGGTCAATTACCACTAACTATCACGCGTCGAATTCCGTTACGCTGATCGACCATTATTCGACAGCTAAAGACCAATAAATTTTGTCACCACAATAATAAATAACGTGAATGGAAAACGATTATTCATTTGCATGTGCCGCGAGATGGCCAATATAATTGGCTCGAAAAATCTTTCTGCTTACTCGATCATATGTCACAATTAATTTTTATCCTATAGATGGATTTTATTTGAGTTGAACTGTGTGCGAGCTCATTCGTTTGTGTTTATCAGGAAGGAAACCGATAACTCTCATTCCGCTCGGTGTGACGCAATGCAGAGATTAAAGGCTTACACTCGTAGCGCTCTAGCTGTGGATATGGGGCCTGTTAGATCCAATATAAGCGCAGTCCGACGTGTACTCCGCGTTAGCTTGTCAATACCGGATCACCTATTTTGATATACCTCTGATATCGATGGATTAAAATAATCGATAGAAAATAGAATAAAAAGTTAGTTCTGATGGTAATAAATAGTTATGTAACCTTATATAATTTATAACCACGCGTAGAATATGGCGTAACGAAATGGAACAAATCCTTTTAATAGAGAATGAAAACAGACGCGTAAATCTTAGCTGCTCGACCGGCTGACACACTGTTACAGGCAGTTAATCCGGTGATCCGGGTCGCAAGCTCCTGGCTCAGCTGACATCGAGGGAACACAGTCTCTCCTTTGCGAGGATTCACGTTAAATCGTCACGTCATATGCGCGCTGCTTTTTCCCCACAAAATTTTATTTTACGGATTAACACAGCGTCAAGCTTTATTTTATGAACATAATTATAGCACTACTAGATATGTGCGTGTTACTGCTATTTTATTTTAAATCCAAAAATTATGATATAATATATCTAGGTATATTAAAATGACACCGAATTATTATAATAATGTACACTTCGTCTCGGTGATAGGAAGAAATTATATATACTTACTACGTACCCAAGAGTTTACTACATTCATTTCAGGGTTCCGTAGCTATTTTAGCAAAAATATAAAACACTTATTTAATCGCTATGTTCTGTCGGTATATGGCATAGTCATTTTTCTCGAAAATTACTAGGTTTGTATGGAGGAAATATTTAAGAGGAATCTTAAAAAAACATAACGATATTTCTTAATGAATTCATTAGGTCCCGAGATATAAGCTTCCAAAATGGTGAAAAGGATGTTCCCTGTCTTATTTTTAAACTATGACCTGGTAAATTCTGATAAAATGAAGGTTATTGTAGAACTTCAAAAAAACTTTGAAAATAAGTTGTTATGAACAATATCCGTTGTGTGTTTTTTGAAATATGACATATTTTCAATTACCTGTGCTGGGCGTTCATCCTCACTTCCTTGAGCCACTTCGCTCATGTACACAACGGTTCTCTTGCGCAAGGTATGCGCGCACGCATAAGGAATAACTTCCCTCCCTGCTGAGGTTTTCCCACAGAGCTAAGATTTGGGATTTTTCAAAAAAGTGTTATATAATTTCTTCATGCTCGGCAACGCATTTTTGGTGTTGAAAATGTCCATAAGCGACAGTAACCGGCTGCCATCAGGGGGGCCGTCAGCCTATCTGCTGTATTATTTATTGCAATAAGAAATGATTTTATTTGGTGCCGTAGCTAAATAACGAAAATAGTTCATATATATCACATTTCTTACTCTTCCTAATCTATTTGCGGTTGCATAACCAGATATCAAATACAATAGACGTAACCTCGACGGACCTCTTCATTGTCCTTTAAGTAGATGTACTAGACCGATTTTATAATAATTATTGCTTACCGTTAGTGTTTACATGCTTATTATGTGTGGTAATAAGCCCCATGGTTTTCTATGCATACGAGACAATCTTATTTCTTGTCAGAAAACAGTTTCGCAAGCTAACTAGAAACCACCTCATTTGAGCCACCTGTGTGTGAATCATACCTGTGGGAAACTGATGGTTGAATAGGTACGTAGGAAGCTTCCGAGACTACACACTATAATTAAAGTAAATCAATATAATAATCGACAGAAAAATACACATATTGAATACCCCTAAGCTAAGCAAGTTACGCTTGTGTTATTGGGTAATATACAACGGACCACTCTGGGACCGATCTCAGACACCTAGACAACCTAGTAAATAACAGTAAGTTTTTTCCGGAATTTACCATGCTAGGAATCGATCCCGGAGCCTTAGCAATCCAGCGAATTCTTAGGCTCAACCACAGAGGCCGGCAGAATAAATGATTTTTGAAAATTTCTCTGACGGCCATCCCACATATCATGCTTTTGATATTAGAATAACTAAATAAGATCATTTTCTAAATACAAGCATATGCGAATTAATTACATCCGATGTAGCACTATTCGGGATGCGCCTAATCTGCCGTCGCCTGATAGTCCGATTAAATACGTCCGGGGTTACGAGAGAGCGGACTTTTGGGTAATTGAAATGATACTCTAATGTGTTAGGTACCGCAATTTCTCTCTTAAATAGAGACATCTTATTAGAATTACTCTGATGTGACGAGGGATGCAGTAAATATTTAGTTCTCTGTGCATTCAATTTGGTTTAAGCTGCATCTATTCAAGATGTATTATTAGAACCATTGAGGAAGAATACTAAGTTCCTGTCTCTTAC
The DNA here is from genome assembly GCA_039645545.1 of Dendrolimus houi. Classification (NCBI taxonomy): domain Eukaryota; kingdom Metazoa; phylum Arthropoda; class Insecta; order Lepidoptera; family Lasiocampidae; genus Dendrolimus; species Dendrolimus houi. The sequence continues at coordinate 13,346,733 of CM077125.1, read as the reverse complement.
TAGCTATTTATTTGACTTACTACTGGTTACAATTTGTCGCTATATTCTATAAAAGTAATGTCAATTTTCTAATAATGGCAAGGTAAAAGAATGGATAGTAAGATGTAGAATCTCGGTGAATAGTTTCATTTTGATTTCTATATGTTACAGGCATTTGTTCTATTCATCATAATTTTACGTAATATTTGTAGTCTTAATAATTCCTATATTTTATTTAAAAGTGAAATTGTAAGAAACTTTTAAATTTTGTTTGATTTGATGTCAAAAAATGCGTTTGGTGTAAAAAAACAATTGTTGAAAGTCGTACCGGAGCGTCCATAAATAATGAAGTTAGAAAAAAATAATTTGTTAAGACCTCTGGTTAACAGTAGAGCTACAGTATGCCGCATTTTGAAGTGAAAGGGGTTACTTTTAATACCCATTATTACTAAACTGTTCTGTGACCATCATATTTTATATTCCGATTTTTAATTACCTGGACTAAAATGACAGCTGCGATTGACCATTATTTGTGTTGCAAGCTTGGAGCTTAGTTTAATATGGATCATTCGTAAGTGAGCGGAATCAACAACTCATACAACTCATTTATGAATGATCCATACTAAAACACTATGCTCTAAGCTTTCAACGGCTGTCATTTTAGTCCAGGTAATTAAAAATCAAAATATATTGCAAAAATAAATATGGTAGGTAGTATTTGCTCATAAAAAATAATTTATCAATCGACAACGTTGGAATGATTGTACAAGGACAAGCACAACTCCCAATTACAGATAAATAAATATTTAAAAACAATTTCATCTATTACTCATTTATTCGGAATAACGATTCAATTATATTATAACAAATAGAATCTTGAACGAAAATTAAGACAATAAAAAACACATAGAAGAATATAGAGCTTTCCGAACATTTCGGTAAGGGCACGAACAATCTTTTAATTTAGTTAATTGCCAGTCACTGTGAAGACGTTCAAGATGTTCTTAAGAGATCACGAACGTCTTATCCAATTTATTTAACGATGGAGTCGCTCTCATTAGAGACCGTAGTGGACAAGTCCAGAGGCCCGCCGGGGCCGGCGACTGTTGGCTACCTCCATTCGCTTGCATCTTCGTTAGTACTCAAGACTTGTACCTGACAACACATAACTACATCTCCCCCCCGTGTGCCCACTCCAAGTGCATAATGGCTCCCAACCGTAAATAGCCACTTAGGATTTAACATAACAATCTTGTTTGATTATTAATCTCTTAGGTCAAAATAAATCTCAATATACCGTTAGAATTGCTAATTCGGCTTATGTTTGTAGTATGATAGGATATTTTTTTAAATTTACACTGGTCTGGGTGTTAATAACACAGCCTCAGATTTTTTTCCTCACCTATTTCCCGTAAAGTAAACTTAACTATCTAATATTATAAAATTACAATGCTTATCTGCAAATTTTTATTATTTGTTAATTTACTGTGTAAATATAAAAAAAAAGTAGCCTTAAGCTCGCCGTTACTATTAGGATATTCGGTACTGAATGTTAACCTTCAAGATAGATGGGTACAAATGTAAAGGTCGACCAAAAAAAAGATTGATGGATTGTGTGAAGGATGATATGATGATATGTGGTGTGACAGAAGATGTATGTCAGAGTAGAGGAGTGTGGAAGGAAAAGACATATTGTGCCGACCCCAAATAATTGGGATATGGTGAAAGAAAAGAGAGATTTGGTAGTGTATGTTTTATTGTATGTGTTTCGTTATTGTGTATATATTCATGTTGTCTGTAAATAAATAAATTATTACAAATAACTACTATTACTGTTTTATAGTTTTATATGTGTTAGTTAATTTTATTGTGTACAATAAAGACTAAAGAAAGTTATTTTGATTTGACATTTGAAAATTGTTGTCAAGACAAAACGTTCGTATATAGCCCAAGGCCTATTCTGCCGTCGTAGTTCAACGTGGGATATTTTTTATACAGAAGGAAGGAGCGAACCCCCAAACAAAGTCGAAATCAAATCATTTCATAAAATAATTTAAATTAACATTATTATAATATATAAATAAATAGCTCGTGGGGACCAAGCGCCTACAACCTTTTTAAATATATGAAAATACTATGGTTGAGGCCACAGGCGACAGGAAGGCTGGAGCCTACCTCGCCCAAAGAATTATTCTTTCTAGGCGCACTTCTAACCATGCAGGAACGGAGAAAGAATATAATTTCCCGCGGCCGGGCGGCCTGTCGTAAGAGGCGACAAAACAACCCACATTCAGATGGGAGGGTATTTGCCCGACTGGATGGCTACCACCCCTGGTCTAGAGTGTGCCGTCAAAACAACCTTGAGTTGTGTTCCGGCCAGGTTCCAGTCTCCCTTAAGAGAGCAGCAGCGCATTTATAGCACCTTTGGTGTTATAAATGTCTATAGGCGATGGTAACCGCTTTCCATCAGGTGGGCCGTCTGCCTGTCTGCTGATCTCTGCAATAAAAAAAAGATAAAAAAACACTGGCCAGCGACAGCGGTCTGGTTGGGCGAGACCGATTGTGGTTTATAGTGTTTTATTTTAGGGTATATAAATTTGTTAGGGGTTTTTTTAATTTGTATGTATTAGTTTTATTTTAATTTGTATATATATTTTATTTTAAGAATACGATTTTAATTAGATATTGTATATTTAAATTTATAGTTAATTTTTAAGTTTGTTTTATTTAATAATTTATTTAGAAATCAGTATTACTATATTAAACCAATTAATTTGTATTAATAATAAAATTAATTAATATCTGTAAAATTTGTTTACTATTATTTGAGTATTGTCAACAATAACAGTGATGGCTTATAAATAGTTTAGCCTTACTTTACTTTCTAATTTACTTATTAGGACTATAGCCGTTAGCCTTCTAAATAAAATAAAAATACACGGACAAAATTAAAAATAAAGAATATACACGTAATTACACAGTTTGATGCTATATACTACAAAATATATTCTGTACTCTTTTTAATATTAGTTATTATTCTTGTTGAGTCACTATATAGTCGCTAAATTGAAGCTGTAATATTTTAAACGTATTGTTACATGCCGTCAAAGATAAGCCGCACAGCCTATAGTAAGCGCAGCTTATTGTCCTCCCGGATTAGGGAATCCTTTGTGTTTTGAATTTGTAACATGCTATTGTTTTTCTACTTGTTTTATAACCATCATTAGCGTCGAACTAATCTTTATTGTTATTGTTTTCGACTTTGTGGACATTCGCAGGTGTGCAAATTAATATTTCTTAGAAATTCAGTGTGCGCTGCCAATTTATTTGCACTGTGTAGTTAGTATAAGACGATGCCCGAATGGAGGGGCGGGCAGTCAAGCGACGACTACGAAACGAGTAAGACGTTTTCTAGTACTCTCGATTAGCTATATAGACGACGGACTTTGCGCGTTCGAATTGTATTGAATCGTGCAGTGTGAACTGGTTGTATCCAGTTTTATTTGTATTTGTTTTATACGTGTTTGTATTTGTGTTTGTTTTTAGTACCAACGGCATTTTTAATGCGAGTCCTGTAGCTCGTAACAATTCAAGTTTTAAATGCAACACACCCACTTTATAACCATCTGTGCCACCTTATCCATCCAATAAACAGTAATTTATAGCTCCTACCGACCTTACTTTGCTTTTCCAGCATTTGAACAATATGATTCATAGTGAAATATTACAAGAATAAAGTTATATCTCAACGAATATCTTGTGCCGCCGCGTGCTCGTGACAATGTGATATAGACAATGCTTTGGAAATGGGTAATGCTCCGTTTACACTGAGCCAGTAAGCGAAGGATCGATTTCTAATACCACTTGCTTTTTGATATGGGAACTTTTCTTGATGGAGACACTTGGACCACTCGAGTGGTCGTTTTAGTACAACGTTTGAACGGGGCTACACGGATCGTACTCTGGAAAGGGTAACGCTACATCGTCCTCCTCACGTCCCTGAAATATGATTTCGATAAGTCGGGACCTATTGGACAGGGCTCTTCTTTTTATAAAATAGTTTATTTTACACAGACTTTAGTCCTGTTATTTACGAGTGTGTTGGCTGGATTTCGTTTACGACATACCAAAATATTGTCCAATTTATTTTCATTGTTATAGGTAAAGCTAGCCGTGTAAACCAATATTGATCAATAATTACTGTTTCGAAAAGAAATTTATTGTCAAAGATAATGTTTGAAAATTATTATTATTCGACCTTTCAAAGCGGTCGTGTCACAGATAAATTAACCTACTTTCTCAGGTAAAAGTATCTTATTTTTTATTATATTTATCAAATTTAGCGATAGTTCATGGTTGACAGCTAAATCAATTGAAATATTTGAGTAATACGTACTGCAACTACTTTTACGTAGAAGTTTTATTAGTGTAACTAAAATTTTAGTATTGCATTATTTGTATCTTTTTACATATATAAGATTCTGTGCGTGTGTATGTGACTGAATTCCTCCTAAACAGCTGAGCCGCTTTAGATGAAATTTTTTGTGAGTGTTCAGGAGGATTCGGGAATGGTTTAAATTCACAATTGGACCCTGTAGGTGGCACTGCAATCGGGTTCTAAATTTTATTTCTTCAGGGCAGGACAACGTCTGCCTGGACAGCTAGTATATAATAATTTATTAATTATACATAAGAACAGGTATCACTGACGTGTAATAATATTAGAAATCAATTATTTGTGATTGTTATTCAACTTTTAGTGTAATAAAACTCAGGTATATAAATAATTATTTATGTTATTTATTTATTTACACTTTATTCTACGCAAAAAAATACCATTTATTATATTCACAGTGTTATGACAAAAGTATAATTGGTGGCCTTATCTCTATTTGGTTACTTCAGACAATGTTAATAAAATCCGCTCATAAATATCCCACTGCTGGGCTCGAACCACCTCATTTATAGAAGAACGAAAAGTGCACCCGCTACGCTTGTCCACGGCAGATTGAAAACTCTAATTTTATCCGTGCAGGAACGGAGAAAGAATACAATTTTCTGCGGCCGGGCGGCCTGTCGTAAGAGGCGACAAAAAAACCCATAGCCAGATGGTAGGGTACTTGTCCGCCTGGATGACTACCACCCCTGGTCTAGAGTATGCTGCCATAACAACCTTGAGTTGTGTTCCGGCATTAGTGGCCAGGTTCCAGTTTCCCTTAAGAGAGCAGCAGCGCATTTGTAACGCCTTTGGTGTTGCAAATGTCCATACGCGATGGCAACTGCTTTCAATCAGGTGGGCCGTCTGCCTGTCTGCTGAACTCAAGCAATAAAAAAAACGTTTTAGTCACCTCGATGTGTAGGTGTCATCACGATGTTCACCTTTACCTTCAGTTGATGATTAAAGTAACAGTATACTATACACAATACGATATACAAATCACCTAAAGGGTGCAGGATTCGTACCTATGTCTTAGGAACGAGACATGTGTTAGCCACTACCTTTACCGCCATTTTATCGTAAGCGACATTTGGATCTAAGTAATATTTTTTTTGTAAAAATAAGGTACTTTAAACTATTATTTTGATTTAAGACTTTCAGTTTTTGATTCAGTAGGGTCTAATCTAACTAAAACTGAAAATCTTAAAACAAAATAATAGTTTAAAATACCTTTTACTACAAAAAATATACTTCGATCCAATTGTCGCTTACGTTAAAATGGCGGTAAAAGTATGGTATTATAAATATTTTTTTTTTTTAATATTGTTTGAATCGAATATTGCATAAATACAATTACTCGATAAATAGTTCCCAGTAATCATTTGTTGATTAATACTATAGACTGTAATAATTAATGACCTGTAGCTAAGCAAGTTGCGATTAACCCATTAACCGATCCCAAATACTTCACAGAAAGGGCGCAAAGATATAGATCGGGACGGTATTACGGTAGAAGAAATAGCGTTATTAATCACCCAATATGATGCTGAGAAAAATAATATCGTCACATGCTCTCGACACCGTGAGATTAACACGTCTATCTTTCCTATTTCTGGTGGTAGGTATAAGTGAAAGGCCTTGTGTTATGTATAAAACAAAACACATTTGCGTGGAAAACTTAGTGAACTGTCTGGCCATTATTCAATTTTGCGAATGCGTTGTGTCTATATGTATTTCGGAGTTCCATAATTTTGAGTTAGGAGAACAAGGGATGGTAGGTTTGTAGGTACTTAGCACTTCGCCTATCTATAACATTTAATTTGTGGATTTTTTGTTATTTCATCATTAAAGCTGACTTACATTAATCCAGCTACTGACTCAAGGAACGGACTGACTTCAAAACATTCAATCGGGCATATTGAAGTTAGTCAGGCTTGGTACCACTGTACCTACTGATTTCATCAAACACGATGTATGAAGTCAGCACAGGCTTCTTTTAAATTTGAAGTCAGTAGCGGGGTCAATGTAAATCAGCTTTTACATAGAACTGACGTACGAACAAACCGGACGAAATTATATTAGGTCCATTTTGCAATTTGGCTGCAGAACTCTAATTAAAATCGTTAAATACTAAACATCACGAGATATCCTCACGAATAGAATTAATATAAAGAAAGAAGATACATAAGTAATGTATTTCTATGACAAGCGATACTCGTAAATTGCAATTATTAAAACAATAGATTACACTATCAAACATAAACTTGTATATGCTTTTGATATGGTAATAAAAGGCGTTGATATTTTGTTGCCGCTAGTGTCTGTGCGTGTTGACAAGCAATATCGTTTTAGGTATTCGTATCCTAACGTATTCAAATGTGAAAGTTGTTTGCCATCCAAACGTAAAAGCTAGGACAAAAATTGCCTGATTTGTGTTTTATTGATAGTATATTTTTACGCAATATGTACTAGACGTTTTTTCTATACGTTTGTATAATATTGTATTTATGTTATGGTACAAATTTAGCCGTTTTTATTATTAATTTGTTGGTTGAAATTAGATATACGTATCTTAGTGTGAAATCAACTTTTTAATTCACAATTGTATAAGTTATTGAAGGTTTGACATTTTATTAGATAAATAAATAACCGCTGCATCGTTCTTTGGGATTCTATTTATAAAAGCTTTGTTTGTGTTAAACTTTGATTTTTACTTTCCTTGTTGTCTTTGTTTCGTGGTTATTTAACTAATGTTAGGCTGTAATTTTATAATAGAAATATATAACGATTTTGAGCTATATCGTAACTCATTACATTTCTTTGGTCCAAAAGTCCCCGTCTCTTTTAGTTAGAGATACTTGTAACCATATATATATATATATATATATATATATGCCGAAAGGTGGAATTCGGATTTCGTACTGTGTGTTAAATTTTGATATCTTTGTATGTAGTCATTTTCGTATTAAAGAATTTGAATTAAATTGAAACTCAAATGTGAGTTTTTTCTTATCTGAACAGTTTTGGTTAGCAAAATGATACTGATTTTTTTACCACTGTATCATGTACTTTATTTGTATTATAAATAAATGGGTATAGGTATGTTTATATTTATGATGTACAAACAATAAAAAGTTTTCTTTTAAATCTTAGTAGGTAGTATAGGTAGTATACTTGAGTGTTTCTGAATTTGGGTCAGCTTCAATTTCTATTCTACATTCTCGCTATATTGCAAAATAAATAAAATATTTTAATCTTGATTGGAAAATAAATTTAAATGAATATAAGACTATGTTTTTTAACTTTAATTTTTGATCCACTTCTTGGTAACCATTACTAGAATATAAGAACCAAATAAAAACTTATTTAAAACCGTTGAAATATTTTTGTAATTTTAAATAACCGTATCATTAAGTCAGTGTTAAATCTAGTGTACAATTATCCAATATGTATACAATCTAGTGTCAAAAGACTAATTAAGACGGGTAAATGAATAATATAAATAAATGATTTAAGCTTCGAAAAATAAATTATAAACTAATAATATCTCGAGGGATTCGAGTTAAGCACATAGAGATAGATGTAAAGGAAAAATAATTTTATTATATTAGATATTCTTTGTAAATAATGTATCGGTCAGCGTTAAAGAGAGACCTTATTAGTGGGTTGCGTTGCATCGTTGCAACGGATCACTGCATTGTATGCCACACCTGCGTTGGGACGACGCGACGCACAACGTCAGTGTGGATTTTAGTCGACTTTCGACAGTGGATCGGAGAAAACGTAGAAACAATAAAAGATTCTGGATAACCTCCTTGATTGCATTAAGAAATAGGGATGGTCTGTTTTTTATGCGGGAGTCCATACTCCCGCATAAAAAACTGACCATCCCTATCAACTATATTAACAAGTATCTATAGAGTTATAATAAAATTACGTTCTAACGGTTTTAAGCGCGGTAATTTCAGTAGAGAAGATGGTTGGCAAGTACCACCTGTTTGGGATCCGATCATCAAAATTATTAAGACCCAAATCCAGCAAAAACCTCAAGACACTATGAGCTCTTTCTGCGTGCACCGGAACACTAACCAACTTGATTGATAATTTCTTTTATTTTTCCTTCCACCCGTTTTAATATTATATATGTATAAAATTATTAGAGCTAGGCATGTTTGCTGAAGAGTTTCTTGCGCCGCTTCTTCTCTTCAAGCCATAACTTGTGGGGAAGCGGTGGTAAATTAGATTAGGCTCCCATACAGTAAATAATAACCATAAACAAAATTAAAACTAAATAATTAAAACGAACAAGTTGGCGGTAAGCTAAATAAAACTTTAACAATACTCATTGACACTTGACATCTTTGTCTTCCGTGATCACGGCCACTTTTCAGTGGCCGAAACGTCGGAATAATAAAAATCAAATAAATTACCGTGCTTAAAACCGTTAGAACGTAGTTTTATTATAATAAAATATTATCTCTATAGAGTTGTTGATAGATGCTCCATCAGCAGCAATTGTTAATAGATGAAGGCGCGGGGCTAGAATAGCTCAGTGCATCACCCTTCCCTACTTTGTCTCTTGCCTATCGAACTGTCGAAAAGTCGCGTGCGATGTTAAAAAAATCCCCCGATTTGGAAACATTCTTCATTGGTGCTCCGCTCCTATTGGTCTTAGCGTGATGATATATAACCTATAGCCTTCCTTGATAAATGGGCTATCTAACACTGAAAGAATTTTTCAAATCAGACCAGTAGTTCCTGAGATTAGCGCGTTCAAGCAAGCAAACAAACAAACAAACTCTTCAGCTTTATATATTAGTACTAACTGTGCCCGCGACGTCATCCGCGTGGAATTTGTTTTCAAAACCCCCCGATTTTGAAATATTCTCAATTGGTGCTCCGCTCCTATTGATCTTAGCGTGATGATATACAGCCTATAGCCTTCCTCGATAAATGGGCTATCTAATACTGAAAGAATTTTTCAAATCAGACCAGTAGTTCGTGAGATTAGCGCGTTCAAGCAAGCAAACAAACAAACAAACTCTTCAGCTTTATATATTAGTACTAGCTGTGCCCGCGACGTCGTCCGCGTGGAATTTGTTTTCAAAACCCCCCGATTTTGAAATATTCTCAATTGGTGCTCCGCTCCTATTGATCTTAGCGTGATGATATACAGCCTATAGCCTTTCTCGATAAATGGGCTATCTAATACTGAAAGAATTTTTCAAATCAGACTAGTAGTTCCTGAGATTAGCGCGTTCAAACAAATAAACAAACAAACTCTTCAGCTTTATATATTAGTATAAGATGTAAAACGACGCAGCATTAACGCTGCGACGGCGCAACGCAACGCAACACACTAATGAGGACTCTCCCTTAGACCTTAAACCTTGAATCGCACCATTAAACTGCAAGACCGACTATTACTAAACAAGTAATTCAATAATGTCAAGTTTTATAGAAATCTAAGAAATAAAAAACGTACCGATGAACAAATTCATTTTCATATTTAATAGTTTTAATTATTAGTATGTAAATTAGTGTACAAATTATAATTACACTTAATAATAACAACTCCGCGATAATTTCAATAATTTAATTGTAGATAATTGAAATACAAACCAGTATTAAAATGTGTAAATAAAATCTTGGCCATTAATGTAAACTTTCCAGATTAGATTACCAATTAGCGCTGATAAATTCTACTTTAACAATTCATTAAAATACGACAGACTTTCTATTTAAAACTAAATTTATAAGATAACGTTATTTTATGTTTGCTTGTAGTATGGAAGAAGAATCTTCCATGCTACAAGTTTCTTCCATGCTTGTAGTATTACAGCAAAAGGAAAGTAGGCGATGGGTTGACTATGATTTCTATTAACAAATCTGTTCCAAAGATATTGACTAGGTACTTATTGACTAATGTGTGTTGAGTTGTTAAAACAAAATTTTGAGATATATTATAAAATCCTATTATAACGCATATTTGTTGAAGTGTAGGCAGAGCTTCTGAATTTTTATGGTTTGATTCATCTGCACGATGGCGTAATGTGGGTACTAACAGAAAAACAGCCTGAGACAGAAAAATATGATGCAATTTTTTTTTTAGTTAACGTGTTGCTGAAGTAGACTTACTTAATATTAACTTAAGCATATGACCTTCAAAAAATGTTCTCCAATGGAATTTTGTTTGAATAAAATCTTTTCAATTGAAATAATTTTGATTCAAACATAATTTTAATAATGTGTGACACTCTTTAAAATATTTGTTATGACGCCAGAAATAGCAAATGTTTTTTTTTTCATTTTTAATACTCGGAAAGTACGCTTGTTACCTAACGCTAACACTAATTTACCTGATAACAGTGATGAAAACAGTACTTTTCGTCCCTGAGAAACGATAGGGAATCCTATTGCAAAAAATTAAAATATATGCGAGCCATGTCCGAACTTTTTGTTCAGCCACTGTACTGTTAAATTGCGGCATAAAATTGTGATTAAAAATATCAACAATTTTGTAATATGATTTTATACTTATAATTTACTTTTCAATACATTATAATTTAATTTACATAAAGAGCTAAATATTTACTATTACAATGACAAAAAATACTGGCTGGTAGAATGCCACAGAAAAAGAAATTTACGTGACTTATCATATGTGACGTATTAAATGAGTTCATCAGATTTAATAGATCTGTTTAGACACTCAAACTATTAGTGCCCTCGCTATGCTCGTATGCTAAACCATCTAGTGTCTAAATAGGTCACTATGATCCCTTGTGTAACATCTACTATTTAGCTAATACACAAATGAATTTTCACCGGTTATCTACTACTTGGACTGTTGCTGAAACCATATACCACTTACCTACTCGTATATCCCACATTTTGATCTCACATAGTAGGTAGGCTTCATGATAATCGGTATAACAGACTGTCGTAAAAAGAGGACTAAACCTGAGAGACATGCTACGCATTTAATAGTTAAAAAAAATGTAATCAACGCAACACCAGGCATATCTGCGAGTAAAAAAATAAAACTAAAAATAAGAATGAAACCGCTGTGAAAAGTTCTTAGTTTGTATTAGCTGTTAAATGAAAACAATGTAATGAGAACTGGTCCAACGCCCTCGGGGCTTGATAAAAGTATTTGAAGTAGACTTTATGCTGTTGTGAATATTTATGAACGTTCGAATATAGTTACTTGGCGGGTGAAACTTCACCGCAGCTCTCCTATGCAATGGCGTTCACCTATTGTGTAGGTATTTCAGCTAAGAGTGGTAAAATACTACGAGTTGCCTCAACAACTTCGGACTTGCATATTTATGAGTGTACTTACCAAAGTCTTGAGTGATGAGGAAATAAAAGTAAATAACCGCTGCATCGTTCTTTGGAATTCTATTTATAAAAGCTTTGTTTAACACAAACTTTGATTTTTACTTTCTTTGTTGTCTTTGTTTAGTGGTTATTTAACTAATGTTACGCTGTAATATACCTGCTGAACGCAATTAATATCTCTCATTTCTTTCGTATTCTCCCAATTATTTGGGGTTGGCACAATATGTCATTTCCTTCCATATTCTTCTATTCTGGCATACGTCCTCTGTTACACCACAAATCATCGAGTTATCCTTTCACAGAAACATCTATCTTTTTTTGCTCTATCTTTACATTTTTACTCATCAATCTTCATTTTAACATTTTTTTTGTATTATCATAGCGAATTGTGCTTTATTTATAATTCTTAATACTTAAAAAAAAATGGTAACTCTATTATGTATATGTTGTTCACTTTTATATTAATTGCGTAATTAGATAAATATTCTTAATAATAATATAGGAGTGAGATAATGTTATTGAAACAATCTATAATAAAAAACTTAATGACTATGTGTGCTGCAATTTCTGATGATAGATATATAACATTGCGCTGTAATTAATTCATCTTCCATGCATAAATACACAACATTGTCAAGCCTGTTCCCCACAAGAATTGACAGAGAAGATGGCACTCCACTTGCTACGATCTTGACATGTGTACACCTTTTGCTTCGTCTGTTTTCATCCTTCTCTTCATTGACGTTTATTTGCGCCACCCAATTCATCGTATGTATGAATGTGGAGTGCAGCTATTTAATTGTAACTTGTATACAGTAAACACATAGCAGAAAAAATGGACTTGTTTATAATTCTATATATGTAAATAGAAGATTATTACAATACGTTTTCCTATCGTGACATCAAAACCTTTTAACCACAAGTGGAATTCTGGGCAGTTTGAAATATGTCACCGCTGGCTAGGATTAGCTAATAATAGCCGTATAAGTAGGTACCCGGTTTCTCGTCCAACGGGAATCGAATATCATCTGGCCCTAAACGCTGCAAATTCCTGTCATAGTTGTAAACTAATATCCATCAATTAACATAAACAAGACTATAACGTTCGTATGAAATTGAACATTAAGCAACACCTTTACTTCAGAATAATACTATCTATATCCGTGGTATAAATCGCTTACTACTTATCTAAATAGATATAATTGAAATCTATGTATGTAGTGATCATCACCATATGTCAGGAACTATAATACTATAGACTTGAAATTTGGCATGGACCTTCCTTTCGCCAAGTAGAGGTCAGCTAAGAATGGATTTTACGAAATCCCTTTACTATCAGCTAATTATAATATATATATGTGTGTGTATTTGGATAATTGCTGGTTGCATTGCCACGCTGTATGGCAATGCTAACGTACTAGCCTTCTAATCACAAGTAGCATCAAAGAGTTTCCTACTCTTTGAAGAAACCCTTTGCCGATGAACCCCGCGGATCTAAAGTTTCTGTTGAAACTGTTGAACAAAACGCCACAAATTGTAATATGTAGTAACCATTTCCTAGGGTTCCATATTTGCGCCGTTTTGAAACCTTCAGCTGTTGAAGGAGTGTTGCCACCCCCTACTTAGTCATAAAGAAGATGTGACTACTAGAGGAATTATAATGTGCTTCCTATTCGTTTTCTCCGGAATACTCACATTTTAACTCTTCTTTATAATATACTATTTAATCCTAATAGTCCTCCTTACCTCAATGAACGTTTTGAATTCCTGCGCCTCTCCACTTCTCAGAATTTGCGCTCAGATATATATCATAGACTTCTGACACCTGCACACACTTCCCTTTTATGATAACTCTTTTACAGTGCAGGCTGTCAAACTATGGAATGCGTTGCCTCTTACTGTCAGAGAGGCCAAAACATTACCTACATTTCGGAACTCCCTTAGAAAGTACTATCTGTCTTTAAATAAATATGTCTAATATATTAAACATTTACTTATTTATCTATTGTAATATATGTTAATATAAAATGTTTGTCACATATAATGTTAACAAATACATTTATTTAGATTATTTTTTGTATATACGTAAATATATTACTATTCTGTTGATGGATGTATTCAATTTATAAATTAGTGTAAGTATGTATATTTAAATAGTCCTATCTTTTTTCTGCTCCACCTACATCGCCAGAGTAGTTAAGAACTTCTTTTGCTAGGTTGCCTGGAAGAGATCGCTTTTAGCGATAAGGTCGCCTGTTGTTTTGCCAAGAAGTATTGTAATAATGCATTTTGTTTCTGTATTTGTTTATTTTGGTGAGCAATAAAGTGTTATCTATCTATCTAATGTATAAATTGGTTTGAGTAAATATATATAAATATCGCCGCCAGATTAGTTAAGAATTTCCTTCGAGTGAGTTTGCCTGGAAGAGATCGTCCACACAGAAAAACTGCCTAAGCAACTCATGCTGCCAGGGTTGGGTGAAAACCTATTACTATTGTTTTAGCTACTATACTACGACTAATCAAATATTATTTAAAAATTTGCACTTGTACAAATAACTAAAGACATCAGTGGTTGAAGGAGTTACGTAACATTTGTAATGTTTTTACGTCCAAATGAAGTTGTATGTATACACAAACATATTACACTTTAAAAATCTGTGTATTTAGCTCGGTTTTGAAAATACTGTGTGATAAAAGACTTATAGAAGTACACAGAATATAGCCGTTTGACTATTATTCTATTGGTGTATGCTTCGATACCCCTGTGAACATTTTCTCAGTGTTGATATATTGACCAACGATTGTATCATGTCTGTTTCATCTATTCAACTACTAAACAGGTAGTAGATGATCTAAGAAGAAAAACGCGTCAAGCGTCCAGGACACTGAGTCTGTAACTCAAATTGGCAATCGAATCAAATTAGAATCGTAACTTTTAACAGTTTTCGCAGACTGCAAACCATCTCGGCTCAATATTGAATCAATCTTAATTTGATCGAGACTGATTCAATGTGTTTTTAGAGATTACGGATATTTGACCATCTGTCAGTCGAATGGATCTTGAATCGGACTGGCATGGTTTTTTTGTGAAAGTTACAGACTTGGGGCCCAGGATATAAAGTGAAATAAATATCTATTTAACTGAACTATAGAAGCTATCCTTGGGCACCCTCCGCCCACTACCTTCTATTTAAACAATACAAAAAATCCCAAGTAAACATTGTTAGGATACTAAATGAAACAATCGTTTATTCACAGGATTGTAATTTGAACTGTTAATTTGATTTCAGTCGGTATAAAAGATACGCACAATAAGCGATACAATTAATTTGAAATTAATTGAGTGATATTTACAGAGTCTCCAATCGTGACTTGATTACGAGACGAATAAAATTGTTTACTTTGTCGACGTATCATAGACAAGCACGGTAGCAATCTACCGTGCTTATCCATGATATGTCGACAAAGTAAACAAGTTTTTATCACGCCGAAGAATTGTCTTCGGCGTGATAAAAGCTACAATTCGAATGAAATTTAAAATTACAGTTATCAACACAAAGGTTCAAAAAGGCCGTTTTCTTTAATATCAGTACATAAAAACATGTATAACGTTTATTGTGTGTCATATATGTTTTTTGTATTGCATGAGGTCAGCAGACAGACAGACGACCTACCTGGATGGACCTCGACCACCGTCGCCTATAGATATTTGTAACACCAAAGGCGTTACCAATATGTTGCCGCACTCTAAAAGGAGACTGGAACCTGGCCAATAATGCCCAACACACAAATCAAGGTTTTTATGGCGGCATACTCTAAACTAAGGGTGGTAGTCATCCAGACGGGCATATAGGGCATAGGCAGTACGGGACCCTACTACCTGGGAAATAATGCACCTAAATGTATGTAATTTTCTTCATTGCGCTATAAATTCTAAATGCATGCACCGATTTTGATGTGTGTGGCATTACATTATGAAGTATTTTTTTCATTAAATATAGCTTGGTAATGTATAACTAGAATCAATGTCCGGTAACTTGTTTATTTAAAAAAAAAAAATATAGTGCTGAAATCACTCTTCACATTTCTGTTAATAACTACTATTATTGCAATTAATCTGGGCAAAATAATGACTACATGTATTGTTGGTTGATAAAAAGGGAGCAGACAGCTTAAATTTAAGTTAAGTGAAATGATAAAGATTTCAAAGTCTGAAAATTTACACAATTTTTGAGATTCCTTTTGAATAATAATATTATGAAATAAACTTTATACTAGATTATTCAATATTTGGATATTTAAGATGAGTGTGCTACGGTGGATGTTTGGAGTCACGCAGAAAGACCACATTAGAAAGACAGCCTTTATGTGCATGACATAAGAGAAAAACAGCAAGACGGTCGCCAAAGGTGGTAAGGTTACGTTTTGGGGAAACCTGCAAGATATGGTGAACAATGTTTATACATGTACCTCCGCCACATCCTAATATAAAAGGTACGCCGAGGAAATTCTACCTTAATGTCGTGAAGGATGAAACGCTTGCCAGTACAGAAGTCAGTGAGTGAAAAGTGAGAATAAAGAAAAGAGAAAACTGAACGAAATGCTTCCGATACAGGTGTTCTAGTTACAGCAGATATTCAGAGCTATGGGACACCGTCTCCTCCTTTTGCGAGCGAGTTATGCTTGTAAATCAGGAGGCGGAGCGGGAGTATGAGCGCACTTCTTTGCTCCACTTCCGCCAAAGGAGGACGAGTCGGCACCGGAGGGCCAGTTTGGAGCTTCGGCCGCCGTGAGCTTCCCTGGGGAAAGGGTTCTCACTCGCCGTCATGCCGTCGAGATGGAGGCGTGACGTATTCTGCGCGCACTCACCTCTCCTCGGGGCGCGTTACAGACCACCTCACACAATGAGACTTTGAAGATGCCGGGGGACAAAAAGAACTTCCCCAGCAGTGAATGAGACCGTTGGGCCACTGCCTGCCAGGGCCAGAGCGGAGTGGCTAGGCCCAATAACCTTGGCTCTGACACTAACGGCGAAGGACGGAATATCGAGGGGTTGTAGTGGGTATCCCTGACTGTGGTACGGCAATAGCACCTATAACAGCAATTTTAGTTCTGTCTAAAGATGCTAGAGCCATCCTGATCTGGCAAACCCTACACACCGGCCGCGATTTTCCCCCTGCGTGCGGCTGATGCTACTCAAACGGATTTCCGCTCGTAAAAAAAGATATTTAGCGCTACGATGATAATAAATGTCCAATATTTAGAAATGAAATAGAAAGAATAGCTCACCCTGATGCCAAAGGTAAAGTATACCCAATTTATATTCGGTAACCTCATACCAATAATGACAAGACCGTCCGGAATAGCTTCAAAATTCACGACGCGTGCGTCTCTCCAAATCTTTTTACGATTATTACAAAATTATCCCAATCACTTGTAGACGTGGTAGCTTTGAGTCCTACTTTAACATTTATTTAAGTAACGTTAAATGATAATGTGGTTATAAACTTACAAAGCGGGCATTATAATTGTATACTCGCATGCTTTACACTAAGATGTATTTTTGATTTAAAAATCTTATATATAAAAATCAATTGCTGTTCGTTAGTGTCGCTAAAACTCGAGAACGGCTGGACTGATATGGCTAATTTTGGTTTTGAATTATTTGTGGAAGTCCAAGGAAGGTTTAAATGACGAGTAAATATTTAAAAAAAATGATTCTGAGGCGGTACGAAGTTTGCCGGGTCAGCTAGTAATCTATATATTAATATGTGAAGCAAAAACTTTGTACCCCTTTTTACGAAAATTGCGCTGACGGAGGAGTATGAAATTTCGCACACTTATCTAATATACTAATATTATAAAGAGGAAAGATTTGATTGTTTGTTTGCATTGAATAGGCTCCGAAACTACTGAACCGATATGAAAAATTCTTTCACTGTTGGCAGGCGACACTATCCCCGGTTGACATAGGTTATATTATATTTTGAAAAAAATTAGGGATTCTTACTAAAACTCCAGTAATGTAAACCAAGGTGTAAAAAAATTACCTAAAATCGTGTGCGCTGGGTAAACTATTGATGATAGAATAAACTACTGTACTACAACTTTGCAGAACACATCATTATTTACAAAAAGTGTCGCGACAGCATATGTCTAACTATTATAGTTATGCCACAATAAGTGTTCTTTTATTTTAAAAATTTAATTTAAATGCCACCGCTAGAAAATGCTCTTTATTTGTATCTTGGTATTCATCCTTATCAAAATAAATTACTTGATATTCAAGACTGCTTCAATGCCTTTATATAACTTTTTGAATTATTCAATTCGGACATTCCATTCGAAAGATATCAGGAGTTTAAAAATTAAGTATTAGAAAAAAGTTGCGTTCTCGCCGCGCATCGTGCTCGGCTAGCTAGGCTTATGCGATGTAGGCATCAATTAGGGTACGGGCCGTACGGGAGTCCGCCTACAGGCCCATAGTGTTGCTTAACGAGGTCGCCAAGATCTCTATCTCAAGATCTTCGAGAAAATCTTAGCGGAACGCCTCGTTAAGCATCTCGATACTGTGGAGCCGGGGCTAGCACAGACGCAGTTCGGGTTTCGGCGTAGGCGCTCCACGTTGGACGCCTTCGAGACACTGCGATCTGTAACGGACAACGCCGTCCAAGCAAAGGATACTGTCCAGGCTGTATCGCTAGATATAGCGAACGCCTTTAACAGCCTCCCTCACGAGACGATCAGGGAGGGGCTCCGTGCACACCGAGGTCCCCCGTACCTCACGAGGCTGTTGGGCGCGTACCTCCAGGACAGGTACATCCTTTGGGAGGGCGGCGAGTCCGATAATCGCGCGATTAGTCGGCGACGCGTCGCGTGCGGCGTCCCACAGAGATCGGTCCTCGGGCCGGTTCTTTGGAATGTCGGTTATGACTGGATCCTTTGGGTTCCGGTCCTGCCCGGAATAGGGCTAATCTGCTTTGCGGATGACACCCTACTCACGGCACTCGCTGCGTTATTCGCGGAATCCGTGGACCTCGCCAACGCCGGGTTGGCGATCGTGGTCCGAAGAATAGGTAGGCTGGGCTTGAAGGTCTCCCCCGCGAAAACGGAGGCCATCATGTTCCATAGGCGGTTTCGTAATCCCCCTGCGGACTTGTCCGTTGATGTCCAGATGAAATATCTGGGGTTAATTCTCGATGGGAAATGGCTGTTTAAAGCGCATTTTGAGCAGCTAGTTCCCAAGCTCGTGAGGTCCGCAGGCGCCCTCTCTCGGCTTCTTCCCAACGTGGGTGGACCGGGGACGATGACTAGGAAACTCTACATGGGTCTGTACGGTGCACCCGTATGGTCCACTGCACTTCACCGCCACAATAGGACTTTGTTGTGCTGCGCACAACGGGTCCTGTTGACCCCATTGCTGACCATTCGAGGACACCGTATAGTGTCGTGGACGGCGTCGATACTCTTGGCGGGCGATCCGCCCTGGCCTCTTCAGGCGGACGTGATTGCCAAAGTTCGGCGCTACCGACAGGATGCCCTCGCCCGTGGCCTGGTCTATGGCCAGGCCGAACTTCAGGTGATCAGGATGCGGGAAACTGCGACCATGATCCAATCTCGGTCAGTAGAGTTGGAAAACCCTGTTGCTGGCATTGACACGGTGGAAGCGGTTCGACCGCAGCTGTTGCGATGGCTCTCGCGGAAACGCGGGACCCTGACCTTCAGAATGACACAGATACTTACCGGGCACGGTTGCTTCGATAAGTATTTGTGTCAGATTGCGGGCTGCTTGCCTTCACCCCAATGTCGCCAGTGTGGCGCACTGGACACGGCGTTACACACGCTAGTCGAGTGCGCAGCATGGGCACCCCAGAGGTTTGAACTCGAGACACTAGTAGGACCGATCGATTCGCTGAGCGATCTGGTGCAAGCCATGCTGCACAGTGACGATTGGTGGGTGGGCGCGGCCAATTTCTGCGAGACTGTAATGTCTCAAAAGGAGGCCGCGGAATGAGATAGGGAGAGAGATGGAAGTGCGAATGCATCTCGCGGGCGCCGACGTCAGTTGAGAGCCCGGAGGCGCAGGTATGCGCACGATTTCCGCCCCCTGAAATACCGTTGCAGGGGCCCTCTAGCATCTAGGGAGCAGAAGAGTCTTCACCCCTGTTGACGAAGTGAGTTTGCTTCTCCCGGGGCACTCTCAAGCACTTGTGCGCTAGGATCGGTGTGGGCGTAACTACGTTCTGTATCTCATGCCTTTCCTACTCATAAGCGCGGGGCACATGGGAGGAGGGTGGTTTTAGTGGAGTATTGATTAGTTAAGTCTCCACACAAGCCGGTTGATTATTGTTTGGATTGCCTCAGTGGAAAGCCTCCATGACCAACAACGGTCTAATCCTTAGCAAAGGACCCGGTATGTGCGAAACGCATTACCCCCGCCTGAAAAAAAAACAAAAAAAAACGGGCCGTACGGGAGGGAAAATAATTTGAATTCGCTTAGTAGGTAATTAAACTCAACAAAAAGTTATTTTTAGATACCCGTGCGAAGCCGGGGCAGACAGCTAGTAGTTTACATAGAGAAGAAGCGATGAAAGCATTTTTTTATTATGCATTAAGCGTAAATTAAATCAATAAAAAAAAACATTACACACACTACCATATATTTGACACACACACGCATGTATACCCTTTTTTTTATTATTGCCTTGGCGAAACTGTGATTATAGAAGTCTCTGACAACAAATTATTATGGTCGAATTTCGACCACGGGCGACCACTAGTAATGATAAATTCGAATTAAAAAATAGCGCTACAATTGTTTATGTATTACTCAACTCCAAGATACGAATAAACCCAAGATGTTTTGTCTCGCAGTCAGACATGTGTGTTATATACCTATATAAATATAAGCATAGGAAAATAAATTTAAAAATAAATATATTATTATTTAAAAAGAAGATGGTGTTGGGCAGCTGCAAATTAATTTATATTAGAATAGATTTATATTTATATTACATTTAACTTTTTTTGCCGTGGTAGAGTCATGCTGTAATCATTATCTAGAATACATCTCTTAGGGCCGGATCGGTGTGATATCACGCTCTCGTAGAATATCGGCGTGAACCGGTTAGCCTTGAGCTAAGCGTATGTCATATGAGTGAGAGTTCTGATGGCCTAATTCCCACTCCCCTATCCCAGCTTGCAACACGTTAGCTTCGCCCTTGGTGTTGTAGGCGTCTATAGGCGACGGATACCACTTCCCATTTGGTAGGCCGTCTGCCTGTTCACCTGCTTCGCGATAATAAAAAATTAGGTGGATCCGTAACGAGGCTGTTTATCTTTCGTTCCTGTTTTTTCGCATTATATAGGTTCACGTTTGACCAACAATGCACCTGATGTCAGGTGGAAATGCAGTCTAAGATGGAGCACACTTACCTAGAATATACCTGTTCACGCGAGACACCTAAATTGCATGTTTCAGGAAAAACAGACGACAGTAAAGAGTTCCACTGCTCAGCGTTACGAATAATAAAAGTGGAAGCACAGCGCTTCGTCCGCTTTTGGTATTTTCACTATATATCGGTGGTGTGAGCTCGTACGTCTTCTTGTCCGGTGGTAAAAAGATGAGAAAGAAATTAATTCGTGCAATTCCACGACACAGTTGCCGAAGTGTATCCTATAAATCTTGTATCTCGTTCTTCTTTATTATGACTCACTGCTATGAAAAATAAAGAGAGCACTTGATCTAGTTTCTCTTAGTAAACTACAAAAAGTTGTTTCGAGAGTTTTCCTATGAAGTTATCTACACTACATTCGATATAATGCGATATCGGGAGAAATAGTGAAGAGTAAAGTTTGTCGTGGAAAGTTAAACAGTAGTAGGTACTTTATCGCGAGCTCCCAGCGCCCGACACGAGCGCGGCGGCGGGACCGCAAAACCGCAATCATTCGCTAACTTGCACAGATTGACTTTACTAGTAAGTACTAACTATATTATACTTTATTTTTTATTATTTCATATAGAGTCATATTTTTTAATGTGTAAAAGTAATTCTTTGTTAATTACTTTACTAAATATTACAAGCTAGCCTATACCGACTAATATGTAATTAAATATTAACCGAATAGTCTATCAAATAAATTATATCTAAGAATATGTCCATTGGCATTTTGACTTATTGCCGGTTCCTATATTACTATTCATTCACTTGCCTTACCACGGGTCGAATTTTGGCATACTTATATGGAGCTTATGTCAAATTTTAACCAATAGTAAAGCATGAAAGGCATATGAACGGTGGGTAAGATGTAGGAGTCGGCCATAAGTCATTGTTCACTATATACTACGGTACACTTTATATCAAACGGTTTAGTTCTTTTGAGTCTACGCTAGGATTATTGTGTCAAGCAGTTGGATTGCGTCGAAATTCACATGATATAGCGACAAATGAAATAACAAAAATAATGAACGTTCTCCAACTCTATAGAAGTCTAGATTGTGCTTAGACGCTCTTACCCGATTTTAGTATTGCGTAGCAATGTTTGTAAGAACGGAACTCATACGAGACAGAAGGACACATGTTGAGACGGACAGACGGACGGACGAATATGACGAAAACACTGCCAAAACGGCCACGAGACCTTAATAATTTTAACTATAAAAGTCTCGTTGCTGGTATTGAGCAGTACATTTCTAAAAGACGGACAATACATTTAACACACATATGAGGTAGACTAGCGAGTAGTTTATATATAAGATATCATTCTTAATATACAGATATCTTTACGAAGCTTATCTTACCTGGCAACGTGTGCTGAAGTCCTGCATGTCGTCTAAGCGGATTTGAATCCACGTATCAGACTAAGACACAGGACACCTTCACCATTGAGCCACCGTGACTTCTGTTAATATTAATAATAGAATTAAAAGCTAGTTTTTTGGCGGGAACTTGAAGTTTTGTTGTGAATTATGACTATCAAATTGTATGTTAGATGTTGATAGTCTCAATGAGGTAGGCAACGCATCGGATACCTTAGTGTTGCAGATGTCCATGGGTGACGGTAGTCACTTGCCATCAAGTGGACCCGTTTGCCAGTATGCCTACAAGCAAACATAAAAAAAAAATAGTTAAAAATGAACATAATTATAATATTTATTGATTGATTTTATCCAAAAAAAGTATTTTTTGTATTGAAAACCTTAATTGGTTTATGATTTTTTTTTCGAGCTGCTGGAAGAACTTATTCGTGTGGCGTTAATCAAGGATTTATAATTTGACTCAAGCCGCTGTTTTAAGATTATTCTAAAACTGTTCATGAATTCTTGTGACTGTCTAACTACTAGATATACAATTTATTCAAAGCTCTATTTAAAAAAAAGAAGAACTTTAGGTTAAATAAATGCCTTTAGACCAACAGAGCTAATACAAAAGAAAAACTGAAAGAATGTGCGTGTGTAAACCAATTTGACAGAATCCGTAATAAAAATTTACATAATGTGAGAAAAGACCACCTCGCAAGAAAACACAAACGACGAGAATTTTATTTTCATGCTCACATTTGCGCAATTTGTATACGGAATGTAAATTAGAAAGCGTCTTATTTCAGCCAACGCTTCAGGTTATTTGGCTTAGTGTCGCTTCGCCGGTTGACGAGCAAAAATACTGATACACATATTTTTTCGAATGTGTTTAAATAATTGTTTGAGAATTAATTTACTTAATATTACGGGCTAGGCTATAGAGCGTAATAAGTAATTTTTTATTTTATTTTATGTTCTACAAAATAAATGATATCTAAGAATGGGTCAATTGACACTTTATTTGTGGTCAGTACCTATATCTTCTTACTGTTCATTCACCTGCTTTAATTTCAGTAGAAATTTGACGTTACTTGACGTACGTATGGAGCTTATGTCAATTTTTTACCGATAGTAAGGCAAATGAACGGTTAGTAAGGTATAGAAACTGGCTACTAGTCTCTGACTGTTAGGGTGTATTCAAGTGTTCTTCTGTCGTAAACATCACTACTATTCGTGCGTGGAAGGTTTGCCGATAGCCTCATGATGTCTCACGTCGATGGTCAGTAGGGTTGACAAATAAGGCTACATAAATAATTGTCGCAATAAATTTATTATTGTATATACTTTACATAAGTATACAAGTATACACAATAATAGTAAGTAATACAATATAATAATAGTAAGTAGTCATCGGCAAACCTTCTGCGCACGGCTTATACGCTACAGTACACTACACTAACTCAATCGGTTTAGTTCTTTTGAGTCTATCCAATGGGCTTGTGTTGTCAAACAGTTGGATGGCCTCGACATCATGATGATTAAGCCTCTTTTCGTGGGCTTGTGCATTTCTTTGAGCTACCGTCGCCACTAATTCAATTTTAAGGCCCCGGTGGAGAACGTCAATTCCCACGAACGAGAACGTATAACACAGATGAATAAACATCTCTAGTCACGTCCGCTACCTTTTCAAATTTTACCCTCTAATGAAATGTTATGACGAATTTTAATATTAACATATTTTTCTCAGTTCTCCGCCGACGTTTATTACACCCACAGCCTTTATTTGTACTTTGCATTTCAATGTGTTAACGTTCTACCTTTATTAAAGTCGTATATAATATTACGAACAAAGAGAACATTCTGAATGGTGTAAGAACCTCATTACCAAAAATAGTTCTATGTTAAGTATAATACCGTACCATCAGAAATAATTTTGAGTTTTATAATTCATTTTCATATGAAAATTCTTTTAAATTTTTTTAGAATTCTTTATTTTTAATTCTTTTCATTTTACCACTAACAAAACCCTTTTACAGTAGTCATGTTCAGCTTCCCGTCTGTCCGTCTATGTATATTGTTGGATCCTCACAATTTATACTGTTGTGGGAAGTTTTGTAAATGCCGTTGGTTTTCGGTTTCGCCACCATCGCGTGGTGGCGAAGCTAGTCTCCAACGCACGCGAGGTCAGTCCAGACGTTCCGTTTTCTCCGTGCTAAGACCAAGTGAATGTTTCACATCCTATTCTTCAATATCTCATTGAACTTTATATACAAGCCGTGCTTGCTCTTTGGTGTGAGTGTGCCATAATTTGTAGACCTAAGTACCATTCGTGGACTTGTTAGTGTCTTGCACTCTCAGGAGCTGTCTAGTTGCCTTAGTGGTGCTTATTATCCCATTGGTTTTTGTGCAGGATTTGGAATATTTCTCACTCTCATATATTCCCTTAAATATAATTCACAGTCCATTAAACAATTACTCGAACCAGCGAAGCTGTGTGGGATCCATGATCCAGCAATGCACGTATATTGTTACGGTCATGTTTCATGCACCAAATTATGGATGTATAATTTAACACAATTAAAGAGTATGGTCAATGCATAAACGAGATCCTATGTGAATACAGATAATATATATCGTTGCTAAAGCTGCCGATGAAACTAGATTTGTCTATATCGTTCAATATGTCTAATCTTATAAACATATAAATATAATATTTAATATTGATTACGATATAGATGTGCACATCACCTAAACGATAACATTTATGTATATGTAGTCTAATCTGAGTTGAATTGACATCAATTAATTATCTCGTGCTAACAACGGTGAAGGAAAACACCGTGAAGAAACCTGCACACCGAGATAACCGATGTGTCAAACCTGCCAAGCCACCTTGGACAAGCGTGGAGGGTAAACTGGCCGCTTCCCTATAGTGGCAACGCCGAGCCCAGCAGTTGGACGTTTATGGGCTCTTATTATAAGCAATTAACACAACAATAGTAGAACTACTCGTCGACTTATTTTGTACTTCCCTCTCGGCGATTGAGCCATGGGCTCTCGCCAATGGTCCCACCTAATCCAACGGGCTAAACATCATAGACCCCCACCACATAACTTTTATCTACTCTCGACATATATCACAATATGTTTCCTTCGAAACTACTACTACTACGGGGCTATATAGCAAAAATTTGGCAGAAAGATGTATTTTTGCGGCACTAAATGGTATAGTGAAATTGCAAAAAAGGTTAAGATTAGGAGTGGCCGCCATATGTATATTGGCCGACGTCATCGAAATCGAGGTATTTATTGTGGAAAAACCATATAGCGTTATTACTAATCGTATATACAATGTAAATCAAATGACCGGATATCAGTAACCATTTCAAAGGGGTAATTGGACAATAAGAAGGCAGTAACAGAAATAGAATTAGTGAATATTTATATTTATTTAATAAACTTAAACAACGTGTTATAGCCAAGCTGGAATCTTTAATATGATTACTTTGGGCCGGCTCTATCGGTGTGATATCACGCTCTCACAGAGTATCGGCGTGAAACGGTTAGCCTGGAGCATTAATCGTATTTCGTGTGATGAGTGAGGAGAGTACTGATGGCACAATTTTCCTTCCCTTTATTCCATCTTCCATATCCCATCCTTCTATTCTAATCCCATATCCCCTTCGCTCTATCCTATTTCCCTTGTCTGGTCCGTCTATCTGATCTCCTTATTCCATTATAAAGGTTGACATCGCGTTGGCTTCGCTCCTAGTGTTTCAAACGTCTATAGGCAACGGTAACCGCTTTCCAAGAGCTGAGACCTCTGCCTGTCTGCCAGCTTCGCAATAAGAAATAATATATGTATATGTAGAAAACTAGGATTTCCCCGTGACTTCGTTCACAGACAACGAACGAACGAACAAACACAGTGGACGGGTAAAGATCACAGATTTTATGGTAGAGAATTTGCTATTGATCAATGTAAATATTGAATCGGAATAAGAATTATTTTTCAACCTGGCCACTTTAAAGGGCTCTCAAGAAAATTCGTGCGGAATTACCAAGATATAAAGTACCGCACATTTTAAATCCGAGAATATACTATTGATCAACGCAATCCGCATCGAAAGTGGCCCGGTAGTTTTTTGTGAATCCCAAACATACAGCCAAAAACAAAAAACAAAAGACTACACTTTTACAATTTTATAATATTGTAGTTATAGCTAATCCTGAAATATAAAAAAATAAATCATTACAAAAGATTGACGATTTTAAATACATTCTAAAAATGTAATTCCACGTAATGTTTACGTAAACATTTTTTAAAGCCGTTAAATGTAAATTATAAGCAATCAAAACCAAATATTTGCATAAAGAATTTGCCATTATTATTCCGGAGTGCTTTTATTGTTGAAATCGTGATTAGTAACAGTGAAAGCTAACAGACGCGAAATGATTGTATTTTTCACTCGATTCACTGTTAGTGCTATTAAAATGGGATAGAGTGAGAGACATTGTATTGAATGTACAAAATCGAATTCGTGTTCCCAGTGGGGTGAATGAAAAAATGTTTTGTTGCGAACGCCGTGTCCCGAGTCGCGTCGCGCTGTCCACTGAAAGATTTACAACCTTCCATTACTGCTACGTGTACGAACACTATACTGTGTTTTGTATAGCACACCGCGTTTTACTCTCAGTTGTTTCGCATTACGTATTGGTGTTTGACGAATTAACATTTTATTCTTTTACCCTTTTTAGGGTTTCGTAGACATTTTGGCGAAAATAGAACCCGTCATGTTCATCCGTCTATTTGATTTTGTATGCTATACTCATTTTTATCTAAAATAACATACAGACGAATTGAGAACCTCCTCCTTTTGGAATTCTGCTGTGATATTCCTGTTATTGAGATTACTTGGGTTTGAAGAAAACAACAAGTTCAATAAGCAGTTCAGTATACAATCAAACTTAGAGCCGATTTTTCAATCATTACATAAAAGTTATCAATCGAATAAATTATAACCGGACTAAATTCAAAAGTGAAACAATTCAATTGTTTTATTCATGCAACTGTCATTTTTAATTTTACCATGTTATATTTTATTCTATAGAATAACCTTTACCTGGTGATTGAAAAATCGACCCTTAGAAGAACGTCTGCACGTCACTTATGATCAATTAGAACGCAAGCTGGTCGTCCAAGCTGAGTTGTGTGCAGCGCTTATTGTATATACTAATAATATTTAATATTATAGCCGCCATAGATGAAACTGAGTAATGACAATTCAATACTTATTTAATTTTTTTTTGAACATAGGTATTCGTTTGGGGTGTTGTTAGTCAGATCTTAAAAATCGTAGAAATGTTTTCTTCTATATCTAAATAAAAATAAAATAATACATATATATACTTAAATAGATAATATTATTTTCTTCTAAACTTGTGTGAATTGTCCGCGGATTTGAAGTTAAAAAAAACGGATATTCCGTACACACGAAGCCGCTGAAGCTAATATTATAATTTTGTTGCCTTCAGTTGTTCTGTAAATGTTTGTTGAATAATGATAATTAAGTAGAAAAATTGGATAGGCTCATCCAAAACTCATGTCCAAACATTATGTCCGCCTTTGGCTCCTGAAGTATATATCTTGCACATATCTTGAAATCAGCTCAATCGATCACTCTTATCATATTCAGTATTTTTCAGTGCGGCCGCCATTTAAT
This sequence comes from Dendrolimus houi, assembly GCA_039645545.1. Taxonomy (NCBI): domain Eukaryota; kingdom Metazoa; phylum Arthropoda; class Insecta; order Lepidoptera; family Lasiocampidae; genus Dendrolimus; species Dendrolimus houi. The sequence continues at coordinate 13,318,445 of CM077125.1, read as the reverse complement.
ATAAGTTCACCAACTCACTGCACTTGCCAAAAATCCATTATTTCTTGGATGTCTGTTTATTTAACACTGCAAACGAAATCCGACGACACAATGGCGGCACCTTCGTGAAGTAAGCCATAATTGGTTCAGAGACAGATATACATACGTTACCAGTACACAAAAAGAGAAGGAACTATACATGCATCAAGAATATGTACTGAAGTATGAACAAAAGATAGTGTTAACATGACTCAAAAACCATTGTTCAGAATTAAGTAATAAACAATCACCCTGCAACTTTTAAACTATAAGGTGCAAATTCTGAAAATAATTAAAGTTCTAGAACCTCAAAAATACTTACGATAAAAGAAAATTGGTTTGAATAATAATCGTTAAGTAGTTTTTGGGACATGGAGTATTTTCGATTAAATATTTTTTGTTGTTCCGATACCAAATGGCGAAAACACTAGATGTTTGTCACTTCTACGGGACCCTTCACAGTTTGTGGACTACAAGCATTTGCTCGATTTAATATTAATCGAAATCTATTTTTCCCAGAGAATCTTTATAACGTTGAACTTGACAGAGACGATGGGTATTTACTCAATTGAGGGATATAAAATAAGATATACGCCGAACAAAAATAGAGTTTGCATCTTGGAAAGGATGTTCGCTCAGAAATACACGACCTGGTAGCTTTTGAATTGTGGTTAAAATATCATACGTTAGCGTCTAGTGTTGGTTCCTTTATTGTTTCTGTTTTAAATAATTCAGATAAATGTTTTACTGTCCCATTATTTTCAGATAGATATAAAACTCTAACCTCATAGAAACTCGTTATTCATAGACTCTGTTGTACAGTGGTCTTGATATTGTTACGACCGACAAAGACCAATGCACACCTGTAGTTTCTTACCTTTTCGGCATTTGGACTTTTGTTTACCTTATGTTTAAAATTTGTAATTAGAAAACAGTCTATTTGTATTGTACTCGCTTATGGCCGTTTGCAGGCATAATTAGGCAGGTGTGCAGATTACGAATTCTAAGAAATTCGATCTACGCGCGATCCATATTGTATCGGTGCAGTGGCCCAATGGGGAGATCGGCAGTCTAGCGATGGTCACCAGCGAGACAAGATGTGTGTACCTTCGATAAGCTATATAGTGACGGACTTTGCGCGTGTTATTGAATCGTGTATTACGTTTGTAGTGGTTGTGTCCAGTCATATTTGTACCTGTGTTATACGTGTTTGTATAGTTCTAATAAATTCTATAGTTATTCCAACGGCATTTTAATTCGAGTCCCGCACTCGTAACAATATTAACCCCTCCATTCATAAGTAGTCCTGAGTTTGACTCACGAAAATAATTTAATCACATGCTTAAGAGGTTTTTTTATTTCTTTATTTATTTAATGGTGGAAAGCCTACAGCTAATTTACATGAATAAATATTTATAATTATTATCAGATAGCCATTTACAGGTTTTCGTGAATAATATGTTGATTAAGTTACACGCAGACATACTGTAGATGTACTATAAAACTAATCATGAATTTTTTTTCAAGTTTTCACCTACAGTTTTATATAAAACATAAAATATAATACCTACAGAAAGATACTCAGAGTAACCTAATCACTTAGTTGAGTTAGTGCGAGTATTTGTTGGAAAAATTATACAGATGAATATTCTATTGCTTAGAATATATATTGCATTTTGCTCACAGCATTAAACTTTTTAATTTACCGATGACGGTTGTTGGATTCTGCAAATCCTAGATGCTTATTCAATTGTGTTTCGACTACTTTCCCGATTTTTTAACAACGACTTTAACCACAACAAAACGCGGATTGCTAAATTTCTTAAATGTTTCAAAACCTTGTAGTCTTTCCTACTCTCAAAGGAAAAGTAAATTTCGTATGCCAATCACGCGTCCGACTCGTTTGTGAAGGTAACAATGTTGAGTGGGAAAAGAGTTAAAAGGCTGCCGCACTTTTAAGAGTTTCCAGAGAGCTGCCCGCATTCGCCGTCACTTGCGATTGCGACCAATGATACAATGCATCGCCTGAGGACTCTTGGAAAAATAAATAAGTGACTTTATGAATAACGTGTTTGACACAAATTTATAGTTCATAAAACTGAAATTAAAATATTTTAATTGTTTTTTCTTTGTTCAAATGTCTATTATCCATTTTTTAATAGACTTCAATAAAAACTTCGTTCAAGTTGCCATAATTTCGACGTATTTATGTAAGTGAATTATTATCCATTTATATATATTGGTTTATCCCAGAGGAACGATCTCATATAACGGGATGAAAACTGTCCTCAGTGTTTACACGGAATAGAGCTCTATGTCGAGTTTCATTTCAATTCCATGAGTACTTTTCACGTGATACTCTAACAGACAGACAAAATTTCTAAAATTTGCATTTTTTAAATCAATGCTCCAAATTAGTTAAACGTGTATAGAACCTTTCTCTCGCCAGCAATGGGAACATAAAATAAAAGTTAATATAAATTTGAAAAATGACAGTATATTCAAAAATAAAACAAACTATGTTTGGTATAAATGTGAAAAAAGTGCGCTGTCTGTTATCTCTGTAAAAATACCTAAAATGTTCAATTTTCATTGTGAAGTCCGGAGTTTCATTAATTAGTAAAAAAAAACAATATCTACCGACACGCATAGTTACTACAAGATTTTCCATTAGCCTCCATGATTTTTTCCATTTTATAAATGCATTGTACAATTCAAACCCTCTATTTACAGGTTTCTCTACAGATTTATTATATTATAGAGAGATAGATTACAAAATATATCATTATAAAATTTAATTTTAAATGCCTTATAAAAGTCCAGCTTTTTAAGTCTGAATATCTCACTAAAGCATTGAATAAACACTTGTATAGTGATTTCCTCGAGTTATTTTTGTTCAGAGTTCTGTTTTAAATCTTAAGAACAGAAAAAATAAATCCATTGTCAGAAAAGCGTACTAGAATAGGTCACGCGTCTATCTATGGCAATATATGTGAGAATTCGGAACAAACATATTCGCGGATGTGTATGTAAATAAATATTTTTAATTGCACACTTTGTTTATCATTAATATAAATATTTAGACCGGCAAATGTAATTAATTAAAGTTTAAAGAGAATTGTGGTGTTAGGCTACTGTAACAGGAGGACTAATTTATTACAAACAAAGTTACTGTTACATTTAAAAGATGTGTTTTTATCCAGTTGTCTAATAATGTTTTAATAAAGTGCGTATATATTTGTTTATCAACGTTTCCACTTTATTACTTATTGTGCATAGAGCTTTTCAATTTTTCAGGACTAAAGTATTCTACGGTCACTCCCTTTATAGAATGTATAACTGTTTATATGTTTAGGCATGTTTATGGGTGATATCAGAAATTGAACTTATATTATAGTTGGAAAATTAAAAAGTAAGTAGATTTTTAATAGAAACATGTTTTGCGTATTCAATACATTTTACGGTAACTAGGAAAAAACCAAAAGAAAAAACAAATGAAAAAACAACAAATCAGGACGCAGACACGAACCTAGTGCCGCGACACTGAACTAGTGTTGCGCCACAACAAGGCATGAAGAAATAAATATGTTTACATTACATGTCACTCTCATATTTATATATTAGTATGAGTTTATATATTAGTATTATCATATTTTATATAGGTTGTAAAATTAAATTTCAATAATATTAATAATGTATTAGTGTTTTCATACGAAAACTCACTTCAGGTCCGAGCGACAGAACGTGATTCTAATAAACTTACGATTACGCTAACTTTGAAATAAGTTTAGGACACTCTTATCTTTGGGGTTACGTAATTAAAAAGGATTTCTAATTTCGTTGTCTACCCGTCTGGCCGTGTATGTCATAGATGTATTTCCAGATTATTGGAACTACAAATATAAAATTGCAAAAAGAATATAATTATGTGCTTCATTATATACGTGTAAGTAATCAATGAATAAAGTAGACAGTGCACCTAAACACACGGAACATTGTTACATAAAATATGTAGAAGGTCTTGAAAAATGATTAAATATTCATTTCTCAACTCAAAAAGTAAAGAGAGAATATACCCTTTAATTTTTAAGCTACGAGATGGATAATTTTAATTAGAATATAATTTGTAGAATAGACATTTTCAATTAAAATTATTTTAAACAAGATATAGCCAGTACTTTTTGAAATATGAGATTTTTTCAGGTATAACCCACCCTTTTATAGGATTTAATAGCTAACAATAGTGGACGTTTGTCGCCACTACAGAATCTATAGCTGTGCATATATTGACACCCACATGGTCGTTTTTTTGTGTTTAAATTAATTTAATACTATATGTTTATTTTTAAATTAATATTGTGTGTGTTGTCCTATTTATACAATAATTAATTCATTTTATTATTAAAGAAAATAAAATAAAATTATAAAATTAAACTAAATACTTAAAATAAACGAAATTATAAATAAATTAATATGCAGTATGTAACAAATCGCTGCCAGAGGGAAGCGTGCCTAGAAGGCTGGCTGCATTGCCACGCTGTATGGCAATGCTGATTCGTTGCGCGAAATACGAACCAGCCTTCTAATCACGTCTGTGTTGTCCTCAAATGTATTTCTTTTAGTTGTCATTGAAATTTAAAGTGCATACCACCAATACCACAATTGTACTGCAAATCAAATAATTAGGCAGAGGCCAAATGTCAACTTATTCATTCAACGCTCGTAGCTGGAAGATAAACAGAAATGGAAATGGTCGCAACTAAATCGTATCCAGGTACCACGGGTACAAACAATTGAAGCTTATGGAAATCAGGGGCCGTAGTATTTTACCGGATTAAATATACTAGCAATTAGTGCCGTCCCGGCTGGCCCGCCGGCCAGTTATTTATCGCGAGGTCTAAGACTTAATTAAAACATCTTACTTTGAGCCACCCGGAACTATACATACATGTATCTTTCTACTAAATTAAATTAGGTCAACTTTACAGAGCGCGTCGCAGTGTGTTCAATACAGCTTGTGCTGCTTTTTATTATCAAATTATTTTATTACAAAAAGTAATATTTTTCGTTTTTTTTTAATAAACAACGCAAAGAAAAGAGTCTTTCGTATTTAATTTGGTTGTACGTTTATCTAATGCTGACAAACCCTTCTGAACCCATTTAGTTATAGCTCACAACCTTCTTCTCTGCCTGAGATATGAACCGATTTTAATAAATGTTCTGTTTACTTATTTTCTTTTATTTCCTATTGATGTTATTTTATATGGATAGATTTTTATACAAACTTATTTATTGTGCTTTCTCTCCTTTGCAGTAATACGCGTCTGAAGTTGCTGCAAGTGCTTCTTCTTTTTATAATAATGTTACAATAGCAAGTTAGAATAATTTAATTAAAACAAAAGAACATAAGGCTTGGTATTAGGGAAAATTAAAAGTCGAAAGCTACAAAATTAGCATTACTTTAATCACTATCAAGGGAGACCGATCTTTGTGGCTTTATGTGTGCAGGGCGCCGCGGGAGTACCCGGAAAATGGAGATTCGAATTTAAACTCCGTGTATTAAAGCCTGCCCTTATAGGATTAGGGAAAGTCCCGATGAACCATTTACGGTAAGTAATGCATATCGCATTAATTTTGCGCTTGACGAAATATGCGCCAGACCCACAATGTTACACGGGTAAGTAAGATTAATGGGCATTAATAATTAACTAAAACGTATTTTCATTGTCATTTTAAGCTACTTAAGCACCTATATCGATTTTTTTATAAGTAAGGAAATTTAACAATCCAAAGTCATAAAAATATATAAAAATGGTTGATTTGGATGATTATTATTATGTTTGTTTGTTTTCTGTTGACAGTTCCGAATTTTCATTATTTTTCATGAAATTTGATACGTAGGTCTATTAAAGAAAAAAGGGCCTAAAGCGGTTAACTTTGGAGGATCGCTTAGTTAAATTGACACTTGTCTAGATCTAGTTGTAAGACATAGTATAAAAATTCAATTAATAATTGATATATTGACTTGTCATGTTCATTGTATGAATCTGTGAAAATGATCCCTTTAGGCCCTCAGAGATGAATTTAGAGACTTACTATCATCTCCTGGGATACGGAACCAAAGTTTATGCGAGTTGAACTGCATAATAATCCCACGTGGGTTATATATTGGGTATTAAGACATATCCATTTTAAAACATTTGACGTATGAAAGATCGACAAACCGAATGCAAAGTGTAAGGAGTTCTGTTGAAGTGACGAAACTCTCTTTTTTATCATTGAAACGGAACTCGTTTCAGTAAGCGTTGAATATAATAGATTTTTGTCAAACCAATTTTGTTTGAAGATATTTCTATAGCTAGAGCTCTACAACATCAAATATTTTTGAGATATTTTAGAATCAGGCAGACAAACATAGGGATGCAAATAAATGTGTTAAGGCGTTTAGTGAAAACGAATAAAAACTGTTTTCTGGGAAGAAAATAACAATGCCGACCTGGCATTCAGCCAAAGCTAAATTAGATAATGGAGTTTGCGTGCAAAAATATAGGAAACGGAGAACAAAGACAAATGGGGCCGACTCGTAAGTCTGAAATGGTGAAATAAAATAACTCCGGGAAGATTGAGGTTGGCCTCTGTACCGCTGAAGCCTTATGTCATCACGTGGCTCAAATGTGGTTAGGCTCCGAGCAAAACCGATATTACACCTCGAATTGAATAAGTTCCTTTTAACACATTTTTTTGTTTTCTACGAAACTTACGTTCAACAGGGGATTACTAAGAATTCTTCTTACTTTACTTTTGAGATATATTTACATGTCTAAAGTTATAAATTATGTTATACTTGTGCATTCTGTACAACTAGGACATTCCATATTGCTTTGCTCGTGACTATTATATCTAGATTATGTAAATCCACAAGAACAATAAAATACACCAAATGTTAAGATTAATCTAAAACAATCAATCTGTGAACAAGGTACAAACAATCATACGAAAATACTGTTAAAGGCACTTTCACATTTCAAATAAAACATATGAACACTCGACTCCGAGCCGGGCAGAACGGGGTCGAGCAGGCTGTGGTGCTGAGCGGAGAGCACGAGGCGGGGGGTAGTGTAGACTAGTCAGAACTCGTGCGCTGCATTTTCAGTCTCGAAACCAGAATCCATGTTTTCTTTTTGTACCCAAATATTATGCGGCCATCAGTTCTACTTCATCTACTTCCGAATCTTCATCTTCTAGTAGAGAAAAATGTAAAAGCGCTACTATTTTCTTTACCGACAACAGGACGTATGATCTGACCAAGAAATTGCATTTGACCGATCGGAACACGGCTCAATGCAGCTCTGGTCTGCTGGGCTCCGCTCCGCTTCAATCGAAATACTTGCCACTTTTCACTGCACTTCTGCGCTCCACTCCGCCCAGCTCCACGTCAGTGGGAACGCAGCCTAAGGGCACGTTACTATATCCGCTGATTAACAGTTTAGGCTCGCAGATGAGTATGCGTATAGACAATTTGTAAAATATTAATTATTGGTATTTTTCGACGAATAATAAAACAGATTATTACTGTTTACGTTTTAAGTTTTTGTGCACTAATTTTTAATTACTATTTTTGACATTTCGATGTAGTATTATATCAAACTATGCTTGGCAAAACGCTTAGTATGTGTCACTGAAATCTATAGATAATTACAAACAAATACGAACTTTTAATTTGTATAAGATGTACTTGCGGATCAAGTACTCGTACATCTTGTAGGAATATATATTTTTGTGATATTAGTTGACCTTTCAACGTTTAGTTATTGTATTTTTCTGACGGTACCAACCAATGGTGGTAAAAAATAAATGTGATTTTCTTTTTTGCATCTTTGTTTTTGAATACTGTTATATTATTATTTAAATACAATACACTATATATTTCTGCTATTGGAATCTAAAATTGATTTATTTTGTTGTTTTATAAAAGTTACGCACGCAGGTGGTGCTGCAACAGATTTGTGAGTATTTTCTTCTATGTTGAAAAACGAATGTTTATACATGAAATTTAATATTCCGCTGCGTAACATTTTCAGATTGCAATTGTAACGTAAGGTTTTATAACATGCCCGGATAAAACGGACTAAATAATAACGTCGTGATGCTGGCAACGATGATTTATTATATAGCTTTTCTCGACCGCCCGAATGAGCCACATGAAAAATGATCTCGGTTATTGCTACCAACATCTCTGCAGTTGACGCTTTGTTTAAGCACAAATGACTCGCACTATGAACTTGTTATTTCATCAGACTTATGTTTTTACCAGATTATGGAACCGCTCGTCGTCAGTCGAGATCGTACGCCTTCCCCGACGCTTAACCTCTGTCGCGCTATGATAAATTGTTCTTCTGGAAATCTCAGTCCTTTTACTCCCTTTACTCATATAAATGCTTTTTGACAGAAGCGAGCCGTGAACGCAATGTACTCATTTACTTACGGTATTGAAAGCGCTGTGGTTTTTTTGCGCCCTTCCTAATTGTCACTCGGATCTAAACGAAAGTGCGAAACGGTTGTGATAAGGGTTTCTTTTCTCATCGGTGCCGGAAATTAATTGTCACCGAACGGAAAATAGGGCGAAAGTCCAATTAATTATTAGTCACTTCATTTATTTAACCCGCTTGCTCGGAGCTTCTTTTTTGATATTAATGTCCAAAGTGCCAGTCTAATCTCAAGTCCCATAAAAGTAAAGGTAAAAGCATTTTTCTTTTTAAACGTAAAACATAAGTACTTGTGTAATGGTAAGCTTTTTAGAGGCAAATGCTTTTAAAATCTGCGAGAAAATTAAATTAAAAAAAGTGTGTGTATGCAGTTCACACGCAGTAGAAGTGAAACAAAGTGTGACAAGCAGTGGGAAGGATTCTAAATTTCGTGACGTCACATTTCATATATTATATCGTTATAATAATAGGTTGGGGAAAAAGTCTTTTCGCATATAGTATGTATGAACTTGTAATAAGATCTCTTTGGCTATACAATTTGTATCTGGCTGGTTTTGGTATCATTAAAAAGTTTTAATTTTAAAGAAGACAATTCCAAATTCAAATTAGGAAAATGTGTGATTTTCATTTGTTTTTCTTATTGTTAAAATGAGTGAATATAATGAAGAAATTCGATACATTTTAAAATTTTGCTACAAAATAGGTAAAAAAGCAACACAAGCCGCGAAAATAAATTGTGATGTTTATGGACCTAATGCAGTATCTGTGAGAGTAGCGCAAATTTGGTTTAAGCGTTTTCGATCCGGAAATTTTGATATCAAAGATGCACGTCGCTCTGGTCGCCCTGTTACGGACCAAATTGATGCCATTTTTGAAAAAGTGGAGCAAGATCGGCATATCAGTAGTTACGATGTAGCTGAAGAACTGGGAATCGACCAAAAAACGGTTTTGGCACATTTGAAAAAAGCTGGGTACACAAAAAAGCTTGATATTTGGGTGCCTCATGTGCTCACTGAAAGAAACCTAATGAACCGTGTTCTCATTTGTGATTCTTTATTACGACGTAATGAAACCGAACCATTTTTGAAAAAGCTGATAACTGGTGATGAAAAGTGGATCACGTATGACAAGAACGTGCGAAAAAGGTCGTGGTTAAAGGCAGGTCAGGCTTCACAGACTGTGGCGAAACCCGGGTTAACTCGCAACAAGGTGATGCTGTGTGTATGGTGGGATTGGAAGGGCATTATTCATTATGAGCTGTTACCGCCAGGCAGGACCATCGATTCTGAACTGTAGTGCGAACAACTGATGAGATTAAAGCAAAAAGTTGAGAGAAAGCGGCCGGAATTAATCAACAGAAGGGCTGTAATTTTTCACCATGATAACGCTAGACCTCACACATCTTTAGCCACTCAGCAAAAATTGGGAGAGTTTGGCTGGGAGGTATTAATGCATCCGCCGTATAGTCCTGACCTTGCACCTTCAGATTTTTATCTGTTTCGGTCTCTGCAGAATTCCTTAGGCAGTGTCAGGTTAACATCACGAGAGGACTGCTAAAACCACTTGTCGCAGTTTTTTGATCAGAAGTCCCAAAATTTTTATAGCAATGGGATCACGTCCCTACCTACAAGATGGCAAAAAGTTATCCAACAAAATGGCACCTACATACTTTAATCAAATGTAAATAAACTTTATAAAAAAACCTTTTGAATTTTTATATAAAATGCGAGGAAACTTTTTCCCCAAATATATGATACAGCTATATAGCTTTGAAACACAAAATTTGAAGTATTAATGAAAAACTTCAAACTTCTCTTGCAGACTTAGTCCTATAGATTTATGTTTATCTGTTTATAGTGTCGCTTTTTCGTTTCATCGAGTTTCAAATCATAACGATTCTAAAGAAGTTTCACTTCGAAAATCTTTCATATACGGTTTTCTAAAATAAATAAAATAGTTCTACTACCTATAATATGGATCTGCGTGCTATATTAATAAAACTTCTTACTAACTTGAAGGCTACCTTGGCTAGTTGATTGCACAAAAAAATTGTATCCGTTTTGTTGCGTCACGTTTTATCCACCAATTTATTGGTGTCTAATTTAGCACAGTTAAAGACCATGGTCAATACATGAACGTGATTCTAAGTAAATACAGATAATAGATATCGGTGTTAGAGCTGTCGATAAAATTGGGCATTTGTCTATGTCTTCAAAGATGTCCAATCTCGGAAACATGTAAATATAATATTTAATCATGATTACAACATTGGTGTGCACACCACGTAGACTATGAGAGTTCTGTGTATAAGTATAGTCGAAGTTAAATTAAAGAAAGAACACGATATATTACAAGCGTACAACAACTCGTCGTCTTATTCTGTACTCCCCTAACGGCGATAGAGCCATGGGCTCTCGCCAGTGGTGCGTCACCCTATTCAACGGGGTAATCATGATCGACGCACCACTCAACTTATTTCAATCCCCAGATGTACTAATAACTTTAAAAATAAGCTTGTTTGGCTGTCTATATATTTGTAAGTTTGTTTATTCCTACGTCACTTCTTCAGATGAAAATACATCTTTATGAAATTTAGTATAAAATAAATATATACACCGGAAATAAATATAGGTTAATGACGTAGATGTTGGAATTTCATAAAGCCTTCACCTTTATTCTTATATACCTACCTTATAACTTCAAAATTAATGTATTTTTATACTAAAAAATCCGTTGTCTTGCTGAACATACCCTTTGATTTTATATACTAGGAAAAATAGCTATAATCTACGTTCTACCATTCTACCCATCAAACGTGGATGAAATCGTCACATCATGCATTATGTCATATCTTATAAATAGACAATTAATAAGTTATATTGAGGTTTTACAAAAAAAATATTCCGCGTATAACAATAATCTGGAGAGACTTCTTGACGAGGTTTTCCCTCTGCGCTACAACATGGGGTTGTTTAAGTAGGGTGTTATAAAATTTCTTATAGGCTAGTAATGCTCCTAGTGTTGCAAACGTCATTTTCATTAGGTCTGTCTGCCTGATTGATAGACTATAAAAGAAAAACAAAAATTTATTAACGTTCTTCTTTCATGTTTTAACAGTTCTCATTCAAACTAATTTTGCCAGAGTTTTCGATCTCATACTTTAAAGGTTAAAGAGGGGAGGCTTTTTTAAGACTTTGGACGCGATTTTCATCCGTGTAGAAACGGAGAAAGAATACAGTGTCCTGCGGCCGGGTGGCCTGTCGTAAGAGGCGAAAAAAACCCCGGGTGGTAGGGTTTGCCCGTCTGGATGGCTACCACCCCTGGTCTAGAATATGCTGCTATAACAACCTTGAGTTGTGTTCCGGCGCATCAGTGGCCAGGTTCCAGTCTCTTAAGAGAGCAGCAGCGCATTTATAGCACCTTTGGTGTTGCAAGTGTCCATAGGCGATGGTAATCCCTTTTCGTCATGTGGGCTTTCTGCCTATCTGCTGAACTCATGGAATAAAAAAATTATATATCTGACTATACTACTATAAAATTTGTTAGTGTCTATTTTATATACTTATATAAAATACACGCTAACAAATTGCGTTATGGTTTTTCGATTCCTATTGAAAGATAATCCACACTCGTATTATTAATGTTTTGCATCCCTCAATTAATTGTGGTGGTCACTTATAAATTATATCATTTAAAATTAAGTTTCCTGTCAAATTTCATCTATATTGACCTAATAGATTACAGATAGACAGACGAACGTAAGGCCATGACACTTTTCTCAATAAATAAATAAATAAATGACGATTTTATAAGGGTTTATTTTTGCCAAAATTGATACGGGATCCTAAAATGTTAGTTAATTAAAGTATAAAGCTTTAATAGAGCTCCGTAAAAAAATAAACAATGTGTTGCTATCTTCAGCGACTTTGAGTAGAAGCAAAGGCTAATTCGCTGTCGAAGTACAAACATCGCATTGCCATTTCATTGCGCTCTGCAAACGCAATGAGCAAGTTCAGATAAAATCTATGATGATTGTAAGTGTGGAACGAAAGATGGGAGAGGGAATTGGGTCGCTTTTAAAATAATATTCGGTTCAAAAAGATTTTTAATTGAACTTACCCGAGGTGTGAAAGCTAATTTCAACACGAACTCAAATAATATTGTAACGCGAATGGTATCTGCTGATAAGAGTGTTCATTTGTTTTCATTAGGTCTGTGGTATTTACAGAGGCGGTTGCTTCGAATGCACGTTGTTCGACCGCGTCGTAGAGTCTGCAGAGTTGGCAAACAAATAACATTAGCATCGCCATAATCGACACCGAGGGAGCATTGTTCTGAACGGTCTAGGGTGTTTCGGGCTCGCTCCAGGAGCAATTTTCTTGTTTTGACAATTCCACGCAATTTGAATACTGACATCAGTATTCAGCGCTCGGTGCCTGTGATTATTTAAATTTTGTACCTCAATGCAAACACAAAGCTAATCTCTTTTGTTTGTCAATTTAACAAGTCGTTTCATTAAATATAGCGGTCATTAGTAACATTATCTTTTTCTCAGGTAATAAAGAACATGTTTATTTATTCTTTATTTATTTAGAGGGCTTTATTCATATATGAAGATAAATATCCATCACTCCGCTATTATTCAACGACGTCATCATTAATTCAAAATCAAAATCAAATTAAATACTATTATTTTTATGCTTATTTATAATTTTACACAACTTTCCACTTTGCGTTTTGGTTATCTGTCTTTTCTCTTTTTTCCATACAAACTAATTAAATTATATTTAAAATATAGTGACGGTTCAGAATTGCAATATAGCTATATTTAGACATATATATGAAATAAATACATTTAAACGGGTCAGCTAGTGGGTACGAGAGTACTTATATGATGTTATGTCATATAAGTACCCAAAATATTTCTAAATAATTTAGATAAATTAATGATATAGGTACAAAAAGTAATATAATGAAATCTCTGTATTTAAAAAGTATAGTATGCAATGAACATTATTTAAAATAAAGGCAATAGCCCCGGTTGCACAATGCTGAGTGCATTCGGTCTACTTTATCGGAGTAAGAGAAATATTTATAACATGTTAAGAGCTGCTTTATGACTAAGCTGTTGCCAAATATGTAGCTGTTAAAATGTGCGTGAAATTACACAATTACTAAACTGTTTTATGTAGGTATAAATAATGCTAATATTGTACATATAATACTTTACTTTATAAAGTAATTTAAGTATGTGTATTTAATTTTTAAAATATGTAGTTTAAGTATGTCTGTTTAAGTCCTATCTGCAACACCTACATCGCCAGATTAGGTTAAATTATTTCTTAAGTTAGGTTGCATGGAAGAGATTGCTTTTCTACCATGACAATATTGTAATCGTGCATTTTTGCAATTGTATATTCGGAGTGCAATAAAGTGTTATCTATTCTATTCTATTTTTGCTGAGCCATAAACTTATTTGCACTGCTAGCTGCAGCCTCTTCATTTGAAGTAAACTAAGTGCGTATCCACTATGCTTATCCAAGCCAGATCGGCAAATTTCATTAGTCGATTAACCTACCTTTACTAGTCCGTTTGTCACTTGCGGACCGATTTAAAAAAAAACGAAATATACTCCCAAATTGGTTCCATAGTAAATATGTCAGGATCTGAAGAGTGGATCCCAGGTAAATCGAGATAAAATGGTTCATTACGTGATTTCTTCGTCAGTTGTAGACCGACGCGTTTTTATGCTAAAGTGTATACTCCCGATGTGGACCCATGGTCACCAACTCAGGATCTGATGAGTGGATCACAGAAAAATCGAGAGTAACCCTTATTGAAGAGCACCGAGCGCCTATATTCATCGAAAAAAAGCCTGTATACGTGTGCCAGAATTACAGTTTCCACAGTTCCACTTGATTCTTTTGTATGCGTGTTACGCCATTTCTCCATCAATTGCACACCGATTTTCAAACTGTTTTTTTATTCGATAGAGTATACTCCCGAGGTAGTATATAGACACCAAGCCAGAATCTCATAAGTGGATCACAGGGAAATCAACCCTTGTTGAAGAGCGTCTACACCAAAGAGTGAGATGTAAACAATATATTTTTAACAAAAACCAAACTGACTTCAAACTAAAAAGCAAGAAACAAATATTTAACCGAATTTTTCTACTAATTCATCTTGAAGTCAGTGCGAAGTAAAACATAAGCATTATTAATATATTTTACAAATATGTTGCAATTTTTTTAATGTTTTATTTGGCATCGACTTCAAGATGTTGTAGAACGAAGTCGGTTAAATATTAATTTTTTCCTTTTTTGTTTGAAGCCAATTTTTGTTTTTGTTAACAAAATAACGTTTTATTGTAATTTAAATGTTTCGGTAGGTTCGTCGAGTCTTTTCATCGACCATCCCACAATGCCTGAAGACAAATGTCTTCGAGCAGCGCGTCCTCCCCGTCCTGACCTACAGGGCCGAGACGTGGACACTGACGGCAGGGCTGGTCCACGAATTTTAAGTCGCTCAATGGTTGTGGAGCGACCTATGCTGGATGTTTCTCTTATAGATAGAATTAGAAATGAGGATATCCATAATAGAACCGAGGTAACTAACATAGTTCGCAAAATTAGTAAATTACAGTGGCCGTGGGCAGGTCGCGTCTGCCGCAGAACCGATGGCCCATGGAGCAGACGAGTCCTGGAGTAGAGACCTCGGTAAACGTAGTGTCGGACGCCCTCTAGCCCGATGGACTGACTCGCTGGATGAGGACGATGGAGGACCGGGATGAGTGGCACCGACTTGGGGAGGGCTATGTCCAGCAGTGGACTGTGATTGGCTGACGACGATTATAATTTTATTAGAGCAAATCAATTGAAATTAATATAAACTAATAACATAAATACTTTAAATTTTTAACTGATTAACT
The DNA here is from genome assembly GCA_039645545.1 of Dendrolimus houi. NCBI lineage: Eukaryota > Metazoa > Arthropoda > Insecta > Lepidoptera > Lasiocampidae > Dendrolimus > Dendrolimus houi. The sequence continues at coordinate 13,303,010 of CM077125.1, read as the reverse complement.
TAAAAAAATACTTTTAAATAATATAACGTCAAAAACTAAGATAAAAAGGACCTGTGATGTCATCTAGTTACCTGGAATTTAGGAATTTTTTAGAGTTAGATTTTATAGTAAGCAATTGTCATCTACATATAGTTTTCTTTTTCGATCGTATCATGCATAATCCTCAGTATTTGGTAAGCACCAAGATGTATATATGAATTTTATTGGGCAATAAAACTGTAAACTACTGAATTGTTAAATCTAGGAATAGGCTATATACATAAGTAACACTTAGACATTTTTTTTATATCGGTGGGGGATTACATTTACGTATCCCATCAAACCCCGGGGGAGGTGTACAAGGGGTTCGTGGGGCTCCCGGGGCCTTCTGTGCAAACAACTTCAAGGAGGAAGGAGTTGTGAGATGTCGGCAGCTGGGCTACCACCCACTTAACGTACCAGCGTCCCTCCAGTTCTTTGTGATGAACTACGGGATCTGAAGAGAAGGTTACATTAAATTGTAATTTTTCTTTATTGCTTGAGTTCAGTAGACAGGCAGACAGGCAGACGGCTCACCTGGTGGAAAACGGTTACCATCGCCTATGGACATTTGTGACACCAAAGGTGTTACCAATGTGCTGCCGCTCTCTAAAGGGAAACTGGAACCTGGCCACTAATGCTGGAACATAACTCAAGGCTGTTATAGCGTCGTACCCTAGTTCACGGGTGGTAGCCATCCAGTCGGGCAAACACTCTACCACCTGACTGAGAGTTGTTTTGTCTCTTACGACAAGCCGCTCGGCCGCAGGAAATTATTTCTTCGTTCCTGCGCGGATAATAAGAAAACAAACTTAAATATATTGTGTAAATTAAACTCATGTTAAGAATATGTGTAATAATGCTGCATGTATATTATAAAAGAAAAACTATGAAACTAGCTCTGACAAACTGGTTAGTGATAAAGAAAGGCAATGTTAATAAAAAATATGGATGAATTTTTTATTTTGTGATTTTAGCTTTGGATTGTTACACTTCGGGGAAATACATCCCCATCAAATATTCTTTCCCCTTCATATTATTAGATATTGCTATCTGTGTAAAATACACGGAACACAGTAAAGAAACTTATATATGTACTAGCTGTACCCGGCAGACGTTGTCCTGCCTTTAAAAAATAAAAATCATGAACCCGATTACAGCGTCATCTTCCGGGACCAAATGTTAATCTAAACTCGAATTAACTTGAACAGAGTAGAAAATTATTAAAGTACTTATATCGCTATCAAAAAATAGGGGTTGGTGATATAAGGTTGAAAATTTAGGGTTGTATGTATTTTTTAATGCAATATTATAAAAAAAAATGTCCAAAAAATTAAAAAAAAATGTTAGAGATGGACAACCCTTATCACTTAGGGGTATGAAAAAGTCGATTCTCAGACCTACTGAATATGCATATAAAATTTCTTAAAAATCGGTCAAGCCGTTTCGGAGGAGTAACTAACACTGTGACACGAGAATTTTATATATTAGATTAGAAAATATCTGTTTTAAACCCACGCCAATCTAATCTCATATTTAGAACATTACGTGCGTACGAGTAGTTAGTTCTTCAGCAAAACTGAATGAAAATAGATTTATTAAAATATTGATAATGTTATCCTAGAAATAGCATAATCCGTACTATAAAAGTATGCAAGTGACATTCTTTGGATGTGTGCTTGTTCCTTCCTCATGGCCTTAGGAATAAACTAACAGTTAAGAAATTTGGTATCCTTATTCCGAAACATAGGATGGTTTAACTAAAAACACGATTGAATGATGGTACTTTAAGTACCATAGAAAAATAATGGGCTCTAGTTTGTAATTAACATAATGTATGAATATTTATAAAACAGATATGTATCTTATTTATATTAAATTTTATTTTCCTTAATTTCTTTTGCTTGTACACATTAAAGTTGAACAACATTGCGAAACAAAACGGCGTCGTGTTTGAATAGCAATAAAAGAATACACCTCTTGAAAAAGAACATTACGGGCAGCTTAATTCACCGTACCCTTTTATGAATTAACACTACTTACTGGCCATTTTGGATCTTAATATAATTAGTTATGTAAATCTGAGATAATTGTGTACATTCGGCTACCTTGGTAAGGAGCTTAGCGGTGTGTCCCAGTCCCGGTGGGGATTTGGTGCTCACTATAAACAAGGCTCCACCGTCCAAATATCCGTCGAACAATTAATTGCCGCAACTTAATCCATTAAAATAAAATACATTTATAAACAAAAACTTTTATTTTTAATTTAATTTAATTTTAACCTTGTTTACAAAACTAGCGTTATTAGAAATGTAAAAACAACGTAGAAGCATAGTAAAATGTATTAATTTATATTTACTTGATTTAATAATAATAATAACTTATAAAGAAATGTAAAATAGTAGTAAAAGAAAAAAACACTTAACGAAAACTTAAAAATGACCTCTAACTTACAAGATTATAGAGGGGGAGATTAAAAAAAATCCAATGTATATATTAAAGGAGCTATCTAATTTGTTACACACAGTCTTTGTTATTGTAGTTAAAGGCTGATAAAATTAAAAAAAATGATTACATTATGCCCACTTCCACGGTAGCAAGCAGGCAAGTGGTGAGGGAGGTGTACATAACGAGTATGTAAATGAAAATCGCCATTTTCCTGCTTGCTGCCTTGGAAGTGGGCATAATGTATAACGCTTTAGGGTTTGGTAAGTAAAACGTCAAGCCTTGATTGTATATCGAGTAGTACCTGAAGTTAATAAGATAATCACTCTTCAGGTGATCAGAAGGGTGATGCCTACCTTGGACAACGAATCAGTATGGCAATCCAACTTACCTTTTCCATAGAAGACGGTGATCTAGGCTCAGTATTCTACTTATAGTTTCAAGGGATTATAGGTAGAATACAATATACCTAAGTAAGTTAAGTTTTCATTTTTTTTAGCATTTTCAAAATTGTCTGCCACAAAGTTAAATACGCGATAATGGTCTGCCATTCTTATTTTCTGGTAATAATAATCATATATTTTCAAATTTTAAAACGGCAGACGTGGTCAAATAGATTTAAAATTCGTCAAAAATCGATACCTGTCTTACCTGAGCGCTCGTTGCGTCCCCCACTTTGAGCTTAGTGAGTCCCCACCTCATGCATGTTAGGTATAGGGGCCTCAATGTACAAAAACTCAGGTCTGGTCAAATACACACAGGTAGCCGTTCACGGGCTCTTAGACCATATTAATAACAATCAAATATAGCCTATGTCACTCAAGATAATGTAGTTTTTTTACTGGTGAATTTTTTTCTAAATCGGTTGAGTAGTTCAAAAGACTTCCTGCACAACACAACCATCACAAACTTTACCTCTTTATAACACAGTATAGATAAACAAAGTTATGTTACGTGTCATAAAGGAAAACGGATCAAATGAATGTACTCTACAAGGTAAGTGATTGGTAACTCTACAGTGACTATCAAAATTAATGGAGACCTTCTCATCTATTTCATATCATTTATTTTATGATATGAAATATATCATTTATATTATATATCATATCATTTATTTTATGATTTTTAGATTTTAATACATCTGTGATATAATCACAAAACTAGGCCGCTTTCTGATTAATCGCAGGTCCATTCGATTTGGGAGCGGTACGCATTAAGCGAATTAGGAAATGCTCTAAACTTCTATATATGCGCTCAATAAACTTTCGGTACCGCGTATACCGATCATACCGACTCTGCATAGAAATGTATAAATCTATCATACCGACTCTGCTGCTACACCGATAAATCTAAAGGTGGCGTTACTTTCACGTAAACTTTTTATTTATTTTGAGATCGTAATTTAAATTATGGATATTGATGAAATATGAGCAAACATTAAAATTTGTTCCTTACTATTTTAGACCTAGTCAGCCAAAATTGAAAGTTTGAATAAATTTCTTTATAATTTTTGACTCATTTTGTTAAAAAATATTTTATATAATACCGCAAAGAGCGAAAAAAGAACAGCATGTGGAGCTATGTCGTCATGTTGGGTTCAGCTTTTCTAAGTTAAAATTTATATTAGGAGAATGTCATTCCTAGTATGCGTCTCTCGTCTCTCTCTCGTCTACCCTCTTCCAAAATATAAAAATCTATCAATTAACAGCACTATATTTAACAATTATCTGTAAAATTATTTCCAGAATACATTATAATACTTAATTCAATTCTCCATCAATCGAGAAATAAACATCTATAATGAAAATGCAAGTACCTTTCTAAAATAAGCTGAGCAAATGTTTTCCAACACAATTCCATAATTTATAAATTATCAACAAACTTGAGTGATTGTTTCGAAGTCTGATTATATTTATTACTTAAGTATCCTATTTCGAAACTCGAAAATGTATTTTTAACATCAACTCGTAACATAAATTTAAAGTTTTATGATTGGGTTCACAGTTTACGTAATCTATTTTAGATAAAGCTTTTACATTATTAATGTGAAGTTATTACTAAAAGCGTTATAAGGTTGATCTTGAAAGAATCTACCATGATCTTTACAAGTAGGTTGTCTTACGTGATTGCTACCTTATATTTAATTATCACGCATTGATGAGTTAATCAGCATACATTTTGATGCAAGACCACAAAAGAGGGAAGTGATTCCTGTGCTAGACTTGTGCTTAGATATATTTTAAAGTCTTTTTTGCCTAAATTGCATAGTCATTGAAAATCATCATACTATATTCATTATTCCTATATCTTATCAATCGTTAATTTTTCTTACTATCGGTTAAAATTTGACATAAGTATACAAGTACATTTGAATTTTGACAAGTAATGTCAAAGTCGATGGTTATTACTTACTTACTTACTATTCTATATCTATATCTTACTATTCATTCACTTGCCTTAGGCAAGTGAATGAATAGTAAGATATAGAAACCGGGCATAAGACATTACCATACGTTTTATTTGATACTGTAGTCGATGATATTGCTCAATATATAAATATCAGCTTTCGTTCTAATAAAAATTACTTCATAAATTTTGTTTTACGTATTTATAGAGAGGAACGAGATTTCTATAACTGAGCCAAATTTCAAATAACTGCTATACTTCATGAGAAGATCAGCTGTGGCGAAGAGACAGACAGGAAGGATTATGAATGTAAATATTTTGTTAATGGAAATCTAAAAAAAATTGTAGTCGTTATACGAGATTGCTTATGCAATTAAAAATAATACTTTTAACTTTTTTATTCCCCTCGGTGGTCTTTTCCTCCTTGGCCATTGGAGTCAGCGAGGAGATTGGGGCCTCGAGGAAAACGTCTTTGTTCCGGCTTCTACTCGATGGGTGACTATCGGTCAGTGGTGGGGTTGGGAGCTAGAGTATAATGCTGGTCTCTCAAGGGCTCACGCGGGTCATGGATCAGTATGCGGCGTCTCATGGCCTTCGCGGGCTTTGTGTTGGCTTCGTCTGCCGTTTAGTTGGCCATCTCAGGCTATATGTGTGACCTTCTGCGGCATCTCTTGACCTATCAACGAACCTATAAACCTCATATGACTATTATAAATAAGAGGTAATAAGATAAATAAAGTATGTAACACAGAATGCTTGGACACTAATTGCTCATTTCTGTTGTTATAGGTTTTGACACTAACGAAGTCGCATATTTGATCACGTCAATTCCAATCTAAAATAAGCTCAGTATCGGTTTGACGGCTCTCAGATACAATGTTAGGTCTGTTGGATATTTTAGATTGTTGTAGGAAACTCGTTGGGCTGCCTGACTGCCCCCTGCGGCTTCATAGACGTGCGCTGCGGGCGCCTAGGGTGGAGCCCGTTCCCGACACGCCATAAATAGGACGCTCACGCTTGCTCCGAATAATCACGGACACCACCTGCGTTACCTAGTAGCTTCATTTGAGAATCGCGGCACTGTTTGACTGGAAACTAAAAGCAAACATGTCTTTTTTAATGAGATACATCAGGTGAACTAAAAGGTAGACCGATCCCCGAGCTTTCAGAGTGAAGACGGCTAAAGGAAGACGACTTTGGAATAAGAAGTCGATTGCGCCGCAGTGCGTTACAAGAACTTAGTATTAAATAGTTAATCGAATTAGTATAATAGTGTAATAGTTCCCAGTGAATATATTACTATTAACCACATAGAGGCAAACCTCGTATATACTACAGAAGTTTATACACACAAGTTAAAAAATAAATGCTTAAATCTATTCTTTTATTCGTTCGTCTAAACGAGAATAACAATATAATAAAAGCCCATGAGGTCCTATTGGTGGGCTTGGGCTTCTTCTTCTTTCCTATCTTTTAAGAGGAATGGACATTATACTAGTCACGTTTGTCTAAGGCAGGATGACGGGTTTGACACATCGGTTATCTCGATGTGCAGATATCACGATAATTTTTCTCACAGTCAGCAGCACGTGGCAATTGGAACAATATGCACTTTAGATCAGATAACTATTTAAGAGGTGCATGCTTCCCGGTAAAGGATTCGAAACTTCATCTCCTTTGAAACGCGAGTTTTAGTCTCGACAGCCTTACCAACTAAGCTACCACGGCTCTTGAGGTACATAAGCTTGGTTTAATTACAGAGACATAAATAAAAACTAGGAGTATGTAGTAGTACGTATTAAAATATTTTTAATTGGATATCTATAATGCTAAGAGTGCGATATATAAATGTGAAACGCATTTTGTTTGATTTTTTTTATTCTTACAAGGCTGTGAAGTATTAAGTTATTACTAGTTAAGCTAGATACAGTGATTATGGAAATCATAAAAGTTTTTAAGTTTAAAACGTACTCCATAAATTATTTCGAGGCAGGCAACTGGTTGACGACGTGTCGTGCCTGATGTAGTAAGCGTCCATAGGCAATTGTAAACCCTTTCGATCCCTTTCTATAGAGCTTCTGTCTGATAGCTTTTTGTAGGTAATACTAGATTATTACACGAGGGATAAAAGTGACCTATTTAGGCACCAAATGGTTTGGCGAGCGAGGGTAGCGAGAGCGCTAATATTTCGAATGCCTAAATAGGTCTTTCACACTCTGCTTTTCATTTCGAATATGAGGAAAGTAAATAAAAACTGATTAGTTAAACAAACTACTTCTCTAATAAAATCAGGCGTTAAATCCATATGTCTGATGAAACGTCATCACGCACGTCACATATGTAACGTCAAGTTTTTTTTCTGTGGCTTTCTACCAGCTAGTATTTTTTTGTCACTGATGATAGTAAATATTTAGCTCAAAGCTATGTAAATTAAATAATAATTTGGTGAAAAATAATTTATAAGTATAAAATGATCTTACAAAATTGTTGAAATTTTTTATTACAGTTTATTTATGCCACGATTTAACAGCGGCTGTACAAAAAGTTAAGACATGAGTTGCATGTATTATCTATGGTTCGCATAGTTTTCTAAATTTTTTGACAGCAGGGAGAATCGTTTCCCAGGGACGAAAAGTGCTGTTTGCACCCCTATGATTAGGCAACTCCAAGCGTAATTTTAGAACATAAGAAATGAAAAAGTAATTTTAAGTACTTAACAAATTTGAAATCAATAACTTTCAAGGTTTACCAGCATCATTTTTCTCCATTTGAACCCCACAGCGGAGCGGAAATTTAAGTCATAATATAAATCTACTTGCCAAATTGCAACTCCCGGGTATTTCCGTTTAGCTTGTGTTTTTTTAAATCATTATATAAATAAATCCTCATGTTTATATTAACTTTACTTTTCGAAAAAGAAGTTTTACAACAATTTCATTAATTTTTGAAAAGAAGATCATAAAATAAAAATGATCACATTAAATCCCAGTCAAGGATGTTCTTGTGCTTTCCTTTCCTTTGTTACATTAGACTATATAGGTATATTGTGAAGTGGAGTATGTAGCTACATAAAATTTAAATTAAACTTTAACTGTAGACAATTGTTATACTAAATACTGTCGTTATTTTCATGATAGAACACAGGCGTTAAAATACAATCTTTATCATGTTATTTGTAAAATATCATTATAGAAATATTATTAGATATTTTAATAGTTTTTTTTAAGAATAGTTAATGCACTATTTATCTCATTTTACTTGTACAAAATTAAAAAATCTATAAAGCCGTAACGTTTTGTAGGATAGTAAAAAGTGTCCTCAGTTGGTTTTATTGTCATCTACTCCTAACCCCTACTAACATGTCTCTATCAAAAAGCATACTACATCGGCTTTTTAATGAAAACTTCAAAAAAGGAATGTAATTTCATAAGTATAGTGTGTGTTACTATATATTTATTACTTACATAGTACTTATGTACTTAGTAGTACAGTGTTTTTACTTCAAATTAGTAACGTCATAACTTTCTTCGTTTTTTGCTTCAATTCTATTTCCAGAAATAGTATTGAAGCAACAAACGAAGGGTGTCATGTTTGAAAAAAAATAAGGGGTGGGATTAGCATACGTAATTCTTTGTCCCTGAACGTTTTTGTATTTTTTCCGTTATAGACCTCTTATATAATGACACTGTTTACACAACATCATTATTTTTAAGACTGAAAGATTAAGGTTAAAATACCTAATGGTAAAAGGAGCTCTTATGATCTAATTCCTATTTGTATATATATCTTCCTGTGTCTTGCAGATTATCTTAAAAAAAACTGGTCGGCAAAAAAAAAAAAAAGAATCACTCCTAACTATTGTGATCTTTTTTTTTATAAATTCGACACTTCTGAATATAAATATAGTATTAAAAGTTTTGTATCACATCCATTTTTTTGTAATTGATGTTTTAAATTAAGCGTTTGTTTTGCTTTACATACAAAATGTATATTTTAATTATTGTGACAATAGCTGATTTAATTCCTCCGAAAAAATTTAAAATCACCAAAGGTATATGACAAATTATTGATAAGGTCATTTCAGTTTGTAGTTATCTCCATTTTCATGTATTCTATTGTAATTTCGTAACAAACATTTGCAAGTAATAATTTTGACCATTTTCCGTAGTATCGTTTCTCTATATATAATATATCTTGCTAGAATATTTCAGCACATTCATGAGATATTGCTTAAAGATTTTCGGAAAAGAAAATTAAATTTAAAGACATGACGGTATTGTGAAGTTTGATAAGAAGAAAAAACTTTTGCACAAAAAATATTGCGTTAGGAGTAAAAATAAAAAAAAGCCGTGACAGCAAGAAACTAAAAGCAGATCTAAATTCAGCATGTCAAGTTCTATATATTAATCGGATTTTTATTTAAAGTAGGATTTGGTTGCCGACCAGTGAAATTAGTATAGCTAGAGATAAAAAAATGGCTTCACTTATACAAGTCCAGTGTGTGTAAGTAAATATACGGTGTATAGTGTTAAATGTGAAATAGTAGTAGTTTGTTACATGAGTGGCGAAAGTCTATTTAGACGTCAGCTGGTTTAAATTTAGTGAAAAGTAATTTATAAGTATAAAATTATATTACAAAATTGTTGCTATTTTTTTATTACAATTTATACCGCGATTTAACAGTGGCTGTAAAATAGTTGGAACAAGAATCGCATATATAATATACGGCTCACAAAATTTTTAATTTTTTTTACGGCAGGGAAAATCGGAAATGTACTGTTTTCATCCATGTGATCAGGCAACTTCAAGCATACTACCAGAATATGAGAAATGAAAATATTTTTTTCAATGCTGTGAACGGAACCGATAGTGAAAATGGAATTCGCTATGATTGGCTAAAGTAGATTTGAAACATTGGTAATTTTAACATGCAGGTTCTCACGATAGTTTTCCCCTCCAGCAAGTGCTAATCGTAAGCCCGGTTATTACACTACAAAGTTTTTTGCTCACGTGAAGCTCTAAGGCTATGAGTACACTACGATCTATCAAAACTGGACTCAGTTGTGAAAGGATGAGTCCGGTATGGACAATTGATGTTTGCGCTCAGTCTTACAGGCTCCAATGAGCAACCTACGGGAGTAAGGCCAGGCAAATAACATCGGCTGAGCGGTGCATCGTCGGCGAGGATTCGAACCTACGCCATTCGTATGAGACATGAGTAACTTCGTCACTAAGCCCCCATAACTTACTAAGTATCAATAAATGTTAAAACGAAATTTCATTATAAAACTAAGTTTAAGCGGTTCCAAACGCGGTAATTTATTTGATTTTTATTATTCCGTCGTTTCGGCCACTTTTCAGTAGCCGTGATCACGGCAGACAAAGATGTCAAGTGTTAATGAATACTGTTATAGTTTTATATAGCTTACCGCCGACTTGTTAATTTTAATTATTTAGTTTTAATTTTGTTTATGGTTATTGTTTACTCTATGGGAGCCTAATCTAATTTACCACCGCTTCGCGACATGTTGTGGCTTAAAGAAAAAAAGCAGCGCAAGTAACTCTTCAGCAAACATGCCTAGCTCTAATAATTTTATATAATATAAAAATGGGTGGTATGTAAAATAAAAAGAAATCGTCAATCAAGTTGGCTTGTGTTCCGATGCACCCAGAAAGAGCTCACAATGTCTTGGGGTCTGGAAATTTTATTATATTAGAATACTAGCTTCTGCCCGCGACTTCGTCCGCGTGGAAAGTTTTTTTAACTATCCCACGGGAACTGTTTAATTTTTCGGGATCAAAAGTTTCCTATATGTTGACCAGGGATATAAGCTACCACTATACAAAATTTCATTTAAATCGGTCCAGTCCTTTCGGAGATTAGCCAATACAAAAAGACAGACAGAGAAACAAAAAAAATTAAAAAATCTAAATTAGTTCTATTTCACTTCTTACATCCCCCTGACTTGGTTATTAGCATTTTTCGCATTGTACAGAAATTTTACCTCTACAGTTTTATTATATGTATAGATGTTCACGTGCTTTTGCACGTGTGTGTATAAATATAATATGTGTGAAATTCAAGTATCCTCTAGTGTTTATATAACACTAGAGGTTCTGGCAGACGTTGTACTGCCCTGAAAAATAAAAATCTAGAACCCGATTCCAGCGCTACCTACTGGGTCTAAGTGTGAATCTAAACTATCCTCGGACCTACTCAAACACATTTTTTTTTTTACACCTTGCGTTACATTATTATTTACCTATTTTTTTCTAGTAATAAATATAGCTTATATTAATCTGGGATAATGTAGCATCTAATGATGAAAGAATTTTTGAAATCGGTCCAGTAATTTTTGAGTTTATTCGTTACAAGCATACAAAAATACGAATCTTTCCTTTTTATAATATTATTATAGAAAACAAATGACACTGGCATTTAAACACACATATGTATAAATATAAATGCAATAATCAACATCCTAAATAATATTACAAATGCGAATATCAGATTGTCTGTTTCTGTCGTTTTTACACATTAACTACGCGAAAATTTGCATGCATGTTGTCAGGGGTATAGAATAGGACATAGAATAGGCACCTTTCATCCAGAAAAAATACAGTTCCCGAAGGATAAATGTATTTAGCCGAAAAGATGCCGCTCCCACCGTATTTAATTGGCGCCACCCTTGCAATTCACTAACAAATACATCGTCATTGCAACGACAATGACAGCGACAAATTTAATGTGTTGCTCTCAGGGTTCACTTTTGCTAGATGCCGTTACGGGTATTTAACATTAGATATTTTAAATTAGAAATTAACTTTTCATTTCATTTGACATTTCTACATCATACGTATGTAGTATGATATGTATGTCATACTTCAAGACATACATATCCTGTTTGACAAGTCTAGTAAACACTACCAAGAAACAAATGTTGGGACAATCCTGCATTAACGTACTCGATATTGAAATTTATAAGAAAGGTAAGGTAAGAGAACTCTTTATTGTATACCAAAGCATAGACAAATAGAAGTAGAAAAATATAAAAGCTAGTACAATGGGCGGCCTTATCGCTAAAAAGCGATCTCTTCCTGGCAACTCTTGGCAGGGATTAAAAGATTTAAAAAACTGACGATGGTGCAGTTTATAAATAATGATGATAAGTATACACTACATATAAGTACAACCAACATTAAAGAATATAGAAAGTTACAGCTATATTCCCAGTGATAGGAAAGTTGAAAAAGTTCTTATTGCTGTGCATTCTAATGCGAAGTATAAATTGTACGGCTGGGCCACATCGAGGTTTCGGTGCAGCAATTAATCATTGGGACCACCTGTGACTGTAGTCTTATACATCTAAAGCGTTAGTTAGCCAACGATTAGAAATACCACATCTGGTTATTTCTTGCTGCTAACGTCGACATTTAAATTTATAACTTTATTTATGTTATCTGTTAGAAGCTATTTTTTGTTTGATAAAATTATTCCTCGTGGTTACTTAGTGGAAAACGCAACCGTCCTTAATTAAAACGATGTGCATTCAAATCCTGGCCGGGAATTATGCACCACTTAGACAGTTTTCCTATTCTAATATGCATGTTGCTACAATTGATACGTGCTAATACCGTAACGAAAATATCGTGAAAATTCTTGCACATCTAGATAAGCGATGTGTTAAACACATCAACCCAAAGGAGAATGATACCAAAGTATTTTAAAGACTGTTGTTTTATATGAACTCTGTTTCAGAATATATTGTACCTAACAGCATACTTATTAAGCCGCATTGGTTCATTACACTCGTAAATAATCTAGGAGGCTGCAACACTTTCAGTTACTCTAAATTTGCAATAAGAATAACTGACCATAAGACAGCAATAACTGGTAATAGACGAAATAAAATTATACATATTGACCACTTGCATTTCTGCAGTGGCAGCGCAGACGCTCGTAAATAATCCTTTAGACCTGAAAAACGTTTCAGTAAATCCAATAAAATACGTATCCGCAGAGACTACGCCGCAGCGCGCTCGTTACCACGCCTAGACGATTTATTGAGATTTGAAGGCTAAAATATCGTAGGTGTTCCACTTTTAAACTCCTCTATGAACTTGCAAAATCACAAAATGTTTCCTTTATATCTATCTATTTTATGTATAAAAATCAATTGCTGTTCGTTAGTCTCGCTAAAACTCGAGAACGGCTGGATTGATTTGGCTAATTTTGGTTTTGAATTATTTGTGGAAGTCCAGGGAAGGTTTAAAAGGTGAGTAAATATGAAAAAAAATGATTCTAAGGCGGTACGAACTTTGCCGGAGCTAGTAATATTATAAAATTCTAAACATGCTGTACACCTTTCGCAGAATTAACTTGAACCCGGGGTACCCCAAATAAAACGGTGGTTACCTCAAAGCAAGATCTTTATTTGAGAGCTAAGCTGTCAGCAATACAACTATCATACTTAAAACATAGCGCAATGTAAATCGACGCTAACGCTATCTAGGGCTCGACAAACAATCATCCATAACATAATAACTAATACATACAATTGAACGCTACAAAGCCTCTGGTTTTGATTTCTTAACACATGCCTGTACATCGAACTGAATTGACTATGTAAACGATGGACGTTACGGACGGAGAACGCGATGCAATTTTTTTAGATTTCTTGTCTGTTTGTCGGCTTGTTCGGGATTCAGGTAAAAACTACTGTGCCAATTTCAATGCGGTTTGATCGACAACTAATTAGACTTAAAATGTGAGCTACGGTTTATCCCAGGAATTTTTCTGGGAATTATTTGAAATTAGCAAATTGGAAAAAAATCGAATTATAATGGGTTTTTTCAGTGATCGATAGCAAATTTTATGTAATAAAATGTATGATACTTTTATTCTGAGAATCCTGGAGGAATTTTCCCGGGACCGGTTTGAAGTTGCTCGGATGCATAAAAATTAACTTATTCTAACAGTTTCCACTAAAACTAAACCTTAAATTTCTGTAACCTTACATGCTGACGGCCTCTGTGGTTGAGCGGGCTAAGCCTTTGCCGGCTTATCTCCCTGCAACGCAGAGGCTCCGGGTTCGATTCCTGGTTATAGTAAATTTTGGAAACGTATTTTCTCCGTTATTTACTATGGTCTGGGTGTCTGGGATCGGCCCCAGAGTGGTCCGTTGTATATTACCCATAACACAAGGGTAGCTTGCTTAATTTGGCGATATACAGTGTGTGTTTGTCAGCCGATTTATTTATTATTTATTTACATTCTTTTTAAATGCTGCGATACTTTGTATTCCGGGAATCCCGCGGGAATTTCAAATCAAGTGTCGATGAAGTCGCGGGCATATCCTGATCTAAGATAATTGAATATTACAAACGTCTAAAGGTGGCGGTAACCACTTTCCATCAGGTGGGCAATCTGTTTGCCTGCTTGAAACACTCAAGAAATAAGTTGGGTATGGGATAATTCAGACTTATACAGGGGAAATTTTTCCCTTAGTCTGTTGTTTAACATTCTTTCACAGAAATTAAAACCCACCGCCTCGTCTTACACTGTGTAATGGAGTTTTCGTTTATTCCTTTGAAATCGGAATAACTGTAAGAGGACTGCTACTTTTTTTAACCATTTATAATATTTTCATTAAACGTTTGTTAAAATATATACAAATTTAAATTATAAAAACAATTTACAAGGCTTTAAAAATACTAAAATAACTTCATACTTCGTTATGAAAGCATATTGTGCTTTTCAAACTTCTTGGGTTTGACATTTTTTTAATTTGACACCCAACGAATAGCAAACTACGTTTAACTGCAAAGTAAACGAATTTTGTATCTTAATAATGTTTCTAATGTCCTACACTTTAAAACTTCATCATATTATTCTAAATCTAATATAAAAAACCGGAATCTGAGGAAATATTGCACAATGTAGAAATATTTTCTCCAGTCAAACCATTATAATTGTAAGTGGATTAGAGATTTTCGCTATTGTCGTCCATACCTATTATTCAGATTTAAAGCACTCTGATATAGTGTTTTATGTTGAGAACGAGTTCAGGCCAAATATATCATATTATTCTGCTTAATCTCTATTATAAATGTGAAACCCGTTCATTGCCGGGGGCACTCGCGTTTCATGTGACATGGGACACAATGTAGTAAAGATAAGGTGTCCCCTTCCAAGCCACTGAGTCTATTGTCAATCTCTTACGCAGCTCGACATGTTAAAAGGAGCGTTCTGATAGATCAAGCGTGACAAAGCACCCATTTTTATACAATCGTATACAAATTACAAGTAACTGACGGACAGGGAACACTTCCCAAAATGTTCATTTCTTTTGTACAATATTTCAAGTGCAATAAAGGTAACTCAGTACTACAAGAGTGAGACGCTGAACTTCAGAAAGATATAAAGCATGATGTCAAAATTTTATTTCAATTTCCACATCTAAACACAATTCCAATCATCGACTTTACACTTCACTTTTAATTATAATAATAAATATTATATTTACGAAGAATGGAATAATTTGCTTGAGTCTGTTTTTTCTGACAAATACAATCTAGAAGTCTTCAAGTCATGAGCAAATAGGTATCTTCTAGACAAGCCTGCTCCAGCCTAAATCACGTCATCACTCAACATCAGGCGAGACAATGGTCAAACGCGAACATATACAATCATAAAAAAATCTTAAATCAGAAAAACTGTCTAAGCCGCGCATTCATGCCCAGTCAGGATTTTAACCTAGGAGTACGTCACTATAATACTATATGACCTATTATGACTTTTCTTTACTCTATAAAGTTCTGCACTCTACCTGCAGCCAGGTTACCTCGGCGAAACCTACTGATCAGTTAAATATGGTAGGCACTACTTGATGAGTCAATCAGGACAGCTTACATATTTCTTATAAAAATATCAAGCTTCGGAACCATACACCCTGCCCTTCTCAGATTCAAACTCCACGTATATAATACTAATAATTACATTAAGGTGGTGTATCAATTTTCAAGATAAGTCGTATCGCCTTAAATATTAAAACAAATAAGATATTTCTACAAAAAAAAACTTTTTAATCAAATATAACTATTATGCATATAACTAGAGTATCAAAAAAATTCAAATATTTTCTATTATCTAAATTTATGTTTGTTTAATACTTCTGCTGTTTCAAATGTCTATAGGCGACGGTCATCATATTCAATGAGGCAGTACGTCTGCCCGCTTAGTGTACTCCAGTACCTAATAAAAAAATAACGCTAGATCACAAAGGCTGCCATGTACGTATATATTTTGTGCATGAAATGTGACGTTCAAATATGAATTTCTCAGAATAAAATACCATCTAACGAGAGACGTTACAAAGTGAACGCAGACAAACGGGCTTAAAAGGGTTTTTCAGTTACAATAAAAATGGTAAGTGAAATAAAAATTAGACAGCATAGTTCCTCTTAAGCGAAAATGGCTTCCTTTAGATAGAGAAAACGTATAATGGAATGCAATAACTCTTGACCGGGTGTGCGAAGAAATAACACGGTGTCATATTTCACAACCCTCCAACATTTTTATAAAAGCGAACCATCTGCTTTTGACCCCTCATTCTTTTTGTTTCACAAATTATATCTGTATAAGTAAAATATAAGAAATATTACATATCAGCGGATATAAGTTTTCCGGTGCACGTTCCTCAGCGATTTATATTGGAATAAGCATTTTGGTATTCTTTACCTGTTCTTAGGTTCTACGTTAGGTTCCTATTATAGATTAAAAACGGTACATAGTACAAATATTAGGAGTTATGGAAAATCCCCAAGTAAAACAGAATATAATATTTTCACCACTAAACATTTTAAAATGTCTTACATTTTGTTTATAACTTCGTCGACTAATGGTAGGATTCTATATCTGATTATCGATATGTTTGCCCTGCTAGTGGTTGAAATCTGTAAGCCAACCATTCCATTAAAATGAAAAAGCCCAATCCGGGTAGTGGGCCGTTTGTAGGCTATTGTTATATGCGCAATCGACAGAAATAAAGTCCGTCATCTACATTAATATGTAACAGTGAATTTTTAAATAAAACAATATATTAATTTCATTATATTACATAAATTTTAATCACCTATGTTAAATGTTCTAACCGAAATACTTAAAGGTAAAAAGTAACACAGTATTACTAATTTATTATATTATCAAAACAGAGTGCTTCAAATAATAGGTTGGGGAAAAAGTCTTTTCGCATACAGTATGTATGAACTTGTAATAAGATCTCTTTGGCTATACCATTTATGTCTGGCTGGTTTTGGTATCATTAAAAAGTTTTAATTTTAAAGAAGACAATTCCAAATTCAAATTAGGAAAATGTGTGATTTTCATTTGTTTTTCTTATTGTTAAAATGAGTGAATCTAATGAAGAAATTCGATACATTTTAAAATTTTACTAAAAAAAAGGTACAAATGGTACAACACAAGCTGCGAAAAAAATTTGTGATTTTTATGGACCTAATGCAGTATCTGTGAGAGTAGCGCAAATTTGGTTTAAGAGTTTTCAATCCGCAAATTTTGATATCAAAGATGCACGTCGCTCTGGTCGCCCTGTTACGGACAAAATTGATGCCATTTTTGAAAAAGTGGAGCAAGATCGGTATATTAGTAGTTATGATGTAGCTGGAGAACTGGGAATTGACCACAAAACGGTTTAGGCGCATTTGAAAAAAGCTGGGTACACAAAAAAGCTCGATATTTGGGTGCCTCATGAGCTCACTGAAAGAAACCTAATGAACCGTGTACTCATTTGTGATTCTTTATTACGACGTAATGAAACCGAACCATTTTTGAAGAAGCTGATAACTGGTAATGAAAAGTGGATCACGTACGACAAGAACGTGCGGAAAAGATCGTGGCCAAAGGCCGATCAGGCTTCACAGACTGTGGCGAAACCCGGGTTAACTCGCAACAAGGTGATGCTGTGTGTATGGTGGGATTGGAAGGGCATTATTCATTATGAGCTGTTACCGCCAGGCATGACCATCGATTCTCAACTTTACTGCGAACAACTGATGAGATTAAAGCAAAAAGTTGAGAGAAAGCAGCCGGAATTAATCAACAGAAGGGGTGTGGTTTTTCACCACGATAACGCTAGACCTCACACATCTTTAGCCACTCAGGAAAAATTACAAGAGTTTGGCTGGGAGGTGTTAATGCATCCGGCATATAGTCCTGACCTTGCACCTTCAGATTTTCACCTGTTTCGGTCTCTGCAGAATTTCTTAGGCAGTGTCAGGTTAACATCACGAGAGGACTGCCAAAACCACTTGTCGCAGTTTTTTGATCAGAAGCCCCAAATTTTTTATACCAATGGGATCACGTCCCTACCTACAAGATGGCAAAAAGTTATCCAGCAAAATGGCACCCACATACTTTAGTCAAATGTAAATAAACTTTATAAAAAAACCTTTTGAATTTTTATATAAAATGCGAAGAAACTTTTTCCCCAAATTAATCCATAAAATGTAAAATTTGTGTTTAACATATTTAACTACAATAACAGGTTCATTCTAAAAATAACCGAATATTCCCGTTTATTCTAGGTTTGAATAGTTTTATATCATCGCAAAGGAAAATCTTAATCGAAGGGCGAGTGTTCCTCATGTCCATAAAAACTTCTCTGGAGTGAACGTGTAAGGAATAAGCGTCACAGGAGTCGGGGTGACTGCGGTCATTCCGCTAAACGAAGATCAGAATCGCAAGCTGTTAGCATAGAGATTGCGATCGAATGAAAGCCGCCCCAAGTATTCCATCCCAAAATCGAGGGACCCCGAATATTGCGGCCGCCCAATACAGACCTCTCTGGCTCCACTGACATTCCGCTGTGCCACTAAACCGCCTTTGATTTTCTTTATGTCTTAAAATACTTTGAAATTTTCTAAATTTACATAATTTATCCTTATCAGAAGTCGCATGGAAAACATTCAGAGCAATCATAAAGGAAAATATTTGTTCGGGGACCAGTATAATAAAATGTCCATGCTCATCGATTGTCTTATATTGAGAAGAAACTTTTCTGTAATTTGATCGATGGCTTCTTGTCCCTTACAAACCTTTTAAAACTCGTCGTTCGATTTCATTGTATTGGTGCGATAAGAATCACAAGTTCTCTGTTCGATAAATTTCGGCGTCTAAAGAAAAATACATAACCATTAATCATGGAAATGTTTTGTTTCATGATTTATTTTATTTGTCAAGCGAAGGATGAATATAAGAAAACAGAAACGCCTACGACGTTATAGCTTTACGTTGTGGGGTAGCATTACTTGCAATTTGTGGATAAATAAATATGGCAGAGATATTGCAGTTTTTCTTTACGCTCTAGGCGATCAAAATCAGATTGTAGATATGAGATTGGCGTGGCAACGTGGCTTATTCAGCTGCGCGGGGGTCACAGAATATTTACAGAAGGTAATTTTAGAACTGGTTAAAAAGATGCATCCAGATAGACTCATGTGTTTATCTCATGAATGCTCAAAACGATACAATTGAGACTGTCGCTACATTGGATAAATTGTTACGTGCGAGTGGGGGTACGAACTTGGATTGGAAGGAAATATCAGTTTTTTAACTAAACGCTTTTATTAACTTACACAGCCGTATGTGATTCTTCTGCGCGGGGTTGCCCTACACGCACAACTAACGACGCACTATTCCGACGATAAGATGTCTCACTCACAATACCGTCGCCGATATTGCGTAGATCACCTCCTGCGCTACTGCAGTGTTCACCTCCGAATTTACCACGTGTGGCTCCCTTCTGGATCTTCTCTTAAACTACGCCACACTTCTCCTTCATTGAACTGTCCATTAAACTTTTCACTAAATTCACCACTAAACTCGTCACTGTCTTCTAATAAACTTCCAACTCGTTCGTATCGCACTTGTCGCTTCGCTGTCTTGAACTGAACTCAACTGTCCGGTAGGCGCGCCTTACGCTGCTTATATACCCGGAAGAATCTTCTGGAACCCATAATTTCGATCTTCTTTTCGTTATTCTATTTACTTTCTATCCCTTTCTAAACAACTTTCGTTCGTCATCTATCCCTTTCTAACATTTATCTATCTCTGTCTTTTCCTTCCAGTCTTCTACCTTTTTCTAAAAGTCTTGTGACTGGCTTACGCTGCCAGAAAGTTCTACCCTCGATTGCCACAATATATGTTTATAGCTAAATATTTTTTAAGTGAAACGTCTTTATAACCGTCGTGATTTGAAACTCGATGAAACGAAAAAGCGACACTAAAAAGAGATAAACACATAAATCTATAGGACTAAGCCTGCGAGAGAATGAGATACAAGGTTTACACTGTACAGCACAAATTAGAGACTCAATAAGATCGATGACTAAACATAGGTCCAATTTGGACCGAAATAAAACTTATAATAATATTTTTTAAACTAAAACAGAGACAAATTGAAGGTGATACTTAAGAAGTCTATTTGAAATTATAATATGTTGACGGATGTAGGCTAAAGGAATTATGTTTATATTAATAAAAGTTAGAGAAGAATTATCTGTGAATACATTTTCTGAAGTTTCACTTCTACTCCGTGTGAAGTGCACACACACAATTTTTTTAACTTTTTATTTTTCTCTTTCCCTTGGGAAGCTGTGACTGTATATTTAAAAATCAAAGCCAATACCTTAAATAGAACTTGCAGTCTTATCACTATGTTTTGCCAAGGTCGAAGTAAGGGTTTCACATAACAGTAATCTCGATATACATACATTCTTGCGCGATGTTTTCCTTCACCATTAAACACATGTAAATTATAAACATACGCACAACAGATCAAAAATGGCCTAAATAAGCGAGACAATCCCCGGCCGGAACTCACGTCATTACAATGAGACTCGAGTGCTACAGTCATTCCGCTATCATATTATATATTGTACAAATACTGTCTAAGTCGGAAATAAAAAATCAGTTTGACATGTAAAGTTTATTGACAGATTGATATGATAATCAAATCAATCTATCAATTTTTATTATCTTGCAATAGGTCAGTCTTACAAATGTTAACAGCCATTTTCATTTCATGTGCATATGATATATGTAAAAGAATATAGTTCCAATGAAAAATTCTAATAGATCAAATAGCTTACTAAATATATTATTAATTTATATATACATTTCACAGTTTTAAAAGTGACGAGGTAGCAAGATGATGATTTTAACTCTGGCTCTTTTATATATTAAGTTTTAGAATTACTGTCACACACTCAAGTGAAATAAGTTCTCATGTCTACCCACATTTTTATGAAATACTAGTGAGCTTGGCAGACGTTTTCCTGCCCTGAAAAAATAAAAATGTGCAACCCGATTGCAGCGCTACGTATCGGTTCCAATTGTTAATCTAAACTACATCGGGTTTCAAACACACATACAAAATTTCATCACAACCGGTCCACTCGTTTTTGAGTTTTAGCCAGACTAACTGACAGCAATTGATTTTAATATATGAGCTGATTTAGATCGATCCTAGCATTTCGGAAGTAAATAGAGTGAGATAGCTAATTAGTTTCAAAACGAGAGTAGAGAGTAGGCCTTCTGGCAGTGTTCTCCGCGGGGCCGTAGAGAATTGCACAAGGTGCCAATATATTTCCTGACGGTTGAACGGTCAGGTAATTGTGGCTGAAACTTATCTCAAGGGGCAGACGTGATCGGAATACCAAATAGTGTGCTGGTCTTGTGTAAATTATAAACATCGTTCGCAATGTTTACATTTCCGGTCCTTCAATATCTAGGAAGATTGGACAACCAATTCTAATTGAAAGATGGTTTGCAATTATGTTCTGGCATTAATTAATTTTAGTTCATTGCAAGGCTGTATGAACTAGTTCCTTTGCCTTTTTTTGTAAAGAGAACTAGGTAGCCTGGCTGTGAGCCATCACATTTTTCTTCTAATTTTTGAAAATTATTAAAACCATTTACGCGAAGTTGTTTTAATTCAGAATAATAATTTCCTACAATATTGCTATTAAAATTACAGAGTATTCATGTTCGCTTCAGCAATCACTATTCGCTTTATAGAATTAAATACATTTATACGTATAATAATATAATTATTTATTCCAAGAACTTTCTGAAAAGTCACTCCAGTTTTTTTATTTTTAAATTTCTACTGCGACTTCTCCGTAGTATCAAAGGCGGAAAAAATTTCCACAATTTCACAGACGAGGGCTGATTAAATTTATTTATTTGCAAAATTCTCATTAGTAAAATGAACGTGTTTTATTAAAATACTGCTCAGGAGGAGAAAGCAAGGACTATGTAAACAACATCACTAGGACTTGCTTCATTTACCGTATTTCGAGAGAATATGACATGATTTATTTCTATTGTGATTCTTTATCATAATTAATGAATATCTAAAGGCGTTCTTTGATATTTGTTACCTATTGATGTTTATTTATGTCTTGGAATATGACATTTAATTTTAAATCGATTCTTAAGAGTTCAATTAACTTTTTATTTCTAATATAGTGAGTGCAAATTAGTATTCCTGTAGGTACACACAGATGAAGGTGTTAGAAAAGATGTGTTTTAACCTTTGAACATTAATTGTATGCAAACGAATAACTTTTTTCTGTCAATCTATAATGTATTTTAAAAGATACCACGTGTCGTGTCGATACAATTATTTCTATAGGTTAAAAAAACTTGTTTTTAAAATTTCAATTTTCTAAGATAACACATTATAGTAGCAAAGAGGTGTTATTTTCTTCTACTTTTCTATGTGCAAATGGGCATACAAAAATATAGTAGAAAACGATAGTCAAAATGGGTGTTGACTTTGTCATGATTATTATTGAGTGACAACAAAAAAAGTTAATTAACCGAATGTCAAATAACCTTTTAGGTTTATCACTCATAAAAACTTTTCCTTATTGAACTCGATCCCTAAGGTCTATTGTTTGGGTCCCGTCGGTAAAAAAATTATGGCTATCGCGTTGTAACTCCCGATTTAAATATCATTTTGTTGAATAAAAAGCTAATACTTAAGCTTTGCACATCTAATGATATATCTTTAAATATTTTTGTGCTATTGGGGAACTATGTCAGTAAATGTCACTTGTAAGTTTAAGGGGTAGACAGGTATTTTTCATCAACAGATTCACAAGAAATTATTGTTTATATTACAAAATAAACTTAAATCTAAATATGAATTATCTTAATTAATTATACAATATCATAAAAAATTACAAATAATAAAGGTCCCAAATCGTTGCTCGTTGGGACTGTTCCCAAAACGCTGGCCTCATTTCCGCGCTAGATGGCCAAGTTCGAGTTTTATAATTTAGATATAAGCTATAATAATTAACAACCAAAAGATGTGAACTGCAACATTTGATGCTTTCAATTCATTTCAGTTTTATTATAATAAATATAGTTTAGTTCACGTAATAAAAATGGAGGCGATAACTATAAAAGTTAATTCTAATAATAAAGATTATCGCCCTTACAAACCAACCTCCGATATCCTCTTTGCATTTTAAGGAATTGATAAATGAAATACTAAGTGAAACAAATACCAAAAGTATTTATTTATTTATTAAAAAGTATCCTACAATATTTCCATAAATTTAAGGCCTAATATAGTGTTACTAGAATTTCTCTAGGCTTCACTCGCAAACATTTCCATTTCCTACATGTCCCACGATTTATTTATTATATACTTCATTCCAAACAATTTCGACATAAAACTATATTAGTAATGTAATAAAAATAGTACAATTGGCGATCTTGCAGCTATGAGCGATTTCTTCCAGATAATGTCTGGATGGAAATTTTATGGAAACTTTTTCATTTCTCATACTCGAAAATTACGCTTGAAGTTACCTTATCACAGGGATGAAAACAATACTTTTCATCCCTGGAAACGATATTTCCTACTGTCAAAAAATTAAAAACTGTGCGAGATATGTCCGAACTTTTTATACAGCCACTGTTAAATCGCAGCATAAAATTATAATTAAAAATATCTACAATTTTGTAACATGATTTTATACTTGTAAGCTAGTCAGAGCTGTATAAGCTCAAGAAGGCTTTATTTATTATAATACATCATAGTATTCCATTAATATATGGGTATATTTATAAAATAACATTTTTTATAACGCCCAACAACTTTACTTTTCTAATCCAACAATTTAATGTTTCTATTGCGTAAATAACAATTATCACTTTTGAAATAACACTAGTTACGTTATAATTCATTTTAATTAAGACAACAGATAGCGATTCGTCGAATATTTGGTGCGCGGGTAACCATTCCCAAGAAGACGTTATTTTTTCCCCATCAGATATAGCCGCCTCGCCTCCGCAGTTACGACGCTTTGCTAGAGTGACACTGACAACATATCACTCTTGGCAATGACATTCCAATGATTCGTCTACTTACTTATTAAACCACTTTTCTCTAAATTAATATTTAATTTACATAAATTTAAGATAAATATTTACTATCATCAGTAAAAAGAAAACGTGACTGGTAGAATTCCACAGAAAAAGAAATTTACTTGACATACCATATGTGACGTATAAAATGAGTTCATTGGATTTATACATGGATTCATGGATTAACACGTGATTTCATTAGAAAAGTAGTTGTTTATTTAACTAATCAGTTTTTATTTACTTTCCTCATATTCGAAATGAAAAACAAAGTGTTAACTTCGGATGGAAGACCTATTTAGGCACTCGAACTATTAGCGCCCTCGCAACGCTCGTACGCCATACCATCTCGTACCTAAACAGGTCCCTTTCATCTCTCATATAACAATCTACTATTGCACAGAAAATATATTGTGGCTATATACTATATCGGCACCCGATTTCTAAAGTACCTTAGTTACACCGAATCACATTTGTTTTGGTTCAAATGACACGCTTTTTCACATCTTGGAATTAGTGTGGATGTATGTATTTTAAGCGCAATGAGTATGCAATATTGTAATCTACGGCTGGTGCGCGGGGACGTTGTGGAAACAAAACCGATATACGGTTATTCCCTGACAGCTGAGCTCTTAGGTGATTGTGGCGGAAACTTTTATCGGATGTCGAACGTGAGCAAAATAGCGATTCCCGCGAGCTCACCTGCTTCCAAAGATATGGCAACCAATGGAAGAGCATCTAGATGAACCAAGTTAAAAATTTCAATAAATGATAGTAAGCAAATAATGAGAAAGCTGCAGTGGCAGTGGACAAGTGACATCTTTTTTTTTTTATTGCATGAGGTCAGCAGACTGGCAGACGTCCCACTTGATGGAAAGCGGTTACCATCGCCTATGGACATTTGCAACACCAAAGGTGCTATAAATGCGCTGCTGCACTGTTAAGGGAGACTGGAACCTGTTCACTAATGCCGGAACACAAGTCAAGGTTGTTATGGCGACATACTTTAGACCAGGGGTGGTAGCTATCTAGTCGGGCAAATGCCCTACCACCTGGCTGTGGGTTGTTTTGTCGCCTCTTACGACAGGCCGCCTGGTCGCAGGAAATTGTATTTTTTCTCCGTTCCTGCACGGATAAAGGATGCACCGCAGGATCGATGGTCGTGTGAGTAATACCACTTCGTAATAATACAGTGTAGAATGCCAATGATTTGGATAAGATGATTAGATCAGAAAATTGAAGAATTGGGTACATGATGTATGTTACAATGATTTTTAAAATTATCATATAAAAGAGCGGGCCACTAAAATATCAAACTATTATCTTACTTTTAAAATATCGTGAAACAAATAATTTTAATATCTGTTATTTTATGTCAGGCAATTAATGATATCATTACTTGATATTCTCGTACAAAATCTAGGAGGCTTCGGCGTTTTGTAAGATGATAAAAAGTTCCTCAATTGACGTGACTATTACAATACGTGGAGCAAACTTGAGACGATTTCATAGTTTTAGCAATAAATTGCGATTGGTTGACGACATACAACAAACAACGTATATTATAATACAAATTAATAACAATTTGTAGAGTCTTATCATCATTTCAATTAAATGATGACAGTATTTTTTTATTTGCGCCAACGTTCCACCGAATATGGTTATGATGACATATGCAACCCGGAGAAAATGATATATTCTAGGTCGACAGCACTTTAGTAACATCTCTATTGCTGCAAATGTCCATAGACGACCATAACTTATTACCGTCAAGTGGGCTGTTAGGCTGCAAAAATAGCATTTCCAAACTGTTCCAGTAGCTTTATTACTGTTGTGGCTTTTAGCCTTCTGCCGCCAAACATCCCTTTTACTACCAATAACGCATCGCTTTATAACATAAATTGTATAAATTCCATCAAATACATAAAAAGAAACAACTGAATTAAAGTTTTAGTTAGCATTTATGATCTACGAAGTTATTGACGAATACTGTATAAATGGCTACAAGACTGTCTACTAAGAATTCATGTCGGGACTGATTGATTAATCAATTTTAGACAAAAACGTATGCAACGTGTAAATTACGCTTTTACGTCCGAGATCCGGGTAAAAATAAAGATTGAAAACAGACCGACAAGACAGACCTGCTTGCTGCTACAAATATAACTTTAAGTCGTTCATCAAATACTGTATCACAGTTGGGGAGGTCGTTATAAATAAATATCTGTCTAATTAAATATATATATATATCTTTTACTTGTAAATATGTTTATAATAGTATTTAATTTCAAAAACATATATGTATATATATTAACAGCCGAACAATATAATGTTTAAAAAAGATAAACGTACAAACAAGAAAGATGTATATTACTAACAAAATTCCAACATTATTATACTCGTGGGGAGTTATATTTAAAAAATACAAAAATTAATCAATTCGTGTTGCCGGAACATTTCTTGCAGTTTCTTCTCCTTTAAAACAGCAATAGCACGATGCATATAGGTGTGCACAGAATAGGAAGTAAATTAAAAAAAAAAACTATTAAAAATGTTCTCTAGTGGTACGAAGATTGAATATAAAAAATTAAGGTTGAATTTTAATCAAGTGGGATACGTTTTTTTCAACATGTAAAAACCACCTAAAAGTATGATTGCACTAAGTTAGTCACTATTGTGATAAGTGAAAATAGCAGTGAACATTGTTTCAATAATATTTATTGTAAAAGTAAGATTAGTAAGCAAGTAAAGTATTTTAACACTAGTTCTTGTTGTTTTGACAGTAAGTTATTGTAAAATCAGTCATATATCCAATTACAGTACCGGTGCCAATATACATGTCAACTAAAAAAGAAAACCTTTTGTTCACCGTATCGGCTTAATACAATATGTATAGACTTTTATTTAAAAAATTACTCTACTGGGCACTCTCATAAAAATAATCGCATTAAGTTAAATTAATGAAAGTTCACAAATTCAACGTCTATTATTAACTTCTAAATTGGCCAGTGGAGGGGGCAACTTGTCACTATCGATTTGTCAAAAATGCGACCTATCCTATTATATTAACGTACTCTGATACCACCGTGCCTAAAAACTGTAGTTAACTAAGTTAAATTAGGGTGTTATCGGATAATATTGTTACGATCGACAAAGACAAATTCACCTCAGACCTGTTTTGCACATTTTATTACCTTTCGGCATTTGGACTTCTTTTGTTTACTTTGTGTTTAAAATTGGTGATTAAAAACCGCCCATTGTGTATTGTAATCTTTTATGGCTGTCACTAGCCAGGTGTGCGGGTTAAGATTTCTAAGAAATTGCGTCGACGCTTGCCGGGCAGACATATTTGCATTTGTGCAATATAAAGCAATGGCACGATGAAGGAGCAGTCAGTCGAGCGAGAACCACGAGTGAAGCGTGACGCGTGTACTACAATCGGGAATTTGATAAGTGTCGGACTTTGCGCGTTTTATCGAATTACGACCTTCTGCATTACGTTTGGACTTGTTGTGTTCAGTTATTTGTTTTTGTACCTGTGTTATACGTGTTTGTATAGTTCTAATAAATTCTATAATAATTCCAACGGCATTTTAATTTGAGTCCTGCAACTCGTAACAATATAATAACCGTTCTTAGTCGTCTTCTGCCTTTACTGCGATCTAGATATGCTTTCACATCTCTCTCTGACGGCGACTATTAGATTACCACTCAAACCAATTCGGTATATCTTAATAGCATCTTAAAGTAGAGTCGTGGAATAGCAGCTTAGCTGGAGCCACGAGGAGGGTATTGGCGTCGATCCCTCAGCTATTTTCTTTCCACTTACTTATAGGCTGAGAAAGGCGTACGTGGAAACCTTCTACCCCTGTCTTCGACAGCTGATATTGTTTCCTGAATGCCGTCATACATGGTAATCTACGGCTGCCGGAATTCAGTAGGTGTCTTCCAACGCCTCTAATCCATTGTCTTCTCGTTTCGTTTTTCTGTGAGTATTCTTAAAAATAATTACGGTATGCCCACCGCCTGAGAATTGCGGTGAAGCAGTATGGGACTAGGTCCAGTAGCCGAAATACGGAATAACCAACACTGCGAGTCCTGGTAGTCGTCTTCTGCTTGTCAACCGTATCAAGTGTTGCCACCATGTTGCCATCACAAACAACGTTAGCATAAGAATTAAATTGACAAATATTTCTACTAATAATATTTCTGCGAATTGAGTATGAATAACCGCAGTTCGTTAACCTCATTAGCAATGTTCGTAATTACGAGACTTAATAAAACCACATTAGTTCACAACAAGGGCAATATCTTCACTAATTACAAATTAATTAACCTACTTAAGCATAAATTTGAACACGTCTCTTTATATTTATTACCGAGTATTTTTTGGATTCCAATACCTTGATTTAAAAAGAAACACTTATGGTTTCACCATAGTGTCTGGCTCTTTGTGTGTCTGTATGTCACACCTGATTATTTCAGGAAATACTAAAGCTAGATATATTTTTACTCTTATAAATGTTGTGTTTGTAATTTATAATGACTATCATCGTGAGATATCAAATGAAAGAGTTGTTTTAGCAAATATTCTTTTTGTTCTACGAATGAACCCGGCAGACCTTTACCTGTCCCAAGAAAATAAAAATTTAGAACTCGATTGCAGTGCCACCTACCAGATCCAATTGTGAATCTATACCATCTCGGGACCCACTCAAACACTCACAAAAAATGACATCAAAATCTTGGAACCCAATTCCAGCGTCACCTACCGGATCCAATTGGGAATTTAAGCCGTGCCGGGACCCATTCAAACACACACAAAAAAATATCAAAATTAGTTAAAGTTTTACAGATGCATTTTTATGTGGGCTTCTTTAATAAAAGTACGTTTTAACGGTTTTAAGCGCCACCGCAAAGGTTTAAGAAACGTCGGAATAATAAAAATCAAATAAATTTAGTAATTAATTAAAACTACGTTTTAACGGTTTTAATCACAGTCGCTTAAAACCGTTAAAACGTAGTTTTATTATACATATTAGTCGCAAAAATATTATGAGCTTCTTTACTTAAATCCGAATCTATAAGAAATAGTCAATAATATTCAACAGTTTCGCGGCGGGTTTTGATGAAATCTAAAGCAAAGGTATTATTAGTTTTTTTGAAAAATCAATATAAGCGTGTGTGACGTGAGCTATCAATTGCGGAAGAAGGCGGAGCTCCAAACCTAATTTATTTAAAAATTATTATATATTTTGTTCGTTTTTGCGAATTATTTCCGTATATTCACAATTATTTTGCTATTCTGGGTGGAGACAAATCCCAACAAATCAAAGATAAAAATCGGTCCAGCCGTAACTAATTATAGTAAAATAAGTGCATTAATTTTCGCCTTGTTTCCGTAGGTACTGGTCGAATAATTTGAAAAATTCAGAATCAATCTTATCTGATTTATATTTTAAAAGAAAAATATTTTTTTTTAGAAAACCGTATAAATATTACTAACAAAATATTTAAAACCTAACGACTCGCTTAAACAAGTACGATGATCTAAATATACCTAAATTTACTGAACATGTTAATAATACACTCAACAGCAAGGGTGCAATGTTTTAAAACCGCAATTTATAAATAAAGAACAATTCTATTCGCCGAGTTAATATCGCTAGCGCATAAAAGGTGTAAGCAATGCATATTGCATCAAGTACCTCGAACGAGACATAACCACCTGGGATGGGAGAGGGTGTTCTCTCGATTCGAGGCAGCTCTAGATATCTGTAATGGCCACTCGAGCTATCTGCTCAAGCGTTATTCTCAACAAATCTTCCACATTGCGGCCAACTGGAGAGAGCTCAATCAATACAATGCAACGCGCCTGTAGTAATTTAGCTTAAACCGAAAAATTTCATTGTTAAATATGAAATTTTAAAACTTACTCGATTCAAATAATTGTATAAGAAAAATTAAATTAAGGTAATGCTTTAATTGCTTTAGAAAGTAATAATAACCAGCGGCACGTTTGTCGCTACGGAGGCTACTGTTTTGTTTCACAACCTTTGTATTGTTCACTTCGCCGCGAATCGCTCCGTTCACATCTTAAGTATTGATATTTTGTTTTCCATTTGTTTCTTTGGGGAAAGTTATTTTATAAATTAAATACAAAATCAATAAGCAAAGTAGATATAACTAAATGGAACATTGGCAAAGTTACTTTTGGTTTTGTTGATTGTTATTTTTAAGTAAATATCCGTACCTATTTCGGTATTGAGAATTAGATAAAATTGTTACTGTCGTCATAATAAAACTAATGTTTTCTTGCCGCTTTGTCCGTTAACTTCGCTTATAAAATAAAAATAATAATAATAAAAAGAAAATTATCGCTGATATTTAAAAGGTCGCATTATATCTAGACTTTCACATAACATAAAGTGTACCTACCAGCTCTTATCCACGAATTATTTCCCATTACTTCTTTTACTTTCGGACAAGAGTTAAAACGCAACTAAATATTCCTTTGAAAAATGTGTTTCTTTATTTCTTACAAAAGTTTAAATATTAAGTTTTATTTCCTTAATATGGGTATGTATTGGGACAAAAATAATTGTTTTATTATTTTGTTTCGCGTTAATATATGATATTAGTATGGATCTTAACCCAGCTTTAATTTCACAACTTTGGATTATGATCGATTTATTAAATTTGTTTAAGTGTCTACTAACCATGTTACGTTCATCGTTTTATTCCGGTAAATATGATTGGTTTACGTCTTATATGGTTACAAAGTTTATATGAGCTTAACTGCGTGAAAAATCTTAGGAGATAACAAATAAAGCAAATTTCTAGACTTAAGGTTCTTAAAGAACCTACAAACTTACTCTAACTCAATATGAATAAGACCGTCGCGTTCGTATTAAGTGAAGCTGTTATAATGAAAGAGGAGGTGGGAGGTGAATAATTGCTGCAATCACTGAGTACACCAAGCAAGCGATCTCCGACACACTATAGCGGCACTAGACAAATTCTGTACACATTCTACTTTTAAAATTATTAATTTTATTTCTCAGACATATTACGGAGAATAGGCGACTGTAAAAACTACAAATGTATTGATTATGTTTTTAAAACTTATTGATTATTTTTTATTGCGTAGCTGGCATACTGGAATTCGGCCCACATATGGCCGGTTCCTATATCTAACCGACAGTTCATTTGCCTTATTATCGGTTAAAATTTGACACAAGCTTCATACAAGTAAAATCAAAATTCAACCGATGGTAATGATTTAGGGTGGGATAGATCGATGAGATAGGAGAGAAAGGATAAACATTATAGGATAGAGGAATGGAATAGGGAGTTGGGATAGGGTACATAGGATAGGCGGTGGGGGGAAGTGGGCCATTTTATATACCATATAGTATATATCATGATCAATCAATCAATCAATCATGATCAATCAAATGTCTAGCCAAGCCGCCTCCGCCAGTTCCCAGTCGAAGGGGAAGGCCTAAGAGATGTTGGCTTGACGTTGAGAAGGATGACATGCGTACCAATGGTCTCAAAACGGGGGATATTGAAGACAGCGCGAAGTGGAGTAGAAAAAGTAGGAACGCGGACCCTGGGCGTCGGAGTGAACGCTCCGAACGGACAACCGGGATTTAACGCTCTGATGACGATGACGATGATTGTATATCATGACTAACAAATTCCACAGGATTACCGACTCAACTGTTTCTTGAACTTCAAAAACAGAACATTTCCCTACCCAGTCCAGTTTTTTTTGCCATTTTTCGGCTTGAAGGTTTAGCAGGGTAGCTTGGTGGTATGTGAGGGCGCAGCTTATTGTAT
Source organism: Dendrolimus houi (assembly GCA_039645545.1). Lineage (NCBI taxonomy): Eukaryota > Metazoa > Arthropoda > Insecta > Lepidoptera > Lasiocampidae > Dendrolimus > Dendrolimus houi. Next base: position 13,270,837 of record CM077125.1, on the reverse strand, counting down.
AGTGTAGTTTTAATTTTCTCTATTTTGATAGCCGCAACAAGTTCAGGCGTTTAAATGATTCTTTAATGTATTTTGTAGAAGTTTAGTTTTACCTACATAGGAAACAGTAAGCAGCCCAATAAATAAAAAGTAGATTTGTAATAGATTTATTGAATTAAATTGTTTTACGGCAGTACATAATAATAATAAATCAGTCTGCTGAACCCATGCTGCTTTCTCGTTATTTACTCATTACGAGTTGTTTACAGTTTGCTATATATATGTGTAAGACTTATGTTTATAGCCTCTTTATATTACAGAATTATTATAAATGTCCTTATCCAATAGACTGGTTCTCAAGCATTAACTAAAAATAATTAATTTCTGTTACCGTTTCGCTAATGATAACCGACCTTCATCATGCATTAAACTACTCGAGTACTCGTAAAGGAGTCAGGCCGTTTTTATGAGCCAAAGTTTGCGGAACAATGCCTTGGAATGTGCGAAGCAAACACTTAACTGCAGGTTTACTTGTCGTAATGCCAGTGTAAGTTTCGCCGCACGCTCGACCACAGCGTCGAACTCCCAAAGTTTTATAGTTGCAGTTTTAATATATCTCAAACTCCGGTGAGTTTGTCCGGACGAAAACTCTGACTGCGAACATCAAATTATACCTTAATTTTTCCCTCCAACCTCCGCGAAATAACGGTTTCCCGCGGAAATTGCGGCTTATAATATAACCAAGTAGACATAACTCGCGATAACTTTTTTTTATTCCAACTTTAATAACTGTTTCGCGCCATAAAATCGCATTTATGTACGCTTAGTGTGAAATGAATTTGCGCAAACAGGTTTTAAAAATTATATTTATGTGAAATCATCATTATTTTTGTCATGCAAATAATTTGTAATAGAAATGTAATTATTATTACTCTTTAAAGGAAAGCTGCTACTTGAATATACCTTAAAAGTCAGAGTTAAACTAAGAAAAAAAACTTTAATATTTCCATTAAAATAACAACAAAGACGCGTTATATATAACAGTTACGTTATCGGAAGTTTATAGGTTTGTTTCTAAATTGTTATAATAGCCTGGAGCATTAACTGATTATCATAAAATGTGTCATGTGCCTACTTCCGGTAACCGTGATTAACAAAGAAGAGGTAGATACTTTTTGTTCTGGAAAACTAGATATATATGATTTTCATGTTATTTAAATGCAAAGTTTACGGAAGTCAAACCGCGTGAAAAGCTTTACGCTTAGCATCATTTAATCAATACTAAAGGAATTAGAATCACAAATTTGTTACAGGTGGCTTTAATTATATACACAAATAAATACATTAAATTGTAAACTTACGTTGATTTTAAAATTCTTCAAAATAAAAAGCATATGTTCATATAACGGTTGGCGAGTCAGGAAAGTTTGAAAGTAAATGGTATTAGCATCGCCTAATCACTACCAGGGGAGCTCTTCGTCTAGTCTAGTAAACCGCGTACAGCATTTCAGAGTCGTTCCCGTACACTTGCTTGCCCATTTTAGGAGCCTTCTTGAATGCAAATAAGCATTAGGAACGCCTTTATAACATCGAGACGGTCTTTATTGGGCCTGTTCGAGCATATAAACTGGTGGTTCGGCAAACATTCGCCTTTCACGCACCTCCCTGTAATGTGCGCAGATGCGAACCTAATCTCTTCGTAAGGCGGCAGGTAAAATCTTTAATGAAAATTCCAACTAAAAGTATTATACCCGAAACAAAATCTTATCAAGGAACGAAGAAAAAAATCAAGAAATGCAAATTCAACGAGAAAGGCAACTGAAACTGTAAATGTAATTAGATTTTCCAGTTTACAAAGACAAGAGCACTCAGGTTGGTAGATTTACTGCTGGCTGACCCACCCCCCTAAGGAGAACGATAAATGAGACGCCGCGAGGTAGCAATACTAATTATCCTATAGGTACACAATGTACACGTTACGCCGTCCACGTTTCCTCTAAATCTTGTTAGCGGTTGAAAGTGTAATTCTGATAAATGCAATTACTTGAGAATTAAGCGCCACTTTAGAAAATGGTAAAATGCATCTCGGAGTTCCTAAATTTCAGTTTCATATTTGAAAAGCGTATCAGAAATATACAAATTTCCACAGTACGGACGCAATAATACGATAAATCAATACTAGTGACATTTAACGAATACAATGGACTTAAAATCAAGGCAACACATTAAAGTACTGGAAATGTCATTTCTAGTATTTTTCTTACATGATACGCACTTATTACATCTGATTATGTATATTTCGTAGTTTCAAAACAGCATGGAATAGCAGTACTAGACACCTTTCCACAGATCGTGCTTATGGTGTAAATAGTGTCCAAGTAAAATGTACAGATTACGTAATTTTGATGTTCCGTTTTCACAATAATATACGTACGAAACCTTGACAGCAGATAAGAAGTTTAATCACTACTATTATTAACGGTATTTACAATTTATTCTCTGTTTATACTTCGTGTCGAACTCCATTAAACTGGAATCAAAGTTAGGTGTCTAAGATGCTACAACATTTAAAAGTAGTTAATTGTTTAAGAAAGTTGCAACTTCGTATATATCAAGGGGATAATAAATAGCTTGCTATTTGAAAGCTTCCAGGAGTATCGGGTTTATGTCCGTTACATTCTAGTAAATTGTGAATGTACAATGTTAATTATAAATGAAAGAGTATAAAGAGCACTCATGTTGGTAGATTTACTGCAGACTAACCACCTCCCCAAAACTATATTTAAAAATCTAGATTTTTTAGACGATGTCACTCGCGCATCGTATCTAGTATAACTCGCGGAAAAATCTCAACTTTGGGATAATTTTTTTCCATGGTAACCATTCCCTTTATCGAAATTACAAATATACCAATTTCTATGATTGTCCGTTCAACTTCTCTTTTAATGCACATGAGTAGTTTCCTTTTAAAAATAAAATGTATCGTCATGCTCATTTGTCATCTTGTGAATAGTTATATGGGTACCTATAGGTACAAGTTTATTACAATGAACCCGTTCACATCCAAGACTACTGTCTTTACTAAGAGGAATTGATTACATCAAAATCTAGGAACAGGCCTTCAAATAAATTTTATCTTGTAATTTATACAGTAGAAGGAAAACCCGCTAGCCCTCTTCAGACAAGCGTAGGGGATACACCTACAGTCTGTTTTATTTAAATAAGAAACCCCAAGGCCAGCAGTAAGACGTTTATAGGCTGATAGTATAAAGGATTCTTTTAGACTTGTTTAAATTATTGTTGAGGTGATAAATCGAAGTTCAATTAAATGCGACCATCTAAACTTATGGCCCTAAACTTTCCAGCCAAATTGATAAAATAGTGTAGGCCTACATCTCGACTCAGGGATGAAATTGAAATAGTACCGTGAAGAATATGATGTATTATATAACATTTCCAATTATCGATGTGCCCTGTTCCACCATATTGCAGTTCATTCGAAATTCGTTCAGGCTTCGTCCGAATATGTTCCTAGAAAAATATTATTCTCCTATTCGTGCATATACATATTTTTCTTTCGAATCTTGTTGTATTTGAAAACTGATTACTTTAACTAAAATATAAGATATCATAATTTATTTTGAGGACTTAAAATATCCTTTATAGGCTTAAGGGATTAGGCGTAGTAGAATATGTAATAATTAATTATTTAGGCTTTATAATTTTCTTAATTGCCATTAATTATATTTTATATTGTTACAACTTAGGCTCCGACAAAGACAAATTCCACGTACAGATCTGTAAAAGCACATTTTATTACCTGTCGATATTTGAACTAGTTGTAATCCTTTTATGAGCGTCGTATTTTTGTTCACATTTGCTTATTGGCATACGTTTCTAGTTATTGTGGAGAACAGCCTATTGTCCTATTGTACTCGTTTACGGCCGCTCAAGAGCATCATTAGCCACGTGTTGCGGATTATAAATACAAACTAATTCTAGGAAGTTAGGTTGACGTTGTCGGGCGGGCACATTTGCATTTGTGAAGTATAAAACGATGGCCTGATTGATAGAGGGGGTCAGTTGAGCTACAACTACGATCAAGTCGTGACGTGTGTACATTCGGGAATCTAATAGTAACGGATTTTGCACGTTTTATTGAATTACGACCTTCTGCATTACGTTTGGATTTGTTGTGTTCGGTTATATTTGTACCTGTGTTATACTTGTTTGTATAGTTCTAATAAACTCTATAATATTTCTAACGGCATTTTAATTCGAGTCCCGAAAACTCGTAACAATAACATTTTAATTAACAAACGTATATGAAATTTTCGGCGACTCCATATAACTTATGATAGTTTTGTGACTGTATGTATATTCTTTGTCAAATGTACTTAAGTCACTGAAATTTAACGTTTCAGAAACCACATATTTGTCTTGTAATACAGATACGTTCCACTACAAATTTGTACCTTGCTTTATAATTATTTTTTATTAAAATTTCATTAAAAGATATTAAAAAATAAATGTATCAATATTGTTAAAACGTGAGTTTACTTGGATATTGGTTGTTTTCACTCGTTTTTCATAATGAAGCAAATATTATTTGGTATGAATGTACTTTAGGAGATGAAGTTACGATATTTATGGTTCCCTAAAATATGATACGTAAGCAAGGTTAACTTTGTAATTTACTAAGTTTAATAAAATTACTGACAAAGCTTCAACCTAAGACTCCAGCATTATCCTGTTTCTTCCCTAGAAAACCGCAGAAAGATTTTCGACGTCTTATTTGCCTTCAAACTACTACATGGTCTCATCGATTTCCCAGACACTCTTGGAAAAAGGTCTTTTTCTATACCACGCATGGGCAGTCGACTTCAAAATCGAAAAAAATTTTGCTTAATTGGTAACTAAAATTGGCCACCATTCCCCTATACATCGCATGAGATTTGATTGTAACATAATCCGCAACAACATAGAGACATTTTTTCTGTTATGTTGCTTCATTCAAATACAAGATAAGATTATTTTTTTAACAAAATTGTTTAGGTATTTAATAATATTGTTACAACTTACGTTCCGACGAAAACAAAATCCACCTGCATATCTATAAAAACACATTTTATTACCCGTCGGCATTTGAACTCATTGTAATCCTTTTATGATTGTCTTCTTTTGTTCATTTATTTATTAGTTATTGTGGAGAACAGCCTATTGTACTCGTTTATCGCCACTTGCAGGCATAATTAGCCAGGTGTGCGGATTACGATTCTAGGAAATTCAGTCCACGCTGCCGGGCGGACATATTGCATTTGTGCAGTATAAAGCACTGGCCCAATGAGGGAGCAGCCAGTCGAGCGAGAACCACGAGTGAAGCGAGACGCGTGTACTACAATCGGGAATCTGATAAGTGTCGAACTTTGCGCGTTTTATCGAATTACGACCTTCTGTATTACGTTTGGACTTGTTGTGTTCGGTTATATGTTTTTGTATCTGTTTTATACGTGTTTGTATAGTTCTAATAAACTCTATAATAATTCCAACGGCATTTTAAGTCGAGTCTCGCGACTCGTAACAATATTTAAAAAGAATTATTTTGGTTGTATCGTATTTTTCGTATATAATAATGAGTTTCTATGCCGAGTGCGGGCGTGCGCATATGCATGTAGGCGTCCACGTCGGCTTACTAAGATTGGTGTTAGTTTTTATAATTTAGTGCTATAGATACATAACAAGGCAATCTGTATCTTCATAGAAAAGAACACATTCTACAGAATACATAATATTATATCAATAATGTATGTAAACATGTTTCTGAATGTGTTCAGTTTTGAAGACCGTAAAAATAAATCAGAAACATGTATAGTATCTAGCAGTAACTATACTAATGTTAATGCAGGAAATATAATGAAATCATGCGTCAAATTTTAAAATAACACAGTCTAGAAACTTTTCCTTGACTGGTATAGCAGAAGAAGCCTGACGAAAACTTTTGCCACTAGTTTCCTAAAGTTTGTTCAACAAGCATTATGAATATTCATAAACGTCTCGGGAGCCCTTACGTGCAAGCTCTTTTAATAGCGTGCTAAGAGCTAGGAAACAGTGACTTCAGTTCGACATGACGTTTCATAAGGGTATCAGATAACATATTCTGTATCTATGAAACGGTATCTTATCATTTTATCTTGCAGACGTATTAGATGTTTTATAAATTACAACTTTAAAAGAAACAAATGTTCTAGATAGAGTCCTAGAGAGATAGATTTTCTCTTGGACCTGTATCATTCAGGGCGTTTTGAAAATTTTGAAAATTTTTATTAAGTTTCTCTAGTATTTTCCCCTTTCCTTCCCTAATTTTATATTTAGAAAATATATTGAACACTAGTGGTATGAAAATGTTCGCCAATTTTCGAATTGATTCATTTAACGTTCTACGAGCACATGTTATCTTTTCAAACTAAGTCACAGAACAGACTGTTCCATAGAAAATTATGTTTAACTGTTTGACAATAAAGTTTAATATTACTTAGATCAAAAGTGTTTGATTTTCTATTTTGTCTAAGAAGATTATTTAGAGATGTAGGACAACCTTTTTATACGTTTATTTTCTATACATTTTTACATTCTATTGACATTGTAATTCCTTGATAGATACTCGAAATTATTTTCTGTATTATATTATAAAACCAGAAATTAAATAATTCAACTTAATACAAAGCCTATCTTCTTCATTGCACCAATCCGCCACAGAGATATAAAACCTTTTTCTTGCTTTTAATATGCATAATGAGCGTAGTGATTATATCCTCTTTGTTTCTTATTATCTAATCAAATTTAATCTCAGAGTCTGTCAATGTCAATATTGTAATTTTCTTTTTTCACGTTTTATACTTTATAAACGTAACACAACGTAACATTTATTTAAATTTTATCAGTGCTGTTTCTTGTACTTATGCAAACAGAAGGCGAGTTTAAAATGATGAACCTTTTCATTCCGCGACTAAACGTTAAAAATGTCTTATTATAAATAGGTCCGCATTTGACCGACCTACGCGGTAGCGTTTATCTTGAAAATACTTAATGACATGGGCCTTGAAGACACCCAGATTATAATTTTCGAGGAACATGAAGCCTGGTAGTGCATCCCATACTGCGGCACCTTGAAAGAACGTGGAGGCAAAACGTTATGTTCGTAAAATACTGGATAATCGGGCATTTATATCAGTTTACAATAAAATCTAAGTCTTTTACATATTAATTGGAAAGCAAAAGTCCTGGGCTCGATTCCCGGAATGATAAATTCAGAACTGAAGTTTTGGTTATTTACACAAATGGTTTCTGGAATCAACTCCAGATTTGAATAGTTAGTTGTATGTTAACCATACAAATGAACTTGTTTAGCTTAACTTATTTAGAATATATAATGTGTGCGTATGTTGTCTGAGTTATTTTGAAAATAAATATGTAAGATATAAAAAGCGGACACTAAATACTTTGTTAGCGTTACTAAAAATATTTATTCGTCAGAGTTATGGTTTTGTTAATGACAACTATCAAACAATATCTAGAATGTATAGAAAATAGTATAAATATGTAGAATTAAAAAGAAATAGATAAAAGTAGAACTGAGTATTATATATATATATATATATATATATATATATATATATACAGTCGACTCTCGATAATTTGAAATTCAAGGGACCAGAGATAAATTTCAAATTATCAAGAGTACAAAATAACAAGCGTTTACTTATAGAACTTATGGTAAGACATTTGTTCTTTCTTGGATTCATTTTAATAGCACATATCAAAGATTAACATGACTCATTAACGTTTGAAAGAAGACTGGAATATGAACTTACTCATATCTCATTTATGTAAACAATTAACAGGTCTGTACATGTATGTAAACAAACGACAGGTATGTGCATGATAAACGCTTCAAATTATGGAGAGTAGGAAAGCCCGGACTTCAAATTATTGCATGTTTGCGAGTAAGATAATATTCCTTCAACTTCAAATTACTGAAGGGACCAATTAACATTGATTTTATTCAATTTATCGAGTATTTTTCAAGGGACCGGGATTTTTTTTCAAATTATCGAGAGTAGACTATATATATATATATATATATATATAAGAGTATAATGTATGGACTAAAGAGAAATATATAAAACATTTTAAACTAGTAGCTAAAAAATCTGTAATAGAAATTAAGAATTTGAATAGAAAAGAAGACAAAACAAAAGAGAGAAGTAAAATAAAAGACTCCCCTATTTTCCCTAATAAGGCATAAGTGATAGAAAATAATAAGACAAGAAAAAGAACACTGTTTTGGCCTATGACGGAGGAGAACAGTGATTTAAAAAAAATATACATATATATATATATCAAGAATATCACAGTCTATTACCTGATTACCCAATTGCTTATGTTTTAGTACCGTCAATTTACCGTTAATAATATCGTTACAATACAATACCGTACGTACAATAGTGGTTATACGAGATTTATAGGTGTGTTAAAAAGGTTACAAAAATATTTTGTTCATTATCACATTCAAAATTCTAATATAAATAACATCTTTTTTCAATTATTTTTATCGAGCCTAACTTGTATAACTTTTAAGTATATGTTGAGTTTGTTAAGTATAAGGGGGTAAAGGTGTATTAAAAGCGTGCTACTTATAAGAATCTAATATATATTTGGTATAAAAATTAATTTAATAGTAGAATACCATTTGCGTGTGCAAACAGATAAATAAAATATTTATCAGTCAACAGTACAGCAGATACAAACAGTCGAGGCTCATGCAAATTGGGCTCCTTTGTATTTTACGGGATTAAAATATAGTGGGTATTAGTTTCGTGTCAGATATCTGACCGGCAGACCACACCAAGCCGCTTCACTTTATTGCCGGCTATTTCGTTTTAAGTGTTCTTATCTACCTACCTACGTTACTTATAATTAATGAAACCAAGAATGAACTGCCTTTTCGAGCCTGCGACATATTACCCGCAGCATATCATTCAACGTCAAATAATCTCGACAAACTTTTCTCATTTTAAGATCAGTTTACCAATTATTTTATTGGCAAGGGAAGAAAATTTATTCAAAACCGACCTCTCATTTGTAATGATGTTAAATGATGCGACAGTCTTTGTATATTCAGGATGTAACCCATCACCATCTAAAAAAATGGTTTTCCTTTCATGCCCCCTTTTCGCATAAAAGAACCCCTTCGTTATTCAAACAGCCTTTTAGTGTTGGCTTGGTCGACGGCGGCAAGTCAACGTTATTGAAACGGTGGCAGTCTGTCAGAATTATCTATCTCTGGTAAAGTTACTTTATATAAGTACTGTATTTTTTATTCTAAGTAAGTTGAGTACTATTGGAATATCATCAGGTATTTGAAGATATTTCATCCAATAAATATCTATAAACAAGACTGTAGCAATCGTAATATTACGAAAGTTTCATTCCAATAATCCAAAAAATTTTGTTTCCTTCAACAATCCTACCTTAAACTGAACGTGGATTTTTATTCTACTTCCTTTATATATACCATATTAATACAATTACTAAATTTAATAGACAGAATTTAGTGGAAATATTTTTCATTTCAACCTTGCATTAGATTCTGATTGCATTTTAAGTTATTTTTTTTTTGAGTCCGGGGTTTTGCCCCTATCTATTTTACATGTAGGTACACCTAATTTGTAAGTTTTCGTAGGATTTAACTATAGAGTGTAGGCGAATCTCTTGGATTTTATTAACAACTGTTGCGCAATCATAGATCACATTTCTATATTATAATAGAAAGCAGGTATGTTGATGATCTCCTTTCTTGATCCTAATCTTGCAGGTTCATAAATTATGAATACAAAGTCTAAGTCCCCAGAACGGAGCGGCGGCCCCAAGTAAATCATGCATTGAGCTAGAGTGACAACTTATTAGACTAAGCTGTTAATTACATCGATGCAATAAGTGTTTAAATTGCATGAAGCTATCTGCGACCGATGCGACGCGGGCTTATAGCTTTGTCCGTTGCATTAACAAAAGCGATTGCAGCTCCAAATCGGATTAACCAAGTTGATTCAACTGAGTTTATTGTGCAAATTCTATCATTGGTATTTGATTTTATATACAAAAAAAAAATTAGTATTCGGAAAAAGCTTAACATAGTATAATATTATATAACTAACTAACACAAAGACCCAGAGTGAGTCTTGGCCTCCGAAACGAGAGCACGGTACTTTCTTCTATCCTGAACAGTGTCTTGCCAGTTGTGAGCTTGAAGTTCGGTCAGGTTAGCTCCAATCGTTTCAGGGACAATTAGGACGGCCAACCGGTCGTCGACCGATTGATCTCTCCATATGTCGCTATTGCAGCTCAACAGGAAATAAGGTGGTCAGATAGTATTTTATATATCGCAAAGTAAGTTTTTGATCACCTGAAGCAGGTAAAGGAGGCGAAACACTGCTTTGGAACATTAGATTATAATTAACGCATTGCGGGCTTTGAAGAATTTTTTTACTACAATATAAAATTACCTTTAGGTAATATCAAGGTTTCGTTTTTGGAAATCGCACTATTATGATAATTAAATCAAACAAGTTATGAAAAGCGTAGGACACTCACGAATTCACAAAAACTGTAAGTTAAAGTACCCTAATAAAGGTAACTAACAGGAAAAAAATAATATTTAATTTGTATACATCCAGTGAATATTTCATAACGAGATATTCTGGTGTCGATAGGTACTTAACGAGGCAGGAAGAGTTGTCATGAAGGTTTATTATTTCATTAATTGAAGTGGTAGCGCTCCACTGCTGCATCGCCGGTTTAGCTATTGTCATTGAAAAACTTAATCCAAAAGTTGAAACGCGATCGGATTAATTTTGAAAACCAATTCAATGTGAATTTCTATTTTAAATAAAGCAAGCTATGTTGTTGAATTTGACCACTGTGCTTTCAATTTTTAGTACATCACTTGTTTTCATTGCAAACATAAATCACATGAACAAATGTGATTTCCATATTTTGCCAAGTCTATGAAATCGTTTGAGTCTTAAAAAGATAAAACTTTTAACTTTAAGAAGTAAAAAAGCGTCGTTTTCTCTGGAAAATATTGGAACATTTGATGTTATGAGCGAAGTTTTAAAACTCGGGCCCACAAACGATTTTCCTTATAAAGAAATTTGTTAGTGTTGTTAACATAATGGTGTTAAAATAATTTAAGGACTCCATAAAGTTTAACAGTTATTGATGCTTCCCGAAGTTAATGCGATCCCGAAGCAGCCCTCCGATCAAAGCGCCTCGTAATAACCTCATCGACTTTGTCTACGAGTATGGTTATTTTTAATAACAGCCTAAGTAACCCTCTTTACAATTGGTACATAAATATGTTTTTCTTTTTAAAAAGTTTGTGCATATCGTTAGACGTCATAATTTAAGTTTCAAACTATATACAACCAAATGTACTCTTTGATACAACTAGAGTTTTTACTTGATTTTACTTGTGTAACCTTCAGATATTTATTCCACGAAAACTGATACAAATCTGTACAGTGTTATCGAAAGTTGCGTAAACTAGACAAAAACATAATAATGTTGTATAATTACAAAATAAAGGCATATAAAATTGCTAAATAACCTAAAACAATTGACAGAATGTCAATCATTGAGGGCGGTGCCATCAAAGGTATAGTTTACCCTGTATACCAAACTTCATAATGTCGTTATGGCATGGTTGTGAAGAAAAAAAATCTTAAAATAAAGTCACTTTCAGTTTTTTTTAATTAATGCTGACAGTCGTAGTTTAATATCATTAAAAGTAAAAGATACATGTGTTTAGGCACGTACAAAATATCTGAATATCTGATTTCTTAAAATATTGATCTCTATTCGTTTTCTGAAAGGTTAACTTTTTTCATTCATTATAAAAAGATAAATAACGTTTAACAAAAGATGTTTTATCCAGATCCGAAACCAAAGCTCGTAAGGCCTAAAAAGTCTTTATAAATACAAGTACATGAAAGTTTGTTGACCTCTGAAATCTTACTGTTAGTTCCATTTCTTTCACTGACATCGTGCCAAGAGCAACCATTGCCAAAACATCATGAAATACAATGCATAACTATCTTGCCTTATTTAATGCAAATGTCTTTAATCCGCTTGGGAATAAGCTCGATACGTCAGGATATTCGCTCCTATGGGCAAATACCTATAATGTCTTACTTCATTTATAATTATTTACAAGTTTAATTCGTTGCTTAATATTATTCCCCTCGCCAATTTTGTACGGCATTTTTTTGGGGCCCATGCAGGGAGTGGCGAGTCTCCGTCTGCCCATTTTTCCATATTTCCTGATCATTACGAACGGGCAGACGCCATAGTCTTCATAGTCCCAGATCCCTAGATCCATTAGCAGTTCATCCCAATAGCCCGGTGCCTTTTGTTCTAATTTTTTACAATAATCCTACACTGACCGTGGCTTTTCCTTGGGTGCATTTTTACACGGTGTAAACAGGTATAGTCGTCGGTCAGTGTCACGCCACATTTACATTAAAATTGTCAAAGGGCTACGTGTTGGCCTTCCCATGGTCCCGCGTAAAAGTCCGGGCCATTTTTATGGCCCGTGGTCTTCAGAGACATACATATATAAAGATAAACCTGTACGATGTAGAATGCAGAATTTGGAAAACGACAAAGGCACAATCACTTACCTTGTTTGCTGTGCTTCGGGAACCCTTCGATTGTTGATTGTAAGTCACAGTCACTAGCACGATTTCTTGATTGGCTGGGGTATTAGCTGGTTGTAGATTTTGGAAAACACTTGTAGAAATGGGCGAAAAAACAAGAAGATTAATGCGGCGCGTGCGGTGTAGCGAATGGCACTGACAGTTCGCAAGAGGGCAGCATAGATGTAGATAGCACACACGGGGTGGGGATGCATTTGATTTAATATGTTATTTAAATAATGGAAGTTAAGAAATATGCGTGAAAATTGATTGTGCTAAATACGGAACAAAACCTTTAAAATTGAAAAAGTTTGTGGATAACAATCCATCAATCCATCAAGTTCAAATGGAAGTCTAGATGTTAATAAATCAAAGAAGACAACTGATAACTCCATATTATATTGATGCGAAAGGAAATAAAGAAATCCATTTGTATGTATGAAGCGGAGTGACTCAGGATGAACTTAAGTGAAATGGACGGTAACGCAAGTAATGAGGTCGAACTAAATTGTGTTTTGCTTGAAGCTATAAATAGTGTATTTAAATCTAGGTATTGGAGGCTAGCCAAACGAGTAGTGGGTGACCGACTCGAGGCACTAGATAGTGACCCCTCCTTCGTTATGTTTCCTGCATTTGTCCACTTTACTCGCTTTCGGAGACAAACAAGCCCATCCTGTGCTTAGAATCTTAAGGCCTTAAATTGAATCACAAAGTGAGGATTCAATGTTAACGGACAAAGCAAACGATAGCTGGTGACTGCATATGCAAGTTTTTTTTTATCGCCTTCTTCGCCATCCTGAGTTAAGATAGAGGTCATTATTTTTCCTTTTCTTTATTTCTAAAACACAACACAGGGAAAGCGGGGTTCTTTTTACTTTTATATCTTATTTTTCTTTTCTTTCCAAAAAAAAACATATCTACTATTACATTATTACTTATTCGAATTTTACACTTATTCTTACTTTAATACGGTTTGTTACTTTTTTGTTTTATTGACTAATAGCTTATTATGTAGTCATTTTATTTCTATTTTATTTATACATGATTAAACAAATATATAGCATATGCAAGTTTGTAAAATATACGTAGTTTCGAAAAATATGGATGTCCATAATACTTTATTCCGATTCTTTGATTTCGGAAAATGTCATAATATTGCGGGATTAACATTCGAAATATAAACGTCAACCGATCATCATAAAATTTAGTATTTGTGTATAATTATTTACGGAGATGTAAATAGAATATCTTTTATTTAAGGTTTTTTTTTCAGAGTTTAACTGCGAAGAGTAAACGAATGAAGTTACGTGGAAAACTCTTGTAAAAACAATTCCCAACATTCAAATAATTCAAGATCTGAATTAAATAAATTTAAATTATGTTAGTACACCTTTAGGCAATTTAGATAGGTACCTAATTTATTTAAGTGTTGACGCAAATTGATTTCTAAAAATTCTGGAAAAGCTAATATAAATCTAAATAATCCTTTTAGATACAAAACAAAAAGGTTTCATATCGGGAGTGTTATTATTACTGTTTTGGGTAACAAAGTTGGCAAACGTATTGAGCTCCACTTATTAGTACATCTCGAATAACTATAGTTATGGGTTTGTTGTCCTCAATGGCTGTGTGGGATCTCCAATAACATGTCCCGTTGCGTAACTCGCTGGTGCCTGTCTGTCTGGGTTACACTGTTTTATTAAAGTCTATATAAGCCCATGTATAATTTATTATTAACATAATGACGACAATAAAGTTGGCCACAGCAAAAGTATTTTATTGTGTTCGTCTAGTCTCTGCATAGATCGGTTTTCTATGTCGAGTATCTCTGTAAATGCCTTTAATTAAATACATGTTACTGTTCTATAAATCTTAATACTGTTTACGTTTATTACAAATGTATGTATCTTAATGTATATGCAATTAATTCATTTATTCATTCAAACTATAATGTATGATACATTAATAACAAATTCTTAAAAACCTGCAAAAAATGACTTTTCATCATTTTATTTGTATCGTGATAAATGTCTTAATAATTATCAAATTATTTGACTCGCTACAATTATGATCTTATAAAACTTGATATGATATGAGTTATAAAACTCATATAACATCATGGAGGTTTGTAACATTTTGTAAAACGATTATAAACTACGTAAGTGTTTGGTCATCCACGCACGACAAAGAGCTCCATAGAGGCATGAAAGAATAGTAAGTATTCTTTCTCCATGGTAGAGATTTGTTTACAGTTTGTAAAATGAACCGATTATCACTAAATGTAAGAGAATTTTTCAAGTGGGCCTTTACGGCCAAATCCAATCACACAAATGTCTCCTGTTTTCATTATTTAGCAACCAAACCTTAAAAAGTATTCAATCGAAAATGTACGGAACGCATATTATTTAAAACAGTTTTCAGGGAAAATATTTTCTAAAAGCTTGATTTAAAAAAAATCCGCATCATAGATTATGATTTAAAGGAGATGAACACAAATGTCAAATGGGAGTCGACGAAGTGTGACATTATGTGACAAGGGGTGGAAGGGATTTTAAATTTCGTGACAACAAGTTTCAAAATATAATATATTTAAGCTCTAAAACACGAAATTTGAACTATTAACGAAAAACTTCAAAATATTTCCAACTCTATCTGTACGAGTACATAAAGAAAATACTATTGATATCAATTCTGCACGAGGGATTCCTTATTGGAGGAAGGGATGACGGCTTCTGTGGTTGAGCGGGCTAAGCCTTTGCCGGCTTACCTCACTGCAATGCAGAGGCTCCGAGTTCGATTCCTGGTATAGTAAATTTCGGAAACATATTTTCTTCGTTATTTACTATGGTCTGAGTGTCTGGGATCGGCCCCAGAGTGGTCCGTTGTATATTACTCATAACACAAGCGTAACTTGCTTAATTTGGGGATATACAGTGTGTGTTTGTCTGCCGATTTATTTATTATTTATTTATTTTATTTATTGTTCCATTCAAGGTTTTTTACCAAATGTATAAAATCATAAAACATTGTACAACTTGAAAGTAATTACTAACTAATAATAATAATAATAGCAACGCATAAACGTCCCACTGCTGGGCTCGGGCCTCTCATTTATAGGGGAGTATTATATTTAATTTTTGTATCTAAATTATTAATTAATTCAAATTAATAATTACATATAACTTAATAATGAATTTCGTTTTGCATTGTTAGAATAAAGCGGAGGGATTTATTTTCAACCATACAGTCCATAGTTATGACTTGAGCTATGGGTACCTATTTCTTTATATATCTTTCTAATCGGTTTGCATAAAGAATCCTTTTGAGTCTCTTGGCCAAGTTCGATTAATAAACTCAGACAGATCTTTACCTTAATATCTAATCATTACGATATAAGTCACGTGCTTTGTAGACAAACGAAATAATAACTAATCTTGGCGGATTAAAACTCGATTGAAAATATACGTTTTTAATTTTCCTAATTAATTTTTACTTTAGTAATTTCGCACACATTTTGAAGTTCTGTGTATACCCAATCGTGATTAAAATTTATGAAAACGGTACTATGTTTGAATAAGAAAATAAGAAAAATAAACTTGATTAGTGACATCAATGAGTTTATCAAATAATGGCCGGTTCCTATATCTCAATATTCATTCAATTTTCCTAACATCGATTGAATTTTAACATTAGATATATGGAGCTTATGTCAAATTTTAACCGATAGTAAGACCAATCCTATGACAATTTTTTTATATATTTTAAATGTATTTATAATTTGTTTTTTTTTCGAGACACATTTTTTTTATTTTTTTTATTGCATGAGTTCAGCAGACAGGCAGACGATGAGACGACCCCCCTGGAAAGCGGTTACCATCGGTTATGGACATTTGTAACATCAAAGGTGCTACCAATGTGCTACCGCTCCCTAAAGAGTGACTGGAACCTGGTCATTAATGCCGGACAACTGAGGGTTGTTATGGCGACAGGTAAGTACCCTATCACCTAGCTGTGGGTTGTTTTGACGCCTCTTACGACAGGCCTTACATATAAATTATGAAAATAATAAGAGTGACATTTCTTAATATCAGGCATAATACAGCAATAATGTGTAATATATATAGTTTTTGTTAAGTTATGTAACTTTAACATGCTGAAAATACAGGATTGGTGGGTAGAATTGAAAGTTTACAACCTGTAGCATTTCAATTCTACCCACCAATTTACCTAAATGCAGAATCGAATGATCTTCATCTTTTGTTTGAGTTATGATGTTTTAGCAATACTTCCCAGTTTCTTCGGCCACCTTGCAATTAGATTTTTATTCATGTAAAAATTAAGTTGGTTTATTTGCTGTAAAATTTAATAAAACTGTAGCATTTTGTGTCCATAAAGAGTGAATTCTCATTTGTATTACTATTGTTACGCTTGCAACCTTGTTCCAAACTACGAGTTAAAACATTACCCACAATGTGGCCTGGGGTGAGGGTTAGTTGGCATATTTTTCGCACTAAATCCAAACAACACTGAACACGCAGTTAGTGTCCGTGACGAGCGTGAATGAATGGCGTCGCATTTTTCTCGCTAACTCCGCATCGTCTCCACAATAAAACATTCATGAATTTAGAATGTTACTACTCAGTACACATCGCTTGGACGGGGTGGCGATTCTTTGGTTTGAAACAGGACAATCTCGTCAAGTGACTCTTTATTTGTTTCTGAGTAATAAGCATTTGTAAGAGTGTAAAGGCTAATTCTATAGACTTTGGACAAAATAGTTGTTGGTCGGTTTGAACTTCTATTTTGATTTTCTATTAGAACATTCTTACGACTTTGGCGTCCAAGTCTAATTTCATATTTCACGAGAGCTCTTTGAGATTTCGGTATAATTTACATTTTATGTTCATTAGTGAAAAATGTATTTATTATGTAATTTAATTATGAAAATGCCTGCACAGTTTTTAAGCATAAGCTTAAAAGTTTAAGAACGAAAATTAATAATATCTACATAGAAGCATAACAATGTAGTACTAAAGTACGTATACTACAGAAAAGCGCATTCAAAATGCACAATAAAGATTAAAGCCAATTGTAGAGCGAACCAATAAAAGAATTGCGTCGAATATGAATGCAAAGCCGTGTTTTCCAACATCCATGGTAGGGTTGGAGGGGAGGGGTGCCGCCGGCGGAAGTGTGGCGAACTATGCACGGCGCGGGGACGGAATGCGGACAATTTCACAAAAGCCCACAGAGTGAGAGGTTCGCCGTGATAACCGTGAAAGCTAATAAATTCGTATGCGGGGGGGAGTTGACGAAACAAAAAGGCCACTATTATTTCCGTTGTTATGTGCGCCTTTTGATACTGCTGTATACTATTACACAAGTTATTACATAAATCTGTATGATTTGACACACTTACATTGAATTTTATTTACATTTATATTGAATCTTTGTATAATTATTATCTACGATCATATCACTTCAAGTGATTTCTCGATATCTATCTCGGTATCTATAAATTACTTTTCACTACATTTAATTTACATATATTTGAGCTAAATACATATTAATATCATCAATGACCAAAAACACTGATTGTGAGAATGCCACAGAAAAAGAAATTTAGTTGACGTTTCATATAAGACGTATTTAATGAAATCATCAGATTTAAATATGGATTTAACGCCTGATTTCATTAGAGAAGTAGTTGCTTGTTTAACTAATCAGTTTTTTGTATTTTTATTTTAAAGACGTTTGGACTAACGTCCATATCAGTCCGTCATGTTCGAAATGAAAAGCAGGCTGTTAACTTCGGGTGAAAGGCCTATTTAGGCACTCGAATTATTAGCGCCCTCGCTACGCTCGTGCGCCAAACTACCTCGTGCCTAAATAGGTCACTTTCAACTCTCGTGTGACTATCTAACAATCTACTATTTCACGTCAATTCTGACAATCTTTTAAATCACAGCCATTTCAATTTTATTAGTATCTATAAATCATAACAATTCAAAACAGAGGTTTAAAATTAAAATTTAGTTTTTTATATTTCCAATAATAGTAGGCTGACGGCGCACCGGATGGAAAGTGGCTACCGTCGCCTATGGATATTTGTAACACCAGGTGTGGTGACGGCCTTAAAAGGAGGACTGGAACCTGGTCGCTAATATCAATTCACAATTCAAGGTTGTTATGGCGGTATATTCTAGAGCAGGGGGGGTAGTGGCCTTCCAGACGCGCAAATAAATGCCCTACTACCTGGCAAATCGTTTTAACAAAGCCCTCTGACTCCAAACACGTTTAGACGTTGAATTTATGTGTTCTGATCCATCTGCCGTGCGCCTTGCATAATATTGCAGTCGGACTTGGAAAATAATAAAGGCAGAAAGATAAGATTTTCGTCTGTTCCAAGGAAAACAGTGGAATTGAGTCGGGAGAATTTTGTTTCCGTTTTCCTCACGCCGAACATAAATGAATTATTAGTATTTAAGCAGTGTGAAGGTTAATACCGAAAGATTTATAGGTCGAATCCATCGCTTAATATTAAAAAGAGACATTAAATAATTCTTATAATAACTTCAGAGGCCACTTTAGTAATAATTAAATTTTTGTAGACTTCATTATCATTTCCTATTACATTTTTGTGATATTTATATAATTTGGCTAAATTAAAGCGAATTCATAAATGTAGCCTATTTTTTTATGTATATATTCTGAAAGGAAGCCTACACATATTGTTTTGATGTCATACCTTTAAGAGGGACAAAATAATATTACGTAATTAAATTCTGAACTCCATAAAAGTATGAATTTTATGTTCTTCTATTATATTACTTCTTTCACCGTGAATTCCAAAATAATATCTTCTTTTTAACGGGCAGCTTAGTGGCTAAGACATGTGTCTCTATGCAATTATGCAGTTTTATATCCTGGCCGGAGAGGAGTCATCGCTTAGGCAGTTTGTCTGCATCAATATATATTAAATTATCACTTACTAGAGCTGAACGAAAATATCGTTGGGAAAATAATCCTCCTTGGAGAAGCGGGTATATAGTTCGCTTTTCTATAATAAGAAGGCTCGAACCCAGCAGCGGGAAGCTTATGGACTGATATTATAACAATATCATGGTTATTCTTCGTTTAAATATTAAAGCAGAATAAACAAATACAAGAATAATATATTAAATTACAAAGTAGCTTACAAATAAAAGTATATTATAAATAAATCCTTAATAAATATATACACTAAAAAGTAAAAAAAACACTACAAACTAAAAACGGTCTAGCCCGACCAGATTGCTGTCGCTGGGCATGTAGTGGTTATTTTCATAGCTTTTGTACTCCATTTACTAAATGGCTTAATAAAACTATTTTTTAACGGTTTTAAGCGCGGTAATTTATTTGATTTTTGTTATTCCGGCGTTTCGGCCACTTTTAAGTGGCCGTGATCACGGTAGACAAAGAAATGTCAACGAGTATTGTTAAAGTTTTATTTAGCCTACCGCCAACTTGTTTATTTTAATAATTTAGTTTTAATTTTATTTATGGTTATTGTTTACTCTATGGGAGCCTAATCTGATTTACCACCGCTTCGCAATATGTTATGGCTTGAAGAGAAGAAGTGGCGCAAGAAACTCTTCAGCAAACATGGCTAGGTCTAATAATTTTATATATTATTAAAATGGGTGGAAGGAAAAATAAAAGAAATTATCAGTCAAGTTGGTTTGTGTTCCGGTGCACGCAGAAAGAGCTCACAATATCTTGAGGTCTGGCAGTTGGTTTTTGTTGGGTTTGGATCTTGATAGTTTTGATGATCCGATCCCAAACAGGTAGTACTTGCCAACCATCTTCTCTATTGTACTTTGGGTATTTTTTTATTTCAATAGCCTCACGCATCATTCTAGGTATGACACGATTATCTTTCGCGAGGATTTGTGGGTAATCGAATCTGATGTAGTGGTTGGGTTTATCCAGCGTGTGTTCACTGATCGCAGACTTCGTAGACCTTGTGTGTTTCATGTCAACAATGTGTTCTTTTCTCCGTGTTTTATGCTCCTCTTTGTTTGCCCAATGTACGATAATCCACACTCACAATTGAGCTTGTCCATATCCATTCATTTAATAACACTTACGTACTCGTGTATTTAAAAAGGTATTAAGGGAAATACTTGAATTATTTTTTAATTCTAATCCAATTTATAAGTTATTCCCTAACTAAAAATGGTAAGGTTCCAGTGTTAAAGGTTCCAGGAATTCATTACGCATTATCCAACCCCGATCCTGGGGTTCTAAATCATATCCTAACCGAGCCTGAACTTGATAATAAACACGGTTGAAATGTTAGTGAGCTGCTACACTTGTTTGTGTAAGATTTGATTGGTCCATATTCCTAGGAATGATTTTGAACGTTATGAATTTTCGATTTTATCCGTGCAGGAATGGAGAAAGAATATAATTTTCTGCGGCCGGGTGGCCTGGCGTAAGAGGCGACAAAAAAATCCACAGCCAGGTGGTAGGGCATTTGCCCGTCTGGATGGCTACCACTTCTGGTCTAGAGTATGCCGCCATAACAACATTGAGTTGTGTTCCGGCATTAGTGGCTAGGCTCCAGTCTCCCTTAAGAGAGTTGCAGTGCATTTGTAGCACCTCTGGTGTTGCAAATGTCTATAGGCGATGATAACTGCTTTCGATCAGGTGGGCTATCAGCCTGTCTGCTTAACTCATGCAGTAAAAAAATGAAAGAATCTAAAAGTATATGGATTTTAAAGAAGATGTACTTAATTATTTTCTACTTAAAATGTAATTAAAGTATTTCCCTTAATAACTTTTTCATAACAGGACTAGTTAAGTATTATTAAATGAATAAATACTCAATTGATAAAAAAAGCTTTTATTAAATATAACGTAATAGTTAATAAAAAATGCAAATTATTTTGAATTACATATTTATCAATAATTTATAGACTTTATGCGGCGTATTTTTAATCGAGAGTACCGGTTGACCGCGCATGATACTCCAAATAGACTAGAATTAAACACTGCGCACTCTCTGCCTATCTCGAAAACGGTTCAAACTATATAAAAATTCAAAAAGTTCTAGGGAATTTATTCCTCTACAATATTTATAACAAATACAAATTGCATATAACCCATAGGAAACGAGATATTTGCAAATAATGTGGATAAAACGGTTTTTGACCTTTGACCTTAGATATCTGTAGTCGCGGCCACTCTACGAATTTGAAATAAATTTTAGGATATCAAAATAAAGGTTTATACAAGTTTATAGCTGACTACCTCCTATTCTGAAGTGAAACCCCTAATGTGACTGGATTATAAAATCGGTTCAAAATACCACGAACAAATGAAGTCGAATTATGCATAAAAATATGAGCACAGTGCTTGATATTAAAACCAAACATCAATCTCATAAAAAAATAAAAGGAAATAATAAAAATAGGTTTCAGCGTAGCAAGTTTGTTCGAGCAGCGGAGCGGCAAGAGGAACCAATTTCTGGGCCGATGCGGAGCGTTTTGTTGGAAATAGCTTTCCTTCAATCTGCATTTTCTTGCTGATTTACCAACTTTCGTACAGAACGAGAACTTTCTGTGAGATACCTAGCGGGCGCACTCCGGCAAAGTCGGCACATTAATTTCGAAATTCGTGTAGTGAAGTTAAAGTATTGATTTATATTAAAATATTATTTATATTATACCTACAATATACTTAAAATATACAACATACTTGCCTCCAATCTAGATTTATAAACAGTTCGTCGTGTGAGTCGTCATTACGCAAATCTTGAATAATCAATATAACTGTGTGTATGTGTGTTCTTTAATGACGTATATATTTAATAGGCAGAGAGATATTAGCTTCTACTCGTTAAAATTTTGTATGTGTTCTTCAACTTTTGAACTGGAGAGCAGAATTCTGAAAATATATCGATGCTGCAATATTCCTAAAATATTTTCAACGAAAACTTCTTTGAATAATATCCGTTGAGTAATTCTTGAGATGTGTGTGGGGTATTTTCAGATTCAGATGGGACAAAAGCACGGAACTCTTCGCTGTACGCGATCTGCTATAGCAATCACCTAATTTGTTGTTATTATTTACACGCCAGGTGGTAGGGCATTTGACCGACTAGATGGCTACCACCCCTGGTCTAAAGTATGTCGCCATAACAACCTTGAGTTGTGTTCCGGCATTAGTGACCAGGTTCCAGTATCCCTTAAGAGAGCAGCAGCACATTTGTAGCAGTTTTGGTGTTGCAAATGTCCATAGACGATGGTAACCGCTTTCCATCAAGTGGGCCGTCTGCCGGTCTGCTGATCTCCTGCAATAAAAAAATAAAAAAAACACGTAACATATAGGCAAGGTATTTTAACCCTCTCTTTTTTTATATACATGTTTTTAGAATTTCTTATAAAATGTGTTATATACTCAATTATTGAGAGAAAAAAATTTTTAGGAAAAGAGATCTTAAAAGTTATCAATCTGCTAAATAATAGAATTGATAAAAACAACGCTGTTATTTTAAGCAGTGATCTGAATACGGTATGTTGTGATTTTTTTCTTCAAGAAAGAACCGGAAAATTGTCTAAATAATTAAGTTTGCCTTTCGCGTACGCTTCATAATAAACTGCCAGGGACACCCCTCCACTTAACCCTTACTACAAGTATCCCTTCCGAACTCTGTTTGTTTTAATTCTAATATTCTAGTTCTAACAAATATTAAATTTACCAAAACTTATTTCTCTTTTAGCGTCTTTCGACTGCTACACGTGTTAGAAATAGGTTCTAATGGTTTTAAGCGCATTGATATTTTGATTTTTCTATTATGAAGAGAGTTTTCGTCTACTTTCGACGTCATGCTCTGATCGAGTCAGAATTAAAAGAGAAATGTAACTAAAATGCACTCATTGGCATAATGTCTATCTTTTATTGTAATTAAAAATTGTTAAATATAATATTCAATGAAATCGAGAGTTCAACTATCACTGACATTAATTATGTGTAGCGAAACAAGGGGATAACGTTATTAGCCGTCTGGGCACCTTACCCCTATAATAATTCCAAATATAGTTAGAATTAAATCTAATTATAGTTCTGAAGGATTATCGGTAAATTACACAACTTAATGTATTAGCTTATGGTATATTAATTTTATTCATTTTTATTGTTACGTATACTGTTACCTGGTACTCCGAGGATGTAGAATAATAAAATCATCGGGTATGGTAATCAGATTATTTATTTATACCCTGAAGTAACCAGTATAAAAGTAGAAATTTTAGACACATAGGGAACACATTTACAAAATTCTTAATATGAGACAATAATTCATGGTTACAGATTTCAATGAGTAGAAAGATTTGACGAAGGCTCTTCAAGTAAGTTTAGATAAGATTCGATGAACAATGTTATTGTTGAGGAGAAGAATTTTAAATATAATCTGAAGTAATTTAATGGTAGAAAAGAGAATATGAGGTTGCAAGGCGATCAGACTCTCTTTGAAGTAGGATTCTAAAATTAAGTAATATTATCAAAATAAGTAAAATTGAAATAATAAATAAGATTGTAAAAAGAAGTAAGATTATTAAATTTGGTAAGTTTGTAAAACTAAGTAAGATACACACGAGAGAACTAAATTAATGGTGTATTAATTAATACCTACTGCGAAATATCATCAATACATAATGATAACAATATAGAAACGGCCAATAATTATCTAATTTATTATTAAGTGTAGTGTGCTGCGGTGGATACATCGAAATTTTCGACCATTTAAGGCATAAGTATAATCCGAAACTCATTTATTCCATACTTAAAGGAGCATAAAGATAAGTTCATTTGGAGGTTTATATGTCTGTTTGTTTTTTTCAAGACCGTTTCATGAGCACTAACAGATTATCGTGGAATTAAGTACTATATACATACCTACTTTCAATAACTGAAATAAACATGAAGATTGTGGAAGTTCTGCAAGAAAAAGGACCTGAAGTTTAAGCAAGTGAGGATGCTCGTTAAGCATATGATAGACACATAATTTTAAATTAAGTCCATGCACTTCACTAGTTAGTTATATGAATATACTAAATTCTTCATCAAAACAAACCGTAAACCCTTAAAAGATCCTTGGTTAAAATTAGAAACGGCAATAAACAAAAAAGGAATCTGTTGTTCCATTTAAAAATGCGGGGTAGGTGTAATTTTTTCGAGCAGGGGCGCTCATTCTCTTGCCACTTCCCATGGTAAATCAGCTAATGGAGTGAACGTGACGCGAATCCGAGCCTCGCCTCGCAGGAAAAACCGATAAGTATGAAAATTAAGTTTGCGGACCAAATTACTTTCCGACGGTGATCAACAGGTACGTCGACTTTCATAAATCCCTTCGGTTATTGCCTTAATTATTAAGCGGCACTCATTAATTACGCCCAATAACCGCAAAATTCAACGACTGAAACGGTCTGCAAAGTCCGTTTAAAACTAGGGTAACGGGCAGCGGCTAACTCGATAGGATTTTCCCAATCGAATTTTCGTCATACGTCCGTTGCACAACGGGTAGGAAATATATCCAGTCGTACTTATACATAAATATGAAAGTGAGTTTATTTGTTTATTTATTTATTGTACAATATTGTTTATTACATTTCACAATATTGTATATAAATTTAATTGATGCAGCATAGCGAAAAAAATTTTTAGTTGACTTTCAGTAGGCACTAAATCTGAAACATAAGTGTAAATAAAGTTTTAATATAATATCTATACTAATATTATAAAGAGGAAAGATTTGTATTTTTGTATGTTTGTAACAAATAAACTCAAAAACTACTGGACTGATTTCAAAAATTCTTTCACCATTTGAATGCTACATTATCCCTGATTGATATAGTCTATATAAAAAATAGAGATCCCTACTAAAACTTCAATAATGTAACCTATCAATCTAAACAAATAATTGTCGTTGGGATTGTGTTTTAGACTTTTATTTCTCTAGGGCAGAACAACATCTGCCAAAACCGCTACTAATAAATGTAGTTATTTAATTTTATTTTAATTTGTGCATATAATTTGTTAACTATATGCACAGATTAAAATATTTATTCATTCTCAATTTCACAAATGATATAAATTATCTTCGGCCCACGGTGAAAATAACGGTAAGAGATGAATAAGAACTTCAGCCGCTCATATTACCGTACTATAAATGCGGAGAAACGAATGTAGCAAAAGATTTTTAAAGTAAAAAATCGATGGATATAAGAATAAAAATAAATCAAGAAATTAAGGTTGTATTATGTAAAACTTGACATGAAGATTTATTATGTGACAGATGAAAAATATCAGAATAGAAAAGAATGAAAGGAAATGACATATTTTTCTCATCCTAAGTGATTGCGAATAGGTAACAACATTTACCAGAATAGGTAACAACATAGTTTATCGGCCAACCGCAATCCATAGCTGGATGCAGGTATTCCCTTTGCACCTTATATACGGGTCCTTCGCTTTCCATTCCGCTTATCTAGTAAGCTGGAGGGCACCCTAAGTACGTTTATTAAGATGCGGTCTCTATTTCAGGACTTGTCTACTCCATCGGCCATCGGTTTTGCTAAAGACGTGACCGGCTGGGATTATATTGATTACTGTTATATAACGTATGTAAGATGAATTTTGTGCCTTGAAACGCCTTTCAAAGAATTCATAGACGTCTAACAATCCATGTATGAAAAACCTTTAGGTACACCATTAGTTTTGTATAGTAAAATGTATTTATTATGAGCCAAATTAAAGTACATACATGACAGTTCTTTGGCTCAAATGAGTCACTAAATTTTGAAATAGGATTGTAGATACCTGAAAATTATCGTATTGCGATTTAACAATAGGAAAAGTATATAATACCTTTAAGTAAGTTTAAAAATAACTATGATGACTGCTAAGAAACAATTGTCAGTAACTAGAATTCTAATTCCTTATTTATAAAATAAACTGATTCATTATACTATATAGCATTGCAAATTCTAGAACAGTGCGAGTCAATCTGCCTTGTTGATATGTTAATAGTAACTATGCATAGTCATGGCCCACGAGATATATTCCTATTTATCATGTTGATATTGGCATATTAATTTCTTGGAATTTTACATAATTTATAGAGATACAGTTTTATTCTTATTGAGTTAGAGTAAGTTTGTAGGCTTCTTTAAGGTTCTTAAAGGAGCCTACAAACTCTAACTCAATATGAATAAGAGCGATTATCTTTAAAAAAATATGTTTAAAGTTGGTAAATTAAAATAATAATCAAAATCTTTTAATACATAACGTTAATCCATATTATGAGCATAATGTAATGGGTAATGCGGTTGGGATATGAACTACATAAATTTAATAAAATTTGGTATTTAAAAAGCCTAGAAATCAGGTATGACTTACTTAAAGATAATTTTTATCACAGAAAATTCCTCAATTTTCTTGGTAAATAGAATCAAAGTAAAACTATATGCACTGTTACCGTCACGCAATGCAGAAATAAATAAATAATAACAAATAATCGGTAGACAAACACATACGTTGTACGTTTCCAAACTAAGCAAGTTAAATTATAATAATTAAAATAGGCCTGATCTGATCTAGGCTCAGTATTGTACTTATAGTCTTGAGGGACTATGGGTAGAATAGAATATAAGTTGTCTTCTTTTATTGCATTACTTTATAAAGTCATTATATTATTTCTTTAGGTTTTCATTAATTTAAATTTAATTACAGTTAAATAAAATTATAATAGCAGCCCATAAATGTCCCACTGCTGGGCTCGGGCCTTCCACTATAGGGAGGGGAACGGACAGTATACCCGTCACGCTTGTCCAAGGTGGCTTGGCAGGTTTGACACATCGGTTATCTCGATGTGCAGGTTGCATCACGATGTGTTCCTTCACTGTTATTAGCACGTGGTAATTGTAACAATATACACATTAGGTCAGAAAACTGCCTAAGTGGTGCATGCGTTCCGGCCAGGATCGAACCCGCGCCCTTTGAGTTTAGGACGCGTGCGCTAGCCATTACGCTATCACGACTTCAAATAAAATTTGTTAATATATTATCACCTAAAGAGAAAAATCAAGCGTCAAGCTCTGCTTCCTATAGACTATTAATTCCATTGCAGTAACAATAGCCATAAGCAATACTTAGAATACGCTCAATCGAGCAATTATCTTAAAGTAATACAACTCGGAAGAGCTGATGCGGATCAGTCGTAACAAACGTCGTTATCCTACATTTCGAGGTCGATAAACTGCGAGACGTCTGCGACGCGACTACGCGGCGACGCACAGCCGAATGACCTATGTTACTACTTAATCAGATCACAAAAAGCAGACATCCACACAATTCCTAGAATTAGTGTCTACAATGAATAAACTTGTTTCTGTCTTGAAAAAATCTTTCTATTGTCACAAGAAACAATTTCAATTACGTATTGACTGTTTTATTATAAGAGACATTTTAGGAGTAATAGTAATTTCAGTCTATAAAAGTCTTGGTCTGGGCTCGAGCCTCTTCATTTTAATGCATCAGACTACATACACGACACGCTTGTTCAAGGTGGATTGGCGAGATTATCACGTTGATAATCTGGATGTACAAGTTTTATGTTTAAGATAGTTGTAACAATATACACATTAAGTCTGAATGAAAAACTTTAGTTTGTCGATATCCTGTTGACGATCTTAAATCTGAGTCGAATTTAAAAAAATTACCCTATATGTCCTGTAGATTGAAAATTAAAACGAGTGTCGATTAAGTCAATACTAGACGGGTCATTTCTGTGTTTCAATTTGGATAAATCAACCAAGTGCTCCATATAAACAAACTTGAACTATTATTCAATGTCATAGAAACTCCTCGTGTCCTTTCAGTTATGTGCCTTCCAGCCAAATTGATTCAATTTGGTGGATTCGTCTAATATTACATATAATATTACAGTATTACACTTATTGTGTAAGTGGTGTAATGATCACTAGTTGCAACAATTTCATTGTTCATTTATTGAATCATTAGTTTACCCCGCGGCTGCGCCGCGGGTTCACCTCTAGTGCGTGCTTCTTGTTTAAAGAACAGGCGTTAATACAGGTTACAGTGTACAATTTTTTTATGTTAGTGCTATTTGCACCCGAAAATTAATTTCATTTTGTATTGCAAACTATCCCATCTTCCGACATGAAAAGTATTTATGTACACTTTCGATATTAAAACTTGATTTAAACAAAATTATAGCAAAACCGATCCAGTATTCCTAGTAGTTTTCCGTGATAGCTTAACAGAAAGACATGTCGAGTTACTATCGCATTTTTATAGACGATAAATTTTATATCTATAAACTTGAGAAATTATTGGTCTCATCCAAACTTTCATCCTCTATTTCAAACCGTCCTAGTTTTATTTAGCTATCCCCCGTCTATGAAAACTACATAAATAACAAAAATTGACTATATTGACAAAAAGGAAAAAAAGGACAAAAAGGGCAGAAAGGATAAACAGGACAAAAGGACCAAAATTACAGAACTTACCAAAATAACCGAAATGGCAAATCGTTCATCAATCATCACAAAAAAAACCTATTCTACTTTTTGGAATAACCTTTACATAAATCTCTCCCGGAAGCTATCCCATTTTTCGAGATAAAAAGTATCCTGTGTTTATCCTCGTCATCGAATATATATATATACTGACTTTCAGCCAAATCGGTCCAGTAGTTTTTCCTTGAAAACGGAACAGACAGACAGTTACTTTCGAATTTATAATATTAATAAGGAATTAATAAGATGATTATTCTACAGTTTATTCAAAAAGCTTTTAATATAAGTAAAATGTTCGCATAAACTAGGTCCTTTCATTTTATTCTACCCTTCTCGTTTAAAAACCTTTCTTGTCTTTTTGTTCGCTAAACGAGCTTCCTATTATGTGAAAAATGTAAAATATAACAAAATGCCCTGTGCAAATTTAATGCGCTTTTTGTTGCCTTTTAAAGTTAATTTGTTATGAAATTTGTTTAACTTTACAGTTACAAGCTACAAGACTGTTTAACGCCTTTGTTGCGTTGTTTGATTTACTTAATACGATCACTGATTTTGTAATTAGCTTTTTATGAAGTTCATGAAGATAAATTAATAATGTTTTGAAAATGTATACCTCTGTATATGGTGTATGTGTGTATGTGTGTGTGTGTGTGTATTTGTAGATCTGTTGGGTCTCATTTCATAGCCTTATATACATTTAATAAACATTTTTAAATCTGGTGTAGACCTATATACCAGATTTAAAGAATCTTGTGAGTACCTATGGAGTCAGAAATGAAATTCCTAAAATTATCCCTATTGGGTCTTATTCAAAACTTTAATATCATTTATTAATTAATATCCTTAACACTGTTCAGGTTTCAAATAAAGTTTTCAATGATTTTTAAATGCTAACAACAACACAACGTTTTACTTTAAACAGCATAGAGAAGTTTAAGCAAGTGTTGCCGCGAGTAACGTCGGAACTATGACAACAATTTGCCATTGTTAAAAGTTGAAAAGTATACCTGTTAAGCACTTAATTTTGTATCCGGCTTCACCTTTTATGTATCTTACCCTACCCAGCCATTTACACCATTATTTTATAATATTAGAATACTGTAGAAATTTCCGCAAAAGCTTCCAAGAAAACTCGAGGCCTTATGAAATGTGTCTTGAATTTGCTGAAAAGGGAAAATATATTGTACGCTAAATTACGTGACAAATATTACTAAGAGAAAATCATCAGATCTCATACTATTCTGCTTTTTATAAACCATCATCTTTATATATGTATAAATTTTAAAACAAAAAATATATTGCCTGTGTGTGCTGTTCAAACGCACTAGAAGTGAGACAAAGTGTGACAAGTGGTTCCCACCCCTAGTCACAATTCGTTTCACTTCTATGAAATAGTTGACTAAAACCGGTTAGTTTTAAACCGGTCAGTTATCTATTTTCCTTATACAAAAATATAGGTATTATAGCTTCTCTCATATAAAACTTCAGTGTATTTTGCATACTCAAGCACTTAGGAGTGTGGAACATTGCAGTGGACAGTTACACTTAAGAATAGCGTTATTGCATTGCAACTTTAGTGGTTGTTGCGACACTAGCAGTGTATATTACAGCAATAATAGCGCAATAAACATTTGACCCGCAGGAATTGGTTATCGCATCCTCTAGTTATCGCGCAAAAATACGCTGAGTCAGATATTTAATAATGCGCAATGATGTGATATTTTCGTAACGTTGTCGACTATCATTCTTGCGTTTTATTTGTTCATGTTTCTTAGTTGTTATATTACTAAAATCCTTGACGAAAGTTGAATTAAGTTATTAGTAAGCTGTTTAAAATCTTACATAAACATCTTTCTCCTTTCTATCTTCAGCAATGTTTTGAATTTCTTGTTCCTGCAGATAAATATTGTAGAACTTCTAAATCTCTTCTTCTCAAAGCATCAACACATCCTTCGCCATGTTATAGCGGTTCTTTCTCCATCCACGTAGTAATACTATGAAATTCTCTCCTTAATACGATTCGAGATAGTTCATCGGAGTTCACTATCTGCCTTAATTTATTTTGTGTTTATATTTTCTATAGTGTAGATAGATTTTTGATCTGTTAATATTATATTCATACAGTTAAATCGTAAAAGTATTTTAGTGTACATAAACCTGCCTTTCGTTTCCCACCTCCTCGGTAGGTTTGTTAGAAGAAAACTCTTTTAGGGTTAAGCTCACCTTTGTACATAGACACTATTTTATAGTTTCGTATGTAACTTATGTGTCCAATAAAGAATAAGTTATTTATTAGTTCGGAAAACTGTTTTGCTTCCGTCCATTTATTATAATATATTATGTATAAATTTAAAAATGAATGATATGGACGTTTAGACGATTATACGTTCCTCTGTTCTAAATAAATTACAATGATACTGAAAAACGCTGTATGAATTTTGCACCTGCAGCAATAACCATGAAGTAAATAGAAATTTTGTCTTTTTAATGGTTTCGGTCATAATGGTGCAGCTTTATTCACGAACCAGTCGCATCCAGCCACTTGGCTACGTGCCTGAATTCAGTATTTATTAGTGCTACGTATCTTGTTTTTATCTATATTGTTTTATAAATACACATTTCTTCCCTTTACGTTAATTAAATTATGTTGTGACAATTGTGAAATATGCCTCCTATTCCATCTTACGTTGCCGCTAACCATATTAATTAGGGCAATTTTTCTTAAATAAATCTATGCATGTTTCTATTTTCCTTAATAGCTCAGAAGGTTATTCACTTCACTGTTTATCTTTTATTGTACATGAAAAAGTATGGGCTACATCGCAAATCAGTTGATATAATACTTATGTTTTTATAATGTGTATATATGTATGTAAAACCTTTCTTTAATTTGTAGGGTTGCACTACCTATAAATAAAACAGAACACATGTGACGTAACTCCAGTTATGTCTGTTAGACTGTGAGTCACAGATTATTATCATAAAACTACTTATTATAAGAGAGATTAGGAAATTTGGCACTTAAAGCTCCGAATTCGTAAAACATTTTTTCTAATATTAAAAGTGGGACTCACCCTTATTTTCTTCAAAGATTATCATAGCCGAAAATTTAGCAACAGATTTATACACAAAATATACAAATCAAAAACGTAGGGTAAGCGCTTGATCTCACCAAAGTTAGCGGCTGGCGAGTCTCAGAGCCGAGTCACACTCGTTGTAATTCATCTTCTTAGCGTTAATTCTAGTTGCATTCGGAGCGTCTACTTTGGCACCTGGGTCCGCTTTCCTACTTTTTCTACTCCATATCGGTCGCTTCGTACTCGTTGTAATTATTAATAAGTAATAACTACAACTTTATTCAAAAGCTTGTTATTATTTTTTAAAGTTGGACTGAACAGCTTTTATATCCGATGCGAGTCCAACTCGTACATTGCCACTTCTATTATAAATATTTATGTCACGATATAAAATTATTACAGAGTTTGTAATTAATTTAAGTTATAAATACACTAACAGATAAATATTGTTCATGACCGGAAAGTTTATCTACTATCGGTTTAAATCATAAACTAATGAATATAAGAGTAATTCAGTTCACTTGCGGATTTGTTTGTATAAAGAGTTAAATCTCGTTTATACAATTCATTACAAAAAAAAATCCTAAATTGCTACATTTACAAGTTTTATCTTATGACGCGTTTTTTCTGCGTTAGTGTTAAAGATTTAGGCTGTGGCCGAATGCGTCTTATTTTTAAATCGTTAAAAACTTCGCTAGCCCGTAGCCAAATGAGTGTATCTTATCTGTCAATATTTAACGTCATTAACATTGTCGCATCTCAAATTGCGCATTATAGCCATCACCACATCTGCGCGAAACGGCCTATAACTTTATCACCGATGAAGCCGCACCATTAGCGTAAACCGGGCTTTAATTTTCTCATTTATATTATAGTGAGTCCGGACGGCGTCGGGGTCGGTCTTTGGTTATTCGTCTTTTGTCTTCTTTATTACAGCGTTATTTTGCGCGAGCGATAAAGGCCAGCGAGACGGCTTGTCTGCCTGTTCCCGGTTTTCTCGCCCTTGTTTATCTGGCTGGGGGTAGTTAGTGCGGCGGAGTGGCGCCCCGCGGCAGTGCCTCCGCAAACCGCCCAGCGATGGGACGCTCGATCGCCGCCAACGCGTCTCGTCCCGCACGCACTCCGAAACAAGACAGGTGAACCACGCGACCTCCTGCCAGATAAATAACAATAGACACTAGCTAATGTGACAACGATACAATGACTCTTTTTGTACGTTTATACTGTGTTATATGGATAGAGCTGTTGACTGCCTGCTGCAGCACGACAGGTGAGTTGATAGTGCAATTAGCATTTTTATTGGACTTCACGAGAACTTGTAATAAGTGTCGTGCAAAATTGGAAATTGCTATTAGCAAAGTTTGGAAACTGTTGATTCCTTTGCGGATTTTTTGGATATTTATAATATGACTAAGCTTTATTTATATAAATAAAAAACGCAAATTTATTTAATTTTATACACTTACATAGTACAATAAATTTGAAAATACAGAAGTCGGTGCATATTCGTTTGATTAATAAATTTCTTATGTTATTTTAAAGCCAATTGTTATTTTATGGCTATATATGGCTTCAAATATCAACTTGAAATTCAAGTAACGTAAATTTTATTGTCTAAAATAAAAGTGAACATAAATCATTTTAACTAAAAATAGTAAAAATCTATGAACAACAAAAGTGCTCTAATTCAAATTCTTTTCAAAAGAAAGTTCATTTTAAAAATAATTTTTCATAGAAACTTGTTAACGTTTTTCTCTTAATACAAAGAAAACGATTTTCTCCATATCTCATGCTTGCTTTTATTTTCTTAAATCTTAATAATATTATCTTATAATATAATTCTTATAAAAGTAATCTCGTACACACGTAACGAATACTTTTTTAACCTTTCGTAACCAGAAATGGAAAAAGTAAAAACACCGATGAGGAAAATTATATTGCTTCGAATATTGGCATGGAAATTGTATCGATAATAAAGGAAGATACAGTAACAAAATGATGCAATTTCAACGCATAGATTTTTAATTAATAAAGTTTCCAATATGAACGAATATAATACATGTAAGTTTTATGTACAATAAAGTACTTACATACATGTATACATTATTCTTTTAAAACCGCAGAAACACGTAATTTACCCTTGTGTTATGGGGTATCAACCCACAGCCAGTTGGTAGGATATTTGCCCGTCTGGTTCGCTACCACTCGTGGTCTAAAGTATGCCGCCATAACAACTTTAAGCTGTATTTCAGCAATAGTGGCCAGGTTCCAGTATCCCTTTAGAGAGCGGCGGTACATTGGTAGCCCTTTTGGTGTTACAAATTTCCATAGGAGATGGTTATCGCTTTCCATCATGTGGGCCGTCTGCCTGTCTGGTGAATTCATGCAATAACACCATAGGTGCTATCCAGAATAAATCTCAAGGCTAATATGGCGGCATATTCTGGACCAGGGGTGCCATTCAGACGGGCTAATACCCTACCACCTGGCTATGGGTTGTTTTGTCGCCTCTTACGACAGGCCGCCCGGCCGTAGGAAATTTTATTATTTCTCCGTTCATGCATGGATAGAAATTATGATAAAACTTTTAATAATACACAGGTGTACAAGAAAATTAAAATTAAGAAAATGTATCACATAATAAAACTTACATTCATATTGGAATACATACAACCAAAACAAGTAGCTTTTTGGATACCTTTATTTTTCTACGACAAGGTTATGTGGAATTAAATAAAAAACAAACAATTCTAAAATGAAACTCGCTCGTCCAGTAGTCGCTTTAAAGTATAACGCATTATCATAAATCTAGGGGCTACTTTTCACTTCCAAAGTGAGTTCGCGGATAAATAGTAAAGTTTACTTTGCTAATAAGATTTCGGGAGTGACGAGAGGAAATCCTAAAAATACAAAAAGCCGGAATAGGGGCGTTTGAGCACTCACATCGAAAGTCGTAAGCTCTTTCGAGTACGAGATTTATTCGGAGGGTCGCAGACGTCAGGCAAGTTCTCCTGTTTCTATAACATAATTCAGTTAACAATAGGGGAATATCGTGAACAAACGCACGGATTTCGGACAAGACGGTGACGCATTGGCGGATATCCGCGGCCGTCTCCAGCAACCCTGACAGATATCGATGTATTTTGTCCCCGCTTGTACTGAGCGTGACTGATGTAGCACATTTAGATTATTCTGTTATGTATAACACAGATTTCATGATAATACAGGGTGAATACCAAATGCTTTTGTATTTTTTATGTTCAGACTTTATTTCGAGTTGGCTTTTATTGTTTTAATAGTACTGCTTTCCACGTGGTTTCGTTAACCTACGTATCAGGTTAAATTTTTTAAATTTTCTAGAATACAAATCGATCATGAAAGTACCAAATTTATAATACAATTATATCGAATCGTAGAAACTGACTCTCACATTTATATTAATAAATATAGATCATTTGTTATATTTAAAACAGCATAACCTATAAAATAAAAAGACAATATTGTTTTACAAGTTTTAAAAAAGTAAAATTAATTCGTAAGTCTTCAAAGACATCTCAAACTTGTTATTATACCTCATGGATATTTAAAAGAAATTTAATCAAATTATAAAGCTACAATATAATATACTCTTATAACATAAATACAACAATAGTTTATAAGCGCGAGTATTAACAGTATTCAACTTAGTGTGAACAAGCAATCATAGAAAAGATTTTAGAGAAATTCCTGCGAAATATTCTTATTTAGTTCCAAATACAGACATATTACATTTATCGCCATAAATTAAAGACAGGCAATTTTACGAGTTAGGAAAGGATACTTAATAGGTATTTTTCCTATCATGCCTATAGCACGAGTAACTAGAAATTATTAAACTGATTAAAGGAAGTACTGTTGTACGAAATATTTTATCATTTCTTGTAATATGTTTTGGTCTGTATACATTCAGATCGGATTTATTTTATATCCGTCACTACAGACATAGGGATCTTTTATGTCCAAGGCAATATGGTGGCTTGGGCTACATGTGCGATTTATGGGGCTCTGAGATATCTCGTAATAACCCTTTAGGATATAATAGTAAATACCTTTAAGTAGACTATAGATTAAAGGAAGTTTAAAATTAAATATAAATTGAATATACTTATCTCTATATCAATAATTAAAACATAGGTATTATATTATTATTATATAAAATTGATCCTTTGTGCACGTTTACAATATTTGGCATATTTAGAGTTTGTTAATGGTATAGAATAAGGAGTTATCCATCTATCTAATAATAAGAAAAACCTTGAAAGAGAAACGTCTGACTATTTACCCTCGCACGTTTTTTTCCTATTAACCTGTTTGTGTACTTCGCTTTTAACCTAATGGTAACCCTTCAAAAATATTCTTAAGTGGAACTTAGTTTAAATAAAAACTAATGAAATTGAAATAACCTTTAAACCCCTTAAATGTTGATAAGGTATTCGCATCGTTTCAAGCAATGTCAAGAAGTTAATACCATGCATGAGCTTACAATCGTCTGCGACGAACCCCATTTACCACTAAGTGGGCTGATTACTCATCTATCTTTCTTAACATTATACAAAAATATATAGGTGTAGTATCTCCTCCACATCTATAATAGACGTTGAACTACAGCAATATCGATCGTAAATTAATCATTAAGAAATTTAAAACGCTTTCTTATAATTTTCAGATCAATATTAAGTATTTACAATCTATACAAATCAAAATTCGTAAATGGTTTTTGTAAAACTGTTATTCCTCCAATCTTACAGGAAAACACATATCTGAATCATCGCAGCAATAAATATTTAATCTAGTTTATATATTCATGATTACATTTTCTTAAACAAAGTTCTCGCTCTTAAAATATTATGTTAAGATATATAATTGCGTTTCTGACCAATAGCAGAAGCGGAGCGAGAGCGGAAGCGTCTCGCAGTTAGACCTCAAGGACATTTTTTTTATTTTCAGAAGACAACTCAGGAGTGGTCTTCTAAACGTTACTTAACTACTAACATAACATGAGGCTGTTACAAACATAATTAACCAGAGCTAGCCCCTTGGATACGCCGCATGACAAATCCCAGGCAGTAGCTTTATTTAACTTACATAAAAACTTAATTCGGTTTTTTACATATAATAATAACAAAGAAACTAAGTCCATATAGTCTAGACAACTACCCGGCAAAACATAAAGAAGAGTTGATGCTAACCTAATTTGAAGAAGTAATACAACGAATGCCCTGTTGTTTATGACAACGTAGGTATTTCTTAGAAAATTGAAAAAACACGATTTCAGCGACATTTATTTAGCTAATCCGTCTATTCTATAGAAACGACATCATTTATCGAGATAAAAAGTATCCTAAGTGTTGATTCGGGATATAAGCCAGGTCTGTGTTGAGTTTCATTCATATACGTTCAGTAGTTTTAATGTGATGCTCTAAGAGAGAGACAGACAAAAATTACATTTTCGGAGTTTGCCGGTCCGAAATCCCTTGATTTTTTTCACATTTTTTTTCGCAAAATTGTACAAACTCCAACCATTTACAGATTTATTACAGTATGGTATAGATAGATAGACAGATAAAATACGGTAAAAGACAATCTGTGCGGTATTTCTCCTAGGGACAGTGAGAAAGAAGCGATAGTCGCTTGAAATAAAAGCACGCCGCTCTTGCTTCCGTTCTCGCTTCGCTTTCGTTGCTGGTTAGAATAGCGGTATAAAATATTTTCCCAACATTTTATTAATTTCGTATCGATTCTGCAAAATTTCTTTTCTATTTATCGTGATAAGTTTTTTTATTATATTTTTTATTGCACGAGTTCAGCAGACAAGCAGACGGCCCACTTGATGGAAAGCGGTTACCTTCGACTATGGACATTTGCAACACCAAAGGTGCTACAATTGCGCTGCTCTCTTAAGGGAGACTGCAACCAGGTCACTAATGCCGGAACACAACTCAAGGTTGTTATGGCGACACTTTAGACCAGGGGTGGTAGCTATCCAGTAGGGCAAATGCCCCACCACCTGGCTGTGGGTTGTTTTGTCGCCTCTTACGACAGGCCACCCGGACGCAGGAAATTGTATTCTTTCTCCGCTAAACAAAAAGTGATAACATTAAGTTTGTATCTCGGTTCATCATTAACAATAGGTATGTGCCAATTTTTATTAGTACAATCAATTTGACCATGTATATGACAGCAATGTGACTAGTAGAGCGTGACTACTCATCATTAAAATTGAAGATGTTTTTAAAAAATTCAGGTAAAAAGCACCTTAAAATAAACGTTTTTATATGAAGAGATGAATGAAAAAAGATGAC
The DNA here is from genome assembly GCA_039645545.1 of Dendrolimus houi. Lineage (NCBI taxonomy): Eukaryota > Metazoa > Arthropoda > Insecta > Lepidoptera > Lasiocampidae > Dendrolimus > Dendrolimus houi. Next base: position 13,232,105 of record CM077125.1, on the reverse strand, counting down.
ACGTAGGGTGTCTGTCAGGATTGTAGCAGGTGAAGATCCATTGTCTCTGTCTACCTCAATGGGTACACAGGCGTGACATACGTGTGTCAATGCCCATTTTAAAAATGATATCGATAAATAACTTGCAAAAGTAAATAAAGGGAAATATTATGTAATATAAGTTTAATTTTAGATGATCGTAACTATAGTTAAATGACATCGATATAAATCTCTTCGGACTATGTAAATAATATATCTTCAATAACACGGTCAGGTGACTGCCATTTTCATAATAACTAAACTATTTAAATAACGAAAACTGTTATATTCAAAATGACTCGTGTTTTCAGGTTTAAATTGCTACGAACGTCTTTATCAGTTTGTTGTTTAATTTGCGTGGTTTTTAGCGGCCTAAGCAAATTGTAAAACAAATATCGTGAACAAAGCTGACTACAGGATTGGGCCGAAAAGACGATGATAATTGTTATTTCAAAGAACATTTTGTTTATTGAATTGACGCAATACAAAAACAACGGCCGCGTTGCTCCAAATTGAAACCATAAAACACGGTCAAGTGTAAAATCACTAAATAATTCGAAAAGAATTGAGGAAACTCGGAAAATAACCCAATACTACTTTTGAAAGGTCCCATAGTTGTTTTTATAAAACATTTTATAAATAAAACCGTTTCACTTTGTGATCTTGGAATAACGGCGATCAAAATAGAATGAATTTACTTATGATTTTTGCTTTTCAATATATATACACATATTTTTTTTTTATTTTTTTTTTCTTGCAGGAGTTCAGCAGACAGGCAGACGGCCCACTTGATGGAAAGTGGTTACCGTCGCCTATGGACATTTGCAACACCGAAGGTGCTACAAATGCGTTGCTACTCTCTTAAAGGAGACTGGAACCTGGTCACTGATGCCGGAACACAACACAAGGTTGTTATGGCGGCATACTCTAGACCAGGGGTGGTCGCCATCCAGTCGAGCAAATACCCTACCACCTGGCTGTGGGTTGTTTAGTCGCCTCTTACGACAGGTCGCCTGGCCGCAGGAAATTGTATTCTTTCTCCGTTCCTGCACGGATTTTATTGTGCACTAGGAAAAAAAATCAATCTAAATGTTAAAAATACAAATGATAAGCTATAATAATATAACTGTTCAAAGCATTAAGTGTGACTCATGCATTAAAGTCCCAGTAGAGCGAAGAAAAGAAGAAAATATTGCGCTTAAATCTTAATCGTAACCTATAGAGATACATACAATTAAAGTGTCTGTTCGTAATGTCAAAACAACAGCTTTTACTAAATGCATATAAAAGTATATACGGTACTTATATCAAAAATCAATTTTTAATTTTTTGTTTGTCTGTCTGGGTGTTCTGGCTAAGCTCTGAAACGGCTGCACCGATTTTGATGGGACTTGCATTGGCAGATAACTGATATCACAAGGAATAATTTAGGCTACTTTTTTTAGGGTTCCGCGAAATAAAATCTTACTAGAGTTAAATCCATTTTGTGCTACAACATTTGAAAATGCCGTTATTTGGCTGTTTGCATATTTATTAGGTAATAACTCTTTACTTCACGGCATTCTTAAGAGGTGATTTAAGTGTAATTTAATGTCTATATTTTATGATCCTGGTCCATCTGGGAGGGACAATTCAAATTCAAAAGTTTTTATTCAAAATAAGTTCTACTGGAGAACACTTTTTGAAGTTCATACATATGAAATTAAACATTTCATTTTACTTCCCAGTCTATGTACACCGCTTCGCAATGTGTTATTGCTGTTAAGGAGAAGAAGCGACAAGAAACTCCCCAACAACACGTCTATCTAAAAATTGTTTTTCTTTATATTTCTTATTCTATTCATATCTCGAGTTCTCTTTTTTTTAAGTTTTATACAGAAGTATGTTACATAATGACTTTTGAATAATTAATGGGTTCTAGCAAACAGTGCATATTCAATGAGACAGAGACACAATAAAAGTAAAGAAAAATATTATTACAGTTATAATAAAGACATGACGCACTAATTTTAATGATAATGTTAGCGACTGTGATCAAATGCATCTTGTTTATAGGGTTAAAAATAACGCCTTTAATGATCAGCTATATTAGTGCATATACGTTATATGACAATCTTTAACGTCATTAACAATAACAATGTCGCATCACAAATAACTCATAAGACCCATCGCTATCTGCGTGAAACGGTCATTATCATTAACATTATCCCAGGCGGAGCACTAACATTGGAATATAATTCGTGACATCTAACAGAAACATCGCAGAATCCTAGATTGTAAAATTACCTGCATAAGTAGATTTAATTACTTATGACAAACTGAAATTCGTGGCCTTTGATTTGACAGAACAAAAAATTCCTAAATTGGTCATAAGGATCGCAAACTATTTTCATAAATCAGTTTTTTATACCCAGGAAAATGCTTAAATTATAAAAATTATCTACGCTAAATTTAATTGCTATATTTTTTAACTTCCTTTTTTGAATAAAATTCGTGTTGTAAGGATTTCCAAAAAAAAGGTCATAATATCGCATTAAAAATCGTCTATCTACTTAATTTAGATTTAATGTATTTGAAATTAAAATGTATAATGTTTAAGGTATATTTTTATAATTTATTAAATGACATATAGATTTATTATATTAGCATTTTATATGAACGTTCTTATTTTTGTTAAGTACAGTTTTTCTAACGGTTTCACTTGCTTTCTTTTTGGTTACATAAAGTGTGGAAATTATTTCAAATAGTAATTTCAAGTACATAAAATGTTTTACGCTAATATCCGTTGTCTACATTAGCTATTTAATACACCAAACTCATTCCATATGAGTTTGGCATACTAAAATTAATATAAGGGTCGTAAAGAAAACACAAAAACTCACTTTCACTTTGATTAATTATCATTACGAAGGGATTTTGACTTGATAAGCAACGTAGCTTGATAATGCATTATTAAAAGAAAATTAAATTAAATACACAAAATTCAAACAATATACCAGTATATTCAAATACAAACAAGCCCGTGGCAACAAGATTTATTTCAATATGAAGTTTAAGTACACATTGTAATATTAATTACCTTTGTTAGCAGACGTTTGAATTAAAACAGATTTAATTCACTTATGGATAAGTTGGGTAATTGAGCTGAAAGTGCCATGTTTACCCTCGCAGTGACCCCGTGTCAACGAGGCTTGAGAACTTGCGAGCACCCCCCAGCCTAGGAGTTACGAATCCAGTGTATAACTCTTTATCTGTGTGGAATAAATATTTCAGTACATTTTTTTAATACTTTATACAATACAGTACACTTAAAATTTTACTTGCTAACAAAATTCGAGGGACCTTAGAGACTCACGCATATACTATGACGCACAAAATTTTATATATATACTTTTTTATTCTAGTTATATTGGAAAACCCACATTTTACACATTTTCTTTCTAATCCATCCTAAGGTTGTCTGGAAGAAATTGCTTTTAGTGATAAGACCACCTATTGTCTTCTGTACTTAAACTTCTTGAATTGTATCTTAATGTTATGCAATAAAGTATATTCTATTTTATGTTGGTTACATCTAACTCCAAATATAAAATCATATTTCGACAAGAATGCACTGCTAAGACAAATTTTCTGACTTAATGTGCATATTATTAGACTAACCACGTGCCGACGGTGAAAGAAAACTTCGAGACCCGATTGAATCCCAGTATTTGTACGTTTTAGGATTGTTATTATATTTTAGACGATTGTAACGATTTATTTTATTATGATAAACAAAAACTTCAACCGCTGTCATGGAAGATTAATGGCCCATTATCGATCTCTGAGTGCGACAGTTAGTCTAATATATTGAGATGTGGAATTTAATTACAGACTAGCAATATAATCATTAATGTTAATAATGTGAGAGTAGTATTGAATATTAATGAGTTTTCGGATTTTGACACACCTACTTAGTAATATAATGATAATAAAATAAATTTCCCCTTTCTGTTAGGATATCAATTATATAATTAATAGATTTCAGTTCCATTAATTTAAAATCAAAGCTATTGCCATTGTGTGTTAAATTATTTCAGCATTCCATAGAGCTGTTCTGGAATAAATATTTTAATATTTGAAGAATTAATAGGCATCGTTAGCATATGAAATTGTTTTTATAAAACAATTTTCAACTTATCATCGAAATAAAATAGTCCACGATCGTTATCTTCACAGTTTTTTTAAATTTATGCTTTGTGCTTAAAACGTCGTCGCCGCATCCATTGCGTCAAGTCGGGACTTTCAATTATTCATCTCTTCGTCGATAATGGAACAATCTTGTCGCTACCGAGGAGTGGGGCTGTCAACGTTAGACATAATAGCATATGCGCCCAGATTGACAAAAAACTATAATACAGCTCGATGACGTGGGTGACGGGAATAACTAATCACTCCTTTGTAGTAATGATAGGTAGGGTAGCAGACGCTTGAAACTATGTAGTAGTTATTCAGTTATTATTAATTTTTAAATTTAGGTTTATGGCTTGGCAGCTAGGCCTTTAAGCCAGATCTTAGATTACAACATAGTTTCTTCTTTTTCTTAAGCCTATGTATAGCTCAGCTGAACTGTAGGTTATCAACTGAAGCCATGAAGCCAACGGAGTTCTTGTGACAACTCGAAAAGCCACATTTGACTATACAGTTCACATTTCTTACAAAAACACATAATTACTGGTACTCAAAAATTATCAATATCCTACAACTATTGTTCATTTTAGAGTAATTTTATATATTATTAGAAAATAAAACTGCACAGCACGAAGTCTCCTTTCAGATCCGCCAAAAACTCGAGTTATACAGTTATGAAGCTCCCACTCGCAGATTGTCAGTCTGTTATTCGTCTTTTTTGTTTCTTTTATTTTTTCCTTCTTTTTGCTTGTTTGAGTAATATGTTTTTATATAAATTATCTCTAGTGCATATTTTCTTTGATTGATATTTCCTTATCATACATATATATATATATATACTACATTGTTACCTTATGTGAACTGCCCTGTTTTAATATACTTTTAATCCTTATACTTACCATACGAGAATTTCAGTATTTTAATGTTGCCGCCATGGTGGTTAGTTACAATTTGTTCGCTAGAAATCATAAATATTGACCTCTGGAAAATTTATATAGGTTACATTACAAGAAATTAATTCAGTTAGTAATTCTGATATTCTGTTTAAATGTTATGTAATTGAAAAGAAAGAATTTAAATAGTGTAACAAGATGGCTACGTTTTAAATAATTTTGTTTGACGGGTTTAGTGATATTTTTACAATAAGGAGAAAATGGTGAAATAATATGAATAGTGGCGACTTCTAGTCAGCAGTAGTAGGTTTTATATGCTTTTGCAGTTTTGGATTATATACAGGATGTTATTTATGAACAAACGTGGATAGATAGATTTAGTAATATTTTAATGGAAAAATAAGTTTTTCTATTGAACCGTTTTTCATACAGTGTGAGAGGCAAAAGAGTTTGTAGGATTTTAACCTATTAAAATCCTACAAACTCTCAAAAAGGACCTATCCTTAATAGAAAATTAAATATATTTAGTCAAAATATGCTTAGACAAAACCATTTTTTTTGTGTTTGACAGCTATCTCACCTGATGTTAAGTGAAGATACGATCTAAGATGGAGCATGCTTACCTAGTAGATACATATTCACTCATGACTTGTTTTTTATTATTATAAATATAGAATAAGAAAAAAGAACTGAACTTATTAAAAGGTATTTTATCCGTGCAGGAACGGAGAAAGAATACAATTTCCTGCGGCCGGGCGGCCTGTCGTAAGAGGCGACTAAACAACCCACAGCCAGGTGGGAGGGCATTTGCTCAACTGGATGGCGACCACCCCTGGTTTAAAATGCCACCATAACAACCTTGTGTTGTGTTCCGGCATCAGTGATCAAGTTCCAGTCTCCTTTAAGAGAGCAGCAACGCATTTGTAGCACCTTTGGTGTTGCAAATGTCCATAGGCGACGGTAACCACTTTCCATCAAGTGGGCTGTCTGCCTGTCTGCTGAACTCCTGCAATAAAAAAAAAGATATTTAAGCATAATTAAAACAATTTCTAATTACATATTAAGAGAATCATTTAGTTTGAAACATTTGTATATTCCCCACAGTCGTCATCATCACATACGTACAATGTCCCTATTCGCTAATAATGAGGCAGGAAACGCAGGAATGTGAATATTCATTCAAGGAATTATATAAACAATTAAAATAGTAAAAGTAGATGAAAAATAGATGGATGTAAATCATTGTATTATTTAGGTATACATGTATTACGTGCGTGTTGTGATAGATGAATTATGGGACGTTAAGAAAGTGCGATAGTAAATATTGTCTCGTCATCAAATTATTAGGATAACGACAATGCAGATGTTAATGACTTGTTTACTATTTTGAATAAAAAAATATTCTGTTTTAGTTTTTATCGTAATTGATTTATAATAACATATCATAACAAGTACATAAATGACACTTTCAACGTTTATAACATGTAATAAGAATATTTCTCGTAAGAATAACAAATTAACTAATAAAGTAAATGTAAAAACGATTAAATTTAGGTATATGACGTACATAATTTACTATAAACTTAACAAAATGAACAATAGAAATTACTTTCCAAATATATTCAGATTTTCTTTTTATCTGTACTTATATATAAAACTGAAGAGTTTGTTTGTTTGCTTGAACGCGCTAATCTCAGTAACTACTGATCTAATTTTAAAAAATTCTTTCTGTGTTGGATAGCCCATTTATCGAGGAAGGCTATAGGCTATATATCATCACGCTAAGACTAATAGGAGCGAAGCACCAATGAAGAATGTTTCAAAATCGGGGGGTGTTTTTTTACTTTCTTTTTTTTAAACTATTCCACGTGGACGAAGCCGCGGGCAGAAGCTAGTATTTAATAAAACGAGCATATGTTTTCGAGGTTGTACCTAAGCAATATTTTGATTCAGAAAGAATAAGAACATAGATGCCCCCATATTATATTTACTTATCTATGCGTGGACAATTAAAACTTTAATATCCATTTCGGCCATATTATAAAAGCTTCATTCAATTTTTTTTCTAAAAAGTGAACTTCTTGCAATAATTGGTCTATAAAATGGTTGTTAGCTGCTGTTACTTTCATTTGTGGATTTATCCTATTAAAGGCGAATTACAAAGCTTTAACTGATTATGATATATATAAAAATACAGTATTAGGCTCATTCACAGTATGATACCGTTCACGGATTAATCTCGTTTCGATCAAATCTCGTTGTGTGTACTCTACTACTAGTTTGCTGTTAGGTTGTTTAGCTTCAGTCAAATGTTACTTTCGACGAACCGGTACCGGGGTGATATGCGTTCGAAACTAGAATAGGAGAACACTCTGGTTTCTTGTCTAAGAATATTTGACCAAATCGGGAACGGGCTAAGACTGGAACGAGATTGAATGAATCGTGAACGGCATCACAGTGTGTATTGAGCGTTAATATTTAAGCCAAAGCTCTTAGCACAACATCATTGATACCGCACTTAGAGGAATGCCTAACTCCGATCTTAATAAAGCAAAGTATACTAAAAATATAGAAACTGTTATAAACGCCCTAAAAACTTGCGTTAACAAAGTTACAATAATAGAACTGAATCGGATTGTATGTAAATCAATGTTCCTGTCAAATAACAAAACATAAACCAGCAACATGCCGTGAGCTGTAAACCTGTCAATCGATAGACAATATAACTAATGTGTTAGATATTTCAAGTTTATTTCCGTATATTGCCACCATGTTTATGGTATAATTTATCAAGCGGATAACAACGGTGCAGAAATCAAAAACAGATTTTTAGCTTTCAATGACAATGCAAAATGTTATAAAGTTTTAATCTGTTAGAGACTTTAAGTACATACATCTTTATTTTCTAACTAGAGCTTAGCTTGAGACCTCATTTCGCTTACGTAAACTTTGAACTCGGAAAAATTTATTCTATGTTCATTTCTGTTATTAAAATACACATATACAAACTTTCATGAAAGCCAGACAATTTTATGTACTGTAAAGAAGACACACTAATTACATAGTCATTTTTACATTTACATATTAGAGTAATATATTTATACAAAAAATACTTTTCTTTTTTTAATTCTTTTTCATTTCTTTACAGGTCGTGAATTGCCTACAGGCCAAAATGTAGTGTCAGTAGAACCTATAGAAGTCCAAGATGGTACGTGTGTCGAATTTATACCATATTAAAGCTTTTCATGTTCCTTCACTTGTTTGAATTTTGGGTCCGTATCCCGTGAAATCTATCCCATTTTTCCAGATTAAAAGCATTTTTATTCTCGTTATTGAAAGTAGGTTGGACATTTGCTCCATATCCAAGGTCATGAAGAACACATTTAAACAAACATCTAACACTCACGTCTATACGTATTAATCTATATCGATTAATAAATCGAATATAATGAATGAATTTATATATGTAATGAATCGATTAAACCACTGGGTTAAAACTTACTCATCCTTCCCTCCGCCTCATAAATAAAATGAATGGAGTTAAAAGTTTTTCTTGTAAAGTTGTTAGATGTTAAATGTTATCTAATAAATATTTTCAAGATGTACGACTATTTAACATAGATACCATTCTTATAAGTAAAATAATACCATCAAATACACGTATTAAAATGTAATTTCAAATATGGCAGATCATTAAAATGGAACACTTTCAGCCTGTGTTTGCCAAGAAACAGTCCAATAAAAATTGGAACACAAAATGCAAACATTCCTTTTAATTCGTGCACAGAATCGTCAAGTAATTAGCGGTTTTTAGGACCGAAATATTTTATTTCTGAACTGTAAAGTTCTTTTCTACGGATGGAGAAATGTTATTCTATTTTTTTGTTAATTTGTTTATAAAAGTTAGCCTGGACTGTATGGAAATAGAAAATTTACATTTTTTATCAGAGACTCTCTGAGAGATAGTAGCGAAATTATAAATACATATTTATATGTATGTACATTCGAGTACATTAATATATAATCATCGCAAATAATTCGAAATATTGCAAGCATTACAATGTTACAAAATATCCTTTCAATCTGTTGAACATTAAAATATCATCATGTAATCGGTTGAATAATATATACCTGGACACATTACAATAGTTTGTGACCAGCCGTATAAACAGATATAACTTAATAGCCTGGGATCCAAAAATATATGCCCAGACAAATATTCATATTTATATTCTATACCTACTTGTGGGAATGTCATTCAAATTTAATTTTTCATAAAATATTCTTGACAAAGCAGTTTAAACGTAAATCGTAGTAATCAAAACATTTATGAATCTATCACTGGTCATATAATTATGATCGTAATACAAACATATTATCGACCGGAATCTGTCTCATACAAATTAATCTAAAACTTAACCACAAATTATTGATATGTTTGATTGTAAGGATATTTTATAAGATTCTAATGCTTACAGTATTTTGAACCCTTTGCAATGCTTATATATTAATGAACTCGACTACTACTAAGGAGTCGTAAGTAGTACTAAGAACATTATTCTGATATAAATAATTAATAAAACAATGTCTTTTTATCATTTAATTAGTTGACCGCCTATATTCTCGCCGAGCCTGCTGTTTATTCAGTAACAATACAAACATTAATATACGACCCAAGGTTTTCGGGTCATTATTTATAATACTTTTGCTATTATGTAGGAAACATTTATTTTAATCCAGTATAATATACGACATTCAATTTACTGTTGGTAATAGGTTGATTTATCAAATATCTTATTCTAAGTATTGATTAAGAATAATAATTAATAATGAAATCTAAATAATCCTGGTTACGCGAATTGGTAAATCTTTACTGATATTCATTCCCCTTTGATGTAAAACCACAATGATGGAAATATAGCTGCATAGAACACAGGGAAATACAGGCAGTTATATAAAGGAAGGATTGCACAGTACCTTTACGTAGTGAAGCGATGATTTTCTTCTTCCTTAGAAGTTAGCACGACACGCGCAAATGTTCAAACTTCACGAATCCAACTAACTTGTTGATATATTAAGTATATGGACAAAAAATTGTTTACAATATTCAAAACGACGCGTACGCGTTGCAGTTCGTTAGCAATAAGGGGATTTTTCTAAGATGACCACTATTGCGATGCAGTTGACGTCGCATGCCGTCTCCTTTCTTCCGCTTGCTAAGGTATGTACAGGAAAGGAAAAAAAGATAGGATGTGGTTTTACATGATTTGAAGTATTACTATACGTTAAGAATTTTCAATATAATAATATGATATACGCGCGACCAAAGCCGTTGTTTCAGAATTTTACTAATCGAAATTCCCTATTTTGAGTAACACTTGTTAAAAATGCTAGCGTTTAGCGTTTACTTTAGCGTTATAAGTCTTATAATAGGATGGATAAATAACTTTAGATGATTTACTCGTGATTAATGCAGAGATAAACTAAAATAAGATTAACTGGGAGTTATCTTGAAGGTATTATTTGCTTACTATTATTTCAGATACTCATTTGGTTTTCACATTTTGTTATTTATTTAAAATCATTATCTAACAATAAAGAATCATATTTATTTTCTTAATTAACATTTTTAACAACCATTTATAAATTGCCGAATATTTTATAATATGTTACGAATATTGTTTTGTAATGCGTATTTGGGGTTATATAAAAACCTTTTTATCTTTTCTATAATGTAAGGGCTCATTTTTAAAAGTCAATTCTTTTATATGTATATATGTATATATGTTACGGGCAGTATTTATTATCGACCGATCATTATGAATAATGATCAAGAACGTCTGTCAATTTGATAAATTTATTACTTTGACCAGTCTACATTAATAATGCACAACGGCTTGTGGTCTATTAAAAAAAACTTGGTTTGAGATAACTTGAATTTATCACTTGGAGTGGGCAGTATGAATAGTGCCCTACTTTTATCCGGACGATGTGATAAATTCGGTGACCTTTCCTGAATTATGTAAGTTTAATTAATTTAAGGGTCGGATATAGTCATATAGCACTTTTATTTATTACTAGCTGATGCCGGCGACGTCGTACGCGTGGTGCGGTTTTTTAACTATCCCAGGGGAACTCTTAAATTTTTCCGGATCAAAAGTATCCTATATGTTAGCCAGGGATATAAGCTACCACCACACAAAATTTTATTTAAATCGGTCCCGTTGTTTCGGAGATTAGCCGGTACAAACAGACAGACAAACAGAGAAACAAAAAAATTTGGAAAAAATCTAAATTAGTTCTATTTCACTTCTTACGTCTCTTTGACTCGGTTACTAGCATTTTTTTTTATTGTATAGAAATTTGACCTCTACAATTTTATTATATGTATGTGAACAGATCCGATTTTTTTAAATATAGGTTAGAAGGCTAAAGCCGGAGCGAAGCGAGGTAAAGCCCCCTCTCGCCTTAGCATTCGTGGTTATTTTTTTATAACCACCCAAAATTCATTTTATACCTCAAATAATTAATAAAAGTGCCATATAACTATACCCTAACCTCATTTAATAAACAAAAGACTACAGATCGTCTGTGTGTTATTATATTGGCCACTTTATACGGGCATTATGTATACAGACTGGTGACCGGATTTATCTGTATTGTCTATATATATTCATAGAGATCAGATTTATCAAATTGCCCGTAACATATTATACATCGTGAACCAGTTTTGCGAAGTGTTAAATTCATCGTAACAAAATCACAAAATAAATTCGCAGAAAAATTCAACTCAAATTATAACGCAGTATTCGTTAACATCAGACTTCTTATCTTAAAATATCAAGGAAACTTGGAGGACCCTTGACCGTAAAAAATGTCGTACCCGTTGTTTTATTTTTTTATATTTGACCTTTATTTATTTATTATTTTTCCGGTGAGACTGATATCTGCCGCGACAAACCGTTATTTGTCGTTGTTGGACCGTGTATAAATCACGATACCACTACAAATAGGGTTGCTTAATATCCAGTTATTGCTGTAGTGTTTTTCATACTAAGGGCTGAATTTTTCAATCATCAGATAAAAGAATTCGATTTATTCTCACGAAACTGCAATTTATATGTTTTTCATGTTGTATTTTATCCTGTGAATAACTTATCCAGTGATTTAAAAAAATATAATTCATTAAATTAAATTTAAAAAAATATTTAATCCACTAAAAATATAAATATATATGTCTTATCCGTGCAGGAACGGAGAAAGAATACAATTTCCTGCAACCCGGCGGCCTGTCGTAAGAGGCGAATAAACAACCCACAGCCAGGTGGTGGGGCATTTGCCCGACTGGATGGCTACCACCCCTGGTCTAGAGTATGCCGCCATAACCACCTTGAGTTGTGTTCCAGCATTAGTGGCCAGGTTCCAGTCTTCCTTAAGAGAGCAGCAGCGCATTTGTAGCACCTTTGATGTTGCAAATGTCCATACGCGATGGTAACCGCTTTTCATCAAGTGGGCCGTCTGCCTGTCTGCTGAACTCATGCGATAAAAAAATTAAAAATTTAGGATACTAAATAAATGATTCATAAATCTTCAAACTCTTAATTAAACCCAATAAAGTAAAGAAATATTACAATGTTCGTCTAACAATCCATCTATCAACAACTAGTTGCTACGCGATCACCATCCTACATGTATACAAAAATACTAACAATTAACATTTGTATACAAATTCAGTATAAGCATGGAGTGTAAGAGAAGCCTAGCTTGCTTGCAGGAATGTTAGTTAGGGGTTTTATTTGCAAAAAATGTCAATAAATTATTGGATTCCCTGAATTACCACGATCTGGGAGAAGTGGATATAAAACTATCATAGCCGTCCGTCTATGTATGTCACAGCTATTTTGCTCAAAATTGCTGGACTTTTAATCTTATACTAATATAAGTATATAAAGCTGAAGAGATTGTTTACTTGAACGCGCTAATCTCAGGAACTACTGGTCTGATTTGAAAAATTCTTTCAGTGTTAGATAGCCCATTTATCGAGGAAGTTAGCGTGATGATATATGCTATATATCATCACACTAACTTACTTTGTTTTAACTATTCCACGCGGACGAAGTCGCGGGCAGAAGCTAGTTATAGATAAAATTGTACAAAAAGGTGGATAGATAAATAGGTAGATAAAACTTTATTGCTCACCAAATATACAATTTCTAAAACACACAATTACAATATTCTCATGGTAGAAACAATAAAAAAAAAATTAAAAAAAAAAAAAATGTATTTATTTCAATAAGTCCATACATGTAAGTTGCCGGGGCTTCCCAGAAAGTAATCAAATGATACTTGTGTTGGGAAACCTCGCTCTTCCTATGTTGCTTAAATTTTAAGACTATCTATTTACTGAATTACAGAGACTACTTTTATAAATATTAAAGAAAATAAAGAAAGAGATAAATAGATGGGTTTCGAGTGATTGTGTACGCAGTGGGTAAATAGCAAACAGGTGTGAGGTGCGGGTGTGCGCGTGTATGTGTGTGTATGCGTGTGCGTGTAAGCGTGTGCGTGAGTGAGTGTGTGTGCGTGTGTGCGTGAGTGTATGTGTGTGTGTGTGTGTGTCTGTGTGTGTGTGTGCGGGTGGTAGTCTGAATGGAACACAAATCCCTACTAATTTATTATGAGTTTTATTGTATACATTAAGCATGTATCAGTTTAAAGCGGCCTTATCGCTTAAAGCAATCTCTTCCAGGCAACCTAAATTAAGGAATAGTTTAACCTAATCTAGCGATGTATTATGATGTGGTGCAGATTATTAGGTAGGTAAAGGTAATTAAATATGTAACTACCAAACTACTACTTAAATATATATCGGTGTAGTAAAAGTTATTAATGTTATCAACAAGTGTGTCCTTCTCTAATTTTCAATGTACGAGCTGGAATTTATGAAAAAAAAATTGGTATCGGTCAAATAACTTAAATTGTTTTCGAACACATTCAGTTCGATTACTATAATATTTTATGTTTAAGCTACATTCAAATAGCTTATTATTGTAATACATGAACAGACTCAAACAGGTACATTAATTTTAAGACATTTTAAGCCCTGCCCAGGCGGGAATATCATCTATTATTATTACACATTATAATGCGAGTATATATTGTGATTACGGTAATAACCCTCAATGAAATATGTATAGGATAATAATTAGAGATAGAGGATTTCATACATATACTTAACTACTCCTGTGTTCTCGAATTCAATATAGTCAAATTTAATTAATACCCTAATGAATTAAACAGCTGTTAGCGTCGTATCAAATTATAAGTTACAATTATAAATTTTTATCTTGTTCTAGTTAAAATATAATTTAATAATTGTATGAGAGTCTTTAATTTATTACAAGTATGTTGGACTGTTTAACCTCTTATTGTATTGTTAGGTACCCATAGCCTATATACAATGACCACAAATATAGCACTAATATCGTCCACATAACACCTACTATCAGGAGTTTTATTCTTTATAATAACGATCACTTACAATATGCGTATAAATGTAATTGGCATTAATACGATGAAAATTGTATGGTGAATAGATATATTTTAGCATGAATCGTAACGTTTCCGAGTTATAAGCTATTAATGGTGTTAACGCTAAGAGCGATCTTTAGTTTACACTAAAAGTTCCAGACATAATGCTCTTATTAGCTCTAGCTCTATGTTCGTTTGATTTAAACGCGCTTTTAGATTAGGTTCCCAAAGCTATTAATTGTATTAGTAGTACTAAACCACCACTAAACTTTAGTGGCTTAGACTTATAAAAATATATTCCAAAAAGCTTCCAAGAATAATGATAATATTAGAAAAAGAACTCTCACAATAGTCAATGAATCTTGCTTGATGTCCAACAACTAACAAGTCTTTCTGTGAGTTCAGCTACTGCAAACTAGTCGTAAAACTTCAGAGTAAAATGAGAAAATAAAACATAATCACACGTTTGCATTAAAAATATTTTGTTTATTAGTTACAAAATTGAATAAAAAGGATTTTTGAAACGTTACGACGTTACCGCTACCGTAATTTAACTGTAATTTGTTACCGCTAAAGCTTCTCTGACGAAGTCTCTCGTGGTCTTCTTCCTCTTGGCCATTTAAGGCGGCGAGGAGGTCGGTGCCTCGAGGAAAACCTCTTTACCCCATCTGCTACTCGACGGGCTGTTGGTGGCGGGGTTTGGAGCCATTGGAGTCTCTCATAACAGTGGTTTCTCAACGGCTCTCGTTGGCCAGTCTGCGGCATCGGATGGCCTTCGCGGGCTTTGCGTTGGCTTCGTCTGCGGCTTAGTTGCTCATTCATTGGCATTTGATGGGCGTCTCGGGCTTTGGTTGGCCGTCTGTGGCTTCTGGTGGCCTGTCAGTGGCTTTTTGGTCTTCGTGTACCTCGTAACATTATACTGATTAGGCGAGCGTATGAGATCGCGGGTGTCGGCAGCCAAGTGCGTTGATGATCCGGCGGTCGCACGTGTAGGGAGGGGATGACCCATGTGTGGCCTCTGTTGTTGGCACGGTCAAACATTTTCCGCGCCAACATCGCCACAAATTCCTCGACACTAGGGCATGCCCACATCATGGGCGATTACGTCATTTCTGACGTATCGACCCGCTCCTACACACACTCGTAGGGCGATGTTTTGTCGGGCCTGGACTTTAGATTTTCGTGGGGCCGAGCACAGTGCATATCACGCTTGAGCCACATAAGTGAGCTTCGAGCGGAGGTAGGTCTTATAAACCCCGATCTTCGTCTTCAGAGGCAGCTTGGAATCGAGGACAGGTCGGAGCAGAGCGCCCGCGGCTTGCGTCTTGTTTAGATCGCGTTCTACCTGCAGGCTCATCCTCAAAGACCTGTTTACGTGAACTCCGAGGTATTTAACCGAAGTCTGACGAAATCAAACAAGATTACAATTATGTACCTCTATGTAACATTCACTTATTCACGAATGCCACCGCATCACTCACCGGTGACTAGGGAAAAAGAGTTTATCCACACTTTCTCGGTATGAGGAAGTCTCCGTTGTACGTGGCGGGTGCTTCTTCATGCCATATGTGTGCCACCTGTGAAATGAACTCGCACGGTTTTCCCAGAGTTTTACAATATGGGGCTCTTCAAAAAGCGCGTACACAGATATTAAAAATCTCAACAAAGTAAAGGCAAGGCATCGACACCCTTGGTGTTTTAGATGTCGATAGACGATAGTAACCATTTACCGTCAGGTGGATGGTGAACAGTTTGCCAGTGTGCTTACAAGAAAAGATAAAAAATATGATGAAAAAGTTTAAGACTATCTCCTTAGATTTTGCGAATTTGAACTTAATAATTTAACTCAGTCAATTTCACTTAATTCAATATTGAAACGTCTATAACTTTATGAAATTACAACAGCGTACAATTCGCAGATAGTAGTGTTATAATAGCTAATGTTTCTTAAGTGTGCAATTAACATAATTTACAAGATAGTTGTTTGCCAAAAATCTGCCAACCCTGTCTGTATAAGGCGGCAGACGCGCCAGCGCCAAGTTTTATGCTTGTGAATTCTACTTCTTCAACCGGTTTGAAACTTTCAAAGTAAACATGTTTACAACCCATTGTAACTGATTTCCTTCCAATGAGGTGTTTATGACTGCATAGGGGTTATTTCAAACAAACTTTTAAGGCAACTTATTTGCACTTATTTAGAATACTGTTGCTTTTTTATGCATGTAATATAACTTTATTTAAAAGGAATAATATAATTATATTAACAGCTCCAAGCGTTTCCACTTAGCTAGTGCATAAAAAATCTCCAAGTGCGTATTCTGTTGACACCGATTCTTAACAGTCACATTCATAATGCAATAAAATTCATACAATAAATCTACCTCTCGTCTACAATGCCTTAATCCATATTAGCATATAAATATGAAAGTGAGTTTTTTCATGTATGTTTATTTCTACTTCACGGCCTTGGAAATTAATCAATTAATTGATAGTCCGAAGCTTTGCGGGAGTGAAAGCATGTGGAAAGTTCTAGTTAATGTTGTAATTAAATCGAG
Organism: Dendrolimus houi; assembly: GCA_039645545.1. Lineage (NCBI taxonomy): Eukaryota > Metazoa > Arthropoda > Insecta > Lepidoptera > Lasiocampidae > Dendrolimus > Dendrolimus houi. The sequence goes on along the minus strand of CM077125.1, from coordinate 13,214,938 downwards.
TAAAGAGGTTTATTTGTTTACTGTTTCTAGTAATTTTGAACCTCTATTGTCACCTAACGTCTATCTTTTTACTCAATCTAAACCATTTACAGGATATATTAAACTATTGGTTCTCCCAGGTGGTATCGCGTCGAGGATAACTAAGTATTAAGGCGTCTTCTACAGATGTAATCCTCAGGCCTGCGCATAAAGGCACGTACAGACGTGTGTAATGTACCATGTAATATAACTATACTAAGAACATTAAATGTTATTCTTTGCTTTCGTTAATAGTTTTTTTATCGCGTGAGTTCAGCAGACAGGCAGACGGCCCACTTGATGGAAAGCGGTTACCATCGCCTATGGACATTTGCAACAACAAAGGTGCTACAAATGCACTGCTTGTCTCTTAAGGGAGATTGGAACCTGTTCACTAATGCCGCAACACAAATAAAGGTTGTTGTGGTGGCATACTCTAGACCAGGGGTGGTAGCCATCCAGTCGGGCAAATACCCTACCACCTGGCTGTGGGTTGTTTTATCGCCTCTTACGACAGGCCGCCCGGCCGCAGGAAATTGTATTCTTTCTCCGATCCTGCACGGAGAGTGTACTATGTTACATTAGATATTACGTACTTGTGTAAATATTACGCACGTCTGTACACAGCTTATCGATATGTTAAAAGAACCTAATTTAACGATGTTGTTTTGTCTTGGTCTATGAGATGAAAATAATTTGGTATAATCTAATATTATCTTTTCAGAGTCTATGTTCCCTAGATTTGCGGAGCCCATACCAAATGTTACAGTCACAGTGGGGAGAGACGCTTTGTTGGCATGTGTCGTCGATAACTTAAGAGGATTTAAGGTATACGTCTTTATGTGTAAAAGATTTTCTTGAGAAAAATACTTTACCTCACTAGGATTATTTTATCTGCAAAGGTGTTAAAAGACTAATATTTCATATTGAAAGTATTTAAGCTCAAACAATCACCATAATTTTTTTTACTAATATATAAATGTAAACGTTAGTATTTGTGTGTTTGGTCATATCTTCTTTATTAAAAAAAGAATGGATTATGATAAAAAATTTCATACCATTACAAGAGTAAAATGAAATCAAAAAGTCTGATCTCCTGATATATAATATGTAGTCAAATTTAATGGCTTACTGAAGGTTGCGCAATAACAAATTTTACAAAAAGGGTTTTTTGTGCAGCCGTCATGTTTAAGCACTGACTATATTTATAATTTTATTCTTTGTGAAAGTCTTTAACACGGAAAATAGTATATTTTACTTGTCCTTTTTTCTTGTTTGTATTTTGGTTCATACAACCCATATTGGTTTAGCGGTTAGATCGTTGTAGGACTTTGTTGCTGACGCCTTAATTTAGCGTTTTATTCCCGTTAGCACTATAACTGAAACGACTTCTCCAGTATTTTCGCTGGTCTGGATGCCACTGAGATCGATCTTTTTTTTCCATGTTACGTTTACTCTAAAAACATCTGTACCAGTATATTACGCTTATATACTGTGCCAAACTTAAGAGCCTTTTCAAATTAGTCACAAGTGGATGCAGAATACTCGATTTTACATAAAAACCGTCTCAACAACATCCACATATATTGCTAATTAAAAGTGACCATAAATTTTGGACTTTGTATGTTCCTCTACCAATTCATATGTATTACTTGCTTGTTATATTTTAGGTAGCGTGGGTGCGAATGGATACACAGACAATCCTAAGTATCCACCACAACATAATCACACAAAACCCTCGCATCAGCCTGTCGTACAACGACCACCGCTCCTGGTACCTTCACATCAAGAGCGTGCAAGAAGTGGACCGTGGCTGGTACATGTGTCAGGTCAACACAGACCCCATGAGATCAAGGAAAGGATATCTTCAAGTCGTCGGTAAGTGTAAAGAAATTGTACTTCTGTCTATCACGTTTAAAAGAGATAGAATAATAAAATTTTAATGCTCAGTAACATATTATCAATTATACAATAGTTTTTGGTACAATAATGTGGATCTGCAATAAATTATTACTAGCTATAAGTAGTTAAGATATTTTTATAAGCTTAAGAACAATATCATTCGTAAATAACTGAAATGTTCCCCAAAAATGCGTTTTAATTTCAATAAACTATTATTTCAACAATTTTGGTTTCAAATTCAGTAGAGAGCCGCACCGCTTAGGCAGTTTCTCTGTTCTAGTTGTTTACAATTACCACGTTCTGACTACAAAAGAAAACACTGTGAGGAAACCTGTATATTATGTAACCATTATGATTATGTAACTGTTTAATGTTAAGAATTCAATAATGAACTAAATTGTAGATAACAAAACAGTAATTTAGCCCCAAAAAACAGTACTTATTTCTAAAAACAATAATTCAATATTATGTAAACAATAAAACAATATCAAAGGTGAATTAATTTTATTGAGCTCACTACTATGTACGTGGTATTTATGTAGGTATATCTAAAATAAATGCGTTTAATAATAATTTGTACATACATTCCGTTGGTTTACTTAGTGCCACCATCAATCATCGATAACATGACGTCAACTGATATAGTGGTGCGAGAAGGTTCCGATGTGACCTTGGTGTGTCGCGCGTCGGGATACCCTGAGCCTTATGTCATGTGGAGACGGGAAGATGGGCAGGACTTTAATTACAATGGTGAATCAGGTAATGTATTAATCATCTCCACATTTACTCAATTCCTTTCAGATTGTATTCAAACATATGGAGCTATCTAACAACAATTAAAATATTAGAAACTAATACAAAACACAACAAAGAAAACTTAACCCTGCGTAGATCTTATTTGGTAATATTAGCATTCTATCTATAATTGTTTAAGAATATAAGAGTACTGAGCCTAGGTCACCGTCTTCTATGAATAAGATACACAGGAAACAGAACCACAACTGAAATTAATCTTGAAATTTATAGACAGTTATTTTGCTCAACAATACATACACGTATGTGCAATGTACATTGTACATATTATATTCTGCCAAAAAAAAGTATCGGAAATGGATGATTTGTTTATGGTTCCAAATTCAGATTTTTGTTTTTTTTGTTGTTAGATTTGCACAACTGTTTTTAATTTTGGCGCGGAGTTTGAGTTGCATTGCTCCTTTACATTAAATACAGTGCTGTTTTTAGTTAGATGATATCTAGTGTGTATTCCGAATTTCATAATGGACAAAAACATCGAACAAAGAGTTAAATTTTGTTATCTTAAATTTTGCATCGCCAATGGAATTTCGTGTTCGGAGACACTGAAAATGTTACAGAAGACTTACGGTGAATCGACTTTATCAAAAACACGTGCTTATGAATGGTACAAAGCGTTCAAAAGCGGTCGAGATATGCTGGAAGATTTGCCTCGCCCTGGAAGACATCGCAATAATAATAACAATAACAGCCTATAATTGTCCCACTGCTGGGCTCGGGTCTCCCGTTATAGGGGGGACGACGACGACACAGTATACCGGCCACGACGACAAGCGTGGCGGGTATACTGTCCGTTCTCCTATAATGGGAGGCCCCGAGTCCAACAGTGGGACATTTATGGGCTATTATTAATAAAGTCAATATAGTGTAGACAACTCAATACAGTGTAGGCACAGCAAAACATAAAGAGAAATTGCAGCCAACCTGATTTGAAGTACCTAATACGTAATGAATGACAAGTGGGCAACCTGACAACTTATTTATTATTGAATTACTGCGATGGTTGTCTTAATCGCAATTGCAGCGCCATCTATTTTGCTAAACCATCTATTCTAAGAAAACGACATTATTTATCGGGACAATGTATATCCTAAGTTACACCCTGGTATATAAGCTAGCACTATGTCGAGTTTCATTTAAATCCGTTTAGTAGTTTTCACGTGATGCTCTAACAGACAAACAGACAGAAAAAAGACAGACACACAGAAAGACAGATAGATAGACAGAAAGACACACAACAATTATAAAATTGCATTTTCAGAATCTCCTGGTCTGAATTAGTCCCCCTGATTTTTTTCACACTTTTAAACGTAATGTACAAACTCCAACCATTTACAGATTTATTATAGTATTGATAGATAGATCACTAGATGTGGTACGTACGCCGTTTTTAGCAACATTAAACTCTCCCGTGTACGCATTTCTAAAAACTTTTTCTCATTTTATTCATAGGTCTTGCACGCCCGAATCACATTTGTCCTATTTCAAACTTTGTGATCTTTTAACTTAACTTTATTATAGTGATATATAATGATGTTTATAATTTGAAGATAACTTTGATTAACTCTAAAGAATAAATAAGTAAAAGTAAAAACCATCTGGGTTGCTTCTCGATATACGTAGTATTATAGTATGATTTATATGTATGTGTTATAAGTATAGGTCAAATGATTTTACAATTTGTTTTATCAATACCGGAGGGCCTAAAGCAACCGCTTTCGCTGCTATGTATTACAAATTAACAAGTATCAAAATAAATAGACCGGTATGCTGTCTTAAACTTACCAGTATATTATCGAGAAATGCGTCAATTTTACTAATGGAATCTCCAAAAGTGGTCGCTTTAGACCTACTAATCTAATTAATATGATGCCAAATTGAAGTGGTAGATTGTTTGATTAAAAATAAAACACTAATTCTGTGACATCGAATATGATGCTCAATTTATTTGATATTTAATTCTCTCAATTTGTCACTCCTTTATTTTCTTATTATATTGAATACAAATCACACAGCTACTGTTTTAGTAAATTAATCTTAATAAATAGGTACGTTTTAAAACTTCAACGTAATAACTTTTACATACGAAATGTATTTACAAACACAACAGAAATCTTCTGGCAATGAATGGAAGTGGGAAGTTTTTGAATATCGACTCTGAATACTTGATTCAGGGCAATTGAAAACTTTTATAATACCGTTTGAAACTTTGCGACATTATGGATATTAAAGGTACGAGCGAGATTACTACAATAGGAATCAAATGAGCCAATTGAATAAAATATTTCATTATATAATGTACTATTTGTAATTTTCATAAAGTGTTCCATTTTATTGAAGATGCACAAGCTGTTCACTATATTGGAATGTTGCCAAGATTAAACATAATAAAAATATTATTCTTCTATATTAAACATGTTATTTCTCATTAATTTCATTTTCAAGCATCATCAAATTATGACTCTTTCTTCAAGTCAGAATGGTTTAATGAGACGAGAATCGGAATCTTAAAGTAGACCACGCCCTCTATATGTAGGGGGTTCCTAAATAAATGTACAGTAATATAAAATTTTATTTAAAAAGAACATAGATTTTGATTAGATACGTAGATTCTTGACGTTATATATTAGCATTTAAATATTAGCCTAGTGATTTGGTTCGAAAAAAGGGGTTACCTGGAAAGTTGTCCGAGAGTTTTAAAAATGGGTAATTTTATAGATTTCGATTTGCTCTTTCTGAATGTAAATTTTGCCACCTCGTATCGTTGCCGCTAGCGCCTCCATGGTGGAAAAATGGCACCTAATAGCAGTTTTTTGACTATATTTCCTTTCCAACTCATTTACAATAAAAACATTAAATACACGAGGAAACCAAAAAAGTCTGCAATTTATATAATATTTTTTTTATAAAATGAATACTTTTGGTGTACGAGCTCCGCAAACTTTGCATTTATATACACCAACAAGTGTTTTTCGTATATACTTATAGTATAGTCAAATAAGGCGAAAAAGGAAGTAAATCTCGAAGTGAAAGGCAACAATCTATAACCTTGAAAACCTTTACTTTGTTATTCTAGTCTCAAAATTTCTTTACAAAAAGCAGTAATGGCTAAGGCAATCTAAGACACAAATATATTTACACTTCCAATTTTTTTGATAAATAAGCTTTATGGAACCATAACTTAAAAAAATACATCGTACGCCTTCTTATTTCAAGTCCAGTCCAGTTCAGCATATCTTTGATCACAATTAGGTACCTACTGGTTTTAGGATTGTCATAAACCTAACGATATTTTAGTTACTACACTTTTATTATTTAATTTTGAGGTAGAAGGTCTAATCCAAAAAACTTATATGTAACTCACCTTCAAATTATATTAAACCCAATGCAAAAAGAATGATGACGATTACAATTATTTTAGAAACAAAAAAGTTATAATCCTAACACTGTCTCAATCACTACAAATTTTCCATTTGATTTTGAAGCATTTCCTACTCTGTCTTAAGTTTCCAAAGTCCAATACCAATAAAATGTATATACGACTATTGTTGGTAACACCAACACAAAATAATTTTATTTTTAAACTTGCAACACTGTCGTTGCCTTACTTTCTTCTTCCGATTGGGTTGTAGCCGAGTGCAGACACATTCGTTATGTAAAGTGATTTATTACAAGTTTTCACCAACTAATAGTCTTTAATTTCCACACCTACATCGATCAGGGTAACCTAGGCCCACGTCATCAGCGTAGAAAGATATACTAGATGTCATATGTGCGACGAGCTGCGCACAACTATCTTTAAGCTATATTGAGTTCAATGCAAAAATAATTATCCAAATCACTTCAGAAATAAAAAAGTTATAAATCTAACAAATTTAATAATTACACTTTTTCATTTTGATTTCGGAGAATCTATATATACATACATTACATCTTCAGAGTCCAAGATCTAATATTAATGAAAATTATATGAAACTACCTAACCATACTGAATTCAAGGCAAAAATAACGAATAATAATAATAAGAAGCAAAAAAGTCAGGGCTAAAAATATATATAGAAATAACAGAAAATAATTAGGTAATATGAGGAATTGAGAAACTTCTCCTTTTTTTATCTGGGTTAAAATTTACTTTAATAATTATTAAAGTAAATTTTAACCCATTTAAAACCTTAATAATTTACTATTTAATACATATAAAGTATTAAATAGTAAATTATTAAGGTTTTTATAAATGAAAATAGTGATTTTTGACAATAATTAGGTATCTACTTCTATCTAAAGTGGAATAGAAATGAATTTTTAGCCAAAAAGCTCGTACGCCAATACTATTGATTTTACAAAAGGGTTGTGATTATGATGGTAATGTTTCTACAAAGAAAGCAAAAGTTTATTTGAAGAAATAATGACGTACTTACATTGTTTACATGTAACTTAACCAATAAAAGCATATCTTGAGAATTGGTACGCCGCATTTTCAGCAAACAAGGTTTGCACTCAGCTTATTGTTCTGCCGGCATAATATCCGACAAAAAGTTGTTTTTCAGTACAAACCTTCCTTTTGGCGTGATAATAAAACGACCCTAATGTTTTGTGAATCTAATTTAAAAACTATTTAATTTGTAAATGATAATATATAAGTAGTTACCTGCTCAAACTATTTATCTAGTTTAATTTTGTGATTGATGTTTTTATTGTAAAATGAGCCAGAAAGGATATATTGTCAAAAAACTGCTATAAATCGCCTTTTTCCACTATGGTGGCGCTAGTGGCAACGATACGAGGTGACAAAATTGACATCCGGAAAGAGAACATCAAAATCTATAAAATTACCAATTTTCAAAAAATCCCGGATAACTTTCCAGGTAAAACTATCAAATCCTCCAAAAATATAATTTTGTTGGCAGTTAGCGTTGTCGACGGTGAAACTTTGACAATAACAAAGGTGTCTCGATTACACATGGGGGCTTACCTGTGTATAGCTTCTAATGGAGTGCCACCATCTATTAGCAAGAGGATAATGCTCATGGTACAATGTAAGTATGTTATAGGTACTACATTTAATCTTAAGCCCATTTATATATATGAAATTAGGTCTTTAAGACAATTATTAGATTAATATTGCTATTTTACTAGAAGATGATCAATAACTGATCCAAGTTTTAATTATTACATACAACATCATTATATCAGCATCCTTATAATGTATTTCATTTTACAAGTATTATGAAGTATTATAATTAAAATTGAGAAAAGATAACTCTTAACGACGTCTGCTATTTTATTATTAAGTATTAGGGTACTGTACCAAATAAAAAATGTTTGGCTTACTTTTACTACTTTATTCACCTACAACTTTGTTAGCGTATAGTAGTTCCAACAATAATGTAGAAACAGTTACTATGTACATTATTATAAATGAATATTGGATGATATTTTTGCTATGAATCCATTATTACTTATATAAAATTCGAATTTAATTAGTTGGTACATACGTTGTGCGTTTGTTCCTTCATTATTGCCCTGGACCCGATTGTCGTGATATTTTGAGTGCTTAAGGTGATTCCGACCTCATTTTTGATGAATTAATATAACACAGCTTACATTAAAGGCGCGGGTTCGAATCCTGGCTGGAACGCATGCATACTGTCTTGTCCCCACAAATAGTGGTAGGCCCGAGCCCAGCAGTGGGACGTTTATGGGCTGTTATTTTATTATTACATTAAGCAGATATTAGACCGTTCATTTCTGTTTTTAATTTGGATGATTACACCGTAGTGATCCATATAAACAAACTATAATCATTCAATGTCATTGAATAACGACGCTTCTTTACAACTATGTGCCTGTCAATAAAATTAATTCAATTTGAATGGTCCGTCTAATATCAGCATTATAATCCTTTTAATCTTTTCGTATCTGGTACTAAGTCATGTCAATTAGTAATTTACACTATTGCTGTAAACTGATGCTTTTTATGCAGGTTCTTATACCTTACTGACCGTTGATTTGCCTTACTATCGACTAAAATTTGATATAAGCTTCATGTAAGTAATGTTAAAATTCAACCAATGGTAAGGCAAGTGAATGAATAGTAAGATATAGGAACCGGCTATCAATCTCTTTGGGTTCTACAATTCTACTCATTTAATAACTCATTTTTTTATTAAGATGTAATTCTATACTGCTACGGGAATTTCAGTTTTCTACGAAGAGTTACGTTTTGTGCACGTACTACCGTTACAATCTGCTCGGTATGACTGCAGTAAGTGGGGTATATACAATAGCGTCGAAATCAAAATAATCACAGCAAAAAAAATATTTTTGTCATCTATAAAAATGTTGCTAATAAAGCAATTGTTGTGATAAAAAGCAGGTTATTGTAAGTTAATAAGACAATAATACAATTTTTATAGGATACGGAGGGAACTTGCATAAAAAACCGTTTTATACTACATATAGAAAATATAAAACATCGTCGAAGCGTAAGTATTGCAGGATTGGAATGTAAATGGAAATGACGTCGAAATATTGAATTTTAGACAATATTTTTCGGGGAACTGTAGTAGTGCAAAAATAAAATCTACGTGGTAACAGGTGTCAATTAAGCACACAAGCTACATGCAAGTAACGTAGGTCAAAAGCCATTAATTGAAACGCCTGAAATTTCTACACTACCTGTATGTGAAGCTTGCCTAGTCATGCATGCATAGTGGCAAACATTTCACACCACCAATTCACTCGTTTCGCGACATTAGATAGACAACTAAACTGACAATATTGGGTATATTTTCAGAGCAAAATATCAATCTGCCTTTTACTGGGTTTCGTCTGGTATAAATTAGATCTACGCATTCTATTTATGTAATAATTTTAGGGTTTTGCCATTTATAGTCGGTAATAAGCTATTTTTCGCAATAATTTAGGTATATCTCAGTAAATTTAGAGTTTATCGATTGTCAAAAATACCACACTCCGCGACGATTTATGTCTAATATTATTTTTGAATAACAGAATTTTTATAAATTGATCTTATCAGGGGTTATATTATATAATAATAATATTATAATATTATGGCTATCCACGTGACTTTGTTTGCGTAAATTTTAAAGCCGGATCTCGTAGAAACTTATTACCGTGGGCAGTGTGACGTTTTTAAGCTGGCATATTTAAGTTTAATAGATATAGATAGGTACCAATTTATTTGCTTTACTTATTTCCCAGATTTTGAAAAAGGGTGAAACCTATAAACAATATTCAAACAAACCAGTATTCAAATCTATATAACTGTTTAGTATTAGTATTGTGTATTACTAAGTATTAATGATTATTTGTCTTTTTTTGGGACAGTTCCACCGATGTTATCAATACCAAATCAACTGGAAGGGGCTTACATTGGTCAGGATGTGACCTTGGAGTGTCACACGGAGGCGTATCCCTCGTCTATTAACTACTGGACCACTGACCGAGGGGATATGATAATTTCCGGTGAGACCTATAGAATAACGGGGTCGACATTCATGACTAAACTGATTTATTTAAATACCTAATATCGATACCTTAATATAAAATAATTTTATTTACTTTTCTCAAAAATCCGCTTGTTCCTTGCGACCATTGTGAGATTTGAGGTATCGATAATGACGTGATTTTTCTTATATTTTTTTTTACAGAAAATATATAATACTTGTTATAAAATGAAAACATTTGTAGAATATTGATTATTTTATTAAAAAGCAATCATTGTGTTGAAAATATCTATCTGTTTTAAAATGTGCCTTTACGAACTGCAAGTCATATGAAATTCTTTGTTTGGCGTCAGTTAAAGATTATAATTTAGTTAAGGCTTTTGTTACGTGTTTTAATCTGTAAAATGTCTTAATATTAGGGGAGCCCAAGAGGCTAAATGGGGAGTGGTTCGTGCGCCGTGGGAACCTTTTGGATTGTGAAGATTACATGCCAAAAAGAAAAAAAAGGTTATATGATGTATATGACCACTTTCACTGGTGCGTGGAGCGTGTTGAGGTTTTCAAAAATATAAAAAAAGAGTAACATTGAAATACTTAAGCGCGTCAGATATTAATAATGTATGCGCCCCATGTTTTTCTGATAACGGAGAAATATTAATCTGCCGGTTTGCATGGCGGGAATGGCCGTATGAAGGGGTTGAAAATGGGAATAAAATAAAATAATTCGAGCTCGTCAGATATTCAAAATGGATGTTAAACAAACCTCAAAGGAACTCCTATTCAAAAGACTGACGATTTAGGCGCGGTCAAATGTCATGGCCGATTTTTGAAAGTGCAAAAAAAAACATTCTATTATTTAAATATTCGAGCGCGTCAGATTAATATACAGACAGTTCAGTTTGATGTCCTTGTCGTGCTGACATATAATCTGACAATTATGTGAAGGCATTTCTTTAATCTGAAGGTTTGAAAAAAAAATTGTAATTTTTTTTCATTCCTGAATGTAACAAATACAATTAACAGAAAATAATATATTATATATATTTAGCAGGAAATTGTGTAATAAAAAAATACGAAAACCTTTCTTTTTTAATTTTCATCATCAGTGAAATCATCTTCATAATAGAAGTCCGGTTCGATTTGGTCGTTTTCATCTACATCTTGCGTATCTGAAACAAGAAATGGTTATGATACCTAACAATCTTTTATTTATTTCATGATATTACAGTATTGAATATGGTGGATCTCCTAAAATATCAGGTGCTATGAACACATCTTCATACACTTCTAGTAGTTGATTACCAACGAACCAAGTCATCTCCAATTTACCATCCACATTTGTTATGGAAATACATAGTTTATTGATGATTTTAACTACTTCGGCTAGTGGAAATCGGCATATTATATTATTCCCGTGATCGTTGAATGATTTCCTTCAAAATAGAAAAAATTGACCGCGCTCGACAATGTCCAGGTAAAGTTTTTTTTTTGCAACTTTGTGACTCTTTTATTTCCATATGTCACGCGCAAATTGTCAGATTATTGAAACGTAAACTTTTCTGCATGTAATTAACCCACGTTGTCTTAATCTGACGCGCTTGAATTTTTTAACGATCGATTTTTTTTTACTATTCTGATCGACTGCCCTAAACGTACGAGTGAAGTACACCATATATGAAGAGTTCATGTATGGTGGGGGTACATAATAGAGTGCCAGGTTTCCCCCCTTATGATATTCTGCCACGCTTGAATAAATCCCAAAATCCCCGCTCGGGCTACTGTGAGATATGTTTGTATTTCTTTGTGTTATATGTATATATTGGAGTTCCATTTTAAGCTTTTGTCATTTATATGACAATTTTTTTTAAATACACTGTACTTTACTTTACTAGTGGTTCCTAAAGGCTGATTTAGGTTTTAACATACTACAATTAACATAAATGAAAAAAAATAACCCACGTAGGGTTATTTGCCCGTATGGACGACTATCATTCCCGGTCTAGAGTATACTACCATAATAACCTTGAATTGTGTTCCGGCACCTGTAGCAAGATTCTAGTCCACATCTTCAAGGCCAGCAACTTTGGTGTTGCTAATGTCCATAGTGGACGGTAACCCCTTTCCATCAGGTGAGACGTTTGCCTGTCTGTTGCACTCCAGCAATAGAAAAAACTTGCGAATAACTCCTTGTCATTTGCTTGGACAAACTATATAATTATGGCTGTTGTCTATATCATCCTATTCATTCCCTCGTCTTACCATTAGTAAAAACTTAACATTATTTGTATGTCTGTGTTTCTATAAATCATAATAGAAAACACTAATGAACAGAACAGAATATGGGTTCACAAATACATTTCTTCCATTTGTACAAAGCATGTTAAATATAGCCTTATACCTTGATTATATCAATGATTATTGATTTATGATTTTGTTATTAAAATAATTACTTCTGTGTTGGAGCAAAGGAATAAAGTCAATAACATTGCAATACTTATATTTACTAAAGCATAAATAGATGTATTATGTTCCTCATATTCCATTTTATCTCAAAGGAGCAGCCAATTCAAGCCAAAATATGTTTGCAAGTAACGCCAAATAGTCGATTTTCTCTTATTTGAATATTAAACTTTGAGGAGTAAGTTATGACTATGTGCTCGTGTTTAATAAGTATTAATATAAAATAATTAAACATGAAAGTCTTGTATGAATCACCAGATTATGGAAGTAATGAATATCTATCTATAATATCGTAAAATTTTAAATATGCCGTGTCTGTAGATTAAAGCTATAAAAAAAAAACAACTGAAATATACAGATATTTACTTGCTTTTGGGGGTACAGTACACACCAGAGTGAGGTTATTGGCATACTGTGACCGGGCCAGACGGCTTAAGGCCGCTTTTAGATGAACGCTTATCGAAATTAACATAAGTGTAGATATACTGGTGGGTGTAAGACAATAACATAAAGTTCCACTTTACTTGATACCTTGTTATATTTGTGATACGACCCTGCGAAAGCGGCCGCTTTAGGCTCCCTAGTTTGAAAGATTCTTAGTAGTCCTTAATCGAGTATAAATAAATATTATATTTCAGTTAGTACATTTAAAAAATTATAGCAATATATATCAAACTTCTAGTATCCATAGTATTTTATAGCTTAGTATAGTTCTAATAGAATAGAATAGAATAGTATATCATTTATTGCATAAACTGTCACATATATATAATTTCAAGATAGAGAAGATGTTGCGTTCTTAGTAAGAACGACAGTTTGTCCTTTCGAACTTACAATAGAGGCAGTTTATAATGTTGCCTGGCTATTATTGCTATTGACATCACAAAAATAATACAAAAAAATATCACATTATTAAAAAATACTTATATAAATCTAACATTAGTTATTTAGTCAATATCAAGGAAATCAAATGTCTAAAAAATATAATTATTAGTCATAAATTATGGTATAATTATTTATCTGCAATTAATTAATTAATTTAATTTTGTTTTTGAGTAAGATTTTTGTATTCTTGATATATTTCTATTTTGACGTACTAACTTTCAACGTGTGTCGCAACTTGCAATATAATTATAATATAATAATAAAATAATTTAATTAATTTAGTCACATTAATAGGCACATATACTCAAAATAATAATTAAATTCTTCTTTTAAGTCCAAGAGCAACATTTACTTACATTATATGTGGATCTTGGTTTCTTTATACCTGCACAGGTTTTATATTTAAGTAGAAATGGAAATTGTAGGTGGCAAGTACGAAGCGTTCCCCATGGATAGCGGTTATAATAAATTTATGATGTTGAAGATACGGAACATTACCAAAGATGACTTCGGGTTTTATAAGTGCATTGCGAAGAATTCCCTTGGAGAAACTGACGGCATCATTAAGCTCGACGGTAATATTTTTCAACATTAGAATATTGATTTCAGACGGGTTTCCTTTAAGGAAGGCCGGAAACTCGTAAAAATTGTATTCGATTTCGCCAGCTGCGATATAAACTGGTATATTAAGGATCTCGTAACTAAATTGTAAAAAAGGTGAGTGTCAATTATACTATTTATGAATATAGTTCTCGGAAATTGTGATTTTATTTCCTCTACAAAGAATTAATCGACTTTCCCGAAATTGTATAAACAATTTGAAGAGATGACATTAATGAGGGCTTACCTAGGGTTGGGGGGCGGTGGGTTGGGCGGCTGGGAGGTAGGTTTGTTCATGACGCACCCACGTCTCATTACCACTAACGTGGCTTCGAGTCTTCGCCAAGATGCATTGCTTAGGCATTTTTTTTTTACTTAACGTGAGTATTGTTATTGTACGCGCTGAAAGTGGAAATTTTACAATGCGATAAAAAGTGCACATCTAGTTAACCGATCCCTATGTAGCGTCGGGAACGTTCGTAGTAAACCTACATTTTGTTGTATTATTATAATATTTATTTTGTTTTATATTTACATTTTATAAATCCCTACATACTATATTTAAACTTAGATTTGCAAATTCTAAATTAAAGTGCGATGACCTATTCAATGACCAAATAGTGAATTCATTTAGTATAAAACAATACTCTTTACAAATACAAAACATGGATAACATTACATACTACAATAATTCGTAATTTGACAGCGTAGACGATTTATTAAAGAATTTATTCAAAGCCATTAACATAATTAGTGTGCAGAAAAAAATATGATATTGCAAACAACTGCTGTAGTATAATACTGTGTTGCAGTTGTTAGCGCCCACTTCTAGACAACTCGATTGTTGTAATTATAAAAAAGTATACCATCCTTTCTTCCAAAGTGGGGGGGAGGTCTAAGCCCAACAGTAGTTTCTTTGTAAACTAAAATTATTACATATACTTACCTTTTAATTGTAGTAATAGTTTAATAACCTGACATGTTTATATCCACAGAAATACCAGCTCCGCCATCTGCTTTCACAACTACTCAAAGACCTATAATGGATAATCAAACAATAAGGAAAAAAGGTAACATTTTATTATGTATATTTATGATATACGCCTTCAGTTTCTGCTGTGCAAAGATTTCATATAACACATCTCAGGCTTGAACTGTGCTTGTCTCGCCTTTTGTTAATGAGTCTAAGTTAATGTAGTTATGTTACTTTTTATAAAGTTATTATACAAAGAAGATGATATGTTTCGCCTGTTACTAGCAATCAGTTTTTAAAACTTATATACCTAATTTAATTCTAATAATTTAACATCAATCAATCAATATTGTTAAGTAGTTAAATCGTTAGTAACTATTTACATGCTGTGATAACAGGTTCTTGCCTAAATACTTGCCATATTACAGATTAAACATAAAACTAAGTCAAGTGGATCAACGCCTAATGAAGGGTTCTGTAGAGATGATTTTAGAGTTTAGTTTTTATTATTTGGCTACGGAACCCTGATAAAAGCATTATATATAAAATATCCGTAACTCAAAAATTACTCAAAGGATCTTAAGGACTTTCCCTGACCTAGCTTTTTTCAATAATTAACGATGGGACACTTTTTACAAACTTGAAAGCGAAAATTTCTTTACGTTGTCATGTCATGACCCACACAATGAAAACAATTGTTGTAATGCCTTTGTTTTATGTACATGTATGGTGACAATCCCTAATATGCGTTTTTATGCAATTTTACTATTCTGTAGTAAAAAACCATAGGTAGCTTAGTTGCGTCTCACATCCCAAACTCAAACGGTGGGGGTTAGAATCCTGGCAGGAAAGCATGCATGGGAGGCCCCAGCCCAGCAGTTTATAGGCTGTTAATATTTAATATTACTGTAATCGCCACATATCTTTCTGTGAAATTCTATTTATATAGACCTAGCAGTTATTGACAAAAATGACTGTAACATAATTATGTACCTATATAGATAAACATGCAGACGAAATGACCGACATAAAGAATTTTTCTATTGCATGAGTTCATTAGACAGGCAAACGGCCCACCTGATGGAAAGCGGTTTCCATCGCCTATGGATATTTGTAACACCGACGGTGCTACAAATCTGCCACCGCTCTCTAAAGAATGTATAAGGCTTCTGTTTTTAGCTACAGATTCTTAAAAAGAAACCCGGCTAACAAAACATTTCTTTAAAAATTTCTACTAAAAAGTTTTAAACAATAGTTCTTAAGTTTATTGAATTTTTTTACAGGACAATCACAGGTATTACAAAACAGTGACGCTGTAAGCTCTAATTTCCAGGGAGAGGCATTCGGTGAACAAATTAGAGATTTTGGTAAAAAAATCTTTTTTCCGCTTCACAACGTACCCATTTCATTCTGCTTGCACAACTTTAGCTTTAGTAGTAAATAATATACGTATTCTGATTTTTTCACAATAATGTACTTAAGATTTTATGTTTCAAAATAACTATGATTTGATTGTCATCAGTTTTAGTTCATTAACATGGTCTAAAACCGTTAAACATTAACATAATTCACTCACATGAACTAAATTAGATATTTACAAATTTGAACAAAGAAATAATTTTTGATCTGACAAGACAGTCATTATAAATCTGAACAACACAAATAATTTTAACATTATTATTAATGCTAAAAAATACTCGTATTTGTTCTTTATGTAGGTATGTAATTTTTTTAACACGAAACAGCCAGCTAGACATTGTTCTACTAATAATTAAAGACTCAGTTAATTGTGCTCTACACTCCCTTATAATTGAATATCAGTATTCTACTCATATTTCTATATGATAGAACCTTTTCAAATTACTAAATTTTGTAATCTTTTGTATCTTTACAGATTTCGACGACGAAGAGAATTCAGCATATCGTGCTAAATTGAACAAAGTTCTAATATGTATACTATTTGTATACGCGTTAAAAACAACAAGGCATCAATTTCTTTCTTGATGAATGTTTTAATAGATATAATAAGTTATTTTGTACTTTGCCAGATACGTTACAGTAGTATTAGCTCATAGAAATATCCCCCCCGCCTATATAGAGTGCTATGTCGGTTTGATTTGAACTGTGTTATTTTCTTGGCTGATCGGACAATAATCAATTGCTCTTATAAATAGTCGTAAATAGCAATTATTTTACTTTTACAATTAACTGTTGCACTCACAGTCATATAATGATCCATTAAGATTAAGTAACGGATTTAACTTTATTTTACATTTTTTGGTTCATAATTTATATATGTTTGTAGCAACTGTAACAATTCTTAGGCATTAAAGCTTTTTTCAGCAATTACTTTCAGTGATATAAAGTTACAAACATCTAATTTTATTGTTTACAAATTTAATGGATCTTTAGATAGTGATAGTTATAATTGTGATTGTTTAATAATAACTTCAAACCTTGATGTCTACTTAAAAATGTGTTATATCAAAACTCCTATACTCTGATTTTTAAATACCTGCACTAAAATGACAGCTGCGATCGGCCTTTTTTTACTCATAAATGAGTTGTGTGAGTTGAGTCAACAACTCACCACTGTGAGTTGCAAGTTTGCAATATAAAAACGATGATTTCAGTAGGCATTTTAGTCCAGGTAATTAAAAATCAGAGTATAATTGATTTTAAATCACTTTTGTAAAGTATATACATGTGTATTTAGGAATTGTGTACTCTTTTTTCACAACATCGATTTTAAGAAGAAATGCCTAATTAGATACTTTATAGTGATAAAATCGTTATCTGTCCAATCCAACTTTCACGTAGGTGGTATATATATAACTTCAAATAAAATCACTTAGAACTGACCTGAATTATATATTAAATTATGATTTGTAAAGATATTTTTAATTTAACGAATTTAATGTTATAAGACTGTTTGGTTTTGTTAAGTTACCTTTTATTAAGTTCGCTGTTAAGTTTAATTTAAGACTTTATATTAGTGACAGCTATTAACACTAAGATTTTTTGTATTATACCTGCGGAATCAAACTGCCAAATAAATGTGTTAATTATGGAAATAAAACGAAGCTTAAATGAAACTGTTTTTTTATGAATGCCTTTTCCTAAATATAACATGATAAACTTATTTATTTACTATGAAATATCCTATTTACAGTTTTACACAACTAATAATTCCTCACGATGTACCTGCGCGGTAGATCAATTTTAGTAGCCCTTGACAGTGTACGAATCGTGTAAGCGGAACAGAGCTAAGAATGCATAGCAAGCAACATTCTACCATTTCTGCTTGCGAATAAATTTCAAAATATTATTATTCTTATTTACATATTGGAAACCGGTCTGCATTTTTCTGCGAAAAAAGAAAACGTTCCATCGTAATTATATAAGTTGTGTAAAAGTATACCTTCAAATATTAAGGATTCTGATTATATGGGTTTGAAGTTTGAATGTAGCGTCTGTAGCAGTCAATCATTAAAAAAAACCTGAAATCAGAAATCAGAAATAGAATAAAAGAAAACTTAGATATATTGTATTCTACCCATAGTGCCGGGATCAAGACTATAAGGATAATACTGACCTTAGGTCACCGTCTTCTATGGGTAAGGTGCCCAGAAGTCTGGCTACGTTTCCTCGCTGGATCGCCTACTGATCCGTTATCCAAGGTAAGCACCAGCCCTCTGATCCCCTGAAGAGCCATCGAGTCGTTTTGATACACTTTAGTAGAGGCAGAGCCTCAGAACCCCACGGCCCAAGCGTTCAACAGCAAACGATACAAACATACCTTTAGAAATGTCATTGAGGGTTGCATATTTGTAACAGTTAGATTTTGCATGGTATATTATTACAATACTGGTGGATGACAACCAAGTCAATTGAGACCATTTTTATCATGTTACAAAACGTTGCGGACAATATTATGACGTCATTGTTTTGTACAATTAACAAGAGTCTATTAGATCATTTATTATTGGTTAGTTAAAATTATTTTTATGATGAATTTTTGAAAAGTAATTATGATAATTGAATGCATTTTATTAAAGCCTTTTATATATTTTAATATTTGTTGCTCCGATTGGATTAAAGGCGACATGTTTTCAGTTAGTTTGAAAATTTCAATAAATCGTTGATGGCTCTTACGTATATTGTGAGTCAACTAAAATTATAGGTATTTTGACTTTTTGATAAATTTAGTTGGAAAAAAGAAATTAAAGAGAGAAAAAAATCTATACTGAGAATTAAGTTGGTAAATTATACAAGCGTACAGGTAAATTAGCTCCGAGACGTTTTTGCGTTTCTAGTAATATTTGTATATTTACAGGCTTTCTAAATTAGAAATATAAATTTCCTTGAAATTTAGCATCAATAATTAAGTTAAATATTATAGTTAACTACTATTAAAATATAACGCGACTAATTGAGGTCTCGCGTGACCAAAAGGCTGGCTTGCACCTTTTTTTTTGGCCAGGGGAAATCCGTTCGAGGACTAAGCCGCGACAGGCACAGAAGCCGGGGGGATGTTCGCGGCCCGATGTGATAGTGTGGGATTCGCCAGATCGGGGGTGGCACTAGCGTGCCCGGTCAGAACCGGTACCACGCCATTGCCACTCCCCGGTTAGGGATACCCACTAAAACCCGTGGGTGTTCCGTCCTGCGCCTTATGCCAGGGCTACAGGACTGCGGGATTCCCAACTCGGCGTGCCCTGGCAGGCGTGGGCCTCGCTCACCAAGCCTCTTCCAATGCCAGGGGTCTAAGCCCCTGGCCACAACTAGGTCTAATCCGTGCGTGGGGCGGTCTGTAACGCGCCCCAGTTGAGCGCGCGCGGAACATTCGCGCTCTCATCTTGACGGCATGTGCGGATGAGTGAGAACCCCAAAGGGCCCCACCCGCGCCGCCCACTTACGGCGGTCGAAGGTCACCATCCGACTTTCGGCGTCGGAGCGTCCTCTTTTGGCAGGAGCGGAGCAGGGAAGTGCGCTCACACTCCCACTCCGCCTCCTCCTTCGCAAACATGACTTGCTCGCAAAAGGAGGAGACGGCGTCCCATCCGGTAGAGCTCCCGACCATAGTGCGTACCACGGCCGGGAGCGAGGTGTCAAATCCGGTATGGGCGACGAGCTCCCGGCACTGCTCCATCCAGGCTGGACACTCCTGGAGTATGTGCAGCGCCGTGTCCTCGTCGCCCGTATCACAATGGTGGCACCCTGACGTGGCCTCGCGGCCTAAGTGACACGGGTACCTCCCGAAGCAACCGTGCCCCGTGAGGACCCGTGTCAGCCTGAACGTCAGGGTGCCGTGACTTCGTCCAATCCATTTTTGCAGGACGGGCCACACCGCCTCGATGGTGGCGGGGCCCGCGCTGGGGCGTCTTAAACGAAATTCCCAGACCCCCACGGCTACCTGGCGGAGCTCCGACCGGCACGCCTCTGTCTCGCGAGGCGCGGGTCTGAAGCCCCTGGCCAGGGCCTCTTTGCGCCACGTGTACAGTGACGCTAGGACCCTGGCTTCCAGGTCCCATGGGGGGGGAGGCTGGCTTGCACCTAGGGCAACGAATTAGCGTTGCCAGTCAACGTGAAATTGCGGCCAGTATTTTGGGCACACTCCCCGCCGACAACGAGTTAGAGTCTATTTTTTATTTATAGATGTATGTATTTTGTAAGTATAGCTTTATTACAGTATAGTTTAATTTATTTATATTTTCTTTGTTCTTTTCTTTCTAAGATAGTAATAACTGTATTTCCTTTACTTCCATGTTGTTTTCCAACACGCGTACAAGTTAAATATTAATATTTATTATTTTAGTATCGTTTAATATTATTAGTTTTATATTAAGTACCTGCCTATAAAAATATATAAAAAGTATTAGTTTATTTATTTATGTGCTGACAGTACACTACTACAAACGCAAAAACGTCTCGAAGCTAATATATCTGTACACACTTATGACTTGATCAGTAGGTACAAGTAAAAGAGGTCAAATATAGCATTAATATTGTTTGCAAAGTAATTACATGACAAATTTTAGTACCTGTTCTTTTATATGTAATTTTTTACTTATCGTAACATGTATCTGCGTTCCTATTATATATAATCAGTTTTATATCAAACACAAAGAAAATAGTATTTTACAGTAATCATAAAGTTCATCATTTCTCTAGTATTTATCTAGAAGTAGAAACTTGTCAATATTCCACATCCACACCAATATAAGAGCAGTAACCTTCGCAATCCGGACACAATCGATATTTCACTGAGTAATTTACTGCATTCAAGTTTTACACGAGTGAATTTCCAATAGCACTATGTGGTAGCATCTCTTCTTAAGTGCACAATATCCGTTTAGATTGCTCCTTTATATCGCAGATGAAAACTTTGCAGACGAATAAATTGTTTTACACGATAAAGTGTTCCTATGAGTACTTATCTGAATTTCAATGATCATAAAAGTTTTTAAACTTTGAATTACTTATATGCATGTTTTTCATTCTGTAGAAAATAATAAATGCGTCTTTTTATGAATCTAAGAACTAAAATTGTACTCTTAGGATATTGGTAATACGCATATTTGTGGCATAAATAGCATACATTTTTATTAGATCTGAGCACATCTTCCCGTAGGGTAAAACATATTGTTATGAGCTACAGGACTCGAATTAAAAATGCCGTTGGAAATACTATAGAATTTATTAGAACTGTACAAACACGTATAAAAACAAATACAAATAAAACTGGATGCAACCAGTTCACACTGCACGATTCAATACAATTCGACCGCGCAAAGTCGGTTTATATCGCTAATCGAGAGTACTAGAAAACGTCTTACTCGCTTTGTAGTCGTCGCTTGACTGCCCCCCCGCCCCTCCATTCGGACATCATCTTATACTAACTACACAGTACAAATAAATTGGAGGCGCACACTGAGTTTCTAAGAAATATTAATTTGCACACCTGCGAACGTCCACAAAGTCGAAAACAATAACAATAGGGATTAGTTCGACGCTAATTAGGGTTATAAAACAAGTAGAAAAAGAATAGCATGTTACAAATTCAAAACACAAAGGAATCCCTAATCCGGGAGGACAATAAGCTGCGCTTACAATAGGCTGTGCGGCTTACTTTGACGGCATGTAACAATATAATAATATAAACTATATACAATGTCAGCCCATAAACATTCCACTGTTGGGCTTAGGCGTCTCCTGTTTAGGGAAAAAGACAATAAATACGCCTGCCAAGATTGTGCTAAACAAAATGGTTTCTCTCACATATCGGTTATTACGATATGTTAGTTTCGTCAGGATGCTTTCTTCACCGTAATCATGTGATAAACACTATGCCCATCGCATAAGCCAAAAGACTGACTAAGTGGGGCATACTACTTGGCCAAGATTCGAACTCACGTCAGTTAAAACGCAAGTTTAAGACGCAAATACATTACTCTGTAAGCCACCACAACTTACACAATTGAACAATACATTTGTGAAATGTGCCCAGAAATATACATATCTATGTGTAACTGAGGTGAGTCATAATAATATCTAAACAATAAGAGCTGATAGGTATTTCGAAAAAACATATTTTACGCGGCTTAGTTGTGTACTCACAGCTGTAACTTTATAGATCTATTATCATCTGTTCGTGATTACTATAATTTAATCGCAGACTTTGTCTATTAAAAACCACATGAAACAATTTGATAAAACTTAACGTTATAAAATTATGTATTCAGTTAGACTGAAATACAAAATTACAAAAGTCGTGCGAGAGGGGTCCGGTCCAATCTAGGAATGGTGACTAACTGTTTTCAATGTTTGACTACGAAACCCTAGTGTGTAAAAAACTACGTCACATATCTAAAACAAATTATCACATATCATTCACACTAGTTTCTTACAAGTTATAAGAGCATGCCCGTTATTAATTTAAATTTTATATTAAATAAAGTACAAAAAACTGGATTGATTCTTCACCTCTCTAACAATTTAATAGTGCACTGATAATAAGTTTATTAATCCTATTACCATAATTGCGTGTATCGAGTGCGAACCCCAATTTTTATTTATTATCCCCAACTAGCTAGGCCGCCACTTTGTTCGCGCGGATCTTGGACTCTTTCATATCTTTTGGCCACTTACAGATATTGAAGTAAAGTAAACACGACAGTTTTATACAAAAAATTAAATTTTCATTTAAATCCGTTGGGCGGGCCGTTTCGGACCCTATTCGAGACAAACTTTCCTACTGTCAGCCAAAGCTACATAAATGGTTATTTATAATATAATAAATATCGAATAAATAGCAGTTTTCATTTAAATTACGATATTTATTTTATATTCACTGATAAACTCTTCAGTTTAATTAATTGCTATAAATATAGGCGGATATACAACTCAGTAATTTTCATAAACCTCAATGAATAAAATGGTTGCAAGCTACCAAAATAGATAAGAAGAAATCACAGGTTCCGATTTTGTCATTTGTCTAGAGATCCTTAATTTTTTTTTACGAAGACTTAAAAGTCTCCGACAATTTGTACTGTAGCAGTTCCGCAATGTAATTAATAGCCTAAATTTGGTATTAGATAAGTAAGCATCGTTACTTAAAACACATTCATTGTGAAACCCACCGGTGTGTGAAGAAGGCATTCGGAGTACGTTCACACCAGGTGTGCAGGCTTTAGATTTATTTAATGCTAGAGTTAAAATTATATATTTGAAAAATTCTTCAAAATACATAAAGCTAGGTAGGTGGAATAGGTGAAACGTTAATAATATTGTAGAGCTAATTTGAACTATTGCCAACAGTTATTAGAACGATGACTTCATAACAGTACATTATTACGTTGATAATAGTTGTTTGTGTTACTTTAACTAATATAAATTGTTTTAAATCATCAATTGAAATCCATTAACATTTACTTAATAGCTATCGATTGTCGTATATAAACCGTTTAAATAATACAGTTTGTTATAGTTGTACATTGTACAGTGTTTTTAGTAAAACAAATAATTTAATAATGTTTGCCAACGAAAATTACGTATGCGGCAGCGATGTACAAGTACCGGCGCATTTGAATTTTGGAAAATATATGTTGGATAAATTACGGCTTAAAAAGGATGAAATAGCTTTGGTAAGTTTTTTTATATTTTCTACGTTGGATAAAATATACTGTATTTGCTCAGCAACTAAGACACCCGCGACTTGATTTAATTACATGAGTACGAATTTTGACATAGAATTTTTAACGCTTAGGCAGTTATCAAGCTTAATTTATATAGATTTTAATCTCGATGAGATGACGGTCCAATAAACCATCGTGCAAAAACATACACTTCGAGTTTACCGATGTAGGAAACACTCCAATGCATTTTATCCCTACGTGATACGTACGTGTGATCTGTTATTTATTGTAACACGATTTTATGTTATTTACAACTTGATTGTCTTTACTTAAGAAAAACCTGCTTCTCCAAAGAAATATTCAGCCAGGATTTTTATGTAAAAAATAAACCAACCAAGTTAAATTGTGCATTGATACATTTAATATAACAGCTTAATATAATTTATAAATCATATTTAAGTATGCGAATGCAAGTGAAATATAGTACCAAAGTAGATACAAGTATAACCACTGACATTTCCTATTTTGAAATTGATTTAGAAAACTTACAAATAAATTCTTATCTAAATAAACCCGTAATAATATATAAATATTACTTTTAATGATATCAAACAGGAAAATAGCGAGACGCAGAAGACAATTACGTACAAGGAATTTACACAATACGCCGTCAACCTCGCAGTTTCCTTAACAAAGTTCGGGGTTCAAGGAGGGGACATCGTAGCAGTGGGGTCAGAGAAACGCAATGAATTCGTCCCAACAGTCCTTGGAATTGTGTTCACTGGTGCTACTTACACCCCTTACGATCTAAAAAGCGGTAGAGGTAAGTATTTATTTTTTTGTTTGATCATAATAGACATATTAAATATGTCGATATTGTAGAAGAATGAACCTGACAAAAAATTTCCACGTGGCTATGCCGTCAGGGCCAGACCTTGGGAAGTGACTCTATTTTATTTACATAAAAAATTAACTACGTTTTTTATATTACATAAACCCTCAGTGAAAAATTACCTAACTAATGGTGAAAACCGCTTAAAAATCCGTTGCATTGTTTAGATGTTAGCGAATCAGACAGACAGATGCGGAAAGCGACTTTGTTTTATAATATGGAAGAAAGATATTAATTTATACAACAATATAATTATGAATACTGTGACCATAGATTTGAAATATTAATTATTTGAAATAAATAGTTATGTAGGGTAGTCTAAAAGAGATCGCCTGTGGTAAGAAGACCGCATATTGTATCTTTATGTGTGTGCAGTGCAATAAAGTAATTCATTCATTCTTGGTAAAAAGTAGTTTGTAATGATTTGAAGTGCCATTTTTGTTCAATATCTTATTATAATGTGGATATCTGGGTCATTCCATGATCACAAGACCAAAGTAAGACAAGCATCCGATACATAAGGTAGAAATTAACTGAGATTGTTACAATATATGCACTGTGGAGGGTTCCGAACAAATTATGAAGCTTAACTGTTTGATTTTTATCAATTGGCAAGGAATCCTAGGAAACGTTTAAGTGAAAATATTCCACGTATTCCCTTTTTACTAGAACGATAATAAAGCTCTAAAACAATTTAAAACTAATATTATAATATATATTACTTTACAGCTGTCCTGAAACACAAGTTGAGCATAACAAAACCAAAATATTTTATCTGTTCCAACTTGTTTTGGGCAACATACAGCGATATATTAAAAAGTTTTGACTCCATAAAAACTATCTTTACTTTGGATGATGAATTGGAATCGCTGGTTTCGGTTACTAAGTTATTTCAAAATAACACGGTGGATGTAAATAAATTTGAACCTGCTCCAGTTAATGGACAAATTGACATAGCTTTTGTATTGTATTCTTCTGGAACTACGGGTATGCCTAAAGGAGTACAATTGACACATTTGAACTGCATTCTTAATAGTTTACCTGATGAGTAAGTATAAAATAGTATTATTCTTTTACCTCCTTATTCTTAATAGTTATGCGATGTTTACAGTCCTATAGAAAGGAGTTAAAGCACTTAACGTGATTATGAATAACATTTTTGTAACTCTTTATAATGAGCGTATAAGTATTATTAATAAAGGGATAAGAATATACTCTTTATCGCTTGTTATCATTACCCTTCAGGAATCGAAAGAGATATCTTAATTTGTCCCAACATTTAATCATAAATTCTAACAAGTTAAATACAACATACATTTGAAATTGTGACCATACATTTATTTACCCACCCCATGCTGGGTACAGCAGTACAACCAGTCAGAATTGGTTAAACAGAGCGTCCAGAAAGGTAAACGATGAAATGGAAACGAGAACATATCCTTTTCGATGTAAAGATAATTATTATATATAATGCCTTTACATATTTAAAATGTATAAAAAAATTAATAGTAAATGGTTAAAACCAAGAAAGGCTACAATATTTTGGCGGCGATTGCCACTCCTGGAACATGGACTCTGAGTCTGTGTTGCGGTAAATGTGCGTTTATTTATTTGACTCGTTAGAATTGTGGCATTCACCTTCACACATGTATCATATAAACAAGGCCGTGACGGTTGTATGCGTTAATACAGTATCATAGCACGATAAAAATGTATTATTTGATTAAATGTGAACTTCGTACTAATTATTTAAGTCTTTAACCACCGTCGCAAATTTATAAAACTTATTAGTAAATATAAATGGATCAAAATTAATAACGACCTTCTTTGTAAAGTTTTAGCGATGAATCTCTACAAGTGGCATTTCTGTTCGGAGAATATTATCATAATTACGATACTTTCATGACCTATAAATTTCTCTCGGTTGGAAGGAAAATTGTTTACGTCGATGAAGTCACGCCTGAAAATTTCCTCAAAGCTGTGGAGGAATGTAAGGTAAGATACCAATATTTTAAAACGTTTATCAATTAATCACCATACCTAAAGCGATGTATAAACGTATACGTGAATTTGTTTGTTTCTTATTTATTCTATCTTCAAGGCCATGCAAGTTTTTTAGTCCGTTAACGGAATAGGGACTGTTTTGTTTTTTATATTTGTTTACTCATAGCCTTGCATATCAAGTGATTTTCCAACTCTAGAGACGGGTTATGAACATGAAATACTTTTTCTGGAAGATGCAAGAGAAACCGCGGTACTCGAATTGGAAAATATGAATTATATGAAGCCTCAAAACTGAGGCGTATATTTCGGCATGCCGTCTTAAACAAGTCTCTAGGGTAATAAACTTCTAATAGTGTAAATACGGAAGGTCTATTTCCAATATTGAGGAGTCTTTGGACTGGTGTTCTTAATTTAAGTTCTGAACATTTTAATCTATATTATTATTCGTGCAGGAACGGAGAAAGAATATAATTTCCTGCGACCGGGCAGCCTGTCCTAAGAGACGACAAAATACCCCACTGCCAGTTTTTTATCCGGTAGGGTCAATACCCGTCTGGATGGCTACCATCTCTGTTCTAGAGTATACCGCCATAAAAACCTTGAGTTGTATTCCGGCATCAGTGGCCTGGTTCCAGTCTGCCTTTAGAGAGCGGCAGCACAGTGGTAGTACCTTTGGTTGTACAAATGTCCATAGGCGATGGTAACCACTTTCCATCAGGTGGGCCGTTTTCATGTCTGCTGAATACATGCAATTAAAAAATCTATATAGATTTTTTAATTGCATGTCTTACATATATATGTAAGCTTCAATGACTGAACTAAATGTACTTTATTGCAGGTAAACATAGCGTTCTTAGTGCCAGCATTTGTTGCCTATCTTTCAAAAACAGATGTCGGAAATCACAACTTGGATTCACTCATAATAATATATTCTCGTTCATCTCCGTTACATAGCAAGACAATGGATATAGTTAAAAATAAGTAATGACTATTTCTATTATATATGTATTTAAAGTTGTAGCTTTTTTGTAAACGTGTTGTAGGAGTACTTCCTGCCTACCTACCTACTTAATAACCAAAAAAATCGATTATTTTTAATTTATTTTGGGACAATAAACAATTATACCACTAAAGATATAATTATACTAGCTTTACCCAGCAGATGTTGTCCTGCCTTAAAAAATTAAAATCTAGAACCCGATTGCAGAGCCATCGACCGGGACCAATTATTAATTTAAATCATTTTCGAATCCACTTGAACAAACACAAAAAATGTCATCAAAATTGGTCCCATCGTTTAGAAGAAGTTTAGCGGCACCATTTACCGGGTCTAATCGTGAATCTAAACCATCCCGGGACCCACTTGAACACAGACAAAAAATAATTTCATCTAAATCCTGGAACTCAATTGCAGCGCCACTTACCTGGTTTAGTTGTGAATCTAACGAAAATCATCCCAAGACACACTCAAACACACAATTTTTTTGTCAAAATCCTGGAAACCGATTATAGCGCCACATATTGTTAATCTAGACCATTCTATAATCCACTTGAAAGCACACAAAACAATAATTACAGTTGGTCTCACTGATTAGGAGGAATTCATCGGCGCTAACAACCGGGTCCAATTGTGAATCCAAACCATCCCGGAACCCACTTGAAAACACACAAAAAAATCATCAAAATCACTACAATCGTTTAGGAAGAGTTCAATAACATACACACGAACAGAAAAATTTTATATATAAAGATTTTTGAGCCACAAAACCTCGCGAGCGTCCTCAGAACACCCTACTAACTTTCACCCTAGTAAATTTAAATTTCATCAGAATCTGATCAATGGTTTAGGAACGCACTGAGAACATACATAGAAACTGAGATAAAGGTCTCCACGGATTAACCAATATTTGACAACAAACAAATATGTCACATTGTCTGTGGTCAAATATTTATAGTAACGTTCAGAAATTAATTTTGTGATAATATAATAGAATATACTTAATATGAGAGTTGCACTGATAAAGTAAAATGATAAGTTTAAGCGTCACTGCTACAATCGACGCACAATCAATAATAATGGCCGAAAGCGATTTAGGTCCTAAACGTTAGTTTGTGAGAGAAAGCCTATTGTGTGAGAAAGACAGGAGACCGGCTTCGTTCTCATCCCTACTCCGTGCTGTTTACGGGGTGAGAAGTGACACCGGTAGACGCCTGGCGCGAACAACTGATCGAGTGGTAACTGATCAATTATCGACTGCCGGGAGTAAAAAATTATTAAAGTACTAATAGGGGTTGGTGATAGAAAGGCGAAAATTTAGAATTTTATGTATTTTATAATGACGAATCATAAAAAAAGTAAATAGGGAACAAAGAAAAGAAATTGGGTTGGACCACCCTTATCACATAGGGGTATGAAAAATAGTTTACGTCCTATTCTCATATCTACTAAATATACACACACAATTTCATAAGAATCGGTCAAGCCGTTTCGGAGTTTTGTTACAAACACTGTGACATAAGAATTTTATATATTAGAAGATAGAACTTAAATAATTATAATTATCGCAACTGGCGATTTTGTACAAGTGTACGGAAATTATAATAATAAATAGATCTTGATAAATGGTGCCTGTTGAAAGTCGTATACAATCATTCATTCACAATCTCCGGCTTATCAGACTAGAAGATGGTTCCAAATAGGTGCTGCGTATTTAGCATAGATACAAACATCTTTTTTTACGTTTATCAAAAGTACTTATTATCGTGCCGCCTCGCTTAAACATATTTTTTTCATAAATGTGAAAGATATATTATAATTGTAGTAGTTTTATTTATTCATAATTTTAAGAAAGTTAACATTTAAAAGTTAATTATTAACAACTTTTCACGCAGTTTCACTTCCGCAAAGTTTGGAGCTATACCCTGAAGGTATTATCCTATTTTTTAATGTTTAATTATTTTTACAAATATTTACAAACAAATGATCTAATATAATAGAAGTAAACTTAACTTATTTATATTGTATTCTACTCATAGTCCCTCAAGACTAACTAGAATATTGAATACTTCTATGGGTAAGGTGCCTAGAAGGCTGCCTACGTTTCCTTGCTGGATTGCCATACTGATCTGTTGCCCGAGGTAGGCACCAGCCTTCTGATCGCCTGAAGAGTCAATGACTCGTTTTGATAAATTTTGGTAGAGGCTCATGGCCTCAGGACTCCACAGTCCAAAAGTTTCAACAGCAAACGGCACAAACATATAACTCTCACTGAGGGTCGCATATTCGCGCCGATTGAGTTATTCAACTATTCTTACTTCAACAAACATAAAACATACAAAGTTATGTATATGTATGTATTATAATATGGATTGTTTCCAGATTCCCCAAACTAAAGCAAATATTGCAAGGTTATGGTATGACTGAAGCAGGTGAACTGACATCAGAAACTTGGGGAATAAAAGGATGCAAATCAGGAAGCGTGGGCATGGCCTCACCAGGTATCACTATGAAGGTAACACAGTAATGTAATACAATCTTTTAAAGAATTCAAGTTTTATAGTGTTTTTCAATTACATTTTTTGTTGCTGAACTACAGACGGCGCACTCGATGGAAAGTGGTTACCGTTGCCTATGCATATTTGCAACACCAAATATGCTATCAATCTGCTGCCGGCCTCGAAGGAGGGACTTAGAACCTGGCCACTCTTACCGGAATACTACTCAAGGTTGTTATGGTGGCATACTCTAGATTAGGGATGGTAGTCAACCAGACGTACCACCTGAATGTGGGTGGGTTGTTTTGTCGTCGCTTACATCAGGCCACCCGACCGCAGTAATTGGTAGTCACTAGTGCACGGATAAATTACTTGAACTCGAAATATTGTATCCTTCAAGAGCGTTCTGTGTATTATAATAATAATAACAATAGATTTTTAACTAAAATATTTTTAATACGTGGGTGTTGATTTCACGGTATATCATATTTTATATGTATGTATATGTTACGGGCAATTTTATAAATCCGGTCACTATGAATTATGACCGGTCTGTATACATAATGCCCGTATAAAGTGGGCAATATAAATAAAACTGCATGATTAATTACTTTTCACGGTCAGTATGATTAATGACAACCTTATCTTATGTAATATAATAAAACACAGATTAACTGTAGTTTTTTTATTTATTAAATGAGATTAGGATATAGTTATATAGCACTTTTATTCATTTTTGAGATATGAAGTGAATTTTGGGTGGTTATAAAAAAATAGCAAATATAAAGCTAAAGCTGAGGTCCGGTTCGCTTCGCTCATGCCTTAGCCTTTTTGACCTATATTTAAAAAAATCGGATCTATTCGTAGTAAATAAAATTGTCATATAACTATGCCCCACCCTTAAATGAATTAAACTTACATCATTCTTATGGAAAGGTAACCGAATTTATCACATTGTCCGGCTAAAAATAGGGAAGTATTCATACTGCCCGGTCCAAGTGATAAAATCAAACCATGTTATCTCAAACCATGATTTTTTTAAATAGACCACGGGCCATCGGGCTTTATTAATATAGGTCAGGCCAGCCGTAGTAATTAATTTATCAAATTGACCGACGCTCTTGGTCATTACTCATAGTGATCGCTCCATATTAATAATGCCCGATCAATCATATTGCCCGTAACATATATAACCTCACATTCTTATGTAAAATATACTGCAAGCGCATCTATTTTTTATTTCGAGGTCAGAAACACGGTTGTAACACCTTTAATGTTAAAGAATTTTTTCAACCATTAGTCTCTATGTTGTACTCCAGCTGTAAAAAAGTTCAAATTTACATGGCGGGGATGAATTTGCTAAGCCATTCTTTTGCTTTTTTACTTACTTTTAATATTTAAGTGCATTTTCCATTGTAAGGTCCATTTATTTTTATGTTATATTGAATATTACTCTAGTTTTAGAAATCCTTGTTCTTCCTTTCTTCCATCTAAAATATCATTGACTCTTTCGGGCTAATCGGACGAAAACAAACGACGAAAGACGTTTGAGAGTAAGGGAGTAAGGCCTCTCCTATTATATTAATGTACTCTGTGGCAAGTCTCCTGTATGCTTTGCGCCAACTAGTCGTCGTTTACAGACTCCTACACCATATCAAAATTATAGCAATGTCCAAGTCCTGTGCCGACTGTTTGACAAAACACTGCTCCCGAGGACGTGGCGGTGTGGCTTACCTGGTACCATGGTATAATGGATGAATATGACTAATGTGTTTGCCGATATCCAAATAGCCTTGATAATTGATATTATATGTTGTATATAATTTTAATAAAAAAAAGTTGTTAGTAAATACTATTATATTATGTGGCGTGGTAAATGCATGATGTGTATGAGAATCGAGTGTATCATCACTGTCAGATTATCGACCTTTCACACTCTTTTACCGTCGCTTAGCGCCATCCAACTCTGTTCGCCTATTTACGATCATTAAAAATATGTTGGAGACTAACAGTAGCTAAGAGGTAGACAGTGCTTTAACACCACGATAACTTTGGGGGATGAAGAAAGAAGTGGTCGCCCTTTGACGGCTGTTATGGAAGAAAACGTGCTAGCAGTGAAAAATTTAATCCAAGACAATAGGTGAGTTACGTATCAAGAGATTCAGCACGTACTGCAGATTGGATCGGGAAGCCATCACGAGATTCTACACGTGCATTTTCGCGTGAAGAGGATAGTTTCAAGCTGGGTGCCGCACAACCTCACCGATGCTCAGAAGCAGAGCCGGGTGGAATGGTGCCGTGATATGATAAACTAATTTGAAGCAGGCTCGGCGTGTTTACGACATCATTACATGTGATGAGTCCTGAATTTATCAATACGATCCAGAAACGAAGCGCCAGTCGACGGTTTGGGTGTTTCAAAACGAATCAACGTCTACTAAAGTGAAGCGATGTAGAAGCGGGGAGAAGATTTTGATCGCGATTTTTTTCAATTTGACTGGCTACTTGTTGTGAATTCCTTTACGGAACCAAAGAAGTATCAAAGCTGAATGGTATATTACAATATGCTTGCCAGAAGTTTTCTCTGTAGTGAGCAATAAGTGACCAAACACAGGGCCCCGTGGGCAACTGCTCCACCACGATGACGCGCCCGCCCATAGCACGCTCAAAACGAGGGACTTCCTAGATAGCATGCCAGTCAAACTCCTGGGTCACTCTCCTTACAGCCCTCACCTAGCACCGTGTGACTTCTTTTTATGCCCGAAAATATAAAAAAACAGCTCAAAGGGATACAATTTTCGTCGCGGGAAGATGCGCTGTAAGCGTTTGAGCAAGCTGTAAACGAGGTATCTGCAGCGGACTGGAAAAAGCGTTTCAAAAACTGGTTCAGACGCATGAAACTTTGTATAGAAGCTGGTGGAGAATACTTTGAAAAGATTTAATAAAAAATATTTACCTATAGAACATTTTTTTTTTATTTTCGCAAAATTTGTGAGTGTCTTCATATTGCAATCTTGTCTGATATTGAATATATTATTTTCAGGTTGTGGACCCCGAAAGTCGTAAAATTCAGGGTCAAAATGGCCGTGGTGAAATTTGTCTAAGAGGGCCCGTCTTTATGAAGGGTTATATAGGAGTGGATCCCTCAACCTACTTGGACGATGAAGGCTTCTTCAAAACTGGCGATTTAGGATATTATGACGAAGATAGATATTTCTTTATTGTCGATAGACTTAAAGAAATGATTGAGTATGAAGGCTATAAAGTAAATATTAATATACCTGTATAGTAATTTTATTTTATTTTTAATGAAACATTGAAAACTACAATTTTCCATGCTGTTTCGGTTGAGCGATTTTAGATCTGTAGATTCACAGAAGCTATTCCAATATCTGAGTACTCATAATATAGTCATTTTTAGAAAAGAAATTAAGAAAGAAAAACGTTTATTTGGTCTTTAAGCACATAGCGAGACACATTGAAAAAATATTGTATTAAACTATGTAGATGTATAGCAAAGAAAAAATACAATTTCATACAATCGATTTGATAACCTGAATAAAATTCAGTTCCTTATAATGGAAGTGTAATTTTAAGAAAATGCGTAATTCTACCTGAATTTTTTTCTAACTACATAGTAATTAATATTGTTGCAAGGTTTAGAAAAAGGTTAGATATATATTTCCCAAAGCAATTTATTATTCGCTTTAAAAATTTTAAACATTTTTGTTGTGTTCATCGAATTTCTGTGACTATTTTTGAGATAAATGAAGGTTGAAATATTGTGTACAAAACAGATAGCCCCTTTGGAACTGGAGACAATATTACAACTACACCCAGCGGTGCGAGAAGCAGGAGTCGTAGGGAAAACGGTACTTTATCTTGGCGAAGAACCCACTGCGTTTGTTGTCAAGCAACCAGGGCTTGATGTCAGCGAGCAAGAACTTCTCGATTACGTTGCTAATGAGGTACATTTCTGAAATATTCCTTTAAATAAGACTAGACGTTAAGTAAATTAGAATTCCTTTAAAGAGGTTTTTGCTATAATTTATAACTAAATAGTCTCTGGGGATCCGTAGTGTAGTAAGATGGTTATTAGATGGTATGCCGTAGTAGTTATTCACTTCATATTTGAGTGAAAAAATATTATCTACAAAAATAAATTTTATTTACTATCGCTAGAATAAAATAATCTTTGCGTTTGTTCAAGGTAGCCTTACATAATCAACGCCAAATTTAATAGCTGCTTTTAACAAAAAATGGCAATAAACAATAAATATCCTACAACTATTATTTCCAACTACTATTTACTTGCCGATATTGGATGGTTCATTGCTATTTTTCGCTTTGGACGAATCAACCAAAGTGAACCACGTAAACAAAAACTTGAATCATAAAATGACACTGAATATTGCCGTGTCCTTTTGTTTCAATGCCTTTCAACCAAATCGATTCAATTTGGTTATTCCGTGTTAAAGTAGCATTGGGTTCGATTTCATTCATTCACCAGATAAATGTTACTTAACAATTAAATAACACAACCACTGAATACAAAACAATTTTCTTTTTTTTACATCTGTTATTATGAAAAATTTTGTGTTGTATTGTATTCCACCTTTGATTGTATTCTGATAATTGCAAATTAGCAAAAATTCAAAATTACTCCCATACTACTCCCCTGTTCTATTGAAGGTACCCGTGTATTAAACAAGTAAATTATATATTTTATGTCAATTTACAGGTTTCACCTTACATGCAATTACGAGGTGGAATAAGGTTTATTGAAGTCATACCAAGGAATCCTAGAGGGAAAATATTGCGCGCACAACTAAGGAAAATTTTAAATGAATGTGAGATTAAAAATTAAAAAACATAATTATCATTGTGTAATCTGACATTGTTAAAAATAATTTACTTTTGAGTAATAAATTTTAGAATCATGGATGTTTTTTTTTAACAAGAATATAAGAATGGATCATCTTTTAAAAATAATAAATAATAATAATATATTTTTATTATAATGTCAACTTATTTGAAGCCCAACAATTCAGCCCTCCTAAATTTTTAGAGGAACGGCCAAAGTAAATTCGCGGATTTCGCACATTAGTAACCTCGAAAGGTTAGTTTTATCTTGATAATTTATTTACCTTCACTATCAACATGTGGTAACCTTGATGCCAATCAAACATTTTTTGATATATAGGATAAGTTATATAGGGACTATTTAAACATCCTACCATATCTGACGATATAAGTCTTTGTCCGAAACACGGTTGAATTTCAAACCATTCGAAATTTCTATAATTTAGGAATAAATCAAATATGTACTGTTTTTATTAAAGAAGAACAGAAAATCAACATCAATAATTAGAATAGAGCATACCATAAAATAAATAACAACGCGTGTAAGTTTTAATACAACAATAACACAGTCATATAGTTAGTAATAAAGGTACGAACAGAAAAAAATCAGAACATAGTCGGGTGTAATCGTAATGTCTTCGAGGTAGACCAATACACCTACTACTAAGAAGATATTTTAGAAACTAGTGATAAAAATAGGCTACCTTTCAAGTGTAACTATTCCTGAAAAATATGCGTATAAAGCCACGAGGCAAGTCCTAGTAAAACAAGCTTCAATGTTTCCTTTTTTTTTAATTTTCTTGTTTTTTACAAGGTTCTTTATAATCATAGTCTGATCTATATAATATGATTATCTTACCTTTACTTCAATTATTATCACACTTATGTGTGCTGTTAAGCAAATTGACAAACGGTCCATCTATTGGTTACCGTCACCCATGGATATCTGCAACACTAAGGGAGCCAATGTGTTGCGACTTTAAAATATCTGGTGTTAAGAGCCCCATTTTGTTTATTATAAAACTAGAGTTTGCCATGTGAATTCGTTCACGTGAATGTCGGGTCCTCGTCCTACGAAAAAATCTCAATTACGGCATAAAAAAATATTTTATTTTCGGGGACAAAATGTTATTAAAAAATACATATTTATTATCTAATGAACTCCTTCAAAATATATAAACAAATGTATAAAAAAACTAGGATATACCCGCGACTTCATCCACGCTTGACTTGAAATTCCCGTGGGATTTCCGAAACACAAAGTATCGCAGCATATAAAAAAAGAATTTAAGCTATCGTTTTATTGGAAACTGTGTCTGAATAAGCTAATTTTTATGCATCCAAACAACTTTAAACCACTCCAAGGAAATTCCCACGGGATTTCCGGGATAAAAGAAGATCACACATTTTATTACATTAAATTTGCTATCCAACAGTAAAAATATCACATTGGAATTCGATTTTTTTTATCTGGCCATTTTAAATAATTCCCAGTAAAATTTCTGCTGGATTTCCGGGAAAAAAGTAGGGCAGAGTTTAAGTCTAAGAGTTAGCTGTCGATCACCGAAAACTGCATCGAAATCAGCCAAATAGTTTTACGTGAATCCCGAACAAACAGACAACCGAAAAACAGCCAAGAAATCTAAAAAAAAATGCATCGTGTTCTCCGTCTTTTATATAGTCTGTTTCAGTTTTTTTTTTACATAGCTTCAATGTACAGACACGGCATGTTTAGAATTTTATAATATTATAGATATAGACAAAATTACTTACAATTGCTTAGTAGAACAGATGGAAAAGAATAAAAGATAGCGATACATTTAAATTGTGTATTGGTAATTGGTGTATTCTTACAACATTTAAATTGCAAAGGCACCGCGAAGACCTGCTTGGCTTTAAAGAAATTTAATGAGATCCTTGCAAAGTCACGACATGCCAAAGTGAATAAGCTTTAAACAAAAGATACCAAACTTGTGAACTAAAGTATTTTAAACTACATGAAAATGAAATGGCCATTATTTTTAAAAACTTCCTCACAGCATTTGCATTGGCATTTTTTAAAAATGAAACTCTTTTACCATTTAAATTGACTGGTTGTACCTCGGAGCAATTTAGCTCGCAGCCTCTTCGCAAGAATATTCCCTGTGGGTTGTAATAGGTTTCTTAAAAGAAAATCGAGTTAAACAAGCGTGATTGACTTAATTGTGGAAAAGGTTTATTTCCCAAGATTAAAGAATTGCTTAGGTCAGTTAACTACATTGCTTTCGGTCCCAGGGCATAACCTTTAAGATAATTGAGGTGCGTTAATGGGGATAAACCCTTACGTACACAACGATCAGGTATATACATACAAACAACATTAACGGCCATTTGCTTTTGGAACGAGACAAAAACCTTTTCTAATACAAAAAAAATGAACGATGAAACGGTAAATCTTTTACCTCTTTAATCAATCACAACATTAGTTATACACTTGAATCAATATTAATATAACTATTAAGATTTTGTAAATTCTAAAATTATAATATAATTCCTATCAATTGTGATAATAAAAAAATGCATTTCACAGTGCTCTATACTTATTCCCACGGTATTCTTCTTTCACGATAATAATAAACAGGTGACTTAATTTTTTAATATAATAAATTACTTGTATATAATATAATGATAAAGATATTTTTTTTGTTTTTGCATAACACGAAAATTGTGCATAAATATTAACGAGAAACGCTTCATTAATATGAGCCACTCTGAAAATTGAATCGTTCAAATCGCAGCAGGGAGGAGTAAGCGAGAACGCATTGGCGGCGAGCACGTAATTGCGTCGGAGTACCTTTGATACTGCGTCGAAATAGAGCAATTAACCCGCTTGAGTTTGAGAGTTTACCTTGATTTTTTTATTACTGTTCCCTCTGTGTACACTTGATTTAGGAGCAAGCTAATGGGCCAATGTAAACACCTGCATACCTACATTTACAATATGCATGTATATTTATTTGTCTGTGCAGAAAACACGTATTCGTATATTCAATACCATTAACTTTAGATCTTCAGTTATCAATATTTTGGAAAAAATACTTGTTTAAGTTTAGAATAAGATGAAATACAATTTCATAAAATGTATTCTATCACAACAATAACACTATAATGATCTATTACCATTCACTGGCGGCGATTCAATTGCTCATTTTATTTTATTATTGCTGTCTATATTTTAAATTATTTAACTACTTAAAAAAAATAATGAATTATTATACTTGTAAACATTTTTATAATCATTTTATTTTAAGAAAATGTATTTTTTACCGACTTGAGAAAGGAGGAAGTTCTCAATTCGTCTGCATGTTTTTTTTTGTATGTTCGTTACTTGATTTCTGCGTCAATTGTGAAGCGATTTTTATAATTTTCTTTTAATCGAAAGGATATACTCCCGAATTAATCCCATTTTCACCATGTCATGATCTGATGAATGGATCCCAAGGAAATCCAGAGCAAACCTTATTGATGAGCGTCTACAGCGAAGAGTGGGATAGCAACCTTGTATACGCGAGCCAGAACTATAATTTCTACAGGCGTTTGATAAATTATTTCCAAATCTATTCAAGTATTTGCACAACTTAAAAGTATTTTGTTTTTATACCGACTTCAAACTAAAAAGAAAAAATAAATATTAAACCGACTTCTTTCTACAACATATTGAAGTTGGTGCGAAGTAAAACATAAAAGTTACTTTATTTTGCAAATTTGTTGTTGTTTTTCCATGTTTTACTTGGCACCGACTTCAAGATTTTGTAGAAGGAAGTCGGTTAAATATTTATTTTTTGCTTTTTAGTTTAAAGTCGGTTTTTTTGTTAAAAAAATTACAGATTGTATTTAAATGTAATGTTCATCATTTAGCATTCTGAACGCGGCAGGTGGTATATCTAAGGATTTTGGCACTTTAAGCCTTTTAAAAGCGCGTGCCAGACAACCCACAGTAAATGGTTACGAAGGTCTAGTTTTTTGTCTTTTGACCACAGAAGCTAAAAAAACATTTAACCGAAAAGACGTTGCAAAACTACTCCAAAGATTTTGTTCAAATGACTTTCAAACTGTCGTATACAATTTTTAACAGACTTTTCTAGGTCATTGTTCTGATATCTTTATATTACAACACCTACATTCCATAAACAGACGATAGCGATGTAGCTAGTGTAATTTTTATTTGAAAAATAAATCATGTATTTAAAAAGCTTCGCTCTTGTAATTTATTGTTCTACAGATAAGACGCGCTGCGACCCCATGGTATCAATGATATATACTCTGTTATCTATGGCAGGATGTCTAATGCAAAAATAAAAGAAACATTCAATGTAGTAAACATAAAATAATAATATTTTTTATTGTATTCTATTTTAAAAAGATAACATTCATAATAAGAACAATAAATGTATTGATCATTGGTCTTCCGTATTATGCGCAAAACCGTATGAATGTGGTTTACAAATGATCTTATCGAAATCCAGCCCTCTCCGATAGTTGAAACCCTTTAAATCTTCTGGCGGTGTGATTTGTGACAGCCCTCAAAAATAATTTGCAAACGTGGTTCAAGATCAAAATTCTTTAAGATTCCTATTGCAATTCCTATAGAACTAGACCACGATGATTTTTCTCCAAAATTTTGGTACAGTGATCGAATGAAGAATTAAACTTTAGGACAAGTAGTATCCCTCCCACTTTAAGGAGCCCAGATAAAATTCACTTATTACCCGCTGATTTTGATTTTTTTTTATTGCTTGAAGCACGCACACTGACAGATGGTCTACTTGATGGAAAGTGCTTACCGTCGACTATGGACGATTGCAACACGAGAGGCGATGCCAAATGGTTGCTAACCTCTAGAATGGGATAAAGGTAATGAGATAGGAGGGATAGGATTGAGGGGATGGGACTTAGGGGATGGAATAGAAGGAAGTGGAAGTGGACCACCGCAACTCTCACTCAGCATGCGAAAGGCCACGCCAATATTCTGTGAGAGCGTTACACCACACCAATCGAGCCGGCCTTGCAAACTGTAATCAAGATAATGATTCCAGCATAACTTTACCTCGTCCAATTGTCGATATTTAGGATTTATTTTGAGGTAAAAAACAAACACTTCAATTTTATTAGTTAGTGAGTATAGATATACATTTCATTACACTATTCAGCAAATTTCATACACACCACTTAATAAATTGGTTAGGTTAGTTATTATCTGTGCAGGAACGGAGAAAGAATTCAATTTCCTGCGGCCGGGCGGCCTGTCGTAAGAGGCGACAAAAGATCTCACAGGCAGGTGGTAGTGTATTTGCCCACTACCCTTGCTACCACCCCTGGTCTAGATTATGCCGCCATAACAGCCTTGAGTTGTGTTCCGGCATTAGTGACCAGGTTCCAGTCTCCCTTAAGAGAGCAGCAACGCATTTGTAGCACCTTTGGAGTTGCAAATGTCCATAGGCGATGGTAACCGCTTTTTATAAAGTGGGCCGTCTGCCTGTCTGCTGAACTCCTGCAACAAAAAAATAAATAAATAAAAAGGACATACACCGACACTGTTGAAAAAAATAAGTGGACTTCTTCCTATAATGTGTTTATATATATGCAATGTATGTACTATGATACTATGAAAATAATCTATATATCTCCTATCTATCTATAAGTACTACAATAAATCTGTAAATGGTTTTTATATTGCATTTAAAAATGTGAAAAAAGTCAGGTGGGCTAATTCGGATTCCGGGAGATTCCGATAATGCAACTTTTAGAAATTTTCTCTGTCTGTCTGTTAGATCACGTAAAAACTACTTAACGGATTGAAATGAAACTCGATACAGAACTAGCTTATATCTCGGGGCGTAACTCACTTCTTATCCCGATAAATAATATCGTTTCTGTCTGATAACGGCGTTATTTTTTTACGCTTTAAATAAGAAGCATTTGGCCACACTCTAGCGATTTTATTAATATTGAGTTAGAGTAAGTTTGTAGGATTCTTTAAGAACCTTAAAGAAAACTACAAACGTACTCTAACTTAATATGAATAAGACCGTATATCTTTAACACTAACGCAGATGAAACCGCAGCATAAAATAGTAAAATCATATAAAAACCTTCAAGCCTACGTCGGAAGTTTTTAGTAATCCGTAGCCAAATAACGAAAATAGAAATTTATTGATATCTGTTTTTTGTAGGTATCTGTTGTAAACACTGGTCTATATAAATATTATAGACCAGTATTTACAACATAAACATTCCATTTTCGTTATTTTGCTACGGATCCCTAAACACTTTCCACGTAGGTTTGAAGGCCTCCGCGTAACAATAGTTTGAAGTTGCTATCAAATAGGTAATACACATCGTTACCTAAAACACGTTCATTATAAAGCCTACCGACGTGTGAAGCGTACATTCTGAGGATGTTCACGCCCTGATTTATTTGGCACTAAAGATAAACATATGATTGTTTGAAACATTTTAAGAATACGATCAACTAGGTAGGTGAATAGTTGAAAAATTAATAATGTTGTAGAGCTGACTTGAAATATAGCTGGCATTAAAGC
Organism: Dendrolimus houi; assembly: GCA_039645545.1. Classification (NCBI taxonomy): domain Eukaryota; kingdom Metazoa; phylum Arthropoda; class Insecta; order Lepidoptera; family Lasiocampidae; genus Dendrolimus; species Dendrolimus houi. The sequence continues at coordinate 13,172,846 of CM077125.1, read as the reverse complement.
GATGACGTCATAATAGTCATTAACAGTATATTTATAGTTGATAAAGTGTTCGTGTTGCTTTATCTTATCTAGAAGTCGATGTCAAGTAACACATACAAATTACTATATTTTTTAAAATTTTTGTTGTTCTTTTATATTTTACTTGGCACCGACTTGGTGACTATGGGGCCACCTCAGGAGTATACTCTTTCGAACAAGAAAAAAAATTAAATCAATCCACAATTGATAGAGATATCGCATAACAAGCAATTTTCGAGGGTTTGTCACAATTTCCCTTGGAGCTACCTTGGTGACTATGAGACCAACTCGGGAGTATACGCTTCCGAATAAAGAAAAAAATTGAAAATCGGTCCATAATTGACGGAGATATCGTGTAAAAAAAGTCAGTTTACTACCTTCGAGAGTTTCTTTCGAATTTCCTGAGAACCACTCATCAGATTTTAACTTGGTGACTATTGAACCATCTCGGAAGTATATTCTTTCGAATAAAAAAAAGAATTTAAAAATCGGTCCACATTTGACGGAGAAATAACGTAACATGCATACAAAAAACTTAAGTGCCTGTTGAAAATGTAATACCCTGCCCTGGCACGCGTATACAAGCTTTTTTTCGAAGAATGTAGGTGCTCGGCGTTCTTTATTAAGGGTTATTCTCGATTTCTCTGGGATCCACTCATCAGATCCTGACCACCTCAAGAGTATACGCTTATGAATTTAGAAAACAATTTGGTACACAATTGACGGAGTAATCGCGTAATCACATATACAAAAAAAAAACATAGAGACAAATTGAGAACCTCCTCATTTTGGAAGTCGGATAAAAAATAAAAATCCAGAGGTAAGCGCTTGGCTTAGTCAAATATACCTACGCATATTTTAGTACCGCCGCCTATACTTGTAGGTTTTAGATCATATAATCGTCTGTACCTTTATGTTGTAGGTATAACAACAATGATCGGTGAGAACTAGAACCAAAAACTGGATATTGATAAAAAAAACTAAGGTAACTAATAAGAATATCAGCAATTAATTGAATTGGGCAATCGGGCAATTGACATATTGCTAACAGTTATTAGAGCGATGACTTCATATCAGTAGGTAATTATTCTATTGAATTAAATTAAATCATCAATTGAAATCCATTAAAATTCAATTAATTGCTGTCTATATCTGTATATAAACCATTTAAATAATACAATATCGTTATAATTGTTGATGTGTACGTACAACTGTACAGGGTGTTTTAGTGAAAAAAAATTATGTTTGCCAATAAAAATTACGTATGCGGAAGCGAAGTACAAGTGCCGGCACATTTGAATTTTGGAAAGTATATGTTGGATAAATTACGGCTCAAAAAGGATGAAATAGCTTTGGTAAGTTTTTTAATTCTCTGAATGTGATAAGTATTGCTCAACTACTAAGACACTGGCGTCTCGTTTCAATTACGTGAGTTCGAATTTTGGCATATGCAACGCTTTGACAGCTTTCTAGCTTGATTTACATAATATTATAATCTCCATGAGATAATAACGATGAGGTAAATCGTCGTAAAGAAACCTACTACACATCGAGTTTACCGATGTAGGAAACATGCCACTCCATTTTATATGCATAATGTATGGGTGATCTGTACTTTCTGTTAGTTAAAGTAAAAAAAAATTATGTTATTTAAAACTTGATTGTCTTTATTTTAAAAGAAATACCTAATTTCTAGAAATATAGTGCCTAAATCGATGCAAATAAACGCGGCCACATTTCCTAATTGAACTAGAAAACTTCAAATAAATTCTTATCTAAACAATATCGTAATAAAATATTGACATCACTGTTAATGAAAACAAACAGGAAAACAGTGAGACTCGGAAGAAAATTACGTACAAGGAATTTACACAATACGCGGTCAATCTCGCAGTTTCCTTAACAAAGTTCGGGGTTCAAAGAGGGGACATCGTAGCAGTGGGCTCAGAGAAACGCAATGAATTCATCCCAACAGTCCTTGGAATTGTGTTCACTGGTGCTACTTACACCCCTTACGATTTAAAAAGTGGTAGAGGTTAGTAAATTTTATAGTTCAAACAATAAAAAGTACTTTTTAATAGTTATAAAGTGTACTTTTTGTCCAATTTTCATGTTAATCTGGACATCTGAGTCATTCTATGACCACAGAACTCATCCGATCCACAAGATAGAAATAAACCAAGAATGTGGCGATATATGCACAATGGAGGGTTCAGTAGACATGATGTACATTAATTGGTTTGTTATGTGGCTACAAAACCCTGAAGACATTTAATCCAAAATACTTTATAACTCAAACACTATGAACGGATCTGTCCAAAGCATTTTTTATCAATAGTACTTTTTAAGTTCTACCAATGTAATTTATTCAGAACTTTGTACCTCATGGTTTGAAAGTTAGAGGGCAAGACACACTTTTCATGAATTTGGAAACAAATATTTATCTACATATTGACTTCAATAAGACTTAAGCGCTATTAATTAATATCATAATGTTATTTTGTAAGTCCCATTTATTGATACTCCACATCTCTATGTACACTGAATAAAATTCATACCTCAATTAAACGTATATCGGCTTGTCACAACTGCAACTACATACATAACTGCATAATTGTGTATCGGCGTGTAGAATAAGCCTTCTTATTAAATTTAATTCATCTAAGCCAAGTAGTTCAATCAAAAAATTACTGACCTACGGACGGTCAACCATGACTATTCTATAAGGCTTCCGTATTCGCTAGAATAGTTATTTAAAAAAAATTAAACTAATAATTGACGTTAATATTACATTACAGCTGTCCTAAAATACAATTTAAGCATAACGAAGCCGAAATATTTTATCTGTTCCAACTTGTTTTGGGCAACATACCGCGATATATTAAAAAGTTTTGACTGCATAAAGACTATCTTTACATTGGACGACAATTTGGAATCGCTGGTTTCGGTTACTAAGTTACTTGAATATAACACGGTCGATGTGGGCAAATTTGAACCTGCTCTAATAAATGGGCAAACTGATACAGCTGTCGTATTGTATTCTTCTGGAACTACGGGTATGCCTAAAGGTGTACAAGTGACTCATTTGAACTGCATTCTTAATAGTTTACCTGATGAGTAAGTATAAAATAGTATGTATTATTCTCAGTTTACTCTTTAGCACTTGTTATAATTATTATGCATAAACAATCGAAATAAATAGCAATCTAGCCTACGATCTAATGACAAATTCAAGTGTAAAATCTACACAAACTCCTATTTAGAAAAAATGTTCTCCATTGGAACTTAGTTTGGATAAAAACGTATAAATTTGAATTTGAAACATATCGCATACAACTCTATTTGAAATTGTGATCAAGCGACCGTTTTACTTTATAATGGGTGCAACAGAACAACCAATCAGAGACAGGAATTTTGCCATAGGAGCATAATTAAATATTAAAATTGGGTATATGATACATTACACAATAACTTTTAAAACGTGTTATCAGCATACTTTTAAGATATCACTTCGGATTTTTATTAAATATTAATTCTGATTCCTACCGGGAACAACGGATTAGTATAGCGATCCAGTCAGATAACGTAGCCAGCCTTCTGGGAACCTTATCCATTGACATCGATGATCTAGGCTCAATATTCTACTTATAGCCTTAAAGGATTATAGGTAGAATACAGTATAACTAATAAGCGCTAATTAATTAAGTATTTAATTAATTATTTTTTAATTAATTCCTGCGACCTGCCCTAAAAGGCGTCAAAACAACCCACAGCCAGATGGTAGTATATTTACCCGTTTGGATGGGTACCATCCCTGGTCTAGAGTATGCCGCCATAATAACCTTAAATTGTGTTCCGGCTATTAGGGGCCAGGTTCCAGTCTCCCTTCAGAGAGCGGGAGCACATTGGTAGCACCTTTGGTGTTGCAAATGTCCATAGGCGACGGTAACCGCTTTCCACCAGATGGACTGACAACCTGCCTGCTAAACTCACGCAATAAAAGAACTAGTTTATAATTTATGTATATTTTAATGTAAATAAATTTATAATAATTAATATTTGATTCGTCAGAATTATAGCCTCCAAGTTCCCACATTCATAAAAGATCATGACGGCTATAGGTATAATAAGATGATAAGAATGTCTCATTACATTTAAATTTCAACCTGACAGTTATTAGTATTATTTAAGTTATTAAACTTCTTAATGACAATGTTATATAATTATTTATCAATAAATATAAATCGATCAAAATTTATAATAGCTTTCTTTATAAAGTTTAAGCGATGCATCTCTACAAGTGGCATTTCTGTTCGGAGAATATCATTTTAGTTACGATACTTTCATAGCTTATAAATTTCTTTCACTTGGAAGGAAAATTGTTTACGTCGATGAAGTCACGCCTGAACATTTCCTCAAAGCTGTGGAGGACTGCAAGGTTGAGTAGATATTCCAGTATTTTAAAACCCTATTTAATAATTGTAATAATCGGGTAATTGTGCAATTACCCGAAATGATATAAAGATACAAATGTAAGAGGGACATTGCTTTTTTTTTATATCTTCATAGCCTTGCAAATTTTTGACTAGAAAAATTAAGAGAGTATATTGAATTGTTTGTACATTTGTTTGTTCCACTCCATAGTCAGGGATACTAAGCAATTTTCTATAACACATACCCTAGAGACTGGAGATAAACATAAAATGCTTTCCCCGGGAAGAGCAAGATTTCTCGTGAAACTAAAATTGAAAATCTATTTAAGATAAACAAAGTGCATAACCTTTTATATACTATACATAAATTAACAACTAAACTACTATCCTATACATTTCAAATTGTAATCGTTATAAACCTATACACCACCTATATATAGAGAAGAACCAATGCACCCTTACTTACGATCTGCATTTATACTGATATTATAAAGAAGTAAAGTTTGTGAGTTTGTTTGTAGGAAGTAATCTCTTGAACTACTAAACCTATTTCGAAAATTCTGTCACCAGAGAAAGCTACATAATTCCTAAGTGACATAGGCCCGAGTTTAGATTATTTATTTATTTGATTTCGTAGAATTATTCTATTTAAATATATAGATGATGATAACATACATCTCAAACGTCAGTTTGTTCATGTATATTAACTAATTGGTCCTAAAATATGGACCTAATTATTTATGGAACTAATATTTACCCGCGACTTTGTCCACGTTGGACAGGTAACAAAGATTACAGTTATTTTGCTAAATTTATAATCAAAAGTTGTTTTCAGCATTGTAATGGATTTTTAGTATGAAAATACATGAATCCCGGAAATTCCCGTTAAAACTCGGAATAAGTAATGTGCTAAAGGCATACACAACTACAATTGTTTTACTAAATATTTTATCGATCAGTGCAAGTTTCGCATCGGAATCAATTTTTTTTCGACGTGGCCTCTTTGAACTTCTCCCAAGAAAAATCCCGTAAGATTCTTGCGAATAAAGTACCGCAGATTTCAAGTCCGGGAATTTACTATCGATCAGCGGAAACTGTATTGAAATCGGCCCAGTAGATTTTACGTGAATCCCGAACAAACAGACAAACCCAAAAAGTATAAGAAACAGAAGACTACACTTTTACAATTTTATAATATTATAGATTATGTATTGGGCAGCCTCTCAACGGAGATATGTATTTCGCTAAGCCGTCATCGACAAGCGTATCGGTCATTAAATTTCTGCTAGTTAAAATACGGAAAGCTTCATATCCAGCATTAAGGAGGTTACGCTATTATTATATTTCATGTTGAACTCATTTAACTGCATCTAGTCATTATTGACTGAACTAAATGTACTTTATTGCAGGTTAACATAGCGTTCCTAGTGCCTTCATTTGTTGCGTATTTATCTAAAACAGATGTCGGAAATCGCAATGTGGATTCACTTAAAATAATATATGCTAGTTCGTCTCCTTTACATACGACGATGGTGGAAATAGTTAAAAATAAGTAATGTATCTTTTTATTTCCACTACATTTGAAGCTCTTATTTTTTTACAGATGTGTGTATGAAAAGTCTGACGTTTTACATGTACTAAATTTCACGAAAACCGTTTATTTTTAATTTATTTCAGCAGATTAAGAAATCGAACACAATAGTAAATTATACCTATTACTGATTACGCAGCGAGTAGCATTTTTGCGCACAACTATACGAAAATTAAGCTTTCTGTCTATGCACCGATCATACGGAGACTAACGAATTGATCTTGAAAAATTTTCCATATCTAAAGTAGGGATAAACAAACAAACTTACTAAAACTCTCCAGCTCATTAGACTAGGAGACTATTCCATTTCTAGTTGGATACTTACATTACTGAAATATAAAATAATAGACCTGGAAAGGACCTCCAGAGATATTGATTTAGAGTTTCATAGTACAAAGCAAAAATAACGCGAAACACTAAAACCTCCAGGAGAAGTAATCTTAAAAATTGGAGAGAAACGAAAGATTTCTATTCAAGCGTACGAAGTCAAGGATATATTTAGTATCAATTCCAAGGATGACAGTAAGCTTATCATCGTCAAGTTTACCTTTTCTTAACAATGATAAGAAATTCTCGAAGCTATCAAGCAAACGCGCTAACAATAATCAATTAGTCTTCTGTAATAGGTATAAAAGTGCCGTGTATGAAAGTATTTCTTTATTTATTTCGACGAGTATTGGTCATGTTATGAATGTCTATGCAAAAGATGGTATTAGTACAGTAAATTAGTTTTTACAAACGAATAGACGAGTTTAAGGCCGAGGGAAAGTCATAAACTTACCATAGTTACGGGTTTATAAAAACCAACAACCGCACGCGTGTCATACAACGTTTTTTAACACATTTGCGAGAAAACAGTAGAATAGATAATGAAACAAACATAAACATGAGTCGGATAGTCGCAACAATCTTTAACTAATTCTAATATGAAAATGGTGCGCATTTGCAAATAACGTCACATGCACGTGGTGAAAATTAGAACTATATCGTCCCAATTTTTCTATAGTATTAAAGTGAAATAAATGTAGGTACTGATTACAAACCCTTCCGATAATTCAGCTTATTTATTCTCGTAATGTGCAACTCCTTGGTGGAATTCTTATTTTTTGGGTAAAATAGGTAGCTGAGAGTACCTATTTTATTTGTACCGCACTTCCGTTGTATGATGCGTAATTTTTAACTTTCGAACAATGTATACAGGCTACGTCAAAGTATTTTTTAAGCAAATGTGTTAAAAATGTATTATCGACTATACGACGGGTTAACTTAAAAAGCAACCTTGATCACTTAAAATCCAGTGTATGAGCATTTACTGACATTTGAAACTTGTTTTTTTGTGAACAACTTTATATAAGTTTATCTCTGAAATTGTACTTCATGTTCATTTGATCTATTTTGTTTATTATTGGTTTAATTCGAAATTAATATGTAATAAAATCAAAATATATTAAGTTGTTTCAATTACGCAAACTTTTCATTCATTCACGGGAATGTCTTCCATGTTCCGGATTAAAACTATTATTTATTCAAGAAACATAAAACATACAAACAAAGTTACGTTTACATGTTTATTAGTATGGATTATTTTTCAGATTCCCTAAATTAAAGGAAATCATGCAAGCTTATGGTATGACTGAAGCAGGTGTAATGGCCTCAGAAACTTGGGCAACGAAAGGACCCAAGTCAGGAAGCGTGGGCATGGCTTCACCAGAGTTCACTTTAAAGGTGACACAATCATAAAAAAATAAAGACGAACATATACATTGTATATTCTCAAGCGATGTAATTTACGCTTGTGTTATAGGGAATATATAATGAATCACACTCTGGGGCCGATCCCAGACTGTAGTAAATAACGGAAAGTTTGTTTACGAAATTTTCAATGTCAGAAATGAACCCGGAGCCTCTGCAATCTAGTGAATTAGGTCGACAAAGACTTAGCTCACGCAACCACAGAGATTATACAAATAATGGAATACAATATTTAAAAGCATTAAAGTTTTATAGTGTTTTTTTCAATTGTACCTATAATTTAATTGTTGTGATCATTAACAGGACTTTATGAGTATTATTTTTCACTTGAACTCGAAATATTGTATCATTGAAAGCATTCTGTCTATGATGTACTTATAATAATAACAATAGATATTTAACAAAACATTTGTAAGCTAGAATTTCACGGTATATACCTATTCTTTGAAAAAAAAAATCACAGGCGACGATAACCATGTTCCATCAGGCGACCCGCGATACTGTTGCTGTACTGACTAGTTTAGTTCTGTACTACTACTGAATAGTGCTGTATTCTAGCAATAAAAAAGGGAATCAAATCGTTTAGCCATTCCGTAATTACACGTTAGCCGTATCGGTCCTCGCGCCTAATGGTCGCCACTTAAGTAGCGAAGTATAGGCCAAAAACTATAAGCGAAAACTTATTTAATAAGAATTTAAATATTATAATATAACTATATAATTAATACGATATTACATTCAATATCTAAAAAAATCTCGCTTTGCGAGATCCTTAGTACATGTATTGATGTTTTATCTGATATTGAATATATTATTTTCAGGTTGTGGGCCCTGAAACCCGCAAAATTCAGGGCCCGAATGACCGTGGTGAAATTTGTCTAAGAAGCCCCGCCTTTATGAAGGGTTATATAGGAGTGGATCCCTCAATTTACTTAGACGAGGAAGGCTTCTTCAAAACTGGGGACTTAGGATATTATGACGAAGACGGATATTTCTTTATTGTTGATAGACTTAAAGAAATAATTGTGTATGAAGACTATAAAGTAATTATATTACATACATATACATTTTATAAATAATTAAAAGTAGAGTTTTCTGTGCGATTTCGCTTGGGCACTTTCAGATCCCTAACTCAAGGAAACTATTTCATTATCCAAATAGATATTTATTTATATACCAAAGTTCATAGATCTTATTAATTCTATGAATAAGGAACTAACAAAGATAACTTTACATATTTTTAAAATAAAATTTCAGAGTGTCTATGACACGTTTCGATGTTTTTTGTAATTGTATTTATTGCAAGGTTTAGAAGACTAAATATTCTAGCTTTTTTTATAATTGTTGTGTACAAAACAGGTAACCCCCTTGGAACTAGAGACCATATTACAACTGCACCCAGCGGTACGTGAGGCAGCAGTCGTGGGAAAGCTGGTACTTTATTGTGGTGAAGAACCAACTGCATTTGTTGTCAAGCAACCTGGGCGTGACGTCACTGAACAGGAACTTCTCGATTATGTTGCTAATGAGGTATCTGGAATAATGTGTCTAGACTCCTACTTCTTTATCTTTACATAGTATAAAACAAAGTCGCTCTCCACGTCTATCTGCATATCCGCTAACTCCTCCTAAACCACGCAACGGATTAAGCGGTTTTCTCCATCAGTTGATAATTGTTCAAGGAGTGCTTTTGCCCGCGACTTCATTCGCAATATATAAAACCTAATTAAGTTTTCATGTAAGTAAAATGAAGTTACTTACCAGGGTATGATGACCCTTAGCGTAGCCGCGGGGAAATTTCTCGTATTAGTGTATTACTGTATATTATATTAGAGCTACCGGCAGGCGTTGTCCTGCCCTAAAAAAATAAAAATCTAAGACCCGATCCCAGCGCCACCTACCAGTTCCAATTGTAAATCTAAACCATCCGGGGACCCATTCAAACACACAAAAAAATCATTAAAATCGGTCCAGGAGATTAGGAGGATCCTATAACCCGATCCCAGCGCCACCTACCGGTTCCAATTGTGAATCTAAACCATCCGGGGACTCAAATACACAACAAATTTCATCAAAATCGGTAGTTTTTCTCAAGTTATGCGCGTACATACATTTCTACAATTCATTTTCATTTATATAGAAGATTACGATTATATTATTATCATTAGTATATTATTAAACTAGACATTAACAAATTGTTTTTAATAAGATCTTGTCCATGCAAAGAATGCCTGGAAGTGATTTCTTTAAGGAATAAGGCCATCTGTTTTACTAGACTATAAGGTGTCTTAAGACAGTAATGTGTGATACTATTATTATGTTGGTGTAAAATAAAGATTATTGTTGTAGTTGTTGTTGGTTGTAATGTATAGTTTCTAAATTTCTTAAAATATTTTGTAAAGAAATAAATAACAGAATATACATCGCATAGTATTGCTAAAAATCTAATCCGATCGGGTTACAAGTCACCAAGATCACGGGTCGATCTTGGTGACTTGTACTACAAGTTTCTTTTTAACCTAATTCAGGCACCAGCCTCTAACTTAATGTCGTTACTAGTTTAAAGTTTCACTGTGTACTTAAAGAGGAAATAAAGAATTATATTATATTATGTTATGCTATTCTTAAATCCAAGCAGGATTTAGCAGCACTACTTTACCACTATTAAGCAATTACATGAGGTAACAGGAGAGAACCTGCACACCATAAAACATTTAGGAAACGACATCAGCACTTGGGATTTTTTTTTTATTGCAGGAGTTCAGCAGACAGGCGGACGGCTCACTTGATGGAAAGCGGTTACCATCGCCTATGGATATTTGCAACATCAAAGGTGCTACAAATGCGCTGCTGCTGTCTAAGGGAGACTGAAACCTGGTCATTAATGCCGGAGCACAATTTAAGATTGTTATGGCGGCATACTCTAGACCAGGGTGGTAGCCATCCAGTTGGGCAAATACCCTACTATCTGGCTGTGGGTTGTTTTGTCACCTATCACTACAGGCTATCCGGCCGCAGGAAATTGTATTCTTTCTCAGTTCCTGCACAGAAAAGAACAAGAATCCACACTTAGTCCGTATTTTCTACCAAAAATTGGATAATAATTCATATTCCAAGTACAGAGACTCGTTAAAAATTTTCGAGAACTTTATATGCTTCAAGATTTTTTCGGCTTTTTAGAAAATAAGTTCATAAGATAAGGTTTATGATTTATTTATTTATGACTTAAGCTTAGAATCCTCCAATCGGCGACAAAGTGATATACACAAAACATTACAATTTCAATGGACTTCGTTACCAAATGTATTACAAAAACCAAACAAAGGATGGAATAAACAGCGAAATATAATATTGTGAAAACAACGCATTCTTCAGTGATTAATTGTCCATTTTATTTCAAAGAATATGATTTAGTTAATTGTCAACAGTTTAGTAATTTACCTAATGAAATTAAAATTGTAATCTAAAAGCAACTGCGATATTGTATAAATTACATTTTTGATCAGAATGGAAACCGATGCCACGCGAAGAAAATGTGTCGTGAATGTTATATTAAAAATCATACTGACTTGCATTAATATTTTAATTTGCAAAAAGCTACATTATTTTATACTAATTATAAAACAAACATACCTAGGCAACAGGAAAGCTATGTACATCGCAGCGTGATTTACTTGTATTTTATCAAATCGCGCTTTGCATTTCGACCTCTAAATTATTTCGCTAATTGACAGTATTAATGAATTAATTTAATTAGTACATATACGATGTTCTTTAAAACATGAATCGTGTATATTACTTGGTTACCTACTTATTTCGGAGAATACATAGATACGAAAGTTTCTTTTACCTACAACCTATTCTTATGAATGTAACGCTTATTAACCAAGTAAATTATGTATTTTATTTCAATTTCCAGGTCCCACCTTACATGCAATTACGAGGTGGAATAAGGTTTATTGAAGCAATACCAAGAAATCCTAGAGGGAAAATGTTGCGCACACAACTAAGGAAAATGTTAAATGAATGTGAAATTACAAATTAAAACACTTATCGTTGCTTAAACCTGGTGTTGTAAAAAACTGTTTACTTGTAAGTAATTAAGATTTGCCCGCGACTTCATCCCCGTTGGACAGGTAGCAAAGATAACAGTTATATTTCCAATATTTAAAATCAAACGGTATTCAGCAGGCTAACGGATTTTTTAGTATGAAAATATGTGAACATGTGATCCTTAGAAAAAAATCCGCGAATTCCCAGATATAATGTACCACAGCATTTAAAAATCATCGTAAGCTTAATTAAAATCGTACAGGAATCAGCCAAATTTTTATATACCCTAACCACTTTAAACCCGGGGAAATTCCCATGGGATTACCGGGATAAAAAGTACCGCAGACTTTAAGTCTAAGAATTTGCTATCAATCAGCATAATTAGCATCGAAATCGGCCGAGTACAACAGATAAGAAATTGAAAAAATGCACCGAGTTCTCCATCGTTTATATCAGGTATGGGCAACCTTTGGCATGTTGAGGTTTTTTTTTTTAAGGCAGGGGAAATGCATTTCGCACATACCGGGTCCTTTGCTAGGGATTAGACCGTTGTTGATCATGGAGGCTTTCCACTGAGGCAATCCAAACAATAATCAACCGGCTTGTGTGGAGACAGACTAATCAATACCCCACTAAAACCACCCTCCTCCCATGTGCCCCGCGCTTATGGTAGGAAAGGCGTGAGAAACAGAACGTAATTACGCCCACACCGATCCTAGCGCACAAGTGCTTGAGAATGCCCCGGGAGAGGCAAACTCACTTCGTCAACAGGGGTGAAGACTCCTCTGCTCCCTAGATGCTAGAGGGCCCCTGCAGCGGTATTTCAGGGAGGGAGGTCATGCGCATACCTGCGCCTCCGAGCTCCCGACTGACGTCGGCGCCCGCGAGACGCATGCGCACTACCATCTCTCTCTCTATCTCGTTCCGCGGCCTCCTTATGAGACACTACCGTCTCGCAGAAATTGGCCGCACCCACCCACCAATCGTCGCTGTGCAGCATGGCTTGCACCAGATCGCCCAGCGATTCGATCGGTCCTACAAGTGTCTCGAGTTCAAACCTCTGAGGTGCCCATGCTGCGCACTCGACTAGCGTGTGTAATGCCGTGTCCAGCGCGCCACATTGGCGGCATTGGGGTGAAGGCAAGCAGCCCGCAATCTGACACAGATACTTATCGAAGCAACCGTGCCCGGTAAGTATCTGTGTCATTCTGAAGGTCAGGGTCCCGCGTTTCCGCGAGAGCCATCGCAACAGCTGCGGTCGAACCGCTTCCACCGTGTCAATGCCAGCAACAGGGTTTTCCAACTCTACTGACCAAGCTTGGATCATGGCCGCGGTTTCCCGCGATGTTTAGGTTTATATCAGGTATGGGCAACCTTTGACATATTGAGGGCCAAACTTTAGCGTGCAAATACGTTCGCGGGCCGCGTTTAAACGTACTTAGTGCATTTTAAAGTAGTGATAATATTTTTTGCGATAGATATTAGACATGAAATAATACGACAATGTTATTATAGTACAATTTATTAAATAAACAAAATGAAATTTAAAAAAATAGTACATTATAATTAAATCGTTAAATTTGCAATTGTTACAAACTACGAAAGTTAAATACACCGAAATCAATGAGACACTTGAGCTTGAATTTGGGAAACTAATCCATCGATATTCGGATTAATTCCACTGATACAAAGACGTAAAGAATTTTCCAAATTATCGTCAATCAGTCTTGTACGATGTGTTTATTTATTAACTTTCAGCAATGAAAAGAACTGTTCGCATTTATAAGTACTGCCAAACGCACAAATCAATCTTCTTGCGAATTTTCTAAGCTGCGGAAAATTGTCTTCTTCTGGGTATTTTTTGTAGAAATCGCACAACTACGTCTTCAAATTTGGATTTTAGGAGTGAGTTTTCTTGAATCTCGATCAACTCCATTTGTAAGTGTATTGAAGCATTTTGTACATTACATTTTGTAGGAGTAGCAAATAAACTGAAACAGTCTTCCATGTTTTTGAAGTCGCTAAATCTGTTTACTTTTCTTTCAATAAACTCAATGACAAACTAAAGTTAGTAACCACTCAAGATGCACACAAAGTCACAAAGCAAGTTGACGGCTCGAGCAGTTCGCTAGGATATCGCTTGTCCAAGTTATCACCTCGGTAGCTCAAATACAACTGAACTAACGTTCGGGCCATCCACCGCTTATATAGGCAAAATGAAGGAATAATTTGGAATAAACTAGTTTAGAATAATTGAGAAGCAATAAATCTTTTGATGTGTCGCCCGTGAGGCGGCAAACCTCAAAGAATTTGATTGAGCAAGCCGAGTAGCGGCGATTATCAAAGAGTGAGGCGGAAAACATCAAAGGAAAGATTTGATGTTTGCCGCCTCACTGTCACTTCCGTGAGTATAAGTACCTAATGTAATATTTTTTAATTGGGTTTTTTCAAAATGTCTCGCGGGTATGATCATATTTTACAGCGGGCCGGTTGTTGCCCATATATGGTTTATATAGTCTATTCCAGTTGTTTTTTTTTTAATCACTTTAATGTACAGACACAGCTTATTTAAAATTTTATAATAGTGTTATATGCCGTCAAAGATAAACGCACAGCTACCTGCCGTAAGCGCAGTTTATTGTCTTCCCGGATTTAGGAATTCTTTTATGTTTAGAATTTGTAATTAAGAAAAACATACTATTGTTTTCCCACTTTGTTTTATCACCATCATTAGCGTCGAACTAATCCTTATTGTTATCGTTTTCGACTTGTTGGCCGTTCGCAGGAATAGATAACCAGTGCAAATTACTATTTCTAGGAAACTGAGTGCGCGCAGCCGATTTTTTTTGTACTGTGTAGTTAGTATAAGACAATGCCCGAATGTAGGGGTGGGCAGTCAAGCGACGACTACGAAACGAGTAAGACGTTTTCTAGTACTCTCGGTTAGCGATATAGACGACGGACTTTGCGCGTGTCGAATTGTATTGAATCGTGCAGTGTGAACAGTTCTAATAAATTCTATGGTAGTTCCAACGACATTTTTAATTCGAGTCCTGTAGCTTGTAACAATATTATACATAAACTTTTTGAATATTGTATGATATTTTATTTCAACAAGTATGGGGTTATCCGTACCGTCTTGGAGATAAACTATTTCTGATTATGAAATTTTATAACTAGAAAAATAAATACAGAAGTATAGCCGTATATAAAATTTTAGAAACTAACAGTGAGCATAGACTGCAAGTCAAATCCATGATTTCACGCAGAATACAGACGAAGTTGTAAAGCAATACCTAGGAAATAATAAGTTACAAGACTTCAAAGTTCAATTACTTGAAAGTATCTGGTTTAGTTGTATGTCTGAACAAAGCTCTTCTTGATCATTTTAGTATGATTTGAATAAAATTGTTTTCGTACCTTTTATAAATAAGCTATGTAACTATAATTTATCGGACAATAAAACTTTAATTAAATGCTCTGTTAATTCATGTTGCCCTAAATTCTATTTAGAGAATCTATAATAATTCGTAAATTAATTTAATAAAAGATCAAAGATTTTCTTTTAGTTCAAATTCGTTTTAAGTCTAGAGCTTTCCATGTCAATTTGTACGCATAAATTACAGATCCGTATCCTGCAGAAATTAGCTCTTTTGAAAGATAAAAATTGTATAATAAATACGCTTCATAGTAAGTACCTTCTATATACCAAACTATCAAATTTGTGTTTCTCGAGCGAAGTTGTATAAGAGTTTACTTCAAATTCATATCTCGCGGACACTATTCCACTATCTGGGATAAACTTTTAGTAGAATTACATATTATATAACAAATTTCATGTAAACCAGATAATTTACAAGGCCGTAAATAACAAACAAACAAATACAAATATATAAAACAGAAAATACTATACACATTTCTATAGATATCTATAAGTACACATTACTTCTAATGAAGAAAGAGATGACTAAGATGTGATGTCTTCCTACAACATTGAAATCCCAATGGCGCTGCCAAGACCTTCTAGGTTTCATAGAAATTTAATGATCATAAGTCAGGACTTGTCAAAGCGAACGAACGAGCATTAAAGAAAACATACAAATTTATAGGTATACTAAAATTTTTAAAAGACACGAAAATTAAAATAACATTATTTAAAAAACTTCCTTGGGGCATTTGCAATGGCATTATTTTAAACGAATCCTTTTTAAACATTTAAATTGACTGGTTGGACTTCGGAGCAATTCAGCTCGCAGCCCCTTCCCAAGAATAGTCCCTGTGGGCTGTAATAGGTGTCTTAAAAGAAAATCGAGTTAAACAAGCGTGACTGACTTAATTGTGGAAAAGGTTTATTTACTAATATCAAAGAATTGCTTAGATCAGATCAGCATATACTTTAAGATAATTGAGTTACGTTAATGTGGATTAAGCCCTTACGTACACAACGATCAGGTATATACCATTACAACCAATTGCCTTGGTAACGATACAAAAAACCTTTTATAATACAAAAATCTGTTATAGCCGCTTTCTGAGTTGTCGGTGCAGCTACGACGCTAATTCGGTATGCTCGGTATACGCGGTACCGAAAGCTAACCAAGTGTCTATATTTTTATAAGCGTTACCTGATTTGCTGTATTGGCTCCCACATAGGGAGACCGGCACACACCGGACGAACCAGGAAATGCTCATACACATATAGGTGTTCGGTATATGCGTAACTATTTTCCATGAACTGGGCCGTCAGTCTGTTAACCGTCTTCGCAATAAAAAAAAGTAGGATTAGGTTTTCTTTACAACTTCATGGGTCCTATTTAACGTCTGTAAGTAAGCAAACTGACAGACGTTCTACCTGATGGTTAGTAGTTGTCATTACCCCTGGAAAACTGCAACCCCAAGAGAACTAATGCGTCGCCCACCTCGTCGGCACTTTAAAAATATATTTTGTCTCTTTTGAAGAGCCCCATATTCATGTTACAACTGCAGGGAATATTTATTTCATTAAAGGTGTATGCAAAAACTTCAGAAATCAAAGTTAAATCTTAACATTTACCTTTACATGTGTTTTGGATTAAGTCTCCCAAAAACCTTTCTATTTTCATGCTTACGTCGTAACCAAGTCTAGGTAAAATATATTAATAAAGATATTAAGCTTTCGTGATACTTTCCACAAACCTATTTTCATCTCTTGCTAAAAACAGTTACCGTTGGTAGTGCCATTTTAATTAGCTAAGTAGCCCCTAAATGCGTTAGGGCGGTCATCACACTCCCCATCTAGACGTTGAATAAGTAAATGTAATAAAATAAATCCACTAAGCCGCCATAAGGCCCGGGATTTAACATGGCTTACAAACGCTTATAAAAGCTGCGAAATACTTCCCATATGCCTTGTCCGCACAAACTGAAACGTTACTGACTTGTGATATATTCAAAAAAACTGCGCGGTTTACGAGATCTGACCCTTTATGTCGTCATTGTGCTAAATCACATTTGAATGTTAAATTATACATAATATGTCGATCTTTACCTGTATTATTTTTAAATTCTAGTTTTATTTTGTATTTAATTTTTATCTGGTTCAATAATAAATATTCATTTAATTTAAAGTAAATTAAATTCTGTATTCTATCCATTGTTCCTCAGACAGTGACTATAGATGTAATAAGAAAACAAGTTCTCATTCTACTATAGGTAACTTGACCAGAGAAGAACATCAAATTGCACTCGTTGTATAGTCATAATGATCAGTTGCATGAGACAAGTACGATCCGCTAGTCAATCAGGCACGTAGGCACGTACGTAATATAGGTATTAACTTGTTATATGAAACAGTATCGTCAGGACAGTGAAATTCATTTCATCTACAATGAATAACTAACTAAATAAATAATAATAAATAAATCGGCAGACAAACACACACTGTATATCCCCAAATTAAGCAAGTTAAGCTTGTGTTATGGGTAATATACAACGGACCATTCTGGGGTCGATCCCAAACACCCAGACCATAGTAAATAACGGAGAAAATACGTTCCCGAAATTTACTATACCAGGAATCGAACCCGGAGCCTCTGCGTTGCAGTGAGGTAAGCCGGCAAAGGCTTAGCCCGCTCAACCACAGAGCCCGTAAAATAATAACTGAGAAGTATATGTGTGCAAACGGTCTCATAAATATTAGGAAACAATCTATAATTTTCCAATAAACTCTTGTAGTAATTTTATGACATATGTTTATAGGTATTTTATTTTATCATGCATATATAAATTTACACGTGGAAACCGGCATTCTACTTTTTTGAAAGTGTTAATATTATCTTGTTCTAGGATATCTCTGAAATAATTGAAACAGTGTAAATGTAGTGTATAATAACATCGTGCAATGCGCAATATCGAAACTCTCCAAACACTAATAGCAACTAACCTAACTATTGCAATGGGAGTAGAAATAGAAATTTCTTAAAATGAATTCAGGAGACTGATATCACCAACCTGATTCTTAAACTTGTCGC
Organism: Dendrolimus houi; assembly: GCA_039645545.1. Classification (NCBI taxonomy): domain Eukaryota; kingdom Metazoa; phylum Arthropoda; class Insecta; order Lepidoptera; family Lasiocampidae; genus Dendrolimus; species Dendrolimus houi. The sequence continues at coordinate 13,154,490 of CM077125.1, read as the reverse complement.
AAGACTTTTACCAAAAATATTTTCAACTTAAAATATTTGTTACTATAATACCAGTTTTGTCGTATGTGAGTCTTGACTAAATCGACCAAGTGCTTGTTACTCCACGGTTTCTGAAGGTGATTGACGTCTACTAATTTTGAAATTTGACTATGGAACTCTAAAATAAGGTTATACAAAACTCATAAAAACGAGATATTTTATAATTTCAGAACCTCATAATTATCTCACCAATCATTGCTGATTAAAATATGTTCATAAACAAAATACATTAAAAATTTACACAACGAATTGAGAACCTCCTAGATTTTTTGAAGAAGACTAAAAATAAAGAACATCTTAATAATTGTTCAAGATCTATCTAAATCCGACCCACTTGTAAATTATGCTAGCGTAAGGCTCTAGGCTAAGCACGCACTACGGTTTATCAATACTGAACTCAGCTGTGAAAGGATGAGTTCAGCATTGACAATTACAATGCGCACCTAGCCTTAGAAGCATAAGCGAGTAAAATTACAAACATAAGTAAGCAGGGTTGTCTTAACAACTCAGAAATTGACATTACGGCTTTGAATTTCACCATTTGTCCAACACCGTCAAAGACGCAGGCAAATAATAATCAGTTATAAGTATGTACTACTACTAGTAGATACCCGTGTTCATAGATCGTTGACCAGAGATGATCGATTAACACTTGGAAGTTAAAGTATAGATAAACTTTGTTCGTCTAGTCTTAGAGGCGCGTTAAGTAAAAGTCCGAAGGAACCGAAAGACCCATCCGGGAGAAGTCATCCATCAAATAGTTCCCATCTTGTTAAAATAACAAGGTTTATTAAACCTCGCCGTCGGTCAATGACGGCCCAAAAAAAATTGTAACTCCGTGAAGTTTACGCAACAGTTCAGAGTAAACAAACTTTTGCGTCTTTCACAGGTTTCATTCGCAAATTATTTAGAAGGGTTTTGTACTTACTTATTAACAGTTTTAAATAAGAGGCGTTAAATTTTTATTTTATTTTAACTGCTTACATAATACGTATATTTTGTTTAAATTTTAATTTTAGCCTATAATTGCAACAAATGTGACTCTGATATCAGCTTCTAACAAAAGCGGTTTTTCCTGACACTATCCCATAATTTTCTACCAACCGAACTGATTTACTCCCATCTTTTCTGGTCCGCTTTAAACGAATTGGAGTACCGGCTCTGGTGGTGTTGTTGTTCTAATGGTTTCTCGTTATATGCATCATTGTCATGGTTATCACTCTAGCATTAAATACCGGTTGCTTTCGGTGCACCCGCTTCTAAACCTTTGTGTTTGGAGTTTGCTTTCCTCCTTTTTTCCCAGTTTAAGCGGTCTTCGGCTTTCCTCGTTGGCAGACGGTTTGCACACCCGTCATGCCTCACGAGGTTACGTCAGCAATTCTTGGAGCCACCTCTTCGACCTGGCGGCCCAGCTTACTAGCCGATTTCCGTAAAACAGGTTTCTCACTACGCGCGTTTAATCAATTTCAAACACGATATGGATTTTTATTTCTTAAGCGTTGTTTTTCCATTATAAATAAAAGGTATTTATGTTAAATTAACTATTTATATTTCTGTTAAGGGATAACAACACTCACTAGAGCTAACTAGTTAATGTTTTGACACTGTCCATTTCGGACTCAGAGTCGGGGTCGTGATTTATGAGGAACATCAACGAACAACAGCCGTCCTTGCCCATCTCCGAGCCGTTACCCTTTGTTTAAAGGGTTTTAGCCTAGAGCAAGATCAAATTGTTGCGCATTGCGTTTAGAAATATTTAATACCAGAATGAATACAACGATAAACATTTTTAGCTTTTACAATATATCCAGTATCAATAGAAAACGTAGACTAACTTTCGCTTTTCTAAAAAAGTCAACCTCAATTTCTCATTGGTTCGGATCCCCCAATTATGAGGTATCTAGTTAGATTTTGTCAAGTGAGTGTCCGGATAGAAGTTTCACGTAGGTAATTTTGATTCGGGTTATTATTTCGATGTAATTTATTTTTTATTGGATGACATCAGCAGATAGGCAGACGGCCCGCCTGATGGAAAACGGTTACCATCGCCAACGTGCTACCAACGTGCTGCCGCTCTCTAAAGGGAGACTGGAATCTGGCCACTAATGCCGGAACACAACTCAAGCTTGTTATGGCGGCATACTCCAGACCAGGGCTGGTAGCCATCTAGTCGGGCAAATACCCTACCACCTGACTGAGGATTGTTTTTTCGCCTCTTACGACAGGTCATCCGGCCGCAGGAAATTGTATTCTTTCTCCGTTCCTGCACGGCAAAATACATACATATTTTATTATATTGGAAACTTTCCCGGGTGCGGTTCGTGGTTGTTCGAGTGTATTTGCTTATTCCGAAACAGTTTTCACAAAAACGATAGCTGCGGTACTTTTGATCCCGTGAATCCCGCGGGAATTTCAAGTCAGGCGTAAACGAAGTTGCAGGCATGCCCTAGTACATGTATTACAGTAGGTACATAATTATGTCTTATTGTTTATATTTATAAAACTATCTTATATATTACTATTTATTAACTAACAAACATAATTATTGTACGAGTGCTGGTTTAGCAACAACCGACTTTTGTTGTCCTTCTTATACTTCATACAAAGGTTATCTGGACGAAATCGCCATTGGCAATAAGACAGCCGATTTTATTTGTATATATTAATGTTCTTAATTTTATGTAGCATTTTTATACAATAAAGTATACATATTATAAAGTCGTTACATTATATATAATGTTTTTCTGTTAATTTTATTGTAAAGTTAGCTATGTGAGAACATATAGTGGCGCTTAGCAAATTATTTTTTACAAGATACTGAAGGGCAAACCCTATCGTGGCGTCGTTTAATGCACAATAAAATAAATATGAACAATGAGTTTGACTAAAAAGTGTTAAATGTACCTATTACTATTAGGATTCGAGCCCACGTGCAGAGAATCGGATTCCTCATGCCACCCACTCACTCATGTTCGGAGTAAGATTCCTTGAGCCATTGCGTTACCATAATTTGGTCCTTTTTAGCGTTGAATTATATTTAGAGTAATAATAATGAACAAAGGGCAGTTTCACAGATGGTGTTCACCGTAGGTTGTTTAGTTAAATAGTGCAAGGTGAGGCATCCGCAAGGGATTCTCATCCCGGATGTGCGAGAATTGTGCAACTAACGCGTAGTTTCATCTCACTACTAATTAATTGGATTACGCAGTCTCTCCCATTATACGAGATGGGGGCTATTTAGTGAATGGATTTTGTACGCGTCACAGCGTAAATTTGGTTTGTTCACTGGTTAATAAACGTAATTAAACTGTAAAGTGGAAATTAGTATCGGAATCGGTAGCAGTTTGTTAAACAAAATTCCCTTTGCTGAATAACCTAATTTGGAACCGTATTCATTATCTGTCTTCCATAAACACCTTGAAAATATTCCCCAGACGTGGCGGAGACCCTCAGAATGAGGGCAATATTGACTCCATTATTTCATTCAGCGTAATGGTGTGGCAGTGAAATAGAGCAAAGGACGAATAAACGGGACCCTGGAAATGAAGACGCCGTTTGTTCATAACCAGCTCGTTAATTCCATTATTACAAGTCAGAGGAGCGAGCGAACCGGTAACAGATGTGCTACTTGACTTGGGAACCTGCACCCAGTCGCACTTTTCACGGATTTCAACATCATAAATTTTTCAGTAGACCAATTAGAAGTAATAGTACGTCGCATTGTGCCAACCTCTCAGAAGAGGACTCGGTGCCTTATTAGAGAATATAACACGAGGTTTTTAGAGTAAGAAATAATTTTGCATTTAAAAACCATCCGTACTAAAATATAAATAAATCAGTGGCTTTAATTAGATCTTTCTTTAATCTTTCTTGTCTTATCTTGATCAATACACCGATTGTCATTGATTTTTTTAAGTCTACTCGACAATTTCTTTTGGGGATTCAGATTGTCTCATTTATGTATGTAGGTTACTCTCTCTTTGTCTTTTTATACTAATTATATATTTTGAATTAGGTACTTTCAATACCTTAGCTTAGGATAAATTGCCTGGAAGAGATTGCTTTAAACGATTTGTAATTATTATTATTGTTACTGTATTGTAATATTTTATGGTAGTCATTAGCCAGGTGTGATTCTAGGAAATTCAGGCCACGCGGTCGAGCAGACATATTATATTTGTACAGTATAAAGCAATGCCCCAATTAAGAGATGAGCCAGTCAAGCGATAACCACGAGCGAAGCAAGACTTGTGTATATTCGGTAATCTATTTAGTGACGGACTTTGCGCGTGTTATTGAATCGTGCATTACGATTGGACTGGTTGTGTTCAGTTATATTTGTACCTGTGTTATACGTGTTTGTATAGTTCTAATAAACTCTTATAACAATTCCAACGGCATTTTAATTCTAGTCCTGCAACTCGTAACATTATGTTCTTGTGTGTGTTTATTTCGGCAAATAAACTGTTATTTATCTGTCTCATGATATTTGGAATGAATATACCTATATTTATACATGAACGTAAATGTTTTTGTTGAGTTAAATAATTGTTTGTAATATACACATAATTGATTAATAATCAATAAAAAATATATCTGTATGATTGTCTCTCTCTTTAAGGGAACAGCCAATGACGTGACAGCAGTATTTTATTATAATTAATTAATTAACAGGGACTGTTTTTGACACACTTCAAAAAATCTTATATGACTTTACCGTAAACATTCCACTAATTTATGACGTGGACAATATATTTTATAGACGCAAGAGGCAATTGCATGATTCTATACAATTACGTTGATTGTCAAAATCGTATGTTACCACAGTTTTAATTATTATCGTTTAGAATTAACGTGGCTCTATTAAGGAGGCATTTTCCCTTTGGTCTGTAGACGAGGGCGCCGACAATCTACGAAAAGCTGGAGTGAGTAATGGTAAGTGGTTGATAACATCGGAATTAATTGTTTGACACAACAACTATACAACTGTAGAGCCATTACGCGGTACGATTAACTTTATTGATGTTCTTGTTCCAGAGAATAAAAGTAATAGTAGATTGTTACACGAGAGGTGAAAGTGACCTATTTAGGCATAAGATAGTTTGGTGCACACGCGTAACGACGGTGCCAATAGTTTGAGTGACTAAATAGACCTTTCACCCGAGGTTAACAATCTGCTTTTCATTTTAAATATGAGGCAAGAAAATAGAAACTGATTAGTTAAACAAACAACTACTTCTCTGATGCAATCAGGCGTTAAACCTATATCTAAATCTGATGAATTCACTTAATATATCACATACTAGAGTTTAATCCGCGGCTACGCCGCGGGTCAACCTCTACTACCTGCCTCTTATTTAAAGAGCAGGCGTTAATACAGGTTACATTGTACTAAATGTTTATGTGAGTGCTATTTGCACCCGGAAGATTAATTACATTTTATATAGCAAACTATCCCATCTCCCGGCAAGGCCAAAAAGGACAAAAAGGCCAAAAAGGACAAAAAGGCCAAAAAGGCCAAAAATGACAAAAAGGTCAAAAAGGACAAAAAGGACAAAGATGACCCAAGTGACGAAAATGGTAAATCACAAAAACTTATCTTACTTTTTGGGATACCCTTTACATAAATCTATCCCAAAACCTGTTCCATTATACGGGATAAAAAGTATCCCTTGTCCACCCTCGGTATTCAAATTACATATATACCGATTTTCAGCCAAATCGGTCCAGTACTTTTACCGTAAAAGCATAACAAACAACCAGACAAATATATTTTTATCCCGAAAACTATCCCATTTTTCGGGATAAAAGTATCCTATGTTCATTCTCGGCATCGAAAATATATATAATCTGAGTTTCAGCCAAATCGGTCCAGTAGTTTTTACGTTAAGCCGGAACAGACAGACAGACAGATTTACTTTCGCATTTATAATATTAATAGGGATGAAACGTCAGGTAAATTTATTTTGCTGAGGCATTCTACCAGCCAGTATTTTTTTCATTGATGATAGTAAATATTTAGCTCAAATTTATTTAAATTAAATAATAATTTAGTGAAAAGTAATTTATAAATACAAAATTGTCGATATTTTTTTATTATAATGTATGTCGCAATTTAACAGTGGCTGTAAAAAAGTTGGCACATGGGTCGCATGTATTATCTATCGCATAGTATTTTAATTTTTTTTGACAGCAGGGAAAACCGTTTCCCAGGGACCGAAAGTACTGTTTTCATTCCCGTAACCAGACAACTCCAAGCGTACTTTCAGAATAATATGAGAAATGAAAAGCAAATTTGTATACGGCAAGCCAAAAAAAAGAGATAAATCTATTGCGCGAAGGATGCTAAAAGATTCACCTCTAGATGCGTTTTGTTCTATTTCAGCCATAAAAAGTAAGGTGCTTTTCTGACATTCACTCTCACACACCTACCTGTGTCGTAGTTGTATGTTATTTCAATACGTATGATTCCTTCAAATTTGTAGGTGTAATATTACCGAATTCCTTTAATAAGAAGTAGACAATCTGACAGTGATAGTAAGTTATATTTTACTATTCCTTTGTACACATCAAAATATACGCAAATAATAAACTTGTGCAATAAAGAAAACTTATATTATTCTCTGCCTATAAACATTTAAGACTATAAATAGACTACGGAGCCTAGGTCATACAAGACAATGGGCAAGGTGCCCAGACTGGCTACGTTACCTCGCTGGATCACCATAATTATCCGTTTGTCGAGGTAGGAACCAGCCCTCAGATCGCCTGAAAAAAGGAAATTCGATTAAGCATTTTTAAAGTTCTTTGTAGGGGCTCATGGTCTCAGGACCCCACGGTCTAAATATTTTGACAGCAAACGGCACAAACATATAACTCTCCCTGAGTGTTGTACATTATACGATATTGATTAATTTTATGCAGGAAACGATCTTTCCCGCGACTCCCTTCGCGTCGGATTACAAATGGTAATATTTAAATATTCTAAACCCTGCAAGATATCGAAATGGAATGTACAAGAAAATTTAAGATACATTTCTATTTTAACATCTAAATATTAATTAAAATCTGTTAAGTCGGTGCGTGACAGATTTATAAACAGACAAATACTCTAAAGACAGTTATTTAGGAAATTTTGGAATCATAAACATACACTATCATCGCATTTATTGTGTAGAGGTAGATTAGTATACATAGAAAACTTGAACTATTTATTGCAATATAACTTTTCGTACTGCTACAAGAAATGCTAGCTGAGGTTAGGGTGAGAGGTTATAGGATTGTCAAACTTGCAAGTTCATAAATTAATATCAGCTATATTTAATAACTAAGATGAATTTGGTAGATCATATATTGATGACCTCGCATTTTAAAATACATTAAAAATGTACCTTAAGAATTTTAGATGGACACAAGTGACTTTGTATGCGACAAAATGCTAAAGTTCCCGTGAAATGTCTAAATAAGGTTTACGCGTGCAAAACTGGGCTGAAAACCTTGAAGACAAAATATGTATACGTATGTATGCCGTTCTAAGAATCAATAGCTATTGATTTCCGCCTGTCCACACAGAATAATTGTTTTCCTTTGTAGTATCTTGGTAAACAGATATAAATCGTTTAGACGTTGGATTACGTTCCATTTTAGTTAATTCCTAGTAGACTGTCTATTTAGTGCTATATATTCTTAACATTTAAGCTTAACATTTTGTTGCTTAAAATTTCCCAAAATACTTCTTTCCGGATTAACTTCATAAAATAAATCTACTTAACAGTTTTAGATTTCTGATATACCCATTTACTTTAAATTATGTATTATGTATTTGAAACTGGTTATTATATGTACATCAGGCATATATTGTTACAACTTAGCCAAAATTCCACGAAGCACACCGATAAATGTGAATACACGCCTGCCGGCCATAAAGCACAGTTTATTAAAGTTTATTATCCACCCGCATTTGGAGTTCTTTTGTTTACTTTGTATTTAAAATTTGTAATTAGAAAAGCCGCCTATTGTGTATTGTAATCCTTTATGATGGTCGTTAGCCAGGTGTAGTTCTTGGAAGATCCAGTCCACGCGGTCGATTGTTGTATCGTATAGTTAGTATAAAACAATACCCGAACGGAGGGGTGAGGCATTCAAGCAACGATTACGATACGAGCAAGACGTGTGTACATTCGATGAGTGATATATTGACAGACTTTGCGCGCGTTATTAAATCGTGCAGTTTGTACTGCTGTGTCCAGTTATATTTGTACCTATGTTATACATGTTTATATAGTTCTAATAAATCCTATAGTAATTCCAAACCGCATTTTAATTCGAGTCCCGTAACTCGTAACAATATTAACATAACTTGACTAAACTTAATTAATTGATATTTATATTCTACCTATAATTCACATAAGACTATAACAAAACTGAACCGAACGGTGTATAACCCTCTTCTATAGGTAAGCTTAAGTAGTTTCGGAGATGATAAGCTATGTCACATATATACACCGACAGATCTAGATCTACATCACAATTAAACTATGAAAATGTCTTTTAGCTTTCAAACGTCAGAATACTAAAGAAAGAGAGATTTTTCCTACAAAACGCCTTGTAAATGCGATTAGATAAAATTCGAAATACTGGTTTAGTATACTGTCTATAGATAACTCGAAGCACAAAATGTAAAAACTTTAGATAAGTAATTTGAATTAGACAGACATTTAAAATAGTAAAACTGTGTCATGTAAATTAAACGAGTTTGCGCAACATTCAGAATGATAACAGTGTAATTTACAGTTGTAATCATCCTGTAAATTTCTATATTCCAATAGTAGATAATCTAATTTTGTAACTTATTTTTTGGTTTTTGGTTATATTAGATTTAATATGTAGGACAACCTTTTTATACGTTTATTTTTCTTTACATTTTTACATTCTATTGACATTGTCATTCCTATAGTAGCTACTCGAAATTATTTCCTGTATTATATTTTAAAACCAGAAATTAAATCATTCAACTTGATACAAAGCCTATCTTCATCATTGCACCGTCCGCCACATATTGGTGACCCCGACGTGATAAAAATAGCTACTCGAAATTATTTTCGGTGTTATATTTTAAAACCAGAAATTAAATAATTCAACTTGATACAAAGCCTATCTTCTTCATTGCACCAATCCGCCACAAATAACCGTTAAGCATTTTTTTTTTGTAAATTAGTCTATAATAAATAAAAAGTATCTAATTTGGGCGATCATGTTTACCTGGGCTAAAACTACACAAAAACAACCGTTAAGCGACCTAATACTTTTATTAAATTTTACATAGTCTAGAATAAGTGCTGCATCGTGCAAGTCGTGGTTTCATTGCGAGAAACAGGTGATATCGTGAAAAAGGTTTTTTTTTTGTTCTACAATCAAAACTGCTGTGAACTGTTTTACTTTTTTACAACATGAGAAATGATATTTTCAAAATAAAAAGTAGTATCTGCGAAAGCACTATCCTAGTATTTATAAAATTTTAATGTAGCTTTTTGTAAAACTACATATTTTATGTAGGTATTTCAAGATATTACGATCACCATTTACCACAATTTTAAGCATCTTTATTTTCATATTGGATGGATGTTGCTTGAACTTAGATGATTTCCATAAAAAAGTAGCTAAAAGGAATTTTTAGGTCAAAATAGGAGTCACTAAAATCAATATATCTTAACGTGCAATCAAACAGACAGAAAATCTGTGCACTGTTTATATAATTCTCGATTATATATCAATAAAAATTTGAATCCTCCAGATAGAGTTCGAATTTCCAATAAACTAATAAATAGAAGATTATATGGTAAATATGTCTGCATTGTCTCTTAGTTAGACATAATTCCTCTGAAATATGGGTCCTTGAGTACAACAATATCTGGATGAGCCAATTAACTTCGATCTTGGGGTACCCTTAATCTGATGGTCAGTCGCGCCCAAAACTTGTAATTGAATTTCAGTTTTGGAATATTCAGTAACTTCACTATCGTAACTTAGAATAAATGATTCAGAACTCGAAGGAGTTCTTAAGTTATCCACTAGTAAGTAATAATAACTTCATAGACCTTTTAACGCAATGATTGCAAAATTACTAGCTCAAAGGAAAAGTCACGTAGAGTTAGTGAATTCACTCGCTCCGAATTACAAACGGAATGTAATAAGTAGATGTTTCAAACATATTTTTTTAGATATTAATTTTATCATATTACAGTTTCTCTGCAGCATTAAAGTAGGTCTCATTAACTACACGAAACTACAGACAATAAAGAACGTCTTGACTAATGTAAATATCAATCAGGTTTTATGCAGTTTTATTTATAAATTGTTACGTGTCCACGTGATGACGATGACAAAAGTATTATGACGAAATCTGCACCTTAAGGTTATCGACATGTGAACAGGCAGAGGTCCCAGTTCTTGGAAAGTGGTTACCGTCGCCTATAAATGTTTGCTACGCCAGTGGTGAAGCCAATGCATTTCCCAAACTTCAGATTGGGATAAAGAGGCAGGCATGAAAAAGACATATACATATAGCCCAAACTTAATTTACATATCAATGTGAAAATGTTATAAACAATTTGCATAGTTCCTATAGTTTTCACATTTATGTTAGTTTAGATTCTCTTAAATAATATAGTGTTAACGCGATAAAATATTTGAAATTTACGTTAACTTGAAAATTGCAAATACCGTTGTGTAATTAACGAGAAACACGCACTTTTTGATCGGTCACGTCGATCGTTTATCCGAAATCGATTCGATCGTTTTATTTGACGTTTCCGACAAATTTAATAGTCCAAGAGATGACTGGGCAAAGAGCAGTAAACGGGAATAAGTATTCTTACACATTGGCCGATAAAACTTTATTCCTTAACTACTCGTAGACGACGAGCGCCTCGATATTAACTTAGCGTCATTACGATTTAACTTTCCTGTAGAAATTGATGGCTAATAAATAACATGAATTTTATTAAACACTAGCTGTTGCCCGAGGCTCCGCTTGCGTCCCACACGCACTCGGGTAAGCTCCTCGCGGTTCCGCAAACGAGGCCCAAATACATTCCCCCAGTGTTAAACAAAATGATATGTATGTCACGAAGAGGTTTGTTATAATTTTTAGAAATGTCGAATTTAATTTTTAATTCAGAATACCTATTAATAAATACCTGTAACGCCATGCAGCAAAAGTGAAATTAACCACAATATTTCTCGTCATTCCCGTTCCAGTGACGATGAATCTGTTTGTGATTTGCAACAGTAGCGCAATAAAACGCGATCGCAGCGCCAGTTTTCTGTATAAACGGCACACTATATCCTTTTCTATATCCCTGACAACGACTATGCAATGTTTCCTGACGATCTGTTGCGTAGTTAAGGCATGGAAGCGTAAAGCGCAATACACCCCAAAGCCGCCGACCCGCCAATGCAGCCCGCCGACATAACCCGACGGCCTATATGAAAAAAATCATGTCGGCAACATGCACCCGCGCGTATTGCCCGCCGACATATTGACGGCATGTTGGCGGCTTGCGTATGCAATTACTCAGTCCCAGCGACACTCAACCTGTAGTGACGTGCTATAATATTTGTTCCCCATCTCGAGCCGCTGACATGTCGCCGACAAAGTTTTCTGACTTATAATGAGTAAAGCCGCCAACTATCCCGCCAACAAAAAGTTGACGACATAGGTCGGCGGCTTTGATGTGTATTGCGCTTAACAAACAAACAAACTCACATTCGCATTTACCTATAATATTAGTTAGCATAATTCGTTTCCTACTTATTCCTCCTTATAATAATCAACGTTTGTACAGTCAATTACATTCCAAATACGAAACAAATTCCAAGCCATATTTCTTCGGGTAAATGTAATAATGGCGTCCCTTTTCTAATTGGTCGTTTTAAATCGTCGTTTTCATCCCTTGAAACAGGATTGTTGGCCGAATAATCCGTGGGTCTGCGATATTTCATTCCAATAAGGTGGATAGTTTCATAAATAATTCAATAAGTTGTAACAGGTAAGTGCCACTCCCGCGTTACGATCGTCCAGAGGGCCCAACAGAGAAATCCGCTCGCACCACTCTTCTCTTGAGGGGGAATCACATAACAATTTTATTTCACCAAATTAATTTTTCATTCGTATGTTACTCTAGAAATCACCGTTAAGGGGGAACATACATTATTCTTCACTTAACGACATTGAAGGAATAATATTAGTTCCTTTTAAATATTCAATATTACTGCTTTTAGGATTCCGTAGTCATTTAGGCAAAACGGAACACTTATGTAATCGTTATGTCCATCTGTCTATTCAACAGTCAATTTTTTCAGAGACTACTGAGTCTATACGGAGGAAAATTGACAAGAAGATATAGTCTAGTTAGCGCTATAAATTTAAGTAGTGAGATCTTGAAAAAATAAAGACAAACACACACACACAATTATCACGCTGAAGAGTAACATTTTTTTTGTATTACGTAAAAATATTAGTGGTGTTTTTTAGACATGTATTTTTAACTAATACCAGATTATAACAAAAGTAGTGTTGTATAGTTTTTGAAACACCTAGCGATAGGTCGATTTATATTGTATATCTGAAAGAGCTTGGGGAGGGGGGGTCTGGTTGATGCGTCTCTTCATCTACTATAACAGTAAGTAAAATAGCTTTGGAAGCGGTGGTAGATTTATGACTTTCGATAAGTATACTGTGAGGTTCAATTTTAAAAGAAACATTCATTTTCTACAACCTACAACTATTGTTTAAAGAAACAACAGTTGTAACATATTGATCGCAAGAATTGGTAATAGAATAGACTTCATTGAAAGTATAATAGAGAGAGAGAATGAAGAACAGACTTAATTGAAACTATAATAAAACTAAACAGCTAAATATTACCCTCCAAGTAGTCAATAAATATCCCTAAATTACATTAAAATGAATAATCTTTATAATAACAAATTTAATTGACAGAAGAAATTTTAGTGAATCATAGAGATAACTGTATGTCCTCCAACCCCCATACTCGTCTCCTTTTAAATCCTTTTCATCGTGAACGATAATGCTTATCAGAGCGCTATAAAACATGCCTGGCAAGTATAAAAGGCCGGCCGGTATATAAAGGGCGAATATAGTAGTCACAGAAAGGTTTAGTCTTCCCGGCCGTATGAAGATTTCGTCAAATGGATTATTAACACAATACGACGGGTCGTATGTCACATACACATTATGCCTCGAAGGGAAAATCTCTCGGGAGAATTCGGGGATAGATAAGTTCATAATTTATGCATTGATATTACACGTCCAAGCTTAGATCGTTTTCATTTTTTTCATCAGATTTTTATTGAAGATTAAAGTTTGCCCCGCGGCTGCGCCTTTTTTAAACCCTGGGCAGTAGCTGTATTTTACTTACACAAAAACTTAATTCGGTTTTTTACATACAATAATAACAAAGAATCTAAACCCATATATAGGTATTATAATCTTTATAACTGCCCAGCAAAACATAGAGGCAAGTCGAAGCCAACCTGCTTTAAAGTAATACAATAAATGACTCATGTTGTTTATGACAACGTAGGTATTTCTTAGTGAATTGAAAATATTTAGCTAATCCGTCTATTCTAAGGAAACAACCTTATTTATCGGGATAAAATGTATCCTTAGTGTTAACTTGAGTTATAAGCCAGCTTTGTGCCGAGTTTCATTCATATACATTCAGTAATTTTCAAAAAGGCTGCGAATGCAGTGCCATCTTTTTCGATATTTTCGTCTATCCCACGGAAACAACGTCATTTATCGGGTTAAAATTATCCTGGCCCCGGGATCTGAGCTTGCTCTGTGTCGAGTTCAGTAGTTTTACGTGATGCTCTAACAGACAGAGAGACAGACAAAACTTCAAAAAATTGCATCTCCGGAATCTCCTAGTCCGAATTATCCCCCTAGTTTTTTTACATTTTTTAACGCAATGTACATGTAATCTGGAAACTCGTACCATTTACAGATTTATTATAGTAGTATATATAGATAGAAGTAAATTTTTAATACGTCTGTGTTCACTAATAATACCATAGGAAAGATTGACAGTAGTAGATTGTCAAGCAGAATCGTAAAAGGCTTCACGTACTAAAATGATGTAAAATTTAAATCGAATAGTCCACGAGTTCCGACACGAAGTATACGCGAGTGAGAATAAATGAACCGATTATGATGAAATTTGGTATTTTATACTTTCAGTAAATACTATCCGTGGCACTCTAGTAGCATACCAATAACGTAGGTTCAAATCCCGGCCGGATAGCCGGAATAGCAGGTACCGTCTGAATGCTAAAAATAGCTAAAAACGACCATGTTCGCAGATTCGTATTACAAACATATAAGTATCAAGACAAAGTGGTATTTTATATTATATATTAATATCACTAGTATATCTAATGTGAATGAACGAGTGAATTTCACTAAGCAATTATCCAAAAACGGCTGGTTTAGGCCCATTGATTACATCAGTTTTGTGATCTATTGAAAAATCGTGAAGAAATCTGCACATTGAGACACATCTGTGTCAACGTCAAATCCGCCTCCGATAAGCGTGGTGGGCCATTGTCCATAAAAATTTCATTTCTATAAAAATGGCTAAACCCAAGCCCAGCACTGGGACATTTGTGGATCGATATTATATTCTTTCAATAACGGGGATGCACATATTTTATATTCCGAAAAATTTAATTATCCTCAAGATATTGATACGAAGTGTACGCTAGTAAAATTTAATTAAACGAATATGATGAATTTTTGCATAGGTGTATGTAAGGATCGTGCCTATCATATTTATATATTTATTTTGTTTGCTTGCGTACGATTGGTATGCGTTTTATACACAACTCTTTCTTTTCTGTCAAGGACCTTTTTTATTTTATATTTTTGCATTCCAAACTTAATATCTATTAAAGACATCGTCCGTTGCAGTATCATTGTTGCTGTACCATTTAAAATACATAATTATCTATATGGTATTATGTATGTATGTTCTGTATAACGAAAATGAAAATAAAATAGTTTTTATTTCGGTAAATGAACCTAAAATTTACGCGAGCGAAGCTATGTGAAAAGCCCTAATATCAGAATAAAACGTATTCTTTAACTACTATAAAGTAGTTAAATAACTGTTTGTACGAGCTAACACAATCTTGTTTCCGATTATAATTTCAAAAAGGTTTCCAATAACCACCATATTTAAATTAAGTTCATAATTAGCCCGCTGCACTTATTGCAACATTAAACCTTTTGAATGTAATTCAACTGAGTTCGGATTATCTCGTGTGCCGATACGTAATTTAGTGGAAAAGGTTGCGCCCTACTAGTTTGTATTACCCCGACATTGATATAGGGTATTAAGTTCCCTTCTCTGTCTCCCTTAACGCGTAAACAAGACAGAACCTTTCTGCGTATCGCCCTTTCGTACAAAGGTTAATAATTTAGGGGACTAAGCGGGAAGAAGCTGTCCGCCTATTTTCTACTTATACTCAGATCGTTTTGTGTCCGACTTCGCTGCAGTACGCGCATTAACGATGAATTTTATAAGTTTTGTGCGTAATATTTGATTTGTCATACCTAAGTTAATTTATATGAATAACTAGATGACTGGATGATTTATTGTTAAATCTATAATATTATAAAATTCTAAGCATGCCGTGTCTGGTTACATCGAAGCTATTTAAAAAAAAACAATTGTAATAGATTATATAAACGATGCATTTTTTTTTTAGATTTCTTGTCTATTTATCTGTTTGTCTGCTTATTCGGAATTCACGTAAAAACTACTGTCCCGATTTCTATACGGTTTTCGCTTATAGACAGCTATTACTTAGACTTAAAATCTGTGCTACTTTTTATCCGGGGAATCCCGCGGGTTTTTTTTTAGCAATGATTTAAGATGGCCATATTAAAAAAAAACTAATTTCAGTACGTTTTTTTAATGATTTATAGGAACAAATTTTATGTAATAAAATGTGTGATAACTTTTTATTCCGTGACTCCCGCAGGAATTTTCCCAGGAGGGGTTTGAAGTTGTTCGGGTGCATAAAAATTAGCTTATTAATTAGACACAGTTTCCACTAAAACGATAGTTTACATTATTTTTTCAGTACTGCGATACTTTGTGACCTGGGAATACCACAGGAATTTTCTACGTCAAACGTGGATGAAGTTGCAGGCATATCCTAGTATATAATAATATAATGAACACTTTCGTCGCTTACTGCTCTCCTCAACTCAATCTTTACACAATTATTTCATTAAATTACGTGGATTACGTAGTTGAATAAAAAGTAAAGTGAAACATTTTGTTATTATTTATAAATCGCCTTCTTCTGACTCTAAACGGGACAGAGATCTTTTTTATTGCAATCTTTTTTTTGTGTTATGGGAAGATGTAACATTAAACAGACAAAAAAGAAATAAAAGAACAATATTTGGCTCTAAACCTACTGTCACGATAGGAGTTTGCCCTTTGTCCGTAAAAAATATTTTTTATAATATGAGTCAATGTTTAAAATTCCCTAACAATTTACTCTCACATTTAAATTTATATATTGTCTTAAATAAAGTCGCTTGGCCTATATAATATGGATAACGAAGTGTAAGCCGATTTGCAAATTCGAGAAGTTAGCTGAAAGCGCATGGACACGTCCCACCAAATAAGCCCGGTTTGATCCTATTAACGCACGGCTAACGGTTGGGATCTTGTGACAGCGCTTCTGGATGATCCGTGGATAGACAGATCGAAAGATTTGTTACGTACTAAAACGCATGAATATCCTTTTATTTATAAGCTACGGCTTCAGATGCGACTATACTTGTGTAATTACTATTCCGTGTCCCGGAGAAACTTCTGCGTTATCTACAATACTCATTATTCTATAATGACAAGCAATCAAACAACATACTAATTATTTGTATACCGAATTCCATATGAATGAGATCATAGCGAAGGTCGTGAAGAAAGAAAAGTTTTAGTTTGATACACTTGTTTCACTTCACACAGCCAAATAGCTGATAGCCGATTTATTTTGACTTTGACGGTCTCTGTGGTTGAGCGGGCAAGCCTCTACCGGTCTGCCTTACTGCAACGCAGAGGTTCCGGGTTCGATTCCTGGTATGGTAAATTTCGGAAACGCTTTTTCTCCGTTATTTACTTTGGTCTGGGTGTCTGGGGTCGGCCCCAGAGTAGTCCGTTGTATATTACCCATAACACAAGCGTAACATGCTTAATTTGAAGATATACAATATGTGTGTTTGTCTGCCGACTATTTTATTTATTTTTTATTTTTACTTTAAGAGTGCTTCAGAATTACGTGATTTATTCTACTCTCGCCATTCTGTCATCAAAGAAACAGAGGCAACGATATATGGTGGACACATGAGGACGAAAAGTTTTGCTTCTTCATTTGTGATATCACTCAATAGCAAAACTCCTTACCGTCATCTGTTTTCCCTGAAACGTTCAATTTGGGCGTCTTCAAGCGTGAAAAGGTTATATTCTAGGTAAGCGTGCTCCATTTCTTCATTGAATTTTATCTACGAAACAATTAATATCAATAAAACTTTATGAAAATCTATTTATTTGAAAACTTATAACAAAATATACGAAGTACGCATTATAGTTATGGGGTAACCAAAACAAATATCTTAAAAAGACTTCTTCGTTTAACAATCTTACTGACGACGATATCATCGATAAATTAATAATTCATAATAATTTATTATTGGGAGTGGCGAGTCACTGTCTGCCAATTTTTTCCATGTTCCCCAAACATTGCAACGGGCAGACTACATAATCCCCGTAGTCCTAGATCCTTAGTGCACTAGCAGTTCATCCCAATGGCCCGGAATTTTTTGTTCTCCTTACTTACAATAGTCCTATACTGATCGGGGCTTGTCCTTGAGTATATTTTTATTTGGTGTAGACAAGGATAATCGTCGGTCAGTGTCACGCCACATTTACATTTTTGTCAAGGGGCCTCTATGTGTTAGCCTTCCTATGGCCCCACGCAAGCTCTCCAAAAGTCCGGGCCATTTTTATGGCATATGGTCTTGAGTCACATGCGTGTTTATTCAGTGATAATCATATAATATTAATAATGATTAATTCAATACAAAATAATAAAAATTTAATTAATTGAAAAGCAAATACCTAATAACAAACTAACTTGGTTATGTTTATAAAGTCTCATTAGTGTTTTGTCCATTTAACTTAATTTATTCATATCTTATTCTTTTGTATGTTTCAAAACAAGTACACATATAAAATTTATTAAATAAGATAAAAGTAAGCTATTCTAAGGCCCTTTGTCCCATGAAACCGGGCGTTTTATTTTCGATCAGACTCAGCGTTTTCACCCAAGCTTTATAAACGGGGCGGTCAGTGTTTTCCTTAAAAAGGTATCGACCACATCGTAAAGTGCCAACCCTACGGCTCGGGGCCGCCATACAATGAGTGGTTACATGAATAAACGACCTGACAGATAATGAATCGCGTTCAATTAGTGCCTTAATGAACTGCTTTTTACGATAAAACATCAAGCTTCATTATTTGTGCCAAACACTACCATAGCACGGAACTTTACGACTTGTAGATGTAAATATGTATATTTCCTGTTGTTTTTTGTTGTTCTGTCGCTTTTGTCAAAGGCGAAATCCTTATGCTTTCGACATATGCGTCTGTCTGTGTACGTCACAGTTTTTTAGAATCTACTAGACTACAAAGTTTTTGGCATAAAGGCTTTACAGTATACTAATATATAATATGTAGTATAAAATTGTAATAATGGATTTTTTATCTCTTCAAATAAGCAGAAAAATATGGTGACGATTAAGTTCGTTTATATTGTTAGAATTATTTCGACCCATTTCTAAAGAAATTGAAAGCTAGAAACCCGTATAATTTCGACTTTACTGAGGGATGAAAAAAGAATCGATTTTAATAATCGTGTCAAGTTCGTTTGTCAGATCTTAAAAAGGTATATTTTATATACTTTTTTATTTAAATAATGGACGGGAAGATAATACCTTCCAAGGTCTTAAAATTAAATCCCCGGTCTAACTTTTAAACATGGAAGTAGAAAATTCTCAAAAAATGTTGAGTTTGGAAGAACTTCAAAAATATTTTCAACCTTTACAGAACCTTCCATTGTACGTGAACTAACACGTAATTGTCCGAGTTTTAAATATGTATATATGTATCTAGCTTTTGTGAAGTATTCATGAATTATTCTAATTCATTCATTAAGTATTCTAATTTTCAAATAATCTCTAAGCTAATAGCTTTGGCTTCCGCCTGATGAAAGCCAAAGCCATATCGACTCACCACCGCCGGTTTATCATAAGCGACATTTATACCTAAATAGTTTTTTTTGTTGCAAATACTTAAATTATTATTTAGCTTTAAGAATTTCAAGTTTTCATTCACAAAAATTTACTCTAACAAAAATTGAAGAAAGTCTAAAAGAAAATAATAGTATTAAAATGTCATTTGCAACAAAAATTTTATTGAAATACAATTGTTGCTTACAAAAGTCAGTGATATTCGCTGGATATAATAGCGTGAATCTCCTGAACACCCAATCGTCTATAACCACGTTTTCTTAAAGTCATGTTTAAAAACTTCAAACTCGAACAACATCGTTAAGTTTTGACTAGAATATCACTGATTAATGCTCATTATTGTTACCAACAAGTCACTTGAATCGGCGAAATTCTTAAGATGATATAACACTTTAAAAAAACATGGCTGTAGACACTAATGCACTCAGGAGATTAACCCCAGAAGCCTTAACAGAAGTTTACCTCTTCAACTCACGCTAAAGGAAAAAATCTTGTACTCGAAAAGACGCATTTGTCTAAACGATTTAGATTTTCAACACAAACACAATTTTTATTACAAGGCATGACAATTATACAAGAGTTATGTTACTATCAAAATGACTACAGGACGCTAGTAAATTGACACTTGTTCATTGATACGAAATTTGGATGGTTGAGATTTTAACTAAACACATTTTTTACTACACGATATGACGATTTTACGAGAGTTATATTTCTATCAAAATGACTATGGAACTCTAATAAATAGACACTTGTTCATTGAAATGAAATTTGAATGTGTTAATTTTCCTTGTTCGATAGGCGTAAATAAACTTAGGCGCTTAACACGTCAAAATTACTGTTTAACGAGAGGGGTGGGCAATGAATGGAGATTAAACAAGACGATACGCAAACCAGCTAACCTTCTCAATTACTTTATGGAATTAGTTTCCAGAGAAACGTTCCATCAGAAATTGGGAAGTGCAATCTTGAGCCCTGATTGGGTTTAATCGCCTACTGTATTCATGTCAATACTGCTACTAAGATTTATTAAAGTCCTTGCAGTAAGTTCAACTACCATATTCAGAGAGTTTAGGACTATTTAATTTGGATATTGATCTTTATTAACTCTATAGTTTCCCTAATTAGTAGCCCATTCATTATCGCGTAATCTTAATTTCCATATTTTACAAGAAGCCTACAAATTCTGGGATAAAATAGTCTAGCTACATACATATATAATACATCGCCGTTTTCTAAAATATCTATTTAATCAAATTTGATTGAAATCTTTTCATACTCATAATTGTATTTGCGAACAAAGCTGATTATTTAAAATTTATTTATTAACTTACAAACATTGCTATTATAATAGTTGTCACCAATACGATAGTGTGGTACACATAATATATTATATTTACATATATACATATTCAATCGTCATAACATGTAACATAGTATGTAGTTCTTGTGAATTCAGTCACATTTCAGATAAAAATGTCAATTTGTTGACATATCTTTTTCAATGTTCGCAAGGCCTGTGTCATCGACGCCTTATTAAGCAAGTCAGTCCTGCCGTATGGTACGAACATATACAATACGAACATTGGTGGCTGCCTAAGTCTCATCACATAATTAGCTAGAATGTTCAATTTGATTTCAGCCAATACACCTGGGTTAAACAATTTACCTCTTAACATTATTATGTTATAATAATAATAATAAATTGGCAGACAAACACACACACTGTATACCCCCAAATTAAGCAAGTTACGCTTGTGTTATGGGTAATATACAACGGACCATTCTGGGGCCGATCCCAGACACCCAGACCATAGTAAATAACGGAGAAAACACGTTTCTGAAATTTACTATACCAGGAATCGAACCCGAAACAATTTAAATAAGTAGGAGACCAATGCAAACTTTCGTCTGGATGCCAAATTGTTATACCCAACCATGGCTAAGACAAACAAGGTGGGGCACATCAAGGTCTAAAATGGGTAAACACTATAAAGTCTTAGGTACAAAAATCTAGTAAATTTATAAAATTATATATGTTATGTATAACATAATATTTCTTGTGTATGCTCCTCAGAAATCATCAGGGGAGTAGACATCTCGTTTATTGAAAAAATATAAAAGATATATAACATCACGCTTCAAACTAAAAGACAAGAGTAGCCATTTAAATTGAGTAAAACTGTGGGACGCAGCTATATGTTTTATACCAATAGGTGGAGGCTTGTTATCAGCATTTCTTTTTATATACTTTTTTTTTACTATAACTTACATGTATTAGCCTGTAAGCCTTCTTAAAATTAAATAAATAAAATAAATAAATACTTTGAGAAATAACTATTTTTTTATAATTATTAGCACAGAGTGATAAAGTTAAAAAGATAATAAACATTTCATTACGGCATTGATTAATCAATTAATAAATCATACTTACATTCACCGATCTGACTTTATTACACTATTAGTTATTTTTGAAGTGAAACTTCTATATAGACGGTGGGTATTAGGATTTTTTCTGTCACGAAAAAGTGTTACGGCCGTGGTGAAAGCCGGCATAATTTTACAGTAGACGTGGTGAGAGACGGCATAATCTTAGAGTAGACCTATCGATGTTTTTATTAGTTCCGGATCGAATTCAATTTTTTTGTTTGATAAAATAAAATAAGTTTAAATAAAAAATGCATTCATTAAAATGTACCTAACCTAACAGAATCATAATTTGCAGTAAACCTGCGAAAAATCGAAATGTGTGCTAGGACACATAGTAGAAGTGAAACTTCAACGACAAATGGAAAAACGAATCGCAATGGACAAGTGAAAAAACGAATTCGTTGCGATTCGTTTTTCGACTTGTTCACATTTCGATTTTTTTATAAATTTAACATTTTTTATTAAAATAATTAAGCAGTTTACTTCTCTGGTATAATTATCACAAGTATACAATTGAATTGGTAGCGGGATAAATCCTGTGTTAATCAAATAGTTAACTTGAAACTTTCTTGCAGACTGTAATATCAATTTACTGAAGTGAACAAGGCAACAAGGCAGTGCTAGCAAATTACAAACAAAACAATGTTGCAGTTGCACTAACAGACCACTTCAAATTATTAGTGTGCTTACTCACTAGTGTGGGCGTATATTACAGTATCGAGGCTGTAAACAATCCATTTAATATTGTAATAGACACAAACATTAACACGATTTTATTAAGACTAAGGTCCGCAAATTCGTCAAATTTGTCTTTGTTTTGTTGTTTTTTATTGTTACATTTGGGTCACGATAAGCTATAGGTTTTTTTTTAAATCTTTATTTGTTTATTTATGACGGTTTTTTCAAAAAGAAAATAAAACAATATTATATATTAAGATATTATAGCAAGATTAGTTAAGTGGAAGACAAATATGAAAATATTAAATAGTTATAATTATATGTCATTAAAAAATGTGAAACGAATTAAAGATCACAACCAAGAGGTTTGATTGATTGGTAGATTTATAACACTACTGCTCACTAAAATAACAGACACAATACATTAATTATAATATTTTTATGCAGAACAACAGGCGGCCTTATAGCTTAGAGCAATAAGATATGATGTGATCGATGTCAATTGTTTTTCTGGAGACATTTAGCTCCAGAACTGTAAAAAAATAATTTAATACACAATCCAGCATTGAAATAGGTTGGAATGAAATAACATTCTTTATTCAAACTAATTTACGTGCAACATTTTAAGTTTTTTAAACAAGATAATTTTTCCAGAATTTTCTATTTCATACTTCAATCTATAGATATATAATATAACAATTTTACGGCGTTCTCTAAATAATCGATTTAAGTAAAACTGTTCATAATAATCATTTAAGTGATTTTTCAATTTAGAAGACAAATAATTCCTTAGTTACATAATTATGTAGGTATATGTCGGCATTTCCTTAATTTTTCTTTAAATTGGTACTGTACTATTCATATTGAGTTAGAGTAAGTTTGTAAGCTTCTTTAAGGTTCTTAAAGAAGCTTACAAACTTACTCTAACTCAATATAATAAGACCGATAGTCTTTAAGCTTGCTAAGTGTAGTACGTAGGTGGTATGCTGTTTTACATAGCACCAAACACTATTGTTAACTCAGTTGGTTAAAAAAAACGTTTATAAAATAAACAGGTGTAAAATGTTCTCAATACATGGCGGCATTCCATTAGAGAAATATGTAGCTAATAAAGCGTCTAATTATAGGAGGTTGTGGCGGTACCTCATTCCTTATGCATTCAGCGCGCCTTAATTCCTTCATTACCAGTTTAAAGTATTAAACAAACTTCGAAGCTAGAAGACGTCGCGCAGAGATTTGTTTAAACGGTCGAGATATTCCACTAAAACTGTTCAGCGGAAACATTGAGGAAAAAACAATTTCCTCTGTATGATGAATCAGTGATATTTTTCATAAATTCCATTATCTTTACTCAGTGACATGAAAAATATTCCAAAACAATTTGATTTGTTTTTGTACACGAAATATTTTACTATTTGTATCTACTTCAAATCAAATCTAACATAATAATCAGATTGCTCTATGATTAAGAATTCCATCGTAAGAAAAGCAGTCTTCGTACTGTTTGTTTATTTAGCTAATATTGATCTCATGTATGTATGAGTGCTAAAGTAAGTACATATAAGTCTTCCAGATAAAAATCTGACCCATAAATCCCTAGGCTAGAGCCAATGCCAAATTATAAATGTTTGTTTGACATTGTACGTTAAAGTTCTTATAGAATATCGAATCTTGTATGCCGGGGGTCAGAATTCGATGGAAAAAATGTAAACAAAGAAATGTCACTTTATGTCAAAGTCAATGTGGCAGTTCAGGTGAATTACACCATTAATAGTGATTTAATTTTATTATTTACGCATCATCATCGTCGCTAGACTTACCAAATTTAGCATGATAGAAATTGTGTACAGTAATTTTCGTTATTTCATTGACTTATAATATAAGCTTGGAGTAGTTGGTAGTAGTAAGGTACTAATACCAACAAATTAGCTCACAGTATATAGTCTATAAATAGATAACATTCAGGGATCATAGGATAGCAAAATGGATTAAAAGAAAATTATATTTTCATCAGTGTGAATAATTGTCAAAATTTAACAACTTAAGGAGACAAAGTAGTACAATTTCACACAAAATATTTATGTTCAAAGCATTTAGTGGCATTATATCTTGCATGGACACGCGTAATGCTTACCAGTAGCTAATTGACTGCATGTTTAGTCACTTAAAAAAGACGGGCAAGACATTTAAATGTGTAACTATACGGTTACAATCAGATTCTGAGGGTGTTTCTGTCTATGTATACACATAGACAGAAACACCCTCAGAATCTGATGGTTTTGTTTCTATAATAAGATATAACTTGCTATTTATTATAAAAACAAATCTATCTTATACAAATGTTATTTCTGATTCAGACTCGGAGTCTGATGTATTTACACTTATTTATATATAAACCTATCTGCCACATTATCTATTATATGGTCTCGCTGGCACATTTTTCTTTACCTTTTATAACATGGTTTATGCAATCTACCAATTTTTGTGGTGTCACCTCCTTTAAACCTATTTTCATTTTTTTTTATTTGAGCCGTTTTATAAGTTTTATTATTGCGGGCGACAGGCCTCTTTACCTCAGCCCATATTAATTCAATTGGATTGAGCTCGCAGTGGTAAGGAGGTAGTCTTAGGATGGTGACACCATGCTGGGCAGAGATGTTATCCACTACATCTTTATTGTATTAATTAGTTTTATAACTTACGTTTTTTGAGTGTAACCAATCTTGAACGTCTTTCTTTTTCCATGTCATATTTGATAATTTTTCCGTTTTTCGGCTGTGATATGGCGCATTATCCATGACCAAGACTGAATTTTGTTTCAATTTTGGAAGAACAATTCGCAACCAATCTTCGAAGCACTCCGCATTCATTTCTTGGTAGTAGTCTACAGTATTTGTTTTTGGCTTCCTTCAAATTTTCTTCACAGCCAAAGTGACTTATAACAAGCCTCCTTCCCTTGCCACTAGTTGTCTTTTGTCCTGTAGACAGTGCTATAAATGCTTTCTTTTTCTATTATATTTGGGTGTGCACCCACCCTTTTTTTAACGTGTGATCTTCATTTAGTCACGTTTCATCTTGATAGTATATCAACTTGCCGTTTCTGCGATGCTCCTTAACAGACGTTAAAAAATTATGCTCCCACAATTGGTATATTGTCATCTTGTCTCATCTACCTCAATTAACATGCTATGGCGCTTGCAAGTGTCATACTTAAACTTTATATGCTTAAAATTCTTCTTAACCTGGCTTTTGACATGTTAGGCAGGTTCCCGTCTTTAGTAATGACTTGTAGAACCTTACCTACAGTGGGAAAATCATTTTCTTGGAAAAACCGATAAGAATTCATCACTAGTTTTATGTTCTTTAACAACTTTATAATCCGTAGATACTGCTAGCCCAAGCGCGTCAACGGTTTGCTTGGCACACTCTGTCAAAGGCCAGTGTTCGTCCTCTACTCCTCTACACGACGTATGAGTTGTTTTATACACACTCATCACCATCACTTTTTCCGCAACACTCAACGATTTGCGCGGACATTTTTTTGTGGGAGATATTACGTTCTTTGATGTTGACGGCCTCGGTAAAACAACTTCATCTTCTAATTCAATGCAGTTAAGTTTTCCAAAGAAAAACGGTCGTAACAACAAATTTTATTACAAAAAGTAAAGAAACAAAAACAAAACTTAATATATATAACGATAAAAATTAAGAACGGCAAATAGTAACAAAATAACTAAAACTACAAAAAACAAGCACGGACAAACGCATTCGAGTCCAAGAAATAAAACACGAATAAATAAAATGGTGAAAAAGGTATCATATTTTTTATTTTTATTTAATTTATTCATGACCATAGAATCTATGTCTTTCAGTCGGAAACATGTTTAAGATGAACTTATGCTATGTGTAGCACAGCTGAACTGTAGGTTATCAGCTGGTGCCATTCAACGGAGTTCTTGTGACAACTCAAAAGGCCACATTTGACTATATAGTTCACATTTCTCACAAAACACATAATTACTACTCAAAAACAATCAATATCCTACAACTATTGTTCATTTTAGAGTAATTTTACACATTTTTAGAAAATAAAACTGCACAGCACAACATCTCCTTTCAGTTCCCGCCAAAAACTCCCGAAAAAGGTATCAAGCTCTGAAATGGTACCAGTATTTTTTTTTAATCAACCACTTTAATTTCAGGATTTTTATTTACCTAAGTAGTTAAACTTATTAAAAGATCAATAATATAATATTGGTAAAATATGTTGCGGTTCACATTTTCGCAAGCTACTACCACTTACCTCTTTCCGTCAAATTCTAACCCGCGGTATAGAAGCCAAAGAGAGATATTTGGCGCAATCTAACCAACAGTAGAAAAGTAAGATTTATAGGCTTCTGGTTACGTTTTTTAGTAGGTGATTGTCATTCCTTGTATTTTTTACGAGAATTATTAGGGGTCTCAGTAAAATATAAACATATAATAGCAATGGTTTATTTATAACAACCAACAAAGCTGAAATAATAAAAATAACACAGGTCAACAAGTTTTTGTTGTTGTGTATACTGGGTATCAGACTATGATTTTTTACCCGCTGAACATAAATCTGAAGTGAGAATTGGGGGTCAATGAGCAAATAATCAAGAAAAAACCGATAAAAATCACGATCCCATTTTTGGTCGGGCGATCGGTTTTGGGGGTTTTCTCGCTTATTTCCTCATTGAACTCAATTTTGACTTCGTGTCATTCGTGTTCAGTGGGAAAAAATACGCCCGAAAATCATAATCTGCTACCCAGCAGACACGACTTTTTTTGTGGACTGTGTAATTTTATAAATAAAACTAGCGTATGTCCGCGACTTCGTCCACACTTCATTTGAAATTCCCGCAACAGTCCCGGGACACAACGTACCGCAGTATTTAAAAAATGATGTAATCTATAATTATAGTGAAAACTATGTCGGAATAAGCTAATTTTTTGGCACCCGAACAACTAGAAACAGCACCCGGGAACATTCCCAGGATAAAAAATTGCGCAGATTTTAAGTCTAAGAATTTGCTGTCGATCAACGAAAACCGCATCAATATTGGTCTAGTGGTTTTTACGTGAATCCTGAACAAACAGAGAAACCGACAAACAGACAAGAAATCTAAAAAAAATTGCATCGTGTTCTCCATCATGTATATAGTCTATTCCAGATATTTTTTTTATCTTCAATAGACAGGGCATGTTCAGAATTTTGTAATATTATATGTAGATCATTTATTTTATGGCTGAAAACGTCCGTTAGAAGCGCGTAAAGGACGATAAATATTGTCGTAACTCCACATTATCATAAGCAATGTTCACAACCAATTCATTGTTTGCTATAAGTATACTATTAATTTAGGTAAATGGCAGATCAATATACTTATATATTAAAAATAAAACAAATTAAGTTCCAACTATTTATGATTCTGATAGCCCATTATTCAACTCTACGTTTAATATTAAAAAAAGAATTAATGATTTAGCGAAACACAAGAATGTAATTTAATATCCTTAATTTTATTGCCGCTCCGAGGGCAATAAATAGATACAGTAACCAAGCATTTCCGTCGCTTTCGATGTGTGAGGGTAATGTTTCGATCAATTTGTGTGTTAAGTTTAATGGGACCTTAAGACAGAGAGGCGTTTTTCCCTCCCTTCAAATAGCAATTGGGAAGTGTTAATGGCCCGAGTATTAAGACCATACTTATGAGTTTCATTAGCACTGAAGCCGCAAAGATTCATGTAAGGACGTGCCTTTATTATAAGCGACGTGATTGTTTTGAAAATGACTTGACACCTAAACACGAGGTGGAGACACAGAGCTGTCTCAAGTTTATTGGTTAAATATTGATTTTATTTTACGTTTTTTAATGACAAAATTTAGCAGACAGCCTCATGAAATGCGGTTACCATCGCCTATGGACATTTGCAACTCCAGAGTTGTTACCAATGCGCTGTGACCTAGAAGAAATTTCATGACACCATTTTTGAAAAACCCCACAGCACTGTGGGTAAAGCTTAGCTGGAAGCTTATTCCATAGGTCCACTGTGCGCAAAAGAAACGTTCAAGAGAATCGTTGCGTACATGAGCAAAGTGGCATTTATAGGAATTTGGTGATCTATAGCAATTTTTATACAAATTAAAATATTATTTATAAAAATACAATTTTACTTATTTCGAATGATTCAGCATATATTTATAAGATTAATATTATATATATCATCATATCCGTGCAGGAACGGAGAAAGAATACAATTTCCTGCGGCCGGGCGGCACGTCGTAAGAGGTGACAAAACAACCCACACCCAGGTGGTAGGGTTTTTGCCCGTCTGGATAGCTACCATCCCTAGTCTAGAGTATGCCACCATAACAACCTTGAGTTGTGTACCGGCATTAGTGTTACAAATGTCCATAGGCGATGGTAACCACTTTCCATCAGATAGGCCGTATGCTTGTCTGCTGATCTCATGTAATAAAAAAAAACCTAGCCTTTCAGAACTTAGTTTTAATTTATACTAAACATTAAAGTGTTTTCATTTTTCAGTTAT
Organism: Dendrolimus houi; assembly: GCA_039645545.1. Lineage (NCBI taxonomy): Eukaryota > Metazoa > Arthropoda > Insecta > Lepidoptera > Lasiocampidae > Dendrolimus > Dendrolimus houi. The sequence goes on along the minus strand of CM077125.1, from coordinate 13,125,356 downwards.
TCAAAATGCATAATAATGTTTGAAGATAAAGCCGTCAAGGAGAACTAAAGCGCAAATCAATACATAGATAGATAGAAGTCAATTAACGAATATGTTGTCCCCAGGTACTGCGGTTTTGTGTGCATAAAGGGTCTACTTCGATCAAAAAATCATGTAATAAAGTGCCGACCTACACCGCAATTCATGCCCAGTTTTCGTCAGTTGCACAACGTCTTTAACATCATAGTTGAAGAAAGCCAAGAGTCCACTACCGCACTTTGTGATAGTGTCTGTTTCAATAAGAAATATGTGTAGTAAGTGTATGTATGATACTCTTCAAATGTGAATGATACTGTAAAAGTTTAGACAATAGAAGCCTTACACAGTAAAGCGTTAGAATAACAATAGAAAATAAGAAATACTAGGTGCCTGATTATAGAAGACTGGTGACCCAGGCTCGGTATTCTATTTATAACCCCAAGATGGCCTACCCATATGATATGGTATATTGGGGTTATAAGACTACAGAACTAATTTTAAGGTTTACTAAGGTTAAATTTTCACAATGAGTGAAGCAGGACAAGGATGATCATTAACCCATTAAAAATGGTATCAAGTGAAGTAGATTGGAAAAACAAACATCACGCAGAAAGAAAGAACAAGTTAAAGGCCAGTTGTGCACCCAGACCCAAAATGCTAAAATATTGCGCTTTAAGACAAACGTAAACTGATAAGTAGCTAAAATCCCGACGCATAGGCCCCCTTAGTGTAAATGTCCATAGGCGAAGTGACGGTAGCAGCCGTACCACAAAGAAAAATGTTACTTAGAATTTACTTTGATGTTAATGTTACTTAGATTTGACGGCCTCTGTTGTTGAGCGGGCTAACCCTTTGCCGGCTTACCTCACTGCAACGCAGAGGCTCCGGGTTCGATTTCTGGTATAGTAAATTTCGGAAACGTATTTTCTCCGTTATTTACTATGGTCTGGGTGTCTGGGATCGGCCCCAGAATGGTCCGTTGTATATTACCCATAACACAAGCGTAATTTGCTTAATTTGGCGATATACAATGTGTGTGTGTTTGTCTGCCGATTTATTATTTTACTTTGACCTCAACAGACAGAGCAAAGTATAGAAATCGATATATCTAAACATTTTTATTGCATTAAAGCATGTACTGATATCGTTGCAAAGAAACATTAGGTCACATACAAAAAGTATATGTCTAAAATTTTCATGAATAATTCAGACACATCGCGTGTTTGTCGTTTGTTAACAATATGAACTCCAGTCTGAAATGTTTTGAGAACTACAATAAAATTCGTTATATGTATTCATAAAACACTTTTGATATTTATGTACGGAGAAGCATGTGCGTCAGCTAACACGTTAACTATCAAATAGACCTGCTAACAATGATACAATCGATCCCACAAATGATTTTAATTCCTATAGATTGAACAAAGCGGCTTTATTAATTGATTTAACGACTTTGCGACAACAGTATAATGGAATTGTGGTCATGCACACAGGATACACTACCTAATTAGTAAGCTTTGTTACCACAAACTAACTAATTTGTGCATAGTTAATCCTTGTGATTACGATTTTGGTCCAATTTTTAACCCTTCAAACACTTGAGCGCAGTTGATGTAACAAAAGGAAGAACATGTGAAGCACTCACCAAGCCTGTAGCTTAATTATTTGTCTTCAAATGCTTTAATATAACGTAATGATATAATTCATTATCAATAGTCACTATTATTAACTTCTATTTTTTATTTAAATACAATTTTGCACCACAATACCAATGTGGGTATTTGTTTAAAAAAAACTATCTCCAATATTACGTCTTTCATTTTCTTCCAATCAATGAGCAAGGTTCAATGGCTCAGATGATTTCTCTTTGGATAGGGAGGGATATAGCAAATTTAACATTATTTTTTAAGCGAAGGATTAAGTTTAGAAAACAATAATTTAAATTTGGAACAAGGGGAAATAAAATGGCGTAAACAATTGTTTAAGGAGTATATTAATCAATGCCGACATATTTTTTACAAAAAAGAGCCAAGAGCATTGTTCGCATTCTCGTTTTAACAAAAACGAAATTAATATTTTCTCTTTCTATGTATTGTATATAAAATTAATATAAATCTTGTAAGCTCGCTTCTGAGATCTTTATTTATCTAAGGCCTCTAGTATATTTATATTGTATTTTAAAACTTAAATAATAAGAAAAGAAGAAAGTAAGAAAATATTAAAATAAACACTTAAAATAAACTAAATTATAAATAAATTAATATAAAGTATGTAACAAATCGCTGCCAGAGGGAAGCGTGCCCAGAAGGCTGGCTGCATTGCCACGCTGTATGGCAATGCTGATTCAAGGCCTTAATTTTTGGAAAATCGTATTGTGAAATTGACATGTATGATTTACACTAGGTGCAAGACATGGCGTAAGTTTCCATGTTGTTCTGGTACATCACATTCGTAATATAAATCTGCAAAAATGCTGGTCACCGCTGTTTATCCACTGACATTACAAAGAACTAATTTAAAATAATTATTAACAATGTACAAAACAACAATCCATACTAAAATGAAAATGATTCTGTATGTTTATGTCCTCATTTTTCGACTCTTTCTACATTTCATTTTACTTTTTAATTATACAATTATACATCCCTATTGGTGTAATAGGTAATCGTAATAAATCTCGCTAATCTAAAACCGAAATGCCTATAACTGAGATTAAATATACAGATAGGGCTAGTTTTTATATTAAAAGAAATATTTCTCATCATCATCATCATCCTAGCGTTAAATCCCGGTTGCATTAGGAGCGTCTGCTTCGGGATCCGCTTTTCCATTTTTTCTTCACCACTTCGCGCGGTCTTCAGCATCACTTATTGTGAGACCATTGGTACACATATCATCCCTTACGATGTCACGCCAGCATTTCTTGGGCCTACCCTTTCAACCGGGACCTGGCGGAGTTGGCATAGCTAGACATTTGTTCTCCACCTAACTAGCCGGTTTCCGTAAAACGTGATCGTACCAACGTAGATGACATTTTTGCAGCTTATCTTTTATGTCACGGATATAAAGACTGCCGCGGATGCGAGAGTTCCTAATGCTGCTTCCGGGTGACTTTACACGTCCAACACAGCATATTCATCTCCGTGACACGCAGCTCTTCCTTGTATCGCTCAAATACAGCCACGCTTCATTGCCATACAAAAGAACAGGACTGATGATAAACCTTATTGACCTGTCCTTTTAATTTAACCGGAATTTTGGAGTCACAAATGACACCACGCCACTTGGTCATTCAAAGAATTAATTCTGGCAGCACATAAAATTTCGATATATCTCAAAGATTAAAATAAGTTACGTAAAGTACTACAAAAAGTGACTGCCAGAAAACTTGGTTTTCTGTGCGCTCTCGCGTAATTTATGTATGACGGCGCAAATGCCAATTTATTGCTGAGTAATGGCACCGTTTGGAGATCTGCAAATGGGCTAGTCGAGTAAGAAGAGAAATGGTTCGAAACGTGCGCTGCTAAATGTATTTATAATTTATTTATCGGGCATGTTACAAATCCGAATTGTTATCGCAAGAAAACCTCTTCGTACAGAACCTAGCCGAGCCGCTATTTGATTAATGGCTAGTATCGGAACTATTCAAATTAATTTAAGTAATATTTTAAAATATCATTTCACTCTGCTTTAAATAGGATATACCTAATAACAAAAGCTTCTGTTTCGCTTTCAAAAATGACTTTGCAAGATTTGTGTGACTTGCCAGTGTTAAGTATATAAATTTGAGAATACCTTTGTATTTAAGTTTCACAATATTCTCAAACAAATAAACACAAAGCTAAAGCCGGACCATGTATAGTAGCTTCAGCCAAATTAAGTATTTGACTCATGCCAAAACAACTGGTACACAAATAGAAATTTTCAACATAAACACCACAAATCTTAATAAACAATTAATGTCTTACGGTTGTACAGGTTTTACTTTTAATTTTCGGATATAAAACTGGGTAACAAATAATCCAAAATTATTATACATTCAGCATCGTTATCGACAATACAAATATAACAAATTTAATGAAAATGTGTTCATTACAGTTCACTTGACTAAACATTTAGGGCCTTATTCTTATAATAATGTTACATGCCATCAAAGACAAGCGTACAGCTGCCTGTTGTGAGCGCAGTTTATTGTCTTCCCGGATTAAGGAATTCTTTTGTGTTTTGAACTTGTAATTAAGAAAAACATGCTGTTGTTTCTCTACTTGTTTTATAACCATCATTAGCGTCGAACTAACCCTTGTTGTTATTGTTTTCGATTTTGTGGCCGTTTACGCAGGTGTGCAAATTACTATTTCTCGGAAACTCCGTGCGCGCGGCCCTTTTTTTCTTCTGTACTGTGTAGTTAATATAAGACGATGCCCGAATGGAGGGGTGGGCAGTTAAGCGACGACTACGAGACGAGTAAGACGTTTGTAGTACTCTCGATTAGCGATATAGACGACGGACTTTACGCGTGTCGAATTGCATTGAATCGTGCAGTGTGAACTGGTTGCATCCAGTCTTATTTGTATTTGTTTTATACGTGTTTGTACAGGTCTAATAAATTCTATAGTAGTTCCAACGGCATTTTTAATTCGAGTCCCGTAGCTAGTAACAATAATAAGAATAGGACCGTTAATTTATATCTCGTGGAAATTTAAAATAAAAAAGTCTAATTTCTCACCTTACCTAAGACATCTCATCGGATATGCAAATGAAACACTTTAACAAAGTTTTCAAAGCAAAACAGAAATTCGCGTTACGCTTTAATGTTAAAACAAAAATAAATATTCCACCTTAAAATTTATTTATCCACGCGGTCTCAAATTACGGACTATGTTTATCTTGAAGATAATCAAAGTCAAGAAGCAATTTATCCGGTAAAATGAAGTTTCAAATTTTAATAGGCGGTCCTCAGTTGCTTGCGAGGAACGACCCTTTGAACCTTTGGTCGTCGATTACTAATTGCTTTTTCCAATATTACTTTATATAGTCTATATTTGACCTTGGCATATCTTAAATTTTCTATAAAACAATTATGTGTCTTTTGTCATCTTCATTGCCGTAAATTAGACCCCTAATATTATCCATCGTCTAATTTACTAAAGTACGTAAGATTCAATAAAACCTAAAATGTCATAAATAATTGATAAAATAGTAATGAAGATTGATTACAACTTCATGAATTTAATAATACAGTGGTCACCTAGTAGTCGAAATCCGACCGTAATTAATTTAAATTATAAGTTTGAACGTTATTAAAGTTCTGTTGTCAAAAACTATACTTCTATAATCACAGATTTCGCCAAGACTACACTGTTAATTTGACTTTAACAATAAACAAGAGTATATATGCGTGGATGCAATTTTTTTTTTATTGATTTAATGTATTTTTTAAAGATAACTTTAAACAAATATTAGCATTCTGCACTCCTTCTTTATATAAACTACTAGAGTTTACCCCGCGGCTGTGCCGCGGGTCAACTTCAGGTGCATGCTTCTTGTTTAAAGAGGTTACATCACGGGTTACATTGTATAAAATTTTTATGTTAGTACTATTTGCCCCGGAAGATTCACTTCATTTTAATAGGTTGGGGAAAAAGTCTTTTCGCATATAGTATATATGAACTTGTAATAAGATCTCTTTGTCTATATCATTTGTATCTGGCTGGTTTTGGTATCATTAAAAAAAATTAATTTTAAAGATGACAATTCCAAATTCAAATTAGGAAAATATGTGATTTTCATTTGTTAAAATGAGTGAATCTAATGAAGAAATTCGATTTATTTTAAAATTTTACTACAAAAAAGCTAAAAATGCAACACAAGCCGCGAAAAAAATTTGTGATGTTTATGGACCTAATGCAGTATCTGTGAGAGTAGCGCAAATTTGGTTTAAGCGTTTTCAAGCCAGAAATTTTGATATCAAAGATGCACGTCGCTCTGGTCGCCCTGTTACGGACAAAGTTGATGCCATTTTTGAAAAAGTGGAGCAAGATCGGCATATTAGTAGTTACGATGTAGCTGGAGAACTGGGAATTGATCACAAAACGGTTTTGGTGCATTTGAAAAAAGCTGGGTACACAAAAAATTTGGGTGCCTCATGAGCTCACCGAATGGAACCTAACGTACTCACTTGTGATTCTTTATTACGACGTAATGAAACCGAACCATTTTTGAAGAAGCTGATAACTGGTGATGATAAGTGGATCACGTACGACAAGAACGTGCGAAAAAGATCGTGGTCAAAGGCTGGTCAGGCTTCACAGACTGTGGCGAAACCCGGGTTAACTCGCAACAAGGTGATGCTGTGTGTATGGTGGGATTGGAAGGGCATTATTTTCATGAGCTGTTACCGCCAGGCAGGACCGTCGATTCTGAACTGTACTGCGAACGACTGATGAGATTAAAGCAAAAACTTGAGAGAAAGCGGCCGGAATTAATCAACAGAAGGGGTGTGGTTTTTCACCATGATACCGCTAGACCTCACACATCTTTAGCCACTCAGCAAAAATTACGAGAGTTTGGCTGGGAGGTGTTAATGCAATCAACCAGTTCGACCAAATAGACCAGTTTGACCAAATCAACCATTTCGACCAATTCGACGAAATCGACCAGTTCGACGAAATCGACCGATTCAACGAAATCGACCAGTTCGACGACATCGTCCAATTCGACGAAATCGACCAGTTCGACCAAATTGACCAGTTTGACCAAATCGACAAGTTCGACCAATTCAACCAATTCGACTAATTCGACGAAATCGACCAATTCGACGAAATCGACCAATTCTACGAAATCAACCAATTCGACGAAATCGACCAAAAAACCTATCCTACTTTTTGGGATAACGTTTACATAAATCTATCCCAAAACTTATCCCATTATCCGGGATGAATAATATCCCTTTTCCACCCTCGGTATTAAAATTACATATATACCTTGGCCAAATCGGCCCAATAATTTTTCCGTAAAAGCATAACAAACGGAGAGACAAATATATTTTTATCCCGGAAACTATCCCATTTATCGGGATAAAAAGTATCCTATGCTCATTCTTGGCATCGAAAATATATGTGTACAGATTTTCAGCCAAATCGGTTCAATAGTTTTTCCGTGAAAACGGAACAGACAGACGAACAGACTGACAGAGAGACAGACAGAGTTACTTTCGCATTTATAATATTAATAGGGGTAATTGTGCGAAATTTCATACTTCTCCGTCTGCGCAATTTTCGTAAAAAGGGGTACAAAGTTTTTGCTTCACGTATTAATATATAGATTAAGAAATATTTTAAAAATAATATTCTAATAGAACCTTTTCATTGATACCTCACTGGATCTTAATGTCAACTTTTGATTTAAATTTTATATTTCGACTCTCTTTTCAATACTACAAATAAATATTAACACAAATTTAAATCCGTTGTTTGCGGACATCCCGCAGCACGGAGACTATGGCGGGGCAGTGCGGAACTTGCCGGCCAGATGGGTTGCAGGAAACCCCTTGATGTCCTCCTATCGCCATATTTCGGAGCCCTTGGACGTACGCAAGCTTTTCGCCACGGCCTCGACCGGTGTGGTTCCGCCCCTAGTGGCAGGCTTTTCTTGCCTCAATCCGTCAAGTCTACTGTAATACTTGCAACAACTCAGAAGGGTTTATGGTAGTAAAAGAAGAACAACTGGTCACAATAATTTATATTCCCAGTACCTTACGGTTTTAACATATTTCAATACGTAGTATCCATAGTAGTTTGTGATATTTCATACACTGACTATTCAAACTCGACAAGCATTTTAGAACACCTCGACATCCCTCCAATTTTACAGTATATTAATCTTAACAAATTGGCACAACCGATAGCGGATTTAAGTCACTGATAAACTATCTTAATTAAAGTGTTATGAATGAAAAGAATTTAATACATTACTGTTTGGAAATTCCAGATAATATTTTATACAAGATATCATTTAAGACATTATACTTAAAGTTTTACATGTAATAAAATAAACCGAACACAGTACAAATCTATCGCGTCTGCCAACATGAAAATAAAATGTAATGAGTACCGTCTATACACAATTGAGAGATTTTGAATTATAATCTACACAGTTAGTACGTCATATAAAAGATAAATATTGTTATATAAAATTATGGTAAATTACAGACAACTACTCTATACAAAACAGAGTGCTAATCACAGAATAAATAAAAATATAACCTTAATATTCAATTAAGGAAATGGCCGATCGTATCGTTTAGAAATAAGAGGGTACATAACAAAATCAATTATTAACTTTAAAAAGAAACACACAAGAACAATTATGCTACTCAATAACTGTAACACTACTGCGATGGATGCGACGAAGTGTGGGCGGCGCTCCTCGTCCTAATCGGAGACACACTTTGGAGACTACAGTTTTGTACATACATATTACATTAACAGTTCAGAGATTATCAGCTATGACGCTATTAAGCTATTGTTTGTGAATGAGAGGGAAAAAGCCCTTAAAGATTCCTTTTTTTTCGTTATCGAAGTCCCAAAAATGTAAAAACATTCAAACATAGTCAAATTCATATTAATAAATGCTAGGTTATATCTAAATCTAGTAAATAACAAAAACTATGTCACAAAATGTATGGCACAATACGTGTGAAATTCAATAATAATAAATACAACCTATTCTTATGGATCAAAGTGAGATTGCCGATGGTGTGGGTACTTACTTACTACAATAGTCGAACAATAAGTCGCGTTTAATCAAACTTTCTTTTCCCTTAGCTGGCAAACAGGAAGAATGGCCACACCCACACAAGAGAAACATGCTGGACAGTAATTAATTAGTGGCTATTTCATTATTGCGATTGTGACAAATTTTTCCTCCAACTTTTCTGATGTAATACTTATAATGGCGTTTTCGCTTTTGTTACTTAAAGTACTCGGCTTCGTATTTTTTCCCTTCAGACAAAATTATTCTAAGAGTAATAAATTCAATTTGCAAGAAAATGTTTTAGCGAGACCCATAACATAACTTTAATTCTAAAGGAATCTTTTAAAAATTTAGAGATTCTTTTGTGAACATCAAAACGCACAATGTAACTAAAGGCATGATACAAGTGCTATATGACCACGTTACTAATATGATAACATTAACAATAATCTGTTTATTTTATTTACTTGTTTTTGTTGTTCACGTATCTCACTATGTTTATATATCTATGTATATATGTTTATTATTATTATTTTGATGTAAATTTGTCTAATAAGCCGTTTTATCTTTAAAATTTTTATTATTAAACTGCACCGATTTTATATAGTACTAGCTGACCCGCCGAACTTCGTACCGCCATATTTTCTGAATTCCTAAAAGACTTTGTTTCATGACATAAAAACAAAATCACCAAAATCGGTCTAGGTGATTAGCAGAATTCTAGAATCCGATCTCAGCGCCACGTACCGGTTCTAATTGTAAATCTAAACTATCCGGGGACCCATTCAAACACACAAAACAAATATCATTAAAATCGGTCCAGCCGTTTAGGAGGAGTTCACTGTCAGCACACGTACAGAAGAATTATATATATATATATATATATATATATATATATATATATATATATATATATATATATATATATATATATATTTGTGTTGTATTGTCCTCCGTGACTCCACCTGCTGGTCTCAGACGAAAGAACAGCGCTGTTCTTAGCGGCTAGCATTACGCTGAGACTGGGTCCAATTTTAGGACTTATATTGATGCATTTATTTTTCTCAGTATTGTTTAAGTGTTTATTTGTCCTAAATAAAACAATCCATTTTTTTTTCTACAAAAATATTATTTTTTTGTACAATACATTTTTTATGAAAATGTAGTATGTATATATGTTTTGTATTTTTTTCGTAGATGCTCAGACGAAATCCCTATTAATAATATTATAAATGCGAAAGTAACTCTGTCTGTCTATCTGTCTGTCTGTCTGTTCCGTTTTCACGGAAAAACTACTAAACCGATTTGGCTGAAACTCAGTATATATATATATATATATATATATTCGATGTCGAGGATGAACCTAGGATACTTTTTATCCCGAAAAATGGGATAGTTTCCGGGATCAAAATATATTTGTCTCTCCATTTGTTATGCTTTTACAGAAAAACTATTGGACCGATTTGGTCTAGATTCGGTATATATGTAATTTTAATACCGAGGGTGGACAAGGGGTATTTTTCATCCCGGATAATGGGATAGATTTATGTAAAGGTTATCCCAAAAAGTAAGATAGGTTTTTGTGATTTGTCATTTGGGTCATCTTTGTCCTTTTAGACTTTTTTGGCCTTTTTGACCTTTTTGGCCTTTTTTGACCTTTTTGTCCTTTTTGTCCATTTTGACCTTTTTGTCCTTTTGGCTTTTTGGCGTTTTTATCCTTTTTGAACTTTTTGTCCTTTTTGATGTTTTTGACGTTTTTGTCCTTTTTGTCTTTTTTGGCCTTTTTGACCTCTTTGACAATTATGACCGTTTTGTCCTTTTTGTCGTTTTTTGCTTTTTTGGCCTTTTTGACCTTTTTGTCCTTTTTGTCTTTTTGACCATTTTGTCCTTTTTGACCTTTTGTCCTTTTTGGCCTTGCCGGGAGATGGGATAGTTTGCGATAAATAATATAATTAATCTTCCAGGTGCAAATAGCACTCATATAATCATTTACTATAATGTAACCTGTATTAACGCCTGTTCTTTAAACAAGAGGCAGGCATCATAGGTTGACCTAAAGCTAAACCTAAACCTTAAACTCTAGTTAAGTAATAAAAAGCACCTTGTAAACCATAAAATAAGTAAAAAATAACAAAAAAGAAACCAACTTCAATAGTAATTAAAAAGCGAAAAATAAATACAAGTATTTTCTAAACCATCTCGCAATCGGTGCAAAGTAAAACAAAAATGACTATATTTTTCAATATGTTGTTGTAGTATTTAATGTGTATAGCAAATTTTTAATGTTTCACTTGACCAAATTTCTTTGGCATTGAAATAACGGCCAGTGCAATCCATATAGAAACACTTTGAAGCTCTACTAAACTTAACGCAAAATCAATGATTTAAATCGGTTTATAAATAAAAGTTATAAACCTAACAATACCTCAATTACTACATGTTTTCTATTTGTTTGCGAGAAACCTACTATATCTTCGGATTCCAAAGTCCAATACCAAGAAATTTTTATGAGGCTACTTTAGAGCTATACTAAATCTAGCGTATAGCCCCATGCTAGTCCCTGACGGCCAAGAACGCCGCGTTGCTACGCAAACTGCAGCGCGCGCTGGCTGTCAATACAAATCGTCGTCGTCGTCGAAAGAGTTGTCGTCGATGTTTTCTAAATACTATCTAAATTTAATTCCTAGTCAAGTCTAATACAGCACATTATTGATTAATTAGGTACCACTCGTTTTAGGATTGTCATAAATTTAATAATATTTCAATACGTTTTCTATTTGTTTTTGAGGAATTTTATGCCTACATCTTCGGAACTCAGGATCTAATTCAAGAAATGAAATATTATATGGATTCATTATGAAACTATACTGAATCCAATGCAAAAAGAATGATCAAAAACGATTTCGAAACAAAAAGGTACGGCTGAACATAAATAAAAAAATAGTTACACGGCGAATTGAGAAATTCCTCCTTTATTCAAGGCGGTGTTTACTTTTTTTTACAACCGATGCATAGAGTGCAAGTCATTGAATTTGGAGTAAAAACCACTCCAAATTCAATGACTTGCACTCTATGCATCGGTTGTACTTTTGGTAAACCAAAAAGAGTAGGTATTGTTGCACTCTTGTCACTGACGAGTGGGTCGTTACAGCACCAACGTTGCATCCATGACCCATTAACGAGCTTTGGCGATATACAGTTCTCTTTTCAGGGTTCCGTAGCCATTTTGGCAATAACGGGATCCTTATGCGATCGCCAAGACCGTCTGTCTTTGAATGTATTATATATGCCGTTTTATTCTTAGGACATCGTCAGTGTAATGTACCGTTCTATACTTAGGTCGTTGTGCCAGTGAACCATCAATTATTTCTGCCCTAACGATTGTATATCAACTAGACTAGAGTCAGCTGCACCTTATGTAGTACAAAGCATCTTAAACTACCCGCACATATACTACAGTATGTCACAGTCGTTTTTCTCAGAAACTTGAAAACAGAGGTAAAGATTAGTTATGGACACATACAATTAAGTTAGTTTTGCAATTACATAGTTATTAGTAATTAAAATTAACATTTATTTAGTAGGACAGTTTACGATAACGCTACAAGTTTCGTTTTATGGATGTAACTTGTAGTGTTACAATCATTAGTGTTACGTCATTACCGTAGCGTTCAATTTGAAAAAGACTAAAAGATTTGTTAAAAAATAAAATGCTCAATTGCTCATACCATACCTTTAGGTACTGAGCATAATTCTATTTCAATTTTATATAAAAATTTCACGATGACTATAAAAACTCATCCTAAGACCAACCTAAGTACGGATAAAAGTTAGTAATGCCTTCAAACTACACGCAAACTATATTAGTGCGACTACCTACACATTCCATTTAAATTATTTCAAAAGTTATATTTCCAGCTGGTACAGAACAATGAAATTATTCAGCCAAAGTGCTGCAACCCACAACAATTAAGTAACATCGACATAGCTTTTTGTACAGTAGTCTTTGAAACATTGACCATACTGATACGTTTTTAACCGACTTCGAAAGGAGGAGGTTCTCAATTCGACTGTATGCTTTTTTATGTTTGTTACGCAATTTCTCCGTCAATTCTGGACCGATTTTTGTTTTTTTATTCGATAGAACATCTTTCTGAGTTGGTCTTATTGTCACCAAGTCAGGATCTGATGAGCAGATCGCAGGAAAATCGAGAGCAACACTCGAATATAATAGGCACGTTCAACATTTTTTATATATTTTTGGTCTAAAGATATTCAAGTATTTGTGTAACTAAAAAGTAGAAAATATTTTTTTACAGAAATCAAAACCAAAACTAAAAAGCAAAAAATAGATATTTTCGACAACATCTGAAGTCGGTGCCACTGCCAAGTAAAACATAAAATAACAACAAATTTTCAAAATATAGTTTTATGTTTACTTTTGTTTACACGGATACGGATTTCGAAATTTATGCAAGCAAAACGGAGGGATGCTCTAGTTATGTTATACTTATTATAAAGAAGAAACAGAATATTACCCTTGCAAGGAATGATTGTAAAACATTGTCAATTTGCCTTTGTACGACGGCAGGAAGTAACAGCAGGGCACTTATTTTCATTTAGGAAAGCCGCGTTCGCACAGTTCACTGTGTACAATAAATATATCCCGTATTCGCGCGTAGAACGTAAACAAAGTAGCCTGGCGACTTGCCGCCCGCCGGGAAATGTTTATCAGAGAACCTGGCAATGTATGTCGACAAGATGTTAAGTTTAAGTATTTAAACTTATGTAATATAATACCTAAATACCTAATACCTACTAGTCGACTCATATAATTAAGTGCGAAATGAAGAAGTCAAAGTAAAAAAGCGGGCCCCGGGCTCCGTAATGGACAGTTAAGACATAATCAGGATTTAACGTTAGGATAATTTAAAAAGGCTAACATAAGCATTCGACACATTTTTATGACTCAACAGCTTTGTGTCAATTAATGGCCTATTACCGTTTAAATTAATTTGACTATCGGTTAGAATTGGAGATAAACTCCATAGTACAAGTAATGTCAAAACTCAACTGATGGGAAGAGAAGTGAATGAATAGTAAGATATAGGAACCAGACATAAGAAACCGGGCCTAAGTAATGTATGAAAAATATAGAAATTATGCAAAACTTTAGATTAACCTCTTCGTGTGAAACTGAACGCATACGGTCTTTCGAGTTTTTGGCGGGAACTTGAAAAGTCATAATTTGCTCAAATAGAATTTTACACTTGGATTTGCTATGCAGTTTTATTTCCAAAAAATATATAATACTTATCAAAATTGATAATATTTGTAGAATATTGATCATTTTTAAGCCAGAATTATGTGTTTATGTTTAAAATCTGGAATGTGTAGTAAAATGTGTTTTTTCAAGTTGCTACAAGAACTGCGTTGTTTGGCGTCAGCATCTGTACCTTGAATACATTAGACCAGGTTGTAAGGATTCAGTTTCTTTACCTACCAATATAGCAAATAAAACCATAGATCACAGAATAATCTGAAAGTAAAAACAACCAACAAAAACTAAGACTGGCGGGAGCTAAAGGGTGATTGAGCACACGTTTTATTTTCTAAAAATGTATAATATTACTTTAAAATGAACAATAGTTGTAATACAGTTTTTTAGTAGTAATTAAGTGTTTTGTGAGAAATATGAACTGTGTAGTCAAATGTGTTATTTCCAGTTAATACAAGAATTCCGTTGGTTGTTGAAGACTTATTTGACAAAGTCGTTTAAACTACTTTCCCTTGCATACCATTGTTGCGAGTCTAACAACAATAACAACTTTATATTTTGACATTGACTTAGCACATGGTACGGTCACAAATCACAATATTTTGTTATTGGTCCCAAATCACAATATTTTGTTATTGGTCACAAATCACAATATTAAGTTGGTTATGTTCTCAGATGAAACTGATTGAAACCGTTTATTTATTAAAAGTATATTATCTAATCTCGTATTATACTAAAATACTTTGTGAGTAAAATATTCTCCTGGTTGTTAGTTTATTAAGTAGTTCTTATAAGACGTAAAAGAGCCATTACAGGTTTTGTGATTATAAACTTCTTACTAAAGTTAATTTCACATAAATATAAATTCGAATATGAGTTTCTGTAGCTGTTTAGTGTCCTTTTCACGGGTGTAGATAGGTACGAGTTTTTAAGCAATGGCTTTATAGACTGCAACTGGGATTAAGATTCTTGTATTTCAAAGAATGCCACATTAATTATCAAATGTATAGAAATAGGCATTAACAAGTTTTAGACCCTTCCAAAGACTTGCTCCATTTATATATTTTTTAAATATTCCAACCGATCCTGGTTGTTAAGTTTACAGCTCTGCTCTCCTTACCAAATTGTTACCTTTGATTTGATTAAATCACTTCAATTACATACTCTATTGCTAGTAGTAATCATAGTATTCACCACAATGGTAGTCAAAGGACTCGGACAAGAGTCCTTTGACTACCATTGTGGTGACATCATACACATATGTCTGTATGATGTGTACATCAGAATTGGCTGTAAGACTTGTAAGTGATCATATTGCTCAGCTGAATTTAAGTCTTCAACAGATGCCATTCAACAGAGTTCCTGTGACAACTCAAAAGACGAAATTGACTATACAGTGCACATTTCTCAAAAAACATATAATTACTACTCAAGAACTAGCAATGTCCTACAACTATTATTCATTTTAGAGTAATTTTACACATTTTTATAAGTAAAACTGTACAAAGTCCCCTTTCAGTTCCCCCTGGAATCTCTATCTCATTGCTATTTCTAATACCAGAGATTGTTTTGAACTTAGGAAGTATAGATTTTGTTAGCTTTCTCTTTTCTAAATATGGCTACACATGATTTGTGAACCAAGCCAGTTGAATGACTATTACAATAATAGTAACGAAGTCGGTGAAAAATGAAATTTGGACCTATATAACTCATGTCTTTTTTAAAAATGTTATGTATGTATTTTCTATAGTATATATTTTAATTCTGTAGTTGTTTTTTTTTAATATGTTTATATTATGTAATATATAGTTAAATCATACAATATATATAACCTGACCATAATGTCTAGAATGAGAACTAATTACTATTTTTGCCTTCTGGCAATATTCTATTTTATCTGTAGTTAAAGTCAGTGATTAACAGTAAACAGTAAACAAAGCAAATTTATCCATGCTATTTTAATTTTAATGTTGATCTGTGTCGAAAATTGGACAAAAATAACTAAATATGCATGTAACAATACCAAGTTCCACATTCAACAATATTTACTAAAGAACATCTGACATGATAGGTTTGTAAAGGTTAGTTTAACTTCTTTTAATCAATTAAATGTCCTATTAACTATCACAAGGTGTTAAAGCACTTGCTATTAAAGTAAACATCATAGGCTATGTTGACAAAAGGCACATTCCTTTTGTAACTCAAAATGGTCCGTCAGCTGTTCCACATGGCGACCAACCACAATTGTTATGGTCATGGTGAAAATGTCACTAATGACATCATTATTTTTGATCCAGCGCTCGCAACAACCTATGTCAAGATATGTGAGTTGGAGTGGGCGTTGACCACAGAGCATTAAATTTCTTAATCTATTGACATTGAAAAATCCGCGATTTTCAATTCAACCAATGACATTTGTGTATTTCATCAGTAATCACAATAAAGCTCCATAATCCGTTCCACTAAAGTTTGTGATTATAATACACGCAAGCAAGTGAAACAGGAAAAATTGTGGTCGTAAGAGTGATCGTTGTGAGTCTCATGTGGAACATAGCCAAAATGTGTACATCGTAACTAAAGCAACAACAAAAACAACTTGATACTTGTATGATGTTTGATGTCATACTAAAAATCACTAGTAAGTATCGAAATTACTCTTTACCTAATATTGGGGTTGCTAGAGTTTAGACAAATTTGCGAAAGTAGCACCCCTATTAGTTTGTACTTTATTTTGACACCCTGTACACAACCCTGCCTTTGTTTCTCGCCTTCTTACTAGAATAAAGTCTAAGGTCTTCATAAGTTTGCTAGAAGAAAACTCTTAGGGTTAAGCTCGCCTGTGTACATCACTGCTAATTTATAATTTTGTATGTAACTTTTTGTGTAAAATAAAGAATAAGAAAAGAATAAAGAATTCCAATTATGGACTGCCCACTATACGGAAAGACCTTGGGGTAGTTTGGGAGACACCAGCTACTTGCCAGGATACACACTGAAACACTCCAGTGCTACCTCCATCACTTATGCCAGGGTGGTGGGTAAATAGCATAGCCAACTAACTATATGAACCTTAGCAGTTATAATTCATCTCCCTCTACCTCAGTCCAATTGTAGGTGTATCACTAATACCAAACAAAAGGTTTTGTGACAATTTAATAAATCATATTTTACTATATATGTAGGTAATTAAGAATTTTCACTCATGCTTTCTAAACAGATCTTTTTAAAGAGATATATCTCATTTTTAACATTTTTAAAAAAATACAATATAAAACATTTACTTTACAGATTTGCTGCCTGGTTAAAAAATTAATATAATAACAATAGCTAATAGAAAAATGAAGAGTTTTCTATCCAACATAAATAATCTACCATCGACTTGGTTCTTAACTGAATGGATTAATATTTTCCTACTTTTAAAATATTTTTATTTAGACAAGAAATTTCCAAAATATACAGATCTTTATTTGACATTGAAAAAAGATTTTGAAAAAAGAGGACTCACATGTGAAATTGAATTTGTAAAATTTGTAGAAGAACTTAATTTAATTGGCCTTGCATACCAAAAAATACCCAATGGTAGATCTCTTGTTATGGAAAATCTAGAAGTAACATTTGAAAGGGTTTTGTACCTTAATAAAATTAAAAAGGTAAGAGCAATAAAAGGAAAACATGTATATTATTCAGATGTTAGAATAATAGATGAAACTTGTACATTCAAAAAGCCTGAGGCATTTACTAACATAGATAAGATGCTTCTTTATACTGTGATATCATCTAGAGGACTTGTTGCTACTTTTTTCTGCAATAAATTAACACTTGATACTTACAACAACTGGATGACTAATGTCGTGTTACATCAAATTGAACCCTCAAGTGTCATTGTGGTAAATAATAAAATCCTTGCTAGCAGTCAATATAATGTAACACGATTGGATACAAAGCAAAATATGTTAAAATGGCTAAATGATAATAATATTCCATGTAGCTCAAATTTGCTCAAAGCTGAATTATATGAGTTAATATCACGATGTCCGAAAACTATCCAAGAATCCACAGTTGAACGAATCTTCAAGGCCAAAGGACATATAATTTATCAGTTGCCATCAGCTATAGAAACTTTAACACCAATAGAAATGATGTGGGATTTGATAAGAGAAAAATTTCATAATAAGGAGATTTTTGACTGTCATGCCATAAAAGAGTTAATTTTAACAACACTTAGGAAAGAGCAATCTAAGCAATTTTCTTTATGGGATGTAAAAATAATTAACTTGGAAAATCAAATATTTAAACTGGACCTGGAAATTCAAGTAGCTTTAGAAGGTTATTTAGAAATGTCTTCATAATTAATAAATTACTATCAACAACTAATTAACTTTTTTTATGGTTCAAAGTTACTTAACAATTATTTTAGCTATCATTATTTATGGCCAGACTCTTACTTGTGTCCGTCTGTCTTTTTTTATATGTCATTTCACTCTGAAACTATGGAATATACAGGGAATGTCACGGGTTTTGGACACGAGAGAAATATTTTAAATATTATAACTAGGATATGAGCGCGACTTCCTCCACGCTTGACTTGAAATTCCCGCGGGATTCCCGGAAATTTCAAGTCATTTTTTATTTTCCAATATAAAATGTGTGGGCATTTTTTATCACGGGAATTTTCCCGGGAGCGGTTTGTAGTTTTTCGGGAGCATAAAAATTAGCTTATTCCGATACAGTTTTCACTAAAATGATATCATAGCTTACATTCTTTTTCTAAATACTGCGGTACTTTGTGTCCCGGGAATTTAAAGTCAATCGTGAACGAAGTTGCAGGCATATCTTAATTATGAATAATTGCTCTTGTACAGCAATCAGTTGTTTACTAAGTTTACATACCTAAAGCTTGCTGCAGACTATTCTAACTTGAACAAAAGCTCTTTAGGTAATCATCTTCCGTTTCAATGTCGTACCTAATTCAGGCCTCCAATCACACCTTATTTCGGGTTCTATGCATGCTGACTTTATGAGTTTTTATATTATTTACGAACACGAACGCTTTTTAAATTTTCTATACGACAATAAGTGCTTCTTTGTTCTTTTTTCACACAGCCTTATGTGGGCCTAAAAGGTCCCCCAGCTTTATCTGGGATAATGTTACTGATATAGACCGTTTCACGCAGATGTGACTGGCGATGGGTGTAATGTGTTATTTGTGATACGATATTGTTTGTAATAGTTAATGGCGTTACATATTGACAACGTCTGCTTAAACACTAATGTGGCTGCTCGTTAAACGACGTTATTTTTAACGTTTTAAATAAGACTCATTTGGCCACATTCAATATCTTCAACATAATCGCTGATGAAGCCATTAGAGGTAAAACACCAACATATTCGGATTCCGGGGCCCACGTCTATTTTAGCTCTACAACTTCCCGCAATTTTTGGTATCTATCTCTTACTGTCAAGTCCATAGACATACATAATACATATCATCGTGCATGACATGAATTGTGTAGTTGTTAAACCGCATCCTGCGGCGACGGTATGGATATATATTTTTTGTTTTTGTATTCATAATGTATTATTTTTTGAACAAAAGTAAAGAAAGTTATTATTTTAACGTCCTTTCAAAGAGGTGTGTGAGTGTGTTGAGTCGAAAATCAAAAGAATATCAGCTCGATAGAACACAAGGTTATGAAAAAAAACAGTATTTTTTCTTTTATTGACACTGTTCCACCACTTAAAAAAATGGAAAAAAATAATGAGTAGAAAGGATTATAAAACACATATTTTGACAAAAATTGGTGATAGATAATTTTCAAAAACTCAAGATTAAACATATTTAAGTTTTATTTTATATAAAAAAATTAACTTCATCCGAGCATTACAACAAAAATATTGTTTTATGCCTTTTGCTGCCAAGTATTGATAAAAAATTCGCCATGAGTTAATTTGTAATTTTATTATTGAAAAAAAAACCGAGAAATAGGTTTTTCAAAGAAACTCGTAAAATACTTAAGATAAAAAAGCTGAAAATTTGGGTGAATTATTATTATTTGATAACAAAACCATCACCATAGTAAAAGTAGAAAACGCAGCGGGGGCAGATTTTACTTAGAAACCCTGCTTGCTTATACCTGGTCTGAGCCGCAAAACTACACAAAAAAGAAAATTGATGTACGAGTTACAATTAATTACTTTATTCACGTTAAAAATTAATGTGTTTTCAAGTCTTAAACAAATCTAATATAAAAAAAGAAACTTAAACAAGGCAACAAAATACTGTTTGAGAAATGGCCATTCATACATTTGCGACATAGGTACTATGCAGAATAAATAACGAAGGGTCGTCAGTTTGCTGACGTTTGGTTAATTGTTACGAAACGTGTTTAATTTTCATTTACTTTCGACACTGTCAGCGGTAAACAACATGTTGTTATACCCCTACAGGTATTATTCGATTCAAAAAGAATTTATTCACCCAACCCTAAGGTATTCGATGGTAACTAACGGTAATTAACGTGTACTTACATTAATTTAATCTCATAAAAAAACATCATAAGCAAATTTTTGCTGTGTGAATTTCAACCTAAAGGAAGTTAGTAATATCAGTACGATTTGTGGCCGGTTCCTATATTTTAACAACCGTTCATTCGCCTTAGGTACTATCGGTTAAAATTTGACATAAGCTCCATACAAGTAATGTCAAAATTCAACTGATAGAAAAGCAAACGAATGCTTAGTAAGATATGGGACCGGCCATTGGTCATTGCAGTTCTCTTGCTGATATCCTCGGTTTGCATTTATCCATATAAAATAAATCACTAGTCTCATGAAGATATTCTATACAGCTCTCAAAATTCAGCACAATGGCAGGTTCGTCGAATGCGATCTAGAGTGGATATCACGACTCGACAAATGTTGTATAGGCACTCTTCTCCCGGATGGACTTATGCTTTATGCAAAATCGTCCGTAAAAACTAAATGAAAGAAACAAACAACCACATACGACAGATACTTTAAGGCAGCTGATGTCTAGCAGTTAATTTACAATGCTTTACATAAATAACATAATGGCACAATTCAAAATGCTGAAAAATCGGAACAAGCTGTTGTATATAATATTTAAAGTACAAGTAACGAAATTTCGCAATGCTTTTCATCGGGGATATAGCTCAGTGGCAGAGCAATCGACTGCAGATCGATAGGTCCCTGGTTCAAATCCGGGTGTCCCCTTTCTTATAATAATGACTATAGCATACTTTGATATGGTTATTATGCTACTGTTATCAATAAATCTAAGCTTTGTTAACAACTGTTTAATATCCGCTTATTCTGTAAGGATACGATTTAAGATTTTAGTAACTATATGTCATTTTCTTTTAATATGAAACAGATTTATTAACATTTTTCAACAAAGATAGGTACCAACCTATCTTATACAGGTGGATTTTTTTAATGCCACCTGGAGGGAAAGTACTCTAATAATAGAGATAGCAAATTTTACTCCAAAGAAACATTTCTTTATTTTTTAAAAGAAATAAAACTGCATTCAAAGATTTTCTAAAACTCTCTTGCTTCATCCGGGAATCGAACCAATTAAAATCTATAAGAATAAATTTGTGTATCCGACAAAATGGAGCCCATTTCGAGCAACTAATTAGTTAGTTGACGATTTATTGTGATAATTAAAATAATTGAAGATTTCATGGTTTTCTTTTCATTAAATTTACCAAGCATGTTAGAGAGATTTCATCCTTGTGATCGATGCAATAAAATTACAGGATGTAATTTTTATAAGTACTTTCCCTCCAAGTGGAGGGAAAGTACTCGAAATAATAATTCCACCCTGTATATAAACTGTATAAAAAACGTATTTGAAATGCACGAAGCGTCACAGGACCGAAACCTTTTCAATTTAGACCGATTATTATATCAAGCGTCAATTTGCATAAGTGAGAGTTGTATGTTTGTGCCGTTTGCTGTCGAAACGCTTGGATCGTGGGGTCCTGAGGCCATGAGCCTCTACCAAAATTTATCAAAACGACTCATTGACTCTTCAAGTAATGAGAAGGCTGGTGCCTACCTCGGGCAACGGATCAGTACGGCGATCTTACCCATAGAAGACGGTGATCTACCTTCAGTATTCTACTTAGTCTTGAGGGACAATTGGTAGAATAAAATATAAATAAGTTAAGTTTTCTTTTATTGTATTAGATTATTCATTGTAAAATAAAAAGTATTTTCATAATATTATTATGAAAATTATTCTATAATACAGACATTAACTTCTGAAATGTACAGAGACCGCGACAAATTTTACACCCATACAAGCTACTTGTTTTATATGAAGATTTAAAGTATCTTCAAACTGTCCTGTGGGTACATTCCAGTTTGCTCCACGTCCAATTATATTACAGGTAACATATTAAAAAGATAAATGGCCGGTTCCTATATCATACTATTCATTCTATTGCCATACCATCGGTTGAATTTTAACATTACTTGTATGGGAGCTTATGTCAAATTTTAACCGATAGTAGAGGAAATGAACGGTTGGTAAGATATAGGAACCGGCCACCAAAGAACAGGACTATTAAAACACATATTTTTATGTACAAAACAAATAATTCTATGCGTTTTATGATATTAGTTTCATAAACAAAAGTTTTCCAAACAAAAAGTTTAACCAAGACATTCATAAACGAAAAGTTTACGAGACTTTGTAAGCATGCGATAGTTGGTAGCGGTTTGGTCGTCACGCAATCCGGCTTGTAGACGGCAGGGACAAATGAGGATTTCCTCGTTTTACTGTGTCCTATGGCTGGTGGTATGTCCTTGAAGATTTATTTAACCTCACAGCAATGGTAATATTATTCACACAACGAAACAACGAATGCTACAAAAATGTTTTCACAATCCGACTTCGGTGTTATACGAGTATTTAGGAGTAACAAACATATTGTAGTAAATAAATTAAACTATTACACAATTCTGTCTGCTTACTAACGAAAGAAAATGTGCATTCTTTTAAGCTTTTCTACCTACTTATGTTTGTTTTAAATTTAGAGATCAAAGATGAATTATAGGGTACTTTTCTATCAGTGGCTACGGGAACTATCTCAAGAATTTGAGAATAAAGACCCATTTATACACGAAAGAAGCTGCGTGGAAAGCTCAATCTATCTACTAAACTCTGTTGAAACAAATAACTAGCTGCCTATAATAGAATAACTACGCGTGTAAAATTATTGATTTGTAAAATTATACTTTGTAGTATCTTCGGGCGCTAAATTTCAATCTGATCTATTTTGGTGAATATAAAAAATGGATTGCAAACCTTCAAAGCAACATTTTATAATCTCTTTATCCAATAAGCCTCGAAGCCAATTTCGAATAAAGAGTGAACAGTTAAAGCCCAAGGTAAAAACACGTCCTCGACGACCGCCACCGAGCTAAGCCACGTACTTTTCATGTAAATTTTAAGCTGTCGGTTTTTGCGAGGATTTCGACAAAATCCGAATTGTTGAGACAATTTTCGAGTTAACCGCGGTCAGTCACGCACGCACAATGTGATTTTTATTTACATAGCTCTACCAAATTAACATATTCTTGCGTTCCATTCCAAACACGTGGATGTATCGAGGCATTTACATTTGAAATATCCATAATAAGATTCGGTGTTTCGATTTAGGTTATAATTAGGAACATAAAATTGAAGAACACGGAAATTACAATTACACTAAAACGTGTTACGTTATCGTATTAGCTGCGTGGGTATGGCATATGTGGCACATTTCAAACATCGAGTTCTTATTCGGATAGGAGGCGTGTACGGCAGTCATTTTAAGGATCTAAAGCATACCTATATAATTAACCTGTCTATCCAATTAAATAACTGCAACGGTATATTGTCAGTTACGCTTCAAATCCGAGCCCAGAAAAATAGTACAGAGCACATACTATAATTTCTGGATGCCAACTTTGCTGAAGTTGTGATGAAATGGACTTTCATTAATTTGACAGTTCTTCAATTTCGGTAATCTATATACGTATGAAAAGTATGATATTCAATATTCGATCATTCTTACACAAGTTTAGTAATAACAGATTTGGTATTCAGTGCATTCCGTAAAGTTTCGTAAGAACATACGTAATTCTTTTGATCTTGATGATTTTGATGTAGCCAATCTTGCTAAGTTTTTTTTAAACAATTCTACGGACTCGAGTTCCGTACCCTTTTTTATAAATTAATTTTGAAGAATGTTTTAAGTATTTATACACGTTTCTTGGTCATTTTTGTTTTTGTGTGTGACATTTATTCAACCATATGTGTGTTGCGGTGTACCTTACGAATAACTTATTATATTAATTTATTCTAATTTTAATACTCAACTTATTCAAATGTAGAGTGTAGGTATCTGTTACATGCTGGTGTTGTGAGGAAGTGCATATGCAGTGTGTGCCTTATGTCTATACCTATATATATTATAAAGATAATATATATAGGTATAGACATAAGGCACACACTAATGGAAAAAACAACACACATGGCACTAGTAAAGACTAGTGCCATGTGTGTTGTTTTTTCCATTCTGTGTCTGGGTTATTAATTTTTAGGCTCTTTGCGTGTCTTAGCGTGTAATGCAATGCGGTGGTAGTGCGCGTCGGTGTAAGTATGTGTATAAGTTTTGTTGTTAGTTGTGTGTTTGTGACTTTGAGCGGTGTTATAATTTATTGTTTAATTGATTTTGCTAAGTTAATCAATCGCAGGAAATATTTAAATGTATTTATTTAGATTCATTCACATGAAATCATTTTTACGTAAACGAATTATTTTTCTTAAAAAGAAACAAATCCCTCAGTTCTATACAGGCTGCAGTAGATTTGCTTAAATGTACTTTGAGTAGGATATTTCAAAAGACTGATGTACCTAGAAAAATAAAACTAGAGCTTTCCATCGTATTCCACATATAAATTTGCTTAAATATTAAACTGGCTTATAAAAGGTTACATTAATTTAAATCACATAAAAACAATGCCGTGCAACTTGTTTATAACCTTTGTTAGAAATTAAAATCATACCATGACGTTGCGATGAACTAAAAATTTTAGTGCCCACGAATTTGTGTTACATTAATGATGATTTTTACGAAAAGAAACCGATCACCAATATTAGTTTGTTTTTTGGTATGTTAATATTGCTGCCAGCTATAATTCTATTAATTGTTAACATATAAACATATTTTTTAAATTATTTTTAAGGTCATTTTTGCAAGTAGTTTTGCGTCAGATGAATCAGGAGGAAAAACACGTAAGTAGATAATGATTATAGTACCATGTGCCAGAAATTGGAAAGTTTCCTTTAGCCATCGTGCCTATATCGTATAATCTACTTTCAGTAAACCTTAAAATAGGATTTGACTTAACAGAAGGAAGTAACGGGTCTCCATCCCTAAGGATAAGGGATTTCGAAGGCAAGGACACTATGTTTATTTCTTAGTAAGCCCTTGAAAAAGTAGACATTTATATATTGTAACATTCTAGATTCTTCGGAATATAAACCACGAGCATTTGGAAAAGAAAGTGCTGATGATGAAGACAAGAAATCAACTCCTTCAGTTCGAGCTGATTCAAGTGAGACTGGTGATGATGCTAAGGATAAAGAGACACGAGATGATGATTCCAGTATAGGAATCAGAAGTGATAAGTCAGACGATGATGATGATAACGGTATGGAGACTTATTATCATTAGGATGCCATAGGCATATTGGTAAAAGCGGGAATCCTATTTTTTCGTCATGTATATACGTCCTTCTGTCCTTTGTATACCACAGTCATTTCTTTCTGAAACAGCTGGGTTTATATATATGGATGATCATTATGCAGTCTATACGCCCCTATACAAGGTTGCAGTGAAATCGTATAAAAATACATATCGTCGGTGTCAGTGTTAGACCTTGTACCTAACTACAATTTTGGTGATTTTTTTTTCAAATAAGTATATTTTAAAAAAACATGTACTTACAAGGTCCTACAATGACACCGACATTATTAGTATACATGTATCTGCGCATTGATTTTTTTTTTCACTGTAAAAAGTAATATAGGATATAGTTAGTAAAATAAAAAAAAATCGTAACGGTATTCCTTAATGACTTTTCATCTCAATCAACTAGGTTAGGTGTATTTTCTTCCAAAGCCGTGTAATTTTAACCCTCCTCTAACTTTTTGACTACGCTGTGGCAAATTTAGAAATTCTTTAAGATGATGTATTTAAATAATACTTTAATGAAAATTCATTGGAATGATGTTCGATAAGTTTTTTTGAGATATGAGGATTTAATTGATTTTTATAGTTCCTTAACCAAACCAAAAGAGTGGACATTCGTCACCTTAAAAGCTGCCTTCAGATGACACGCGCCTGGTACGCGCACTCCATGCGCGTCTAAATCTTTGAAATTTGTTGCGCATATAATTTGAGTCTTATAACAAACACATTAATAAATCTCAAATTGCATTTATCGAAGACACCTCGCACTCGCCACGCGCCCGCCGCGTGCCCGCTTCGTGCCAACCCCGCGCTCACTCCGCACATATACTCAAGTTGTTACATCTGGAAGCCGCTAGGTCACTTCACTAGTTGTGTAAGTACGCGATGAGTTTTTTTTTTTTTTTTTTTTGCTGGGGAAATGCATTTCGCACATACCGGGTCCTTTGCTAGGGATTAGACCGTTGTTGATCATGGAGGCTTTCCACTGAGGCAATCCAAACAATAATCAACCGGCTTGTGTGGAGACTCGACTAATCAATACCCCACTAAAACCACCCTCCTCCCATGTGCCCCGCGCTTATGGTAGGAAAGGCGTGAGATACAGAACGTAGTTACGCCCACACCGATCCTAGCGCACAAGTGCTTGAGAATGCCCCGGGAGAGGTAAACTCACTTCGTCAACAGGGGCGAAGACTCCTCTGCTCCATAGATGCTAGAGGGCCCCTGCAGCGGTATTTCAGGGAGGGAGGTCATGCGCATACCTGCGCCTCCGGGCTCCCGAGTGACGTCGGCGCCCGCGAGACGCATGCGCACTACCATCTCTCTCCCTATCTCGTTCCGCGGCCTCCTTATGAGACACTACCGTCTCGCAGAAATTGGCCGCACCCACCCACCAATCGTCGCTGTGCAGCATGGCTTGCACCAGATCGCCCAGCGATTCGATCGGTCCTACAAGTGTCTCGAGTTCAAACCTCTGAGGTGCCCATGCTGCGCACTCGACTAGCGTGTGTAACGCCGTGTCTAGCGCGCCACACTGGCGGCATTGGGGTGAAGGCAAGCAGCCCGCAATCTGACACAGATACTTATCGAAGCAACCGTGCCCGGTAATTATCTGTGTCATTCTGAAGGTCAGGGTCCCGCGTTTCCGCAAGAGCCATTGCAACAGCTGCGGTCGAACCGCTTCCACCATGTCAATGCCAGCAACAGGGTTTTCCAACTCTACTGACCACGATTGGATCATGGCCGCGGTTTCCCGCGTCCTGATCACCTGGAGTTCGGCCTGGCCATAGACCAGGCCACGGACGAGGGCATCCTGTTGGGAGCGCCGAACTTTGGCTATCACGTCCGCCTGGAGAGGCCAGGGCGGATCGCCTGCCAAGAGTGTTGACGCCGTCCACGACACTGTACGGTATCCTCGGATGGTCCTCACCGCCAGGACCCGCTGTGCGCGGCACAACAAGGTCCTATTGTGGCAGTGAAGTGCAGTGGACCATACGGGTGCACCGTACAGGGCCATACTCCTAAGGATGCCCATGTAGAGTTTCCTAGTCGTCGTCCCCGGTCCCCCCACATTGGGAAGAAGCCGAGAGAGGGCGCCTGCGGACCTCACGAGCTTGGGAACTAGCTGCTCAAAGTGCGCTTTAAACAGCCATTTCCCATCGAGAATTAGCCCCAGATATTTCATCTGGGGGCCTACACGAATGTCCACCCCTTGGACTGTAACGGACAAGTCCGCGGGGGGATTACGAAACCGCCTATGGAACATGATGGCCTCCGTTTTCGCGGGGGAGACCTTCAAGCCCAGCCTACCTATTCTTCGGACCACGATCGCCAACCCGGCGTTGGCGAGGTCCACGGATTCCGCGAATGACGCAGCGCGTGCCGTGAGTAGGGTGTCATCGGCAAAGCAAATTAGCCCTATTCCGGGCAGGACCGAAACCCGAAGGATCCAGTCATAACCGACGTTCCAAAGAACCGGCCCGAGGACCGATCCCTGTGGGACGCCGCACGCGACGCGTCGCCGACCTATCGTGCGATTCTCGGACTCGCCACCCTCCCAAAGGATGTACCTGTCCTGGAGGTACGCGCCCAACAGCCTCGCGAGGTACGGGGGAACTCCGTGTGCATGAAACCCCTCCCTGATCGTCTCGTGAGGGAGGCTGTTAAAGGCGTTCGCTATGTCTAGCGAAACCGCCAGGACAGTATCCTTTGCTTGGACTGCGTCGTCCGTTACAGACCGCAGTGTCTCGAAGGCGTCCAACGTGGAGCGCCTCCGCCGAAACCCGAACTGCGTCTGTGCTAGCCCCGGCTCCACAGTATCGAGATGATTTTTTGTGTCGGAGGATATTATAATTATATATAAAGCAGAGTAGAGGCAAGACAGTTTATCATAGGTATTTACTTGATAGTAGTTGAAAAAGCTAATGTCTGTCTGTATGTCAGACAGTAGAATAAATAATATATTTGAATATATTATTCTTATGCTGCCAGGTATTCTCAGTGTATCATCACGTAGGTCGAACATGCTTAACGAGGCGTTCCGCTAAGATCTTCTCGAAGACATTGGCGACCTCGTTAAGCAACACTATGGGCCTGTAGGCGGACGGATCGTTGGGAGGGCGGCTTCCCTTGGGAATCAGGCATAGTCGGCCCTCCTTCCATTGCGACGGGAACTGACCTGCGCGGATACAGGCATCGAACAGTTCCCGCAGCTGGCCGCGTAGGTGTTTGGCGGCCAGGAAGAGGAGCCGACCCGGAACCCCGTCGGGTCCCGGAGCCGTCTTCCTGCCCCGGAGCCGGTCCAGGGCGACATCTAACTCTTCCTCGGTGATGGAGTGAGACTCCACCTCCGAGGTGTCGGGAATGATTGGACCCATATCGGGGGGAGTGAAGATCCCCAGATCCGGGAAGAGCCCATCGATAACCGACCGGAGGATCTCGGGTTCGAGCATTTCCGTAACCGTGGAGGTGCAAGGCCGCAACGTGTTGCGGGCCGCACGGTACGGACGCCCCCAAGGGTCCCGGTCCAGTGTCTCGAGGAGCTCCTCCTGAGCCCGGGCTTTCGCTCGCAGAATTGCGATCGAAAGGGCCTTTCTGGCCTCTCTGAACTCCCCCACGAGTCCATTCTCCTCAACATAGTCTGGAGGACGACGCGCTCTGCTGCGTTTGAGCCTGTGGCTGATTCTGCGGACTGCCCTCCGCAGTTCAGCCAGCTCCTCAGTCCACCAGTGGACCGATGTACGCAGCGGCGGTCGTTTGGCTCGAGGCATAGCAGCGTCGCAAATCCTTTTGAGGGATTTGCGCATGTGCTCAGCCTGCGCCTCCAGATTCCCCAGGTCGGCTGGATAGGTCCAGCATTCGATGATAGCCCTCTCCTCGGCCTGCTCCGCGTCGAGTTTGGTAAGAGTCCAGTGCGGGAGCTGGGCAGGGCCCTGAATAGGGTTAGCGCTAGGCGAGGCGGAGAGCTCGAATCTGATGTACAAGTGATCAGACAGAGTCTCCACCTCCTCCAGCACTCTCCATCCTACCACTCTGCGGGCGGCCGCATGTGTGGGGAATGACAAGTCGATGATCGGTCCACCCCGCGCATGTACGCAGGTCTGGACCGACCCCTGGTTCAGGATGGACAGGTTGGATTGAAGCGCCCAGTCTTCAACCGCCTGTCCCCTAACATCTGTAATCGCGTTCCCCCAGGATTGGTGCTTGGCATTGAAGTCGCCTAGGACGAATATCATCTTCAGCGCTAGTCTGCCGACGGCTGCCCTAATAGAGTCCAAGGTGAGCTCGTACTCCGCCAGGGGGCGGCTCCGCGTGAGGTACACGCCTATGATGACGTAACATCCGCTTTCCGCCACCGCGTAGCCCTTTCCTCTTTCAAGACTGGTGAGCGGTGTGCCAGATCCGGCTCTGGCGACCACGGCTACCACATCATCGAGATCCCTCACCCAGTTCCTGGCTGGGGGTACGTAATAAGGTTCGCTTATTACGGCCAAGTTTGCTTGCCACTCCGCCATCGCCTGCAGGCACAGGTCCTGGGCGTCGGGGGTGGTTAACGTTGGCTTGGAAGAGTGTTAGGGATATACTGGGCATTTAGGTGTCCATAGGTACCCCCCTTCCACTCACCGGTCGTTTATTCGCCCTCAGATGGACGAATTTACCCTTGACGTATGGTAAGTTACGTTACGTAACGTAATGGGGGCTGGCAGTGCCTCGCCAACGTCGGGTGGGTAGCGCGTTTGCCCCCCGCCGCGCAGACGGCGCAGTGGGGTCGCGGGCTGTGCAGTCCGGCTGCTTGTGTCCACTGTTACCGTAGCGGAGACACAAGCCGGTCCGGTCCGGGCACGAGTCCGGGCAGGTCTGGGTGCCGTGGCCGACGTTGAAACATCTGTAACAACGTATCGGCCGGGCTTCCAGAGCCTCCACCTTCGCCGAGGTGAAGCCCACCAGAAGGTGGCCCCGCTCGGCGATGGTTTTGGCTGCAGAGACGGGACACATCACGTATGATGCGCCCATCCCCGCAGGTCCTATGCCAATGTGCCTCGCCTTGACATCGTCGCGCAGGCAGTTGCCCACGCTGGCGATGGCACTGCGAAGCCCATCTACGGTGGCCGACTCATCCAGCCCTGAGACGTAAAGCTCCCCACGCTTTACGGGGCGGATGACTTCGTCCATCCCTTGGAGTGCCCCACGAAGGGCTTCGGCGACGCGGTTCGCCCTAGTCGCGCTCTCGGGTCCTGGGGGGAAGTCCAGGAGTGGAGCGTCCCGGGCGGTCCGCGTCACTTTCAGCCCCTCTCTGAGGCCTAACTCGGCGATATTGACCACCGAGGAGGCCTTTGCGAAGACCTCCCGGTAGCCAATACCGTTTTTGGCCGATTCCGGCAGCAACTTAATGATAATTGCTGCCGATCTCGGCTCCTGAAATACCATGGGATTCGTAGCCCGTGGCTTGCGCGCCGGTTTCCGCCCCGATGGTGGAGCCGGTGCTTGCGCCGAGGGAGGGGGGCAGGGTGTTTCCGCTCCCGCTCCCCTGCCCTTCTTCCTTCGGACGACCGTGGACCACGCCCCCCCCTCCGGAACGGGGGCGCGGGCAGGGGCCACCGCAGCCGATGGTGGTGCGACGGCAGGTGCCGCGACGGCGGGTGCCGCGACGGCGGGTGCCGCGACGGCCGGTGTCGCGGCCGCGGGCTTCGTCTTGAGCCCGGGGGCCGGCTTGGGGGCCGGTGGCCCGGGCTTAGGCGCCGGAGCAGAGGCGGCGGTGAGAGCTACGGCTCGGCGTAGCTTCTTCGCCCTCTGCTTCACCCCTCTTCACCTTCTTCTTGGGGGGAGGGGGTGGCGGTGGGGAGTCCGTCACCCCAACGACGGGGGGTATCACCACCTCCATCGGTACCGGGGGAATTACTTCCCTCGGGGTCCGGTGGGCAGCGGCGGCAGCTCCCGCCGTTTTAGGCAGCGGTTGTGCCTCCGCGGCCTTCTTCCTGTCCGCCGCAAGCGGCGGACGAAGAGTTGGCGCGGGCGGCAGCCGCTCCTCAAAGCCGGGCGTCCAGCATCGCACCCACGGTGCGGGCGATGATGCGCGTAAGCGCGTCATAGTCCACACCGCCATGCGCGACGTTTGGGGTTATAGGAACCAGCTCCACCACGACGGCAGGAGCCGGAACCGTTTTGGTGACTGCGGCGGATATATGAACCGGCTCCGGGGCCGCGACTTTTTCCGCCGCGGCGGCCCTGGCCTTCCGCTTAGCGGGCACGGGACCCGGTTCCGCCGTTATAGCGGGAGCCGGGGCCGCGTCCGCAGCGGGGGTCTTCATGGCCTTCCGCATCTGCTCGAACTCCTTGCGGTAGGAGAGGTTCTCCTCCCGCAAGGCGCGCAGCCTGGAGTTCTCGTTGCCGAGTCTCCAGGCTTCCGACTCCGGATTCCGCGTTACCAGCATGTCGACGATGTCAGACAGCCGGGTCGCAGCCTCCTTTAGTCGGCGCACGTATGCGCCCTTCAGGTTGCCCGACGTTTGGGCTACCTGGAGGATGTCGGCGACCTGGGCGCTCACCGCTAGGCGGAGCTCCCCAGGGCCGAGCACACGCACGTCCCCTATAAGCGCGGCGCACTGGCTAGCCGCGACCAGTTTGGCGGCCGTGGCCCTTCTGGCCCTACGGCCCTTTTCCCCCCCTTCGGTGCGGAGGTAGGCCTCCGCACCCGCGAGCACGCTCGCCGTCGCGTCGCCCGCGCGACGCAGCGGTGATCGCGCCCGCGCAGCGTGGAAGCACCCGATGTGCTTTCCGAGTCGGCGCTGCGGTCCCAGAACCGTAGCCTCGGCTCGGGAATAGGGCTAGACGAAGCGGTGGCGGTGACGGTCCCAGTAGGGAAAGAAGACGAAATGGTCGCCGCTACCGCACCTACAACACCGTCCCTAACAAAGACCCCGGTCTATGGCGCGGGTGAAGCCCGCGCGGCAACCGGTGTCGCGGGGCGGTCGTCCCCCACGCTGCGCACGGGTGAAGCCGGTGCGCAAGCCGATGTCAAGGGCATGGGGGAAGCCCGTGCGCTAGCCGACACCGTCGTGGGGCCATCGCCCCCCGCTGTCGCCGAGCCGGCCGCTGTGTACACCGACCTAACCGGTGTCGGTGCACATGCAGCCGCTTCGGTGTGCGGGCCGCAGAAAACGCGAATCGCGTCGTCGAGCGCGTACTCCAGCGAGTCTGGGACGCTGCCTGACGGCGCGATGTCTACGTGGTCTACAAAGGCCTGCACAGGTGAGGCCCGTGCAGGTGGCGTTTGCGCCCGGTAGGCGTTTTCTAAAATGGCGCTCGCCGCGCTCACGGCCATGAGAACGGCCGAGTTCGCCGCGAGCACCACTTCCCTATCTACGGCCTTGTGTGCCGCGCTCTTGCGCGCGGCACGCATGGCAGGGGCCCTAGGCGCAACGGGAGCCGAAGGCGGCCCCATCGTCGCGCTCTCCTTTTCACGGGGCTCGGCGGCGGTGAGGTCGACCACCGCCGATGCACCCCCTATCGAAGCGGGCGACCCGGTAGCCGTGACAACGGCTGGACCCGGGCGCCCGAGACGAGGTTCCGCAGCGCTGCGGCTGCGACGAACCAGCGAGTACTTCTTCTCGAGTGTCTCTCCAATCTCCTTCGTGGCCCATCCATTATTGGAGCCGACGTGATCCCGCTTACGCTGTACACTCGACTCCCTGGGGGCCTTCGGGGTGCCTGGGCCGTCCATTACTGGAGGCCCTTACCCAAAAGGAGACAAGAAAGGTGCGCGAAAACACTACACACACAAAAAACCGTTACAAAAGCGCGCGCAACCGATTTTGCGCACGAAACTAGCAAGCGGAAAGAGAAATAGGACTCACCGGCCAAAACTGCTTTCCGAACTGAAATCCGATCAAACAAACACTAGTACACTATCACCTGTACACCAAACTAACAATTTATCGCTTTTTCCGGTAAAAAAGCACAGAAAATTGTATGAAGAGTGTGAGCAAAGCATTCGTGACCGCTACGCAAGGAAGCTGATCAGGAACTCAAGTAAGCGATGTGTGTGCTGACTGGACGTGCTAAACGCGGGTGTAGGGCGGGTCAACACGTGTGCGGGTCCTGTGCGTGGTCGGCACGGGTTATCTGAACATCCCTTATGTATCCGTTTTGAGTTTCTGAAGTGATATGCACTTGCTAGACTATTTCGTTTCATTTTATTAAAAAACGTTATGTATTTGTATTTGTGATATTAGAATCGCTTCGGTCGATCGGTTTAGAATCGCTTAGCCTTCGGAGAGACTTTCGTCCCTCTACGTATTTTACCGCCTGTATAACGGGGAGTATTCCGAGGAATTAATTGAGCCGGTGCCAACACCTCACTTTTACAACCGCACCGCCCGCCAGCGACGGGATATTCACCCCCAATTCCTTGAGCTCCCACGCTCAACTACGCAACGGTTCTCTAGAACATTTATTCCGCGTACAATAATGATCTGGGAGGACTTCTCGCCGCGGTTTTCCCTTTGCGCTATGAATGGGTATTTTAAGAAGTGCGTTATAAAATTTCTTAGAGATCGGCAACGCGTTGGTGACACTCCTAGTGTTGCAAACGTCCATAAGCGACGGTAACCACTTTCCGTCAGGTGGGCCGTCTGCCTGTTTGCCTGCTTCTGGCAATAAAAAAATATATTTTTATTATAAACTAGGCGTGCGGGACACGTTGTTCACACAGAAGTTTCACCAAATATTTATATTTTCTGAACCCCGCCAGATATCGAAACAAAATGTAGACGAAAATTTAATTAAAATTCTTGTTTAAATTCCAACAATTTTCATTGATATCTGTCAGATTATTTTAAATAGCCAGTCGGTTTTGACTGACCGACACAAATTCTAAAAAATATAATTTATAATTAGGCATCGTATAAGTACGTTTTCACTTTATTTTAAAGTCACAGCCAATTAAATCTTATGAATATAAAAAAAAACTCCTTTTAATATCCACAGATTCCAACGCATCCAGTAGAAGAATCACAAAAGGGTTGAAAGCTGGTGATTATGAGCCGGAAGGTATTGTCACAATAGGATAAACTGTGCAACGCTGCTTCAAAAGCTGAAGCTCGTAAGTGGCACAAATATGGAACCTTAGGAAGGGCTTACATATTTGTGCCATTTGGAGTTGAGGACATTAGGTCCGTGGGGTCCATCGGCAAAGAGTTTCTTCAAAGAAATTTTCAAGAAACTCTTTGAGGCCTCCCGTGATCAGAAGGCTGGCGCATATTTCGCCAGACCAATAAGTATCGTCATACAGCGCGGCAATGCAGCCAGCCTTTTGGGCACGCTCCCATCTGGCAGC
Organism: Dendrolimus houi; assembly: GCA_039645545.1. Taxonomy (NCBI): domain Eukaryota; kingdom Metazoa; phylum Arthropoda; class Insecta; order Lepidoptera; family Lasiocampidae; genus Dendrolimus; species Dendrolimus houi. The sequence goes on along the minus strand of CM077125.1, from coordinate 13,090,201 downwards.
GATTTGTTACAGTCTTTAATTTAGTTATTTTATAAGTTAGTTATTTTTGGTATTTAATTATATTTTTTAAGATAGTTTTAGTTTGATATTGTAGCTTATATTTAATTTATATTTTTGAAGTTCATACGATAAATTAATTGCGAATAAACACAAATAATATTTCTAACTTTTAAAACCTTTAAAAATTTTCAGATCGGGACAGTCCAAATGTACATGAAAGTTATAAAGGCAATTCAGATACAGAAGGTTAGAGAGATATTGCGTTTGTTATGGTAATTGGATATCAATGCGTATATAAATAAAAAAAATGTTTTTCAGAAGGCATGAAGCGACGCAAGCGAAAAGCAGGAGTCTATGAATTCTTAAAACGGAAAGGCATGTAACATTTCATAGCATTAGTTTTTATATTCAAAAGAAGAAAATATAAAAGTAAAATTTTATTTTTCAGGTAAAAAAGTTAGGAGCTTTATAAAGCGGTCATAGGTTGGTAAAAATAATAAAATAAAGTTACAAATATGCAATATCTATTTTATTTTTCCTAAGTGTGTTTCACATTTTGTTGTTTGTTGTACAATATAACGACTTTGCAATAAATATCATAGGGCTAGTATTATAGTATTAATGTTTTCAGTTAGGTAAAACATGCATGTGTAATACCTATTAGCACGCTTATTTCCAATAGGGATAGACAGAGACAAATTATCTCTACTTGCTACGTACGATCTTGTTAACATCTCCCGCTATTTTATTCTCGTTAATTTCTTTATACAAGCACGTCTGTTCTATGCCTTACCTGTGCTTTGTTCAAAATGCTTGCGACTAGATAATACGCTGCTAAGCCAAGTCGTGGTGGTTCAGTGACTAACCATACACGGTTGTTCTAATGACGTAGGTTCGAATCCTGGTAGACAACATAAACCGTCACAAATACCACGTACTGATGGCGTAACTTTAGAAAACTAGCGCCTCGAGTCTACAAATACGTGAAAGGCACAGATTTAATAAATCTCGGGCAATCCTCAGAATATGATTCGTTTTTCTGAAAAGTGGTGCTTACCCAGCAAAGAGATGTATTAGTGCTGTTATAGCGAAACGATTTCGGCTGAAACCATTCAAAAACAATATAGTAGGAAATTTTAACCCATGAGATACGGATCGTCGGGGCAAATCAACTGTGAGCGACTGACATCCAACGGTCTTATTCATATTGAGTTAAGAGTAAGTTTGAAGAATCCTTTAAGAACCACAAAGTATAGTTTAAACTTACTTCAACTCAATATGAACAAGATCGCTAATCTCTAGTTTAAATCATAAAATCTTAAATTAGACTCATTCATAAAATATGAGTGATTGTAGCGGAATGCCGAGAAGGATTTAGGTACAACGGTCGATATACCTATGTAAATAAAATACTTCAGTTGCTCTCAACGGTTCGCATTTGGTACTTACTATCTATCTAGAGTTCGGCTCAGTGTATAAGTTGGTACCCTATACAGTCAATCTATTGAGTTTCAGCGTTTCGCTCCTAACTGCTTTTGGCCGCATTTATCTAAAATTAATGAATTATTCAAACCTGAGATTCCCCACTTCGTTCAATTTTAACTTTAGGTTTATTTGATTAGGCTCAAGCTTCTTTTACTGTGATTTTTCCGATATTGATTTTTGGAAGCTGTTGTCGATAGAGCCCCACATAAATAATGTATGTGGCGAAGTCGAACCTCGCGATCTTTTATTGCTGATACGGTATTTTATACCTCTTCTTATAAAACTTTGCTATTCCAAAGATCGGACAGTAAATTTATCATTTTCAGGTGAAACACTTATTTAAACTTGTCATAAACAGGCCAAACTCGATAACACTATACCACGATAGAACCATTATACTAAAAAACTTTAAATATATTATTGGTATGTATATACTTAATCCTTTCATTTGCAGTTGTCCTTCACTGTGTTAACCCTTTAAGTGCGATTCTAAATTTAAACCAATCAATCATATTGAAATCATCTTTATAATCGATAAGTATGAAAATGGCACACACAAAATATCACCTTAAGTAGTTATAATGTTCATTTACTTAAGAGAGAATGTTGCATACAATCTCGCGTCTGTCAGAGGTCGAGGAGGGTTGGTTTAGTTCACCGCAAGATATTGCAAGAGCCTGCAAAATTACACTATTAAGCCGAATATATTGCGCTCGCAACGGTTGGGTGGCGATTCTGAAACTTTATAATCGATTTATTTTGGTATAAGTGCCTACAATATATCGTGTGGAGAAATTTCCTTTTATGTGCGTCCTAAATGAACATCGCGTTACAGTAGATGTAGTGTCCCCAAAAGGAAACATTAACACCACATTTGCCTCATCCGTTAAAGTGTGAATAGGTTTCTATTACAAGTCATTGTTCTCTCAAACAATTATAGAATAACTGTAAAAAATATATTTATTTATTTAAGTACTGAAAAGGCCCGGAGTTCTATGCTTTTTGACATTATGGACTTTTATTTCCAGTCGTCGGTCAAACTAGACCTAGCGTCCTGAAGTCTGTGCCATATATTACGGTCCTCCACTTTACCCCATCCAGAATCTATTAGTGAACTTGAGTCCAACAAGCTGGTTGGCCTCCTAAATTACGTTTATCGTGATGAAGCCTACACCCCAGGACTCAGTTTGCTGTAATAGACATAATATAATCGACCCTCTGACACTTTGATACTAATTTTACAAACTTTACAGTTACAATGGTTTTTGCCTCACTAAATGGCAACACTAATTCGCGGTGCGAAGTATAAACAAGGCTTCTCTGGTCATGGGTGGCATCAAAGAGTTTCCTGCAAATTTATTTTTAGGACTTCATTATGATTCTATGGTTTTTCCTACCTATTATGCATTCATTATTTTCTATTTATATAATTTAATCTACTTACTTGTTTATTACTTTCTCAAAAGCCCGATTTACCTAATCTTTCTTAAAAATCAGCTTACATACAAAGCTATAAAATGGGAACGTGCAAATATTAATAAAATTAACTCACTTTAACATTATACTAGCTGACTCGTGCCCACTTTACTGGGCGTTATTAAAAATTACACATTCAACCACGCACACACGCAGGCAGGCATAACAAGGTTTAATTAAGCTTTCTAACTTTTAATTAATTCATAAACGCAGAAAACAATCGCAGTGCCTCATACGAGGATATGCGCATTTCTTGTAACATATTTTACAGGCGTTGCCGTGCCCACTTCGCTCGGCGTAAAACATTATTTCCTTTTTTTATTTATTAATCACGATCAAATATAGCCTATGTCACTTGAGAATAATGTAGCTTTATACTGGTGAAAGAATTTTCAAAATCGGATTAGTAATACTGGAGATTACCCCGAACATCCAAACTCACAAACTTACCTCTTTATAATATTAGTATAGATGTACCTACTTAGTTCTTGCTCAATTATACATATAAAACCTTTCGATTTATATAATTTGATCTGCTCATTTATTGTTTTAAGGTAAAGATTGCACCCAATTTGGAGGTCGCTAGAAACTTCTGAGAGTAATTTGGTCCAAGTTCATGAACAAAGTTTATACCTATATATCCCATTAACTGACAGTTGAGACCCACATTTTAGATAGTTAAAACTATTCTATCGGGTTCATAATACCTCTTAATCTCTTACGCGTTCTAAATTATATTCATGACGGTATAAATTCCATTTGGATTTCTCAATGTTATCGGAATGCTAAAGGTACGAATCTTGTCTTTCGAAGTCCCTGAAAGCTCAGCAAATAGTTGAGATTACAGTGCTTTAAATTTTTGTGTTACAACTCTTATAAGTAGGACGGTCATTAAATTTGTATCGATGTTCCATAATGACGAGATGGCTATCTTAAAATTAATCAAAATTAATACTAAAAATGTAACTCATATAAATTTCTGGAAAAACGCATCGAACACATGAAAGTAAAACATTGTATGTATCTCACTAGATCTTTGATATTTGCGTTAGGTACTAAATACGTTATGTTCTTTCTGTGTGCTACAGATTTTCAGAAATCTACTAATATCCCTAAAATCACAAATCTAATATCCACAAAAATACTTTCTCCACTATCTTGCCTAAGCGCCGATTTTTCAATCATCAAATAAAAGTTATCTATTGAGTAAATTATTACCTAACCGTATATAAAAGTGAAAAATCTCAACTGTTTTTATTCACATATCGGTAATTTTTAATTTAGTCATGTTGTATTTTATTCGAAGAATAACTTGTATTTGTCGATTGAAAAATTGACGCTTAGGCAAGGTAGAGCAGAAAGCATTTTTGTGGATATTAATATGTATATATATAAACATTGTGTTATTTAGACTTGTTTCATTCTTATAGTCGTTACTTTCCTTATAAACGTAGTCTGTATTAGTATTAAACACAAACAGTTAAAGTGATTTAAGACGTCTAAGGAGTTAATTAGTATACCTGCAAGCGGTTTCAGTCCATTTTCTTAGAAAGTGGCTGTTTTCCGGGATTTCTAAAGATGTTTTTCCGGTCCGCCGCGCACCACAAACTCCGTGTCCATTCAGACCGAGATTAAAAGGTACAATTTCAAGTGATACCTTTTGTGTCTGCTAATTGTAATTAGTTACGTGTCTCTAATAAAATTTCTTCTTTGAGTTTATTACTGGCGATCGCGTTTCTCAGTATTATATTTTTAATTAATATTTTTTTAAAGATCGGCAGACAAACACACACAATGCACATCCCCAAGCTAAGCAAGTTATGCTTGTGTTGTGGCTAATATACAACAGACCACTCAGCGGCTGGACCCAGACACCCAGACCATAGTAAATTACGGAAAATTCGGTTTTCGAAATTTACCATGCCAAGAATCGAACCCGGAGCTTCTGCGCTGCAGTGATAAAAATAAAAAGGAGTCAAATAGCGCATAGATTATTACTATTTAAACGGTACCTAATTATAATTAAATCTATAATGATCTTTTAAAAATAAGGCGATAACGAGCCTTTTTACTTTACAAGCCCAAATGTCGCTTATGATAAAATGGTGATAAAGGCCCGATAAGATGGTATTTTAACTCCTTTTTTTCTTCCTTTTCTTTCACCTTCTCCCAATCCTTTGGGGTTGGCACAACACGCCAGGGTGAATAACAGCCAGGCGAGTGAGGTGGTGCCAATGGTCATCTAAATGTCCAATCGACACCTTACCTTATTCCAAGCGATAAAGTGTTAACCACTGCCCAGATGCCCTGGACTTGTGTCTGCAAGCACTGGCAGAGTGGCAAGTCGACTTGGCTGTAGTAAGTGAACCTTACTACAGACCCCCATCGGGCAACTGAGTGGGGGATTTCGATGAGGTGGTGGCAGTGGCCGCTAGGGCCGGCTCTGCCACCACGCTCACCACCATCGAAAGGGGCTATGTGGTGGCAGGCTGTGGTAGGCATATCATTATCGGCGTGTACTTTCTTTTTTTTTCGTTCTCGGCGATTTTAATACCAATCTTTGGTTAATACCATTACCGATGCCAGGGGACAGGCCGTCGAAGAGTGGGCGCTTCAAGGTGGCTTGTCAATTTTGAACTAGGGATCGGTCGAGACCTGCGTGCGAGCATGGAATGGATCGGTCATCGACTATTCATTCGCCTCCCATGCGGCTGCTTGCAAGGTAGTATGGAGGGTGCTGGAGCAGGTGGAGACTCTGTCTGATCATCTTTATATAAGAATTGAGCTCTCGCCTCCGCCGAGCGCAAGCCCTGTTCAAATCCATAGCCGGACCCAGCTTCTGCGCTGGGCTCGCACCCAGTTCAAAGCGGAGTAGGCTGAGGAAAGGGTGATCATTGAGTGCTAGGTCTACCCAGCCAACTCAGAAGATCCGGAGACGCAGGCGGAGCACTTGCGCAAATGCTTAATAAGGATATCCGATGCTACGATGTCTCGATGTCGGCGACCTCCACCGCGCATATTGGTCCGCTGATAGACCGATGAGATCAGAGATCTAAGGAAGGCAGCCCACAGAATCCGCCGATTGCTCAATCACTGTAGGGCTTGACGTCCTCCGGACTATGTCCAGGAGAATGGACTCGTGAGAGAGTTTAGTGCGGCTAGAAAGGCAGTTGCGGTTGCAATCTTGTAAGCAAAAACCTGGGCCTGGCAGGAGTTCTTTGGAACTCTGGACCGAGACCTCTGGGGGCGTCCGTCCCCAAGGCCTTTACTCCCCCTGATATGGGTCAGGCCAACTCCAACCCCCCAGAGGTGGAGACACACTTCATCTCTGAGGAGGAATTTGATGATGCCCTGGACCGTCTCCGGAGCAGGAAGACAGCACCGGGCCCCGACCCGGCCGCTTCCTCTTTCTGGCCGCAAAACATCTACGCGGTCAGCTTCGGGAACTATTCGATGCCTGCATCAGCACAGGTCAGTTGCCGAGTCAGTGGAAGGAGGGCAGGCTTGCTTCTGAAGGAGAGTCGACCTCCTGACGACCCGTCTCCCTACAGGATCATAGTGTTGCTGAATGAGATAGCCAAGGTCTTCGAAAAGATCTTGGCTATCTCACTTCACTTTGGACGCTTTCGACGCAGTCCGGACTGTTGCTGACGAAGCTATCCAAGCGAAGGACAATGTCCTGATGATATCGCTCGACGTAGCGAACGCCTTTGACAGCCCCCTCACGATACGAACAGGGCGGGGCTCTAGTTACATGAAGTTCCCCCGTACCTCACGAGGCTGTTAGGCGCGTATCACCAGGATAGGTTCATCCTTTGAAAAGGTGGTTAGACCGGCCAAACGGTAGAGAAGCAACGTCTGACGTGCGGTGTTCCGCAAGGGTTGGTCCTCGGACCGATTTTGTTGAGCATTGGCTTCGATTGGCTACTTCGGGAACAGTCCTGCCCGGGATAGGGTTAATCTGCTTTGCGGGTGACATCCTACTCACGGCACGCGCCGGGTCGTATGCAGAATCCGTGGACCTTGCTAACGACGGGTTGGCAATCGTGTTCCAGCATATAGGCAGTCTTGGCTTAAAGGTCTCCCCTGAAAATACAGAGGCTCTCATGTTTTACAGATGTTTTAGGGACCGACCTGTGGACCTACACGCCGCGGTCCATGGTGTGTCTAGACAGACTAACCAAGATTGGTTAAACTCCAGATGAACTATCTAGGGATCGATTTGAACGGCAAGTGATGTAGAAATCATTTTGAACAGCTTGTCTCCAAACTGATCAGATTCGCAGGCGCCCTCGCCAGACTCCACCCCAACATAGGATGACCCGGGGGACGGCTTGGAAGCTGTATTCCGGGATCCTTCGGTGTATGACACTGTACAGAGCGCCTGTATAGTACCATGCACTTCATTGCCACAACAGGATTGCGCTGAGGAGAACTCCTGGCGGTGAGGTCCATTCGGTGTTACCGTACGGTGTCGTGGACAATGGTGACACTCTTGGCAGGTGATCCGCCCTGGAATCTCCAGGAGGAAGTGCTAGCCAAGATGCGACGTTCCCGGCAGGATCCCGTGCTAGGGGCCAGGCACTATGCCTGGCAGAGAGGCAAGCGATCAGGACGCGGGAAACCGCGACCATCATGTATACCTAGCAGAGAGACTTAGAATCCCTTGAGGCTGGCGTGGAGACAGTGGAAGCAGTTCGTCCCCACCTAGCCCGATGGGTCACGCGGAAATGCGGGACCCTGACCTATAGGATAACGCAGATACTTACCGGGCACGGGTGCGTCGATAAGTATCTGCATCAGATCGAGGGATGTTTGTCTTCCCCTCCATGCCGCGAGTGCGGCGTACTAGACACTGTGTTTTACACGCTATTCGAATGCGCTATATGGGAACCTCAGAGGTTCGAGCTCGAGGCCATTGTAGGGTCGATCGATTCCCTGAGGAGCTTGATCGAAGCCATGCTCCACAACAATGATCACGGACAGGCGACCTTTTGTGAGTTAGTAATGACCCAAAAGAGGTCAGAGAGAGAGAAATCTGCGCATACGCTATCCGGCAGCCGTCGTCAGACTGGCACTCGGAGACGCAAATATGCGCAGATTCTTCTACCACGAAACCATCACAGTAGAACCGACTGCACTCGGGGGTTGGAGTCTGTGAACTTCTCTGTTGGTGAAATGGTTCAGCTTAGCCAATCCGGGATGAACCAAGGAAGCGCATGGGGCGACATCGTGTTGATAGTACCCATGTATAATAGATCCGGTGTCGTCCCAATCTAATGCGTGCAGGTTACGGTTTAGCGAGGTACTTGGAAACCTTTTTACCAGAGTCCACGTTCAGCAGTCTGTTGCAGACATCATTTTTGATATCTTCTCCGCATTTCGTCCGTTGCCCCCACCAACCCAGATTCAAATCGAAAGGAACGTTATCAAAAAAAAAATCCTTTCCTTCTATACTCTTCTATCCTGATATACGTCCTCTCTTTCACACCACAGATTCATTTCATCCTTTAAGCAATCAATTTAACGTATGTTTTTTGTATGCAAATAATGTTAATAAGTATTTGTTATAAAATGTGCCATCTATCCAATTGCATTTATTTCCACAGAAAATGGTTCCTGACATTCGCCACATTCTAGTTAAATTATATTTCCAATGAAGCGGGAAGATTTTTGTATTTTTTTTATGATATCACATTTTGATGAAAACCACATAAATACAAAATTTTGAGGTAAAGAAGAAGGAACAAAAGATCAAATACGTACTCAGAATAAGATGGCTGTCATCAACGAAGTCGAAACACTTCTTCATATATGAAAACATTTGAAAAGGCCCTATCAACAAAAGAGCAGATCTTGAATACATAAGTAAAAGAGTCTTCAAATCCTTTCAAAGCACCAAACAATTAATGAATCTTCAAAGTGCTTAAGAAATAATTATAATTGTCATAAGGCATGTTTTAATTAAGTCACATTGAGCCGAAGTGTATACCTTAAGTTCCCTTCTTACTCTCAAAACTTATAATTGAATTTTCAATCCTTAATTGAATAGTAACAATCAAAGTCCAAATGAATAAGGTTTTATTTAAGTGGGAGATAGGTTTCTGTAGGCATTGGAATCTATTGAAATAGAAAAATTAATTATGTGGGGAACAAATGTCTATGCCGCCTCCGCCAGGTCCCGGTCGGAGGGAAAGGTCTAAGAAATGCTGGCCCGGCGTTGTGGAGGATGATATGCGTGCCAATGGTCTCTAAACGGAAATGCTGGAGATCACTAAAAGTGGAAAAGAAAAATAGGAAAGCGAACCCTAGGCGTTCGAGCTTATACTCCAAATGCAACCGGGATTTAACATTCGGATGATGATGGTGATGTAAAAAAATAAAATAATGAAGCCGCCCGAATAGCAGAAAGACTTATACCCGCTTAGAAACATAGAAGTTGTTTACATTTTTAAAGATTAGGTTTAAGATTAGCTTTCCCCATCGTAGCATTCGCCACATTGCAGAAAAATGTATTTATCAAATTTTTTAAAAATCATTTTCATCTCTGGAATGTCTTCTACCTTCAAAAATATAACAGCATTAATTTATGCATCAGTGATTAATAAAAATTAGCTAAACTTGTATCGTATAAAGCACAATGAAGGGTTCCATAAAGGTGATGAACATCCACTTGTTTTCTCATTTGGCTACGAAACCCTAAAACATCATTCAATCCAAAATATCCTTTAAACTCAACTACTGACAGCATATTGTTTAAACAAATTTTCGTTTAAAGTATTGTTGGAGTTTTATTTTACCAGGGAAGAAAAATGTGTATATTGAAAAAAAATTAACCTCATTTACATACTGCCATATCTTTGGTTTTCCTATTTAAATTATACCTTTCTGCTGAATTTTGTCCGCTTAACTTTAATAGTTTAGAAGAAATTTACCACAACAGACAAATGTACGGCTTGGACGGACATGTCCACAGTAAAACACTGTAATATAAAACACATGGCATTGTATAAGGGTTTCGTATTTTTAAAATGGGTAAATTTTAGAATTTCGCACCCTGAATCGGGGATAGGGGGGTATTTAGGGGGAAGGGGTGTGCTTTAGTGATCCTCCACCATTTCCGTCTGCCGGAGATGCATGGTTTATTTTAATTTAAAAAAATAGAGAGGTATTGGCTATTTGGAACAAATTTTAAAAGTAAGTCGTCTTGATAGGGCAGAATTAAGGGGTTTTTTTGAGGCGGGGAAATTCATTTCGCACACTACCGGGTCCTTTACTAGGGATTAGACCAAAGCGACAAGAGGTGACACCACGAATAGGCACCAGAGTCAAATCGCCGGCTTGTGTGGAGACACGACTACTCAATACTCCACTAAATCCACCCTCCTCCCAGGTGCCCCGCGCTGTGTTAGGAAGAGCGTTAGACTTAGAAACTAGTTACGCCCACGCTGATCCTAGCGCATCAGTGCTTGAGAATGCCCCGGGACAGGCAAACTCAGTTCGTCAACAGGGGTGAAGAATCCTCTGCTCCCTAGATGCTAGAGGGCCCCTGACAATTAAGGGTTTGGCGTATCACTTAACAAGGCGAGTTTAATATGAAATTTTTACCAAAACCTCCCTCCCTAGGGTATTTTTATTTTTAAGTTAAAAAACCTACGCATCGCCAGCAGCCGGATATGGATATGGTGGGGGGAGACTCCCGTAGACTCCCTTTTCCCCCTTAACACCCCCTTCCCCCGGTTCAGGGTGCAAGCAAACGAAACAAAGCCACATTTTAAAAGATAATCTGTAACAATTATAACAATTATAGATTCTAATTAACTAAGTTATATGCATAGAAAAGATGCCCCAATACATTGTTGTGAATTGTGAGATTTAAAATAAATTTTAGATCAACATTATGTTAAATTATAAATATTAATTCTGAATCTTTTTTTTGGACATAAGTTTTCTTTATTACAAAATTCATACTTAAGTCGTGTGAAGCTATATTTAAAATTGAACATTTAAAAAGCAACGATATGTGACTGTCAATTAGACATTGATGTTTTCTACTTGATGTTGTTGAATGATGAACTGTCATGAAAGGCAAGTACCTATATAAAAATATAGTGGTTTGGTTGGAATTGAATAGGGATTTTGTGTATGGAATAATTAAAACTAATAGTAAAGATTTCGTTACGTTGTAACATTGTAAAATTTGAATGTTAGACAACTTCTTCGTTTACAATGATTTGTGTTTTATACAGCATCATGACATCTGTTTGTTTTGATATAAAGTATCTAAATTAATTTCATAAAGTTTGGGAATTACTCTTCAAAATGGAAAATGCAGAGTGGAGAAGTAATATTGTGGGCCAGCTGCATACGAGAAATAAACATGAAACTGCTGCTTTTCATGATATTTTCGCATTTCGTAAGTAATGGTTTAATCTAGACAAACCTTTGTCTATAATAATTAAAAAAATATATTTATAACTCAAAGCTTGAAGGAACATAGCTTTGAGTTATTTATTTAACAATTCAAAGTACTATTTTACTCAAATAGCATTAAAGATATAATCATTATAATAAGTTTATTGACTTTGTAAAGAGAAAATAATTTATCTTATCTCTGTTTTAGACTAGAATTGTCCTTTGATTTATTACATACAACCATAAATAATAGTAATAACTATAAATACATTAATTCTTCCATATTTCAACTTTCTTACTGAATAGAAATATAATTAAACAACTATAAGTTGCTTATAGTTGTTTAATTATAGTCATTAGGTAACAAAACATTACTCTGTCTAAATTGTGTGATGTATGCTGTTACATTCAGAATAGTAAATTAATCTACATTGATTTACTGTTTTTGTAAAGTCTGTTATAGAAAATGTAAAGTAACTGGATATTGATATAATTAAAAACATTACTATTAGTTTTCCTAACATAAAGTTAGGAAAACTAATAGTAATAGAAAACTAATAGAAGGGACTTTTTTGAGAGTTAATGTAAATAGTTGCTATTTTAATCAGTATAATTTAAAAAACCAAGAACTTCTTGGTATTGCTAAAGATTTCTCCAAGATTACCTGACTTGGGCAAGTACTTCACCCAGTATATTGCCATCTTGCTGTATTCCAGTAAAATATTAAGTGCTTTTTCTCTTTTCTTTTGTAGGTAGGTAGTATAGTAGATGTTCTTGTAGGTGAGCTTGACATGGAACAACCTGTGTTGATTGCTTGTAGACAAACACTTAAAAATCTCTGGCAAAATCACTGTCCAGTAACCACACTAATTGTAAATAATATTAACAACTAGCTGATCTGGCAAACTTCATACTGCCCCAGAATCAATTAGACTCATATTTACTCACCTTTTAAACCTTCCCTGGACTTCCACAAATAATTCCAAACCAAAATTAGCCAAATCAGTCCAGCCATTCTCGAGTTTTAGTGTGACTAACGAACAGTAATCGATTTTTATATATATAGACTAGCTGATCCGGCAAACTTCGTACCGCCTATACCAGTTTCTAAGGAAAAGCAAAATTGTTATTTTTACTATATTCCAAACATTTTTTTCATATTTAGTCACCTTTTAAACCTTCCCTGGACTTCCACAAATAATTCAATACCAAAATCAGTTCAGCAGTTCTCGAGTTTTAGCAAGACTAACAAACAGCAGTTGATTTTTATATAGATAGATATATATATTGAAGGAAAATATCTTATTACTCCATTATAACTGGTGTGTGAAACCTTTGATAAGTGTTTCAGAATTACCATACATTCACCTATAATAAAAAGCTTAAGCCCAGCAATGGGACATTTGTTGGTTGATATTATGATTATTGTAAACCAACTATATGGCAATTGTAGAATAGGTTTTGTTGTGACCCTATAATTAGATTTCACAGTTAAATCTGATCATCTAGGGCCAAATTCTACTATTACTATCTCATCAAAATTGCTGGACACTATTGTCTTAATCATAGGTTTGCCTAATTTTGTTATTCTGTTAATCCCAATGTCTTTGTCACTCATATCTTTATGAATATTTATTAATGAAAACTTGTGAAATAAGTGTTTAAAATTGTTAGTTATTTAAAAATTTATTTCACTTTTTCACTTATAAATATTCAATAGCATGTCGAGAAGATATTATAGATTTAGTAGAATATGTATTTTTTACACAATTGCAGTGGAATTGTACTTTAAATGTCGTATAATATTGCCAACATATTACAATACCAGAAGTGCCCCACCTCCACCCTGGTTGGTTATAGCAAGCATAATGCTTGATCGATGCTCGAAACAATTATATAGATTGTACTTCATACAATTGAGTAATATTGTATTCAAATGAAGTTATAACTATTCTCTAATTAAAATATTTTACTTTCTACTTACAGAGAGCAGGCTGTTTGACAATGTAAATACATTGAAAAATGAGAATCTACAATTAACATTAGTTAATGAGCGCATTAGGTATACTAGTACAGATGGTGTGATAGCTAGTGGAGGTAAGACATTACAAAGTATATATCTTGATGTGTGGTCATTATTTGTAATGTATTAGATTAAGACAAAGTTTACATATTATAATACTTCATATTGTAGTATTGATTGCTAGAACATGTTAATGCTTTAATTTTTAATTACCTGGACTAAAATGAGCCGTTGATTCAAGTCAGTACTGTGACATGAATCCTATAAAATTTCTATAGAAATTCTTAAGATTCAACTCACACAACTCACTTATGAATGAGCCATACTACAACACTATGCTCTAAGCTTGCAACATAAAAAAAGGGTCATTTGCCGCTGTCATTTTAGTCCAAGTAATTAAAAATCAGACTATACTTAATTATTGCTTACTGTGCTTAAACATACTGATTGACAGATGTCTATTATTTACCTATAATACCTGACAAAGTTGTAATACTTTTTCTGAATCTTCTTTACATATTATAAAACAAAGTCACTTTCCATGTCTGTATGTCTGTCTGTATATCTGCTAACTTCTCTTAAACCACACATCAGATTTTTAAGCAGTTTTCACCATCAGCTAGATAGTTTTTCACTTAAGGTTTATATATATTTGATAGCCTCTGTGGTTGAGTGGGCTAAGCCTTTGCCGGCCTACCTCACTGTAACACAGAGGCTCCGGGTTCAATTCCTGGTATAGTAAATTTCAGAAACATATTTTCTCAGTTATTTACTATGGTGTCTGGGATCTGCTCCAGAGTAGTCCATTGTCTATTACCCATAACACAAGCGTAACTTGCTTAATTTGAGGATATACAATATGTGTGTTTGTCTGCCGATTATTATTATTATATAAAAAATCTAATTAAGTTATGTAGGTAAAATATAGCTACATACTTCTTAGGGTTTGACTTGCAGTGTAGACATGGAGGGAGGGAGGGGACTCTATTTTATTTATAGTTTATTTTTCTAATCTAACTCAGTCAAAGAAAAGAAAAGAAACCTTCAAGTACCAACAACAACTATAAATTTGCAACTCAATGTAGTAAATATACACACAAACATTCATTTTCAAAATTGTAAAAAAAATATTATATCCAAAAGTAACATCACCTAAATTTAGATTAACTTCCAAAATGACAATATTTTACACAGAAAAAACAGCAAGTACAATTAATAAATTATATAATTGAATAATTGACATATTTATTACTTAAGAAATACTGTTAGTTCTTTATCTTTCTCCTGACTGATGGAATGAATTTGATAAATTCTTCTCTTGTTTGTAGTGTGTATTAATACAGACTTAAGTAACAAAGCAAATTATTCAACTATGTGCTCCAGAAAGAACAATACTCACTAACATTCTAATATTACTTTATAAATGGAATTAATAATTTTAATATTATTTTATAAATATTATAAATTACCAAACCTAATTAAAATGTTTTATAATGTAAAAGTTAATTTCTTAATAAATCAATTTACTTGTAATTTATTTCATAACTATTTTTCTTATACTATTTTCATTCTTTTGGAGTAAGTATATGAGTTAATTTACAAATATTTATCATAATAATTTACAGTTTACTAATTAAGATTGTAATAAAATTGTAGTAGTAAAGTGGTCAATCAAATTATAATTACTGACCCAGCTTGAATTTCACAGCAGACAGTTGAAATTGAATGAGCTTTGAATATGTAATATGTGTGCCATTGTTGTCATTAGCATATCTAATGATAGTTTTGAGTTAGTGCCAACTTTCATTTGAAACTATTGTTTAAGAAGTAAAGACATTGAACATTTGTTATTTAAATATAATGTTCTGTATAATAGGTTTTACAGTTGTTCTGTTATGACAAAAGTATTTTTTTTTTAAATTATACTTTAAAGTTCTGTAATACAGGAATGTTTTGGTTGTGTAAACTAAGTAATACATTTTTATTATTTATGCTAGCGAGTTCGTCTACGCTTGACTTGAAATTCCCGCGGGCTTCCCGGGACACAAAGTATCGCAGCATTTAAAAAAGAATGTAAGCTATCATTTTAATGGAAACTCTGTCAGAATAAGCTATATTTTATGCACCCGAATAGCTACAAATTGGGAAGCTTCTGGGAAAATTTCGGCGGGATTCCCGAGATAAAAAGTAGCCAATATCTTAAGTCTAAGAATTTGCTGTCGATCAGCAAAAACCAGTAGTTTTTACGTGAATCTCGAATAAACAGACAAGAAATCTAAAAAATTGCATTGTGTTATTTATATAGTTTAAACCAATTGTTTTTTTTAAGTAGCTTCAATGTACAGACACAGCATGTTTAGAATTTTGTAATATTATAGATGAACTTAACAATTATTACAGTACTAATTTTTGAGTCAGAACTGTATGATTACATTTATTATTATTTTTTATGTATATTATGGGTCCCTAATAAACCCTTGAGGTTTCTCTTATATAGCTCAAAATATTTGAAGTATAAAATATGAATGAAAGCCTATCATTTATACATTTATTTGAAAAATAAATATGAAAGATAGAGAAAAGAAGAGAACCTATATTAGACAGTTCATTTGCATGAAACATATCCGAACTTTTATACACACCCCACTGCCCAGAGAGAAACAGTAAGGTAATTTGTAACACACAGTGACTGCCAGTTGCCCAATAGTTACCTGGTGTTTCTTCTATCACCTTTAACCAAAGTTTGGGGATCATTATACATAGTTAGGTTTTCTACTCGTCCTTGAGTCATATTCCTCATTCCTGAGGGTTCTGATCTTCCCCACTACTTTTTCTTGCACAGCCAATCTCTAAACTAATATATCCTGAAAAATATCCACTTTCCAGGTAAAAATATATTATGCTCATCCTCATTATCAAAATTATGTGTATATGTATTGATACATATATTCATCTCAAGTATAACTTGTTCATTTGAGTTCATCATGAATAAGTAGTCTTAAATTTTTGTAAATCTGCCAATTTCAGGTGGTGGAAACAATGAGAGAATACAAGCACTGGAACAAAAAATTCTTATACAGCAAGAAGAGTTAACATCTCTTCATAGAAGAAGAGGGGAAAATGCTCAACAGATAATGAGTCTGAATGAAAAAGTACATGACTTAGAAAAACAACTTCAAGCTAAAGATATTGTGTATGTATAATATTTTGTCTACTTGTGAATAGGAACTGATTTATAATAATGATATAACTTGGGCTAGCTATGTGGATTCATTTATTGAAACGCTTGTATTTTCCGCCATTAAAAGTACTTCACGTTTTTACCTGTTGTATAGCAGTGCAGTGTGGCCTGTGCTTAAATCACACAAGCAAGACCTATGTATCACACAGATAAGTAAGGCGATGAATATGTGGAGTCATGTGGAAAATTGTGTTAGGAACTCAATGCATCCATGCCAACCTTCATCTTATACTAATATATAAAGCTGAAGAGTTTGTTTGTTTGCTTGAACACGCTAATCTCAGGAACTACTGGTCTGATTTGAAAAATTCTTTCAGTGTTTGATAGCCCATTTATCGAGGAAGGCTATATGCTATATATTATCATCACATTAAAACCAATAGGAGCGGAGCACCAATGAAGAATGTTTCAAAATCGGGGGGTTTTTCTTACTTTTTTTAACTATTCCACGCGAACGAAGTCGCGGGCAGAATCTAGTATCATATAAAAGAGAAAATTACAAAACGCCCAACTATGCTAGTATGAACTTGTTTTACAGAAATTGGCTGGTTATGTGAGATTCAAATATTCATGCTAAGTTGTATTGGAATGAACTTATAATAAGGGGTGTGTGCACATGCTGAATAGATAGGAAAAATAACAAAGTGAGCTACTATTGGTTTTGAAGCAGAGGTTTCAAATGCAACCAGAATTTATGATGATGATATTCATATCTGTTATTGAAAGTTTGAAAGTAACATTATAATATACTAAATTTCATAATAATTTGTATCATTTAACTTGGCTCTCGTAAGTTTAGGATACATAATTTGTGTAGGGTAGTGTGTCGTTCTGACATACAAAATAAAGACGCGCATTTTATATGGCAGTCAACGCCACGCTCCCGCTGTCCCACTTGCGCTGTCGCCCTTCTATCGCTGTTAATCTGAAACGCGGACTTATATGAAATTTAACATATTTATTCCTAAGAATGATGTCACATTTTTACTCAGAATGAAATATTCTGCTAACTGATACAGTATCACTCTTAGATAACTCACATCTGTGATTACCACATTCGTCATTAATACCTTCTGTTTGCTAGTTTACTCTCATTAAATGATAAAGTTGAATGTTATATGAGAAAGATGGCTTCATCATCCAGCCACAATTTCAACTTTGTGCAATTCTTAGCCATACTGCATTATAAAAAAATATTTTACAATGATATTAGTTCTTGTAGTTTTTGCAAATTAGCATTGCACTGCTTGAGATTAGAATTTACTATTAGTGTAGAAAAAAATTACCACTTCGCCATTCTAAATAAATTTATATAAAATCTGGAGTTTACCCCGCGGCGCATACCTCTTGTTTAAAGAGCAACCGTCAATACAGGTTACATTGTATTACATTTTTATGTATTTGCCCCCGGAAGATTCACTTGATTTTATATCGCAAACTATCCCATCTCCCGGGATAAAAAGTATGTGTGAGTCCATTTTCGGCATTAAAACTACATTTAAACAAAATTACAGCAAAACCGATCCGGTACTCCCAGTAGTTTTTCCCTGAAAGCTTAACAGACAGATCGAGTTACTATCGCATTCTTTTATAGATTATGATTTTTATATCTATAAACTTAAGAAATGATTGGTCTCCTACACAAATTTTCATCCCCTATTTCAACCCCTTCTAGTTTTATTTATCTATCCCACCTATCTGTAAACTACATAAAATGCACAAATGACAAAAATTACCAAAATGTCCAAAATTACCCAAATGTCCAAACGTCCAAAATAACCAAAATGTCTAAAATAACCAAATGTCCAAACTACCCAAAATGTCCAAAATGACGAAAATGTCCAAAATAAACAAAGGACCAAAATGTCCAAAATGACCAAAATGAAAAACCAAAACCTATCCTACTTTCTGGGATAACCTTTATAAATCTATCCCATTATTCGGGATTCAAAGTATCCCTTTTCCACCCTCGGTATTAAAATTACATATATACCGAATTTCAGCCAAATTGGCCCAATTTTTTTCCGTGATAACGGAATAAACAAACAGACAGACAGAGTTATTTTCGCATTTATAATATTAATAGGGATTTTGGGATAATGCCATAGATGTAGAGTCATTGTAGAGAGATGCAAAATTTTTTAGTCTACATATACATATAGGGCATAGTTAGGCAGATTTTTAAAATCATAACAATGTCTCGTAGCATAGAAATCATCAGATGGATTTCAACATTAACAGGTTTGAATAAGATTCTCGACTAAATGCGTATTTTAGAGTTCTGTTATGTAGAGTAAATAATATTTATGATATTCATATTTTTTAGGATTCCATAGTCAATTTCACAAAAAACAGTCTATAATGAGATGGCTAAAACTGGTTATTGATCACCTATATTGTATTTTTTCCATATAATCGATTTTTTTATTGTTTTATTTCTACAGAATTTCAGAAAACACTGCATTGATAGCATCTCTACGGGCGGAGATTCAAATGTATGAGACAAACATGACTGAACTGCAGGGGTTAAATCAAGTACTAAGAGATGAACACCAAGCCTTGCAGATTGCCTTCGCGGCTATAGAGGAGAAACTAAGAAAAGCACAGGTCTGTATATATATACTAGCTGCGCTCCGCGGTCTCACCCGCGTGGTGATGGAAAGTCGTTATATTTTGGATAATTCACACTATATCTTTATAATTATAGCCTATGTGTTATTCTGATGTGTAAGCTATATTATTGTAAAGTTTCATCAAAATCCATTCAGAAGTTTTTGCGTGAAAGAGTAACAAACATACATACATCCATATACATACATTCTTACAAACTTTCGTGTTTATAATATTAGTAGGATAAATAAAACATTAAAAAAATCAAATGTTAAATACCTAAATATAAACGTAACTTAGATAAATTAAATCTGAACTTATAAATTATGTACCAGATCACTGTCAGCGGAAAGTGTGCCCAGAAGGCTGGATGCATAAAAATATAAAAATGCACTTTTATTTACACCCTGGAAATATAAACTTATTGTCATAATAGATATAATAAGAGTGACGAATGTGCAGGTTTATTCATCTGTATTTTAACTCCATTGGAAACCATTTTTTTTTTCAGTAATATGTAATTTGTTATAGTTAACAGATAGTTTTTATATATGTTTTCTGTATACAATGAAATACAACATTAAAAATAGTTGTATGTAATTAAACAATTTAACTATTTCACTTTTATGTTCAGTTAGTTTATAATTTTTTTTAAGAATAACTTTATCTGATTGTTGAATAGTGATAGAAATTTGAATTGACAGACACTGCAGTATAAGGCTAAATATATAGCCAACATACGAAGAGTGCTGTCAATTGCTCTTTGTCGACACTTAAATGTATTTCTCATTGCTGATTATTGTAATAACCCCAAAAATATCTAAACAAACGACAGGCAATTCATCTAATTATTTATAAAATACGAATGAACTATTCATTGCCTGTCAATGTTCGTCAAAAGCGGTTTGGAGAGGTTTTCATCATACATCAATAATAATATAATAATAATATATAAAATATCTATATATATATATATATATATATATATATATATATATATATATATATATATATATATATATATATATATATATATAGATATATATATATCATTTATGTATTTATTATTAAAATGTAAGTAGTTCGTACTATATGTTACGTATACCACCATCGCCATTATCATCTCAATTCATTCCTGGGGTTGTCTGGAAGAGATCGCTTTTTAGCGATAAGACCGCCCTTTGTACACAACTAGATATAATTTTAGTCTTTAAGTTCATTTTTGTATTGGTGTATAATAAAGTGTTATCTATCTATCTATCTATCTATCTATCAATAATAATAGTTGTTGAAATATAGTGCCCTCTTGATTTACGCAAATAAAAATACTTATACTGCCGTGGCTTTTACAAGCAAAATTTCATTACTTCCAATTTCCCTAATATTCTATTATCACATTTTATAGAAGCCGTGGTAGCTTCGTCCCAATCCTGCCTGGAAAGTGTCCGCCACTTACAATTTCTAGATCTAATGTGCATATTGTTACAATTACCACGTGCTAAGGGTAAAGGAAAACATCGTGATAAAACCTGCACATCAAAATAACCGATGTGTCAAACCCGCTAATCCGCCTTGGACAAGCGTGGCGGTTATACTGTCAGTTCTTCTATAAATAAGTGGCCTGCGTCCAGCAGGGGGATGCTTATGGGCTATTATTATATACACTTTTTTTTCAATATTTTTATCTCTAGCAAATATATATTTTCGCGGGTTTAATGTTCGTTTAGGGAAGTTAAATATCCCAGTTATTACTTTTTTTTTAAAGGGGAAATCCGTTTGCGGACACCCCGCCGCACGGAGACTACTGCCGTAATACCCACTTGAACTCCTTCTTGGTGTCCCTCTGTCACCATATCTCGGGGCCCCGCGAAAAGCTCGCGCACATCCCGGGGCCCCGAAATATGGTGACAGGTGACAGGTGACAGGAGGACAATTTTAAACAATATTTAGTTAGACGTGTTGCTGGCGAGTTTCTTGCCGTTATTTTCCTTAACAGCAAAAACACGTTGCGGTGTACATACACTAGGAAGTAAAATTAAATTTCGACTTATGTATAACCTTAAAAAAGTATTCTCCAGTGGAACTTATGTATAATAAAAACTTTTGAATTTGAATTTGACCGCAAGGGCTTTTAGTGGGTATTACGGCAGCCCATCTGGCCACGTGTTCCACACTTTCCCGCTGTAGTCTCCGTGCGGCGGGGTGACCGCAAACAGATTTTCCTTTGAAAAAAAAAGGCTAGGACTTACTCCGTCCCGCTTATACAAAATGGAGACTAACAGGTTTCATAGATTAGTCTCGTTGTGCAGGTTTTTTCATAACATTGTATCTCCCTATTAGCACATTAATCACGCACATTAAGCAAGAGACACTGCCTTAGTGACTTTTGCTAAGATTTGAAATCATGTAGGAATAAAAACCAGTTGTCTTCGCCATCAAACCACCACTTGTCATATCCCATAGTTACAAAATACATGTTTGTACCAAAATTATTCATAAATCACATGCTTGATCCATGAATACTTTTGGTTACTTAGTTTATTCTTATAAATTTCCTAACACTAACAAAAGGAATTTGCTATTCAATAAACTTTGCTATTAAACATTGTAATGAAAATTATATTAAAAAATATTTTTTATAAGTAATAAAATTGATATAAAATTTGTTGTTTTGATCACATGCCAAATACTGTTGTGTAATTTCATAACAAAATTAATTCACGTCTAGAGAGTTTAGTGATAAATTAAATCTTTGTTTATTCCTCTTAACCTCAGTGATTATTATTTCATCCTGTCTTCGTTTACCCTATAAAAAATTGAATTATTGCACTACGTTTGATGCTTTGCTATTGTTTATATAGAATTAAATATTTTTGGCATAGTAATGGTAGTTGCTAGTACGAACAATTTATCCCGCTGGAACTTTGGTTTTTTATAGCATCATTTAAAATTTGGCATGTGTCCAAGCTTACTCGAGGTTGTCTTTTTAATATCCAGCATGTGCATTTATTTATCATTACGTGCTATAATATTTCACCACTCCGATCCAACAATGAATGTGCAGTTTAGTTATTTAAAACAGATACTAAGAAATTAAAATGAATTAGTATTCAATCCATTAAGAAAGTTTTAAAGAGTATGCTCCATTGGGTGTTCTATCACTTACTCTAATTAACAGCAAATAATATATTTCACTTGCCATAAAACGTAACACGCTGTATATTCTATGACGCTCACGTGATAACAGTTTTGTTTATGAAACGCTTATAGCTGCGTCTCAAGTAACATCACTTACATTCAGTCGCCTATGAAATTTTGCTCCAGTGTGTCAGTGTTATGCTCGTCTAGATCGCGAACTAGCGTAATTTTCCTAACATTTTGAGAAATAGCATATTCATTAAAAAACTGAAAGGCAATCGTAATTTTTTTATCGTTAAAAATGCGGAGAGTTTTCAAAGTGGTAATGTGCAATTCAATAAGAATTTGTTATCGTGTTTATTTCCTCATTAAATTGTTAATATTTCTAGGATGAAAATCGATCTTTAGTGGAGAGGTTAATAAAATACAAAGCGAAGGATGCTGATAAAATGAACGAAGAGAACGAACATTTCCTCAAGTAAGTTTTTTCTTAATTTTCCTACAAGTTTGGCATGTTTTTTGCAATTCTTAGAATATTTCTTACGGTTACGTCCTTTTAATTTTATGTTTCAAATAAGGTTTACAGTTTTGTGAATTAACTAAAAGAGAAAGTGATGAACATTTGTAGAACAACAATGAGTTTGTATATTTTTGTTTATTTTGGGGCATTCGGTCAATAGTCTAAATGTTTTGCCTGCAAGTATTATTAGTTGCAATGGAATATTTTAGTGAATGTCGCTACTATAATAGATTTTTAAGTGCACAGTAGAATGTTCTTTTATTTGTCATGTGTTTTTCCAAATGTTTCTCAATCTAGACAGTTTCCTTATAAATATCCTTTTCATTTGAAGTTTCATTGGGCAAATAAGGTAATCTCAAGTATCTGTATTGGATACATGACAAATGAAGCCAGTAGTTGCACATTGATATATGTTTATATTGTGATCACATTGTTTATTTATTTACAAGTTGAAAGTGTCGTTAGAGTGGGCTCTGTGTGTGCCAGGAAGCTTTTGAAGCTTGCATAAAATACCAATGATATGTTTTTGCTTCTTTTTGTTTAATTTGTTCAACAGGTCAAGCAACCCTACCGCGTTTTTGTTCAACACGTTTGGTAGAGTTAGTTTCGGGTGAGTGTGACATAATGCGAATGATGATGTGGTTGGTGGTTTGAGGCATTGTGGCGTTCTCAATAGAACATATTTACCTCTTCATGAAAGTGGACCATTTATTTATGTCTTAACTGCACTCGGAAACTGACTCATAATTTCTATTCATTAATTTCGATAGTACTATAACTAATTCGTTTTACAGCATACAATTATGTATGATTTATCTTATTTTTTGCTGCTACGTTTTATTTGCTTGGAGTGAATCGTGTACATGCACATAAAAATATTTCTATTAGCACTTGTTTTTTTCATACATTGTCTTTTGTACCGAACTGGTATTTCTTCTAATTAACTTCATACATTTTACTGTGTGCATGTTTCTCGGTTTGTTCTATAATTAAAAACTTACGGGTTGTGATGTTTGTTCGTTCTATTTACAAAGGTAATTATTTTCGCTCGTTTCTTTTTATGTATGCAATTTTATGGGTGATTTCAATGAGATAGAGAATCCTTTACCCGCGTCACTACAAGCTAGAATAGAATTTGAGTAAATAAATATCGTTATTTTAAATATGTTTATGCTCTATTTTCTAGCACAATTATGCGTCATTTATTTTCGTACAGTTTTTTTAAATATAAACTTACTGTGAATAGACATTAAAGGAGTTAATTTTTGATATACAGTGGATTTCGGTTATAACGACGATATAGGGACCACTATAATTCCGTCGCTATATTCAATGGTTGAAAGAAAACAATGTTTATGGCTAGACAATACCTATAGCCGCAAAATGCGCATACATATTACCCAATGTCTACTTAATAATACTGATTCTTAGTTTTAACTTTACGTAACTAAACACTTATAAAAAAAATTACAATTGCTGACTTCTAAGAATAAATCCTGTATTTGTTTGTTGACTCGGTCCTTATGTGTAGACTCGTTCGCAATATCTGCAAGGGATTTTTACGAACTTGTCACAACTCATTCATAAAAACCAGTCGCTATACCCGAAATCGGCGTTATAACCGAAGTTGCTATTGGCAAATTCAACGGACTCAAGTGTTACATCGCTATAATCAAATAGTCGTTACAACCGAGGTCGTTATAAATGAAATCCACTGTACCTCCTTACTGAATTTTCTATAATAACTTTCAAAGTGTTTGTGATTTTAATTTAAGCACTAAGGTTAAAGTATTTTCTTGCACACATTAATTTTTAAATGACGTTCTTGAGAGTTTTGCTTAATATTGATACACATTACTACATATTTTGATTTTTAATGGATTAAGGCTAGAATATCATTGAAGAAATAGGTTTGTGTGCAGCTGTATATAAATATATCCAATCAAACCGTGATACCTATACGCATGTGAATATAATACAAAAAGCCTCAGCTATGCATGATCATGGTCCATTTTTATCTACGCCGGAGGTAATGATTGCAATCGTAAAAATGATATATGCATGGTGGTGAGAATTTATTGATGGTAAAACAGTTATTGGTTGAAAAATTAATTATGTTGTATAGAACTCCCCACATTCTCACGGGAAGGCGGGAAACGAGAATGTGGAACGAATTCTCGTGTTGTTTTCTTGCGTTCTCTCGAGAATGTGGAGCGTCTAGGTTTGGGTTAGCGCATATATATTACGCTTCTGCAAAACGACCTGGCGGTGATATAAGAGGAAGGGTTATAAAATAGAAATCGGCGTGGTGGCCAAAAATACACAGCTTTTTATGACTGAAACGCTTTTTAACGGATTATTAAAGGTATATTGTAGTAATATGGTTATTTAAGTATAATATTCAGATATTATGTTTATCTACCTATACGTACATCGTTGCATTTAAAGTCTATTTATTCTCTTAAATATTTGCAACTGTGGTACAGAACTCATAGTTTTAAAATTAAATAGAAACGTTTAATTTTGATAATATTTGATGCATTGAAAAGTGACCTTTCCATTATTTTTTTCTAAATCAGTCTTACATTTTAAATACTCTTATTAGCAGTGAATTAATAGTATACGTAGTTATTAAAATGGTTAAAATATCAGGCTATTAAAAAATAGAATGAATAAAAACGTCCAAATGTTTAAATGTAATTATTAAAATAACTAAATTACGTGACGATTATACAGAGAGATATCACAGACATTTTTTAAATATAAAACTAGGATATGCCCGCGACTTCGTCCACGTTTGACTTGAAATTCTCGCAGGATTCCCGGGACACAAAGTACCACAGCAATTAATTAATGTAAGCTATAGATTTACTGAAAACTGTATCGGAAAAGCAAATTTTTATGCACCCGAACAACTACAAACCGCTTCCGGGAAATTTCTCGCGGGATTCCTAGAGTAAAAAATATCACACATTTTATTGCATAAAATTTCATATCGATCACTGAAAAAATCACATTGGAATTAGACTTTTTTAAATCTGAACATTTTAAATAATTCCACGAAAAATACCGCGTGATTCCCAGGATAAAAAGTAGCGTAGATTTTAAGTCTAAAAATTTGCTGTCGATCAGCGAAAACCGCATCGAAATCGGCCCAGTAGTTTTTACATGAAACCCGAACAAACATACAAACAGACAAGAAATTAAAAAAATATCATCGTGTTCTCCGTCGTTTATATATGTATATAGTCTATATTCCAGTTAATTTTTTTAATAGCTTTAATAAACATACACGGCATGTTTAGAATTTTATAATAATATAGATTTGACAGGAAAATGTAGCCTATACAGCGCTACACATTGGCTAAATTTATCTGCTTGCGCCATTTACGTTCCTGCGCTTGGTTGCCTCTCACACCGGGTACAGACGACCCTGAACAGTACTCTATCCGTTCTTCCAGACGAGAGAAGGGATGAAATGGGGAGTGGACCACCGGAACTCTCAATCATCGTTCGAAACACGATTAGCTCAAGGGTAACAATTTCACGCCGATATTCTGTGAGAACGTAGTATCACATCGATAGTCGGCCCAGCGAGCTGTAATCAACATAATAATAACAACAAACACATATACGCCCCACTGCTGATCTGGGGCCCTCCCATTTCTATAGGGGAACGGACAGTATACCCGCCACGCTTGTCTAAGGCGGATTGGCGGGTTTGACACATCGGTTATCTCGATGTGGAGGTTTCATCCCGATGTTTTCCTTCACCGTCAGCACGTGGTAAATGTAACAATATGCACATTATTTCAGAAAATCGGCTAAGCGGTGCATGCTTTCCGGTTAGGATTCGAGTCCACGCCCTTTTAGTTTGGGTCGCGTGCGCTAACTACTAAGCTACCATGGCTTTTTCAATCAACGAAATGATTCCAATCAAGTGATAATTTTATGCGACATTTTCATTCTATGTTTATCTTTGGTTTAAAAGTTTTTACCGATTTCTCTTGGTTTATGTTCAAGGTAATGTAAAAGGAATAAACTGTTACAAGCATATTTGTGAACTATAAACAGAACCGGCGTGATGTATGAGAAGTATGCGTCGCAGTAATAAAGATGCTTAATGCATATAAGACGGTTATATTTGGAGTTTTTTTTTTTTAATCTTTATTAAATAAATGGGGTTTTGTCACTTTGTGATAATGTCACCCCGTCCAATCTTACAATTATTTCTACTTCCTTAAACTAAGTACACAGATATAATAACTGAACGAGCATTCTGGCCTCCCCAGAAAATGGAGAAGACAGAATACTGCTCCAGTTACCCACATTACAATCGACCGGAAGCTGACGCTGCAGCGCCTCGCCCCGGACACACTCCGCTAACACGTGACAGATATCTTCAATCTTTTGACATTCAGAGCAATTTGGTGAATTAGAAACCTTCATCATATATTTGAACTTGTTTGAAGGAATGTGCCCGGATCGGAGTCTTAGTAGAGCTACAATAGTTTTCCTGTCCAATTCTACGGATGACAAAGCGAACCACGGGCATCGAGGGAGTCGACATTGGATGGTTTTGTACCAGATGCCCTTCGATAGTGATCGTTCATCAAAATATTCTTGCCACTGTTCTCTGATATGCACCTTAACACAACTCAACGTTTCTGTGTGGGTTGGAGATCAGTGATACAAGATACCGTCAGTCGTGGCCTGCCTCGCTGCTTTGTCGGCTTCCTCGTTGCCCATGACGCCTACATGGGAGGGTATCCACTGGAAGACCACTTCCTTTTTTGCAGCATGAAGTTCACAGATGGATTTTAGGATATTATAGGCTATCGGAAGACCTCGAAAAGTCGAAGTTAACCGAGCCAAATGCATAAGGGCGCTTTTGGAATCAGATAAAATTAAAATTTTACTGAATTCTAAAGTACCAGCATATGATAGAGCTTCGAATATCGCTATCAATTCGCAGTGTAATATTGAAACCTGTGCGTTTAATTTGAACCGTGCACATACATTGGCCTGTGAATCCACAAAAGCAGATCCACAGCCCGACTCATCCTTTGATCCATCCGTGTAAATCTTATAATGTGCATTGTATACCCGCTTAACATATTCACAACATAAATCGTGTAATTTGATAACATTGAAATGTCTTTTGGCAAATGTCACTTTATCAATTGTAGTCTTTATATTCAAAGAAATATCATATTTCGTACTAGACCAGTTAGTATGGTGGCCATTAAAGTCTCCTGCGATTATAGTTTTTCTTCCAGCTAAACTAAAGACTTGATTCCAATCTCTTAAAGAGGTATTAGCAGAAGGAGGGCAGTATACAGATTACACATTTTCTAGTTTCTCACAGTTAAATATTTTGACATGAACTATTTCTATCTGCGCATTGAGTAGTTTAACAGTATATTGCATTGCCTTTATTGATTTATGAGTTAAAATGGCCACTCCACCATATCCGTCACAGCGATCCATTCTGAAAATATTATATTCACTTATACGAAAATCTTTATCTTTATCCAGCCAAGTCTCGCTAACAATGACAATATGTATCCTCTCCCGATTCAACAAAACTTCTAAGTCCAAACCTTTTTGACGAATATTTTGTGCATTCCACTGCAATATATTTATTTGGTCATTAATATCCATAATTGTTTTATTAAGTTACCAATTGACCCTCCAGTAATAAAGTCCACGATAAATGATAAAACCTCTTCTAATATAATACTTCCGCATTCTTTAATTTTGTCCTCCCACGAACTGTATGATTTTCCTAAAATTATTTTCTTTAACTTCTTAAATAGTATTTGCCACGCAATTTGTTTTTTAAATCTGGGTCTATTCTCTTCATTGATATTTGTTTCTACATTCATACTACTATCATTATCACTACTATAGTCAACCCGTTCAAACATATTATAATCCTCCTTTTCAATATCATCTTTCCTTCCATTACTTGTTTTCCCTAACTTAGATCTCCTACCCGTTTTTCCTCTCTGTTTTTTGGTCACAGAAGCATAAGTGTCAGCTTGATCAAGGTTAAGCGATAATCCGTCTTCTAAGTGAGTTTCTCCCATGTTACTTGATATTTCTATATTTTGTTCCAATCGATATGATTTATTATATGCTGTTGTCGCTGGCGCATCATAGATCTCTATTGCTCGACTATAAGTGCAATTCTGTTTGGACATAATGTCCATTAGAGTCTTTTCCTTTATATAAATAGGGCATATTTTTGATAGCGATATATGCTTCCCTCGGCAGTTAACACATTTAAAATTTATTGTAGTACAATTATCGTGGTCACCTCCACATTTAGGGCATACTATTTTTTTCGCAAAACAAGTCTTATGAGTGTGGCCAAGCCTCCAGCACCTGGAACATTGGGACACTCTGTGCACGTAGGGGTACACTACGACATTAATGTGGTTAATTTTAACATGTGTAGGAATAGAAGGACCCTTAAAACCAAGACGTACGGTTTCTGAAGGCACCCAAGAACCGTCCTCTGTGTGGCGGCGATCAAGCCTTTTTATAGAGTAAAGTTCCACCGAATTTGGACACATAATGTCTTTCAACATTTCTTCCTCTGACAAGTCTAATTCTACGTCCTTTATAATCCCGCAAGAGATGCCTACTTCTGACGCTGCATGGAATCGCCAGCCTAGACTTAGTAGCTCTTGACATTTAATAATCGTAGAAGCATGTATTTCAGAATCATAATCAATTTTAACACGGTATGGACTCAAATATCTTGTATTGATAATGCCCATTATTTTCTGAAGACTTAGTATACATATAGTTAGATGATTTTTTGAAAGGGCATCCGAGAAAAATGCCACCTACTAAATCTTATTTAGGAACGAAAAGGGGAAATCTGGGACAAAAAGATATTTGAGTTGAATACAAATATATTCCGCATATTTCATTAAATTCTGTAAACATATACATACGGCACTTGCAACGCGTTAATGTACGCATTCACATTTAGTGTGTTGTTTTTCATTTTAAACGCCAGAATAATTATTCCCTAGTTTGCAGTGGCGCTGGGTGGAAATTAGTCTAGGGTAACAAGCTAGTTGAAGAAAATATACCGAATGATACCGAGGGCCGACTGTTGTTGTAGAAATTACTATCAGCATACAAAAAAGCAAGTAGTCAGTGGAGCAGCATTCCATATGAACTAAATCCATTTTGGTAAATAAAACTCACTGCAATAAACAAAGAACTCAGTAAAATCCGCGAACAACAACACAATAAACAAATAGAAACAAAAAACTATAATAATTCACAAACACGGACGCCGTAATGGCGAACCACAGCATACTGAACTATTTTTTGTAAATAAAACTTACACTTATATAAATAAAAACTTCTAACTCGCGATGTATTTTAATTTAATTTTGCAATCTTACCACATATTTTGAAACAATCGCCGGTGCCCGTTCGGGTTATGAGTTATTATTTCATCCAATACAATTACGCCGAGCGTAAGAGAAGAGTAGTACAGTAATAATATATGCATGCACGAATAAAAAACGTAAGCACCAATAAATTTATGGCGCTTTCGACCTTTTGATCGCTAGTTAATTTATAGAGACACTAATAATAATATGTTTGAACAGAACGCGTGAACGCCAATGAATGCATGGTGCTTTCGACGTTTTGGTCGCTTCGTTAGTTTCTAAAAGGTTATGGGGAATCGAGTTGTATGAAATCTACGTCACTGGTAGTTTTAGTTATGACGAACTCCTGTATGCCATTCATAAATAGATGACCAGTCAACGGTAATTATTTAGAAATGTCTTGCGCAATTTTTGTTTTTGACCTACACTTAAATGGTGTTTATTTCCAGAAAGAAAAGTGACAAGCTCCGGAAGGAGCTTGAAGAAGCGGCCAGGGAAGGTGGCAGCCGGAGTAGTGGGGGTTCCGGAGGTAGTTCAGAAGACAAGATTATAGATTCAATACCGTATTATGAAACGGCACTGCCCAACAAAGTAGCACTTAGATTCGTAAGTATTTTCTTGCTATTAATTTGAATAACTATTTATTTTACGTTTGCTCTTTTAGAAACGAAGTTCAAACAGAAGGAAGCGTGGAGAAAACCTTTTTGACAAATTGAGTTTGAAAGATTTTATCTATTTTTCAGGATGCACATGACGGTGAAGTTTATGCTGTCAAATGGAGTCCTACAGACCGGTTAGTAGCCACAGGAGGCGCAGACAGAAAGGTCAAACTGTGGGATGTTTCAAAAAGTTAGTGTTTTGTTTGTAAATGTCAATTTGTTCTCATTTTGTATAGTTCATTTTTAATTTATTACGTTATATTTTTATAATATACATTATTCTTTAATTGGGAGCTCCTATTTTCTACATTGCCATATTTATAAAATTCACCAATAGTAATAGGTTCTCCGTAATCTATGATTTAGTAGTTTGCCCAGCGAGTCGTGTCACAAGCTATTTATTCAGATTCTTCCTATGGTAATGCTCATATCTGTCAAACGAATAGTCATAAACATTTCTTCGAGTTTTGCTTTCGTGTTTTTGTGGAAAATTTTCGATAAGCAATGGCAAAACCGAAACGAAGTACATTAATATAAAAACAAAAGTACATAATTGGGTTTTTCGTGTTATATTTAATGACTAGGATATGCCCAAGACTTCGTCCACGCTTGATTTGAAATTACCACAGAATTCCTGGGACACAAAGTACCGCAGCATCTAAAAAATAATGTAAGTTATCGTTTTAGGGAAAACTGTCGGAATAAGCTAATTATTATGCACGCGAACAACTAGTAACCACTCCCGGGAAAATTTCCACGCTATTCCCGACATAAAAAATATCACACATTTTATTACATAAATTTTTCTATCGATCAGTGAAAAAAATCGCATGGGAATTCGATTTTTTTCTATTTGGCTATTTTAAATCATTCCCAGAAAAATTCCCACGGGATTTGCCGTCGATCAGTGAAAACCGCGTCGAAATCGGCCCAGTAGTTTTATTAATAGTTAATACAGGTTACATTGTATTAAATGTTTATGTAAGCGCTATTTGCACCCGGAAGATTAATTACATTTTATATCGCAAACTATCCCATCTTCCGGCAAGGCCAAGGACAAAAAGGTCAAAAAGGACCAAAAGGTCAAAGAGGACAAAAAGGACAAAAGGGCCAAAAAAAGACAAAAAGACCAAAAAAGGACAAAACGGTCAAAATTGTCAAAAAGGTCAAAGAGGACAAAAAGACCAAAAAAGGACAAAACTGTTAAAAGGGTCAAAAAGGACAAAAACGCCAAAAAGGTCAAAAACGACAAAAAAGGTCAAAAGGGCCAAGAAGGACAAAGATGACCCAAATGACGAAAATGACAAATCACAAAAACTTATAAATAAACTTTTTGGGATAACCTTTACATAAATCTATCCCATTATCCGGGATAAAAAATATCCCTTGTCCACCCTCGGTATTAAAATTACATATATACCGATTTTCGGCCAAAAAGTAATGGACCTTTTATCGTAAAAGCATAACAAACAAACAGACAAATATATTTTTATCCCGAAAACTATCCCATTTTTCGGGATATAAAATATATATATATCATTCTATATATATATATATATATATATATATATATATATATATATATATATATATATATACTGAGTTTCAGCCAAATCGGTCCAGTAGTTTTTCCGTGAAAACGGAACAGACAGACAGACAGGGTTACTTTCGCATTTATAATATTAATAGGGATTCCAGTTGTTTCTTTTGAAAAGCTTTAATGTACAGACACGGCATGTTTAGAATTTTATAATATTATAGATAACAAAATTACGTTTTAACAGATATTGATCTTCAATATGGTTTCGCTTGGTTTATGAATTTAAATTTAGTATACTTTACTACTACTTAAATCTATTGACACTGTTTGAAAGTCAGAGTTATTTGTTTTAAAAAACATACAGGAAAACATCACTCTCCAAGTTCTCGCAAATAACCCAACATGAGTAGTTAATTAGTGTTATGTTTTCAGGTGTAGTGGAAAGTAAAGGGACGTTAGTCGGTTCGAACGCTGGTGTAATGTCAGTGGATTTTGATGCAACCGGCGCGTACCTGGTTGGGGCGTCGAATGACTTCGCAAGTCGCGTTTGGACTGTGGCGGATCAAAGACTGAGGGTGAGCTACTTGCCTTTAAACATGTCATAGCTATTTATTCTGCTAAAAAGCGTTTTATTATATGTCCATTATCGATCCGGCGACGTCAAATGCTTGTGTTGATTGAAAATTGGGATAAACACGCGACGTCGCGTGCATAAAGTGTTTTGTACGAGTCATATTTTTAGGTTACCAATATCTGTGTTAAATAAATGGCTTTGTGTTGTAAATATAGTAGTACTTACTTCGTTGGTTATGCGACCCAAAGTGAGGCTTGGCCTCCGAAACGAGAAAACACCATTTATCCCTGTCCTGCGCAGATTACCAATTATTACTGGCCCGAAGCTCACAGAGGTGACTCTGTATTTCCAGCAATATTTTAGACGACCGACCGAACGTCGACCGACCGGCCGTCCCAAATATCCTTTCTATGTGCCAGCGAAGGCAATGAGCTTTTATTTGTCTTATTATATTGGGCTCGATCAGGAGATTCTCTATTTCGAGGTTAGTTCGGAGCTACCATCGTCTCATTTTGTTGGACCAAAACTCTTACGGAGAACCTTCCTTTCTGCTACTAAAAGCTGGTTCTCTTCTTTGAGGGTAAGCGTCCAAGCTCTGCACCCGTACAGCAGTATAGTAGTACACAAATTTTAATTTCAATTCGCATGTATCGTTTGCGCATATAAGGCAGATCAGTTTTCGACTTGTAATTAATCTATATTGAACTTTATTCGCAAGTTCAAAAGGCAGAGTAATGCTTGTTGTGTACTCTTAGTTCTGTCCCGCTTACACGATTCCTAAAATGCGGTTGTCTATTAAAATTGATCTACTGCGCAGGTACATGGAGAGGAATTATTAGTTGTGTAGACCTGTACTCGAATTGAAACATAGTACAGTTTAAAAAAGTAGTTCTCGTTTATTAAAATATATATGTTACAAATTGAATTTGTTTTTTTAGAAATCATTTTAAATTGGTAGTATAATATTTCCTTGGATGTAATTTGAAATAATTATGATTTGTATAATAGGTAATAATAAATGGGTATAATGTATTTAACTGTTAAATTTTTGTTTCAAAAATAGCTGTAACCTTTTTAATGATGACAATACATGTACTGTTTACAATATGATTAATGTAGTGTATAAAGTAAGAATAATTATCAAACAGCGAGCGTCTTTTATAGGCGTAGTACATTCTAATGTTTAATTAATT
This sequence comes from Dendrolimus houi, assembly GCA_039645545.1. Taxonomy (NCBI): domain Eukaryota; kingdom Metazoa; phylum Arthropoda; class Insecta; order Lepidoptera; family Lasiocampidae; genus Dendrolimus; species Dendrolimus houi. Next base: position 13,055,906 of record CM077125.1, on the reverse strand, counting down.
ATAAGCAAAACCGTAAGCAACGGTAACCACTTTCCATCAGGTGGTTCGTCATCCTGTCTGCTGTACTTCAGCAATAAAAAAGTTTACAAATATTATAATTTACACTGCTATAAGTTCACGATTGACCACTATAGTTGAGTGATGATGTGATATAGGATAGAAAACGAAGAAGAACACATAGAAGATACCTGTTCACTTGTGGCTTGAAAGCAATTGATAGAAACCCATAAAATTGCTAAAAAATTGTAATTCTTGGTTTCTTTTCTTAAGTAGGTCACCTATTTATATTTTATGACCAAAGTATGAAATACATTTTTCACTTGTTATACTTATAACGTACAAAAAAAAGCAATAAAATTTCTCAAGTATTTGTTTAAGATTGGCACATCCGAAATATTTTAACAATGTGATTTTTTATTTATTTATGCCAGATCTCCTGCGCTGACAAATGTCAGAAATACGTCTAGTACATTTATCTGCGAGGATTCCTGAAGTAGAAACATGAAATAAATTGCTTACGTTTATCAGTTTCAATAGTATTTCTCTAACTTGAGTAAATTCATCAAGTTATACCTTTTTACAGACAGGAAATGTCTACAGAAATGAATTATTTACATCTATAATATGTAGTATATCGACTCAAACATTCGAATATCTCGGAAATTATTGCGTGCTTTAATTGAGGAAGAAAATTAAAATGTGTACATCGTCCGTTCAAAAATTTTGCGAACTTTGTTTTTTAAAAAGTAATTTTTTAATCATCAATATCTATTTTGTCCTGTTCAAAGTAATTCCTCTCGGAAATAATACATATATGCCAACATTTTTTCCAATCCTCGGAGCAGCTCCTCCTCCGATGCCGTCTTTGTCGCCTCAATCGTGGCGTAGCGTCGTTCTTTCATGGACCTCTCCAGTTTTGGGAACAGGTAAAAGTCACAGGGGGCCAAGTCTAGAGAATACGGTCTCGGCATTATTAGAATGCCGTCGTTTTTGGCCAAAAATTCGCGCACAAGCAATGACGTCTGAGCAGGAGCGTTATCATCGTGTAAAAACCAATTTTTGTTTTTCCACAAATCTTGGTGTTTCTGGTCTATTGCTTCGCGAAAATCGCGCATAACATGCAGGTAATATTCCTTACTGACCGTACTACCTTGTGGTAAAAACTCATGATGCACCATGCCGCTGCAATGGAAGAAAACTTTGAGCAAAACTTTCACATTCGACAGAACTTGGCGCGTTTTTTTTGGTCTTGGCTCATGCGGCAGCTTCCATTGGGATATTTAAGCATTGATTTTCACGTCGTAACCATGATTTGTCACCAGTTATGACCCTCTGGAGCATTTGGGTCGTTGCGGACCGAGTCCAACAGCTCCTTAGCAAAGTTATCGTGACGCTGTTTTTGGTGAAAATTGAGTAATTTTGTACGGATTTCGCGGCGACCGGTCTCGTGGCCAAATCATTGGTAAAAATCGAATGTTTTCGTCTGTTGTTAACGTGCTCGGGCGTCCGGCACACTCTTCGTCGTTCACAACTTCTCGGCCCTCTGAGAACATTTTGTACTACCGATAAACGTTGCTTTGGTCCAAGGTAGCTTCATCATATGCGACAGTCAACATTTGGAATGCGTCCGCGCACTCTATTTTGTTTTTTCACACTAAATTTGATACAGAATATTTGGTCCATTTTTTGGAATAGCCCAAATTTAAAGAAAAGCTAAAATCCGTCCAACCAAAATAGCTGTTAAAAATTACCTAAAGATTTAAAATGTCTAGCCTTGTCAACACAAGTGAGGGACCTGAGTACCAACATAATGCCATGGAAAAATCATAATGGAATATACATAGCATACATAGAAATTTAGAATTCGCAATACTTTTTGAACAAACCTCTATGGGCGCATTTTGCTTATAGCTGTCAACGCCCAAAATGCTCCTTCAGCCATTTCACATAGCGACCACGGTCGTTATGGTTACCGTGAAAACATCACTAATGGCGTCATAATTTTTACTCACGCAGCGCCTCACAACGACCTATGTCAAGAGGTGGGTCGAATAATTCGTCCCACTTGAGTTTATGATAGTAACGCCAGCAACCAATTAGAACGTGAAACTTAGTCTTTTTTATGTCCAGGTATTAGGGACTCTAATAAAACAACTATTTCAGCAAGTGTCACGCAAATACGTTCGCCTGCTTCTAATGACCAAATCAGATTAATAGCAAGCAACGAACTTGTGTTGTACGCCACGTTTATTTATAATATGTCACAAATATTTTCATCCTTCATTAATTGATTGGTTCAAAATATCCTTCGCTTGTATGTGACATCCCATAGGTAATAATTGGCAGGCAAATACTCATATTGTATGCCTTAAGCTAACTAAATAACGCTTGTGTTATGTGTAATACATAACGGACGACCTGGGCCCTATACCAGACACCCAGACCCTAGTAAAAAACGCAAAGTTCCTTTACGAAATCTACCATGGCGGGAGTCGAATCCGGAACCTCTGCTTTCTAGTGCGTTAGGCCGCCAAAGGCTTAGCCCACTCAACCCCAAAGGCCTACATAATATAGTTTTCATACTTATTACTCTTTTAAGAACGTAATTATCGTTCATTTCTGTTTCATTACTAAAAAATAAGACGTGGTGCGTGGGTTTCAGACTAAAAGTAGATGTAAGGTTTTAGAAGACATCGTTTTTTTATCTCGCGTGCAGTAAGAAATACCGTTAGTAATTTATGACTGACTCCGTGGGTGTAACGCTCTACGATGAAAGATAGAGTCATTTTCGAAATCGATTTTATTGATATAGGTCAAGTAAGGTCGGCAAATGGTACTCGCGTCGGCTATTTCGGTTTTACCGATATACATTCCATGTCGACTGTTCTCCTTGGGACGCTTATTCTATAGATATAAATATAGATTAACATCTATCTTTATCGTTAAAATCGTCTAACATATTTATTGAGTCACGTTATAGTAACTATATGTGCTTTTTAAGCAACGTGACTGACTACAGTTTAAAAAATATAAAATAATAAATTAAGCACTTTAACTATTTACATTTATGCAATCGCGACAGTAAAATGTTGTATGCATGTTTATCGATGTTGCTAAATGAATACGTATGCCTAATCAAAAATTTCAAGCTGATGATTGAACCTACGCACTCCAAACAAATTCGTCCTTACAATAGGTGTATTCATTTAGAAGGGATGAAAGTCACGTGACATAAAGAATGTTAAGTGGAAGATTGAGGACACAATGTAAAGGTAAACCAAAAGAGAGATGGGTGGATTGTGTGAATGATCACACGATGATTTTCTGGGTGTGACAGAGAACCTATGCCAAAACAGAGGAATATGGAATGAAAAAGACATATTTACCGATCCCAGATGATTGGGATAAGGTGTAAGAAAATAGAAAGCAATTATTTTTAATTATTAACATGCAGAAAATTTTAGATGGTTGTACATCATATAATTATTTACATAAAATATCAAGAATGGTTACATGTTCGTAATAAATTAACAAATCAAACTTTATAAAATGAGGAAATAAGGTTTGACAAATCTTATAATCTTGCAAAGTCATTGACTACCAAGGGAACTGTTATACGAATTAACGTAACACGAATTTCTTGCAAATCTAAGAATGTTACCCATGCATTCACAAGTGTCAGTCATCTTATTACATTATTATTGGACTCTGGAACCGAGGTCACGAACACGATGGTATTAGCGAATTATTATCGCGTTTCTACACTTCGTGATCTACCTTTAATCACTTCCGACGTGAAATGTGGAGCATAATCCTGATATTGCTTCAAATTATAAATGTGAAAGCGTGTACTTCCCATAGACGTTTAAGGTTAAACGTGTAAATATAGTTTGGATGTAAAATCTTACTGAGGCGTTCGAAGAACGTAAACCTTTTCGTATTACCGTTCAAAACATGGGATAAATAAGTCCTAAATGTTACTATTTGTTACTTACCGTTCGAGGACTTGCTTATGCCTGCTTAAAAGTACAGGTTTGCTGTTGAAATCTTTCAATTCCGATACAATGGAGTTTACAATGTAATTGAAATTTAATGCTGTGAATTGTACAAAATATTATGTCGCTAGACTTATAGCATATTGAAATTTCATTATACCCAAATGCAATTTGACTTAGTAAAATTATATTTGCAGTTACAGCTTTTTGTATCTATCAATGTTTTTGCAAGTTATCAATGATCCGGATCATAAAACATTCAGTGGCGTTGTAATAGGTAACATTTGTGCGCATTTAATTGAATGCTTTATTAACTGATTTAGTACTTTATTTATATAACTTCTTTAATTAGTTCAAAAGTATGGTTCAAGTTGAAATTATTGTATTATAAGTGAATAAGGGCATCAGAATAGTCACTTTACTGAACGTGCCATTAAAAATCATACCGGTATTTCTACTGATTTTTAGGGTTTCGTAGCCGTTTTGCTAAAGACGGAACGGATAGGAAATCGTTATGTTCATCAGTCCGTTTGTCTTGGTATGTGGATGAAATTTGCCAGCAAGATGTAGTCTGTATAACAATACAACATTGTTTAGTTATACCACAAAAAGATTAAGGGTAGCGGCCATACATGAAACTAAAGTAGTTATAATATATGAAAGTTGTAGTACATAGATATAAAACAGACCATTTGCGTGTCGCTCAGCAAACATTGAAGGAGGCGAAGAACGTCTACTGTACTGTTCTGACCTATATTTCACTAAATACTCTACAGATTTTGCTTAAACCAATTTTTATTTTAAGTATTTTTATTCTTTACCTCCATGTCTTTTATTTACAATTTTCCCATAGCTCAAAGTTAGAGGGCGGATGGAAAATGTTTATTACTTAGGAGCCAATGTCATCCTAGTTATTGACTTAAAAAGTCTAGCTGCGAGTGTCTGTTATAAGCTTTAATTCTTATTCGCAGCTTAATATTTTATCGTAGCTGCAGTTTATATATTAAGGGTGTATTTGGTTTAGAAGCAAGCCCGAATTTTAGGTGTCTTTTTCGGTCGCGATAAAAAAAAACAAATATTTCTACTATACATTTTTTTAAAGTTTTTTTATTGATATTTAAATAGTACAAAACTTTAACCAAATTAAAAAAAAATCAATAATCTGCAGACCGGCAAAGTGGGGACTGATTAAAAATAGGCACATCCTGGTGTGCAGGAATCAATCCTTCCAGTGACCTGCAATGGAAAATAATTAATAGTCCTTAAAGAGGAAGGAGGTAGTTATCGCACTGGAGACGTTTTAAAAGAAAATATTTTTTTCACAAAATGGCGACAGTTTCAAAACTACCGGTCTGCAGTTTTATGAAATTTAATTTTTGTTTAAATTTTATTAATGTTTTGTACTATTTAAACATCAACAAAAAACTAGAAATATTTGTTGTTTTTTTTTATTGCGACCGAAAAAAACACCTAAAATTCGGGCTTTCTAAACCAGAATACCCCCTTAAATAGGAAAAAATGTTTTAACTTGTTTCTTGCCTTTTAAAACGTTGTAACTATCGAAAACAACGGTAATGTGGTACTGAGATCATGCATTGACGTTAGTGCCCACCCATGTAGATGTTCCGCGTGTTCTCATCACGAATCCTTATTTAAACACCCAATCAGGACATACATCAAGAATTTGAAGAGTCCGCCCACTCGTTTAACGTGTTGAATGATACCATAGATAAATTTGAATGATCATTAAGCTTACATTTCATGGTTATAATATTTATTTATGTTAAAGCACGTAATAATTTCCAAGTAAGCTTTGGAAAAAACATCGAAGCCTGTGTTTTTTTTCACTTGATATATAAATAGATTATGCGGACATTTATAGAATTATCTTTTCTTGTATTTAATTTAAGGTCGGGTTTTCAATCATCATATAAACGTTATTCATAGAATAAAAAACAACGTGAAAAAATTGAAGATGATACTTGCTGGAATAAATAGTTAGTTGAGTTTTTTCACTTTCATATTCATTTAGATTATAATTTAATCTATAGATAAAAAAATTATCTGAGCTTCTGCTATTACTATATCGTCAAAATCGCCGCGGACACTCAACTCAATCGTAGGTTTGCCTGATTTCGGTATTTCGTTAATCCAATGGCGTGCCACACTCTATCTTTATAAGCTAAAAGTGGTAGCTTTTCAATATTCATTAGGCTAACGCCGATTCTGCTAGTGGTAACATCATTTTTTTTTGTACTATTATTCTGTCCGTGTTTCATTTTAATGAAGTGAGTTCGATTCCTATTAGATAACTCGTGCTGGTTAGACAATTTTTAAAGTCCCGTAGCTATTTAAATAAAAACGGAAACCTTACGACATCGTCAATATCATCATGTCCGCCCTTCCGTTTTTTTTTTGTGTCATAGTCATTTTTCTCAAAAATTACCGGGTCTGTATAGATACAATTTGCGAAACCGTGTAATCTAATATGCCGCTATACAATGCTGTAATGACATCGCAGAAAAAATAAAAATTAGGATAGGTCGCCATATATTACATATTTTTTTTTCAGTGTATATAATCGTGTAGGGTATTGTTAGATCTTGAAAAATTATGCAAGCTCCCAAAGTTCTAAAAGCTTCCAAAGTCATAAAAAAATGTGCCACCCTCTAACGTACTTAGACGGCATTCTGGTCTAATGTGTATATTGAGAAAATTACTAAGCTTTGATGGTAAAGGAAAACTTAAATAAACATGCAACATCGAACATACCTCTGACCGATGTCTGAAAAAAGCTAATTCGTATTTTGTAAAGGTGTCGGATAGATGACCTGGCTATATTTAAGCTAGTAAAAAAACGACATCATTTGTTTTTTCGAAAAGTGCTACTACTTCGATGATCTCTTTTCTAGCTGCGATATGATCAATAAACTTCTTCCTAAGAATTTTCATAGTCGTGTTCGTTCAACATCATCTCAATAACGAGGTAAATTGTGCACTGTACATCCGTTATGGGCGCCTAGAAATTGTAATATAATGAGCCAAAATCGATTACGTCTCGCGAACATTGTCAGACACTATACTGCCCCAGGTGACGTCTGATTTACGATCTGCTGACGGATTATCCTTTAACTGGCAGTCACGGCTTTTGTTTACAGTTTTTTACGCCTCTAAAATTACACTCGCCATATACGGACGAGTTCGTAGTAATAGTTAACATATAATAACTAATGGATTATTGAAACACGCCTGTCGACATCATAAATAGCCAATATCAATTTGCTTCGGTTCGAGACTGTCGCATATGTTATTTTAGAAGGGTAAATAAAGTAGTACACTTTCAATACAATAAATATTTTCATCCGATCATATTTATGGATTAAGATAACGGGACTACTTTAACAAAAAGGGAATGTTGTGGAGAATAAATAATGGTTGTAGGTTGATTTTTAATACTAAATAAAAAATGATTTCAGCTCCTTTGTTATAACATGGAATCTACGATGACCGAATTCCCGCTTTGAGATATAGATGCTTATTGCTTTTTGTAGTTTGGGAAACATCTAGGGTTTGTTATTATTATCGAAAAAACGTTAATGTTATCCATAATATCAGAACCATGAATGTTTTGACGTATGTTTTGGGCCATCCCTTTTTAGGAGAACGCTCAATATACTCGCAACTTTTTTGACGGCGTCTGTGGTTGAGTGGGCTAAGCCTTTGCCGGCTTACCTCACTGCAACGCAGAGGCTCCGGGTTCGATTCCTGGTATAGTAAATTTCCGAAACGTATTTTCTCCGTTATTCACTATGGTCTGGGTATATGGGATCGGCCCCAGAATGGTCCGTTGTATATTACCCATAACACAAACGTAACTTGCTTAATTTGGAGATATACAGTGTGTGTGTGTTTGTCTGCCGATTTATTTATTATTTAATGTCGATTTAATTATATAATTCACTTCCTAGTGATTCCTTTCTTTACCACCAAGTAGTTCTAATATCAACTCCTTCATTTTCTAATGACTATTATAACTTTTCTGTTTCATAACAAATTCGAACTTTTTGGCGATTATTTAAGTATTAAATACTAATATATACCTTAAGCTTTCTCCTTAATATTCAAAAAGAGACTGCCTTTGTCAACGTTTACTTTCTTTTCTAAACGAAAGTGCGTGCCAGTTCCTTTTATACGAGGGCCAAGACAAATGTACAATTATTTAGGCCTTGTTGCTGGCCTCAATAAAGGGCGAGATGTCGACTTACTAAATCCTAAAGAACTATGTAACAAGAGTTAGCTTTCTAATTTTTAGGGTCAATTATCAGCTTCTTTTTATTAATTAGTGGCATTTTTTCGATTTTACAATTGTAATCGGTATGCAAAAATTACAGTCCTCTTTATCTTCGAAGTTTATTAACCAAAAATATAAAAAGAATGTGTGTGTGTGTGTGTGTGTGTGTGTGTGTGTGTGTGTGTGTGTGTGCTGTTCATAAAAATAAAATAAAATAAAATTCATTTATTCATAGCCACAATAGACAAAATGGAAAAAAACATTAATTTTGTGCAGTCCGTCAGCTATCAAAGTCCCGAACTAGGATTCAACCTGTAAATTACGGTTGACTTTGGCAACTTTCGGTTGCAGCGGAATACAAAATACAATAAAGGCTAAAGTAAACATTGTAAAATTTTGAAATTCTCAACCCTATACTAGGTTACTGTACTAATAGGATTCAGATGAATAACCAATTAATATACTAAAGTAGATATCCAAACAGTCGTACAAAAAGCAAAGATCTATTCAAGTGTTTGCTCAGATTGCGTGTGCATGCGTGAATGTGTGTGCAATCATATGATTTTGTGGTGTGTATGTATGTGTTTGTGTGTAAGGTGCATGTGTGCTTGTGAATGTGAATTAACAATTGATTATACCCAGAATAATTAGTACATTTATATATTTGTTTCTTATATTAGTCGCTATGCTAGTTACTTTTGCACATAATTTATATATAATTATTTGATATAATATTTAGTCGATGAAAATTAATTTAATAGGTTACTTAATAGTTTTTCTGTATTAATATAATCATGCGATTGTAGCCCTTTGGATAGTTTGACTTTTACTTCATGCCTAGACAGAGAATATATTTTTAATTGTTTATTAATTTTGTTATACAGGGGTCCATGAATGAAGTTATAATGTCGTTTGGCAAAAGATGTTCTGCAAGCTACAGTAGGGTACACTTTGTCGTAGCGTCGTTTAAGTGTGTAAATTGACGGATCAAAATTTAGTTTTGAATGAGCTCTTAAGATTACATTTAAAATAAACAATTGGCGGATAGAAAGGAATGAAGTCTCTTGATATAGTTTATGCGTTGGATATCTGAAAGGTTTTTTAAATATGACCTTTAATACCAATCTTTGAGATCTTTCAAGCCTTAAAAGATAAGTCTTAGTTGCCGCTCCCCACGAAATATTGCAATATGTTAATAGTGATTCGCATAATACGTCATTTTCAGTCTTTAAGTCTGTAACATCTCTGAGTTTTTTAAAAACATATATAAATTTCCGCACGCGATTTGATAACGTGTTAATATATAAATCCCATTTCAGTGTATTATCAATTTGAATTCCCAAATAGTTAACAGAAGTAGCACTAGAAATATTTGGACAGCTGCAATTAGGAATGTAATTAATACAAGAATGTGCCTTTAGGTAATATTCCTGCGATGAAGGCAAAGTAGTAGAGTTAATTGAAAAGGGCACGAAAGAAGTTTTGCTCATATTTAGGGTTAGTCGATTTGATGATAACCATAGCATCACTTGTGATAGAGCCATTTCAGCATTTGTTTTAGTTTCATCCCAAGATGAACCATGTACCACAAGAGCTGTGTCATCAGCGTATGTAAATATTCTGCAGTTCGATAACTCAAGGAGACATAACTCATTGATGTAAACATTAAAAAGAGTCGGTCCGAGTATACTTCCTTGACGAACCCCGTACACAAGAGTTTCATCCTTGCTAACATGATTAGCTGTCTTAATAGCTTGGCTATGATTAGTGAGATAATCTTGAAAGATTTTCAATGTTATACCTCTGACACCTAACAATTCAAGCTTTGACAAAAGGGTTGGAACGAAAACGGTATCGAATGCCTTTGATAGGTCGAGAAAAATGCCAAGGCACCTGTCTTTACGGTCTAATACTTCAACAATGTGATTAACCAAGGAAACGACAGCGTTGTTTTTTGAGCGATGATGTCTAAAACCATATTGATTACTGGCAAGAAGATTTTTTGCTCCTATATAGTTGACCAAGCGATAGTTTAAGAGCTTTTCTAATATCTTTGACATTACCGGCAGCACCGAAATAGGTCTATAATTACTTACAATGTTAGATTCCCCATGTTTGAAGATTGGGTGGACTATCGCTCTCTTAAAGGCAGTTGGAAATACTCCCTTTTCCATAGAAATATTACATATGTGGGTCAAAACAGTGGTCAAGGCACCAATGGAAGACTTTATTATAGTAGTTGAAATATTGTCCCAACCAACCGCGCTATCACTTCGAAGGTTTAATATGATATTTCTCACTTCGTCAGTATCAGTTGGTAAAATGACAAATGAGTCACGATGCAGAATATTAGGTTGAATGTTTGTTTTAGGAATGTGTTTGAATTTGTTTGCCAATTCTTTACCAATATTAACAAAATAACGATTGACGATATTTACAGATTCACTAGGCTCAATATCAAGTTTTAATAAAGCATTTGAAGGCAGAGATGTTTTAACAAGATTTGAAACTTGTTTAATTGCATTCCATGTACTTTTAGTATTTGTAGCATTCTGAAATTGGGTTTTAAAATGTGAGCTTCTAAGAGTTTTTAGCAATTTATTTAGAAAGTTTCTATACCGTTGATATGTTATTCGTAACACATTATTTGAGGGATCTTTTCTAAGTTTCATATGCATTGCATCCCGATTTCGGATGCAGCGTAGTAAGCTTGGTGTTATCCAGGGCTTTATTGGTAACTTTGATCGAGTAACAGTACTAGTTGTAGTGTGGTTTTTAATTATAGATGATATTTTATTTACTAACATATTTGTTGCCTCATTTGGATTTTGGTTTAGCATAATTTCGGTGAAGTCAGAAAAAAATATATCTCTAGCAACAGCATAATAATTGATTTTACTACGAACAATAGGAGATAACTTAAGTTTTTGCCTTGATCGCAGGGATAGTAATGTAGGACAATGGTCTGTTATAAATGACTGGATTACAAGAGATATGGCGTCAAAATTAGTCTTAAGCATAATATGATCTAAACAATTTAAATCTCTAGTAGGGTAAGTGTGTGCAGCTAATAGACCGTGAAGGGACAGCAGGCTTAAGTATTCGTCGGAGCGGTTGTCACCACCATTTGGTTTAATATCAATGTTAAGATCACCCAGGATGCAGATAGTAGTGCAAGCATTTAGTGATTGGAGCAAGCTGTCTAAATTATTTTAAAAAATATCAATATTGTATACGGAAGGTGACCTGTATATAGCAACTACAACTGTATTGTCATTAATTTTACAAACTAAACAATCAGAATCAATAAAATATTTAGGCTCATTAATTACGTAATTTAGTTGCTTTTTAATATACATTACTATACCATCGTTCTGTTTATTATGGGCAGTAGTGCAATGTGTGTAATATCCCTTTAATTGTGGGATAGATGATGACTTTAGTAGCCAGCATTCAGATAAAATGATAATATCACATTGAAATTTCAAAACATGTCAAAAAGCATTAAATTGGACAAAGTTTTTATTAATACTCCGAATATTTAAAAGAATCAATACTAGATTAGTATTATTATTAAGAATATATTTATGGCACTGATCCGGTGGACACACATAGGACTGATACATTTATTGCTTCCAGTTCTAACGATAATTCCTCTAAATTTGTCATGGCGAATTTAGGTTATGATGAATATAATAATAAAACAAATAGTTGTATATAATTTTGGACCAGAAGCAAATTAGTAAGTATGTTATGAAATGTACTAAGATTAAACAGCAATTTGAGCTGTGACACGTACAGTTTGATAGCGTTTTAATATTCTGAGCAATGTATGTTATGTAATAAGAATGTTTATACGTAATCTGTGTCTGAGGAGAAAATGTGTGTACATGAGCAACTAGTGTAATAACAGAAATAAAATTAAAAAAATAAAACTAGAATTGTTACATAATACCAATACCCTATACTTAATATATATGTCTAAGCAGTACAACAGGAAACAGCCCACTGTGAACAGTCACATATTATCTGTAATACTGTATAATCCCATTTCAGTCTCAATGCTATGCGTTATTGAATTTTCATCTTTTTTAAAATATATTTTTCCATTTACCGACCAACAAAACTTGTAACTCAGTTTTCTAGCGTGTTCTCGTGCTAGGAAAAACAGTTTACGCATTGGGCCAGGCAGATATTCCGATATATATATTTGAATCGCTGTAGACTTAATCCCCAAATATTGAGTGGTTAGCTTTCCTGTAGGATTTTCAGACTTATTGAATCGACGCACGGCAGCTATAATGTCGTTTTTTAATTAAACTGTGTTGAGTTCAACAACGATAGGTTTTGTTTTACCTTTTTTGCTTGGAAGACGGTATATATCTCTGATTTGGGATTGATTAAAATAGGTGTTTTAAATGTTTACACATTTCTTCAACCATATCTCTCAAATCAGACGAAGTCTCCTTATCTAGCATGGGAACGTTTCTAATTTCTATACTCGATGGGCGAGAGGTTAATTGTAAAGCTTCAATATCTCTGCCTAGCTTAATTATTGTGTTCTGAACAATTTGGCGATCTTTTTCATAAGTTTCAATGCGTTGTGTTAGACTAGAACAAGTAGCCTTAATGGACTCAATAGATTGCTCAATATCCGAGTTTGTTTGTTGTATTTTAGTATTCTGAGCCTTTATTTCACAAACATCCGACGACAACTGCTCTAAAATTATCGTTTGTTGGCTCATAAATTCATTTAACATAACCGGATTTAAAACATATAAAACAATAATAACATAAAACATATATCGGATTTAAAAGTATCAAGTTCATGTTCCTGCCGAGATGAGGTCAAACGAGGGCGTTTGCTAGGGGACATAACCATCGGTTTCTGAGTAAGCTTCGGTAAATCCATGTCCGATTTGGATATATTACCAAGTGAGGAATATGCTTGCGGTGATGTTCGATCAATAGGCATTTTGTAAAATCGTAGATAAGCTAATAGTGCACAAAACTATTAATACCTGTTTGAGGGTAGTCCGAGAAAAAATCACAGTTTGGGTAAGATGTTTTTGTAAAATATTGCACTTATCACTGACATATTTTTAATACAATTACGCTTAGATCTTTCACATTTTTATTACTATAAAGTTATATACATTACTGTTTGAAAAACATCATTTTACTTGAATATTTACAATTTATTAACGTGAGCAAACACTTGCATGACGAGCGACACAAGATAATAATCATATGCAGTAGAAGTGAAACAAAGTGTGGCAAGGGGTGGGAGGGATTCTAAATTTCGTGACGTCATATTTCATATATTGTTATAATATAACATTTAACTCTATCTGTATGAACATAGTATTTAAATGATTAAATATAATGTATTTTATCTCATTCTCGCAGGCTTAGTCCTATAGATTTATGTGTTAATCTCTTTTTAGTGTCGCTCTTTCGTTTCCCAGTGGTTAAAATCACAACGATTCTAAAGAAGTTTCCCTTTAATAAGAAGTATTCCTACTAAGTCTTATATTTTGTAGGAATATAAATACTTTTTTTATTGCATGAGTTCAGCAGACAGGCAGACGGCCCACCTAATGGAAAGCGGTTACCATTGCCTATGGACATTGTAACACCAAAGGCGCTGCTACCAGTGTGCTGCCGCTCTCGACAGGGAGGAGACAGGAACTTGGCCGCTAATGTCGGAACACAATTCAAAGTTGTTATGGAGGCATACTCTAGACCAGAGGTGGTAGCCATTCAAACGGGCAAATAACCTACCACCTGGTAAATTACTTCCTAAATATTAATAATTTTGGAGAAAATCGTAAAATATGTGATTCTTCTTCCATGGTGATACGTTCATACCATTCTAAATAGGCCATTTTCAGTATTTATATATACACTTTTAACGAGCTTTCGAATGGATATAGTCATTTATGCAATTAGAAAAATTATAACTATTATAACAGAAGATCTGTACGAGCTGTGAGCATCGTCGCTCCGGCGCTGATATTCCCTGATAACGCCCGTGCGAGTGTTGTAATCGGGTAATCGTCATATTTTAAAATTTTATACAGATAAATCTTTATTAGTTACGTGGGATTATATAAGACTTCATGTCCAAATTGCATTATAGAGGAATCCTCCTTGCGCGAGTCGGAGTTGTACTTAGCCACTTTTTTAATTACATAATCACACGCTAAATCTATACTAATATTATAAAAGGGAAGATTTGTATTTTTGTAGGGTTGGGACGAATAAACTCAAAAACTACTGGCCCGATATCAAAAATTCTTTCACTATTAGAATGCTATATTATCCCAGATTAATATAGGCTATATTTATTACAGGAAAAAATTAGGCATCTCTACTAAATCTTCAATAATGTAACCCAAGGTGTAAAAAATTAGTGTTTGAGTGGGTCGGATGGTTTAGATTCACAATTAGACCCGGTAGGTGGCGTTTATTCAATTATGGAAATGGCCGATCGTATCGCTCAGAAATAAAACACGACAAGAACAACTATGCTACCCAATAACTGTAACACAATACTGGAAATTTTGGGGACGCCGAGGCGCCCATGTCTCACTGAAAGTGAGCCTCATAGCCAAAATCCATAATCCAAAATTTTTATTTTTTCAGAACAGGACGACGTCTGCCGGAACCGCTAGTATATAATAAAATCCCATAAATTATAATAAAAATATAATTGCTGATGGAATTTAGGTCAATTGTCCAAGTAACGATTCATGGACTAAGTATTAGTTCAATTTTTGAACTCCTGATTCTAATATCTATAAAATCTTTTCGTGTTAATATTATGTGTTAAAATAACATAAAAATATTTCATACGTATTATTAATTTCTACTTTACATATGTTTGTCGGTGTATTGTCAGCCAAGACAATTTTGGTGAGATATGCGTTTGCTGACAATATACCGACAAACATATTTTAAGTGAATTTTCATAATAATGTATGTCGCAAGCAAGCCTAGTTGTGAAAACATTCTATACGTAGTATATTTTACTTCGTTTTCTTTGCCTTATTCTTTATATTACACATAAAAAATCAAATACACGGAAAGGTTTCATTAGGGTCAGTCTTTAGAGATGGAAAACATTTAAAAACTTATTGTAATTGCATTCGTTATGTGCCTACCATGCCAGTTGCTTTGTTCCTTATTTATTATTCAATGTAAATTGAAGACCTCGAACATGACTCATTTATTGTAATATTTAATCTGGTTTAATATTTCGTGAGACCGAAACCGGGTTGGTAATATTTCATTTGTATCAAGATGCCGAGCATGAGATAGAATCTAACTTTTTTTAATAAGTATTAAACAGACAGGATATAAAGAGGCCGATACTGATCGAGTATTCTGGATTTCTTCTGCGTGTCGAATCTGCTAAAGGAGCCCTTCTGATATGTAGAAAAGTCATGCTTGTCCCATACAAGATGCCATATAACCATAACAGACGTCCGTCCGCCTGTCCAGATGCCCTGTGATTTATTTCCTAGCATATGGTGTGCTTCGCGATTCCGGTGGTCACCATTTCGTTCACATTTATGAATATTTCATACAATTGTAAACAACTTTATTCTTGACTACTATGTTGCCTTCAACATTTGAATTTTATAGGCCATGAAAATGCCGACTACTATTGTCGACTACTTTAAAGCCATAACTACGTCCGCCCATCGATTTTATTCGAAAGTTCCAATTGTATTTTACTTTGCAAATCTAGAAGATTTGTTGGATGAGATGTAATTCGAAATAAAATAGTTCAGATGCGATTCCATACGTAGGTGGCCACTGTAATAAGATTGATCTAAACCAGCTAACGTGACCTATATTACGTTTTGTATATTTCAACTTTTTTTAAATGTAGTGTTGGTCCCGTTACTAGTATTTTTAGACATAACAGATTTCTTCATATTATCGTTATTCTTTATAGTATAGCATGGTCATTAACAAAATTACAAAAATTTAGTTTCTTCGTGCTACATTAATAAGGCAAGATATGCATTTGCTTTTTAATACGCAGCTCTAATCTACATCTTTAGGGTCTGGTCACAGAAAGATCTTTTATGGCGTTACTACTAATGGCAGTGCTTTGCGAAGTCGGCACGTGTGTTTGTCGCGTGCCGTCGTCGAGCGAGATTTAATCTCGGACACGAATGCCGACGTGAGGTTTGCTCCTTCACACGTGATAGTGTAACGCTAGTTTAACTGGAGATTTCATCTCGTGGATGTGAGCCATTTCAACACCATGTCCCTGACGATTTCAAATATGCAATTTGTTTCCGCGTAAAATACTTTTAAATTATACTGTATGGGGTTGCATTTATTACCTATTAACTTATTATCTTTATTATAGAAGTTCGTTGATATTTATTTTTCGTAAGTACATTTTATTACGAAGTAGAATTAATTTTAACTTATGGCCTTCAAAAAGGTTCTCCATCAGAACTTATTATTTCATTGCGGCTGTAAAATATGCATTGTATAAAAATCTTTTAATTTAAAGATCTGAGTAAGTTTATGAAACGTATTTATTTTTGCGGATTTACGAGCCGCCTGTATCAAGAATGAAATCTATGCAAGATAAGTCATGACGAAGCTTTTATAAACTAATAGAGTATTTATCAAATGAAACATAGAGAAATGTTTGAAAAATTTATTTAAAGTTACCTGGACGGATAAATCAGCACAAAACTCTGTTTAAACTGCAATATCTAAACAGAATGTTATCACTTTACATATCGATTTAAGGCACTTGTGTCATATTAATATACTTTCAGTGTACAAAGAAATAGCACATATTTAATTTGTAAGCTTCATTCATTTGAAAAATTATTTAGATTATATTAAGATTTAATTAAATAGGTATAATTCGATCATAAATAATGTAATAAAGAAACTTATCTAAGTTAAATAAATTACGATGTCGGGACGGCCGTCAATCCATCGCCTCTTGACTTAGGTCGCACGTTCGGTTATCTACTTAAAAGGTACTAAAATGTTATTTTTTACTTATTACTACAATTAAATTCAGGCTTATTCTACTTTTTTTTTAAATATGGTACAATACGTAAACGGACGTCCCTGAAAGACGACCGTGCGTAAAGTGAACGAATGAGCGACGTGATCTTGATAACGACTCTCGGCCGCGGTCCCGCCGGCGACGCCAGAGATGGGGACAAGCGAGCGTCCTCACACACCTCATTCATACATCACGCAGAGAACACTGCCTATCATAACCTTCCACAATCGCACACGCCCATTATGGTCGTCCCCGTCTCTGTGTTGCGCACTCCCACGCCTCTAGCCCGTACGTAGCGTGCGGCGCGAAAGAGTTCGGACGATACATTAGATAACCGCTGTCGAAGCCCTATACTCTAATGAAAAGGTTACGTAATAACTACGTCGCTTTCCAGAGTCGGGATTCGACAAAGGTTTTAAACTATTAAAATATACTACTGCTGCGGACGTTGACCACGTCGGTGTGCCTTAATTTATTCAAAAATGCCTCTGGTGTGCACGTGAGAAACTGGCATCATATACTTTGCAAAGGGCGGATGGGGCGTTTGGGCCGGGAAGGAGCTCAGCAGCTTTTGCAGCTGCACGCCTTCGTTGCCAACTGCAAGTCCAAACAGCTAAAACGACTAGTTGTGCTGCTAGGAAAGCAGCTGCTGCTAACATTGCTCCTGCTGCGTTCACGCAAGTTACGTCCGTTTCTCTTACAAATACAGAGTCTTCGGTAACGTTCTTTGCTTTCTGCTTGTCAAAGCCAAATTTATCCGTAATTTGGATAGTTTGCACAAGAAGCATATCATCAGTAGGCGCAGATGGAGTCGAGCGCCTCTTTCTGCGTCCGTATGACATAACAGATCTAAGTTCATTTGGTCCACCGTCACATTGCACTGGCTCACATGTGGGCATGCATGGAGTTACTAAAGCACGGAACTGGACTACATCGGATGACGGGAACTTGAAGGCATCGAAGTGAGACAGCAGCCTCTGCAAAAAAGAAGCGCATGCATTAAATAAATTTGCTTAGAAATCGATTTTAAATAATAAATTCACTCATGAAATCATAATATTAGCACACACAACATCGAAACTAAATTTTGTGTTCAATAATGTAGTTTTTTACCTTTCCACTTGCCAACGATTTGAACACAGGTCCCATGATAAAGTGCTCCGTGGGACAACCATCACTGTCGATAAGTGTGATTTCGCTGGAGTCGACACCATCCATAGCGACGAGCTCGCGGACAAAGATTTCGAAGGGTGAATTCGGGTCCATGATTTCGAATTTGAGAGCCTAAAAGGATAAAAAACATTTAATTTTTGAAAAGTATTTAAAATAATCGTTACATATTGAAGAATAAAACAATAATAATTACCAAGGGATCTCCTACTTCAGCGGAAGCAATAGTGTCGTCTCCGCTCCTATCTGTAATCCTCATGACTACGTTGGGAGAATCAACAATGACCTCCTCTGACAGACCAGTCTGTATGTCTCCATGAATTCCAAGGTCGACCTCATTTGCAACTGTCTTGTTAGTGAGATCGTATTGACATGTCACAGCAAGTCCAAGATCGGATGACGTGACAATAGTATCGTGATGCTGAATAACGACGTCATTTAAATATCTGAAATATGTCAAATATGTTAATACACTTGTCGTGAGAGCGAGTACTTACTCAGAAAAAATAAAGGAATGTATCTTACCTCCCAAGACCGTTTTGTTTAACGTTGCATTCGATATTGTTGTATCCCATGTGCAATTCGAATTCTAAACTTTGTTTAACATCAACTACGCAGGAGTTAGGGCTGCCCTTGGCGTAGATTTTTCCGTCGAACAACTTAGACGTCTGAATACGGGCGACCATGTCACCAGCACGACAGTCGATAGATACGTTGTAACAAGAAGACAATTCGTACGTTGCTGCCTCAGGTACTTCCAAGTATGGGTCCTAGAATAATATTGATTATAAATTGAATGGTTTCAACTATGCTGTTTATTGACTATGTATGAGACATAACATTTCAATAAGAACCAATTAATGTCAGTAGATACTGTCGATTTATATTACCTGAATGTCAGCAAGTGTGGCCCTGGAGTGATGAGACAAACGGCAAACGTGGTCACCAGTATCACCATGGTCATACGAATGGCAACGGAACGGTGAATTTAGGCACAATTCACGACATTCTTCAATAGTTTGAACATCTTGGTATACAGAATCCACAGTTTTCAAGATGCGTCCACCCATCTTCTTAAACTCACATAGTTTAGTTGGTTCTTCAACACAATTGTTCTCCAAATAATCGGTATCTAAAACCAACAAAATATATCAATATGTATGAAGTCTCTAAGTAATATATGACGGTTTAAAATTACATTTGTATAAATACTAACTATTAAATGCTGTTATTTAAATATTAATATATTTAATATTGCTCACCTTCGTTTGGTTGGAAAGAGTTGGTTCCCGCCAAAGTAATACGGTCCATGTTCGATAGAACACATTCTCCGGTCTTATTGTTGTAGTTTGCGGATCTGCAACAATGTTTCACGTAATTTAGTAACAGTCATGCTTTTTGTTTATCATTGTACGAACTTTCCCAAGGTGATAACTGTGTAGTCGAAGTATAAACATAAAGTTAACAATAACTTTACGACCTTATTATCTTCGTATAAACATACACGGAAAATCAATATCTCGTTGCCTTTTTCATCTGAAGAAATGTGCTATATTCGCAGGTACTTTTATAAATTGTGATAATATTATGTGAGCTGGTCCTAGTTCTTGTTTATGAAGTAAGTAATTAGCATACTTGTTAGCTAGGACATTAACACGTCGCGTGGTCTAAATTGTAATATTATGCCACACAGTGTAGGAAGTTTTAAGGTGAAACTGAACTTTGTAAAACAGGCTAAGTGCTACTAGTCAGTCCATGCACGGTGAATACTGAATGTGTAGAGTTGACTAAAATTTTTTTGTCATTTGACTACAGAAGCTCAATAAAATCGTATGACCTAAAATGCTCTAATGCGTAACAAGACATACATTTATGTTTGAATAGTGGGGGAAGAGCTTCCCATTTTTACGACTTCTAAAAAGAAACAAGTATTGATCTGAATTAAGGAAAATGAAATTTTTAAAATATTTAAAAATAAAATTACTGTTACATAATCCGCAGACATATTTAACGAAATTATAAGTTCTTAGATACTGTTATTTAACTACGGAAAACTAAAATTAATTATTATTAATTATGGAATCGCATCAACATTAACTTTTGAAATACTGACCCTATTCAAACCTAAACACAAATTCTAATATCTATCTATATTCAGTACAATGTATTTATTTAATTCTTATATGTTCTGTAGTTAGAGAAGTAAAACTGTGATCTTAGTGTATCTATCTTGCTCAGTATTTCCTCCTCCCGATGTTCAATCGCTCCCAATGAGATGAAAAATTCTTTCGGTTTCGTTTTCTAATGGAATTTGAGCTGTCGAAATCTCAAATTGCTTATGTAAGCTTATATAAGGAATTGTGAGTGTTGAATACGTTAACTTTAATACTATACTTCTGTAGAATAACGGCGTTGGTGCCATTATAGAAACTATTGATTTGATCTAACTCTTGACTATACCTATGATTGCCGATAATTGCTGCTGTATTCATTACATTACGCTTATGCCTGGATTGGCCTCTTTCCCGCATAATAGTAATTACACTGCTTGCCTGTAGCTATTAGGCATTAAATATTTTCTATGCATCACGTAGGACGAATTATTTGTTACTACAAAAAGTTTTCGATAGAACAAAACAGTAAGATTAAAAACAGGATAGCTCAGAATCGTTTATAAATTTCTTAAAAGTACTTTTTTGGTCCGTTTTTAATTACCACCACTGTATAAACCGATACGTCGCATTAAAAAATAATTATTAAATCGTTCAAATGTTGTTTTATTGTTTCCAATCACATCTAACAGTCCTGGACGCCTTAGAAAATACTAACGAAACATTATCTCATTTTTCATTTTTACAGACCTATAAACTCATAACGCATTAGAAATATACAAATGCGAATATAAAATACACCTAGACCGAATACAAACGACTTGCAAGCCACACAAGTAATTTTTGTCCGAGTGGGGACTACCGTAATCATTATTCCAACTATTTGTCGAGATAAATAAGAGCTTTAAAATTCAACTAGGGTGGTCTTAAGAGGAAAGAATAATACTTTTGCAATTAGTCATTTCTATTATACCGGTAATCTTACAATCTCTACCGACCCACCCTGAAGCGTGTTTAAAAGCAGCCTGTAATTAATATCTTACAAAGTAATTCCATTCTTTATGTACTTTACGATCATGACAAAATTTATTGCATAAGTTCTATCTACACAACAAAAATTATAAACATTATATTATGCGTTTATTTTGGGAATTATTACAATGGATTTTGAAATTCTAAGTGCCATAATTGTTTAAAAATATAGGTAGAGAGATTTGTTTGTAATCGAATATTGTATCGTAGTAGTAGGAAGCAATAGGGCAGGTCGCTCCCACAGCGCGTGGCGCATAGTATGCCATGTCCGGGGAATATTTGCCAACTGTCGTGACTGTCGAAGATCGCGATGCGCGCCGCCCGGGGTGCGCCGGGGCAGCCCGTTCACTTCAATGGCGATACGACGATTTGCACCAACTGCAACGGTATACGTGTCGAACTAACCTCAGTCGCGTAATATCGCGCATTTAATTCCCTAATCGCTACCTCGACCCCAACTTTATACAAGCAACCCCGGACGAGATGGCGCGAAGTCGTGGAATTTGTTATTAACCGCCCGTATATCGTTGAATAAATTGCAATGTAAGTTATATTGAATAGAAATCTTTAAAATATCCACATTGTTCAAATGTAATATTTTTTATATTTATCAATTCTCGAACGTTGTGTTTTCGTAATGTGCACGGTGTGGGTTGAGTTTGTTTATTTACATTGAAACTGTATAATGCAACGGTGCAATCATCTACGAACTGTTAAAGCGTCGAATACGCCAATACGTGCATCGAATGTGAGCGTCAGACTGCGTACACTATTTATGTTAATGATACCAAAAACCATACTAGGAAATAACACAATAGGACAGTCGTGTCTAGCTGCATTAGACGCCTGAGACATAGGCTCTGCAATTGGCCTCCCTGTTTTGTATATAATGCTCGTTTGTAGGATTTAGACACGGAAAGGCTTCTAGATGGAGACTGACTTATTCAGTGAACCAACCGGCAAAGATGTGCCACCATCTAAGGTAACTCGATAAAGACAGATCGATTTCCTTTTCTAATAATTTGCTTAACATGAAAAACTTGTTTTAACTTTTTCACCAACGCTATTTTTTAACAAACGATTAGCTACTGTGATTTTATACTAAGTAATTTATTAAGTCTATGTTATTTTAATTAATGTTATTAATAAAATAATTAATACCCGTTAGGACATTTTTAAGATTCTACGATAACAAGATTAGACATTATTTTACTTAAAAGCAGCAGGCAAACTAAAAACTTTTCATTAATATGATGATATTAAATAAGTAACTGTTTTAAACTATGATTCAAGATGTCTTGTTAAACCGGTTATTATAAGCATGCGACTATTCTTATGCCACAAATTATATGTTATACATATAAGTGCATGTATGCTCGTTAAGCACAATATGAAATCAGACATTTGATGATGGCAAGGATGATTGCGTCTGATTGGACATAGAATCATGACCTAACATAACAATTTTCACATCTTGTTAGTGCAATTGTCATAGCTACGTACACTGTCCTACTTTTTGAAAACATTAACAAGGATATAAAAGGCTTAATAGGCAATTTAGAGATTTCTGTTCGAACAAGTTGATTTATAAAATGCTATAGTATATGTTTGTTATTTCACTTCGATATAAAAGATTGTACAAATATCTAGTAATAATTTCGTAGATAATTCCTATACATATAGTTTCGGGAACGGATATAAACATAAATACTTGTTATCCCGGGAAATATGAAAGTTTTCTCGGGATACGTACCAGAAATATACGCTATCTTAACCGCGTCGTAAGCTCGTTATGTAAAATAAACTATATTATAAGTAACTGAGATATTTTATAACGTTTTAAAATAAATGATAATGTGGTCTTATTTTATATATTAGAGTTATACACTGCAGTATTCACACCAAACTATAATGTTACTATAATCAATCATCCTTTATGCCAGAGAAAGTTAAAGCTACATGTTTTATTTAGTAATCGTAATGTAAAACATAAGTTATTTAGAATAAGATAGTCGTGCATAGGTCACGTCGGGGGGCAACTATGCTCGGGGGTCATTCATGCCCCACTCCGCCCATAGGTCGCTCTACTTTGTATTTCTTTAGGCAGAATTTACAACTACCATAAACCAGTATTAAACTTAGTTAGGCTATGTTCATCCCGATATCGAATGCTTATTTAATTTCAATCTCTCGTAAACCTGCTCTATTTTATATTATTCAGAAGCTATTGTTATATAAAAATTAAATTTCTCTGCAGTAAACAATAATGCTGACAGCATGAAATGAATATGATTTCAATACATTCTCACCGCTTCCTTCTATTGTGGTTTTGCGAACATAAATTCAATTTCATGCTTATCGTAAAATTCATATTCATTCTATGGAAGCATTACTTGACACGAGGAATGGCGTGGAATCACCATAAAAAGCTCCTAGTAAGATTAAGTCAGCAGTGTTTTTATTGTATAATTTTTTATCCAAAATATTAATTAACATTCAGTAGATTTATTGATACAAGCTGAATTGAGATTAAAACGATCGATAAAATAAGTAAAGTAACATAAACGTACAATGTTGCTAAAGCTATACAAGGTCTAATTTATGATTTCCAAGTAGTTAACTGTATAGTTGAGGATTTTAATTAAATTTTACAATGCACGAGTTCACGTATGGTTAAACATACAGGATGCAGGACAAACGGTACAGAGACCTAGACTTATCACGATGTCATCTGAGTACAGGAGATCGTTTTCTGTTTTTGAATGTTAGTAAACCAACCTGCAGACGAACTCGTTCTCGCCGAGGCAGAGGTCGAGACACATTTGCCTGGAACCCACGGTGTGTGTCCTCTTGCCGCGTCCTTTGAGATGGTAGCCACGAACGCGGTCAAAGCACCAAGCTCGCTCGCACGGCCTTACACCCAAACATGACTTTTGTGCGTAAATCGTAAAAACGGGGAACTGCGACTTTGTTAACGCACCTGAAATTTAATAAAACATTACCATAATGGACACACCAAACGATAACTTATTAAAAAATTCTAAATTTAGAAGCCATCGTTAAAGCACATTGCCATCGATCATATAAACCGTTACCAACTTATAAATTGCTTCAGATTAACCAATCATAATATCATATGCATCTTTTATTCGTAAACCCAGAATAACCGTTATTGTACCATAAAATGTGATTTGTGAGAAACTGTTATTGCTCGGACTGTTAAGAATATAATTTTCGTTATTAATGTACATAGAAATACTCATATAACTTTGGGTAAAATGTGCAGTGGTTATGATTTCCGGCTTTAGACATTTTAAAAATTGTAAAGCAGTGATGTTATAAAATATTTATTTATTATGAAACACGTATGTTAAATTATTTTTGCCTGACACAACAAGATCGAACATGTTTTGTTTAATGGCCGGTTCCTATATCTTTCTATTCATTCACTAGTCCTACCATCGGTTGAATTTTGAGATTACTTTTATGGAGCTTACGTCAAATTTTAACTGATGGTAGGGCAAATGAATGATCGGTAAGATATAGTAACCTGCAATAAAACTGCGCTTAACCTTAGCGAATTAAAGTTTGTACGTAGACTTATAACATCAAAGTCTGTCCTCATTGTTTTATACCAACGCTATTATTTTTATAATTGTAACATGTTATGCAATCTTCGTAGTGTCTTATACCAGGTGAATCAAAAAGTTCTAATATCTCAAAAAATTTCGAACATTCAGCAGACATTAGGGGATGATGCTATACCCTATTCTACGGTTGCGTATTGGGTGGCTGGATTTAAAAGTTAGATTAAGCGGTAAAGATGACCCGCGTTTTGGGCGGCCTTCAACCTCCGTTAGGGAAGAAAATGTCAAAAAGGTTGAAAATCTGGTTTTAGATGACAGAAGAATAACTATAAAACATATAGTTGAGATCATAAAGATATCTTTTGGTATCGTTCAATCCATTTTCATTGATTCACTGGGGTTCAAAAAAGTATCGGCAAGAATGTTAATCGACGAAAACAAAAAGCGACGTTTGAAAATTTCTAAGCGTAATCTCGAAATGTTTCAGCGTGATTCGGATAATTTTTGCCGCCGCCTTGTTACCATGAATGAAAGGTGAGTCCACCATTTCGATCCTGAAACTAAGAGACAAAGCATGTCTTGTAAACCACCATCTTCTCCATTCATTAAGAAATTTCGAGTTACTCCTACCGCTGGCAAAGTTTGGACTTAGTGTTCTAGGATAGTGAAGGAATCCTTTCTATTGATTACATGCCAAAAGGCCAGACGATTACTGGACCCTATTATGCAAATTTAATTCCGAAAGTGCGGGAAGCGATTAAAGAAGAACGTCGTGGAAAACTTGTTAGGCGTGTTGTTTCTTCACGATAACGCTCATCGATCGGAGGTTGCGCTCAACGCAATCCGCTGTGCTGGCTTCAATCTCCTTGACCACCCACCATATTCTCCGGACTTAGCCCCAAGTGATTTTCACTTATTCCCAAAATTAAAGAGAAAATTCGTGGAACTTAATTTCACGATAATGACGGGGCAATTTTTTTTCCGCAAGGAATAAGGAAGTTAGAAACGCGTTAATCTAAATGCATTGCATTGGAGGGGAGATTATGTAGAAAATAAAATATTTTTGTTTAAATTTTTGAATTTTTAATATTGATTCCTTTTAAGAACTTATTGATTCATCCTCGTATTAGATGCAAGCTTCCCCTTTTAATGGATAAATGCAATTTTTTGGTATGAAAATATTTTCGTTTAAATTTCATTGTGCTGATTGACGGACACAATAATAGCTTAGATGCTTTCAGGGCTATTAACACTTAGTCACGTTTTATCTTTTCAAGTTTTGTGTAGTACACAATAATATAATTTTCTGTTTTTGCACCAATGTCGTGCGTTTGTGGTTAAATGGTAAAAGAATAACAAAAGTAATAAATCGCAGGATGTTATAGAAGGAATTTAATGACATCCTAATGTTGTTTTGGCCAGCAGTTTCTATACCAAAATACCATTTCCAGTTATGTAGGTACTTAGCTGTTTGCTGCTGCTGCTTTTTAAGAGTTGACGTACCACTTGCCAATGGCAACAAAAACGTGAATAAAATTACATATGATCGATGATTTTTTTACTTTTGTTAATTCACAAATTTACCTTTATTAAACATTACCTACCAAATTTAGGCGCCTATTGAAGTAAATACGAGGTCAAGGCATGACCCACTAGCTAATGTTAAATACACCGACTAGTTTTCCTTTTCGCGGTGAGAGTATTTTTTGCCCAATATGGCTTGTGAGCATTGTCATGCCGTTATTGGTATTCAAATGATGCATCTAGCAAAAACTCAATAATAGTTCGCGCGTTTGAGCGCTTACACCTCTATGTCGGATAAATAAGAACATTGGCGCTATTGTGCCACCTGCCGTGTGTCCCGGTTACACCAGCCAGCTTCTATATACATGCTTATACCGTTATTGTTAAGTTTTTTTTAACACGATATGACTATTAATAGTCTTTACACGCTCCAAATTGTATTGAACAAACATTGCCGTTGATTGACATTGATTTAGATACTTGTTACTTTGAGTAAAACGCTAAGAAGTTTGGGCAATGATGTAACTAATATGTTTGTACTGTCATTGCAAAATAAAAGTTGGGTCATGTATAAAGATTTGCCTGTGTTTATTACCATATACAAATAAATTTACTTAGTGACATTTATTACTATTGAGAGCCTAATGTCATCTAAACTGAAAATTGTCAGATTTGTGTGTGTGACATTAATTTAGTGATTTTTATGTTGTAGTGTACCTTAAGAATAACTTATAATATTATTATTTTTTTATTTTTAATACTGAACTTATACTAATGTAGAGTGTATCTGTTACATACTGGTGTTGTGAGGAAGTGCATGTGCAGTGTATTAGATTAATATAATTGTTAAAAAATACTTTGTAAATTAAGCTGGTTATTTAAATTCCAAGAATAAAATCTATGTATAGGGCTGGGAGTTTATTATAATAATATCAAACCAGAATAATAACATGAAATCTAGCCTTTCTAAAAAATATTTTATCGTGATTCAAACCCAAGACCTTCGGATTTACTGAGTAAATTTGCCAAATTTAGACTAATATATTACGACAATATTTTTATAACATATCACTTACCAGGTAATTGGTCTGCGTCTGAGCTAAATAGCACACATAGTCCAGTCTCGTAGTTGACGGCACGACAGGTGTCATTAGCTTGGCACTGTTCTAGGCAGTCGGTCAACATTAGAGTGCCAGGTATGTCGTCTAAGATATGCGATGGTGCGGAGAAAACGTACCTGTATGTAAATAATAACAGTAAGTAATCGTCAGATACATATATGTAAGTAAAAAGAGTTTGCTAATTAAGTAAGCGCTCAAGGGCTAAAAGTTATAAAATGTTTATATAATAATCCTTATTAAAATTCTTACAACATATAGCAAACTAAATTTACTTGTAATTTTATATCGTCATATTCCTTGGTTTTAATTGCTCTGTGTACTCTAATAGCAGAAAGAGCAGAATATATTTATTTTGAGAAAAAACAAAACACATACATAAAAAACCTAAAAACTGGGTTTACAGTAAATAAATATAAAATATATTTACCCTGTGACAAGTTCAAAGCCAATCATTTCAGGGTCGCATTCTTCAAGGGAATTAGCAGGCGCAGATGGTGCAGATACTCCGCTAGGAGCTGAAGGTGGCACAGCTCCAGAAGCAGTTTCAGGAACTGCTGCAGGTGTGTCCGCGGCTACTTCTGCAGGTGGTTCTACGGGACTTTCTGCAGGAGTTTCTGCGGGCGTCTCTGCAGGTGTTTCTACGGGTGCTATTTCTTCTTCCTCTTCTTCAACCTTATCAGCTGGAGGTGGAGGTGCCCCCGGGTTCTGGTAATCTGTCGGCGCAGCCACTATCGCAGGTTCAGGCGTGCCAGATTCAATAGCTAGATTGTCTTGAGGTGGAGCATCTGCCGCTGATCTTAATGTACCCTCAAACTTTTTTGCAGCTTCCGCCGCGCACGCTACTAACACTATACTAAGCAAAAGCCGCATTGTGCTCTCTGAGAGGGGCCGTGGCAACATTCGTTATCTGTAACAAAAGAAAAGTGTTGTTAGAAAAAAGTTTAAGCATTTTAAATCTAAGTAATTACTTGGGAACCTATTCATCAAACGTAAACTCGCCTGAGCTGCATGCAACGTAATGTTATACTACATTATAATTATACTACAAAATCCCAGAAGGATGCTGCAAGAATCATCGACTGCATCTTAATCAAATTATAGCGATTGAATATAAATAAGCGTAACGAACATTTTTATTATATTTCTACGCGAAATAGTTCGATTTAAGAACCTGATCACGAACAAGCAACGGTAGAAACCACTATGAATCGTTAATATAAATAAGTTCAGTGCTAATTTAATGTAATTGTTACAATGTACTGGTGTTGACTCCATCGAAGTTTCGATAAGTAAATTTGGTGTTATTTCTTGATGTTGATCAGTCTATGTTACGAATGTAAAATTTGACATTGACTTATCTTTATAATGAAATGATGTTCTATTGGGTTCGAACCTCCCCATATGTGAGGAACACGGGCGTTTTAACCGCCACAGTAGTCTATGGCCGATTGGCGAACTTCATATTTCATTAATATTAATTTATTCGTGATATTTTTCGTGATTACCTGTCAGATTGCACTAACTGTATTATTAATATGGGAATTAGGCCACAAAAACTTTCCTAAGCGGTGCATTTTCTCTGTTACGATTTGAAACTATTTCTTGGAAATTAAATACAGATACTTAATCCACGACTTCATAATAAAAAGCAATATAAACTCGTTTAAATTAATAAAACTCAACATTTCTTTATAATTGTCTTCAACACGGATTTAAAAATAATTGAATGTTTGAATTAAATGATTGCGGCAACTGATTGATAATCAGTTAAAGTCAATTATAATAAACTCATGTCAATGTACTAACTACTATTTATACTCGAAATATTGTGATTATCATTATGTTTTTATTCTTGCAAGATTTCATTCTGTAATTCATAATGACTTCTCGAAGGAATGGCAAAAAGGGACGTATGAATTAGGAAAAAAATATATTTAAATATTTGTGTTCGAAATAACTACAAGATGCAATTTGCAAGTCGCATGCACATTGCGTATACTAAATTCATTAATGTAAATCTTCATTAATAACAAAATGTGTATTTTCACTTTCAAGTTAAGGCTCGGTAGGTTTGAAATTTAAATGCAATAATTCATCAGTTATTTTGTGTTTTGATCGTCAGTTATTTATATAGTAAACAAAACAATAAAACGGGATCTAATCAAATTGAACAAAAATTTACACGTTTTGGACGAGTGCAGTTCAGATAGCAAAGGTGTAAATAAATAAAGGTAGGTGTCGACACCAATGTCTGAAACATGAACGCCTTTGATAGCCAGTTACAGGTGTCTCGGAGTGCCCGAGACGACCTTTTCAAATTGACGCTCGAAGTCCCATAGGTCAATAACATGTTTACACAAATTTTACGACTCAATACTGTCAAGCATAATATAGAGAAATTATCATGAAGGCAATCTGAAGTACCGCCATCTAGAGGTAGTAGATGATTAGGGGCTTATTTCGACCTTTGGTAATTCGCGTGGTTTGGTTGCTGTAAACTGTATAAAATATACTTTGCACTTTGTATAAAATATTCGTATAGTTTTAAACTGATTGATATGGACAACAATGCGAAACTCTTGAGGTGCTAAGGTGGATTATTCTTATATCCTTCTGCCCCAGCTGTGATAATGTTATAATGGTGACTGTGGCCAAATGCGTCTTGTTTATAGTGTTAAAAATAACGACATTAACATTTAGCCACATTATATATATATATATATATATATATATATATATATATATACATACGTTATCTGTCAATCTTTCACATCATTAATAACAATGGCACATGACCAATAACCCATTAACCCATGGCTACATCTGCGTGAAATTATCACTGTCACTAACATTATCTCGGATGTAGCAGAGGCACAAACCAGGAAGAAGACTATGCGTACTGTTTGAATTTTTTATTTTTTTGAATTTCAAAAATTTGAAGATTATTCAATTACAAATATCCATATTTCTTGAGATGTTTTTAACTTGTCTTTGTTACTTAATGCATACGCATGAAAGTTTGTCTGATATGTCTATCTGTTATGTGCTGTTTATGTTATTGTGAACTCGTAATAGAAAATCTCACCTGTATTGTCATTTAAAGACATATAAATCATAGAGCTTATGAAGTTTATACATCTAAATAATCAGAAATTATTCTTGAACACGTTCATTGCTCATACCTCCATATCCGATGTACGCATCAAAATAGTGTAACATGTAATGCTTCTAGTTACGCGAGAAGCTTATAATGTTTTGTGCGAATCAAATTAATTTAATTAATAGGTTGGAGAAAAAGTCTTTTCGCATATAGTATGTATGAACTTGTAATAAGATCTCTTTGGCTATATCATTTGTATCTGTCTGGTTTTGGTATCATTAAAAAGTTTTAATTTTAAAGAAGACAATTCCAAATTCAAATTAGGAAAATGTGTGATTTTCATTTGTTTTTCTTATTGTTAAAATGAGTGAATCTAATTAAGAAATTCGATACATTTTAAAATTTTACTACAAAAAAGGTAAAAATGCAACGGAAGGCGCGAAAAAAATTTGTGATGTTTATGGACTTAATGCAGTATCTGTGAGAGTAGCGCAAATTTGGTTTAAGCGTTTTCAATCCGGAAATTTCGATATCAAATATGCACGTCGCTCTGGTCGCCCTGTTACGGACAAAATTGATGCTATTTTTGAAAAAGTGGAGCAAGATCGGCATATTAGTATTTACGATGTAGCTTGAGAACTGGGAATTGACCAAAAAACCGTTTTGGCGCATTTGAAAAAAGCTAGGTACACAAAAAAGCTCGATATTTGGGTGCCTCATGAGCTCACTGAAAGAAACCTAATGAACCGTGTACTCATTTGTGATTCTTTATTACGACGTAATGAAAGCGAACCATTTTTGAAGAAGCTGATAACTGGTGATAAAAAGTGGATCACGTACGACAAGAACGTGCGAAAAAGATCGTGGTCAAAGGCCGGTCAGGCTTCACAGACTGTGGCGAAACCCGGGTTAACTCGCAACAAGGTGATGCTGTGTGTATGGTGGGATTGGAAGGACATTATTCATTATGAGCTGTTACCGCCAGGCAGGACCATCGATTCTGAACTGTACTGCGAACAACTGGTGAGATTAAAGCAAAAAGTTGAGAGAAAGCGGCCGGAATTAATCAACAGAAGGGGTGTGGTTTTTCACCATGATAACGCTAGACCTCACACATCTTTAGCCACTCAGCAAAAATTACGAGAGTTTGGCTGGGAGTATAGTATATTTCTGTAGTATCTATCTCTTTAGTATATTTCGCCGTATAGTTCTGACCTTCAGATTTTCATCTGTTTCGGTCTCTGCAGAATTCCTTAGGCAGTGTCAGGTTAACATCACAAGAGTACTGCCAAAACCACTTGTCGCAGTTTTTTGATCAGAAGCCCCAAAATTTTTATAGCAATGGGATCACGTCCCTACCTACAAGATGGCAAAAAGCTATCCAACAAAATGGCACCTACATACTTTAGTCAAATGTAAATAAACTTTATAAAAAAACCTTTTGAATTTTTATATAAAATACGAAGAAACTTTTTCCCCAACCTAAATATTCGCTATATATACACCAAGTAAACTTATAATACTTACGCATAGGAATGTTCAATCTTGCATTGCTAGTTTGATATGGCGCAATGTTGTGCCATAAAATAAATAAATAAATCGGCAGACAAACACACACACTGTATATCCCCAAATTAAGCAAGTTACGCTTGTGTTATGGGTAATATACAACGTACCATAGTACATAACGGAGAAAATACGTTTCCGAAATTTACTATACTAGGAATCGAACCAGGAGCCTCTGCGTTGCAGTGAGGTAAGCCGGCAAAGGCTTAGCCCGCTCAACCACAGAGTCCATAATATATAGAGTTTGTTAACTAGCAACATTACAGGCAAATCTTTCAATAAGTGGATTAAACACGGTGTTAGCTTGACTTAAAAATTACCATATAGCATTAACATGAACGGGTAGAAAATAAGACTTAAATACTGACACCTAATTATATAATCGACCGACAAGACGTAGTTGTTCAATGATACATTTTTTTATACAAATTACAATTAACAATGTCAATCTGCGAAAATGATTATAACAAATAAATAAATTTGTGTTTTAAAATTTAAGTCTGCAGATGAAACTATGAAACAAACTATTACCTAACAGTTTTAAACAGAGTTCATAATTTTCTAATAAGGCTTATTTTTTAGAGAAAATCGAGAATACCCACCCACTTTCATTTTGGCAGGTGTGAAGATTTTTATTTATTTCATAAATATAGAATACATTTATCACATTTAAAATTATAAATCACATATATTATAACTGTGTAAGTATAAAACTTAATAGTTCTTACGGGTTTTTTTGGCGGGAACTGAAAGGAGATGTAGTGCTGTGCAGTTTTATTTTCTAAAAATGTGTAAAATAACTCTAAAATGAACAATAGTTGTAGGATATTGATAGTTTTTGAGTAGTAATTATGTGTTTTGTGAGAAATTTGAACTGCATAGTCAAATGTGGCCTTTTGAGTTGTCACAAGAACTCCGTTGAATGGCACCAGCTGATAACCTACAGTTCAGCTGTGCTATACATAGGCTTAAGAAAATGAAGAAACTACATTATAATCTAAGATCTGGCATAAAGGCTTAGCTGCCAAGCCATAAACCTAAATAAAATAAAAAAGAATAGTGCTTACTCAAGTCCAAATTCAATAAAAGCGTTATTGTAAGTAATATATATTGTCGTTGATTTTAATTATTCTTAGTCCATACTTTAATCATACCACAAATCAAAATAACTATCGTTTCATGATACTCGAATCATAGCGATAAACCTCCAGTGGACAACATTGGCAGTGCGATTGTGCAGCCTTGTACAACTTGCCTCAAGCCCCGATCAGATGGGGTCAGCGCATTCAATGAGCCGGATGCCTCGGACCTACTATTTACGTTTCACCATACCTGTACTGGTTGGCACACTATGGGTATCGTCTTCGGTTTCTTGTACGCAACGGTCAGCCATATATTGCCATACGGATGAATAGCAACTAGATTCTTACGTCCTAATTGGTAGCGATACTTTCCGTGCATTGTTTCCTTTGAAAGGAACTAGATGTCAGACAGCATCCGTGTCATTTCATAACATAGAAACAGAAGATGTCGTACTTCATAAAGAGGTTTAAAGCATGCTATCCAGTATGCTTTAAATATCTTAATAAAATGCGACATCTTCTGTAGTAGAAGCTTTGCATAGATCTCTTATGCAGTAGCTTTAGCATAAAGTTTAAATCAATATCCGGGCGAAAACTGTGTTGTTTCAAGGATCAAATGTGTACGTCTCCATTATCAAAACTGCACATACAAATTTTCATGTTAAATTAGTTTCTTCTCTAGACTGTGAAAAAGAAACAAGCAAGCTTACTAACATCCAAATATAATTCACATTTAATATATGAGCATTTTCATGAATTTCGTCTCTGCGTTCTTTTTCTTTACGTTTACTACAAATAAAGTATCACCATGTACCAATTTGCAGTACTCTTAGGTACAAACGCAGACATGCAATAAAGCCCGATTTACATCAGCTTAAGTTAAATAGTTTACTTGCGAAACTAGCGAGTTAAGTCTTTATTATCGTTTGGGCAAAAGTTTTTCAGTTAATAAGTTATCAATTAATGGCCAGTTCCTATATCTTACCGACCGTTTATTTGCCTTACTACGAGTTAAAATTTGACATAAGCTCTATACAAGTAATGTCACAATAAGGACTGATTCACAAATTAATCAACTACTTAATTAATGCAAATGTAATTCAGGCTTAAGAAGAATAAAAAATTACCTATCCGTGATTTTTTTCAAATTGCCATAATTCGGCTTTGGTAAACGCTCTTAATAATAATAAAGTACAAAGTTGCCTCTACACTAGTCATTTTTCTGTTGCTGCCTTGTTAATCATAAAGTTTAAGACGCCAAGTTTTTAAGTAGCAGTAAATCTATTTTAATACAAGTGTAAAGTAACCAATACGCAACGTGAAATGCGCCAGTAAGGTACCATTATATCGTTGTAGCGGTATTAATAAACGCGACTACCGTTAAAGCTAATTACGAGCACAGATGCTATTTAAATACTCCGGGACGCTGCATCGCGGTATCAATTGATGTACGGCATCAGTATACAATAGGGGGACCCTGAACAGCTTAATTTACTTGTCTGTAAATTGTGAGGCGTGTCTTAGTTCAACCATTAGCATCGTCGAGGGAACGCTCAAGGGATTTACATTGAATGAAATTCTAATTTGTTACGTGGTCCTCTAATGGCCTAAGACCATTTCCTTATGTGCGTAATAAAACTCAGTCGCGGACCGAAACATTCCATCGTCAGGTATCTGGCATGCTTCTTTGTTTGTATACCTTTATGCGACATTAAATTATTGTACTTAAAATGTATGTAGTTTTATCTTTGTAATTTTATAGCCGTATCCAGTCCCAGAATAAACACACAAAACTTTTAAAATCGAATTTTACCGACGATCGCTTAGTGAGACGGACTAGCCGATGGTATTGAACTAATAAAAATAAAATGGTGGATTGAACTCCTTTCTTTAGTATCGATACTGTTAAATTTTTTACTTCGTTTAACAGAAAGTGTTTAGAGAGATTATTTCTCACGTAAAATGGCTACTGGTTGTTTGTTTTTTTCTGTTTTTGGGATGTTACTTGTAAATGCATTTACTTACAATAATTGCTACACGTAAAGTGATGCTTTAAGTAAAGGGCCGTTCCATATAAAAAGGGTAATTAAAGTATCCTTCGCGTGTTTAAGAATAAATGTCTGTTAAAATCCTTTAGGCAATGTGTTCGGTTTAATAACACATGACAGATAAATGAATACGTGCGCGTGTAGTCAACCTTACTGTTGAACATTTTATTAATTCACAGCAGTACAGAAAAGCACTTGTATTTTATTTTTATTCGTCCACACTAAAATATAAGTTATAATTCAATTTTATATATTGACAGACTTTTAGCACAAATCGTAGTGGTTTTTAATATTCTTTAGCGGCAGTACAACTCTTACGGCATAGTAAACTGGTACTAGCTATACAAAGGTTAAAGATTAATTTAATATCTACAAGTATTTACTCGATGTCCTCTATTAAAAGTTC
This sequence comes from Dendrolimus houi, assembly GCA_039645545.1. Classification (NCBI taxonomy): domain Eukaryota; kingdom Metazoa; phylum Arthropoda; class Insecta; order Lepidoptera; family Lasiocampidae; genus Dendrolimus; species Dendrolimus houi. Next base: position 13,019,818 of record CM077125.1, on the reverse strand, counting down.
AGTGGGTTGATCATTTTACCTGACCTGTGCTATTTGCATTCATGGGAAAACAATTTCTCCCTTGATCGGAAAATATACTGATTACTACATTGAACCCACCTACGTGATTAATCCTATTTGTTGTTCACTAATACAAAGTATTTGTAGCCCTGTGGTCAAGGTACCTACGTCTCATTACCATGCCGTAGGTTCGAATTCTGGCCGAGGACATACATCGCTTGAGCAGATCTATATGACATGTTGACACACTTATTATTTGCTGGCGTCAAAGGAAAACATCTCAAGGAATTCTATATTTTAAAGTTATTTACGTGTGAAATCCGTCTCGCCAATCCGTTTAGACAAGCGTACCGGGTATATTGTTGGTTCCCTTAAAATTAAGGAGATCAAAGTCCATTTGTGCTATATTTGTAAGTAGATATTATTTATTAATATAATTCATGAGATTGACGGTCTCTGTGGTTGAGCGGACTAAGCCTTTACCGGTCTACCTCACTGCAACACAGACTCCGAGTTCGATTCTTGGCATGGTAAATTTCTTAAACGAATTTTCTCCGTTATTTACTATAGTCTGGGTGTCTGGGGTCGGCCCCAGCGTAGTCCGTTGTGTATCACCCTTAACACAAGCGTAACTTGCTTAATTTAGAGATATACAAATACAAAGCACGTAAACGAATTAGTTTCTTGATAAAGGTTATGTTATCTGTAATCGATTATCTGTAAGATTATTTAATTTCTAGGGTTCTAGATGAAAGGACTCCATGCTAATGCTGATCTCTAAACATACCATATTTCATGAAAGTCGGTTTACTCCCAAGAGAGAACTAAGTCAGTTTAGCATTTGTTTATAAATATAGATGACGATATAAAAACAATTAATAGAACAATTTGTTTTAATATTTGAAACACGAAACTATTATTGAGCTATATTTATTCAATCTCGTATAATTAATGCAGTGCTTATTGAGAGGTAATTACTAAAACTTTTATCTATATTTAGACGCAGAATAGCTCTAAATTAATAATTGTATAATCGTAGTAATGTAAAGTATTTAACAGTATTTCAGTAGTTGATTATATATATATAAATTAAGAAGTAAAAGTAAGTATATTTTACTTGTGTTTATTTAATAACATAAAAGCGCCTTTGATTACAATCTGCGGCACTCTCTCCCACGATAACGATTGTACTAGCGCCGCCTTAGCAGACACGTAGTTATTGGAAATATTTGAAAAATGAAGCACTTTCCATGACTTTAGCTTGTAGCTCAAGGCTTTACAGCGAACGAGTAGAAATTGCACTCACTTTATAATGTTGTGGTTCATTTGTTTCAAGTCGTGGTTATAAAATAACTGCACTGCTATTTGCAATCTTTCTATCGCTTAAGTCAAAACTTAATCGATAGAAAGATTCCGTTTTCATTTTATATCTCTACAATTAGTGGCGATGTTGTTATGAAACGTCTTCAAGTCTCGTATGAATAGTTATTTTCTACGTAATCGTGCTTGATTCTCGACCACATCGTCACTTATTACGCTAGGTAGTGGACCAACAAACCTTATTCATTAAAATACTAAAAGACCTTTCCGTAGGGTTCCAGTTTTGAAAATTTTAAATTTGTGACTAATGGAGAATGTCCTATTTATAAAATGAAATGATGTAATAAATCCTATCCCACATAGTATCTAACATATCTGTTTCTGCTCGCTAACGAAAGTATAAATATACTGAATTTCACAATAATTAATTCAATACACTGAAGTGGTCGTGGAAAATGAATTGTTATCAAATAGAAACTGTTCCATGTTTCAGAATAAAATCTGTGTCCATCTCTTTTATCGAAACTAATCATTTGTAATCGATTCGTACTTAAGGAGCATACAAAAAAGTCTTTCAAATTAATTACTTAATAGTACGGATCTTTTATGTACTTTTACTTCCGAATATTCAAATAACAGATATTAGCAGTCATAATTGTGCCTATTAAAGTATAAAGATCCGTGAAAACACAAAGTTGCTTTATTATAAGAATTTTACTCACATCTCATTACAGTACAGGTTTCTTAAAAATAGATAAACCTGTTTTAAGTCGGCTACTCTCAGATAAAGTAGGTTAGCAAACACAAAGTAAATGACGTAGCATGATAAGCTGTAACTTGAACGCATTCAATTGTAGAACTCACGTTTGTATTGATGCGCAAACGTGCAATAAGAAAGGCAATGCATCAACTTGGCCCTAAATAGGCGTATAATACGTGTAATTTCATCGCATTATGATCGGTGCCCTTGTGATTTTCTAACAAACTTTTGTGTGTAAAATCATTCAGTCGTGTTTATAATGGCTTTACTAACAATCGGTACAAGTGAAACGTGAGACGTTAAACGTAGGATTCCGACTACTTTTCTTCTTAGTTAATCGTCCATTTTAATGAGGGAATGTGAAAAACATGTGGCTGTTAACTGAGGTCTGGATTCTAAGACAATACTGATAAACAATCCGAGGCTTGAACCTATAATTCATCCAAATTAGAACTTACGAGTATGTACCTACTTGTAATGTACGAAATGTTAAAGGGCTGAAATTCATTTTAGTTTAGTTGTTTAAATTTTAGTATGAGATAGTTATAAATTTAATTATATAATTCTAATATGTATCTAATATACCAAATATATATATATATATATATATATATATAAGAGTCGAATTTGTGTAATGAATATTAAAAAAATATAGTTACCAACATCAAGACCGTTAAAAAGGAATTTAAAAGCATCCGAGCGAAATCAGTCTCATGTATATATATTTTAGCTATCTTAATGTTATACACGTATAGTAGTGTCAAAGTCTTTACTTAAAACCCATCAAATCAAGGAAATTATTATATTAATTTTCTGTCAAATTACGAAGATATACAGTTAGCATATTGACACACTTTTTGAGCACCATAAAATACTTTATTTAATTAAATTGATAAAATTGCTGAGACAGTAATGAGTATAATTAAACGGCCTCAACAAATACCAGTTTTTCCAATCATAACGATATTAATTAAATTATTATCGGTTCTTTAAATTTATAATTAAAGTGAGAGTTTTGTATGCTTATTTTTCGTAATTGAATATGTTTTGATGACAAAACTAATAAAATGAAAAAGTCAGAGGGCCTAAGTCGGTCGCTTTTGGAGAGTTGCCTTGTGAAATTGACGCGTTTCTAGATATACTGGTAGATGTAAGACGTAGCATTAAGTTCCACTTTATTTTGATACTTGCCATGTTCATCATATGATTTTGTGAAAACGATCTCCTTAGGCTCTCAATGTCAACATGAATTTGAAATATATATATATATATATCATACATTTTAGTCTCTAGTTCATATCTATGATACTATTTATTTAATAAACTACGTTTTTAAGATTATTTATATTCCCAACACTATGTCTTAGTCTTGTTTGATGATCGTAAATAAACGATCAACAGAAGTTTCTAGTTTTCTCTAATAGCTATCGCACATGTCCGTGAATTTGCTACAAGTAAGTTTATGTAAAGTAGTGAAACTTGTATTCAATTTATCTAAGTGATGTACAGGACGATTCATCTGTTTGATAGTATCTATTTGTGCCATTAAAAGTTGTTTTATCGGCGATGTAGAGGAGAGAAGGTGCGTAAATTTTACCAAATACAGGTTTGTAATGTGTCACTTCCATGTAAAACTGCAGTCGTATTGGCACCTGTTCCGCAAGCACCCACTGGACCGGTTCCAAGTCCTCTCATTACCGACTACATCAACTTTTCACCATGGTCTCACTCTGGTAAGGTTCAAAACATTGGTAAAACCAATCTCATTTCTGACAAAGTTTAGGAAGACAAATATCTTCTTATGATGGAAATGATTTCTGTAAAATCTGGCATAAAATCATACACAATTCGGCACGGTGGAATCGATGCCAAACATTTTTTATTCCCTACTTTTTATTTTTGTTATAGCTGAAGTCAAACAGGCTGATTATCCTCCTGATGCAACGTAATTACCATCGCCTATACATATTTGCAACACTAAAGGTATTATTACTAACGTGTCGAAAAACGGGCCGGCCTTCTAAGTTTAATTGGTGGCAACGCACGAATTCTGACAGTCCATTGTCAATAAGAAAAAAAGATTTTCATTAGTTATCTTTCAGAGGTAATAATATGTAGACTATTGTTTTAATTTATAGATAAGCTCACATAACAACTATATATACTCTATAGTCCTTTAAAGAAATTAACTTACAGAGATGATGAAAAGCCATAAATTATTACTTACAGATTTTGTCATCATTATCTTTTTAATGACGACTTTCACAGCAACCGATATAAATTAGCTAAACCATATCTGCAATTGAGAGAAGTTGTGTGGTGGGAAACATAGGTATTTGTAATGTGAAATTAACATAAACATTCAGTCATTTACTGTCAGAATAATCTTTTGATGTCGAGAGCCATAATTGCAACTGACAGGTAGAATGCATTTGAATTCTAATTCACTCGTAACGAAACAGAGCAATAAGTGTTTGTAATGTAAGAGACTCGGCACCGACCCGCGGCGCCCCGGGCCGTTTTAGATGCGCAAGTTGATTTTACACTGTCGTTTCTCTTTATTTCTGATCTTATCTGTTGTACTTGAGTAAATATTTTCCATTTAATATAATTAGCTGAGACTTGCGAGCGCATCTTTCCATTTAAAACCGTCCTTTTTAGTTTCTCCGAATTCATTTTTTTCTTACATGTAAAGCAACAAAATTTGTTATTAAAATGTTGAATGAAACAAATGGGTACTCAATGTATCAGCAGACCATTGATTATTAGTTTTATTGCCAGTAATGTCTAGTCAAAAACTGTATAAATTCTTGCTAAACATTTTCGGGATTAAATTGTTCGCAAACTAATAAGCACGCAAAAAATCAGCTACATTGTGTCTGTCTATCAAAATAACTCATGTCATACCAATTTAATTTGAACAGCGGAAGAATACTCGTTAGCATATCAATCAAGGCCCATTTACATAAGTCTTATTCCGTTCTAGGCAGCACTTCCAATGTTCATTTAAACATCTAAGGCTCTAATCTATCTAATGTCTATTACAAACACAATGGCTTTATGCACATGGTATCGCAAATGTCGCTGGGTGTAGCTCCTGTGTCTTAATTATTTATAACAACTTCTTATTCATTTATTAACTACATTGTTTTATGGTGAGATCCGTAAAAACGCAGGGACCGGTATTTTATTAAGGGACAGGCAATCTATTTGAAAGTAATTAGCTTTTATTTATGATGATGTGAGATTATTTTATTATTAAATAAGAATAATTAAGACTATAAATTCGTATTAAACGTAGGAAATCAACAAGCTTATCAAATGCCAATAATTCACGACTCGTAAAAGATTGATTGAGTCATTATGCGAAAAGTATATAGGCACCCCCGGCTGTTCTTTATGCTTTCATGATATATTTTGTCGAATTCTTATTACGTAAATGATACGGTCCGCTCGGCGGCAGTCACTGCGGCTTGAATCGTGCAGTAACGGCATCATCAATCATCTGTAATTTGATTTCTGTGCTCAATTATTGCGTTCGCGGAGGTCGAGGTGGCCGCACACTCCACTTGCACGTAACCATGTATTTTGTTCCTATAGTTCGCACTGCGGAAATTGGGAAGGACGCTCATATTGGATCTTCAATAATATCAATTAGGCACGAACTTATTTCTATTGCTAGTTATCAAGAAAATGGTTTTCTTTCATCACAGAAAATTAACTTATCGCAAACAATTATTTTTTATGTTCACTTTAATTAATTTTATATCTGAAGTAAGTTTCTGAGATTGCTACTGGCAAAAAAAGCTTTTGTCGTGTCTTGGTTGTAGTACAATGGAATACCGTGACAAAAACGCAAGACATAATAATCACAAGTAGCGCATGACAGCGTCGGCGCTCGGCGCACGCTCATCGATCACGAGCTGCGCGCGCGCGCCGCCTTTTACCTAATTTGCCTCCGGCCTCAGTGACATTTCGCTGCATAGACTTGTTAGTTGCAACTAGTCGCAGCTTTACGAAGCACACAAACCGACCTTTTTGACAAAGATCTTTATGATTGACTCGTCAGACTAGGTGATATCACTCTTTATCCTCTCATCCATCACGACTCCGTGACACACGATGATGGGTTCACTGTTTGCAAACGGTAACGAGAACACGTGTATTGTTAACGATATTATATGACAGCGCTAATTATATGCAAAATGACCCTGTGCCGTACTAGATTCATTTCTGTTGTGATTTATGGGACTTACTACAGTCAGTACAATGTTTAATTTAAAACTTTCCTGTTTATATTTTATGTAGCTTAAATTTTTTATGTCACATTGTTAACTAATATTTTGCTTTGAATTCCAATCGTCATAAGCGTAATTGTGTTCATTACAAACTAACTGTTTGGTGAAGTGGTGCATTAACGGTTGGCACCTTGATGGTGTGCGAGCCTACAAAGATCCGTTCACTCGTTTTCCCTTTTGTACCGGCCTCTTCAATACGCAGAAAATCCAAATTCGTCACCATTCGCTTCGTTTTTTAAACAGCTCGCGACATAATACCACGAAAAGGCCTTTGTGATTTCTCTTCTTTACAGAAATACAGCTATTTTGCTTTGTAGTCACAAATCTTCGTGATTTCACTGCACACTGACGTCAAAGTTTAATAATTGTATTAGGGAATTTCACGTGCCTACACCCGTCTAAACCTCCGACTTATATAAAGCACGTATGATCTCTTACATTTTCCAGGACAAAAAAAAAATTAGGTTTCATCCTCATGACCAAGAGGATAATTTACAGACGTGATATATTGATTGATAACTATGGTTTAGTAAACATAATGAATATCACGGATCATAGTTCCACGTAATAAGAGCAAAGCTCGTTATAAATTCGTTTTCTAGGTTCAATTTAATCAGTATACCGGATACATTACGACATTATGCGTGTCCACGGACGTAAACAACCAGAACGTCGATACTAGTACAAATATAGTTTTTATTTATTGAAATAGTTTCTATCATGGTAATAGTTCGTATTTAATAGATCTGCGGTGTAGATTGAATCATATAAAGTAACTTTTAGCAATTCCTTTAATAGAAAATGAACATAGCATGCTCCAAATAAATATCCTATTTTGAAAAGTCGTGTATTTATTAACTTATATTTATAATTTACTAATCGTTATGCATTGATCTGTGCCCCAGGTTTGCGTAATAGCAGACTGAAAAAATGAAAACTATGCGTCTAATGTATGGTAAGTTTATGAAAACACTGGGTATTAAGTACTATGAAAAAGCATTAAACTCATCGCTACAATTGCGGAATGGTCGACAAGTCTTCTCGTCGACCATTCCGCAATGCTTGAAGACGAAAGTCTTCGAGCAGTGTGTCCTACCCATCATGACATACGGTGCCGACACATGGACACTGACAGTGGGACTGGTCCACAGATTCAAAGTCGCTCAACGGGCTATGGAGCGAGCTATATTAGATGTTTGTCTTATGGATAAGAAATGAGGACATCCGTAAGAGAACAAAGGTAACTGACATAGCTCGCAAAATTAGCAAGTTGAAAAGTGGCAGTGGGCCGGACACGTCTGTCGCAGTACCGACGGCCGATGGAGCAAACGAGTCCTGGAGTGGAGACCACGTCTCGGCAAACGTAGCGTAGGACCCCACCAGCTCGGTGGACTGACGACATGCGGAAGGTCGCCGGCAGGGGCTAGATAAGGAAGACAGGAGACCGGATAATGTGGCGTGTACTTGGAGAGGCCTACGTCCAGCAGTGGACAGAGATTGGCTGAAGAAGATAATATTATTTCAAATGAAAGTGGCATAAGCCAAAAGCTCATGAACCAAAATGTAACAGGCAAAGGAACTAAGTACCTTATGGGTGGTAAACTAATTTTTTTTATAAAATATGAATAATTATTTCTGATGGGATATTATTACTATAAATAACATATTTGGTTAAAGGAGGTTATATTCTGTAATTTTATAGACCTAAAACTTTACTGTTTCTTGTTAAATTCACCACAATAATAAAGAAACTAAGTCCATATAGTCTTCACAACTGCCCAGCAAAACATACAGATAAGTCGAAGTCAACCTGATTTATAGTAGTACAATGAATGACGACTTGTTTAGGACTATGTAGGTCAGTGAATTCAAAAACGTGATTGTAGCGCCAACTATTTTGCTAATGCGTCTCTTCCAAGTAAACAGCGTCTTTTATCGAGATAAAACGTATCCTAAGTGTTGGTTCGGGTTATAAGCCAGCCGCATCTCGAGTTTCATTCATATACGTTCAGTAGTTTCGGAAAAAGATGCAATCGCAGCGCCATCTTTTTCGCTATTTCCGTCTATCCCACGGATACGACGTCATTTATCGGGATAAATACGCCCCGTGATATAAGTTATTCCGTTTCGAATTTCATTTAAATCCGTTCAGTAGTTTTTACGTGATGCTCTAAAAGACAGACAGACAGATAAAAATAGCATTTTCGAAATCTCTTGGTCCGAATTATCCAATTATATATTATACAAACTCGAGTCATTTATAGATTTGTTATTGTATAGATTGCAATGCAATCTGGAATCCGATTACTTCGTAATAATATCAAACATTTTGTTTGCCTTCTTATTCAATTTTATCATGTTAAGAAGAGTGGAAAACCGTTAACTTTCGTCGAATAACGAGGAAGTCGATGAAAAACGATATGATAACTTGTAACGTGTATCAATCAAACACAATTACCTATATATTGATTGAACTGAGCAGGAAGAGTTTTGATGAGCAACAAATCGGTGTTTTAGATGAGACGCAACAAAACGTTAGTTGAAAGTTTTATCGGTGTTTTTCTATATATCAAAAACGAAAGAAGAATAACTTGTGACTTTCTCTAGTCAATACAAAAAATGTACGATTTAAGGACTGCTTCCCATTCACGTTTTTTACTGGACGATTGTCATTCCCAGTATTGTTCCATGTCCATCCTATTTTTTACAAGAAACCTTTTAAACGAAATCAACGGAAGGTTAATTTAGGAATTAATTATATCGGACTAATAAAGTCGTTAACAGTGACTAAGAAAATATTTAATAAAAATAATATTTTCAGACCCTAATTGGTTAGATGCTAGGCTTAACCTTTTCCAACTAGTAGCATACCCACCATGCTTGTTCATGGTGATTGTTGCAAATCAAATATTGTAATGTAGATAATTACATTCCGATGACGACGCGCAAAGGTCTCTTTCGGCAACCTGCTTAATGTAACAATATCATATACGACCAGAAAAGGGTATTCAAATAAGTATATTCTCTCTGTCATTACTAGAACAGATTATAGAAAAATTATATTTAATAAACACACATACCTAAAATAGATAACCATCTAATTATAACTGGTAGTGTGCATTGACAATATTACCCAAGACTTCTAAGAGATTACTACTAATAAGTGGATTCAACCTGCACACGCGTATGACCGGTCTTGGTCTAACGGAGCCTATAAACTTGTTATTCAAAGAATTAATAGAGAAGCTGTTATAATAACTTTAAAAAAAAACAATCATAATTATATGTGCGCCTGGGGATTATTCATCGATAAATATTGTCGGTAGGCACTAATATTATGGCTCTATTAATAGGTATACCACTACACCTATCTATGTAATATTCTATTAGTAATATTTTTTGTTCATTTATCAACTAAATAGCTTATTTAATGGTAACTAAGCGCATTCCGCATAAATTGTATACGTTTATGAGAATTTGATGTTTTCAAGTTGAGGTTGTATACGCACACGTCTCGTGTTATGTGTGGTCGTAAATTGATTTCGTTTAGTTGATACTTTAAATAACGTAACATTAAAGTTGATTTACTGTAATTAAAATTTAAAAAGCAGTAAAAGTGTTAGTAGTTACTAGAATTTCGCAAGAATAGTAGGTGGCATTGCGCTTATTGGTGGCCATGTTTATTACCAGCATACCGCGCTTTATGCGTACTTTGACTAGGGTGCTAGAGCGCATTAGCTCGGATCATGCAAGATATAAATGTATCATGTCAGTTTCAATCTTTCCAAGCATTTTATTAAAAAGTCAATAGTTCTTTATTTCAGTTATTTATTACTAAACAAAAATATACGTAATGTCACATACACAATTGTTTATAGTAACATCATCCCAACTAAAACTACGGTGTAAATTATGCCATTATTCCTTGTTAAAATTTATACTTAAACTATCCTATCTATGAAGTTGCACCTATATATACCTACATAGCCAGATTAGCTAAAAAATTCCTTTGAGATTGCTTTAAGCGATCAGGCCGCTTATTGTGTTACCTAGAAAGTATTGTAAATATGTATTTTTGTAATTGTTTATTTTGGTGTGTAAGAAAGTTTTGTCTAAGTTACAAACTGCTGTTCAAAATGAAACATTACTACTTGCTAACGGTGAAAAAAAACATTATGATGAAAACTGCATATCGAAACAACCGATGTGTCAACCCACCTTAGACAAGCGTGGTGGGTATACTGACCGTTCGTCGTGTAAATGGGATGCCCGAACCCAACAGTGGGATGTTTATGAGCTGTTATAAAAAAGATTTTTCCCCATCTAAGAAGTACCCAACGTGCCTAAAGAAGTTTTCACTTCAAACAATACAATCGATCTTCATTTTTGTACGTATTAAGGAAAATAATATGGGAATCTTCAAAGGCGTTCCGAAATTTGCTTCGATTCTTAATTTGGTAGGGGTGGGCAGCGCAACGGCCCCTGGCGACCACGATGCCTCCGCCTACCGCACACGCGACCATTGTTCTCCTTGTAAACTGTTGCAACCGTACACGAGTTATTATATAAATCCAATTAAAATCTATTCAAATCAGAATCTTACAATAGGCAAAGCACAACGGCAAAATGCATAAACCATTTCGAATGCCACATGGAAGATGTTATATACTGGTAAATAACTTATTATAGTACAACAATGTACTATAAGATTTTGTATTTTTGTGTTTAATCTGCATAATTTTACTATAAATTAATTTCTTTATGAAAATCATATCTAAATATAATATTCACATGGGAAAGCAATACACGGGCAATAGTTACACGACGATTGTTAGCGAAGTTATGACGTTATAAAAGGTTTCCGACGACGTCCAACAGCGGCTTACACGATCATGCAAATCAACGCGTAAATTACAGATCATCGACGTCACATTAAGCTAATATGTAATTAATTGGTTCCTGATGAACCCGCGAACGTAGCTCTGTCTATACCGGATGCAAAAACTACTAATGCTTATAGGTTAACCTGTTAAAAAAAAATTCTTCCTCTTCGTAGTTTCTTGACTTTCCGCCTCATTTAAATCTTTAATAATGAATCGATTTCTAGAAACGTTGCGACAGCGGTCATACGCCCCAATTCCGTTCACGAATGCAACGGTGTACTCAAAAAAGAATAATGTGGGCCACTTCTTACGCGTTTATTAATTAATCTCCACTCTACCTCCCCATTAAATACAAAATATGAGAACTGGGGCACTTTGTCATGTTAAAAGGTGTTAAAAGAAAAATATTTAAAGCAGGTCGAGATCCACTGATAAAATGTTTACATACATACCTATAATAAAAAATCCGTTAGTTGTTCATTCACGTAAAACCTTGCTGTACGAATTTAAAACCTATCAATTACACATGTCTATTTATATTATGATGTGTCAATCATATTGTTTGAGCGTTAAATTATTATAACGGTTACGCCTCTTTTGTCTACTCACAATCTGAAGAGTGCCAACAATGAAAATAGTGTTAATTTTAAATTTTATTGCGTAATGCTCGTTTGATATATAAATAAAACGCACCATATATTCGATTAGCTAACTGTAAATATCGTATTAAAATATGGTACTTTGTTTAGTTGGCACCCATTATTGTGTTACTCCACGATTTAAACGGCGGAAGAGGTTCCGTTGCTTGTTGGGAGGCTCACCCTGAGAATTACCATTGTTACTTATTTTCTCTAAATGTCATCGTTAATGTTAATCAAAAATTGTCACAAACCTCGGTTGCTTTTTTAACACAAGTTTAAATCCATGTGTGAAAAACAGAGTTTATTCTCTCAAGTGATTTACTTTTCTTCAATATATATGTGCTAATTTATTTGTCAATTAAAATCTATTAAGGGTATATACAACTAATGAAATAGAAAGCAATCTAAATAGAATTTTGAGACATTATATTTCATCTATAGCTTATCGAATTTTAAAGTATATTTGCGATATATAATAGTTTTAATCGATCTTTGTCACTGTCGCAAATCAATAAATTACTATGTAGTTGTCGGTTATAAATTGTACAATAGCGGCAGCTATATCATTTTTATGTATCATATCACATCAGGTCTAATAGCTATTTAATAAGCATTGCATATAGGAGTTTGTATCTTTATATGGATAAAAATAAATTGCAAGAATAAAACAAAATTCCGTTATTTAGATACCGAAGTGCACCCGATTACATGTTTTGGTGGCACAAGTGTGAAATGAATTTTTACGCCGATGGAATTCTTATAGTTTACCGGAATAAGTTCACACGTAATTGAAGTGGAGCCTATGTATTGCGGCCGCACGATGAGACGCGAAACGATGTCGGCGCGCGAATCCCGTTGGGGCGGACGCCATTACCGCCCACTGCACTGCGAGCACGCATAGAAAAACGGACCCCAGCATGAAGATGTCGCAACCAGATAACACTCGATGGACACTTGACGACACCGCCTCCTCACTATTACCGCCATATTTATCTTTCTTGTCACGGTCTTACCGCGAATATCCAATTATGTTCACGCAGATCCCGGCTCGCGATCGTATTTGAATACCTGAGCGCAGCGCGATCCGACCTCTTTGCATGCAAGGTCGCTAAGCGGCGCTGACAAGCGGTCTGAGACACCATAGGTTTCCATGCAAAACTCATAAAAGAAATTTACAACGTTAGACCTGTAAGGCGGCTACTTTTACAAACCAGAAAAGATAGACGTTATGTACATTTTAATGGGACATTATAAATACCGTTAACATGCATTTAAGCTACTTAAGACTTGCTTGATAATAATAATCTGAGAGTAAAACTCGTAATGTGAACCTTCGAAACAATGTTACTTTTCTCACTATATGTCGCAATTTACGAGTGCTGCGTGCCCACGTGTGGTCACTAATCGTCCATCATAATTGACAAACGGTGCTGCTCAACTGTATTTTCACGAGCAGTTATAAACTCAAAAGAAATTGTATTCTTTTGTAAAAATCACAATTAATAAATTTTTCCACATCTACTTTAAAAGTTAGAAGGGACATTTCGGAAGTGCGCATAATACATATCTCAGTTATTAACATAAATAAAAAGTACTTCTAATAAAGCTGAATTCATAATGGAGATGACATATACGAACATAGTAAAAAAAGAAGCATAAGAGTTCTGAATTCGCCGTTTAGCTGAAGACCCTAAAAAGCATACTTTTATTAGTCGAACCTTTATATAAGATTCAATTAAAATATGTTGTAGGAATTAAAGATAAAATATTATCCTGAAGGCATATAAGCAGGGCGGTTGTGCTTTGTCAATTATAACGGCGAAGATCGAAACCGCCTTTTGTTGGTACTATTGCAGCACTAGATTGCTTCCCGGTATACATCCGCGCCTCGGAGCAAATATTGCTCAGACGTTTCCTGTATTAACGCTTGTGCATTGAACTAATCTTTATTCTGGCTGCTGTCTAAATTAACATAAATTCTATTTAGATACGCATCACTCTTGATTATTGTTGTCCGATCAGGAAACAATAAGCACGCAACATGACGTATGATTTGAGGTTTACGTATCTTTTATCAGATAAATGGTTTCGTTGCTTCAGCGCGATAAATTGTATAACGAAACATAATGCGTGTTCGTTTTATATTGTAAATTATTTATTTACTATATTTACATTTTGTAACAAATGGATTTGTATGCTATTGCAATTAGCGATACCAAGATTCTGTGAAGCTTAAGACGCAACTGGAATTTAGAATAAATAGAATAGAATAGAATAAACATTTATTGTATAAACTGTCACAAACATTTAAGTCTGACGATGAAAAGTTGAGATTAATATAAAGTACTGATATGAGGATCGAAATTTTATTTCAAGTTAAAATTTTAGACCAAGAAAAGCGAAGAACCGTATTATGTGATGTTGTCTGGAGGAGGCCTACGTCCAGCAGCAGACATCGATGAGCTAAGGATGATATTCTAAATAATTATAATTTACTCAGTTTCTCGAGCTGTTTGTAGATTGATAGAATAGGTTGCGTTTCTACCATTGACACTATTTTGCTTAAAATTTTAGTTACATTTCTTTTCTATCTTACTTTGTGTATTATGTATTGTATCAAACTTTAGATGATCCTTAAGTTAACTAAGACATTTGAATATCATTAAATGATGTAAAAAACGTGTACATGTGTGAACTTCCAAGGAAGAACAAAGTGTAGTAATTATGTATAAAGTATATATTATTATATAATATTAAAGCAATTATGACACGAACGCAAGTATTTAATATGACCACTAAAATGTAGCGCCTAAAAACATGGCGGTATCAACGCTGACCAAAGAAATAATTATAATATTTTATTTACATGTGTTTCGTTTCATATCAAATAATTACAGTTTAAAGTAAATATTTGTTATCTTTAAAAATACATTCTCGAAATTCAGAACATTTATCATAACTACATAATTTTGTTTTACGAATGCTTAAATTGATGTTCGGAGAAAATAATATTCTGAAATGTTATACCACTTTACGTATTATACATTTTTATAAATAAAGAATTAAGCTAAAAAGTAAAAATTCGTACATGGAATACCCTTTCCAACACTGCAATATCTTAATACATGGAAACACCCGAGAAACTCAAAAATTACTGACATGTGAACATGAGAAATATTCAGAAATTGTAGGTCGTGTGTTCCTTTAGTTTCTTGTGAAACTGGAGAAACGGTAAAAGTAACAGGATGGTGGTATGCACAAACCGGTTCTTTGAATTTGGATATTGGTTTTTTAGCAAAACCTTTTTTACTCGTGCAATTTTTGGCACGCCTTACGGCCCGGCCACGACCTTGGGATTAGCTACGAGTGACGCCACGAAGGTTTACACTGAGTGCGACAACTCGTGGAATACTTCATACATTTTAATACTTTTTTGTCGCGTATTATTGGAGAGTTATTATAATAACTCTCCAATAATACCGGTATGTTCTGCGACAGCGACGAACTGAATGCAAAACGAATCTGCCAACGCGATGAACTCCACCAAACAATGACATGCCCTGCTTGCGGCCTATGTGACAGTCTGCAGCAAGACTTGTCGCGTCGCCGAGCAGTTCGGCGCTGACGCTGGAAACATACTTTGCTATCACCCAAAGCGACATGTTTGTGACCATGCAGTTACTAAAAAAATACGTTTTAAGGCTAAGCTCTCCTTTGTACATTGCCACTATTTTATAGTTCAATGTTTTGTATACAACAAAAATAAAGAAAATCAAGTTAAACATAATAATTCAATATTTCGGTGTAACTTTCCTAATAGCCAGTTCCTATGTCCTTACTATTCATTCACTTGCCTTATCATCGGTTAAATTTTGACATTACTTACATGGAGCTTATATCTAATTTCAACCTATAATAAGGCAAATAAACTGTTGATATGAAATAGGAACGGGCCATAAGACGTTTTATAACTATATTCTCTACATATAATATCTCTTCACAAACCGTTTTACTTACTTGCCACTAAAAGTTAAAACAAAGTAAATATTATTAAAATGTTTTAAACCCTGTATCAAATATAATGCACATTAAAATACACAAATTAATTTTAGTATTTCTAAAAGTTAACTTGCATACTTCAAATTATATAAAACTGAATTTAAATTATATTATAAAGTATTATTACGGGAACAAAATAATGGACTCTCATGTAAATGTAATAATTTAAAAGATCTTAATATGCACTTAACCTACTTCCTTAAATATTTTGACTTAAACTTATGTAAGGACTAGTCAAGATGCAATTTTAGATAATGTTTATTCCCTTGATAACGGTAAAGGTACTTCACAACAATAAGACTCATTTTTAAGAAGAACACGTCAGTTGCTTCTTTTAAGGCTGTAATAGTTCCCTAATTAAATGAATACACGTTTACTTATACGCTTACGTACGCTTATTATAATGGTGACTATAGAATCGTTGCTAAAATCTGTAAATTAACAATCAATGTATTTGTATTATGTGATATTGATGTTGTTCTCTGTGCAACTGCTCTTTTATTCAAGTCAAAAATAAACTCTCGCACACAGGGAATCGCATAAGGTACTGTTAGCATTATAATTACTTTTTAAATTATAATTATATAGTATAGATTCTCGTTTGATATCAGGATGTTAAATACCAACGCGCTGATAAATGGAACACGCTTCACGATTTGAAGACATTCGTGGGTATTCAATTTTGCTTCTATACAACATAATTTACTCTTTTGTGTTTATCTGTCTTGTGTATAGTAAAATCAGTTTTAATCGTTACTTATATTTTTTAAGTAAAATATTATTACTCTTTATGATAATCATCTATACACATATAATAAAACTGTAGAGGTCGAATTTCTGTACAATGAAAAAAAATGCTAAAACCCGAGTCAGGGGGGTGTAAGAAGTGAAATAGAACTAATATCGATTTTTTTTTTAATTTTTTTTTCTGTGTGTCTGTTTGTCTGTCTGTCTGTTTGTATCGGCTAATCTCCGAAACGACTGGACCGATTTAAATGAAATTTTGTATGGTGATAGCTTATATCTCTGGTCAACGTATAGGATACTTTTGATCCCGAAAAATTAAAGAGTTCCTGTGGGATAGTTAAAAAACCACACCACGCGGCCGAAGTCGGGGGCATCAGCTAGTCTTTTATAGTTTTTGGGTGTGAACTTGAATCAGTCTTAAAAAAATCAGTATTCAAATTCAATTATGTAATCCTTTTGCCATTTCAAATAAATTTATATCTTCTAATAATTAAATAGTTGATTTAATTTTATAATGCGTGCAGTTCCCCAAACAGAGACAGGTGTTAAATAGTTCGAGTTGAGTGCTTCCTCAACAGCTAATAAGACATAATGGCGTGTTATTTGTTAAGTCCACATATACCGATCATAGGCTAGTATGGTACGTGGGGTAACTGACCTGAGAGCTCCGTAACCGCTACCCGCTAACCGCCACCGTCCGTCCTGTGATAAAATAAAAATATCGTCTTTAATTACACAGTTCACACGTGACTGTCACTCAGTTTTATATAATGAATTGTAGGCAACATATAATTACACGATAATTACTGAACAAGGGTGGGTAATGCTTAGTTATGAGTGTATAATTAAATGTTTAGGAAATGTATTCATTATTTTGAAGTTTTCTAGCCTAAAATGTACCTATAAATATTTGTACGAGTACTAATTCCGTACCTATAGTATCTATATTAGATATATTGAAAAGAATTTAAAATGATCTATAGGACCTTCTATTCTATTACAGTATAAGAAATTTGTCCGGTCAAGATTATCCGTTAATTAGAAAACATAATTTATTATAAATATAAAGTATATTAAATTAAAAGGTATGTAATATGTTTTTGTTTACTATGTTTTTAAGTAAATAAATGTT
Organism: Dendrolimus houi; assembly: GCA_039645545.1. Lineage (NCBI taxonomy): Eukaryota > Metazoa > Arthropoda > Insecta > Lepidoptera > Lasiocampidae > Dendrolimus > Dendrolimus houi. Next base: position 13,001,978 of record CM077125.1, on the reverse strand, counting down.
TTGATTTGTTGGATTGGTTGTATATTTTCTAAACGGTATAAGCCGAAGAAGCCACAAAACGCTGTATGAAACATAATTTGATGCAAATTCCTAAATACAAACATATCGTAGTGTAATGAATGCTTTACGCTTATGAGTATACAACGGATTCGAGAATCTACCAGTTAGCTGGGATTACGTTGTCCAATTTACATGAATGAGTGTATTAGTTTTGACCTAGACCTTGCCTCTGTTGCGGCAGTTTACGGTATGTCAGTGATCATAATAGGAGATAACTGTATATATAAACATATTATTTAACAGATTTAAGTAATAACTACCTGGACGTACACCGTTTATCGTATCATATGCGGTCGGTAGAAAGAAAAATGTTTTTTTGTTAATCTCGTTAATACTTTCTTAATGTGAAGATTATAAAGCAGGTTAAACAGAATCAGGCTGTGTCCACGATGCAAACGTATGATCAAAGACATGAGATATTGTGATCTTGATCTGTTGGAGTGGATATCTACTACCACCAATATAATGGAAAGGAGACGTCTAGTAAAACATAAAAAACCTGAACTTTGAACGGAAGCGAATAAGAATCTTCATGCCAGAAGTGACGAAAAAAGATCCGACGTACTATTGCCGTAACCTACGATTATAGCGGTGGTGTTTTAACTTGTCCAGAGTGCGATCTTAATATATTCTTAAACAAAATAGGTTAGCTTATATAAGCCACAAACGTTAGCACACCCATCAGCTGGGAAATTAGAGCTCTAACGTTAACAGTACTTAGAGGTCGCTTTAACCAAAATCGAATAGACAGTAGTAATATAACGATTGAAATTATTAATATAGTCTTACAATTCACAATTATGAAAGTACTATTTATTATAGATATATACAATATACAACATATCTTAACAGGGATTTTGCATCGTCGTTATGTTTTCTTAACAATGAAAGACTACAAAATCCTTACTAACATATAAACATGAATCGGAGTTAGATTGGGTATATATATATATATATGTGTGTATGTGTATTTGTTTAATTTTGTACGACCTCGGAAATTAACGGATTAAATTATAGGATATAATGTTCGCGAGACACAGATTTCAAGATTAGGTGAGCGAAATTTTCTAGAAAAAAAAAGAACAATCACTATAAATTGTCCCTAAAATATGACTTAGGGCCGATTTTTCAATCACCAGATTAAAGTTATTCATAGAATAAAGTATGACGTGGAAACATTAAAAATGTCAGTCGCAGAACTAAAACAATTGAATAGTTTCACTTTTGAATTCACTCGGGTTATAATTTATTCGACTGATAACTTTTATCTGATTATTGAAAAATAGACCCTAAACGCTAAATCCCTTTAACAGTCCAGATAAACGTTAATATAGAGGTTTTCAATAAAAACGTTTTAAAGCATAAGTTTTCTCTAAAGTAACAAATGTACTGACACCTAAATGCTATTATTATCTTGTTTGTGCAACAGATTTTATGGATATAAATTTTCGGTTTTATGTTCTGTCTTCTTTACCTTTACAGTACACGTATGTAAATGTGGATAGTCCTTTGCGAATAAATTGGTCTAGTTGCGAATTTATACCCATTAAATAACTGACAAACTATGCTCGTGCAATTTCAATAGAACTTTCATTCCCATACTCGGACCAAATAACGAGTGTTTAGGACTTAGGTGGTACTAGTTCATGCTTGTAGTACATTAATTATTTGTTCTCTCTAAGAACTGGCTAATAATAGACTTCATTTCTGAACTCTTCCACTTTTGGAATAATAAGCAGCCTATGAATGTCCTCGACTAAATATACTAATCAATACAAAAAAAACTTAGTTCATATCTATACCAATATCTATAATATTATAAAATTCTAAACATGCCGTGTGTATACATTGAAGCTATTTAAGAAAAAAACAACTGGAATAGACTATATAAACGATGGAGAACACGATGAATTTTTTTCTAGATTTTTGTCTGTTTGTTCGGGATTCACGTAAAAACTACTAGGCTTATTTCGATGCAGTTTTCGCTGATCGTCAGCAAATTCTTAGACTTAAAATCTGTGCTACTTTTTATCCTGGGAATCATGCAGGAATTTTTCTGGAAATTACTTAAAATTACCAGTTTGGAAATGAGAAAATTGGAATTCCAATGCGATTTTTTCATCGATCGATAGCAAATTTTATGTAATAAATTCATTTTATTCCGGTAGTCCCGCGAAAATTTTCTCGCGAGCGGTTTGAAGTTGTTCGAAAAATTTGCCTTTTCCGATACACTTTTCACTAAAACGATAACTTACATTCTTTTTTAAATACTTTGTGTCCCGGGAATTTCAAGTCAAGCGTGGACGAAGTCGCGGGCATATCCTAGTATTAAAAAATTGAAGTGTCTATAATTTGTTAACAGTTGTCATGTAAAAACTCTTACCGTGCCTAATCATAGATGACTGTTTTTAAAATTTTTGCCTTTTAGTATTCCTAATAAATAGTTTATCTCACATAGGCTCCAGTATCGCTCATGGATTTTAGTGAAAATTTTAGGAACTGCCTTTAATTCTCGTGTATATCCCATTACCTTATCTTGCAAGGTTCAAGCAAATATAGATATAAATATTAGTCCCACGCGAAAGAAGATATAAGTATCGAATGTAGCTTTAAATGTGACAAAAACAGAAGTTTAAAATAATTTAGGAAAAGTATAAAATATTTATTTTTATTTTTAACAGTATTAACTACTCTGTCCTGATTATAACCAAGTAGCAACTGTACTGGAATATTTATACATTAAACATTTAAATATTTTAGTTCTGACGAATACACCGTAGGTATATATAATTAGTCAATAGTATGCACTTAGTATATACACTGTATAATTAGTCACAAGTAGCCATTATCAGATAGAGATTCTATAAATACGGAACTAAAAATTGCAAATGTAGCGTTAGCTAAAAATTCACACCACGCGTTACTAGAAATTCGCGCCTGGAAATGGTTTCTATAGTAACATTTAGATTAATCACTTCTGTATTCTGGTGGTGCATAAAATAGAATTGACCATTTGTATTTTAACTGTATTTTCTTTACCGACCTGTTCGATTTACGACTTTAGAATTTAAAATTTCTTGAAGATTAATTTAAATTTTCTTTTGTTTCAGGTAAGTCATAGAAATATTCTCAAAAATCAAAGAATAAGTAATTTCTAAAGTTTCTAATACATTTACATACCCAAAGTTATCTATATCACCCCAAGTGGTTGACTACAATCTGCGGTACAATTATCTCCTTATTTATAATAGAGTTTAAATTTTCCGAAGCTTAGTATATTTATGATAATTTACAACAAAATAAAAATTTAGTTAAGCAGTTTAGTTTAGTTATTGCAGAGAGGGAGAGCCTACAAGACAAAATGTTTGGGGAACTAGAGCTTAGATGATAGACATGCGTTGTTGGCTTGTGCACTTGTTTTTGACTACACATTTATCGGACCATGAACAGGAAACTTCAGCCCCCTGCAGCGCGAGCGCAGATGATTAGGGAAACAAAAATTGGTTTTGAATTTTTTTTTAAAAGCAGCATAGTAAAATTTTCACGATTAGTTATTTTAAACTTTTCTAGCCTCACTAGGCTAGAAAAGTTTAGATCAGTACTTTTTGATGAAGCGTTACTCATATAATATGTTCTACATGCTGCAATTTAAGAAACCGCAATAGAGTTATCAATTTAACTATGCCATTCCTTTAGTTGTAATAATAGCCCTGACAATGTTCAATTTAAAACATCAATTGTTTAAGAAATATCATGAAAATGTTTTAATTTTACGGTCTTACAAATAAGAAAATAATGTTCAGAAAACTTATAGCAATATTTAGTATGGCTAATCATCTATTCCAATTCAATATTAATTTGTTAAAAAGAAGTAAGCTGTAAGAAGGCACTAATCGATACGGGAGCACGATTCAATAACAACCCGTCACTACAATAAAACAAGCCACTTAGTAACTTGTCTTATACCAACTCAATCTTCTCAATCTGTTCCATTAATCAAAATGCAGCACCTAAATCGGCTTAGTTACGTAACAGGCTGCCGAACACTACAACTCTCCCACGGTCGAACGAACCGGACGAATCGTATCACCAGAAAAAGTGACCAATCTGATACGAGTTGTCCCATCGAATACTCCTGATCATTGAGTCTTGAGAAGGCTCCATTTACGCAAATGACATTATTTAATTATACAGTATTGTAGTATCACAGTCAAATCGAATCATTGTCGCAAATCAAAATAAAATAGTTTTAAATAACATTTCATAATTTTTATTCAGCTAATATTTTGTAACATATCGAATGTAATTTTTTTTAATGTAGCTAATGTAGTTATATTAGAAATCATAATTATTTACAATTGCTTTAAAGGATCAACTGTTATATTTAAAATGCATTCAAAATCAGTCTATGCTATTACTAATATACATATATAAAGGTGAAAGTGACATAGTTTGGGATGAAACTTATTAAGACTTTCCATGTTGGACTGATCTAGTTTAGAAGTATATTTTAAATAATAAAACGTCAAAAACCAAAATAGGAGTGTTTTGTTGTGTCAACAAGTAATGTAGGGGTTAGGAGCTTTTCAAATTCATGATTTTTACTGCACCATTGTCAATTTTAGTATTCATCCAAGATAATACTCTTATCAAACTTATTTATAATAATAATACAATGTTTTTCATGTTTTAATTATAACAAAAGTTTCTTATTGGTGTAGTTTTAGAGCTTTATTGATTTTATTTTACACTTACTTGACACAGTTACTGTTTGTGCTTTGTTTTGAATCCATTGAAATAGTTTTCTTAAATAAATTAAAATTTAATTTAGTCAAGTACCTATACGAAAAATTTTAACCTAGTTTACACCATTATTCATTGATCTTGAAAGTTGAATGAAAAATAAATCTTATTAATAAACGTAAAATGAAATCAAACACAATTTATAAGAGGCGAAGATCATAACTTAAAAACATACGTCGATACTTTGGCAGCGTCCCATCTTCCAGCCACTAGCAAGTCGGCCGGCACAGCTGCTGCACAACAGGAGGCCCTAAAATGCCGCTAATACTCAGCCATCGGAAATGGTTACATATGTGTGGCTTTTGGGGTCGAGACCCTGAGACCATGGGGGCCTGAGGCGCACAAGTTTTATCGAGACATAGCGAAACGTCTGGTGGATGTCTCACGTGACCAAAAGATTGATCTATACCTCGGGCAACGTATTAGCGTTGCCATTCAGCGCGGTAATGTGGGCAGTTCTTGGGCACGTTTCCAACTGACAGAGGTTTGGTAATAGATTTTATAGTTTAATTTTAATTTGTATATTTTTTAGTTTAATTTATAACATGTTACATATCCATAAATAAATTTAATCTTAATTAAAAACTGTTATTCATATAAGTGAATTCGTATCATCAAATATGTTCAATTTAATTACTTGCGTAATAAAATAACGTTTTGAGAACGGGTAGAGGAAAAAATCTTAACAGTTTTTTTAAAATAATTATTACTCATACACAGCAACATCTTCTGCTTATTTTTTTTACCTAAGTTTTAGCTTCGGTAGCTGAATCTAATCACTAGTTAAATGCACCTTTTTGCTAACCCCTGCGGTTATTTGTTTAGACAGACAAGTTTGATATGTATCAGATATATTTTTTATTAATTCATGCATCAAGAGAGATGTTGTTTTTAACACTGCCGCATTATCAAGATTAAACGATGAATAATTGAACAGTGTGATAGGAAATCAAGCTGTCCATCAAGTTTTCTTGTTAAGTATATTTGAAAATCATGGTGGTTCAATCAATGCGCACCAGCGCATCATTCAAATGACGTGATGACGAATCCTTGCCGGGGCATCTACTTGCTGCTTAGGTGGTTTTCATGTTTTTATAATTACCTTGTGCCAGCGTCACTAAGTCGGGGAATTTTTATTTTGGGATAGAAAATTGGTGTTAGTAAAATTTTGTCTCTGGGATGTAAGAATACGAGCCAAAGTACTTAAATATATTTAAAAATGACGATGGTGTAAATGTCATGTTACTTCTCGCATAATAAATTAATCAAATTGGGGATATGTCCAAAACTCTCCAAAGAAAACTTACACATTGAAAGTTCTGGATATGTGAAACCCACTAATTCGCCTTGAACAAAATTGACGGGTATCCCATCCGTTCCTGGGGAGGTCCAAAACCAGCCATTGAAAACTTATATATAGACTGTTATTATAATCTTAACATATGTTTTTTTAATGGTCTGTCTGTATTGTATGTGAGAAAGAGACATGATCGTATGTATGTATTAATGCATCGTTAATGGCGATTACGGTTCTGGGGTAAAGATTTGATGTAATTACCATAGCGAAATGAAAATAGAGCTCGGTTTTATATTTGGCTTGCGGTGATCACAGTGTGGTCATCAGCCGCTGTCTTGATTAATTTGACTTCTTAAATTACATTTTTTGGGCATAAGGGTTAGTGTGGATAATACTTAAATCAACGACAACAGTTACAAGACAGTCCAGTGATAAGTCACGCCACCCACACACCATTCGTCATTGTTTCGCTTGCTGAGCAGTATTCTCATATAAATAATAATACAGGAAAACGTTTTTATAGTGGTTACTTTAAAGGAACTTCTGTATACGCTTTCCTTCGTATACACCATTGTGTGCACTAGATTATCACTGGGAACACTAAGGCTGGTGTGCACAGACATTTAACCGACGGTTAAAGTAAAATAATTGCTAAAACTATACGCATAAACAACGATTATGTTATTTTAACTGTCGATTAAATGTCGGTGCACCTCAGCATAAGTGTAAGATAACGCGACGAACTCGGCACAACAATTCAGGATAAATTATTGTTTTTAAATGCTATTGTAATTGTTCAAATTTTAATTCTTTATTTGTACAAAACATGATAAATTAGAGAATATAGGTAAAGTTAAAGTACAGCATGTTTTGCCCCATTGGAGCGCACAAATGTATATGTGTAGGCAACAAAGTGACCCTTTGTTTCAACTGTACTAACATTGTGTAATAATAAGCAACTGTTCTTTATATAAGTAAAACGTCAATCAAGTAGTAATTCAAACAAATAATACTTAATAATGGAGAAAAAATGAAAGATAAAATCGCTTTTTATCAGTTAAATAGTCATTAATATAATATGTGTATTCATGTATGTATATATATATTACAATTTATTAATTAATAAACTAAATTATTGTACGAGTGCTGGTTTAGCAACTACAGACTTTTGTTGTCCTTCCTATACTCCATCCAAAGAATGTCTGGAAGAAATCGCCATGGGCGATAAGACCACCGATTGTACTTGTATATTAATGTTCTTGATTTTATGTAGCATCTGAAAGTAGGGCCTACAGCCGTCTGTTGTTATTGTGTAAGTAAATTCATAAGGAATTTTCATAATTGTATACAAAGTTAACGTGGCATTCATAATATTGGTAAATTAGTTACTGTCATTAATTCCGATATCCTTTTGAAATATCAGAAGAAAGGAAGCCGGGTCGTTAACCTGTAAATATTGACTCATCTTGCACAGACACGCGCCTAAACATACAGAACGTGCATTTGCGTCATGGCGTTCCTTTCTAAGGTAAATTGTACACGTTTGCAGTAGCGTCGTCTTTGACCACTATAACATACTGTAACATTGGAACCATGAATTTATCTATTTTATTATGTTAAATTTAATAATTATTACTGTAGCGTATTATTTTTAACATGTCACATTTTTTTACACAATAAAAGTAGGCGTGAATATCGACAGATAGTGGACTCCTGATACGTAAAGCACCCCATGAGGTGTTCGATAGATCAATGCTATGCCCACGCATTGCAACCGTGCTGCGGTGCGCAGTTTAGGTTGTAAATATTGCCACTTGGGTATTCTTGCCGCTGAAAACTCGATAACTTGATAGTAACATTGCTGACTAAACAAGTCTCCATCTACAAGTAGATATTTTCAAACAAAGCATGTTTCAAGCAATAGAGAAATAGATAATGTTCTATTTCTCACCTCTACAATAAGTCAGTCTTATTTATTCACTTAAGAAAGAGACATTTTACGTGTCTATATTTCTTAAACACTAGCTTGTTTCAGAAGCATTCTGCTAGTGAAGCAGCAAAATATGTAACGATTAGTAAAGACATGAATCATATTTGTTTGGAGATGAGTTTTGTATAATTTGATTTAGTTTCGTAAGTCGGCCGTCGACCTGTGCCAGCGCGCGTAACGAGCACGACGTTATTTTGGTACTAATCTACGTGACGCCACGCACCTTTTGCAGCCACCGTTCCACTGGACTGCTTTGCTATTTGAAAATTTCACAGTGATAGAAAACGTGATTGTGTCTCGAGGCATCCGATTCTAAATTTCGTGGAACGGTTTTGCTTGATGACAATAATTCAAATCTGTAATAACTTTATCTCACACAATAGATGGTTTTGTTGATCCTCCACGAGTTTCAATCAAATCTTTACTTCCTTTTGTCAGATAGTTGCGTTCCAAAAGCTTTATTGTTATAAATTTAGTTTAATATAATATTTATATTAAACAGGTATATCAAAGTACACTAAGCTTAAACACTAATAGCAATTTGACTAATGTGCGTCGACATCAAATACTTTTGCCGATAAAGACAACATTTTTATTATCAATCTTAAGACAAATTCAAATTCAAAGTTTTTATTCAAAATAAGTTCCACTGGAGAACACTTTTTGAAGGTCATATATTTATATAAGTTATAATTTAATTTTTCTTCCAATTCTATGTATACCGCTTCGCAACGTGTTATTGCTGTTAAGGAGAAGAAGCGGCAAGAAACTCCCCAGCAACACGTCTAGCTAAATATTCTTTTTCTTAAAGTTTCTTATTCTATCTCAAGTTGTCTTTTTTTAATAAGTTTTATACAGAAGTATGTTACAGAATTACTTTTCGAAGAATTAATGGAGTTGTAACAAACAGTCAATGAAATGTCAATTCAGTCAATCAAAAAAGACATTCCTTACTATCCAATACTATTGCTTTATTTGAAATATCAACATTTTGAACATCTTATAAAACTTATACTCCATTAAAAAAATGGATTTAAATATGGAACTAAAAGTATCTTGGCAGAAAGTAAATTTTTGCGGCAAAAGAAACAATATCCCAATTTTAAATGTAGTCGTAGAAGAGATGCCTAACTTCATTTTAAACAAAAATAAGTATTATTTGCAAAAAAAACAAACGATACTGAATATAAATAACTGACAACATTTTACTATTATAAACTGTTTTTGAAATGCATATCATTGTTGCAGTTATTGCAGGTTTTGAAAGCGATGTGAACAATGGTTTTAGGATTCTAATTGACAGATCACAGTGGCAGCATCGGACATTGAAACCACCTTATCCGGGTTAACTGTACCACTACCGTACGACACAGACCGCCTGCCGCTTAGTCGTTTTGTACCCACCACAACAACGGGAAATGTCGGGCAATGCTTTACCCACAGACGTCGAAGATGTCAACCTTCGTAATCTTAAAGGACGTTAACATAACATTTCCAAATAATCACTGTAACTCGAGTATAAAGTCCACAATACTTTTCTTTCCTTCGGTATCACAAATTATGAATTCCACAGGCAATCTCTTTTCTGTGTCAAGTCTATACGTGATATTTGGCGTGTCGGTTGCTAAGTGAAACCATCGCAAGAATCTTTTATTCTCCTTAATGTGAGCCGTTTCGGCTCTTGTTCGGGGTCCCAGTGTGACAGCCATTATAATTCTATGTGAATGTGGAAGTGTACAAAGACGGCTTTGTGCGTGTCATAAATATTCATGGAGTACCTATTTTCCACACACGTGGTCAGGTGGATACGCACGATAGTGTTGGCCTGATTGGACGTATGACGCGAATTTGTTTTACTTTAACAAAAAAAAATGTGTGTGTGTGCAGTTCACACGGAGTAAAAGTGATACTTTACAGAATATACTCACAGATAATTCTTGTTTAACTTTTTTTAGTATTAATATAATTCCTTTAGCTTACATCCGTCAACATATTATAATTCAGAATAAATTTAAATATCACTTTAAATTTTTCACTGTTTTAGTCTAAAAAACTACATCTAATTGTACACAAAGGGTGGTCTTATTGCTAAAAGCGATCTCTTCCAGACAACCCCAGGAATGAAATGAGATGATAATGGCGACGGTGGTATACGTAACATATATCAACTACTTACATTTTAATAATAAATACATAATGATATAATTATATATATATATATATATATATATATATATATATATACATATATATATATATATGTGTGTATATACATATAAGTTTTATATATATTAAATAGATATGTATTTATATACATATCTATAAAAATACATTTCTTTATAGATAAATATAATACATAGGTACGTTTTAAAGGTCATACTCTAACGACAAGTAGTATTTTTTGATCATGGTTTTGAATATCGGTAGCGATTTTGCTTGTCTGATGGCAAGAGGCAATGCATTCCAAAGCTGTATAGCCTTGACGGCAAAAGAACTGTTGTAAAAATTTGAACTATGCGTGGGGGTGTTCAGTTTAAGTTTAGTGGAGGGGCGTAAATTATTATAGCATGAAAGAAATTCAAAGCGTTCATTAGATATTCTGGAGTACTACAAATAAAAGACTATAGAGAAAGGCAAGAACGTGAATATTCCGGCGAAATTGAATAGGCAACCACTTGAGTTTTTTTACGGATTTCAGGACGTGATCATATTTGCGTAGGCCAAATATGAATCTTATACAAAAATTTTGGAAGCTCTCAAGTTTATTAAGTTGTTCTTAGGTTAAATCTAGGTAGCTGGCGTCAGCATAATGAAGAATAGGAAGTAATAAGTCTGCTAGCTTAATTTATCCGTGCAGGAACGGAGAAAGAACACAATTTCCTATGGCCGGGCGGCCTGTCTTAAGAGACGACAAAACAACCCACAGCCAGGTCGGAGGGTATTTGCCCGACTGGATGGCTACCACTCCTGGTCTAGAGTAAGTCGTCATAACAACCTTGAGTTATGTTCATATTCAGTATGCATCAGTGGCCAGGTTCCAGTCTCCCCGTGACAAATCAGCAGCGCATTTGTAGTATTTTTGGTGTTACAAATGTCTATAGGCGATGGTAACCGCTTTTCATCAGGTGGGCCGTCTGCCTGTCTGCTGAAATGTGCAATAAAAAAAAATGGCAGTAGGCAAGAAATTTCTAAACCTTCCGAAGGATTTGGACGAGAAATATAGCCGCCGCCGTCTGTAATATGAGGTCACCGAAAACTATCCCATTTTTCGGGATAAAAAGTATCCTATGTTTATCCTCGGCATCGAAAATATAATATATATACTAAGTTTCAGCCAAATGAGTCCAGTAGTTTTTCCTTGAAAATGGAACGAACATACAGAGAGACAGAGTTCCTTCCGCATTTATAATATTAATAGTTATTTAAGCTTTAAAACACGAAATTTGATGTATTAACAAAAAACTTCAAAACATTTCCAACTGTAGCTGTATTAGCAGTGTTTAAATTATTAAATATAATTTATTCTATCTCATTCTCTCGCAGGCTTAGTCCTATATATCTGTGTGTTTATCTCTTTTTAGTGTCGCTTTTTCATTTCATCGAGGTTCAAATCACAACGATTCTAAAGAAGATTTACTTCAAAAACGACTAGTATAATGTTACGCCAATTATTGAATTTCACTCGAAGCGTACTTTAATTCACTTTTATTTAAAAGTCACGATGAGGCGAATCTTCAGATTTGCCAATGATGTTTTTAATCATAATATTTGAGTTACTATTTGTTTTCACATACCCCACAAAGCTTAGACATAAATACATCGAAGATACTAATCCTACTTTCACCTAACTTGTTTCTTGAGGCAACTAAGAAAGTAAAACCAAGCTATATAGTACATGTACTGATCTCGTGTCCTGGTGACACAAATTATAGGGATACTCATTTACTATAACTTTAATTGACATCTGTTGTAATTAAGCCAATAATAGAGTAGTATATAAATGTTATTATTTGTATAGAAGGAACTATACCGAAGTCAGCTACTGCTAGTAATTATTTATCTTGTTTTCTTGCATGGTAATCGTAAATGTAGAACGCGGGAACTATAATGCAAAGCTGGACGGTACGGCATCTAGTTCACTCCCGTTGCTTGCATGACGCTTGGCCTTTTGCATGTTTTTGTACAATATTCATATTTTATATGCCTATCAACAAATGGTTAGGTTGCGTTTTCACCTTTTAACCTATACGATCTGTTGAGAATATTGAGATATTATTTAAAGCGCTGAAAGCGTAAAACAACCTTAGATCAACTCGTAGGAATCAAACAAGCGGTCACGTTGTTTCTTGTCAAGGTACATGTTTGGCACACTTTCAGGAGGTCTTGCTTACAGCGGCGACGTCACGTTTCCTATGTTAAGAATTGTTTATTGAAGTCATGATGTGACCTTAACGTTGTGTTTTACGATTGTCTCGTCACCAGTCCGCACACTGACATTTCAATAGAGAAGGTGAGCTTGGGTCGCGCCGTGAGCCCAGGCACGACAACACCGCATACCCTACAGTCATACAGCTGCCCTATGCCTGCTCCTTCCTCTGTCACTCATTAGCACATTCGGCCCAACACCGTACACAGATTTTCAAAAAGTTTACATTTATGTGTGTATGAAAGTGCGCTCGTAATGTGCGTGTGTTTGATAGAATTTAATATTTGAGTAATCAATAAAGAATCAATTTTCTCGTAGCATAACGGAAGAAGCCACTGAGAAAAGTTTTCTTAATCGGCAGAAAGACTAAATTTGTATTACACTTTCTAATTACATTTGAGAATGAACACTTTCTAACTACGTTTTTAAATCTAATGAAACACGCCCAAAGTTTACATTAGGTCTATACATTAAGTTTTTATTATTGGTACAATGAAGAAATCGCGACTGTTAGAAATCGCGGCTTTCGATTTACCTGGTTCCGTATTGCTCTCTGGTTGATACAGTTGAATTTCTCACAACTTCCACGGAAGCTTATCCGTATAGGTGTGCACCTGAATTTGCATCTAGTGTTTCTCGTCGCGGTTTCGATAGTGTGTGCTCACGATTTAAGGCTGGTATTAATGCATTATTCAGCGGGGTTTTCATTAGGCTCTCGTTATCGACCCGAGGGATCGCGCTCTCGTTAAAATGTACGGATGGCATGACAGGTGCTCGTATAAGATGAACACGCGAATAAGCGCCTTACACATATCAAAGACAATTTGAATCCTGAATCCCTAAAGCCTTTAAATTCATTGCTGTCCTAATTGTTCACTATATTACACATCCGTACTTATTCATACCAAAATAGCTCTAACGGTGTTTTCTACTTAATGATTAAGTTTTAATTTGACTATCTTCAGTAGTTTACTATTTCCGTAGTTTCATAAATAATTGCCAACGAAACGGGATAAATTTGCTGAACATAATTATGCAATAAGAAAAGTAGAGATATATATTAAATTCCTACTTTGCTGTAAAAAGACCTGTTTAAAAGAAACTGGTACGTTGGTTATGGACAGGTTTATCAACCCCTCGTGTTACGAACTCGCGGATATGGTATACTTTCATTACTTTAATAGGACAGAATCGGTTCAACTTTGCATGAATCAATTAATTTTAAAATGCAAGTGGATGCTTAGGCTCACCACTAAGGTTTATAAGGGTTCTGTATCTCGCGGATTTGTTCCAAAAATTTCTACCTTATTGTTTAAAACTTGAAGGGAGCACACAATTTTTACGAATTTGCAAGTGAATAACTTGCCACCTTACCTATTCTAATAAATAAGCTACTGAGAGTACTTATTATTGTTGTTTTTAAAGACCTGTGTAAGTATACCTATGACGCCATGTTCACCGAAAATACAATATTCAATCCTAGTTACATATATAGCAAGTATTTTTTCATGTTTTCCACGATTTGCGCCATAACGCCATTGCGTTACGGCTCAAATCGTGGTTATGCCAATATACCATCAGCATATTGGTATATGCCGTAATGTACCAATATGATACATTTATCATATTGGTATATTACGGCATATGAATTAAAACTTCTTGCCAAATATGATCCATTTTATTTTTGAGAAAACAATTGCAACATAGGTAACACAGACACGACGATTTTAATGGTATTTACCGTTTTAGTCAAAATAGTTTCGGAACCTCATAAATCAATAAAATATAACCCTTAACTACTAAATGACATAGGTAAATCGTATGTAACTCACCTGATAAATGACCCAGATCGAAGAATTTTAACAATAATCGTTGCAACCTGAAACAAGTTATTAAATTTGTAAGTTTATTTTGTAAGTGTATAAGTATGTATTTATGGTATAAAAACCACTCAAAACTGTACTGTAGGTGTTTTTCTACTTGTAAGTTCTTAACCATGAACGCTTAACTCAAGAAAGCTTTAATTATAAAATCGTTGTTCAATTAACGACCGCTGTTAGTTCATTGACGTAATACTTTAGATGCATCCGTAGATCGTGCTGTGTAACTTATGTAAGAAATAAACACGCACGCGTATTTTCTGTATTTATAAATGGGATTCATAGGGTATGAAATTAAATGTTCTATAATATTATGTTCATTTGCAGATTATTAATTAGACAACATTCTAAGCAAATCAAGTACTTACTTGCAAACTTTACGTTCGACACAGTTCAAAGTGGTACATTTTTATTCTGTAGTTGTTTTTTCTCTTTCCCGTGGCTATACTAGTTTAATTTTGGGTTCCGTGACAACTATCCCACTTTCCAGATTAAAAATTATGCCATCTCCATTCATCCAAGGTCGAAAAGAAAAATGTTAATATGGTTTTTATGCTATTATTAAGATTTCGTAATCATTTTGGTAAATTAACCCTTATAAAATCTCTGTATTCCTCGTCTATGTATGCTAGTAATTTTTCTCGAAAACTAACACTAAAATATCGGTATCGTTAATCTGATCTCAAGAAATTTTGACAGTGATCTTTTATTTATATCAACAGGTGGTAAGATAAAAGCTCGTAAACACAGAATTTAACCCCCTTATTATGCATGACCAAATAACTAATGATTTGTGTGTGGACTGATTTGTAAGTAAGATTTTCCTTTTTTTTATTAAAAGTTACAGAATGAAAATCGATATAAATGTCTATATGGCTCTGTTCATTGAGTTTAAAGCGTTTGAACATAAAATATATTCTCATTTATTTAAATTCAGACACAAACTGATGAATACTCGAGCTACTTGTACCTACCAGTTTCGTGTCGAGTTGTCAAGACGTACGATGCGATTATCCGCCTGGGGGTGGGTGTTAGACACCGACATTGGTGTAAACAATGCACTAAACTGACCGGGTTAGCCCTGAATAGTAAATACGCGGCGGAGTTTCGCCGGGGAAAAATATGCCATTGATGCACGCGGCGTGCGTGCGTCGGTTAACGGACACAACGAGCCGAATAAGTGGTTTAGTGTCGTACGTGGAATGATAATACTCAAAGCGAGACTTGTCACGCGAATGCGTTGCCCTCCGCTATTGCCGGACGGACGTATTGCATAGACCTACTTTCTATACAGCGACCTTGAACCATAAAAGCTTTTACTTCCATGATTGAAATGTCATTGACTCCTTGCAGCATACCTTCACGTAGAGATATGACTACAATAACAATTTCTTAAATTTAAACTTGTATTGGTAAGTAAAGTACCGTGTTAAAGTTAAAAGTATTTACCGTGTTCATATCTAATGCCGTACAAGCTATTTTTACGTATAAATCACAGTATTTAGAAACAATTAGGCCGTGTTTGCAAAATTCTTATTTACTTTTGAGAAGTGCAACCAATTATAATTGAATTAAATCGAAACATTAACGAAATCAGGTCCACCATTAACAATAGTGCTACACTTCATGTAGGCAATTATAGTAATGTATTTCGATATATATACCCGAGTGCACAACGTACGTGCCTCCGGTAACGAGATACAAACATCGTAAGTCGTGCCGTCAAGCGGTGGCGAACTGTCGCTCATTGAACACCTCAATCCGTCTTTTGTTTATGCTGAGAATGCATTTGCAGTTTGAGAAAGATTATATGATATCACGACTTCGTAATATTGGCTGTTTATCGCACTTACTGAATGCTCCAAGGCTGAAATGTTTTTAATCCGCTGGTAACCATAATGGGCCCACCATGCAAATACCCGCGCTGCAAGAACACCGTTACTCTTCGGTGCCGACCCGCTGATAACAAATAGCCCAGCAAAATAAAGAAAAGCAATAAACGCGAACGGGAAATCCGATCACGCCTTTAACATCTATAGCTGGGATAGACAGGTTGGACGAGGAACTTACGAGTATTATGGCATGCATGCGTTCACTATGTAAACTTAGGACTCACTGAGTGTCCAGTCGTTAGCCCCTGTTTGGATCAAAGTTAAAAAAGTGATATGCGGTTAAGAAAGTGCCCTTACAAGTTCATGAGCTTGGTTTTGTGTTATATCAAACGTGGTTTAATGTAAGCGAAACCTTTGTATCGTGTATGCGGATGTGATGTTTACTTTCATAAGGTATAGTGAAGTGCTTTCCCTATCGCTGAAGAACTTCTACTCTTCCTTTCTACGGAGCTTCCTTTAGTTATTTTGGCTTTTACATATAACATTAAATAAGTTTAAAATTTTGAATGCTTTCATAAACTTTGCTTATTTAATTTATTTAAAAACTCGCAATGGAATAAATAATGTTTTTACAATAGAAATATATGTCACTGTACATATATTTCTATTGTAAAAACATTCTTCAGAATTAAAAGTTCGCCAGTTTACAAATTGATTCATTTAACGTTCCGCGAGCACATGTTACCTTTTTAACTAAGTCGCAGAACAGACTGTTCCACAAAAAATTATGTTTAACTGTTTGACAATAAAGTTTAAAATTACTTAGATCAAAATTTTTCGTTATTCTATCTTGTCTAAGAAGATTGTTTAGATATGTACCTTTTTATTGGTTTGAATATTTATGATATGTGTAGTGATTATATTCTCTTTATTTCTTATTGTTAATCTCAGCGACTGTCATTGCCAACATTCCAATTTTATTTTTTCACGATTCTATCTATACATACAAATAAATAAAATCAAATGTGTGTTTATAACGTCAGAATAACAGCTTCTTACTAAATGCATATGAAAGTATATACGGTACCTACATCAAAAAAACAATTTTAAACATTTTTGTCTGTCTGGATGTTCTGGCTAGTCTCTGAAGCGGCTGGGCCAATTTTAACGGGACTTTCACTGGCAGATAGCTGATGTTATAAGTAGTAACTTAGACTACCCTTTTTTTTAGGATTCTAAGAAAAAAATCTACGAGGGCGAAGTCCTGGGCACAGCTAGTATTTTATAAATGTAACATTTATTACAATAAATACAATAATTATGTATACAATGTTGACAGTACTGGTGACAAACATTTTAATTCCGTGAGTGTATATATTTCATGCAATCAATAATAATTGTATCGGTACATGTTATGGATACATTTGTGTTCTTCCTAGTACCCAATATCTAATTAAAGAATTTGAACGCTATGTACTCAACAATACCATCTTTTTGAATGAGTTTCAATTCAAAAGCACTTTATCATCTCTCCTTGCAAACTGCCATTATAAAATAAGATTAACAATTTTCTCACGTCCGCATCGAGATCGAGTTAGGCAACGACAACCTCTGCAAAAAGTAAGTTGGAAATCTAATAGAGTTTGTGGCAAGGCGGTTATTTTTTAGTTTCGCTGACATTGAGAAGAAATGCTACGTAACGCTCGTGAACGAAGACGAAGCAACCTGACATTACTGTAATAACACTGAACCGCCCTTCTGTCATTACTCTGCACTTTCCTCGAGTTACTAAAGGTTAAACGCCTCAACATTTTTTTATAACACTATTGCTTTAGGCTTTTCTAAATTGGTAAAAAAATAACAAAACTCTAATCATCAAGCAGATGCTACAAAGTCACCACAAACAACATATTTATTCAAACATCAACACGTAGGAATACCTGAGTGCTTTCATGTCATGATTATTACATGGGGTAGATAATTTTAACATTATTTCAATCACTTCCTCTTTACGATATAAGAGTGGTCGTATGGATTGAACTATTGATGCGTGAGTGAACTAGTCTTAGAAACCCCGTCGATGCCATAAAGCGCTTAATGCATAAACCGATCATTACCGACTGATTGACAATCACATAGACACTGCCTTTTCACCATATTGTTTCGTATTTTCTGTTTTCTTCAGACATTTAAATACTTGTATGTTATGTCTTTTAGAGTTAACCGTTAGTTGCCATGTTAACTTTTGTACAGTAATTATTTTCCGTAGACCATATTGGTAAAGTTATCGTTAAATTCCGATTTAGGTAAGTTCTTATTAACATATATAAAAAACCGAGTTCAAAAACTTTTTACGTTTTGAAGTCGATTTTTTTAAAAGAATTTTTTTTTAGTTGTTACTTTTTAGTGTCTAGCTATGGGTAGGCCTACGAAAAGTGCCGCCCCATAAAAAATATAGTTCCCAAGAAACGGGAACGGAATTTTTTTTCATAAAAAAATATTCATAAAATGAAAACTACTAGGCCAAACTCTATTAAATTTTTAAGGGACCAAATGGCAACTATTCCGCAACAAACTAAAGAAGAATCATGTAAATTGGGTCATAAATCTCAGCGTCGATTACGATTGTGCAGTTTCACACGCAGTAGAAGTGAAACAAAGTGTGACTGACAAGAGGTAGGAGGGTTTCTAAATTTCGTGGCGTCACATTTAATATATTATATCGTTATAATATATTTAAGCTTTAAAACACGAAATTTGAAGTATTAACGAAAAACTTCAAAACATTTCCAATCCTATATGTATTAGCAGTGTTTAAATTATTAAATATAATGTAGTCTATCTCATTCTCCCGCACGCATAGTCCTATAGATTTATGTGTTTATTTCTTTTTAGTGTCGCTTTTTCGTTTCATCAAGTTTCAAATCACAACGATTGTAAAGAAGTTTCACTTCAGAAACGACTAATATAATGTTACTTCATAGTACAGGGCAATGACATCCAATATTTAATCGATGTAAAAGTAATATATCAAATTTAAGCATCAAATTTAATTTGCATGAAACGAACTTATTAAGAACGGTTTTTAAGAAGGCCTACATCACACCGGTTGTGTAGTAATAGCGAGCTTAAACTCAACTACCAGTATATCCCAATAGCCCACTTCTTCTTACAATAGTCCTACACTGACTTAGGACTGATCTAGAGTAAATGCTTACTACCATATTTTTTAGTTATTAACTTGTGGATCTTTACGTAATAAAATGCTTAAGCCCTAAATCCTCACTTAAAAGTATTTGAATAACACGTACGGAGTATGAAATGATTTCTCGTGCTATTCTCATAGCTACCTATCTCTGTATGAATTTATTCAGTTGGCCATTACTATTCAGTGCGATCGCTGCTGCACCGAAGTGTTACGTAATTATAAGAACGCAGTGGCATGCATAACTGTGGCGGTCGATCTATGCCTGCAAGTGAACCGTACTTATTGTAATTATGTCTTGGATTTCTTACTCCGACCCATCCTCATAGCATCGATGAGACGGAAGTGCTTCGGTCACACCCTATCGATAACATCGGTCCTTCCTTCAATTATCGGTAACTACTGATACTTGTATATGAATGAGGCTACTTATGATTTCAAACCTAATTTCATTATTAAACTACCTATAGACATTGAAATTATTTGCGCAAGAAATATTTATCAGGAAGCATTAATTGGAGTAGTATTGGCAATAGAAATCCGATTAATGCACGCGATCGTCCCTGGGTGGGTCCGTTTGCTTTATTCCGTGATATCGCGCGAGCAATCGTAACCTCTTCCCACATAATTGGC
Organism: Dendrolimus houi; assembly: GCA_039645545.1. NCBI lineage: Eukaryota > Metazoa > Arthropoda > Insecta > Lepidoptera > Lasiocampidae > Dendrolimus > Dendrolimus houi. The sequence goes on along the minus strand of CM077125.1, from coordinate 12,981,852 downwards.
ATGTGGGCGCGGCGGTGGCGCATTATCCCGATCGCCGCCCACCGGCGACGAGGCGACTCTTGATTAGATAACTCAGCCCCCAACACCCAGGACACCACTAGCGACACCTCCCGACAGCCAGCTACCGAGTGCCCTACCGACGCTTACTGCAACTAACTGGGAGCATCTGCTGACGCGATCGCTAAACTCATAAAGCAGTCTCGTTAGCGACGCACTATGTGCGGAAGGTAGCGCTAGAATTGTCATCATAAATAATTCATGTTTATAATGTACCATATAAAACAGTACTTGTTAGTGGTCTAATCGATTTAGTGCCCATAATATCCTGCAGTATAATCGCAATATTGCCGTTAGGTTGTTTAAATATGTTTTTGCCTCAAATCACTTGGGTGTCGGATTAGTGGCGCGTGACGGGCGATCATCTATAAAAGTGCAGTAAACGTAACTTTATTATTAAAGTGATAAAAAGTAAACAAGTCAATCGCAAAAAAAATCGGACTACGCACTATCACGACTTAATGATGAGCGTGGATAAGCCGTGTCGGTGGGTGCTTCCGATAGCCTGCGCGGATCAAGCACGGCTTGCGCGACAATGCCCAGCGGACATAGCTCTCATTAGCAATAAGATGTGCCGCCTGCCGGCTCGTTACGCAAGACGAAACAGTCCAGAGACTTCATTAATTGCGTATTGTCGAAGCTCGAGGCTCCCGCGACCTTAAGATCACATCTTCGATCGACATGGCGATCTCACGACAATCCCATTTCCGCTGACTGGTTGACCGCTTCGCCAACTATCCATTACATCGATCGTTTACGGATATTTCGTTTTATAAATATACGTTTAAAAACTATTTTCTCTTTCTATAAAAAGCAGTTTTAACTGTCGATAATAATCGCAAAATCTAAAAAAATATTAAAGCAATATATATTAGGTTGGGGAAAAAGTTTCTTCGCATTTTATATAAAAATTCAAAAGGGTTTTTTATAAAGTTTATTTACATTTGACTAAAGTATGTAGGTGCCATTTTGTTGGATAATTTTTTGCCATCATGTAGGTAAGGACGTGATCCCATTGCTATAAAAATTTTGGGGCTTCTGATCAAAAAACTGCGACTAGTGGTTTTGGCAGTCCCGTCGTGATGTTAACCTGACACTGCCTAAGGAATTTTGCAGAGACCGAAACAGGTGAAAATTTGAAGGTGCAAGGTCAGGACTATACGGGGGATGCATTAACACCTCCCAGCCAAACTCTCATAATTTTTGCTGAGTGGCTATAGATGTGTGAGGTCTAGCGTTATGATGGTGAAAAACCACACCTCCTTTGTTGATTAATTCCGGCCGCTTTCTCTCAACTTTTTGCTTTAATCTCATCAGTTGTTCGCAGTACAGTTCAGAATCGATGGTCCTGCCTCCAACTCATAATGAATAATGCCCTTCCAATCCCACCATACACACAGCATCACCTTGTTGCGAGTTAACCCGGATTTTGCCACAGTCTGTGAAGCCTGACCGGCCTTTGACCACGATCTTTTTCGCACGTTCTTGTCGTACGTGATCCACTTTTCATCATCACTTATCAGCTTCTTCAAAAATGGTTCGGTTTCATTACATCGTAATAAAGAATCACAAATGAGTATACGGTTCATTAGGTTTCTTTCAGTGAGCTCATGAGGCACCCAAATATCGAGCTTTTTTGTGTACCCAGCTTTTTTCAAATGCGCCAAAACCGTTTCGTGGTCAATTCCCAGTTCTCCAGCTACATCGTAACTACTAATATGCCGATCTTGCTCCACTTTTTCAAACATAGCATCAATTTTGTCCATAACAGGGCGACCGGAGCGACGTGCATCTTTGATATCAAAATTTCCGGATTGAAAACGCTTAAACCAAATTTGCGCTACTCTCATAGATACTGCATTAGGTCCATAAACATCACAATTTTTTTCGCGGTTTGTGTTGCATTTTTACCTTTTTTGTAGTAAAATTTTAAAATGTATAGAATTTCTTCATTAGATTCACTCATTTTAACATTAAGAAAAACAAACGCAAATCACATATTTTCCTAACTTGAATTTGGAATTGTCTTCTTTAAAATTAAAACTTTTTAATGATACCAAAACCAGCCAGATACAAATGGTATAGCCAAAGAGATCTTATTACAAGTCATACATACTATATGCGAAAAGACTTTTTCCCCAACCTATTAAATAAGTAAAGAAATCAAAATGCTTTCTTCAAAATTTCTAAAACTGTCTTTTACAGGCTATATAATCTGTTAATATATTATATATTCCTTATATACATATTTGTCTTTAATTCACAAAGAGTTTGTTTAAATTTATACACGTGCCAAAACCAAAACTCAGTATGCATTGGCTTTATGAAATGCGCGAATTTAAAAATCGCCCTTAATAGCTCTTTCAAAATAACGTCACGAGCAAATAGTGTAATGTTAGAAATATATTGAAGTGAAACTTCTTTAGAATAGTTGTGATTAGAAAATCGATGAAACGAAAAAGCGACACTAAAAAGAGATAAACACGTAAATCTATAGGACTAAGCCTACGAGAGCTCGAGATAGAATACATTATATTTAATCATTTAAACACTGCTCATACAGATAGAGTTGGAAATGTTTTGAAGTTTTTCATTAATACTTCAAATTTGGTGTTTTAAAGCTTAAATATATTATCAAGGTATATTATATGAAATGTGACGTCACGAAATTTAGAATCTCTCCCACTTCTAGTCACACTTTGTTTCACTTCTACTGCGTGTAAACTGCACACACACACAATTATATTTTTATTGGTCACAGTTCCAAGTTAAATACCTTTTATAACATCTAGAAATCTGTAAGCTATTTCTTCTCTTTACAACATTAATAGCAGCCGTAATTGCTGTTCTAAATTAATTAGTAAAATTATACTGGCTATTTTGTTGCAGATATTAGCGCTTTAAGATAAATTAGGTACACAGAAAATGCATTTTAAATATGCTGGTAATAACTGGCTTTCTGTAAATAATTAAACATATCCAGTAAGGCAACATTCCACTAATCGTCTAAGTGGTCTAAATTCTTAACACGATATACCTTATGTGAATACTAGGTCTATAACGTGAGCTGATCATTAACTTACTGTTAGTATTTCAAAAGGCATATAAAATTCAGGCAAGACTATTGTAAACAACCGCAAACATACATAATATGCTTGTGGTGTAAAATAGCGGAGCGCATCGCAAATGACATTCCTCATTTGCACCAAACCAAATAAGAGCCCAACATATGTTCCATATTTAGGTTACATGCTTATACTGAATAATGAAAGCGTAAAATGTTAACTTAAGTTCTACCGCAAATAATCCTAAGCCACATAAGAAGTTATTTACTAATTTGCTCACCGTGCGTTTCAACTGCGGTCAGGCGCGTGCCAACCGCAACTGAATTCCGCTACTGAAACGTGCTGCACGTATGCACGTAGGACAGAAGTTTTGCCGTTTAGATCGAATTGCTAAAAGGGTTTAGAATATTTTAGAAGGAAAGCTAGCCTACCTAATGTCCACCGCGTTTCTTTCTTTTTAAAGTAGCGGCCACACGCAAAACTGAATGAAATCTTCCTAAGCGTCCTCTTTTTGCCACCATAGCTACGGAACCCAAAAATAGCTGACAGTAAGTAGACTAAAATGTCCAAAATGTTTACGTTGTATTTAAACAAATTAGTCAACTTCTATTTGGTTACCAATATACAAGTATAGTGATTTGCTTCACATAAAAAGGTGTCAACTTATTGCAACAATGTTGAGGAGAACGTGCTGCCTACCTTGTTGATAGTTTAAGTAAATTTAGGTTAAATATTTTTATGATACCAACAGCAGCAGAGAAACGAGATTGGACGACATCTCGTTTCTCTGTACAAAGTTATACTATTGCAAAACGAAGCTAAACAATAACCGTTCGTAATTAATTCTTCTATGACTAATCACATTATAAATAAACAAGTTAAAGCCAGTTTTAATTACTGTTGTTTAAATAGAATAATTACATGCAAATCCCTTTCTACGTAATACTCGTTCATCTGTAGTGGAATAATAATGTAAACACTTGATAAAAAATTTATTTCGTTCTACATACGATTGGAATGTACGAAGTCTATTATTAGTTCAATCATTACCAATACACTGACTACATTTGTACACCCTTTAGTTAGTAAGGATCATTAATTTCCACCGGGTTGTAATTTTTATATAATTAGCAACGTACCATTATCGTGCTTGCCTGTAATTTATACCTCTCAGTAGTTTTTTAATTAAAACACCTTAAACGACACGTTCTGTTCGGAATTTATTGGTTTTAGCATCAGCGCGGACGAAGTCGTTAGGCCCCGTGCCGTGTTTGTACATTGAAGCTATATATAGGTATATATACAATATATGAATGAATGAGTGAATGAAAACTCTTTATTGTTCATCATAAACTTACTTGTAGACAATTGATATGGATACTTTTGCATTGGAACAATGGGCGGCCTTATCGCTTATAGCGATCTCTTCTAGGCAACCCAGTGTCTAAGGAGATTTTAAAGGAAATTTCAATATAAGATTTTTGGTGGTGTATTATAAAAAATAAAATACTATATACATATATATATAGACATACATATATAATTAGATATACGATGATATAATAAATATATATACATTCGAACAATAGATACATTCATTTAATGCAACAATTTTTATTTTATAGACTAACAATGGTCAGTGGCCATATGTTTAAATGTAGTAATTGATTTAGCTTGTCTGATTGGAAAGGGGAGGGAGTTCCACAGTCGAACAGCCTGTACGGTAAAAGAATTTCCTACGAAGGAAGAAGTTTGTGCAGGTACTGTTAACAAAAGATTTTCATTTGAGCGCAAATTGCAGGAATGATATTGATAGTTAATGTATATATATATATATATATATATATATATATATATATATATATATATATATATATTTCGGTATAAATTTATTAGTGCAATAAAACCAATAAATATTCGCGATCATATCTCGTATTAAATGGAATGGGTATTTAATTAAATATAATGCTCTTATGCTAATTTCAATCGATTATTACTATGATGAATAGGTTGTTAATGACAATCACAACTGGTTTTAGTTACGGTGTTTAGTGTTTTTATTAACATAATACGATATTGTTCGCGATCTATAGTCAGCATTGTACGTGTTGACACCTGCGCAAAGGGTTGCATAATGTGTCAGCCGTGGGAGCGAGCACAGAATGTAGCCGTTATTCGACGCACGCCACCAAGATACCGTTCTATTAGTGCGAATTTATTAGACGTCTCGCGTGTAACGCCTTTATCAATTCGAGCGTACAAACTGATGTTTACACAATGTCACTCGAAGCCTCATTTTGCACAGTTATCGAGTCCAATTGCTAAATTGTACAGAGCTGTATGAATGTTATGTCCTCGCGAATTAAGCAGTCAACTCATATCAATCGTATGAAATTTGAATACATATACTGCGGAAACAATCGCAATTTCCGGGATTAAAATTATTCAATGTTCATCACCGTCTCTTAAAACATATACATACTTCAAGTTTAATGTAATTCGGTTTCAAAAATTAAAAAGCGACTCTTACATTTTATACTAATTTGGATTTTATTTTAGTGTTTTATTAAATAAATTATTTAATAAAACACTAAAAATGGGCATGTAATGAGTATGGATAAAAGTCATGTAGCAAAAAGAGTATTAAACTGGAAGATGGATACAAAACGTGAAAACATAGACCAAAAAAGAGATGGATGGATTGTGTAAAGGATAACATTGTAGGATGGATAAGCATGATTTGTAGTGTGTCAAAGGACTTACGCCAGGGTAGAGGAATATCGAAGGACAACACATATTGTGCTGATATTTTCGTAAATCATTTGAAATTACATATATAGCAGATTTTTATTCTGGTCAGGTAGTTGGTCACACCGGCATGGCCGAGCTCGGTCGCTATAGAAATTATACTTCACGTCATTTAGTATAAACTACGCATTACAATTTATGTCGTTCTACTTACAAACGATTACTAAACATAAAACTGAAGCTCACACGGTGTTTCAATCTGCGGTAATGGTAAAGCTCGGCGAATATAATTCTGTTTTGCACGGGCATATATTAGGACGCGCCAGTATATCACCAATTTTATGGTTAATTTTTAAACGACTATTATCGGTAACGATAGAGAATTTCTTTCGAGTTTAAACTGGTTTTGTTTGAGAAAGCAATTATACAGTTATGAAACAATGATTCATGTTTATATTGAGGGTAATACAATTTTGCACACCAGCTTAAGGTGCGGTCAGCGCTAAATCGCTTGATTTTCTCAGGTACCATATGAATGTGAGCCCACAGCGATTTTCGACACGGAATATTGGTTTCTTTGTTCAAGTTGACCGCGAATGCTGCAACGGTACTGGCCCGAGGCATTTTCAGTTCACTCTTATTTTGTACTTTTATTACTTTCAGTGCAAAAATCCGATCTGTTTGGGTAAAAAGAGTTTTTTGCGCATAGTAGCACAGTTTTCGCAATGGAAAGGAAAATAGAAAAAAGTAAATTAGAAATTGACTGAATTTGTGGAGCAATACTATTTTTCTTTAATAAAGAAGCCGCGAATATTCTTACGATCGCATTCTAGTACAGCACGTAGTCTTGATTCAAAACTTAGAATATGCTCGGTAAAATTTAAATCTTTTATGGCTTTCGTTCTTTAGCGAGATTATTTCTAAGTATTTACATAAAAATTTAACAAGGTTTTTATATTATATTTTTTTAATATTATATTAGTTATATATACCTTCAATGAAAATTTCTCTAACTGATGGTGAAATTCGCTTAAAAATCATAGCTACATTATTGTATACAAATACATTATTTGTCAATATTTAACCTCACTAACAATTGACAACAATAACGCACTAAAATTCTCACTATATCTGTGAGAAACGTTCAATAACTATAACATTATCCCAGATAAAAAAGTGGCATAAGCTAAAAACCTAGGAACTACACTGACATTTTTATGTTTTAAAGAATGTAGGTATAATAACAGGCAAAGGGACTATAAATACCTATGGATTGTAATTTAAAAAAAAATATTAAATATACATTGTGCTTTTAATGAGATTTTGTTACTATAAATAACATATTTTATTTGTTTAAAGGAGGTTATATTCTGTAATTTTTTAGACCTAAAATATTACTGATTCTTGTTAAATACACTACAATTACAAAAAAACTAAGACCATATAGTCTACACAACTGCCCAGCAAAACATATAGGCGAGTCGAAACCAACCTGATTTGAAGTAATACAATGAATAATACGTTGTTTATGACAACGTAGGTATTTGTTAGTGAAGTGAAAAAACGCGATTGCAACGCCCTCCATTTTGCTAATCCGTCTATTCTAATTAAACGACGTCATTTATCGAGATAAAATGTATTCTATGTTACAACCTGGAATATAAGCTAGCTCAATTTCGAATTTCGTTTAAATCCATTCAGTGGTTTTCACATGACGCTCTAACAGACAGACAGAAAAAATTCTTAAAATTATTATGTTTTCGGAATCTGCTGGTCCGAATTAGCCCTCTGATTATTTGTACATTTTTAATTTTATTTAAAGAGATAACACTTTAATGCACACCAAAATATATAATTACAAAAACAGACCATATTTACAATATTTTCTAGGCAATACAACAGGCGGCCTTATCGCTCAAAGGTATCTCTTCCAGGCAACCTAAATAAATGAAAAAAAAATAATCAGAATCTATCTATACTATAATAAATCTATAATTTTATAGATTTATTATAGTATAGATAGATAAGTCTTATTCTAGAATTGCAATCAGTTTCGAGTTACACATGTACGCGTACAAATTCAAACAAAAAATATTGAGACGTCACACTTTGCAAATTTTTTTTTGTCTTGCATATAGACATTGTCTCAAGACTTTCTCGATTGAGTGTTTTTTTATTTGTTTAGAAAATAGTCTTTAAACTCTAATGAGATCATAAACCAACTTCCAAATTCCGTTTATATATATATATATATATCTTTAAATAACCATTTATGTAGAAGCAGTATCCGCGTTTCTATGAGTCATAATCATCGTCCACTCCCACGTAACAGTTATTGTTTCCACCATCCGAAACTTCTAATTTACATACCCATCTTACCATAAACTAAACTTAAACGTGCCGTTTTTCTTTTGTATCGGTATTTTTACGATATTGCCAAAATTGATATTCAATTTACAGTTACCATTAAAACTAGTATATCTATTATTATCAGTATACTATTTATTATCACATTAATGTTAAATATATTCATTACTAAATATTTTTTAATATAAAACATTAATACGTATTAATTTGGCGTCTTCTTTCATATCTTATAATAGCTTTATTTGCATTTAGTGTTAATCAAAGTGGAATTTCTTATTTGTAGCTACTGACCTGTCACATTAACTTGTTATCAGAAATAAATGTTTATAACTAATATCTTTATTATTATAATAACATTTATAATATACACGCTTATAAAAAAAACATTAGTATAGTGTAACGTAAAAAGTGTTCCTGTTTTTTGTTCAATTCAGAATTTAAATTGAAATTCCTAAGAGTTCTAATAGTATATTTTATAATTGAATCGATCGCGTCGATAAAATAGGACACCTGTTAGAAAAACTGTCAAAAGATGGCTCGGGCTCCGCTCTACGCTCGCGCCAGTTCAGTCACCCCGTCGCAATGTAATTAAAATCCTTCATGAAAAGCACACCTGATGGAAGCCACGTTGACCCCGCGGGCGACCGCGAAGCACCGCCCTTTAAACGTTACTTTAAATAGGAGCAACTCGCACCCATCGCCGTACGAGCCTGAATAAAAATAATACAACACGTAGACCGGGACTTACGTTCTCATTAAACATTCAAAAGATGTACTGCTCAGTCTTAATTGCAATGCGAAATGGTAATCTTTTATTTATTTGAACTGTAGAATGACTCGATTTATTTTAATCTGTTCTTTAAGATTTTGAGTAATAAATGTATGCACACTCTTATGATTAGGTAGACTCGCGTGTTTATTGATATTAAAAAATCATGTAAGCGAATAGAAAGAATATGTAAGTAAAAATATAATTAGTACTTTATTAGTAGTAATCGTTGTATAAAATAAATAGTTCAATCTCTTAGTTAAAATATTGAGTAATAAATGTATGCACATTTTTATGATTAGATTGACTCGCGTGTTATTGGTATTAAAAAATTATGTAAGCGAGTAGAAAGAATATGTAATTAAAAATATAATTAGTACTTTATTCGTAGCAATCGTTGTATAAAATAAATAGTTCAATCTCTTGGTTAAAATATCGATTAATAAATGTATGCACATTTTTATGATTAGGTTAAGTCGCGTGTTATTGGTATTAAAAAATTAAGTAAGCGAGTAAAACGAATGTTTAAGTAAAAATATTATTAATACTTTATTAGTTGCAATGGTTGCGTAAAACACATAGAACTAGTTATGTGTTAAATAAAACTTATAATTGGCGTCAAAAAATGAGAGAATGTATAAGAAAGTGTGTTATCTCTATGCGAGGACGTGTAGTTTACATTTTTCGATAAGATCTTGTATGCTTAATGAATTAATAATTATAAATATCTAAATTAGCATCAACTCATTACTAATTAATACTCGGGGAATTGTAATTATATAGATAACTTTTAAAATAATTTGCAACATAAAAATGATAAAATACTTCATTCTCTCTCATCTTTGTTCTAAATTTTTATTTAATATTTATGAAGGATACCGTTTTCTTACAGTAGGAAGTTTATCATTTACATTGCTTTTATATTAGTCCGCAATACACTTCTAAGTCGACTTTCATATCGTCGATCAGTACCTAAAGCACAATGAGAGTAATCGGGAAATCGGAACGCAGTATCGTCTTGTACACGATAGTTCCGAGCGGAGATGGCGTGTCACCGGCTCAGGCACGCTCACGAATTGTCGGGGTCCGGGCTCGTATCACATGACCCTCTTAATTATAATGTGATGGTTGGCTTACACTTATTAATTATGTTGGGTTTGCTATAAAACCGCTTATATTCAAATTCCCGCAATTCGCAAATGCTCGTACAAACGTTACTGTAAAATCGTGAGTATCAATCAAATCGATATTTCAGCACGTCTATAAGTGGCGCCACTGTCCATACGATACTGCATTTCACTCTCTTCAAATCATAAATCTACAACGAGCTATTGGTGCGTCGAATGTGTTAAACTAATTTATTTACAGGCGCATTTTTCAAAATTATCAAACTTCAATCGCACGAAATATGTAAGCAGATAAGTAAATTATAGTAGTATTACTAGTACTAGCGGACCAAGCAGACGTTGTCCTGTCCTGAAATAATATAATTTATAATAACCGACTGCAGCGCCACCTATCGGATCCAATTCTGAATCTATCCTATCCTGGGACCCACTCACTCAAACACGCACAAAAAATATACAAATTGGTCAAGCCGTTTTTGGGCTTTATAGAGACTAAGGAACAGCAATTGATTTCATATAAATATAAAAAGATATATTATAATCATTATTTATTAACTGTGCCACCGTTAGTATTAAAAACTTATCAATCCCCGCCAAGGGTTGCCTGGAAGAGATCGCTTTTTAGCAATTAGGCCGCCCGTTGTACTACCTCTTATATTTTTCTACTTCAGTTTGCCTGTGCTTAGGTGGACCATAAATAGTTATCTATATATATTTTAACCAAATTTTATGGATATATAGATAACATTTTATTGTTCACCAAAATAAACAATTACAAAATGAATAATTAATATAATTTTACGGTAAAACAAAAGGTTTATATATATGCAATAAAGTCACTTAACATTATGTTAAAATTGACACATTCTTAATTCGTATCAAGCGGCCATTAGGCTTGCCCGCAACCAGGTCGAATAAAATAAACAAGAAGACATTTTACATATTTTTAAATACATTAGGAAATCCGTGTCGATTTTTTTACCTGAATTATCGGATACGTTTATGGAATAGTGGGCAGTTGTAATTAACATAAATTACTTCAAAATGAAAATAAATTATTATTTGCGCTCAGTTATAAATATTTTTTAATTAGCATTCTTTATCGATCCATCTATATATTGGTAACGGAAATTCTTGTCTTTTAAGGAAGAAACAGTATATTTTAGAATGGCGATAAATATGATAAATAGATACATTTTTCATTTATGATCACTGTCTGTATAAAGGTACTTATTCTTTTTATAACAGCTTTGTTATTTATTAAGATCGTAGATTAAACTTTAGCAGAAAAGGAATACTTATGAATTCTCACTAAAAGAAACATAAAGCTCACTAAATATCATTTACTGCTTGCCCTTTAAAGTGTTAACATTCAAGGAAAGAAATAAACTGACATGTCTTAGAGATATTTTGTTGTGTTTAACGACATACTTTAACTTTAAGCAACTGCCGTGATTATTACGCTAGAAATAATATCATTTTTTTTAACAAAAACAAAATCAACTTCACGCTAAAAACCAAAAAATTAATATTTAACCGACTTCTTTCTACAACATCTAGAAGTCGATGCCAAGTAGAACATAAAAGAACAACAACAATTTTAGAAAATATAGTAATTTTTAGGTTCTACTTGGCACCGACTTCTAGATGTAGAAAGAAGTCGGTAATTTTTTTTTTTCTCTTAGGTTGAAGTCGATATTGTTTTTGTGAAAAAAAATTACTTTGTTAGTTGCGCAAATACTTCAATAGCCTTAGAAATAATATATTAAGCACAGTTCAGTGTGTACGCTCTTTAACAAGGGTTGCTCTCGATTACCTTGCGATCTACAAATCAGATACTTATGGGTAACTCTCGATTCTCTGGGATCCACTCAGCAGATCCTGACTTGGTGACCATGGAACCGCTTCGGGAGTATACATACTTACGATAAAGGAAAAAATCAAAATTGATCCACAAATAACGAAGAAATCGCGTAACATGCATATAAAAAATTAAGCGCTTGTAGGAAATGTAATAACTAGACGCTTACACAAGATTTTTTTCAAGAATTTAGGCGCGCGGCGTTATTTAATAAGGGTTATGCTCGATAGCCCTGGGATCCGATCCACTCATCAGATCCTGACTTAATGACCATGGGACTATCTCAGGTGTTTACACTTACGAGTAAAGAAAACAATTTGAAAATCGGTTTACAATTGACGGAGACTACGAAGGTTTCGAAGAAGTTGGTTAACAATTTTCATGAGTTTCTCTAATTTCTTTGAATTCACTCATTAGATCCCGACATGTGACAATCGGACCAATTCGGGAGTATGAATTAAAAGAAAAGTTAACTACGGAACTATTCGATCAAAAGAAAAATTTTCAAAGTCGGTCCACGATTGACGGGGAAATCGAGTAACGAACATACAAAAAAAACATGCATATGAATTGCGAAATTGACAAGTATTTAAAATCGTCATCTTGCACTCGTGTTCATAACTGGTAGTAGACATCTCCAAGTTTGAATTGTAAGCATAGAATAAAAAATACGAAGAATAAAGGTAAATCCTTTCCGCATATCTCTAGCTTTCCCGTTGCTTGTATTATGACCCCGACCAATGTCGTGCACCCACAAATCATTTGTTATACTTTAGTGGCTTTGTAAAAGCTACCAGCTACTATGAATGCAATTGTAGCTCCAGTAACCTCGCTCGATGAACCGAGCTTGCTTATTTTCTTATCGTGAGAAATGTGTAAACTACTAGCACAGAAATGTACAGAATACATAATAGTACAGTGAAGAACAAAAATATAGGTATACGCCAAATATTACCGAGAATGCGATCATTTATTTACATAATATTTAAATATTACACTCCAATCAAGATTAAGAGAAAGTTAGTGTCCAAATCGAAAGAGATTTCGTATTTACATTAATATCAGGCTATAAACATCCCTAGTATGTTCGGGACTCTCCATTTGAGGAGAAGGGACGGTATCTTCATTACTCTTCTCCAAGGCGGATTGGTGGGTTTCACTGTTATCTCATGTGCAAGGTTCCTCGTGATGTTTTCCTTCTCATTTAGCATGATATGGTAATTAATTGGTCACATTAGGTCAGAAAAACTGCCAGAGCGGCACATGATTCCCGGCTCGCTTTCAAACTCACGTCATTAGACTAAGATGCGAATTCGCCACATTATAGATCTTTGTCGCATACATATTGCTTATGTTTTGGTTTTGGTTATGTTTATGTATATCTATATAACTTATACATATTTGTGAGTATACTATATATTATACCTCTTTAATAAAATACTATATTTGTTATTTATATAACTTTTACTTGTGTACATATTTTTGACTTTCACTGTACTACGGTACGATCCAAACGGCTCTTATGTTCATGAGATAAGTAAAAGTAAGCGCACTAATTCCTGAGGCGTTCCAAAACATAGACCTATTTTTAAAGTATTTATATTATGAATACTTTTGCAATATGGTGAAATCACCTTCATAGAAAAGGTTTTTGTGGAGTATTTTCACAATACCATTATTTATATAGGTTTTTGAATGAAATTTTATGATTAGATAGATAGATATATATATATATATATATATATATATATATATATATTATTCCACACCAAAATATAAAATTACAAAAACAAACCATATTTACAATACTTTCTAGGCAATGCAATAGGCGGCCTTATCGCTTAAAGCGATCTCTTCCAGGCAACCTATATTAAAGAAAATTCTTTGCTTTATCTAATCCATTATATATTAATATATGATTAATTTATGATGAAAATAATGAAAACTGTAAAAAAATAACAAATTGAATCTATGCTTCCCATTTGTTTTGGCTTTAACTATATATATCACAATGTTTTCTTGATTATAAAAACTCCGGAATAATCATTAGAAACACATACAAATAACATTTAAATTATCTCAGTGCCAAGAATATTAATGTGGCCCTTAACATCAAATCGTTTTACCATCGCCTAGCCGATTCGTTTCATAGAACGGATACAAATGAGCGTAAATCTTGAAATATTTATGCAGTCATTATTTAAATTTTATAAACCCTTTAATCTATTGTACTATTTGGTTCATGTCCGGAACAAATTAAATAAAATAACCTATTATGTGGTATTTCTCACGTATAAAATGGTATTCCCAGTATTTCTATTCAATCTTCTTAATTTGTTTTTTCTTTGGATACTTTCAATATAAACTACGCTTGTAGCGATTGCGCGTTGATGTCTTTTACTTTAACCGCACGCTGTCGTTAAAGTGTTCTTTGCAACTTTTTGTGTCTAGGTATTTAATAAAGCCATATAAATTCTTCAGTTTAGTTTATGCATGAATAAATAAGTTTATGTATATTTTTAATTGGAATGCTTCTATTCGTGAGTCGACCTTGTAATAAAAAAATATGAATGAGTTTGTATAATGCGGCAGTATGGCGCCGCGACGTCTGCGTTAGCCGTCAAAAGATAATGGACATCACTTAATTTATTATGTGACGTATAAATTTACTTCAAAAGACAATAATTATTTTTAATTATGTATACTTATTATATTTAACTATTCTTGTGCCGTTTTTTATTTATCTTATATATAAAAATCAATTGATGTTCGTTAGTCTAACTAAAATTGAAAAACGGCTTGACCGAATTGAATATTTTTTGTGCGTGCTTGAGTGAGATTTGAATCCGGCAGGTGTCGCTGAAATCGGGCTTTAGATTTTTTTGTCAGGGTAGACAACGACTGCCGAGCCCGCTAGCTTTAAATAAAAGTAAGTCAAAATAACATAAAACCAGAAAAAAATTCATATCTCTGTTTCGTATTAAATTATGTTTGGTGCCGCAACTCTAGGATCATGGGGTCCCGAAGGCTATCGGTTTTATCGAGATCTATCATCTCGTTTGATAGAAGTCTCACGTGACCAAAAGGCTGGTCTGCAATTAAATGAGGCCACCGTTTTGGGCACGTTCCCAACCGACAGCGATTTGGGATATATAAATAATTTTATATGTCCCAAATCGCTTTTCTTATTTTTAATAAAAAAGCATCTCAAATAAACGTGTATCTATGACGAGGTTAATGAAGGTAGATGAAGCGAAAATGTTTGTCAAGATCGTCGCAATTGGAGATCTATAGTATGTGCCTACCCCCATGGGAAACAGGCGTGATAATATGTATGTAATTCAAATATTTTTTATTAGGAAATTGTTCATAATTTAAACTATTTATATTGTAAAAACTAAAGTTAAAATTAATAACTTGGATAACAAATATAATAGAGGCACGCGTACAATCACTTATACGCTTTTTATACAAAACAAAGAAAACTCAAGCTGTGTAAAAAATATCTTTGATAAATCTTCCTTGAGTGTAAGAAGTAATTCTAAATATAGTACGGTAGCGATGTCTGAGTATATGTGCATCGGAGCTTATCGCGTACCATACACGATTGAAGACAAGCTTGGGCACGGACAAAAACCTTCGGCTACACATGCCCTAACGGTACCCGGTGCTCGTAAATCATTTTTCAACGCTATCATTGACCATTATAACTTAAGGGACTAATAAAAAAAAAAATATTTTATAGTCAATTAGAAACGATGATCACAAACTGCTTTTATATAGCTAACTTAGCTGTAATTTTCTTTTTGTTGACTATATTTCTTAGCATTTTTCTATTCTATAAGCTTTGAATTAATTATATTATGAATTAATTGTGACTCATGATTTTGATGTGACAGAGGACGTGAAAGAAAAGAGACACTGTTTTCTCTTGATAATTAAACAGCTTGTTTTTGTGTAAAAAATAAAAAATAAAGTGTATTTTTAAATATTAGATTTAATAATATTGTAATTTACTAGAGCTTTTGACGCGGCTTCGTTTGCGTAAACTTTCTTATTATGTTCTAACTATCCCGTTGGCCATGCTTAAGAGTTCGTATGTTCATATCCATTATAGAAATTACATGTTTAATTAGTTTTATCATATTTATTTATTTTGATTTGATCGCGTTTATTTTAGTTCCAAATAGCCTATATTCATCTCCATTATCAATAGATATGTACATACAACAAATTTCGTAACAACCGGCGTCTTGAAGGTGGAACAAATAGATATTGTAAAGTCACTTTAAAATGTGTATATTATTAGAAATATAAGTAATGTATATTTTTACAATAATAATAATTTTTAACTTATTTTCAGACACATACATCCTTAAAAACAATGAAATTAAATATATCTTTGGTTCAATAAAAATTCACGTAAAAACTTCTTGCTCCCTTAAATTGACACAGTTATAATTCTAATATGACTATGATCTAGACAATTATTATGGTTAAATACATTAATGTCTTGTATATTATTATCGCATACAGATGTCGTAGGAAGCTGCAGCCATTAAACCACCATAAAATATTTAATAAACCAGTTTATTGAACAAGTTCCTTTCGCATTCCTTCAGGTTGTATTCCGAGATCTCCGATTTTAAAGGTTGTTTCGTCCTTGGATTATCAATTTATATATTTAACCAAACTTAGTATAACAAAATTCTTCGTTAAGAAAAAAATTTTTTCAAGAATTTTTTAAATATAGGTATTCTTCAAATTGTTTTTTAAATTACAAAAAATTGTTTTGTTTAACCTTTAAATTAGTCCCTGCGTTAATTTTTATAAAATTTGTTTCTTCTCTTCTATCTCTTAAAAAAACAATTTTTTTGTGTCTATTCACCATGTTATCCATATTTATACTCTTTTAATTATTTTGTATTTTTAGTAAATAAAATCAAATTTTGTAGACATACCTTTCCAGGCTTTTGTGAAAATGTCAATATCTATATAGTCGTCACGTGTAATAGTTCAAACAAATATCAACACGTCAGTTCATGAACTGTTCACTGTTCGTATGAATGTATGGTACACAGGCGGGTCGCACAGTCCTCGGGGTTGTCGCGCATGTAGCGATGGTCGCGAAGTGTCGCGGCCACTCTCTACGAGACACTGAACTTGGCGGAGTGCGCACCAACGGTTATAACATAACACGTCTGACGTAACCTTAACCTTGCAAGAAGAAGAGGAATGGACCGCCGAAGGACGGAGAGAGAGCGCGATACGACGCGGGAAAGGGAGAGGCGGCCGCCGGCCGGCGCGGCTTGGGCGGGTTGACCGCGCCGCTTGCGGGCCGACCGCACCCGCGACGGTTCTCTTAAGGATTGTTTACACTTCGTTACGCCGTTGATGCTGGTGTAATTACCAAATGTCCTGTAATACTTTTTTAAGACCTTGAGGGTCGACCGCTGTGTGTGTATTCGTTCCACTAATACATATATCTAGGCAGCTTTCTGCCTGCGACTACCTCCTAGACTTACCCTGAGGCTATGAAAAAATCTGGAACATAATTTTGTCAGCTATATATTTTTTAAATTAATTAACAATAAAAAGACGCTGGCTGTTACATGAGTGTAAAGGCCAATGACTAAAAGCGACATCTTGTTATTTTTTTTCTAAATAATCACCTCAGACTTGCAGCTACACCTAAACAATCCAAACCTGGTTTAAGATTTTGTAAATACTTTAATTTCAACTTCTATAAAACGATAGTTTAGTACTGATATGATATCGTCGTCTAATGTTGCTTACAGATCAAGAACCACAAATCCAAATTATGTCCAAATTTGGTCACTTATAAAATTTTATTTTATTTGAGCCGTTAATTTATAGTTTTTCGCCTACAGACGTTATTTCGTAAAGTATAATTCATCCTTTACTCGCCATGGGAGTTGCAACCGCCGCCAGCAACCACAGGCGCGCAGCGGCGCACCGCGCAACTTGATAGTGCACTTGTCAACGCCTATTTGTTTATGCACTTGTTCGAAGGCCTGATTTACACATACTAAGTTGTAATCCGACTATGTACGAATTGAAATAAAGATGATTATGTCCTTAAATTTTATTCAATAAGCTTATGTGGTCACAACTAAAGTTAAAACAGAAATAAAATAGACTTTAAAAAAATACAATTGGGCTAGCTCAGTTACTGGGATAATAAATATGTAGTAAATATAAGACTAGAAAAGATAAAAATCAAAATAAGCATTCAAGAAACATGCTATATAAAATATATGAAAATTATCATCCATAGTCGCTAACTAAATGTTATGTTGGTGATAAGTACAATCATTCTAGAATGACTTTGAGCCCTTAGCTTCGGCTTTGGGGTTTTTAGTCTACTCTATTGCTATCTCTTCGTCCCTATTTATTGAAATCGTTATGAGGCCTTGCAAATCACTCTAGACTTACCTTTTACTACAGACTATTTAATACTAGCACAACAATTTTGCTCCCAATTAATTTCCTGGATTTCAAAACCTATGGACAAAAACCTAGGTAGCTCTTTTACAGTTTTTCTGCACTCATATAATAGAAACATTGAAACTGAAAGTGTAGCCGAATGCTTATATAAATAAAACCTTCAAGATTAAGTGCTCACAATAAATCAACATTATTCTTAGACCATTGTTGTTTGTATAGTCACTCTTATTCAAAGCTCTAAATTCGTAGACGAAAATGCATTTCGCTTTTAAACCGAACAATTGCGCTGGCGACGTTTTCGCCTAATGACATTATTTCCTAACAAAGAATCGATTATATCCGTGACCCCCGCTTTCTACGGTTTGTAAGGATCAAAGCTTCATTATGTCTTTGTTAATACTTTCACTTAAATACACGTGCTATTATTTAATTGTATTTGTTATATCAAGAAGTTTACGATGGCGCTTTAATAAGACAGAAAAATAAACATCTTCAGATAGACAGCCGAATCAATCACTTGCGTTAATTATGATGTTACGGATTGAACTTTATTTTTCTTGAGTAGTCGCAAAAACGTATTTTTTTCTCAGATTATGATTGTGCACAATATTATTTTTTTTAATCTAAAACATGTTGAAAAATATAGTAATAGGCAAAGAATTTGATATTATTTGCATAATAATATTTGTCGATGAATGTATCACACCGAGCTCGGGCCCTCTCATTTTAAAGGAACGGACTGTATACCTGCATATCTAAGTCTGTTTACTAGGTATCTTACATTGGAAAATTCAATATTTAGGATTCTCCACGTTCTATCAATTATTGATAGTTATAATCAAGCAGATCAGATAAAAAGAATGCCTAAACTGTGCATGCTACCCGGCTAGGAGTTAAACTGATAACATTAGAACTAAACGCAACTACCTTAGTCACCAAGCTACCATTACTATACTTGTGTAATATAATCAGTAACTTTAAAATAATTATCCCAACCTTATTGTGTGTTCCAAAGTTGAAATCGATATGTAAAATCTCCACACTCTTATTTAATGGAACATTTTGTAATGAAACACATTTTAGGATCATTTATCATATTTACTATGGTACTAAACCGTCAATCTGGAAAAGTAAATAAAGAGAAAAGCATAGATCAGCCTGAGACAATAAACATAAACTGTGTTCCATACATTGCATTACACATTTCCAGCACGTTCGATTTTAATATATTCATTGCTTTCCGTCAATGTATGGCCCCCGGATAATTTTTTGTCGTAATCTTGAGCTCGTATCTTCATTAGTCTAGTCGATGCATCTTTCTTTCACATCGATTCATCAAGTACTCTGTCGATTATGTAAGAACGCTCCCAAGCCATTCTTATGCAGTGTAGTTGTAATAAGCTTCCCATCATATTTCCCCTGTAAGCTATTATAGCTCGGGATAAGATGCTTCGCAGTCATTCATCGCCCATTAATATTATTCTATTGTTCATAACTGCGTGTAAAGTTAAAAATTCTTTGCTAATTAACTCTACTGTTATTAAAGAAATAATTTTAAACACACATAACTGTAATAAAATAGCTAATTACAAGATATTATACGGCTATTACGCATTTATATGGCTTACTCAACTTATAACATTGTAACAGATTCACTTGTACAGTAATGCATAATACACGAATATAAAACATCGGCCACATGTTTCGCAGTTTCCGTACAGTGAAGGTTTCCGTAGAGTCGATGAATTTCCACTATTCCCCTATTTATCGATAGTACATATAACACGTATTATACTATATACTGTAATTATTACACGATAACCAGTTCAATCCTAAGGACATGAAGAAGTTACAACTAATATACAAACATCTATACAAAGAAATCTTTACATAAATGTTGTATATTTGTATGAATTGTTGTCTATGTTAGTTTTAACTCACAAACGGTATAACACATCTAGTGTTTTGCATAAATATGAGTTATGAAGTTCAATCTTGCACAAGTTTAGTTACGGTTGTAAAACCGCCATAACCAATCTTTCACACAGTGCGAGCTTTTATTGAAACAATATTTCTCTTTACCCCGAGCTAAGTCAAATACTCCATTTGCAATTTCAATGTTCTACGCATATTACTGTCGCAAATTTGATTATGTGATCAATATGAACGAATCTCAGGTATCTATTTGTCTACTAAAACTTCAACTTTGCATCTCGGTCTTTAATTGAGTAGTTAGTGGACCATATTATGGTAATGTTACAACTGGATGGTATAAAATATATTGTCGTATTTCTGTCGAAAATAAACTCAACTTTTATGAGTTTATCTGTATAGTGTTGTCCAAAGTCAAGTCTGCATCAGAAGGCGTCCAATGACACTGTGGCTAATTAGAGCTCTTTAATTTGAAGACCTTGAATATGTATAAACTATATATATAATATATATAGATACTGACACCGGAGATATAGCATACTTTTCATCTCAGAAACGAAAACGCAGTCCCCAATGAAGCCGTGTGAAAAACATTAGTCGATTTTCGAAAGACTTTTAGGCGACGATTAAGATCAAATAATCAAGGTGGCGTCCATTAAAGAAAGTTAAGCAAACATGAAAACACTATCCAATTATGTTAAGTCAGTTTCACGTAGTTCATTGGTTTGTTTAATATGTTCACCGATGCCATCCATATATGTGTTTCCTTTTAAGTATTTAATGTCAACTCTAGATGGTTTCATGGTGCTACAGAAAGTCTAAAATAATTCAAGGATACTGGGTTAATTAAGTTCTCATGTACTAGATTATCCATTAGTGAAATGTTTTATTTGTTTATTTTAAATTATAATCCCATAAAATAACTTGGTAAAAGGAGTTCAGTCCAAAAATAATTCAAAAAGAAAGGCTTGGTCTACATTTCTTCGACCTCATATGTCAGTGCATGTATGAAACCTGCCAGCTATATATGGCATTGGCAACCTAAAGGACTCTTGCATCTTAATTTTTTATAATATATTACTCTGATACTTTTTCTTGATGACGTCTCTTTTCACACGCTCCAAGATAGATGGCCGATCGTAATCAACTGACGTTTTTATGATAAGCTTCATAAACTGAGATGTGTTCTTGTTTGCATTTAAATTTTATGGAAACGAAAATCAAAATTTATTATCTCTGTTTTTTAAATGGAACATAATGTCATGTTTTTTCATTTAATTTCACGTACAATATATTTACAATTGACAATGACCAAAAATATACATTCGTCCTCATTATATATTTTTATTAAGTAAAATAAAATATAAGACTGTTTAACGTCCTAGTGTTTCAGTAATATTTGGAATATCATTTTATTCTTGATTCAAATTAGGTTGAAAATTCTTCTATTTTCCAATTGCTAAATTTTGCAGATTCGGGAGAATGGTAATTATTTTTTACAACTTTGACTAAAGGCAAAAAGTGTACTTATTGAACATTTTTATTTTCATATCTGTAGCTTTAGTAATTCCTAAAGTTAGTCGGGTAGGACACAGCCAGAACACCAAAGTGTAACCACAAGGGTTCTCTAACGATTTAAAGACATTACCTATATGCCATTCACATGATTATTATCAATATCAGGTGTGTACCATTAAGCCTAGTTCGTCTTATGGCCATTGTCCCTTACTATAATCTATATCATCTTATTGTTCGAGCTAAACTTTTGGCCTCTTGCTGTTAGCAGCAGATTGCTGCGCAGTCTTTTGCTAACTAAAAGAACACTGAAAGATTGGCGTGGACTTTAACTCAATTGTTTTGTGTTTCAATTGACGATAAAGATACGCTGTATATTTCAATTACAGACTTTTGCCCGTCCAGTTTGCAAATACAACGCTTATCTTATTATGTCAAGACATATTATCCCCGGTGGTTAGGGGATGGCTACCACCCCTGGATTAGCGTATGCCGCCATAACAACCTTCAGTTGTGTTCCGGTATTAGTGGCTAGGTCCCACTCTCCCTTTAGAGAGCGGCAGCACATTGGTAGCACCTTTAGTGTTACAGATGTCCGTAGGCGATAGCAAACGCTTTTCATCAGGTGGGCCGTCTGCTGAACTCACGCAATAAAAAATACAAAAAACTTATTGGTTGGTCTTAACCTGAGTAATCTCTATCATATTCTAATGTTCCATGTCCCTATACGCTAATCGAAACGCTGGTTAGATAAGCTGTTATTAAATCAAGTATAATTAAAGGTAATAGTTTTAAATTCAATTACAAAATTTACTGCAAACTACTAGCTATAACATAATAAAAACTTCGTAGTTTCTGCGAAAAGTCGTTATGTTTACGGTGATTAAGGCTATGGATATCGAGAAAGTAAGTTTAAGTATTATAACCAACACATGTTAATTTTTTTTTTTTTGTAGAATAATAGTATTGTTAAACTTATAAGAAAATATTTCTTTCTGATTTGAAGATCGCCTCACTGAATTTACTAGGTGCTCTCAGAAATATAGATTCCTTAAAGTAGAGATTAAACAAGTAAGGTGAATCTGAAACGAGGAAATCTGTAAGGGAACCGAAGTCATCGACATAGCTTGCGAAATATAACACTGAAAAGGCAGTTCTGACAAGACCGATAGCTTATATTTTTATTGTGAAGGTGCCATATAGGCAGATGCCCCATTTATGGCCGGTTCTTAAATCATACTATTCATTCTCTTGCCCTACCATCGGTTGAATTTTGATGATTGATCGGTTGAATTCTGATGATTTGATTTGATCATATAGGGAACCGGGCATCAATGAAAAGTGGTTTCCTTTGCCTATAGACGTTTGCAACGACAGGGGCCAAGTCAACGCATTGCCCGTCTGGTGAGGCTGACGAGTCCTAGAATGAAGACCACGTCTTAATAAACTTATTAGACTTATCAAAATTTTTCAATATCCTATTTAGGGGTGATTCTTCAATCAACAAAAAAACAGTTAAAAATACAATATAAACAAATTTAAAATGACAGTTGAATAAATAAAATAATTCGATTCTATCACGTTTACATTTAGTTGTTAAAATTTTGTTTAGCCGTTTCATTTCTAAAATCGTATAAATTTTTCTTTACAATGATCATAAGTTGTTGAATATTTATTAATTTTGCAAAAGTATGTGTTTGTGTAGAAAATCTCAAATGTTTGTCATTTTCAGGAATAGTGTTGATCAACATTTCTGTCTAGTTATAATACTAGAAAAATTCTGTCTCATACATATCTTTGAAGAAGTACATGATTATGTTTGACATTTGTTTGATGTTTAAGGACACCCCCTTACACATTAAAGTTTAAATACAAAATAAGCGCCACTTATTATAAATGTAACGTGAAAAACTCTTATCGTGTATATTGTAAACAAATATTTTATTATATTATTTATTTATATCTTAGAATGACTACATATTATTCTAATAGATACTACACGTTACGTATAGGGTACCAGAACATTTAAAAAATTGATAAAAAAAATAACTAGGGACATTCAAATTAGAGTTTTATGATAAAATAATAACAGCCCATAAACGTCTCACTGCTGGACTCGGGCCTCCCACTATAGAGGAACGGACAGTATACCCACCACGCTTATCCAAAGCAGCTTGGCAAGTTTGACAGATCGTTTATCTCGATGTGCAGGTTTCATCACGATGTTTTCCATCACCGTTGTTAGCACGTGGCAATTGTAACAATATACATATTAGGTCAGAAAAACTACCTAACTGGTAGTTTTATGATAATTCTCTATTATGCTGAAAACTGCAATACTGCAAAGCCATATTTATAAAAGAAGAATCACTAGCTGCAATGAAATAATATTCCATTCGGACAGTTATTGCTTTAATATTTACGTTGTAAATAAAATCGAGTATAAATTAAATCCGTGCTTGTAGGCCGTACGTAGGATTGATGTGTTTTATAGCTGGTTTTCAAATAAATTCTAATTTTAGTTTCAACCGTGAATGTTGTAGTAACCATACTACCGTTTATGGTGGGCGGTACATATAAAAGTTGTGTCTTACACATATTCGCGTCGGCATTTTCAAAGGCCGTTTCTTCCGAAACAACTTGTTATATGATGCTTCCTCATAATATATTAGGTTATGAGCCGTTACTCTTACCCTTAACGTACAAGTACATTTATAAAATAGCGGTTTTAAGAGTAAGATAGCCTCAGTATTAATAACTGATTTTGTGAGGCAGTTAATTATCTATGCAGACTACACCTCTCTGCAAGATTACATTCATGTAGACCCAGTGCTGTTTAAGATAAATTACAGACAGAGGGACAGACAAGAAAATTTCAAAACAGTTCCCCTTTTGGTAAAATGGCTACGGAACTCTAAAGTAGAATGCTACATAGATGAAAAGACAGACCGACAAACAGACATGACGAATATACTTATATATACCGGGTCCGGCAAACGTTATCTTGCCCTGAAAAAATATTTTTCTAGAACCCGATTGTAGTGCCGCCTACCCACCCGGTCACTCGCTCAAACAAACTCAACAAAAGTCATAAAAATCGTTCCAGGGGTTTAGGAGGAGTTCAATGACATACACATGAGCAGAAGAATTTTATAATAGGTTGGGGGAAAAGTCTTTTCGCATATAGTATGTATGAACTTGTAATAAGATCTCTTTGGCTATACCATTTGTATCTGCCTGGTTTTGGTATCATTAAAAAGTTTTAATTTTAAAGACAATTCCAAATTCAAATTAGGAAAATGTGTGATTTTCATTTGTTTTTCTTATTGTTAAAATGAGTGAATCTAATGAAGAAATACGGTACATTTTAAAATTTTACTACAAAAAAGGTAAAAATGCAACACAAGCCGCGAAAAAAAATTGTGATGTTTATGGACCTAATGCAGTTTCTGTGAGAGTAGCGCAAATTTGGTTTAAGCGTTTTTAATCCGGAAATTTTGATATCAAAGATGCACGTCGCTCTGGTCGCCCTGTTACGGACAAAATTGATGCCATTTTTGAAAAAGTGGAGCAAGATCGGCATATTAGTAGTTACGATGTAGCTGGAGAACTGGGAATTGACCACAAAACGGTTTAGGCGCATTTGAAAAAAGCTGGATACACAAAAAATCTCGATATTTGGGTGCCTCATGAGCTCACTGAAAGAAACCTAATGAACAGTGACAGAACACAACTCATTTGTGATTCTTTATTACGACGTAATGAAACCGAACCATTTTTGAAGAAGCTGATAACTGGTGATGAAAAGTGGATCACGTGCGACAAGAACGTGTGAAAAAGATCGTGGTCAAAGGCCGGTCAGGCTTCACAGACTGTGGCGAAACCCGGGTTAACTCGCAACAAAGTGATGCTGTGTGTATGGTGGGATTGGAAGGACATTATTCATTATGAGCTGTTACCGCCAGGCAGGACCATCGATTCTGAACTGTACTGCGAACAACTGATGAGATTAAAGCAAAAAGTTGAGAGAAAGCGGCCGGAATTAATCAACAGAAGGGGTGTGGTTTTTCACCATGATAACGCTAGACCTCACACATCTTTAGTCACTCAGTAAAAATTACGAGAGTTTGGCTGGGAGGTGTTAATGCATCCGCCGTATAGTCCTGACCTTGCACCTTCAGATTTTCACCTGTTCCGGTATCTGCAGAATTCCTTAGGCAGTGTCAGGTTAACATCACGAGAGGACTGCCAAAACCACTTGTCGCAGTTTTTTGATCAGAAGCCCCAATATTTTTATAGCAATGGGATCATGTCCTTACCTACAAAATGGCAAAAAGTTATCCAACAAAATGGCACCTACATACATTAGTCAAATGTAAATAAACTTTATAAAAAAATCTTTTGATTTTTTATATAAAATGCGAAGAAAATTTTTCCCCAACCTAATATATTCCATTTGGCTATGGAATTTTAAAAAGGAACCTGAGAAATATTCGTTGGAAAACACTAACCTTAGTCAGGGGTTATATTTATTGGAGGTGCTAAATACGTATTAATTTACTTCGTGTAACTAGAAATAAAGACTAAATCTAAAATAAATGTTTCAAAGCTGAGAAACATTGAAAACTTTGTAAGAGAGCTTGCGTTTAGTAGCGATTATGTTTAAGATAATTTTCCCTTGCATGATACGCAGTATGCCCGCATTTACTACGCCTAATTGCAACGTAATTATCGGTTATTGAAAGCTGAACGCAGTGGCTGCTCCCTGTGCCGCTACGCATACAAAGCTTTGTTATAAATGCTACCAACATAATATCAGTGCAATTTAGTCCCAATCGTGATTAGAATATTCAGTGCCGATTATTGTTTATTAAAAAATGTATTAATAGCCTTACGTAAAGTAATACATAATTTCACACCACTAGACGAGGTGAATTAAAAGTATGAATTAAATTACTTTTCAAAGTATATTTTAATGTGAAGGCCTTATTTTTTAATCATCAGATAAAATAATATTTTCTTAAGTTTTCGCGACTTGTATACATAATAAAACCACGTTTTAACGGTTTTAAGCGCTCTTCTGTGATCACGGCCACTGAAAAGTGGCCGAAACGTGGGAATAACAAAAATCAAATAAATTATCGCGCTTAAAACCGTTAAAACGTAGTTTTATTACATCAGATAAAATTAAGTAAATTATACCTGTCCTACTTTCCTCTAAAAACTCCCATTACTTGTTCCAGCCAGGTACGTTAGTATCGATTAATATAGATTAATTGATACTAAAATGATATGATGAAACATAATTAAATTGTGATAACATAAATAATAATATTATGTTAACATAATTTAATTAAGTTTCATCATATCATCTTTCATTGTTTGGGGACCGTTATAATTTAGCAACCAACAAAAATTATATAGAAAATGTAAAATTTATTTAAGCTTATATAATAAGAAGTAGCAAAGTCGAGTCGTTTAGATTTTACTTTAACACATAGTCATGTTGTAAATAAAATTTCGAAGATTCCCACTCCGTCTGTTTTCACTTTACTTTTTAGATGCGTATTAGCTTAAAAATGCAAATATATTTTCCATGAACAAAAACCACATTGAAGTCAATTTTCACGGTATGTTTCTTGACGTCCTACTTGAATGCAGATAGTCTGAAGAACACAATCAAGGCGGAATTTTTGCATAACAGAATATCCACGATGTCTGCAATTCAACACGTCTCGCCGAGTTTGGCTTCTATTATTTTAAGTCGTCGACACCAAATTTAATTTTGACTGAATGACCCAGAACTTCGGTACTTCGGTATAGTATGGTCGTGATATCTAGAGATACAGAGAACCCTTATTGTCTCGCTCTGTTATCTGTCTGTGTCAGTCATGTCCGAAAATGCTTTGAATGGAGATATAAAATTTAATATACAGGTGGACAGAACAGTGACTTTCAAATGAAAAATTTAATTAGTTTACATGAAGGGGTACCCAGATTACCCCCATGTATGTTTTAACAAAAATTTTAATTATCGAGTTATTGTTTTTTGTGATTTTTGGACCATTTTATTTTTTGTTATGATTATTTGGGAGGTTTTTTATGTATCTAAGTCCTTATAAATTGTACTTTTACACATAATAATTAGCACCTTAAAATCAGCATAAGTTGTACATCAGGGTGAAAAAAACTATTTCAAGCGAAACAGATTCGAATTTTCAATCTTAAATCAAAAATTGAAAAAGGCAATTTCATAGTTTTGAAGTGTCTTTAAAAACTGCACAAGAATCCAAACTTTTATAATAATATAAAAATGTTACCCTTAATAGGCCATTTTTTGCTTCAACCGGCCTTCAAACGTACTGAGGTGTAAATTTCCTAAATAAAAATGTTCAGAAAATTAAATTTGGGCTATTTTGACTTTCTTTAAGTGGATTAATATTAGAAAATGACGATACTCTACAAAATAGTTATAATCGTGCAAATAAACTAAACATTTTTCATTCTTACGAATAAATATATGTGTATATTCAAATCCGACTCGTGCATACTACAATACTACCATAATATATTGCTTATGTGTTTAGTGCTAGTGAAACTCGTATAGCATTTTAAAACTAGACTTGTTCTTCCATTTCTAAACTAAAACAACAGATATATTTCAATGCGCGAGTGACTCATAAAATCCTGTTGAAAGTATCCTTAGTTGATGTGACACCGGTAATACACATCAGTTTCACTTTTCCCTCATCTATAAATGGTGATATTCGTAGCACGATCGAGGCCACGCGTGCTAACTGTCTACATATGTGTTTAAAACCGATTTTCTTCACTAGCATAGACGCTTTTAAAAGTCAATTATACATAAAATATCAAAAATCTATGTAAATTAATAAGACTTGTCTTAGTAATTTACATACTTTTTAAATATTTTATTTATACTAGGTATCAAAGTAATCCAGGTGAACTCGATATGGCTCTTTTTAAATTTTATTATTTTGATTTTAACCGGTTAGAACTATCGTGGATGCTCTTAAGAGTAGTGGTTCGTCGTCAGCCAATCGCAGTCCACTGCTGGATATAGGCCTCCCTAAGTCGGCGCCACTTATCCCTGTCCGAAAATTAAATCTAATATGAAAGTGACTTTGTTTCTTTCTTTTCACAACCTTAAGAAGTAACTGATTATTATTATGCAAGGTACATATCGATGCCCCTATACAATAATCCAGTATTCGAAAAATTCAAATTTTACAGGAAAAAATATTTTGCGTTTTTTTTTGATAGTTAGAAAAGTTCCGTGAAATAAATATCATGAGGATTTTTTTCATTAATAACACTAAGAAATATCTGATAAAAACTTGCTACAGAAATCCCAAGTCACAGATGCTAACAATTAAAATATAAAAAAACAGTAATAGTATATTACTAAATTATTGTATGAGGGTGTAGATATGTATATGTACACTAGCTGACCCAACCGGCAAACGTTGTTTTGCCATTTAAATTATTTCTAGTAATTTTAAATAAGTTAAATTATTAAGGTAATAATATCGCTATTAAAAATAGGGGTTGATCGTAGAAAGGTGAAAATTTGAAGTTGTATGTATTTTTCAATGCTAAATCACAATAAAATATAAATAAGAAATTTTGTCAAAGAAATAAAAAACAATATTTAGGTGTGGGTCACCCTTATTATTTAGGGGTATGAAAATAGATGTTGGCCGATTCTCAGACCTACCCAATATGCACACAAAATTCATACAAATTGGTTCAGCCGTTTCGGAGGAGTTAGGAATCAAACACCGCGACACAAGAATTTTATATATTAGATTGAAACATACTTTCAATGAAGGCAATGAAGAAACGATACTTGTTTTATTTAAGAACATCTGATAGTTACACCATAAGAATACGTTGCTTACGCGAGCGAAACTAATCAATCGGCATTAACTTATATATATCTTTACATACTTATAGTTATAGATATATCCGTACATATATACTTAGAATAACGGGGATGAACATAGAATAGCTTTATCTCGGAAAATAGGATAAATTTCGCAAGATAAGGATTGGAAATTTAAGTGAGCAAAGCTGACCGAACTGATTATCATTTACTTTAGTATATCTGTACTTTAGAGGACAAGAATGAACATAAGACTTTTTATCTCGGAATCTGGATAGTACTATTAGATCAGTATGAACCAATGTTTACAATAATGCTGCTTGGAAAACGTTTTATATTTAATAATTTTACACGTTGAAACTCTGTTGGTGTTGCCATGACGACGACGTGTTTGTCAGTGAAATGGCACCTTTTTGTTTATATACGTCTATCCCACGAAAAGGAAGTCAATTATCTTAATAAAAAGTATCGTAACTGTTGTCGTGGCATATATAAGCTAGCTCTAATTTTATTTCAATCCCGTTAGTTATTTTTACGTAACACGTAGAAATATACACTAAAAATACTAACACGTTCACAAAAATTCTAAAAGTTTAATTTTTAGAATCTGCAGGCCGGAATCGGGCTCTGATTTTTTTTTCTCTTTTTTATAATTTATTATACAAAATGTATCCCTCTACAGATTTTTTATATTTTAGACTAGCTGACCCGAAACTTCGTACCGCTTCTGAATCAATAAATAAAAAAGCTGAATGATAATTGCAGAATGTTTCAACTTTAGTAAAAAATGTGGTCAAAACTTAACCGGCACAAAAAGAATTCGTAATCAAAAAAAATCTGAACTTAGGTCAGTGGTGTTCCCGCTTGAAATCTTCAATTGCTACACACGAACACACTAATTATCAAAGTCTGTAAAATATTATAGTTGCGATCAGAAAAAAACGAATGAAAAACAAACAAAAGTATTCTTTTAAATTTAATTTGATTTCTGAACGACCGGACGAACGTCAAACGTTTGACATTCAAGACCAAAAGAATAAAAAAAAAACTTCACTTTTAAACTTAATTGATTTCTAAACGACGGGACGAACATCAAATGTTTGACAGGTTCCCTTAGAAACTATTCCTGTTTCTAGGGGAAAGCGAAATTGTTGTTTTTACTATATTCCAAGCATTTTTTCATATTTACTCACCTTTTAAACCTACCCTGGACTTCCACAGATAATTCAAAACCAAAATTAGCCAAATCCGTCCAGCCGTTCTCGAGTTTAAGCGAGACTAACGAACAGTAATTGATTTTTATATATATAGATAAGTATAGGTAAGCACCTGTTGATTTGACTGTAGTTAGTATTGTATAATTACTCATTAATAACTCTGGAGAAACGTTTGGGATAAAAACAGGAAAATTAAGCTAGCTTTATGAGACAAATGTAATCCGTACAGTTGCCCTTTAAAACACTAATGGCATACCGCTATAATGATGAAAAAAATACCTGCGGATGCACCTCTATTTAAATTAATTAATTGTGAAATAATTCCTCATTAATTTAAACACGGACGAAGACAAGCTCGCCGAGCATTTCCATGCTTTGTAAATTGCATAGTGCAGAAATTACCATATTAGAGGCGGACATCGCGATCCCAATGCGATTTCGCGCTTACGTCCGCCTCTATTTCCGCTGTTGGGATGTAGATTATGTTTAGGCGTATGCTTTATTTTAATTATGTAATTGATGTATTAAAAAAATAAACCAAAAAGACTCACGGTTATTATGTTGGCTATATGGTAATAGGTTGGGGAAAAAGTCTTTTCGCATATAGTATGTATGAACTTGTAATAAGATCTCTTTGGCTATACCATTTGTATCTGGCTGGTTCTGGTATCATTAAAAAGTTTTAATTTTAAAGAAGACAATTCCAAACTCAAATTAGGAAAATGTACGATTTTCATTTGTTTTTCTTATTGTTAAAATGGGTGAATCTAATGAAGAAATTCGATACATTTTAAAATTTTAATACAAAAAAGGTAAAAATGCAACACAAGCCGCGAAAAAAAATTGTGATTTTTATGGACCTAATGCAGTATCTGTGAGAGTAGCGCAAATTTGGTTTAAGCGTTTTCAATCCGGAAATTTTGATATCAAAGATGCACGTCGCTCTGGTCGCCCTGTTACGGACAAAATTGATGCCATTTTTGAAAAAGTGGAGCAAGATCAGCATATTAGTACTTACGATGTAGCTGGACAACTGGGAATTGACCACAAAACGGTTGTGGCGCATTTGAAAAAGGCTGGTACACAAAATAGCTCGATATTTGGGTGCCTCATGAGCTCACTGAAAGAAACCTAATGAACCGTGTACTCATTTGTGATTCTTTATTACGACGTAATGAAACCGAACCATTTTTGAAGAAGCTGATAACTGGTGATGAAAAGTGGATCACGTACGACAGGAACGTGCGAAAAAGATCGTGGTGAAAGGCCGGTCAGGCTTCACAGACTGTGGCGAAACCCCTTTTTTTTTTTGGCCAGGGGAATTCCGTTTGGGGACTAAGCCGCGACAGGCACA
The DNA here is from genome assembly GCA_039645545.1 of Dendrolimus houi. NCBI lineage: Eukaryota > Metazoa > Arthropoda > Insecta > Lepidoptera > Lasiocampidae > Dendrolimus > Dendrolimus houi. The sequence goes on along the minus strand of CM077125.1, from coordinate 12,949,466 downwards.
GAAGCCTGGGGGGATGTTCGCGACCCGATGTGAGAGTGTGGGATTCGCCAGATCGGGGGTGGCACTAGCGCGCCCGTTCAGAACCGGTGCCATGCTATTGCCACTCCCCAGTTAGGGATACCCACTAAAATCCCTGGGTGTTCCGTCCTGCGCCTTATGCCAGGGCTACGGGAATGCGGGATTCCCAACTCCGCGTGCCCTGGCAGGCGTGGGCCTCGCTCACTAGGCCTCTTCCAATGCCAGGGGACTACGCCCCTGGCCACGACTAGGTCTAGTCCAGCGTGGGGCGGTTTGTAACGCGCCCCACGGGAGGAGAAATGAGCGCGCGCGGAACACTCGCGCTCTCGTCTCGACGGCATGTGCAGGTGAGTGAGAACCCCTATACCCCAAGGGGCCCCACCCGCGCCGCCCGCTTAGGGTGGCCGAAGGTCACCATCCGACCTCCGGCGTCGACGCGTCCTCCTTTGGCGGGAGCGAAGCAGGGAAGTTCGCTCACGCTCCCGCTCCGCCTCCTCCTTCGCAAACATAAGTTGCTCGCAGAAGGAGGAGACGGCGTCCCATCCGGTAGAGCTCCCGACCATGGTGCGTACCACGGCCGGGAGCGAGTTGTAAAATACGGTATGGGCGACGAGCTCCCGGCGCTGCTCCGTCCAGGCTGGACACTCCTGGACTGTGTGCAGTGCCGTGTCCTCGTCGCCTGTGTCACAGAGGTGGCACCCTGACGAGACTTCACGGCCGAGGCAACACAGGTACCTCCCGAAGCAACCATGCCCCGTGAGGACCTGTGTCAGCCTGAACGTCAGGGTGCCGTGACTTCGTCTGAGCCATTCGTGCAGGACGGGCCTCACCGCCTCAATGGTGGCGGGGCCCGCGCTTGGGCGTCTGAGGCCATCTTCCCATACCCCCACGGCTATACCTGGCGGAGCTCCGACCGGCATGCCTCTTTTTCGCAAGGCGCGGGTCTGGAGCCCCTGGCCAAGGCCTCTTTGCGCCACGTGTACAGTGACGCTAGGACCCTGGCTTCCAGGTCCCATGGGGGGAGACTGTGGCGAAACCCGGGTTAACTCGCAACAAGGTGATGCTGTGTGTATGGTGGGATTGGAAGGGCATTATTCATTATGAGCTGTTACCGCCAGCCAGGACCATCGATTCTGAACTGTACTGCGAACAACTGATGAGATTAAAGCAAAAAGTTGAGAGAAAGCAGCCGGAATTAATCAACAGAAGGTGTGTGGTTTTTCACCATAATAACGATAGACCTCACACATCTTTAGCCACTCAGCAAAAATTACGAGTTTGGCTGGGAGGTGTTAATGCATCCGCCGTATAATCCTGACCTTGCACCTTCAGATTTTCACCTGTTTCGGTCTCTGCAGAATTTCTTGGGCAGTGTCAGGTTAACATCACGAGAGGACTGCCAAAACCACTTGTCGCAGTTTTTTGATCAGAAGCCCCAACATTTTTATAACAATAGGATCACGTCCCTACCTACAAGATGGCAAAAAGTTATCCAACAAAATGGCGCCTACATACTTTAGTCAAATATAAATAAACTTTATAAAAAACCTTTTGAATTTTTATATAAAATGCGAAGTAACTTTTTCCCCAACCTAATATATCGAATGTACAGATTGTTTATACTGTTTCCAAGAGTTTAATTTACTTTTGACTTTTGCACGTCTATCAAGTTACATATTTCTTGACAGTAAAGCCCACATGAAACAAATAACATAATTGTCGTACTTTATTGTTGTGGGTGACGTAATAGTGGTGTTCTGTGAGTTATGTGACGCTCAAACTATTAAACCATCGACACTATAAATAAATAAATCAAAAGTAATCAATTTGAAAATAAAAAATGTTCTAGTTTATTATTATTTTTTACTTTATTACAAAAATGGCTTATATGTAAAATATATTCGTTGAAATATGAGTTCATTTATTATAAGATATAGTATTTTTTTTTAAAAATATATAGGTAACAAATTGATTAAATCTTTTTTTTTATTAACTACTCTACGGACTCGAGTTCCGTACCCTTTTTTACAACTTAATTTCTATGAAAGTTTTTAGGTTTATACACGCTTATTGTTTATTTTGTTATTGTGTGTGACATTAATTTAGTGACTTTATGTTGTAGTGTACCTTAAGAATAACTTATAATAATTTCTTTTTCTATTTTTAATACTGAACTTATACTAATGTAGAGTGTATCTGTTACATACTGGTGTTGTGAGGAAGTGTATGTGCAGTATGTGCCTTATGTCTATACCTATATATATCTTAACTAGTGCCATTTGTGTTGCTTTTCCTTTCTGTGATGCTCTTGTACAGGTCCATCTTGTTGGATTTGGACCTCGTGATCACCACTGTCTCGAAGGTAAGACCCTGAGCCTCGTGTATCGTTTGAACGCATGACCCTTCGCCCTTGCCACAGCCTAGTTTTATTAGGCGCTTTTTCTCTGACTGCGTGTGAGTTAGATAAAGAGTATTGGTAAGTTCTGTGGGTATGCGCTCTCGCGAATACCGTTTGAGTTCCAGGGAACGAGCTTGATTTTTGGACGAGTATATGCCTGAGTATACATCACTCATGGCATATGCTACGTCTAGTGGATTTCGGTGTGTACAGAGCTGTTCTCGGGTGATTTTCGCCGAGGGTGTATGGAGGGCGGTGATATAGCATGGGGAACAAGTCGTTCCTGTCTATGAAGGGCATTTGGTTTATATCACCCATGAGAGTGAGGTAGGCCGCTCCTGCTAGGCGCTATGCCATGACTATAGAGCCAAAGTGGCTCATGAGTGCTTCATCGACTATGAGGCGTTTGGGTCTAAAGTTGGAAGTTAGACCGTTGATTATGAACGACGCCATAGTCCGCACTCTAGCTTTCGCATCGTCGCCTAGGATGGCCTGGAGCTTCTCCCGGATTTCTTCTGCGGATTTTTTTGTGGCTCTGATGACCATGTCTTCATCTTTCTTGAAGGCACGGAGCATCGCTGTTGTTTTTCCGTAGCCGGGGACGCCGTTGATCCATGTGATCTCCGGGACGGTCCACTTGTCGAAGGGTTCGCCGCCGGCAGAGATCTCGGTCAAAGTTTTGGCCTTTTCCAAGATCCTGTCGTCCAGCATAATCCTTGTGGACTTCATCACCGCGACCACAGTATCATCAAGGGGAGTGTTGAAACAAGGTTTCTCACTCCCTCTCTCCGTCTTGTCCTCATCCAGGGTCGCATTGTAGGCTGCCATGTACTCTCCCGCTAGTACGGTGGACGTGGCGTTGTCGTACACGGCTGCCTCCGCGGCCTCGAGTCTGTTCTTTAGCAGTCTGTCGATTCCCAGTTTATAAGTATCCAGGATGGTTTGGCCTATCTTCTAAAACTTATTTATAAAAGAAGTCGATTTGTTATAACAAGTCGCTCGGTAACGCCTTAGGACATTACTAATTGATCCCTGATCGAGCTGTCGAAAGTAAAATAAATACTTGGAAAGGGTATAAATGGGATGTTATATTATTTCTAAAATGAGAATATATTTTCAAAATAATTTAATTATTCCAATATTTAAGGAATAAAAAATTTAAAATTATTGCCAGACATGCCCACGCGTGACATGGCATAGTCACGCTGGGATCATTAACTGGTGTTGCGAACGTTTATAGGCGACGGCTACCACTTTTCATTAAGAGGACCATCTGCCTATTTGTCAGGTTCGTAATTAGAATAAAAAACAAAAAAACACGTAGTATTATATATTCCCTAAGCTAAGCAACTTCAAGGTGCTCATGTTTTAGGTAATATACTTCTAGCAACAACTCCAACACAGTTTTCAGTTCAAACTAAAAAAAGGAAAGTTCATTTACAAAATTTACCATGCCGGGAATCGGAATCTCAGCAACCGCCGTAACAGTACAAAAGAAAAGTATCAAGAATCACAGTCACCCGCTAAAAACTGTAAAGCTTCTACATGACATGATAATACCACAGGCCATTAGTTTTAAACTGTTTGACGTTTTCATTTAAATCATATTTACCGAATTAACGAGAAATCAAGTACTAAAAATTTATTTTTATTGCTTAAATCAAGGATTCCTAAACTAGTTTGGGCAAGAGACCCATTTTCCAAAATGAACTGATACCTCAGACCCCCTTAGCTAAATTACTTAAAAAATCATACATACAAAATACTCATCAATTTAAGAACTGCGGTTGGTTAAGTGAGTAAACTAGACATCAATTTCTCATCAAAATTTTACAAAATAAATGGACATAAAATTCAATAAATAGCAAATGTAATTATAATGATATGAAGTAATGATACTTCCTACTAAAATATTAGTCATTCTTATAACATGTTGGTACACGTAACACAACGTATACAGTATCTTGAAAGTTTCAAATAAGAACTTGTGTTAATTAATAGGGGTCGATTTTTAGACCTCGTCAACCCCCAAAATCACTTTTCGTTTATGTCGACTCCTGGGAAACTGATTTTGACCCCATGGGGTCAAAATCAGTTTCCCAGGGGTCAAAATCATATATCGACCGCTTTGGGAGCCCCTGGTTTAAATGATTTGGTCTAAAAAAGTATGTTTCATATTTACGTTTTACTGAATAATCGTCATTCCTAGTATTCTTCATCAATGATACATACACCACATACGCGAGATACCTATTCAAAGTTTACGCTAGCGAAGCTGGTAATATTCTACCACATCGTAATGAAATTTGTTAAATGTGTATTTTCGATAACAGGCAGATGATTTTTTAATTCACTTCCGATCCTAAATATTATTATATTCACGGTATATGTACATCGGGAGATCTCGAACGATAGAAAACAGCATTCCATATTAAAAATAACATTCCCGTTTCACATTAACAATACGCTACCGCTTTGTACTGTTGAGTTAAATCCCCGTCTGCCTTTATAAGCCTCTTTTTATCGATACGAACGGTTCATGTACGGTTTGAAACCTATTAATATGTCATATTTCTTTCTCAGGTAAGTTGAAAAGATAGTACTCCGAGTGTACCCACGACAGCATTCTCGGCTCTTTTTGTAAGTTAATTTATATATTTTTTTGGAAAGTTCTTTCAATATTCGTTAGGTAAGATTACCTTTATTGTTGTGTCCTATTAAGGAAAGATTAGAATCAATAAAGCAGGAATTAGGTTAGAATCCGTAAGGTTCAGATATTTTGTCTGTGTCTCATTTTCAATACGCTCTTCAGTGCTGTAATCCTATAAAATGTATATAATTAAATTTAATGAAAATACCTTTATTTATATCATAAATAGTTCGACGCTATTAGTTATATATATATATATATATATTATTAGTCTTTATGATTTTAGAAATAAAATGTGGATTCCATCTCAGTGGTCTTCTTCATAACTTTCAATTATCCCGGGTTTTTTTACCTTTCTTCTTAAGTCATTCTCGTATGCTTTTCTTGTCCCTCTGTTACCCCTCGTCTATTTATATGACCTGTCCGTTGCTATTTAAGCAATCTAATTTTTTAAATTATATTTATAAATTTTTACACGCCTTATGCGAAACGTACTTAATTCCATTGACTTAACATTTTAAGGATAAAGTGTTCTTGGAAGTCAAAAACTCAGTAAACCGTATCCCAGCAGGTGATTCAATAAAACATTGAGTTTAAGCTAATCATAATTCTTAATCAAGTCGCGATTGCTATCGTAAAATGACGAATGTACCTCGATATCATAAATAATTATGTGGCGTTAAAATGCAGTAACAACAACGTTAGTGTTCAACGGCGCGTCAAATAGTTTGTCACGGGTATAACGAGAGATATTATCCGTACACAGATATTAACGGGAAGTTGCGATTCTCACGACGAGTTGGATTATGTTATGCGACTATATGCTACATGTACGATGTCATTTCCTGCGGGTGTACACAAGCCTTTATTCGAGCAAGGCGCACCGTTATTCCTCGGACACTAACACACTAAGCTAGACAAATTTACTCCACTTTCCATTTTTCACAGGCCATTTTCTTAGACACACAGACGATGTGAGTGCATCTGGTACACGGAACGAAATGTGGAGCGCCAAGGTTACCTTCTCCTTTGCCTACTTATAACTCGTTGCAAGACGTTGATTCAAAATATTATATACTTAAGCCGTGTAACAAAACATTCTTGAGAGCACTTGACATACGTGCCTACTTACAAGTGTGTTGTTACCGGTTGAGATCAACTTGAACAATTCAGACCGCGGCCAGTGGGTAGTGCACACCACTGGCCATTCTATAACCAGCCAATATTAGCGCAGTCGAGCGTAAGCGCACTTATATGTACACAGTGAGAGATAAAGATATTTATTACCGATATTGACATCATTCAGCTTATCCTCTCATCTCATGAACCCGCGAAAAGCTATTATGTTGTTATTAAGGCCGCTGGATATTCAGGGTATTATAAAGTAACAGTACCACCATTTAAACTTATCCGAGGATGCGTAATAATTAAATTCAATGTAGACGTTAATCTGAGTGGTGTTTGACATGCAAATAGATTAAAAAATAATATGACTGATATCGTATAGACAACTATTTTTTTCTGCTCTAAAGAGAATACATGTTTTAGATATTTCAGCCTACCGGCTGTCTCCTGCTTAACGTTCTTTTTATAGTTTCCTTTTGTCGAAATGGCTACGAAAAATTAACAAGTTTTATAATATCACTAGGATATGCCCGCGACTTCGTTTACGCTTGACTTGCAAATTTCTGTGGGATTCCTGGGGCACAAAGTAACGTAGCATTTCAAAAAACATTAACTTTAAATTAAACATTAAGCTAATTTTTATGCACCCGAACAACTACAAACCGCTCCCGGGAAAATTCCCACGGGATTCCTGGAATAAAAAGTAACGCAGTAAGTCTAAAAATTTGCTCAGCGAAAACTATATCGAAATCGGCCCAGTAGTTTTTACGTAAATCCCGAAGAAACAGACAAGAAATCTATAAAAAATTGCATCGTGTTCTCCATCGTTTATATAGTCTATTACAGTTGGTTTTTTTAAGCGTCAATGTACAGACACGGTATTTTTAGAATTTTATAATATTATAGATATGTGAACCGTTTAATTATCTATTAAAATTAGTATTGCTATAGAAAGTAGACTAAGAAAACACAAAAGAGCGAGAACGTCGTGACTATCAATATTCTTAATTTTATCCGTTAAACTAATATGAATGAACATCTATTTACTTATAATTACGATTAAGTCCGAAGAAAAGCTCGCCTAGTTTTCCCATCGTCGAGACACGTACAGAAGTAATTAGTAAATTTAGTTAATGATGCAGTCATGTGGGTGCAACAAATTACAACTATATTCATGAATTTTGTTATAGTTGTTAATATATTTTTATAACAGAGGTGGCAATAACAACTTTAAATTACTTTGATGTCGCAAGAAATACATTGAATACTAATTCTTATAAAATTATGAAATACACCAATATCATTTTATAATATTTATAAACAACCTTTATTGCATTGGTGGAGATATTCTACGTGGGTTTTCATTGTAATATTAATGGTATTATTGAATTAATGTACCAAACTATAAAAGTTGACGTTATACACAACGGGATTGGTTAAATGGTAATTGTAAAACCAGAACTAGACTGTTCGACGACGGACAGATTATTATCAGGAAATTGTCCATTAGTAGCTTATGGTAATTTGTTGATGGCTAATGATTTTCATTTAATTATTATTTTTTGCTTCTTATTCGATTTAGCGGTTATCTTTCATCAATCAGTTTTTATAACGGTTTTCGTATTATATCGAAAGCCTGATGTCACTTTATTACATTTCTGTCATACAAATCAGAATCAGTGGAATTTTAATTTGGCAAAATATTGAAGGACAAAATTATACTACATCCTGAAATGTTCTTTCTATTAAATTAAGATGTTTCGAAATGGAGTTGCTTTTATGTTGCTAAATTTATGTATCTAATTCAGTGCTAAATAAAATAGCGTAGTCGGTAAACTCTGTGTGGTGTGTGTGGTATATATTTATAGTTTGTTTTGTCTATAAACTTAATAAAATACATTTTTGAATTACGAGAATATAAATTATATGGAAAGCAATAAAAAATACGTCTTTGGTAGAAAATGTGTCCAGCTATAAGATCGCGTGTTGTACTTGTTATAACAATTGTACCACTTTATTGTGTACATATACATTGTTTTTTCTTAGAAGATCATTTTCGTACAGTACAGACAGGATTTTGGCAACGAATTTACACTATTTAATTATTTTTAAATGTCTACGGGCCGATTTTCAATCGTCAGATAAAAGATATCAGTCGAATAAATTATAACCTGACTAAATTCAAAAGTGAAACAAACCAACTATTTTATTCATGCAAAAATCATTTTTAATTTTCCCATGTTGTGTTTTATTCTATAGAATAACTTTTATCTGGTGATTGAAAAATCGACTCTAAGACACATTAAATCACATCTAAATTTAGGTATTACAGTAAAAATGTTTTATATTAATCATCTAAAGACACAATTTAACTAAAATTTTATCTAAAAATTTATCTTGTAAGAAAAAACAAGTTATGTGTATATAGTGTACAATAAAGAATGTTCTGTTCCGTCACTTCTACCTTGCACCTCTAACTCTTGAACACTATAATCTGAATACTGAATCACTAGAATACTGATGTTAAGTCATAATCTGTTAAGTTGCTCAAGAGGCTGGCGATGTACCTCATACTGCTATGTACATATTTAGCCATAGTAATACATATATCTAAGGTTGGAACCAGCCTTAGGCCATCAAAACTGAATCAGACGCGGAGGCGTATAAAAGTACCCTCCTATGGACAAAGCGTCTAAACTACAAACTGCACAAACAAGTAACCCTACTGAGGGTTGCAAAATTGTATCGTTTGCGTGACCGCTATTTCCGCCGCCGAACCTACTGATCTAGCCAAATATAATTATACCCACACATGAGAAAGTAGGTAGGTATGTCATTTTGTTATTAATGTTAGTTTGTCTACAATTGGCAATTACTCTATTTCGATGGCGTTCGCAGTTCGATGTCGAGTAATAATAGAAATCAATCTAGTAAAGAGAGCAGTGAGCAAAAAAGCCGCTACCCGAACTTGGCTGAAAGGCGACTCATTCAATAGACTGAAGTAGTGTGGTTTTGTTATTTAACAAAACGTTACTTTGCTATTACGAGGCCACAGGAGTACCGCGAAACCGCCCCGGTGCATAGGTATTTTTCGAAAACATTAGTGCAAATATCATCTCGAAAATATATTTTAAGCAAATGAACGCACTTCTTAGTGCACATAAAGAATTTGTACTCTATATTCCACTCGATTATATCAATGTAAATTCTTGTAAAAGGAGACGGATACACTTTCATACATTCTTTGGCCCAGATTGTAAAAAGATGAGAGTGATGATTTTAATATTTATTTTTATTGTGTTATTATTATAATTGTAGTTGAAATTAGTTATACTGAATTAATTAATCGTGTGGTGTAAGTGTTTTCATATTATTAATTGTTGAAATTCATTCACATAAATCGACTATGGTAATGGATAACTTATTTTATTTGTGACCTTATTTTTAAGATTTCTCGTCTTCCAGATAGAGTTTAGAACTGATGTTTTCCATTTTGTAATGTAAAATATAACGCTTTGTTAAACCATATCTCAACTCAATACATTTCTTTGGCCCAACAGTTCCCGTCTCCTTTGCATGATTAGATTAAACTTCTTTCATTCGAATTAAAATTTAAAATATAACCTTGCTGATATCACCGAGGTCAAAAATCGTACATGTTTTGTTATAAAATATATTTATGCTGGCTGTTATTTTTAAATTAAATATTTTCATGGTGACAAAATGGCCTAGGGTGCGGCAATAGTGGTGACTGCATGACGGCTGGCGTCGCACGCGTCCACCTCTGATGAATGTCAATGGCACGCCGACACCGTTATTCGATCTCGCGGCCGCCGAATTAATTCGCCAATGGAAATCTATACGATCGATTCCAACACTGATCCACTTAATGAGTAGCCTGTTACTGTAGCGTCTCACACCCTTATCGGTCATCTCACTTCACGCCCTCTTTACTCTGACATTTCTTGCAAAAAATCCTTACCATTTTGTTACATTACAAATCCATCTATTATAACGATATGCGATAGCATCGCGACACATCTTTTTAATTAATTGAACCGAATGGAACATTACAATATCGCTAAACAATATGTCCGTATGAATCTTGTCTCTAAAGAAGAAATGAATTGAAGGCTGTTAACTATGACAGTGCTTTACATTATAATAATATGTGACTTGTTAATTGTATTGGCGGAAGCCTGTATATCTGATCGACCCATCTGAGATCTCAAACTGTTAGCGTTAAGTAATATCTATATCTCGATTGCGACTCGAATGCTTATAAAAAATGACATGGCATCCTTTCTAGTCAGCACTTTATAAATAGAACCCGTATAAGGCTTTAGATCGGGCGCCACACTTTTACATAAAAAGACCGCGATAAATCCAACTTGCTATTAAGTCTTATAAGTATTTCACTCTCCACTCAACCACAGTTTATTTTTAATTTGAATATTATTTTTGAATAGTAATTTAATACCATATAAATAGATGTTCATTATTCAAAAACAAAATTAACCTGTCACGCTGGCGCCACTTGCGCATACAATGTGTATATTGAATAAGGTGCCAGAGGAGAGAGTAGCTATATCTATTTATTCATTTAACGGGTTTATGCATACTGAATTAATATTTGATTGGCATTTGTAAGTAGTTGAACGTTCTACTTAAAGAATGCGCTTATTTAATCATTGTTGTTTGTCAGTTAATTTGATTAAATCTGTGTCCACATTATACAAGGTGATATTAAACAAAAACGATGCTTGAATAGGTTTTATAAAGATAAACCTTCGATTTTGTTGGAAGATCTTTTGAAGATAAGATTATGCCCTTAATTCGACATTTTTTAATTGAAGTAATCAGTTTTTAAATTAATATTATATACAAATAGATTCAATACAGTTTTGTCTATAGCATTAGCTGTATATTTTATTGCGCTATGATAATTTTCTAACACTCTGATAATCATCTCATCAGGAATATGAAACCTGTTACATTAATGAGTCTTTTCTTCATAAAAATGTTTAACACCACCATGGTGTGCCCTATAATAAATCTTACCTTATACTTGGTTCCTATAATTATAAGCTGCCAAAGACGAACACAACGCTATCCATAAAAAGACTATACAATTTTTAACATATGACAATTTTGCTGTGGTGTACAATATGATATATGGTAGAGTATCTCGTGTCATGCCCAAAGTATTTTGTTGTGTATGACAAATGACACGTGTTCTGTCACCGTGCCATCGGTGGTATATTATAGAGCTGTTGACATACCACATTCCTCTTTTAACCGACTTCCAAAAGGAGGAGGTTCTCCATTCGACTGTATTTCTTTTATGTTACGTGATTTCTCCGTCAATTGTGGACGGTCAATCTGTTGACTGTATCCCAGGGGAATCGAGAGCAACCCTTGTTAAAGAGCACCGAACGTCTACACTCTTCGAAAGGCAAACTTGTTTACGCGTGTCAGTAGTTCAATAACTTCTCCAGGCGCTTAATATATTATTTCTAAAGCTATTCAGCAAGTAAAAAGTACAAAATATTTTTTTAACAAAAACAAAACCGACTTTAAACTAAAAACAAAATATTGTCATGTTAGCATATTGAAGTCGGTGCCAAGAAAAACATAAAAAAGCAACAACAATATGACGAAATGGACAGATTTGTTTTTTTAGTTTGGTTCGCAAACTGGCAACTCAGCTTACTTTTAAACAAAACTAGAACACAGATAATATGGTTGCTGACTAGTCTTCTTGATGCGAACACAGCATGCATTATATAAAGACATTGAGTACATAGTTATTTAAAAAGAAGAAATAAATAAATAATGAAGTCAAATAAATAATTAACAAGGAGTGAGAAACTTCTTGATGTGCCTAACCGATGCATTGAAAATATCGAGCTCATGGCAGATATTATTGTAGGCAGTACAAAGACGGTAGAGTGGTGAGTTTTGACAGTACACAGTGCGACATGGAATATTTTGCGATTATTCAAACGGCATCCAGATCGTGGTACAGCGAATTTTAGTTTGTCGAGAAGTTCGGGACTGTCAATTTTGCTGTTTAAGAGTTTATAAAGAAATAGAATATCAGCAGTCTTGCGTCGCAACTACAGTGGTACTTACTGCTCTGTAGTATTCCAATCTGGAATTATAACTATTTAGTCTACGGCAACAATTATTAGCGTATGTAAGGTGGTAAAGACACTGTTTTTGTAGAAATTCTAATCTCTGTACATGAACAGTGTAAGATGGCTTCAAAACTGGGCTGCAATACTCAAGTAAACTGCGGACATACGTATTAGATAGGATAATGGGTATCTAAGGCTCTTTGTAAAGTTTAGTTTGTCTTATACCAAAACCAGCCAATCTAGAACCTTTTTTGGTGATAAAATCAATATGTTCTCTGAAATCTAACTTTTTGTCAACAATCACTCCCAAATCTCGATCTCGATTTCAAGATGTTGTAGAAAATATATTTCTGAATTGAAACTTCTTTAGAATCGTTGTGATTTGAAACTCGATAAAACGAAAAAGCGACACTACTAGGTATTTTTTTGTGATTTTCCATTTTCGTCATTTTGATTATTTTGGTAGTTTTTTAGCATGGTTAGCCTCCTCACTCTTATCTACTAAGTGTTATAGATATAATTATGTTCGCATGTATATGCTCTGAAGTTTCACTTCTACTGCGTGTGAATTGCACACACATACATTTTTTTTTACTTTTTATGTTGAAGTCAGTTTTGTTTTTGTTATAAAAAATATTTAAGAGGTTAGAAGTAGGAGTAACTATAAATTGCTTACTTTTACACTTCATTGCTCGAACCGTAAAATGTGTAATGTGTTCGACGCACGTTTTCTCCATAATCTCAAGAATTAAGTTGAATAATTATCCAGTGAAGGAACTCTTACATACATTTAGAAGTAATTTACAATGAGATTTATTATTTTCAACATTTGTTACTAAGTTTTAAACTCTAGTAATAATTACTGAAATAATTTGAATTTCATATCCAATCAACCTTTCTTATGCTTAAATTAGCTTTTAATTTCTCTACGTTAAGGGATTGTTTTAAAAGTAAAAGCGTATAGCTATATACAATCTTGTATTATCAATTTATTGAAATATGAGTGTTGAAAATAACAGCCGTATTTATTGTTATTATTTATAATTTAGTTTATAAGAAAAGGGACTTTTAGGCCAAAGAAACGCAATGAGTTGAGATATAGTTTAAAAAAGCGTCATATTTTTTTGTTGCAAAATGGAAAACATCAGCCCCAAGTTAAAAATCAAATGAAATAAAAAATAAGTTATCAATTATCATAACCGATTTATGTGAATGAATTTCAAGAATTAATAATATAAAAAGACTTACAAAAAACCACACAATTAATTCATTCGAAATAACTAAACCAACCACAATTATAAAAAATATTAACAAAAGAAAATAAAATATCCTTTAAATACATTTAGTAGTTTACGTGGAGTCATTTTAAATTAAATGTTTTTATATATTAAACTAGCTGATATCAGCCCGCTTCGCGTGCCTTAAAATCCGTTCTTAGCTGACCTCTACTTTTTGAAAGGAAGGTCCATGCCAAATGTCAAGTCTATAGGTATTATAGTTCCTGAGATATCGTGATGAGTCACGATATACGTGGATTTCAATTATATAGATATATATATAATTGAAATCCACGTATATATAGATTGGGCGAGTTCTTGAAAATTTTCTCGCAACTAAGGGTTCCGTTACCTATGTATGTCACAGTCATTTTCTCGAAAGCTACTGGGTATACATGGATGAAGTTTGACAGGAGGGTGTAGTTTAGTTAGGACTATAAAGGTAAAAAATAAATCATGACAAGGGGTGGCCGCCTTACATGTAATCAAGGGTTGACTTTTTTCACTGGAATATAGTCATGTTAATCAGATCTTGAAAAACATAACGATGTTGCGTAATGAATTTTTTAATGAAGTCAATATGTGGCGAGATATTAGTTCCCAAAGTCGGAAAAGTTGTGTTCCCCTCCTGTAGCTTTTCACCTATGAAGTGAAAATTCTAAAATAAAGCACGAGCTCTATACTATAATAAATTTGTAAATGTTTCAAGTTTGTAAAATGCGTTTAAAAATGAGAGGGACTACTTCGGACCAACAGATTCCGGAAAATAAAAAAATTAGAATGTTTGTCTGTCTGTCAGTCTTTCTGTCTCTCTGTCAGTCGATTTTAATAAATGTTAAATTCAAATTTAACAAGAAACAGTAAATGAAGTGTTTATTAAACTAACCCGGGGAAAACGCTAGTTAATAAATCAAGTCATCGACAATTGGTTTGAACAATATCTGTTGTGTTTGAGATAGGTATTTTTTTATTACGAAGCTGATAAGCAGGCCTACGTCCCAGCTGATGGAAAAGGATTACCGTCACCTATAGACGTTTGCAACACTAGGGGTGAAGTCAACGCATTGCTAGCCTAGATGGGATAAAGAGAATGGGACAGGGACGAGGTATAAGGATCAGACAGGAGAAATAGCATAAAGGGCATTGGAATAAGGGGGTGGGATATAGGAAGGAGGAAGTGGGCAATAGGTAGATATTTTCGGATGTATGCTATTGTTATGATTCCGTAACCAACTGACGAAAATAGCAAACGTTTGTCACCTATTCGCAACTCTACCTAGTTCGTGGATTGCCACGCACTTGCCGGATTTGTTTTTGTTCAAACATTGTCGGTTTTAGACACGGCTATCTGAGAAGATCCCGTACTTGTCTAAGCGCCACCTAACATATCGATTTAGTTTTAATTCGATCATCGATCATCTGTCATCCACCTCAATCTGAGGTCAATATCTTTCGGTAAACTCGATAGCAATGATACATACTTGGTTATTGATTTTTTATCAAACTGGTTTCATCAATTACAGTTCCTTTATATCGTGCAAGGAATTTAGTTCACAGGTGATTTTTTTGTTATTTAAAACAGTAATGACACCTACCTCAGTATCAATCCATGATTGAAATGGTATCTTTTTAACGGTTTTATTCATTAAATGTTGACAGTTATATGGCACGTAGAACCTGCTGTTTGTGTTTTCATCGTAAATAAAAAGATAAAATTTAAATTATTACTATTAACACAGGTTAATCAAAGTTTATAAATAATACGACTGGCGGAAATAAGTTTTTGAAGTTTCCACTACATACCCAATGCATAGAATTCATGTTGCAAATGTTCGTGAGATACGTTCACAACTTAATATCGGGTGCCCCAAACATAAAAACTGTATTTTACAATGATATCACAATAATCGAACTCTTTATTTACATGTCGTTTTTGCATTTATGTAAGTTCCGCTACTCGCCGGTTATAATACGTTCTACATGTCCGAACAAGGATAAAATTGTAGCTCGGATTATATGAAAATATTTGTTTTAATGGTAAGCACTTTTATTACGTAAAATTATTACTTAAAGTAGGGAAACTCACTGTATTGACAACATCGAACCGTAATATTCGCAATGGAGGTCGCTAGTCGGGAGAGTCAATGGACCTCTAGACTCCTCCCGTATACACAGAATCGACGGCTCCGCGTGTACTATCCTCACTTGGATTGAAAATGTTAAGAAGGCATTGAGCTCTTGGTAAAAAGAAAACCTGCTTCATGTAAAGGAGACGGGGGCTTTTGTGCCAAAGAAATGTAATGAGTTATGAGCATATCTCAACTCATTACACATTCTGTGTAAGTGTTTTCATATTATTAATGAAATTAATTCACATCAATCGATTATAGTAATCAATAAACTTATTTTATTAGTGACCTATTTCTTAAGATTTCTCGCTAAGCTATGGCTTAAAAAAGCGTTATATTTTCTATTACACATGGATAACATCAGCCCTAAATTCTATCTGAAAAACGAGAAATCTTAAGAATAAGGTCACCAATAAAAGAAGTTTATCGATTACCAGAATCGATTCATGTGAATTAATTTCATTAATAATATGAAACACTTACACCACACGATTAATTCATTTAAAATAACTAAACCCACTACAATTATAAAAAACATCAACATAATGAAAAAATATTAAAATCATTGTCATCCTTTTACATTCTGGGCCTAACAATATATGAAAGCGTATCCGTCTCCTTTGATGCGATTAGACCCATACCTACCAGCATTATGGCGTCTAGTCCGGGCTAGTGTACCGAATCCCTGACCCGAGTGGTTGTTAAGAACCGGGATGGTCTAGGCGATATACGTCGATGCAAGTCGCACATTACCTCACTCTTTTTCTTCCGACAGAGGGATATCTATTCTAACCTTGATAAAAACAGGGATTTTACAATAAACGATTTTACTTTTTCACTAGTGTTTTGGTTAAAATAGTAAATAATTGTTGAGGTAAATTATATTTTTTTCTGATCTCACTTTGTAACTGTGGTAACATAAATGGTGTTTGCGTATCAAGTATGGCTCCAGTGTATGACCTGCTTTAGCGTTCGTAAACTAAAATCTTCCGCGTTCACGCAGTAGGTACTCTCAAGAATAATGTAGGTAATATCACACATTGCTATGGGGAAAACACAAGATAACATGTTGTAGTCGAATTATTCAAAATTATATATGTTAAATTGTTTAATTTTTTAACGGAACAATATATGATTTATTTGATTTAGTATTTATAGAATCTTGACCGAAAAAGGTAATCCTATTAAAACTTTCAATTAATTTTTAAATTTATGAATTTATAACTCTAATACTATTTGGCTCATTGTGAGTCAATAAAATCATTATAAAGCTCGTTCTGCACAGATGCCGAATTTGCCTTACGTTTTATTTCGTTTTTGCCTATTTAATATCGCGAAAATTTAGGTACACTTTCTCTTTCACAATGAATGTCTTGTTTGTTAAATGTATAAGTATTCAAATTAAGAAATAGCACTACTTGTCAGTAAAGTTATTATCTACAAACTACACACAAGTATATAAACTACTTATTTTATTTTACTGGGACTACAAACTTACTACAACTTAAAATATGAAGTATTAATCTATACTAATATGATAAAGAGGAAAGATTTCTATTTTTGTATGTTTGTAGCGAATAAACTCAAAAACTACTGGACCGATTTCAAAAATTATTTCATCGTTCGAATGCTACATTATCCCTGATTAATATAGCCTATATAAAAATTAGGGATTCCTACTAAAACTTCAATAATTTAATCCATCAATCTAAACAAAATATTTGGCGCTGGAATCGGGTTCTACGATTTTGATGAAATTTTATCTATGTTTGAGATGGTCCCGGATTGGTTTATATTCACAATTAGACCCAGTAGGTGGCGATGGAATCGGGTTCTAGATTTTTATTTTTTTAGAGCTCGACGTCTGCCGGGACCCCTAGTACCTATATATAGATGGTATTGGGTAATTCGTCACGCATTGATTGGGTATGCGTAAGATTTTGATAATAATAAATAAATCTAAAAAGTTCGTGGCGGTCCACGCACGAAGAGGGATTCGATAAAGATGACGATCACTGTTTTGAGCTTGATTATTCTTTCAGAATTTTCCACATAATAGTTCAAAAAAAGATGATGGTGACGACTCTAGCAGTTTAATATTTTCTTTAATATAATCATTATAAAACATTGTCATGATTTCAAGATCTAATCTACAATACCACACACTACGATATATAGTCAGCCAAGAAATTCCTTTACCACCCTAAGACCGAATATCGTTTGCACCTCATGTCATCTCAAGGTCTATTGTCGCTTGTAAAAACTACGTGACAATACAAAAGATTCAAATATATTCCAGTTACAAACCTCGCTCGGCCTTAGTGAAAAACTAAGAATTATTATCAAAACTGGTAGAGCATTTTTTTGGCTAACTATACATTAAAAAAATTCAACGATTATTTACATGTATGACAACCACCTTCGATCTGTAATTTTTCGCATTTTCACAGAATAATTTCATGCTTACACCTAATAATTTCTGAGAAAAATGTCTGTGATATACCAGGATAGACCGGCGGACATGACGATTTCATTAGGGTCAAAATAGCTATGGAACCCTAAAAATACATAAATAATATAAGATACAACTTTTGTAAAATAGTGTTGCAATACCAATATTACAAAGCACATTCCTCAGCTAACAGACTTCGTGCATTTGTAAGGAACCCCACATTCGTTCTACTAATAGAAACGAAGAAACAGCGTTGAAATTCGTTTTTTACGAGTAGTTACGCAAAATCGATTTGTTCCCAAAACAGTGTTGCAAATCTTGTGAAGGACTTGTTTCTTGACGATGCAGGTTCAAAGCTCTGAAAGTTGTACATTTTTTAAGCGCGGTGATGTGAATAAGTGACATTCTCTATTGATCCTAACATGATATTTATTTAGTTTTTTATGTGTGTAAAAACAAATTAACTCTTAGAAGTCTACTTTATTATAACATTATTTTTGTTTTTACTATTCATTTTGACTCGCCATTATGCGCAGCCATACTAAGACACAACAACAACAATAATGAAAAGTGCCTTTGTTTGTTTGTTCTATCACAGCTTTGCACATTTACCTTAACGAAAGTTGCGTTATAATAATTTAAAAATAACATTCATAGAGTGCAGAACAACAGCGTCTGGATAGAAATCATAAAAATTCTGATAATTATAATCTTCAAAAAGCTACATTTTTAAAACCAACGACGGTGTTTGCCTTCTACAGGCAATAAAAAAGACTGGGCCACATTAATTTTATTTTCTTTATAAGAGTTGAGAACTGCAATATTTAAAATACTCCCTTAATTTCCCCTTAAGTCACTTGGCTGTTGTGTTCTTGTATAAAATTCTAAAAATGCCGGGTCTGTACATTGAAGCTACTTAAAAAAAACAACTGGAATACACTATTTAAACACGATGCAATTTTTTTTAGATTTCTTGTCGTTGTTGTGCATAAAAATTAGCTTATTCCGACAGTTTTTATTTAAACAATAGCTTACATTGTTTTTTAAATGCTGTGATACTTTGTGTTCCGGGAATCCCGCGGGAATTTCAAGTCAAGCGTGGACGTACTCGCGGGCTTATCCTAGTTACTAATATTTTTCACAAAATAATAGCCCTTTTAACTGGCACCTAAAATAGGTATATGTTAGATAACACTAATGCTCACCAAAATAAATATATTTATAGACACATATATATCCATGTTTACAATACTTTCTTGCAAATTCAATACGCTGCATTATCAGTATTACTGCCATAATAATATTTTTACTTCACTGATCTAGACATTTATAATACAATTAAAGGCTGCTCTTGAACAACATCTTATTTTCAAGCTACTTAAAATATTATTTAGCGTCAAGTTTCTAAAACAGCGTCTTGTGTCCTAGTTTGGAATATCTCTTACTTTAGAATATAGCAATGACAGTATGAACATTCAATAACTTACGTTTTACCGTTAATGGGACATTCTCCATCTGTATACATATCTAACCATTAATTTAAATTAATTGTTTTTGCCTTTTATGTCATTTTCACAATATTCAAGATGTTTAATTATTATTACATGTGACGTCGCATTCGACAAATTAATTATTGCTCCACAAAGAATAATGATTCTGATGTTATTCTAATGCTCAAAACTACGTACCAATGGATTTAAGCATGTTTTATTACTAAATTTTCCATTTTTATTCTGACGTTTCAACTACATTTCAGTTTAATCATTCAGTAGATGCCTTTATAAATAGACTCAATTATCAAACGTTAATAACCTATATGGAACGTTTGACAATATTTCTGAATTTAAAATAAATAGCCATATTTAAACGCATCCAAACCTATTATCGTTGGTTGTTAAGCTAAAAAAACCACCTCATTTTTGTCAGAATTTTCTGTCTCACAAGTAGAGTTTTCTATCCCTCAAAGGGCACAATTTTTATGACTTAAAATAAAATAGTCTTTAAAAACCATCGCTATGATTACGACGGCCTCTGTGCTTAAGCGGGCCAAGCCTTTGCCGGCTTACGTCACTGCAACACAGAAGCTCCGGGTTCGATACCTGGCATGGTAAATTTCGGAAACGAATTTTCTCCGTTATTTACTATGGTCTGGGTGTCTGGGATCGGCCCCAGAGTAATTCGTTGTATATTACCCATAAGACAAGCGTAACTTGCTTATTTGGGTATATACAGTATGTGTGTTTTTCTGCCGATTGTTTATTTTGCAAGACCTTACTAATGTTTTTCACACGACTATAAATATACACTAAAAAAACTAACCCTAATTATATTATATTTCTCTATTTATTATTAAAAGTATTATACATACATAACAGCAACTACCCCAGGTATCTTTATATTTATTTCGTAATTTCACAATACCACTGTGTAATGGCATATAGGATATACTACAGTTCCTGTTATGTTTTATTTTTATGTTCGTTACTCGATTTCTCCGTCAATAGTGGACCGATTTTCAAAAATTTTCTTTTAATTGAATAGTTATTTATACTCCCGAATTGGTCCCATTGTCACCATGTCGGGATCTGATGAGTGAATTTAAAGAAATTAGAGAAACTCATGAAAATTGTTAACCAACTTCTTCGTAACCCAATATCTCCGTCAATTGTAAACCGATTTTCAAATTACTTTCTTTACTCGTAAGTGTATACTCCCGAGTTAGTCCCATGGCCATCAAGTCAGGATCTAATGAGTGGACCGGATCCCAGGGTTATCGAGCGTAACCCTTATTAAAGAACGCCATGCACCTAAATTCTTGGAAAAATCTTGTAGACGCGTGTAACTATTACATTCTCTACAGGCGCTAATTTTTTATATGCATGTTACGCGATTTCTTCGTTAATTGTGGATCGATTTTGATATTTTTTCTTTATTCATAAGTATATATACTCCTGAGGCGGTTCCATGGTGAATCACAAAGAAATCGATAATTACCCTTATTAAAAAAGCCCAGAGCCTACATTTTTACAATAAAAACTTGTCTATACAAGCTTTTTTTGCAATTTGCAATGTGTAATACAAGCACGCGTATACGTGCTAGTATTACACATTCTGCAGTTGCTTAATTGTTTTGTAGGCATGTTACGCGATTTCTCAGTCAATTGTGGACCGATTTTCAATTTGATTTTTTTTTTCAACACTCGAGATGGTTCCATAGTCACCAAGTCAGGATCTGATTTTTGAATCGCATCGAAATCGAGACTAACCCTTGTTGAAGAGCATATATGGTACAGCGAAGAGTGAGATGGCAAATTTGTATACGCGTGCCAATTATACAATTTCTGCAGATGCTTAATATATTATTTCTCAAGCTACTCAAGTATTTGCCTAACCAAAAAGTAATATATATATATATATATATATATATATTAGCAAAAACAAAACCGACTTCACATTAGAAAGCAAAATATAAATATTTAATCGACTTCTTTCTAGAACATCTAGAAGTCGGTGTCAATCAAAACATACTATTACTTTATTTTGTAAATTTGTTCTTTTTTATGTTTTACTTAGCACCGATTTCTAGATGTTGTAGAAAGAAGTCGGTTAAATATTTATTTTTTGATTTTTAGTGTGAAGTCGCTTTTTTTTGTTAAAAAAAATAAGTTTAAGCAAGTGGTTCCCAAGAAATTTTGCAACACAGCAACAATAATGTTTCAAGAACTTCTATCAATAACATGCAATTTTAAAACTATTTATGAAGCTTATTGAAAGCAATACTATATTTTGATACAGTTACAAAACCAGATACAACGGATGGGTTTAAATAGGTTTAAAAAATCAATATCACTTACTATTATAGATTTTCAAATTGCACAGCCAAGTTGATGTAAAGGACAAGGAAATTATAAATTAAACATGTACATATATCAAATTCTATGATTCCTGCTCGTAGATGCTAGTAATATTTAGAATTCAATTGAATTTATCCAAACAGATTGTATAACAGGTTTGTATATAAAACTGAATCTTGAAAACGACATCTCTCCGAAAGTTATCGATCTATTCACATGAAACCGGGTACATTTAATCTGCGCACAAGTGTTTACGATAATCTCCCCATTGTTCAATTGAAAAACATGATCGTTAGAATTTCGCTCGTAGCAAGCCAAAGTAGGGCATCTTTGTTTTAGATTATAGATTATTCGATTATGCATTATTCGCGTAGGATTTGATTAAAGGGTAAAGAAAGCATTAAGGTTAAATATCGGTTTCCTGTAGCGGCATATGAATTACATATTCCTATAAGTTTCATCCATACAGACCTAGTAGTAAACTGAGAACTAGGAGAAAAGTGATTGTAACATACAAAGACAGATAAGACGGAGGGACATGACGTTTTCATAAAGGGTTCGTTTTCGTCAAGTAATAAAACCTTAATTATTTTTTTAACAAAAACAAAACTGACTTCACACTAAAAACCAAAAAATAAATATTTAACCGACTTCTTTCTGCAACATCTTGAAGTCGGTGCCAAGTAAAACATAAAAGAACAACAACAAATTTACAAAATATAGTCATTTTTATGTTTTACTTGCCATCGACTAAATGTTGTAGAAAGAAGTCGGTTAAATATTTATTTTTTTGGTTTTTAGTGTGAAGTCAGTTTTGTTTTTGTTAAAAAAAATAGTTTTTACTTTGTAGTTGCGCAAATACTTCAATAGCTTTAGAAATAATATATTGAGCACCTGTAGAAATTTTACAACTGCCACGCGAATAAAAATTTGCCTTCTCTCTCTTCAGTGTATATGCTCATCAACAAGGGTTGCTCTCGATTACCTTGCGATCTACAAATCAGATCCTTAAGGGTAACTCTCGATTTCTCTGAGTATACACTTACGAGTAAATAAAACAATTTGAAAATTGGTTTACAATTGACGGATATATCGGGTTACGAATAAGTTGGTTAACAATTTTCATGAGTTTCTCTAATTTCTTTGAATTCACTCATCAGATCCCGACATGGTGACAATGGGACCAATTCGGGGGTATAAATAACTATTCGATTAAAAGAAAAATGTTGAATATCGGTCCACAATTGACGGAGAAATCGAGTAACAAACATAGAAAGAAACATACAGACGAATTGAGAACGTCCTCCTTTTTGAATCTGTTAAAAATGACACGTTGTCACGAAAAAAACTTCATACACATTTGCTCAAAAAATGCATTTACGAAGCGTGTATTCATTGTTCGAAAGTTAAAAATTACGCGCCATACAACAGTATACTCCGTTGTATAGCACCGTGCGTATCCTTTTACGGTTTTTTTAATTTCCATAAAAAAATATTAGAATTTTACCAAGGAGTTTCACATTATGTAAGTAGATAAGTTGAATGCTCAATACTCTTTGGAAACCCTATTGGTCAATACATTTGCCTCACTTTAATACTAAAGAGAAAATGAGACGAAAGATGTAGTTCTAATTTTCTAATTTAAGTAATCTAAAAATAATAATTATATGTAAACTCAAAGACTATTATAAAATGGGTATTTACCTATATTGCTGTTATTTTAAAACTCGTGTTATTGAATAGTTAGATTTAAACGATAAATATTATACTTTTTGTCGATGTAGAATAATTTGATTTATGAATACCTAAGTTAACATGTTTCTGAAGTGTGTGTAGCGGCCATGAAGATTAAATCTTTCTGTTAAAGTTGAGACACACAGACCCAGTAGTATCTCAGAAAACTGACTGTGACATAAAAAGACAGCTTAATTTATGACACTCGCGTCTCATTCCAATAGCATAGGTTTGATTCCAGACGAAGGTCATGCACCGTTAAATCGTGGAGTTTATATAGTTCTTATTCCTGAAATAGGGAGAGGCGACCTCAACAGTGGGACGTATACCTGCATTCACATTATTACGCCTGTTTTCAAAATGAAAAGTTACAAATAATGGCTCTCCATTTGCTGCAATATTGATATAATCTATTAGTTTTATCTCCTTCCTATAATCTTTTTACATGTAGAGATCTATGGGACTATTTATGGGCTGATTTAATATTTTATAAATGTATGAACCATTGGTCTAGCTCGTAGTAATCGTTATCAACTAAGTAATATTCACATGTGTACGAGTCTCGCGTGACCTTGCATCGCGTCCTTGCCGCCTTGGTCGGCGAATTTTTCTGTTTGATTTTTTACGCAAGGCGCCTCCTATCGTCTCCGACTACGGGCGTCAAAGCCGTTCATGATTTGTCCTGCGATAAATAACTTTCAACGACAACCCTCGAGCGTTTACTCACGCTCGTGTAATTGTTTTTGCAAATAAGGTCGTACTTCGTCTACTTTTGTATACAACAATTTTAAGAATAGTGTACGTTCTAATTTCGACTTGCTTTTTTGCTGCAAAACAGCAAACAGGCTAACGGCCCACCTGATGGTAAGTATAAACATCTTTAATACCTGCCTCTTGAAATAATATTTGTCACCTATTTATAAATAATCCAATATCGTAGTCCTATGGGAAACTTCGACTATAAAAACGTTTCCATTTACAAAATTTTATATAATTAAAAATATGCCATAAAAATCTATGTTATAATTAGTTAAATAATTATAAAGACAATCCGGCAAAAATTTAAGCAGACCGGTTGAGAATTACAGCTGACATGTAAGGAAACCCATATACTGATAAGACATGTTGGAAAAAATGTAAATAAGAGATGAAATGCAATATAAAAAACATTTAATTCTCACTAGTTACCGACATAAACGTATATACATACACAGATAAAAAAAAATACTGACCGTCCGTCTAACCTTGTATATACAGCAAACGCGCCGATGTCTGAAAAGAAAGAATAATAATAAGAAATTGATCTATTTATAGTATACAAATATAAATGCAAAAGTGATTTTTTGGATTTTGGAAACTTCTTTAGAATTGTTGTGATTAGAAACTCGATGAAACGAGAAAGCGACACTAAAAAGAGACAAACACATAAATCTATAGGACTACGCCTGCGAGAGAGTGAGATACGAGTTTTACATTGTACAGCACAGTTTAGACGGTGAATAATACCGTTGATTAAACGTAGGTCCAATTGAAACCGAAATAAAACTGATAATAATATTTTTTAGACTAAAACAGTGAAAAATTAAAAGTGATACTTAAAGATGTTTATTTTGTATTATAATATGTTAACGGATGTCGGCTAAAGGAATTATATTTATATTAATAAAAGTTAGAGAAAAATTATTTGTGAGTATATTCTCTAAAGTTTTACATCTACTGCGTGTGAACTGCATACACATTTTTTTTTAAGCAGGGACAATGGAAACTCTAACCTCGGGAAACGTAGTATCTGCTGAGTACGATTAGCAACTTTACGTGGGAGAAGCTAAATCAAATATTTTTCGTGAACATTTATATCAATATTCCTACTTTCAATAACTAGAATGAATATAGAGTACTTTTATTCCAGAAAATACATTAGTTTGGGTACACGGAGTTTAAATTTGAAAGTTTGATGTGTGTTCTATCGATAACACACTTAGTTTCATGCCTTGTATTGTACTGAAAGTTATTAAATAAAACGTATAAAATGATTTATTCATTATTCATTCGAGCATAGTAAATATGCATAAATGCAGGATGACTTGTGTGATAACTTAATAACACTGGCCCACAAAAAATAAAAAGTGGTCTGTACTATTCCTATGTATTTCGATGCGCAGAATTCAAATCTGGAGTCAGTTGGTACGTGACGTGCACCCTCGAAATATGAGTGTTTGGACTAAAATAGCCCCAGATTCGGTTTCAGCGCATCGAAATACATAAGAACAGGGGTGTGGTCAAAAGTACAGAACACTATTTTTTGTGGGCCGGTGTTATCATAACACACATAACTAACATCGTGTTGTTTTTAGCAACCATTTGTGCCCGTACATAATGCTACAAGTATAAATATAAGATATTTTTATCCTGACAAATGAGAATCCGTGGAAAAATTTAATGAAAAAAATACGTATTCGAAGATAACGCAAGAAAAGCCACATGGATTGCACTAGTCGGTTTTAGTTTTGAACTATTCTAGGCAAAAAATAGAAGAGGAAATAGTGTCGGTCTAACTTTTTCTACTATTCGTTTAATTTTTAACAAACACCTACGTAGTTGATAATGTGTAAGAAACCGAATTACTTTATTTTAAATTAAATTGAAATTTCAACCCAGCAGTAGTCGAGTCGTTAAAATATTTTACGGCATTATAATTGAGTTATTATTGGATGTTTCCGTTAAAAGAAATTACGCCTCCTCAATACTCCTCCTCAATAATAATTGTTCTTCATACCATTGTGTCATAAATTTAATAAGAAATGCAACTAAAATTTTCATAAGCTAATTATAGTGTTGCCACATCCCGGTCGGATTATCACGTGTTATGTCCATTATTTTTATTACCATAGACGTGTTATTTTCAACCATAACCGTAATTTTCAGAGAGTAATAATGTGAGAATTTTATCATGTAAAACGCATTAACAGTTCTTAGCGTTTCTTGATCTAGTTTGTCACTTATTTTCATTTTGTCTTTTTGTATTTTTACTTCGTAAACAGTTTTAAAAGGTTTATCGCGGGATTCTGAAATATTTTTCGAATTTTCGACATTTCCTTGGCATTAATATCTATAAAAAGGTATTTTCGACATTCACAATCTTTATAGATAGACAATTTTTTATCTTTATATTAAAGACCCATGAAAATAGTTATATTAAAGAAAATAAATAAAAAATCGAGTTTCATTTAAATATAGCGGCTTCTGTAACCAAAATCTGTTCAGAGTTTATTAATATTTAAAAATCGGCCAAGTTTGTGTGTCAGTTCGTGCTCAATGTAGGGTTCCGTAGATGTGCCTTTTTGGTTTTGGATGATGTTGTATGTTGATGTATTGATACAGAACTACACAATTATTATCGCAATTACAATTAATCAATGTACCTTGTCTGGTGGATTTTGTTTTAACGTGTTTTTAATCTCTACCACCTTAAATGTTCAGAAATTTCCCTTCATATTTCCAAAGTTTGAAGGGTACATATTCTTTACGACTTTGATAGCGAATATCTTGCCACTTAAAATACTAAAATAAGTCTGTAGACATATCATTATGATTTTCAAGCTCTGTGTAAGAATAACTCACCACCAAATAAATGTACAAATAATTATTTTTTCATTTCTGTTATATCTACATATGGTGTCCACCCGTATTTTTTTTTCTTTTATTTTAGATGTCAAGCCACGATTAATTCATGTCCCTCCCAAACTTTTATTCGTATTCACACCAAAATCTTTGAGAAGTATAATTGTAACATACAAAGACCTTATGTATGTACATACGTACGCATATCGCGGCTGCATTCCGTTTACGCCAAAATGGCTACGGAACCCTATAAAAAAAAATAAGAATGTGTCAAAAATATTCGTTCATATATCAACACTAACGAACTTAATGGAAATAATTTATAAATATGCTTAAAATGTCGAAATAATATGCAAAATACAGTATTAAATTCAATGGTATTAATTTATTGAATAAATAAATTTCGCGTGTGTGGAGTGGACCCACCGCGGCATGGATTAATTATATTGAATTAAAAGGTTATAAGAAATCATTTAGCCATTATAAGTATTATAATTCTCATCCAATGATATAAATTAATGCCTAATTTTATTATACACTTTCAACACATCGGAGATTAATTTGCAAATATGGAAGTATTTATTTTTTCTATGGAATGTTAATGGAAAAATATTGGAAATCTATCTTGGATTTTTAACGGTATTCTAATTATCTTTTTATCGAATTAATTCAGCAAATGTAATCTATCTGTTTACCGCTATAATGTTTGCGATAAGAACTATTTAACATTAAAATTACCATTTCAAACTGTACTCACGCCTAAGAATGACTACGATGATACGCGTGGGCTGCGTTGGGCTAGGCCCGCGGGTGCAGTCCGCTGTTTACACTACTCAAAGAACGGTCTAGAATCCGTAAGGCACGATCACACTATGATGCCGTTCACGGTTCAATCTCGGTCCGGTCTCGGTCTGTTCTCGGTCCGCTCAAATATTCTTGAACAAGAAAGAATCAGAATATTCTAAATATTGTATCGTTCTAGCTCCAATCCGATATCACTCCGGTATTGTTTCGTCGAAAATAATATTTGACTGGAAGCATGATGATGGGATCTGACGGACCGGAACGAGATTAAACCGTGAACGGCATCGTAGTAAGAATCGAGCCTAAGTATAACGACACACCTGCGAAACGTTCCGCGAGAAAAATTCGGTTATAACCTCGCAGTGCTTTTTAAGTAACCTATCAGTATGACACGTCACTGGAAATTACGTCGACTACGGAATAACGCGGATCCTTAAGTTGTTGGAACTTACTGCGCGGTACGTTCCGCATACCGGATGGGACGCCGTCTCCTCCTTCTGCGAGCAAGTCATGTTTGCGAAGGAGGAGGCGGAACGGGAGCGTGAGCGTACTTCCCTGCTCCGCTCTCGCCAAAGGAGGACGCGCCGACGCCGGAGGTCGGATGATGACCTTCGGCCGCCGTAAGCGGGCGGCGCGGGTGAGGCCCCTTGGGGTATAGGGGTTCTCACTCACCCGCATATGCCGTCGAGATGAGAGTGCGAGTGTTCCGCGCGCGCTCACCTCTCTTCCCGTGGGGCGCGTTACAGACCGCCCCACGCCTGGAACAGACCTAGTGGTGGCCAGGGGCCTAGTCCCTGGCAATGGAAGAGGCCCAGTGAGGGGGCCCACGCCTGCCAGGGCACGCGGAGTTGGGAATCCCGCAGTCCCGTAGCCCTGGCATAAGGCGCAGGACGGAACACCCAGGGGTTTTAGTGGGTATCCCTAACTGGGGAGTGGCAATAGCGTGGCACCGTTCTGACTGGGCACGCTAGTGCCACCCCCGATCTGGCGAATCCCACACACTCACACCGGTCGCGAACATCCCCCCAGGCTTCTGTGCCTGTCGCGGCTTAGTCCTCAAACGGATTTCCCCTGGCCAAAAAAAAAAAAAAAAGCGGTACGTTCCGCAACAGGTGTGTCGCTACATTAAATGTAATTCTTCATAATATTTACAATTCCACTTACGTGTAAAACTGTAAATCGATCGTAATAAAATTTCGTATAGGTAGATGTATTTTATACACTAACGATGAATGTACTCTTTATTCCGTTAAACTTAAGATATACTGGATACATGTCAAAACTTTACGATGACGAACCAGCGGGGAATATTCTAGTATAATTGCTTAAGTTTATTTATTTTTGTTTAAAGACGTCAAATAGTTGCGTGCAGCTGAAAAAATAATGCTGTTATTATTTAAAGTACATCATAATATAAGCTGGCATCCATTACACACTTTATGGCAGATCTTTCTGAAACGATGTAATTTTTTCTTGTCTAAAATTTGCTGCTAAGTGTATATATACTGTGTATGTGAAGCAATAAATGATAAATTAAAATGTGGCATTAATCTATCCTTTCACTATAGGATTCGATATAGATAATTCTTTTTTCATTTCTCATATTCTGAAAGTACGCTTGGAGCTGCCTAATCATAGGGATGAAAACAGCACTTTCGTCCTTGGGAAGCGATTCTCTCTGCTATCAATAATTTTAGAAAACTATTCGAACCATGGATAATACATGCGACTCATGTCCCAACTTTTTTACAGCCACTGTTGAATCGTGGCATAAATTGTAATAAAAAAATATCAACAATTTTGTAACATTATTTTATACTTATTTTTCACTAAATTATTATTTAATTTACATAATTTGAGCTGAATATGTACTATCATCCGTGACAAAAAAAAATACGGGCTGGTAAAATGCCACAAAAAAAAAATTACTTGACCTTTCAAATGTGACGTACGTGATTGATGACGTTTTATTAGATTTATAATAGACATTGATTTACCGTCTGATTTTATTAAAGAAGTAGTTTTTTGTTTAACTAATCAATTTTTATTTACTTTCCTCATATTTGAAATCAAAAGCAGAGTGTTATATATAACCTGGGGTGAAAGGCCTATTTAGACACTCGAATTATTAGCGCCCTCGCTACGCTCGTACTCCAAACCATCTCATGCCTAAATATGTCACGTTCACCTATCGTGTAAACAATCTACTATTTATATACTATAGCACAAACAAAAAAAAGTAATATATTTGTACATTCCTAGATCATACAATGGTATCCCTTAAAACCTCAAAAAAACCTTTTACAATCTTAGGTAAATATTCATAAGTTTACAATACTTTAAAATTGTTAATACTATTTAATTCCCATTAATATTATAAATGCCAAAGTAACTCTGTCCGTCTGTCTGTATGTTACGCTTTCACGGAAAAACTACTGAACCGATTTGGCTGAAACTGTATATATGTAAGTTTAATACCAAGGGTGGACAAGGGATACTTTCCATCCCAGATAACGGGATAGATTTAAGTAAAGGTTATCCCAGAAAGTAGGATAGGTTTTGTTTTTTGTGATTTGATATTTTCTTCATTTTGGTTATTTTGGTAATTTTGGTAGTTTTGATAATTTTGATAGTTTTTGTAGTTTATGTTGTTTACAGACAGGTAGATGGAAGACAGATAAATAAAACTAGAAGGGTTTGAAATAGGGGATGAAAGTTTGTATGGAAAACCAATAATTTTTCAAGTTTATAGATATAAAAAATATTATAATAACTCGCTCTGTCTGTCTGAACGCCGAAAATGGACAGAGATATTTTTATCCCGGGATGGGATAGTTTGCGATATAAAATGAAGTAAATCTTCCGGGAGCAAAAAGCACTAACATAAAAATTTAATACAAAGTAACCTGTATTAACGCCTGCTCTTTAACAAGAGGTACGCAAAAGAGTTTGACCCGCGGCGCGGCTGCGGTGTATACTCTATTATATAATATTTGCAAGCGTCTATTCGCAACTGAGTGTCGATATAGAAAATAGGAGTCATTGTGCCGCTGAGCGGTCGCTCGAGATTTTCGCTCCGGGGTGGTGCATTCCTAGTCTATTACCCCGCAATGCAGACCCATATGCGCAACGCCATTGGAACGCAAACTATTATTAAGCCCCTGGACCATGATCGGTTTGATATAAACCATGATAATGGTAGATTATTCAAGATACGCCAGTGAAACACCCGGGAAACGCGCCGCGCCCGGAGTACTGATTACCTAAAGCCCCCTGACGTAATTACAGCACTCATTGATACCTCACGAAATGTAATTAGGCTTTGTTCCAGCTAAGAGCTGCACGAAGATCTGCTCCCATTGTGCGATTTCATTACGGTATTAAGCAAATGATGAGTTGCAGACGTTTCGCTGACGCCAACAAGTAATTTTTGTTGCACGACTAAAACAATTTTTAACCTCTAGATTAAGACGTAATATAATAGACACAAAGGTAGATTCTAGAGCATCCATTGAAATAACACACGAGTATATATGTCTACAATTTATTACGTAGATTTATAAGAGCAATTTCACCCCAATTTCCTTTTAGACAAAAGTTATTTGACATTTTTAACCCTTTCATATCGATAATATAGAAATTATATCATTCAACAGAAGGACTCGCCGCGGCTTTGCTAGCGTAAAGTTTGTTCCTGTCCTTCAAGAAACTGTGGAATAAAAAATATAAAATAAGTAAAACTACAAAAATTACATCTATACTAGTACGGCCACGTTTTACAAAAACTAGTTAGTTAATTATTTGTGGAACAAACGGCTAGCTATGCCACATCCACTAGGTGCAGGTAGAGGTAGTACGCTCAAGAAGTGTTGGCTTAACGCCTTAAAGGATAGGTCTCACAGTAAGACAGGCAAAAGACCGCGTGAAGTGGAAAAAAAAGTAGGAAAGAAGTAGACACTTCGAATGCAACTAGAATTTAATACTAGTATAATGATGAATCAAAATTACGTTTTAACGATAATTAGTAGCGATTTTTATTTGATTTTTCAATCTGTCGTTTTGGAATAGAATAGAATAGAATATACTTTATTGTCCAAAAATGCTACATAAAATCAATAACATTAATATATACAAGTACAATCGGAGGTCTTATCGCCTACGGCGATTTCTTCCAGACAGCCTTTGGATGGAGTATAAGAAGGACAACAAAGTCGGTAGTTGCTAAATCAGTACTCGTACAATAATAATTTATATATATATATGTGTGTGTGTGTGTATATAATACTTATATTATGTTTTAGTTATTTAGTAACCTTAATCATAGATTCTGACATAAAATTGTTTTCATTATTATGTCTTATAGAAGCGAAAACATAATGAAGAACTAAATAATAATAATATTTTTCTAGAGATTTTAAAGCGTCAAAAGGGCGTGCGTATACGTTTCCGTTACGAGTACTTTTTATGACTCGACGCTACCCTAGGAATATGCAGTCATTTTAAACGGTTCGTAATAAAAGTATTAATACTTATTTCAAATGACTTAGGTTACAGCAAGTGCTGTATTTTGAGCTTCAGAGCTATTTTCAAGCTGTCCATGTAATAAATAGCATATAGCTTATAAAAATTATTCTACGTCCATCTTTGGGTATGTAAGAAACATCTGTTATTTTGCACTACTATCAATTCGGAAGTTTAGTCGTAAAAATCTGACGAAGAGAAAGAACAATTTTTGTATTGTAGTAATTACTTAAATAGAGTGAAACTATGTGTTGATCATTAATAGGGTATATGACAGATAAATCTACTGGATTTTTATCACCTCGCAAAAGTCATAACTTCATTTATTTCGTATGAATGTACGCATAGTTATCCTAATACATATTATAAATGCGAATTTGAGTCGCGTTTTTTTCAAGTCGCTGTTCAAATTTACTAAAAAATACGTTATCATGGTGACCTGTCATTGCATTACTTTGGAATGGGAAGTAATGCACTGACAGGTTGCTGACAACGTATTTGTTGCGAGTAGC
The DNA here is from genome assembly GCA_039645545.1 of Dendrolimus houi. NCBI lineage: Eukaryota > Metazoa > Arthropoda > Insecta > Lepidoptera > Lasiocampidae > Dendrolimus > Dendrolimus houi. The sequence goes on along the minus strand of CM077125.1, from coordinate 12,916,231 downwards.
ATAATTTAATCGCGACGCGAAAGACATTTTACTGGCATGTGTCATTTACCCATTAGTCAACTACTTATGATAATTTGAGTTACGTATTATATAAGAGATGTTCCTTCTCGTCAGGTGGATCATAAGTCTGTTTGTTATTCTCTTTTGATGATAAAAAAAAGCTTTAATTACCGCGCGTGATAAAAAATGTATTTATATTTTTTATAATAATCTTATTATCGACAAAATGGGTCGTATCGATCTGATGTCGAGAGAAATTCTAAAACTGTATGTGGCTCGTCGTTTTCGGAACAGCGATAACCTATCGGTGGTATCAGCAACCTCGTGGCGTTTAGTAGTAGAGTGAAGATGCGGCAGGCATTATCGTGCCTAATCAGGGTCGTACGCGACCGCGGCGCGGTGGCTAAATCATCCGATTATTGATTTCCGTTGTCGCGGTCGTGATCGAGCGCGGGTTTCGGTGTCCACCGTGACAGTGCAGCCATTGTCGGTGCCGACAACGCGGTGGCTTGCGCACAGCGTCACGCGCCCGCAACCATTCTTCGTGATTAAACTGTTGTAATTCCAAGAATATCAAACCAACTATCGCATTCAATCTGCTCTTGTTGCATGTCATTTCATTTGCTTACGCTTATAGCGCACAAGTTAAACTCATAAACTCATTGATACGTAACTATCTTGCACGTGAGGGTTATATTTTTTTATTGCTAGAGTACAGTAGGCAAACTGACGGCCCAACAGTGATGGAGCGTGGTTATCGTCGCCCATAAATATTTTCAACACTAAAGGGCTACCAAACTACACTAAACTGCTGCTACTATTACTAAAGGGCTGCTGCCGGACTCGTAGATGGGACTAGAACTTAGCCAATAATGCTATAACACAACTCAAAGTTGTTATGGCGACATACTCTAGGCCAGGCGTAGTAGCCATCCAAACGGGCAAATGCCCTACCAAATTTCATAATTCCAAATATGCATTATATACAAATACATTTATTCAGGTTTAGTACATATATATATATATATATATATATATATATATATATATATATATATATATATATATATATATATATATATATATATATATATATATATATATCATCAATCTTTATATTCCATGAATTCCTTCAAGCTATAGGTGTGCTACTTATAAGGGACAGTATATATTGCATAAGGACCATTTTAAAAATATCTTTGAAGTAATAAACAAAAGTACTTGGTTGATTTCTTTTATTTAGCAGCGCTCTTTGCAGAAAGTAAATTCTTTAATTACTTTCTTGATTAAGATAGCTTACACGATGGCGTCTGTGTAGTAATTACAATAAAAAGCCCCTTTGAATTCTGCAAGGGCTCAATGTATTTTTTTATTCGACTGTAGTGAATAATTTTCTTATAGGCTGTTACGTAGCTGTGCAAGGTTAAGATCTTGAGCGTAAATTTTTGCTTTCTTTGTGCATTTATGGTGCATTCAGCAATAATAAGGGAGGCGATTTCTTGGGACAGGAGATGGTAACGAGCGGTACGTTGTCGGTATTAAACCCCATTGTTGCAATGCAAAATCGCCGTACATAGACCGACTTGGGCTACTTCCTTTCCTAATGCTGCCAATAAAACAATGAAATAAGGTTTTTGTCGTACAATTAACTTTCTTATGACGTTGCGCTGTTACAATGTTATCCTGATTTGCATTTGCATTACTTTAGTAGTTAGTTTACTTGCGAGTAGGTCATTATCATCGTTTACACAGACATCTGCTTATGGCCCGTTCCTATGTCTTATCAACTGTTCATTTGCCTTACTATCGGTTAAAATTTGACATAAGCTCGATATAATTAATGACAAAATTCAACCGACGGTAAGGCAAGAGAATGAATAGTAACATGTAGGAACCGGCCGTTAATCGGCAACTTATTTCTTAACTGGAAAATTGATGTCCAAACGATGATAAGGATTTATCAAATGTAAATCAGGCCGTTGACATATGTACCTACATACATTAAATGTAGGGCTTCCCTTTTGCGAGTTGATGTTATTCACAAAAAGACCCCCCACAATATCAAAGAGAGTTACAGTTGCATTCATAATTTTGTTGCAGAGCTGTTGACAAACCTATTTTCAACAGTGTATCTCTAAATCTCTTGTGTTATTAAATTATATGTTCTGTTTTAGAACTTTTTCTCAGCTTTACTCGCGTATATTTCGAGTACGTACCTCACGGAAACTGTTATGAGTATTAGAGATAAAAAAATGTCTCATATTCATCCTTGTATCAGAAATCACATATACCAAATTTCATAATGGTTATTAATTCCCAAAGCCTTGTGAAGCACAGGACAAGGAGAGACAAACACCCATTATAGACATATTCACTTTTATATAGATGCTACAAGTTTCGCACTGTACTTCATTCTCTAAGTATTTGAATTTGATATTTTTTATAGGTTCTTTGTATAAATTTTATTTAAATTCTTAATTTGGCATAACGTATTGTTGAAACTAATTGTTTACTTTATAAATGTATATAGATAAAGTTATTGTACTAAAAGCCTACGCTTTATAAATATTTAAACGGTATAAAACTAGAAAAACCAGTTTAATAAAGAAAACGCTTAATTGAAATTGACTTAAATAACTGTGGAACCGAATTGTATTGTTTTCTTTTTAATTAAAATTCTTACTAAGATACAAATTTGTAAGTTTGTTTGGTTATCTACAAACTAATGTAGATGAAATGATTTTCATATAGTTATCTTCAGAGTTCTAACTTCTTATTTTGGTTTAAGCGAGAGTTCCATGTATCCAAGAGGCAGTGTGTATGTGAATTGAAGTGTGAAAATATCTTAGTTTGAAATATAAATTGGAATACCTATTTCAAATGTTAAGCTATACTGGTAACCGTATATGAGGGTAATCACGTTTAGCCCCTGTTAATAAAAGTAAGTAGCACACGCGGTTGGGCGTTGTTCTCGACGGCGCTAGACCCGACTGCCGGGAAACAGGACGGTGGATGCGCCCGCGCATTTGCATAAGAAATTGGGTGCGCACGCTTCGATATTGACTCGAGGCGTATTTCTCACGCTACCCGCGCCACCGCGGTCTCTTGGTCCATAAACATACTCAAAGCGGGCACGGGTTCGGGCGCGAGTGTCTAGTGACTAAACACACTCGCGCATTAGACTCGTAGTCTAACTGCCCAGCCACTACTTTGAACATAATGACGCAATGGAGGCTGACGCCGTGCGCGATAGCTCTGGTCGTACTTCATACTTCTGTTTTTGTCCCTTGTCCCGTCGCGCTTAGCAATCGATCATAGCAACAAGGTCGTGGCCGGGCTTTAAACCTACTGAGCTGCCCTTCATGAACACACCAATCGAAACGCGTTCGACGTGCGGCGTCTTTCACGCGTCTATCTTCTTAAATATTCAACAAGTTTCGACCACATCGCCGATACGGATAGATTGCTGCATAATATTGAACTTGCGAGTCCGAGCGCGAGTGACTTGCCACCATTTTGGCCGGGCAGACGACGATCGAGTAGCTTAGGGGTCATACATTAAAAACACTAGTTATTTCTTATATCATGGATGTAGACCTATTATTATTATTAAATTACTTATAGCGTTATTCATACACCTTGATTAATTTTTAAACAATACTTTAAACAGTTATTTAAACATAATAGTATTCATGAACACTATTTAGACTTAATATCCTATTTAAATAGTTACTTTTGTAGCTGTCAGATTAAACAACAAACAACCTCACCCCACTTTTTAACTCTCTTAAGTAACAAAATGGCGGACACAACTATTGTTGCATTTAACAGCTGGTGTTTGATTTTGTGAAGAATGAGAAATAAAATGGAATCTTGATTTCGGTGGCGATTTACACATTTTTGATCAACATGTATTAGATATATACTAATTCCGTCTGGATTAGTCCGCCTAGTGCTAAGGGGTTGGACCCTATGGTGCCAGTATGACGAAGTAGAATTTAGAAAAAAGTACAGGTTTATAAGGAAAATATGATGATAATTTAATCATTGATCTAGTGAAAGATGACATTAGTGTGAAGCTAATGTTTTCTTTAATTAGTCGTGCCAGTAAAGCCTGCAAAAATAAAGTAAAAGGACATGATAACAAATTTATCATCTTGCATAACTCTATCTAAATCATTGCATATCTTCTCAAATTTACGGCAGTATGAAGAGCGGCTTCGTTTAGTTATTTTATTTTCCATTTCAAAGAACTGTCAGTAGGTATTTACAACAGTATGAATGAATCGTCAACTTGACTTCAATATTATTGAATGAATAAAACTCTTTTATTTGCTAAGTACGTAGTGCGTCGCCGACAATAACAGTTTATTTTTTATTAAATTTTGACTTTTGATAAGAAGATTGCTCGTATCGCCCATATTCTACCACAAAGTTACTAGGATAAAAAAGTTAAGTAGTATTTAGTCAAGTGTAACTTGCTTAATTTGAGGATATATAATACGTATGTTTGTCTGCCGATTTAATTAAATAAATGTAAAAAAAATTATGTGTTTCATCTCGTACCATTATAAGTATGATTTCATTTGAAATCAACACCTTTAAAAAAAAGTCAAGTGATGTAAATATTTTGTTAAAAATAAAAGAAATATACTATTTAAGGCTTAATTAGTTGCTTAGTTAACTAATGTTTATGAATAACACTGTTAGTCTTTGGAATATCTGCAGTCCGGCTCGAAGGACCAAATAATATAAGAGTTTTTCCTATATATGATAGGATAGGATAATGATATATATTTTAATGTAAATTGTTTATTGATAAAGTTTTGCTAATTGATGAAACGAGTGTGCTATAATTATGATAAGGATCAGTGGCTGTTTGCTGACCGAACGAATACGGTGCTGGACGAGAACTTATTTGTATGAGATGGTAAAATGCACGTGTTGGCATAAACTGCTGACACGGCAGTGTGCAGCCATTGCTGTCCCGTGCAGTATAAGTATTTATGGTCTGATCCGCTACGGAATCGATCGCTCGTCTGTTTGATGGAAATCGCGCAAAGCCACTCGTACCCGCTCGTTCAGTATGTTCATGCACCAACCAACGCCGTTATCTCTCACCATAATCATCAATTCCGTTTCTCTTTATTCATGAACTTTATTAAATATCTACATCATAAACCCGAACAACCACATTTGTTTAGAGCATAGAAACAACAGCTTAGTAATAAATTTTAAAATCATATAAAAACAACAACTTTCATTCATTATTCGTATACCGGTTACCGAAAACCGTTTTTACTTTAAAAAAAAAGTGCAATATTACCATACAGCACCGATGTAGAAGGAAATAAATAAGCGATGTAAAATCCATAATTACTCGAATCTTGAAATTTTAACAAATCCGCAATTCAAACGTTCATTTTTCATTACTAAACTTGTCTACCATTCGGCGGTAAGTGTAACTAATTGCACGGTGTGCTCATAACGGGAATTTTGGTCGCAGACATAGTCAGGTCGCTGGACTAGTGGAACAGTTAACCTGTACGGGTGACTTTTTCACTGACCGCTTTGTTATTTTGATGAAATTATTATATTAAAAGTCGGGTAGTAAAATACTGGTGCCTTCGTGCGTACTACGCACATAATATTTGTTAGGGGAGTCTAACTGAATTACAACTTCACATAGATGACAGATATAGTCAGTAAAATTACGTTCGATTCTACTATTCTGATAACAAAAACTTTTTAGTCAAGTTTTATTTAATACAATCAATTATTGTTGTAAGGCCAATACTTTTAAATAACGCCTAATAATTGAATACTTACAGTAATTCTATAAGACAAATTTCACTAAACAGTTGGGATGCTCCACAAAAGACACATTTTAAGAGCGATTTATACCTATCTTTATAATATCTAATCGCTTTCTGTGTTTTTTTGAGAATACTGAAACTTGCTATAATAACAAGTTCTTGCAAAAACTCAATATTTTATTATGAAGAATTCGTGAGAGAGAGCCACGTTTCTGGCCATTGCAATAGACCTAAAAGCTCACCTAAGTACAAAAAAGGGTCAAGTATTTAACCTCAACGCAAGAAGTGAGAATTAAACTGTGAAATTTATTTTTGTGAATAAAGGAGTCATTCAAATGCCAGTGAAAAAGTCACCCGTATGCACTGGTTCAAAAGTGCGTCGCCAAGTGATGTAACCCTGACAACGTGACGGCATGTTAAACGGTATAATAGATTTATGATATTAGACTCTGTAATAATGAGTAGATTTCACACCTTGTTGTTTGGCTGTCATAAACTATTACAATACAATTCAGTTATGCATTATATTAAACACTACATGTAAGTTTATTAATTAAAAAAAACAAGATATCTGTTTCAGAGGGCTTACTCTCAAACTTATTTCATTATTTTATTGTAAAATTTCTACATTTTGTTATTTTGTATTTCTACTAGTTATTTACACACAACAATATTTTACACTTTAATTGTTTTTGAAAAATCTCCATAATCTAAGAAACAGCATTAAATAATAAATAAGCATTTAAGAAAGTCACATGTATGAAACGTTTTTTAGTAATTGAGTTCGTATATTTTTTAATGCCTGATTTCTATCAAAATTCAAAATCAGAAATGAACCGTCTATTTTAGGCATTAGATATAGTCTTCCATTTCGAATACTATATTCAAATTCGTAGTACGGGTAATTCATTAATCTCAGATCTAACACAATAATTATTAGTTTGTGATTCGCATAAAAACTAATCAACTAACTCACTTTCACATTGCATTGGGTTGAATATAAAACAGACTAATTTGCATTGCATTTTGATATTTAAATTAAATATTTAATAACTAATAGAACATCATCAGGAGTTGTAGATTACTTTTTATTTATCATTTCGAACTTAACAATAGAATAGCCGTTTTAATTAAATTCAGAGCGCATTGAATTCTATTACCAGACTGAATAAGCGTGTCCCACGACCTTTGAAGATCTTAGAATAGTTTAATTCCTTTTTGCGATCGCGTAAAAAGTAAAATTGCGTTTAAGATGCATGATTTTCATTTCAATGTGAATTTTAACATCGTGTTAGGTATAAAATCTCACAATTATATTTCACACGCTAAGGCTACCGTTTAAATAATATAATCATTATAATGCTAGTTTACTTTTACATTGTGCTTTCCCTAAGTACTCTTGACCATTGATATTTTTCATCAATTCTCGTTATATATTTAAAATAATTATATCTGTATATATGGGATATATATTCGTTTATAATATTATTTTACCTTACTAATTTCTTTAATATTCAGTGTGGAACTTTCGTAAAATAGTATTCTTCTTCCATGGTAAAGATCTTGTTTTCAAAAAGAATTAATATGTTTGTAAAAACAATACCGCCCCACAATCTATATGCAAGCAAACTCTACTATATCTTACTATGAATTTCTTTACCTTAGCATAATATGAAAAAAAACATACATGTATGAAGTTTATGTTAAATTTCAACCAGCCATAAATAATCATATCAATAGCTAGTAAGATATAGTTTTTTCGTGTGTTACATGAACTTGTAGAAAAACTTTGCCACTGCTCCTGTCTGCTTTTAAGTTTAATATCTGTTATTTATATATTATGTAACATAAAGTGAAGTGGTACCTCAATAAAGTTATATAAACCGGTTAAAGGATGTAATATTATCGCGAAATCGTGACTATGATGTCACTTTACTGAAGTACACAGTTACTGTTGGGGAAGAAGTATACTTAATCGCACATGCAGTATTATTATGTAATTAACATAGCATGAAGTCTAATTTAAAAGAGATGTCTTCGTTTTTATTATTTCTGCTCGTCGTCAGGAGCTTGTTCATCATCATTTATTTATATGTCTAGCGGTTTCGGCAGACGTTGTGCTGCCTTGAAAAAACAAAAATCTAGAACCCAATTACAGCACCACCTACCAAGTTAATTGTGAATCTAAATCACCCCGGAACCCACTCAAAAACACACAAAATTTCATTAAAATCGTAGAACCGATTCCAGCGCCAAGTATTTTGTTTAGATTAATGCGTTACATTATTGAAGTTTTAGTAGGGATCCCTAATTTTTATATAGCTTATATTAATCGGGGATAATGTAGCATTCGAATGGTGAAATAATTTTTGAAATCGGTCCAATAGTTTTTGAGTTTATTCGTTACAAACATATCAAAAATACAAATCTTTCCTCTTTATAATATTAGTATAGATATTTGATGGCTAATGAGTTTCTGGACTTTCTGGTCAGTGTTTTCGCTGCGTGTTGCCCTAGAGTTGTAAGAGGTAAGAAATTCGATGGTAAATGTCATGGTAGTGGTGGGGTAGTAATCTGTTCCATTAGAACACTAAAATATCATTCTAAATTTTGCAAGTGTCTGGTATTATTTACAGTCATTAAATGGCAGTTCTTAAACAACCACGCAACTCGTGGTTGTTTTGGAACTGCCTTTGGAAGTGAGGCATTGACAGCACACTCACCTTATTCTATGTAATTTGCATATATTTATGGAAATGTACGCTATTACATAGTCGTTTCTAACCCGTGTCCGACCCCAAGTGCCATTAAGCACAATCCATTATAATCTTTGCAGCATTTGGTTATGTAAAGATCTCGCAGTTTAAACTGTGGTCAAGTTCAAAATTGTTACGGAATCGTTCAATCAACTTTAGTCATATAACGCCAATTTGTACAGCAATTACACTAATAATCTATTACGTACATCTGCGAAACGTTTGATGGAATGCAAACTTTAAACAAAAAGCTGAACCTGCTTTGATTCATAAGCTTTTTTTAAATGACTGATGGCTGAATACTCTCTTTGAATCAATTATAATGTATATTATACTATACTATACAGATATATTATGTGCTTTTGAACTGTGGTTACGACGCCAGCTTACCAAAATTACGTGGTCAGGAGTCCGTACGAATACATTCATCCTAGAAGTAGTATAGAAATTAGAGGTTGATAATCGTTCAATTATATTAGTTATATACCGACATTGAGAACTAATTGAGCCATAATCTACAAAATAATTCACATAGTATACTGAACTGAACGAGTCGTAGTAACTAGAAAAGCTAAAGATATTGTTACGTGCGACCTTTGGGGGTGAAGGCATTTGGGATTTGAAGGAAACACCAGTTTTTTTACTTAATGCTTTTATTAACTTACGCAGCCGTACGTGATTCTTCTCCGCCGGGTTGCCCCTACACGCACAACTAACGACGCACTTTCCCGACGATAAGATGTCACACTCACAATACCGTCGCCGATATTGCGTAGATCTCCTTTTAAATTACGTCAAACTCCTCCTTCACTGAACTGCCCACTAAACTCGTCACTGACCTCTACTAGAATCTTCTTCCAACTCTCTAAGCTTGTCACTATTTTCTATTTAACTTCTATTCCAACTCTCTCGTATCGCTTTGCTGTCCTCAACTGAACTCTCCCGGTAGGCGCGCCTGACGCTGCTTATACACCCGAAGAATCTTCTGGAACCCATAATTTAGATCTTCTTTTCCTTATTCTTTTATTTACTGTCTGTCCCTTTCTAAACATCTATCTATCTCTGTCTTTTCCTGCCAGAACCTGTTATTCTAGAATGTCGATCTCTACCTATCCCTTTCTAAAATGTATCTGTGCTTGTCTTTTCCTTCCAGAATCTTCTACCTTTTTCTAAAGGTCTTGAGACCGGCCTACGCTGCCAGAAAGTTCTACCCTCGGTCGCCACAATATCTACTGGAACATCAAGACGTTAGTTCTCCAAAAGGATTGATTGTCCAATTCTTTGGCATAGTGATTATGACCAAAAATTCACTTCTCCGTTATATATAAATAGATATCGATAGATGAATGCAATACCGTATAATCGAGTTCATGATTCTCACAGTGAGTGGAGTATCTGGATAGAAGATGCAACTTTCTACATAAATGCATTATAATTGCTTCTTAATTGTTAGATGAGAAATATATTTCATATGAGTTTAGACATGTGAAAATTTATATAATAGGTTGGGGAAAAAGTCTTTTCGATTATAGTATGTATGAACTTGTAATAAGATCTCTTTGGCTATACCATTTGTATCTGGCTGGTTTTGGTATCATTAAAAAGTTTTAATTTTAAAGAAGACAATTCCAAATTCAAATTAGGAAAATGTGCGATTTTCATTTGTTTTTCTTATTGTTAAAATGAGTGAATCTAATGAAGATATTTGATCCATTTTAAAATTTTACTATAAAAATGGTAAGAATGCAACACAAGCCGCGAAAAAAAATTGTTATGTTTATGGACCTAATGCGTTATCTGTGAAAGTACCGAAAATTTGGTTTAAGCGTTTTCAATCCGGAAATTTTGATATCAAAGATGCACGTCGCTCTGGTCGCCCTGTTACGGACAAAATTGATGCCATTTTTGAAAAAGTGGAGCAAGATCGGCATATTAGTAGTTACGATGTAGCTGGAGAACTGGGAATTGACCACAAAACGGTTTTGGCGCATTTGAAAAAAGCTAGGTACACAAAAAAGCTCGATATTTGGGTGCCTCATGAGCTCACTGAAAGAAACCTAATGAACCGTGTACTCATTTGTGATTTTTTATTACGACGTAATGAAACCGAAATATTTTTCAAGAAGCTGATAACTGATGATGAAAAGTGGATCACGTACGACAAGAACGTGCGAAAAAGATCGCGGTCAAAGGCCGGTCAGGCTTCACAGACTGTGGCGAAACCCGGGTTAACTCGCAACAAGGTGCTGCTGTGTGTATGGTGAGATTGGAAGGGCATTATTCATTATGAGCTGTTACCGCCAGGCAGGACCATCGATTCTGAACTGTACTGCGAAGAACCGATGAGATTAAAGCAAAAAGTTGAGAGAAAGCGGCCGGAATTAATCAACAGAAGGGGTGTGGTTTTTCACCATGATAACGCTAGACCTCACACATCTAGCCACTCAGCAAAAATTACGTGAATTTGGCTGGGAGGTGTTAATGCATCCGCCGTATAGTCCTGACCTTGCACCTTCAGATTTTCACCTGTTTCGGTCCCTGTAGAATTCTTTAGGCAGTGTCAGGTTAACATCACGAGAGGACTACCAAAACCACTTGTCGCAGTTTTTTGATCAGAAACCCCAACATTTTTATAGCAATGGGATCACGTCTCTACCTACAAGATGGCAAAAAGTTATCCAACAAAATGACACCTACATACTTTAGTCAAATGTAAATAAACTTTATAAAAAAACCCTTTGAATTTTTATATAAAATGCGAAGAAACTTTTTCCCCAACCTAATATATGAACTGGCCATTAATCGACACACTTCCTGAAACAACCATGTCTCTAGAGGACCTGTGTCAGATTGAAATCACGCCTATTTTAAGTCATATATTAGGGTTGTGCGCCTTAAATAAGTTGCCCGAGTATTATTATGAACAGAGATGAATGATGAGTAATGATGTAAGCGGCACGGGTGCGATTTTTCGTCCACACTTAGGAAAACGTAGCGGTTCGCGCTTAGACGCGATGCGATCGCGATCGTGCACCACCGCTCACGGCGGCCGCCGGCGCTCGCGTCGTCGCCGTGACTTATGGCCCCAACGCGAACTTCGATCGCCCGATTGAATAATAATATCCGATTCCCGTACACCGAATTTATGTTAGGAAGTAAGCAATGTCCCGTATCGACGAGCGTATCGACTGTGCCTTGCCTTCAGAGCCCCGCTATACTAGCAATTTCCAACCGTACACTTGTCTTTAGGCGATGATGGACAAAATGATACTTCGAGCATAAATTTTGAGAGAAGCCATTGTTAGCCCACCTAGCTGCTACTAATTCACTATTAAAGTGTTGCAAAATTTATTTCAATCATTTTATGATCTTAGTTCTGTCAATCACCCACATTATATCAAATTTAGAGTTGCTAAGATAATCATAAAAATAACATCGGTACACCACAAAAATCTGCCTACGGTTATTAATTTGCTTATTCAGTTACTAAATTAGCTTTTTATCACTTAGGCTAAGTTCAATGTACTGATGAAATTTGTTTAAAATTACTGGTTCACACATAATGTTTTCATTTCGAGTCGTAAGCGTGACCGCTGTACCTAACTACCGCCAGATCAATGTAAGTTCAAATTTGGTTGATTTTTACCGTTAGATATTACTTGCCATCTCAATCCAGTGCGAACCTGTCATTATGTCTAGTTGTTTTATAATTTAATATTTTCAAAAGTCACGCTATTCGCCGGTCCTATGATATTATTCCTAGCCGACGGACCTAACGCACATTTGCAATCATTTCCACGTAGTGGATATAATTCACAGGCAAGTCTCGAAAGAGTGAGCACAAAAAATAAGATTACTAAGACAATTTTATACAAGTAAAATACGTACCTTTGCAAAGTTTCCCCTCAAAGTAAAAACTAAGTACATGATACATACTTTTTTCCATACAGTCTGCGAACATTCACGTGTCTAAACCAGACTGACACAATAAAAAAAACTATGTTATTATGTGTAATGCACCTTAGATTACAGAGCGGGGGGAGCAAATTATATTAGTCATGTCTGAAGGCATTGTTCGCAACGCCATGGTGTAGCGCTTATGATTCTTACTGCGTCTGCCTTAGATATCTAATCCTCTTACAGATCCATTAATTCCATAGAATATAGGCGTTTTTATACCCACACGGTATACTTTAAATATTATCAAATTATTTTCACAATGCATAGTCATTATGCGCTAACGGTTGTATCAATTAATGTGATTAAATCGAGCAATTTCCGCGGTCGATCACGTACTAGCCTCCGTGTTTTTTGCCCGTCTTGATTCTGAGCACTTGGCGACTCGCTACTATTTATTTTTGTAATATAGTCCAAAACGAGTAAAATTATTGCAATAAAGTCTTTTAACTACTAAGGTTGTTTTTTTTACCAATGCTATAATTTGTGTTGGTGAAAATTAATGAAATTTCAAAGAAATAAAGACGAACAGTTTTTATTTTAAATTTAGGTATTGAAATATTCTTGGAATTCAAAAATTGTGTAAATTTACATGCGCTATTTAGTTTTAATTACGAAATCATATTTTTATTGCTATAGACTAGAATACTAACTTCCCGTTTGATTGAAAGTGGCTATTGTCGCGAAAGGACATATGCAACACCTAAAATATTACCTTCCTAATACTATAGTACTATGTTGTTACTACCAACGTGCTATGAAAATGTCGCCTGAAAGCCCTAATCAAATCCCTACAAACAAACAAATCCCTAAGATGCGCTATAGAGAATTTCATAGAACTTTTGCATGCAGAAACGGAATAGCTCGAGGAAGTGGACGTAAACGCCCAAGATAGCCAATATGTACACTTAATAATAACCTTATAATATATTTTCCAAGAGGGATTTATTTTAATAGGAAGCATTAGCAACCATGTTACAATTAGAGTAAACCACGGGATGGGCGGTAAACTGCAGGCCCACACAACTGAATAATTAATTATCAATTTTCGGGGCATATCTCTTTTATACAAACCCAGGGCCGTCTTGACCATATTGGGCGTCGGGGTGCGAAAACTATTCTTCGCCCATCTTACCAATAATACGAATTAATATTTAACTTTTATGTCTAATTTTTAGGACTTTGTATTTCTTCTAAGTCATTTTGAAATATTTTTTTTAACAAAAACAAAATGACTTCAAACTTAAAAGCAAAAATAAATATTTAACGTTTTCTTCTTCTTTCGACTTCTTTCTACAACTTTTGAAGTCGTTACTAAGTAAAACAATAAAAACAACAAAAAAATTGCAAAATATAGTATTTTTTTAGGCGACCGGCATGCGCCTCCTGGGTCTTTGCGCCCGGGTGCCACACACTCCTTGCACCCCCGGGTAAAGACAATCCTGTACAAACCCATAGTACAAGTATCATAGGGTCATCAGTAAAATGTGCTGAAATATAAGTTTCTCGCGACTCTTATCAATGTGAAAATTGATAAATATTTCTCTTTGTACTTGAGGCTACTGCATTTCAAACGATAACATTTATTATGGAAACGCATCGATACGACAAAATATTCGATGTGCGTAGGAATCCTTGGCGTCCAGTAGATGCCCATTTTGTGTGTGCGGTCATTGTATGTGATTAATGTATCAGGCTATGTTTCAACGGGCTATCGTTGGGACATTAGCATTATCAAAAGGACCGCGGGCGTCATGCTCATATCGGCGGGGGCTGGGGACACGCGACGGTCGCGGAAGCGCCGCGCCGCGCCAAGCCAAAGGCCCCGACCGACGAGTGGCGATAACTCAACTCAACATACCTCGAATACAATCGTGTGGATACCGTGCCTTAGTCGGCGCCATTACCTTTCCAATGTGTTTTCATTTCGCATACATTATACCACCCCTATTTATTCTTCTATGCGACATTTTTAATTTGTCTCAAAAATATGATTGAGCTTAATGTCATCCGATCTATAGTTAGTCTTATGAAATTCAAGTCTAAATGAATTCATATTTTCCCAATATTACAAACTATTTTTAAATACCTAATATTTCAACGCGGTAAAGTCTAAATAAATACAAAAATGTCTGAAAATGATCTCGGCCGTTATAATCTAATTTTTTAGGGTTAGGCCTACATGCAATTACACGCATTTGATAAACGAAATGATGAAAAATAAAACTTTTAAATAATAATTACCTTATGTCCACTATTGTGTGTGTGCTAAAAGAAAATACGATTAGTCTAAGAACAGTCAGCATAACAAGTTAGTAGGTATGCATGGAACATAATCGTAGTGCAATTTGTATATTGTACTATTTAATAGATGTATCATATCATTAATTACCATTACATACAGAGTGCTTGTTTTGCAGTGCGTTCTTTATTGGTTTGTGTGTGTATACTAAGATATGAAGCGTGTCAATGAAGTTGTCATTGGAGGCGTAGCGCAGTAAGCAAGGCCGGCGCATCGCATGCGCCGTTACCGTCAACGGCTATTAAACGACCACTCTTAATTATCAACAGTTACCGCAGACCGCACCGATATCACTCGGCCGCAACGCAAAACACCGCAGCGTAACAGACGAACCACCCTCTAGTCATTTGCGAATCGTCGATAATGACAGTATTTATCGATTACTATTGCTATGAATACTTAATTCCTTATTGTGAACAAAGGAATGGAAACAATACTTTAAACTAACTCACATATGTAAAAAGTTTAATGAAAGATGTAGGTGCAAGTATGCTAGACACGTAGAGATGTACCCCTTTAGATAGTCTTTACCTACCTCTACAAGTAACAGCCGTATCATCTTATATAAGTGAATGCACTGTACTTACTCGTATATTGACATTGATAATGTTTTACTGTTGTAATTTCCATCTATACTAATATTATATAATGGAAATATTTGTATTTTTGTATGTTTGCAACGAATAAACTCAAAAACTACTGGACCGATTTTAAAACTCTTTCACCATTAGAATGCTACATTATCCCAGATTAATTTAATTAATAATTTATTACCAGAAAAAAATTAGGAATCCCAACTAAAACTTCAAAAATGTATCCCAAGGTGTAAAAAAACAGTGTTCGAGTGGGTCCGGGGATGGTTTAGATTCACAATTAGATCCGGTAGGTGTCGCTGGAATCGGGTTCTAGATTTTTATTTTTTCATGGCAGGACAACGTCAGCCAGAACAGCTAGTCTATAATATTATAAAATTCTAAACACGCCGTGTCTATACATTGAAGCTATTTAGAAAAAATAACTGGAATAGGCTACATAAACGATGGAGAACAGATGCATTTTTTTTTAGATTTCTGGTCTGTTTGTCGGTTTGTCTGTTTGTTAAGGGATTCACGTAAAAACTACGCAGCCGATTTCGATGCGGTTTTAGCTTATCGACTGCGAACTAAAACGATAGCTGCGGTACTTTGTGTCCCGTGAAGCCGACGGGAATTTCAAGTCAAACGTGGAAAAAGTCGCGGGCATATCCTAGTATGATAAAATATTCCAAAGTTTTTATATCTAAAGCAGCAATCTTGCTTCTGTTTTTATTATTCTCCGTCCCTACAGTACCCTAATGTTTAACATTTCATAATAATTAGTTCATATCTACAGGTTTCAAACAGATATTCAAACGATTTAATAAACATTTACCACTTCACTACCATTGTCTTATCATTCGTTGAAACTATACAAATGTGAAAGTGACAGTTTGGATGTTTGTATTTCTATACCTTCACTGTTTGAAGAATGAATAAATTATCATGGTATGTAGCACTTACATACGTATCTATCACTAATAATGATGAACATAAATGGGTTCATTTCTGAGTGACATGAATTCCAATTAACACAAGCGAAGCCGCGAGAAAATCTCCATATAATCATATCTGTTGAGGAGACTAGTGTATTTTAGAAGAAATATCTAAATTGATTCGATTATTAAATACTTAATTGTATTAAGTTTCATGTTTACAGCAGCAATTGTTACGATACACGAAGAATCGCACCGCAACTGAGGCGTTCGATTTCTCACACGATAATTGTCTAGGCCTGTCGGATGCGCAGATAGCGCCGTCTGCTCACTCCCGCCAGACTCTTCCCTAATTATAAAGCACTACCGCGTGAATTATTCTCCGGATGTACCCATACAACTCATTGTCTAACCAAGAAGATCGTCCGACAAATGCGTCCTCGATCCTAATCACATGTTACGGAACTTAACGAGTATTTAGTTACCGTAATATCAAAGTAATCTTTCCCATATAAAACGTTTGCTAAAGTTGATTTACATTGATCCCGCTAATGATTTGGGGAGACTTCACAATATTCAATCGGGAATTTTAATTCAGACAGAGTTGATAGCCCTATGATACTGACTTTATATCAATTTCCACGATGCCAGTATGAAGTCGGCACTGTCTTCCTTCGAATTTGTAGTCGCTGGTTCAATGTAAATCGACTTTTATGTATAGTAGCAGTTTTACCTGCATTGCACTTATAAGAATAAACTTATATAATATAATCTTCTCCATTAAACGTGTTATCTAAATGCATAAAGAACTTTTCAAATAGAACTAGTAGATCTAGAGATTAGTGCGTTCAGAACAACCTCAGCTTTACAATGGCTGTGCTAAATTGCCACATTTACTTTTATATATGAATTGCAAAAGGTAGCTCAAAAATTTTATAAACCAATGAAAACTCATTGTAATATAATGTGCCAATGAGTTTATTTGTGTGTTTGTTTATTCTTTCTTCAGGCTCTTGGATATGAATCGATTTGCATAAAATTTGATATTAAAGAAGGTACTCGTATTTTCGAACAACGGAAATGAACATAGACTTTGTACGGATATCTATTATATTTTATTTTTCTGGAAAATTCACTTTTTTCATAACAAAATGGAAGAACCAATCAATTGTCGTTAAAGAGTCGCACTTTATACGGGCAAAGCTACGTGCAAAACCCCATAGCCCTAAAAATAATAGGTGTAATATATACGTAATTATGTATACCTGCAAGTCAAAAATCTTAATTCAAAAATAACAGCGAAATATTTAAATATTTTAGTCGATATTGCGAAGCTGAAAATACTAATATTACTTCTAAATTTGCAAGTTAAATATCTAACATGATTACATGTATTATCTTAAGATACAAAGTGCATGAACAAAAAGAATAACGGTATATAATAGAGGGCAACTCAGCGCTATGAGTTACATATAACTCTTCTTGTATTTTTTTGTTGAGATTGGAATGCATGATGCACTCCCTCCCTATTGTCCGAAGTCAATTAGTAAGTAATGTAAGACTCTCCACCAGTGCTGGATACAACCAAATTCCTTCAGCCACTCGACTCGAATGGAACAGGAGCAAAGCCTATACTGCAACCATGGCATATTTAAGCCAGTCCAGAATTATTTGCAGCAGGCAGGCTATTCGTATGCCGAGGTTTCAATGTCAATCATAGTGTGTCCTATCCTGGTGAATTGGGCGACTGAAGACTTGCGCGCCCTCCTTTGGTGGCCTTGATGCGGAAGATGGTAGTTTTCCCCTAACCCATTTTGGAGAATGATAATGTGGTTGTAGTGTCATGTGACGATACGTGGCCGATAATTATCGGGAGCGAGACAAAATAAACAACAGACACGACTATATTGAACTGGCGTTTAATTGCGAGTTTGCTGGTGGTGGGGCATACAGATTCAACCGCACGTTCACAATAAATCCAATTTCTGCTGACGTGACAAACTGTGTCCCTACACTGTTAACTACAACCGCGAAATTATCGCAGTCGGTGTTTGCTATCTGCTAATCCGTAGTCTTCTGTTTCAACGTGGTGTGTGAGAGGCGAGCATATAGATCCACTCCCGGCTCCACCCCTGCTTTCGCTCCACTACCTCCGTAATGAAGAGTCCCAACTGATTTGAATCTCTCATCTTTATTTTGCTCTCACCATAACATACTCATCGTCACCGTCAGCCAATCACAGTCCACCGCTGGACGTAGACCTCCACAAGGCGGCGCCACTCAACCCGATCCTCCGTCTTCCTCATCCAGCGCCTACTGGTGAACCTAACGCAGGTCTTCAATGCATCGGGCTGAAGGGCGTCCGACACTACGTTTACTCGTCATTTATTATCTAAAAATATTTAAAATCTCATGTGCGATTTTATCGATAAAACAACACATGTATAACAAAATTTAATTGACAGGAACGTTTACATAATAAAATGACCACACAGAATGCACTTGGCATTTTTGGATGGCTAATTATAAAACGTGCCTGTAAACTGGCGCCCTGTTTATTTAAATATTGAAGTCTTAAAATTACAGTTAGCCACAGAAGTCCAAAGCCGCAGGCCTGTTCAATCATTTTGTGGGACAAAAACAATGATAAATTGCGGATGTGATCCAAGAGTTCCTTGACACTCGAACCAAACAGTTCAGTGGGCGACGGTTGAAAATTCCGAGAGACCAACTTGTCATCAGATAATGGTGATATCAATCACAATGACAATTATTTTTGTTATGTTCGTTTGACCGTTCGTTAAGCCGATATTAGTAGACGATTCATTTATGTCTTTTAATTTGGATGACCCAACCAAAGTGATCCATATAAAACATAAACTTGAATCATTCAATGTCATTGAATACCGTTGAGTCCTTCTAGTTCTGTGCCTTTAAATTAAATTGAATCCGGTTGATCCATCTTATATTAGATTAGACAGTGATATCTAACGTGAATACTTAGGTGGAAATATACCTATAATATCAGTCTAAAACGTCCCGCTCTGACACTTGAAATGAAGTCTCCTTGTTTAAAATTATGTGGTGTTATATCCGTCAGGTTTCTTGAAAGTGAATTGGGAGGTTTCCCACATCCATAATATAGATGTGCAGTTTTCCTCGCGAATGTATTTTCTTAAAGTTTTCGTCGCTAAAGACATAATTAAAACAATATCCTGTGCTTGGCATTTCCTTTACCGTCACGGACTAATTAATTATTTATTAGAAATATATAATTTTTAAGAGCCTGAATTTTATACCGTTTCTTGTAATGAATAGTTGTTATACTTTTATTTCAAACTAGCGATTCCGGCAGACGTTGCCCTACCTCGAAGAAATAAAAATCTAGAACCCGATTCCAGCACCACCTACCGGGTTTAATTGTGAATCTAAACCATTCCCAGACCCGCTCAAACTCTATTTTTTTACACCTTGGGTTACATTACTGAAGTTTTAGTAGGAAACCCTACTTTTTTCTTGTAATAAATATAGCTTATATTAATCTGGGATAATGTTGCATTCTAATGGTGAAAGAATTTTTGAAATCGGTCCAGTAGTTTTTGAATTTATTCGTTACAAATATACAAAAGTACAAACCTTTCCTCTTTATAATATTAATTCTATTTCAAGTAAATAAACTTACTTAGTGGAATTTAAAAGCCAGAACAATAACTGCCTAAACGATATATGATCTGTGCATGTATATGAACCAATATCATTGATATGCCATGGACTAATATACTAGTGGCCAATGTGTGATCGAAATTCGTAAGTAATTCATTTTTTAAGTTAATGTTGGTGTTAAACTCTACTCTATATGACTGTTTGACCACAAACTATTGTGGTTGATATTAACAGTTGTTTAACTTTGTCATTATAAACGTAAACAGTGAACGGTTTATTTTATTTTAGGTATTTATAACACATATTATCTAAAAAAATCGGACTCTGCATTTCTTCTCCATATAAACTTTAAGTATACCCAATCTCGCACTGTTCCGTGTATGCAACACGCTTAACATCAGGTTCATAGTTTTCCCTTCACGTATTACTATAGTGATATTAAGATCTGAGGCGCTGAGTAACCGGTGATTTCGTATACACAAAATCTATTTGACCATTTCATAAAAAGAGAACGTAATAATCCATATATTTTGATTGTTAGTAAAATTATTTACTTTCACTTCACACTATTACGTTGATTTCTCAATATTTCTCTTAGCAAATTGAATCTTCAATTTATTATTATTTTTATTCGTTAAGTTTTCACCGGTTGCAACTTAATGTTACAAGCGTCGGAACTTGGTTATCATCATTCTATTTTTATGTCTTTAGTAAAATTGTTAGTAATCTCAATGATAACTGCATATTATTTTATGTGTGTCATAGTTATATGTTCTTTAGAACTTTCTATACGTTTCCATCTGCAAATTAAAATATCTAGTGTTGTGGCGATTATTATTCATTTACGCACGTAATAAATCGCATGCCTTTGTTTATGAACAAACTCGATAAAAGCTATCTGTTTCTCAACTGTTCATTTCCTTTTGCAATTACTGAGCTGTTATTTATATTTACCCACAATTGTATCACGCTGTTGTGAACGGAGTTTCTGCATTGGTATAATGAACACTTAATAAAACTGCTTATTTATATTAATTAACGTAATGTAATTCTGTAATCCAATCCAGTCCAATCGCTTATAATGTTTTAACTTGATTCTACCAATTTATACAAGTCATGGTAGCTTAGTGGCTAAGGTACGCACGTCTCATCCAATGACGTAGGTTTAAATCCTGACCAGGAAGCATGCATTGTTTAAGCAATTTTTCGGGTCCGTTAGGCATGGTTTCAATTACCATTTGTGGACGGTGAAGAAGAATATTGTGTGAAAATCTACACTACTTTATTAACGATATGTGAAACCTGCCAATCGGTCTGAGACAAATGTGGCGGGTATAGCGTTGAGGGGTATATTTCATTAATCTATCAATTTGGGCGTCTTTATGTCACTCGGGAAAGTTTCTAACTAAAAAAAATCGTGTGTGTGTGTGCAGTTCACGCGCAGTACAAGTGGAACAAAGTGTGACAACGGGTGGGAGGGATTCTAAATTTCGTGACATGACATTTCATATATTATATAGTTATAATATACTAGGATATGCCCGCGACTTCGTCCACGCTTGACTTGAAATTCCCGCGGGATCCGTGGGGCACAAATTACACTAGCATTTAAAAAAGAATGTAAGCTATCGTGTTAGTGAAAACCGTGTCGGAATAAGCAAATTTTTATACACCCGAACAACTTCAAACCACTCCCAGAAAAAATCACGCGGGATTCCTGGGGTAAAAAGTAACGTAGATTTTAAGTCAATTTGCTGTCGATTAGCGAAAACCGCATCGAAATCGGCCCAGTAATTTTTACGTGAATCCCGAGCAAATAGACAAGAAATCTAAAAAAAATTGCATCGTGTTCTCCGTCGTTTTTAAAGTCTATACCAGTTGTTTTTTTAAATAGCTGTAATGTACAGACACGACATGCTTAGAATTGTATAACATTATAGATTTAAGCTTTAAAACACGAAAATTGAAGTATTAACGAAAAACTTCAAAACATTTCGAACTCTATCTGTATGACCATAGTGTTTAAATTATTAAATATAATGTATTATATCTCATTCTCTCCCAGGCTTAGCCTTATAGATTTATGTGTTTATCTCTTTTTAGTGTCGCTTTTTCGTTTCATTGAGTTTCAAATCACAACAATTCTAAAGAATTTTCACTTCAAAAAAATATGCTTATCAGTTTTTCTCGTTAAATTATAATCGCTGATTCGCAGGATTCGATTTGCATGAACCTGTTAAAACAGCTTAGCGAAATTAATTTGATTGTAATCCCTTGACAGTGTAAGTGCCGGCGCAAAATATATTTTATTTTATTCCCGTTATAAAGTCGGTACATTTTTCCCAGGCTGTACAAAACCCATAATATACTATATTTATTTTTGCCCAAAACAAAGACATTACGTTACACTCGGGTGATTATTCGCTTATAAACGCATTCTCTGTCTGAATAATGTGTTTTGAGTTCAGATTAGGTATCTTAGTTAACACTTATACCAAAAACAACAGCGTGTTTGCTTACTATTATACTTTCGACATTATAGTACAAATACAACGCAACCTTAGGAAATTTGGCAGATTAAACACCAGTCACGGGACCGGCTATATTATAAAAAGTTACTGACAAGTAAGTACCTTGTGGCATCTTCTTCAAACGACGGCCCAAAGGTGCGTTCATAAACGTCGTCCGACGACGCCTAATACCATGATAGGCGTTCTAAAACCCTCGGCGCGATCGCCCGACGATCACTCTAGTCGTTTTTAAACGTTACCCGACGACGCACCAATCACCCTGCGGAATAGGTGGATGAAAGTCGCCCTGACGTTTCATCTGACAGTTAACATTTGTCTTTGAGCAAATTTGTAGGTTAAATTACAATTATTTCATGTCTTTTGTAAATATTTTGTGTAAATATATTAATTTTTAACTGAGCTCTGTTAGTCTCTTATTATATTAATGTACTCTGTGAAATCAGAGACTATTAAATACCTGGGTGAATTAGAGTTCTTAGAAGTGCATATGTATAAAACCTTTTTGGGAGAAGTTCGACATTCAAACTAAAGAGTGTCAATCACACAATATTTATGCCATCTGTCACTTATCTTTGTCAGTTCGTTCGCACGTAACGTAATAAATTGTTTTGTGCAACGAGTTGCTAAAAACGCAAAATTATGTATAAAAGTAAGTTACGTGCGGTGATAAAATATGTCAGCTTGAAAAAAATGTCTATGAAAGAAATGTTTTCGGACATTCAACAGATATTAGATGATGCTGTTTCTTATTGCGGGTGGTTGAGTTTAAAAGAAGTAGATCGAGATGTAAAGATGGCCCGTGTTCCGGGCGCCCTTCAACCTCCGTTACGGAAGAAAATGTCAAAAAGGTTAAAAATCTGATTTTTGGAAGACAGAAGAATAACCATAAAACATATAGCTCAGATCCTAGATATATTTTGGTAGCGTTCAATCCGTTTTAATTGATTTACTGGGGTTCAAAAAACTGTCGGCAAAATGGGTGCCACGAATGTTAACCGACGAAAACAAAAAGCGACGTGTGGAAATTTCTAAGCGTAATCTCGAAATGTTACACCGTGATTCGGATCATTTTTGCTGCTGCCTTGTCACCAAGGATGAAACGTGGGTCCACCGTTTCGATCTTGAAACTCAAAGACAAAGCATTTTTTGGAAACAACCATCCTCTGCATCCATTAAGAAATTTCGAGTTGCTCCTCTACCGCTGGCAAAGTTATGGCCTCGCGGACTTATTCATAGAGAGTTAAAATATGTTTGAAGGCTTATTTAAGACAAATCGTCAAAAATTATTGTTCATAAATACATATTAGCGTTAAAAAGCATTACGAGGTTTTTTTTTTAAGGCGGGGGAAATGCATTTCGCACAGTACCGGGTCCTTTGCTAGGGATTAGACCATAGTCGATTATGGAGGCATTCCCAAGGGGGCAATCCAAACACTAATCGACCGGCTTGTGTGGAGACTCAATTACTCAATACCCCACTAAAACCACCCACCTGCCATGTGCCCCGCGCTGTAGTAGGAAGAGCGTGAAACTTATAGAACGTAGTTACGCCCACGCTGATCCTAGCACATCAGTGCTTGAGAATGCCCCGGGAAGCAGTGCAAGCTCACTTCGACAACAGGGCTGAAGACTCCTCTGCTCCCTAGATGCTAGAGGGCTCTTGCAGCCGTATTTCAGGGAGGGAGATCATGCGCATGTCGGCGCCCGCGAGACGCATGCTAGTGCTATTTGCACTCGGAAAATTAATTTCATTTTATATCGTAAACTATCCCATTTCCGGCATGAAAAATATCTATGTCCATTTTCAGTATTAGTATTTAGATAGAGGTCGAACTGGCATACTCGCGCTGTCTATTTTCCTCACCACTTTCCTGCACGCTGCCATGCAAGTGGACATCATGTTGATTTTTTTTTATTAGCTTTTTTCCATAGACACATTTGACGGCCTCCGTGGTTGAGCGGGCTAAGCCATTGCCGGCCTACCTCACTGCAACGCAGAGGCTCCGGGTTCGATTCCTGGTATAGTAAATTTCGGAAACGTATTTTCTCCGTTATTTACTATGGTCTGGGTGTCTGGGATCGGCCCCAGAGTAGTACGTTGTATATTACCCATAACACAAGCGTAACTTGCTTAATTTGGGGATATACAATATGTGTGTTTGTCTGCCGATTTATTTATTTATTTAAATCCCTAATAAAAATATATTCTACTATGAAGTGGCAACATCATATACAATACAAGCATATTAGTTAAAAAAGATCTGGGAATCAGTTATGAATAAAGCTTTTTTATCGAACGTTTGGTAGACTAAAAAATATTTTAACTAATGAACGATTTATATTGTATAAGGTTCTTGACGGGACCTTGGAAAATGATTTTTTTTTGTGTAATTTTATTTTCAATAACTATAATAGCAGAGTAATACTAATGAAATATGTTATAAATGTAAGTAAAGTAATTTAATAATAAAGTAATACTTTGTAAAAGTGAACAATTATTGCAGGACGTTGACTGTTTTTAAAGAATTATGTGTTTGTGTTGAAATCTGAACTTATTATTCAATATTTTTTCGAGCCGCCACAAAATTCTTGGTTTAGCGTCAGTCTAAGACCAAAAATTTGGCTAAGGATTCAGAATTAGTGACGAGCCAAACGGACAATGGTTGGCGCCGCTCCCCAGGACTCTTAACATCCTTTATACATCTTTTATTATTCCACCCGTCGCGTCGCACTGCGTTGTTGCTGATGCTACTCCTTCATCTGGAATAATGTTATATTTATTGACCGTTTCATAGAGATGTAGCGATGAATGGGTTTAATTCATTATTTGTGATGCGATATTGTTGTTAGTTGTTAATGACATTAAACATTGACAGATAACGTATGTGTATACACTAATTTAGCTACTCGTTAACAGTGCTATTTTAACACTATAAATAAGTAGTACTTGGCCACAGTCAATATAGCATTATTCCAGATGGAGCTCGAGCATCACAGTGACCAGTTCGTGGCCGGTCATAATGCCGAAAATAGACGGTTAATTTCTCTCTTTCAATTTTCGCAGAAATTAGAGGCGTTGTCAACTTTTAAAAATAAACGAATGAATTGATAAGTAAGATGTTAAGCAAGGTCTCATGTGTAATTTTTAAACTGATTATTGTTATTATTTAATGGTTGTAGCGTAGGAAGTCTTCAATAAAGCACCTTTGCTCTGAATAATGTGTATATTTTAGTATTTTATGGTTTTACAATATGATTTTGTTACTCGTACAATCGTTGTATTTGCATTCAGTCGTGGATTCGAACATAGATGAAAGTAATATGTATAAAAGATTCTACTATTGGCGGTTGGCCGTAAAGTACGCAGGTCCTCATAGAAAATTTTGACCTTGTGCGTATACACAGGCGCAAGCGTACTGTTATCATGCTAAGCTGGACCGGTGTGTACCTGCCTTAGTAAATCGCGCGCCGACAACAGTGTTTCTTAGATTATGGAGTATTTTCAAAGACAAATTTGTATTAAAAAGAGAAAATATTGTTATGTATCTAATACGAATAAAAAAGTTACATAAGAAACATTTTTGACATTGTCGTTTTATTTTTTTATGTCTCATTTGTATACAATTTGAAATATAGAAATGAACCCGTCTAATTTCGGCTCTAGGCTTTCGATTCAATATTTATGAATGTTTGTTTACAGCTAGATACACAGATCGGGCGAAGCCATTTAAAAAAAAAAAAAGTACCTTACCTAGTTAAAAAAAGATGTTCAATTTTTATTGAATGTTTTTTAGAATTTCTTGTGGTTCTTGCTGTAAGGCATTTTGAACTATAGCTGTTTGCTGGTATTGTGGACTGCTGGGTCCCAGATGGATACTTTTTCTGTTACTTTTAGATGAGAATTAAAATGTTATCTCTGAGATATAATAATATAAGATAGAATGAGGTATATAGATTTGGTACTTTTGTCTGCCATTGTGACGAATAAAATATTAATTACCTAACATGTTTTTGAAGTGAAACTTCTTTAGAATCGTTATGATTTAAAAATCGATGAAACGAAACAGTGACACTAAAAAAAGATAAACACATAAAATTCAACCCTATTTTATTCAAAATAAAACACATAATCTTCTCTTTACCCGTTAGTATTAATTTTCAATTTAAATAAAACTTAAAAGATTGCAAATTAATTTTATCTCTACCTGTATATACTTAAGGCAGATATACTTTTATACGTAGATCAAAGGAAATTGTGCGTAACCGTGCATGCTATGATTAAAGTGTAATTTAGATTGAATTTTTAATTATAACATGTTGACGGATGGATGCTAAAAGAATTATATTTATATTAATAAAAGTTAGAGAAGAATTATCTGTGAGTATATTCTCTGAAGTTTCACTTCTACTGCGTGTGAACTTCAAACACAATTTTTTTTTTGCTTGTATTCAGAGACAAACCTTTTTTTTTATGAAATGGCAACATTCAACATTTGAGGTTCATGAAACACGATTATGAATAATAAACGAGTTTTAAGCTTAAAATGCATTTTATCTAACATATGATTAAAACTTGCATTGGCGTTTTTTTTATGAATAAGACGGTCAGTCTTTTGGGATAGTGAAGGAATCCTTTTTATAGATTGCATGCTAAAAGGCCAGACTATTACTGGACCCTATTATGCAAATATCATTCCAAAAGTGCGTGAAGCGATTCAATATAAACGTCGTGGTAAACTGTCGTTGGGCGTGTTGTTCCTTCCCGATAACGCTCCCGCTCATCGATCGGAAATTGCGCTCAACGCAATCCGCTGTGCTGGCTTCAATCTCCTTGACCACCCACCATATTCTTCGGACTTGCCCCAAGTGATTTTCACTCATTTAATAAATAAAAAAATCATTGCATATAAGTAACGCTATACCTATATGCAATGAATTTTTAGAAGTTTAGAAACTGACAAACAGGCAGACGGCTCAGCTTATGGAAAGTGGTTACCATCGACTATAGACGTCTGCAACACCAAGGGCGTAGTCAACGCCTTGTCAGTCTTTAGAATGGTATAGGGGACGAGATAGAGGGATCAGATAAGAGAAATAGGATGGAGGGGATGGGATATGGATATGGGATTGGGGAACGACGAAGCGGGCCCTCGGAACTTTCACTCATTGCATGAAACATGGTTAGTTCAAGATTAGTCTTAAACTAACCATGTTTCGTGCAATCGGTTGGTCAGTCGGTCGAATATTACTGAATATCGGCGTGAAACGGCTAACCGTTTCACACCGATATTCGGTGACAGCGGCGTATCACACCGATCAAGCCGGCCCTAAGAGTTGTAATCAAATAATAATTCCAGCTTGGCTCTGCGACGTTAAAACAATTGATTTCTAACAATGTTATGAGTAAATGACTTCTGATCTATAATAGTTGCAGGTGCGAACTTTTAGCGCATCGGACACCCTAACGTAGCCAGCTCACTGTTCCGCGCCGTTAATTTGATGTATACAGAGGCAGATGCCCTCACAAAGATAGCGAGACGCGCCTGAGCACTGCATAGTTAAACAAACAACGAATCAAAGAATATTTATTTAAAACCCAAACAATTAGCAGATGGTAGATAATTTATTAACATTAGCAAAATAATTAATTGTCATTGAAAAGAAAACCAGATTCATTAAATGCGCCCATATTCTCGCTACAATTTAATTGGAATCTCGTGACATAAATATCTTAATACTTCATCGCAGTGTGAAAACGCTTATATATGTCGCAAAATAAAATGTTGACTTTAGCTTCTTTTCGAGAAATTATTTTATTCGATAGATTTGGTAATTTCACCAATGATTGTTTCCTACGGACCATATTATTCAAACAGTGGTAACAAAAACAAGACTTTTTATTCAACAAAATTAAAACCATGTAGAAATAGTGAATAGCAAAAGAATGTTATTTACACCGCATATCTTCTCAGTAACGGCTCACGAGAAACCATTTTAATGCTTGAGAAGTTTCCGCCGATCAACTATCCCACACGTCCCGTACAGTAGTCGTTCATCAACAACTTTTTGAACTAGGTGCGCCTTACAAGGTTAGGCGATTACGCACCTGAATATAAATGTTGTCATACTAACCTAAAACCATTTTGATATTTATCTAAATTCTCACAAGTTTAACGGATATTAAAAAAGCAATTAATAACCTTAGGAGAAATGCACTGCTTGAATCGACTTTAACGTTACTTTCGTAGTGAGATAATTGCACTTCAAACGCGCCAGGAAATACTCAATCAGCGTAATGCTAGTTACCTATGAGTCAAAGACCGTAAATTCATCACGGAGAAATAAGAACACGCTGACATTTAAGTAATGCACATTAAAAAGAACAATGATATTAGTTGGGAAATTTTAGACATAACTGATTCAATTTAGAGTTGAACGTTGTGTAATAAGTTTTTGTTTCCATAACGGTATATATCTGTTACGATCGTCAACCATCTGACATTTTAGTCTTTTTTGAATGTTTAGTTAAGCGTTGGGCTCGGTCGAAATCACTATGAACTGATTTAGGATTCATTCACCCCATGTTACGCTGGTTGGGTGCCTGGACTGCGGACTGCGCATTGTCTAACACGGCGCACAAAATGCGAATGATCCTTTGTCCGTTACACTTTGACTACAGTGTAATAGAAACCTAGCGGAACATTTAACACCCACTTCCAAACGCAACATTCACGCTTGAACTCACGCCTGAGAGCCATTCCCGATTTAACGATGTTTATTCTGGAATAACATAACAATACGTGTTCTGTTCGGGGCTTAAACACACTATAGGTGATATGGTCTCAGATAACATCCGAATATAATGGCTTTGTATTAATATTTCGAGAAAAGCAACTTACTTCCTGTTGTCCAACTTTAAAATTGAACACTTGCAAAAGCGTACAATCTGAACTTTCACTCGTAGAGGAAACCATTTGCAGCGTTGGATTTTTATCCCCATCACACTTTCTCACTTTGGAAACGTATAATTTAATGAATGGCTCGTTCACAAATAGATCCCCATATGCACAATACTAACAATCTCTTCTGTGTTTTCGCCGACCACTTTCTGCCGTTCATTGAACAAGCCGATTATTGTCAATGTAAAGCATTCGCTACATATTCTGTTTTAAAGTTTTCAAATTGTGTGCAACTGTTGTCAGTCTAATCGATTATGTACATATTTTTTGAGAGGTCTTCAATTTATTTTTAATTGCCGGAAATAACATACATCTTCCAAGTATGACTCAATTATCTTTCAAATTACTTTTTATACTCAAGATTAGCGATGCTGATTTTTGTATATTTTACGTTAACTAAAATATTAATACTTAAATATCCCTAAAGATATATTTTGTTCTTTACGATTATACCTGCACACATCTAACTCAAGTTTTAAATTAAATACATTACGTTTCAAGATATTCGTAAATGTTGCTCCTTTGTTTGTAGCATTTTATTTTCAAAAATTTATCTTTTTATAAACGTAGGTTTTGCATATTATACCGTTTATATAATACTTAAACTTAAATCTAAAATACCCTTTCTATAGATTTTATCAGTTTTAAACTTAAGTTAACGCCATTTAGCAAAAAAGTCATGTCGTCACATACACAATGTATTACGCTGATATGTTTCATTTATATATCACAGTTAATATGAAGACAACGACAATTACTATTTGCTCTATCAATTACTTAGCGCTCACACGATCCCGGCCGATATCGCCATTATAAACCCATTAGAGATGGTGAGGCACGCCATAAACGCATTACAACCATGTGTAACACGGTCACATCTTTTCTTGACCGCCAAAATTTTTGTTATACTTCATAATTTTACACTCAATTCAAACAATTCATGAGTGGATGATTTTTTTTGTGGTTCACACGTGTATCAACGAGCAAAAATCTCTTGACGTATATTATATTAAAAGCGACCAACAGCATGTCGGGCTACGTAGATTAAAGAGTTCTGTAGTGGTGACCGACGCGACGTATACGTTTAACATTTGCTGTTTAGCGGCGGTACCCTATAATTCGTGTCATATAAAATACCTTACCGCAAAAGTACTTCACATTATGTTGTTAAAAGCATTTTTTAAAGGGTTTGTTCTTTCTACTAAAAACAATACAAAAAAAATAACAACAAAAATTCAAAACAGAATCTTGAATTGTTTTTCATAATGTTGTACCTGTAGTAGTTCATAGTTTAGAGGTGCGGATATCTATACTATAATAAATCTGTAAATGGTTCGAGTTTATACAATACGTTTAAAAATGTGAAAAAATTTAGGAGGGATAGTTCGGACTAGGATTCCAAAAATGCAATTTGTAGAATTTTTGTCTGTGTGTCTGTCTGGTAGAGCATCACGTGAAAACTACTGAACGGATTTAAATAAAACTCGACATAGAGCTAGCTTATATTCCGGGGAAGTAACTTAGGATACTTTTTATCCCGATAAATGACGTCGTTTCTACGGGATAGACGAAAATAGTGAAAAAATAGGCACTCCTGTCGCATCTTTTTTGAAAACTACTGAACATATATGAATGAAACTCTACACAGAGCTGTATTTATAACCCGAGTTAACACTTAGAATATTTTTATCCCGATATATCCCCGATGTAGGCAACCATCACTGTAATTCAGTAACAAATACGTTGTCATGTTACCCACATTACGTATTAGGTACTTCAAATCAGGTTGGCTGCGACTTTTCTGTTTTGCTGAGCACTTGTCTACACTATATTGACTTAGTTTCTTTTAATTGTAGTGAATTGAACAAGAAACTAAAGTATTGAAGGTTTATATATGTAAAACACATAATTAAATTTTTATGTACGTAACATAGAGCTACCTAGGGTTTTAGACGCGGCGTAGCCGCGGGGAAATCTATATGAATTTTTCACTGCATATATACTTCTTAAAATATTACTTAGAATTAAGGAAACTATAAATGTATTGTTATTCATTTTAAGACCTATCTAACGTTACTCCTCACACTTATGTGAGACGAGTTTTCTTTCATCTCTGAGTTAAAGACTAACATTACTAAATTATAAGACATCCGTTTTACCAAACCTTAAAAATGTTTAAAACTGGCATCCCGCTGATTATCACTTATATATAAATTTATTTCTGAACGCTATACAAATATCAGACAAACAACAGCTTCATTATAAATAAATGTATTCGACTTACCGCTATTACTTTTGATAATTAAATGTAAAAATGCAAGAAGTGTGTAAACTTAGAAACTGTTGTATATGAAACGCATCGCATTACGACGCATAGTACAATGGTGTTCGTAGGTAAGAATACCGTTTTCAATCAAAAACTATCTGGGTAAGTTATGATATGGAAGACGCAAATGATTAGGCATGTTTGCGTCCCAAATTTTTACCCGAACAGACATGCAAATAAATTCTGCACGCCACTTCTACTATGGCGGTGCCGTTTCTTATGTTTTCGCTTACTGTATATTTGGTGAAACCGACTTTTACGTGGATTGTAAAATAAAAATATGCGTTAAATTTTGGACATTCTGTGTTATGAATAAAAATGAAAGCTCATCCGTTTAAGTAACACCATTCTACTTGTTTATTTATGATACGTCGTGTTGTAAGAAAAAGTTGCGGTTTTAGAGGTATTAATATCAGCTTAATCTCTAGATAAAAAAACGGTGTACTCGCGGGTTTTCAAAAGTGTATAAGAAGTTTTGTGACGATATAGTAATAATTATTATTCTAGAAAATCTTAAGTGCGGGGTGGTACTTTCTGTAAGTATTCGAAAGTAATTAGAACGAGACACGAGTTCCAAAACCAGCGCTAAATATAGAAATACTAGCGGACGTTGTCCTTCTCTGAAAAAATCCTTAGAGCCCGATTCCAGCGCCGTTTTATGGGTCGAATTGTGAATCTAAACCATTCATATCCACTTGATCATACACAAAAAAAAAAAAATTGTCCAACTTTTTAGGAGGAATTCATTAACATACACACGAACATAAGGATTATATACCTATACTAGGATATGCCCGCCACCTCGTCCACGATTGACTTGAAATTGGTATTCCCGGAACACAGCGTTTAAAAAAGAGTGTAAGCTATCACTCCAGTGATAATTGTGTGGGAAATAAGCCAATATTTATGCACCCAAACAACTTCAAACCGCTGCCATGAAAATTCCCGCGGGTTTCCCAAGATAAAAATCACATATTTTATTACATTAAATTTACTATCGATCATTAAAAAATCACATTGGTATTTGTTTTTTTTAACTGGCTATTTTAAATCATTTCCGAAAAAATTCCTGGGGAATTCCCAGAATAAAAAGTAGTGCAGAGTTTAAGTCTAAGATTAGCTGTCGATTAGCGAAAACCACATCGAAATCGGTTCGGGATTCATTATAACATGAATCCCGAACAAACAGACAAGAAATCTAAAAAAAGTTGCATCGTGTTCTCCATGGTTTATAACTTTATACAGTCTATTCGAGTTGTTTTTTAATAGCTTCAATGTACAGATGCCCAATGCCTGTCTGTACATTGAAGCTATGGTTATATATGTTTAGAATTTTAAAATATTATAGAGACAGATACAATAGAATGAAGTACGCAAATTGAACAGTATAACGCACAGGATTGACAATAAAAATGATAGTAAGTACGACATGAGCAACATTCGTCACAGGAATTGATAATTTTCATGTCTTGAGGTCGGGACCCGTCGCTCCCACACATAAATCGGCTATACGAGTAGATGTCGCGCCGTGAGCGCATACTCCGTTCTATGCGCCCGCGCATTGCTAAGTGGCTTCTGGACCTGCGCTGTCTCGTGTTAGCACTTTAATTAATAATGAGAACCTGTAGTTAATCCTTTGCACACTTTTCCAAGTACATCGATTAGTTACATTGTTTTCTTATATTGCGTGTAGTTTTGTAAGAAAAATATCTTTTAAATTAACTTGTTTAAAAAATTGAGTTATTTTGTTTTATTTATTTATTTCATTCAGTTACAATTTTATAACAGTCTTACAACTAAAGCGTACATTGTTATGGTCATTTAGCTTTAAGAAGATACAGGTTATGTTTCTTGATATATAAAAATGAATGTTTGTCTGTATGTCCTTTATAGTATCGTAAACTGTACTTTTGATCATGCGATGATCTTTAACAAAGTTGTTGTGCATGAAGCCAAAGAAGGTTTCTGAGTTGGTTCACAATTGGACCCGGTAGGTGACACTGCTGTCGGCATATCGATTGAAGCTTTTCCGGGCAGGACGACGTCTGCCGGGACAGCTAATATAATATAAAAGCATTAACCAAAAATGTCCCATGTTCAAAAACTACTACAAAAACTAAATAATTCGTTAGAAGTTTTTTTTTCAAATAGGGCGATAAATTAATTACCTGAAAATCCCGTAAGTCATTGCCTATTGGCTTATTATACATTTATAACTTTGGAACACTGTCAAGAGTTATCGCAACGTATCTAACGATCTAACACTACACGCAGATCTGTGTCCTCTAAACAAAATATTTTTAATGTTACATTACAGTGGCCATTCCTAATATTTAGTGTTTTCGCTACTTCATTACATCATAGTAAAGCGATTTACAGCAAATAAATTTTAACTACTTGATGTCGAAAGTCTCCCTGGGAAAATTTGTACCTACATAAGTGATATTTCCTCAAAAATAGTTAAGAAAGCAAACATTTAATTTTATTTATAACCAAACAACTCTAGTGCTATTGTTAATAACATTTGTTCCAAAAAGTACCGCCCATTATTGTAATATTTGCGGGTAATTGTGTTTACCAATCAGATATAAAAGCGAGCGGGCGTAGTGACTAAAGTTCATGAAAGATCAACGCGACTTGGTTTACGAGTTCCTGGTCACCGATAATATAGACATTCTCTTAGTGCAAGAGACCTTCCTAAAACCAAATAC
This sequence comes from Dendrolimus houi, assembly GCA_039645545.1. Lineage (NCBI taxonomy): Eukaryota > Metazoa > Arthropoda > Insecta > Lepidoptera > Lasiocampidae > Dendrolimus > Dendrolimus houi. Next base: position 12,881,700 of record CM077125.1, on the reverse strand, counting down.
TAGAGATCCTCGGATCGCTAATTACAATCTAATCAGGCACGACAGGTTAACCTCCCACGGCGAAGGAACACTTATCTACTACAAACGGTCCTTGCACTGTATCCCCATAGATGCCCCCCTCTATAAGTACTAGAAGTCTCCGCCTGCAGACTATCGATGACAGCCCATCATCATAGTCCCAACTTACCTCAGTTGTCTGAAGCCCATATTAGAAGATGGCCTAAACGCCCTCTTCGGTTAGGGTCCCGCGGTTATAATAGCCGAAGACTCAAACTGCAAACATCCCGGTTAGAGTTGCCCTATAGAAAACGCCAAAGGAAGAGAAATTCTTCGCCTCTGGGATAAACTCCTCTTTAGTATTCTAGCCCCTTGACCCCCGCTAGACCAGACGTGCAGAACCCGAACCTAGCGCTATTGAAGGGCATCTCCCTTTAGTTTCGCTCGATCGAAACACGGGACAACATCGACTCAGACCATGTGCCGGTCATGCCGCATCGCAAGCTCCCTGGACTTGGACCGGATCCCAGATCCGATCAACTCTACCCAGGATAATGATGTTTCCATCGAAGCCCTCACCAGCCACCTCCAGAATGTGGTTCGGCACTCCACTCGGCGCGTACCTCTCGAGGACCGCCGACTGCCACTCCCGGACGACGTCAGAGAACTGATGAGGGAAAAGAGGCCAGCATTCAGAGCCTTCGACAGTTTCCCCTCAATAGATAATAGGATCCGTCTAAGAACACTCCCATGCCAGGTTAGACTCCGTGTCCAGGTCAGGAACCAACGTTGGGACCGACTGCTGGAGGAGATCTCCCCAACTCACCAGTCCTACTGGCAGCTGGTGAGATCTCTGGAACCAGAAACCTTCTCGGGGATGCCACCTCGCGAGAGGCTCGATAACACCAAAGCGTTTGACGACGATGAAAAGGCGGAATGTCTCGCCGAAAGTATTGAGCTCCAATGCTCCCCAATACAACAGATATCGACCCGTGTCACTTATCAGAGGTAGAAGCCGAGGTCCAACATCGGTCCTCCCTACTGGCGGAAACTACTCTCGAACCGGTTACGGTTAAGGAAGCGCAGGATTTCACCAAAGCCCTAAAGCCTCGCAAGGCCCCCGGTGCTGATGGAATCTCACTAGCGACGTCAGCAGATACACAATCTGCAAACGGTTCAACACCGCCGTCAATGAACTAGGCAACTGGTTCCATAGATGGCGGATTGAACTGAATGCCGAGAAGATTGCAGCCATTATGTTCTTTCATGCTACACTCTCACCCAATTCCGCCCCACCAACCGACTTAAACCCACCGAGCTATTTGACCGAGTTAGCCCTTGGGTTAATGAGGTCAAATACTAGGTGTAACCTTAGATAGGGGCTTGTACTTCCACAAGCACATCAGATCGGTCGGAAATAGAGCACACTGGCTAATAGGCCGTTTCTATTCCATGACATACAAGAAAACTAAGATAAGCCTTAGAAATAAGATGACTCTCTACAAAACTTGCATCCGCACCGTCATTAAGTACGCGAGTGTGGTCTTCGCCCATCCCAGTGATTCCAACATTTACAAACTTCAAAAAGTCCACAATTAATTCATGCGCATTGCAGTCGATGCTCCGCTCTATATGCGGAACGTCGACCTACATCGCGACCTGGAGCTTCCCTCCATTAAAGACTACCTAATCTCCTCATGTAATTTCTTTAACCGAGCTCTCATCATCCGAACCCTCTGGTAACAGAAACGGTCAATTATAGACCCACGCCAAATGCTCTCACGAGCAAACGTCGTTCTTGCAATGTCCTCGTTGACGAGCTAGACAAGATCACCCAACTCCTTGCAATAATGAATCCCGCGAGGATCAGAACATCGGCCTGGCATAACAGACACAGACTGAACAGACGCCGAAGAGCCCTCGGCCCCGACTCACCCACACAACGTCAAACCCATCAATCACAGACACAAGTAGCCACACAAGACTAGCTTTGGCGTGTTGCTGGAGAGTTTCTTCCGCCGCTTTATCCCTACCAGCTATAACACGTTGCGAAGAGTTGCATCATTTTAGTCTGTTGACTTAGCTCGTTCAGCCTTTTACGGCACAATCTGATAGAGTCATCCCCCCGCAGCGGTCGAGCTGAGGCCGAACCTCAAAGGAGGTGCCTCCTCAAGCCCGCTGCTCCTGGGCTGAACGCCTCCGATCCCACGGAGTCAGGAAGCCCACCAAGCCCAGTATCGCTGAAACAGCCATCTGCGGCTATTCAGCTGGATCCTGCGCAACAAAAAAAGTAAAGGTCATTCTCACTTCGACTTTGGTCGGATGCACATGTCTTTGTAGCTCACTAGGGTGGCTAATTATTGTGCGAGAATAGTAACTTATAATTAATTGTAGCCTGGATCGGCATTCTTCGTTCGGAAGTCGAATTAAACAGTTCTCCAAATTCTATGCGATTTGCTGTATTGATCCCCCACTAACACAACACACATATTAAAGGCATTGCAATAGACTTATACATTAATGTCTACGTTTATCTTAACAGACCCCTAGCTCATCATAACTGATTATACAACCAGCGCTGGTCTTCCCCTTGGTGCCCCAGGGCCTTAAATTGCCATTATAGTAAAACACTACAAACAATACTTTGATAAATATATTACGTACAAGCAACAACTGAACTTACCTATTTATTTCATTTACACTGGCTACATACACACGTTTGTTTGGTTTGCAGCTTTCCGCTACATGGCCCGCCACATATTTTTGTTAATTGATTAACTGTACTCCGTTGTTTTAGTCCGCATCGGTACAGTTAGGCACATATTTAATTACCAGTGAATTGATTTAAGTGGACTCTTTATGAGTTTGTATTAATCTTATTGCCCTTTATCAATAAAATTTTCAAAAGATAGTAATTGGATTTTAACGTAAAAAACTGGTGTAAGTTATTAGCGTATCCTCTGCTTTTTTTAACAAGGCCTCGATTCTGCTATTGCAATATTGTCAGAATAGTCGTCCTTCTGGCGTCATAATGATTATTTTTTCATACAGAAGCAACCATTATGAAGGTAGTGGTCAACCATTCTGACAATATTGTAATAGCGGAAATGGAGCCCTGGAGTAGAGGTTTAAAGTCACACTGATTTAGCTAAATGGAGTAGATGGTAAATATCCGTTCTGTCTAAATCGTTTTGTACAACCGTAGTAGCTAGTTTGGTAAATACAAAACACCATTTCTTCTCTCCGTTTGTCTATCCATATCTCTGTATATGTCATAGACCATTTTCTCAGAAATTAATGACTTTATTTGGATGAAATTTGGAAAAAGCTATATTGTATGCTACTAGTACATACTAATAGCATGCAATACATACAATGCAGTCTCACGATATCCCAAAGAAATAAAAATTAGGAAAAGTAGCTAGTAATGGAGAAAAAATTCACTGTATATGCATTTCAAATCTTGTAACATTATAGGTTTTTATCTGAATTCAAAATTGTAATGCCTCTAGCTATAGATTAGGTACTGACTGTAATTTTTCTTATAACCCACAGCAAATTGCTCTTAATTGCACCTAATACGCTAGACTAATGATATAAACATTGTTCCTCTGTTCCGTAGAAAAAACAAAGCATATGATTGATTGTATAGCAATTAAAACATGTATTATTTTCAGAATAGTAATTAGTATATTTTCATTCATTTGCAATTTTTTAATCGTCTTCGTAGTTAGAAGTTAGCATCTGACCACCTCTCGCGAGCATAAATATACATACATAGATATTATCACATCTGTTTCCCATAGGGGTAAGCAGAGGCTATGGATCTCCACTTGCGACGATCCTGACAAACAACGTACGCTTCATCTACTTTCATTAACATCTTCATACATGTACATTTATTTGAGTTGATTTTTAAATAACGCCCAAGTTATTAGGATACGAATATAACTTTTAAGGTTTGGAACAAAAAAATATTTGTAAACTTTGGGCCTAATTTGTTTAATAAGACCCTGGTGCATGCGCTTCGCAGGTGATATTGTCCTGGTAGATGAAGACGGGGTGGCACTTCAAAACAAACAGTAGACAGCAAGCACTAGAGGACGTTTGGTTAAAAATCAGCAGAACCAAAACCGAACCTGTTTTGCGATTTCGCCGGGACCTCTATTGCTGTGCCTCTTAAACTACTATCAGCCACGCTATCATGTAACCGCGAATTCAGATACCTCGGTTCACTACTGCAGAGTAATTGTCATATAAAGAAGGATGTAAGGAGAAAAATAAATGTAGCATGGCTAAAGTGGAGACAGGTAACCGGTGTGACATGCGACGAACTAATTGCCACTGAAACTAAAAGGTCAAATTTAAAAATCTGGCCGAATGTTAGGCCACTAAAGTGAAGAGATGAGAATGTTAAGATGGATGTGTGGTGTTACAAGAATAGATAAGGTGAGAAATGAGTACATAATGGGATCTTTGAAAGTTGCACCTGTGATTTGAAAAATTGAGAGGAAGAAGATTAATGTGGTATGGGCATATAATGAAGAGGGATGATATTCACGTGACAAAAAGAATGTTAAACTACAAGATTCATGGGTACAAATATAAAGGTAGATTAAAAAGGAGATGTATGGATTTTGTGAAGGATTATAAAATATGATGATTTGTGGTGTGACAGACGACGTATGTCGAATAGAGAAGTGTGCAAGGAAAAGACATATTGTGCCGACCCAAAATAATAGGAAGAAGGTGAAAGAAAAGAGAGAGAGATTCTCTGAAATTATAATTATGTTTTAGAACAAAAGCAGTATATTAAATTGCAAGTTTTTATAAAATAGTAAATTGTTACACGAGAGGTGAGAGTGACATATTTAGGCAAGAAATGGTTTGGCGCACGAGCGTAGGCGAGGATGTTAAAATAGGCCTTTCATCCGAGTTTAACACTCTGCTTTTTATCTTATACTAATGTATAAAGCTAAAGAGTTTGTTTGCTTGAACACGCTAATCTCAGGAACTACTGATCTGATTTGAAAAATTATTTCAGTGTTAGATAGCCCATTTATCAAAGAAGGCTATAGCCTATATAATAGGTTGGGGGGAAAGTCTTTTCGCATATAGTATGTATGAACTTGTAATAAGATCTCTTTGGCTATACCATTTGTATCTGGCTGGTTTTGGTATCATTAAAAAGTTTTAATTTTAAAGAAGACAGTTCCAAATTCAAATTAGGAAAATGTGTGATTTTCATTTGCTTTTCTTATTGTTAAAATGAGTGAATCTAATGAAGAAATTCGATACATTTTAAATTTTACTACAAAAAAGGTAAAAATGCAACACAAGCCGCGAAAAAAATTTGTGATGTTTATGGACCTAATGCAGTATCTGTGAGAGAAGCGCAAATTTGATTTAAGCGTTTTCAATCCGGAAATTTTGATATCAAAGATGCACGTCGCTCTGGTCGCCCTGTTACGCACAAAATTGATGCCATTTTTGATAAAGTGGAGCAAGATCGGCATATTAGTAGTTACGATGTAGCTGGAGAACTGGGAATTGACCAAAAAACCGGTTTTGGCGCATTTGAAAAAAGCTGGGTACACAAAAAAGCTCGATATTTGGGTGCCTCATGAGCTCACTGAAAGAAACCTAATGAACCGTATACTCATTTGTGATTCTTTATTACGACATAATGTAACCGAACCATTTTTGAAGAACCTGATAACTGGTGATGAAAAGTGGATCACGTACGACAAGAACGTGCGAAAAAGATCGTGCTCAAAGGCCGGTCAGGCTTCACAGACTGGCGAAACCCGGGTTTACTCACAACAAGGTGATGCTGTGTGTATGGTGGGATTGGAAGGGCACTATTCATTATGAGCTGTTACCGCCAGGCAGGACCATCGATTCTGAACTGTACTGCGAACAACTGATAAGATTAAAGCAAAAAGTTGAGAGAAAGCGGCCGGAATTAATCAACAGAAGGGGTGTGGTTTTTCACCATGATAACGCTAGACCTCACACATCTTTAGCCACTCAGCAAAAATTACGAAAGTTTGGATGGGAGGTGTTAATGCATCCGCCGTATAGTCCTGACCTTGCACCTTCAGATTTTCACCTGTTTCGGTCTCTGTAGAATTCCTTAGGCAGTTTCAGGTTAACATCACGAGAGGACTGCCAAAACCACTTGTCGCAGTTTTTTGATCAGAAGTCTCAAAATTTTTATAGCAATGGCATCACGTCCCTACCTACAAGATGGCAAAAAGTTATCCAACAAAATGGCACCCACATATTTAGTCAAATGTAAATAAACTTTATAAAAAAACCTTTTGAATTTTTATATAAAATGCGAAGAAACTTTTCCCCAACCAATATATTGTCACGCTAAGACCAATAGGAGCGGAGCATCAATGAAGAATGTTTCAAAATCGGGGGTTTTTTTTTTAACTTACTTTTTTTAACTATTCCACGCGGAGGAAGTCGCGGGCAGAAGCTAGTTTTGAATATGAGGAAAGTAAATAAAAACTAATTAGTTAAACAAACAACTACTTCTCTAATAAAATCAGGCAGTAAATCCATATCTAAATCTGATGAAACGTCATCATGTACGTCACATTTGAAACGTCAAGTAATTTTATTTCTGTGGCATTTTACCAGCCAGATTTTTTTTGTCACTGATGATATTAAATATTTAGGTCAAATTTATGTAAATTAAATATTAATTTAGTGAAAAGTAATTTATAAGTACAAAACGATGTTACAGAATTATTCATATTTTTTTATTACAATTTATGCCGCGATTTAACAGTGGCTGTAAAAAAAATGGGACATGAGTCGCAAGTATCTATGGTTCGCATTGTTTTCTAAATTTTTTGTCAGCAGGGAGAATCACTTCCCAGGGACGAAAAGTGCTGTTTTCATCCCTTAGGCAACTCCAAGCGTACTTTCAAAATATGAGAAATGAAAAATAAGTTTTACTTTTGCGGTGTACCTTCAAATTTGGTCAAGCTATACCAATTTACGTTTAGAATGTAATTTGATAAAAATCATGTCTATCCGAAATGTAATTTGCCATATTTTTTGGAAGAAACTAACAGTGCCTTAAACTGAGGACAATGATTTCACAGTTCTGTTATTTTAATTTAATCTAATTCGTTAAATTTTAGTAATCTAATAATTTTTTCAGCACATAGTCTATCTATACTATAGTAAATTTGTAAATGATTCGAGTTTGTACAAAACATTTAAAAATGTGAAATAAATCAGGGGGGCTAATTCGGACCAGCAGATTCCGATTATGCATTTTTTAGAATTTTTATCGGTCTGTTAGAGCATCAATTGAAAACTACTGAACGGATTTAAATGAAACTCAACATAATAGAGCTAACTTATATCCCGGGACATAACTTAGGATACTTTTAATCCACATAAATGATGTCATTTCCGCGGGATAGACGAAACTTCGAAAAAGAAGGCGCTGCGATCGCATCCTTTTTGAAAAATATTGAACGTATATGAATGAAACATTAACACTTAGGATTCTTCTTATCACGATAAATGATGTCGTTTACATAGAATAGACGGATTAGCTAAATAGATGGCGCTGCAATCGCGTTTTTTCAATTCACTAACAAATACAACGTAGGGGTTTGTTAATTAATTGAAAAGACGCGATTGCATAAACAACATGTCATTCGTTGTATTACTTCAAATGAGGTGAGTCGAACCTCTATATTTTGTTAGGCAGTTGTATAGACTATATGAACTTTATTTCTTTGTTATTATTATATGTAACTAGAGTTTAACCGGCGGCTTGGCCGCGGGTCAACCTCTAGTCTTTGTTTCTTGTTTAAAAAGCAGGCGTTAATACAAGTTACATTGTACAAAAATTTTATGTTAGTGCTATTTGCACCCGGAAACTTCACTTAATTTTATATCGCCAAATATCCGATCTCCTGGCATGAGTATATATGTCCATTTTCGGCATTAAAATTACATTTAAACAAAATTACAGCAAAACCGATCCAGTACTCCCAGCAGTTCTTCTATGAAAGCTTAACAGAAAGTCATATCGAGTTACTACTAATTTTTATATATGTAAACTTGAGAAATGATAGGTCTCATCCAAACTTTCATCTTCTATTTCAATCCGTCCTACTTTTATTTATCTATCTCCCGTCTATGAAAACTACATAAATGACAAAAATATCAAAGTAATAATAGTTTAAATGTAGTTTTAATACCGAAAATGGACATAGATATTTTTCATGCCGGGAGATGGGATAGTTTGCGATATAAAATGAAATTAATTTTACGGGTGCAAATACCACTAACACAAAAATATCAAAGTAATAATAGTTTAAATGTACTTTTAATACCGAAAATGGACATAGATATTTTTCATGCCGGGAGATGGGATAGTTTGCGATATAAAATGAAATTAATTTTACGGGTGCAAATACCACTAACACAAAAATTTCCTACTACTACTACCTACTAATGGTTACTAATGTAACCTATATTAACGCCTGCTCTTTACATAAGAAGCATGCCCTAGAAGCTGACCCGCGGCCCAGCAGCGGGTTAAACTCTAGTAATAAATAAATGTGCCCTATAACTATACCCCACCCTTAATTTATAAATTAAGAAAATAAAACCTAAGATATCCTGAATTATAATTTCAATTTATTGTTCGCTATCGCACCATTTCATTCACACATTAGGAAGTCGCGCACATTTCTAAAATAGTTTAAACTTTGAAGAAAACACCAAAGAAAAATATTTTATATTAATAAAACTACGTTTTAACAGTTTTAAGCGTGGTAATTTATTTGATTTTTTATTATTCCGACGTTTCGGTCACTTTTCAGTGGCCGTGATCACGGAAGACAAAGATGTCAAGTGTCAATGAGTATTGTTAAAGTTTTATTTAGCCCACCGCCAACTTGTTCATTTAGTTTTAATTTTGTTTATTTACTCTATGGGAGCCTAATCTATTTTACCACCGCTTCACAACATGTTTTGGCTTGAAGAGAAGAAGTGGCGCAAGAAACTCTTCAGCAAACATGCCTAGCTCTAATCCCTATTAATATTATAAATGCGAAAGTAACTCTGTCTGTCTGTCTGTTCCGTTTTCACGGAAAACTACTGGACCAATTTGGCTAAAACTCAGTATATATATATATATATATATATATATATATATATATATATATATATATATATATATATATATATATATATATATATATATATATAGGTATATATATATATATTCGATGCTGAGGATGAACATAGGATTAGGAACTTTTTATCCCGAAAAACGGGATAGTTGCCGGGATAAAACATATTTTTCTCTTTGTTTCTTATACTCTTACGAAAAAGTACCGAACCGATTCGACTGATTTTTTTTTATATACGTAATTTTAATATCGAAGATGCACACGGGATACTTTTTATCCCGGATAATTGGATAGATTTATGTAAAGGTTATCCCAGAAAGCAGAATAGGTTTTTTGTGATTTTTCATTTTGGTCATTTTTATCATTTATGTAGTTTACAGATAGATAGACGGGATAGATAAATAAAACTAGAACGGGTTGAAATAGAGGATGAAAGTTTGTATGGGAGACCAATCAATTCTCAAGTTTATAGATACAAAAATTGATCATCTATAAAAAATTGCGATAGTAACTTGATCTATCAGTCTGTTAAGATCTCACGGGAACACTGCTAGGAGTACTGGATCAGTTTTGCTGTAATTTTGTTTAGATGTAGTTTTAATATCGAAAATGGTAATAAATAATTTTTATCCCGGGAGATGGGATAGTTTGCGATATAAAATGAAGTGAATCTTCCGGGGACAAATAGCACTAACATAAAAATTTAATACAATGTATTGTATTAACGCCCGCTGTTTAAACAAGAGGCACGCAATAGAATTTCGCTCGCAGCACAGTCGCGGGTAAACTATAGTATTGAAATGAAGAGCAAACTCTCGCTATAATTATTTCACAAAGTGTAAAATTTCCTTACTTGCAATTAATTTACCAAAACAATATCTCGAATGTTTATCTTACAGCCAAACGTTTCTAAAATTATTTATTAATTAATATTTAAGTCGTTCAAATATGGTTGATTCGAGTACTAACCTGGGCTGGCAAGCAAGGCAGTAATTATTACCTATGTGCCATATTATTAACATTTCCCTCGTGCTAACGGTGAAGGAAAATATGAAGAAACAGCGAATCCTAACAACAAGTTAGATTACATTGTCTGAGAGGGTGTGAATTGTGCTTCTGTATTTATTATGTGATTTTGATTATTAAAGTGTGCTCAGTGAAATGCAACTCTTCCCATTGCACAAAAAATCTTCTTTTCAGCGTCAGTCCAAATACAACCCACAGCCAGCTGATAGGGTATTTGCCCGTCTGGATGGCTACTACCCCTAGTCTAGAGCATGCCACTGTAACAACCTTGAGTGGTGCTCCGGCATTATTGGCCAGGTTCCAGTCTCCCTTTAGAGAGCGGCAGGACATTAGTGGTACCTCTGGTGCTACAGATGTCCATAGGCTATGGTAACCGCTTTCCTTCAGGTGAGCCGTCTGCCTGTCTGCTGAACTCACGCAATAAAAATTTTAATACAATTAAGCGGAGTTTCTTATAAAGGTCTAGCTTTCGCCTTCTGCCTATTTATGATTAAAGATTGTTCTAAAAAGTGAATATATTTAAAACTGGCTAGTTTAAGAAAAGGAGACAATTATTATTTTTGTATTGTGATACTTATTTTGTAACAGTTAATAAAGAACCTTTCAATACTGAAAATAGATTCAATTTTCTCTTCCGCGCATTCTTTTTGCTCCGATACCAGTTTTTAAATTGCCGTTGTAAATTCAAAAGACATCGAACCCTGTTGGTGTCTATTCTGATGTAGTTTTTATAATGTCTGAAAAATATTCAATGCTGCATTATGTATAATAATTTCCTACTCATGACTTGGCACCGTCAGTAGTTTGTCCAAAAAGAGTCGGTCACAATTTTATGGGTCACCAAACCATTCTAGAATACAGTTTAAACTGAGTTTTTAAATAAACAGCAGGCAAAACCGTGGTCAAACGTGAACTTATACCATAATACAGACAGAACAAGGTAAACGCCTCATTTTCATACGACATCTATATATATCAATTGCTGTTCGTTAGTCTCGCTAAAACTCGAGAACGGGTGGACTGATTTGGCTAGTTTTGGTTTTGAATTATTTGTGGAAGTCCAGTGTAGATTTAAAAGGTGAGTAAATATGAAAAAAAATGATTTTTAGGCGGTACGAAGTTTGCCGGGTCACCTAGTTTTTAATAATTGGAAGACAATGCACAGACATTCTATATCCTTAAAGCAAGCATGTAATACTTTAAATTATGGGTAATATGTAAAAGCTACCATACTAACACTAGGACCAATCCTAAACTCGCAGACTAAAGTATGTAATTAAAAGTTCACTTTCGAAATTTGCCTTGTCCTGGGAATCGAACCTACGACCTTTGCATCTTATTAAACTTGACTAGCTAGATTACGCTTATACCACTACACCTCAAAGGCCAAAAAGTTTGATGAATTGCAAAATTTATTTACATAATTATTTTTATTAAAATATACAGGTCTAAATAAAAACTTTATTTTCACTTACAATGAGATTAAAAATATTTATTAACTAATACAATATAAATCTTAACACTAATGTGGTGCTATGCATTCTTCGTTAAATGTTGGGGTTTATTATTTTATATTTATTTTAATAAAAGTATTTTTAGTTTCATTTTAAAAAGTTTATATTTTTACATTTTTTATAAGTCGTTTGGCAATTTATTAGATAACACCTTCAAACATAATGTTTTTTTCCCGTAATTTGTTCTTGGAAGACTTAATTGAAATTGATTTTTCTTCGGAAATATTATATTTATATGTTTTAGCAGTAAAGCATAGTTGGAAGTTTATATTTTTATTAGGTATCTTTTTTATTAGCAGGTATTATATGTGTATATTTGTGAAATATTTAATAGGTTAGTTTTAGAGTATAAATATTTAGTTGGAGTAAGATAATCTAAATGATATAACGTTTTGACAATTTAATTTTGTGTAATCTATAATAGTTTTAAGTTTGTTTTAGCAGGTGATCCCCATATTTCTATTAGATTTCACGGTGAGACTTTACAAGGGAATTATAAATGATGAGCCGTACTTTGTGAGGTATATACAGTTAGAAATTTTTCGTAATGCTCCCAAAATTGGGATGAGTTTACTTCACAACAAGTCAATCAAGTCAAGTAAAACATTCTAACCCAAATATGTTAATTTACAAGGCAAAATGCTTGGGAATGAACCATATTAATAATGCCAAGACATTGAAGTACAAACAAAACATATTTATAAAACATTAAAATAAAGTCAGTCCACATTTATGTATGAAAAACTGTATATTATGCGAAAGTATTACACATACTTTATTCTAATGCTTAGAAAATTAGTTCAACTTTTCATACCTGTCGAAAACACGGGCATTTACCTTACGGTGAAAGCACGATTGCATCTGTTGTCGTACCTCATATCGCCCCATTGCTGTGATTTAACCGCCACCTGTTTCTATTTTATGACTTTTGATAGTCGCGCAAGAGGAAGTAGTGAGAACGTTAAAGCACCTCACCATGAAATTTACTCTTTGAGATTGGTAATCTGTTCTAATGGTGATACATATTGGAAACTCTCTTCGATTAAATCCCTCGTTATAGTTTTATTATGTGATAATTATATCTATATGTCTTTATTAGTGTACCGTATGTATAGTAAATTCGGAAAAAAGGTGTTTTTCATATGAAAATAAAAATAAAAACCATGACTGTATTGCAACTGACGGATGAAATGAAGTAATTAAACATTACTTTCTCACGAAAATTGATTTAGCCTCCTAACGCTCATGGTGTGCAACGCTTTCTAGAATTAAACGCCCAAAGTCCTTAAAAAAGGTTTCCATGGCGAAAACCCAAGACAAGACTTTGAACTTTAAAAATTGTGCCTTACAGTAAGTAACCTCACAAGTATGATTTTTTCTTGTGTCAGGTGAACGAGGACAAGGGAAAAAAGGACAAAAATAGAGAACCTTTTAGTAGGCCTTAGGGTCAAAAGCACTAGACTTAAAACAACATACTTCTTACAACATAATTTTTTTTCAACTACCTTCAACAATATCAAAAGTGAAAACGTAAAACCAATTTAAAAACCTTAATAAACAAAAAAAAGTCCTTTAAAATTAATAGAAACATTTCCTTTATTATTATTTATTTAAAACATTTGTAACAATCATGATAGTCCTTATTAACCTAAAGGTCTATTAAAAGGTCAAAAATATCAAATTATGAAAATTTTCACTACATTTCAGATCTATATAAAGTTTTTATGTAAGCAGCATATATAAAATATAGGCATCTATTTTTGATAAGCATATGAATACAAATCATAAAGATTTCATGAATAAATTAAGATTAATTTTTACACTCTGCGGTCTTGTTTGGATGTTAAGTCAAGAATGACAAATTGACAATGTCAATTGACTAAATTGACAAAAGTCACACACAAACAATAACCCCGAACATGTGATTGGATACACTACTTTATAAAAAGGCAATAAATAGAAACTAGCAGCAATGCTTAAAGTTGGAGTACTTAAAATAGTACCTTGGGCTTTATTCACTCTTTCGTTGAATTACTGTTTTTAAGAACCGTGGGCGCAAGGAGGTTTAGCGAAATATTTTGAGTATTTTTCGAGATATGGAGTATTTTTGGGTACACAGTTTAGGGTTCCATGGCGCAATAGCAAAAGCGTTTAATATCTTCGTTGCTATACGAAATTTTAGCGTTCATACCAATAGGCGCATAGTGCGTATGGGCGTTTAAACTGTGAACAAATACGCAGCTGGCCGATTTTATCTATTGACGAAAGTGACAGTACAAAACATATTGTAATTGACAATATCCTTCATGAATATGGAAAGTGAGCTTTAGTTAAAATGTGATCTATTGATATAATATATTACAAATTATATATATATGTATATATATATATATATATATATGTGTATATATATATGTGTATATATATATATATATATATATATTACATATATATTATGTAATTTATTGTGTGCTATTTGAACTTCTTCTAAACATGTATTATCAGGCGGTATCTTTGCTGTTGCTAGGATTAAATTCAAGATGATATCTTATTTAAAAATAACCAAGTATTCATACAGTAGGTCGAAAATATGCGCCGTAAAATGCTTTTCGTACACACACAATTTCCGCCATGACATGTTGACACTGATAAGGTCGATTATAATACGTAATAAGCCTGTTTATAATCCGGTCACTTTGATTGCACTTAACTAGCCCTGACAAGAGTAGAATGTAGAGTCGCAACTCGGCGTTTTAAAAAGAAAATTCTATAAATATTATCTGGGATAATCATTCAGAAATAAGTTTATTTATCTGTTGAAGATATGTTGCGTATTTAGCAGCTAAATGTGGATGCTTTGTGAATGCGTTTAGTCGTGTAGCCAAAGTAATAAGTTGTGTATTTCTGGGGAACGAACCACAGCTAGAATCGCTAATGAGAGCGCAATTCAAATCAAGTGATTTATATGGAGTGAGTTATTTCGCCGGCAACTGGTACAATATTTATTTATATTCTAACGGGCAGTAAGATATTCAAATATATAGTTTAAAGATAATACTTTAGATACAAAGTAAAGGTCTCTGATTTGATATTAATATTAATCTTCTCTTTAATATTAGTCCATACTAGACAAGAGAAATATCGTGGAGTGAGGTGTGATACAAAAGAGCTTGTAGCACTTTTCAAAAATAGTAAGTAGTGTTTATTTTCAAAAATAAATTTGTGTATAATAATCAAAGATACATTTCAATACCCTCATTTATTTTATAATAGACTTATCTATGTGCAAGCCCAACTCGCACACATCTAGTTAGTTTTCTTAAAGCACACGCCATTGCTAGACCTAGGTATTCGCCTATACCTATATATGTAACAGTTTAAATTATTCGGTACATTTCTCTTACTATCCCTCTACATTTTAATTAAAGCTGAGAATGGGTACCATAGCCTGAAGAGGCAAAGCCAAAAATATTCACTTTTGCACAGGTTCTTGTGTAATTTGAGAACGCTTAGCTGTCTCACTCGTGGATAGCTTCTTTTTAATATATGTAATTTTTGTTCACCCCATTTTCTATTTAATATGTGTCAATGGAAGCAAGAAGAGGAAAGAGAAGGCCAAGGCGTCATATCGTACTAAGAATAAAACAATTGGCTCAAAATAGAGAAGATTGAAGGAGGCTCCACCGACAACAGCACAGCTCTTAAACACTACATGTATTTTTGGAAAAATCAAATGAATTAATTTATAATCGACCACGTGTCTATCAATCCACACGGTAAAGCATTCTATAGTGACGACGAAAATCGAAAACTCTTGCCATTGAGCTAAAAAACCATGAAAAAAGCCGTTTTAACTTGTCTAGATATATACAGCTTTCGCAATCATATCGTTGTCGTGCAATATAAAACGGGTCCAGAACGCCTTGTTCGCCACTTAGGACTCGATCGACTAACCAAATGTATGTATTCTTAATTAATCTCTAAACAACGTATAAAATTTGCAACAATGTAATGGTCCCGGTTATAATACATAAACCAGCATTCACCGATTTATACCGTCTTTGAAATTTAATTAAATTTCAATGCATATTCCGATTATATATTCTAGTTATAAATTACTAGCTGTTGCCAGCAGCTTCGCCACAGATTTTCATACAAACTTTCATCCCCTTTTTCACCCCCTTAGGGGTTGAATTTCTAAAAACGCCGATATATGTGTACCTTTACTTCTAACCAGAAATAGGTATACAACATTTTGTGCTCCTTACTTTAAAACTGACGGTTTTTCATACAAACTCATGCCCTTTTTCACCCCTTTACGGGTTGAATTTTCAGAAATCCTTTCTTAGTGCGCAGTATAGAAGGAACCACCATGCAAATTTTCATGGTCCCTAGCCCCAGTAGTTTGAGCTGTGCGTTGATATGTCTGTCAATCAGTCAGTCTGTAAAGCCAAGCAGTTTTGTATGTATAGATAAACAAACATACGAAAAGATTATTATGTAATTTTTTTTATTTTTTTTTATTGCCAGAGTTCAGCAGATAGGCAGACGGCCCACTTGAAGGAAAACGGTTACCATCGCCTATGAACATTTGCAACACCAAAGGTGATACAAATGCGCTGCTGCTCTCTTAAGAACTGAGAGGGAGACTGGAACCTGGTCACTAATGCCGGAACACAACTCAAGGTTGTTATTGCGACATACTTTAGACCAGGGGTGGTGGCCATCCAGCCGGGCAAATACCCTACCACCTGGCTGTGGGTTGTTTTGTCACCTCTTACGATAGGCCACCCGACCGCAGGAAATTGTATTCTTTCTCCGTTCCTGCACGGATAAAATATAAAAATGGTACCTATTAATTTATTTGTTTTAGATAGAAGTGTCAAAACTATAACTACAGATTAGCTTTTCGTGTTTATTAAATTTTATAATACTAATCATATCTTGGTTTCTACTAATAAATCTATACATATGAAAACTCTTTTATTTTAATCGCAGTGTTAAAAGCTTATCACTAAGATACTGCTATTAATTAAAACTATTGATACCAAAAGACTAATAATACCTATAAATTATTTACAAAATTTACATAGATATTAGCTACCATTTATTAAGAGATTTAAAAGTTTTTGTTGAAAGTTCTTTATAAATTAATATACATCGAGTACATTTGATTATTGCTTCCATTTAATGAGACCATCGACGGAGTGAGAATGTTATTATAATATTTTTTATATGTCAATTATAGGAACAACATAATTTGAAAAGGATTTTACAAGTACCAGAAGTCACTGTAAGTTAGTGGCTAATGCACCCGCGCCTTATTCAAATGTTGTAATTTCGAATCTTGACCAAAGAGCTACCCGCTTTACTTAAATATCTTATCGATTTACCAAAGTAACTTTAAATTGTTTTTCATTATATTATGGTGCAAATTTAGTACCACTGTATCTTCAATTTGAGACCATTGTTTTTAAAACTGCTCACTGAACATAAATAGAGTAGATGTTACTTGTGGAATTCATCACTTTATAACGGAGTGTTTTGTACGTAATTAAGAACACAGAGCGGGTCAGCTTTCCGCTTCACCATTTACCATTATTTATAAGAGACATTTTGAATTTGTCTAGATTGTTTAACTACCAAGCCCGTCGTGTACATGAATCAATTTGGTTGTAAATTTTCTAAGTATAGGTATTACTTTAATTATAAATGAAAATAGTTAAAGGAAATTACACCGTTTTTAATTAACATATTCTACAAATTATCTCCTAACCGTACTATTCGCGATTTATTTATTTTATTGTTCGTGATGTTCTCAATTCGCAAGGAAAAAATATCATTTACATATCGCTAAATGATTAATGACTGCTACTGAACACCTAATTATGTCTAATACTAAATGAATTATAAAAAAAAGAAATCTTTAAAATTATTCACGAACGGCTATTTATTCCTCATTAATTGATGTTCAGAATACAAATGGCTTGCAAAATTGGCGAGTGAGCAAATTTAAACCGTTTTTGAGAAACCTCGCAAAGAGGTCATGAGACTTAAAGGCCCTGTAAACGTTCAAATATGGCTGACAATTTTGTTTGTCAAGCTTCACGTTTTGATCCAATAATAGCTTACACGAACATATTTGTAAAACTTTCCCGTATTATCTTTCAATATATACTGTTTTTCTGTCATGGCATGGCTGGCATTCTAGCTTGATGTGGCAGCTAAATCTATAGTAGTATCGGTTTGCTCCTTGTCGTGACAAGACTTTTTGTACCGAACGCTCACAATTAGTATTCATATGGATACATTTTTTTAGCATTGATTCTAGCGTCGCGTATTTTAAAAAAAACAGTAAACGACGAAATAGACAGTGGTTAAAGTTAAAAGGATAATGTATAAAATGCAATATAAATTCTTTATCCGTAATATTTCCGTTGTAAACACCGTCAATCCGATTTTCCACCAAATACCTTAAAAACGTAGATTGTTTCAGAAACACGTCAAATAAGGCGGCATAGAATCAAATAATCTAACTAACACATAAAATTAGTCAAATAATTTGATCGTTTACAGTTCGCTTTATAAACGGGAGAGCAATCGTTGTTCGTGGCACGTCGGGGGCCACGCGAGCAGTATAAAACCCAACTCGGGAGCGAAACACGGACAGTAGATGAGGTTAAGTTTTAGTAAACTACTTTAATTAGGCTCACTAACGTAAAATATTATTTACTAGCTTTGTCACATGGTTTGATCCGCGTTAAATATTGCTGAAGGCGTCATGAACTATATATGATATAAACCCCTCCTGATTTCTATGTTCCTAACGAATCGCATAATGATTATTTAGTTCCTTTATTTGTTACTTCTAGTGTTTTAAAATGAAATATACCTATCTAGTGTGTGCTTTCTGATCAGGATTCGAACTGATCACTAGAATGAGACATGGATCTTTAGCCACTAAGATACTAGGAATTACCTCGTTTTTAATTTTAAAAGAGAAGCTGAAACTCGCTGCTCATACATTTTTTGTTGCCTTAAAGTAGGCAAAAAAGCAGACGGCCCGTCTGAACACAGAACCCACTGTACATAGAAATGTGATTGATTTCTTGGGGGTTTCTTTTTATCGTTAGATTCCAATAGGAACTCTAAAAACTATCGATTACGTTATTACTGATGTGTTTAAAATAGGACCTTATGTAGTAATAAGCAATTCTTGGACTGCCTTATTAAAATAGTAACGGCAAAGGGTGAATAACCCTTTGACACTGCTATTTATTTATTTAACCTCCGCCAAAATTTGTATCTACACTAACATTAAATAATTATTTCAGAGTATTAATGACATTTCTTATTTTGTTATAGCATACACTAACGGGACACAGCGGGAAAGTGATGGCTGCTAAATTCTTAGGAGAACCGACAAAAGTTATAACAGGCAGCCATGATAGAACGTTAAAAATATGGGACCTAAGAAGTCGAATGTGTGAGTATATCATCGTATTGTTCATATGAGAGAGAGTATTGAATAAAAACAAATTACCATTATCGAGTTAACAAATTACCTGGATAGACTAGCTCTTGGATAGTCTAAACCAAAACCCTTGGGGGCGTCCATTCAAAATGGCGCGGAACAAGCTCCGCATCTGGGCGCCCCCACTAACCGAGTCTCTTCCCAGGGACGTCGTATGCGAAGTGGTTGGCGCTCTATTCCCTTTACGGGCTGAGCATATGCCTCCTGCGATGGTTCCGCCAAAGGCGGAGCCCAGCGCGGATGGAGACCCTGCGCCCACCGTGGACCGGGTAGAGCTGGGGGTGGCCATGCTACGGCTGAAGGCCAAGAACACTGCCCCCGGCCTCGATGGCATACCAGGGCGTGCGTGGGTTCTGTCCTACGACGCCCTGGAGCCCCGACTGATAAGGCTTTTCGGCGCATGTTTGGAGCAGGGCCGGTTCCCGCAACGGTGGAAGACCGGAAAACTGGTCTTGCTGCGTAAGGAGGGGCGCCCTGTGGACTCACCGTCCGCCTACCGGCCCATTGTGCTGCTGGACTAGGTCGGAAAGCTCTTCGAGCGTATCATCGTAGACCGCCTCGTCCAGCACCTAGCGACGACGGGGCCGGACCTGGCGGACAACCAGTTCGGTTTCCGCACGGGGCGCTCCACAATCGTCGCGGTCATACATCTGAGAGACCTGGCGGAGGACGCAGTTTCCCAGGGCGAGGTCCTGTTGGCGGTGTCCCTAGACATCGCCAACGCCTTCAACTCCTTGCCCTGGCCGTGCATCATGGAGGCACTCCGGTACTTCCGGGTGCCGTCCTACCTCCGCCGAATAGTCGGGGCATACTTATGTGAAAGAGCCGTCATTTACCCGGTCCACGAGGGATGGAA
This sequence comes from Dendrolimus houi, assembly GCA_039645545.1. Classification (NCBI taxonomy): domain Eukaryota; kingdom Metazoa; phylum Arthropoda; class Insecta; order Lepidoptera; family Lasiocampidae; genus Dendrolimus; species Dendrolimus houi. The sequence continues at coordinate 12,861,597 of CM077125.1, read as the reverse complement.
TCGGCGAGCCATGGTGTGTGGTGTTCCACAGGGGTCGGTTCTTGGTCCCTCCTGTGGAACATCGCATACGACTGGATATTGAGGTGTCGGGTCCTCCCGGGCGTCAGCGTTGTATGTTACGCAGACGACACGCTGATCGCCGCGCGCGGGAGGACCCATCGGCAGGCGTGCCTTCTAGGCACGGCTGGGGTGTCGTCTATCGTAGGCAGGATCCGGTGTCTTGGACTGGAGGTGGCGTTGCAGAAGACCGAGGCTGTGATGTTTCACGGTTCTCGTAGTCGTCTACCTCCAGATACCAGCATAATAGTAGGAGGCATCCGCATCGACATCGGGGAGACCATGAAGTACCTAGGATTGGTCCTCGATGGCCGATGGGATTTTTCGGCACAATTTCGTCAGCTGCTCCCCAGACTCAAGGGGGCGGCGGGTGCGCTATCGCGCTTGCTCCCCAACGTCGGGGGGCCGAACGCCACGTGCCGGAAACTCATCGAAGGCATCGTACGGTCGATGGCCCTGTATGGGGCCCCAGTGTGGGCGGACCGCCTGACGGCCCTAAACGCTGCGCTGCTTTGCCAGGCGCAGCGTGTATTGGCCGTCAGGGCAATAAGAGGATACCGTACGGTGTCCTTCGAAGTGGCCTCGCTACTCGCCGGATCCCCCCCATGGGACCTGGAAGCCAGGGTCCTAGCGTCGCTGTATACGTGGCGCAAAGAGTTCCTGGCCAGGGGCACCAGACCCGCGCCTCGCGAGATCGAGGCGTGCCGGTCGGAGTTCCGGCAGGTCGCCGTGGGGGTCTGGGAAGAGCGCCTTTAACGCCCCAGTGCGGGCCCCGCCACCATCGAGGCGGTGAGGCCCGTCCTGCACGACTGGCTTAATAGACGTCACGGCACCCTGACGTTCAGGCTGACGCAGGTACTCTCGGGGCACGGCTGCTTTGGGAGGTACCTGTGTCGCCTCGGCCGCGAGCCAACGTCAGGGTGCCATCACTGTGACACGGGCGACGAGGATACGGCGCTGCACACACTCCAGGAGTGTCCAGCCTGGACAGAGCAGCGCCGAGACCTCGTCGCCTTTATCGGATTCGACACCTCGCTCCCGGCCGTGGTTCGCACCATGGTTGGGAGCAAACCCGGATGGGAAGCCGTCTCCTCCTTCTGTGAGCGCGTCATGCTTGCGAAGGACGCGCCGACGCCGGAGGGCGGACTTCGACCTTCGGCCACCGTAAGCGGGCGGCGCGGGTGGGGCCCTTTGGGGCATAGGGGTTCTCACTCACCCGCACATGCCGTCGAGATGAGAGCGCGAGTGTTCCGCGCGCGCTCATTTCTCCTCCGTGGGGCGCGTTACAGACCGCCCCACGCCCGGACTAGACATGGACGACGCCGGGGGTTAAATCCCCCGGCAATGGAAGAGACCTCGTGAGAGAGGCCCACGCCTGCCGGGGCACGCGGAGCCGGGAATCCCAATTACCCGTAGCCCTGGCATAAGGCGCAGGACGGAACACCCAGGAGTTTTAGTGGGTATCCCTAACTGGGGAGTGGCAATAGCGTGCCACCAGTTTTGACTGGGCGCGCTAGTGCCACCTCCGATCTGGCGAATCCCACACACGGGTCGCGAATTATCCCCCCAGGCTTCTGTGCCTGTCGCGGCGTAGTCCTCAAACGGATTTCCCCTGGCCAAAAAAAAAAAAAGTGTGCTAAGCCTTTGCCGGCTTAGCTCTCTGGACAGCAGAGATTCAGGGTTCGATTACTTGCATGTTAAATTTTATAAAGGTACGTTCCTTTGTATATTACCCATAAAAAGCCTAACTTGCTTATTTGGCAAAATACAATGATTGTCTTTGACTGCCGATCATTTATTATCTTATAAGAAGAAGTAAATATGACTCGTTCTCCTTTATTAGGGTTCCGTGGCTATTTCGGTAAAAAAACGGAATCGTTGCAAAATGTCAAATCCTGTCCGTCCGTCTTTGTACGTCGCAGTCATTTTTATCAGAGACAATTGGGATATGGAATGAGCTCCCAGCTGAGGTTTCCCACAGCGCTACGATATGGAGCTATTTCAAAAAGGGTGTCATAAAATTTGTTCAAGGCCTGCATTGCGTTGGTGACATCTCTGGTGTTCCAAACGTTCATAGGCGACGGAAAACGCTTACCATTAGGTGGGCCGTAAGCCTATCTGCTGTACTTCTAGCTATAAAAATAAATTAAAATAATATGGATAGAAATTCAAAAGGAAAGTACTTATATCATATATCCCGTCAGACAATAGTGTAGTGACTGTATAAAAAGTAAACAATATGGGTGGCTACGGATTTGAAATGTGATATAGTAAATTCTTAAAATAAAATGGAGATTGTAAAACTATAAAAATCTATTCTACGATAATTGATTTGGACCATATTGGAAGTTTTTGAGATAAGGAGTACCTACAATTTTTTGTGGTTCTGTAGCCAAACGATGGAAACAGTCAACATTTGTCACATCTACAGAATCTTGTATTATTCGTGAGCTGACACGAACCTGAACGATTTTAATTCATTTTAATTCTATCGCAAGACATCCTAATCAACTATAGACATTGACAAAGTACCTTGTTCATTTTTAAGATATTATTTTCTCACTTCGAAAATAACATGGAAAATTATTAATTTGTTTACTGTAAAGTTGAAGTCAATGATTTCATTAAAAACTTAGTATGATGTTATCGCCTAAAATGCTTAATGTAAAAAGTTTGCGTTTCCTGTTACAATAACAATTATACCTATATCCCAATAATGTTAAGGCAATGTGCGGCAATTCATTGACCGAGGAGTCGTTAAATTTAATTAAATTATATATTTTTTGTTCAATATTTATTTCGAAACATCGAAAGAAACAGGAAATTAAAACGTACGATCAAAACTATTAAACATCCGATCATAAACTTTTTATTTTTTTCTGGAGTTCGCTAGCATTCGATATGACTGTATCTATAAATCATTTCTTAATTTGTATATTGCATTAATAAGGCTCCCTTACTGACAGCGTGCTTAACAAAATTTATAGCTATGTATCTCTAATTACTATTAGCTTTAAGCTATAAAGTGCTCCTAGAAAGTTCAAAGGTACTAAAGTAGAATTATTATCACTGACATACTCTAAAAAGGAAATCAGAAACTATTGGGATTCTTACATCGTGGATCGACACGCATTTAGTCCTTTTTTATTTTTCTTTATATCATCTCATATTTTGGTACACGACACACCTCAGAGGGTGCCTCCTATTAAATGTCTGTTCGGTATTTAACAGTGCACACGGGTACGTAAGCCCGAGGTCCTCCACGCGGCCACTGTCTCTTTCCCTTTGCTCCATGACAGCGATGTCCTCCCTTCTCCTCCTCTTAATATCTTTTCTCATTACTCCTTCCTTCAGACCCTGCCTTTTCCTTATTCCTACCCAATCCTGGTTTCCCTCTATGGATTGTAGAGGTCGGGCGGCAGCCACTCCATCTTAAATAGTCTTAAGCCGCATCAAATATGGTTAGAAATAGGAATGTTCTGGGTATAGATAGAGCGTCCCGTAAAACGATGTGCAGGCACATCGCCCTACACCTGCGACAAGTGGACAAGGGCTACCGTGTCATGGACGGGCACAGCTAAAGACGCGAATCCACACCCAGAGCAGGAAAATCCGCTTCGCGTCGTGGAACATTGGTAAGCTGACCGGATATGCTAGGGAACTTGTCGAAGTACTGTCCAGGGTGGCCGTGGAGTTCCTGCAGGAGACTCGGTGGAAAGGCAGCAGATCCTGGTTCATTGGGAATGGCTACAAGCTGATCTACACGGGTGCTCTTGGAGGGCAGAACGGGTTTGCCATAGTGAACATCTCAGTCTCCGAGGAGTTCCAAAACAACATTCTGGGAGGGGAAACGCTTCAGCGACCGACATATGGTCGTGTCGGTCCTTATCGAAGGGGTCGTTACCCATTTGATAAGTGCTTACGCGCTATTGGTTGGTTGTAGCAACACTGACAGAATGAGGTTTTAGAATCAAGTGATATGCTTCGTGGCATCCCGGTATCGCAGGGAGTCGTTTTGGGTGGTGATCTAAACGGTCTTGTAGGTGAAACGTGGGAGGAATTTGAGCGTGTTCACGGATGTTTCGGATACGGTAGCCGTAATGCAGAAGGGAAGGATATCCTCAGAATGTATGCGGCTGCGGATCTCGCCATCGTGAACGTTTTTCAAAAAGAAGCCGGAACACCTAATCAGCTATAAGAGCGGGAGGCACGCAACCCAAATCAACTACTTACTTACCAGGAGTCACCACATCGGCAAAATAACCAACCGAAAAGTCATACCCGGAGAGAGTCTCACTGCACAACGCCGTCTACTTGTCATGGACTTCTACGTGAAGCCTTAGACAAACCCTTTGAGCATTGCCGACCTCAAATTAGATGGTGGCTGGTTGATAAAGGCAAATCCCAGGAGTTCGCCTCATCCGCCGCAGCCGCGAACCGTGCCACTAAAAGAGTTGTCGCCAGGGCCAAACGACACCACTTACGACCGTTGTAAGATAAGTTGGAATCGTCTGAAGGGCAGAAGCTCATTTATAAGTTGGCACGTTCCAGGGTCAAAGCGGCACAGGATATTTCCAAGTGCCGCTATGTTAAAGATCCCGACGATAACTTGCTATGTGAGGACCTCGAGGTGAAGGATAGATGGTGCTCTTATTTCCACGAGCTGCTGAATAAGCAGCATAAAGAAGTGCAACCATCAGACTTCCCTCTGCAAAAGAGTCGCTTATGCTGATATGGTCGGCATTTTACGGAAACCGACTAGTTACGTGGGGAACAAATATCTAGCCATCCCGCTTCCGCCAGGTCGAAAGGGTAGGCCCAAAAAATGCTAGGCTTGACGTTGCGAAGGATGACATGCATACCAATGGTCTCAGTACAAGGGATGCCGAAGATCGCGCGAAGTGGAGAAGGAAAAGTAAGAAAGTGGACGACCCTAGGCGTCAAAGCGATCGCTCCGAATGCAACCGGGATTTAACGCTCAGATGATGATGATGATGATGATGATGATGATGATTTCGGTACGCGACACATATTATTTTAGAATACGAGACATAGAGAACTTTGAAAAACTGTCACTGTCGCTTAACAATGTAACCGATACTGCCTATAAGATCAATTGATATCACAAAATATAATACATTATGTAACGTCGAGACTAGAGCAACCCCAAGTATGATCAGCCGAAACTAACGCATTTCGATGACTACCTATTAGAATACTTTGTTTAATGTAAACCTTCTGAGTTTTTTTGCTTCTAGCCATAAAAGATATATACTGAATGGTCAACTGTATAATAAAACATGTTTTCAGGTACAGAGACAAAGTTCGCAGGGTCATCGTGCAATGATCTGGTTACGTCAGACGGTGCAGGCTCTACGATAATCTCCGGACATTTCGATAAGCGAATACGTTTTTGGGACATACGCACAGAAATGTCCGCTAACCACATAATGCTGCAAGGCAAAGTTACATCACTCGATTTAAGTAGAGGCAAGTATTTCAATCAAATTATTATCGATTCTTACGTCGAAACGATTAACTTTTGTAATCATAGCTGTTTTAGAGACATGAGAGCGTGGTTTCGATTTTAATTACAACTACAAACTTGTAATACAATAATGAAGTTTGAACTGACTCTGTTAATTATTGATTAAAATATCATTGTGAATTTACTAAACGCGTTTGGGTAGTTGAAACTTTATTGTTTTATCGTTGTAAGAGCAAAGCTTTTCGGAATTAAAATAAAGTAGTTAGCCAATGCTAGTTGAAATCTTATGTAACTTATCTGTATATATAATTTAGTTACGAGTTAAAAACAAAGTCAAACATCTAATAATTTCGTTCAGTCTATTCAATTTTCTCGCATTGTCCATTGTCTGATTCTCCCAACGTTAGCTATCGCACGGTTGAAGGAAAAAAAGCTATTATTCTAAAACTCGATTGTGATCGTATTATTGAAAAAGTAATATTAGCAAGTAATTGACTGCACAGCATATTAGTATCGGTATTCGTGTCAGCACACAACGTGACGGGTGCGCGATGCCCATTGCCGTTACCGCGTGTCTCGATCGATCCCTTTTTTGTCAATAACGGTCTGTGCATTGCACGAAACGTTAAGATTGATACCTTCAATCAATCGGAGTGTCGGGACATCACTGCTTCGGAAACTGATTAAATCACGTCGATTTCGTCGTCGCCGCAATCGGGCGCACCACGCGGCCGACTGCCAAATGAATAGACGAGGCCGTTCACAGTTAACCATCTCCGGCGATCTGGACCCATCATATCGGCCATCTATTACGTGCAGACGCTGCACACGTCTTTTTATAATAGCACCAATACTTAAACGAGTAATATTGCACATGAATTTTGGCCACCGCGTTTCGTAGCACGCAGCTCTGAGATAATCGAAATTGCACGGGCGTGCGTCTTCTTGCTTTGGCCGAGCCTTGTACGGGATTAACGCTAAATGCATCTTTCATAGACCATTGAAATGACGTCAAATTGGAACCCTTCTGGCCCGTTATAGTCTTTGACGGAAACATTCCACGTTCGACGGTCGCTAAGCAACGTGAGACACGTCTGAACTTAGTAACGGCTAATGTCTCGAGAGCTGAGAGGATTTATGATTTGACCTTAAGCTATTTGATTGCCCACTATGTGTAAGACTGACGACTAATGAATCCGAGATCTTATCGGACCACCCTCTAATTTAATAAAACGTTAGCTGAGTGCGCGTAATAATGCACCTTTCCTTATATTGAATCGATGTACATATTAACCGGTTGATAGGGTCACGGTTAAGCGTTGCTTATTTATAAACATCTACTATCTTTGACTTGTCGAAATTGTAAACATATTGGAACATAGCGGTCTATTCACATTGTAACAAATCATCGAAATTAATCACAGGGTATAAAGTGTCTCCGTATAATTTTGTAATCATTCTTTCTTTTGCTTCGTCCGTTATGAAATGAATAATGTACTATTGAAAGAGTTAATAATTTATAGTTTTACAATATTTATTTTTATGTCCAAATAGCTACAATTATTATTTTTTAAATAAGTACTATACTATACAGTTAGTTTTCAACTGGCATGAGCTACAAGGCAATGGAAACAATTATTGATAATAAAAATGTCATTGTTACAGATAGCAATTATTTGTTGGCGTGTGTACGCGATGACACAATACAATTAATAGACTTGCGAATGAATACAATCGTAAGATCATTCAGGTAAAGCAACTCACATCTTTGTTTTACTACTCAATGTAAGATAGGTATTTCTCATTATGACATCGATTCGTCCGTTATTCAGAGAAAATTGAATCATTTATACGTACAATCGACTCATGATATTAGTTGCAATAAAGTTTTATCAAAACATATTCTTCCTTACTGCAATTCATGATTAAATTATGTGAAAGGTATCACAGACCTTTTAATGTGTTGATAATGTTTTTTTTTTATAAATAACGTGTAAATATTTTTCTGATAGATTATAAGTTCAGTTTGAAACTCACATAATGCAAGTGTTGTCAATATACCAAATTTCATGAAAATCGATATGGAATCTATGTGTGCTTATTCATTGAATACTATATGAATACATGCATTACAATTAAAAATTTATTGGACTAAATGTATGATAGCTTACAATTTTTACTTATTTGTTTTCATCAATTTAGATAGTACTTAGTACAAAACTAAAGCAGCAACATAAGTAAACATGAAACCAAATCACTTATTATATTTAAAAAATCAATCAGAAACAATCGTACATCATAAACAATAATCTAGAATAAAGTATTTTTCATATTTATTTTCTGCTGTCCATACATGTCATTTATTTATTTTTTAAATCTAGTGTCCTATAATCGCTGCAAGCTATAAAATAATATTTTTTTACAAAATTATTCTTACTTTACATTTTTGTAACTGTTATTTTGGTAAGCAGTAAAGTCTTACCTGTCTATATAGTAACCAAATCCAAGTGTCTGTCTTTTCTGTCCAAATATAATGTTTCTTGTACTATCAATAGAGCCATGCATACAAGGTACATATGATTCCTTTCAGTCATGAGTCGTTCAAAGTGGGGTGCGACTGGTCGCGAGCGGCGTTTGGACCCGGCGGGCGGTTACTAGCTGTCGGGGCGGCAGACGGCGCGGCGTATGTTTGGAATACACATTCCGGACGATTGGAGGCGATATTAAAGGATCATACGTAAGTACTTACACCTGTATATTGCTTAACTTGTATGCTATATTTTTTTCCTTATTTATGTCCTTGTTTCATTTATAAATTTGATTTCAACAAACACGGAGGTTTTATTAATCAGCGCCAATCTCTACCAACATTTACGAATATATAATGTCCACGCCATGAGAGACAGACTTCTCTTATGTCTGCAAACTAAGACGTTTTCTGAAATATAAATAAATCTAAATTTATCTTTAGCATCAATTATAATAGCTTGGAGTATTTGAACTACTAAAGGGGTGTCCAGCGTTATTTGGCCAATTGACGCTGACTCGTTCTATTATTTTTCAGTTATTAAATTAATAATTAACTGAAATAAACTTTCTCTCGACTTTTGTCGGTTTTTATAAATATCCCGTGTTATATATATATATATATATATATATATATATATATGTGTATATATATATAAATATAAGTGTGTGTGTGTGTGTCTATTTTTCTAAAAATAATACTGCACAATGATTATATCAATTGCCCTTTCTTCTGGTATTCCATGTGTCTAAATCTGTTTAGAATAATAATAATCTAATCAACTTCCTAGATATTTGTCTCCCTTCCAGATAACAACAAGTCTTTTAGTTACTTGTAGTTCCTGTATTTAAGGTACTAATCTACATTTCGTTTAGCCTCATCCTTCACAAAGTAAATTCCAGGTTAAATTGTTATCTACAACTACATGGAAGTAGTCTGGAATGACTTGACAAATAAGTCAACTGAACTTACCATATAGGATAAACAATTAGCAGTATACCGCTATTCTTCGTATTACATGTAACAATTCAGCTATTTCTAATTTCTTTCAATTGCACAGTTATTTGATCCGTGGGGTTGCGTATAAATATTTTTATAGATGTCAAAGAAGTACGTATTGCTCCATATTTTCTAATGTTTGTTTTTCATCTGCGCTACTTTTTGGAATTGGTTAAGATTGGTCTCTAAAAATATATTCGAAGCCTACCATACCTACTCAATGGACTATTGCTTCGTTTTAATTTACTTGTGAACTCTTAAACTGCTCTAAATATTTTTAGCGTATGTCAGTAGTAGCAAGGTAAGTACTTAAATGGGGAACATTCTTTTTATTCGTTGAACTCAATAAAAATTTAAACAACTAAATGTAAATACTGTTTAAGGTAATTGTTATTTAAATATTAACAATGTGGCCTTAAATGTTAAAGGAATAAGGAAGGATAGAGATTTTAATTATTATCATTACAATTATTGTAAAATACAAAATCGAATATCAATCCTTATTCTTTCTGATTTATGTTGTTTATGTTTGTTTTATTTAATGAACATCATTATATTTTGTCTGTAAAAATACTACTTCTGTTTACATATTAATTCAGGAGCGGTAAGGAGAATTTATAACAATTTTGATTACTACTATAATATTTTTGCAACGCTCCACGTACATAATAGCGTTTTTGTTTTAACGTGTGCATGATTATTAGTTTTTCCTATTGAACAAATATTTGGCCTTCAAATTGAAGCAAGAATTTTGTTCACTCATGACATCGTTCGGTCCCCTCGTAACATTTCACATGGACAATTGAAATCGTGAGGTCACCATTGGCTCGGGCTGTCTCACCACTGCAAATTTCTCTTTCCCATACCGTACGCTGAATATTTATTTGGCATTAAACTGTCTCCGCACCTGACCCATTCGATTATATCGAACAACGTTTCCTTTGTTTTATGTATATCGGATTCCTAATGTGCTACGTACGGAAGAACACTTTCTCTGTATAGTATGAAATATATAAACAATATTAAGATTCTTTAATATATTTCACTTGGTATGCTCAGGGGAATTATTTTGATAATAATGACATCCTATCAATATTTCACAGCTGGGCTTGGGCCACCTAATATTTAGGTTAGGTTTACTCGATATGTAAATTTCCTCACGATGTTTTCTTTCACAATTTGCACTTGATAATTGAAATTATTTACACATTACGTTAGAAAAAGTACCTAAGACTTCACGGTTAGGATTCCAAACCAGGTCATTAAAATGAGCCGCGAGTGTAATAGCCACTAAACTACTACTATTTTGAATAAATGACATAAACGTTATCTGGTGTATAAAATTTTACTTCACTTCATATGGCATCTTTAGAAACGACCAAATTAAATTAAAGTGGTCTCTGTCACATACACTGTGCGCGGCATCCATACGTCGTACGCCGCGTTCACATTCAGTCCTAAGTATTCTAGCATTTTTGACGTCACCAAATCCGTTCAATCAAACAGAGTGCACGTGAAAAACTGACAGGTGTTTAGATATTTCCAGGTAACCATCGGTGTAACGTCTATCCGTTGCTAGATGCCCCTTTAGCATCTGTGATAGATCTAGGCCTAAGAGGTTGTGTTGACAGCTTTTTTGGATCTATTCGGCTATAGGCCTTGCCTGAACTAGGTTTTCCAAAAATCTACAAGTAGAATACTAAAAAAGCAGATTAATTCTTCTCAGCAGAGCTAAACTGTTATTCTAGTTAATTTACTAAATAATAGAGTATATATAACACAGTCTATGAACCCCATTAAAGTATAATACGTAGTTAGCTGCGTACTCACCTGCGAGCTGTAACTATAACCGTTCTCGCAGATGAGTACGCGGCTTTATTTGATTACTTTGGAGTATCTGAATCTAAGAACTAGTATATGACAAACGAAGCTGTCTCATATACCGCTTATCATCTTAGTACAACAATATAGTAATGAAACAAGATGAGTAATAAAGATAGGTTTGCTTTTGGTTTAATTCTTGCATTGTTAGAAATAGTGTACATTTTACTATTAGTATAAAATAAGACTATATTACATTACATTAATAATCGTTATCGGCTAATATACACGGTGTACTGGAAATTTTATATTAATACAGACATAGGTATATAAATTTTATGAACACAGAAAATTAGCTTAAGGCAACCTAAGAGTAACTTTTATTCAAACAAACTTTATTAAACCGACGAAAATTTATTTCTTTATAAACTTTTATAGATAACATCTGCTTTAGAGGGTTATCTTAAGCTATTAAAATTGTGGATGTCTTTGAAATTGTTGAATTATTAGAGAATTTCCGGAATACGAAATTAGGTGTTTTGCTAATACATTCTTGAAACTTATTTTTTTTCGATAAGCTTACTCATTTACAATTTGCAGGGAGAGGGGCATTCATTTTTATCTGACACTTAATGAATTGTAAGTCATGCTAACTGTCAGAGGCCTAATGTAGTCGATTAAACTATTATTTTGGCAGCCTAACACATTATACTAATGTTAATGTATAATCAAATTATTAATGTGCTATCTTTTGACATCACTTTGTAATTTAATTATCCTTAAGAGCATCAAATTCGATTATTAAATTAGTATAGGGCGATTTTTCAGTTCTTTTTTCTGGAACCAATTTAGAATGTATCATATTTAAAACATTTAGTATCATTCAACTAAAGCGTAATTTCATCAGTGGCAGAATTGAGCATGCAATTGATTTTCTTAATTTTACAGTTACAGTTAGACATTAAAATAAGTTTATTTCAACATTCGAATAGAGGAAATGATTCGTTTTTATTTACCCATCGGGGCCAATACTCCCATATTTTATGTCAATAACCAACTAAACGTATGCTAGATTACAGTTGTTACATAATGGGTATGTAATCATATTTTAACTCAACCTACGTATTTGTATCTACTTCTGGGTGGTCAGAATTGTTTGGCATCGATTACGTGGAATAACTATCATTACTATTTGATTAACTTTTGAACTGATCTATTGAAAAATAATACGTGTGTATTCGGAACAATTTTGCGTACTTTCCTTATGAACTAGCCATCGGGACTGACGTTGTCTGCGTAAAACTATAGAGATTCCAGGCAACAGTTGTTTTATCTCATAAGAAGAGATTTGCCCAAGCCGCGAGCCTACTAGATACACGGTAGTGATCCAGGAACTCCGGCTTAAATCTAAGGAAGAAATATAGATATCTGCCAGTCGCCGCTAGTCTCACACTGACCCACTACTGTCCCCAAGCGGTAGGATTTGCAAAAAAGCACTTCTATCGCAATAAATGAATAATTGATCAAGTGCTTGTCAGTTTTGACATAGTGAAGGGTTACGGAAAGTGGCAATCCTCGACTGTTTTTGACATTTCTCTATAGACATCTAAAAAATATTTATTAAAAAAATATCCGGTAGTTCAATAATTATCCAAGAGGTTTATTCAAACTAATTTTTTTTAATATACTTTAAGGTTTACCACCTTTTTACATTATTTTCTAAATTTGACACCCCATAGTTTCATAAGGGGACAGTGTGCAGTGTGTTCTATGTTACTTTACGATTTAGAACCGCACCTCATCATCAAAAGTCACTAAGAAACATCGTTACGATTTGGTCTAACAATATAACACGTGCTTCACAGTATACTAATTTTTTCATCCCTCGGTTACAAATATTGTTCAGCGTTATATAGGATATGTCTTCCTGTCACATGTTATCCATATAAACTCAGTAGTTTAAAAAATGGCCGTGACATACAAAACAGATAGACGGACAGACATGGTTTCATATGAATTCAGGTTTTGCGCAAATAGCATCGGAACTCTTAAAATGCATTTGTGATACGATACATGAAAAAATCGTTTGCAAATATATTATCATTACCGTTTTTCCCACAATACACACGTACAGACAGATAGAATAATAGATATAACAAAGTGAACATTTGTTAAAACCTTACCGGAAATGTAGTTACGATATGGGACCGATGTATGTTTTGTGAGCGTGGCTTAGAGTTGAATGCAATCTGTATTTTGCAGTATGTCGTACTTGTAGACCGTTGTTCTTTGCTTTGACTCAGCGTGCGGCCTTTGTGCAACTTTAGCGACATATAAGATATACAGTTATTGTAGTTGGAAATCTTAATTTGTCAAACACTCGCAGCATAATCGTTGATACTTAAAACCGATTCAATACTTATGTATCGAGTGGAATTCCCACACATGAGTTTTGAGGAATGGGCTCTTTTTTGATGGATCCTTGAGGAGTGCTATTTTAATCACCGTCGCGATTGTCGAAAGCCGATTGGCGGGCTTCACACATCCGTAATATCAATGTGCTGGTTTCCTTACTATGGTTTCCTTCAACATTAATTCTGTGTTATTCTTCTAACCAAGTTCATTGAAAGGAAACGCGACCGCCTTAATGAGATACCACAACTTAGCAGCGCAACGCTTGTTAAGTATCAAAGGATCCTCTCTGCTGTCCCGTCAGACGATTTAGACAAACACTTTTTAAATGTATGTATATAGGATTTTAAATATTAGAAAAGTGTGATAGAAATCCAACCTCATATTTGGAAAATAAAAATTAAAGTATAAACTAGTTTTTAAATAAAATGTGAGAATATCATCGGCTTGTTTATTATAACGAATGAATAAAAGAAAAATCTAAGATTATACCAAAATCCGTATCGTATTTTTAGGTTTATAACTATTTATAAAAATGAAGCATATCTTTTCCCGCTAAGTAGTCATTAAAACCGTCACATTATAAATAACTAGACGTTCGCGTGCTTATTTTCAATAATTTCTAAAATAATAAATTATTAGTTGATAAAGTTATAGCCCAACTAACGTTTTACTTTATAAGGCAAGAAAAATTAGGCAAATTTTCTATTTTCCAAAACGTCGAATCGAATGTTAATAATATTAATTTTAACCTATGCTCTGTTGTATAATTTACAGTTTACAAGTCAAACGTTTGTTTATGAGCAATATTGTCATCCATAGTCAAAATAATATTTATTTTAAAGATACATTTCTTTTAAGTTCTGTCTATCATCTAAGCATATATATTCTCATAACTTAGACCTGTGCTTGGTGTCTATTAAGTAAGACATTCTCATAATAATTTTCAAGTTGCGCTTAGATTCGTTATCTTATCGAACTCACTGCGAAATCTTAGAAAACTGGATGAATGTAGTTTCTAACTTATTCTGTATAAAAGCAGGAGTAGGTACTCTGGTAAAATTTAAACCAGTATGTTATACAAAATAAAAAAAGTCTCTATTAAAGCACATACCTCGTTGGGGTTAAAATTCGCCGATATTTGACTCAAAGCAGACAACTAAGAATCTTGGCAACAACTTTGACGGGAGATTGAAGTTGTTATGATTTCTTTCTATTACATATGACTTGCCTTTTCTTCGGCTGTCTGCTCCGTAACGCTGTACGCGTGATATAAGTGTATGGACATTGGTTTCGGACTAATCGCGGTGCATGCTTTTTGTAGCGGAAAGGCTAACGACCGCCGCAGATAGGTTCTTGAAATTTCTGTATTGGGTAACCTGTTTCCGAACACAGAAGGCGTGTAATGCGGTTATGAATCAAACCACGAATGGAATGAGATATAACATTGAGTACCTATGGCACACAGCCGTGTTAGGTATGCCTCTTTTAATAACCCCATAACATAAACTGACCCACCGTTAACCCATCATTCCCAGCATACGCAGCAAGCCATTATGCGCATATTTTCTCAGGTTGAACACGCTTTCGCTCATAATTTGCACTATTTTTAATTGTCCCGTTTAAAAATACATGATTAGCCAATCTTACTTTAAAACAGATGTTTTTATTTATTTGCACGGTGCTCAGTCTATGCGCCTGCATTGAAATTGCAATGCCTAATATGTATGCACAGCGTCAGAAGCGCACTTATTTAAATAAGTAAACAATTGAACGTTGGTTGTGCCAGATTTGTTCATGTTTACGGTTCTTCCTAGATGCCGTATTGGATATTCATCCTTAGCTGCTCGTTACAACCGACCGGGAGCGGTATGTGTAAACGAGCCGAACAAACCCGACGCTAATTCTTGTTTATGAGGAGACTCGCCTCGCATAGATACGATGTAAAGCCTTCGAGCGGCGGCCGACAAACCGAGCCACGCACAAATAGACTCTAAATTGTATGAACCGGCCCAATCACAATCTTACCTTTTACGATATACCGACATTCAAAATGAAAATATATCCGGGATACCGTGACCGCTTTCCATTCGTCCAATCGTCTGCTGTAAAATACTTTACATATATTTTTTCGGTGAACGCTTTTTGTCGGTCTCATTAAACTCTATCTATGCATTAATAAAAGCCACGATGTGTATCTGTTTAGCGCTAGTGACACAGTTTTAAGCATCGACATAATATTCGTAATGTATGGCCATATAACGCGCGATACGGTTTATAGGCTCTTCATATAGTATTCTGAGAATTGTAACGGTCCAAGCAACACGAATACAAAACACTCCAGTTTTATAATAAACTTGTGGTTATGTTTTATGACTCAACAAATTTAGATTTTGTCAAAATTCTTACCAAAGAATGCAGTTTACTGTTCATATTTGAAAGACAGTCTTCACCAGATAAATGTGCTAGACTTGTTGGTGATAACAATTTACTAGAAGTTTTAAATTTAATTAAAAACCAGATCTGTATCATTTCGTCATAAAGATTATAACTTCCCAGTATCAACTTCTTGTGTTATTATTTATTCCATGTGACAGAAATATTAATATTTCTGGAAATCCGATTGTTTTAACGCCTAGCTTAGATAGCTTTAAATATTCTTGTTTTATATAAATCAGCGCGTTCGTACAGCGGTCGGAGTGTCAGAGGCGACTCTTTAGTCGTGGTATTAATTAATATTGGAAGCTTAATATTTAAAATTCTACCGAATCGGGCAATATTATCGTATATTTGCATATATATATATACCATCTACGTGCCAGTCTAATTCACACCAAACTAAAATATGTGTATTATATTTTTAATCAAAATTAAATTTAGAAGACTTCGTAATTATATCTTGACTACTATAGTTTACAAATGTTCTTAAAATTAAATAATCCATTATAATTATGAAGGAAGTAGAATCAAATACAGCAGTCAACTTATTATCCTTCACACCGGCCTCAAGTTGGAGCAGATGTCAGAGAAATTGCATATATCTGATGTTACTAATAAGAAAACAATAATACATCTGCCGGAAAGTGTTTAATAATATATTTCATTCGTATATTATAGGTCAGCAGTGACGGCGGTATCGTGGCATCCGCAATCTGGACTCCTAGCGTCAGTGGACCGCGGCAAGCGCGCCCTAATTTGGGGAGACTTGTGACACGCCTGGAAAGCGCCTGAGTCCCCGCCTCTCATCGAAAAGGTGTCGTATTTGTCTATTATATTATTCATTAAGTTTAGATTAATGATTTTAGTTCATTTATTAATAAACTATTCCGTGAGACATCTGTGAACTTTGTTTGAGTATAAATATAATATAAGTTAATAAACTTCCCGCATCTGAGCTTAGACTTCCATTAACTTTTATATTATTTATATTATAACTTTTATATTATTATTATTACACTTCCACATTTAGTGTGTGGCAATCCCTATTGATATTATATATGTGAAAGGAACTCTGTCTCTCTGTTCCGTTTTCACGGAAAAACTACTGGACCGATTTGGCTGAAATTTAGTATATAAGTATATATATATTTTTTCGATGCCGAGGATGAACATAGGATACTTTTTATCCCGAAAAATTGAATAGTTTCTGGGATAAAAATATTGTTACGAGTTTGCGGGACTCGAATTAAAATGCCGTTAGAATTATTATAGAGTTTATTAAAACCATACAAACACGTATAACACAGGTACAAATATAACCGAACACAACAAATCCAAACGTTATGCAGAAGGTCGTAATTCAATAAAACGTACAAAATCCGTCACTATTAGATTCCTTAACGTACACGCGTAGATCGTAGTTGTAGCTCAACTGACTCCCTCTCTCAATCAGGCCATCGTTTTATACTTCACAAATGCAAATGTGCCCGCCCGGCAACGTCGACATAATTTCCTAGAATTAGCTTGTACTTATAATCCGCAACACGTGACTAATCATGCTCCTGACTGGCCGTAAACGAGTACAATATGACAATAGGCTGTTCTCCACAATAACTAGAAACGTATGCCAATAAATGAGTGAACAAAAGAAGACGATTACTAAAGGATTACAATTAGTTCAACTGCCGACAGGTAATAAAAGGTGCTTTTACAGATCTGTACGTGAAAATTGTCTTTGTCGGGGCCTAAGTTGTAACATTATATTTGTCTCTCTGTTTATTATGCTTTTACGAAAAAACTACTGGACCGATTTGGCTGGAATTCGGTATATATGTAATTTTAATACCGAGGGTGGACAAGGGATGCTTTTCATCCCGGATAATGGGATAAGTTTGGGGATAGATTTATGTAAAGATTATCCCATAAAGTAGGATAGGTTTTTATTTTGTGATTTGCCATTTTCGTCATTTTGGTCGATGTGGTAGATGTGTTCGATTTGGCCGATTTGGTCGATGTGGTCCATATGTGGTCCGTGTAGTCGATGTGGTCGGTGTGGTCTATGTGATCGATGTAGTCGGTGTGGTCTATGTGGTCGATGTGATCGGTGTAGTCGATGTGGTCATTGTGGTCGATTTGGTCATTTTGGTGTACATATGTAGTTTTAATACCGAAAATTGACATAGATACTTTTCATTCGGGAGATGGGATAGTTTGCGCTATAAAATGAAGTGAATCTTCCGGGGCAAATAGAGAGAGAGAGAGATAACACTTTATTGCACACTAAAATATACAATTACAAAAACAGACCATATTTACAATATTTTCTAGGCAATAAAATAGATGGCCTTATCGCTCAAAGCGATCTCTTCCGGGCAACTTAAATGAAAGAAATTTGAATCAGGCGATATAGGTGGTCCAGGAAAAAGGCAATAGATACATAAATACTCAAACTAGTTTAAGAAATAAATATACAAATACATACATATATAAATAGTCATATATATATATATATATATATATATATATATATATATATATATATAATACATAACTTATTATAATAAATGTATTAGCATGATTATATTCCGTTAATCAGACATATCTATTTGTAGACAAATAGTGTTTCCTGAGCAAATTCCTAAATGTTGGTAAGAATTTGGCCTCTCTGACGTAAGAGGCAGCATTTTTCAAAGTTTGACAGCCTGCACCGTAAAAGAATTATCATAATAGGATGAAGTGTGTGTAGGCGTCATAAGTTTTCAGTACGTATCATGGCGCAAATTGTGGGCAGTGGATAGACGAAGGAATTCAAAACGCTCCTTAAGGTACTGGGGACTATTAGGAGTAAATAATATGTTACAAATGAGAGTGAGAATGTGAGTATTCCGGCGAAAATGAATAGGAAGCCACAAATATTATTTGACGGCCTCTGTGGTTGAGCGGGCTAAGCCTTTGCCGGCCTACCTCAGTGCAACGCAGAGGCTCCGGGTTCGATTTCTGGTATGGTAAATTTCGGAAACGTATTTTCTTCGTTAGTTACTATGGTCTGGGTGTCTGGGATCGGCCCCAGAGTAGTACGTTCTATATTACCCATAACACAAGCGTAACTTGCTTAATTTGGGGATATATAATATGTGTGTTTGTCTGCCGATTATTATTATTATTATTAAATAGCAGTAACATAAAAATTTAATACAATGTAACCTGTTTTGTAACCTCTTTAAACAAGAGGCACGCACTAGAGATTGCCCCGGGGCGCAGCCGTGGGGTAAATTAGTAGTACATAAGTCTCAAATAATAATTTAAAATGTCCATAATTACCATTATGAAAAACGTCAAATTTATAATAAATATTTTTTTTACAAAATATGTCAATATTGGTATATATGGTACAATATTGAAATGTATGCTAATAGTAATATTAATTTAGCGGATATTAGATTCTCATGCACCTACCTACCTGCCTTTATTTATTCGAGTTTACTGGTAACTGAATTATCGTTGAACACAGCTGTGCCTAGCTTCCACTGTCTGAACTATGCCAGCGACACATTTCATTTGATATAGATTCAAATTCTGGCCGGAAATCGTACCATTTAATCGCTTACAATTACCATTCATGCCTGTGATGAAAACAGCGCTAGGAATGTGAACATTCATACCGACGCTACCAACGTGTGATACCCGTCAATCCGCCTTACTGGCATACCATGATTTTCCATAAGTCCCGTGTCCATCAATTATAATTTTATAACCTGATATTAATAATTTTGTAGTTTATTTAGTTTCCGTCAATTGAGATACTTTTTATCAAGGTGCTAACACAACACTTGAACAAGATTCACTTGAGCTATCTAGTAAATTGTCTTAGCATGCATTATCACATTTTACATATCAAATAATTAATTAGATAAGAGAATAATATATTCAAGACTATACAATAATAACTTCAAACTTCCTCTAGTTTGAAGTTAGGTATAGTTATGTAAACAAGTATTAGACGATAAAATAAATAATTTTGATGCCAGTGTCATATTTCGAAATTTTAAAGCTTTAGAGTGATAGGTTTTAAATTTTTGAAATTGTGAAAAATTCAGATAGCCTAAAATGATTTCCATAGATATCATTCAATACAAAGTAAACAGTGTAACATTTTGCACTTAACTGTGCAACGTTAAGCGTGAATTCGCATTTTATATGGTATTCTAGACTAAGAGCCAGCTGCGAATTTTAACAATGGACTAGAAAAGTTTCAATTATATTAGTATTTTTACATTTACTATTATAATAGCCGTCAGCTATAGGCTCCTGTGCTTGAGCGGTTTAAGCCTTTACTGGTCGAGGACACTAAAACGCAAAGGCTTCAGGCTCGATTCCTGATATGGTAATTTTCGTAAACGAAGGTTCCGTTATCTGCAATGGTCTGCTCAAATCGCCCCAAAGTGATTCGTTGTAATAGATTGGGGAAAAAGTCTTTTCGCATATAGTATGTATGAACTTGTAATAAGATCTCTTTGGCTATACCATTCGTATCTGGCTGGTTTTGGTATCATTAAAAAGTTTTAATTTTAAAAAAGACAATTCCAAATTCAAATTAGGAAAATCTGTGATTTTCCTTTGGTTTTTCTTATTGTTAAAATGAGTGAATCTAATGAAGAAATTCGATATATTTTAAATTTTACTACAAACAAGGTAAAAATGCAACACAAGCCGCGAAAAAAATTTGTGATGTTTATGGACCTAATGCAGTATCTGTGAGAGTAGCGCAAATTTGGTATAAACGTTTTCAATCCGGAAATTTTGATATCAAAGATGCACGTCGCTCTGGTCGCTCTGTAACGGACAAAATTGATGCCATTTTTGAAAAAGTGGAGCTTGATCGGCATATTAGTAGTTACGATGTAGCTGGTGAACTGGGAATTGACCACAAAACGGTTTTAGCGTATTTGAAAAAAGCTGGGTACACAAAAAAGCTCGATATTTGGATGCCTCATGAGCTCACTAAAAGAAACCTAATGAACCGTATACTCATTTGTGATTCTTTATTACGACGTAATGTAACCGAACCATTTTTGAAGAAGCTGATAACTGGTGATGAAAAGTGGATCACGTACGACAAGAACGTGCGAAAAAGATCGTGTTCAAAGGCCGGTCAGGCTTCACAGACTGGCGAAACCCGGGTTAACTCGCAACAAGGTGATGTTGCGTGTATGGTGGGATTGGAAGGGCATTATTCATTATGAGCTGTTACCGCCAGGCAGGACCATCGATTCTGAACTGTACTGCGAACAACTGATGAGATTAAAGCAAAAAGTTGAGAGATAGCGACCGGAATTAATCAACAGAAGGGGTGTGGTTTTTCACCATGATAACGCGAGACCTCACACATCTTTAGCCACTCAGCAAAAATTACGAGAGTTTGGCTGGGAGGTGTTAATGCATCCGCCGTATAGTCCTGACCTTGCACCTTCAGATTTTCACCTGTTTCGGTCTCTGCAGAATTCCTTAGGCAGTGTCAGGTTAACATCACGAGAGGACTGCCAAAACCACTTGTCGCAGTGTTTTGATCAGAAGCCCCAAATTTTTTATAACAATAGGACCACGTCCCTATCTACATGACGGCAAAAAGTTATCCAACAAAAAGGCCCCGACATACTTTAGTAAATGTAAATAAACTTTATAAAAAAACCTTTGAATTTTTATATAAAATGCAAAGAAACTTTTTCCCCAACCTATAATATATTACTCGTAACACAAGCGTAACTTGCTTAGTTTGGGGATGTACAATGTGTGTGTTAGTCTGCCTATTACTAGTAAAGCAATAATGCGTAAGAAAGGTATGTAAAGGCGGATGTACTGGATTGGAATTATTGTCCCCCAAACATACCACATTTGTTCTGAAAATAGTAGGATAAACGAGCTTTTTCAGTGCATTAATTTTAATGTGTCAATTTTTACACATACAAATGATAAAAACACGTGTTTTCGAATAATGAGTACACAAGGGGGGATCTTCCAAAGTTGCACCCGTGAATGAAAAACTGAGAGGACGAAGATTACGGTGACATGGGCATCTAATGAAGAGGGATAAAAGTCATGTGACAAAAAAATGTTAAACTGCAAGATTGATGGGTGGGTACAAATGTAAAGGTAGACCAAAAACGAGATGGATGGATTGTGTGATGGATGATATGATGATTTGTAGTGTGATAGAGGATGTATGTCAGAATAGAGGAGTGTGAAAGTAAAAGAAATATTGTGCCGATCCCAAATCATTGAGAGAAGGTGAAAGAAAAGAGAGAAATGATAAAACTCATGGCGATTTTATAGATATTTTAGAGACAGCAGTCCTCACTTTTGCATGTTTTGTAAACCTGAAATTTTAAGGGAATGTTTCTTTTACTTTTTAAGGATTCCCTAGAGAAAAAAAAAGATCTTTCTAGCGATCGTAAGTTTCCGCCAGCTTAGATTTAATACCAAATATTGTTAAAATGTAACTAAACTACTACGAATAATTTTAAAGTGTAAATATGACTGCACGCTATTTATTATGGCGATGATACTATTTAACATAAAAGGATTTAAAATACATCTGTTTGAAATAAGTTCCTTTGTGATCAACTTAACCGCATTGAAATAAATATACGCTTTAGAATGAAATAAATAAAGTAGCATTTTTGTCACAATTTTTATGTAATTGTAACTCATTACAAATATATAATTTATCTAAAGATTTGGTTTAAATTTTCTATTCCTACAAATTATACACGAAAAATTCCATTAATAAAATGACAATGACCTAATGTAGTTATCTAGTTGAAGCAACTGTCAGTCAGATACCCTTCATTAAAATAAATTTAGCTATATTATGTAAAATACTTAGATCGACTGCTAGCTCTCCTATTATACTATAACACAAACGGCGGAGGTCAAAGATTTACAACAACGCGAAATCTCAACGCCGTAAGCTGCCTTCGTATGTGGCAGCAAATGTGTAAGCCCCGCCCATAGGCTAGCTTCACACGCCGCCATAAATACTGACCATTTAAAAATTTTAATAGCACTTTTTATATTTTAGTTGTCATTTTTATTTCACACGTCGCCATAAAAAACGTCTGGTTCTTGCTTTCAGTAGTTAAACTTTTAGTCTGTGGCACATGTTATTCTTGTTATATGTATCGCACGATCTCATTGCTCATAAGTGGGAATTATGGACAAAAATGAAAGACGTCCGCTTTTATCGTTACATCTCATGTTTTCTAACTTCAACCATTTATTTTGTTGGTGATGTGTTACTTATAAACTTATTGTAAACCATCTGAATTGTTAAACATCTCGATTCGTAGAAACATCAAAAATGTAGCGCGTCGCTTCAAAACGATGTTTCTAGTTCTTGACTCATAACCGGCGGCGGCGCACTTAGTGGTTATTAGGCAGATAAGCAACACCCTTGTTTTGGAAAAAACTTCAGCGCGAAACACAATTGAAATTTTGATGTATACAATTGCCTTACAATACAATACTGCCGACAAGTGAAAGCGTGACTTTCGACTTTCATTAAGTTTTTGTGAAGTTTATGTATGGGTCTGGCCGCCGCCGGACCATATTGTCTCGCGACATAAATCTGCCGAACTATTCTTAATAAAGAGGTCTAAGAATTTGCTCGATTTTTACTTTCAAACCGACGCCGACGTGAGGAAAGTTCTAATAGCTAAAAGGGGGACCGAACATGTTTTTAATTTAAAATATTTTTGGATTTTTTTGCGGTTATGGATGTCGGTCTTCGGCTGCAAATAAATGAACGCATTCATAAATCATTTTTGGCAGCAAGCCGCTTGTGTGTTGACAGCGATTATAATCGTGTGAATAATTCCATTTTTCGTGTTGTTTTATCGCTTTGACCTCTTTTAAAATAAACATTAATTATAGTCATCGATCGGTTATTAAAACGTTGAAAAGATATTACAAGAAAAATGACTGAGTCAATTTTGTGGAACCTTGCTATTTATTACAAGCGGTCGCTGCAGGCTATCAACACAGGCTATGACTGGTGAGCGCAGGCATCGGACGTGCATCCATCAGATGTCTGTTGACTGCCAATCATTACCAAACTTGGGCTACTTACGTGTTATCGACGGAAGCGTTTAAAGAGAATGTAAACGAAAGCTTTTTTTCTTTTGCTTACGCATGCAGCTCTAGCAATAAATATTCGGACTAACATGTATTATGCGGTAACTTACTATCGCTCAATAGAACCAAAAATAACATCGAATCATTTTCGAGGTGATAAATCTCTCGTAAAAGCACAAAAAAATCATACTTATCTGATAAACATACAAGTTCATCTCTATTTATTATATGGATATGAAAGCCTACTATTCGATATCACTTTCATACCGCTCGTTGACCGCAATTGCAAACGCTTAGAGACGACACCAATTTTGCACTATTTTTTATCTCCTTAACAGTTTTACTTATTTTTTTATGCAAAAATTTCTCCTAAATTCGCAATAAAAATGCACGTCATTTTAATATTAACCATAAAAACTTGTAGTTCTTTTATTGTGTATGTATATGTTACGGGCAATTTGATAAATCAGGTCACTATGAATAATGACCGGTCTGTAAACATAATGCCCGAATTAAGTGGCCAATATAAATAAAACTACGTGATAAATCACTTTTCGCGGTCAGTATGAAAAATGACAACCTTATCTTGGGCAATATAATAAAACATAGATGAACTGTAGTTCTTGTTTATTAAATGAGGTTAGGGTGTAGTTATAGGGCACTTTTATTTATTATTAGAGATATAAAGTAATTTTGGGTGGTTATAAAAAAATAACCACGAAAGCTAAGACGGGAGCTCCAGTCCATTTCGCTTCCGCCTTAGCCTTCTAACCTATATTTTTTTAAATCGGATCTGTTCATATTAAATAAAAGTACAATATAACTTAAATGAATTAAATTTACACAATTCTTATGGAATGGTAACCGAATTTCTCACATTGTTCAGCTGGAAGTAGGGAAGTATTCATACTGCCCAGATCAAGTGCTAAATTCAAGTTATCTCAAACCATGATTTTTTTAAAGGACCACGGACCGTTTTGGCTTACGAATATGGACCGTCCAAAGTAATAAATTTATCAAACTGACCCACGCTCTTAGTCATTATTTATAATGATTAGTCCGTATTAATACTGCCCGATTAATCAAATTGCCCGTAACATATATATGAAACTCGTCATTCAATAAACTCTCTAATGTCGCTCATCTACCACAATTACAAACGGTTCATGGGGAATTATCAATATGCAGATATTTGTACTTGAACTCGGTTGTAGTTGCTAATCAAAGGCAAGCGTAGCAACGTTGGTGCGGCCGCGGCGTGGAGCGTAACATCGCCGCTCAACCGTTCACTAACCATTTGTCGCCAAAACGAAGCGGAAAATTTAATACTCCAACACTGTACGTGATCGGTATCGGACTTTTGTTATAAAACCGATGGCACACTATCGTTTCCCATCAGGAGAGCGCCTACAACTTCACACCCATTGTGTTTTTATGGCTTACGTACTCGCCATATAAATTTTAATTAACCGGGCGCTACGTAAAATATTAGATGGTCATTTTTTACTACCTTTCGAATAGATCTATGTCAGGGCGTAGACTTCACCGAGTCTGACATCAATCTTTTCAAAAGGAGCTCTCAATCATCAATCAAGGTCAATGAATGTTATTATTAATTTAAATACAAATAATACACGGATTTCAGTGATGCATTAAGCTTTGATGATATTCATTTACAATGAGAGCGCTTTTATGATCGTTTCATTGCACCGATTGATTGAGGAAGGTCCTTAATTAAATTTATTTCATTGTGGAATTATGTTGTTAAATTTGTTCCAAAACATGATTGTCGTCTGCCGATACCGTTGTTTGGCGAGGGGCTTTTCGGCGTAATGACCTGCGCAGGCGCTCGCTGCACGAATGTCGCAGATTTCAATCATCCACGGTAGCAAACAACACGCTCGCTACATTCCACTACACCGTACTACCGCTGCCAATCACTACTTTAAGGCTCCAGTTGCCGCAAAAAGTTGAAAGTGAGGTGCAAACGAAACAACTTATTGTTGGTATTTACTGATCTATAAATAATTTACCAATAAAAATATCATCAATCTTCGCGATATGAGACGTAACCTGATTTTTCGTAATTTTTGTATAATTATTTTAAATTAAGAAAAAGAATCACCAAATCACCTCCTAATTATTGACTTAAAACGATTTTACTTCTACAATTTTTATCGAAACAATTTTTTTTTTAAATATCTTTATAAAAAGGACACAAATAATTTGGTTTTAGTATTTTTTAAATACTACTTTATTTTATTCACAATAAAATCATAATAGTGCATCTGAAAATCGACCGTGTCTATAGTATCCCTGCTATCGCCCGAAAAATCCTCAAAGACATTGGCCTCGCTACAAGCCTTAAGGCGTAATGTTTATTGTATAAATGCTACTTCTTTCAATCAGTATAACAGTAACATAATTTAAGATGGTGCTGCACCACAGTCAACCAATACGTGCTTTGTTACAATAGAGCCGAAATGCTCTTACAATGTTTGCTTTTTGTTAATAACCTTAAAATGCACTAAAATATAAACCTAAATTACTTTGCATACAACTTTAATATCTATTTCATTATGCACGTCATAAATTTAATGCAAAAAGAGCTAATTATCCGGTCTGCTTCTCAACAGTCCATTAAGAATAGTTATAGTCTACACACATACGAGTATTTAACTATATGTTGTGATTTTAGAAAAAAATGTTATCTCGATTGTAGTCAGCGTATGAACAGTTATCTACTAATACAAATTGATTTGATATCTTTCTATATATATATATCTATATATATATATATATATATATATATATATATATATATATATATATATATATATATATATATATATATATATATATATATATAATTCTTCTGTACGTGTGTTGACAGTGAACTCCTCCTAAACGGCTGGACCGATTTTGATGATATTTGTTTTGTGTGTTTGAATGGGTCCCCGGGTGGTTTAGATTCACAATTGGAACCGATAGGTGGCGCTGAGATTGGGTTCTAGAATCCTTCTAATCACCAGGAGCGATTTTGTTTTTGTGTGTTTAGTGGCTTGCCGGATGGTTTAGATTTGCAATTAGAACCGGTAGGTGGCGCTGAGATCGGGTTCTAGAATCCTCCTAATCATCTGGACTGATTTTGGTGATTTTGTTTTTGTGTCATGAGACAAAGTCTTTTAGGAATTCAGAAAATATGGCGGTACGAAGTTCGCCGAGTCAGCTAGTAATATTATAAAAATCTAAACATGCTGTGCCTATACATTAAAGCTATTTAAAAAAATAAACTGGACCGGACTGGAGTCTATATATATATATATATATATATATATATATATATATATATATGCAAACGATGTAGAACACGATGCCTTTTTTTAGATTTCTTGTGTTTGTTTGGGATTCACGTAAAAACTACTGAGCCGATTTTGATGCGATTTTCGCGGATCGACAGAAAATTTAATTTTCTGGGAATGATTTAAAATTACTAAATTAAAAAAAACTAATTCCAATGTGATTTTTTCACTGATCGATATGCATCTTATGCAATAAAATATGTGTTTTTTTTGCGGCGAGCGGAAGCCTACGAGCGGATTGTAGTTGTTCGAGTGCATAAAATTTAGCTTATAAAACGATAGCTGCGGTACTATGTATCCCGGGAATCCTGCGGGAATTTTAAGTCAAGCGTAGACGAAGTCGCGAGCATTACTAGTTAACTAATATAAATGGATTTGATATAATTCACATATGAATCAACTGAACACTCGACCGTGTACTTTCACAGATCTTATTTTTATTACTAATTACGCGTTGAATTGACATCAGGATTTGACAGCACCTCGGTGAGTCCGCTATTGATGACCAAACGGCATTAGAAAAAAACGTGACATCAATTTTACCGTACAATGAATACTCGGACACCCAGACTCATGTGTGGATCAATCAAGTGTTACCGTTTTTGGTTTTTTTTTTTGTTTGCGTTTGTAAGGCCGGTAGTCAACACGCAACATCTCTAAAGTTGACCGGAGGCGGGCTAATAGCCGCTATTAGCAAATCGCTCTGAGAAATCGGCAACAATGAACACGAAATATGCTCATTGGCCGGTCCCATTCATTAAACTTTTTGCCGATCACTATCTTTTGTTTTAAATGTGTGTCATATTCTTTTTATACTTTTTCCTCTGTGAGTAAACGGAGCGATTTGCCCAGCGGCAACTCTAATATCATAATTAAATTATTATCTTCACGCGTTTTTGTTCTATCTATGTATCATTTGGGATTGACTTTCGAATAATTTACGACTATTATTTTAACATTTTATGATGAAAAAGCTACATTGTTCGGTCGTTATTTAACTATACAAATGGCATTTTAATATAAAACAAAAAGTTTTACAATTATAAATACGATTATTAAATTCATATCATAGAATGTGAATTTTAATAGAGTGTTTTACTTGACCTACAGTACGGAACTTTAATAAACAGAAAAACTTCGAGAAACCAGACGCAAGCCTATAATTTCCTAATGCTTACTATTTTATTTTTTCAACGCTCCTAATATTCCTTCCTTCCGTATAATCCTTTCAATTGATTAGATTGTTATCACATTGTTTATGAATACAATTGGTGTGGTGTCTGGGATCGGCCCCAGAATGGTCTATTGTATATTACCCATAACACAAGCGTAACTTGCTTAATTTGGGGATATACAGTGTGTGTGTTTGTCTGCCGATTTATTATTATTATTGATTTATTACAATTCACAAAAGGTGTTTAGAGCTAAACTCACAGGACAGTAATTATTTAACCATTATCACATAATACTTTAGTATCTAATGTGCAAATGATTGATCAAATGTCTATTGTTAGCAACAGCCTTACATTAAACTTTTGCTCTAAGACAAATCGTTTACCCGTAACAAATTATATGTAAAAAAATTGTCTCTTAAAAGGCAGCTACCAACGTGTGTAAGAAGTAATTCGTTCAATCTTCTCAATTGATTCATAGTCTTTCAATCTCCATTATGGTGCACAACCCACTTATTTGCAGTCCCATTATCACCTGCTTCACTGGCATTATCTATAATCAACGATAATACTTACATTAAAACCGTCAGTTAACTCTTAACTATCAACATAAATTTAACGTACCGATTCTTATTTAAAATACTGCCTCAAAGTACGCATAATATAGTACATACGACAACTATAAAATAACGGTTAGGCCACACTTAGCCTGGTAATCTCAGTACATTTCGCAGTTACTAAGTACTAATTGATGTAGTCCGATATCTCTACTAAAAGCAATAAAGAGGTTTGTGTAGGATCATTATTTATTTGGATAAAAAGTGGGTTTTTGGTTGTAACGGTTTCTCCGAAGCCTCCGGTACATAAATCATGTGCGCCTGCATTCTGGTGCATATTAATAACCGTTAAATTGTTACAGTGTTGATTTCTTTCTGCTACAAATTAGAAAGAAAAATGTCACAAACAAATTAATATATCACCATGTAGAATAAACTTGTTTTTAGTATACCACATTATTACTTATAACACACGCTATGCATTATAAAATTATAGTACACTATGTATATGTATAAACCAGAAAATAACTTAATTATATTTACTATTTTCTATAATATTATAAAATTCTAAAACGGCCGTATCTGTACATTGAAGCTATTTAAAAACAACAACTGGAATACATTATATAAACGATGGAGAACACGATGCAATTTTGTTTAGATTTCTTGTCTGTTTGTTCGGGATTCGCGTAAAAATGCCGATTTCGATGCGGCAAATGATCGAAAACAAATTCTTAGACTTAAAATCTACGCTACTTTCTATCCCGGGAATCCCGCAGGTTTTCTGGGAATTATTTAACACGGCCAGTTTATAAAAATCGAATTCCAATGTGATTTTTTCACTGATTGATAGCATGTTTTATGTAATAAAATGTGTGGTGATATACTTTATCCCGTAAATCCCACGGGAATTTTCCCGTTAGTGGTTTATAGTGGATCGGGTTCATTAAAACGATAGCTTACATTTTTTTTTAATGCTGAGGTACTTTGTGTCTCGGGAATCCCGCAGGAATTTCAAGTCAAACGTGGACGAAGTCGCAGACATATCCTAGTTTTAAATAAATATTGAAAGCGAGGGCATGGGATAGAAAGGGTGAAATAAAGGCATCAGACAGGAGAAATCGGGATAGAAGGGATTAAATAAAGAGATCAGACAGGATATAAGGAATGGAGGAATAGAATAGGGGCATGGGATAAGGATGATGGCATAGGGGGATTGAGAATCGATATTCTGTGAGAGAGTGGTATAACACCTATCAAGCCGATCCAGCGAACTGAAATCTACTACGTCGAAAGTAGTAGTTGTAAGACGGTTATGAAATTGTAATTTAATTATGGAAATAAACAACAATTTCTACCTCTGAACTAACTTGAGTTTTAGGACAATAAAATAATAATAAAATATATATTCTCCGCAGGTCCCTAAAACAGAGGAAGGCGCTGATGACGATAGTGACAACGCAGAAGTGTTCGATTTCTTAAAAGGCATCACCACAGACATTCTACATCGGTTTACGTAATCTCTAAGGATTTTAATTTACCCCAAATCACTGTAATGAACATTTTATAAACAAATGTTGAAGAAAATCAAATTATTTTTTATAGCCAATATATTTTATTATATTCGTTGAAAAGTAGTCAAAATACATCTTCTATCTAAAAATATAGTTAAAGACCTTGTACAATAACATGCTCGTGGTAGTCAGTTCAAATTTAAATTTTCTATTTAAATGAACGAAGCTTCACAAGGCCGTATGACATTTCAATTATACCGATTACCATCTGTAGCATCGGTTTACGTATTAGTATTGTTCTAGAATGTGGAAGACTTAAGACTTGAACCGTTATAAGCGTTGCATGTTCTATTTTTAAATATCTCTTAAAACCATCGGGATTATTGTTAGTTGTTAACAGCGTAAATACTGCCACGGACAGTCCGTCTTTACTCTCGAAGAATTGGGTAGATGATAGTCAAGTAAATTCATTTTATCATCTTACAAAATGTCACAGCCTCATAGATTTTATATGTTTTAGATTATGACGTCATTATTTTATACAAGTAAAAGAAGTCGAATAGGGTATTCATTATTGTTAAAACAGAAATCAAGTTTATTTTTTCGTGATATTTTAAAGTAACCTTATTAGATGGTATTTTA
Organism: Dendrolimus houi; assembly: GCA_039645545.1. NCBI lineage: Eukaryota > Metazoa > Arthropoda > Insecta > Lepidoptera > Lasiocampidae > Dendrolimus > Dendrolimus houi. The sequence continues at coordinate 12,830,477 of CM077125.1, read as the reverse complement.
AAATCTGTTTTTATATTTAAATAATATTAGAATTGATTATAGCATGTGTCATCTACCCAATTACCGACTCTTACTTGTTTGGTTTTTTAAAAATGCCGATCAAAATTTGCTGAAGAAAAAAAAATAGAAATTTGGTTTATGATAGATATATTAATAATATTAGTAAATAAATGGTTTATGATAATATAATTATATGATATATTTAACCCTTTATTTATTTTCAAAGTTGCAATAAAAAAAATATTCTATCATTCTAAAGAACTCAAATTTGTTAATATATATATTACTACTATATTTAATTGTAATACGTCTAAATTTTCGTGACCGTTTGTCGTAATTCAGACTACGTGTTAGTCACAAATACAAGAGTAATAAAAGTTAACGGAGGTTGCCATATATTTTTCTCTAACCTTTTATAGTGAGTACACAAATCGAGCTCTAGTATACTTTTCAAAATAGACGGACATAAAAACATGGGATTCGTAGCTGGCGAATGTAGAGGTATCTTTAAAACTTAAAGGCTAGTATACAACGTGAACTTTTCAAGTGGGTTATACTATGACTTGGTGTAATAATACAGTATGCGTTTTTTCTTTTTCAAAATCAGTCTATGTGATTCTTGATTAGCAATAATTAATTTTTCAAAAATCTAAAAATAGTACTTTTATTTCCGTCAAAATCGACCCCAAGACTCTTGAGAATTTTTCGATATCGTATATGTCGGATTTGGCCATAGAAGCCCATTAAAAAAATTCACCTGTATAGTGAGAAAAACGTTTCGAATCTTACAACGGTTTTTAATTTTTTTTGGTGATCAAGAAAGATCAATATGGATATAAATTGATTATATTAATGGTATTGATCTGCTCTACGTCACTATTATGATTCTTGGAAAAGACATACCTAAATATTTATTTAGTTGGATAAAGTTTTATCAAAATTTCTTGAGTTTTTCCAGTGGGCCTTCGGGGCTTAATCTTATACCCGATTTTGATGATAACTAAAGTGTTATATCATATCATTAGATTTTTGAAAAATCAATTAACTTGGTCAGATATTGACCCCAGGTGATTTTGAAGGAAAAACATGTAACTTATTATTACCCCAAATCGTAGTGCAGTTTGTAAGGATCAATTTCCGTGAAGGATTGTCAAACGGCAAACTGCCTCTGGTCGGCAATAGGAATATACGATTCAGGGCTTTATTCTAAGTTACTGTTTTACTAGGCAATGGTCGTTTCAATTATAGTATTCTCCGTCCATTATGAAACATGCATACGAAAATCGAAAGATGCTTGGACATTTATTCCCTCGGTTGATGCTCACGTTATAGGTATGTATTTACGCTACTATAATCTGCCAGCGAGATTTTGCTATGTGTCCTACATTAAGACACAAACCAAATTAAATGTTTTCTTATCTCATATTTTCTATACATACCAAGTTCGATTTCATTCCTAATTTTGATGTGTTTTTACTTCATTAATAGTCATAAAAAGATTTTTTAAAACCTTAACAGTATATCATGTGTACGTAACTCATTGTGTACTCTGCATAATATATTTTAGTGATTCCTCATTGAATGAGTTGCGAATTTTTACAACTGTGTTATATGCTTCGGTAGTTAATTACGTGAGCTTTGTGATAGTGTCTAATTAAGTAGTACGGTAGAACTTAGTCTGTAATATTACGCCTTGAACATGGGAATAAACATAACAATGTGAGCTCTCGTTCTTGTATCTGTTTAAATGAAAAATGTGCAACGCGATATATAAGCATCCAATTAAGGGTATATTATACGATGCAATAGCCATTCATTGCTATGAATATGTCATAATATTTGTTTTAATTAAGTGTAATCGCAACGGGCCTTGTTTCTCATTAGCAAACAATGATCAGGCGTCGGTATTGAAGAATGTTTCGCGCGATCAATAAACTGTTGTGCCGATAAGACCGGCCGCACCCGTGCGCCTGCCGCAGCTAATAAATAGATGCCTCATAACGCTAATTATAGACTTACGGTAGCTCTCAACGCAGCCTTAGTTTTATTAGCCAGGCCTTAATGGTTACGCATATATACAAAGTTTATGCACGCACATTCCACCGTTGAAATGGATTTGTTACTTTCACGTAGTGCGTGTGTTAACTCGTCAATTCACAAGCTTCTATCTATGCGAAAAAAATGTATTTATGGGCTAATTAATCATCCCTTAGCTATTTTTAAAAGGAAGTGTCAATTCGATATATATTTTGAATACAAAATCAATTATTTTTTTCAACAAAATTATTTACATTACAAATTTGATTATGCAACAACAATTTGTAAAAAAAAAACCATTATATCACTTGCCCTTTTGACATCGTTATAACAATATGAAGTCAATAAAAATAAAACACAGCCGCGGAAGAAAATGAAAAAAGTGCTTATACACAATTAATTAATTTGACAGAAAACAGATGCTCGTGTTGTCAAAATAAAATCACAAATACTCTAATAATAAGTATTTACTTTTTAGTAGTAATGCATATATTATCTATACATATACATATAATAAAACTGTAGAGGTCGAATTTCTGTACAATGAAAAAAAAATGCTAAAAACCGAGTCAAGGGGATGTAAGAAGTGAAATAGAACTAATTTAGATTTTTTTCAAATTTTTTGTTTCTCTGTCTGTTTGTACGGGCTAATCTCCGAAACCACTGGACCGATTTAAATGAAATTTTGTATGGTGGTAGCTTATATCCCTGGTCAACATATAGGATACTTTTGATCCCGAAAAAGTAAAGAGTTCCCGTGGGATAGTTAAAAAACTTTAATTACGCGGACGAAGTCGCGGGCATCAGTTAGTTTTATATATTATAATTATGAATTCACTAATCTGTGTTACCTCGAGGTGACACTGGGAATTGACGGGTTGAAAACATAGGAAATGAACGTCGGCCACACTTGCATCGGTGGCAATCATTCAGCAACTCTGTTGCGAATGCGTGCACAGACGCACGCCGCGGGCGACACATCCGTAATCCTGTGACGTGTGCTTTGACAGCTGGACCGAGCAACTTCTTTGCCGACGGTTATTACCAAACTTTTTATTCGACAGTTCAATAACCTCGCGCCGTTCGTGAGGCGTTATTTTAAATATGTAATTACATACAACCGACCGCTTAATTACTCCAAACTGCTGCGACGTGTCGGGGTATGGAATCCGATCAAAAAAAAATTACATAATCCGGCGCCGATCTTAAATTACGCTTCGTTAAACTTCGCTTCAACTAATGATAGCGTAAGCGAATACCTACTTTGCATAGACCTTCAAAACGGCGCCTCGTCTCTCTACAATAAATTTTTCTTGCCAAAAAAAGACGTGTCATATTATACTCTGACTATATACTCGTAAATTTTGCTAAGTGCCACGGTTGGACTCGCACATTGCTTTAGGAAGACGTTATGATTAAATTATTCTTATATCGCTTACAAATTTAAAACTAGTCACTGCTTCTACAAGATTAAAGATTTTTAGCTTCTATTTTTACCGTTGTGATAATTGATTTGTTCTTTAGAATACGGTTTGCATTGGGTGGTTTATGTTTAAGTTAATTTTGGTCGTAATATAATACATATTTTTATAGTTGTTTGCGTAAAATAAACTCAGACACGAGTTATACAAATGTAAATTAGGAATTTGAATGAATACATATTAGATAGATAAGATGACAAAAGGTTGTTGTTTAATTTGCTGCTATTAGAAAGTGACCAAAAAAATAACACGCAATTGAATTTTGTACATAATATATTTATCGTACATTTGTCTTAAATATATCAAACTTATATAAATTGGGTCACTTAAATACAAGTGTTTTGTGAACTTCTTACATATATTATATACATACCCTTATAATATTCTAACCTTGTTGTAATTTTGAAATTTTTATTAATGCACATCTATTCTTAATATCGAATAAAATAATTAAGTGAGTTCTCGAGCAATTTGTATTTGTTCCACTTGAATATGTGCCTTTTTGTAGCCAATAAGCGAGTACTTATATATTATTAATTATACAAGAGTTATTTTAAAAATATTTATGTATATGCCTATAAAATATAAGATATTACATTTTCTCGCTTTATTCCATTTATAATAAAACGATACTTTTAATATTCTAAAATTATGATGTAAATATATGTTAGATATAGGTGTATTACATAATATAATATTTTCAGCTTTACAAGACTGTTGTTTACATGAACGTTTTAAACCACATCAATTCAGTAAGCGTTGTTTGTACCCAATATTGTAAAGGTAAAAATTGAAGTACGCGACCGAAACACGAGGCGTGCGATTGTGACACACATTATATCCGTTTTGTACGCAATTATATTATCCCTGCTTCACCTGGGATAATCTTAGTGACTGTCACGCAGATATAGCTACGAGTTTAATGCGTTTTTTTGAGATGTTATATTGTTATTAATTGTTAATGAAGTTAAAAACTGACAAATAACGTATAGGTGTGTAGATACACACGTACAAGCGTAGTGTTACAGATAGGTATAGGCCGTTACTCGCAGCTATGGCGATGGGTTTAATACGTTAGATGCGACATAGTTAATGACATTAAATATTGACAGATAACATATTTATTAAATATGACGGCCTCTGTAGTTAACCGGGCTAACGTATTTTCTCCGTTATTTACTATGGTCTGAGTGTCTGGGATCGGCCCCAGAATGGTCCGTTGTATATTACCCATAACACAAGCGTAACTTGCTTAATTTGGAGATATACAGTGTGTGTGTTTGTCTGCCGATTTGTTTATTTATTATGTATGTACACTAACGTGGCTATGAGTTAACGGCGTTATTTATAAACACATTAAATAAGACACATTCAGCCAGTCTAAATCTTTAAAACTAACGCAGGTGCGGCCACAGCATAATGTAACTTATTATTAACGGCCTTATTTTTAATACTATAAACAAGACGCATTTGGCCACAGGTCACTAACTGTCCCAGAAGGAGCACTGACAAATGACAAATACTTGAAGCGTGAGACAAGCAAACGACAACGAGTCCGCGACGGTTGACAATTCCCTATACAAGAATGATTTGACAAGTATCACGGTCCCCTGTCTCGTGTCTCGGTCGCATACCTTAAAGATAAATGTTTAAAGACTCAAAAGTCTTTTTAAAGAGTTTTCTAAAATAAACAAAGCAGCAAGATTAACCATTTGATACTAAGATAGTTAATTATTATGCCCATCGCAATGTGTACTACCAGAATCACACTACCCCGGTGATGTAGATAATACATAAATTTCTAATAAAAATTTGGAAATTTTGGAATATTGTCCAATAAATAATAATAAAGAGAAGTTGAGCTCTTGATTTTAAACTCCATTTCTCTTTTTTAAGAAAGTCTACGGAACATGTATATGTATCAGATAAGTCATCAACCTTTTCAAAGGCCTAGCGGTAAATGTGAAAGACGCGAAAAGGGTGGCTGGTTTCCCTTTCGATAAGAGTGCTTTGCCATAGTAAGATGGGTTGGCAACACTTATTTAACAAAGAAAGAAACTAAAGACCTGTTGGTTGTATCTCACTTCAATTTATCCACTTCTTTACACTGCAAATTCTATAAAAGGTCCGTTTTGAATAGGTTTTTAGTACAGTTTTACAGATTACAGATTTAGTGTTTACAGATTTTGCGTAGAAAAAATCAAATAATATGTTGCTAAAATGAATTGCTAACAGGTCAGTGAATATAGTTTTAACAATTGTCTACTGAATTCTCTGAAGTGGTTTTCCTCGTTCATGAATTGTAAATGTAATTATTTTTAACACTATTGTTATCGATTTTCACATCTAATCATATGTTTTAGCATAAAGAGCAAGCATAATGATTGTATTGGGATCCAGTAAGGTCGTAAAAACGTAACTACATTGTAACAATAATATTTTTATATGAATTGTATATTTATAAATATTTTGTATGTAGTACAAGCGACTGTATAATGTACGCCGATTTAGTTCGCGCCATTCAATAATATTGTCTAATTTACTTATTATTTTCATTAAATTGTATATTCGATACGAAATAAATATGTGTTATTATAATGGAGTCGTTATTCTTAGACAATTGCCTTCCGCTCTTATGGTATTAATTTTTTGTTCGCTCTACGTGCAGTTCATTGTTCGACTTTGGTGTGTGATTAAGTTCGCACATTCGTCGGGGGCTTGTCAAATTAACATTCATTTGGATGAGGAATAATAACACCATTACAGTTGATTTATTCAGGTGAAGTTATTAAAGCGCGTTATTGCCGGCGAAGTGCGGTCCTCACCCATTGACCCACCGGTTTCTCCAATTAAAGCACCTCCGGAGGGGATAGTAACAATAATTCATATAGCTCTTACTTATGTACGCCATCAAAATGTTTATACTACACCAATGCGGGTCAAGTGTCAACTAATGGATATACCAAGCGTTACTTGCACAATAATTTGAAATTAATTCACTAATGGAACGTTCATATAGTTGTTTAGAATCATTCATTATTTTAATTGAATGTATTATGTGAGGAAACTTATCAAACCTGTCGTATCAATCCTCGCGATCGATTCGAAACTATTGTCCTGCTCTCACTTCATCTCTGAATATTAATGTACCATGGCGTTACCCTCGTAATATTTCCTCACATAGATTTTGCTACCTCTGTTTCAAAAACAAACTATAGACAAAATGAATATCTGCCTCAAATACCTATATATACACCAAATATTTTAATGACATGACATTTTTAATTCTTCTGAACTGATTTAAATACTCAATCATTAGTTTTTATTAAAATCATTGATAAGCTTCAAAAGGAAATAAACTATATATTTCGGTTTCATTATTTATTTATAGTTTTCCCATCAGAAGTGTCACTATTGTGATAGATATTTAACTTAAAATTATTTCTGTTCTTTCATTTTCTAGATAACTATCGATTTTTGGTTTATTACTCTTGATTTCTTACTCTATATTACTGTGACCTTTAAATGCATGGAATTACTGTCGTATATATACTTTTTAATAATAAATAAATACAATTTAAATAGTAAATACATTGTAAACATAAGACAAAAGAGAAACAATATAGAGTGAAAAAGATGAATTATATAGCCGTTTGCCATTCATAAAAGAACAAAAGAAGGTGTATGGAGGAACATCAACGGGTGTTATTTCATTACTACGCAACCGCGTGTGTCAGCCTAATAATAGCCATCTCCTCTCCTCCACCCGCTTTTCCCTTATTACCCCAGTAATGACACAATATGACCAATTAGTCCAAGTAGATAAGACTTACCAACGACGCAATAAACCACATCGGGCTCACAAACCGCATTACTCGTGCAATTACCTAAGCGACATCATCCCTTCCATTTATTTTGATTGCCAGTATCTGCTTATAACTTAGTTATAGTTTATTAAGATGCTATGTCAATCGGCACGTACCTAGAAAGTTGTATGCTACTTGATTGAATAAAAAAAACAAAATATAATATATTCATATGTTATTATTATTCTCTTATGGTATTTCAAAGCATTTTCGTCTAATCAATGCTATGCAGAATCCATCAGGTACCTACAGATAGATACGTACCTAGTATAATTATGATATATTAATACATTTGTAATCCCAGAAGAACTAAATAGATAGACCGAGCCCCGAGCTCTCAGAGTGAAGCCCTTCTAAACGAAGTCGGTTTTGGAATAAGAAGACGATCGCGCACTACGGCGTTAAAAAAACTTATTATTAAATACCTAATTGAGCTACTACGCATAAAGGTGGAATCGTTTCCAGTGAATACATTACTATTTTCCACATTGACGCAAACCACGGGTATAATATGTTACTAAGCTGCACATCATTGGACGCTTTTTTCACATAGGCTGCTCAGTCTATAGTCTACTTTAATCGTTCGTCTCAGTTTGTAACGTAAAAGTTAATAAAACTTGTGAATGTGAATGTTTTAAAATCGTGCTTACTTGATAACTTTTCCATGCTCATCAGTTACCTATATATTGGATATATATTTAAATGCATTTAGGTTTTATTTATTATTTATTGTCACTCTTTATTTATGACGCGACGGCAGTATTCTATAAACTGCTTTACTATTAAAGATGCAGCCAGTAGCTGAATGCGTCTTATTTAAAGCGTTATAAAATAACGTCGTTAACGGATAGCCAAATATGTGTATATACAACGTTATCTGTCAATATTCAATGTCGCATCTTAAAATAACGCATTAAACCCATCATCATATCTGCGTGAAACGGCTTATATCTGTAACATTATCCCAGATGAAGCCACACCATTACAGTATAATGCAAACATGAATTTAAAAAAAAACAATACCAGTCGTCATTAGTTATTCCGCCTACGCAAGCAACAGGTGTGTTTCAAACATTATAACAGCGAGATACCATCTTGATGGATATAAGCAACCAACATCATTACAATAGTCTTGGATCTTTTAGACTAATGGATGATCCCATATCTACATAAGTACGTGCCTGTGAATCAATAACTATTGGAAAACTATACAAACAGATATAAGTTACAAGTATGCAAAATAAAAATAACAGTATTCGCACCTCGTTTGTATTAGCTTTTTTGTACAACAGCAAAAACTGTAACGCGTACTTATTACGTCCAGCAAATTGAACATAACGTTGTTATTAGGGGATATGAAATGCAACATTTTATTAAGTTGGTAATTACTCGGGTCAAAGCGCATGTAATGGACGGGGTCAGTCTAAACAACACGCAAATGTAATCATATTGAATTGTAGAAATGGCATGACCTAGACGTGAATGGACAAACACTTGTAGCGATGGACGGTGACTGCGGAGACTCAACCGGTAATCGGTCAATGGGAGAACTTGAGACCACAAGCTACATTAGTCTGCATACAGCTCATCTAGCACACAAATGGAAAAATACCTTCGCAACCTAACCGAAACAATAGTATTGTTACGTGCAAAATCGATTGCAAACTATAATGCAATCCGTTATATGCCCGAGTACGGTTTTATTTGTTTTATTAACGGTTTTATTATATTGAATTTTATGCGTTAATTTTTTGCAAACACTTGTGGAAATTATTTGAAAAATCGGATAAGTTCGTGTCAGTCTACACATAGTGAATGGTACCCTAGAAGTACTTATAATGTCCGGTGTGTTTATTAAAAGGGCACTTAATTGAAAATACTGCATATCTCAAAAACTACTCAATCTTTCGTATTGAAACTATCCTAGAAGAGAGTGTAATAATGAGTTCTATACACTTTTTACAACTTTTAAAACAACTTTCGGCTAAAATAAATTTGTTTAGAAGTACTAGAAACATCGACAAGATTTTGGAATACCTGTCTATTTATTTATATAGTCGATAGAAATCTCACACAAATGCCTATATATCCGTCAGTTTCGTACGTCAGTACGACGATTTGCGTTGCAACGTAGACGTAGAATACATCTTCCTATTTCATCCGTATAGATCGCGTTTGAGGAAAGAAAAATTGTCATAGTATCTACATAACAATTCAGGTGTTGCAAAGGTCTATAAGCGACGGTAACCACCTTCCATTAAGTGGGTTGTTAGCCTAGCTGCTTTACTCCAGCAATAAAATAGATCAAACGCGGACATGGCGATTTTATGAGATTTCCAAAATGGCCAAGAATCATTGTAAACAGAATTGTATTCTTATCTCGACAGTACCTACTTTAACAAATATTTGTTTGCAACCTAAATTCATGGCAGCTAATATGTATTTATAGGAGATATTATGAAACTACAGTTCCAGTAATTACTCGTATAATTATGTCATAATTTAATAGATTTTGTTAGTTATCACGAAACAATAGCTATTTTAAGGCAGATGTTTCTTGATCTGTTGTAGTTGATAACAAGGTTAGATAGTGAATACGATACTGTCATATTTACTAAACGTTTTGGTGGCATTTGTAACAGGTATTAACAAGTTGCTGGATATTTTGAATTGCGAACATTTAATTGTCGGTAGTTTTCAAATAAGTTACAATATTTAAGCGGTGCGTGAAGCCAGGCAGACACAGTTGTTCTACCAATCGCCAGACGCTATGATCTTCAGTAAACTGAGAAAGTGACTTTGTGTTATATTTAAATGGTCATAAAAAAATGTGTGATTTGATATGTATGTCTAATTTTCAGATGATATAAAGACTTTGAAATAGTGAGTTGATTCTGAGGAACGGGGTGAATGTAAGGGGAGATTGGAGGTCGCCGGGCCACTTTGGGTCCATTTTTTATCTCATCTTGGTAATATATCTGAATGTGTGGCTATGAAAAGAGTGAATAGAGGTATTCTTTCTTACTCGTGTTTCTGTTATTACTATACTGTAGATTGCAGTTTATTGATTTATTGTGAGAAGGTTCGATGACGCTTACATATTATACCGTTTTTTTCTCTCTATTTATAAGAGAGTTTATTGAGTACTGATCATGCCAAACTTATAGGAAATTACCTATAGCGTAAGGAACAACAAAAAATAGTGAAGTAGGTACTCCTATCAAAACATTCTTCATGCCTAATATGATGTATCTATTTAAACTGGCTTTTTCTTGACGCAGAAGGACTACAACCTACACAGATATAACCAAAATAAACTTAATTAAACAAACGTATAATTACCAAAATAAATTTTAATGAGTCCAAGTCGAATCTCTAATTAGAATGTTTGCTAACCAAGCGTGGGTCTGGGATAACGGTCGACTTTTTCGACACACTAGCCTCCCAATCGAGTTGATGTGTATCCAACAAAAAATTTGCAACTGTGTACGCCAAACACTTTTTTGCGTGTTGTTAAACATTTTGAGTTCTTTCTTTTTGTTTCCTCTTACCTCCTTAGCTTGATGAATGTTTATTTATTGTAATTTATAACCAGAATAACTCCGACAATAGTTGTTATGATATTAGACAGTTTCCTGGAACTTACCTGGACTATAAAATTCCTGTTATAAAATAATCAATTTCACTTTTTAGGGTTCATAGCTAATTGGGCCAAAACGAAACCCTTTTAAAATTGTCAAGTCAGTCCGTCTTACGTACTATAATATCACAGCTATTTTTCTCAAACACTAATGGCGCTATCTGGTTGAAATTTGTTAGATGTAGGTAAATACTATATATGCCGCTACACAGTGGTATAATGAAACAGAAATACAATATCTAGAAATTAGTGTTGACTTCTTCATTGTATATGCATAGACATAATTGCAGTATCATAAAGATGTTCCGTAAACACTTCTTCATACACACGCACACGCACACATACACACACACGCACACGCATGATGGAGAGTTATTCCCTTTCAAAGTCGTAAAAATGTGTGTGTGTAAAAAAAGTGTTTCCATCAAACTTTTGAACTATGAGGATCGCAATTTCTGAAAAGTCATAGCATTAAAACAAGAAGATTGGTTTGGTTAAGATCCACATTTCTACGCTCCCGTAGCTAAATGACAAAATCAGTGGACTTTCGTCACCTCTACGGATGTCTTCTCTGTATGTGAACTAACACCAGCTTCTTTGAATTTTTTCGAGGGGGAATAACTGAAAAATGTCGCCCCCGCTCGCCTATAGTTTTACCTTAATCATCATCATTCCAGCTATCAGATGCCCACTGATGGACACGTGTATGTCCGTGGTTTTTAACGTATGCCTATGAGCCCCGCGAAAAGTAATTTACGTGCTTAAAGTACTGGACGTCTGTGGTCAAAGTTGCATTAATGATGAGTTGTGTATTTGTCTGCGAAGTTTGTATTTGCCGCCCGGGACATGGGCCCCGGCTTGTCGCCAAGATCCGGCCTTGGGACTAACTCATTCTTGGGCAATTTTTTTCTTATCCCTAATCGTTTTGAAATCACTATAATACTATTCGTTACCTTATTTCAGATTTACAACCAACTTTAACCCGCACTTAAATTTATAGCTGCTCTCATTATTAGCAATAGACGCTTTCTTCTACAGCTAATCTGATTAACCTATAAAGATCGGCACGGGTTATATTTATTTTTAACTAGATAGCTCAAGGTATTTATTGAGTGATGTGACTAATGTTATGTGATTACATGCTCAGTTATATGTCTACACATTTACTTATGTGATGTGATGTGCTAAATAAATTTGTCTCTGATATTCTCCTTTTAGACAAACCACAATCATATTACAAACAAAAAAAAATAGTCTGAGTCTGAGTCAGACATAGATCTCCTGGGTTCCATTGAAAAACATTTATAATGTTCCTTAATCACTTAAGGTTAAGACATACCTTCAGCATCAAATCAAACCCTGCCACCGACGGGTAGTTCGCCACCCACTCTTTTCAAGGCCTCTAATGGGTAAAGAGGACGAAAACTAAATATATAAGGTACCTGGGTCGAATATGGCCACCTTACGGTTGCATGTCACTTTTTTTAGTTTTTAAAATAAGAGGATAAGTTAGGGCATTTAATCTATTATCTTTCATACTACATGAAAAAACGAACGAAACTATATATGACTTCAAGATATTTAAACAATTAAAAAAAATGGGGAAACGGCTATATTTCTGACAGTGTAGGTAAATATGCCCATATGTTTAAACTATATTTAGTATATGATTAATTGCGGTAAGTTTTTACATTTTACTAATATTTTTATTTAGATATAATCCAACAATAAACGTCACACTTATATAATAAGCTACTTACAATCACTTAAAGAGCTATTAAACAATTAAGAAAAAAAAGTAAAATTAAAAATATTTAATAGGATTAATCTTAGCTCAACTAAAAGTAGATAGTCTCTTTTTTTTGCTAAATATTGTCTTGGTATCCGTCTCGGCACTTAAAAATGTTTGGCTGCTGAATTAACTTTCATAGTACCGCGCAGATTTAATCTGCTTTATCTGCTGTTATTTGCTTGTGTATTTGCTTCGCGTTCGCGGTAACTGGACAGAGTTACCGCGAACGCCTCTAGTTTTGTATCGCGCCATAGCCTAAAAACAAAGAAAAAAATGGCAATAATGTATGCGATAAATATGGCCACTCGTTGGCCATTTTTTCAGCCACTAATATTTTTTCCAAAATTTACTCTCTTAATAAACACATTGATAATTGAGGAAATACACAAGGTAATATAAAAATACAACTACTGTGCTACATGACAATGTCAACAGCAAAAATTAAATCGTAAAACAATATAAATACAGGACGAAACTTACTGGGGGTTTTAGATTTGCAACACAACGACACAGGGCTAGAGGGGTCAGCGCGAGAGGGGTTACCGGGGCGATTTTCGGATACTACCCTCGTCTACGAACTTGTAGTGACACGTTCAGCTTTATAAACCGTTTAGTTTTTGAAATAATAATGAGGCCATATTCGACCCAGGTACCTTACCACACTTTTAAACTGAAGCTTAATTAAGAGATTAAAGATACGTTCGACAAAGATTGGTTTAAACAAGATTTGTCGAATAATATTTGATACATAGCTTATTCTCGATTATGCTTTTTATAGGGTTCCGTAGCCATATGGGACAAACAGAGTTTAAGACGGACTGAGTGACCCACGATTTTAGAAACATAAGAAAAAAAACAGAACTCGCTTAGGTATTTAAGTTTGAACAATTTTTTTTAACAACTCTACGGACTCCAGTTCCGTACCCTTTTTTTACAATTAAATTTAAGAAGTTAAGAAGTTGTACACGCTTATTTGTTACTTTGTTATTGTGTGTGACATTTAATGAATGTATGTTTGTGTTGTGGTGTACCTTAAGAATAACTTTTCATATTAATTTATTCTAATTTGAATACTAAACCTATACTAATGTAGAGTGTATCTGTTACATGCTGGTGTTGTGAGAAAGTGCATGTGCAGAATTTGTTTTGCAGTTTGAACAATTTAAAATTATTAGTTTTTAGTTTGCTTGTAGCTTGAATATATTATTGCAAGAGTTAGACTGCCAACCATGACTTCGATGGGATAAGATCTATGTACCTCTTGATATGTGATTAGGTACAATAGTATTAGATACCAACAAAATATCTAGACAATAAAAGTTCTGGGAAAGAAATAACGTCTATTGTTTCTTGTGGTTGTAGCATGTTTGAACAAACCCTAAGTGCGACATGTTCTTAACATATTTCAAAGCATTAAAGCCTCGACGTGCTTCGCGTTCATAGGTTATTACATCAACTAATCTCACAGAAATTATATTCTGACCCGTTTAAAATATCTTTCCACGTATAAGTACGTTTAACTTCAGTAGATCAAATTGCAGGCCTAAATTGGTGCACTCCAGTTTCTTAAGCGCTTCGCTCCTCTTGTATGGGATGAATATATTGTTAGCAGCAACTAGATTATCAAAGCAGACTAAACAAATACCTAGGGCTGTTGTCTAAACAATCGCCTACCATATCTCTAATTCGTATTTTTAATCTCTGAACATAGGTAATTTTGAAATTCAATTTGAAGAAATATTGTTTGTTCCTGCACTTTTTCACTTATATTAAGTACTTATCCCTATTTAATATTGTAAATGCGAAATTAACTCTGTCTGTCTGTTCCGTTTTTACGGAATATCTACTGGACCGATTTGGCTGAAACGCAATATATATACTTTCGATACCGCGGATGAACATAGGATACTTTTATCCCGAAAAATGGGATAGTTTCCAGGATCAAAATATATTTGTCTCTCTGTTTGTTATGCTTTTACGGAAAAACTATTGCACCGATTAGTCTGAAATTCGGTATATATGTAACTTAAATATCGAGGGTGGGTGGACAGGGTATACTTTTCATCCCGGATAATGGGATAGATTTTTGTAAAGGTTATCCCAGAAGGTAAGAAGGGTGTTTTTGTGAAATGGCATTTTTGTAATTTTGGTTATTTTGATCATTTTGATAATTTCGGTCGTTTCGCCCATTTCGGTCATTTTTGTCAGTTTAGTCCTACTAGAACGAGTTGAAATAGAGGACGAAAGTTTGTATGGGAGACCAAAAATTTCTTAAGTTTAGAGATATAAAAATTATCATCCATAAAAAATGCGATAGTAACACGATCTTTCTGTCTGTTAATCTTTCATGAAAAAACTACTAGGATTACAGGATCGATTTTGCTGTAATTTTGTACAATTATGTAGTTTTAATGCCGAGATGGGATAGTTTACCAGGAGATGGGATAGTTTGCGATCTAAAATGAAATGAATCTTCCGGGGGCAAATAACACTAACATAAAAATTTAATACAATGTAACCTGTATTAACGCCTGCTCATTTAACAAGAGGTATGCACTACAGTTTGACCCGCGGCACAGCCACGGGGTTAAACTCTTCTGCACAAGGCGGCCGGTGGAGGCTGGTTGAGAACTGGTGGTGCAGACTTGAGGAGACCTACGTCTAACCGTGAACCGTTGGCTGACAACGACTTATATATTGGTTTTCATTTTTTAAGGAAAGTAATTATTTTATGGCACACACATTTAATGCGATAGCTGCTTCGTTTGAATGTTAGTATATTTATTTGTTCTTACTTGACAGCCGTATCATATTATTTGAGACATAAAATATATATATATATATATATATATTACAAAATGAAGATAAAATTTTGATACTTTTATCTCCTGGAATTGTTTCCGTAGGATTCATAGAACTTCGTAATTATTTTCTTATATACTTTTGATAGTATGTATTCCCGAAATGTAGGTTATAGATTATTCCTGAAATATAGCTTATAGAAAAAAGCAGTAGTAGCTTAGTGGTTAGCGCACTTGCGTCCTGAGTGTTTAAATCCTGACTCGAAAGCATGCACCACTTAGGCAGTTTCCTGGCCTAATGTGCCCAATGTTACATATTCCACGTGCTAAAGGTGAAGGAAAACATCGTGACAAATCCTGCACATTGAGATAACTGATCTGTCAAACCCGCCAACACGCCTTAGACAAGCGTGGCAGGTATACTGTCCGTTACCCTATAAATAGTAAGCCCGAGCCCAACACTGGCACATTTATGGGCTATTAATATAATTATTAATATATAGGTTTGGTTTATATAGGTATAATTATTATTATGTAGGTTGTATGAGAATAAGATCCAAAGTTAAGTTAAACTGCGATCTAATATATTTATTACTTCTGTATGTGCCCTTCATCCATTCATTCGCTCCTTCTCGTTCCTTATTTAAAATCTCCACACCTACCCTTTCCGTTTCCAAAAAGACATGCTTCGCAACTCGCCCACTCCGAACGCTTACGAACTAACGAAGTTCTCCTTCAAATCCTTAAAAAGAGCTCTAAGATATTCACCACGCCGCAACAGATGTAAAACTTGTTTTTTTTAATAATTGAAATAAGTAATAGAAGATGTGAGATTGGTTACTGGTGCCTATCGAGGGAAAATCAGTAAATTGAGCAAGGTGTACTATAAGCTTACAACTTTAATTAAACGTGAAAAGATTCAGAACTGAAATCGGATATTGGGCGCGCTTAAAACTAGGACAGATCCGAAAAAACGAAACATGAACAACCCTACAGTACAAACAGACCTCGAGACAAAAGCTCGAGATGTTTTTCAGGTAAATCGATGAGTCGTGACAGACTCGTTTAATAATAATCATCCTAGCTAATTAAAGTCAGTCATGAAACCCCTGGTAACATATAATAAAACCCCAACGGCCCTTGATTGTCGTGGAAAATGGTACATCGTGATTTTACCTCGATATCGAATTCTCAATAAATCCTTAACCGCATCAAAAAGTGTTTTGTGTAAAGTATTAGATAGATATTGGAATTGTTTTATTGGGAAAACAATCATATCTTTCTTGTATTTACCTAAAAAATATACATATCTACAAAATAATATAAGTAGTAAAATGATTAGAGGAATGAAATTTAAAGACTGAAAATCAAAGCTTTTGATCCGTGCAGGAACGGAGAAAAAATACTAATTCCTGTCACCAGGTGGTGTCGTAAGAGGTAACAAAACAACCCACAGCCAGGTGGTACGGCGTTTGCCCGTCTGGATGGTCACCACTCCTGGTCAAGAGCAAGCCACCATAACAACCTTGACTTAGTGTTCCGGCATCGGTTTCCAGATTCCAGTCTCTACGTCGAGTCCAGCAGCACATTGGTAGCATCTTTAGTGTTGCATACGTTCATAAGCGATAGTAACCACTTTCCACCACAGTTGGGCCGTCAGCCTGTAGAGTGCAGCAGCACTCTAGCAATAAAAAAGAATGAATATTTAGGATCATCGATCGTACCTTTCTAAATGTTTTATTAAAACGCCTAAATAATGTTTCCTCGTTATTGTACACATAATTTTAATTAACAAACATAACGAGAACTCGTTTGAGTATTTTATAGTCCTAATATAACTAGGCATAATGTCTAAGGGACATTAACTATAGAGACTGGGTAGTAACCGCTTTATGTGTGTTAGACCTATAACTTAATTAGCGGTTGCTGGTTTATTATGGTATATACTTCCATAGATTATACTCTAACACAGGATTACATAGGATTTTAATATTAGTTAAAACTAGACATACTTATTTCGTGATAGTTTTTCTTCTTTATTAGTCGCTGGCTTTGAATCCCGGTTATATCACATGATCTTTACATAGTACCTATAAAACAGAGTAGCCTTCCGCGTCTATCTGTCTGTCTGTCTGTATATCGGCTAACTCCACCTAAACTACGCAACGAATTTTAATAAAAATATACAGGGCCCATTTTATAAACTTTATTTGTTCATGAGTTACTAAATTCATAAGCAAAAAAGAAATTTGTCTGAAAATAATCAAACTTTAATCTTCAATATTTGTCAAATGGTGACATTACGATAAAAATGTACGATACCTTTTTTGTAGAGCTTTCGATTTCCTACAAAAAAGTACATTGAATTTTGATGCTAAATATTATATATATATATATATATATATATATATATATATCCATTTTCAAAAATCTTAAGAACTATGAAAATAAAGCTCGTTAGAATACTATAAATCTTGACTAACATAAAATATTTGGACTCTGTGGCGTTGTATTTAAAAAACCCTCTTTATTATTTTTATTGTATTTGGAGAAATACTTAAACCGATAATATCTGTTGAGAAAACCAGTCGTCGCGGACTACTATTAGGGTGTTAAACAACATCCTTATTTTTCGTTTCGTTGCACTGTTAATAGCAGTCAATTACTGGACATGGCCTAACCAAGTTTACACAACACACTCCGGTTCTCTGGTTTCCTCATCCAGCGTCTACCGTCGATCTTACGCGGATCATCGGTCGATTGGTATCGAGAGCGTCCGAAACGTTTTCTGAGACGCGGTTACATACTTACATACTATAATTATTTTCTTTTACATACAAAATCACACGTTGTATAACATTGTTTTCAAGATGTTTTAACAGATGACAAACGTTATATACTTAAACCACCGACATCAACTGTTTGTAAAACAGAAATGTATTTTAAAAGCTAAAACAAATACTTTCGCTTAGAATATTTTTGACACTAGTTTATTTTCAACTAATGACTGAGTAAATCTCAGTAATATATTATTGAATAGAATGGCTCTTGATATTTATGGTAACACTCACAGCACATTGCTTTACGAAGTCGAGTTCTGTGTCATTACCTTTGAACAAATTGTTATACGGGTGTTATTCAAAGATTAATATTGTTAAACATACGTACATATTGTCACAATTATTTACGTTAAACATACAATACGTACAAGTTTATTTAAAGTACTTTTTACAGACTCTACCAGTAAAATTGCTGTTACTTACTTGCTTTGTGTTTCTGTTTTCATTCATTCTCTCTACCTACCCAAACTGCCTTAATATTCCTTTTTCAACTCTAGTCACTACAACCTCTTTCAATTCACAATGTTCTCTTATCGCTCTATTTCTTATCATATCACTTACATTAATCTTACGTATACTTCTTAAAACTTTCATTTCAACTACGTTTATCCTATTTTTACGATTCCTCTGCCATTCCCAACTTTCACTGCCATATATTTGTGTTGGTACTAAAACCCCTTGATGGACAGTTAGACGTGCTTTTATAGATATATTCCGGCTGTTCAGAAAAGAGTTTGGCGCTTCATCAACCTTATTACCTGCTATTACTCTCCTTTCAATATCGCTCTAATGTTCCCTTCTCTTACAATATGTTAAAATAAAGAATATGCCTAGCTGTGCACCTAGAACTTTTTAAGAAAATAAGGGTACAAAGTATAATATCAGCACGCGCTACCTTGTCAATCAGGAAGGGCGCCTTATACCTCTTAAAGGAAAGAGGATCCAGTAGAACTGGAAGAACGAGCTATTTTTAATGATTTCTCGTATTAGTTTACATATTAATTATTCTGCCGTTTTGCATTTGTAACATGGCCTTTTGCTAATGTGCTTGGAAATTATTTTATGCAATGCGTAATATTATACTAAATTGTGATTGCCTTATGATAGCAAGTACTGCTATGAGTAGGGTTGTTAGCGGGCGAGCGTCAGCGCAATATGGTCATGTGCCTTTGTCTCTATTACAGGGAGTCCTACCTACCTTATCTACACGTGCATCTTTTGTTTGTATCACTCTATATGGCGGCCGTCTGGTATTATCACATCAGCTTGTTGTGAGCTAAGGGCCGCCATTTGCATACAAGCAAATATCTCGATCTGCGCCTGTGCACTGTGCAGATTACCGTCGCATTGCTTCCGCACTGTATTGAATTCGGTGCCAACGGTCCCGACTTCCATTACCGGTCCATGTTTACTTGTTATTGTGATATCCAAATGATAGCCATCGTTACGTTAACACAACTTAGATTACAGACCATGTTTACATTAAAATTTATATATAACTGCAACGTCATGTCTTGTTTAATATTACGAGAGTGTATAAATATTTTTTATTAGTTTGACCAGAGGTCAATTATTTTTTGAAAATTTATGTGAATCACATCGTGTCAAATATATATTTTTATATAGTGCCTTATTAAAAATAAGAGCAATAACGTAAACTAACGCTCGTGATCAAAAAGTTTAACCATGGAATAATATTGTAAGGAATAAAAATCGCGCCGTTTTTTTTTGTAAGTAATAATAAGAACCTAATAAAATCTTCATTTAGCTGAGGGCGCAACAAGTCTTTTCCTTCCGTTTTGATATAGCAAAATACTACTAGACTTACCATTTATATTATACATATTTGTAATTACGTATTCCAGTGAAAACATTAAAATTTATTTTCAATTTAATATTTTCAAAGGTTTTTTGGTATAAAAAGCATGCCTTAAGTTTGTAAAATTTACGTTGAGTCTAGTGCTGTTTTTTCCTATATAATAATGGGAAAGGGGGCTATTTGTTTGAAGTAACATTATGAAAATTTGTCAGGAAAAGAGTTTAAAGCGTTAAATGATACAGAAATACGCATAATTAATAGGCAATATACCTATATAGATTTCAAATGGAAAGCAGGTTTTTTTATACTTCCTCAAGAAGGGTTTATTGGAATGGAAAAAAAACCATTATGTTAAATGTTTTACAAAATGTCTTTTGAAACAATAGTCGTCACCCCTTGAATTATGAAAATACAAAAAAAGTGTTATAGGCTATGGCATCTTTTTGGAAAGTAGTTTCAAAGAACAATAATACATGTTTACTGGGTGCTTGTCATTTCAAGTATTTTTCTTTTAAATAATGATTGAAATTAGAATAACGATAGATAAACAATTTAATATAATTAACTAATATTATTAATTTAGGCAATTTTAATTTAAGGCCCAATTGTACCATGACACTTACATATAAAGATTATTATTATGATTTCGTAGGTTTTTTATATTTAAATGATAATATTTGAACAATCTATTCTATTCTATTAATTTATTGGTGACATTTGGTTGTATTATGCCTTATTTAGATTTATACTCAGATCGTAAGCCTTTAGCACCCACACGATTGTAGGGAAGTGGAAACATAACGGGGACATAAGCAAACGACGTGTACTAACCCAAAGTACACAGGGTAGACCTTGTAGCACCGGAGAAGCAGTACTTATACGGGTCAGAAAGGCTGCGTGGGAAGAAACCGCACCGCCGTTTATTGACAACCGATCCAAATGCAATTGTTCCACTTTTTGTATAAAATTTTTCATGTTTACTATTTTTTTTTATTGCGTGAGTACAGCAGACAGACAGACAGCCCACCTGATGAGAAGCGGTTATCATCGCCTATGGACATTTGTAACACCTAAGGCGCTACGAATGTTCTGCCGCTCGCTAAAAGGAGACTGGAACCTGGCCACTAATTCCGGAACATAACTCAAGATTGTTATGGCGACATAATCTAGATCAGGGAAGATAGCCATCCAAACTAGTAAATACCCACCCTACCACCTGGCAGTGGGTGGTTTTGTCGCCTTTTACGACAGACCGCCCGGCCGCAGGATATTGTGTGTTTTCTGCGTTCCTGCACGTATATCTAATATTATAAGTATATAATAATATATTTATTAATTAGCAGAAAATTAACATTACTTATCTGGCATTTATGCTAAATTTTAACTAATGGTAAGGCAAATGAATCTATAGTAAGATTATTATATAAAAGTCCGCCATTACAGATTTGTATTCGTTTATGGCCTGTTTCTATAATATCTTACTGACCATTCTATCAGTTAAAATTTGATATAAGCGACATACAAGTAATATCTAAATTCAACCGACGGTAAGACAAGTGAATGAGTAGGAATATAAAACCGGCCATTAATTAACAACTAACTGTGCTGCACCTTCGTTCGCGCGAGACGGCGCCGCGGCAAGAGTACCCAATTCAGAATCCTGCAAGATATCGAAATGAAAAACTTACATATGTAAATTTAAGATAAACAAATCCTCTTTAATCCTCAAAATTTGGTCCTCAAATTTGGCCCTTACATCGAGTATATAGCACAAACTGAAGCAAAAATACTTGGGCATAGTCTCGAAAGTGAGACGGTACTTTGCACACCAACAGCTGCTGTTGCTGTACAAACCACAAGTACGAGCATGTATGGAGTACTGTTTTCACCTTTGGGACAGCTCAGCCAAATATCAACTCGAAGCACTAGAGTCGATTGAGCGGAGACGCAGGAGGCTGGTTGGCAACAACCAGCTTTTCGACGGCAAAACTCAGTCTCGAACATCGTCGGAGTTTTGCCAGTTTATCGGTTTTCTATCGGATACACTTTGGAGAGTGTGCAACTGAGCTCTTCGATCTAATCCCGCCATCTTCCCTTCCATCATCGGACAACCAGACGCACCAGCACCGATATATGGTGGATATTCTATCTATAAGAACGAAGCACTTTGCGTCTACCTTCATCATGCGCATCGTAAAAGAGTGGAACTCATTGCGGGAGCCTCTCTTTCCCGATAATTACAACCTAGGTGTTCTCAAGTCCCGTGTGAATAGGGACCTGATAGGTAAGTTTGCTCCATCTTAGATCATATATTCGCTCCAAATCGGGCGAGATCATGGTTAAACGCGAACCTATATTACTATTAAAAATCGTTTGAATCCATCAACGGATGTGGGAAATGTAATTCATAGAACTCTTTTTCCATGCCTATTTAAGACAAACTTTTAAACAGATAGATAATAATTTAACAAAATTATCAAACTGTGTGTGTACCCACGCCCTAACTGCTTATCAGCTGAATCCTTCCTACCTAACTGATCAGAACATTTACAGCCACACTAGCCAAGCTTGGCGTTATTGCCTCAGCTTAGCTGCTCAATCGCGTGGGCTACGATAAGCTTCTCCGAATGACATACAGTAATAATAATAGAAAATCTTTCATTGAAAAACACCTTGGGTGACCGTAGGATGAAACACGTTTCTAGTTCCTTATTTTTATGTATTTTAAAGTTCCGAATACAAGTGGCAAATAAACTCCATGTGCAAGTTTACATGGTATTTATAATCATGAAAAAGGTTACTATTTCTTCCACAATAGGGTAGTTGAGAGTAAAATCAACTGAGATACTTTTTATCCTCTTATATGGTCCGGTTCCTGTATCTTACCGACCGTTCCTTGCCTCACTATCGATTAAAATTTGACATAAGCTCCACATATCTAATGTCAAAATTCAACCGATGGTAGGGAAAGTGAATGAATAGTAAGATATAGGAACCGGCCGTAAAATGTCGAAGCCACCTAGATTTTGTACGAGCATTCCAAATTATGCCTACATTTCTATAATGAGTCAAATAGCGTATTAATTATAGTTTTAAAACAATAAGTAAAATAATTTATATCGTGCTATTTTAAAGTGCCAGGTGGTAGGGTATTTGCTCGACTGGTGGCGACCACCCCTGGTCTAGAGTATGCCGCCATAACAACCTTGTGTTGTGTTCCGGCATCAGTGACCAGGTTCCAGTCTCCTTTAAGAGAGCAGCAGCGCATTTGTAGCACCTTCGGTGTTGCAAATGTCCATAGGCACGACGGTAAGCACTTTCCATCAAGTGGGCCGTCTGCCTGTCTGCTGAACTCGTGCAATAAAAAATAAATAAAAAATCTCCTATTGGTCTTAGCGTGATGATATATAGCCTATAGCCTTCCTCGATGAATGGGCTATCTAACATTGAAAAAAAAATTCAAATCGGACTACTAGTTTCTGAGATTAGCGCGTTCAATCAAACAAACATACAAACAAACAAACTCTTCAGCTTTATATATTAGTATAAGATTGTTTCAGACTTTATTGTAATAATATGTGTTAATTACCCCATTATGCACATTAGATCCGAAGTAGTGTTGAAGGAAAACATGCTTTCCAGCCAGGATTCGAAACCACGTCATTGATATGAGAAACGGGTGGTGCGGGCTTCACCGAAATTATGAGAGTGCTTACTGCCAGTTATAGTTAAAGCAATAAAATATGCCGTCATACCTAAAATTGTATAGTTCCCGACATAGGTCACGGCCTGAGAGCCTGCGACCTTTCAGGTCTCGCCTGTGCCCCGCTGACCTATACCGAAGCTAACTGCATAAATTAGCTTCGTTGACAACCACACGGTCACAAATGCTTTTTCACTAAATAAGTGGGTGCTTAGAAGCAAACTATGTACTTTCCAATCCCTCTTGTTTACCGAACGTCGGTCGTGCATTCGTGCATTGTCTCTAGTTGTCATATTTCAACAACAAGCCACAACGAGCTAGCTTTCGATATATTATATTAGCGCTTTTGTTCTTATGTTTATAGAATATCCATGTATTCTACATTGTATAAGATGTATCTCCTAAAGCTGATATTAGATGGTTCTGAATGGTTCATTTCTGTCTTTTAATTTCGATGAAGCAACCAAAGCGATGTATGTAATACTGGGCCTTTATAGACTACTATAGCTTTCCCCGCGGTTGCGCCGCGAGTCAAGTCCTAGTGCGTGCCTCTAGTTTAAAGAGCAAGCATTAGTACATTGTGTAAAATTTTGTTAGTTAGTGCTATTTGCCCCCGAAAGATTCAATTCATTTTATATCGCAAACTATCCCATCTCTGGGGATGAAAAGTATTGATGTCTATTTTCGATACTAAAACTATATACAAAATTACAACAAACCCGATCCAGTACCTACTCCCATAATTCTTCCACGAAAGCTCAACAGATAACGGAACGAATCACTATCGCATTTTTTATGGATGATGAATTTTTATATCTATAAACTGAGAAATGATTGGTCTTCCATACAAACTGTCACCCTCTATTTCAACCCGTTCTAGTTTTATTTTTGCGATAAAAGTAGCAGCCTGTATCCAATCTCGTCTATCATCTGTAAACTACAAAACTGACAAAATGCCGAAAATCACAAAAAACAAAATCTACCTCCCTTCTTTCTGGCTTAACCTTATATAAATCTACCCCTTTTTCCGAGATGAAAAGTGTTCTTTATCCATCCTAGATATTGAACTTACATATATATCAAATACCAGCTCAATCGGTCCAATAATTTTTTTTGTGAAAGCATAACAACCAAACAGAAAAGTATTCGTTTATCCCGGAAACTCTCTCAATTTTCGGGATAAAATGTATCCTATGTTCATCCTCGGAATCGAATATATATATATATACCTAGTTTCAGCCAAATCGGTCCAGTAGTTTTCCGTGAAAGCGTAACAGACAGACAGAGTTACTTTCGAATTTCTAATATTAATAGAGATTATTTAGATAGTAAGGCAAGTGAACGGTCGGTAAGATGCCTATAGGAACCGGCCATTGAACTATCGCGGTATCAGGTGCATCCTCGACTCATTTGAGATGCCCCTCGTATTACACATTATTATATTATTATCTATAAGTACTAGGATTTGCCCGCGACTTCGTCCTCGCTTGAGTTGGAATTCCTCTGAGATTCTTGGGACACTAAGTATCACCGCATTTAGAAAAAGAATGTAAGCTATCATATAGTGGAAACTGTGTCGGAATAAGCTAATTTTTATGAATCCGAACAACTTTAAACCGCTCCTGGGAAAATTCCCCTGGGATTCCCGTGATAAAAATATATCCCACATTTTATTCCATTAAATTTGCTATCGATCAGTATAAAAATCACATTGGAATTCGATTTTTTTTAAACCTGGCCATTTAAATCATTCTCAGAAAATTTCCCGTGGGATGCCCAAGATAAAAAGTAGCGCAAAGATTGAGTCTAAGAATTAGCTGTCGATCAACAAAAGTCGCATCGAAATCGGCCTAGTAGATTTTACGTGAATCCCGAACAAACAGACAATCGTTTATATAGTAAATTCCAGTTGTTTTTTTAAATAACTTCTATATACAGACACGGCATGTTTAGAATTTTATATTATAGATTATCTATAGGGAGTACCTCCTGACTATGGAGGGTAGACGTAAGGAGAATCATCCCATATGGGAGAAAAGTTGAAAGTGTCCAGCTATATGCTATAAATAACTATTCAAAAACCGTCCACAAGCGCGCTGACGTAGACAAAGGCTATGGTATGAATGCAGCTGTTGCAGACGAATCGAAGTATGCCGAATTAAAAAATTCACTCTGACGCCAAAGTGGCGCCACCCTAATTTAATGCATTTCGATGGACACTTCTTCATATAGAGAGATGGTTCTCCTTACCTCTACCCTCCATACTCCTGACGTGAAACCCTCTACCCTCCATTCGGGAAACAAAGTCCTACCTTATCAACAAATCACAGAGCCGAGTAAAGAGGCCCATTCACTGTCCTGCGTGGCAGTCCTGCAGTGGCCGAAGCTTGGATGACTCAAGAGGCATTGTTGCCGGACGCAACGCAGGCTGCAACAACATTTACAGTCCTTCATTACGCAGCGGAAGGCTAGGCGGGCTTCCGTACAGGATAGTTAATGGGCCCCTTTATCCATCTGTAGTTCAAATTATCAGCTGCCCAGCCATAGACCTAAATAAATGAATAAAGTTCAAATTATAGTAATGATAAAATAAATATAATGTTTTTGTATATTTAAAAAATATGTACTTAAATTTTAAAATAAAAAATATGAAATATAACATGCGAAATAAATAAAGGTGAAAACATATTATATCACGCCACCCGACGGAACGTTTCGGCAAATGACGCGTAATGTACACATTAAAGTAGCCTTCCCTATCCTACAGGACAGTACTGCGGTGAGAGGAGTTTGCAGGACTGAAGATGCTAACTGGACTGCTGGACTAACTACTATGCAGGCTAGTGAATTGGCCCCTTAACAACACTCAACGTCATCATAGCAATTTCGGAGTTTTTGGCGGGAACTGAAACGTTAAGCTGTGCAGTTTTATTTTCTAGAGATATGTAAAATTACTCTAAATGAACAATAGTTGTAAGATATTGATAGCTTTTTAGTAGTAATTATGTATTTTCGTGAGAAATGTAAACTGTATACAATTCAACTGCGCTACCAACACGAAGACATATATTAGAATTGGCTGTATAGACCAGGATTCCCTTACCTGCCTTAGTGGGGGATTCTACTATTCTATACCCTGATTATGACGTCTAGAACCACTACTATTTTTTTGACTTCTAGCAGTATTCTATTTTATCTGTAGTCAAGGTCAATAAATCATAAACAAAGCTAATTTATCCATATTATTTTGTATTTAACGTTGACCCGAGTCTAAAATATAACTAAATACGCATGTAACAATACCAAGGTTCACGTGAGCAGTGGTTTTTAAAGTTTACCAAAGATCAGGTGGAATTTGAAGCAAAAATCTTTTTGTCATAATATTTACCAAAGAACAGCCGACATAAGAGGTGTGTAATGGTTAGTTAAATTTCTTTTATTCAAATAGTTGTTCTGTTAACTATCACAGGGTGTTAAAGCTCTTGTTTAAAAAATTATAATAATTATTAATAAAGTAAACATCATAGGTTATGTTGACAAAATGCGTACGTCGTAACTAAAGCAACTTGATATTTGCACGATGTTTGATATCGTACTAAGAATCACTAGATCGAAATTACTCTTGACCTAATATTCGACTTGCTAGAGTTTTGATAAATTTGCGAAAGTGGCGCCCCTATTATTTTCTACTGTATTTTACCAAGCTGTACTTGAAGGGTAGAAGTAAGGAGAACCGTCTCATATGGGTGGAAATTTGAGAA
The DNA here is from genome assembly GCA_039645545.1 of Dendrolimus houi. NCBI lineage: Eukaryota > Metazoa > Arthropoda > Insecta > Lepidoptera > Lasiocampidae > Dendrolimus > Dendrolimus houi. Next base: position 12,802,737 of record CM077125.1, on the reverse strand, counting down.
AGTGTTCAGCTATAAACAGTAAATAATAGTTCAAAGACCCTCCAAGATAGCGTTAACGTAGGCAAATGGTGTGAATGTGGCAGTTTTTAACGGATTGAAATATGCCGATTTAATATTTTTCGTTACTAGAGTAATTGATGATAATACACTATTAAAAAGTCAACTATTTACGAAGTACAAAATAATTTAGTAAATATTATATAACCTCAACGAATGGTTGTTATGTGAAAAGGTGTATCTGATTTAACTTTGTTAACTTTGAATAATACGCTTAGTGATTTTTTAATGTGTAATTTTATAAAACTAAAATATTTTATAATGCTCTATAATACTACTCTAATAACTTTTGACGCTTTCTTTAAAATTCACCCTGATGCTAATATGGGGCCAGCCAATTTTTTTTCCATTTCGATGGACACTTCTTCGTATACAGAGATAGTTCGCCTTACCTCTACCCTCCATACTAATTCCATAGCCATTTCTGAACTAGGACAGCTGGGATATCACTTGAAAATGTCAATCAATTGTTGTTCTGGCAGTTTTTGTAAAGAAAAGAAAAAGTCTAAAACTACACGTTTTATAGCGGTTTTCGATTTTTAGTATAATCGACGCGTGCAATTGATTATTGTGAAGTACTGCCCAGAAAAACATTTTGCGTAACATGACTTGTTACCCTGAACTGGAGCAAGAGGATCATGTTCCGTGTGGAAACCTTGAGTCACATCAGATGTTTATAATTGTTTCCGTCTTAAAACAATTCGTCGTCAACAGTCGTTAAACATTTATTTATTGACAATATTATTGTGGTGTAAAGTGAACGAGACTAGAATATCACCCAAAAGGCTTCGCCACATTCTCGCGAGAACTAGGTGACAACCCGAGAAACTAAAAATGTGGAGTGTGGTCTTTCTCGTGTTCTCGCAATGATGTCCACGAAACAATGGACCTGAAAATGCGAGAATTTATGGTAGCCAGTTTCAACAGAATTTCGAGATTTTAGTGGAATTAGGCCCTGAATTTAGAAGACATTTATAAAAATAGGCGAACGGATGTAATTATTTTATAAAAGTTTTTTACCAATATAGCTACGGAACCATACAAATAAACTAGTTTTTAGTGTTATATATCTAACAATCATCACAAAAATAGCGTGGACTCGTAAATCTTATGTTATTAAAAATATGTTTAATTCAGCTCAAAGCTTGGTAATTCTTGATAAAAATATCGATACTACAGGTCTATCTAAAGGCTAAGACACGGTATGTTTGACAACTATTACATATTGTTACATACCGTCAAAGATAAGCCGCACAGCCTATTGTAAGCGCAGCGTATTGTCCTTTTCTAGTAATCGACGAATCCTTTGTCTTTTGAATTTGTAGTTAAGAAAAACATGCTATTGTCAATTTACTTGTTTTATAACCATCATTAGCGTCGAAATATAATCCCTATTGTTATTGTATTCGACTTTGTGGACGTTCGCAGGTGTGCAAATTAGTATTTCTTAGAAGCTTAGTGTGCGCAGTCAATTTCTTTACACTGTGTAGTTAGTATAAGACGAGGCCCGAATGGAGGGGAAGCCAGTTAAACGACGACTACGAAGCGAGTAAGACGTTTTCTAGTACTCTCGATTAGCGATATAAACGACGGACTTTGTGCGTTCGAATTGTATTGAGTAGTGCAGTGTGAACTGGTTGCATCCAGTGTTATTTGTATTTGTTTTATACGTGTTTGTACAGTTCTAATAAATTCTATAGTAGTTTCAACGGCATTTTTAATAATCGAGTCCTGTAGCTCGTAACAATATAAACAAAAATACTTACTACCTAGTTATTAATTATTACTTGTATTTTCTAGTTATTAATGAATAAAACACGTAAAATTATTGGGTTTTGCGTATTTATTTATATGTCCATACAAAAAGTGAGTTAATTATTTGTTTTGTGAATAAAGTCATCATAATTTATATTTTATCCGGGCAAATTCAAATCCAAATAAAAAATTATTTTTTTTTATTCAAAATAATTTCCACCGGAGAACTTTTTTCGAAGGTCATACATACAAGTTAAAAAAAAATCTTAATCTATGTACCCCGCTTCGCAACGAGTTATTGCTGTTAACGAGAAGAAACGGCAAGAAACTCCTCAGCAATATGTCTAGCTAAAAATTGGCTATTCAAACTTTAAAAATAAAAATTATACAGAAATATGTTACACGATTACTTTTTGTAGAATTAATGGAGTTGTAGCAAACATTACAAACTCAGTAAGACAAAGACACAATAAACGGAAATAAAAATATTATTATAGTTATAATAAGGACATGACGTACTAAAATTTGATACTGCAACATATCTCCATAAATTCCTTACATGCTTTCAAGATAAAAACGTTATACAAAATATAGTATAAGAGGTGAGAGCGAATTGCTATGTGAATGAAGTTTTGTCATTTAAGTATTCTTCAATAGGGTAGTATCCCTTTTTTAGCAAGATACTTTTTAATTTGGTTTTAAATTTAGTGAAAGGCAGATTTAACATTTCATTCGGAATCTTATTGAAGAAGCGTATACCAACCCCCAAGAAAGAGGACAATACTTTTTGCAATCTAAAAGATGGCAATATCAGTCTTTTACTATGCCTGGTGTTGAAATTGTGAATATCCTTATAGTATTTATAATTATTTATAAGCACTCAAATTATTACGAATATAAATTATATTACTATAATAGATTACAGGCAGGCGACCGTCATAATACCGATTTCCTTAAAGCGTTCTCTAAGAGACTCCCGAGGGCCGAGTTGTGGATTGACCTTGCGGCTCCTTTTTGTAAAACAAATATAGTCTCTAAGTCAGCAGCGTTGGCCCAAAGTAAAGTGTAAGCAAGTATACCATAGGACATGATACTATGAAAATAACTAAAATAAACTAGTCTAGAAGTCTCTTTGGCAATTAATTGCTTAAATCTTCTGACTGCATATGCAGCAGAACTATGTTTTCCTGAGAGACTAGATATATGAGCGTCCCCACTGGAGCTTTTTATCTAGGTTAATGCTTAAGAATACAGTTGAATCTACTAGGTTAAGTCTAGTGTCGTTAAAAGTAATATTAACATCGTATTCTTTTATATTGGGCATAACAAACTTAACACATTTCGTTTTGTTCGGATCAAGTAATAAATTATTTACTGTAAACGACTTGGATGTTTGAGCCACGGCGTTGTTTACATCGTTAAAGTTCTGTTTATTTTTGTTAACTTAAAATATTAGTAGGCATTTAGAGCATGTCAAGCGAGTTCTACAACGCAATCAGCTGAAGACTCCACACCAACGTCACAAAGGCCCTAAACCATCTTCAGTTGAGCGGTTCCCTGTTACCCTACCCTACATCAAGGGGGGTCACAAACAGAATTGGTCACATCCTCAGGCGAGCTTCAATCAAAACATACTTCAAGCGGCATGAAAAGATTGCCCAATTTTTGATGGATGTACCATGTGTTTCCCACTCCAGGATGCAGATGTCTACAAGCTCGATTGTGAGTGTGGATTATCATACATTGGGCAAATAAAGAGGAGCATAAAAACACATGGATGAATAAATTTGTAAGTTACATAAAAAAATATGCGCGAGGATACCATAGGTTTGAGTTTGCAAGTTGCGAATCGAAGATAAAGCATGAAATTATGTAAGGACAAACAGCACGAATAGATATATAGATTCAGTTATTAAAAGTATTTACCATACCAATACTTTAAATATGTACACTCTCCTATAGAAATGAGTCTTTCATATATAATTCGTTTAATATTACTGGTCTATCTTTTTTTCATCTTTTATGTTCAGTTCTAAATGGCCATCGTTTTGTGATTCACCTAGCATCCTTAGTAGATCTACCCATCAATTAACATCATACAATTAACAAGTATAAAAAACAATTTATTAAAAAAACACGAAAGTAACTAAAAATTAAATTGGCATAACCGTTTTCTACAACTATTTAATATTCATTTGTTGTTCTGCTTAATGTAACTATAATATTTGTGTTTATTATATAAATGTTATTGATTGTTTTAAACATAATTAATATATAATTTTGATGTCAGTGCCAAACAGAACTAAAACTGTAAAATATAAACTCCTCAAAGTTGTACAAGACTAATATTATGTTATGTACATAGTTACATTAAAAGGAACAAGAAATGAATACTAATTTGTTATAGAAAATATTTATTTCTTAGTTAGTTTAGAGATTTTTAGAAGTTCGTCTTCAGTTGTAATACACTAGCAATAAAGATATCGTAAACAGCAACGCCTACATCCATCGTTGCGTCGTTGAACCGTGAGCGCAAGAATGAGAACTTCAATAGCCCTCCATATTCTCGCAAATACGTCACGAGAACACGAAAAGTTCTCGCGAGAAATCTATGCGAGTGTAGTGTACCCTTAAAACACGATAGCCATATTTATCCACATGGATGGGCCGACGACGTCACTGACATAGTGACAAAAATGGTGCCCGTTTACCAGCTGGCACTCGTTGTCTAATGGTAAAAAATCAACATTTCTGTTGATAGTTTTATAATGGCGTCAGTTCTGGATTTGGTGAAACATTATCAGCATACGATAGAAAAATACCCAAGTGATGAGCAAAAGGTAAGTAATGTATCCCTTTAATACGTCCCTTAGAAGTGTTTCAATTGCTTCAAAGATAGAAAATCTTGTTGTAAAACAAGGAGCAATTAAGGAAAATTTTACAAAAAAGAAGTTTAATTTATATATTTAACGTCAGAGCTATTAAGTGTTTACTATGCAGCTTAGTTAATTAAAATCGTCATCCATATGTCTTAAATGTCTTAATATTGAATTTAATATAATATTGAATTTCGTGTATCCGTACATTTATCTAATTTAGCTATGAAATATACCTAGGTTGTCGTATCTTTCAGATTTTAAAATGCATAGATAAACTATTCAACCTTGATGTTACGGTTCAACACCTGCAAGATACGGGAGTGGGTCGTACCGTGAATGCCCTGCGAAAAGAACCGGGGGAAGTTGGACAGGCGGCACGATCCCTCGTCAGTAAATGGAAACTGATGGTAGCTGCTGAAGAAAGCGACCAGGATAATGAAAGAAACAATGACAGTGAGCGTAAAAAAATTTAGATTCTTGTTATTACTAAGTTCATGTTAATTCTCTTAAAAACTACTCTGTTATATCCCAGTATCATTCTGGGACCAGTTATTATATTATTGATAAATATTTATTTGAATTTCATAATAAATATAAGAGTAAGATCTCTTTTGAATATGAGACTGATAATTGTCTACTAGACAATATAATGCAGGCTTAATAATATACAGTACTGATTTTTTGAGAGAGTAGCATATGCCTTATTTACAATGCTTGACAACACCAGTAATAATATTAAGGTGGAAAAAATTGAATCTTCATAAAACAAGACTAGATATGTACATATCAGAATAACTTACATTTTAGTCATACATAAGTATGCAATTTTCATAATTATATCCAATTGACATTTAAATTAGATTCCTTAATAATATTCCTATTTATTATGTGCTTTTAACAAAACCTAATAATATTTAACTATTATTGTGTTTGTGTATTCCATTGATGATGATTTATTGTTACTACTTGTGTAAGCTAAATCATTTTATAGAATAGCATGTGTAGATAAGAACTATTTAATCATTTTACCCACTTTTATTGTCATAGATGCATAATGTTTTAATAAATTGACATTTTAAATGACTTATGTTTTGTTTTTACATATTATTTTAAAATAGCAATTAAAATGCAAAACATCTGCATATGAAGCGAAAGTGAGGCATATTACATTATGTAACAATTAATTTGATGGGATGATTTTGATTTCTAAATCAGTTAAGGCAGTAATCCAAATAAAACAGCTAAAATTTTATTGAGCAATACTCTTTAATTTTATTATGACAACTTATAGAAGTTTTGGATAGATATATTTTGCATCACAGATCTATGTGTTGTGTTAGATTCATGACAATATTTTTAATATTGAAAGAGTAGGAAGTCAAAATTCAAAATTTGGGCAAAATAGTGGAATTCAAAAATTAAGTTATCTTTAAAATTGTGTAAAAACTAGAGAAAGTCTATACTTATTAGTATTTACTTAATATTATAAGTGATAAATAAAATATTTATAGTTTTTGAGAGTAACTGCTTAATGCAATAGTATTGTTTGAAAGTAATTCTTTATGTATGAAATTTTAATAGAGTCATCAAACTAATCTCGTAAATGTGATAGTGGTGGAGACATGTCATACAGCAGCTGGTAAAGATGTTTAAAATATTTTCAACATTTGTTTATTAAAATATCTACATTATGTTTTATGGAAAACTACTTAATGTTGCACAGAACAAATTATTTTGTTATTAAATTACCAACTTGAATTGTTTTGAAGTGAATTACTTGTCATTATTATTTAGCTACAACCTACAATGGACATGATAGTAGAAAAGATCCAGAAAACACTTCAAAACAGTCACAGAGCAGCCATGATGGTTATGAGAAAAAATCAAGTTCACATCATAAAGAACAGAGCCAGGAAATGAATGGAAGTTATAGTGGTAATAAACGGAAATATCACAGTAGTGAGGTATGTTTTTTATGTAATAACTTATCTGTGATTTTCACCACAAATAATATACTTGTATAACAAAGTAGTTTCTGTTGAAAAATTTGCATTTGTGGTCTTGGTTTCATGTTGTTTCAAATTGGTCTGATGGATCATTATAATGATGAATGAATTACATTAGGAATAATATTATATTGTAAATGCAATGTTGGATATGAATGTTTAATAACCATTTCTGGTGGTCTGATCATTGACCCTTGCATCACTAGATTGGTAGTGCTGGGTAAAATTCCTGCTGATGTAAATTTAACCAATGAACACTACATAAATAAGCTTGGGAACATAAGTGTATATTATATTGTATTATTTTGTTGTTGTACCATCTCTTATCTTTTTCTACTTCTGTTTATTTGTTGCTTTGGAGTACAATAACTTGCTTGAAGACGAAAGTCTTCGAGCAGTGCATCCTACCCATCATGACATATGGTGCCGAGACATGGACACTGACAATGGGACTGGTTCACAAATTCAAAGTCGCTCAACGGGCTATCAAACTATGTTAGGTGTTTCTCTTATGGAGAAAATCAGAAATGAGGACTTCCATAAGAGAACGAAGGTAACTGACAGAGCTCGCAAAATTAACAAGTTGAAGTGGCAGCGGGCCGGTCGCGTCTGTCGCAGAATCGACGGCCGATAGAGCAAACGAGTCCTGGAGTGGAGACCACGTCTCGGCAAACGTAGCGTAGGCCGCCCGCCAGCCCGGTGAACTGACGTCCTGCTCAAGGTCGCCGGCGGGGGCTGGATGAGGAAGACGGGAGACCGGGATATATGGTGCGTACTTGAGGAAGCCTACGTCCATCAATGGACAGAGATTGGCTGAAGAAGAAGAAAAAGAAGTACAATAAAGAATTATCTATCTATTTTCTATTTATATTAGGTATTATTATAGGTTCCTATAGTAATATATTTGAATGTTCTTTATTAATTCAATTCATAAAGCATATGTTTAAACTGGGTTTTGCAGGAAGAGGAACCAGATCTTAAAAAGTCAAAACATAACTCTTCAAGTGACAGTGATAACAAAAATAAGTCTGAAATAAAAATTAAGAAAGAAAATACTGAAAGTGAAAGTGAAGACTATGATTCACAGACTGATGACAGTGATTCTGAAATGTCAGAGTCATCAAAAGAAGAAGTCAAAATTAAAGAAGAAATTAAAAAACATCACAAATCTAATTCATCCAAACATTCATCACATAATAACCATAAGGATGACAAAATGTCATCAAAATCAAAGTCATATGATTCTTCGGAAAAATACACAAAACATCACAGTTCACAATCCAAAGAAAGACATTCATCTGAAAAAAGTTCATCAAAAGAAAGAAGTACTTCACACAGACATAAAAGTTCAACTAAAGAGAAAGACAAAGATGAACTTCTAGAGAAAAAACAAAAATCACATAAGTCATCTGAATCAGAAAAATCAAAGAAGGATTCGAAAAGTAGTAGCAGCAAAGAAAGCAATTCAGACAAACATAAATCAAGTCACAAGTCTGATAGCGAAAAACATAAAAGCAGTTCAGAAAAATATTCAAACAATTTTGAAAAACATACTAACAGTTCAGAAAAACACTCAAGCAGGTCTGATAAACACAAAAATTCAACTAACAGTTCTAATGAAAAAGAGAAATACAAAAATTCTTCAGACAAAGAAGGTAGTTCTAGCAAACACAAGTCAAAAGAAAATGGTAATAAAGATAAACACAGTTCCTCAAGTAAAGATAAATCAAAAGACAGAAGTACCTCAAAAGATAAATCAAGTAGTCATAGTGAGAAGCACTTATCAAGTGATAGTAAATCAAGTAGTAGTAATGATAAAAGTAGACATGATAAAAGTGATGATAAAAGTAGTGATAAGAAATCAAAGCAAAAATCAAGTTCCTCATCAGAGCATAAAAATAGTAAATCCAACAATAGTAAGTCAAAAGATGATGTACCAAAGAAAAAAGTTCAAATCAATAGTCATACTGAAGACAGTGATGATGGGATTGATTGTGGATCAGGTAATAAAAGAAACTTTTATTTAAGCATTATGTGGTTGCTATTTCCTTTCAATTTTGTACATACTCCTCTAAAAAGCAGTTGCAAGGTAATATTTAGAAATTCTTTCTAAAACTTAGTAATGTATTATGTGTGGAATCTTCCATAATTTAGCCCATAGTTTGTTATTTAAACATGTGCATTACTTAAATATTATGTACCCAGGTGATGTCTATTATATTTAAGTTTCATCTACTCTGTTCAGTAAAAGAAGTGAGCTGAAGGATTACTGCTTATATTATATTTTGGTAGATGATATCCATGCCAATAGTCCCAAAACACTGACAACCACAGAATTGATTTACCACCTCTGATCTAAAGTATGCCGCCATAACAAGCTTGAGTTGTGTTCTGGCATTAGTGGCCAGGTTCCAGTCTCCCTTTAGAACTCTCTAACACCAAAAGAGCTAACAATATGCTGCCACTCGGCAGCATATTGTTAGCACTTTTGGTGTTACAAATGTCCATAGGCGCTGGTAACCACTTTCCAACAGGTGGGCCGTCTGACGGTCTGCTGAACTCATGAAATAAAAAAAATGGAAGAGAACAAGTAAGATAATGGATCCTAGGCTGTTAAAAAGATCTTTCGGACAAACAATTAGATCACCAGTAAGTGCTATAATTGACAAGACTTAGGAAAATAATTTAGGGGCTGTAATTCATTAAGTGATTGGTAATATATTATTAATAGCTACATTATTCAATAAAATTTCAATATTTAACTATGGTTTATTGTATCATGTTTAAGGTGCCAGTTTTGCTGAAGCCCTGGGCATGATAAGCCCAGTTAAACCTAAAAAGAAAAGTTTAAAGGACATAAACTCACCTATCAACTCCTTTAACAATGATGTGAGTATTTTATTAAATTATATTTTTCTATAGTTTTCAGTTATTTCAAGTAAAAACGGTAGCTTTTATAATTATTTTAGTCTTTGTCACTCGGTTTTGTCTTTTAAAATATTATTTATTACGTTTTTAAATTTAGCATCGATTTTATCAAAAATTAGTAAAACTTTGGTACCCAATTCACCACAATACTCTTCTATACTTGTTTTGTATAAAAGTGTAATGTATAATCTTATATATAAAAATCAATTGCGGTTCGTTAGTCTTGCTAAAACTCGAGAACGGCTGGATTGATTTAGCTAATTTTGGTTTTGAATTATTTGTGGAAGTCCAGGAAAGTTTTAAAAGGTGAGTAAATATGAAAAAAATTGATTTTGAGGCGGTACGAAGTTTTCCGAGTCAGCTAGTATTATATATTCTAAACATGTCGTGTCTGAAGCTATTTAAAAAAAACATTGAATATTAAAAAAAAACAACTGGTATAGACTATACAAAGGATGGAGAACACTATACAATATTTTTTCATTTCTTATCTGTTTGTTCGGGATTCACGTAAAACCCGGGTCCGATTTCGATGTGGTTTTCGCTGATCGACAGCAAATTCTTAGACTTAAAATCTGCACTACTTTTTATGCTGGGAATTCCGCAGCAATTTTCCAGGGAGCAGTTTGTAGTTGGGTACATAAAAATTAGCTTATTTCGACACAGTTGTCACTAAAAAGATGGCTTACATTCTTTCTTAAATACTGTGGTACATTGTGTCCCGGGAATCCCGGGGGAATTTCAAATCAAGCGTGGACGAAGTCGCGGACATATCGTAGTTTTTAATAAAAGTAGAAAATTATGCAAACCGGCTTTCATCAAATGCATCATGTGACACAACAAAATGGGCTTCGAAAATACTTCTTGTTTCAAATTGTATAAGATTGTTGAATGTTGAAATAATAGGTTGGGGAAAAAGTCTTTTCGCATATAGTATGTATGAACTCGTAATAAGATTTCTTTGGCTATACCATTTCTATCTGGCTGGTTTTGGTATCATTAAAAAGTTTTAATTTTAAAGAAGACAATTCTAAATTCAAATTAGGAAAATGAGTGATTTTCATTTGTTTTCTTGTTGTTAAAATGGGTGAATCTAATGAAGAAATTCGATACATTTTAAAATGTTACTACAAAAAAGGTACAAATGCAACACAAGCCGCGAAAATTTTTTTGTGATGTTTATGGACCTAATGCAGTAGCTGTGAGAGTAGCGCAAATTGGGTTTAAGTGTTTTCAATCCGTAAATTTTGATATTAAAGATGCACGTGGAGCAAGATCGGCATATTAGTAATTACGATGTAGCTGGAGAACTGGGAATTAACCACAAAACGGTTTTGGCGCATTTGAAAAAAGATGAGTACACAAAAAAGCTCGATATTTGGGTGCCTCATGAGCTCACTGAAAGAAACCTAATGAACCGTGTACTTATTTGTGATTCTTTATTACAACGTAATGAAACCGAACCATTTTTGAAGAATCTTATAACTAGTGATGAAAAGTGGACCACGTACGACAAGAACGTGCGAAAAAGATTGTAGTCAAAGGCCGGTCAGGCTTCACAGACTGTGGCGAAACCCGGGTTAACTCGCATCAAGGTGATGTTGTGTGTATGGTGGGATTGGAAGAGCATTATTCATTATGAGCTGTTACCGCCAGGCAGGACCATCGATTCTGAACTGTACTGCGAACAACTGATGAGATTAAAGCAAAAAGTTGAGAGAAAGAGGCCGGAATTAATCAACAGAAGGGGTGTGGTTTTTCACCATGATAACGCTAGACCTCACACATGTTTAGCTACTCAGCAAAAATTGCGAGAGTTTGGCTGGGAGGTGTTAATGCATCCGCCGTATGGTCCTGACCTTGCACCTTCAGATTTTCACCTGTTTCGGTCTCTGCAGAATTCCTTAGCCAGTGTCAGGTTAACATCACGAGAGGACTGCCAAAACCACTTGTCGCAGTTTTTTGATCAGAAGTCCCAAAATTTTTATAGCAATGGGATTACGTCCCTACCTACAAGATGGCAAAAAGTTATCCAACAAAATGGCACCTACATACTTTAGTCAAATGTAAATAAACTTTATAAAAAAACCTTTTGAATTTTTATATAAAATGCGAAGAAACTTTTTCCCCAACCTAATATTATAGGAGTATACTTTGGATTTAAATTTCATATGATTAGTGTAAAGATAACGAGTGAACTACATCTATAACTAAATTTAATTGAGATTTAACCCTACGTCATATTATCTATGATCTGTCTTAGGATAATATAACATCATGGCATTTCTAGCACCTTTGGTGTCCATAGGCGTTAGTAACCGCTTTCCATCAAGTGGACCGTCTGCCTGTCTGCTGATCTCATGCAATAAAAAAGATTTTTTTTTTAAATTTTGATCATTAACTCTTTAGTAACATCATTCAGTAACTGAAATCGTCCATTACTACTTGATTCATTGAGTCCTGTACCTTCACTCAGTAACTAAACATAAAACCAGCTAGTCCCGAAAGTACCAAGAAAATACCGATAAAGCCTGAATTTGTTTATGAAAAATACCGAAATCCCGGTTCTCAAAATCGATAGCGATATCGGGTACCCTAATATTAATGCACTTTTTCTCACTGGTTTAGCTAAGCCCGGCTGCGCTATTAGCACCGAATGCAAAATTAGCGCCGTTGCCAGCCTTAGACATATCGGCGTTGCCCGAAATATCCCCAAACTACAAGCCTCGGCCGCCGCCTAAATTATTACCGCATTTTACAGATGAAGATGCCATGAATCATGTAATATCATCCAAAAACCAAAGGTAAATATAGTTAATTTTAATAAGTAATATAATATCGGACAATAACAGTATCGCTGCTGAGCTGACACCAGCCTATTATTGAGAAACTGACAATGTATTTCCACTTTAAAATTATCCTTTTATATGTTTGTTATGGAAAGCTCAATTATATAGTATCCCGGAAACACTATAGCAATAGACTAATTCAAATAATTAATTTAAGTTAATCCTAGATCAGCTGTCATACAAAATTTATAAACTTTTTTATCAAGCTTATTGAGTTTTGTTTAAATAAACGCTCTTATCTAGGTAGTATGTCTTATGCAATTTTTTGATATTTTAAGAACTGAGAAGAAGTTTGTATAGAGTTTCCGGGACATAATAAATCTCACTAGTATCAGTTCTATAGAAATGGTACATACAAAATCGCTTTCTCATATTCAAATTAAGTATGGATTGTATGTACTAAACATAATAAACCACTTTTATGTCACAGAACAAAAGTGTACTCTGGAAACAAGGTTGTGGGAAAAATAACCTCATTGTATGAAATGTGTGTCCACGTTCTGCAGGAACATATTGATGGTAAGGATGTAAAAGTGTTTATTAATATTTTCATTGTGCCCACCCCTTAGAATGTATATAGCGATTCTCTAGTGGTATGTATTTCTGGCAAGACAGGTAGACAAGTGGCATTAGCGTTAAACAAACAGAATGGAAATATATGACATATCATTAACCTAAGTATCATGTTATTCCCATACATTTTCATTCTATTAATTTAGTGTATGGAGGCTAACGATATGGAATACCATCTCTGTGGTGAAAAAGTGTCCACCAAAATGTGGACAATAAGATTGGCACTTCAGTCGCTAGAATAAATTTTACAGAAAGCGCCAAAAGTAATTGCAGTGAGATAGAAAAATAAAAAAGGGCCAAAAGATTTTTGCTTTATTTTTTATTATTAAACATTTACAATAATTAATTCGCTCTACAAGTTTTCTCACAGCATTATATTCATTAAATTATTTTATACTACCTAAATAGTTGAGCAAGACGATGTACGTACGAGTAGTGACGATAGGTTATATTAAAACTACTTATTAGTCATTTTAGGTTGCAAAAGTAATATTAACGAGGTATTTTTTAGGTACTTCTTTTATGAAAAAATAAAATAAAAATTATAAGTATGATTATAACAAGGTGTTTTAACCTTCAATCTTTTGTATGTACAGTTATTGCGAATTTATTGTAAAATATATCACTTACCCAAATGCTTTAAAAATGTGCTTACGTCTTAAGCACGGCTTAAACAAGCGTGTGATGATCAATCTTATATATATAAAAATCAATTGCTGTTCGTTAGTCACGCTAAAACTCGAGAACGGCTCGACTGATTTGGCTAATTTTGGTTTTGAATTATTTGTGGAAGTCCAGGGAAGGTTTTAAAGGTGAGTAAATATGAAAAAAAAATTGATTCTGAGGCGGTACGAAGTTTGCCGGGTCAGCTAGTACTTTATAAATTAAATTCGACTAAAAAAAGGTACGGAACTTAGAGTTCGTAGATTTGTTCTATTAAAAAAATCACGATTGATCCCTAAAGAATTATCTATGTTATCTATCTATCAGCCCTTGAATATACGGGTGGAGTGCCATACGAGATCCTGAAGCCTGTGGTGGACAGGGCCACCCCGCAGCAGTTATTCGTTCTGGAGCACTACAACCCTTACCTGATGGAGGACACTGACCACCTGTGGCAAAAGTTCTGTGAGAAGAGCTTTAGGAATAAGAAGAGACACGAGATGGAGACATGGCGGGAGATGTATATGGTGAGATTTCATTCTATAGAGCACCATGGGAAGTAGGGACATAATTACAGCTATGTCGATGGTACAGGACTCCTTAGTGTGTACTAAAAATTAGTACAGGTGTCCATAAATATAAGACATCAAAAAATTTATGCAAAATATTTATTAAGTATGTGGGCCATGTCTCTATACAGCCACAGTTAAATCGCGGCACAAAATTGTAATTAACATCAACAATTTTGTAACATGATTTTATACTCATAATTTACTTTTCACTAAATTATTTTGTAATTTACATGAGCTAAATATTTACTATAATGAGTAACAAAAAAAAATACTGGCGGGTAGAATGCCACAGAAAAAGAAAATTACTTGACATATTAAATGAGTTCATCAGATTTGTATATGGATTTAACACATGATTTCATTAAAGAAGTAGTTGTTTGTTTAACTAATCAGTTTTTCTTGACTTTCCTCATATTCAAAAAGAAAAGCAGAGTTTACCTCAGATGAAAGACCTGTTTAAGCACTCGAATTATTAGCGCCCTCGATAGGCTCGTACGCCAAACCATCTCGTACCTAACCAGATCTCTTTCATCCCTCATGTAACTTAACAACCTACTATCATGTGATTAACTTGTTTATTAGATCACTATTGTATCAATTTTGTACAGAATACGCTATCCTCTCTTTGCAGTTGAGTTGTAAATGCCCAATAATCATGATACAAGGCTTATCTAGACTAGCAGTGCCAATGCTGACGAGTTGGCATATTTTTTTAACTAAACTGTCCAGCATTTTTTTATGAAGTATAATATTTTCAGAGATGCCAAGAAGAACAAGAGCACAAGTTGAAATCTCTAACAGCGAACATAAAATTAACGCAAGAAGCTAAGAAAGCGCCCATCAAACAAACCAAAATGGCGTACGTCGATTCAGTTGTGAAGCCACCCCGAAATATAGCTAAGAAACAGGTAATATTTTGTATAATTTTGATTTCTAAGAACAAGTCACTGCATTTAGTAATTAATTATTATTTTATGCAAAATTAATTTTTCGTTTTTATTGAGTGTTGAGATTTAATTTCAAGCTTGACCATCTCTTTAAATAATTATATTGTTATTATCCATGCGTTTTTTTAATGATTAAATTTTATTTTAATTAGTAAGATAGTTGACAGTTAAGTCAATTGAGACACTTTTTATCATGGGTAAAGCTCCGTAGATTTCATAAGAGAATAATAAGTTATTGTGTTATTGTGTAAGTTATTGCGTCACAACTTAAACAAATATAAAAAAATATCATGATATTTTAAAGGTTAGATAATAGTGTGGTATTCTAGTGCACACTCTTTTATATGATTTATTTTTTAGAATTTATTGTAACTTATATGTGGTAGGTTCGTGCTGGAGTCCATTGTCTTGATCACAGCTCATAGGTCTTTCACAAAATAGCGACGTGAAATGGTTAGCCTTGAGTGTGATGTGTGAGTTTCAATGGCCCACTTCTCCCTATTCCACTCCCAGATCCCATCCCTTCTCACCCATTCCTCTTGTCTGATCCCTCTATTTCATCCCCTTATTCCGTCCTAAAGAGTGACAACGCATTGGCTTCGACCTTGGTGTGTGTTGTAAACGTCCATAGACGACGGTATCCACTTTTCATAAGCTGGACCATCTGCCTGTTTCTATTTTTACTTTTAATAATAATGATGCCAACGCATAGCCATTGATTTTGCCAGTGACACAGCAAGGAGTAAAGCGACAGGTGATGGAATGTAAAAAAACATGAAATTTAATCGGTATTGTACCTTTTGTAATGTCTGCCTGTTGTTTGGCAGCTTCGCAATAAAAAAATCATCTACCCTATTCAATGTGTGTGCGTTTCTCTTCAGGCGGTGCACGGCACAGCGCACGCGGCTACTGCAAGTCCTGCGGCCAGAGTGGCAGCACTGGCCAAGGCTGCCAACGTTTTACGCGGCAATACACGCCCTTCCCCCGCGACGCCTGTTTCCGCATCCGCAATAAACAAGCCCAAAAAGGCGCCGCTCATGCAGAAAGCGCTTCAGTTCATGCGCGGACGCAAACGATGAAACACCTCCCCGCACTTACATACACGAAACGACCTGATCTTTAGTTATTAAGTAGGTATATTGGTTTATTATATATATTATAGCAATGAATGGTATGTTAACTCGAATGTATGAGACCATAGTTCACCCTTAACTTTATAGATACTCTTGTTAAACTACAGATAACTGTGGAATAGATGCTTTTGGCCTAAAAATCAGACCCTGCTCAGAACTTTGCATTACTTTTCGAAAACTGACTTTCGACTACTTCCAAAGATGCCAAGATGGCTCAAAGTTTCTGGTAGACCAATCATGTTTTAATAAGGTTTGTAATTAAATGAATACAAGTAGTGCATATTTTTAACTGTTTTGACACATAACTAACTTACAAACATAAGGTAAAGAATGACTGCAAAGTTGCCAAATCCTGAATTTCAAAATTCACATTATTACTCACAACAGTATCTGGAAGAAAATAGTTGTCTAATGGCATGGGCGTCGCCAGGATAAGTTTCAGGGAGGTGCATCTGCATTTACACATTATACTACATAACTACCTATGTAATATATATATATATATATATATATATATTATGTATACAAATAGAATGGTAAACGCGAGTCTAAACGGCCTGTGCGTGCTCAGTATTCACAGGAAAAGAGTAGAGGAGGATACTGAATTTATTGGCAAAGTGATGAACAAAGTACAGCAACCTAGACACCTTCAGTTTTTATTCAAACAATAACATAATTTTTAAAAAGTCTTTTATTTTCTATGTATTTTCTTTCCTACAGGGGGTGCAAGTATGCCCCCTTGCTTGCGGCGTCCATGTCTGACGGAGTAAATAAAAATAAGCATTAGGCTAAAAGTCACAGTCAATAAGCAACCTTGGACAAGTATAGCGGTTTTTCCGTCTATTTTCGACTACATCCCGAGTTATTATATCTGTAAAAACGATGTGATATTTTTTCAAAGTTTTAGCTGTAATGTGTTTTAGTTTTACGGCCTCTGGTTGAACGGGATAAACCTTACCCCGGCCGAGCTCATTGGAACTCGGAGACTCCAGGTTCGATACTTGGCATAGTAAATTCCGTAAACGAACTTTCCGTTATGTATCTTAAGTGTTTGGGACCGGCCCCAGAGTATTCCGTTGTATATTTATTAACCATAACAAAAGCATAACTTGCTTATCTTGGGAATATACAATGTGGTTTATGTCTGCCGGTTATTGTTATGTATACGTGAGAAATCTAATCAATAAAAACTAAAATAGCATTTTTGTTTATAATTGTATATTTCTTTTTATATATACCTTTTAGTTGTATTTTTCGAGACAGCATACTGTTCATTGTGAGTTTTATGACTGTTCTTATTAGATAGCCATTTGTTTTAGCGTAGCTAAAATTTTTATTTGAAAATCTTTGATATGATTACTAAACAATTCTAAGGTGTGTTTATGCTAATTCATACTAAATCATAAAACACAAACATTTTTTGTAATAAAATTTTATTTTATTTATTTTTGCCTATGATTACCCCAGCATATCAAAAAAATTCAATACATTTCTAATATATTAAAAAAAATAGTTTTTCGAAATTCCATAGATAATTTTTTCTTTTTGTTTTATAAACATGTTAATTGTAAATGTACTGTTCTTATCTTGTCATCTCCTAGATGGTTGGATTTAAATTGAACAAACAGTTTATTTAAAATAAATAGTTTTGTATATTAAATGAAAGCTATTAGTGTGAAAATCAACTGACATCAGCCTTAAGACAATATTAGTGGTTGACGCTTAACTAATAAAATATCTTAGTATACCACTCATACTTTGTGTATGTTTTCTCTTAAGCTGGCAATATATTAACTACTGTTATTTTAATGGAGGAAATAGAAGGTTCATTTTTGTCCGTGTAATTTCGTTTTTAAGAATTGTATTTTCGTTAAAAATTGACAATAGTTGTAAGGTATTGCGTGTTTTAAACAAGAATGGTGTGGAAAATCGCAATTGTTTATTAAAATCTGACTTTTCGAGCCGGAATAAGAACTGCGTAGTGTGGTTTCAATCAGACTTCACTATTGCTAAGCCCACAATAAAGATCAAATTCACATTAAAAACCAAAAATAGAATATTTTGTTCAAAAACAACCCTTTCCCTTTGTTTACCGTTTGACATTCCTTCACAGAAATTGATACTTAAAAGCTACACTATGATTTAGTATAATAATACAGAATGTGTTTATTTTTTCCAAATCATCCGATTTGATTCCTGGCGAGGGCAATTGATTGGTCAAAAATCTAATGATATTCCTTTAATTTTCGTCAGTCGGCCTCGAAACCCCTTCGAGTGTTTTTCGCTATTCGGTTTAGTTTAGGATTTGGCCCTGAAGGCTCATTTGAAATATTCACCTGTATATATCTTATTTTCTAAAGAAAGCAGCCTGTGCACATTACTTATTTAATAAGCATTTATAAGTAGCCATATTTATAGGTGCCAGTCATTTGATGATGTATGGACTAGAAATTTGTATAAACAAAACAGAAACGATCTTATTCATATTGAGTTAGAGTAAATTTGTAGGCTTGTTTAAGAACCTTGAAGAAGCCTATAAACTTACTCTAACTCAATATGAATAAGAGCGATAGAGTATTGAAATAGGATTACTATAATATGCTCCTTTGTAGCTCATTATGTGTAGTACTGATACAAAATAATCAAATTAATAAGATGTAATGTGTATTTGAGTGATGCCAATGTGAAAAGCTACATACTACAAACAATCAATGCCATGTGGCAACACTGCTTATTGTGTCAAAATCGAACTTTTAAATGGTACTGGAATCGAAATTAAGTGCAGGTTCTGGCGTAAACTTAACATTGTGTTTTTTAAGTGTTTGATTCAAGGATTTGTCAAAAACATTAAATTACTAAATCAGTTTGGTTTACTTTAAACCGAATACAAAATGAAATATGGATCTAAACCACAACACAGTAGTGTACGTAGATAAAATGTCGGACGCGAAATACAGTCCTATGTAATTTACTAAAACGAGATTTTTTTTAGTAAAACTAACACTTCTATGTTTCGGTACTTGTTTAACGTTATCTTATTTATCTGTGAGTAATGTAAATATTGTAAGAGCAGTAGATATATAGATAAAAGACCATGATTTTTAATCGTTTTAATAATCAAACATCGTATCTCGTTAGAAGTATCGACAAACAAATAATTAAATTTTTTTAATGGGTTTATTTTACTAATATTTTGCTTTTTTATAACAATAGCCAAACTTTCCTGACCGCTTTTTACGTTTCCCGGTATACGAAACCTATTTCCACATAAGGAAACTTAAAACTCTTTGATTTGCATGATTAAAATACTAACGTATAAATTCTTTATTAGATACAATAATCACTTTTGTCATCTATAGGCTAAGGTGTCTTTTGTACATATTATCCAACGTAGGGTAGTTGTAAGGTAGTAGAAGTGATTCAATTTCCTAAATTACAATCGTATCTAATTATTTGTTCCTTATTAAACCAAAAACAGTTCAAAATACGCAAATTATTTAATAAATAATTTTACTTGGATAAATTGTTACAATTTGATATCAATGGCTTGTCTTTTTTCTTTTATTTAAACACATTGCAGACAAAGAAATTGGTATGCATGCTGAAGTATGTAGTAATCGTTGGATAAAATTACCTGTTCCGTTATAACAGTCTCTGCTCCCAATAATAAGTATATTATGCAGACGTCTTAGAAATGTACAAGAATAGTAACAACTGCTCCATCCTTTGTAGTTATCGTATTCCGTGTCAGACTTTGTTCTCTCCAGATTAAGCGCAGGTATTATTATCCGGTTTTGTGTGAATGTTTATATTAATTAATGTGTAAATGTTTTTATTTATCTAATGCATAATCTGCATAGCCAGCTATCTGCTACTGACTAAGAGCTTCTGCAAAGATGCGGACTTTTCATGTGGTTTTGATTTTCAGATATAATTATCTAAAAATCGTGACGAATGTCAAAACTGTCGCAGTACTATTTGATTGTCATTATAATCAGATCACATATTTTATTATTGGCATGCAAAAGCTAAGCGCGCACCGATTCTACTGTAGAATGTACATAAATCATATGTATAATAAATTGTATGAAATTGAGTGTAGTTTCGGAAACATACCGACACTACTAAGACCACAGTTCAATAAAATTTTGTATATAGTCGAATGACGTCAGAACATAAGGTTTTATATGAGAATAATCTGCAATCACCTTTGTAAAGGCACACCATTACAGACACCAAATACTTATTATTGTATAACTTGAGTGTGTATATTTAGTGGATTTAGAAATTAAGGATAACTTACGTACGAATCTAGGATGAAGTAAGAAATGATTCAATCGATATCCTAACTTATTTTCCATGAAACTATTCACTCTGAACGATTTAAAGTAGGTAACAGTTTAAAAAAGAAGGTATTGAGTTTTGTTCTTTTTATCAGGACAATTTCAACGAACCTAGTTCATTGACGTACCGGTGTAATGTGTATCATACTTAAGTCGTATCTGTTGAACTTCTTTATGAATAGAAATTAGTTAACGCATTTTCTTGTCCCATTAATTACATTAGTCTTTATAGGTGCAGTCAAGTATTGTTGATTTAAATGAAAAGGTTGAAAGTACCAAAAGAATAGGAATGCTGTGATATGTTTAAATGAAACATACTGTATGTATGTGTGTACTTTTCTATTTTTTGTGTGGTATTTCTATAAAGGTTTTTCTTGGGGCTTTCCGACTATGTAGAATTAATGTTATAGGAAAATAAAGATATTTGTAATTTTGTTTTGTGTGGTACATATTGTTATCTCAAAGTAATCCAATATATCATAATATAATAAATGACTTTTTAGTGAGGTTTTTAATATCTTAACAGATTAGTGCTCGCATTTAGATCCAATAAGGGTTTAGAAATGAAAGTAGATTCAGGCATACCATTTTATTCTTCAAATATTAAAAATAATATTTATAAATATCTAGAAAAACTGTAAAGCTTAAAGAGTTTAGTTTCCCTTAAAATTATGAATCCTAAGAATTCATGTGTATGTTTTAAAATAATTATAGATTATATGTCATGTGTTATTTTGATAGGCTGGCGACGTGACATGTTTTTTGTCTTTCTTGTTCACTGTCTCGTGTTTGCGTAATTTAATTGTTATTATATATACATCAACCAATAAAA
Source organism: Dendrolimus houi (assembly GCA_039645545.1). Classification (NCBI taxonomy): domain Eukaryota; kingdom Metazoa; phylum Arthropoda; class Insecta; order Lepidoptera; family Lasiocampidae; genus Dendrolimus; species Dendrolimus houi. The sequence goes on along the minus strand of CM077125.1, from coordinate 12,781,200 downwards.
AATAACCTTGTCACTGAGTTGTAAAATTCACATTTATTTTTGGAAATTTGTAGTTGGCCTGTTCTAGATCCTTTAATTTTATTGTTGTCTAAGCTTTAATAAAGTTTCTTATCTTTTCTCTCAGTTATTAAACTGAACTTACTGATAATTCAAATGCCATTATTTATACAGTGAATATAGGATTATGTGGATTTTAATGAATTGTTTTATTTTAAAAACCCTTATAAGATTTTAGAATAAAAATGCATTTTAATGATTTACAGTCAATACAAAACTACATCGATATTTCTAAATTTCGATTTGAGTTGCTTTTCATAATCTGTGTTAATGATTCTTGGACATTGATATACCGCAAGAAACTTGAGATTTTTATAGTATTCTGAAATGAGGTCGACAATTAAAGGCGAAATGTTTCTTATTCTGGACAAGCTCAAACTTTGAAGTTTCTTCATGGAATCACTACCTAAGATCTTCAGTAAATTATATTCAGAGAAATTTACGTTATTCCATACCTGCAAATGTTCTATCTGTTTCAAAACTGTAAGAGATAATAGTCCTTCATCTGTAAGGTTTTCACATCTAATTATCGCCAAGTCTCTCAGTTGTACACATAGAGATAATAAATGCAAACATTTATCATCCACAGCATCACCACCATAAATGTGTAGCGTTTTCAAAATCTTCTGTTTTGATACAATCAAATCTTTGATAAACTCTAAATGTAGTCCCCTGATTTTTTCGATAAGAATGTGACATAAGTTTTTACACACTAATAAGCTTTTGCAATTGATAGAAGATAGGCCAAAATCTGACAATGATAAAAAACTCAAACTTTCGAATTGATCAAATTGTATAGCTAAGTCATCATTACTGGTTAAGAGAAGAGAGTTTTTCATATTCAATTTTTTTAAACCTCTCCAACGCCTAACATCATCTTCAAATTCCTTGCATACTCTGCACATTACTAGTTCTAGTGAAACTAGATTTGGGCATTTTTCTATAACAGATATTACCATTGGATAGCTATAGATGTACTGTAATTTTAAGTTGTGAACACACTCTTTGTGTGTATTAATTATTTCTAGACTTCTTTCACTCACTTCGCTTTGTCTAGGTTTTCCTGAATACACAATAGGTATACGCCGCCACAAAGCAGGATCACGAGCTAATTTTTTCCATCTTCGACACACATTCTCACAGGCAACAATATCTTCCAGTGTTAATAGCTTGAAAATGGCAACTATTAATTCTTCTGGCAAAGTATTGATTGGAATTGATGAATCATCCTCATTACAACCAAACATGATGAAAGCAGTTTTAATTTCTGAAATTATATTGATAAAAGTAAATATTACATGAAAGTTTGCATTCGTCCATTTCAAATTCATTATCTCTAATGAACGTTCAAAGCTAAGCATAGAAAAGAGTCTGTTCTAAATATGTTTACATAAATCTATAAAGCTACCTATTTGAGTAATAATTATTTATGTTGAAGTTGAATACAATTATAGATATTATGTGCAATATTTGATTTGACAAACTTTTCATAGATATTTAAAATTAATTTAATTTACCTGAATAACTTCAAATAATGGCACACTACACTAAAACAACTGCGTTGCAAAAAGTGAAGATGAAATGCAAATCATTTGTTTTCTATTTTTGGCTTCTTACTACTTTGCTTATAATTTTACAAATTTCTCCCACTTCAGTGAAATAATTACGAAGTTGAGCACGTGATTAAAAATAATCATTGCGCTATATAATCACATTTAAAAACATAGCAGTTATAAACGCTTTACCACTCAATAGTAAAATTTACTAAATTCGGATTTTATCAAGATTCCATTACAATGCATATTCACAGATATATTAAATAATATGGCAAAAGGCAAATTGTAAAACAAAGAGCTAACAAAATATAATTTAATAACAACTTATATTGTTAATGAAATAGAAACAACACAAACAATATGAACACCGTTCCTGTTCACTGGCTTGTCGTTCTTCTTAATTTTAGCGGTTTGGCGCATTAATATTATGACAGATAAGATCAGAATATTTGACTATAATGACAACCGGGTTGTGACCAGGACTGTTTAAGAATTGGGACAAATTTTTACGACTGGCAAATTCTATTTTATGTAAACTCGTAGTATAAAACATATTTTTTTATTTAATTTATTATTATTCAATTAATAATTAATTCTAACTGCATGAGTTCTATATATAAATAAATTAAAACAGATTTAAAATATTTTAGAACAAATCGTGGCATTAAGCAAGTTGGCCATGTATTTACTAACTTCACTTCTTATTGTTGTCCTTATCGCCACGTATGAGTGTGAACAGTGCAAGAAATCCACATTACGATATGCGGCTTTTTTCCTTTTTGCCATCTGCTACTTTATCCAGTGAGTCTGATTCCGTCGGGGCGGGTCGTCACTGCAAACTGCAACATAACGTTACATCTTGTGTATTTCAACTTTAGTGTAGTGTAGGGCGACCCGGTTCCATACCCGACTGAAGTACTTAAAATCATCCAGAATGCTGCATCTCAAGAATATAGCAAAATCGATTGTCCTAAAAAACACAATCCAAAATGAGGCATTCAATACAATGCTTAGAATTGCGCCTGCTGGTGTGAATATTTGCTGCCGCACTTATGCTAGCCATGAGATCCCAGACAGGCTTAAGGATATTCCAACGAGTGCGAATCCAAAATTTTTCGACATGGTGGAATATTTTTTCCATAGAGCATGCCAGGTGATCGAAGATAAATTGGTTGACGATATGAAATCCAGAGTTTCAGTCGAGGAAAAGAAAAAGAAGGTAGCTGGCATTCTGAAATTAATGGAGCAATGCGATCAAATAATTGAAATCCAATTCCCATTGAGGCGCGATTCTGGTGATTATGAAATGATCTTAGGATATCGAGCGCAACATTCCACTCACAGGACACCGACCAAAGGAGGTGGGTGCCATCTCTAATACTTTCTTGCTAAAACTATCGACCATGAAATCATAATGTACGTAGTTGTTGTTTTAAGAGAAACTTATTTATAGCTCGCAGGACACGTGATGTTACGAACGTAATGTTACGTAGTTAAACATGTGCAAGTATTTTTGACAAAACCAAAATATTAGTATTGTATCGATGATAACAATGCTGGAGGTAATTGTAGACATGAAATTTCATGTTCATCTTTCCAGGCGACACACACCCTTTGTATTATATTGACCGTTCTTGATTTTGGGAGGTTAAGTACCTAGGTGTAAAAAATCAGGACAGGTTTTGCCACAGTTATTTCTATTCCAAACTTAATATGATATAATAAAAATTATTAGGATAGCTGTGAATTTTACCATTTTAGCATATTTCTATCTACGTCGAACTCGCCTTGACCTAAAAATAAGTAAGCTCGTCGTGTTACCTCTTAATTTCTATTTTGCTTGTCTATAGGTAATATGTAAGTTCAAATTATTATCAATTCTTAGATCTTATAAATCTTAAATGTCATTCGCCTATGGATTAATTAATATCCTACGCTCTCAATCTCGTTAATTATACTATAATAGGTAATAAAACTCGCAAAGAGAAAATAATTAAATATGTACAGAATGAAATATTGTAGTCCTATTATGGTCACTCAGAGGTAATTTAATCATCCATCCTTTAAGGTCCTCCTCTGGGATAATGTTATAGGTATTGACCGAATGCACCTTACTTAAAGCATTAAAAATAAAGCTGTTACGAATAGTCACATTAGTGTATATTAGAGTGGTCCAAAAACATATCTTTTTTAAAGTCTTATTATGTCAAAATTTACTGTTAATGATATAAAAATCCTGCTTAAAGCAAAGCTCGATAACTCTAAACGACGCACAATAATTTATCATTTTTCCATATAAATTCCACGAGGATTTTTTATTTTTACCGCATAAAAGTTCTAAAAAAACAGATTTCCGATTGACATTTCTTATAGGAAATTCAATTCTATCAAAAAGCTCTGACATATTTTTATCAAGCTTTAAACTTTAGTAATCAAGATTAATTCAAGTAAGCATAATTTCAGTGCTCACTTAGTTCTACTATTGATATGGTTATGCAATTTTCATCATTTTAAAACTATAAGGAACTACTTTGGGATAAATATGAACGCATTGATATAACCTCGCGTTTTGGGGTCAAGTTAAAACAACAACAACTTACTTTTAAATAAAGAAAAATGTTAATTTATAATCACTTTACATTAATAGAAATAAAATACCTAATTGTTCAGAAATGCATGTAGTTGAACTTAGATTCGAGAGTTTAAAGCTTGATAAATTTTTTTCTGTTAGGATTAGGAGAAAAATATATTAGAGCTTTTTTTAGATAATTAAATTTCCTACAACAATGTCTTTGGAAAATCGGGGTTTTTTGAGATTGTGGGGTCAAAACCAAAAAAAGAATTACTCGTGCAATTTATATGGGAAAATAAAAAATCATTAAGCGTCGTGTAGAGTTTCGATCGAGCTACGCCTTAAGGAGAACTTATTCTAGGCAGAAAAGTAACTTTCGAGATGATAGGAAAAATACATTTATTTGACCACCATTGTATATAGGTATATACGTTATCTGTCAATATGTAACGTTATTAACAATTAAAAACAATGTCCCATCACCAATAACGTATTAAACCCATTCACACCTCTACCTGAAGCGGCCTATAATTCTGACATTATCCCAGGTGGAGCCCCACTTTTAGAACGAATACCTATTCTGTACTGTAATCACTCCCATCATTAACACTGTGCATTCTAAATCTTATGGCTATGTTTATATAAAAACACACGGCATTCGATATTACAATAACAAACCCTTTGGCAACATCCTGCTACACGCGTATCTGTTAAAATTCCACTTACAAACAAAAGAACTTTATTTTTGTATTGATTACCAGCCATATGACTATAATAGGTGGTTTATAAATATTTCATGCCTATCCTATCTAGTATTTGATATGTTAATTTGAGTGCAACAAAGAGGTTTAAGCTATTACAGCTCTTGTTCGCCCACATACAATACAATTATGTAGATATTCCGCAAAATCCGTAAGCCGTTTTTCTTTAGACAATCGGCTAAGTTTGGGTAAAAAAATGAATATAACAATAAGCCTTTTTTGTGTTTAATTTTTATTATTCGGCAACATAATGATCTCTAGAAACAGCGTGTTACCGAAAATGTCATATATCTGATCAATTATACGACATATTTTTGTAAAACTAATCAAAACCAGTGTATATTTCATGACTCCTGCACCCTGGGTGGCTTCAAGGCTGTGCAGAAAATTCTTTTTCATACAAAGAGAGCCATTGCGTAGCCATCTGCACCTTAGCTGAAGCCCGAAGAGGCCATAAAGCTTAATTTTTACTTAGTCGCTGATCAATTAAATTAGTCAATATCTTTACTAGACGCGGAGACTCGGTAGCTGTGAAAACCGCGTCAAATTCGTATTCTGTCTGGGGCCGTGCACCTCCTATGACCGGGTCCTGTATCTTACCTGCCTTGCCTTTAAAAATTTGTATAAGCTCTATACAAGTAATGTCAAAATTCAGGCATGGTAAGGCAAGTAAATGAATAATAAGATATAGGAACCGGCCATTAGACGATTTTTCCAACTTACTGTGTTTATTATTATAATTACCACATGCTAATGGTGTAGGAAAACATCGAGAGAAACTTGCCCTTGGAGATTGTTAATATGTAAAATTATTCTAAACCGTAAAAGGGGAACGCTAGGTGTCAGCAGTAAGACGTTTGTGTTAATTATTTTAAATACAAAGTAGTTCGAAATCAGACTTAAGAAATCGAGTAGAATAGAGTAGAATGAGTATTAGATGGGGTAATGAACTTAATATCTCACTCTGAGTACGGTCACTAACTCCGATTCGTGTAAAACGCGTGTTATCTTAATGAGGTGTTTGAAAGCCTAATCAAACATTTTTATTGAGGTACTGAAATCAGAGCCTCCTTAATTTTGCTGTCCATACAAAATCAAGGAAGCTCTGACTTTTTTGGACGTCACAATTCCAACGAGTCAATAGCTTATTGATTTTATTGTTTAAACAGTAAATAAAATTATTCAGATCATGAAATTTCGAAAGTGAATCAATACCAAGATAGGTATTCAAAACGAACGCTTCACTTTTATGTATGTAGAATTTATTGTATAATGTGTCCAATTCCCGTGGAGGCCTGTCCTAGAGGCGTCAAAACAACCCACAGCCTTGTGGACGGACATTTGTCCATTTGGATGGTTAGTACTACCTATGGTTTAGAGCACACCGCCGTAACAACCCTGAATTGATTTCCGATATTAGTGGCTAAGTTCCATTTCTCTTTTCGGGCCGGCAGCACATTGGTAGCACCTTTGTAATGCAAATGTCCACAGGCATCGGAAATTACTTTCAGTCAGATGGATCGCCAACCTGTCTGCTGTACTCCACCATTTAAAAAAACATGTAATGAGCTGTTTGAGTAACATGTCAAAAGTACACACCCCCGCCGATCTGATGACGGTAGAAGTTAAGAAATGTGCCAATCTTTTATCTCGGGCGCAGTTCCAACTCCGGACGTTGAACTATGTTTATCTAAAAAAATTAATTAGTACCTCTGCAAAAACTTCATAAAACTTTCATGCATTTTTTAACTTCCACACAAAATAACAATATTTATATTATAATTTATATTATTATAATAATATTTTTTTATATTTATATTGTTACGGCCTTATTCATATTGAATTAGAGTAAGTTTGAAGGCTCCTTTAAGAACCATAAATAACCAGAAGCCTTTAAACTTATTCTAACTCAATATGAATAAAACCGTTAGTAAGTTAGTTTCATTAGTGTAATCCAGAGGTGCTCAAACTTAAACTGCTGGCGATCATCCTCAATAACTCCGATCGATCGATCGACTCAGAGAAGCTGCAAGTCATATCGGTAGGTAAGGTGTATCGTAAACAAAAATTGTAAATAGATCTACATCGGCAATTTTTTCTCGCGATGAACTCAAAAAGCCGTTGGGCGATCGATCGATCCACCCCTGGTTTATTCGTTAATTTAACATTATTATTTAATATTAACATTGAGCTTACTAATCTTAATTCGTTAATAATGGGGGCTCTGTGGTTAAGCGGGCTAAGCCTTAGCCGGCCGACCTCGCTGGAACGCAGAGGGTCCATCCGGGTTCGATCTCTGGCACGGTAAATTTCGGAAATGAACTTTCTGTTATTTACTATGTATTGGTCTGGGTGTCCGGGATACCATTTGGATGTCCATTGTATATCACCCATAATATAAGCGTAACTTGGGAATATACAACGTGTGTGTTTGTCTGCCGATTATTATTATTGTATCTCATTGTAGACCACGGGCCATAAAAATGACCCGGACTTTTGGAGGGCTTGCGTGGGGCCATGGGAACACATAGAGGCCCCTTCGAAAAATTTAATGTAAATGTGGCTTGACACTGACCGGCGATTATCCTTGTCTACACCATATAAAAATGCACCCAAGGACAAGCCTCGGTCAGTGTAGGACTATTGTAGGATATAAGAACAAAAGGTACCGGGTTATTGGGATGAACTGTTGCTGGAACTAGGGATCTGAGCTATGGGAACTATGGCGTCTGCCCGTCGCAATGTTCAGGGGACATGGAAAAATGAGCAGATGGTGATTCGCCACTCCCTGCATGGGGCTCTAAAAAATGTCGTACAAGGTTGGTGAGGGGCAACATAGAGATGGGCTGCAGGTTCAACGAAGCTACTTCCGACGTAAGGCCATTTATCACATCCACCCCTGGAGCTTGAGTTTTAGCTTTAGCGTTCTTCACTCCGTGCCGGCTGGCTAAGGCAAACACGGAGGCAGGGGCCTCGCCTTAGCCCCCGGAGTCGAGTACGAGGTGTCACTACTAATATAAGGCTTCGCCACAAAGCCCCCCTGCGGGTATTATTATTATTATTAATTCAACCTACAAGTCCGATGTAAATATTTGTTTTTGCTGTAACCACCGGTATATAAATATATAACGTAATTGTGTATATATTTAAATTGTATTACACAATTTCAAAATAACGCTAAAACGATGTAAATGCTCACAAGATCACCTAGCCTTGGCCGTTATTAAATCTTCAACCGCAAATCAAAAAATCTGTATATCAAAAGAAAAGATTGTATTGCTATTGTGTGGTTGTAAAATATTACTGGAATACTCAAAAATAAAATTATTTATTATATATATAAATCATATTTTATTAAAATTTTATCTTGTCAATTTATGTGCATAGATATATCAATTCAAGGTTTCATATTACATCACACGTACAGGTTAGCAACAACAATTTATATATTATTCATCCATCATGATCGGTGACAATGTTATTAGAGGGCATTTTCAAAAGAAATAAATACACTTACCAAAGAGTACATTGAATATAGATATGACACTTTTTGACCTGTAAAAATAAACTATTACTTTATTTAGGCCGAGGACTAAAAGGCTTTTTGGTTTTAGCATTATTTTAAGAGAAGACAGGTTTAATAGGCAAAGTAAGGATAATTTACATATGAAAATTTATTTCAAAATCGAATCTTGCAGATTACTTATTGAAAGTCAGGAGTCTACCACCGTTCCCAAAGTTATTTTAGTTGCTGTTAAAGGAGAAGAAGCGGCGCAACAAACTCCCCAGCAAAATATCTTTACTTCATAGTTATTATTATTATTCGTCTTTTTAAAAATGTACTTACAAGGTTTAACAAAGTAATTTATATAAATGATCATAAAAAGCACTTAATGGCGATTGCATTATACTCTACTAAAAAATCTTTATTAAGCCTTCTTGCACAAGTGTTGCTTTACTAATTTTTTAAATTTGTTTATTGAAATCTGTTGAACCTTTTCTGGGATTTATTGAAGAGTATTATACTTTGCCCCACGAAATTATTGTAAACTTTATGGAGCCTACATGGGGGAGTTTTTATTTTCTTTTGTTTCTAGTATTTTTACAATGTACATCACCACCTAATCTGGGAAAATCCGTGATATTTTTCTTACCATATAGTACATTTTATACATAAATTATTATTATAATCAAATTTATACTCTTGAATCCCTGAAACATTAAGTCAATTAAACGAGTAGCTACATAGTGTTTTCTTTCTAACTTTATATACCTAATTTTCGATAATTGGAAATAATTACATTATTTTTTCGACTCGGCGCCATTGCTAAATATAAAAATGTATAACTATTAAAACGTACAACATAATTTTATATTAAGTATTTCTTTAATCTTTAATAAAGTCACGAAGACTTGATTATTATTTGATATTCGAATGCAGGAGGGATTTAATAAGTGTTAAAAAACAACAGAAATCATAAAAAAATCCCAACATAATCTTGTAACAAGATTTTCGCTTCTTTACATATGTGCTCTGTGACATGAACGTATAAAGCGAGATTACACAAATTGTATTATTCTTGAAAAACATGATAACAATTTAGGTTTTTTGCAACGGGTGGCAACGGAGGCGTGGCTATGACGTTGGTAATAAAGCGTCAACTCGTTATGTAATATCTAAATTTGAACACACAACATTTCTCAAGGTGTTACAAGCAAAGTTAATTACAATTGCACATATAAACATTTAACTTAAGTGAAAATTAGATATGTGCATAATCAAGTCGTAAACAAGATTAAAATTACAAAATCAGTTGCGTTTCGTTTTATCTTCGGACCACCACTGACATTATATTCTTATCTTCGGGCGACCTATTCATTGATAAATATATGACAATATTGTATTTATAAATTGACCTTTCTTGTTTCTTTCTTACCTACAAGTTTCAATTTTATGGAGACAATAAAAAGTAATCATTAGGTTCGTAATAATATTTTTTATTAGGCATTTATGTCACATAGTGATTCACTAGTCTTTAATAGAGACAATTGGATTTCTCGTATCTTCTTCACTTGTTCTTCAGCCAATCAATGTTCACTGCTGGACGTATGCCACCCCAAGTTTGCGTCGCTTATCCCGCTTTCGTCATCCAGCCCCTATCGAGGACTTGACACGAATCGTCGATCTACCGGGCTGGACGGCGGGTGTCCTACACTACATTTCTGCATTTCTCGTATACTAAACTCTTAATTAAGTCTGCATATTAGCAAAGAAAAGATTAATGGCTGGTTCATTCATCTTACTAAATAGATTTTATTTTTGAAATATATATACATGTACTGGTAGAAATTTGACATTGCTTGTATGGGGCTTATGTCAATCTTCGAGTAGTAAATAAGTAGCAAGGCAAATGAACTATTAGTATATAAGATATAAGAACTGCCCATCAGTCGTCAACATTACTTACAATAATTTATAATAATATTTATTATAATAATCTTTAAAGACCGTTTGATTTCACTATATGACAAACACGCTCCCGTGCGCCCCATTAAAATGAAACATGTAGCTGCACCCTGGCTCTCTACAGATATAAAAGAACTGTTGCGTAAAAAAGCAGAAGCTAAAACTAAATGTAAACATCGACAGAACACAAGAAATAGGGAAAAATATGTTTTAATCCGCAATCACTGTAATAAGGTGTGTAGGGACGCTCAAAGACGACATATCCATGACTCAGTAGAAAATAGCAAAAGTCTGGAAGTTTCTTAGATTATTCGGTGTTGGAAAACAAAATGCTCCTACTTATTTTAATTTAGATGTTGATTTATTAAATCAACACTTCTCCTCGTCTTATATAGACGTAATGTCTAAAAACAGCACTTTAGAACACTTTTCTTCAATTCCAACTCCTAAATACTCGCCATTCGTTTTCACACAATTAACTGATTGTGATGTTAAGAAGAATATAGTTTCCATTACGTCGAAGGCTGTAGGCAGTGACAGTGTTAGCCGAAATATGATTCTCCCTATCTTAGGTTCAATCCTTTCTATTATTTCACACATTTTTAATCACTCCTTAATTCGTGGGAATTTTCCCAGTAGTTGGAAAGAAGCTCACATAATTCCCATCCCTAAGAAACCCAATCCTAAATCTTTTTCCGAATATCGCCCCATATCCATACTCCCATTTCTGTCAAAAGTCCTGGAGCGTCTTGTTCACAACCAGCTCAGCATTTACCTTAATAAAAACTCCCTTCTAAATCCCTTCCAATCAGGCTTCAGACCTGGGCATAGTACTGTCACCGCTTTAGTAAAAATTATTGATGATATCAAATTTGCTGCGGAAAAGGGTACAGTGACAGTTCTTACCTTATTGGATTCCAGTAACGCCTTCAATACAGTAGATTTTGATATTTTACTCGGCATGCTATGCTCTCTTAACATATCTCCAACAGTGATTGCTCTCTTAACATTTCGTACTTACCTGTTTGGACGTCGGAAGGGTATACGAATTGAAGATTCATTTTCTTCTTGGTGTAATACTACTGCCGGGTACCTCAGGGTGGCGTCTTATCTCATCTGCTTTTCGCGATTTTCATAAATTCCATCTCTGAACAACTTCAAAGTTCCTACCACCTATATGCAGATGATTTGCAAATTTACACCAGCGCACCTATTGCTACATTGTCTGATGCTATCGTCATTATTAACGCAGACTTAAAATGTATATCTGATTGGAGTAGGAAATATGGGCTAAATGTTAATCCTAGTAAACCCAAACTATTATCACTGGAAGTAACAAAATGATTTCTAGGATTGACTGGTCCTCATTACCACCAATCATGTTTGATGGGCTGTTGTTCCTATAAGTGATACAGTGAAGAACCTAGGAATTCACATAGATAAATCGTTATCGTAGGGCCGTCAGCTCCAGAAAATCAGTCAGAAAATATTTGCATCAGCTGCTTCTCTACGCCGTCTGCAATATTTTCTACCATTCACCACTAAAATAGCGCTAGCGCAATCGCTCCTTCTTCCTATACTTGATTATGGTGACGTCAGCTATTTAGATCTTAACCAGAACCAATTAGATAAACTTGAGCGACTTCAAAATTTCTGTATACGGTTCATATTTGGCTTACGCAAATATAATCACATATCTGAATTTCGCACAAAGCTCAAATGGTTGCCAATTCGACTTCGCCGTAATGCTCATGTTCTGTCTCTTCTTTATAACGTACTGTTCGATCCTAGGACCCCGTCTTATCTTAAAGAACGTTTTCAGTTCTTTCACAGTGATTCGAGGTCTTTGAGAACGGCAGAGAGGTCGCGACTTAGGACACCGATACATACTACGGAGATTTACGCAAGATCGTTCTCTGTTTAGGCTGTGCATCTCTGGAATGCTCTGCCGGCAGATGTCCGGTCTGCTAAATCTATTAACTCCTTTAACAGACTTGTGAAGGAGTACTATTTAACTGTATAACGTGTTTGTTTTGTATGTCTATGTACGTATATATTTTTATAACTATAATATATGTATTATAATTATTATATTAATATATATTTCAACCGTACGCCAACGCTATCTGTGTAATTAGATCTTGTCCATCCAAAGGTTGCCTGGAAGAGATTGCTTTTAGCAATAAGGCCGCCCATTGTACTACCTTTTAGTAAGTTTTTTGTGTATTTTTCTATGTAATCTTGGTGTACAATAAAGAGTATTGTATTGTATTGTATAAAGAAAATTGAGATAGGGATGAGAATTGATATTTGAGATGATATAAGAATCTTTTGAATATTAATTAACAACTGCGAGGCATGAGATGGCTAAAAGGGTGGTTGGATGCTATCGGGTTGGGCCCAATTTTTATATCACCTCGACAATGTGTGACAAATTATTGAATATTATCTACTCATTCTGTTACTTCTGATGTTACAATATAATCATTTATACATGTATTTTACGACGTATCAACGTCGCTAATATGTCTTAATATACTTATATTATCCAAAAATTTCCGAGTTGAAAACCTGAATAGGTATAAAAAAGTTGCATTCGTTGATTAAACTGTTATTTCCAGATAAGTTCTATGGCCTGACAACTCTTTATTCTGCATCAATTTTAGTATATAGTAAACTACTTATAGAATAGATATAACTTGAAAAAGATAGTACAAATTAAAATAATTATACACAATGATCACTGCTTGCTCGGGGCTCAGCAAATAAACACGCTAAAACGGTTGTTCTTATCGCATAATAATGCCGTATTTAATGATAAATTACGTACACGCGTAGTTTTGGGGTTTACCTATGCGTTTTTATATAGCCATATCGTCGCAAAGATTCTGACACCTGACGATGAAAGAAGTATTCTGCTTCCTTGCATTTGACTAAGATAGGAATAGCGAAATAGGATATCTACAGAGTATTTGTACAAAATTTTCTTGTTTCTAATTTGACTAATCATGACTGTCATTTGTTGTATTACAACAATATTTTTTATTAAATAGTATACATATTATGTATAGCTACCTACCTATGCATATGCATATATCGTTGACACTTTAATTTCATATGAATCTGATGGAAAATTTTGATGTATGTATTTTAGTTCGTATTTCTTGTTTTCAAATACCTATATCGATAATGTTTAGTTCTGAGCTCTTAAAAACCAAGTCAAAATGTTATCAAAAGGTGTAATGCCAGATTTGTAAAGGAAGGCAAGAAATTTCATCATGCCCATTTATGTTTACAGCGATGTTATCTGTTGGTTTACATAACCCCGTGGAACTTAATATAAGTATACATAGATTAATATCGTTACCTGGCCCCTAAGAGAAAGGGGAGAGATAAGAAAGATAACTTTAATATTAAATTTAATAAAAATGTTCATCGTACAAAGAAATAACATATTCTCTTTAATAATCCATCATCATGTAAAATGGTTGAAATACGCACTCTGCAAATGAATTAATAAGGATATAAATTACTTGATGGTGGTTAATTTACACTAATTACCTCGCAACCGCTTCACATGTTGAAATATTATGTATCTATTTTGTAATTTTATCATACATGTAATATATTTTAACAGACTTCAAAAAGGCAGGAGGTTCTTAATTCGTCGTGTAACTATATTTTTTTATAAGTATGTTCACCCATAACTTTATTGTTTTTGAATCGATTTTGATGATTTTTATGCGTTAGATTCAGCAAAGCTTCGAAATGGTCCCATATATATTTTATTGTTATCTGTAACTTTGGGTTTCGAAAATATAGCAGATAAAATATTTCTAACAAAAAAGAAACCGACTTCAAGAGTACCTAAAACAAAAACAAAAAAAAATTCTACAACATCTTCTAGTCGGTGCCAAGCAAAACATAAAAATTACCATATACATTGTTATAACTAGAAAATATAGTAATTTTTATGTTTTACTGGCACCGACTGCAAAATGTAGAAAATTTTATTTTTTCTTTGTTAGTTACTCTTAAAGTCGATTCCTTTTTTGTTAGAATTTTTTTAATAACATTTCACTTAACCTTTAGATTACATACATACTTATTATGTGTACTTGTTTCCAATAGGTGTAAAATACGATGGCTTTCCACTTATTATACACTTTGCACACACCTTTACTTCATCTACTTTTATTAATCCCGTCATATGTACAGATATAAGTGCTTTTTATCTGTCCTTTGTTCAAAATGTCTAAAATTTCGTCATGAGAAATACGCCGATTCACCAACATCGAGTTTAAATTTAGAATTACTAAGTACATCCCTATTTTATTTGAAAATTTCTTTCATAGAATAATGTACTCCTAGACCACCATCCTCGTTCCGCATAATAATTTTAAGTTTCCCTCGGCTTATCAGCTGAAAGAACCAGCTTCTATACTACACTTTAATGACCTTTTATCTAACTAATTACTTTTTAAATAATATCACTATATTATCGTATTTATATACAGTTTCCGTGGGAAACGAGTTAACTTTATGCGAATGAAGCTTAATAAACGTTATTTTGATTTGATTATCAGAAACCTCCTATAAATGTACTATATATGGTTAAAGGTAATAAAGCTACTTTTGACCCGAAACACTGATAAGTTTTGTGAGATATAGATACAAAAATGTATGTGAACAAAGCTGTTGAAAGAACTTTAGGATTATTATGAAATAAAGCTTTTTCAGCTTAAGAAAAATATTCATTAAACACCAATTATTATACAAGATAATTCCACCCAATTTTTACTCTGAAATAAAAAATGCAAAAAGGACTTCTCATGGGAAATCTCTTTAGATTGCGTTTGTTTCTAATACTTCTTGCCGGTAATACTGCCAACTTGCTCATTACTACTTACGTTATGTTTGATATAAGTAATACTTATTATATATACGTAAAAACATCTCGATACATGTTCAGTATGTTGAAATTATTGTTGATAAAATTCTACCAATGACTGAAATAAGTGGGCAGCTAGACGAGAGGCTATTAATATCTCGACTATGACATAGCAAATGAGAACTATTTAAATATACCTATTTTTATAGTAGGCAGTCGGTGAAAACTCACTACTACCATTCTTATTTAAATTCAGGCCAAATAATAACTATCTTTTAAAACATTGCCTCTATTTTAGTCCTGATTACAGTTTTTTTTTATCTAGGAACCTTAATATACTGTATGTAGTCAGTTTTTCTTTTTACTGCCTGAAACATCTGGTGGCAATTTCTTCACTATCTTTATAATAATAAAAAAAATATGAAATATTCTGTGTATCTGTGTTTGTAATTTTATGAAATCATAAGTGGGATTGGGGTGAGCGAACGTGGCGATTTTTATGTTGTTTGAATTAAATAGAACGTATATTCGGCGTGCAATAATGATCTGGATGGAACTCCCCGCCCAAGTTTTACCTCTGCACGGCGAAACGGGGTTGTTTAAGAAGGGCATTATAAAATTTCTTAGAAGCCTCTGGTGTTGTAAACCGCGAATTCTAGTGTCGCAAATAAGCGATGTGTCCATTTTTCATCAATGTGGAGTTTTTGATTGTTGCCTGCTTCACGTACTTACAAAATCAAAGTTTAGAATCTTCATGTAACTCAACTTATGTTTTTAATTACAACTTACATTTATACTTTTCCCTTCAGGTATTCGATTCTCAACAGACGTGACTAGAGACGAAGTGAAGGCCTTGTCAGCGTTGATGACATTCAAGTGCGCCTGCGTCGATGTGCCATTCGGTGGTGCTAAGGCCGGTATCAAGATTAATCCCAAAGCATATTCTGAACATGAGCTTGAGAAGATCACGCGTCGCTTCACGCTCGAGCTCGCCAAGAAGGGATTCATTGGTATGTTTATTTCAAATAGGTCCTTTATAAAAAATACAAATAAAATATTAGGATGGAGAAAAAAAGCAGCACTGTCCGGGAAAGGTGACTGTTCTTTGCTCACTGCATGAATAAGACGGTCTTTTTTTCATGCACACACTTAATTTTTCAGTAAACTCATATAAATTTGGTTTGCAACTATTTTATTATCTAAATACATTTTATTATTGAAATATGTATACGTACATGTACAATCGTATGAGTAATACTTATGATACCGTAAAATTTTAGTATACTTACACAGCCTTGCCTTTTGATTTTCTATTCTCGATAGACGCATACATTTGTTAGAAGAAAACTCTTTGGGTTAAGCTCACCACTATTTTATAGTATTAATATTATATAACTGTTTTCTGTACAATGAAGAACGAAATGCTTCAAGGTAAGTCACGTCTCATAAGTGAATAAAATTCTGCCCGACCTATTCAGATAATAAGCGTAAAGTGTTATTCTCGCCACAATGAAGATAACTCCAAAACAAATATATTGGAAATAAGCACACCATGACAGATGTAAATTGAAAATACTCGTTCCACCTCCTTAGCCGTAGGTCATCGACTGATGATAATCATTTCGGTCAATAACCGACGGAAGAAAATTACAATAGCGTGCCGCAAATCACCCACCAATCGTCAAGTTACTAAACATTTGCATTTCAACCTAGAAATAAATATTAGGTTGGGGAAAAAGTTTCTTCGCATTTTATATAAAAATTCAAAAGGTTTTTTTATAAAGTTTATTTACATTTGACTAAAGTAGGTGCCATTTTGTTGGATAACTTTTTGCCATCTTGTAGGTAGGGACGTGATCCCATTGCTATAAAAATTTTGGGGCTTCTGATCAAAAAACTGCGACAAGTGGTTTTGGCAGTCCTCTCGTGATGTTAACCTGACACTGCCTAAGGAATTCTGCAGAGTCCGAAACAGGTGAAAATCTGAAGGTGCAAGGTCAGGACTATACGGCGGATGCATTAACACCTCCCAGCCAAACTCTCGTAATTTTTGCTGAGTGGCTAAAGACGTGTGAGGTCTAGTTCACATGGTGAAAAATCACACCCCTTCTGTTGATTAATTCCGGCCGCTTTCTCTCAACTTTTTGCTTTAATCTCATCAGTTATTCGCAGTACAGTTCAGAATCGATGGTCCTGCTGGGCGGTAACAGCTCATAATGAATAATGCACTTCCAATCCCACCATACACACAGCATCACCTTGTTGCGAGTTAACCTGGGTTTCGCCACAGTCTGTGAAGCCTGACCGGCCTTTGACCACGATCTTTTTCGCACATTCTTGTCGCACGTGAACCACTTTTCATCATCAGTTATCAGCTTCTTCAAAAATGGTTCGGTTTCATTACGTCGTAATAAAGAATCACAAATGAGTACACGGTTCATTAGGTTTCTTTCAGTGAGCTCATGAGGCACCCAAATATCGAGCTTTGTTGTGTACCCAGCTTTTTTCAAATGCCCCAAACCGTTTTGTGCTCAATTCCCAGTTCTCCAGCTACATCGTAACTACTAATATGCATATCTTGCTCCACTTTTTCAAAAATGGCATCAATTTTGTCCGTAACAGGGCGACCAGAGCGACGTGCATCTTTAATATCAAAATTTCCGGATTGAAAACTCTTAAAACAAATTTGCGCTAGTCTCACAGATACTGCATTAGGTCCATAAACATCACAACTTTTGTCGCGGCTCGTGTTGCATTTTTACCTTTTTTGTAGTAAAATTAAAATGTATCGAATTTCTTCATTAGATTCACTCATTTTCAAAATGTGTGATTTTCGTTTGTTTTTCTTATTAACAATAAGATCACACATTTTCCTAATCTGAATTTGGAATTGTCTTCTTTAAAATTAAAACTTTTTAATGATACCAAAACCAGCCAGATACAAATGGTATAGCCAAAGAGATCTTATTACAAGTTCATACGTACTATATGCGAAAATACTTTTTCCCCAACCTATTATATTGAATCTGTTTTTAAATTTTATTGCGAAGATGAGATTTTTATAAATATAAAACTTCCGAAATATTTGTTTGTATGTTTGCTTCATCGAATTAACGTTTCAATGCTTCGTAATAATCATGGAAAATATTCGTCTTCAATGAATATTGAAACTTTAATTAACATTAGTAACAACAAACTACGACTTTCGATCCCTCTTTTCTCGCAAAGTTTTTTTACTGTCTATGGACTCGAGATCTATATCTTATTTTAGTTTATGATTTATTATTATCATGAAAGAAGTATATATTTTTTGATGTTATTAATATAAAAGGTACATGCTATTTTATTAGTTGAACAGACTTATTGTTATAAACTTGAAAATATCCCACGTCAGTTATTTAACATTCAAATAATACTAATTATTTTCACACGTTTAGGCCATATAATATGGGTATTATTCATAATTGTGCAAAAACTAAACCTTGACTTTAATGTTACTTTTATACTTTGAAACTAGGTATTATAAATATTATTAACAATAAAATGTAGAAAAAACCCATTTGGAAATTAAATTGCAATCGTCAATACAAAATTGTAAATTTTAATCACTTTATTTCTTCAACAGTCTCATTCAACATTCACATGTTGTTATCAGTGGTTTACGTATTTGATCAAAATTCAATCGCTTAACAACCGATAAAGTAAGGTTGATCGTTAAAATCTCTTTGATTAGATTGAATCTAAATAAATAAGAAAACAAACGATTGCAGTAAATTGACATTTGTTTAATAAACAAGGGAAATTTTTAATGTGATCGAGCTATATGACATTACTAAGTGGCTTGAGTTTTTTTACTATTTGTTCAATGCACAGTAATATTGTCGATAAGAATATCAAACGTATTCAAAATTGATTATAGTTTAAGTATTCTATTTGGGTCGCGATGCAATTAATTGCTGTGTAACAATTGTAACGTGTTGGGGGCCTCTATGTTGTATAGTAGTCTAAGCCTTGTTGGTTTCTATTCTTTTGTTTTTGTTTTACATAAACACAAATGTCCCGAGTTCAATTCCAAGCATAGGAAACATTGAAAACGAGCTTTATGTTATTTGCTATGGTCTGGGTATCTGGGATCTTGGCAAATTGTCAATCAACTTATCATTAATGTGTGTGTGTGTGTGTGTCTACCGTTGTATGTGTAAATAGAATTTATACCTTTGATATATATTGAGCCTCTGTAGATAGATATATATTAAGACTGATTTACATTGATTCAGCTACTGATTTGAAACGGCGCCGAGTGCAGGCGCCGGGAACTGACTTCTGCCGTTTACATGAAGCCAATAGCAAATACACTTCTTTCGAATTTGAAGTCAGTAGCTAGATCTATGTAAATCAGTTTTTATGCTTCGAACTTCATAGGGATATTCTATATGTATTCAAAAATAAACTGAGTAGAGATTAAATATGTCGAGTTTCACCGATAGTTATGCAAGAATGAATTTATAAACTAAATGGCAGCTTAAGTTTAGACTTAAAAATATTTGACAATGGACAGTGTTATCGCTCACTACTATCTCTTATTATAAATGTCTAAGGTCATTTTTAAAGGTAATGCAATAGTAGTGTGCAAAGGCAAAGACGCTTAACTAATTAAATTTTGTAATTTTATTCATAAACTACACTATCTACATTATATTTTTTTTTAAATTACCAGTAAAAGTAACTATATATAGATGCACATAGGGCACGGGCCCAGGACTCGGAGGGAACCTAAAAGTATTTTATTTTAAAGTATAGGAAATTACATGCGATCCCACACGATCAGTGAAAATCTTGTATGTCTGTCCTGGTGGTTCTGATAGGTAATCGATTTAGCTTGTCTTATTATTAAGAAGTGATTGTATAAATACAAATGTACAATACAATATTGTACATATTAAGATTAATATCTAAATATGTACGATAATGATATTATGGTTTGCACATCCTGTTTCTATCACAAAAAATAGGAGTCAGACTTCGCAAATCAAATCATTTAAAATAGTATCACGTGGTTCATATCCGTTCATTATCATTTATCACATTCTTATTCTCATAGTTGGAATAGTTTTAGGAGAAGCACGATCAATAATTTCGTTGACAGATTTGGGGCAAATGATATAGTTGTCAATTATAAGCAGAAACTTTCATATTATAAATGTACTTAGGTTATTTTTACTTGTCTGAATATTTCTCTATTTATTTCTTATTTATTAATAAAACATTAAAGTATGAGATCATATTTCGATAATTACATGATATTATGTTTAATTACACTTTATTACTTGTATAAATGCATATGTTGAAAGATTTTGCATCTAAAGCCGGGATTTCTTTGAAACTTTAAACGGATTTTAATTGAATTAAGCTTAAAGTATTTTATACATTCTAAACGAACAAAGATGTTGCCAAATTGGGAAAAAAGCAATAACGTATTATAGTCTTTATTGTGCGGAACAATGGAATACGAGTAGTATAATAAATAGCATTTATTAGTGGAATGTATCCGAACGAAAGCGGTGGGAAATAATTTGGAGACTGGGATCCAAAGCATCTATCTCTCTCTACGCGGTCTAAACTTCTAACGGACGTGTAAAATGAGATTTATTATAACTATCATTGAGTTGTATGTAAAGTACTACATTACTACATTATACCTCATCTTAAAATGAGGTCGTGTAACTTGGCACTGGCACCTCAGATGTCAAGTTATATTTAAATATTTTTGACACCACCCTTTTTCTCATGTATTCTTTTGTCCCGTCATGTCTGTCATCAATCGTGTACCATTAAACTTATTAAATGCCTTTATATATTTCATAGTGCTCATTATTTATAATTCGCACATTCGACCACTGCCGATCCCGAATTGCTACACCTCAGTGATAATTATTGACTTTTTTTGTAATACTCCAAGATTAAAGTATGATGAATCTTCATCAGTGCGGCTGGTGTAGTAATACAACAGCCACTGCATAAAATATAATAGAAATACGTACTTATTTTATTTAATTTACGTTTAAAAGCGACTACTACTGTAGGTGTTCAGTAAATTTACACACAATTTAGTTATTTACAATAACTAAAACCACCATCGACTGTCTCATTTAATAGGAAATAGTAAATTATCTCAAGGATGTTTGAAAATAAGCATTTAGTGATTATGTCATCACCAATTACTATTAAAATAGATTAAGCACTATAATTGTTGCACTAGTAAATATGTCTACCAGGGCAAATCAAAAAGTTCTTAGAAGTGCATATATATAAAACCTTTTTGGGAGAAGTTCGATATTCAAATTAAAGAATGTCAATCACACAGTATTTATGCCAACTGTAACTTGCTTTTGTCCGGTCTATCGTTAGTAATAAATTGTTTTGTGCAACGAGTTGCTAAAAACGCGAAATTATGGATAAAGGTGATTTACGTGCGGTGATAAAATATTTCAGCTTGAAAGATGAAATGAAAAGCTTGAAATGAAAATGTCTATGCAAGATATTTTTTCGGACATTCACCAGACATGAGGGAATGATGCTTTACCCTATTCTACGGTTGCGTATTTGGTGGTTAAATTTAAAAGAGGTAAATTAAGCTGTAAAGATGACCCGCGTTCGGGGCGGCCTTCAACCTCCGTTATGGAAGAAAATGTAAAAAAGTAGAGAATCTGGTTTTGGAAGATAGAATAATAAATATAGAACAAGAGATCGTAAACATCTATTAGCAGCGTTCAATCCATGTTAATTGATCCATTGGGGTTCAAAAAAGTGTCGGCAAGCAAGAAGAGTGCCACGAATGTTAACCGACGAAAACAAAAAGTGACGTTTGAAAATTTCTAAGCGTAATCTCGAAATGTTCCAGCGTGATCCAGATAATTTTTACCGTCGCATTGTCACCATGGATGAAACGTTGATCCACTATTTCGATCCTGAAACTAAGAGACAAAGCATGTCTTGGAAATGACCATCCTGTCCATCCATTACGAAATTTCGAATTGCTCCTACCGCTAGCAAAGAGATGGCCTCAGTGTTTTGAGATAGTGAAGGATCCTTTTTATTGATTACATGCCAAAAGCCCAGACGACTACTGGACCCTATTATGCAAATTTAATTCCGAAAGTGTTAAGTGAAAAGATTAAAGAAAAACGTCATGGAAAACTGTCGTTGGGCGTATTGTTTCCTCACGATAACGCTCTCCCGCTCATCGCCCGGAAGTTGCGTTTAACGCAATCCGCTGTGCTGGCTTGACTTTGCTCCTTGACCACCCACCATATTCGCCGGACTTAGCCCCAAATGATTTTCACATATTCCCAAAATTCAAAGAGAAAATTCGTGATACTTTTTACGATAATGACGCGGTAATCGCTGCCGTAGAAGTGTCTTTCCAGACTCAAGACAAACAATTTTTTTCGCAAGGAATAAGGACGTTGGAAACGCGTTCTAAATGCATTGGAGGGAGATTATGTAAAAAAATAAAATATTTTTGTTTAAATTTTTGCATTATTTAGCTTTTATTGATAAGGCCGCCTATTGTTTTGCCAAGAAGTAATGTAATTATGCATTTGATTTTTGTATTTGTTTATTTTGGTGAGCAATAAAGTGTTATCTATCTATCTATCTATTATTTAATATTGATTCTAAGAACGTTTTGATTCACCCTCGTAACATTCTTCTCAACTTAACACAGGGCCCGGCGTAGACGTGCCTGCCCCTGACATGGGTACCGGCGAGAGGGAAATGTCGTGGATCGCTGACACGTACGCCAAAACCGTTGGTTTCCAGGACATTAACGCGCACGCTTGCGTCACTGGAAAGCCTATTAACCAGGTAAACTGATACGTTAACCTGTATTATAGGAAAATATCTAACTCAATATGCTAATTTGTGTATAATGTACAGGAAATAGTCTGGCTAAAGATATCACTTGCGCAAATGCGATCATATTATCTACCCAAAAATCGGTTTACGCTTGAAGCGTAAGAAGTCTTTAATGAAGCAAATTTTGCTCATAAAATGCATATATTTCAACTAGAATTTGCTCGTGACTTCGTCCACGCTTGACTTGAAATTCCTGCGGGATTCCCGGGACACAACTATCGCAGCATTTAAAAAAATAAAGTAAGCTATCGTTTTAGTGGAAACTGTGTCGGATACGCTAATTTTTATGGATCCGAACAACTTGAAACCGCTCCCGGGAAAATTCCCACGGGTTTCCCGGGATAAAAATATCATATAGTTTATTACAATAAATTTGCTATCGATCTATATAAAATCACATTGGAATTCGATTTTTTTAACTTTTTTAATTTTTTTTATTGCAGCAGTTCAGCAGACAGGCAGACGGTCCACTTGATGGAAAGCGGTTACCATCGCCTATGGACATTTGCAACACCAAAGGTGCTACAAATGCGCTGCTGCTCTCTTAAGGGAGACTGCAACCTGGTCACTAATGCCGGAACACAAGACAAGATTTTTATGGTCTAGACCAGGCGTGGTAGGTATCCAGTCGGGCAAATGCCCTACCACCTGACTGTGGGTTGTTTTGTCGCCTCTTACGACAGACCGCCTGGCCGCAGGAAATTGTATTATTTCTCCGTTCCTGCACGGATAAAATCTGGCCATTTTAAATCATTCCCGTGAGATTTCCAGGATAAAAAGTAGCAGCGCAGAATTTAAGTCTAAGAATTAGCTGTCGATCAGCGAAAACAGCATCGAAATCTACCCAATAGTTTTAACGTGAATCCCGAACAAACAGATAAACAGACAAGAAATCAAAAAAAAATTGCATCGTGTTCTCCATCATTTATATAGTCTATTCCAGTTGTATTTTTTAATAGCCACAATGTACAGACATTCCACATGTCAGCACTGGCGATGCGCAGTACTCTGGTCGTGCAAACGTCCCTCGATCATTTGTGGAGGAAAGTCGGGTTAGACTTGTGTCTGAAGTAGAGTATTCCTTAGAGAGAGTCTCTAAATGGGGAAGACAAAACCTTGTCCATTTCAACCCCAAGAAGACACAGGTCTGCGCATTTTCTGCCAAAAAACACTCCATTTGAGCAAGTGCTTCAGTTCTAAGGAACTCCCCTTACTACCTCCAAGAGTATATAAAAAAAGACATGGCATGTTTAGAATTTTATAATATTATATATATTTTCCAATTTTTGAATATATTTTGTAGCGCGTACAAAGATTGATTATTCATTCTGGGTTGAGTTTCTCATAGATAAACTTTCATATTGCGCGTAAACACCGGCGCGAGCAAACTGTTTTCATGCCTGGCTGGACCGGTGTGTACCTCTGTAAGTTAATCGTGCGCCGACAATGATTAAAAATCTTCAATTTTACTTTAATATTCTATGTGTTCTATAGTGTTATTTAAATATGATTATATCTGGTAGTTCACTACACAGCATCCATTCCTAATAAAATGTTGTACAAAAAACAAGAAAATTTTAAAGTTAGCTTAAATAATATTTTAATTTTTGTATTGCGGTATTGTATTTCATATGAAAACTCTTCATGCGTCATTCCAACTCGAACAAGCCTGATTTTGTTTTTGTTGAAAATTAAAAACTACATTATTTGGGGTTTTTCGTCATATCTTTGTCATTTTCTAGGGTGGTATTCACGGCAGAGTATCAGCCACTGGTCGTGGTGTGTTCCACGGTCTGGAGAACTTCATCAATGAGGCTAACTATATGAGCATGATTGGTAAGTGCAATATGTAACCATATAATAAATTCAGTAATGTGAAACATCGACAGGTTTTTGAAGATCTATTCATATTTCACATCCATATTTAATTTTATACAAGAGATTTAGAAAATCTATAACAGTTCATACCTAACGACGAAACTGTGACAAAAACGTATAACATCTTTTTTTTTATTAAGTATAGTCATTAACAATACCTATTATAATAATTATGTATATGAATATCTAGTACAAGTATATTTTGACAGAGAGATTTACCTTATTCTCAATCGGTAAAACTAAAATGTC
The DNA here is from genome assembly GCA_039645545.1 of Dendrolimus houi. Classification (NCBI taxonomy): domain Eukaryota; kingdom Metazoa; phylum Arthropoda; class Insecta; order Lepidoptera; family Lasiocampidae; genus Dendrolimus; species Dendrolimus houi. The sequence continues at coordinate 12,755,852 of CM077125.1, read as the reverse complement.
ATAAGATTAATACTTCTTGCATTCGTCATATACTTAAGATTAAAATATAAATAAGTTGTTTATATTTTAATCTTAAGTATATGAACCATCTCCGCCTCTCATTGTTTTACGTATGAATAATGTTCTTGAGTGGGCCTCAATCGAAGATATTCTACGGCCACTAAAGATGTAGGGTAGTCTAAAGAAGTAAAGGATTACTTTATATTTGAAAGAGACACATGTCCTTTTACTAAATTACTATACTATATTTGTATGGTGTTAATTTAACCACGTTTTGTCTATATTATACGAGTATTGAGCTTATGTAAACATCGTGAGTTATTATAATATCTATACATATAATAAAACTGTAGAAGTCGAATTTCTGTACAATGAAAAAAAATGCTAAAAACCGAGTCAGGGGGATGTAAGAAGTGAAATAGAAGTAATTTAGATATTTTTCAAATTTTTTGTTTCTCTGTTTGTACGGGCTAATCGCCGAAACCACCGGACCGATTTAAATGAAATTTTGTATGGTGGAAGCTTATATCCCTGGTCAACATATAGGATACTTTGATCCCAAAAAATTAAAGACGTCCCGAAAAAACTTTCCACGCGGACGAAGTCGCGGGCAGAAGCTAGTAGTATAATATTTTCCTATGTGAAGTATTAGATGGTTGTGTATTTTCCTCGTATCTTTAATTGAAATCTATGAATAAATAAACATGTTATTGTAACCATTAATATGGTTTATAATTACAAACAGGTCCAAATTGAAACGATAGCGATTTATTGACATATGAGGATTATGATAAGATAATATGCAATGTCAAAAATGGCGTGGCACCAAACAAAACTTGTGCTCGTCACTAAATAAAAGTGATTTAGGTTTTGATCACTTTATACATTTTCTTTGTGTTTATCTTGTGTTTGTTTTCTATGTCTTATTTTTCAGTATCGAACAAAGCGAAGTAAACAACATTTGAATATTAGTAGTAGGTAGTACTTATATAATAGCCAACGTCAAACCTTATGATGTGGTATCTCTAGAAATCTAGAACAGCAGCAGAAAGCTTGAGCTAAAGATTTGAAGTAACTGCACAGAATTTGAAAAATGAGCCCTATAAATAAAATTCAATTTTAATTTTCCAACCAAAATGACATGTAGGGAGATAGTTGGGTTGGTTCTCTGTAAAGACATAAATTTTAGTAATAATTTCATCCCATATATGTATATCTTACTGCTGAGCCCGGACTTGTCCATTTATGGAGAACAGATGGTATAACCATCACGCTTGTCCAAAGTGGATTGGTGGGCTTAATACACCGGTAGTTTTGTTATGTAGTTTTTCTCAGGATGTTTTTCTTAATATATGCGTGGAAGTTATAACAATGTACGCAATAAACTAGAGAATAATTCCTTTTTCTCTTTGCCCGATCTTCGACATCCCTTGTTGTGAAACAATTGGCACAATTGTCATCCTTCATCTAGCCAGCATTTCTTGGGCCTACTAATTCTACCGGGATCTGGCGGAGGCAGTGCAACTAAGACATTCATACCCCACGTAAAAAACGGGTTCACCTAAAATATAACAACCATAACAGCATTGACGACATTCCAAATGTGATTAAATTCTTTAAATTCTTTATTGTTCACCCTCAACTGAAAACAACGTCTTAGAGATGTGCTGTAAATAAGGATTCATTCATTCATTTATTTATAGCTATTCATTCATGGCCAGTAACTCTATCTTACCGACCGTTCATTTGCCTTACTATCAGTTAACATTTTACATGAGCTCCATACAAGTAATGTCATAATTCAAACAATGACAAGGCAAGGGAATGAATAGTAAGATATAGAAACCGGCCCATCAGTTGCCTTACCTTCGAGTAAAAATTTGACACTAACTTGTATGGAGCTTGTCTCAAATTTTAACAGATAGTACGGCAACTGAACGGTCGGTAAGACATAGGAACCTGCCATGAGACATCTCGACATGAAACACACGACGCGAGATTTTGGTAGCCTTAATCCGTCAGATGTTTCTCGTAGGCACGACTCCCGGCTGGGGCGGCAAGACGTTCATCGTGCAGGGCTTCGGTAATGTGGGCCTGCATACCTGCCGCTACCTCGTTCGCGCCGGCGCTACCTGCATCGGCGTCATTGAGCATGACGGTGCCATTCACAACCCCGACGGTATTGACCCCAAGGTACAGACTACACTCTCATGTTATACCCTAAGAATTCTTTAATCAATTAAAAAAATACCTAACTTGTGCTACGAAGGCACATTACTTAGCAACTTGTTTATATTTTATTCTTAGATCATATAAACGTCTATACCTCAATGATTTTATTATAGTCCAATTTAAGACAGCTTTAATATCAAAACAAAACTATACAGTATAATTAAATAGAGATATATTATAATTATAGATAGATCACCAAATAAGCAATGCCTAGAAAATATTGTAAATATAGTCTGTTTTTGTAATTGTATATTTTGGTATGCATGTTATCTCTCTCTCTCTCTCTCTAAGCAATCCACAACCAAATAAACAAGGAACTAAGGCGGTCGCTTTTGTAGAATTGTCTAGATATAAGTACTGGTAGGTGTAAGACATAGCATAGAGTTCCACTTTATTTCGATGCTTGTTATATTTGTAACACCAATATGCGAAAGCGGCGGCTTTAGAGTCCCTGAAATGCGTAGCGATACATACAAAGCACTATAATGATACGAATAATGATTTTTAGTAAATTTTAGTAAATATCTCTCTACTCAGTCCGGCTGGATTTCACGGTTTAGTTAACGTGTAACCTTGTGTAGGTAACCTAGAAAGAAACACCTAATTAATTTTTGAGGGGACTACACAAGCACCATTTATAGTCGCATTTTAAAAAGTAAAATTATACATGTAATATGAATTAACATTCACAAAACCCTAGCCCTTGTTAGAAACAGTATCTAACAGTAGACACGTGAGGGACATATTTCAATTTAAGTAATTCTAGGGTTAATTCCTACATTTACTTTTTGTCTATAATTAGGACTTATTTATATTTTGTTGTATAAATACCACATCCATTACGGAGTTGGTTGATATTGAGTAATCATTGGTGACTGCGAGTTTAAAGGTTACGCTCTTTTTTCAAAAAAGTCTATTCCTCAGCAAATATACACTATAGTTACGATAATTAACATGAACCAATTAAATTCCTATCCTAAATATAAGAGGTTTGTTTATTACCAGTCTTTTTAAGCTGCTCTTGGGCTATCTATGACCAACTACCACTGCTGCCCTGATATTTTGAATGTCGTCTTTATTTTTTATATATTAAATACCTATATGTATAAACGCAATCAAGAGATTTATACTTTATTTTATCGCTAACGCCTGTTGGAATGGATTATTTTATTCAAGTCCTTTATTAATATAAGATTAACTAATCGTCACAAATGATGGCAATCGCCTTAATAGTAACCGACTAGAAATTACACGCGTGTTTCTTCGATTAACTTTAAGTCAGTATTATCAAAAAAATCGCACGAATCTTGTTCATCTCTGGTATCTAAAGAGAACCTCAATCATAATAAAAACATTTTTGTACTCAGCACAATAAAGAAGAAACAAATTGTCTTTATTCGCAATGAAATAGTTATATTAAACCGGAACAGGGATTTAAGTCAGGGATGATGACTATCGTAAAATTTAATTTAAATGTGTCTTATCACTTCATTCTTATATCATGTCCTCTGCGTATAACCAAGTTATGTAGATAAATAAAAAAGAAATGTTATCTGTGGGTAACCGCATAACTTTTATCCGTGCAGGAACGGCGAAAGAATACAATTTCCTGCGGCCGGGCGGCCTGTCGTAAGAGGCGACAAAACAACCCACAGCCAGGTAGTAGGGTATTTGCTCGACTGGGTGGCGACCACCTTTAGTCTAGAGTATGCCGCCATAACAACCTTGTGTTGTGTTTCGGCATTAGTGACCAGGTTCCAGTCTCCCGTAAGAGAGCGGCAGCGCATTTATAGCACCTTTGGTGTTACAAATGTCCATAGGCGATGGTAGCCGCTTTCCATCAAGTGGGCCGTCTGCCTATCTGCTAAAGTCTTGCAATATAAAAAAAAACTTGACAACGGCTACACTGATAAATTTTTATAAATTATTCGTAACACTCTGAATTAGTTTTTAAGTATATTTAGGAAAATTCAAAAAGTTGAAAACCTCGGTAAAAATTAAAGCTGCTTTTTCTATAGGATTTTTGTATGAAAACAACCATCATTATAATTTAATCTACACATCAATATGCATATTAAGCGTACAAATGTATGACATGTACAATGTTTTGATTCAAATATGTACATTGATTTTTGAACTTTGATAAATACCTAATCGTTTGTTATCACGACCACACGCTGGATAGAGAAAAACAAATAACTATAATATAAATAGAATTTCTATAAGTAAATAAATTAAATGGGCAGTGCAGTAACAATTACTGATTAACTAATACCCAGCTTTTGTTGTCATATTTCTACATTTCGAATTCTTGTATAAATTATGATAATTTGACCGCCGTATTTTACAGCCCACTTCACTGCCTAGTTTCTGCAAGTGTATTTTTAGAATATTTAATACACTCATTTTGTTAGCTTATCGAATTATAAACGTTTAAACATATCTTAATAAGAAAGAGAAACTATTTCATGTTAATCTACAATAAATTGTGGCGTATCCTATGCGATAGCCTCCTCAAATTTGATAATAAAACTGCTCTACTAGTATTCTGAGAAGACAATCAAAATTAATAAAATCTGGAATCAATAAAACAGAAAATTTGCGTTGCGTTAAAATTTCACGATTTTGCCTGCATTTAAACAATCTTGTCAAAATTGTCTCTTCCTTCCACACTCTCCTTTGTACGCTATAAATATTTATTTTTAATCTGAATTCTACTTTTATTCGTGTACGTACAATAAATAAGTTTATAGTTTAATGGTAAGGGTATATAATATTATTGTAGTATATACAATTGATACTTCACACAGTTTATCCATTTTTTAGGAATGCTTTCGTAATTTTTCCACCCGGATATTAGGTCCGAAACTTGTTCTAGATTATGAGCCTTGATATATCTTGTGTGTTATTGTGTAACCTATATGTTGCATATTATTTTCCAGGCGCTTGAGGACTACCGAATTGAAAACGGCACGATTGTGGGCTTCCCCGGCGCAAGACCCTATGAGGGCGAGAACATGTTGTATGAGAAATGCGACATCCTCGTCCCTGCCGCAGTCGAACAGGTCATCCACAAAGAAAACGCACACAAAATCCAAGCTAAGGTAAACCTAAACCAAATTGTTTACTCATAAAACACACTCGACTTTCAAACTACAATTTTGCTTTTCTGGTCTGGATTTCTCACCGTACAATTGTAAAAACTGTTAGTTTATAATAGCTCTAGTGTGAATATAAACTATCGATAGATTGTGAAACAGTTGTAATTAGTAAATAAATGATTTTGACACTCACCGGCCGCTACCGCGGCATGACTCGTGCGCTTTGCTTTGAATCAAACCTACTGCGCGACACAACCTTCGGATGCGTGTTACAACCTATTCCACCTACTAACCTATTCACTGACTAACCAAGGGAAGATTCTATAATATTACGACCCATAATTAATCATTTGACGAGTAGGCATCGCAAATTACCAGTTATCTAAATGTTTATATTAGAAACTTATGTATGCACCGTTCACAATTTATCGATAGTTTATAATCTGACTAGTTAGATTCTAAACACGTGGCTCTTATAACATTCAGCTGACATAAAAATATAGATCAGTATTGATCGCAACAAAGTTACATAATATTGAGAAATTAGATAACATTTCGTGATTGACTTATCAACTCTTTTACTTCGAGAAAAAAAAAATGGAAATCTGTGCTATATCACAAAGAAACTGATAGTTGCTGACTGTTTAGATATGTTATCTCGTGATAAACAAATCACATGTGTCTGTTCCCATGAATAAAGCTGTTTGAGAGTGGTTTTATCATAATTTCCTGCATGAACTTTAGCAAGCAACGAGTTTAACGTAACGTTCATAATTACGGTTGAATTTTTAATTGTTCTAACTTAACTGATTACTTCTAATATTATGTTACAATTTTCGTTTTCAACGAAAACTTTTGTATTAAAAAGAAAACACCCTTGAACGTTAGATAATACAAGCGTAACTCGTTTAAGAAACACAAATTTCATATTCCCAAGTAGCAATTACTGGAAATTGCACCCTGGGCCTCCGCTTTCCACAGTGGCATGCCAACAATAACGCTAGACTACGGGGCCAGTACCGCAGTACCTTCACCATCGCAGAAATATTTTAAAAGTTTCAACTCAATATAATTATTGAATACAGAAAGAAAATCGATAAACAAACATCACCAAAAAGACACATTTTCTTAAGTTTCAGGTAGCAACAAACAATACAAAGAGAATATGGAAAAAAATTCAAGTCATATAAATATTAGTTATAAAAATTCGATCAAATTCAGCATAATTGTTGGTCTATTGGACCAACGTTCTTTCGCTTGAACATATAGCAAAGTTACGGCACGGCAAACTAAACATGGTAATAAATATTATGAATGAATGAACGAATGAATGAATGAATGAAAACACTTTATTGTTCACCAAAATTAAAACTAAGTACAGTAAATGTTGAACAAAGGGCGGCCTTATCGCTTAAAGCGATCACTTCCAGGCAACCCCCTAAACTAAGGACGATATTAAGACAACAGTGGTGGCGAATACAATAAATAACGAGAAACATTCCAAGAATAAGTAAAAAAAAATAATATACTTTATATACTATACAAAAGTAAGATATATCTTACTTTAATCAGCAGCATGTTTTAGACCTGCGAGGACTAAAGATATTTAGTACCTAACCATCAGTTCAAAAGACAATATATATGGATTTAGCTTGTCTGATGTTGAGTGGCAGTGAGTTACATAAACGGACAGCCTGTACCGTGAAAGAGTTATCAACGAAGGAAGAAGTGTGTACAGGTGTCATTAAGGAGAGATTATTACTAGAGCGCAAATAACGGGAATGAGAAAGATGTAGGAAATCAAAACATTCCTTTAAATACGAAGGGGTACGAGGATCAAAAAGGATATTGTACAAAAGAGAGAGAAAGTAAACATTCCGGCGAAGGCGAATAGGTAACCATTTAAGCTTCCTGCGATATTCGGAAACATGCTCATATTTGCGCAATCCAAATATAAACAGTATACAGACATTTTGAAGTCGATCGAGCTTCTTCAGTTATTCTTGTGTTAAGTCGATATAACTGGCATCAGCATAATCAAGTATGGGTAATAACAAAGATTGAGCAAGCATTACTTTAGTAGCAGTAGGGAGGAGGTATTATCATGAAGTAAATAATAAATAGATAATTATATTAATTTACACATAAATATAACCAGATTGTAGCGGAGGCGGCCAACGGGCCTACGACGCCCGCCGCCGACCAGATCCTCATCGACCGGAACATCCTTGTAATCCCCGACTTGTACATCAACGCCGGTGGTGTCACCGTTTCCTTCTTCGAGTGGCTCAAGAACCTCAACCACGTCTCTTACGGAAGGCTCACGTTCAAATACGAGCGCGAGTCCAACTACCACTTGCTCGGTAAGTGATTTTTCGTTTAGAGTTTAGAGCATCGTTTTCCAACCTGGGGTCGCCGCGATCCTTGTGGAGATCGCATGTGTTCCTAAAGGGGGTCGCAGTCTATCAAAAAAAATAACATCTATATACAAATCGAACATATAAAAATATTATTATAATTTTGTAACTAAATATGAAAGGGTCGCAAGACATTTTACTTAGTTTGTTGGTATTTTCGTGGGTCGCGACATAAAAATCATTGAGAAACAATGGTTTAAAGTCTTTAGAGTATATGAGAAGAATCCTACGAATCAATATCAGATTTTAATGTGTTGCAATAGTGGTTACTTCTAATTTGTTCGGATTTGTTATCTGTAGAAACTGATGCTGATGCTTAATTTGATTGAGAAAAAAAACACAAAGAATTTAACTGATTTAGTCCAAATAAAATATTCTTAAACAAGTTTGTTTTAATGGTGTTTTCAATATAAAAAAGCAAAAAGAAAACTTACATTTCCTCTACTCAACAGTGTTGAAATTCAGGATTTGGCATCTTTTCCAGTACCTTTTTTGGTAATTGTTATTCATAGTACTATTTTTCCATGATTTAGGACGTAAATTGGTAAACATACCTAAAATTTAAATAAGATGTGATAATAGGTTGGGTCCACAGGTAGGTAGGATCAGGGTCTTCTTTATCCAGGGGTGCTAAGGATGCGTGGCACTTGGGCGCAGACACTAGCAAGCTCAAGCCGACGACCTTGTACCTCCTCGCATAATCTGCTAGTTTTAAAAATTATTTAACATCAGCTCGAACACAGAAAATATAATGAATCACAAACTTATTGACTGTATTGTTTTAATAATTTTATTTTTTGTTACTGGAAAAGGGGGGTATGATTTTTACAACCCTGGCGTCCAATATAGTTAAGACGGCCCCGGAAGGGATATGTATTAAGATACGGACCTACATTGCGTTGTATTGTTGCATAGAATCCGTGCAAGAGTCCTTGGAGAGGCGTTTCGGTCGCGTCGGAGGCCGCATTCCGGTGACGCCGTCGGAGTCCTTCCAGAAGAGAATCTCCGGCGCCTCCGAGAAGGACATCGTGCACTCCGGCCTCGACTATACCATGGAGCGATCTGCGAGGGTACGCCACGACACACTTATTATAATTTATAAGCCCCTGACCTCTAATACCCTAATTTAACCCTCCCCTGATAAAAGCCAGATTAGTGTACGTTGCACTAAACACAGTAAAGGATTCCGTAGTGAAGAAATATGTCCATTGTTCTTGCCAGTTCACTACAGAACTTTTAAAACGTGTGAAAAGAATTAATTAAAAAATATACGAGATATTTTTAATTTATATTAATCTCATGCATCTATAGTGCAGCCGTTCTATAAAGCCACATTTGGCATCTATAAAACTAATTATAGTAGTTACGTGAACTATCGATGATACAATTAAAAATTGGAATCGATATAGCCACACATTACGAAATTGATAAAACTAAAGGATTCATTATTCAAAAAATTACGATTTATGTTTAAAATTTTCGATTTCACATCAATCTCCGTCCAGGTCACGAGACTAGGTAATATTTAAGAAAAAAAGTTCTGACAAACATAATTTAATGTTGTAATGTGTTAAGTTTCTAAAGAAATAAACTGATTATGGTATTTTAATTTGATATAAATTGTTTTGATATTATTACAAAGTTAGTTCATCATATGAATATGAAACTTCAAATGAAGCTTTTTAGAACGGCTCAACTATAGTTTTATATCTTATATATATTTTAAGCGGCGTGTAGTAAATAATAGTTCAAACAGTTATGGACGGTCTGAAGTATGCTGAATTTTTAATAGTTTTAAAATTGTTTAATTATTATGAATTTTTGATAACACTAGCGATTTTATAGTGTTAACGGTTATAAACGCTTTCTTTAAAATTTACTCTGTAACTACAGTAGCGCTACCAATTGCCTGTCCACATGTGTTAAAAATATGTTTTTAAACACAGAGATGGTCACACTTTCCTCTCCGTAGTTTCGAGGCGATATGACTGTAATAAGGTTGTTTTTATTTGTAGGCTATAATGAAGACCGCTATGAAGTTTAACCTAGGGCTAGATCTGAGAACGGCGGCGTACGCGAACTCCATCGAGAAGATCTTCACGACATACGCCGACGCCGGCCTCGCATTCTAATCACTCGTCAGTCATCACACCAATTGAAGTATTGTCTACATTTTATAGGCAACATTAAAAATAGTCCCTATGCACTAAGTGTAATTAAGACATTATATTCACAGTATTTTTTTCTCTATGTTGAAATCATGGCTTTTTTACTTGTAATTTATAAGTGAAGCATTGTTACATTTAAGTAAATATTTAATTTTCCAATTGTATTGTCTTCAGATATGAATAAATTGTTTTACTGTTATTCCATATCTATTGTTTTTCTTTTTGTGTTACCATTGTAGATTTGGAGCCCCGTCCGTCGAGCTAAGACTTATGTTATGGCTGATGTGTCAGTCTTTTGTACAAAGGACGGTTCTGTAGAAATAAGAAATATTAACTGTATTACGTGCGGTTAAATCCTTTTACGGACTTCCTACCGTGTGGGGATCACGATGGGTGTATATGTGACTCGCTGGCCTAAACAATACCAAAACACCCACATAAACAGCCCGTGTTCCATCCCGCACGTTTTATTAGATTCATAGGAAAACATACGGTTAACGCCATGAACTCTATCAGGCCATAGTCCCGACGGGACTTATCCATTGCCGTAAGCAAATACCAGTAGCATCGTTTAGCTAGTATCAAATATTCTAGAATTATCAAATGTTGGAAGAATCATCAAGTAAAAGCCTCAACCAAATTGTAGGTCTTTGACTGACTTCAAAGAACACACATACACAACACAAATCCTAGGTAAAAAATATATCTTACAACTATTGTCCACTTTTAACTAGTATTATTTATTTTCAAACAAGATTTTGATAATAAAACTGCTTAACAAAACATCACCCTTCAAGCAAATTGCCGCCAAAACCTATACGTATAAAATAATATCTCCTCAATAGTCTCTGAATAAACTCGATAATCAGAGATTCCTAAATTTCGTGGCGTGACATTTCAAAATCCAATATATTTCAGGTTTATACACGAAATTTGAACTATTTAACAAAAAAATTCAAAATATTTCCAACTCTATCTGTATGCGCATGGAAATAAAGCTAATTACGGGAATTGAATAATTTCTTGATGTAAAATTGTAAAATATGTGATGTCACATTAGGGAAGTAGGAGTCTCACGAACAAGGAATATATTACTCTCTTCGAGAGCTCACGAATATGACCAGCTGTGACAAGGACGGGGGACCAAGGAAAATATTACACTTTTACGAGAATGCGGGACGCCGGGACGATGCGCGGCAGAATGGGAGCGGTAAACGTTCGCATAAAACAGAAATTCACAAATTAGTAACGCTGTAGCAGTGCCGTATACGTGAACGCTTTCAATACATTTATTTTTAACATCCAACAGCTAAATTAATAAATTATTTATAAAACACAAATTACTATTAGGAACGCAACTTTAGAATAATCTCAGAATAAAACTCGAACGTAGCCAATTACGTGGTAGCTAGTGCAATTAAATGCCAAATTGACATTTGTCAATGAGTGTGAATTTTGGGTCGAAAAAACATTTTATATTGGAAAATTTGTACTATACATTTTTTTATCAAATAGTAGATGATAAAATGTTTGTTACTCCCGTAATATTCACAATATTTGCATCTTTAATTAATGGAATACTGTCAAAAAGTGTTGAGCTTACTTTTGAACTACCAGATAGTGCTGTAGAATGTTTTTATCAAGAAATAGAGAAAAATACATCTGCCGCGTTAGAATATCAGGTAAATTTTACCTTATTGTCATGCCAACTTCGTAAAGTAATCTATAATTCTTCAGATTATTCAAATTCAGAATATACAAATTTCTAACCTAATAATATAAGTTAACTACTAAGCTAACTATTTATAACACCCACCTAACTTTCAGGTTATTACTGGAGGGCAATACGATGTAGATGTGAAAATTGAAGCGCCAAATAAACAAATACTTTACCAGCAGCAAAAGATGCAGTATGATTCTCATCAATTCACAGCTCAACAAACAGGTATAATTACGAAACTTTCTTGCCACAAAAGCAATGTTATTTACTCACAATAGTTTCCTCAATATCCATCACAAGTAGCATACAAATGATTCTAATTAGAATTCCATTTACCTATGAAGGTAATCATATAACTTTATAGTTGGAATCTTGTTTGAAGTTACGCCAAACAGTTGTAAAAGCATACTTTACAGTATTGATTTTTAATGTAATGCTTGATTTTAATAATTATTTTTCATTATTATATCCACTACTATGTAATATTTTAAATCAATGTCACTACTCAAATCCATAATACTAAATAAATACTAAAACATTTTTTTACAATAATAAAATTGTCATTCTAAAACCTCTCTCTTTTTTTGAGAACTTTTCTACCACCAAATGTATAATTAGGTAGAATATAGTTATAGGGCACATTTATTTAATATGAACAGATCTGAACTTTTTTAATATAGCAAAGCGAAGTGGAGCTCCTGCTGCCTTAGCCTTCTAACCTATATTATTTTTTATAACCACCCAAAATTCACTTTGTATCTCAAAAATGCATCCTATAAAATTATACCATACCTGTATAATTAAAAGTAATGTATTTTGTTACCTTTTTTCTAGATATATTTGGATAAGCAAGATGCCATTTAAAAGCAATTTTTGCCTTATCAAATTACAGCTCTGGTTGTTACTGTTAGCTTAATCTTGATTTTATTATCTATATAAAGTAAATCCAAGCTAGTTAACCTTATATTAGTTATTAAAACATGAGCATTCAGTGCTGTAAACTGTTGTTAAACTTTCAATATTTTATTTTTTATAAAATTAACAATGCCAAAAATTATACCCAGAGCCTCTGTGTTGCAGTGATGTAGGCTCGCAAACACTTAGCCTACTTAAGCACAAAGGCTAGCATAGGTACCTACTCATTTTGAGTAGGCCACTTTTTATCAAAGAAACTAAAACATTCCCAAAAGACAACTAAAACAAAGACTATAATTTAATACTGTAAATTGACAAAATACAGAGTATTTCTTGATTCAATAAGTTTGTTTGTTTTTATATATATAAATCATCTTCAGAAATAAAGAAACCAATTAAAATGTTGTTAATAAAAACTGTTGTTTCAGGTGTGTACAAGGTTTGCTTTAGTAATGAGTTCAGTACATTCTCACACAAACTTGTATACATGGAATTTAATGTTGGACCTGAAAAACCATTACCAGGAATTGGAGAACATGCTACTGTTCTTACACAGGTAAATATATCTAAGGTTATAAAAGCAAAACCACTTCAGTATTCAGTGTAAAAAATTTATATTTTTTAATTGAAGCAGTTTACCTCTTTATTTGTAACCAAATTATAATAATCTTAAGGATAAAACTTAAAATTTACGTTGTGACAGTTGACATAACAAATAATGTATTACAGAAATTATAATTCTGTTAGGCAGTTTTTATTTGCACAAATGAGGAGGATAATTTATTAACATATTAATAATCTATATTAAACTGTACAAGGCTTCACAAGGGCAAAAGGCAGTGTTGATCGCTATGTATTCTTAGCTCTATCCGACTTACTTGATTTCATACACTATTGCGTGTATTAATATGGGTTTACTGGGCAGATATCACAGGAACTAATAGTTGCGAAATATTGTAACACTTGTAATAACCTAAAAAACTATTCCTTATATAATTTTTAATTAACAATTACAGTTGGAAACATCTGCAGAGGAAATCCATTCAGCACTGAACAGAATAATTGATCATCAAACCCATCACAGGTTGAGAGAAGCACAAAGCCGTAAGAGGGCAGAGGATCTCAATGAAAGAGTGTTTTGGTGGTCATTGGGTGAAACATTTGCCATAATGTGTGTTGCATTGGCACAAGTCATGATACTAAAGAACTTCTTTAGTGATAGACCTACATTATACAATCGAAAGTAAACTAGATTATTAATTAATATATTTATTAAAATACCAGGTTATTTCATTTTTGTTTTATTTTTCATAGAAAATTATACAATATTTCTATATAAGCGCAGATTAGTGTTAAGCCACTTTGACAAGATACAAGTATGCTTAGATATAGTGCATTCAGATACTAAATTGTATTGTGACAACTGGTAATCTGACTGTACTTGAACATTGGTATTTGAAATGTTACTTTTTAATTGAAAATCACTCCAGCAAAAGGTGCTATGAATAAGACATTACTACATTTCTATGGTCTGACATCATTATTTTCTAACATCAAAAATTAACAGATACAGAATGAGTAAGCTCTATATAAGCATACCATCTAAATATACTTGAATCATGTCAACATACCTTTAGCATGTATAGTAAATATTGCACTGAATTTATTATACAGGATAAAAACTTCATACTAATAAATACATATGCATTAATTTTTCATTCTTGCCAGACCTCAATGTTTACATTTGTTAGGTTTTTGACATAATTAAATATATGTTTTAACAAAATAGATGATTATGAGAATACTGCGGAAAAGAGCCTATTGTTCAATGAAAATCATATCAAAATCAGGCTTACCAACAGCTTTGATTATGTTAATCCAGCATTCCTAATAACTTCTCCCAAATTATATTTTAACAAGTATAAATTACTTTCACAATTTTAAAGCATTAAAGAATAGATAGGAACCAGTACATAATAAAATAATCATAAACTGTTGTTATTTGTGATATATAAACATGAAATTGATTTTAGATGACTGTGCCTAAGCTACATGAAAAGCCCTAGTTTTTTTTTCATTAACTAATTTATAAATCATAATATTTTTATAATTAGCAGCAATTGGAACTTTGCTATCTAAGGTTCAAAGCAAACATTTTTATATATATTATTATCTTCCCATAGGGCATTATTATCTTAATAATATTACACTTGTCTGAACAATGCATTGTTTTATTTAAAACAACACCAATAAGGCAAAAACTCCATTCACTAAGGCACAGGGATAAGCTATAAGAGGTCTTTGTTCTGCATCACCAGACATTGTTACAAATAATCTACTTGCAGACAGAGCTGACCAAATAACTGCAATTGCAGATAGACTTAAGCCAATAGTTCCATCAAGAGTAATGAAGATGCCTAGTCCAGCCAATGCTACCATAGGTAACATACAGTATCCTAAAACACTAGCTACACTGAGTATAGTAAAAACTCCTTCGGTTCTACTCATTAATGATAATAGAAAATACATCAAAATAACAGACATTACAGATAAGCCATAGACATAACCAAAATGAGCTTTATTACCTGACAAGAACAAACAAACAGCCAGTGCAAGACAAAATGCTATTGGACCTGCAATGTCTGTGTCTCTTAACAAGAAATTGGCATCATCTGCTTTCGATTGGCCATGGAATGGGTTGAGTACAGCTAGTGTTTTCTCTAAAATCCTGTCAGGGTATATTTCAAGTTCATCCAGTAAAGGTGGTTCATCAAAATCCGTAATCTCAGTGGGTGCTTCCCCAGGTATAGGCGCAGGTGTAAAGAAGTTCGGATTGTAATATTGATTGTTGTTGGAAGGTATAGTACCTGGTGTCTGTTCGAAGGAGTAGTTCTGTTGATCCGTTGGAAATGTCTGGAAATCTAATCAGAAAAATTATTTATAATTAATACAAAATAACAAGTACTTGCTAACAAACATTATTATTACTTCTTACCTAACGTTTGTGCAGCATCTCCAAAGTTATTAGATGTATTATACGAATAATTTTGGCTGGTGTTTTGAGTTTGCCAAGTGTAGTCGTTGGGATTATTGAAACTTGCCATTTTGCTATGCAGCACTCATTCAATTGATATCTAGTACATTTATGTATATATCATCAAACAAATATTACAAGTTAATTAATTACAATTTTATTTATTTTATATATTTGAAACGAATCTCGAATTTTATTCGATTTGAGCTGGAGAATAATTGTCATTTTGACGTTTTGACGTCTGACTTTATGAATCTACTTGCAGCGCGTCCGGCCCGTGAAATAATAAAAAAATGATGTAAAAAAAAAAATCACCCTATAATGATGTTTGTATCTATATTAATATATAAAAATATGATATTTTTTTATAGCTTAATTGATTTGAACACTCGTTATGGTTCTTGGACAAGAACTCGCTTAGTCTGCGTCGGGCTGTTGTCGATAATTTACGAGTTTGAGTGGTAAGTGATTATTAATAAAAAGCCTTCATGAGTACTAAGGTAATGTTAGAAACTCTCTAGAAACAAAAAATAAGTCAAGGAGTGACTTTTCACTGGTAAGCTTGTTGTATTTTCGATAAAATATGTTATTTTTTATTGAATTTTATCCATTTTAACTTATTTCGACGTGTCGTCGCTGCGGCCATGTTCAGGACTAAAAACTATACTCTCTAAGCGATCTAGTGCTGCATGTTTTAATAGTTTGGTTAGACGGCATGACAAGTATTTTAGCGCTGCAGCAAATACGAATACGAGTCAGTCCACGGCAGTCTCGCTCCGCGTAGAACCCCGCTTTCATCAAGTTAGAACTTTTTGTTTTGAATATCTTGAGTACGTAGTACATGTAACTCAATGTATTTTTAGTTGTTTTTTACCTGATTTTTATAAATGCTAATATGCTATGCATTATCTCATGTTTTTCTAATTATTCGGAGATGTATCCTTCTAGCCTTTCTATTTTCATGGATGACAATGTTATTTCTGGTGGTGGGTTTTTAATCTAATTGTGGAACTTCCTGTTTAAGTAACATTCATATCAAAATCTAATTGCGATAGGTCCGATGACAATACGCCGTTACAAAACAAGTAACCCTTTTGTAACGGCATATTAATAAAACAGGACAAACAATCCAAAACAGCCATTAATATAGAATAAAGGAATAAACAATCAACCAAGTGCGTGTCGGTTCTGCACTATGAAGACTTCAATAGATGTGACGACGTGTTAGTCCACTACTGTAGCCCCAAAAAACCATTAAATTGAAAATGTTTAATCCTCAGAACTAATTAATCAACAGATCTTATTCAAACTAATTTTCGTTAAAAATAATTTTTTGTTCTGCCACCTTGACTTTTTTAGTTCTTAACCTTGAGATAAAAAGAACTTTTATCCCTCAGTTATTGTGAAGTGGGCGAAGACAATTGAAGTCTTTTCATGTTACAACTGATGAACATACAAACTTTTTGTATCTAATTATTAAATTTGAATTTAATATTTTGGAATGCGTAGCTATCTTTTTACGTTGTTTGTGCCACCAGTGTATGTAACGTTACATACATTTGGAAATATGTCTTGTGGCAACGAAAACTTTTCGTATTTAATAAATATAATCTTGTCTTTTTAGCCCCCAATAACAACAATAAAGGAAATTGCTTTAAATATTATCATAAAGTATAATTTTCACGCATACAATGCTATATTATTTTATGGCGGCACGTCTTTTAACTAGAACGCATAATAAAGGTGTGTGCATATTATAAGTCGCGACTGACGGCTGTAGCTTACAATGTATCTGGATAAGAAAGTCCATTGAAATGTGCACATTATAAGTCGTAAGTCGCGAACGTAACCTTGAGCGATCGGACGTCTTAAAGCAATCTGGCGAATGTGTTAGGGTTCTGGTGTACACATTGTTCGGACGCGTCACGTATATATAAATCGTGCGCAGGTTTGCCGATGATAAACCCTCCCGCTTCCTACAACCGCGACCCACAGTTGTCTAGTTCTTAGTACTACTTAGACAAGCCCCGGTCCCAGTCGTAGGAAGCGGGAGGGGTGATCATCGGCAAACCTTCTGCGCACGACTCATATATTTTTTTATAAGTGAATTTTTTTTCTTACTAGTTTTGGTTTAATAAGCATATAAACACTCTTTGCGCAAAATAACATTTTTATTGGAAGTCTTTCACAATTTATGCAATAAGGGACAACCTATTGTGAGGTACATAGTGTAAAGCGCTTTCCTAGTACAAAGTCACCAGTATGGAACACATTCCTATAGCTTAGCGTACTCGTTTGTTCTAGAAGACAAATATTTTTCCCATACAAAATCCTATATAAAACAGGGTTCGGAAAACTGTCAAATGCCAGATTTTTTCCTAGTCAGATAGACTCTTGAGTCGCTTGAAATGACATCGATACATCACTACCTTGTACTATATTTTATCTCATTTTCCCACAGCCGCAACCCTATAAATACATTTATAGTTATCTCTTTTTTTCATTACACTTTTTTGTTTCATAAAATCCAATTCACACCGTCTTTCCCAAGAGAAGTTTCATTTTATAATAACTTGTAACTTTACGTTACCACTATTTATGATAGAATTCCATTTTATATTTTGTTTACTTTCTTGAAAAAGCATCAAGGAGACCTTAGCATGATCAGTTTTTCCCATAAATATTGTGAGTTTGTCTTTAGCTGGCATCTCTATATACGCTTCACACAGACAAATCAAATGGCGGAGCACGAGTGTAAGACAACGCTGTCACTCACACGAGCATGCATTAGCTGGCCAGTTTTTATAGTAAGAATTATAGAGCGACGCCAAATCTAGAGGTTATATAATCAAAGCCAATATAGTCAATCAGTCTTTAATCATATTGAGTTACAGCAAATTTGTAGGCATTTTTAAGAACCTTAAAGAGGCCTACAAAATTATTCTAACTATTGTGTTGAATAAATAAGACCGAATAAGTACAAACGAGGCACTAAAACAAAAATAAAATAAAACAGCAGATTTTAAATATGGCATAGGTATTTATTCCCTTACTTTATGTTCGAATCGTGTTATTTATTGGAATGTTTTGTGGCTGTTATATTATACAGTTAGTCACATAAAATTGCAGTAAATACATAATAAACATTAGGATACAATTATGTACAAAGTAGACCTAAAATGTGACGTTACGTCATAAAATGGTGTTCTTTATTGAATCACTTATATTAAGCCTCCTCCAGAACGACGCTCAATTATGAATCAAGGTTTACTTTGGACCTTGAAGTATAATATAGTACCTTAGACGAAGTAGTTTTTAATTCACGATCTAGCGTGTTCTTCGAATACGAGCCTTAAAACAGTCAAAATTCATTATAAATACACATAATGATTAATTCGAAATTTATTGCAGATGCTGTGGCACGCCATTATAAATTTCATAACTTTAAATTGAAAAATTGAAATAAGATACGATTCTTTTCTATTGGTAGATACAATACAGCCGTCTGTAATTTTATGTGAATAGTTAAACAAGGAAATAGATGAAAATATAAACAAGCTTAATTTAATGATAGAATTAATCTACACCTGAAATCAATATGTATTTCCTAATAAATATTCTGAAGCGAATAAAACATCAAATATTTTGCTAAAATGACTTCCTTCAATTATTCAATAAATACGATACACTTGTGCTCTGTGTGATGTTGTACTAATAGCATTATAACAGTAACCCAATTTGATTTAACGACATACCAATTCTCAACATAAAACAACAATATTTTTAAAATAAATGTTTATATATATCTCACAATGGAATTGATTAAAACCGTTCTGCTTAAAGTGGATAACGCAACTGTCTAATTCAAGTGAAGTAGGCTCCAATTATACCTGAAAATAATGTACGGCGTAGGCAGTTTTTCTAACCTAACATACATATAGTAAATAGAATTTAATTAGATATCACATAATTATTAAAATTTATATGAATGATTATAAGTAATATATAATTTGCACGCTCAATGCGCAAGAAGCACGCGAACCTTATAACTATGACAAATTAATTGTATGGCACGCACATAGAGGTATAATATGTCTAGAGAGAGCATTGCTAACAAACAACACCGGGAAAAATGGCATCGAAAACGCGAAGCGTTGCTATATTCACTCTCCAAAAACTATCAATGTGTGCGTGTTTTGGGGATATCAGCTAAAAAATATTACCCTATTTTTTATAATTAAATATTTTTTATTTAAGTGAAAATTTTAAATGATCAATATAATTTAATAGCTTTATGTGTTATAAGTTTAATGTTGTTCAGAGGTTTTAGTTTTTTTTTAATAATTTAAAGTATTACCAACAAAAGTTGTGTCTTGGAACGAACCATAGAAAATAAACTACATGCACAAATGAGTTCATAACACATTTTATATATGTAATAATAATTTAAATTCAAAATGAAATGTCTGTACAGATTTTAATATTTATAAGTGTGTTAATTACTAATACTAATGTAATGATTCTAAAAAAACTATTCATAATGGAAAAATATTTTTATATTGCACCACATGTTGACGAAGGTTATTAGACGATTAGTTATGCCCCAAAGAATATCCCGCGCTAAAATTCAGTGAAATCAGTTGTAATAATGGACTTGAAACGATTCGGTGGTTTCATATTGGGTAGTGGGCGTTATGTGTAGTCCAAATTAAATTAATCCAAATAAAAAAAATCATAACAAATACTACCCAAATTTTGGATACCCCATTTGTCACCTGACAACACCAATCAATACAATAATCTTTGATTTATCGATATTAAATTTCATGTTTTCATAAAGAAATCATGATAAAACTGTCAACTTACTGATGAAATGAGATCTTATCCTTTCCTCTTTTAAAATATTGCCGACACATTTTAACAGCGCATGCCATCCGCATAAATTTCTTTTTGCGAGAGCTCTAATCAGTAAAGTAGCCGAAACGTACACTAACATGCGTGGGCAGCAAGTGCACCAATTTTAGTGCCCATTTTTGTGCAATTCACGCGTTATCTAGGCGTTTATATGATCTAAGGGCACGCATTATATCTGAACGTACGAGCAGGGGGCGTCCCCCCGTTCCGTACTGCTAACCCCCAGTGAGAGCGCGGGTGAATACCGCCTTCGCCGCAACCCGCGACCCCTGGCGCAACGGCGCTCCGTGGCGCGGAGAGCTCACAACTAGCTCTCGGCCTGACTGCGCGTGCACAGGACCTGTCCTCCGCATCGCGAGTGGTGCGCGCTCCTTTTTTATTTATCCGCGCCTTTCTGTCGTGTCGTTGACACTCAGCTAGTTTAGGTTTTTTTTTGCCAATCTATAATGCGTGCATGTATATAATGCGTATCTGTAATTACTATGTGTGTGTGTGTCAGTGGTCAAATAAACGTTTTAATCTGTAAAAAAGGCCATGTTTGAGTTACCCCTGACCATAATTGTACTTAACATAATTTTAAGCAAATCTTTAAATCGATATACCTTATATTATGATATACTATTTGTAAACATTTCAATTTTCTAGAATATTCTTCTAGAACACGTATATTCGTTAAAAACTGACTTTAAAATCAATGCTTAAGTTATATTATAAAGTTTTTTTTCTTTATTATGTGACGATACGATTTATAATGGACAAAGCTTAGGAGATACTCACTTAAATTACGCGAAGAACTCTAAACAAAAAATTCTAATTAAGTTTTTATAGTAGTACAAGAATTGGTAGTCGTGGTCACAAAGTCAAAGTAAGAATGAGAAATATTCAAAGTCAGGTACAATACAAAGAAGCGATATAAAACACCTATTACACAAATTATATTTAGATTTCTTACAAATGCACTGGTCAATAAGGTATGTCTTATTGGAATTACATGATACTATCCATTTTTATAACTTAACATAAATTTTATAACAAAATCAACAACATCAATAAACATAAGTAAAAAACTCTTATGTGGAGACTTTAGGGTATGAATTATTGACAGAAGTACAGTTTGTAACAAACGGGATTAACTATATCATTTTTTGAAAACAGGTTACACACTTTTTTGGGTTTACACCAAATTCCAAAATTTTTATTTAGTAAAAAAAAACTAATTTAAATTCATTTATTTAATATGACCTCATTACAATTAGTCGAAGAGACTGAAATTGGATACTAGATTTTTATTTTTAAGGGCAGGACAATGTCTGTCGAGACCGCTAGTATTTTATATTTTGGGATAGGTATAAAATGTTGCCCGTGTGAGCCAAGCACTAACCAACCAAAATGTACGTTCTAATGACGAAGGTTTGGATGTTTTGTTATATCTCAAATTGGGAAAATTTCTAATACTCAACCTAGAGACTCTAGATATCGTAGCACAATGGTGAAAATAGTGCAGCGTCATCACCACTATGGAACCATTGTGGAATGAATGCATTTGGCCGCTTCTTTCTACTGCATTATCGATTAGGAGAATTAGTTGTTGCAAAGGATTTCTCACTTTTCCGTCAGAACATATGTGATCAACAAATATAAATTTCTTATGGACCCGTGCAGACTAATAAAAAATTAAGTATAGTCCTGAAGGCTGAGAGAAGTATGTCAATAATTCATAACCTCATACTTTAGTAAACACAATCGCCCTTCGTGGCAAAATAAACGCGAAACGTACTAAAACAAATCCTTCAAATACAACATTTCATTAGGTGCAATGCTAACCATTAAATGATTGAAAACGCCCTATATACCTTTTATTTGGAGCCGCATTTCAGTTACTCTAATAACCAGAGAGATGTTTCTTTTTAAGATTCTGCATTTACTATTAGTGTTTTTTTTATTGTACGAACGATAAAATTATTGCGTATAAATAAGCTAAGCCAATCTCAAACCATCTTAAACCTGGTACCTTGAAGATTCGTTATAGCACCATTAAACGATATCCAACTTAAATTTAAGCAGACCAAATTACTTAAAAATAATTGTGTTGATAGATATATCATATGTATTAAAATAAATTATTAAAACAATAATATCATTAATACAACTAGCTTTACCTACCCAATGACTGGGCCACACATTAAGTTAATTGTTAAAATTACTTCATAAATTACCTAAGTAACAAAATAACTATGCAATGCACACTTTGTACGCGCTATCGCAAAATGTAAGCCACTCCAATTAAAATATCTTGAATTTAGCCACTTGCTATCTTCCTCTAACTAATGATACATACTGTGTGTGCGAGTGAGATAGCTTATAAGATATAGATATAACATTTCATTAATTGGAGAAACTTACATATCCACACAAACACTTCATCTACCAATGGACACATGATTGGTGTAAAAATTATTACATTTATTGAACACATTACTAATGGAGATTTTATAAACAAACAAAAAAATTATCCAAACTTCGTAAAATGTATATCACAGATACCTAGGGAAGTTGTAACTATTTATATCTATTTTGAGGTATTACACACCTATACAGATTTCTTAAAATGTAAAATTAAATAAACAGAAAAGCACACAATCTCAAAATACGACGAATACTGTTAATAAAAAATATTCATACTATAAATACCTCAAATTGTTCAATGTTACACGTTTCACGTAAAATGGACCCTCTGGTGCTTATTATTGAACGACACTCAATCTTGAGTCGTACCTTAAGGATAAACCGGTAAAGTTAAAGACAGAGTCATTTCAATGACATACAGGGAATTTGTAAACACTTCTAATTTAACTGGGTTTTCATATAATTCTCGATTGAGTTTTGTTTTGGATTACAAGTATTACACTTGAAAGTAATCACCAACGGGAGGGTCACCTCCATTTTTAATACTGCTTTTGGGGTCCCTTTCGTTTGCAACGTTTATTTTTTCATAACCTGCTGACGAATCAGACCTCTCAACACTGGAACACGCCGCACTATCTTCATTAACTTTCTCGTACGGCGGCTCTTTTTTGGAAAGCTCAAAATATTTAACACTCTCGTAATTTGGATCCTTTTTGGATCGTACCGAATCGTATAGTTTCGATTCTTTAGATCGTACCGACTCGTACTTCGGATCTTTACATCTTAATGACTCGTAATTCGGATCTTGAGCATTAACGCTTTCATAATTGCCATCTTTTGGCCGAACCGATTCGTAATTAGGATCCGATTCACTTCCTGTGTTATATAATGGTTCGTTTGGCATCGATTCATAATTCGGTTCGACTGTAGCGTCATCGTTATTATTAACCGGCCAGTTATTATACTTAGGCGGCCTCTTATTGACACTTGAATATGTAGGCTGTACTTTGTAGTTCGGCGCTATCGTGGCGTAAGGTGGCGTTGGCGGCTGATTCCTCAATACTTCGTAATTTGGATCAGAATCGGATGCGTTATTATCAGTTTTCGAAATGTGCTCGTATCCCGGATCACTGCTTATGATACTGTTCGGTCCGCTGTCCACATTTAAATGGTTCAGTTTTAGCAGATTATTATTAGTCTTGTTCACTTCTTTGACAGTTTCATAACCGGGATCTTGGTTTTGGGAATTCTTTCGTTCTTTATGTGCGATCGTTTCGTATCCGTGGTTTATGGATTTTTTACGATCAATAGTTTCATAGCCGGGATCGTCTCCTCGATACTTCAACGTGTGAGCTTCCGCTTCTTCGTGTGTATATTCTTTCGATCGTCTAGTGATATCTTCGTTTCGTGCTTTTGCCTTTTTCATGACTTTTGCATACATTTCTTCGACGTTTCGCGAGGGACTTTCGGTCACTCTGCTTTCGGATGTTAGGCTAGCATTTGCTTCTGCAGAAGAATAATCGCTGCAGCCAGGACCGTCGATGGAGTTATATAGGTTATCGGTCGGTGGGTCGCGTTGATCGATATCAAAGTTAAGCTCTCTGGCAACCAACGGTCGGATCAGGTCGCCTGAACTAAACCTATGCTTTTCTACGGGATAGTTGCAACCATAAAAGTCGGATGAGCTTACGCAGCTATTGTTGCGTTGATGTTTCTCGTTTAGACTTCGTCGTAGTTTGTCTTGGTTAAAGTGAAGATCGCCTGAAAATGCGACAGAAAAGATACAAGAACCGTTATACCAAGCTTATTGTATATACTATGTCTCCCATTGCGTTCCCGCGAGACATGCATCTTATACACATATTTGTATCTTCTGAATCTGGATATATATATATATATATATATATATATATAAGGGAAACATGAATGTATATTTTAAATAAAATTCCTATTTTAATCCCTAACATTTTAATTGCAATGCATTAATCCGTTTCAGACCCTATTCGAGACGAACTTTCAATTAACAGACAGGCAATAATTTTAAAATGGTCCCTTATAACTAGGCATCAATCATTTAAATAGCAGTTTACACTAAATTTTTGTCATTTATTTGAAAGCCATAGACAGAAATTGAATGTTATTTATAGGTATATAAACTAAAAACATTCTTCTTTCCTTCTATATTGTATCCGTATGACCAAAATATTTTATCATCGCCAAATAAATAAATGCACTGAACATTATATCCCTAAGCCAAGCTAGTTGTGGTTGTATTACGGCTGATACTAAAGACACCTCAACCATATTAAACACCGGAAAGTTAATTCAAGAAATTTACATTGACAGAAATCGACTCCGGATCTCTGCGGTCCACTATGACAGTGTACCATAATGAACTAGGTGGATAATGGCAAAGAAGTAGCTTTTGTTCATTACCAAATTCAGATATTTACCAGTACTCGAGATCCGATGATGCCTTTGGGCCAGCGCCTGATCGGCCAGTTGTCTAGCGGTAGGGTGAGTTGGGTGAGTTGGATGAGTTGGATGAGTGGGGTGAGTGGAGTGAGTGGGTGGCGGGGGAGGCAGGGGTGAGTTTGCCTGCCGCTTCTCCGGCTTAGGGGAGCCTAGTGCGCCAGTTGAGTTCGAGCATGATGATGATGAAGCTGAAAGGGGGTATTTTTATCTGTTCAGAGCAATTTAGTCGATGTTCCCGCATATCTTATCAACATACTTTTCTTATTTTGAGGACACAAACACATAGCAGCTGAATGGTCATACTTATATAAAATATAACACATTTCTTATATATTAATTAGTATTAGTAATTGGTCTTAATTATTTAATGTAATAATATCGCATTCTGTCTGATCCCACGTCTGAAGGATTCCGACAGCTAGGTTGTTTTATTGGGATCCTTCATTAGTAAGTGCCTCTTTCTAAATACACGATATCCTTAAGTAGAATAAGACAATTTAGGATACGATGGCATTGATGTATGCTTATAGACAACCAGCCAGCCCACCCAAAAATAAACAGAATTAAAAAATAATATCATCCATTATTTTATGTCATCATACCGGAAACATTCTAAAATCATTGTATACCTACTAATTTTTATGAGTAACATAGGGGAGTTGAGTTTTAATTTATCCCCAGACCAAAGCGAATATGCGAAAGATCATTCTACAGATTGTTGTTTACAAAGAACCGGTCCTGTGACCCTTGAGTTTTAACCGGACTGGCTGATGCTAATAGACTAATTAGTAATGATATATCTTCATAGTTGATACAACAAATATATATACATATTTATTTCTTTTGATATCATTGCCCATTATAACAAACATATTATTACCTTGTCTGGAGTGTGATGCATTTGATGTAGAAGCCCCAATCTCTGGCGGCGCACTTTTTCTGTAAAAAGTGCCACATTGTCCATTTGAACACTAGTAACACTCATAAAAATATCGCAATGTTAAAGTACATGTCGATGTTTTGAGGTGAATCCTCTACAAAAGACATTCCGTGCATACATATAATCACATATCTTAACAAAACATTTTCAATAATATTGCACACAAGTATATGTGCGCTAAATTTCATATTTCTAATTTAATTCTAGCTATAGTAGTCACCAAAAAAGACAGAGATCGGTGTGCAACTATGGTTGCAAAATTACCTTTATTTGAATGTATATAATAATGTCGAAACACTTAAATGCTTACCTGGCAGCATGAGTGGAGTCGGTGTGTAACAGGTCCGGGGTGGGGTCCCTGCGGCGAGGTTCGGGCGCGATTTGCGCATACGTGTCCGACCCTTCGCCAACGCTCGCCTCTTCAATCGCAGCGTACATTTCATCTGAATTTGAGTATTTCACAATGACATGTTTTATAATATAATCTAAAACAAGGCCATTATATATAAAAGGCATGCGTTTGAACAACCTGCTATCTTTCACCTTACTTTTTATTTTATTTATTTTAATAACCTATTTATTCTATTTGTTAGATTCATAACGTCATAACGCAATACACAAAATGCAAAATCAAAGAGGCTGTTACGTTTTGAATGATGATAAAAAGAGTCTCAGTTGATTTGACTCTCAAATACCCCATTATATTGCAGTAGCTGAACCAGATCAGGCTTCGATGTGGTTCAGAATAATATTAACTGTTAGGGAAATATATAACGCCGCCGCCGCTGCCGCGGGTCAACCTCTAGTGCGTACCTCTTGTTTAAAGAGCAGGCGTTAATACAGGTTACATTGTATTACATTTTTATGTTAGTGCCATTTGCCCCCAGAAGCTTCACTTCATTTTATATCGCAAACTATCCCATCCCCCGTCTATCTGTAAACTGCATAATTGACAAAATGCATAAAATAGACAAAAATGACAAAATCACAAAACTTATCCTACTTTCCGGGATAACCTTCACATAAATCTATCCCAGAATCTATTCCTTTTTTTCCGGGATGAAAAGTATCCTATATCCATCATAGATATTGAATTTACATATATATCGAATATCAGCCAAATCAGTCCAATAGTCTTTCCGTGAAAGCGTAACAGCTAAACAGAAAAATATACTTTTATCCGATCCCGAAAACTATCCTATTTTTCGGGATAAAAAGTATACCTATGTTCATCCTCGGCAATATATAATTATATATATAATAGGTTGGGGAAAGTCTTTTCGCATATAGTATGTATGAACTTGTAATAAGATCTCTTTGGCTATACCATTTGTATCTGGCTGGTTTTGGTATCATTAAAAAGTTTTAATTTTAAAGAAGATAATTCCAAATTCAAATTATGAAAATGTGCGATTTTCATTTGTTTTTCTTATTGTTAAAATGAGTGAATCTAATGAAGAAATTCGATACATTTTGAAATTTTACTACAAAAATGTTAAAAATGCACCACAAGCCGCGAAAAAAAATTGTGATGTTTATAGATCTAATGCAGTATCTGTGAGAGTAGCCCAAATTTGGTTTAAGCGTTTTCAATCCGGAAATTTTGATATCAAAGATGCAAGTCGTTCTAGTCGCCCTGTTACGGACAAAATTGATGCCATTTTTGAAAAAGTAGAGCAAGATCGGCATATTAGTAGTTACGATGTAGCTGGAGAACTGAGTATTGACCACAAAACTGTTTTAGCGCATTTGAAAAAAGCTGGGTACACAAAAAAGCTCGATATTTGGGTGCGTCATGAGCTCACTGAAAAAAACCTAATGTACCGTGTACTCATTTGTGATTCTTTATTACGACGTAATGAAACCGAACCATTTTTGAAGAAGCTGATAACTGGTGATGAAAAGTGGATCACGTACGACAAGAACGTGCGAAAAAGATCGTGGTCAAAGGCCGGTCAGTCTTCACAGATTGTGGCGAAACACGGGCTAACTCGCAACAAGGTGATGCTGTGTGTATGGTGGGATTGGAATGGCATTTATTCATTATGAGCTGTTACCGCTACAGGCAGGACCATCGATTCTGAACTGTACTGCGAACAACTGATGAGGTTAAAGCAAAAAGTTGACAGAAAGCGGCCGGAATTAATCAACAGAAGGGGTGTGGTTTTTCACCATGATAATGCTAGACCTCACACATCTTTAGCCACTCAGCAAAAATTACGAGAGTTTGGCTGGGAGGTGTTAATGCATCCGCCGTATAGTCCTCACCTTGCACCTTCAGATTTTCACCTGTTTCGGTCTCTGCAGAATTCCTTATGCAGGGTCAGGTTAACATCACGAGAGGACTGCCAAAACCACTTGTCGCAGTTTTTTGATCATAAGCCCCAAAATTTTTATAGCAATGGGATCACGTCCCTACCTACAAGATGGCAAAAAGTTATCAAACAAAATGGTACCTACATACTTTAGTCAAATGTAAATAAACTTTATAAAAAAACCTTTTGATTTTTAATATAAAATGCGAAGAAACTTTTTCCCCAACCTAATATATATATATATATATATATATATATATATATACTGAGTTTCAGCAAAATTGATCCATAGTTTTTTCATAAAAGCGACTTTCGCATTTATAATATTAATAGGGATATTCGTATTATGCGAACACAAACGTATGGAAACTGAATGTTTATATTTTTATATATAAAGATTTATCAGTAAACGATAATAAAATTAATTGATGACAAAATCTTTCTGAAACCGCACCGTTATATGTAAAAAATCTGAGCAAGAACATAATATGATAAAATCTAATTGTAACAGTTATCTTAATATGTTGAGTTTTTAAAACGGGCGAAACCATAGAATGTTGATCCCAACATGCAGAAGCCAATAACCAATATACTGAATGTGACTTATATCTTAACATGAAACAGATAATGACCATAATAGTGCATAGAACAAAGTAAACAGAATTAAAAAAGAAAACAACACAATAAGCTTTAAGCCTATGTGTCGGTTTCTTAAGAGATTTTAATTGTTTAGATTACCCATAAAAAGCACAGAAACGGCCAAACAAAAGTCAGTCAATCAAACCAGTTACTCAATCACCTTCATCGCGCTTGAATGTAATACGCTTTGTAGAGCACGCACTAGTCACTACATCACTACGCAGTGTTCTTCTTGTTTTTTATATAGAGATTTGCAGGATTTTTGTATCTAATTAAGAGACAAAATTCGTGAACATTCAAGTTAAATAATAAACTTCAACCAAATTATAACATATAACTAAACATTTGAGATTAAGAACACAAACAACTATAAGTGTTTGAAAATTATGATTATACCTACTACAACTATTTTTAATTTGAATGCCATGTTATACATTTTTTGAAAATAAAGCTCTATTACGCAGATGAATGATTGAAAACAGTTAGTAATCAACTTACCAGAGTCATCGGAGACGGTTGCATAGTGAGGTTGCGATGGCGGCTTCGTGTTTTGAGCACGAATATTACTCAGAGGCTCCCGCACAGATATGCTTGTGTATCCCTCTGAAAATATCAACATTTCAAATCCTATTACCCAATTCAAGTCATGCAACAATTCAAAATGAGGTGAACATTATAAGAAAATTGAGAATACAGCAAGAGTCACCACTCTCGCTAGCTTAGAAAACTGTAAGCGTTAAAATTAGCTATATTTTTTACGTGACTACATTCTACGAAGATACTCTATTTGTCTCCAACACTACGGAATGATTTTCATTCGCATTCAGAATACGATTATGATTTGTTTTTAAACATTTTTGAACGATCTTATAAACCTCGTATAACTATTATGAATAAGGCGAAAACTACGTATCTTGTGAAGTACTTTTATGTGTAGGTAAATGGAGCTGCGTGTGAAATGTTTTAAGACAACATTTGCAATAATTATATAATGGTGCGATTGCAATGAATCTTTTGTTTTATTAGATTGCATAGTGTGACACGGTAGGGCATGGCGTACGATAAGGATTGTTTGTCCTTCTATACTATCTAATCATTTTTTTTGTACGTTTGTATAGGGGAAACACCATAGCTATTGGTCGTTTATGCGACAGTGAGAAGCAGTTGCATCAGTCTTTACTAATATCATGAAGACAAAGTAATACGGTCTCTTTGTTAGGCTTTCACCATAAATCTACTGGTCCAAATACGATGGATTTTGATATATATTTAATTTTAGATAATGGAGATAAACATAGGATACGTTTTAACTTGCTAAATAATATATAGTCTACGGAATACGTATCCAAATTGTATGCGTAGAAATTGCGTGTAAAACTCTGGTAGGTCTTTAATAATACGAATATATTAAGGGTGCATATATTTAAATACCACTCCCTACATCAAGGTAATAAATTAGAAATTCTATGTCACGGGGTTGTCATTAACATGCAAATGACGAGTATACTAAGCACGTACACTAAGGTCGGACACAAACCACTTGCAAGTGTGACAAATATTATATTCCGAGGAGAGAAAGAATACGATGACTAGTAGACTTCAGGAAACCACCCTTGTGCCATTAATCACAGGGTCAACTGCTCGGTCGAGTTATGTAATAATATTCTTTACATGAGGAAGACGAAGTTGAAGTTTAAAAATTAATTTTGAAATTTCGCATTTATGCGAAAATAACTCTGTCTGTCTGCCTGTTCCGTCTTCACGGAAAAACTACTGGACTGATTTGGCTGAAACTCAGTATATATATATATTCGGTGCCGAGGATGAATATAGTATACTTTTATCCCGAAAAATGGGATAGTTTCCGGGATAAAAGTATATTTGTCTCTCTGTTTGTTATGCTTTTACGGAAAAACTACTGGACCGATTTGGCTGAAATTCGGTATATATATAATTTTAATACCGTGGGTGGACAAGGGATACTTTTCGTCTATAAGGATAAGTTTGGGGGATAGATTTCTGTAAAGATTATCCCAGACAGTAGGATAGGTTTTTATTAGGTAGGTAGGATAGGTGATTTGCCATTTTGGTTAATTTGGTCATTTTGGTCGATTCGGTCGGTGTGGTCGATTTGGTAATTTTGGTGTACATATGTAGTTTTAATACCGAAAATTGGCATAGATACTTTTCATCCGGGAGATGGGATAGTTTGCGATATAAAATGAAGTGAATGATTTATTTATTAAATTAATTAAATTTTTAAATAAGCAGTAACATAAAAATTTAATACAATGTAACCTGTGTTGTAACCTCTTTAAATAAGAGGCACGCACTAGGTCGACCCGTGGCGCAGCCGCGGGGTAAACTCTAGTATTGGATAAAAGAAAGTTCCAACTGTTAGTATGCTTGGAACTCTATTGTACAAAAGACAAAAAAAAAAGTTATACAAGAAACGTAAAATTATATCACACAATAACATGACAAACATTTTCTACCCTTAACACGTAATTAAGGCATTTATCGGTATATCGCTTTGATCTAAAAACGCATAATATACTTTTTAATCAAATATCTAATTTATAAATCTAATCAAATTTTATAATCAATAAATATCTTAAACAGAAATCGTCCGAAAAGTAAACGGTTAAAGTACCGAGTAGCGTTCGTAAATCATGATCAGATAGTAGTAATTTGCAAATTAAATGTTAATTTAATTCCCATGGGTAACGACTATCTATAAAATGTATTATTTATTACTAAGATAATAATGTTAAGATGTCGCCCACTGTTGTGCAGGCACTTGCATTAAATAAGAATAACAAAGCGAACGTGGCCATAGAGTATCTATTTATGTTTATGCATTTAATTCTAATGACAATTTATGTTACAAGGAATAAAATCATTGGTATTGAATATATTTGTAGGTGTGCTTTGCTTACTTAAAATTATGTGGGAAATTTATATATTTACTTAAATTGGACCATATATATTAATTAATAAGATGTTTAAATATCAATAAAAAAATCGTAAAAACCTTTCACACCAATAATGAATAATTAAGTGTGTTCGCGACTTCAATCGCGTGGCGTGACAAATATTTATATTCATATATTACAACCCTAGCAAGATATCGAAATAGAACATACAGGAAAATTTAAGATAAAAATCTCGTTTTGGTCTCCAAAATTTTCAATGTAAATCATTCGGCCATTTTGGAGCTAATTCGAGACAATTTTTCAATTACGAATCAAAATTGTTAGTACGGAGTTATTTATGATTAAACATCATATAAATAGCAGTTTTCTTATGAATTTTGGTATTTCTTTTGAAATCACAGACAACCTTCAATTTTAATTATATTTATAGAGATAACTATGTAATAGTAGTGTTATTTGTGTCACATACTTGCTGAATCTGTAGAATCGCCACTGAAATGTGCGGTAGTGTCCGTATTGGGTCGCGGCGACGGTGGTGTGATGTAAGGCAACTCCTGGCTGGAAGGCAACTGCCCGCTTATAGCAACAGAGGCTGATATCACAACCGATTCTGAAAAAAGATGACTTGTTTATACAAGTACTAATCGATTGATTGGACATTAACTAGATATCAAGTAGTTATACTAATAAGGTAAACATTATTAGATTTTGACTTAAGATATGTCCAATAAGCATTTGCTTTTAGAGGCAGAGACACATTGGGTTTTAATTTTTTGGATTTAGTTACGTTTGGTTTCACTTTTTACTCTTTACTTTTCTGTAATTTGCACAGATATAAGGCACAGACTAGAAATATCGGCGCCCTAGAAGTCAATAGGCGTAATCCACTAAATCTTAAAACGGAGAAATCGTCTTGTTTCAAAAAATCGTCTATATGTAGATTAAGCCTGTTGGCATATTTTTAAAACAAGGTTATACAGGTATTTGTGGGATGATCCGTTTATTGACCACGGTATTGATTTTAGATTTTTTTCCCTAGTTTGGTGTATAAAACTAACTTTTGGAAAATTTGTGGTCTTCAAGGCGACAATATGATCTCCAAATTATTTACTTTAAGAGGCTTTGTAGACCTGATTCAAATCGGTGTTTCAGAAAATCAACGCCGCACGGCCGATATTTACTTCGTTGAAACAGCGCGTAATAAAAGTTCGAGCGTGGCGAAATGTTGCAACTGAACATACCTACGCGCACCGTGTCCATACCAACTTGATTCAATTTATTTCATTCTAAGGCTGCCGAGCACGAGAGCGAGACAAAATATCCTAAAGTGAGACAGGTCGTTTATAAGCTTAATAGGTATTGAAATTTTGACTTGACTTCCTAAGCGTCTTTAGCTCAACGGTTCACCAACCGCAATAGTAACTAAGAGGTACAGGGTTCGAATCCTCGGGCTATGTGTTTCTTTTTATTTTTTAATATTTTTTAGAAGAGTAAACTTTATTAAAATGATGTAATTGTATTATGGAACAACAATGAATCCATATATAGGTATATATATATATATATATATATATATATATATATATATATATATATATATATATATATATATATATATATATATTAATATAAATGCGAAAGTAAATGTCTGTCTGTCTGTTCCCTTTTCACGGAAAAACAACTGGACCGATTTGGCTGAAACTCAGTATATATATATATATATGTGTGTGTGTGTGTGTGTGTGTGTGTGTGTGTGTGTGTGTGTGTGTGTGTGTGTATAATTTTTTTTGAAATATTACGTAAAGATAAGACTTTCTCCATAAAACTCCATCCAACACACGGTTGATATTTCTTTTTTTTTTCGATGCCGAGAATGAACATAGTATGCATTTTATCCCGGAAAATGTGATAGTTTCCGGGATAAAAATATATTTGTCTTTCTGTTTCTTCTGCTTTTACGAAAAAAAATATTACGATTCGGCTGAAATTCGGTATATATGTAATTTAATAATGACGGTGAATACGAGATACTTTTCATCCCGGGTAATGGGATAGATGTATGTAAAGGTTATCTCAGAAAGTAGAACAGGTTTTTTTTTTTCAGTCATTTCGGTCATTTCATTTTATCATTTAGGCCCGTCCGGCCACATATATTTTCATCCCGGAAACTATCTCATTTTTCGGGATGAAAAATATCTCTTGGCCACCCTCGGTATTAAAATTACATATGTACCCAGTTTCATCCAAATCGGTTCAATAGTCTTTCCATAAAAGGATAAAAAAAGTGGAGCATGATCGGCATATTAGTAGTTACGATGTAGCTGGAGAACTGGGAATTGACCACAAAACGGTTTTGGCGCATTTGAAAAAAGATGGGTACACAAAAAAAGCTCGATATTTGGGTGCCTTATGAGCTCACTGAAAGAAACCTAATGAACCGTGTACTCATTTGTGATTCTTTATTACGACGTAATGAAAACGAACTATTTTTGAAGAAGCTGATAACTGGTGATGAAAAGTGGATCACGTACGACAAGAACGTGCGAAAAAGATCAAAGTCAATGGCCGGTCAGGCTTCACAGAATGTGGCGAAACCCGGGTTAACTCGCCACAAGATGATGCTCTGTGTATGGTGGGATTGGAAGGGCATTATTCATTATGACCTATTACCGCCAGGCAGGACCATAGATTCTGAACTGTACTGCGAACAACTGATGAGATTAAAGCAAAAAGTTGAGAGTAAGTGGCCGGAATTAATCAACAGAAGGTGTGTGGTTTTTCACCATAATAACGCTAGACCTAACACATCTTTAGCCACTCAGCAAAAATTACGAGAGTTAGGCTGGGAGGTGTTAATGCATCCGCCGTATAGTCCTGAACTTGCACCTTCAGATTTTCACCTGTTTCGGTCTCTGCAGAATTCCTCAGGCAGTGTCACTTTAACATCACAAGAGGTCTGCCAAAACCACTTGTCGCAGTTTTTAGATCAGAAGCCCAAAATTTTTTATTGCAATGAGATCACGTCCCTACCTATAAGATGGCAATAAGTTATCCAACAAAATGGCACCTACATACTTTAGTCAAATATAAATAAACTTTATAAAAAAAATCTTTTGAATTTTTATATAAAATGCGAAGAAACTTTTTCCTCAATCTAATAGAAAAGTATTTTTATTGCATTTTATAAAATTATTTAGGAAGAGAAAAAGACCATATTATCAACTTTGATATAAAAATAAAAATTTCTACTACATCAAGTGAAGCTAGTAGGATTCGAACCCACACAGTCTATGATTTAGACCACTCCTCTACCGTATACGTCAAACAAGTATAGCTCTATCGGCTCGAAATTGTGGTTATTATCTCTCCTTCATTTATTTAAAATTTAACTTCGAATAGCAAGCTCGAGCAGAGCGACGCGTGTACACGGCACCGAGCCGTCCGGCGTATTGGTAAATTCCATACACTGGGACCGGCAAGGGTGATTTTTGAAGTCATTTATAATAAAATAATTAATTACTTGCAAATTCTCTAAGTAACCGAATAAACAAACTATAATAAGTATATTTCTTATATGATATTTTACTGTTATTTATTTTAGCGATGTACGATTAACAGTAATAACATGACACAAGATTGAAGAACACGTTTAGAGGTTACTTTGCAATTATTTTCTATCGAGAAAATTTATCGAGAATGAGTTTTGAGTACATAGTTTACCTCAGAAATATGATCAAGATTGACATATATTTTTTTCACCACAGCAAAGTATGTATAATTACTGTAACAAGGGCTGAGAAATCGATCAAAAAACGCCTTTTGTCTGTTGTAACGCTGTTAAGGCGTGTAGCAACGTCACCGTCCTTGAAGATTTTTCGAGCAATAGCGAGCATTGATAGACGTGGTCATTTTTCAGATGCATTATTATTTTATTTTGAAGAAAATAAAGTAGTATTTAAAAAATGTTAAAATCAAATTATTTGTATCTCTTTTATAAAGATGCAGTATTTTATTTAATTTGTTTTGATAAAAATTTAAGTAGTAAAACGGTCATGACAATAATTTGGTGAATTATTTCTTAACTTAAAATAACTATAGAAAAATTACGACAAAACCACATCACGTCCCGTATCGTGAAGATTGTGATATTTTTGATAAATTATTGATTTATAATTAGCAACGAAAAGTTGTTTCGTTTTCGCCGCACTTTTGACCTTTTCCGGCAACGGGGGCCTTAGGCCGCAAAAGGTCAAAACTGGAGCGTAAGCCACCCGGTATAACCATCATTTCTAAAAATCATTCTGATATTTATACTAATTGGTCAATGACTTGTTTTTTGTGGCGTGTTCTCTGTGCTAAACGCATTAATGAACAAATAAAAATGCAGTAAAACATACGAAATTACTAATTTAATGACACTGAAATAGAATGACACCAGACATCGTGAGTTAGTTTCAACGATGATTCATTGGGAGGTATCATAAAAGTGGCACCTGGAATGTGTCATTGAATTGTTTTCAAGGATATAATGCTACAAAACTATTGTTATTGCTGCTAGAGGAAAGGAAACGGCGCAGCGAACTCGCCAGCAACATGTTGCTTTTCCCCAGTGTTCAAGATTTTATGTACACATTCGTAGTTTTTTTTTAACTTTACCGTTTCCCCAGTTTAGGAGTGCATACTTGATTTTATATGTGTAACCGTCTATTGCGCAGCTGTTTGTTTCTATGTCGGAACGATAGTAAAATCTGGCGCAGTCTATATCTGTTATTCATTGCTAACAGGAGAGACTGTCAAATTTTCCAGTATAAAGTGTTTCTTTAAACACTCTTAGAAATATCGAAACAGTAGTAGATACATAATCCGTTAATTTTCCCAACTGTAATAACAAAGTTAGATCCAATTTCATATTTAGTCATTAATGAAGACGATGTTTTACTCTTGGCAATGGCTTCTTATAACTTATAACAATATAAGAAGCCATACTTTTATTGTGTTAAATGTCATACTCGCACCTGCAACATTCTGTCCGGCTTCCCTTTCATCTATTTGAATTTCGCTGTCAGACCTCTCGTCTGGGGGGATTTCTACCGTACTGCAACAAAAACATCTATGAATAAGTGCTAAAAAATTACCTTTTAAAAAATTATACTTGAATGATCAGCTATGCCAAATTGCAAAGATATTTAACTACTTACTTTTACTTCGCTCGATATAGTGAAATTAGAAGAGTTAAATTGGCGATCGCAAACAACGAATTAAGCCGTATCCACGGCCTATGAAATAAATATCAAAGTGCAGTAGACACATAAATTCGTAAATGTGGTTGATTTCACCAACACCGGCATGCAATGTCCAGAACAAATGTCTAGCCCTATTGCCAGTAGTAAAAAGCTACGCCAGTAATGCTGGCTTGACAACTTGAAAAATTTCAATTTTCAACGGTTTTTTAAAGAAAGTCGGGAAACCGAGCTAAGTTATGAAAAGTAAGCGAAATCCCGGACTCCGAAGTAGATGTTCCGACCACAACCGGGATATAGTGGTACGGCGATGATATATTCATCGATAATATAATAACAACTATTTTATTTAAAAGTCTAACACAATCAAGATTATTTGTGATCTACGTAATATGTAAGGGTAAATTACGCGTTATTAAATAGCTTTCATAGACTTCGTCAAAGTAATGCGCATTTGAGAAGATTATAAGAAATACAATTCTGCAAAAAAGTAGAAATTCTGAAAGAAAGTAGAAATAGATTTTAAAGTTGAAAATGATAAAACTTTAAAGAGTGTAAGCTATAGTGTGTAGTGCTTCCAGGCGAGATGAAGACAGGACGTATACCTGCATAGATAAAGCTATGTCTATGTCATGGAAAACTTCTGAGACATAAATCACTCGTTACAGTTGATCAGGAGCCCAATTCTGCTATTTCAATATCTTGGCGTTGCGTAGATATTCAAAGCACGATTCCATTGCGATAGTGTCAAAAAATCGTAGTCGCGGCGGTATAATTATTTAAAAAAGTGATATTATCGTGAGCAGAAATGGCGTTAGCCGTAATGAATATTGAAAGTCAACAAAAATTGAAACATTTATTTCGTGAATTTTCGCTTATAAATATTTAATAGAGTGTTATGCCAGGGGCATGTCATTGGATTGGATTTAACAAAAAAGCGAAACCAGGCAAACCCACGATTGAGAGACGTTAGTCCGGCAATTTTAACGAGATAGTAATACCAGAAATGAGCCCTTGTCTAGGTAGTCTCTGTAACCATGAGTTACGGACCAAGGAGTGCCATCTGTAACTAGTGTGAATTAGTGGGATAGATTTTACATTTCCATGTGGCATACTTACACATTGTGTGATTCATTTTGAAGTTTTGCGTATGCATGCTCGTAGGGATGGTCACGGCTAGTGGATGCCGCTGCTGCCTCTTTATTCCCTGTACAAAATCATTAAGATCTTAACCAGTCTTACTCAATCATAAATGCCGAAATTATCTTTTAAGAGGCTATGCAGACCTGATTCAAATCTGTGTTTCAGAAAATCAACCCCGCACGGCCGATATTTACTTCGATGAAACAGCGCGTAATAAAAGTTCGAGCGTGGCGAAATATTGCAACTGAACATACCTACGCGCACCGTGTCCATACCAACTTGATTCAATTTATTTCATTCTAAGACTGACGAGCACGAGAGCAAGACAAAATATCCTAAAGTGAGACAGATCGTTTATAAGCTTAATAGATATTGAAATTTTGACGAAGCTTCCTAAACGTCTTTAGCTCAACGGTTCACCGAGCGCAATAGTAACTAGGAGGTACAGGGTTCGAATCCTCCTCAGCCTATATGTTTCTTTTTATTTTTTAATATTTTTTTAGACAAGTAAACTTTATTAAAATGATGTAATTGTATTATGGTACAACAATGAATGTATATATTAATATAAATGCGAAAGTAACTGTCTGTCTGTCTGTTCCCTTTTCACGGAAAAACTACTGGACCGATTTGGCTGAAACTCAGTATATATATATATATATATATATATATATATATATATATATATATATATATTTTCGATGCCGAAAATGAACATAGGATGCATTTTATCCCGGAAAATGTGATAGTTTCCGGGATAAAATATATTTGTCTTTCTGTTTGTTGTGCTTTTACGGAAAAAACTATTACGATTTGACTGAAATTCGGTATACATGTAATTTAATAATGAGGGTGAACAAGGGATACTTTTCATCCCGGATGATGGGATAGATGTATGTAAAGGTTATCTCAGAAAGTAGAACGGGTTTTTTTTTTCAGTCATTTCATTTTATCATTTAGGCCCGTTCGGCCACATATATTTTCATCCCGGAAACTATCTCATTTTTCAGGATGAAAATTATCTCTTGGCCACCCTCGGTATTAAAATTACATATGTACCCAGTTTCATCCAAATCGGTTCAATAGTCTTTCCATAAAAGGATAAAAAAAGTGGAGCAAGATCGGCATATTAGTAGTTACGATGTAGCTGGAGAACTGGGAATTGACCACAAAACCAACCATCGATTCTGAACTGTACTGCGAACAACTGATGAGATTAAAGCAAAAAGGTGAGAGAAAGCGGCCGGAATTAATCAACAGAAGGGGTTTGGTTTTTCACCATGATAATGCTAGACCTCACATCTTTAGCCACTCAGCAAAAAATACGAGAGTTTGGCTGGGAGGTGTTAATGCATCCGCCGTATAGTCCTCACCTTGCAACTTCAGATTTTCACCTGTTTCGGTCTCTGCAGAATTCCTTATGCAGTGTCAGGTTAACATCACGAGAGGACTGCCAAAACCACTTGTCGCAGTTTTTTGATCAGAAGCCCAAAAATTTTTATTGCAATGGGATCACGCCCCTACCTACAAGATGGCAAAAAGTTATCCAACAAAATGGCACCTACATACTTTAGTCAAATATAAAGAAACCTTTTGAATTTTTATATAAAATGCGAAGAAACTTTTTCCCCAACCCAATAGAAAAGTATTTTTATTGCATTTTATAAAATTATTTAAGAAGAGAAAAAGACCATTTTATCAACTTTGATATAAAAATAAAAAATTCTACTAGATCAAGTGAAGCTAGTAGGATTCGAACCCACACAGTCTATGATTTAGACCAGTCCTCTACCGTATACGCCAAATAAGTATAGCTCGATCGGCTCGAAATTGTGGTTATTATTGCTCCTTCATTTATTTAAAATTTAATTTCGAATAGCACGCTCGAGCAGAGCGACGTGTGTACACAGCACCGAGCCGTCCGACGTATTGATAAATTCCATACATTGGGACCGGCAAGCGTGGTTTTTGAAGTCATTTATAATAAAATAATTAATTACTTGCAAATTCTCTAAGTAACCGAATAAAAAACCTATAATGAGTATATTTCTTATAATATGATATGTTACTGTTATTTATTTTAGCGATGTACGATTAACAGTAATAACATGACACAAGATTGAAGAACACGTTTAGAGGTTACTTTGCAATTATTTTCTATGGAGAAAATTTATCGAAAATGCGTTTTGAGTACATAGTTCACCTCAGAAATATGATCAAGATTGACATATATTTTTTTCATCACAATAAAGTATCTATAATTACTGTAACAAGGGCTGAGAAATCGATCAAAAAACGCTTTTTGTCTGTTGTCACGCTGTTAATTCCTAGTAGCGCCGCTTTAATTAATATTGCCGGATTTGAGTAATTAGCTTTAGCTATCGCAATACCAGATTATATTTAAATAAATATATCTGATGAGCAAACGTTAGCATACTAATAATAATTATTCGCAACTTTTATCGCAGATTTTTATTTATTTCCGAGAAATACTTAACTAGATATTTTTATTCAGATATTTTACACACCTTAAAGATTACGATCTGTCGATAACACAAATTTATATTTTTACAAGCATAGCTATATAATTAAAAACAGTTTAATTAGGTAGCAATCAGAACATAATTTTATCTTATTCAAAAGTTCTAAGATATACCACGATTTTTGTCTGTCATGTTGAAGTTAACAGAGAGTCAACAGACAGAAAGCGTTTTTTGATCGATTTCTCAACCCTTGTTACAGTAATTATACATACTTTATTGTGGTGAAAAAAATATATGTCAATCTTGATCATATTTCTGAGGTGAACTATGTACTCAAAACGCATTTTCGATAAATTTTCTCCATAGAAAATAATTGCAAAATAACCTCTAAACGTGTTCTTCAATCTTGTGTCATGTTATTACTGTTAATCGTACACCGCTAAAATAAATAACAGTAATATATCATATTATAAAAAATATACGCATTATAGTTTTTTTATTCGGTTACTTAGAGAATTTGCAAATAATTAATTATTTTATTATAAATGACTTCAAAAATCATGCTTGCCGGTCCCAATGTATGGAATTTATCAATACGCCGGACGGCTCGGTGCTGTGTACACGCGTCGCTCTGCTCGAGCGTGCTATTCGAAATTAAATTTTAAATAAATGAAGGAGTAATGATAACCACAATTTCGAGCCGATCGAGCTATACTTATTTGGCGTATACGGTAGAGGACTGGTCTAAATCATAGACTGTGTGGGTTCGAATCCTACTAGCTTCACTTGATCTAGTAGATTTTTTTTATTTTTATATCAAAGTCGATAAAATGGTCTTTTTCTCTTCTTAAATAATTTTATAAAATGCAATAAAAATACTTTTCTATTGGGTTGGGGAAAAGTTTCTTCGCATTTTATATAAAAATTCAAATGGTTTTTTTATAAAGTTTATTTATATTTGACTAAAGTATGTAGGTGCCATTTTGTTGGATAACTTTTTGCCATTTTGTAGGCAGGGACGTGATCCCATTGCTATAAAATTTTTTGAGCTTCTGATCAAAAAACTGCGACATGTGGTTTTGGCAGTCCTCTCGTGATGTTAACCTGACACTGCCTAAGGAATTCTGCAGAGACCGAAACAGGTGAAAATCTGGAGATGCAAGGTCAGGACTATACGGCGGATGCATTAACACCTCCCAGCCAAACTCTCGTAATTTTTGGTGAGTGGCTAAAGATGTGTGAGGTCTAGCGTTATCATGGTGAAAAACCACACCCCTTCTGTTGATTAATTCCGGCCGCTTTCTCTCAACTTTTTGCTTTAATCTCATCAGTTGTTCGCAGTACAGTTCAGAATCGATGGTCCTGCCTGGCGGTAACAGTTCATAATGAATAATGCCCTTACAATC
Organism: Dendrolimus houi; assembly: GCA_039645545.1. NCBI lineage: Eukaryota > Metazoa > Arthropoda > Insecta > Lepidoptera > Lasiocampidae > Dendrolimus > Dendrolimus houi. The sequence continues at coordinate 12,713,368 of CM077125.1, read as the reverse complement.
CCACCATACACACAGCATCATCTTGTTGCGAGTTAACCCGAGTCTCGCCACAGTCTGTGAAGCCTGTCCGGCCTTTGACTACGAACTTTTTCGCACGTTCTTGTCGTACGTGATCCACTTTTCATCACCAGTTATCAGCTTCTTCAAAAATGGTTCGGTTTCATTACGTCGTAATAAAGAATCACAAATGAGTACACGGTTCATTAGGTTTCTTTCAGTGAGCTCATGAGGCACACAAATATCGAGCTTTTTTGTGTACCCAGCTTTTTTCAAATGCACCAAAACCGTTTTGTGGTCAATTCCCAGTTCTCCAGCTACATCGTAACTACTAATATGCCGAACTTGCTCCACTTTTTTTTATCCTTTTATGGAAAGACTATTGAACCGATTTGGATGAAACTGGGTACATATGTAATTTTAATACCGAGGGTAGCCAAGAGATACTTTTCATCCCGAAAAATGAGATAGTTTCCGGGATGAAAATATATGTGGCCGAACGGGCCTAAATGATAAAATGAAATGACCGAAATGACTGAAAAAAAACCTGTTTTACTTTCTGAGATAACCTTTACATACATCTATCCCATTATCCGGGATGAAAAGTATCCCTTGTTCACCGTCATTATTAAATTACATATATACCGAATTTCAGCCAAATCGATGTAATAGTTTTTTCCGTAAAAGCAGAACAAACAGAAAGACAAATTTATTTTTATCCCGGAAACTATCACATTTTTCGGGATAAAATAAATTTATAATAAATGAAATGCATCCTATGTTCATTCTCGGCATCGAAAATATATATACTGAGTTTCAGCCAAATCGGTCCAGTAGTTTTTCCGTGAAAAGGGAACAGACAGATTGACAGTTAGTTTCGCATTTATATTAATATATACCTGTATATGGATTCATTGTTGTTACATAATACAATTACATAATTATAATAAAGTTTACTCGTCTAAAAATTATTAAAAAATAAAAAGAAACATTTAGCCCGAGGAGGATTCGAAGCCTGTACCACCTAGTTACTATTACGCTCGGTGAACCGTTGAGCTAAAGACGCTTAGAAGGCGACGTCAAAATTTCAATACCTATTAAGCTTATAAACGATCTGTCTCACTTTAGGATATTTTGTCTCGCTCTCGTGCTCGTCAGCCTTAGAATGAAATAAATTGAATCAAGTTGGTATGGACACGGTGCGCGTAGGTATGTTCAGTTGCAATATTTAGCCACGCTCGAACTTTTATTACGCGCTGTTTCATCGAAGTAAATATCGGCCGTGCGGAGTTGATTTTCTGAAACACCGATTTGAATCAGGTGTACATAGCCTCTTAATATCGAGAGTCTGATTATCTTAAGTACTAACTACTATGACTAGAGATGTGTGTGTAAAAAAGTATATGCTAAATTGTGATCCATATAGAACCAATATATGCCGTGAAAAAGGAATAATTATGTCAGACAAAGATAGATGGACAGATGGACGTACGATTGAGATGAGTTTATATAAAAGTTCCGTGTTCACTTAAAACGGCTAGGGAACCCGAAAAAAAATATAAATATCCATCATTCAAATCAATCGTGAGTTAATTATGTTGTAGTTACTGGCAAATTTTATACAAAAATCTCATAGAAAAAGCACCGTATTTTTCAATTTTTACGGAAACTTCTCTAGTTTGTCCTAACCTATTTCAAACTACGACGAACAATTTAAAACAAAAACTAGCTAAATCAACCTAGCTCTTTTCAAGTGATTTACTTACCAACTTAAAGCAACTTTTTATACCCCTAGTCCCCCTATTTGGGACTATTACGAATAATTTTGAAGAAATTAAAATTGTCATATCAGGGCACCTGTTTTCATGTGTTCTGCTTACCAATGTACGTAATTTTATTTTTATTTATACAGATACAGTGGTGGTCATATAATTAAGAACGCTGATTTAAAGTGAAGATTTTTTTCAAATTAAGACGCAAAACTAATTGCATGCAATTTTTTTATTTCTCTCGATATCGTAAAACTTTTCCATAATACCGCTGTATTCATTGATATGAGTAACTAAAAGTAAATAGACAAACTTTTTACACTACTTCTAAACATAGTATTCCTATTTACTGGCTGGTCACGTAATTAAGAACGCTAAATAGTTTATACTTTTATTCAAATTTAAATAGAGATTAGAGATAGATTTTGGCGCCATTTAGTGCTGTAAAAGATTAAAAGTGATTGCTTCTTATGAAAAAACAATGGGAAAAAATAAAAGTTGTGATAAATTTACAAGGGAAGTAATAATAAAACTTCGCCGGAAGAATTGGTCTTATAAAAAGATAGCCGCCCATCTGCAATGTTCAAAAACGATGGTTTTCCACGCTGTAAAGCATTTTGCTACGTATCAAACTACTTCGAATGTTCCACGTGTACCTAAACAGAGAAAAACAACTCGTCGAGATGACCGAAACATCGTTCGTATGGCAAAACAAAATCCTTTTAAAGGGTCCAATGAGCTGAGAAAAGAATATTTTGGTGAAAACAACCCTTCAGCAATCTCAGCATGCACTATTCGAAGACGTTTGGTAGAGGAAAAATTGCACGATAGGATAGCAAGCAAGGTACCCATGTTGAAACTTTGCCACAGGCAAGCCCGGCTTGCATTTGCGAGAAAGTATGAAAACTGGACTGTGCGACAGTGGAAAAATGTACTTTTTTCTGACGAGACGAAAATAAACAGAGTATGTTCTGATGGAAAACGATATGGACCGTTTATTTTGAAAGTGGTGTAAGTCCATTTTCTTTTGTTTCGAGAAAATTAAAGGTTACTATATTTGTTGATTTAAAAATACAGGCAAATCATATGAGGTCTGGCATTGTTTCTATTGTTTTATCAACATTTAATTTGTTTATATAAATTTGTTTTTGGCTAATTAGACTACGATAACACATATTTATGTGCTGTAAATGGACTTACACCACTTTCAAAATTAGACAATTGTAAAAATCGGTTAATTTCAATTTTGAAAAATCAAATATCGCTTAAAATATACTTCATTTTAATATAATTTTGTTTATAAATACGCATAACAACACATAAAATTTTATTTTAGACGGCAATTACATTGTCATTACAAGATACTGATTACAAGAATTTACTTATTCTCTGCATGTGGTAGTGTTTCGCGGAATTATTTTCATCCTCTGAATCTAAGATTATTCTTCTGTTTATATTCATGGGCTTTATGTCTGTGTGAATTTATTTATAATTAAATAAAATAAATATTTGCAGTTGTTTTAAGATAATAGTGGTTTACCATTTGTTCTTACCTATATCACTATCTGATGTTAATATGAAGTTAGCCATTTTAACAAAAAAATAGAATAACTAACTTAAATTAGCACCACTTGACACGTAATCCTATAAATATTATAAGTGAAAGTTTGTAAGTTTTTTTTTTGGGTAAAGGTATCGCCAAAAGTACGTAATAGATTGGTTTCAAATTTAATACACAGCTAGAGTATGAATTGGAATAGTACATAGGCTACATTTTATTTAAAAATTCAACTCCTAAATAATATAAAATTAGAAAAATCGTAATAAGATTGCGGATTTTTCTGCAAAAAGATGGCGCTACTGTTGTTTTTGTTGTTTTTTTTAATTCGCCAAAATACGGAGTCATACAGCCTTGTCGTATTTATTTTCTTTTCACAGGTTATGCGCTGTACATTTTCTAATACATTTTTCTAATTTTTTAATATCTATCTTTTAACTTACGAGTAGTGGAAACACGGAGGGGAAACTATGCAAATCGTCCGCGGGTGAAACCGCGGGACACAGCTAGTATAAAATAAATGAAAAATAACAAAACACTGATCGGCATCCCTCTGCTATGCCACCTACCTCTGTCAATTGGACTTACACCACTTTCATAATCGATGACTATGCAATTTCATTTACCGACCGATTTTAAGTTGTACAAAACATGGGATTTTTTTGAGAAATTAAACACAGACTAGTTATATATAAAAAAATTACATTAAATTAAGCATGAATTACGTGATAGCTCATTTTTCTCGAAAATGGACTTACACCACTTTCAAAATAAACGGTCCATATGTATGTACGACGTCCTCCGAATACAGCATTCGACCCTAAGTACACGAAAGTTATATTAAAGCACGGTGGTGGAAATGTGAAAATTTGGGGGTGCTTTTCTGGACATGGTGTTGGACCTGTAAAGTTGATAGAAGGTAACATGGATCAGTTCCAATACAAAAATATACTGGAAGAAACAATGTTACCTTATGCTGAAGACGTTCTGCCGGTTATTTGGACATTCCAGCATGACATGATCCAAAGCACACTGCACGCACCGTAAAGAAATTTCTTACAGCGCAATCAGTTTCTGTCTTAAACTGACCAGCTAACAGCCCAGATATAAACGCAATAGAGAAATCTGTGGTTCGAAGTAAAGAAAATGGTTTCAAATATACAGTGTGGGAATTTAAGAGACCTGTACGACGTTTTTTTAGAAGAATGGAACTCTATTTCTCTTGCGAAATGTCAAAAATTACTAGGGTCAATGCCTCGCCGGTGTAAAGCAGTAATTAAAAGCCATGGATATGCTATTAACTATTAATTTTAGTTAAAAATGTATTAAATTGCTTTTTAAATTTCTCGCGCTACATATTATTGTGATTTTTTAAATGTGAGTGTCATACAAAACGATTCCCAAACAGTTTAATAAATCGTTCTTAATTAAATACTTTGGTAAAATAAGTAAAATGTGAAAAAAAATAGTTAGCGATTTTATTCTTTATTTCTAAGCCACGTTGCTCTATTAATGTGGCTATTTTATAACATAACTAGTTGGTTCTCAGAAGGTACACATCTCTGTGTATGACACGATTTAAATAAAAAAAACTTCTAGAACTTCAAATCGTTCTTAATTATATGACCGCAACTGTATATTACGTATAGTACTTATAACCTACTTGTATTGGAATGTAGGTACTATCAACTTCATAGAAATATTAATCAGTCTAAATGTATGACTGCTTTTTAATTGGTACAATGATTAAAATTTGCAAACTTGTAGGTATTTAAGATTGTTTTACAACAACGACTTGTTAAGAGCAACGCATATCGTCGTTTTATATATGTGTTACTGCAATACTAATTCCGCGTTATAGATCAATTAGCAAGCACTTATGAAAAAAAAAATATAAATTCCTACGCGACCTAACATCATCTACTTCTGGTATTATTTATTTAACAATCCTCGTATATCTCTAAAAAGATGTAATATTATTTATTAATTTTTAACACAATAATAAAATAATAATAACCAGCCCATAAATGTCCCACTGCTGAGCTCGGTTCTCCCATTATAGGGGGAGCTGACAGTATACCCGCCACGCTTGTCCAGGGCGGCTTGGCAGGCTTGACACATCGGTCATCTCGATGTGCAGGTTGCATCACGATGTTTTCCTTCACTGTTGTTAGCACGTGGTAATTTTAACAATATGCACATTCGATCAGAAAACTGACTAAGTGGTGCATGCGTTCCGGCCCGGATCGAACCCGCGCCCTTTGAGTTTGGGACGCGTGCGCCAGCCATTACGCTACCACGACGACAAAATAATAATATCAGTCAATACACCGCCCACGGCTGGACTCGAGTGTCGTAGGTAAACGGATATACTCGTATACTCGCCACAATTAGCACGGTTGTCTAAGATAGATGGCATGTTTCACAGATTCTTCCTTTCCTTCACTGTCCGCGAGTGATTATAATTGTAATATGCACATTAGTCAGAAAAATTATCTTAATAGCATATTCCCAATCAGAATTCGATCCAGCGTCAATGGAATGAGACGCGCGCTAGTTTGTATAACGACTAAGCTACCACGTTATTTTACATTTGATATAATTATACTAAACAAATTTTATCCTCATTTTACTACACCATTTTTTAAAATCTTAATTTAGTGATAGGTAAATATCTATATTATAGTCTAAAAAGCCCAAAAGTGAGGCTTTTAAAGGCTGATACTACATATTATTATGCAAAACTTTGCAGAGAGAACATGCAGATTCAATTTCATACGTTTTTACATGACTTGCAGGCTAAACGGTTATCTTAAAACTTACCATCGACCAAATTAACAGTTGCATATATTTCGGAAGCTGTATCTCCGCTATCATGTCTCCCAACGGGATGAGGTATCTCCGGCAAACTTCTATGGCTGTTCTGCGTCGATGCCCTACAGAAAACATAGTTTAGTAACCTTATAACACTCGCGAGACGATCCGAATTCATTGGCTAATCAATTTTAATATCTACTACTGTCTATTACAATTTCAGTGACTATCTGGGTGTGATAGTGTTCGAAAACTATTTTTAAAGAAGCCTATAAAAATAAAAGCTTGCCGTAAATATAGCAACACACTTAAGAATGGTACGAGGGAGTTACGAATGCATAGCTCACTATTGCAAAACTCAAGTGAGTGAACTCTTCGACATTTCGGGACGGGTAACCGAGAATTGAACAAAAGGCTATGACATTTTGCGTGTAGCACGCAAATATCTTGCGTGAAGTCTTTTGATACAGTACCGTTATAGCCTTCGATTTCAAATTTATTCTATGTCCCTGCTCCATCTGGGATAATATTAGTGTTAGTGACTGTGTCACGCAGATGTAGCTAATAATTTAAAACGTTATTTGTGATGCGACATTGTTATTAATTGTTACTGAACTTAAACATTGACAGATAACCTCTGTACAAATATATAAAGTACATACAATAATGTAGCTAATCATTAACGGTGTTATTTAACTCTATACACAAGACATTTCACTAGTCACTAACGCTAACATTATCCCACATGGAGCAGGGACATTATGGATACAGATATATGTACATGAGATACATGAACAACATGTCATTCCTGACAAACACCCAGTAACTTTAAACTATTCTATGAGATGTCACAAGTCTTTTCTGATGCGTTTTAATATAAGACACCGCAAGATTTTTAACAAATCACATATTATTAAAATTATAATTTTTAAACCAATTCAATCAAAACTAATAAAGATTATAAGAAATGATAAGATATTTATTAGGCTTATAAATGACTGAATGAGATGATCCAAAGATATTCTGTTATATACAATATTATTGTTGGTTGAAACCTAGTGGCGTTTTGCTTTGTCATAACACAAGAAAAGTAAGACTTGTAACTCCCGGTATAAATAATATGTATAGTTCGATGCAAACTTTATGGCGGCTCGGAACATCGCACTTTCCGTTGCGCAGAACCCGGTTTTAGGTGTTAGAGGGAGGGACGAAGTCGTCGGAGGACGAGGTATATCTCGCTTGCTCTGTCGCTAGCTGTCTCGTTTACGGGACTTCCCCGGTTCTCGGCTCATCAGGGCTGCCACTTTAGCGCTTTCAGAGCTAGATATAGCGCTTTTAAGGGCAATCCGGTTCCCATTTTCTTAAACAACTTCCAGCGCGAAATCTTGTGCTTTTTATGATATAGAAAGCAAGACTATTTGAAGAAATAACGACGTAATTACGTTATTTTACATTCCTTTTACAGAGCATATTTTGAGAATTTGTACGCCGCATTTTCGGCAAACAAGGTTAGCATTCAGCATATTGCTGTGCTGGAATTCTATCCGACACAACGCTGATTTTCAGTGCAAATAATACTTTTGGCGTAAGACCGAAACGATCGGATTGATATGCAAATATTTAATTATTTTTTACGTTGTTTAATGTACATTAAATTTAAATAACCCAAAGGTATATATACTATATATGTATCATGTCATAGCATTTGATTAAAATCTCATTAGCATCACTACAATATAAATTCCTTTTTTGAGGATTGTCTAACCCTATATACAATATCTTTTAGGGTTCGTAGTCAAACGACAAGAAAAGTGGTTGGTCTTGGCTTCTGCGGAATCCTCCAGTTTACGTAGTACGACACGCACTTGCTGGATATTTTTTGTAATTTTGATCATGTAACAGAATCTAGCCCTTTTTCCAACTCATCTAGCAAGCGCACACGGGCAGCCCTGCGGCAATTACGACGTAGCTATAGTAGTATTGAGCTACGTCCGTACACAGCACACACACGCGCGTCTAAGTCTAAGTACAATAGTGCGCAAAAGTTTGTTGTTTGTTAATTGTTTTGTTTTAAGATTTTTTCATTTTAATATTTGGTTAAATTTATTGTTGTTATTGTCTGAAATTTGGAATTAAATTGCGTAAAAAATTATAAAATAAAAAACTAGTCCAAAAACAGCATGGTACATGGTAAGAAAACGAACGAATGATTTTTAAGTCGGTTTGTGAAAGTAAGAAGGTTGTAGGAGTACAAAAAGATGACGTTATTATCGACACGTTGACAGACGAATGTATCATCCATATCCGAATCCATCACTGAGAAGGAATCCTCTTCAAGCGAAACGAAGAAGAAAGCAACAGTTCTGTAGAAAATGTTTTATGTGACGTTGACTCGGGGAGTCCCATGTCCAGCAGTGGAGTGCGGTAGGCTGACGAAGATGGAGAGAAAACATTATACAGCCTTTTTATATGTGACAGTGTTATGCTGGAATCATTATTTTAATGCCAGCTTTTAGGGCCGGCTAGATTGGTGAGATACCCCGCTCTCCCAGAATATCGACTTGAAACGGTTAACGCTGAGCTAATTGTATTTCAAACGATGAATGACAGTTCCAATGGCCCACTTGCCACTCCTTATCCTATATTCCTAATCCAAACCTCCTATTTCATTCCCCCTACCACATCGCTATTGTAAATGCGTGTCACATTTATATTAAATTTTTTAATAAAATTGGGACTTTCTGTCTGATATTTATGTTTGTTTAATTAGCTATTGTACTGTTTTCTCGCAAATGTGTTGAAAAACGTATGACACTCGGGCGGTAGTTGGTTTTGACAAACTGGTTTGTAAAAATCAACTTACCGCACTAGTATCCCGTAAATAATAAGTACCAAACAGCCGTCAGCACTCTCAACATTACTTTTCCATTAACCTAACTATAGACTATAGGTAATACATACCTCGGAAATAATAATTCTTAATTTTATGAATACTCTAAGATATAATAAAACAATTCTAGAAAAAAAAGAAACAGACTTCAAGAGTAATTAAAAAGCAAGAAATTACAATTTTCTGCAACATCTCGAAGTCGGTCCGAAGTAAAACATAAAAGTTAATTTATTTTGCATTTGTTTTTGTTTTTTATTAGGCAAAGTTGTAGAAAATATCATATTTTCTTAACTTTTCGCGACTTGTATACATAATAAAATGTAGTGCTCAAAACTGTTAAAACATAGTTTTATTTTGTAGAAAATACTTATTTTTGCTTTTTAATTACTTGAAGTCGGTATATTTTTTGCTAGAAAATATTTATTTTTCACTTTTTAGTTACGTATATGGTGCCCAACAAAAATGAGTGATTTATATAAATTATACTGATGCTACTGAATCTAAAGCAAAAGGAATCATGGAAATCGGTTTAGAAACAAAAAAGTTTGGTTGAACATACATTAAAAAAATATTTACATGAATTGAACCACCTCCTTTTTTTAAAGTCTGTAAAAATAGAAACATAATTAGCCCTAATTAATCTCAACTTGACTGTACCTGCGCACACCTTTGTTCGCAGCTAATGTCGTAGCCGCCATAAAGTTTGCATCGAACTATACCGTACGATGGCCTTACGATTGATGTTGTAATTATTTTCCTTATAAATTTACATTATGAAATATGCTAAATAATATGTATAAATTACAAATGATGTATGTAACAAACAGGAAATGAAATTGTTTAAAATGAGTAACATTCAAAATGTGAGGATTACAGACTGAATATTAGAATAAAATGCACCTATATATAATATGTAATTACTACTTTTTCAATGAAGGCATAAATATATATAATTAAATTTGTTGCTGAATTTAACACATGCATTTTAGATCAATGAATATTATAAACCCTCGTTTGCATTATCTCCACTGACACAGCAGTAAAACCGCGTACTCATCTGCGAACCGTAACTGTAACCGAGCGGATAGACTATAGAGTAACGTGCTCTAATGTGTACGACAATATTGATCTTCGCTTTGTGGGCTCGTTGCGAGCACGCCGCGTGCCGATCGCCTCGAGCTTGCGAACCACTGTCGTACATACTAAGTTTTTTGGTTACAGTAACTGCAACGGTTACGGTAACGGCTCACAAGTTAATACGATACTCAAGAGGGAAAGTGGCAATGCAAGTTCAACTTAATAGGGCAGTTGACATTCAAATCAACTTAGATATTGTTTATCATCTTAAAAAACGTTGAAGCCACCCAGATTTTGTGTGAGCGTCGCAAATTATGACGTCATTTCTATAACGAGTCAAATAGCGTATTATTTATAGTTTAAACAGTAATTAAAATTATTTCTATCATGACATTTTCAAGTTGTGGGTTGAAAGATGTAATTAAAGAAGAGTTGAGAAAGGAATGTTAATAAGGTCGTTTGGACATGTAGCGAGAATGGATGAAAGGAGACTAACAAAACAAGAGTATAAGATCAGTATGGATGGGAGAGTTGGTGCAGGTAGACCGCGATTCCCCCAGGGGGTGCCCCTCGCGGTCTTTACCCCCTCCCACGGCGGATGGCACACGGGGAAGCGTCCCCGGGGCCCCAGCGGCCACTGTTATATTTCCCTTTCTCTCCGTGACAGTGGTGTCCCACCTACATTCCTGTCCTTAAAAAGTTCCCGCGTGTCCCTCCTTCACAACTACCCATCCCTTCCATGTTCGACGGGCCACTTGCACCTCTCCGTTCAGCGGAGAGGCCCCTCGCGATGCGGTGACGACGGGTCCGGTGGCCGGGCGTTTGGCCAATCCCTGGACCAGCGACGGAGCGGGCCTAAGGGCGGTCCGCCCTTCGTAGTGATTTGCCACCGTCGTTCGATGCAGGGTGTGGTGGCGGCGGTTTTACCCGACCGCACCCGCACCGCGGTTGAAGATACATTCAGATGAGTTTGGGTGGAGGCCTCGCTCTGTTCGCCCTTAGGGCAGGGCGATACCCCCACCCACCCGAAGCTTGGTCGGCGTGCTTGGAGCTGTATGCCGGGCGGGCTACCCCGACTGCAAGCGCCCTGTGGGTGGCGTGTGGGGCGTCCTCCCCACAGTCGAGAGGGACTCAGTATGGCACGAAACGAATTTCCCCTGCGCATCAAAAAAAAGGGCAAACGGAGTCGGTCGTACTTCCGCCTACCCGCAGCCCTGGCATAAGGTGTTGGAAGGTACACCGTGCGGTTTTAGTATCCCTGACCGCGGTGTGGCAATAGCACTTCTTGCTTATGGGGCTAGTGGCACCCCAAGATGGCGAATCCCACCACACTCCCCACCGCTTTTCCCCGCGGTGGATTATCCTCCAACGGATTTCCCCTACGTCGTTACCACGATCAAATCGCAGATGTCTTAAACAATGACAAGGCAAAAAGCACATATAAGAAATTTTAATGTGTATGTATAAAGAGATTATTGAAAGTAGATGAAGCAAAAGAGGTATGTTAAGATCGTAGCGAATGGAAATCCATCGTCTCGGCGTACCCCTATGAGAAACAAGCGTAATAATGTGTATGTATGTATATTTTAAAGTTATGAACAATGTTTTTAATGTTTTACATGAACATTGATTCAGAATTTATTCCAACATGTGTCAACTACCCCATTATGTTGGGTTTACATACTACCGCTGCTCGGTTCCCTCGCCACTTTTGTAAACGTGGGTTCAGATTCCCTTCAAACCTTACCTAAAAGCTTGATTAACAATAATTCCAAGATATGTAATATTAATTCAGATTACCCATAAGAATTTACAGTACAAATAATTTACAACGGACCATGCAGTCAAGCACAATAAATGGTTAATTTTGGAAGAGTTATTATATGGATATAAATAAAAGTTTAAATATGAATAAAACATATTTAAAAATTGCCGTTTTTAAAACTATAAAAGGAAAACAGAACTCAATTGGTTAGTCAAAGTTAATTACCATAAAAACATAATTGATATAAATGACAAAGAAATATGTACAAGCACATTTATATTTAGTAATTATTTAAAATTTACTTTAGTTTTGGGCTTGATTTTGAAATTTGGTCACTATTTTCAGTAATATTTAAGCATGTTGCAATTTATCCCAGTTGATTCACTTGATTGAATTTTTTAATTATTACACCAGGAATCTGCTAGTGTAAAATCCCATTATGTTGACTTCTAACAGATCAACTAAACTCAACTTGACAGTTATTAGTAATAAGGAAAAAGAATAATATTTATTACATTTTAATATAAAATTAAAAATACTTTACATGGCGGCCTATGTGGTTGAGCGTGCTAAGCCTTTGCCAGCTTACCTCACTGCAAACCACAGGCTCCTGGTTCAATTCCTGGTATAGATAATTTTGGAAACGAATTTTCTCCGTTATTTACTATGGTCTAGGTGTTTGGGATCAGCCCCAGAGTAGTCCGTTTTATTATTACCCATAACACAAGCTTAACTTTCTTAATTTGGGTGTGTTTGTCTGCTGATTATTTATTATATATATTTGTTAAATAGTGTTTTACTGTGTCTTGGTCAAATTGTAAAAACAGTGGTCTTTATCATATCTTCTAACCCTCCAATGTGCATGGACTAACTAATATTATGTTGATTTAATAAACTTAATTAATATGAATATTGAATATATTAAGAAAATGAAGTGCTTTGTCACACAGTAGTATATTTTTTAAGTACAGACTAATTTAATAGAATTTATTTGTTGACTGACAAAAAAATCCACTATTTTAAGAAATGAATTTTTACTTTCCCCTATGGTATTCAGAAAATGTTTTTAATTTTAACATTTTACGATTCATATAATGATTGCTTACTTAGACTAGATCATTTGACTTCTGGGCAGGAATAAGTGCGTTATATTACACTTGTATATAATTTCTTGTATTTAATTTTTAATTGGTATTAAAGTTATGGTATGTTTTAAATTATTTACCTATTCAATATTATAAAAATCTAAACACGCCGTGTCTGTACATTAAAGCTATTAAAAAAAACAACTGGAATGGACTATATGAACGAAGGAGAACACGACGCAATTTTTTTAAACTTCTTGTCTGTTTGTTCGGGAGTCACGTAAAAACTACTGGGCCGATTTCGTTGCAGTTTTCGCTGATCGACAGCTAATTTTTAGACTTAAGCTCTGCGCTACTTTTTACCCTGGGAATCCCGCGGAAATATTTCTGGGAACTATTTAAAATGCCAAATGAAAAAATCTAATTCCAATGTGATTTTTTTACTGATCGATAATTTAATGTATTTTTCATTATTATATATTTTCATAAATTTTATCTAATATAATGTGTGATATTTTTATCCCGGCAACCCCGCGGGAATCTCCCCGGGAGCAGTTTGAAGTTGTTCGGGTGCTTAAAATAGCTTATTCCAACACAGTTTCCACTAAAACATTACCTTACATTCTTTTTTTTAATGCTGCGATACTGTGTGTCCCGGGAATCCCGCAGGAATATCAAACCAAGCGTGGACGAAGTCGCGAATATAGTCTTGTATGAAATAAAATCTTTCACAAAAGCAAGATGGGTAAGTTAAATCAAAGGTAACAATCTTATCCATAAAATTTATGCATAATTTATTCAAATTAAATGATTTAATGGTATTAAAAATATTAATAGCACAGAAATCTATACATAGCATAAATTAAATAGGTATATAATATAATTTGGAATAGTGGCAAATTAAAGTTAGTGATTCTGATTCTAACTAATTTATGTTAGCCCTCATTAGGTTTATTACTAGGGCATGCTTTGTCTACAACAAACCGCTTTATGGAGGCCGGAGTGGTGGGCGTTGGAGACGGGGCCTCCTCATCAAAACGGATTTTGACCACACCGGCCGTTCCAACCAACTCACTTCTGTTCAACATAAGAAATTATGTTTATCACCCTAAATATATAACTTGTGATAGAATATGCGAGTCTGATCAGGCTTATAATAATTGGTTTGGAAAACACTTTAAGATTTGATATAGAGTATTTAATTGAAATCTGCCAATTTCTATATATGGAGATAAAATACAGATAATTAAAACTTTTTTAAGGGTATGGAAGCACAAATTTAATATTTTAAGTAGAGGAAACTAGAGGGAAGAGTGTCTGAAACATAAGATTAAATTAAAATATTGAATAAAAATCATATTTTAAATTATTGAAACATAATATAAAGTATGGCTGAGGGACTTTTTACCCTTTACTTATTGAATAATTTTTAATATTAATCAAATCTCTAAAGATTTTTGTGCTAGGAATCAATATCATTTGGTATATTACTCAATTATACAGACTAGTAAACAATGCAATACATTTATATATTAAATTATTATACTTTACACATGTATTTTTAATTATCATAAGTTTACTTTTGCTATAATTTTTGTAAAGATATTGATAGCTATTTTCCTATATGCTTTTATCCATAATTTGTGCTTTTACAATACATAAAACCGTTTATTTATGAAGAGTAGACCAAAGCAATTATAACTTAATATTTAAATATTTATTATTTGAATGCCATGAATACTTAATTTTCAGTCTAAGATAGTTTAGAATCAAGTCAATAGAATTTCAGGGATTTATAAATACAGAAGGGTCAAGGAAGTCCCTCCTTAATGAAATTTTAGCTGCTGGAATTAGGCAATAATATTTTAATCTAATAATTGAAATGGCATGAAAACACTCGGAAACATGTAATACAGATCATTTGTATTCTAAACATATTGATGTTTTAAACATCTTAATATTGCGAATGTCAAAATATTATGTATGAACCACTGGTTTGATTTGTTAATATAACTATCAAACTCATTTTCTCGCTCAATTTTAGTTGGTTTTTACTTAAATTAGGTTTATTTAAAAATTTGAATGGGAATGGGTGTAACTATTGAAAGATTTCTTATATTATCAGAGAAAATCTCTACTCTGTATGTGCTTAGAAGGCTAAGGAGGAAGTGAAGTTCCCACTTCACCCTTCATGGTTTTTTATAATCTTCCTGAAGGCCCCATTCCAATTTTTTAATAAAAAGTACTGGTGCGAAATCATTACTAGCAGATTTATTGTTAGTTCCTAATTACATAAACGAAGTATGGTACTTTTAACAAAGCCTTCCAAGATCCATCTCTGTTTTTCTTAAATAATAAGAAAAAGCATTTTTCATTATACACAGACTTTAAATATGGTTTGCTAGTGTATAAATCATTATTGTACTATAGCAAACAGCATCGGAAAGCCATCATTTAGGCAAAAAATGAATAAATAATACAATTAATTAATTGTATTATTGTTAAATAAGGAGGTTGTCGAAAGAAATAATGTTCAATATTAGCATGACGACTTACCTAATTACGACTAAAATACAATTTCTTACTTAATTTCAGGATTACTTTGGAAATATAACACATATGACCAATATAATTAATAATTATCTGATAAAACCAATTTGATATTAAATTACACAATTGCAAAAAATCATGACATTATCTGTAACTAAATCTCGGATTAATTATATTATGTTAAAAGACAAAGTATTTGGCTCACTTTGCTAAGTGTCAGGCAAAAGAAATAAATGTATACAGCATGGAATATCAATATTATTCAATCAAACTGAAGATCTTTGAATGACATTAAAATATGGAATTTTAGATTTTTCACATTATTGTAAACAAGATAATTATTGTATTTTTTGTAGTTTCTACGTAGAATAAGAGATGTCATGTATTCCCAATATTAGCAAAACAAAGTATAAGTTGTCAGGTGCGGTTAAAGGTCATGACCAGTAAGAACAGTGAGTTTGGTTACGTTAGCTTTAGACCAAAGCCCAACAGAACCGACTTTTACCATTGTTTAAATAGTTGTCAGTGAATAAATGGTTACCAGTCTGTTCTGGTCTAAAGCTAATCGAACCTAACTCACTGTTCTGGTCACTAGTTGCAACCTTTGACTGCCCTTCACAACCTATTCTTTGTTTTAGTAACATTAGTAATACAGTTATGTTGTCAGTTATTATATGTACAAACTACAAAAATAGCATAATTATCTTATTTAATAATGTGAAAATCTAAAATTCCATAATTTAACTTCAGCTGTATTCTATATTATCACTATTATATCAGTTTGAAAAATAATGACAATAAAAGAATACATCTAACAAGGCTGTATGGCTTTATTTCATTTGCTTACCACTCTGATGAGTTTTTTACAGGAACTGGGAGATAATGTTTTGTAGTTTTATATACAAAAAATGTGTAATATTACTTTAAAATTGATTAAAGTTGCAAGGTATTGATTGCTTTTAAGTTGAATTATGTTTTTGTGCTCGAAATTACAACTATTTGGTAAAGTGCACTTATTAATAAAATATATATAAATTTAAAAAACTAGCTGTCCCAGTAGACATTGTCCTGTTCTGAAGATATAAAATTTAAAACCCGATTGCAGTCACCTACTGGGTCCAATTGTGAATCTAAACCATTATCGAATCCACCTGAACATATATAAAACATTTCATCAAAATCGGTCCAGCCGTTTAGGAGGAATTGAGTAACATACATATGCACAGAAAAATTTTATATATAAAGAAAATAGTAAGCAGTCTGTATAATCTAACTAATATTATGATTTATTTCTGTTTAACCTTAATGGCTGTTTGCTGATGATGTTAGTATCATTGGGTGAGGGGTATGGATATAGGGCACACTATTTTTAAGTAAAGTGAGGGGTGGAGGGGGTGGAGGGGAAGGATGGGGAGTCATATTTACCCCTGTTACAACCCCTATGTCAAGAACATGTTCTAGAGATATTAATATTTTTGTAAATATAATCTCACTTATGTTTTTCATTAACATTGCACTTATATCATAGGTCTAAATTGAAAAATCCAATCAAAATCCAATTTAAATTCAAAATAATCCAAAAACACAACATTGTTGAAAAATTATATAAAATCACAACAACTTCCCACTTTATCTCTGCTTCGCAACATGTTATGGCTTAAAGAGAAGAAGCGGCACAAGAAACTCTTTAGCAAACATGCCTAGCTCTAATAATTTTATATAATATTAAAATGGGTGGAAGGAAAAATAAAAGAAAAATTTTTTTCTTTATTTTTCATCTTCTTTTATTAAATTAGATTAGGCTCCCATAGAGTAAATAATAACCATAAACAAAATTAAAAGTAAATAATTAAAATAAGCCAGTTGGTGGTAGGCTAAATAAAACTTTAACAATACTCGTTGATACTTGACATCTTTGTATATTGTGATCATGGCCTCTGAAAAGTGGCTGAAACATCAGAATAACAATAATAAAATAAATTACTGCACTTAAAACTGTTAAAACATGATTTTATTGTGTTTAAATGATGGTTAGAAATCAGTTGTGACATTCGCTGACCACTGTTGTGGTATTTTCGCTTTGCTCTAGCTGAACTGCAGAGGGCAGTCTGCAGAATCAGTCATAGGCTCAAACGCAGCAGAGCGCATCGTCCTCCAGACTATGTTGAGGAGAATTGACTCGTGGGAGAGTTCAGAGAGGCCAGAAAGGCCCTTTCGATCGCAATTCTGCGAGCGTAAGCTCGGGCTCGGGAGGAGCTCCTCGAGACACTAGACCGGGACCCTTGAGGGCGTCCGTACCATTCGGCCTTGCACCTCCACGGTAACGGAATCGCTCGAACCCGAGGTCCTCCGGTCGGTTATCGACGGGCTCTTCCCGGATCCGGGGATCTTTACTCCCCCCGATATGGGTCCAATCATTCCCGACACTTCGGAGGTGGAGCCTCACTCCATCACCGAGGAAGAGTTAGACGTCGCCCTGGACCGGCTCCGGGCAGGAAGACGGCTCCGGGACCCGACGGGGTTCCGGGTCGGCTCCTCTTCCTGGCCGCTAAACACCTACGCGGCCAGCTGCGTGTACTGTTCGATGCCTGTATTCGCGCAGGTCAGTTCCCGTCGCAATGGAAGGAGGACCGATTATGCCTGATTCCCAAGGGAGGCCGTCCTCCCAACGATCCGCCCGCCTACAGGCCCATAACGAGGTCGCCAAGGTCTTCGAAAACATCTTAGCAGAACGCCTCGTTAAGCATCTCGATACTGTGGAGCCGGGGCTAGCACAGACGCAGTTCGGGTTTCGGCGGAGGCGCTCCACGTTGGACGCCTTCGAGACTCTGTGATCTGTAACGGACGACGCCGTCCAAGCAAAGGATACTGTCCTGGCTGTATCGCTAGACATAGCGAACGCCTTTAACAGCCTCCCTCACGAGACGATCAGGGAGGGGCTCCATGCACACGGAGTTCCCCCGTACCTCACGAGACTGTTGGGCGCGTACCTCCAAGACAGGTACATCCTTTGGGAGGGCGGCGAGTCCGAAAATCGCGCGATAGGTCGGCGACGCGTCGCGTGCGGCGTCCCACAGGGATCGGTCCTCAGGCCGGGTCTTTGGAACGTCGGTTATGACTGGATCCTTCGGGTTCCAGTCCTGCCCGGGATAGGGCTAATCTGCTTTGCGGATGACACCCTACTCACGGCACGCGCTGCGTCATTCGCGGAATCCGTGGATCTCGCCTACGCCGGGTTGGCGATCGTGATCCGAAGAATAGGTAGGCTGGGCTTGAAGGTCTCCCCCGCGAGAACGGAGGCCATCATGTTCCATAGGCGGTTTCGTAATCCCCCTAGCAGCTAGTTCCCAAGCTCGTGAGGTCCGCAGGCGCCCTCTCTCGGCTCCTTCCCAACGTGGGGACCGGGGACGACGACTAGGAAACTCTACATGGGTCCTTAGGAGTATGGCCCTGTACGGTGCACCGGTATGGTCCACTGCACTTCTCCGCCACAATAGGACTTTGTTGACCCGCGCACAACGGGTCATGGCGGTGAGGATCATCCGAGGATACCGTACAGTGTCGTGGACGGCGTCGACACTCTTGGCGGGCGATCCGCCCTGGCCTCTCCAGGCGGACGTGATTGCCAAAGTTCGGCGCTCCCGACAGGATGGCCGAGCTTCAGGTGATCAGGACGCGGGAAACCGCGACCATGATCCTATCTTGGTCAGTAGAGTTGGAAAACCCTGTTGCTGGCATTGACACGGTGGAAGCGGTTCGACCGCAGCTGTTCCAATGGCTCTCGCGGAAACGCGGGACTCTGACCTTCAGAATGACACAGATACTTAATGGGCACGGTTGCTTTGATAAGTATCTGTGTCAGATTGCGGGCTGCTTGCCTTCACCTCAATGCTGCCAATGTGGCGCACTGGACACGGCGTTACACACGCTAGTCGAGGGCGCAGCATGAGCACCTCAGAGGTTTGAACTCGAGACACTAGTAGGACCGATCGATTCGCTGAGCGATCTGGTGCAAGCCGTGCTGCATAGCGACGATTGGTGGGTGGGCGCGGCCAATTTCTGCCAGACTGTAATGTCTCAAAAGGAGGCCGCGGAACGAGATAGGGAGAGAGATGGAAGTGCGCATGCGTCTCGCGGGCGCCGACGTCAGTCGGGAGCCCGGAGGCGCAGGTATGCGCATAATCTCCCCCCCTGAAATACCGCTGCAGGGGCCGCCCTCTAGCATCTAGGGAGCAGAGGAGTCTTCACCCCTGTTGACAAAGTGAGTTTGCCTCTCCCGGGGCATTCTCAAGCACTTGTGCACTAGGATCGGTGTGGGTGTAACTACATTTTGTATCTCATGCCTTTCCGACTCATAAGCACGGTGCACATGGGAGGAGGGTGGTTTTAGTGGGGTATTAGCCCATGTACGTCCATGGGTTCGAGTCTCCACACAAGCCGGTTGATTATTATTTGGATTGCCTCAGTGGAAAGCCTCCATGATTAACAACAGTCTAATATCCCTAGCAAAGGACCCGGTATGTGCAAAATGCATTTCCACGGCCTGAAAAAAAAAAAACACTTTGCTTGCTTAGCTTGTGAGTTTTAGTCTGTGTACTGTTTCCCAGACGTAGAGGTTGCAGAAGGGAGAAGTACTTAAGTTAATAGTTTTTTTTATAACCGCCCAAACTTTATTTTATATAAAAAATACATTAGAACAACATTTTCATGGTTATTGCCAATATGGTTTAGTTGCCAAGCATAAACTTCAAGAAAAAGAAATATAAGTATTATCTATGATTTTCATGTCTCTTGTTTTTTCTATTTATGTAAATTGCTTAGTTGTGTTTTATTTAATATTTCAACAACTTTCTTGTTTTTTTGGACTATTTTCAATGTTTTTATGTTGACTTTGGCCCTATGATAGAAGTGCAATAATAGTAAAAAAACATAAGTGAGGTTACATTTAAAAAAACAATTATATCTCAAGAACTATACATTTTCTAGACATAGAAGTTGCAGAAGGGGTAAGTATGACTCCCTACCCTTGTCCACCTCCCCTCCCATTACTTAAAATGAGTGCGCCCTAAATCTATACCGAACCCGTATCATTATAATATTATCGCAAACCATGTGAACCATCTGTATTTATTGAAAAATGCATAAATTTCTTGTTCCGGTCATATGCAGATTTACCAACTATGCATCTCCAGCAACCGGAAATGATAGGGGTTGACTCCCCTATACCTCCTTCATCACAGGATGAAGGAGGTATAGAAAGAGACAGCTCTCTCTCCAATTCAGATAACTTGATTCTAAACTTTACCTTTTAGATTTCATAAATTATATTGCAAGTAGTGTTAAAATAAAAAAATAGATGATACACAAAAGAAACATATCAACTAACAATACAAAATTGTGTATCTAACAATATTTTATTAGTATGTCTTTCCTTAATTTAAAAAGGCTAGTCAGATAGAAATGAAATGGTTTGTATAGAAATTTTTAAAGTAAATTGTAAAATAATATGCACTTACTTTTGATTAGAATTTTTGCAGCCACAAACACACAGCGAAAGAACCGTGACTAGGGTGACTAACACCCCAACACTAAGGACAATTTCTACTAAGGTAAACATAACCAGAGTTTCTTAATTAAAGGAAATCTAACTTTGAAAGATATTCCATTACAGACGCCTCATTAAGTCACTCCCTTAAACAGTAATGATCTAAGTACACAACTTTCTTCCATTGGTGTAAAAAAATTTGAAATGTAGGGCAGTCGTAGACACGACAACATAAACGTATGTTTAATTTTTAAATAAATAATGTTAATGTTAGTATAAATAAACAACTTTCGAATTATTTGTGTATTGGGAATTATTTGTGAAATTATTCGCTTTTAAACTAATTTGCAATGATTTACGAATTAAAAGCAGAGCACAACTAAACATCACAATTGACAATTGACAAACAATGGCATTAATGGGTGGCAACAGTGACAACTGACAAATGAGAATTTGACATCTGGGACCAGGGTGACCACTGACCAATTGAAACTTTTTTTTGGATGTTTATGGCTTGGCACAATTGAAACTTAGAGAGTATACTGGCGACATTTCACTTGTTTCTCACAACACCCAAAATGCTCCTTCATCCGTTCCACATGGCGACCACGATCGTTATGGTCGTGGTGAAAACGTCACTAATGACGTCATAATTTCCGATCACGCAGCGCTCACAACGACACAGGTCAACCGTTGGATCCTTAGACCATTCAACCAAATGGTCTAAGGTTGGATCGAAATAGGTGTTGGCCACAAAGCATGAATTTTCTCTATCGATACGTTGACAAAGGCGTGATTTTCAAATCAACCAATGACATCTGTGTATTTCGTCAAAATTACATCAACAAGAATTTATAATTATAATGCTCGCAAGCAAGTGAAATAGGAAAAATAGCGATCGTGAGTCATGTGGAACGCCGTATAATATGGCTAATTAGGCGTCCAAAAAATCGTAGTATAAATGGAGGTTAACACTGTCGTTCATATAGCAACATAGATAGTATCCCTATTATTAATATTATAAATGCGAAAGTATCTCCGTTTTTTGTGGCTGTTCCGTTTTCACGGAAAAACTACTGGACCAATTTGGCTGAAACTAAGTATATGTATAATTTTGATGCCGAGGATGAACATAGGGTACTTTTTATCCCAAAAATGGGATAGTTCCCGTGATATATTTGTCTCTCAGTTTGTTATGCTTTTACGGAAAAAGTACTCGACCGATTTGGCTGAAATTCGGTATATATGTAAATTTTACACCGAGGGTGGACAAGGGATACCTTTCATTCCGGATTATAGGATAGATTTTGTAAAGGTTATCCCAGAAACTATGATAGGTTTTTTATTTTGTTTATCTTGGTCAATTTGGTTGTTTTGGTTGTTTCGGTAGTTTTGGTGATTTTGGTTGTTTTGGTAGTTTTTATGGTTTTGGTAGTTCTGGTAGTTTTGGTTGTTTTGGTAGTTATTGTAGTTTTGGTTGTTTTGGTAGTTTTGGTATTTTAGTAGTTCTGGTAGGTTTCCTGTTTTGGTAATTTTGATAGTATGGGTAATTCTGGTAGTTTTAGTAATTTTGGTAGTTTTGGGCGGTTGTGGTAGTTTTGGTCGTTTATATACTTTACAGATAGATAGATGGGGGATATGTAAATTAAACTAGAACGGGTAGAAATAGGAGATAAAAGTTTGTACGGGAGGCCAATTATTTCTCAAGTTTAAAGATATAAAAATTCATAATCTATAAAAAAATATTATAGTAACTCGATCTGTCTGTGTGAATACCGAAAATGAATATATATATACTTTTTATCCCTTAGTTCATTTTATATCGCAAACTAACCCGTTTGCGATATAAAATGAACTAAATCTTCCGAGGCCAAATAGCACCAACATAAAAATATAATACAGTGTAACCTCGTAACCTGTATTAACGCCTGCTCTTGAAACAAGAGGTACGCGCTAGACTTTGACCCGCGGCGCAGACGCGGGATAAACTCTAGTTATCTATATTATAATATCTGCGATCGAGAACGATCTTGATACTTTTAACTCTATTTTTTTATTTCTATTGTACCATTAACTTCCCGAATATGACTTCGTCTGCGTCGTTCCCGTTTTCTAGGTGTAAACGGACTGACCCACAAGTCTAATGCGATTTGCGAATGCAGAGAGAGAATGTGGTTTGTGGTAAGAAAATAAAGAATTCCTTGTTTTAATAAAAACTATATTCGTCTATCAATTAATCTGAAATGAAAGCTTAAAATTGTAAAAAATGGGTGTCCAAAATCTTATTTCTCAATATTACAGAACCTTCAATATTGTAATAGATAATGCACCGTATCATTCTCTGTTAATAAAGCTCCGATATCCCATGACTTCGATATTACAGCCAATAATGTATTTTACACTGCCTACATTTACCTGTGGCTTAGTCTATGATGTTTCTGATTTGTTGTTCTCTATGTAATAGCGTCTGTACTGTAATCCTTGTTTGACTAGTATGCTTTATAATAAACAGATTTAATGTGCAAGCCTGACTTGTTACTTAAGTCCTGACAAAATTAAATTATTGTTAGTTATTTTACCTGCTTGATTAGAGGTTTACTTAATTGCGGGTCGAAAGTTACGTTATTTTGTACCCATTATGAATTATTTTCATCAACCTTAGTTTCTGTTATTGAAGCTTTATTTAACAGTAATGATATGATGATGACAATAATAATTCAAAATCGAAAATTGAAGATTTTGAGATATTGAGTAATAATTTTTTGGGAACCCGTTTTTAAAACTTTGAATATTCATCTCAGAATTTTTTACGAGTAAACACTAAAAGTAAAGAAACAATATCCAGCTTTTCCTTTTTATACATCTAGTTAGATTTCGGCAACATTAGTAGATTGCCAAGATTTATATATGTATTTCATTTTTTTTGGAGCAGATCAAGAAAATTTCTGATCTCAAGAATCTGCTTTAAATAATCCTCATGTTTTAAATTGGTGATTTTTCTGTGATTACCATTCTTTTTGTAGCCTGTTGAAATTAAAATTTGCTTGTAAGTTCATGACTGTCATCAAAGCTTTTATTATGTTGTAGCGTATGTAGCTAGCTTAGGAGAGATAAAAGTTAAAGCTTTCTACAAAAAAAATCGGAATTGTTAGAGCCGTTCTCGAGTTTTGCACTTAGCACATTCATTTTTATTTATATAGATAGATATATACTAATAAACAGGATTAGCTTTAGTAACATAATGTACATGTAATATATTGTCACACAACTCATTAACTGTACTAAATATAAAATATTTATAATAAAAGGTAACTACAATTTTTTTTGGTTAAACATAAAAGGCAAGGTAAGTGTAAGTTTAGTATTGATTTGAATATATTGTAGTGATATACCTAAGAAGTTAAAAAAAAGCAGTCATGCCGCTGTAATTGTATGTTTCTGGTTGAAAAGGTAGCTAATTAATAATAGATATCTTATATATTTCTTAAGTCTATATGTTACATTATTATTACTCATATAGTAATAATAACAGCCTACAAACGTTTCACTGCTGCATTTGGGCTTCCCTTATTATATTTTAGGGGAACGACCAATATACGTGCCACTCTTGTCTAAGGTGAATTGGCTTTGATTATATTATAATCAAAGACACATGGATTATCCTGATTTGCAGATTTCATCATGTCATGGAAGACATTTTCTTCACCATCGTCTTCACGGTTAGAGTTTGTATATCAAAACTCTTTATAGATGAAGCTGTAGAACCTCGTTAGATAAAAAGAATAATCTTTGACATCATTGAAATAATAATAAAATAATGATGGTTTCACTTCTTTAAATGTTTTATTCCATGTAAAACATATAAGCTACAATTAAACTCATAATATTCAATTTATGCCTTTATTAGTTTTACTTTAATATTCACATAAAGTAAAGATAAGTATCTAAATTATGACTAAAAAAATAAAAACAGTAGAATATTGGAAAAGGAAAGGATAAAAAAAGAAAAAGTTCCACCACTTGAGCAGGTTTCTTTTAGTGTTCTGGTGTATATTTAGCAAAACGGTAGTCTTATGAGATCATGTTCTGTCTTTGAATAACATATCACAGTCATTTGATTCCGAATTTTTGGGTTTTGTAATAAAATTATAAAAAGATATTCACATGATGAAATGAGAACCTTCTCCTTTTTTAAAGTAGGTTAAAAATTAACGAATATTTGTCGACTCTAAGAAATCCGTGAATGTGCGAGGTCCGACACCCACTTGTCTAATTTTTTCTTAATTATGGTGAAACATTTCTGGAATAGTATCATTTGAGGAGTATCATTTTAGGGATTTTTAGGGGTTATGGGGATTTTAGTAGATTCAATATGGAGACTGCCCTACGGTAGAGATGTGCGACTGTGAATAATCTCACGATTTCAATCATCTACAACTACTAATGTACGCATTCGACTTGAGTATAAGTAATATTCTAATGTTCATAATTGAATAACTACTGCTAATTAGTAGTTACTAACGGCGTTTCAAGTAGATTGTTCGCGACTTATCAAGTTAGTTACTAACATCCTAAATCATTCGATTGAATCGAATTATTTATAAAGTCGGATAATTCGATTGGAATCATTCATAGACGCCCATCACTACCCTACGGTGGCCGTTGCTAACTGCTGTCATATTTTCAAAATTTACCTACTATTTTCAGATTAATAATAATTTTGAAATCCAATGAAGGAAAGTTTATTATATTTCCTATTGAAAATGTAATTATGTAAATTGAAGCGTGAAGACGTGATAAGTTTAATAAATACTACTTCAACTTTTAACAGTTTTAACAACTAAAACAGTGTCTTCTAATACTGCCGCTTATTAGCGGTTATATTTAACCTTAAAATGGAATCAAAAAGTGATATTTTCTCGAAAAGACTTTTAGTTGCCGTTCTCTGGAACATCGGATTACAGATTTTTCTAGCTGTTGGTCTCATTTTTATCATTCAAGTAGATTTACTGCACCCATTGTCGTGGTTAACATCTACTGTTAATGATATTTTTGGTTGGAAAATGAGTATCAATATTATTCTTTTAGCATTAGTGTCCTTTTTTCAAGCATACATATATGGTAGTTACTATATGATGCCTCTGCCAAGATATTTTACGAGATTTTCAATGTTTTTAAATATGCTTTCCATCCAGAATGCTATATTCATTGTTCTATATGCCTTGAGTGGGTACTTTACAATGGGTTTGTATTCTTCACTGGCCAAAAGTAAATTCAATCTACTAAAGAAACAATGTGAGAGTTATGATGGCCAATGCCTATTGGAACAAAGTTTGTTTTTACAATTTGGTGGGATGTGGATGGGATTGTACTACTTTATGAATGTGCACATATTCAGCACAACAGTGCTTATGTTCCCCCATATCTATCAAGACAAATTTCAGCAAATCAAAATAGCAGTAAACAATATTTTGTCAATGGGATTTAAGAACTCAATGGCCCCAGTCACTTATTATTGTATATTTTACTATCTTTGGGGAAATAAGCCAAGGAGTTTTGTATCTGATGTCTACAGTTTATATCTAGAAGATCCACCCTTAGACAACATAATTATCTTGATTACTTCAGGAATATGGATTGGACTTTGGTTCTACACCAGTCTGTTTTTCATATCTGTCTACACCATGAGAACTGTCTTTAATATAGTACTTACTGAACCAATGAAATTTCCTATTGTATCTGACTCATGTTTGACTTTGCAAAATGCATTAGCACAAAGATCACAATTTAATGGATATTTGGGTGCTCAAGATTTGAGAATTATGTCAATGACTGATGGGTTACGGAGAGCACATATTTTTACATTATCACAGCCTGGAGGTCACCCTAGAAATTGGAATAGTTTATTAGAACAGTGTTTGGAAATTATTACAGACTTTAGTAAACAGCTAGACTGTATTAATGGTGAGCCGAAGTCAGATATGAATAACTCCACCCTTATGCCTGTTTTGAATAGCTCAGCATATTCTAAAATACCATACTCTGGTACCCTACGAAATATGGCACAATCACCCAAATTGTTGAATCTTAAGGATAATAAGAATAACGTTGAGGACAC
Source organism: Dendrolimus houi (assembly GCA_039645545.1). Lineage (NCBI taxonomy): Eukaryota > Metazoa > Arthropoda > Insecta > Lepidoptera > Lasiocampidae > Dendrolimus > Dendrolimus houi. The sequence goes on along the minus strand of CM077125.1, from coordinate 12,686,200 downwards.
ATTTTCAAATACTGTTAAAGAAGAGTTCAATGTGTTACTAAACAAGCTATGTCAAAAACCAGGAATTAGCTACATGTTTGGTGAACTCACTGATACAAAGTTGAAATATGTATTGATGCAAGCACAGCCTGTAATGTGGACTTGTGAAGGCTTGTCATTCATAGCAGCTGCCTCCTTGAATGAAGACAAATATGGTGTTGTACAAAGTGACTTGCCAATTATCATATCAGCTCTAATGAATCTCAAGCAAAACTTAGAGAAATTGACAAAACCTGGCCTAGTACCAAGAAAACACATATTGAATGATACTTTTGCAATTAAACTGAAGGCTGGGCTCCTATCATCAGTTAAAAGGAGTATTTATAAAATAGTAATTACTTTTTCTAAATACATTCATGAAATTCCATTGGATCCAGAAGTACAAATTGGTATTCAGCCATTTTTGATGTGTAAGGAAGCATGACATGTAGTTTCTTCATCTTTTTAGAACAACAAGTAATGATTCTATAATGATTCTGTAATGATTTTAAAGAATGCCTTATTATTTCATGGAATAATTGATTGCTTTCAGCCTTGGTAATCCTGTGATAAAACCACCTCATTACTTAACATGGTTGATCATAGCAGGATAGAAAGACTCAAGTGCTCAAAGGTCTTGATACATAGACATGCCAGGCATATTTGTCGCAGATAATAAATTATTTTTGTATTTTGTATCTGTTTTTAATTGATTTTTACTATTACATGAAAATGGAATTTGGTGTCTAATTATCATTCACTTTGTGATAAAATTATTTGGAAAACAAAATATTTTTAAATTCAGATTCATCATTTATACACTTACATTACATTACATTGTATACACAAGTTATGAAATAGTCATATTATTAACTTTCTATTTCTGAAGTGTTTATTTTTTTAATTTTAACATATATACATATATGTATATAGGATTTAAGATGCAATAAAACAATTTATTATAATAACATCATCTATTAAACAATATACTAAAAATGTAAAGCATACAATAATAAAATGTATAAAACCATAATTTTATTCATAACATTAATTTCACTAGATATAGACATATACTACAGAGACAGAGTTAAAACATTATTTGACATTGAGACTATTTGGTATTAGTGGCTAGGTTCCAGTCTCCTTTAAGAGAGCAGTAACGCATTTGTAATGCCTTTGGGGTTGCATTATCCATAGGCAATGGTAACCACTTTCCATCAGGTGGGCCATCTATCTGTTTGCTGAACTCATTGAATAAAAAATAAAAAACATCTTATATGAAAGGTGTTAGAAGTTTGTTAAAATTAATTATTTTGAACCTTGTTAAAATAAAAAAATATAAGGATCTGAGGTACAAAGTTAAACACTTCATGATTGAATTGCGAAAGTTTAGCTCTCTTTGTACAATCCTCTGTGTTATAAATGTGGTCCTTGTCAAGTATATCTTATGATTCATCAAACCAACATTTTTAGGCATATTTCTTTTAGTCAGAATTAGTATCAACGATAGCTAGATTTTAATTGGTTCAGCAACTATATTTCTGTTATTCATACACATATATATTGCTTTCTCATTAGCAGAATATTGATGAACTAGTATAACAGCAACACTTTTGTGTGCGAGTGAATGAGGTAGCAGTGGGAAGTCATTGTTGAAATTGACTGGTACATTGGTAAGATCTATTTTTATGACAGTAATAGGTTGGATCAAGGAGAACACAGTCTTCACCTCTACTAAAAATTTGTTTAGTTTGCATCTAACTAGTTTAAAGTAGGGTATCTTCGTCGCGTAAATCGCTGCTCAGCAATAAGGAGCGTTGACTTGCAGCTCCCAGTAAAGCTGTTCTTTCAGCTGATGATGTTCCCGATTCGCAACTTAAAGATGCTGGAACACATTGAGAAATACATGTATGGTAAAAAGGGTACAAATAAACACACGTATTTAATTAGCAAAAAGTAACTTGATACATTAATATTTCAAATTTATATATACAAGTTACTATTTTGCCGATAGTATAAAAGGAAAGTTAGGAAAGAAGCGGTTGCTATCAGAATACAGGTAAACATTGCCTTGTACCGGGCAACTCGGAAAGTATTGCGAAAAAGTTTTTATGTATGAGAGACTGGCCAGTTATAATATATTTTGAAAATATGATTATTTATAACTAAAAATAGGTACATTCCAATTTCAAAACATCTCCACATTGTTTCCGAGCTTATTTAAATTATCGTGTCTCATTGAAAAATGGTTCTGCGCCGGTAACTTTTTCGCGCTATGATTTTTTACGATTTCTAGTGTTGCCTGAAACCGGACGAATCGTACAATAGACTTCAAATGGCATTCATGGATGAGGGCACTTCTAAGGCAACCGTTTGAATTGAATTCGTTGTACCAACGATGTATCGTTGATACAACGAATTCAAGCGCGGTTAACTAACTTTGGGGGATGAAAAAAGAAGTGGTCGCCCTTTGACGGCTGTTACGGAAGAAAATGTGCTAGCAGTAAAAAATTTAATCCAAGACAAAAGGCGAGTTACGCATCAAAAGATTCATCAGGTTCTACAGATGGGATCGGGAAGGCTTCACGAGATTCTACACTTCCGACGTCTTGGGTTGGTTGGCTTCCGTTCTACAGTTGACGGTTTGGGTGTTTCAAAACGAATCAACGCCTACCAAAGTGCAGCGATCTAGAAGCGGGGGAACACTTTGATCGCGAGTTTTTTCAATTTGACTGGCTACTTGGTGTCAATTCCTTTATGGAACCAAAGAAGCATCAACGCCGAACGGTATACTAACAAATGGTTGCCAGAAGTTTGCTCTGTTGTGAGCAACAAGCGAACAAATACAGGGCTCCGTGAGCGAGCAATATTTAACTATAGAACATTTTATTTTTATTTTCGCAAAACTTTCTGAGTGTCCCACGTATATACGCTGTTTTTAAACTTTATATTTTCACACAACATTGTCCGCAAATATTAGAAACTTGTTAATGTTGTCGTGTACGCTGTATGGACACAGTAAAACTGTCCGTGTCGAATGCTTACATAGGTCATTTCCTAATAAGAGCGCTGTTGCTGCTTGCTTTCTACTTTGTTGTCAAATGCGCTCTTATAGCTAATTTACACCTATTAAGTATGTAAGTAAAAATTTAAGTATAATTTCTTTTAACTTATTGCTAAAATCATTGTTTACATGCATTAAATCACTTTCAATTTACTTATATTTAGTACGTATAAACTAGCCTTTACTCATAGCAGTGTACAGGTAAATTAACTTCGAGACTTTGTGCGTTTGTATATTTACAGGACTTCTAAAATTAAAATAAAAATTTCCTTGAAATTGTATTAAAAATTATGTTTAGTATTAGTGTTTATTATTTTAATATCGTTATTAGTTTCATATTAGTACCTGCCTACAAAAAGTGTTAGTTTATTTTTTACTAGAGTTTACACCGCGGCTGCGCCGGGGTCAAACTCTAATGCGTGCTTCTTGTTTAAACAGCAGGCGTTAACAGAGGTTAAACTGTATTAAATTTTTATGCTAGTATTATTTGCTTCCGGAAGATTCACTTCATTTTATATCGCAAACTATCCTATCTCCCGGGCTGAATAGTATTTATGTACATTTTCGGTATTAAAACTACATTTAAACAAAATTACAGCAAAACCGATCCAGTACAACTAGTAGTTTTCCGTGAAGGCTTAACAGACAGAAAGATCAGTAATTCAATTTTTTATAGATGATAAATTTTTATATCAATAAACTTGAGAAATGATTCCATACAAACTTTCATCCTCATTTCAACCTATTCTAGTTTTATTTATCTATCCCCGTCTATCTATATGTAAACTACATAAATGACAAAAATAACAAAAATGACCAAAATTCCCAAAATGACCAAATTGACCAAAAAAATCAAAATGGTTAATCACAAAAAACCTATCCTACTTTCTGGGATAAACTTACATTAATCTATCCCATTATACGGGATAAAAAGTATCCCCACCCTCGATATTAAAATTACATATATAGAGTCCGCGTCTCAAAAGAAGTCCCACAGACGCGGCGCTGCAATCGCCGTACTTAATCCTGCCAGAGTAACTATTTGCTAACGCCTAAATCAATGTAGGTAATTGCCGAATAACAAATGCAAAATATTCCATAATTAAAGTTGTAAATTTATTTCTTGGCTAGTTTACGAACAATATGCTAAGACAAATATATTTTTATCCCGAAAACTATCCCATTTTTCGGGATAAAAAGTATCCTATGTTCATCCTCGGCATCGAATATATATATATAAAGTTAAATCGTTCCAGTAGTTTTGCCGTGAAAATGGAACACGACAGACAGACAAGAGTTACTTCGCATTTATAATATTAATAAGGATGTGCTGACAATAACACTACTGTGCTGTTGCTACTGCGAAAACGTCTCGAAGCGAATTTATCTGTAACATAGTTTGAATTCTGGCTAAGGCATTCGCGTGTATTTCAAGTTCTATTCAAATCCCGAGAGCGTGTACCGCTAAGGCAGTTTATCTGGTCTAATTTAGAAAAAGCTACATTGAAAATAGGTAAGATAAATATCCCAAGGACACTACACATTGAGATTATTGTCTTACAATAATAATTTCTGGTTTTTAGCAGGCAGGTTTTCAACCCAGTAAATGGAGTGCTGCCAGCTTCAAAGGAGTAGTTTGACTTCTATGGGCCGGTATATTATTATAAAAAGAGAACTGTATTCGACCGTAAGCAGCCTATAGTGAGAATGAGAGAGAGAGAGAGGAAGGAAGAGAGACAGGGGTCCTATGTATGAGGTGCGGTACATACGAAGGGGAGTTTACCGTCGGGGCTGGCGTGCGGGGTGGCGCTTGGGGAGCGCTGGTCGCGCGAGTACGCCACACATCCGCTGCCGCCGGGGGACTCCGCCATCGACGCTTGCAAGCTGTAACTTTCCCTGTTATCATACGTTCTCATATCAATGCCTGAACTGGTTTACACTTCAGGGCAGGGTTTCTAGATTAAAATTTCGCCACAATGATACTATTTTAATTTATTCTCTAATGTAGGCTGCCTGGAAAAGATTGATTTAAGCAATAAAGCCGCCAAAGGATTACGATCGTGCAGTTTTGTAATTGTTTATTTGATGAGAAATAAAGTGTGATTTCCAAGATATCTCAAAACTATTTGTTTATACTAGAAATTATTAGCAGTGGTGGTAATTTCTTACAAAAACAAGAGTACTCACTTTTGATCATATTTGTTTTGCCAGAGACGGCATTATATCAACCGCATCGTCATTATTAAATAATATATTCTCGGTTTAAATTGGTAAAGCATTGGCGCTTGGCTCGAATTCGTTGCATCTCGGTGACCAAATTTTATTCCCTAAAAACTTCCTTGAGATTCCCCAAAAGTTCCACAATCCAAGTACTCTCTCTTTTCTTTCACCATATCCCAATTATTTGGGGTCGGCACAATATGTCTTTTCCTTCCACACTCCTCTACTCTGACATACATCTTCTGTCACACCACATATCATCATATCATCTTTCACACAATCCATCCATCTTTTTTTTGGTCTACCTTTACATTTGTACCCATCTATCATGAAGTTTAACATTTTTTTTGTCACGTGACTTTTATCCCTCCTCATTATATGCCCATACCAACTTAACAGCGAGTCAACAGACAAAAAGCGTTTTTTGATCGATTTCTCAGCCCTTGTTACAGTAATTATACACGCTTTATTGTGGTGAAAAAAATATATGTCAATCTTGATCATATTTCTGAGGTAAACTATGTACTCAAAACGCATTTTCGACATTTTCTCGATAGAAAATAATTGCAAAGTAACCTCTAAACGTGTTCTTCAATCTTGTGTCATGTTATTACTGTTAATCGTACATCGCTAAAATAAATAACAGTAACATATCATATCATAAGAAATATACACATTATAGTTTTTTTATTCGGTTACTTAGAGAATTTGCAAGTAATTAATTATTTTATTATAAATGACTTCAAAAATCACGCTTGCCAGTCCCAATGTATGGAATTTATCAATACGCCGGACGGCTCGGTGCTGTGTACACGCGTCGCTCTGCTCGAGCGTGCTATTCGAAATTAAATTTTAAATAAATGAAGGAGTAATAATAACCACAATTTCGAGCCGATCGAGCTATACTTATTTGGCGTATACGGTAGAGGACTGGTCTAAATCATAGACTGTCTGGGTTCGAATCCTACTAGCTTCACTTGATCTAGCAGATTTTTTTATTTTTATATCAAAGTTGATAAAATGGTCTTTTTCTCTTCTTAAATAATTTTATAAAATGCAATAAAAATACTTTTCTATTAGGTTGGGGAAAAAGTTTCTTCGCATTTTATATAAAAATTCAAAAGGTTTTTTTATAAAGTTTATTTATATTTGACTAAAGTATGTAGGTGCCATTTTGTTGGATAACTTTTTGTCATCTTGTACGTAGGGACGTGATCCCATTGCTATAAAAATTTTTGGGCTTCTGATCAAAAAACTGCGACAAGTGGTTTTGGCAGTCCTCTCGTGATGTTAACCTGACACTGCCTAAGGAATTCTGCAGAGACCGAAACAGGTGAAAATCTGAAGGTGCAAGGTCAGGACTATACGGCGAATGCATTAACACCTCCCAGCCAAACTCTCGTAATTTTTGGTGAGTGGCTAAAGATGTGTGAGGTCTAGCGTTATAATGGTGAAAAACCTCGCCCCTTCTGTTGATTAATTCCGGCCTCTTTCTCTCAACTTTTTGCTTTAATCTCATCAGTTGTTCGCAGTACAGTTCAGAATCGTTGGTCCTGCCTGGCGGTAACAGCTCATAATGAATAATGCCTTTCCAATCCCACCATACACACAGCATCACCTTGTTACGAGTTAACCCGGGTTTCGCCAGAGTCTGTGAAGCCTGACCGGCCTTTGACCACGATCTTTTTCGCACGTTCTTGTCGTATGTGATCCACTTCTCATCACCAGTTATCAGCTTCTTCAAAAATGGTTCGGTTTCATTACGTCGTAATAAAGAATCACAAATGAGTATACGGTTCATTAGGTTTCTTTCAGGGAGCTCATGAGGCACCCAAATATCGAGCTTTTTTGTGTACCCAGCTTTTTTCAAATGCGCCAAAACCGTTTTGTGGTCAATTCCCAGTTCTCCAGCTACATCGTAACTACTAATATGCCGATCTTGCTCCACTTTTTCAAAAATGGCATCAATTTTGTCCGTAACAGGGCGACGAGAGCGACGTGCATCTTTGATATCAAAATTTCCGGATTGAAAACGCTTAAACCTAATTTGCGCTACTCTCACAGATACTGCATTAGGTCCATAAACATCACAATTTTTTTTCGCGGCTTGTGTTGCATTTTTACCTTTTTTGTAGTAAAATTTTAAAATGTATCGAATTTCTTCATTACATTCACTTGTTTTAAAGAAACACAAATGAAAATCACACATTTTCCTAATTTGAACTTGGAATTGTCTTCTTTAAAATTAAAATTTTTTAATGATACCAAAACCAGCTAGATACAAATGGTATAGCCAAAGAGATCTTATTACAAGTTCATACATACTATATGCGAAAAGACTTTTCCCCCAACCTATTATGTAATTTTAATACCGAGGGTGGCCAAGAGATACTTTTCATCCCGAAAAATGACATAGTTTCCGGGATGAAAATATATGTGGCCGAACGGGCCTATATGATAAAGTGAAATCACCGAAATGACTGAAAATAAAACCTGTTCTACTTTTCGAGATAACCTTTACATACATCTATCCCATTATCCGGGATGAAAAGTATCCCTTGTTCACCGTCATTATTAAATTACATATATACCGAATTTCAGCCAAATCGATGTAATAGTTTTTTCCGTAAAAGCAGAACAAACAGAAAGACAAATATATTTTTATCCCGGAAACTATCACATTTTCCGGGATAAAATAAATATATAATAAATAAAATGAATCCTATTCTCGGCATCGAAAAAAATATATATATATATATATATATATATATATATACTGAGTTTCAGCCAAATCGGTCCAGTAGTTTTTCCGTGAAAAGGGAACAGACAAGACAGTTACTTTCGCATTTATATTAATATATACCTATATATGGATTCATTGTTGTTCCATAATACAATTACATCATTTTAATAAAGTTTACTCGTCTAAAAAATTATTAAAAAATAAAAAGAAACATATAGCCTGAGGAGGATTCGAACCCTGTACCACCTAGTTACTATTACGCTCGGTGAACCGTTGAGCTAAAGACGCTTAGGAAGCTTTCTCAAAATTTCAATACCTATTAAGCTTATAAACGATCTGTCTCACTTTAAGATATTTTGTCTCGCTCTCGTGCTCGTCAGCCTTAGAATGAAATAAATTGAATCAAGTTGGTATGGACACGGTGCGCGTAGGTATGTTCAATTGCAATTTTTCGCCACGCTCGAACTTTTATTACGCGTTGTTTCATCGAAGTAAATATCGGCCGTGCGGGGTTGATTTTCTGAAACACCGATTTATATCAGGTCTATATAGCCTCTTAATGTTCTTCCTCTCAATTTTTCATTCACGGATGCAACTTTCAAAGATCCCCTTATGTACTCATTTCTCACCTTATCCATTCTTGTGACACCAGACAAGACCACCACTTCCACAATCCAAGTACTGTCCCTAAGATTATGAAAAATCCCAATCTGGGCACCCCTCTTCAGGGAGCAGTTAGTATAGACGTTATCCTATGTAAATTAGAAAATCGGACAAGAATCGAGATTCGTAGTCTGTAAGTGGTGTGTTTTGAAATTTTACCTTAAGTAATACTCTAAAAATAAATTATATATACAAATAAAAAACTAACATATATATATATATATATACATATACTAAAATAAAACACTATAAACTACATTCGATTCGGTCCGACCATTTTAATAATATTTGTAATTTATTACTTAAGTGTATGGAAATACAAGCTCTATTATTTATTATTATTATTTGTAATTTCTAGTAATAGTTTTGTCATGTAATGTTTTATGATATAAAAATATTGGGCTTCTTAGCTAGTTGGCAATACCAATTGTGACCCCTCACAACGCACCACTAAAATCTCAATATATGGTATGTTATCCCCATCTCGGAAACACCCACTCGTCATGTTCGTCGCTTATTACTGTTTATGTAATGCTAGCCTGTATCCCGAGGTGGACGAGGTCTGCGATATCTCGCTGTCGTAGGAGGTGTCCGTGTTGAGGGCCGCGGGGTGCAGCAGCGGCGGCGCGGGAGGGGCGCGGCGGAGGCGCGGGGACTCGCCCGCCGAACCCCACTCCCCTCCAGCGGACGAACCCTCGTCAGACTCCAGACGGGCTTGGGTTAACGGCTGAAATTGTGCACAAAATATCCATCTCACAATTGGGTAGATGACTATTACACAGGTGAATTTTCAAGTGGACCTCCACAGCCATATCCTATAGTCTATAAAATACCGAACAATATTCAAAGGAGTTTCGATAAAAACTAAACAGATATCATTAGCTTTTGAAAAATTTATTATTTATCCTAGGAATCGAATCGATTGATTAAAAAAAACATACTGTATTAATACACCAACTCAAGCGTGTAGATTGTAATAATCAATTTCTGCGAAGGAATGTGAAACGTCAAGCTAAGATCAACAGAACTGAGAGAGAGACGAGAAGATAAGACGTTTTATCATATTGATTTTAAAATATGATGGAAATACATTTAATTACTTTTTAAACTATTAAATAATGCACTATACGACCTCTTTTACTTGTACAAAATTATGACGTCATATCTTAGTACACTCATATAAAATTTATGAGACTGCGACCTTTTGCAAAATGATAAAAATCTCGGATTATAACTCCAATACAACTGGACTAGTAAATTTAAACCTATTTTCCCTGTAGGGTTTATGTAAATTGCCTCAAACTAGCCCTTAAGGGCTCTGTTGCTGGCCTTGAGTCTTCTCATTCTAGGAAAATTGACGGTATACTCGTCATGAACGTTCAAGGATTTTACACGACTATAATTTCAATGTGAGAGTTTCCTTATTTTGTTTTGTTATGCACTTGGTAATTGTAGCAATATATACATTAAGCTTGAAAAAATGCTTAAACGGTGCATACTCCTGACCAGCAATCGAATTTACGCTTTTGAAATGAATTTATGGAAACTTAATCACTAAGCTGCCACGACTTATATAGGTAATAAACTGAAATTGATTTCAAATTATAATATGTATTTTTTAAATAGAATATTAATATATATCTAGTATAAATAATACCTCTGGCTTAGCATGCCTGCTACGTCTGAATTTGAATGTCTTCTTGGAGGGGCCGTGCGCCCGCTGCAGCCGCGGCCTGTCAGGGTCATAGTCGTCGAAACTGTCGGTCCCAATAGCCATTGGCCCCATCGCTCCCCTCTCCCCACAGACCATCCTTTCCCCTCTCGATCCGCACGAACCCGCACCCGGGGAAATTGGGGATAGCGGGCTCATTGACGTTTCACCTAAATATCCATTTATATTATGAGATGTATTTATCGGCACTATAATAATCACATAATAAAAAGCCCGATTTGACAGTTCTCATTACAATATATTTTGGGATTGAAACCTCCATATCGTTAACCAAGTTAACCGATTATGACGAGAAATCGATTTAAACGTCATTGTAATCGTAATTTACTTTGTGTTAATTACATTTTGTTTCACACAAATATCTCACATAATCGATATGGAGTGCGAGTTGTGTCTCACATCGCCTCAGGCGTACCGCATGCATTTATCATGCACCACAATTAATCTACTGAATTTTTATGATTTCGCCGGTATAATATATAATAGGTTGGGGAAAAAGTCTTTTCGCATATAGTATGTATGAACTTGTAATAAGATCTCTTTGGCTATACCATTTTATCTGGCTCTGGTTTTGGTATTATTAAAAAGTTTTAATTTTAAAAAAGACAATTCCAAATTCAAATTAGGAAAATGTGTGATTTTCATTTGTTTTTCTTATTGTTAAAATGAGTGAATCTAATGAAGAAATTCGATACATTTTAAAATTTTACTACAAAAAAGGTAAAAATGCAACACAAGCCGCGATTTTTTTTGGGATGTTTATGGACCTAATGCAGTATCTGTGAGAGTAGCGCAAATTTGGTTTAAGCGTTTTCAATCCGGAAATTTTGATATCAAAGATGCACGTCGCTCTGGTCGCCCTGTTACGGACAAAATTGATGCCATTTTTGAAAAAGTGGAGCAAGTTCGGCATATTAGTAGTTACGATGTAGCTGGAGAACTGGGAGTTGACCACAAAACGGTTTTGGCGCATTTGAAAAAAGCTGGGTACACATCAAAGCTCGATATTTGGGTACCTCATGAGCTCACTGAAAGAAACTTAATGAAGCGTGTACTCATTTGTGATTCTTTATTACGACGTAATGAAATCGAACCATTTTTGAAAAAGCTGATAACTGGTGATGATAAGTGGATCACGTACGACAAGAACGTGCGAAAAAGATCGTGGTCAAAGGCCGGCCAGGCTTCACAGACTGTGGCGAAACCCGGGTTAACTCGCAACAAGGTGATGCTGTGTGTATGGTGGGATTGGTAGGGCATTATTCATTATGAGCTGTTACTGCCAGGCAGGGCCATCGATTCTGAACTGTACTGCGAGCAACTGATGAGATTAAAGCAAAAAGTTGAGAGAAAGCGGCCGGAATTAATCAATAGAAGGGGTGTGGTTTTTCACCATGATAACGCTAGACCTCACACATCTTTAGCCACTCAGCAAAAATTACGAGAGTTTGGCTGGGAGGTGTGGCATCCGCCGTACAGTCCAGACCTTGCACCTTCAGATTTTCACCTGTTTCGGTCTCTGCAGAATTCTTTAGGCAGTGTCAGGTTAACATCACGAGAGGACTGCCAAAACCACTTGTCGCAGTTTTTTGATCAGAAGCCCCAAAATTTTTATAGCAATGGGATCACGTCCCTACCTACAAGAAGGCAAAAAGTTATCCAACAAAATGGCACCTACATACTTTAGTCAGATGTAAATAAACTTTATTAAAAAACCTTTTGAATTTTTATATAAAATGCCAAGAAACTTTTTCTCCAACCTTATATTTATTCAATCGTTGTTGTTTTCAATACATATATGTACAACTATGTAGTATTGTTATAGTATAAATATATAAATAGTGTAAGGTTTTGGATAAAATATGTATACAATTTTTGGTCTAAATCAAATTGAGTTAATGAACTGCAACAACCCTTTGGCAGCCACACTAAAATTAAAAATAAGACGCCTTACAACGTAACTGTTATTTAATTAAGTTTATGGCTTAGCAGCTAGGCCTTTAAGCCAGATCTTAGATTATAATATAGTTTCTTCATTTTCTTAAGCCTATGTATTAGCTTAGCTGAGCTGTAGGTTATCAACTGAAGCCATTCAATGGAGTTCTTGTGAAACTCAAAAGGCCACATCTGACTATACAGTTCACAATTCTCACAAAAACACATAATTACCACTTAAAAACTATCAATATCCTACAACTATTGTTCATTTTAGAGTAATTTTAGACATTTTTAGAAAATATAACTGCACAGCACAACATCTCCTTTCAGTTCCCGCCAAAAACTCCATTGTTTTTAGGGCTTCGTTATAGATTAATACGACATATCAGAATTTAAACAAAAAATGTTATTTCGTTATTGGGGGAAATAATAATTGAAATATGTTTTATAAAATTATAATAATGCACCAGTAAAAAAACATGTATATTATCACCTAAATAAATAAATTGGTCTTGGTTTTCAGTTTTGTTGATTTCATTCAAAGTTACGTTTTACAGACATTCTGAAGTGTCAAATCGGGTTTTTAATTTGTGATTATTACAGTGTAATAAAATATAAACAGATACAAAAAATGTTGCAGTTTTAAATTGATAATACTTTACGTTTAATTCCTCATTTAATTCAAACATTGCTGTAGTATAAAAACAAAAATAATTCTAAAAACCCCTTAAATATATTGCTACAGTTCATCAAATGGTGCCACAAGTGTTCTATCTACTCTCCACTCGCTTTTTCATATACATAGATTAACAGCACTTTAAAGACAGACTTAAGTAAATATAAGCAAATAAAATCAATTATTTTGTTCATACTTTAATAAAAGAAATGGTTATTATCGATTCTGTGTTCGTCAGTGGCCTCTTAAGTACTTTATATGAAATTTCATAAATATTAAGCAATATTCGAGGCCGTGAAATAGATAAAACTAATATCCAAATAAGTTGTTTACACATTTATTTGTAAGAATTGATTTAGAATAGATTAAATACGAAAAAATGATGACTTACCTGATGTAAATTTAAACTCAACTGAAGGAACGAAACGTAGTTTTGTCTGTGTACTTGCATAAGATGGGGTACTGACTGCAGGTTTCGTATCACTCCCATAATTATTCAAGGACCCTAATGAGGGACATATTAAATAAGTTAAATTTAACAGTAAAAAACGTGAGAGTCAGCTGAGAGGGTTTATTACATCCAATGAGGATATCCGTTTTCAGTTTGACTATTTTCACAATTCTTAATTCCATGCTTTGTTCACATGCTTCGCGCATTTTGTGAATTTACATACATATTGTCACACCTGTTTCCCAGGGGGATAGGCAGAGATGATGGATCTCCACTTGGGACGATCCTGACATACAACGTTCGCTACATCTAATTTCATTAATCTCTTCATACAAGCACGTTTTACTGAATTTTGTGAATTTAACCAATATTAAATATTTACAAATTTCTAAATTTGTTAGGCTAAATCTATAGAAACACCTTTTTTTGCTTCGAAACTATTTGGAATACAAAATACAGTAAATCCATTTGTACTTACCAAGGTTTGAATTGCCGCTATTGTTGCTGTTATCACTTTGTCGACCGCTCGAATTTATAGCTAAATCAAATGTCGGCATTTGTTGACTTGTAGTTGAGCTACTTGATAACGATTCTGAAAATTATCGATAAATAGTTTTCGTGAGAAGATGTTGTACTGCGTGGTGCATTTATAGACACCATACAGTATTATCCATATTGAAGTGATAGATAGATGACAAGTGTACACTGTTTTCGGTATTTGGCTAAAAAATCCATAAAAGGTAATCAAAATTATCCCTTAAATCAAAAAGTACTCTATGGTCGTCATTGAAACAATTTCCATTGAAAATATTTTTAAAGCTCTAACTTCAATATTTTTCCACTCAATAGTTCAAAAGTTAGAGGTTGAGGCATGATTTTTATGATGGTGGAAATCAATATCACTTTAGTTATTGAATTAATTCAAAAAGGGATATTTATTCGCGGCACGATCACGCAGTAGGCTGTGCTCTGATGGATTTTTTGCTGCTAATTGAGAAAGGTATCTTCCGTGTGGCTACAAAATACCAGAACGTCGTAATGATAACTCTTATTTAACAGTATATGATATATAACGGGGTCCTAGAAAGTTGTACAACTAAAACTTGCGAGGAAGAAGATTAAGGTAGTATGGGTATGTCATTATCCTTATTAGGAGGGATGAAAATCATATGGCAAAATGAATGTTAAACTGGAAGGTTGATGGATGTAAGAAAGAAAGAAAAAACGTATTTGAAGAAATAGCGACGTACTTACATTGCTGACATCTATCATAAAAATAAAAACATATTTTGAGAATTTGTACGCCGCATTTTCAGCAAACAAGGTTTGCACTCAGCTTATTGCTGTGCCGACATAATACCCGACACAACGCGACACAAGCACAAGGTTTTCGCTGATTTTCAGTGAAAACCTTCATTTTGGCGTAATACTAAAACGACTCGAATTTTTATGAATTTAATTTAAAATATTTAATTTATAAATAATAATATATACCTACATAGAATAAATAAAGGAAAAAGAAAAAGTGGGTGTCGTGTCTTACATAGAAGTAAAACAACTGGCCCATAATAGAGATTGGAGGAGGATCCACCGACAAGAGCATAGCTCTTAAATGATATAATATATAGAATAAACAGTATAAATATTTTGTTAACTTTATAATTTAAATAAAAATATAACTCATGCTTGTATATATATTGCGCATAACAACGTGTATCGATTCATCTAATTGAATATGATCGGATACAGAGATTGTCTGATATTGCCACCTCACTGACATGAGGCAACAATTCTCTTTGGTATAACCTATAAATATTTATTTCATACTAGAGTCTAATCCGCGGCTGCGCCGCGGGTCAACCACTAGTCCGTGTTTCTTGTTTAAAAAGTAGCTGTTAATACAGGTTACATTGTAAAAAAAATTTATGTTAGTGCTATTTGCACCCAGAAAATTCACTTAATTTTATATCGCAAACTATCCGATGTCCTGGCATGAGTATGTATGTCCATTTTTGGCATTAAAATTCCATTTAAACAAAATTACAATAAAACCGATCCCGTATTCCCAGTAGTTTTACGTGAAAACTTAAGAGAAAGACATATCGAGTTACTGTCGCATTTTTTATAAACTTGAGAAATGATTGGTCTCATCCAAACTTTCATCCTCTATTTCAAACCGTCCTAGTTTTATTTATCTATCCCCCGACAAAAAGGAGCAAAAGGACAAAAAGAGCAAAAAAGACAAACAGAGCAAAGAGAGCAAAAAGGACAAAAAGAGCAACAAAAAAACAAAAAGGATCAAAAGAGCAAAAAGGCCAAAAAGAGCAACAAAAAAACAAAAAGGATCAAAAGAGCAAAAAGGCCAAAAAGAGCAAAAGAGCAAAAAGGACAAAAAGTATAAAAAGTACAAAATAGCAAAAAGGACATTTTTGTCCTGGCAAAGGGACAAAAGGACAAAATTACAGAAATGACCAAAATAACCAAAATGACGAAAATGGCAAATCACAAAAAAACCAAAACCTATTCGACTTTCTGGGATAACCTTTAGATAAATCTATCCCATTATCCGGGATGAAAACACCCCATGTCCACCCTTGGTTTTAAAATTACATATTAGGTTGGGGAAAAAGTTTCTTCGCATTTTATATAAAAATTCAAAAGGTTTTTTTATAAAGTTTATTTACATTTGTCTAAAGTATGTAGGTGCCATTTTGTTGGATAACTTTTTGCCATCTTGTAGGTAGGGACGTGATCCCATTGCTATAAAAAATTTGGGGCTTCTAATCAAAAAACTGTGACAAGTGGTTTTGGCAGTCCTCTCGTGATGTTAACCTGACACTGCCTAAGGAATTCTGCAGAGACCGAAACAGGTGAAAATCTGAAGGTGCAAGGTCAGGACTATACGGCGGATGCATTAACACCTCCCAGCCAAACTCTCGTAATTTTTGCTGAGTGGCTAAAGATGTGTGAGGTCTAGCGTAATCATGGTGAAAAACCACACCCCTTCTGTTGATTAATTCCGGCCGCTTTCTCTCAACTTTTTGTTTTAATCTCATCAGTTATTCGCAGTACAGTTCAGAATCGATGGTCCTGCGTGGCAGTAATAGCTCATAATGAATAATGCCCTTCCAATCCCACCATACACACAGCATCACCTTGTTGCGAGTTAACCCGGGTTTCGCCACAGTCTGTGAATCCTGACCACGATCTTTTTCGCACGTTCTTGTCGTACATGATCCACTTTGCATCACCAGTTATCAGCTTCTTCAAAAATGGTTCGGTTTCATTACGTCGTAATAAAGAATCACAAATAAGTACACGGTTCATTAGGTTTCTTTCAGTGAGCTCATGAGGCACTCAAATATCGAGCTTTTTTGTGTACCCAGCTTTTTTCAAATGCGCCAAAACCGTTTTGTGGTCAATTCCCAGTTCTCCAGTTACATCGTAACTACTAATATGCCGATCTTGCTCCACTTTTTCAAAAATGGCATCAATTTTGTCCGTAACAGGGCGACCAGAGCGACGTGCATCTTTCATATAAAATTTCCGGATTGAAAACGCTTAAACCAAATTTGCGCTACTCTCACAGATAATGCATTAGGTCCTTAAACATCACAAATTTTTTTCGCGTCTTGTGTTGCATTTATACCCTTTTTGTAGTAAAATTTTAAAATGTATCGAATTTCTTCATTAGATTCACTCATTTTAACAATAAGAAAACAAATAAAAATCGCACATTTTCCTAATTTGAATTTGGAATTGTCTTCTTTAAAATTAAAACTTTTTAATGATACCAAAACCAGCCAAATACAAATGGTTATAGCCAAAGAGATCTTATTACAAGTTCATACATACTATATGCGAAAAGACTTTTTCCCCAACCTATTATATACCGAATCTCTGCCAAATCGGTCCAATAGTTTTTCCGTAAAAGCATAACACACAGAGAGACAAATATATTTTTATCCCGGAAACTATCCCACTTTACGGGATAAAAGTATCCTATGTTCATCCTCGACATCGAAAAAATATATATATATAGTTACAGCCAAATCGGTCCAGTAGTTTTAGAGTGAAAACGGAAAAGACAGACGGACAGACAGACAGACAGACAGACAGAGTTACTTTCGCATTTATAATATTAATAGGGATGATATCTTGCTGTAACATAAACATTATAAATTGTTATTATATTCTATTTTCCCACTATATAAACTAAATATAAAAAGGCCATGAGAGTAAATGTAGACCAAAAAAAGAGTATGGAAAGAAAACTTATTGTGAAGACCCCAAATGATTGGGAGACATTGAAAGAAAAGAGAGAGATGTCCTCTTAATTATTAACGTTTAACCCACTGTCCTCTACTAATTACCCAGTGGTAATTAATAGTTGTCCAGTGACAGGCTGCTGTCATATTATGCTTGGTTCATTGGCGTTGGTAGTCAAGGTGCTGAGTGCGACAGCTTAATAAACTAAAGCTACTTAGATTAGTAGTAATATTAGTTCAAAAAACTGTAGCAAATGACGCTTCACATTGACACAGAAATCTGCTTGTCATTTATAAAAAGTGACCGGAACAGTGACGTTAAAAAAAAATTACTCAGTTTACATGGCGGTATGTCAATCACCTTCATGTATGCTTTACCTTTTTTTAAAAATAGTTTTCGAGTTATTAATTTAATAGTGATTTTTGTGAAATTTCGTCCTCATTGCCTTTAATTTTTTTTGGTATATTATGTTGTCTATGCAGCAGCCAGTCTAGTGGTAATAGAGGTCAGTGGCATTACCTCTTTGTGCAGACAACGGGGCAGTGGGATGATCGGGAGTGCGTGGGATAGTCGGTGGTTGCCGACCCACCAGCATCGAGATTAGTGATGGCCGGTGCTGTTGATGTTTCTCCACCGCGACGCTACTGCGAGGGTATACTTCCGAGGCACGCTTACCACCGCCACCTTGGCCCAGGTTCTCAGCTATTTGTTCTGTAAAGCAGTTTATCTATTTAGAAATCTGTTTAAATTATAATATTTTAAATGTAGGCAGCATATGCATAACAATAGTTATCATCGCTTGTGGACTGTTTACGACCTTGTTCAGAGTAGGAATATCTGTTCATGCCCTTTTTGAAGAGCCCATTATATGTAGAGATAAATACTGTATAATATTATATACTACATATAGTAGTAGGTTTAATGTTGACTTTTAAAATAGTTAGAGCAAAGCAGGCAGGTTGAAGACCCATCTAATGGTAAGTGGTTACCGTCGCTTATGGAGATTTGCAAGACTAAAAGTGCTACAAATGTGGTACAGGCCTCGGAATGGGAACTGGAATCTAGCCACTAATGCCGGAATACAATTCCAGGTTTAGGCGGTAGACTCTAGACCAGAGGTGGTAGGTATCCATACAGATGGGCATATAATGCCCAAATGTAATACTGCTGCACTGGGATCTCCTCGTCTCAAGGTGACGGAACGTATACCGACCACAATTAACAAACATGAAATCGGCGGATGAATTAGATAATATTACATATTGTATTAAATGAAGCGATGTTCTCTATTCTTAAAATTCGATTTATATTTTTCGTATTTCGAGCAATTACTAGAAGCTTTTACTATTGTATTAAATGAAGCGATGTTGTCTATTCTTAAAGTTCGATTTATATTTTTCGTATTTCGAACAATTACTAAAAGCTTTTACATCATAGTGATACTAACCAAATTTATATTGATCATGTGTATCCCTCATGGTACGCAACTCTCGTGCCAATTCGGCCAACAACGCCCCGCGTGCGCGCGCAGCCGGCAACTTGAGGCCGCGCACGCGCTCCCGCACAACGAATTGCATATGGCGCTCATTGTCACCGATTGGTGGTTGAGATAGCTGATTGAAATTTCTAAAGTTAAAAAGCATCTAATCCTAACTAATATTATAATAGGGGAGCGGACTACCAAATCAACTGAGATTTTTTTTATAAACTTACAAAATGTCGCAGCCTCAAAGATTTTGTAAGAGTGTACTTAATTACATAATATACATAGTCATAAGTAAAAGAATTCAAATACCGCATTAAATTATTGCTTGGAAAGTAACTAAATTTTTTTCTATCATAATACTTTAGAAATAAGATGTAATTTTAAGGCCTGTTCTTTAAAATTAAAAAAATATCAACTAATTGTAACAACTAACATGTGTCCGCACTATTGTGAATGTGAGTTTGCTTTTTTTGTTATGCTTTAATGCATGAGTACTCAAACAATCATTATGAAATTTTACATACACGTTATTAGGGTTATAGAAAAAACTTAGATATCTTTTATCTAGAAAAAGTACTGTTCCCGAGGGATAAAAAATAAAGCTAAATGGCATAAAACATGGCGCTGCAGGGACATTTTTTAGAGACCGATATTACAATCACTAACAAATTCTAGTAGAGTTTTACACAACTTATAATACCGATCGGCAGTTTTCGTTTGCGCAGAAAAGTGGAAGCCCATTTTCGACATGTAAATAATTTATGTTGAATTTTATTCGCAAGCAGAATGGCAGTGTCGCTTGCTATGCATTCTTAGCTCTGTTCAGCTTACATGATTCGTACACTGTCGCGCACTATTGAAATTGGTATACTATACAGGTGCAGTCCCGGTATGAAAAGGTTCGTCACCTTAAAGTCGAATTTTGCTTGGACGAATACAAGAAACAGTAACGCTAACGTTTTAATAAATGTTACGTATTTTTATGTTTATAAAAAACAGAAACGTGAAAAAAGATAATTGCAATTGCAAAAACAAAAATTAACAATAATTTAATCATCAGAAACAAAGAAGATATTATCACTACGCTTATCATAAATATTAAAACCAATAAAAAGGTTTTATATACAAGATAAAAAATCGAACAACTTTGATCTAAGTAATTTTAAACTTTATTGACAAACGGTTAAACATGTTTTTTTGTGGAATAGTCTGTTCTGTGACTTAATTTGAAAAGGTAACATGTGCTCCGCGAGCACATGTTACCTACAGTTTAAATGTTAAATTTTAAATAAATTGTACTGTTCAATGTACAGCGTTTTGCTGACGTTGTGCCTACTTTAGGCTACTTATGATATATATATTAGGTCGGGGAAAAAGTTTCTTCGCATTTTATATAAAAAATTCAAAAGGTTTTTTATAAAGTTTATTTACATTTGACTAAAGTGTGTAGGTGCCATTTTGTTGGATAACTTTTTGCCATCTTGTAGGTAGGGACGTGATCCCATTGCTATAAAAATTTTGGGGCTTCTGATCAAAAAACTGCGACAAGTGGTTTTGGCAGTCCTCTCGTGATGTTAACCTGACACTGCCTAAAGAATTCTGCAGAGACCGAAACAGGTGAAAATCTGAAGGTGCAAGGTCAGGACTATACGGCGGATGCATTAACACCTCCCAGCCAAACTCTCGTAATTTTTGCCGAGTGGCTCAAGGTGTGTGAGTTCTAGAGTTATCGTGGTGAAAAACCACACCCCTTCTGTTGATTAATTCCGGCCGCTTTCTCTCAACTTTTTGCTTTAATCTCATCAGTTGTTCGCAGTACAATTCAGAATCGATGGTCCTGCCTGGCGGTAACAGCTCATTATGAATAATGCCCTTCCAATCCCACCATACACACAGAATCACCTTGTTGCGAGTTAACCCGGGTTTCGCCACAGTCTATGAAGCCTGATCGGCCTTTGACCACGACCTTTTTCGCACGTTCTTGTCGTACGTGATCCACTTTTCATTACCAGTTATCAGCTTCTTCAAAAATGGTTCGGTTTCATTACATCGTAATAAAGAATAAAAAATGAGTACACGGTTCATTAGGTTTCTTTCAGTGAGCTCATGAGGCACCCAAATATCGAGCTTTTTTGTGTACCCAGCTTTTTTCAAATGCGCCAAAACCGTTTTATGGTCAATTCCCAGTTCTCCAGCTACATCGTAACTACTAATATGCCGATCTTGCTCCACTTTTTCAAAAATGACATCAATTTTGTCCGTAACAGGGCGACCAGAGCGACGTGCATCTTTGATATCAAAATTTCCGGATTG
Organism: Dendrolimus houi; assembly: GCA_039645545.1. Taxonomy (NCBI): domain Eukaryota; kingdom Metazoa; phylum Arthropoda; class Insecta; order Lepidoptera; family Lasiocampidae; genus Dendrolimus; species Dendrolimus houi. The sequence continues at coordinate 12,664,627 of CM077125.1, read as the reverse complement.
AAAACGCTTAAACCAAATTTGCGCTACTCTCACAGATACTACATTAGGTATGAACATCGCAATTTTTTTTCGCGGCTTGTGTTGCACATTTTTACCTTTTTCGTAGTAAAATTTTAAAAGTATCGAATTTCTTCATTAGATTCACTCATTTAAACAATAAGAAAAACAAATGAAAATCGCACATTTTCCTAATTTGAATTTGGAATTGTCTTCTTTAAAATTAAAACTTTTTAATGATACCAAAACCAGCCAGATACAAATGGTATAACCCAAGAGATCTTATTACCAGTTCATACATACTAAATGCGAAAAGACTATTTCCCCAACCTATTATATATTATGATATTACTATAAATAACGCTCAAAAATATATCCTGTTTGAGTTGCTATCGAGTCCCTACGAGTTGCTATTAGTCGTAAGATGCGACTTCAACTACCACTAAGTTGAACCCAGGGATCAGCATCCAAGCTCAACTAGTACGAGAATAAATCTCTGAAAGCAACGAGGGTATTTTCTTCACTCTACTATAAGAAAGCACCAGCACTCCACCAACTACTGTCAGTATCCTCCACTACAAGCAAGAGCAAGTGTACAAACCGTACATGAATGAATATGAAAACAGGCGAACTTTTTTATACCGCGACTGTACATCGGGAAGAATTGTTAGTTGTATAAAACTGTACTACTCTACTTTAGTTCAAATTAAATTTGTATTCACTTACCTTATGAACAATGAACGGTTGCAGCAAAATGTACAAAGGCGTTCTGTAAGTGACGACGTGCTCTAAAAAGTCCCACAGATGGTGCGCCGCCTCGTTCCGCTTGCCAAGGTCTCGCATGGCCCGAGCTATGCGCCCCCACTCGGTGCACAGTTCGCTCGTGAAGCAGGCACACATTACTTTCAGAGCTGAAAATTAGTTCATCTTTAGCATTTATGACCTTTATATAACTGGGGTTTTTAGCTCACTTGTTACTATTAAAACTGATTATTGATTTATTTTTGGCAATCAGGAATAGTTCGGTGACCCACAAAAACTGAATAAATAGTAAGTGATGTTAACTAACGGGTTTTATTCATGTACAATTTAAAAAAAAAACTTTTAGGTTTGTAACTCATACCTTTGTGTTGCGCGGGGGGCACTACGTACGTTTTGAAATCGTACCTCTCGCTACTTTGAATCTTAAACAAATAAACTTCTCTCTCCTTATTCCACAGGCCTGCATTATTATGTAAACCTACATTTTTTGCAATTTGTGTAAAGAAATCTAAAGGATTATGAAAATTTCCAAATTTGGATGTGTAGCAATCTAATATCTTACCTAAGAAAGCGATCCTGTATAGTTGATTAGATAGCCTCATAGTATTTCTCGTATCTCTACTGCCAGTGAATGTAAGTGAGTTGGCTCTTGCGTCCGACGCATTTAGTTTAGCGTTGACGGCGGCCAACTGGCCAGGCGGAGCCGGGGGGCAGAGTGCGTTCAGTACTACCGACACTAAGTAGCTCACGTCCGATTGACGGAGTGGAGGTACGTCTGAATACAATTATACTGTACACTATATATTTATGAAATCAAATTCATTATACAAGCCTTATTGTTATGCAGTATTTTTTTACTTATCAAATTATTATAAAACTTTTCATTTACACTTCCTTCTTCATAATTACAGAAAAATGAGAAAATAATGATAACTAATAAAATTATCATAAATATAATATATATACCGTAATTTTGTAAAATTACGGTATAGATAACATAAAATTATATTTATTACAGGCAGGTATAATATATATACATCAAAGACGTTAAAGGTCGTTAATTTATTTTTGAAGATAGCAAGAGTCAGCAAAAAACTTCAATCAATTTTAATGTCATTGGCCAATATATTTCAATAATTTGACCCTGAAACTAAATACATATTGTGTATGGGCAAAATTCTTCTAGAACTTAAGCTATAATAACCATTCCAGAAGAAAATTTACATTTTTTTATATATATTTTTTAATCACCATAAAAATAATATACAGAATAATAAATACAAATAGAAACTTTGACAATAAGCTATAAATGTAATTTTCACTGATTACCTTTTCTACCACTTCCAACTCGTAAACAAAGCGGCATAAATAAGTTCATCAACATGTTCTCAGTTTTCTCAGCTGAAGGGAATATAGCGCTGCCACCACACATTTGCTCCAATGAATAACTATCCTGAAAAATAAAAGGATAAACTATATACCACTGTTGGCACCCTATTAATTTATTCAAAACATTCACAAATTAAACTTAATATAACTTAACATACGACTGACAACGTCAACACGAAAGGCTGTCTAGCGAAAATCAAAATTAAAATATTCAATATTAAATTTATTCGTTCAAATGATTTTAAACTATATAGTACAAATATTAAGGACATCATCAGATAATATGATATAAATCTACAGTTCTCTTCCATACTTTTCTTTTTCATCGCTTCCACCAGGACTATCCCAGTATACAATACCTCTTCAAACCGTGGATAAAGAGGATTTTAAAAAAAATACTACGCAACCGACGCAGTTTCCTATGATAGGAAAATGAATAATATGACAATAGAGAGGTATTCTAATTATGTATTATATGGCAATGCAAATTAAGGAAAAGAAGACATTTCTTTCTACCGTGAGACCTAGCAAGATAAATTCAATATGGTACAGTGACAAACAATCACCAATTACATTTAGCGGAAAAGAAAATAAAACAGTGCTTGTCCCTTCGAAAATATTACGAACATCTTTTCTATTTTGTGAAGTTGATATAGTTAGATTTATTATTTTAGAAATATTTTTAAGTTTTTACTTTAGTTCCTTTATATAAGTTTTAGGTTCAGTTTTGAATGCAACAGCTACAACCTGATTCGTCGTTTGAGAACTTAGTTCAGTGTCATGAATGCTCTCAGGTACGGTACTTTAAAGGTCAAAGAGGGTTGAGGATTCATATCGGCAAAGCTCATAAGGACCGAGATGGACACTCAGGCTCTTTGCCTAACCCTCAACCTGTTTTTGACTCATTGTCGGATAGCACCCAAATTCCATTTTGGCAAAGAATTTCAAAATTAAAATATTCGGCACTAATTTTAAAAAGGATCCCTCGAGCAGTAAGATCTAGTGTATGTGAAATATTCTCCAAACATATAAAAAAAGTTTTGGCAGAAAATACCTTACGTACCTGGAAGGATTTGTTACTGCTCCCTTATCAAATACTCAATATAAATAAAGATGATCAAGGTACGGTTACATCGCAAATTAGGAAAAATTGTAAAATTATACAAACTATTGGACACAGATTAGATAAACAGATTAACCAAACGAAAAAATACCCATGTTGTAAAACTCATTTGAAAATTTTTATAGAATCAAAATTGTCAGACGGTGATATAAAGGGAGCAGCACGGATTCTGTTCTCAAACGACGATGTAGCTCCTAATGACGAGACTACTCTGCGTGCTTTACGGGATAAGCACCCACCTTCAGGAAACGCTCAATTACTGGATGACGATGATGCCAATAACAGCAGTACCCACGCTACTCCGGAGGAAATACTCAAGGCGGTTATATCCTTCAGAAGTGGCTCGGCTGGAGGGCTAGATGGCCTCGCTCCACAACATTTGAAAGATTTGTTAAGTGGGACCACTGGCACCTCAAGCGTGACACTTCTGAGAGACATAACAGATTTAATTAATTTAATGCTTTCGGGTAGTGTAAATATGGATATACTACCCATAATATACGGTGCCAACCTATGCGCTTTAAAAAAAAAAGATGGCGGTATTCGTCCCATAGCAGTTGGCACCACGTACCGGCGACTCACAGCCAAAGTATGCTGTCGAGCCATAAAAGACCTAAGCTCCAGCTACTTTCCTCCAAACCAATTAGGTTTTGGAACCAAGGGTGGCTGCGAAGCGGCGGTACACGCGCTGAGAACATTCGTCACCAGTAATGCTTGTGAAGCCATCCTTAAGGTGGATGTCAAAAATGCATTTAATTCGGTCAATAGGTGCACTCTGTTGGCCGAAATTAAAACCGATTTCCAAAATTTACAATTACATTAGGCAATGCTATAGTGAAAATTCTTTTCTGGTTTACCAAGACAACCTTATACATTCGGCAACTGGTTGCCAACAGGGTGACCCTCTTGGGCCAGCCATCTTTTCGCTTGCTATTCACCCAATCATACAGAAACTAAATTCAAAATTTAACGTATAGTATCTTGATGATGGGACCTTTGGAGGTGACATAGATACACTAAAAAATGACTTGAAATATTTAATAAGTGAGTTTGGCAAAATAGGTCTGTCATTGAATTATTCCAAATGTGAACTTTTTATACCAAATGCTAACTAAAAAGACAACAACACTATTTCCGATTTTCAAGTTCTGGCTCCAAATTTAAGATTAGTAAAGAAAGACAATCTAAGCCTCCTTGGGTCCCCTATCTTCGATGAATCTTTTCCTTATTTCGTTGAGTATAAAATCCAAAACTTCCAGTCAAAAATAAAAAATTTAAAAGAAATAAGCGCACATAGTGGCTATTTTATTATTCGGTATTGCTTGTTTACTCCAAATTTCACATACATTTTGCGGTGCTCTCCACTTTGGAGACATCCAAATATTTTATACAATCTAGACAACATTATTCGACAAACTTTAACCTCCATTATAAACATACCTTTGGAAGATCGATCGTGGACCCAAGCATCCTTACCAATACGCTTAGGAGGCTTGGGTGTACGCAAAATTTCCGACATAGCTTTACCTGCCTTCCTGTCCTCAGTTTATAGTACTGTGGACCTCATAGGACAAATATTAAATCCGTCACTTAGTGGCTTTGAGGTCCCATACTTGACTGAGGCCAGAAATGCTTGGTCCTTGGCTTGCCCATCGCAAAATTTACCCGTGGAACCGAAGTCGCAGAAGCTATGGGACGGGCCGCTCAGCAAGCTAATACATGAGAACCTTTTGTCTTCTTGCATTGGCGAAACTGACCGAGCCCGTCTTTTAGCTGTCTCTAAATGGGAGTCAGGTTTGTGGCTCCAAGCTCTGCCCTCGGCGAATTTAGGCAGTCTCTTGGATGACACTACATTCAGGATTGCTGCTTGCATTCGTCTAGGGGCAGGTGTTGTAGTGCCTCATCGCTGTCGGTGCGGAGATGGAGTTGATAAGTTCGGCCACCATGGCTTGTTATGCGCAAAGAGCGCTGGCAGAATGTCACGGCATGCTACACTTAATGACATTATCCGTCGGTCTCTTGTCACCGCCGGGGCACCAGCTGTTCTTGAACCAAATGGGCTGTGCCGCGACGATGGTAAGAGACCAGATGGGATGTCGTTGGTGCCATGGAAGATGGGACGCCCCCTAGTATGGGACGCAACTTGTGTCGATACTTTGGCGGCGTCCCATCTGGGGTATAATTATACTTAATTTTTTGTAGCCATACAATGATCATAATAAATGTATAGCTACAAAATAAATATATTAAGATTTCTTAATATCTTAAATAAATTGACAGAGTGCTAATCACTGGGCACCCCCTAGTTATTGGCACTAACGAGACTTTCTTTTAAACAAGAATGAACTTTGTTTTAGTTCTAATATCTAAACATTGCACGCCTAAAAGGACTAAAATGTATTGAAACCATTAGCACAAAACACATAGTATATACACACACATTTCTGGCAATAATTTATTACTCTATTCTATTCTTCCATGATTAACACAATGTTTTGTAATTTGATTTTGTATCTGAGAAAGCACCATTAAATCAGTTAAAACGCAATATTAATTATGTCGTACAGAAATTCAAACTCACCCCAGTGTTAATAACTTGTAATGCTATGAGTCTGACAACAGTACTGCAAAAGTGTGGCGGCGGTGGTTGCGACATCAGCGCGGCGGTTGCCGAAGAAAGATTTTCACCACAATTATTCTCTGAGACTATTAACGCCTGTAAATAAAGTAACGTATGGAAAGTTTTCGTATGTATTTCTTGTGCCAGAGAAACTTCGTCTGGATAGGATGTCGTCTACTACTTTTCTGCGAGCCAGTCATGCTCGCCAAGGAGGAGGCGGAGTGGGAGTGTGAGTGCATCAGTCTGCTTCACTCCTGCCAAAGGCGCACGCGCCGGCGCGGAAGGGCGCCTAAAACTTGCGGGCGCCGTGAACGAGCGACGCGTGAACGGGCGGTTATCCAGGGACCCCCTGGGTCACCGCCCTTTCACACTTGTCGGATGCCGGGCCGATAAAAAATCGATTGCTCTAGTGGCATAACATTTTATATAGAGCTGTTCACATTTACCCGAAACCGTTTTTGTGTCAGTGCCGATAAGAAATGACGTGTTTTGCCAGCTCTCTACGTTAGCCTATGAGTAAGTATGACGCTGTTCACACTTGTCGGATGTCGGGCCCTACTAAACTCTCCACGATGCCCCTTCTTCTGCCCGTCGCTAGCTGTTCTCTGTCGCAGAACGCACACACAAATATTGCGCTTCGATCGGGTCCGACAACCGATAACTGTGAATAGAGGCGCCGACACCCGATTAAAATACGGCGCCAGACATCCGACCAGCTGTTAGGGTTCCCACCCGTCAATAAAACCGTCGAGAAGAGAACGCCCCGTGTTCCGCGCGCGCTCATCTCTCCTCCCGTAGGGTGTGACAGTGGATGTGACCCTAGGGGCCTCCACCTGCCAGGGCAAGTAGAGTTATGCCAAGGTCCACTTTTCCGTAGCCGTGGCATAAGTTGGAGAAAGGAATACCGAAGGGGTTTATTCTCTAACTTGAGTTGCAATAGTATTTCTTTGGGGGTACTAGTGCTACCCAAATTCGGGTTCGCCACACACCCCCGCCGCGTTCCCCGAGGCGGTTAAACTTCAATCGGATTTCTCCTCGTTAAAAAAAGAGAAACTTCGTAAACGTAGCATTTAAATTATACATAGTCTGGGTTATTAGTTCTGTCACAAACACGTAAATTATATATATTAAATAAATTGTACGAATTTTGTTGTTTCTATAAAATATATTATACATATATATATAGATATTAATGGAAGCATAATTACCTGAACTGTGTTCAGAAGGGTCTTCACTTGTTGCCAATGCATTATGTAAGGACACCGTATCATTGTCTCATACACGCCTTTCAAAAGAACAGCAGCAGAATCCCAGTCAGTATTTCTCTATAAGATATAGAAGTGATTATTATTAGTTTATTAGTAACTCTATTAATAAAATAACGTTTACTGCTCGGTTCCTATATATTATTGACCATTCATTTGCCTTACTATCGGTTAAAATTTGATATAAGCTCCATAGAAGTTATGTCAAAATTTAACCAATGGTAGGGCGAGTGAATGAATTGTAAGATAAAGGAACCGGCCAGTAACGGTTACTTGAAAATGAGATTTTTAAAAGATTTTTCATTTTAATCAGACATATCACCCATTTTTTAAATACTATGTTTGGTAGTCGCGAAATCCTAATACGAGTAAAATATGCTGAGAGGGTTAAATTAATTAGTTTATTGAGTTTTTAAGCCTTAGCACATTTTAACTAGTGAGTTGGCAAAATTAGTCCGAAGCAAATCGGAATAATTCATTTTTGGTATTTAAGTACAAAAAATTCATTATTCCGTTCAAAGTGGCCTAAAGCAGCTGTTTTCGGAGATTCATTTTACGGATATGACAAATAACAAAATACAATGGAAGAGTATGCTATGTCTTATGACTGTACATATAGACACGAGTCAATTTCATTAAGTAATACTACAACAGCACTTAAATACTATAGAGGATCAGATCTTACCCGTATACTTGGCTTTTTGGCAATTTTAAGGAACACCTTATCAAGTCGACGTAATATCATGATGAGGGCCGGCCTCAACGCATCATCGGCCCAATCCGCCGCCGGGAGTACTTGAGTCATGTATCTTTGCAGACCACGACAACCCATGGATTCGGGATCATATGGCGAAACTTTTAGCAGAGAATGGGCTATTTCAGCAAGACGCTGAAAATTGTGATATCGCTTAGTGAGGGATGAGTTAATTTTCAGCAATTTTGGATATGATTTTCTAAACTCTAATTCCTTAACAACTTTTTATATGGCTAGCGGTAACTTACAAACTCATATGACCATGGAAATCTTGTTATGCAATCATCAACTATTGTTAATATAATAAATGCATTAAAATCTTTAAAAGACGATATTATTCATTTACGGAAATATATCAGGAAGTTGATTGAGAGGAAGGAGACTTAGGTGGTACGGTCATTTAATGAGGAGATTGGAAGAGATTGGAGAAATCTGGCAGATTAATGGGTACAAATTTAAAGGTAGACTAAGAAAGAGATTGATGCATTCTGTGAAGAATGATATGATAATTTATGGTGTGACACAGGACGTATGCCAGACTAGAGGAGTGTGGAAGGAAAAGACATATTGTATCGATTACAAAATTGCTAAAAGATGAGGAAATAAAACTTCTTCACAATTAAGATAAATGCGCATTTTTTAACACTCACCGCGTGAGATTTCGAATCTAGGAGTTCAAAAGGCTTTCCTTCACTACCACCACTGCCTTTCGAGCCGTTTAATTCCAACAACCGCGACGTAGCTCTTCCTATGAATTCGCCAACCAACGACAAAAGCACATCACGTGGTCTTCTATATTCTGCACGAACTAGCTGTTAAATAACATTAAAATAAAATGAGTATAATTTGTTTACTGATCTATACACCATTCCATCTTCGGATTACAAGGCGCTCTGGTATACTCCATCGTTTCACAGTAGAAACGCTACCAGTGCGAACTAAACGTTTCATCTCCACCTTCCTTCTACGTATGGCAGAGTTGTGGAATGCACTACCGGAGTCCGTTTTTCCCGAAAAGTACAATCCGGGTATCTTCAAGTCTCGTGTGAATATGTACTATCTAGGTAAGCGTGCCCCATCTTCGACCGAAATTAGACGTAATCGTGGTCAAACGCAAATCTATTTATTATAAAAAGAATATACAAACATAATTACTTGACCTCAGTGATTGACTGACATATCAACGTACAGCCCAAAGTACTGGGGCTAGAGTCGTGAAATTTTACATACAGGTTCTTTCTGCAAGTAAAATACGAGCAAGTTTTGAAAATTAGGGGGTGAAAAAGGGGACGAAAGTTTGTATGAAAACTTGTCATTTCCAAAGTAAGAAGCACGAAATTTTATATGTCTGCTTTTGGTTAGAAATAAATGTACAAGTGTATCAGCGTTTTTAACCGACTTCAAAAAAGGAGGAGGTTCTCAATTCGTCGTGTAAATATATATGTTATTTATGTTCAGCCAAAACTTTGTTGTTTCTTAACCGATTTTGAGGATTCTTTCCGAAGATATAGCAGAAAAACCTTTTAAATCAGGCCGAAATGTGAAATTTTTGCGGTTTTTCAACCATAACTTTTTTGTTTCTGAGCCATTTTTCTAATTCTTATTCGATCTTGAATTCCGAAGATATAACAATAAACCCATAAAATCAAGTAGAAAATGTTATACCATGATACGATAATATGTAAATTAAAAAGTGTAAAATAAACATTTTCTAACAAACAAGAAACCGATTTCAAGAGTAACAAAAAAGCAAAAAATAAAAATTACCATACACATTGTTACAACAACAAAATATTGCAAAATGTAGAAATTTTTACGTTTTACTTGGCACCGACTTCAAAATGTAGAAAATTTTATTTTTAGTTACTCTTGGAAGTCAGCTTCTTTTTTGTTAGAAATCAACCCCTAAGAGTTTAACAAGGTGTAGAAAGTTTGCTCAAACTATGACTATTTGTAATATACATGTAATACACGATAAGACATTTTGGAGCTTCTGCACTCATAGATATGGCAACGGACCATAATAGGACCATAACACAAAGACAACTCAAATACTACTAAAGTTTATTTAGTATTGGTGAAACAAATGTAATTTCGATAACAGTGATGAACATAGTATAGAAACAGTTATGGTGGGATAATTAGCCGAAGATTACGATAGCATACTTTTATTAATCGATTTTACAAATATTTTCGATAATAGGGATAAATATAGCTGGCAGTCCTCGAGTTACGTCGTTTGGAGATACGTCAAGTAATTTTTTTATACTATTCCTCAAAGATACGTCAATTTCTTCGATTTACGTCTTACGATCTTCCTCTTCTTTATATTAGACCCATTTTCATAGCAGCAAACAGAAAAGTGGCGAGGAATGTGATTAGCGCCAGTATGGAATAATCAAATGAGTTGCCCTTCGTTCAACCTTTAATGAATCTAGTTTTAATTTATTGTGAAATATGAAATGTTTTCATTGAATTACCTCAGAATCCTCAGCTCCGGTATATTCGGGAACAGGCATTTTTGAGTTATCAAATTTTGAATGAGATTCTTCATAAGCTATAATAGTAGCAGCGGCAGTGCGAGGGCCAGTTCTTTGAGAAGAACCCTTGTGTTCTGGTGAAGTTCTGTATGGTCCATTGTATGACCTAAAAATGAGCTACAAATTTCAACCAATTTCAAAAGCAAAACAAACAGTATGTAGCACGCACAACGGGAGCCCAAGACTGATGTTACTTACAATCATGTCAGAATGGTCATTCACTAGCGTCATAACGGCAACATAATGCATTAATATGCTTGTGTATAACGGTGCCAGTAAGACTATTGGACAGACCACGTAGATCAAAGATCAAATTCACTGATAGGGGGCTAAACATGAAAAGTATACTAATATAATATAACAGTGCTGTATGCAACTTACTTAGATAATCCCTCGCAGTTATTAACTAGCGTTTTAATTGCAATCGCGAGCTGTTGAATTATTTCTTTCTCCGTCTTCCCTTCGCGGTTGTACGTCGGTAACTGAATTTGCTTCACATAACATGGTAATATCGCTTCTAATATTATCTGTAATTATGCACACGCTTATAATTATTAACAAATTGATTTTTTTGTAACTAAAATACAAGAAACAAAACATTAAAAAAAATTTGCGAGTCGGTACTAATCATTTACAGATGTTTTATTACCGCTTCGAATTTGAGTGATCTATTGTCTGCGTTAAACCCTTTTACGCCTCCCTATAAGACGTCATTAATCCTTCTTTTCTATTGCATGCATTTCGTTGCAAATTTTTAGAAGCTATAAAAAGCTTTTAAATTGAGAATTCCAAGAAAGTGGGCATGTTGCTAGGCCATGGCTATTTTTACAAATATATAAGGTCGGTTCACTCGGGGACCGAGTTAGTCGAGTTTCAACTGCAATCGAGGCATTACCTAGTGTACTTTCGGGACAAGTATTTTATAACGACGGACTTTGGGCAATTTATGTCAATACGATGTTCTGCTGTACGGTTCGAAATTGTTGCATTCGGTTTTATTTGTAAGAACTGTGATTTATGTATGTGTACTTCTAATAAACTTTGTGATCATTCCAACGGAATTTTAATTCGTATCCTATAAATACGTAACAATATTTTAAACCAAAATGCAAGTGTCATTCATTATACATATGTAGTATTTTTGACTTATAAAGAATAATTTGATTAGACACTAAACATAAAAAATAGAAACAAATGATTTGTTCTACTTTATTTATACATATTACATAATATTCAAATGTTTGTGTCTTTGATAGAATATATGTTGTTTGTTTATTGCGACTTTGGATACAAACTGATAATCCCAAATCCTTGTATATAAAATATATACGGATCAATGACGTAGAAGAATGTAGGATACTTTTCATTCCTGAAAATGCGATACATATCCGTAGTTGACCCAAGCGAAACCCCAAGTTTAATACCAGTGTTATTGTAACTTACCAGCATTTGATATCCTCTCATACTTTCAGCTGAATAAGAGACTACCATAACACACAAGCTGATACAGTCCAATACATTGACCATCTCTTCTTCATCCCTATAGCAGAAATCAATTGGTTTTAAGGGTTTCTCCTCTTTGATTAATTCTGCTATATGAAGGGGGTCCGGTGAAGGGGTTTCCAGGCTAAGAAGCAAGTTGAAAAGACAACTTGATTGGACCTATAAAGAAATCATGAGTAGTTAACTTACATGAAGGTCATGTGTTTAAATTCCTAAATATATACTCATATTTCATGACAATACGTATTAGTAGTTAAACCACAATAATTTGTTGAGCGTCAAAGCTTGAACATTAACATAATATTAACAGATAATTTGTTAAAGTTAGCACATTATGTCAAAAAAAAAATCAATAATAAATATCGAGCTGTTAATAAAAAGTAACAAACTTAGTAAAAGCATGTTTTTTAAATAAGTCTTTTTACTTAATAAAACTACATGTTAACGGTATTAAGCGCGGTGGTTTATTTGATTGATTTTTATTATTCCGACGTTTCGGGCAGTTTTCAGTAGGCGTGATGAAGGGAAAGATATCAAGTGTCAAAGAGTATTGTTAAAGTTTTATTTAGCCTACCGCCAACTTGTTCATTTTCATTATTTAGTTTTAGTTTTTTTTTATGGTTATTATTTATCTAATTTACCACCGCTTCGCAACACGTGGACTTGAAGAGAAGAAAAAAAGAAGAGATTTTCTATTTTTTTAAATATTATTGTAATATCTGTTTCAAATCTTTTTGAATCTTAAATTAATGTTTATCAAAAAAGAAAAATGTATGAATAGTTTAACACGTTTATTGCTTGTTGCGTTACGTCGATTGTTTGCGCTGTTCATATCAAATTAGGTCCATCACGCGACGAAGCGAGATGAACTCATAATATTGTATATAAAAGTTTAATTTAAATAGCTTGACTAGTTTGATAATAACCGCGTTAAAAATCGAACTATTTTTTTACATACTTTCTTATTTTTTAATGGTTAAATAAGGCTTAGCTGCCTCTTTTAGAATTTCCACTCTGTATAAATAATCTCACCTTACTTGCGTCACCGTAAGTGGATTCTTCATCTGTATCCAGTATGGCCGATACTGAGCCAAACATTTGTAAAATAAACGGCTTCCTGTTCAATAGATAAAATTGTTTCACAGCATACTCTATGGTTGTTGTGACCAATTTGTTGGTTTGGAAATTAGAATATATTTGAAGTAATGTGGGCATGATCAAGAGGTAACTGAAAACGTAAAACAGTTGAGAAAATTTGATTTCAATCATGTTGAGTCAGTCACTTTTGATCTATTACACGGAAATTGTACTTTATTTAAAATTCAGTTTTTATATCTCATCTAATTGTTCTTCTGTATATTATTGGTAGAAACTGAAAACTCCATGTACATATATAATGCCAAACTAGCAGTAGTAACTAAAATTATAGATAACTTGTATTTACTCCACGGCTGCGCCCGCGGGTCAACCTCTAGTGCGTGCTTCTTGTTTAAAGAGCAGGCATTAATAAAGGTTACATTGTAAAAAATGTGTAGTTAGTGCTATTTGCGCCTGGAACATTAATTTCATTTTATATCGTAAACTATCCCATCCCCCGGCATGAAAAGTATTTATGTCCATTTTCGTTATTAAAACTACATTTAACCAAAATTACAGCAAAACCGATCCAGTATTCCTAGTAATATTCCGTCACAACTTAAAAGAACGACATATCGAGGTACTATCGCATTTTTTATACCCGATAAATTTTTATATCTATAAACTTGAGAAATTATTGGTCTCATTCAAACTTTCATCCTCTATTTCAAATCGTCCTAGTTTTCTTTATCTATCCCTCGTCTATGAAAACTACATAAATAACAAAAAGGACAAAAGGGACAAAAATGACAAAAATAACAGAAATGACCAAAATAGCCAAAATGACGAAAATAGCAAATCCCAAAAAACCTATCCAATTTTTTTGGATAACCTTTACATAAATCTATCTCATTATCCGGGATAAAAAGTATCCCTTGTCCATCCTCGGTATTAAAATTACATATATACCGAATTTCAGCCAAATCGGTCCAGTAGTTTTTCCGTGAAAACGGAACCGACAGACGGACAGAGTCACTTTCGCATTTATAATATTAATAGGGATAATAGGGATTACAAACTTGCTGAAGTGACGTCAAGGTATTTATGGTTTTGTTCAAGATCGAAAATTTATCGTAAAATATATATTAGTCAAAATATTACGATCGATAGTCCTCTTCAGATCTACTCTATTCAGTGGTATCGACCTCCAAAGGATTACGACTTTTATTAAAGTTAGAAATCATTGTATTTATTTATTCGGTTTAAATATTTTAACTATGAAAACTGTCAAAGATTCAATTAGAGTTAATAAATTTGAATAATTACATAAGCTGAGAGTCAACCCAAACTCGAAAAATAATTATAACGGTCTAGGAGACAAAAAGTTTGAAGACCTAGGGTTTAAATCTTCAAAAGGTAAGAAAAGGTCGTGATTAATAATATATTTATTTAAAAAAAATGTAATGTTTCATAATAAACATAGAAGATCATAACTACCTACCCGTTGGTCGAAAATATGCTCTTGAAATTAAACGCAGCATTAACGTATGTGGCAATAACATATCTCAATATTAGCGAGTCTTCACTGTGAAGCATAAGGGCCCCATTCAGCACATTCAGAAATAAATGAATGTCTCGGGAAGACGTAAAATTGCCAGCCATTGCCTCAAACATTCTCGCAATTAGACGAACCCACCTGTAAGGATTACAACATTGAATGAAGAATAGAGAAACATAAATATCTTTGTTTATGACAATCTGATGTCGAGATATGCACGCAGCTTCGTTCGCCTAAAATTCAGAGGCGTCATACCCCGTGGGAATTCTTATTTATCTCGGGGTCAAGTATCTAACGTTCATCCAGACACCCAGTTACGGTAAAATATACCTTTATTAGAGCCCCCTCTCCTTCCAATAATTGGCACCCTTTCAACATATTCAAAACCAGAGTTTTCCACGCAGCTTAGCCACGGGCTAATCCCTGCTTTGTGACGTTTATTTAGAGAGCAAGCATTCATAAAGGTTACATTGTATTCATTTTTTATCTAGGCGTTATTCACCCCCAGAAGATTTATTTCATTTTATGCCGGAAATTATCTCATTTTCCGGGATAGAAAGTATGTCCATTCTTGGTGTTGAGACTATATAATAATATATATCAAATATCAGCAAAATCGGAACCGCCGTTTAGTTGTGAAAGCGTTATAGATAGACAGACAACAGACAGAATTACTTTCGCATTTATAATATTAGTAAGGATTGCTTATAATTTAAGTATTTCACGATAGAAAGAAAATTATTCTTACATAAACTTGTGTAAGACATCAAGCCCCAAAAGAGTGGTTCCGAGCGGCCCGCGGCTGTATAGGACTAAGTCCGCCTCCAATGCTTTACGTGGAAATGAAGGTAGCTTCATCAATTCATCGTGGAGGAACACCACTCTTTGGACCACCTGAAAGGGTACACTTTCTTTGTATAACGAACTTTTCTCTATTAGTACTCATAGAATTTCAAATAGATAACAATAAATTATTACAAAAACCACCCATTTTTAACATACCATATCAACATTTTTAAGTATAGCCCACGTGAGCAATACTTTGCCAATCTCTATGAATTTGAGCAATAGTTCTTGCTGTTGTAATTTGTGGAACGCTTCATCCGGCTCCATATGAACGAGGCCAAGTTGCGGGTACTGCGACCGCTTGAAGAAATAATGGTCTCGCACGTAATTTTGCGGATTGTGAATTTGCCCTACAAATGAAAAGTAGGACTAATAGATTTTTTTTTAATATGCCTGTACTCGATTTAGATATCTAACTAATGTTAAATATTCATGATTATTCCACATAGCTATTATTTTACATAACTTACGTGTTTTAAAGTCCACTAGGAAATGTTCATGATGCAATTTCTCTGGGATACTGAAGAAGTCTAGAGACTCTTTAAGTATTTGTGTAAATACTGTATCTTCTTGCACCGGGAACTGCGATGGTATACTGCCTTCATTATCAGCTAAAATAATACTTTTATAATTAACAATTTAGTTTATGCAATAACATTGTGTGATAAATGATATTCTTAATCTTATTATATGTTTATATTGCAAGACTGTGCAGTATTCTATTATTTGACAATTATTCCTTTTTTTTAAATTTGTAATAAGGTTGATTACAAAAGATGGTAGTAAATATAATATTTAACTAATTTTAATTAGTTTTCTAGCCATAGCATATAAACTTACAAGGTCCATGTACAATTATTTTCTTTGCTGCTGGTACGTTAGCTGTTAATAAAATAGACGCATCACATTGCTCCTTGCGCAATATTTGTTTCAAATCTTTGAACATGATGCCATGTACACTGTGCACTACCTAAAATTATTAGTAGTAATGTTATAAATAAATCACAACCGTCGCGTATGCTAACATAGAAGGCTCATTTACGTGAATCTTTAGTCTAATGTACTTAGTCTGGCCATAAATACTGTTACAATTAAAAAGAAATTAAATATTACATTTGAATTTGGAATCTATCATTTTTATATGATTGTTCTTTGTGTTTTCTCATTTTGGCGCCAATACATTGTACAACATTTTGCGATATTAAAATGGAGTGCGGCCATAAAGAGAATCGAATCGCTGTGATTGCATTACACAAAGTAGGTATGGAGCCAAATGCAATTTTTAAAACTCTCCATACGCTTGGTATTAGTCAAATGTTTGTATACCGGGCTATTAATAGGTACAATGAGACCTCCTCTGTTTGTGACAGAAAAAGATCTGGCCGTCCACGTAGTGTTCGTACGAAAAAGGTGGTCAAAGCAGTAAGGGAAAGAATTCGAAGAAATCCTGTTCGAAAGCAAAAGATTTTATCTCGGGAGATGAAGATATCACCTAGAACCATGTCGCGTATTTTAAAAGATGACTTAGGACTTGCAGCCTATAAGAGACGCACTGGTCATTTCACAACTCATAATTTAAAAAGAATAGGGTGGTAAAATCGAAACAACTACTGAAGCGGTATGCAAAGGTCACAGAAAAATTTTGTTTACGGATGAGAATTTTTTACAATTGAGCAACATTTTAACAAACAAAATGACCGTGTTTATGCTCTAAGCTCTAAGAAAGCTTCTCAATTAGTCGACAGAGTGCAACGTGGGCATTATCCGTCTTCAGTGATGGTTTGGTGGGGTGTTAGCTATGAAGGAGTGACTGAGCCATATTTTTGTGAAAAATGTATCAAAACATCGGCACAAGTGTATCAAGATACCATTCTTGAGAAGGTAGTTAAGCCCCTTAACAACATGTTCAATAACCAAGAATGGTCCTTCCGAACAAGACTCGGCGCCGGGTCATAAAGCTCGGTCCACGCAGTCTTGGTTGGAAACGAACGTTTCGGACTTCATCTGAAGACTGAAGCTGAAGACTGGCCGTCGACTAGTCCCGATCTTAATCCGCTGGATTATGATTTATGGTCAGTTTTAGAGAGTACGCCTGGCTCTAAACGCCATGATAATTTGGAGTCCCTAAAACAATCTATACGATTAGCAGTGAAGAATTTTCCACTAGAAAGAGTGCGTGCTTCTATTGATAACTGACCTCAACGTTTAAAGGACTGTATTGCAGCCAATGGAGACCACTTCGAATAAGCTTTTTATATTTTAAATTGTTTTATATTTATGTATTAAACTAACACACTGTAAAACTTATAAATGTTATTTGCAATAGAAAAAAATAATTCTTTGTTACAATATTTATGGCAAGTCTAGGTATAATGCTTGTTTTACATTGTTTTCTATCATGCAATTAGATGTTAAATCATGTCGCCTTTACTTTCATTGCTCATAATTTATTCAGATCGAATGAAATTTTTTGTTTCGTTTGAATTGTTTAACTTGGATATTGAGAGATATAAACACAAGAGGTGACTTTTCATTTTATTTCGTCTTAAAGACAGCTGTTTTTGACAAGCTAAAAGAACAAGATAGTGTTCGTCGTAAACGGCATATAATAATGTAACAAATACTATTAAACTCGAAGATTGAAAGAGATCAAGATAAAATAGACCAGAAGGAGTAGTATAATGACTTAAAAATATTAAAGTAATAATATTAATAACTATTGATGTTAAGTGAATTAGCACAAATAAAACAAATCTTTTAAAATCATTCTAATTAAAACAATTTTTACCAAATTATACAAACAAACCTATGACATCTAGCTTTTAATATAAACTTACCATCCATAATATAGACAAAGCAGCGCCTACAAGCCTCTGTCCCTCTTCATGAGGACTTCGTACGTAGAACATCACATAGCCAATGATATAGTTGTATAATGCGAATGCCGCTTGTTGCGGCAGACGCGGAATAAAGCGAATCAAGTGGCGAAGTAGTTTAAACATCTCATCTTGATGGTCGCGGGTAAGACGTTCTAATACATGTCGTAGGAACAATGCCGAATCTTCTACTAGACAACCCCATATAACCTGCATTTGTAAAAATAATACTTCAAAGATTTCTCTTAAGGCCTGAATATAAAAATGTACTAATATTGTGAGTGAAGGAATATTTTATCAATTTAGTTAAGTTTATCAATACAGATTTAGACAAATAGCATCAATATTAACCGAATGTTTTTAACTTATTACAGTTAGTCGATTAAAGGCTATCTACAGCTTATATTGAAACTAAGTGTTTACATTTTAATATTGTACAAAATGAAAAGTTATCAAAATTATTTTTAAGTTTTGGAAAATAAAATTGAAATGCGATTGAAAACGTTAAGCCGTATTTTTATTAAAATCTAAAATTACACGACTTAAAAAAATTCAAAAAACAGTATCATTAATAATATAATTACCTGATAAGCCACTTCGTAAACTGAACAACCGTCAGGTGAAACCGCTGCGTCGTCTAACAATGAAACTATTTCAGCCACTGCAGAACATAGAGTCGATGGGAACAGAGCAGACGCGACCTGTGTGTGATGGGAACCACGCACCCCTTCAACCAATTCTTCGTCTGCCGGGGCTAAAATTACCAAATATGGTACTTACTGTACGAGTGATGGATTTCGTCTCTTCATCTTTGGGTAATGTCACTTGGAACTGAATCTTACGCTCTTCAAATTGTTTTATCTTGTTCGTGTGCACTATGTGTGTAATATTTTAATGTGATATGGACATAGGAAAGGAGTTTAGAAGAGTGTTTATTAAATGTATAAAAGAAAGGCCTTTCTCTTTTTAGTACAATGAAACCTTGCCTAATGTTTTGAAATATTAATTTTTAAAATATTAATGATTGCACTATTGGAATCTTTTTACTGGTACATATTTAAGACTTCATAAGTTTGTACGCTCGCACAAAATCTATGAGACTGCGATGTTTTGTAAGATGATGTAAAGTACTTATCTCAGTTGATTTGACTGCCCGCTCCCCTGTACTTACGTTCAACATGATCGTCAACAGCATGGTCCAATGCTGGTTCTCTGGCTGCTTGTCGAGTGATTGGTATTGTAGTAATCAAGAAACTCTCTCTTTCTGCCCTCTTCTTATCATTACGCTGCTGCAGAGCACGTTTTATGGCTTCTGTTTGTTGTTTTTTGCGTGTTTTCGTAGCTGTGACTAACGAACGCTGGGAAAAATGTATATTTGCTAAAAATATTTTGTCCACATTTATTTCGCAAATAACGAATCACTTATAAAATTGTCATGTTCACCTGTCTGTCTGGCAATGTCTGTCATAGTAATTTTTCTCAAATATACTGGTATTAAAAAATGCAAATGTATAGCTAAAATTTGACAGGAGGGTGGATTCTATAATTAATTATGCTGCTATACAATACTGCAGCGGAATCGCAGAAAAGGTAAAAGTAACGGTTGCCAACATACACATACCTGAATGATGAAAAACATTGAGCTACAGATGCGGAAACTTTTCAATGAAAACATAATGTTATATTCGGCGGCGTATCTCACTAAAACGGTTCCGGGTTAGACTCCTGATATGGTAAATTTTGTAAACGATCTTTCCATTATTTACTATGGCCTGGATGTTTGGGATCGGCCCTAGAGTGCTCCGTTGTATATTACCCATAATACAAGCGTAGCTTGATAGCTTGGAGATATACAATGTGTGTGTTTGGCTGCCGATGGTAATAATTTACTTTTAACTCACACAGTTTTTTTTGGTATGATCTTCAGTAATAATAAACTTACATGTCTCTCTTGGTTCAACGTCATTTCCATGTCTTTGTCCTTTACTTGCGTACTCCATGGAGGATCGACGACAGCCAAAGACTCGATGCCAATTTTAGGTGATGGTAAAGTGAATTCTATGCCCGGAGGCGGCACCTTGAACGTCATGGAAGCACCTTCTTCCATTCTCGGCCATACTTGATAACGTAACTTCCACATGACTTGGAATCTAAGTATTGCGTTTATTCTGCAACATACACATTACGTATTGTTCATAAAAACAGAGTGCAAAGACGATATGTGCGCATATTGTGATGTGATTCAATATCTTTTCCAACAAATTCTTTTAACAAGTAGTGAAGGCCTGAACTATACGATGCAATTTATGTTGCATTTAATTAAATTATAAATGCGATCCTATAATAGTAAAAAAAAAGAGCAAATAAAAGGACAATTATTAATTAACACAGTAGAATACATCATATTGCACATAAACTACCTATATTCAATGCTAAAATGTTTTACATTATCTTAAGATGTCATGATAAAAATAATTCTACTTATTTAACCAAAAATACTATGGCATTTCTTTCGCATATCGATTATGTCCTAACTATATTGATATAAAAAGGGGGTTCTTATGGTCTGTTAGATAATAAAAAGTGTCTGAGTCGACTCGACCTATTGTTGGTTATCTTAATAAAGCTAACTTTCTATAATCTTACCATCCATTCATTATCATTGTTAGAAAATTGACCTTATTTGAACCAAAAGAAAAAAGAATTTATTTGGTAGGAACACATAAATTTCAAAAGAATACATAAATGCAGTTTGTATCAAATTTTACCAGTAATGCGACAAATGGATAGTAAGATATGGAAACCCGATATCAATCAACTTGACTAACAACTGGACTTTAACTGACACACTTGGTAAATAAAACTAACCTCACTCCAGGTTCAGCGTGTTTCAAATCATTATGCATGATCTCTGTAGCCGTGTGTGGCGCTTTAACAGCCGCTAAAATGAAGAGGGCCGCAGCGCAAGCGCTTAGTTCTCTATCTGACTCCAATAACAGTTGCCAAGCGACGGGTGCACTTTCCGCGAACAACTCTTCACTCATGGTGGTTGCTCCTTTTACTAATGTTGCTAAGGTTGTGTGGTATGCGTCGCGAACCTATTCATAGGTTATAATGAAATTCAATTTAACACTAGTTTATTTCAAAATTTGAAACTAACACTACTCTTATTACTTATTACTCCTACCAATTCGAGATTATGCCGATGTCAGCTATCTTGATCTTACTGAAAGCCAAATATGTAAGCTTGAGCGACTTCAAAACTTTTGCATACGATTCATATTTGGTTTGCGTAAATATGATCACGTTTCAGAATTCCGCGCTAAACTCAAGTGGCTTCCAATACGTTTTCGCCGGAATGCTCATATACTGTCTCTTCTGTATAATACATTATTTAACCCTCAAACCCCTGCATACCTCAAGGAACAATTTCATTACCTTTATTCCGGTAACTTAAAGTCTCTCAGATCCTCGGAAAATTTGTTACTTAAAACTCCTCTGCATACAACTAGCTTTTATGGCAAATCCTTCACAGTCCAAGCAGTTCGTCTTTGGAACGCACTGCCTGTTAATATCAGGCTAGCCAAATCACTGCCTATTTTCAATAGACTTGTGAAGGATTATTACAGCTCTATTTAAGGATGCAGCAGCAGTTATTGTCATCTTTTTCTAGTTTTATATTTATTTATGTAAGTGTGTTTTATAATATTTTATTTACATATATCCTATTAGTATAATTTTTATCAATGTATGTATATTATATCATTATGTATATATTTATAAGATATTGATTCGAAGGTGAGAATATTGCAACATACCTCTGTTCTTATCAAATTTTTTCTCCATCCAAAGGTTGTCTGGAAGAAATCGCTAATAGCGATAAGACCGCCTATTGTATTGTAAACTTCTATTTCTGTTAACTGTATCTTTTAAAGTACAATAAAGCATATTCATCCATTCATTCTTAATTTTAATGTGTGATTTATTCCTAGTACTTAGTAGTACTTATTAGTTCTCGTAATTCACGACGTCACGTTTTATGTACAATGCATAAACGTGCTCCCCGTACGTGAATTACAGAAAATCTATAATATTATAAAATTCTAACCATGCCGTGTCTGTACATTAAAGCTATTTAAAAAAAAACAACTGGAATAACTATGTATATAAATGACGGAGAATACGATGCATTTTTTTTTAGAGTTCCTGTCTGTTTTTGTTCGGGATTCACGTAAAAATTACTGGGCCGATTTCAATGCGGCTTTCGCTGATCGCCAGCAAATTCTTAAATTTAAAATTTGCACTACTTTTTATACCGGGAATCCCACGGGAATTTTTCTGGGAATTAATTTAAATGGCAAAATTAAAAAAACACATCGAATTCCAATGTGGTTTTTTCACTGATCGATAGCAAATTTTATGTAATAAATTGTGTGATATTTTATCTCTGGGAAAATTTTCTTTTTCTAAATACTATAATTTTTTTATATTCTAAATATTTCTTTTTTTAAATACTGTGGTACTTTGTATCCCGGGAATTTCATGTCAAGCGTGGACGAAGTCTCGGGCATCCTAGTAGATAGATATCGCTGTTAGAGCTGCAGATAAAACTGGATTTGTTTACGCCATTCAATATGTCTAATCGCATTAAACGTGTAAATATAATATTTAATAATGATTAAAAAACAGATGTGCATATCACGTAAACGATAAGATTTTTGTATAAAATTATAATCTAAATTAAATTAAGAACAATTAAGCAATCAATATACAACAAGATAACACACACTCAATATACTGTCAATTAACTATACCTAACTGCAAAATTGTAAGTTATGAGGACGACACGGTTTCATTAATTAGTGGTAGCTCTTGGGATGAAGTTTCTAAGAACGCCGAGACTGCTATGCATATTGTCATGCTGTGGCTTTCAAATAACCTACTAACATTAAATATCGATAAAACTAAATTTGTAGCTTTTCCCCCTAACATCTCTCTATTGCCTCCTGTGTCTTTAACAATTCTTGCTCATAATTGTAAGCTTGATCGGTCTGTTATTTGTACATGTGCCCCATTAAACCGCGTAGATTATATAAGGTACTTAGGTGTTTTAATTGACAACACATTGAGTTGGAAACCTCAAATACAAGCGTTAATTTCTCGTGTGCGTAAATTGATTTATGTTTTCAAATCATTTAGGAATGTTAGATAGATAGATAGATAGAAAACACTTTATTGTTCACCACATACACATAAAATAAACAATTTACAGTAGTCACATTAGACAGTAAAAGTAGGAGCAATGGGCGGCCTTATCGCTTTAGAGCGATCTCTTCCAGACAACCCGGGCTACGGATACGAATGTTGTTGTTATAGAAATCTTAAAAACAGTGTATTATACTCTGGGACAATCTATTTTATATTATTGCATTACAGCCTGGGGTGGAGCGGCTAAATCAATCCTCTCAAGACTTGAAAGAGCTCAACGAGCAGTTCTTAAAATGATTTTTTTAAGCCATTACGGTTTCCGACTTCCGATCTATACATTCTGTCTAAGGTTCTTTCTATAAGGAAACTATTTGTTATGCAGTTAGTTCTTCATAAGCACCGTATTTTGCCGTTTGATCCTAGTATATATAATAAAAGAAGATACGATTTAGTTTGTACACTTGTACCATGCCGCCTTCGATTACCTGACCGACATGCTTACTTTCTTGGTCCAAAATTTACAAGCGAGTTAGTAAGTTACTAAATATATACTCTCTTACGCGAATGTAAATTAAAATTATTCAACTGGCTAATAGAACTAACTCCCTTATGACGATACCGAGAATTTACTAACTGACTACACCAGTCTAATATATATATATTTTTTTTTATAGTCAGTAGCAGGCAAACAGGCAGACGGCCCACCTGATGGAAAGTGGTTACCGTCGCCTATGAACGTTTGCAACACCAGGGGTGTCACCAACGCGTTGCCGACCTCTAAGAAATGTTATAACGCCCTTCTTAAAGAACCCCATGTCATAGCGCAAAGGGAAAACCGCGGCGGGAAGTTCCCTCCAGATCATTGTTGTACGCGGAATAAATGTTCTAGAGAACCGTTGCGTAGATGAGCGTGGGAGCTCAAGGAAATGGGGGTGAATATCCCGTCGCTAGCGAGCGGTGCGGTTGTAAAAATGAGTTGTTGGCACCAGATCAAACAGTTCCTCGGAACACTCCCCGTTATACAGGCGGTAAAATACGCAGAGGGACGCAAAGTCTCTTCGAAGGCTAAGCGATTCTAAACCGCCTGTAAGTATGGGATCGTCGACGATACGAACGGCGCGACGCTGGATGGAGTCGAGGGGGTCAGTCTGGTAAGCGGGTGCTCCGGCCCATAGATGTGAGCAGTACTCCATGTGCGGTCTGATTTGCGCTTTGTATAGCGCAAGTCGTTGCCGCGGAGTGAAGTACTGCTTGGACCGGTTTAGCACACCAAGCTTTTTAGAGGCAAGTTTAGCCTTGCCTTCCAGATGACCCCGAAACTGCACGTCGTTCGTTATGTCGACGCCAAGGATCCCGATACTATTGGAGATAGTTAGATGTGTTCCTTGGAACTGTGTCGCAGGGACAAATGGGGTCTTTTTGGCAGAAAATGCGCAGACCTGTGTCTTCGTGGGGTTAAACTGGACAAGATTTTGTCGTCCCCATTCAGAAACTCGCTCCAGGGAGTTCTCTACTTCAGACACAAGTCTAATCTGACTCTCTTCTACTAGCGTCCGAGGGACATTAGCGCAACTGGTGTATCTGGCGTCACCGGTACTATCATCCGCATAGCAATGAATGTTCTCTATAGACAACAAGTCATTGATATGCAGGATGAACAGTGTCGGTGATAACACGCAGCCTTGTGGCACACCAGCATTGATAGGCTTGGTGGATGAGCAGCAGCCGTCGACAGCGACTTTGATGCTGCGACTACCAAGAAAGCTGGATAGCCACTTGCAAAGCCCCTCGGGTATTCCGTATGATGGCAGCTTCGTGAGAAGAGCCCTATGTCAGACTCGATCAAAGGCCTTAGCGATGTCAAGGCTAACTGCCAAGGCTTCTCCCTTGCTCTCAATGGCTTCTGCCCAACGGTGTGTTAGGTATACCAAGAGATCCCCAGCAGAACGACCATGGCGGAAGCCATATTGTCGATCGTTGAGGAGCTGAGAATCTTCAAGGTAACCCAGAAGCTGCACGTTGATGATTCGCTCCATCACTTTTGAGAGCAAGGAAGTTATCGCTATAGGCCGGTAGTTGGTTGGGTCAGTCCTATCACCTTTTTTAGGGATAGGGTGAACTAGGGCAACTTTCCACGAAGACGGGACACAGCTGGTAGTATAGGAGAGTGTGAAGAGACGGGCCAGGACTGGAGATAGCTCTGGAGCACAAGTCCTGAGCACGACAGTAGGTATACCGTCCGGCCCGGACGACTTCTTGACGTCGAGGGAGCTAAGAGCTCTACGAACCGCTTTCTGCGTAAAACGAACTTCTTTCATAGAGCTCCCACACCGCGTAATAGTAGGTGGGGTTGCTCCTCCGTCGTCAAGAGTTGAATTGGCTGCAAAGATGTTGCCCAAGACTTCGGCTTTATCTTTTGCGGTATGCGCCAGTTGGTCGTCTGCTGTGTGCAACGATGGAAAGGACGGCCGACAGAAATTACCCTCGACAGCTTTGGCGAGCGACCAAAATGCTCGCGTTCCAGAAGGAAAGTGAGCAAGCCGTTCGCCAATTCTGCCGATGTATTCAAATATTGCTCTCGCGAGCCGCTTTTTGAGGGACCTGGTGGCGGTATTGTATATCTTCTTTAGATCGGGAGTCGGGACTTTCTTTAATAAGTCTGTAAACAGACACTCACTTGTTCACTTGTACACACATCACACATATACACCACATACATACATGTACACACCCACTCACACATCTATGCATTTCCAAATACGTTACAAATATTAACAGGAAAATTTACAAATGTATAAATTTTAAAATAATTTTCATTTTTAAATTGTATAACAAACGAGTTGTCTGGAAGTGGGCGCTAATAACTGCAACACAGTATTATACTACAGCAGTTGTTTGCGATACCAAATTGTTTCTGTCCACTATGTTAATGGTTTCGAATAAATTCTTTAATTCTCTTTAAAAAAAGAATATAACTACTCCTGGTCTTATTTTGTACTCCACTCATGACGATAAGCCATGGGCTCTCGACAGTGTTACAACACTCCACACTATGGGGATAGTCAACATAGATGCACCATTCAACATAAAAACAACTAAGATAAATGTAATATATATTAAGTATTGATGGAAAGAAAAGGAACAACTCTGTATCAGTCTATGATGGAGAAGGAAAAGGAGGAAGGGGAAAAAAATCATAAATCTACCTTCACAAAGCAGGCTTTATAATACGACCAAAACTTAAAATCAAATACATCCTTGACATTAGAACATTGTCAGAACAATTCTTAGTAATATACCGGATGTCAACCCGGTCAAATTACGAAATGTAACTTTTAATAATGTCGCACAATAATCAATTATATTTGTTTGCCTTTAGTAAAGAAACGTATTTCTTCTTTTTCTGTTTAAGTTAGGTTTTTAATAGGGTAAAATAGAAAAGTCCTCACCTGTCCCTTTAAATATTTGAGTATGGCAGGTGGGTCCGCGGGTGGATACGGCATTGCTCCGGGCCTTGATATCGGCGGTGACTCAGAGTGTGGCACCGAGTGCTCTACGCCCGCTGCCCGATAAGCGAGACCCGCACTCTCTATTACTGAACGGTCGATTCTACGGGCAAAATTACATAATAATGTAAGAAAATAATAATATTATGAACAGAAAAAATAAAACGCAGTTGTTTATTTTTTATTATTTATTTATTTCTTACCTATCTGTGCAATGTTCCGAAGGTTTTCGTGTACGTCTTCCTCGACGAACGCCACTCGCCCCTTCTTCGGACGCAGTTGTGTTTAGTTCAGGACCAAACTTCTCTCCATATACCTAAAATAGTCCGTAGTTATAAATGGACCCTCTGTACGTAGATACAAAAAATAAATATGATTTTAAAATAATTGATTACTTAATCTTAGTCATATTTTTAAAATTAATGGAGCTACTATGCCTGAAACACTAAATGAAAGAAGTTTTGATTTTATATTTAGGGAAAACTGTATCATTTTTGGCAACCCAAGTGATTGGCACCCTGTCAATTTATTCAAAATATTAAACATTTCTTTTGTAGCCTTACAATAATCTTATTATTCTCATTATATGACTAAAATAAAAAAATATTAAGATTTCTTAATGGTTTTGAATTGATTAATAGGGTGCGTCTTTGTATAGGGTGCCAACAAAGGTATAATTTATCCTATATGACAAATTAATTAAGTAAAAATTCCGTTCAATCTCTTTAGTCGTATAAATATATAGAAAAAATAAAAAATCAATATCAATACAAATGCAGTTTATGATTTTATTACCTTTTGTACAGATTTGATAAGTCTGACGCTGGCTCGCATATTGCGCCTAAAGCAGTATGGGTGACAAAAATTCTGATGACAGCACACATAGTTGAATGAGTTCAGAAATTTCACCATCACCTGGAAACAATTAATAAAAAATACATAAATATGTAGTACATAAATAACAATAATGACAAAAAGGACCAAAATGACCAAATGATGAAAATGACAAATCACAAAAACCCTATCCTACTTTTTGGGATAAGCTTTACATAAATCCATCACATTATCCTGGATAAAAAGTATCCCTTGTCCACCCTCGGTATTAAAATTACATATATACTGAATTTCAGCCAAATCGGTCCAGTAGTTTTTCCGTAAAAGCATATAAAACAGAGAAACGAATATATTTTTATATCGGAAACTATCCCATTTTTCGGGATAAAAAAAAGTATCCTATGTTCATTCTCGGCATCGAAAATATATATATATAATAGGTTGGGGAAAAAGTCTTTTCGCATATAGTATGTATGAACTTGTAATAAGATCTCTTTGGCTATACCATTTTATCTGGCTCTGGTTTTGGTATTATTAAAAAGTTTTAATTTTAAAAAAGACAATTCCAAATTCAAATTAGGAAAATGTGTGATTTTCATTTGTTTTTCTTATTGTTAAAATGAGTGAATCTAATGAAGAAATTCGATACATTCTAAAATTTTACTACAAAAAAGGTAAAAATGCAACACAAGCCGCGAAAAAATATTGTGATGTTTATGGACCTAATGCAGTATCTGTGAGAGTAGCGCAAATTTGGTTTAAGCGTTTTCAATCCGGAAATTTTGATATCAAAGATGCACGTCGCTCTGGTCGCCCTGTTACGGACAAAATTTATGCCATTTTTGAAAAAGTGAAGCAAGATCGGCATATTAATAGTTACGATGTAGCTGGAGAACTGGGAATTGACCACAAAACGGTTTAGGCGCATTTGAAAAAAGCTGAGTACACAAAAAAGCTCGATATTTGGATACCTCATGAGCTCACTGAAAGAAACTTAATGAAGCGTGTACTCATTTGTGATTCTTTATTACGACGTAATGAAACCGAACCATTTTTGAAGAAGCTGATAACTGGTGATGAAAAGCGGATCACGTACGACAAGAACGTGCGAAAAAGATCGTGGTCAAAGGCCGGCCAGGCTTCACAGACTGTGGCGAAACCCGGGTTAACTCGCAACAAGGTGATGCTGTGTATATGGTGGGATTGGAAGGGCATTATTCATTATGAGCTGTTACCGCCAGGCACGACCATCGATTCTGAACTGTACTGCGAACAACTGATGAGATTAAAGCAAAAAGTTGAGAGAAAGCGGCCGGAATTAATCAACAGAAGGGATCTGATCAAAAAACTGCGACAAGTGGTTTTGGCCGTCCTCTCGTGATGTTAACCTGACACTGCCTAAGGAATTCTGCAGAGACCGAAACAGGTGAAAATCTGAAGGTGCAAGGTCAGGAATATACGGCGGATGCATTAACATCTCCCAGCCAAACTCTCGTAATTTTTGCTGAGTGGCTAAAGATGTGTGAGGTCTAGCGTTATCATGGTGAAAAACCACACCCCTTCTGTTGATTAATTCCGGCAGCTTTCTCTCAACTTTTTGCTTTAATCTCATCAGTTGTTCGCAGTACAGTATTATATATATATATATATACTGAGTTTCAGCCAATTCGGTCCAGTAGTTTTTCCTGATCCTGATATTAAGACTTAAGAATTGAGCCGTTTTAATTTCTGTTCGAGATAAACTTTCAGAAAGACTGACAGACAAAAATTATAAAAAGGGTTGTATATGGTATTCTATAAATAACAGTTTTCACTTAAATATTTGGCATTTGTTTTGAAATCACAGACCATTCCGACAGGCCTTTCTATTTTTTGTTATATTCTATTGTGTTACCTTCAGCCACGGAAATCCTTTATTAGTGTCAGGAGGGTCTGTGGAATTACTATCAGGGCTGTCGGGTGGATGGTCGTGATCATCCGACAGAACCCCAGGACTTTCTTCCCCACCACTGTCTACTTCATTTGGCATTATTACTGTTCCACCTGTAAAATAGTAAGCGAAAGAATATAACAAAGAAAAAGTTTCCATCCATTTAAATTATAATGTAAGATTATTTTAATTTTGAGTCAGCGGATTTGAAGTTAAACATCTTTTACTTAAAAGCAGCTTACATATACTTACCAGCTGCAGGATATATTTCAGAAGTATCACTTCTATCCGACAAAGATGACACTTTTCTTTTGCTTTGTATTGAGTCCGACCTTCTCGTGACAACTACAACAGACACATAATTATATTTTTATTATGTTTTATCATTGTCCTTATTAATTATTTCACAAATACATATCGCACCTTAGCTAAACCGTGATTAAATGAAAATTTTCAAGCATTGTATTATCAACGCCATCTATCTCAATTTTAAGCGTAAGGCTTAAGATGGATACGTCACTTTTTTGAAATTCCGTATAATTAATAACCTAGATGGCGTTAAATACTTATATATCCGTTAGCCAAAGTTTTTGATTGGCATGCTGAGTACAAAATCCTCTCGTTGAAACGTGTTTGTTCAAGAGTGATAATGAAAGTTTATAAGAATAGCGTAAATATTTGTATAAAGATGATCTACACAACAATAAAAGTATTGAAAAAAAATGTTATATATTTTGTGCGCTCCTCCATTTGGTATTTTTATGTAACGGTTTGTTTTTAAAAGTGCGATATGTAATATACCTACATTCATCCATATCTCTATTGTCCTTAGGTCGTAATTTGATTGAGCGTCTCTTAAACGATCCATAAGCCGAGTGTGTTTGTTGCGTATTACGGCGATGCATGCAAGCTTTGCCGCGTGATCCGAGTCTGCCTTTTTTGTCGTCTGGTACTGGCGGTATGGCGTCTGCCAGCTAAAATTTTATGCAACGGTTAATTAAGATAATATCTAACTTTGACGAATATTGACTAAATGTAAAAATATATATTCAGTCATGTCTATACGTTTGTCTTAGATGTAGAAACATATTAGGTATTTTTCCCAAAAAAAATTAGGTTTATATAGATCAAACTCGATAGGAAGGTGTATTTTATATGCCGTCAAACAACGGTTTAAGTATAGAAAAAGGTTGATTAAGCTAATATCTTTTGTTCTTTCAATATATAGATATAATGGGATTTTGTTACTGATGTTTTTATAATTTTCAACTATTAAGCTTCCGAGGTAAGGGGAAGCGAGTTATTAAAATGTGACCGTTTTAATAACTCGCTTTCTTGTTACGTCGTATTGACTTGAGTTGTTTCAAAGGACGTCAAGAATTTTTTTTAATACTATTCCTCAGTCTCATAAGAATAGCGTATATTTTATGTCAATTATGTAATTTTTTTACACTTAACAGAACCTAAAGTCTGGCTTTTATATGAAGATGTATGGAAAAAAAAGCCTGGCCTTACATGGCGTGTTTCGACTACCTAACATGTCAAATCAAAGTACTCTAAGGATTGCCTGTATTGCAAACTAAAATAAACATATTCAAACTGTACAAACGTAAATAATGTCAAAAATCTTACAGTTACATTACTGCCTCCTGATACATTCTCAGGTTCGTGAAGAACGAAAGATATTTTCCTTTCGGGTTCGGCACCAGCAATGGATTGCAAACTCTGAGCGGAAGCTTGAGAATGTCCCATACTTGAGAGAGCCATGCTCCATCGACGATTGGCTTCTCTGTATCAGCAAATAAGCCCATTTTACAACTTCAATGTAAAACAAACAGTTCCGATCTATTCGTGTTGAATACAGCTATAGAAATACAGCTTCTATTTGTCACTTCTATCAGGTTGTCTTGCAAATTTATAATTCATTATTTGCATGCCAATGTAGCAAAGCAATTTTACTTATTAATCTAAATTCAGCTAAAACTATTTCGATATTCTCGATTGCTATATAAAAATCTTAAAAGGTGTATTAAACAAAATTTTAATATCGTGGTGTAAAAATTTTTGAATTTATTTCATTAACAATTTTAGGTGGAGTATCTTACAACATTCCATGCAAATAAAACATGTGCTCAATTATGCACTTTTACCAGTTCTGTTAAACTTAATGTTTTACGTTAAAAAGTGTGGACATAGCAACCGCAAGCAACTTTTAATTGGAATTAATTATGCAAACCGAAAATAACATACAGAATGAAAGTTTTGAGATAATTAAGACGTGCATAAAAAGCTAAGTGTAGAGCTTCCAATGAAATCTGTTTTCTAAAAGTACGTTGAATAAGAAATAGCTTGGATTTTTTGGTACATATAAAACACGCAATTTTCAACCGTTCTGTGGACTTAACTCAATGTTGCCAAGTTGTGTGTTGGTTACGGTTTGCATGACTATGTCTAATTGTGAATGACTTGAAAAAAAACTGTGCGCATGCGCACTACAATTTTTCTGTTCAATAATTCGAAATTCATTGACGGCTTTAAAATATGTTAGAACAGACCTTGTATGATTTAAATAATTAAAAATAAATTAATTTGAAAAATATACACATTCATACATTTAAAATATGATTGCGGGCTGTCTGTGCCGTTGAGCAATATTTGCTATTTTATAAATAGTATATTTTTAAATGAACTCATACGACATATTCTTTCCTCGAGTGGACCCAATATTTTAATTATAGGTACATTCTATATACACATGCACGCAAAGTGCCGAATGCAAGTTAACATGCATTATTTGTTTAGAGAACATACTCGACTGGCATTAATGTGTGTTGACTGCTAAGAGCCCTGTTAAGATAAAATTATCGTCAAATATATGCACACTTTAGCACGAAACTTCAAACGAACTGAAAATAATGAACTCACTTATTCTTACATAACAATCGTCGTTTTTCCATCCACCTTTGCATAACATGATGACAGAAAAGAAAATAAAAATCTTTTACGAAAATACATCTCAACTACTTACCAAACAGTAACAGAGTGAAAACGAACTGTACATACCTGTACACGCGGTCCCAGGGTCCTCGTTCTTTCAACGAAGAGCGACTAGTTTTTGGTAGATTCTGGTAAGTTTCACGCAAGAATGTAGTGATTTCGTACAATAGCACGCATGCTATAATCCTTAATGCGCGTGGACATTCTGCACCGATAGGCTTTCCAGGCAATCTTATACTTGCTGCAAAATTATAACATGAAAAATTACTGACTTTTTATTAAGACTACTCACGAATATGGACTTAACTACACTTAACTCTCACAATTTGGTATTCAAATCAGATCAAAATATGAACACTATAATTGATAACATGTAAGATCTATTGTTACTTGTCGACACGCACACGCATACGTTTACACAACATACCCATCGCACGCCAATTCATTCCAACTGTCTAGAAATGAATGTTATAATTGTAGCATAGTTTACCCATAATATTATAACATTCTAGATGCCGTGCCTGTACATTGAAGCTATTTAAAAAACAACTGGAATAGACTATAATGGAGAACACGATGCAATTTTTTGTAGACTTTTTGTCTATTTGTCGCCCTATCTGTTTGTTCGGGATTCACGTAAAAACTAGTGGGCCAATTTCGATGCACTTTTCGCTGATCGACAGCTAATGCTTAGAATTAAACTCTGCGCTACTTTTTATCCTGGGTACCATGCGGGATTTTTTCTAGGAACGATTTAAAATAGCCAGATTAATAAAAAAAATCGAATTACACTGTGATTTTCATACTGATCGATAGCAAATTTAATGTAATAAAATGTGTGTTATTTTTTATCCCAGGAATCCCGCGGGAATTTCAAGTGAAGCGTGGACGAAGTTGCGGGTATATCCTAGTTTATAATATTTGTAGTACATTTTTTAATTTAAAATTGGTATTAACAGTAAAAAAGTACAGGTACTAAAAACTGCAAAAGTACTAAAGTAGGTTGAAATGACTTACGTTAAAGAAATTGTTTAATTTTAAATTGGTGAATAATAATTGACTAGAAATATGTGAAGAAAACAAATATTTCAGAGACAAACCTTCATCAAGAAAATCTTCCTCCTCGTCTTGTTGTAAAAGTTCTTGTTGACCGTCTGGGTCAGAAACTAGATTTACGACTGTTTCCATATGCTTTTTATCTTCTATTAGCATCTCTTCTAATCGATTACCTATTGCCTAAAACATATTTATCTTTCAAGTGAGTTATCACTGAAAATTCGATGACTAATTTAGTGCTTCAGAATTTTAATAAATATTTATTTTAATACACATGTATTTTAAAGACAGACTAAAAAAAAACAGTGTTACCGGATATCAAAATGAAATTATTACGTAGGATTTCTCAACCATAAAATTAACTCTAGGAGTTAAATCTCCTTTAATCTGACCTGCAGATATAACATACTTACTTCTGCCCATTGATAAAACAGCTTTCCAGCAAGTCTTTGTCGTCTTAGTTGCGGACTCAAAGAAGCTGTAATTAAAAGTATATAATTATAATAGATATATTACTCTCGAAATATAATAAACATTTCAAAAGTACTAACCACCTGCACTTTTAACAATATTCGATTTCAGCCAATATGGCCACTGGCCCTTGTTGCAGCTATGGACCAACTGGGCACATTCCAGCAGTATAGCGGCTCTTCCAACTACGACGGTGTGAGGCTGGAGTTCAAATAAATTAATAAAATATATCGTTTTCCTATCAGGATCTAGAAAAAAATGTATCTTCATTCATATATCTTAAAATCACACGTAATATAACTAGCTGTGCCCGCGACGTCGCCCGCGTGGAATTTGTTTTCAAAACCCCCTGATTTTGAAACATTCTTCATTGGTGCTCCGCTCCTATTGGTCTTAACGTGATGATATATAGCCTATAGCCTTCCTCGATAAATGGGCTATCTAACACTGAAAGAATTTTTCAAATCAGACCAGTAGTTCCTGAGATTAGTGCGTTCAATCAAACAAACTCTTCAACTTTATATATTAGTATAAGATTATTTCTACTAATAAATATGAAAGTGATTATTCATCTACGTATTTCAAATGAGATAACTCTTCTAATATTTTGTCACAGTATTTGAGAGCAAAACGCTTCACATATACAATGTTTTTCCTTAGCCCATTCTCGTACATTACAAACAGGATTTTTGCAAAGTATTACACTATTTAATGATGTTTAAATATCTTAGACAATTTAAGACGCATCTAAAGTTAGATATTACTATACAAAATGTTTTATATTAATCATCTAAAGACACAATTTATACAAAAATTTAATTTGAATTTGATTTGAAAAATCAAGGTATAGGTTTAATGCGCTCCGGAAAAATTGTAATCCGTACCGCGAAAACTATCCCTTTTTCCGGGATAGAAATTACCTATGTGGTTTTCCGTGAAAACGTAACAGGTGGTGTTACTTTTGTATTTATAATATATATTAGTATGGATGGATAGATAAGAATGAATGTTGTAACAGCAAAAAGCTTACGAGATCCAACAGAGCAGCCATGAATAAGGCATCGGGTGTGGCTCCAGGTTGCGTGGCATCCAGCATGAAGCTGAACCGCATCAAGCCGGCGTAGAGTGGCGCCATGGCCACCAAACGACGCCGCTTTAAAACTACCACTTCCGAATCACCCACCCCTGAACCACCCTCGGCTGAGCCACGTCTAGACATATCTGGAATGAGGTTAACAAAAATCAAAATTGATATAACTGACGCTAAGCGGCCATCGTGGCATATAGATGTCTACAAGATCGGTGGATCCAATAACATTGATCACCTTTGAATTTTAGGGGAACATGATAAAAGCTGTGAAAATGGAATTTAATCCGTAAGAAAAAGCGTGCGCTGAGTATCCATCTCTCGCAAAGAGCTCCGACTAAATTTCGCGCCGATTAAAGAGAATGGAATTGAAAAAAATATAGTTTTCTAGTATAGCTCAGTGATCTAAGGAAGTGATTTAGACGAGCTAGTTTAAAAGACTGTAAAGAATGTATACCACAGCTATGCAACTTAACAGAGAAACGTGTAAGCACGAGAGTGGCGTATGAAAAAGCGCAATAACAGCTACCCTTCAGCACACCTTCCACAACCCGGTCCTTTTTTAAGTTGTATAGCTATAGGAATATTTCACCATTATTCTTCTTTATTCATTTGGACGACATAACAG
Source organism: Dendrolimus houi (assembly GCA_039645545.1). NCBI lineage: Eukaryota > Metazoa > Arthropoda > Insecta > Lepidoptera > Lasiocampidae > Dendrolimus > Dendrolimus houi. Next base: position 12,628,600 of record CM077125.1, on the reverse strand, counting down.
ATAACAATCCTAAGAAAATTTCAAAAAGTTTATACATAAATTAACACATTTTGATATGAATACTTACATCCACCACTCGTTTCTTCGATACTGCCATCTCTTTTCTTTCCTCTTTTCCTTAGACCAAATCTGTTCAATCTATCTTCAACTCTTTTCCTGGCCCTAGAAAAATCAATCTATAATTTAGCACAAAGAAGAAACGAATATGCAAATTATCTTGTCAGTTATTGGAATCGGTAAACGGTAAAAATTATGACTACTTTCCTAATCAAAAAGCTAATGCCGGATATTTAACTTATTTACTTTTTTATATCAAAAATACCGCATGTCAGTTACACAAGAAAAACTCTCACTGTCCCTTAATAAAATTCGCAAATGTATATTTAAATCAAAACTTTAACTGTCTGATTACGTAATAAAAATTGGGAGTAATAATTATAATTGTTTATTTGATTGAATCAAAATCTTCGATTACAATTGATTCGTTCAATATTTACTAACAGTTGCTACTATCATTGACACTTGCCTATTAAACGTATGGCCGACCCTTTTCTTGACGTGTACAGGTCTGCTAGCATGTGGTGTTGGGAGGTTCGGTGGCCTCGCCAGCGAGACCATGCTGCCAGAAATGGGCAACGACTCACCCGACCCACCGCCATTGCGAATTAACGATTGCGATTGTGGCTTCTGACGGAACCAGTTCACTTGAACAAGGAGAATATGAAAGATATATCTTTAACTGATTTTACGACCGAGAAACGCGTATTAATGTTAAAATGAAATAAAACGTCTAATAATAATTATATTATCGCAATTTTAAAGACAAACCGTTACTAATCACACATATCGAAACAGGAAAACGAATATAGTTTTTGAATACTTTTTATTTCGTAGTCATGTTCATACAAATAATCACACTACCCCTAGAACTTTCGACATTACTTTGGACGTTCCAAATGATACAAGATAAAATATTGCATATAACAATCCGATTAGAATTTTTTTGGTAATAGGAAATTCAACGCCAAGTTTAAGTTTCTTATATATGGATTTTTTTTAATACGGTCTTCAAAACATGATCTTTTATATGAAGACACAGCTTGCCTTATTATGTACCTATAGCACTAAATCGTAAAAACTCATACGAATCCTAGTAAGCCGGCACGGACGCCTACTTGCATGTGCGCGCACGTTTGCACTCGGCATAAAATCTTATTATTATAATTATACGAAAAATACGATATAACAAAGAAAAAAAAAATACTTTTAAAATATTATCGAACACTTAAACGATTTTATTAAAAAATAATCTTATTTTGTATTTGAACGAAGCAACAAAACCAAAAATATGTGTATGTTGTTGCGGCTTGTATTAGATGTCATGCGATATATAGGGGAATGTTGGCCAACGTTCGTCCTGAATGAATGAAATGAATTTGATAACAGTGTCACATTCATCGCTTAACTTACGTAGTCATTTTGAGATGACATAAATAACACAATTATATAAAAACTTTCACTTAGTAATGGTTTGTTTTTAAACGAGTAATACGTACATAATAATTATGTTACTTATCCTAAATTATTAACGAAATGTTATCAACAATTAATTTAGCTTACCTATTCCACTGATGTGGAATTTAGATGGTATGGATTTAGAATGTTGTATTTTATGATGATGCGGGGTAATGTCTGTCGAAGATGCAGAAGGAATCGTCCGTTCAGATTGACGCGGAGTCAGCTGATACCTGCGCGTGCGCCCCGACAGTGGCGACTGACTTGCGGATTCTTCGCCAGCCTCTGTTTCCAATAGGCTCTGTGTATTCACGTAATTAAATCATGTTTAGAACTGATAATGTGACCAAATAATTATGAATTTTGTACAATAAAATTTTATCACATAAGCATTCACACAAACTTGTATTTTTTAAGCTTAAAGCCTATTTTGCCGTCTGTTGCTGTGTATTCTATAGTCGGTGTTTGTGTAGGTAGTGGTGTTCATGTGGACTTGCATCGAGGCGTCACGGCAGTCATACACCATGGTTACGGTCCCGTGGCGCCTCATCATGCTACGGAGGAAGGTTCAGTGGGTAGTCTGGCGGTCGGTGCTTGCAACTCCTTCTATCATCAGAAACTTGTGTGTAGCGTCGGCCATCGGGAGTCCCACATACATCTCAGTGATCTCCCCCGGCACCCGAGGGTATGCGCAAATGCATTTTCCCAGCGTAACATAAAACAAGGTAGCGGTGTTCATATCTAGAATATATCGTACTTAAATGAAGCCACATTTATAAATGTTAATGAGTTCTGTTTTTAATTTTTACATATATGTAAACCGTTAAGAAATAATAGAAAGTTCTCGCAAAAATTTAGTAGGACCAACACACGTAAAAAGCTCTAGTAAAGCATACCTGTAGTGTACAGAAGCCATATATTCAGTTTAAGTTTTTGATGTGGCGATGTTTAGTACTAAATTTTTCTTTAAAGTACAATGCTAAAAATGAAAAAGCCCGTGCTACCTATTATTTTACAGTAACATAATTTAGATATACCGCATAATATTATTGAATTAATGTTGTGTCATTATATTAAATAAATATAGACTTTTTTTTATTTAAAACTTACATGTGCACCAGTAGACGATGTACTTCTTTTCTTGAAAGTAAACTTCTTGTGCGTGCGTTCATCCGGCGCACAACCCGAATCCGCCCCTGTGTCTGAACCACGTTCCTCTTCTGACGCGCGAGGAATGTGTCTAAAAGAAGAATGCATTTACTTTTAATAATAAATTATATTATCCTATAGGAACGAATTCATATTTTAGGGCCAGTGGCCAAACGGATATTTTTCTTTTGGTGGATGTCTACATAAGTGATGATAATAATATATATTTTGTAAATAAATGTGTTAATTGATATTTAGTAAATTATGCTAATAATGATAAAATTATAGTTTATGGAATGAGCATATTATATTATACCTTATATTGAGGATCAGTAGCTGAGGAGCAGTCTAAATGAGAACAGTGTTAGATGAGTCCTAACTTTCATATTGCATGTTACCATGCACATACAGGTGGAATGCTTTATGCACACCTATATGCGGTGAATCTGGATACTCGTTAAAACCATCAGTGTGTCATGATGTAGCTTAGGCAACGCTACGACTTTGGTTGGTGTCGGCCAACCTACGTCTTGTTACAGCGGCCAAATCCTTTTTGTATTTACGGGTAGGTGTCTACAACATGTTCTCTCTCATTTAAAATAATGAAAAGGACGTTTCAGCAATCTCAGTAGTTGTAAGTATTGTAATGAAATACTGCTAAATATCTTTAGTTAACTTCAAATAATATAAATACTAATTTACTGGTCACATAACTAACTTTTGAACAAAAAATATTTACCATGAATGGTAATGTTTTTTTAATAAAAATTTAGAAATTGGTCCATACCTAATCACCCTAGTAGTTTGCATATTCGATTCCTTAAGTTGACTGTCTGGTCGTTCGGCTGTGTCGAGTAAACCACTGAAAGCGACCAATCTATATTCGCTGCCGTGAGCTTCGCGCACATAGCTCAGTAGGAGACGAACTTCCATGTATAATGCCTAAAACAGTTTCGGACCATACAATAAAGAGTTATCAATATACATTATTTTTCAAAAATTATATATACCTATATCCACATTACATAAAGAAAATAATACTCACAGAATTATCAAGCATTTTCAGTTCTTTATGCATAAGAGCAAATCTTGTGACTAGTACTCTAAACGTAGATTCAATTATAAAGGTTTCGATTGCCCTATTAGAGTTGACTCCTTGAGTCGCACCGAAGTTTGTGGCATAGCCTGCTTGCAAATGGCTTATATCTGGGGACTTTGCATAGTTTCTTTTCTGTTGGTCTGCAACACAACATAACAATAATAAAAACGCGCCGTGAGTTGTGTTCTAGTTGTAATTATGTAATTAAATTTAGCGGACGGTACGTGCTGTGGAAAACCTAATTTAGAACTATTTATTCGTATCTATAGTACAAAGTATCCAGCATCAAATCCTCAACCTACAAATCCTAGTTGTTTTCGGAGGGTTCGTTTCGGAGTCCGAGGTAAGTTTTCCTATATTGTTTCTCAACTTTGTGCAATCTTCGGTGTCCCCTTTGAGATCATCTTTGGCCTATTCTTTCTACCGGGGTCTAGCGAACGCAGCAAGACAAGAGATCGTTCCCCATAAAATCAGCCGCAAACGGAAACAAGGGTCAAATATTAGGTTGGGGAAAAAGTTTCTTCGCATTTTATATAAAAATTCAAAAGGTTTTTTTATAAAGTTTATTTACATTTGACTAAAGTATGTAGGTGCCATTTTGTTGGATAACTTTTTGCCATCTTGTAGGTAGGGACGTGATCCCATTGCTATAAAATTTTCGGTTTCTGACGGGCTTCTGATCAAAAAACTGCGACAAGTGGTTTTGGCAGTCCTCTCGTGATGTTAACCTGACACTGCCTAAGGAATTCTGCAGAGACCGAAACAGGTGAGAATCTGAAGGTGCAAGGTCAGGACTATACGGCGGATGCATTAACATCTCCCAGCCAAACTCTCGTAATTTTTGCTGAGTGGCTAAAGATGTGTGAGGTCTAGCGTTATCATGGTGAAAAACCACACCCCTTCTGTTGATTAATTCCGGCCGCTTTCTCTCAACTTTTTGCTTTAATCTCATCAGTTGTTCGCAGTACAGTTCAGAATCGATGGTCCTGCCTGGCGGTAGCAGCTCATAATGAATAATGCCCTTCCAATCCCACCATACACACAGCATCACCTTGTTTCGAGTTAACCCGGGTTTCGCCACAGTCTGTGAAGCCTGACCGGCCTTTGACCACGATCTTTTCGCACGTTCTTGTCGTACGTGATCCACTTTTCATCACCAGCTATCAGCTTCTTCAAAAATGTTTCGGTTTCATTACGTCGTAATAAAGAATCACAAATGAGTACACGGTTCATTAGATTTCTTTCAGTGAGCTCATGAGGCACTCAAATATCGAGCTTTTTTGTGTACCCAGCTTTTTTCAAATGCGCCAAAACCGTTTTGTGGTCAATTCCCAGTTCTTCAGGTACATCGTAACTACTAATATGCCAATCTTGCTCCACTTTTTCAAAAATGGCATCAATTTTGTCCCTAACAGGGCGACCAGAGCGACGTGCATCTTTGATATCAAAATTTCCGGATTTAAAACGCTTAAACTAAATTTGCGCTACTTTCACAGATACTGCATTAGGTCCATAAACATCACAATTTTTTTTCGCGGCTTGTGTTGCATTTGTACCTTTTTTGTAGTAACATTTTAAAATGTATCGAATTCTTCATTAGATTCACTCATTTTAACAATAAGAAAAACAAATTAAAATCACACATTTTCCTAATTTGAATTTGGGATTGTCTTCTTTAAAATTAAAACTTTTTAATGATACCTAAACCAGCCAGATACAAATGGTATAGTCAAAGAGATCTTATTACAAATTCAAACATACTATATGCGAAAAGACTTTTTCCCCAACCTATTATATTTCTAAATAATACTCACTCATAGGAGAAACTAAACTAGCCGGTTCAGCGCAAAACCCAACAGTTGCGTGTAAATTATCCAGCACTTCTCTTATGGGTGCGAATTTGGTCATTTCTTTGATTCTTATTGTGAACTTGGTTATAGAGGCAGTACGTAATTGACGAAGAGAGTTCCTCGCTTGAACCCGAAGACATTCGGCTTGAGGACCGCGAAGGGCTGTCGTGCAACCATGGGAACAACCCAACTGACGTAGTAGTCTACAACATAACGCACGATGAAAAAAAATCTTACCTAATTCAAAATTTTGGTAAATTGAGTTTAGTGCACGTATAAAAATGAAAATATAATAGTCTGTGATAGTACCTTAGAATTATATGCATAATCATGTAGTATGGACAATCAACATTGTCTTCATCTTTCATTCTGTCCTTTGCGCTGTCACCCCCTTCAACATTCGTGGATTCCTGACTTGGAGCACAAGGTATTCCTGAGTCCCGTTCCTATAAGTATGTTTTAGATATCTAATCTTGATTAATTGCTAACTTCAATTAATAAATTCATAGTACTTACTAATTACTAAAACGTTTTGAGCATGACTGTAGAAAAGAAATGTATTACGGTAATAGTGCAGAAAATGAGTTTATTACCTTGGTATCTTTGCCGAAATCAGCCAACGGATCTACAACACCCGGCTGAGTTTCGTCAGATTTATTATTCTCCCAGTTTATATGAACTCCAATCTCCATTAGTGTGTCGACTAAATTAAGCATCACTTCCATTACGCGAAGTGTGATATAAAAGCTATCCATGGTTGAAACAGAATAAACTGCCTAAAATTAAATTGATCTTTTTATAGTATTTTCTTCAGTTTCGCGACCAGTACATATAATAAAACTACGTTCTAACGATTTTAAGCGCGGTATTTTATTTGATTTTTATTCCGACGTTTCTTGCTATGTGCACTGTAACACAGACTAACTTGATTGACAACTTTTATTTATATTTATCTCCCACCCATTTTAATAAAATATAAAATTATTAGAACTAGGCATCTTGGTGAAGTTTCTTGCGCCAATTCTTCTGTTCAAGCAACATGTTGTGAAGCGGTGGTACATTAGATTAGTCTCTCATAGAGTAAATAATAACCATAAACAACAATTAATACTAAATAATTAAAATGAACAAGTTGCGGATAGGACAAACAAAATCTTTATCATTACTCATTGACACTTGACATCTGTCTTCCGTGAACACGGCTACTGAAAAGTAGCCGAAACGTCGGAATTAAAATCAAATAAAACAACGCGCTTAAAACCGTTTAAACGAAGTTTTAATATGATCTTTTTATTATAAGCATTATTCTATCTTAGCGGTTTCGTTATTGTATCATGTGTCTTATATCGCATTGCTATTACAGAATTGTTGTAAGACAAAATTACATCAATTAACATTTTATAATTATTGAGTACAAATAAAGCTGTAATGCGTCAAAAAGCGTATTTTATAAATAAAAAAACAATATTTTAATTAACTTTCATAGAAAGTATAATATAAGTTCGCAAGAAACATTATAATTTAATCACGCGACGTCACGTGATAGATAACAAACTTAATTCAGAGTGATTAAGAATTATACATGTTTGTAGAATAACAAGAAAAAAGTTTAAAAACGATTTTAGAATTTTATTTTACCTTTAGTATCACTTGGAAATCAATATCACCATCTTTAGTGATATAATGTATGGAACCTGGAGCTTCTTGTATGTCTTCTGGGACGTATGTTATATTCGAATCGGTCTGCGAACGTGTAAGACTTGGTTTTCGTTCTGGGGTTGGTAAATGGGAACCTTGCATGCTCACTGAATCTATTTGAGATTCCATCGAACCCTGTATAAAAGTACTTGTCTTAAAAATTGTTCATTTAAAAGTATTTTAATGTACTTCTATCTGTGGTGACTTACTAATAACTGTTTCTTTAGTACATAAGAAAAGCCGAGTCATTTGATAATCTATACAATCTGTAAATGGTTAAAGTTTGCACAATGCGTTTAAATGTATATGTATATGTGAAAAAAATCAGGAGGGATAATTCGGACCAGGGGACTCCGAAAAGAATTTTTGTCTGTTTGTTAGAGCCATCACGTCAAAACTACTGAACAGATTTAAATGTAACTCGAGATAGAGCAGGCTTATATCCCGGGGCGTAATTTAGAATACTTTTCATCCCGATAAATAACCTGGTTTCCGTGAGATAGACGAAAATAGCGAAAAAGATGGTGCTGCGATCGCATCTTTTTTGGAAACTACTGAACGTATATAAATAAGACTTGTCAAAGTGCTGGCTTACAACCTGACTTAACACTTAGGATACATTTTATCCCCCTAATTGTTGTCATTTCTATAAAATAGACAGATTAGTTAAATAGTTGGCACTGAAGTCACGTTTATTAAATTCACTAACAAATATGTTTGTCATAAGAAACAAGTCATTCATTGTATTACTTCAAATTAGGTTGGCTTCGACTCATCTCTGTTTTGCTGAGTAGCTGTTTAGACTATATGGATAGTTTCTTTATAATTGTAATGGATTGAACGAAAAACAGTAAAATTTGAGGTCTGACATGTATAAAAAACCTAATTTAGTTTTTATGTAAGCAATATAGCAATCTCCTAACCAGGGATTTTCACGCGGCGTAGCGCGAGGAAAACTCAAGTTGTAAAATAAAATAAAATTCTATAATGAATATAGATAGTAAAATAAAATTGTAGCATCTGACAGCGATTTCAAAACAAATAGAAAAAATTAAGGTAAAACTGCTCTTCATAAGATGCCTACTCATAAATTACGGTTTTTAGAATATTTGTCTGTGAGTCTGATATGTGAAATTTTTACGGTATTCCCGTCATAACTTTTTTGTTCCTGAACCAATTTTGATGATTTCTTTTGCGTTTGATTCAAAGTAGTCTGGTATAAATTTCATTGACATCGGACTTTTGGTTTCGAAGATGTAGCAACAAAATTTGTTAAAATCGGGAAATAATGTGTAGTTTTTGGAGGTGTGCCATTCATAACTTTTTTGTTTATGAACCGAATTGGATAATTCATTTTGCATTGGATTTATTATAGCTTCAGAATAGTGCCGTATAAATTTTATTGCTATTAGATTCTGTGTTCCGAAGATATAGCAGAAAATTACTGAAAATGCAATGAAAAAATATTGTTAGGTTTATGACAATCCTAAAACGAGTAGGTACCTAATTAAGATCAATAACGTACTGTACTAGACTTGATTAGGGCTAGGAAAGCGTACAATGGAAATCGATAATGATAAACAGCACGACCACATAAATCGAGTTATGAGATCCGTCGTATTTAGAAAACGTCGACGATCAGAGTTAAGATTCAAACGAAAATGCTGTCTGGTGACACTAGACGATGGACATAATAATTTAATTTAAAAAATTTCGTCTAGCACTTACATCAATCGGACTTTTAAAACAAGGGACAAACAAAGATTGGGAGACGCGACCGAAGGACATGTCGAGCAGTTGGTTTTCTTTAAACAATAATGCACGAGCCGCCCCACGGCAGCGGCCGGCGAGTGCCAGAAACAACTGATATACATTTATTCACTGACCAGCATGTCCTAGCGATACTTCATTAATTTAAATTTGACGGCACTTATTAGAGGTTCTTAAGTACAAATACATAATCTACCTTCGCGCTCGGCAACGTTTTCTAAATACGTTTCCGTTTCATCAGCTATCGTTTCCGCTCCGAGAAGCTACCTTAACCCTATTAATATTATAAATGCGAAAGTAACTCTGTCTGTCTGTTCCATTTTCACGGAAAAACTACTGGTGGACCGATTTGGCTGAAACTCAGTATATATATTCGATGCCAAGAATGAACATAGGATACTTTTTATCCCGAAAAATGGGATAGTTTCCGGGATAAAAAATATATTAGTTCCTCTGTTTGTTATGCTTTTACGGAAAAACTACTGGACCGATTTAGCTGAAATTCGGTATATATGCAATTTTAATACCGAGGGTGGACAAGGGATACTTTTTATCCCGGATAGTGGGATAGATTTATGCAAAGGTTATCCCAAAAAGTGGGATAGGTTTTTTATGATTTTTCATTTTCGTAATTTTGGTCATTTTAGTCATCTTAATCCTTTTAGTCCTCTTAGCCCTCTTTGTCCTTTTTGTCCTTTTTGTCATTTATGTAGTTTTCATAGATAGGGGATAGATAAATAAAACTAGGATGGTTTGAAATACCATAGAGGATGAAAGTTTGGATGAGACCAATCATTTTTCAAGTTTATAGATATAAAAATTCATCGACTATAAAAAATGCGATAGCAACTCGATATGTCTTTCTGTTAAGCTTTCACGGAAAACTACTAGGAATTGTAGTTTAAATACCGAAAATGGACATAAATACTTTTCATGCCGGGAGATGGGATAGTTTGCGAAATAAAATGAACTTAATCTTCCGGGTGCAAACAGCACTAACATAAAAATTTAGTACAATGTAACCTGTATAAGACCTGCTCTTTAAACAAGAAGCGCGTACTACAGGTTGACCTGCGGCGCAGTCGCGAGGTAAACTCTAGTTAACCATATATGTAACTTAAAAGTGTAAAATAAAAATAATCTAATAAAAAAGAAAACGACTTTAAGAGTAACTAAAAAGCAAAAAAATAAATTTTCTATAACTTGAAGTTGGTGCCGAGTAAAACATAAAAATTACTACTTTTGCAATATTTTGTTGTTGTAACAATGTGTATGGTTATTTTTATGTTTTGCTTGGCACTGACTTCAAGATGTTATCGAATATTTTACATTTTGCTTTTTAGTTACTCTTGAAGTCGGTTTGTTTTTTATTAGAAAAGTTTTAATAGTTTAAGATATTTAAACATCACAGTGTATGTAATTCATTGTAAAGATCCTGTTTGTAATGTATATTATTATATTATATATATAATGATAAACAGTGATAGTAAGTAATCTCACCACATCGGTATACATATTAGGGTTATAACTATTTTAAAACCAGTCTAACTTATTTATATACATGCTTTATTTATTTTATAATTTTAGGGTGACTATAAGTTATAATTTTATAGTAACAATATAGATATTATGTTATATGAAGCCATTGAGAAATCTCCACTGTTTGTAATACTAAAACCAAAATTGTGTAAATTTTAAGTATTATTGTACTTACTTGTCTGGTCTTTGATAAATAATCAGGCGAAGGTGTTGGAGTGTGCTCAGTAACTGTTATTATTGGATTTTTCTTTTTCTGCACGTTAGAGGGTGTAGCTCCTGAAGGTCCTTGCGTTCTCTCAGTTTTTACTTCACCGATGTATCTGGAATAAATATTTATTTACTACATACTATTCTTTATACAAGGTATTCATACTGAACTTGTTTAAGAATATACAGATATCATGACTGCTCGGATAGACTACCTACTGATTCTTTCCAAATATTTTTCCTAAGATTTCATCAGTTGTGGCATTTCGCCTTCTAAATTTAAAAAAAATAGAGATCAATTACCCATTGAAAAAAATTGAACAGAACCTTACAAAACTTATTCGAAATTGGTAAATAATTACCAAAATAAAAACTACTTAAGACAAGCATTTTTTACATTTCTGCTTTATCAAGTTCATTTTAAAACCATGCTTCATGGAGAACAAATTTATATCTTAAGACCACTTCCTTTGTTATTTAGCCAGTATTTTGTAGTCTTTATATAATATTACTATCATGCTTTATTGTTATATTATCTATAATAGTATAAAATTCTAAACATGCCGTATATGTACATTGAAGCTGTTTAAAAAATACCAACTGGAATAGACTACATAAACGATGGAGAACACAATGCAATTTGTTTTAGATTTCTTGTCTGTTTGTTCGGGATTCACGTCAAAACTACTCGCCGATCTCGATGCGGTTTTCAGACAGATAATTATTTGACTAATTGACACATAATTATTGGACTAAAAATCTGCGTTGCTTTTTTATCCCCGGAATGCCACGGGAATTTTTCTGGGAATGGTTTAAACAAGCCAGGTTTAAAGAAATACTAATTCCAATGTGATTTTTTCACTGATCGATAGCAAATTGTATGTAATAAAATGTGTGATATTTTTTATCCCGGGAATCCCGCAATAATTTTCCTGCGAGCGGGTTGAAGTTGTTCGGGTCCATAAAAATTAGCTAACTCCGACAGTTTTGACTAAAACAATAGCTTAAATTATTTTTTAAATGCTGCGGTACTTTGTGTCCAGGGAATCTCGCAGGAATTTCAAGTCAAGCGTGCACGAAGTCACGGGTATATCCTAGTTTAATATAATATACCTATATGATAAAACTGGCCAAGCTGCATTAATAAATGCATACCTGTAACTACAATCGGTGTAGTGTCATCTATCTACTATTGTAAATCTTCTACTACAATAAAATAAATATTATACTTGAATTAAGTTACAAAGTGAGCTTTTTGCGTGCATACAACTAAGATAAAAGCCATTACTTCCGAGGGTTTTGGAAAACTTACGACATCTGTGATATTTAGATAAATTGTTATTTTATATTACTTAATATATCACTTAAAATTATTATTAATGATAACCCATAAGGACCCACTACAACAGTGTTGTCACTACGCATAACATATATAAATTGAAATGTTACTATTCCAACTTATAGTGTACAGCTGCTTCAGACATAAATATACCTTTGAGGTTTCATGTCAGTTACATATTATACTACATACATTTCGTAAAGTATTTTTTTAGAAAGGCATTGGGGTCAATGGGGTGCACTTTAAATATACATTCAGCAGGAACCATTAATTTGATTTTTCAAAATGATCCTTTAGACACGTATCAAAATTAATAATATAGTTTTTAAACGAGGCTCCAGGTTAGTTCTTACAACTCGGCGCTATATAGGATAGAAATGGCGCTGCATTGCTAACCATCTCTTGTACGAGAAACCATATTAATTTAATGATTATCTATTCATATCTTTGTTGACCAGAACAGAAATATAAATGACAGTTTACAAAACGATTTATCTAAATATTCGGCAATCGGAGCATTTACCTCACTTAAACATTATAAAACGTGTCAACTGTTAAAAATAATCGTTTAATACAAGCTTGAATTTTCTCTATAGCGTTGAAAGAAGTATGAGACTCTAATGTTTCGGAAGCATATCTATGTGTTAATATTTGCAATACCTACGTTTTATTGTAATTTTAGATCTAATAAAGAAGCTTCTAGTTGCTGTCTTATGACACGTTAAAACTTACCCATTGGAGGTTAACTCGTCAATCAGACAGCTAGAGTATCATTCATCCATTACAATATTAATATTGTACAGGTATAAGCGTTAAAAAGATGGGAGAAAGAGAAAAATACATATTGTTTTAAACAGGAAATATTTACTAGAAAAATGTGTTGAAAAGTAAATCATGCTGTGCTATTAAAATTGGACATTATTTAATAAAATTATGCCATACAAAAATAATATGGATAGAAGTAAACGCGAGATGAAATTAGCTCATTTCATAATATTGTAAATATTGATCAGTGTATAAATATCAGCGTAGATAGACCAGTTTATAACGTGATATTTGACTTTTATTGTTCTTCTGTCCTATAATATATTATCTGAATAAATTAAAACTTACTGAAGTAGAAATTCTAACTAATTAGTATTGAAAACTCCTAAGCACTAACTGCTAACCAAATTTTACACAATTCAATTGACTAACGACATATAAAATTGTTCTACTGTACACTCGAATATATTATTAACATTAAAAATTGAAAAATACTGAATTTGATTATAAATACAATTTTTAGAGAAATATGGCGAGGAAGAAAAAAATTAAGAATTGTCCAGTAACATGGCGTTTTCTTACCTTAGACTCGGCATACTTTTTCCCTTGATAAGATTGCAATGGAACAAATCGCCTGTTAATCTTGGAGCTATTGGGGGGAAATTACTAGCCAACGCTGAATTAGGCCTGTCATCGGCGTTGTCAAGACTTCTATGATATTCCTAAAAATTAAAAACTCCTTAATAATTTGTTCTATGAACACAATGAACTATACGGGGTTAACTTCACACACTTTCGAAGAGTGTTAATATAGGTCAAGAGACATACTTTGAGTAATAATGGTGCGTTAATTATAAATGCGATATTCGAATTTGTTTCACCCGACTAGTAAAAAATCAGTGTATAATTAAGTATTATATATAATTAAAAGTTTATATTATTTCGTTATAAAATCGATATAAGAATATAATCAGGTAATGTTGCCAGCCTTCTAACTTATTTTCATGCTCTCTGACTGTAAAACTAAAATGCTTAGAAATCAGTATTATGTTTCTGGTTGGGATTAATTTTTTTATGCATGTCGAAAAACAGTGAGATATTGTGGACCTTATATGATCTTTACCTGTAAAATAAGGTGTCTTAATACATAAAAGTAATGTTTTTTTTATTACGTAAATACACTTTATCTTTTAATAGCTGGAACATAGAGCAAGATCGTCTACGTGTAGAAAAGTATTAGCATCATTGGCAGTCCAAGGGCGTTATCGAGGTGCTGCTGGCCTCAAAGGAGATTTTCAACACCATTATTAAAAAACCACATATCATAATATTGTGGAAAAACCTCGAATGAAAATTCACTCTGAACCCTTAAGGTACACAAAACAAATGTTTTTAAAAACTGTTGCGTAACCAAGAGCTAGTAGCGGTTTAAGTGGGGATGAAATATATGAATTAGTTTAAGGTAGATTTAAAACCGTTAAAACAATGAATAATGTTGTACAAGTGTTTGAACTCTATTAAACAGTTATTAATGTTGTGTTGTAAGATCTATTATGTTTTAACCCACCTATGTATTCAAAAATAAAGACTGATTTATTCAAAATAGCACTCTTCGATTTGTATGTGAAATTTACCTAAAAGAAGATAAAAAAAATAACTACAGATAGCATTCTTACTGCAGTGTGAAATGTGAATTTGTGGTCATCCTGACCAATCTTCTCTAATGCCTTTTCAGATTTTGACAGCAATTTAGTTTCTACAAACGCTTTCAGATCTGCCATTTTCATTTTTCTTTTTATTTTTTCCGAGGATCTTCTTGACATTACGTTATCTTCGTCTGGTCTTGTTGTTGTAGAGAACGGTATATCAGTCACTGGCGACATGTCTTTGAGTTCTGGTACTTCAATGAAATTTTTTAGTGAGTCTCGTTCCTTTATATCAGGATTTTGGTATACGGAGACCTCTATTTTAGGTATTGGTAATGAGTTACTCCGTTTCCTGGGTTGAGTTTGTTTTGATATATCGTCGCATATGTCCCTAAGCCTAAAAGATGAAACACGCTCTCATATTGCAATTTGTATCTAAATTATATTAATAACTAGGCAATTCTCTGCACTAAGGTCATAATCTAATTGTGCATGTGTTACAGATGTATGTACAAAAGACAATAAACCACAAGCAGGTCTAAAAAAGGGCTGTGTACACAGGCCCTAACCCAGATAAACACGCATAAATGAATAGTTCCTTTTAGCTTGTTGTATATAATATCATTTTGTGGAGTATCTATCTAGGCCACCTGCTTGTTTGCCAGTTATTCGCAATAAAAAAATCAATTAGGATATTATTTTCAATATGATTAAGATATCAATTACACCGGCCCACAAAAAATAAAAAATGGTCTGTACTTTTGACCAGACCATTTATTCTTATGTATTTCGATGCGCCGAATCTGAATCTGGGGGCTAGCTTGGTCCATACACCCTTAAAATTTAGAGAATTATATATTCAAATCAAGTTGTATTTTTTGTAATGAGCCAAATCTAAGGTAATTTATAGTAAAACACCTTACCTATTATATAAATAGTGAAGGGCCCAATAAACACCTTCCTCTTGCCATTGTGAACTAAAAAGGCAACGCAACGTTGCTACGTCAAGGAACGTTGCCGCGGACACCTTTGAATATTAAAAAAACTGTTTAAAACTGATTTTGTTGATATTTAATTCAACAAAGTATTTTATAAGGGTTAATAATTGTCAAAAAAATTTGTTTATTGTTTAAATTAAGCAAACTAAAGCGATAAATGACAGGTACAATCGCTACTGCTATGAGTCATGTCTCTTGTCCGGCTGCGTGCAGTGCGGGTAAGACGCGAAGTCAAATAGCACGTGTCATCGCAGTTTGTGCAACCCGAACGCGGTTGTGCCCATATTACAAATTTACAGTTGTACCACTGACAAAATCCCAGGTGGTCTCTAGTACTAAATAATTAAGACGGATTTTTTCGTTGTTGTGGCTATTTAAATTAATATAGTGAATCCAGCCTTCACCTGCTGTCTATTTGTATGAAATTGATTCTAAAATTAGAGGAAAGCTTCATATTTACAACAGAAGAAGATAACGAAGTTACTTACATGTATTTGTTTTGCGGAAGGAGGTTTATCTGCAGTAGGAGTATCTTTGGGAGGTTGTCCAGCGCCACCGCTATCTGACAAAGATTCCTTATCGGATGAACTGGAAATAAAATACAATTTTATGCAAAAGTAACTCGACATGATTCCAAATAAAATTAAGACCACTTCATTTTTTTTTCTTAATTTTAAGATTTATCCTGTTTAAGTCACAAAATCCCTATTTTATGTATATGAAAGTAATTTAATTTGGATATTCTTTTGAATGATGTAATGTACATGAAATTCGGCACACACCCACATACACACACACACATATATATATATATATAGACGCACGCAACCATACACACAAATTGTCCACAACGTTGGACATTTTAAATGTATTGTTTACTTCTACATTACATACTGTTTAACTTATTTTTAAAATTAATATGTGTTTTACAATTTTAGCTAGCCTACACACAAAATTTACCTCATTTTAGTGACTTGAGGCAAGGGTTTGATTCCAGTCAGAGGTTGTTTAGTGGTATCAGCTTTACGAAATTGAAATATGCTCGGGTCAGCGGCGTATACCGTGTAGGCCTCTCTATACGCACCTCCAAAGTTTTGTTCCGACGGTAGTCGATATATGAACTAAAAATAGTATTTCACGTTAGATACATGGCACAGGCCGCTTACATTTAATACATAGAATAGCACCGCGGACGCCGCGCTGCTATTTTGTATATTACACGAGCGCTATAACAGTTATGTTTAGCTCTTAATATTTAACGTCGGTATATAGGTCTGTTTTCGTACATTCATTCATGTTTAATTATATTAAACTTTCATTACATATTGTTTAAAGCGCGTAAAAGTAGTATAATTCGTAAATATCATTAATATTTTACTTCCAATTCCTAATACTGAAAACTTCATAGGAGCTAAATTTTAATACATTTATATTATAGCTATTTCGGGCTTCGAATAAAATTAGAATAATAGTGTTTCCTGGGCTTATTGAAATAGAGTTGTTTTGAATGTCACACAAATTTAGAAAATTTTTAGAATTTGATATTAAATCGAGCATGGTATGGGATTTTATCATTTCATAATAAATTTTAATAAATATCAACCAAGATATCCAGATTAATAAATTACTTATATATTAGGAATTATGAAATCCTTTTATTTTATTTAGGCGTTAACATCTAGCAATACTTATACAACTTCAACTCACAGTGGTGAGTTGCTCCAAGTTTACAACATCAAAAAAAGGTCGATTATATCTGTCATTTTAGTCCAAGTAATTAAAAATCAGAAGATAACATAAAACCTTTCAAATACAATCTATTAAAATTGATAAATGTATTTAAAATGTAGAAAATGGGATATTGTTTATATCCTTACCACATGTTCTTCTTCTGTACTAGAGCTCTCTTCGGGTATGGTTTCGGGGAAAATGGTGTCTTTAGGCGAAGACAGCCACGGTTCCTCCTCAGTGCTGGCCTGTTTGGACGGCGCATCTGATTGCGATAAAGATACATTCTGACTCGGCGGACTACCATTTACAGCCCCCCCTTCCTCTTTAGAAAACTTTCCTGAAATGTATTTCATTGATTTTATGGGATAATGTGCAAGTAAAATGTCTGCTCCAAGTAGATCTGTCACTGTACATCATTAAAATATATACAAATAGATTTGCTTAATAATTTACTAACTTTATAAGAACCAAGCTACAACCAGTTATTGTTGGCAATATATTTCAAGATATAATTATGTATTCATAATTATATCTTGAAATATATTGCCGTCATTAAGTCAAGTAATATATATGGTGCTATTACACCATATAGCACCTTGATCAGAAGCTCCACTGGGGCGCTCATGTATCTAGTCTCTCAGGAAAACTTAGTTCTGCTGCATATGCGGTCAGAAGAGTTAGGCAGTTCACTGACGAAGAGACTGCTAAACTAGTTTATTTTAGTTATTTTCATAGTGTCATGTCCTATGGTATTTTACTTTGGGGCAACGCTGTTGACTTAGAGACCATATTTGTTTTACAAAAAAGAGCCGTAAGATCAATTTACAACCTCGGCCCTCGGGAGTCTCTTAGAGAATGCTTCAAGGAAATCAATATTATGACGGTCGCCTGCCAATATATCTTTAATAATATAATTTATATTCGTAATAATTTGAGTGCCTACAAGCAGTATAAGGATATTCACAATTTCAACACCAGGCATTGTAATAGACTGATATTGCCATCTTTTAGATTACAAAAAGTACTGTCCTCTTTCTTGGGGGTATACGCTTCTTCAATAAGATTCCGACTGAAATGTTAGATCTGCCTTTCACTAAATTCAAAACCAAATTAAAAAGTATCTTGCTAAAAAAGGGATACTACACTATTGAAGAATACTTAAATGACAAAAATTCATTTACATAGCAGCTCACTCTAACATCTTATACTATATTTTGTATAATGTTATCTTGCCAAGCTTGTAAGGGATTTATGGAGATATATTGCAGCATAACATTTTAGTACGTCATATCATTATAACTTTCATAATATTTTTCTTTCCTCTTATTGTGTCTTGGTCTTATTGAGTATGCACTGTTTGCTACAACTCCATTAATTCTTCAAAAAGTAATTCTGTAACATACTTCTGTATAAAACTTATTAAAAAAAAAAACAACTTGAGATATAAATAGAATAAGAAACTTAAAGAAAAACATTATTTAGCTAGACGTGTTGCTGGGGAGTTTCTTGCCGCTTCTTCTCCTTAACAGCAATAACACGCTGTGAAGCGGTATACATAGAATAGGAAGAAAAATTAAATTTTAACTTATATATTTATATGACCTTCAAAAAGTGTTCTCCAGTGGAACTTATTTTGAATAAAAAACTTTGAATTTGAATTTGAATTTGAATTTGAATATATATTACTTGACTTAATGACGGCGTATTATAAAAAAAAAAAAATTGGTACATATTAAAATAATACATTTTGTCATGATTCATTTATGGCCGGTTCCTTACTATTCATGCATTTACCTTACCATTGGTTGAATTTTGCACTTGTAAAATTTTAACCAATGGTAAGGCAAATGAGCGATTGGTAATATATAGGAATGGGACATAAGTCTCATTGTGATTATTCTTTGAAAAATCAAATCATATATATTTCCATTTTGTTTCATTATATAGAAGTAGCAGCTATGAAGGGATATAATATGCTTACCATATTGGGTCAGTTCAACAATTCACTCTTAATTTCCTGTGTAATTTTAAGTTATTATTTGTGTTATGATAGTTAACTAATACCCAAGCTTTACAATAAATAACATCTAAGCAGATGATACATTGACAGCATGATAGAATTAGCAAGATGTACATTTATTTGTGCATTGTGCCTAATGGAATGTTAAGCCTCTCCCAAAGAAACAAGACCTTGTAAAAGGTTATAATTATAATAAATTGGCAGAAGAATGGATACATTACACGTTCCTATTCCTAGACAGATTATATTGCGGTCATAGATTTAAATTTAATGTGATCCAGTAATACACAAATCCCTGGAGATATCAATCAGGTAGGACATTTTTGGCAACAGAAGACAAATTTCCTCTCTATTATTTATCTGCGACCAATGTTCAGACCACACAAGCAGTGATATTATTTTGTGTTTTCAAACAGCACAGAATTCAAATTATCGTAAATGTACAATCATTTAATTTGACTTCGTTCGGATCTGAAACTTGTAGATACAACTTCATTTCTAAGAATAATGCTAAATCATTTTTATACCTGGTACATAAATACACATACAACACACAGATATTCATAACACATTATTTGGTAGTCTGTTCATTCCCAAGGTCGAGTTGAAGGAACAAAGAAACATTCAAACTTACTGTCACATTTCAAGATTAGTATGAATTTTTATTGACACTAATATAAATTGAATGAGTTCATCTATGAATGACAATAATTTAGAAATCCATTAAAATTAAAAATAAATGATTTATAAAAATGACTTGGCCAAATACTTTGCAGACCAACTTTTAACTTTTTTGAACTTTTAGACCAGTCATATTGATATTAAAATGTTTTTACTCAAATGTTGTTTCAATGAAAATTGTTCTTGGACATCATAAGTTGAAATAATCTACTTTCTACACTTCGCAAATGTTGCTGATTTTATTAAAAAAAAGTACTAAACAAATTCTTAAAACATTTAAACTAATTGTTTCTTTATGGGAGAGGCTTTAAGCAACCTATGTTTTTAATCTCTATAAGAAAAAAAACAACAGTGAAGCGTACTTCCTAGAAACACGTCGCCATGCTGACCTCTCTTTGAAAACTTCCCACCAAGAGGTTTCGGCTTTGGTTTGACGAGTGTTGTAAAACATGGGGCATCAGGATGCCTGAATTCCCACATCGCCTGCCACATCTTTAGGCCATTCTCCAGTCTATAGTTGTTTGTGAAGTCTGACTCTTTTAAATGGTGTGATATGGGAGCAAAAAGGAAGACAAACAGCTGAAAAAACAATCAAGAATTGAAATTCAAATTTCTTAAAGAAACTAGGTATGTACTTAATTTTTTTTGATGTATGGCTGGAATTATGGCCTCACAATAGATTACAAAATTAACATTATGTCTAAGTACTATAATGAGCAAAAACTAGGATATTTATATCATCAGCTATTTTGGAACAACTTGGAAGGATACAGGCAAACCAACTTGGCAATGCCTTGACCTAAAGAAACGTCAGTTGACTCATCAACTGACGTTTCTTTAGGTCAATTTTAAAGCTCAGTCGATCCTGGCTGAGTCTAGTTATTAGTGCAGCCACTGGTAATGGCAATTATAACAGTTATCTTTTAAATATAGGTGTCACAGATAGCTTCCTGTGTAGAGCTTGCCTGGAGGCAGAAGAAATAGCCGTCCATGTTCTGCTAGAATGTGGAGGGGTGGCCCAATACAGGTCGAAGTATCTGGACGCTCCAGATTACCTTCGGGAAATCTGCAGCAATGTTAAGATAGTGGTGAACTACTTGGAGGAGCTGGGCTGAATGGAGTAGTCCTTCATTCTCCTCCCACGCAAAATAGGCGCTACGTGGTCGAGTTGCGAAAACCATCAGCTTGCATAAGAAATATGATATTTTTGTCATACATTTAATAAAATAAAAATAGCCTTTATTGCTGAAAAAAAAACAAAAAAACCTAATCCACTAATTGGTATCTAGTTTTGCCTCCTTTTCAGCTTGTCCTACGACAAAGGCCTCCCTCAAGCTCTTTGCTGCCCATTTTTTCCTGTCTTTGCAGGTTCTGGACCACAATGTCCCTGCTGTTTGTTTAAAATTGTCCTCCCACCTCTTGTATTGTCTTCCTCTTCGCCTTTAACCGTCTCTGGGGTACCACTCCGTTATTTTACGTGTCCATTTGTTTTTATTTTCTCTCATTATATGTCCGGCCCAGTCCCATTTCAATTGTTTTATTATTCTTGATGCGTTTTTAAACTTAGTAAATTGATTGATTGTCGATAAGTTAATTTTATCTTTCAACTTGACTCCTATTACACTTCTTTTGATGCTGTTCTGACAAACTTTAACTTTACTAAGTTCTTTTTCTGTGAGTGACCAAGTCTGACATCCATATGTTAAAATTAGAAGGAGACAGAGATTAAAAACTTTTCTTTTATGTGTTATATTTAGGTCTGTGTTTTTCATAATTTCTCGTATAGACCAGTATCTTTTCCAAGTATTTGCTACCCTTCGTTCTACCTCTTTAGTCATGCAGTCTTTAATGACAACAACTGTCCCAAATACACATATTCCTTAACATATTCTATTTCTTCTCCATCTACTTCAATATGGTAATGTTCAGAATTGGTCATTATCTTTGTCTTTTTTGTGTTCATAGTAAGGCCTGCTTTTGCACTTTCTTTTGATAGTTCGTGGATCATTTTTCTTAATGATTTGGGGCATTCTGAAAATATCACTATGTCATCTGCAAATCTCAGATGATTTAATCTTTCTCCATTTAAGTTTATTCCCATTTCGTCCCATTCCAGATTTCTAAAAATTGATTCTAAAACCGTTGAAAATAATTTTGGTGAGATGGGATCGCCCTGTCTAACTCCCCTTTCTACTGGGAATTCCGGACCGTTTTTCTCCAATCTAATTTCGGCTGTGCTATTTGCATATATTTTCCTCAATATATTTATGTATTTACTGTGAATGCCTTGATCTTTTAATGCTTTCCAGATAGTATCGTGTTCCAAAGAGTCGAAGGCTTTGTTGTAATCAATGAATAATATATATATATATATATATTTGTTTATTATATTCTCTGTATTTTTGTAATATCTGTTTAAGTACGTGAATGTGATCCAGAGTGGAAAAATTACGCCTAAATCCTGTTTGTTCTAATGGCTGTTGTTCATCCAAATCGTTAGTCGTTATTAGTAGCAGTATTTTAGAAAATACCTTATATATATTTGACATTATACTTATTGGTCTATAATTGCCAATATCTCTGTTGTCTCCTTTTTTATGTATTAGTATAATGGTCGATTTAGTCCAGTCTTTAGGTATCTCTTCGCTTTTTAATATTTCATTAAATATTTGATTAAGTCTTGGGGATATTTCGTTCATTAATGCTTTTAATAATTCGTTTGTTATTAGGTCTGTCCCAGGTGCTTTTCCATGTTTTTGACTTTTTATTGCTCTTATTGTCTTTTCTAGTAATATTAATGGTACTTCGTCATCTTCTTCTCCTAAACTTTCTCTTCAGGCTTCCTCCATAAATTGGGATTTTTGATGGCTTCTGCAACTTGAATATAGTTTTTTGTAATAATCAGTGGCAATCTGCAAAATTTCCATCCTTTTTCCTATGATTTTTCCAGTTTTGTCCTTCAGACTTGTCATCCAGTCTTTTTTGTTAGTAAGTTCCTTTAGTGCCTTTTTTATTCCCCCTGTTTTTTCAATGTGTGTTTTAATAGTTTCTTTTCTTTTTAATTTTCTGTCTTTTCTAATTTGTACATTAATTACTTTACTTATTTCAATGATTTCTTTGTGGTTTTTTGTTCTGTTATTCAACATTTCTTTTCTTCTGTTTATTAATTTTAATGTTACTAGCGTAATTTCCCTCATTATAGATGAATTAGATTTAGTTATTTCATTATTTATGGTTTTCATAAAATGGTCATATTTATGTGTTACACGTAAGTTACAAGGAAATGTTTCATGTAATTAATCTTTTAGGTTTTTTATCAGAATTTCTTTGTTTATTATAGTATTATGTTGTAATGTTTTGACGGTGTATTTCCTGGGTCTTCCCTTGTTGCTAGTCTCTATAGACGTACGTAACATCCTGTGATCTGTGTTAAAGTTAAAATTGTTTATAGTCTGAAAAGTTTTGAGTAATTTTCGTTTATTTGTCAAAGTATAGTCTATTTAATTGGTGTATTTACCATTAGGTGATACCCAAGTCCATTTTTTCGCTGGCTTTTTATTTGAAAAGCTGTTTAGAGTAACTAGATTATTTTCTAGTGCGAAATTAATTAATCTAGAGCCATTTTTACTTCGAGCGCCATATCCGTAGTGGCCCATGATATTTTCTTCTCCTTGTAATCTTTTCCCAATTTTACCATTGAAATATCCCATTACTACTACATTTGTTGTTCTTGATGATGCGATATTTTGCAATTGTAAATAGAATTCTTCAATTTCGTCTTGTTTGTTTGTTTCCGTAGGTGCATAAACTTGGATTATATTCCAAGTTTCTTATTTGGTTTTCACTGGTAATATGATTCTTAAAAAAGCTATTCTTTCTGAAATGCCCTTAAATTCTATTATATGTTTGGCTAAGTATTTCTTTATTAGGAATCCTACTCTGTGTATACCTCGTGTTTCCCCTTTGTAGCACAACACATAGTTCTTATGTTCTTCTATTCCTTTCCCTACTCGTCTCATTTCGCTTATTCCTAAAATGTCCCATTTAATGTTTTCGAGTACAATTTCTAATTCTAGTAATCAATCGGTTGTACTTAATGAACGTGTGTTTAGAGTTGCTATATGTATGTCCCTATTAGCTTGAGAGGCTGACATACATTTATTTAATCATAATTTTGATTCCTGTTAAACTAGTTGTCAAACTAGCTTTTATACAAACATAGTAATTTTTTTATATCTTTATACTAGCATTACTATTAACCATTTTAGATGTATATATTATTGAATTTTTCTATCAAGCTGGGCGAGTTTAGGTAAAATTCTAATTGTATGTTTTGTTTTTTAATAGAGGAAAGAAATAGATAAATTTAAAGACTTAGTGGTGCATTATAAATGAGATTTTAATCTTATAATTTTACTGTTTTTATTTTTAAGTATTTTAGGTACAAAACTGGTCTTACTGTCAATGTAGGTATGGAGAAAAGGTAGTGAAATGGATTGGAGTAACAGGTTCCATTTTCATAATCATAGTCAGCACATTCATCTGAGGCATCAAGTATTATCCAATGCAATGTGTAGAGGAGTTTTGTTTCCACATTGCCAAGGGACTGCATATTGTCTTTTACTCTGAAATCAAGAATGAAAAGAAATCAGCATATTAATCAGAATATTAATATCACTTTTTTTTCTATCTTAGTAACACTTGCTTAGGTGATGACTTTAAGGAGCACAGATATACTTAGAATAAAATATTGTTAAGGTACACAAAAATGGTAGCAGTTATTATGCATAATAGGCAGTCTTACATAGTTGTATTGGCATGATAGGAAATTAAATAATTTTTCATGTAATTCAACTAATAATAACTAACAGCACGGTTCACCAACCATCCAACCATCAGCACCAACAGAATTTGTATAAAACATTTGGTTTGTTTTAATTAAAAATCTCAGATTACAAAAAATTGTCAAGTGATTAATCATAATTTTTTTCTAGATATTTGTAATGGACCAAGATCCCGCAGTGCTCAGATCTTTGTCATGTCATAAAAGGTGAAAGTTTGTCTGTGTATGTGCCTAATATAGGTAAAAGCGATCCCCAACTATAAAGTTTGGATCATGGTGGCTTTGAAAGATAACAGGTAACAAATGTGTATAAAATTGCACCTTACTTTCTGTTAACTATTTGTACTATTGCAACAGTGGCGCGATGATACAGCAGCGCCACCTGTCGTCTTACTTCCCCTTCGCTTTCTACATGTATCACATAATACAGAGTGCTCTCAAGCAATAAATCATATATAATATCAAAAAGCTAGTGTGTGTCATTGCAACAAACCCCAACACTTTCATTAACATATAAAGCTCAGGTTTTATATATTTTATTTCGAATAATATTAGAAATCAAGTTGTCTATTGTCAGTAAATTAGGACTGTTCCAGCCCCTGTCAGGAATTGAACTGAAAATTGATTCATTTGAACAAAATAAACACACCTGTATATTCAAATTGTAAGGATTAATTTCTGTAAAGGAATATCAAATGACAAATCAAGGGAAAGGGTTGAATTTGTACAACTGCTTGGATGGAAAAAGACAATGGACAGGTAAAATTAAGCAGCCAATTTAAACAGCAAAAGTATCTTTTCATCCAAAAAAGATTCTTTTAAGTATTTGGTCCTGATAAATGCAGATGTTTAGAGTGAACAACTTTGT
The DNA here is from genome assembly GCA_039645545.1 of Dendrolimus houi. Taxonomy (NCBI): domain Eukaryota; kingdom Metazoa; phylum Arthropoda; class Insecta; order Lepidoptera; family Lasiocampidae; genus Dendrolimus; species Dendrolimus houi. The sequence continues at coordinate 12,602,882 of CM077125.1, read as the reverse complement.
CATTTAAACTTAGGATTTATAAGAAAAACCCCCACATTGGTGAATATCAAGTAAGTGTTGTCTTCTTGTGTAATCATCTTGATAATTCTATACCACATAAGGTTTGAACAACACCAAAAAAAATGTGAATTTAATTGAGAGCTTTTGCCGAATCCTGCTTGCTCCCTAGATATTGCCAGCAAGTGATTTTGACTTATTTCATGCCTTACATTTTTTTTACTATGGAAAAAGTTAAATTCTAAACAGGATGTACAAAAGGAACTTTCAAGTTTTTTTGCATCAAAACTAGTCTTTGTACAGCAATGGAATTAAAAAGATACAGGGAAAATAGCAAGAAATTGTAGATGAGGAGGAAAATATATGATTGATTAAAATGTTGAATTGTGTTATTTATAAAAAAATCTATGAATTTAAAATTAAAAAATTTAAAATCTTCAGCAGCAGTTGTGCGCACAACTGGTGCTGAAGATTTTTAAATTTGATAGAACACATCTCCTCTTTATTAGGCAAGCCATATGCTGTTAAATAAGTGCAGCTATAATGTTTTTTGACTCTATTTCAAATATTTTGTAAAAATAGTCTGATGTTTTTACCTGTTGTGCAAGAGAGCTGCCAATGCATGCATAACATGAGGCAATGCTGCTTGTATAAGTCGCCATCGTGGGATAGCTTCAATAGCTTCTGCAAGGTTACTTAATAGGCCAAAACGAAGATTTTGTACCAGGACTTTCTCAAAGGACTGAAATATCAAACATTAAGAGTAAGAAATATTGTGCTAACTAATTAAACACAACTTTCAGCATGTTTAATATCAGGTCATTAAATTTATAACTAAACTGAATTTTTCTTATTAAATACATTATCAGCAAAATCTTGTTATATTATTCTTTGAGCTACTTTAAATAACATATAATTATATTTACTTACTTTGCATGCTTCTTTCAGTTCCTGAGTATAAAAGAAAACATGGAATTAATGAATACTCAATGTATTAAAACATTATATAAAAATTAGGTAGGTGATATGAATGAATGGGTGGGGTATAGTTATAACTATACCCCACCCATTAATAAATGCACCTTATAAGGTGTATTGATTTATTATGAACAAATCTGAACTTTTTTAATATAAGTTGGACTAAGGCCTTAGCCTTGGTGGTTTTTTATTGTAACCACCCAAAATTCACTTTACATCTCAAATGCGCTCTATATCACACCAGAATGAATTAATTTACTCAATTAGTGCTTATTATTGAGTGTTATTTTATTATTGTTTTCTTCTTCACATCTATTTATACTTGTCTAATTTGCATTGTTGATGTAGATACTGATTAGATAATCAGTATAAAATATTCATGAAAGTGCAAGTTTTACAAACATCTACAAGCAAATAGGTAGGATTTAGGCGAAACTCTAACTTAGTCCTTAATCTATCTTTAAAGAAAATATAGGTTTTTTCCTGATGCTAAACTTCCGTAACTCCATCTTCGTGTGGCAACTTGAGATGTCTATTAAAAACAGTTGACATTTTCTACTCAAACATACAATTCTTGTATAAAACAATACAAGATCCTACAACTGTTGTATTGTACACCTAAGCAGCAAAGCATCAAACTGTAAGTTCTCGTCAAAAACTACCTTAATGTCATAGAAAGTAATCCAATAAATCGACAATATTTAATATTATACTTTCAGTTATTTTATTTTTCACCCGTTGTTTACGCAAAATAATATTTATTTACAATCGTAAACAAGCAAATAGTGAATTGATTGTGACAACTGACAACAGACAGCAGGCAGGGCCTGACAGGGTTAATCGGGGTTTCAGGTTGTATTTACAATGCCTAAAAAACTTACCCAGAATATTACTATTTCAGAAACTTTTGCCCATAGATATTATTAAGTGAAAAATTCGTTGTTGGACCACACATTAAAGGATTTTGTAGAGGTGACAAACTTTTGTTATTTATAACCGACTCAAAAAATTAGAAGGTTCTCAATTCGTCGTGAAAATTAAAACAGAAGTTAATGTAATCAATACTGTAGGGTACTAAAGACGAGATTTGCTTGGGTTAATAAGTTAGTTTAGTTATAATATAAAGGTGAGTTGAACACTATTTATTGACAAGCAGATGACATGTGATTTCTTCTAATATGGAAAAATAGTTTTCATTCCAATAGATATTACTACGATTATTGTACACAAACATGTTTGGAAAGAACTTTTATCAGCAATTTCATGCTAGGTTGAATATTTTATTGCGTTTTAAGTAAGGCTAGGGGATAAATACTTCCCCAATTTCCTCAGTGCGGAAATTTTCGTCACCAAAATTTTTTCAAAGAAATTCTGGTCCCTAAAGTTGCCCACTCGTAAAGTCAAAGTAATCCCAAATGGGTAGGCAAACATTAATCTGGAGACCTTGACAACACAACCTGTCATGACTCATGACACATGACTTGACATGACACTAACGGCTGACATTATAGTAGATTTACTTTATTTATTTGTATTTTTTAAACAATGTTTTAAGGCTCTAGATATAAAGCCACGCAAATTGGTAATGCGCTGGAACCTTGTCAAATTAATGCCCTTGTGACGTCATCAGCAAAGAAAAAGTACAGTTAACAAAACGTAATATTCTCATTTATTAATAAAAGTTTATAAAGGAAATTTGATGTGTTTTTTAATTAAAACAAAATGTTTTAATAATGTTTAACTTTTAATCATCATCATCATCATCATTCATCACATTTTTGAAAATCTTAACTGAAATCTTGAACTCTACTCATATAATCTACATCAGACTCAGAATTGGTATCCGAGTCTGATGTCTCGTCAGAATCAGTATAATTTCCCGTGTTAATAATAAATAACTCGTCGACCAATCTATCTTTTCGCCAGTATCCTTCTTCCAGTCTCTTCACATGATCTACCCCCTTTTTCCAATCTTCAAGAGTGATTGATTGCAAAGCCTCTAAAGTTAAAGATTCGATCTTACTCTCCAATTGTTCAACATTCTTGTCTGAAGCTCTTTGTTTTACGAGGTTCCAAATATATACTATGGGGTTGAGGTCACAGTTGTACGGTGCGAGTCTAACAACTTCGTGACCATGATCAGCCAATAATTTATCTATAATGTATTTCTTCGGCGTTTGGTGATGTTTTATTATTAAATATAATTCTGGTTTTGTGAAATATTCCGGGAACTCAATGTTATGTGTTTGGAGCCACTCAACCATCACTTGTTTTTTTGAGCTCATGGTGGGAGTTCTTTCTTCCTCTTTACTGTAGTAAGAGGCTTTGTCCATTAAAACAATACTGTTCGGTGGTATATTGGGTATAAGCTTCTTGTAACTATTTCGTGAAATTTTGATTATTAATCTGGTCATGATAATCGCCTGTTTTTGTATCTGCTTTAAACATTAAAAGAGGAGTTATTGACAAATCCTAACTCACTCCCATCATGAATTATAATCCAGCGGCGGCCAGGGCTATCATTTTTTTTCACTCTAACATCCGTGTCGGACTGCCAACACTTTTTGACTGTGTAATGGGCGTGTATCCACGTCTCGTCGATACAAATCACTTGTTTTTTGTCAGCGCCAAGTAAGTCATTTTGTCTCATGCTACGTAAATATTTAGCCCTCCATGCTTGAATATTGGGCCTTTCAATTAAATGCAATCGGTTTTGGTAACATTTTTTAAATCGGTACCCTAGTTTTACCTTTATTATTCCACGTAATGTGTTCACACTTCCTGTATAATTTAAGTCCTGTTTTGCAGCAGCCATAATTTTACGCATAGTGGGTATTTCTTTGCGAACTGTGTACATTGTACTAATAATATTTCTTAACGCTGTTAACGCAAAGTCGTCAAAAAACTCTTTTTTAGCCCTCTTTTTTTTAATCGGCGTTGTGATTTTACTGCCACTAGCAGTAGCAGTTTCCTTTTCGCGCCTTAACTTTGCCACTGTATTTTTGACAACTCCTGTAACTCCTGTAGTAACTACACGCTGTATGACCTTGGTTACATTTTGTAAGTGGTCTAAAATTTCTATTACAGTTTGCTTCGACATCATTACGTCCTCACTAAAGTCTGATGTATTTTTCATGATTCGAGTTACATTCCGAAGTAGTCACTTAGTGTCCTCCTTCTCTTTTTCAAAGTAATCATCCAATTTAATAATGATTTCATGAGCTCGACTGTGAATTATTTCTATATTCATTTTAACAAAACAATAATAACAACTAAAGCTGCAAACACAATAAGATAACAAAACAAAATAACAAAAAAACAACAATAAAAACGATCGTGGTAGGTACCGTAAAACGGGGTGAATAGAATTCACGGGGTAAATAGAAATATTCTTGGGAAAAAGTCTAAAAGCCTGTGATTCTAAAACTACTTTAAAAATCGCAATTGGTTTTTTTTTTACAATGTCAACATTTTTTCTTTGGTCTGACAACATTTGAATAGTTTGAAGTTAGCAATTTATGTGAAAAAAGTGAGATCAAAGTACAACAGTTGTGTGTATGTCTTTTGCACTCTTATTAACTTCTTTCTAGTTATTATTTAAATTGTGTTTTTGATAGTAAAATTAGTTAATTCGACGGCGAAGTGTATCCAGAATAAATTGGAAAGGTAAGTTTTTCTGATTAGTTTGATTTTTATTGTTAAATAAATAAAAAATTAGCACTCTTAAATACTTCTCGATTATGAGGTGAATAGAAACGGGAAAGGGGTAAATAAGAACGAGAAAAGGTTTAATAGAAACGCTAAAGGGGTTTTTAGAAACGCTTTTGATAGGGTTGGCACTTTATGCAGGTTGCTGAGTTCTTATTTAATTGGGTACATTTTTAAAAAGTTGAGTTGTTTTATGCATTAAATTAAATATTCATTTTGTATACGCAGGTATAGTAGCAATATGCCACGCATCTACAAACCAGACCCCCGAGGTAAGAAGTATTTAAAATATGACGTCAACTTAATACAACAGGCTGTTAATGAATATTCTGCGAGTAATAATTCTCTTGATACTATCTCAAAAAAATATAATATACACAGATCTGTTTTATACAGACACTGTACAAAAAATATGAAAAGTCAAGGAGGTCAAACTGTTTTATCGAAAGAAACTGTAGAAGAAATGATTAAATACATAAATGTATGTGCTGACTGGGGCTATCTTTTGGAGGCATATGATTTAAGAATGCTTGTTAAGGTCTATCTTGATAAATTGGGTGTCATTGAAAAGAGATTTAATAACAATATGCTTGGGCCAGATTTTGTATCCTCTTTTATGAAAAGACACAAAGATGCAATTTCTCAGAGATTATCGCAAAATATAAAGCGAAATCGCGTTGCTGTTTCCCCTGAAATAATAAATAAATACTTCGAAGAATTAGAAATTTCATTATCAGGCGTATCTATGAGCAATATTATAAATTACGACGAGACGAATCTTTCAGATGATCCTGGGCAGAAGAAAATAATTACAAAAAAAGGCGTGAAATATCCAGAGCGGGTGATGAACCACTCGAACTCTGCCGTTTCTATTATGATTGCGTGCACAGCTGAGGGAGAATTACTGCCCCCTTATGTTGTCTATAAGGTACAACATTTGTATGATACTTGGACCGATAAGGGGCCAAAAGGGACTCGTTACAATAGATCACAGTCAGGTAGGTTTGATGGAACCATTTTTGAAGACTGGATTAAATCGGTAATCATACCCTATTTTCAAGGAGTACCTGGAAGATAAATCTTGATCGGTGATAATTTATCGTCGCACCTTTCATTAGATCTAATTAAACTTTGCCACGAAGAAAACATAAGTTTCTTATTCTTGCCAGCTAATTCAACCCACATCACACAGCCACTGGATGTGGCATTTTTCAGGCCCATGAAAATAGCTCGGCGAAATATATTGTTTCAATGGAAAAAAGCCGATGGTCGCCAACAAGCATCGGTTCCAAAAGGATGTTTTCCACGTTTACTGTCTATGCTTTTAGACGCCCTAAAACACAATGCTAAAGAAAATATTTTATCAGGATTCAAAAAAGCTGGAATTAATCCACTGGATCCGACACAGGTACTGAAAAGATTATCTGGATATGACAGAGTTTGTCATCAAACAGAAACTATCGATGAATCTGTTCTAACAATACTAAAAGAAATGAGATATGGAACCATAAATGTCGTTGAAGCTAAAAGAAAAAGAAAAATTGAAGTAGAACCTGGAAAGAGCGTTAGTCTTGAAGAAAGTCATGTTGAAACAGAAATCGAGAACCAAAACCCAAAGAAAAAAAATAAGAAGACAAACAAAGAAAGTAAAGACAATAACAAGCAAAAAGAACCAATAACAAAGAAAGGAAAGGGAATTGGAAAGAAATCAAAAACACAACCACATCCAAATGTAACATATGAAACGAAATCTCTCGCCGCTAACTTTTTACAAGATGATCTTGAAGCTGGGACGTCTCAGATGTTTTACAATCATGAAAGTCAGATAACCATTGAACCAAGCAAAAGCTTCTGTAAAGAAGCAGGAAAAACCACCGTATTATCACAGTCAAAGAGTATAGGTGATGCTAATGATTACTTAGATATAGAAACGGTACCAATTATTTTTGGTGATGATGTTGTTATTGATCATTTTGAAACGATTGACAATTTCAATGTTTTTGATGCCATTATTTCGAGTAATGAAATAAAAAACAATAACAAAATTGAAATTATATCTGATATTTCAGTTACAGATCCTAAACGATTAGCAAAAATATTATGTGATAATAAAATGAAAAGAAAAAAACAAAAATATCGAAATTATTACAGAAATGATGAGGAAATATTATCTGATTCAATGTCCGATTCTGATTTAAAATAATTATTCGTGTCAATAAAAAAGTGAGTTTGTGCTACGAGACATTTAAGTATAACATTCCAGAATGAAAAATTTATGTTGACATTCTAAAATTTTTAATAATTACTCATTTCATGTACTTATTTTGAAACCCTAATTCTTTTGAACTGATTATTCTTCTGTTTTGTTGATTATTGTCAGAAGATTCTCATGTTTCAGACTGGGTTGGTAATATAATTTTAATACATTTAATAATTATTAATTAAGCTTAATTGTTTTGTAGTCTTAATTCTGAGGCTAAAATTATTTTTGAACTGATTATTCTGTTTTGTTGATTATTGTCAGATGATTATCATGTTTCAGACTGAGTCGGTAATATAATTTTATGATTACGTTTGATAATTATTAATTAAGCTTCGTGTTTTGTGATCTTAATTCTGAGGTTAACATGATTTTTGAATTGATTATTTAATAAGCATTATTGTTGGTTGCAAAAAAGGTTATATTCTTTTTAATTTTAATAAAAAGGTTTTCTAATATATTATGTACACTTTTTCATATCATTATCTGTGTACCTACTTTTATTATAACAAAAACAATGAACCTACCTACCTAAAGTATTTTGACAACCCTATCAATTTTCTCTATTAGCCCCATACGTCGTATCTCAACGTATGAACGTATCTCCCCGGAATACGGGGTCAATACCCCGTATTCCGGGTAAATAGAAATTGACCAGCTTTTTGTCTTTTTCTCCTAACAAGATTGTAATTTGGCATTAAAATTGTAATTAGGTTGTAAAATAACATAAGACTCCCACAATGAAAGCAGCTTTATTGCCCGGAACTTAGAATTTATATTGTTAAACTCTGTTTGAAAGTCCAGATTGTTTCTATTAACCCCGTTTTACGGTACTAAAGTTCACAACTCGATACACGTACGCGTCGGGCAACGTTGTTAACGGCACTGAGGGCACCAACATGGCCGTCGGGCGCATTACCAATTTGTGTGGCTTTATACTTACCCTTGTGATTATAACAACGCCTGTGCGACAAAATAAATCTGAAAAATTATAGTCGTTAATTAACATTTTACTGCATTCGTATTTTATATACAAGAATCTTTTCAGTATATTTTAATAATAAATTTAAAAATGTAATAAATACATAATATATTTTTAAACATACTTATTTAATAAGCACAGATAACACACGTTTTAATACTACGGCTTGTGCAATATTACATTTTGCATAAAACTATTAAATACATATATATACCTACTAGGCCATATGCCCGCGACTTCATCCACGCGACTTGTAATTCCCGCGGGATTCCCAGGCCACAAAATACCGCCACATTTATAAAAGAATGTAAGCTATCGTTTTAGTGAAAACTGTGTCAGAATAAGTTAATTTTTATGCACCCGAACAACTATAAATCCCGTGAGATTTCCGGGATAAAAAAATCACATATTTTATTACATAAAAATTGCTATCGGTCAGCGAAAAATGACATTAGAATTCTTTTTTTAAAATGGTTATTTTAAATAATTCCCGCGGGTGTTCCATTTTAAGTCTAAAAATTTGCTGTCGATCAGTGAAAACCGCATCGATTTCGGCTGCGTAATTTTAACGTGAATCCGGAACAAACAGACAACGCGACAAAAAGACAAGAAATCTCCAAAAAAATTGCATCGTGTTCCCATCGTTTATATAGTCTATTCCAGGTGTTTTTGTTAAATAGCTTCAATGTACAGACACGGCATATTTAGATTTATAATATTATAGATATAAAGCCGCTTTCACATTTATATGTTAGTAAGTACTTACGGATGTATATTTTATTTTAATCAGATATAAAAAGGAGAACATAAAATAAATAAAATCCACAAGACACTGTGAATTTAGTTTATTTTGTCATTACTTACATGATGTCCTGGAGCTCGCTGACAGAACTGCGTGTTTACAAAAAATAAGTGAAATATTTTACATTACACATTTAAGCATACAATTAGTTACAATAAAAGCTACACAAAAACAGTTTAACATTAGCATACATTGCATAACATCAAACCCCAAACCAGTAATTGAACTTGAGTAACTCGCGGCATTAACTTTGAATATGAATGTGTAAAACCCGACATTATTACATAGGTCCGATTGGCGGGTGGGAGTCAGCTGCAATCCTTATTCAATTCATTAGTCCTTCGTGTAATTAGTTTAAACTTATAAAACAAATTTACTTATATAATTTTTACGCAGTTGCGAGAGTCGAGAGGAGTGTATTAGTCTTGTGCGAAGAAGCTATAGGACGTCTTTCAATAAAACCGTGTCGGACTGTTCAAAGCCCGACCTTCCATAATAAACGGTTCCTCTAAGCGCCTATACTCCACAGATCCAACAACATGTTTGTTGGACATTCATACATATATAAATATGTATGAATGTCCAATAGAAAGACATAGGAAAGAGTATTTCTAAATGAATATTAAAAAACTATTTATCTAAAATTTATCTGTTACTTGACGCGTATGTCCGAAACCTTTGTCTAGTAAAAATACGATAATATACAATATGATTGTCCATTATTATACATAATTCAACAAGCTAGAAGTATCCAATATGGTATTAGATGTAAGTAGTATAAGCCTTTCGTGAAAACGTAAATAATCTAGTTTGGCTAACCAGGCGTTACATGTGATAGTTAAGCTTTTTCAAACTGTAAATGGGAAGATGAAAAAGAAAGGTAAACCATTGGTTTTCTTTTAATATTAGTATTTACGTACAACCAAATCGATTTTTTCTTTCGCAATTGTTAACATATACAAAGCGATATACATTAGAGTATTGTGTTGTGTACTTACATACATACAATACATTACATATTTAGAACAAATATCAATGCTTATGTACATTTTGATTTCAACGGTAAAAATAAGTGAAAACATACCATACAAGCGGCATCGTGAACTTTGCCCAGTCTTGGCCGCACGAAAGGCGTTGTCTCCCTCCACAAGAAAATCTGGACTGGAATGGGCACGATTTCTTCAGCGTTGGACTCATCTTCTGACAATTCCTTTACCTTCATATTTATTGCTTCTTGCTAAAATCAATAAAACACTGAATTAGACATTCATAATTTGTCAGCCATCTACTTGTTTATCTGAACGAGACCACAAATTTGATAAACCGTAGAATTCAAATAATTTGCTTAAAAATCTTAACAACAAATTAAAAAAATTAAGAAGTCTTCAAAGTTTTTGCTAGATTCGTTATTGAATTTCTATAAATAATAGACAGATGACACTTTATTGTACACCAATATAAAAATGAACTTACAGACTAAAACTACCTAATTATGCACAAAGGGCGGTCTTAGATCACGGGTAGTGTCAAAGAGTTTCTTACATATGTCTTTAAAGAAACTCTTTGCCGACGGACCCCACGGGCCTAATGTTTCAACCTCAAACGGCACAAATATGTAACCCCTTCCTAAGGCTTCATATTTGCGTCGTTTGAGGCCTTCAGCTGAAGCGGCGGCGTTGCCAGCCCCTGACTCGGTCATTGGAAGATGTGACGGGGCCAGTGTGTCAACACAGGTCACATCCCAGACTAGCAGCCACCCCATCTTCCAAGGGACGAGTGACATTCCGTCCGGTGATAGGTTGAAGTGAGTTGATTAGAGATGGAGTTAATAAAAACTGCGAACAATAAAGAACAGAAAACGCTGCCCTGTGGAACACCAGCAGTGAGTTGAACTTTTACATACCTGCGGTTTGAAACATAGTGTCTGCTTCATCGTGGTGAAAGCTCTAATTGAGATCCTAGCCTTAACCGTGGTTTATATGGAGAGCAAGAATATATTTACATTGCATGAAATTTTTCTCTGCGTTTCTTTTCCGTCTCACGAAAACTATCCTATGTTTATTCCCGGTGTTGAGTCTATATAGGTTAATCAAAAGTGCGGCGGCGGCGCGTTACTCGTACCTAGTCTGCAGTTTGACCCATAGACAATACGTAGGTTTGGCTGCTGCATGGCGTGCGGGCGGCGGTGTTGTGTACAATGTGACAACATACAAGTGCGTTAAGAGATATTTTTAAATTTATATTGTACTTTCATTAAAAAATAGTTTAAACACGCACGTAATTCATGAGAATAGGATCATTTTTTTTACACATTTTTGTTTTATTACTAGCTGATGCCCGTGACACGTGGTGCGGTTTTTTAACTATCCCACGGGAACTCTTTAATTTTTCGGGATCAAAAGTATCCTATATGTTGACAAGCTACCACCATACAAAATTTCATTTAAATCGGTCCAGTCGTTTCGGAGATTATTCGGTACAAACAGACAGACAAACAGAGAAACATAAAATTAAAAAAATCTAAATTAGTTCTATTTCACTTCTTACATCCCCCTGACTCGGCTTTTAGCATTTTTTTTCATTGTACAGAAATTCGACCTCTACAGTTTTATTATATGGCTATAGATAACTTATTTATAAAAAAAAATTACATTAAAATAAAATAAAACTTAAATTGAAATATAAATTATTATAATATTTTATATATAAAGTAAATTAATACAATTTCATAAATTTTATATTCATTTATTTTGGCCATATGTAATAATTGCAAAAACCTTCAACAAATACTAAGTTAAAATATTTTGTAACAACGTAAATTCAGGATAATATATACCTATGTAATAACTAGTTAATAAAATTGAAACGTAACTCAAGATACGTTTCTATTTTATTAACGATCTTATTCATATTCAGTTAGAATAAGTTTGAAGGCTTTTTTATGTTTCTTAAAGAAGCCTTCAAACTTACTCTAACATAATGCGAATAAAACCGGTACTATCTATACGTAGTATAAGTTACGTATTAAATTTTATATTTTGACTAGAGTCCTTCTTATAAGAAAAACACTGAGCCTAAGACACCATTTATAGGTATTGTACCCAGAAGGCTGTAATAATTACCTATTTAGATCGCCATGTTCCTTACAATAAATTCTGATCTAGAAAAACTTAATTAACAATAGGTACCGTTCTTACTAATTGAAAATTTACATACCCGTAAATCTATGCCGGAATTAAGCACATTATTTAGGCCTCAACACAGTTTACATTTGAGGAAGCGTCTAAAGGAAGATGATATAAAGGAGGGAGGAAACTTAAGCGCGAACACATCCAGAGGGATGCTCGATAGAGAGTGAGGCTTTGCGCATACGGATACGTAGGGTTGTCCCTTCCAGAATGTTATATGACTTTTCCTGCGCATTTTAAAATACTGGAATTATAATTTTGATCTGTTTGAAATGTAATCAATACCTGTAGTTGGTGATTAATACTGTGTTCACTTATTACTGGCAGTGATTACACATTCCTGTCCAAAATAGGTCACGCCACATGCAATCCATCGGAAATCCGAAGCTCACACTTTATATCCTACAATTATTTATTGTTCATTTTAGAGTAATTGTACACATTTTTAGAAAATAAAACTGCACAGCACAACATCTCCTTTCAATTCCCGCCAAAAACTCTACAGGTCTAGTATACCTATGTTACGAAAGATTAAGTAGGTAAATGATTTTATTCTTTTAAAATTGTGCTTGGCGTGATAAAAGTTTGATAAGAATGTTTGTGTCAAAGGACCGAAAAGTAATTAATGAATTTACATTGCTAATAATGAATATCAGACAGAGCCACAATAAAGCGTAGCCACGTTTAGTTATTACGAATATAAGTAATTTAATTATTGTTATTATTAATTAAATTAATTTAGAAAAATTAAATTCTAAATTCAACGTGTGGTACCTCGACGATGGCATCCTTGGACGAGACATTGATACCATTAAAAAAGATATACAATTTTTAATATACGAATTCGATAAAATCGGTTTGGATACAAATTTTTCAAAATGCGAGATTTATTTCAGTGACACGTTGTCCAATATCCGTAATGTAGTAGCAGATTTTCACAGCTTAGGACTAAATTTTAAAATTGTTGACAAAACTAGCTTCAAGCCCCTTGGATGTCCCGTTTTTGAGGAGTCTTGCGACGGTGGCAATAGATCCGATGGTATGTCATTGGTGCCCTGGAGGATGGGTCGCCCTTTAATATGGGACGCGTCTTGCGTGGATACTCTGGCGGCGTTCCATCTTTCAGCCACTAGCATGTCTGCTGGTACAGCTGCTGCACAACAGGAGGCCCTAAAATGCCGCAAATATTCCGCCATCGGAAATGGTTACATATTTGCGGCTTTTGGGGTCGAGACCCTGGGTCCACGGGAGCCTTAGGCGCACAAACTTTATCGAGACATAGCGAAACACCTGGTAGATGTCTCACGTGACCAAAAGACTGGTCTGTACCTCGGACAACGCATTAGCGTTGCGATACAGCGAGGTAATGTAGCCAGTCTTTTGGGCACGTTTCCAACTGACAGCGGTATGACATTAGATTTTATAGTTTAATTTTAATTTATGTATATACTTATTTAAAATTTATTTTAGTTTTTATTTAATCATCAAATATGTGTTTCATAATTTCAAATAATGTATAATTATAATCAATGTAAAAATATTTCCTATTTTCTACAAATAAAGGGTCAATTGTTTTATACACTTCAATTTTATTATTGTTAAATTAAAATACTTGTATATAAATTATAAACTAGTATTTAAAATGAAGAAAATTAATTAATTAATGCTTATTAATTATATTGTATTCTACCTGTAATCCTAAGACTTTGTATGTAGAAAAGGTACTGAGCCTAGATCATCGAAGTCAATGGGTAAGGTGGTTTAGAGAGCTGGCTACGTTACGTCGCTAGGTCGCCATACTGATCTCTTGTCCAAAGTAGGAATCAGCCCTCTGATTACCTGAAGAGTCAATTAGGCGTTTTGAGAGTTCTTTTTCACGGATTCAGGACCCCACGGTATAAGGCTTTCAACAGGAAACAGCACAAACAAGCAACTCTCATTGATGGTTCCATATCTGCATCGTTTAAATAATATGGAAGATTAGATCCATCGGATCCAAGAGCTGTCAGAAAGTTCGAAATAAATAAATTTGATTAGGACAACTTTAATGCTCTCATCATTATTAGAAAATTTCCAAAGAGGGGCGCATCTTAAAATATAATATGTTAATTTTGGTATTTGGTAATTGCTTATTATTATAATTACACAATTGTTAATTTGCTAACATATATTACGAAATCATTATCAAACGTTTATATTTGATATTTAAATCAGTGTAAAACATACGGATTTCATATTAAAATATTGTGGTGCTGGTTTTGTGTCTACAGTTTTCTTTACGCGATTATATATTAATTCCAAGGGATATTTCAGATTTTAATATAAACGTTTGACATCCTTGAAATCTCAATCATTGATCCGTGCGCGCAGAAATTGCGACAGAGATACAGCCTCCCGTTGTCATAGAAACGGCAATATGGCCGTTAGTTTATTCAGATGAAAATCAGGTCGCGTTAAGCACAGAGTACATTGCATATAGCATTACGCTTCTACAATTAGGTACTTATACTATCTTCGTTAATATTATTTGAAACGAATCAAAAGTTAAAAAATATGGAAAAATATGCGGCGGGAATAGAACACTAATTATAATTATTTCTAAAATCGCTGCCATAGTATTTGTTTGCTTGCAGGCAAACCTGTAGGCAGTTCACCTGTTTGTACCTAAGCGGTTATCGTAATAGATAATATATATTATATATATAAAAGTTATCGTCGCTTGTGGACATCTGCAACACTAAGTTGATGCGTTATCTATCTCGCACTTTAAATATCTATTTATGTCCTCTTTAAAGAGCTCCATATGTAGACCTGATAAAACAAAGGAAGAGAGTTTATAGGTTACGAATCTTGGGCATGGAGGAGCGTGTGCCGCGTATAGTGGACGACTGCCGAGTGTGGAGTAAGTGTGGATTAACCATCAATCATCAGTGAGTAGTGCGGTGGTAGAATTCCTAGTTAGGTGCTAAAACATATAGTTTTCAGATCATGTTATACAATCTGTATGTAGAACGCACATAGAGTGCCAACATCTTTTATAGTAACTTTTAGTGGTGGTAGGTTAGGAGGGCTTTCCGGTGGCATTGATTCAAGATGTTAGAAATTGAGACATGCTGTGGGTCATCACAGAGAGAAAACAAAGGTTGGCTAAATCTAAGTGAGTGAAGAGCATGTAAACTGTATATACTATAACTTGGACATAACACACATGTAACACGAGAATTTTCTTATAATATTAATATTTATTTATAATGACACGTTACAATGCAAGGACAAATACAGGATGAAGAATAAACAAAAGAAACACGATAATGTCAAATATTAAAAAATTAACTATCTAAAAAGTTTGATTCCAACAATGCATTGCTACTTATAAAAACAGTATAAAATTAAGTACACTGTTATATAAATAAAAAAATCAGAATCAATTTAAGTTAAAGGCTCAGAACGTGATGGTTATATTTATGCTTTCTATTACATGTGAAGTGGCACTTCATACCCCGCCAATAATGTCCCATTTTTCGAGTTAAAAAGCTTCATAGTAAGTATACAATTGTTTACATTTTTTTTACAAAAACCGTTTATTAAGCTTTACTTTCGTAATTCTTGCAACCCCATTTTATAGGATAAAAGTCTATTTTTATGCCGTTACTCGAACTATACGTAATTATATACCATATACCATGATAATCGGGAAATTATCAAGGCCATGAAAATAGAACTAACAATTAATACCCAAACAGTCACTTTCACGTTTGTATAATTATTAATATGGATTGCTGTATTCAATTAACACGCTTGTCATCGATATCAATGTCCACGCAGCGGCAGGCAATTTACTTTATAAATAGAGTTGTTCTGGGAGCGGCAGCACTAAAGTTCCCACTTTATAGATTGTTTTCTTTTATAGCTGTATGGAGTAACACATTATTGCAGTTAAAAGCCAATAAATATACTTGCGCAGGGTGTATATTCTGCTGATTTAGAATTCCATTCATGTAATTACAAAACTTTAGCATAAGTATAGATAAGATAATAATCATCGTTACCCTGGTGTTTATATAGTTTTGTTTGCATTCGGAGTGTCATCCGCTTCAGACGCTGGGATCCACATCAACAACACGTTTTTTTTGTGTGATTGGTGTCTTCTACATGTAATTAATTTGGCTCCGAGACAAGGTGTTTGTATGAGATTCCTATCTTTCGCCAGTGACTTCGCTCATCTATTTTCACATGGCCTACAGCCAGCGATGCAGATGATAATAACAACTCAATGACACACCCCTTTCCTTTAAGACGTTGATGTTACTTCGTAATGTAATTTTATTTTAAATATTTTTATCTTTATATATATATACATTCTAATGATAGTGTGTATGTCACTGAACTCCTAAATCCCTGGACCGATCTTGATGATATTTTTTGTATGTATTCAAGTGAGTCTCCGGATGGGTTAGATTTACAATTGGACTCGGTAGGTGGCGTTGCAATCGGTTTCTAAATTTTATTTTTGAGGACAGGACAAAGTCTTTGTCAAACTTTGAACCCGCTAGTCTCATATAAATTACTCTTTTTGGCTTACTATTAAATTGGAGTATTTACGGTCCCATGGGCCTCTTGAAGGCTAAGTCTAAATATATGAATTTTATATCCGCAACATGATGAGCTAATTAGGCTGTAAGTACTATATGATGTATATAGAGCATACGAAACCCACTATTCCATCACGGACAAGAGTAAGGGTATATACCATATTCCATGATCGTCGTCCGATATTTATGGGTCTATATAATAGATCGAGGATTGCTTTTGAAAAACATTTTATTCTAAAATTTGGATTTTCTAAAGTTGGGTAGATATGATGAATACTGGTTACTAAATATTATATTGTGGCAACGTTTTTACGCGATGAAACGGTAGAAATAGCTCTATTTCTTGTCACCTTTTGCTAGTGATTTGGGATCGGGATAATGTCTCTTCCTATAACACCACTAGTCTTTCTGTGTCATCATCTGTATATCAGATATAATCTGGGCGTAAGTTATTTGTTAACGCAAAGAATAAACTCCATAATTATAATAGTCATAGGCATACGCTTGGACATGATCAGTTACTAGTAAGAATGAAGTGTATTTCTAACTAGATTGTTCAATAATACCTTATACTAACGAGATACTTAAACAAAAATAACGTGTGGTTATTCTTGGCATAGCAGCATACTTATTCGCTGGACGTTTACCATCGTAACATCGTAGGTTTGGATGAAAAATGCTATAGAAATATTAAGTGTTCTAGGGAATTAAGATTCTTAGTTTACGTGAGTTACTATTCCTATTTTCCTGGAAATTATTAATCTCTTCTATTGTTAATTTGTTACGGTCTGCCTTTCTATGCTTTCTACTCCACATTGTACGATATTGTGTCTTATACTGTTGCTGTTGTTTGTTATATCTTTATGTCTTTCTTTTTAACTCAAAGGTGCTTATTTTCATTGTGTGTGTAAGGGGTTTAATCTTTGATTGATTTTGATTTAAATATATGTTTTACGTTATAAAATTTCAAAAAACAGGAGAAAAATAAGACGTAGCGCCATCTAGTCATATAGGATTTAGGAGCTTCTCAGAGTTAGGTATGATTCTTACTGGGCGATTGTTATTCCTAATATTCTTTTTCTTCATTACTTTAAATTAATAATAATAATAATCATAATATGTATGTACATAATAAACGTAGGTAAATCTATGATTCCGTTTTAAACAAGAATTGAAAAAGAAATGTTAAGACAGTTTGGGCATGTAGAAGAAATGAATCAAAGTAAAATCACAAATCAAGTGTATGACAGCACTGTGAATGATATAGTTGGTGCCGGTAGATAGCGACGTACGCACCATGTTTAAATGTTAAAGTGTTAAAAAGAGGTCAGGTAAAAAGCATCTAAAATAAACGTGAATGTATGAAGAGGTGAATGAATGAAAGCAGATGAAGCAAAAGTTGTTTATCAGGATCGTCGCAATTCCAGATCCGTAATATCTGCCTACCCATATGGGAAACAGGCGTGATAATAATAATATGTAACTAGGTATGTAAGATTTCGTATATGCAAACATTACAAACTTAACGTATACTATATACTCATTACATATTAATATGTACAATTTTATTTGCCAACCGCTTATAATCTCCATTGATCTCGGAATATCTCTGTAAATTACAACATAATTGCTCGAGGTATTGTGGAGGTAAAGAAATATATAGAATACGGTTTTTTTGTAATACATACTTACATGTACATAATAAGTATACCTCTCCTATTGTATTAATCTACTCTGTAAGTATACCTAATATGTTGGAGGAAAATATTATTTCATCCAAAAAGAAGAATTTCTATAAGAAGTTTCTATACGTTGGATCTATTTCACCAACCATGAAGGTGTTGGTCAATCAATCAATCATTTTCAAAATGACAAACAAGGAAGGTGAGTTGTTGAATTATTTTTTATGAATATTTTTAATAATTGAAGTATACAAGTCACGGAATTTCATAGAGGAATAGTTTACTTTTATTTATTAATGATATTTAATATTGGAAATTGATTTATTTTTAGACTTGATTAACCAATGTGACCCTCATTACGCGGGACTGCTTGCAGAGCATCTTGTTGGACAAATCATAGATGAAGCTTACGTTATAGTTCATGCTGTTGTAGAGTCCGGTATTAAATCATTTTTTCGTATATTACTTTGCTAGTAACATCTAAAAAGAACATGTAAAACGTGAACACATTTAAAACATATGTTTTATTTCATTTATGTAAATAGTAGGTAAAAATGTCTTTTTATAATTTAAAAAATACCATGATTTTAGTGAAATCCGCTGTTTATACAGTATCTAATCATAAATGACAAGTAGAGCTTAAAGATACGTTTAACGCATTTTACATTGAATGAGATTCGTTCGGTGGTTTTTAAGATAATTATGTAGTAGATAATTCTCTTTTAAACTGCTATGGCATACCACTTTCACTATTTTAAAAATAGTGGATGTTCGTTACCTCCGCTCTCGACTAGTACACATTTAGCCGATTATTCACGTTAAAGTTAGATAATGAGTAAGAGTAGCCAAATATAAAATTAGAAGATAAATAAATTCAAAGTAATCTTAAAAGGTCAACCGTGGCGCTATCAAACAATGCTGGCCAACTTTAGAAACAGTAGTCAACTTGCTACCAAAGTAGGAGCTGATGGTACTTCGTTTTTGATTTCAAAAGACGACGAGACTTTGAATGAAAATAAAATAAAACATATTCTCAGCGTAGTTGCTACATCAACACCTCAAAAATATCAAGGTGATATTATATAATAATAAATAAATATGAGTGTTTAACGCTCTGTTTTACTTTTTTGTTTGAACACAATTTCAGGTGAAGCAAAAATTAAAGAAAGATGCAATTTTATTGGACAAGGAGATGAAGATTTGGATCTGGTAGGAGATAAGAAATCTAATTTTACAGAAATTAATTTAAAACATGCTTGTCATATCTAAAGATCCATTATTAAATTTAATTTTAGCATGAAAATGAGCTTGCTCAGTCTACCTCAACATTCATTAATCATCTGTTTGATATGAGTGATGTTGAAATGGTCTGTGATGAGTCCGAATTTGCAGACGATAAATTATACTTTATAGAGTCAAATGAAACTTTTATAAAATCTATATGTAAGGAAAAGGATTCCTATACGAACTCTGCTGTCGGGGTGGATTCTGGTGTAGATATGAAACCGATTACGGATACAGTAAATGATAAATCGTCAAAAAGCTCTGAAAGATCTGCATTTTCATTTATGGCCGATGCTTTTGTTGCTAAAATCAGTAACACTCATCCAATTCTTATTGATACAAATGGCATTGTCGAAGAGGATTTGAAATCACCTCACATTACCACTTCAGCTGAAGTACAGGTGATTTAAAAAATTAATTTACTGTTTTATATATACCTACCGATTTGGAATGTTATTATAAAATAATTATTTAATTACCTCATTTAGATAACCAATAAAATAGAACAAGAGCGAAAAGAAAACGTGGAACTATATGAAAATACATTTCTGACTTTAAACCGTAAGTACTTTTTTGTCATGTTCAAGTTATATTAATGTTTTTTTAATTGATTACATTAATTAGGTGATTACGAACAAGGTTTTGAAGATGACGGTGAGCCTTTTCTTCAAGAACCAAAAGGCCTAAGCTTCCATGAAATAGAATTAATGACAGCAAATACTTCGGAAGAAAACTTATGTGTTCAAAAACCAGAAAAGGTACCTATATAACTTTAATTAATTTGACATTTACACTGAATCCTATGTTTAAAAAGTCACCACTACACATTTATATTATATATTTAGGTAAAGAAAGAACTTGCTGCAACGTCTATGGTTTCCTCTTCAGCTACTGTTCCTCGTAAAATTACTTTATCACGCCGTTGTAGAGTTCAGGGTGTCAAACTTTTATCTTGCTTTAAAGGATGGTGGCGTCGCAAATCACCATTTAAGAATAAGGTACCTTTAATATTATATATTTCATTGTCATTTTTTACTAATGTTTATATTGCCAGTTTTTATTATTACACGCGTTAGTCTTAATGCAGCAAACATTGTTAAATTGGCACAATTGATGAATTCGTACATATTTGTAGTAGGTGTGGTGTACACGTAAAATTAAAGTATTACGTTTGTGCACAAATTCAAGGCCAGTTGCAAATTGCGGGCTAATTATAATACCAGTTTCTGTGTACATGGTAAAATCAGCATACCTACATATATGTGTATTTGTAATGTCTATAAGAATCCGTACTAAATATATACTGCATTCCTGGCGGATCTCATGGTAAAGAAGTCGTTTGTTGTAAAAAAGGAAGAAAAAAAGATTAGTCCGTCTCAATATGACTACCATTTTTAACCATGTCTGAAAACATAACAAGGAGTTTTTACAGCTGTCGTATATCTAGATTGTAGGATGAGAAACGAGCACATTGGGCTAATATATCGTTTTTTTAACCGACGTCAAAAAAGGAGGAGGTTCTCAATTCGTCGTGTAAATATATTTTTATATGGATGTTCAGCCATAACTTTTTTGTTTCGGAACCGATTTTGATGATTGATCTTTTTACGTTGGATTTAGTAAAGCTTAAGGATGTGTGTGTGTGTGTGCATGTGTGTCTTTTTTGTATATGTTTTATATGTACACTGTCTTCTTTTGGATTGTGGATAATGTAGTTGGATATGCACTGACTGCACTGATTTTTGGGCTGTTATGTGTATATATACTGTTCTTATATATATAATTTTATTGCATATATGTTTGTAATCCTAAATAATAAAATAAAAATAATAGTTTCATATAAATTTCATTGGTATTGTATACCATGTACGTAACTTAAAATTAAAAAATAAAAAAACCTTGTAAAAAGGATACCGACTTCAGAAGTAATTGGTAAAAATAAATATTTTCTACAATATCTAGAAGTTGGTGCCAAGTAACACACAAAAAACAGCATAATATAGTAATTTTTATATTTACTTGGCACCGACTTCAAGATGTAGAAAATATTTAATTATTTGCTTTTTAGTTACTCTTGAAGTCTTCCTTTTTGCTAGAAATTTTTTGTCATTAATATAGTAAGACCCGAGCCCATCCATGAGATACCTATAATATGCATACAATATCTATAGCGTGAGTAAAACTGAAATTGATATAAGCTTTATAATTACAGGAAGTTCCGGTATTGAGTTTAAATGAAGGAACGTTTCCTCTGTCTCCAAATGCTCGTAGTCGGGCTTCAAGCCTGTTGGATAACAGAATTCATCGAACACCTTCGCCTTCTTGTCCTGTTGTTTGGAAGTTCAACACAGTTACCGAAGCTCTCGTCCACTCCTCTCGCTGGAAGGACTACACTTTTGAGGCTAAACCTGAAGAATGTGATGATTGTTCTCTTTTTGTCTAATTATTCAATTTGATGTTATTGTTTCCCAAAGTATTATAAGTAATTTGGCTTCAATAAAACTGTCCCAATTAATATTATTGTTACATTAAATTTTTACTTGTGATGTATTTAAGTGCTGTTTCCGAAATTTAATTTTCCTATATAGGGTCATTTGTAGACTATAAGTCATAGAATTTATTTTTTAAATACTGAATTATATCACGTTGGTGATAATTTGTTTGACGTATGATTTTCGGAAGCGTATTCCCCACAAAATCGATCGAAATAGTTTAAAAGTAAATGTATATGATATGGCGTTGCATGATGCCCTCGTAAAGCAGGTGGAAATTCGCCTCATCTCTGTCGCACAAAGCGGCGGTGTGAGTCTGAAGTCACCGTAGAAACAGACCGACTCCACCGAAAATAGAACGGTTGCGGATTCCTGGGCTAAATCTCAAATATCCAGACGGCTGCGCCATCTAAGTCAGTTAAAACCGTCCCGCGAAAAGTTGTCGAGCCCCACTTCTTGTCTGAACGTCTGCCAGTGAAGACCGGGAGGGAACCAACTAACACCACACAAAATGGTGAGTCACTGACGACAGTGAGATTGTGAAAACGTGTTGAAGTGTAAAAAAAAATGGACTGTTAGATCAACAAGTGATAAAGAAAAATTGGCGCGTTAGCTCAAAGAAATAGTTGTCCGCTGACCGGAAGTTCCTGAGCGTAACGGGTGTATCGGCACATAAACCATAAATTATAACAGTGTTGTGCATAATCTTATAGTGAAGGAAGATGGTATTGTATGCCAGCTACACATTTATACAGTACTTCGAGTCTTCAGCAAACACTGACTAACAAAACCCTTCATATTGCATGACAGTACACATGGAAATAATTAAATATTTTTGGTAATTTTCAGAGCGACCTCAGCAAGAACGACATTGAAAGTGAGTATGACTTGAACTTCTTGTCTTTTACTAATACTTACTAAGCCCAGCTGTTTAAACAAAGTTAATATCTGAATTAAGACTCTCAACGACACTTTGTAAACATGCTATTAGATCTAAGTACAGGTGCATTCATAAAATGTA
This sequence comes from Dendrolimus houi, assembly GCA_039645545.1. Lineage (NCBI taxonomy): Eukaryota > Metazoa > Arthropoda > Insecta > Lepidoptera > Lasiocampidae > Dendrolimus > Dendrolimus houi. The sequence goes on along the minus strand of CM077125.1, from coordinate 12,579,896 downwards.
GTAGTACCATCAGCCTGCGTTACTTGCATCATTTATTTAAATGGAGATTATAAATGAAAAAAGAGAGAACATGGTAGCATCTAAGTTTAGCACTATTCCTTATAAAAGGCGCGTGTTGCTATGATGTGACGGTGGCGGCGCCAGTGGTACAGGGACTGCGCGCGCGCAGCTTTCTAAAATTAACCCGCCCGTCACGTGATCGCGTATCGTCGCCCGCCCAAACAGAGAAACTCCGCTCAGATTTCACTTGAGTCGAATTGATACGATTTGCTATGGCCATGTGTGCATACTATACACTGTAGGTATGCGAAAGTCCTTTCATATCCGGCTCATTCGCGATTATAAATCAACTGTCATGATCAAGGTCGACTAATGGTCTTGAATCAGCTGCTTGATGTTTACGCGTACTCGGTATACTGTAATGAATTTGATTTGGAACTAGGAATTTATTTTCATTTAATTAATGAAAAAATATCATATAAGGAAGTCCAGAAGGGTATTTGTGCTGATTATATGGAAATTCGGAATAAATGTGAAAATAAAATAAGAATATATTTGTACATATAGGTATAAGTATGTACATACTTACGTACATTGAACTTTAGTATACACAACCTTGCCTCTTCTTTTCTCTCTGGCTAGATTGTATATATAGGTTTGCTGGAAAAAATCTGTCTTAGGGTTATGCACTATTTTGTAGTTCTCTCTTCTCTACAATAAAGAATAAAAGCATGCGAGCTATATATAATACACATTTATTTCTTGTATTTTTATATTGTTAAATGTAAAGTTAACAAGAAACTGAATTTAGTTTTGTATTAACATTTATAATTATATAATAATCAGTTTTACAAATAATCACATTAAGAATATAAGGTACGTTTTTTGGGTAGCGTATTGATTTCCCATAAAAACGTGAAAATGTAGGTGTAGAGAGAAAAAACCGTTACAGTTGGCAGCCAGTTAAAATCGGAACACAGATTGATTAAAATTAGAATGTGACTCACGAGTTCACAGTGAATATATATCGGAACGTTCCGTGGAAAAGTATTATTCTGGGCGAAGAATGTACGCCTACGCGCCGTACGGGCCACGCCGCGCTGCGCCGCGCCGCGATCTAGCCCACCACACCTGGAATAAAGTTCGACAATTTCTAGAACTTCTAACTTTTCACGTATTTTGTTTCTAACCCATAACTGATAACGATACGATTTGTGTCAATTTTAATTACCAGTGCATAAATAGTTGAATTAACTGATATGATAGATCAACAGAAAGAAATAGAAACATAATTACTGTTGTGTTGTGTATCATAAAGCGACATTTGTAAAATAATGATTGTTTTTAATCTAAAGTACAGTAATCCAGATATGGCCGATTCCTATATCTTACTATTCATTTAATTATTTGCATTGCCATTGGTTGAATTTTGACTTTACTTGTATCGCGCTTATGTCAAATTAATCCAATGTTATGACAAATGAACGGTCGGTAAGATATAGAAACCGGCCATTAATCAACTACTAAATACTTAACTGGCTTTCATTACAAGCGATAACAAAAGCTTAACTCGTCATTTCTGTAAGGTAGTTAACTTCTTAACTAATGCAAAAGCAAATCAGGCCTTACGTGTAAAAAGGATTTAAATTTTAATTTGACTTTTTGCAAATCCAGGGGCATCCTTCGCCTTCTCAATCTACGACTTCGAAGGAAACGGCAAAATCGACGCCTACAACCTCGGAGATGTCCTGAGGGCGCTCAACTCCAACCCCACACTGGCCACCATCGAGAAGCTCGGTGGTACCAAGAAGAAGGGCGAGAAGCAGCTCACGGTAATCCCTATAGCAAATATTGTAATAAAAGTGAGAAAGTATGTGTACATGTTTCATGCAACTCATGATTTTAGGACTTAACATGGATTGGACACAGTATTAGGCATATGGCATCCTGTAAGCCTTATTTTAAGCCTTTTTCGTTCGATATGACTTTTCTTTGCGAAGTGGAAATGCACTAAAAGCATAGAGCTAAGCAGTGATATGTGTATAACAGATTTTCACCACCATCAACAACCATAACAACGGCTTAGAGGTTCTCACATGAACACTATACAATTATTACAAAGTTTCTATATCTTATTTTATACATTCATTTGCCTCACTACTGGTTTAAACAATTGGTTATGAACAAGTACCTAAAGCCAATTTTCTACCAGTAGTAAGGTAAGTGAATAAATCGTAAGGTATAGCAACTCGGTAGTGGATCGTAAAATAATATAATAGTAAGTAATAAGTCTCTACGATAATGTTATAAATTGCAAGATAACATCTATTTTGCTCATTTATTTCGACAAATATCTTTGGTTAAAATATTTATAATTTATAATTTTCCATTGCAGGTTGAAGAGTTCCTTCCCATCTACAGCCAAGCAAAGAAAGACAAAGACCAGGGTTGTTATGAAGACTTCTTGGAATGTCTGAAGCTGTACGACAAGGCTGAGAATGGTACGATGCTTGGCGCTGAGCTTACACACACGCTCCTTGCGTTAGGTAAGATTGTTTTCTTTTGGGTATTTGACACATTTTACAATAATTTCGAAAACAATATTCATTAGTGGTATCGATCATTAATGGCTGCCTAACATTAGAAGTATTCATGATAAAAAAAACTTAAAAAGTAAAACATAAAAGAACAACAACAAATTTACAAAATATAGTCACTTCTAGATTTTGTATAAATAAGTTATTTTATACTTTTTAGTTTTAGAAGTCGGTTTTTTTAAACGAAGTTTTTTTTATTTGTTACTTTTTAGTGTCTAACTATGGGTAGGCTTAAGAAAGGTGCCACGCACCTTATAAGATATAGGTCCCAAGAAACGGGAAAAAAATTTAATTATAAAATGTTCATAAAATGAAAACTACTGGGCCAAACTATGTTACATTTTTAGGGGACCAAATGACAACTATTCTGCATCAAACTAAAGAAGAATCACGTAAATCGGATCATAAATCTCAGCGTAATCGGTGTAAATACATTTAAAAAAATACCAGTCAAGTTGAGAACCTCCTCCTTTTTGAAGTCGGTTAAAAATAGTACCTATGTATTTTCGCAGGGATATACAGATGGGCAGGGTGTATTTAAAAATAAACGATTATTTTGATAGAAACATTTTTTTAAATTACACAATTTTAACTTTTATATATTTTCAAATAATCAAAAATTCCAGTACAGTTGCTTATTTCAGGGACTTTTTGTAGGTTTGTGTTTTTAAATTATTGAATTATGCTTACTATCTAATGGCAAGTTCCTATTCGTGGTATTATTGAAAAAGCTAAGGTGTTCGTATAAGTTGGCACGAAGCCACAACCAATTTTCAGTTAAACGCAATTAATCTATTTGCAACCACTTGGCTATTGGCCACAGTGATCAATGATCACAATTGCATTATAACAACAGTTCATTCAACGAACTTAACCGTTCACTCATCTGAAGAGAAAAAATCAGCATTCTGTATATAGCATCGCTTTAGAAGAAATGAAATAAAAACAATAAAAAAAGAAAAAGAAACAAAGACAACAATAACAATAATTGGCAGACAAACACACATATTGTATATCCTAAAATGAAGAAGTTACGCTTGTGTTATGGATAATACACAATGGACTACTCTGGGACTGATCCTAGACACCTAGACCATAGTAAATAACGGAGAAAATTCGTTTCCGAAATTTACCATGCCAGGAATCGAACCCGGAGCCTCCGCGTTGCAGTGAGGTAGGCCGGCAAAGGCTTACCCCGCTCAACCATTGAGGCCGTCCAAAGACAAATAAAGACAAACGTCCAAAGAGAAAGATGTCTAAAGCCCAATTACTTAAGAAATAGGTACCTAGTTCTTCTTTTTGTCCTGTTATCGTTTTGGCAGAAATCGCTACACTTATACAATCCTCATGTCTTTCCGTGTGTCTTTGTATGTCACAGTAATGTTTTCTCGTAAATTACTGGATTTAGATTAATGAATGTTGACAGAAAGGAGTCTATACGCATTTTAATATGCCTTTGTTCGATTTGTGTGTATAGGAAATATTAAGTATTCATGCGTATTCAAGTATAACAACAATCTTTAAATAAAAAGGTAGCCAAAATCTTGACAAAATTGTAGGTCTGATTGATCCGAAACCAGGGAAGTTCTTGTGAGACCTTTGCGCGCAGTTTTATGTCTTTAAGATCTTCAGTGCTTATGACGATAATTCAAAAGTAATGTCAAGCTGGAAACTAGTTTCATAGATTTAAAAGAATTCTTTAAAAAGCTTATAGTTCCAGATCTGATGATTCACAGCGATACATATTCAATAAGTAACTGTACATTATTATAGTATTTAACGTGCATACCACAGTTAACCTAATGTTCTTTTGTTTCTAGGTGAGAAACTGGACGATAATGAAGTCGCGGAAGTCACAAAGGACTGCATGGATGCTGAAGATGATGACGGCATGATCCCCTACGCACGTAAGTACCCACAATTGTAATTGTTTTATTTACTGCATCATAGTACTTGAAACACTTTTTCGTGTGACATTTATGTTAAAACCCACGTTTTCCTTTACTTATTAAATAAAAATTACAAAATACCCTGTTGTAATACATCACACGTAGATAATATTTTAGCCTTATATTATCCATATAGTATTCTTGTTCCATGTCCATACTTAAGTTTTGTTACCTGAATAAAATCACGAAGTTCTTACCCTACACGTAGTTTTTAGTTTCTTTGATTTGATATTCTTATATTGTAATGGTACACCTATTTAGCATGTAAGCAATGATCCTTGTATGTGTGTGACCCTTTATCTTACCCATTGTTAATTTACAGCATTCCTGAAGAAGGTCATGGCGTAGAAGACATCTCATCTCGTCATATCTTTAGTTATAAGATCGTAAGTGGAAATATATAAGGGTGCAGATTTACGGCTTATCTTCGTCTACGCTTTTATCGATACTATTTTTTTTTGTTTTTCTTTTTCAAACTTTTTTTCTCGTCTAACGCTTCATTCAGCCGGTTTACTTTCTATTTCTATTTTATTACTATTTTAGTCGGTTTTATTTCTATCTTTTAATTTGGTTGCATCAACCAAAGTGATCTATATATAAACACAAAATTCAATCACTCAATGTCATTGAATACCATTGTGTCCTTTCAGTTGTGTGCCTTTCAACCAAACTGAATCAATTTGGTTGATCCGTCTAATATCAGCATTAATGTCAAAGTTCAAAACCACTGTTACGGTAGGTATGCCTAGTTACATGCCTACTACTTTAGTTAGCAAAATAAAAAACAAAATATAAAACCATCAGATGGTTTTTTTTTCAATTTAAAATAGAGTACTGCGCAGTATTAGCTAATCTAAGATGGGTTAGTTTGGCGTTAATTTAGTGGTCTTTTCGTAAAAACTCAATTTTCGTATCACCCTTACTGCCCGCCCTCCTGCATCAAAATCTGGAAGTTTTAAAAATAACAATCATTAAGATAAAGCTATTACTTACACATTTAAAAATATATTTTACAGTAATTTATAAAACATGTACTAACCTGACATTGTTCGAAATAAGTGTAATTAATGTTTTGATGTCGCTTTTGACTCAGGAGAGCAGTTTAACTCATTTTGCAGCTTATAACCTGTCACAATTAATTAGTTTAAGCATAAATTAAATATGGATTGTGTGTATACAGCTTTCCTCCGAAGAATGTGCGACGGCTGGGGCAATTTCACAAAGGAAGCGGCACCAGCGGCTCCAGCGCCCGCGGAGGGTTAGACGACCGACGGTCGGCTGGCGAAGGCAGCGGCCGGCGGCCGGCGGCGTGGTCACCGGCGACCGGCGCCCGCGCAGCCGAGGCTGCCGACCCCTCCGCCGCCCCTCAGCCACGATAACCCGTATACGCCATCTTAGATACGGAAAACCCCTTTTTATACGAACTCAACATCGCCGACAAATTTGTACAACTTTCTATCATTGACTGTACATAATAAAGTAAGATTAAATTAAATATACTGTAAACACACGTTGTACGTGTCATTTAAATTATTTATTTATATTAAGTACATTTATACTGACAAAAATACAAAAAACCGTTAATTATTTTATAATAAACTTTTAAAAAGTTCAGTCTCTTGTTATATAATCTTCATTGAAATTCACAAGTGTGTCTGTCCCTCCATGCTTTGACTTGAGGTTGATTAAGAAGATCCAAACAAGATACTTTCTACCATGTGGGTAAATTATGCTCTGTTGAATAATAATATCCAAAGATCATTGACTTAATTTACCTATGATATGGCTTTCATAGGGAAGACTTTTTTTATTGCTAGAGTATAACGGATAGCTCACGGCCCATCTGGTGGAAAGTAGTTATCGCCGCATATGGACATTTGCATTATCAGAGGTGTTACCAAAGCACTGCCTGCCTCGAAAAAAATTATCAACACTTAAAATCAATATCGTAGTGCTCAGGGAAAATCTCTACTGAAAGTTCATTCCATATCCCTAAGGTGCTCAAGAGAAACGTTCTGCAGAGCCTTTATGCATAAGAGCTGGCTTATGGAAGTGAGAATGAACGCCCATCCAGTGTTGAGAGGTGCACCGGTAGAAAGAAGACTACGGTTACTACTACCATTTTGATCAGTTCCTCGAAATACTCCCTACTATACACATGGTAGAAAACCTAAAAGAACTTTAATAAACAATAATTGTTAATTATGGAGTATCCTGCGAAAAATTTAAAAGCAATAAATGGTATTCCTGCACAAAGGAGTGGAAATTAAAGTTGCACTATAAAGCAAGCGACATCTGCAGGACAATACATGCAAGTAGCTGCAGAAAACAAACCTTGAGTTGTAGTCATTGGTTCTAAACTCAAAGCATTAGTTCTTACAAATTAAAGTAATGTTTTCTTTTAAAGACGACAGAGGGAGGTTTCTAAATGCTGTTGATTACTAGAAGCAAAAAACATATTATAAATGGTTTTTAATTTTAGTTGAGTGTTTAGGCATTTAAACTTAGTTCAGAATGGTACAAACCATGGAAGACGAAACCAGGAAAGGCAATCGCGCAATAAAAATGAATTTTGAAAAACCCCTGATTTTTGCATAACAGACTGCGTGTTAACGGGCCACCATCCACAGCCACTGGTGACGGCGACTCCCTACAAAATGTATGAAAAAGCTTGTGAACTGCTTGTCGTTGGTCACCGGGCGCTGTGGTTGGTGCCCCATTTACGCCCAGCCTTAAACCATCCTTAATCATATTGTTACCCGCTTTCAAAAAGAGGAAGAGGTTCTCCATTCGTCTGTAAATATTCTTTTATGGAGCAAATTAATAAAAAATTGTAAAGAAGCTAAGTTTTTTAATTAGACTGATAAATTAGAAAATAAGTATGTTTTAAATTATGAAAAGTCTAAAAGCTCAACAGAAATTACCTGTAACACCATCAACTGAATTAAAATTTAGGAGCATTTAAAATTAATATTTTTTATTACGCGTCCTTCATTTAATTTTCGTTTACGCAATTTTATGACGAACATTTCTGTCTTTCAAATTTAGATGAATAAACAAAAGCGATCTATATAAACATAAACTAAAATAATTCAATGTCATTAAATATTGTTGTGTTCTTTGAGTCCTGTGCCTTTCAACCAAATTGATTTAATTTGATTAATCAGTCTCCGTCTCTGTAATTTTTCTAGTTATTCAGGATGAAAAAATATTTTAAATATATCTTTTCCGGTCTGGAAACTACCAAATTTTATCCAAAACAGCCTATATGTGAAGCCGTGACGAAGGAACAAACAAACATAATTTTTTTTTTTACGTATTTGTAGGTATTAATAAGTAGATAACCCTTGACACCCTTTAATTACCTTCACCACTCACAAATAATTGTCATTTTCTTTCGACTCTCTATAATGCCCCTGATCCATCTGGGATACTGTTATAGGTAGTTAGTGACTGGCCAATGCGTCTTGTTTTAAGAGTTAAAAATACCGCCGTTAATCATTAACTACATAAGTTTACATACGTTATCTATTAACGTTTAACGTCATTAACTATTATGAACAAAACCGCTTAAATAACGAACGCATTAAACCTATCGCTGCATCTGCGTAAAACGGTCGCTAACACTAACATTATCCCAAATAGAGCAGTAACATAAGCAAAACAGTACTAGACTGAATTGGTTAATTTAAACCACAACACCTTTGGATTTCGTCATGTAGTAAAATAAAACTGTTAAATTAAATAAAGATCTAGTGGACAATGCCCCCTTTAAAAGAGGGTCATTGAAGGGTGTCAATTGCCAAACTCCCCAATATTCGAGCCAGAGAAAATGGCGCGGAAAATGTTTTCCCGGCATCAATACACCCGCTCGGGCACAATCGGATTATTGCCGGAGCCGAACTCGGATCGTTGGGTGTGAAGATAGGCAAAAGTGTTGCCAGTTTATTTCTTAATCCGATATTTTACGGCAAAGTGTAACTATGAAGAAACACGTAGTTAAGAACCCAGTTTGTGGCATTGCAGCACTTTAGTATTGGCTGTTTTTCAAGGACAGTGGACAAAATATAACTTAGTAATGTAGATGAGACGTTGATCTTATTTAAATTGTTTAGCTAGCGGCTTCTTCTTGCTTAATATTTTAATAGTAAGACAAATATGAAGTAAAAAATTAACTGGACTTGTTGCTGGGGAGCGGCAAGAGTTTCTTCCCGCTTCTTCTTCTTAAACAGTGATAACACCTAGCGAGACGGTATACATAGAATAGGATGCAGACTTAATTTTTAACTTATATGTATAAATAATACAGAGATAATCAACCCGGGATACCACGGTCTTTCTTGCCGCCGCAGTGCCGGTAGATGGTCACGCCACGCCGCATTGAATGATGTCTTACGGAGGGCGCTTGCCACCGCTAACGTGCCGGTTTTATTGGAGCCCAACGGTATTGCACGTGACGATGGTAAGCGTCTTGACGGAATGACTCTAATTCCCTGGCAGCGTGGCAAGCCTCTGGTGCGGGATGCGACTTGCGTAGACGCGTTGGCCGCATCCCATTTATCAAACACGTCTAGATCAGCTGGTTTGGCGGCAGAAACAGCTGAATCACTCAAGCGGCGCAAATATGGAACTCTCAGTGAGAGTTATATGTTTGTACCGTTTGCTGTCGAGACGCTGGGACCGTGGGGTCCTGAGGCCATGAGCCTCTATCAAAATGACTCATTGACTCTTCAGGTGATCAGAGGGCTGGTGCTTACCTCGGTCAACAGATCAATCAGTATGGCGATCCAGCGAGGAAACATAGCCAGCTTTCTGGACACCTTACCCATAGAAGATGGTGATCTAGGCTCAGTATTATACATATAGTCTTGAGGGACTATGGGTAGAATATAATAACAATAAGTTTTCTTTTATTGTATTCAATTAACTTAAACATTCTTTGTCATTGTGTCTGGCTTTTTTACAATAAATTGTGTATTTAAAACTGCAAATATATATATATATATAAATATATATATATATATATATATATATATATATTATTCTATATATATTTTTTAAAATCATGTTCTAAAGTTCTGTCCTAGTAGAATAATTTTGAAATAGGAAGACTTAAATTTTATAATACAAACACGTTATAATGAAATTAAAATTTGTAACAGTTTTGGAGATTTCATATAAAATGTTTAGATTCTCAAAGCTTACACTGGCAACAAAAACACGTACGGCAGGGAAACTAATCTAAAGGCTAAACGCCAACGAGCCAGTATTTATCTCGTGGGTGCGCGCGTGCCCGCTTTGACTTGAGGTGTAGTGTGTTTTGTTGCATTGTGATAACGTGTGTCGTAACCGGCTTTCGTAACGTCTTATCAAGTAAGAAATTATTAACAATTACAAACAAAATTATGAAAATAATCGAGATTGACGTCACTTTATTTATTTATTTATAGTTTGTTTGATTGTTCTAGAAAAGTTTAAAAAGATTTTGTCACCGCCTCATGTTTTTCTATACGAGTTCCATTGTAAATTTAATTGTTCCTCTTAGTGTCTATATGCAAATGTAAGACAATGACTGACAATTATGTAGGCTGATCCCTTACCATACAAATAGCACCTATTTTCTTCAGCTCTTTATGCGTTATCAGTGCGCGCAATATGCATAATGTAGGTCTCTACCTTTTGTTTGTTGATTATGTTAGTTATTGCGCTTATCAGAGACACAATTAACATTGATGTGTAAACCGGTTACTGGAACATTATTTTTCACTTATGTTGCTATACCAGTGCCATACAACACACACATAGCACAGATATGAGAATGACTTTGTCTGGATGTTGTTGTTTTGTATTCTCTCTGCACGACCTTCGGAAAGAAATGATTATTTTGGTGTTTACACAATTTTTCCAGCATGATATGGAATTAAAATTTATACGTGTAAAGCGATGTAAAAAGTCTTTACGAAAATCAGACACTTCTTTTATATTTAAGGGGTCTGGCTTCATAAACATAGAAGCTAGATCAGAAAACATTTGCCAGAAACTTTTTCGTGTTTAACTAGATGATTATTGCTTTAAGGGCCGGAATTTTCAATCATCAGATAAAAGTTATAAGTCGAATAAATTATAACCTGACTTAATTTAAAAGTGAAACAATTCAACTATTTTATTCATGCATCTGTCATTTATATATTTTATCCCATGAATAACTTTTATCTGGTGATTAAAAATTCGGCCCTTAGTTTAATTGAGAATTAATGATCAAAACTACACATTCTACCGATATCATAAACTTTTGGTATTCATTCAAAACTAGCACTGTCTGCGTCTTCGTTTATGAAGAACTTGGACTTTACATTCATTACAAATATATACTTATTTGTAAGTATTCATATATTCTGAAACCTACAAGACATCGAAATGAAACATACACATAAATTTAAGGTGAAATACTTATTGTAATCACAAAATTTTTCATTGAAATCCGTTGTTTTGGTTTCTTTTCGAGACAAACTTTTAGACTGATTAACAAAAAAATAATCTGAAATTAGTGAATTATGTTTAGGTATCCTATAAATAACATCGTTGACTTTAATTTTAGTATTATTTTGTAATCACAATGCGATGCTTCATTTATTGGTAGGTGTAGATATTTTATATCGTTATCTTACGAATCCAGGATCCGTTTCATTGACAACAATTTAACACGTTTCTGTGGGCGATTTAATAACTCCAATTTTCCTATTGTACATGTAACTTCAGCGTGACCTTTGCTAATTGAATTAATTACGAGTTATATCGGAATTCAAGAAACTAATCGAACCTTATCCCCTAATAATTTCATCTGTGAACCTCGAAAAGAATTGTATTAAACTACCAGTTACAACAACTACTATGACAAAGACACATAATACTAAAACTATTTAACCTATTGCCCAGCACCCTAAAAGTGTCTTTAAACTCCAAAAATATAAAACACATACTTAAAAATTACTTTATCAAACGATTGGAATGAAAATACAATCAATATGTTTCCGTGTACTTTAATTTTAATAAAGGCGAGGGTGTGTTGCATTACACATAAACCTCTAGGTTTAAGTGATGCTTCTTATTGTTCTGTAACACAAAACAAATGATAAATAAATTAAGAAAAACATATTAATGAAGTTATTTAATTGCTAGAAGTGGAAATTACTGCTTCACTGTTAAAATATACTTCACTTTGTGTATACTCTTTCTATCACAGCGAGGGCTAATTTTATAGGATTTATTATCTGGGGTTTATTACCTTGAATAAATAACGGTCGTTGTGTTTGATGAATGTTATAAATTTAAATTGTAAATAACTTACCGAATATCCCAACGATACTAAAATAAAAAATATCCTCGTTCGTATTTTGTTTTTACTAGAAAATTATATTTGGTAGGTTTGTTGTTTGACTAAAATATATTGTAACTAGGTGCGCCCCGCGGTTTCACCCGAGTGGTGATGGAAAATCGTTATATTTTGGATAATTCACACTATATCTTTATAAATTATAGCCTGTGTTATTCCGAAGTGTAAGCTATATTATTGTAAAGTTTCATCAAAATCCATTCAGCAGTTTTTGCGTGAAAGAGTAACAAACATACATACATCCATAAATTCTTACAAACTTTCGTGTTTATTATAGTATGACTAAAACATTTTTTGGATTTTTATAATTCGATGAGCATTAAAATTTTCAGTCTATATTTCGTCTACCTCGCCTCATATTTTCTTGGTCTAGAAAACGACACATCAAAAACAAGTCAAAAACTATAATAACTATACTAATGAAATAAAATAAATAACACTGTTTGATAGATAAAAGGGTAGTATCATTATTGGTAACTTACTATCGCACAATATTACACTTTTTTGTTCGAAGCCTACGGGATGTTGATGACTATGGGACTGATTTGTTTCCTAACTCAATAATAGAAAATTAAATGTCTTTAATCAATTACTAAGCAAGTACGTTTAATGCACTATGCTGTTGTATGTATGTTGTATCCGATTTTCAGATATTGGTGTTGTTTGAGCGAAAGAAGCTACTGGTCTCATGGCAGAAGTAAACGAAACAGTGACCGGTGCCAATAAGCCAATGGATAAACATAATACAGGTGTGTAAAATTGCATTTTTTATGTGAATTAATTTATTAACGAGAATACGTTACGTGTTTAAATGGGAAACCTTTCTTAGAAGACTCCTTGGAAGGTTAGCCAGAAAATATTTTCTCAGTCCTGATTATTTTTTAGGTGGCAGAAGTCTGTCTAATTTGACAAGTGTAGGTGCTTTTACGTTCACATGTTTTCATAAAATGTTATTCAAGTAAAAATTTAGTAGTATCTCAATGTAGTATGTTAAATATTTAATAATACATATGTATAAGTTATAACGAAAAAATTACAATATTTTACCTTGGATAATAAAAGGTCGTATAATAATTTATGATTGTATTTTTTGATACAAAATTTAGGAAAGTATGTACAATTGTACATTGTTATGCATTTGCCTGCTTTTTACTATTAATTATCTCTTGGGACTCTTTGGTTTTCGTGAAGTCAGTGACGGCACATTAACTAAAATTTGGTTACTATGCGTCTGTGTAGTAAATTAAATTTTCTTTATCGTCTCCCACATTGTTCCTCCTTTATAATAGATACGTACCTACTTCACGATGGTAATAAAATTAAATGAGAAATTATGGTATTTCTGTAGAATGAATTTTGAATAAAAACTAATATTTATTTCGTGTGCTATGTTGCCTAAGTTCGTAACAAATATGATCTTCACACTTACAAACATATTGATAAATGGCGGTTGCAGCAATAAGCTTACAATCTGTGAGTAATCTATTGATAAGATCGTGTCGCTCGGAAGTGATGTTAAAATAATAGGTTGGGAAAAAGTCTTTTCGCATATAGTATGTATGAACTTGTAATAAGATCTCTTTGGCTATACCATTTGTATCTGGCTGGTTTTGGTATCATTAAAAAGTTTTAATTTTAAAGAAGACAATTCCAAATTCAAATTAGGAAAATGTGTGACTTTCATTTGTTTTTCTTATTGTTAAAATGAGTGAATCTAATGAAGAAATTCGATACATTTTAAAATTTTATTTTATTTATTTATTTATTTTAAAATTTTACTATAAAAAAGGTAAAAATGCAACACAAGCCGCGGAAAAAATTTGTGATGTTTATGGACCTAATGAAGTATCTATGAGAGCAGCGCAAATTTTTTTTAAGCGTTTTCAATACGGAAAGTTTGATATCAAAGATGTACGTCGCTCTGGTCGCCCTGTTACGGACAAAATTGATGCCATTTTTGAAATAGTGGAGCAAGATCGGTATATTAGTAGTTACGATGTAGTTGGAGAACTGGGAATTGACCACAAAACGGTTTTGGCGCATTTGAAAAAAGCTGGGTACACAAAAAAGCTCGATATTTGGGTGCCTCATGAGCTCACTGAAAGAAACCTAATGAACCGTGTACTCATTTGTGAATCTTTATTACGACGTAATGAAACCGAACCATTTTTGAAGAAGCTGATAACTGATGATGAAAAGTGGATCACGTACGACAAGAACGTGCGAAAAAGATCGTGGTCAAAGGCCGGTCAGGCTTCACAGACTGTGGCGAAACCCGGGTTAACTCGCAACAAGGTGATGCCGTGTGTATGGTGGTGGGATTGGAAGGGCATTATTCATTATGAGCTGTTACCGCCAGGCAGGACCATCGATTCTGAACTGTACTGCGAATAACTGATGAGATTAAAGTAAAGAGTTGAGAGAAAGCGGTCGGAATTAATCAACAGAAGGGGTGTGGTTTTTCACCATGATAACGCTAGACCTCACACATCTTTAGCCACTCAGCAAAAATTACGAGAGTTTGGCTGGGAGGTGTTAATGCATCCGCCGTATAGTCCTGACCTTGCACCTTCAGATTTTCACCTGTTTCGGTCTCTGCAGAATTCCTTAGGCAGTGTCAGGTTAACATCACGAGAGGACTGCCAAAACCACTTGTTACAGTTTTTTGATCAGAAGCCCCAAAATTTTTATAGTAATGGGATCACGTCCCTACCTACAAGATGGCAAAAAGTTATCCAATAAAATGGCACCTACATACTTTAGTCAAATGTAAATAAACTTTATAAAAAAACTGTTTGAATTTTTATATAAAATGCGAAGAAATTTTTTCCCCAACCTAATATTTGAAATACCTTGACGAATTAATCATTATATTAATACGTGAAGCAAAAACTTTGTACCCCTTTTTGTGAACATTGCGCGGATGGAGGAATATGAAATTTCGCACACTTACAGTTTACTAGAGTTTACCCCGCGGCTACGCCGCGTGTCAAACTCTAGGGCGTGCCTTTTGTTTAAAGAGCAGGCGTTAATACCTACAGGTTACATTATGTTCAATTTTATGTCAGTACTATTTGCCCCTTGAAGATTCACTTCATTTTATATCGCAAACTATCCATCTCCCGGGATGAAAATGATCTATGTCCGTTTTCGGTATTAAAATTACATAAAATATGTACAAAATTACACCAAGACCGATCCAGTACTCCAGTAGTTTTTCTGTGCAAGCTTAACAGATAGACAGATCGAGTTACAATCGCATTTTTTATAGATGATGAATTATTATATCTTCTGAACTTGAGAAATGATTGGTCTTCCATACAAATTTTTATCCCCTATTACAACCCGTTCTAGTTTTATTTATGTATCCCTCGTGTATTTATCTGCAAACTGCATAAATAATAGAAAAGCCAAAAAAGTCAAAAATGCCCAAAAATACCAAAATTTCAGAAATGCAAAAAGTGCCAGAAATGCCAAATATGGCAAAAATGATCAAAATAATAAAAATGCCAAAAGTGCCAAAAATTACCAAAATGCCAAAAATGACAAAAGTGCCAAGTGCCAAAAATTATCATAATGCCAAAAATGACAAGAGTATCAAAAGTTCCAAGTGCCAATAATGACTAAAATGACAAGAGATCCAAAAGTTCCAAGTGCCAAAAATAATCATAATGTCAAAAATGACCATAATGACTAAAATGAAAAGTGCCAAAAATTATCAAAATGCCAAAATTACCAAAATGTCAAAATTGCCATAAGCCAAAAATGATCATAATGCCAAAATGACCCAAACGCCTAAAATGAAAAGTGCCAAAAATGACCAAAATGTCCAAAGTGCCAAAGTTACCAAAATGCCAAAAGTGCCAAGTGCCAAAAATGGTCATAATGCCAAAAATGATCAAAATGCAAAAAATGACCATAATGCCAAAAATGCCAAAAATGACCACAATGCCAAAATGAGCAGAAACGCCAGTGACAACAAAAAGATCAAATTAAGCAAATGGGCAAATCACAAAAAACCTCTCTTACTTTCTGGGACAATTTACATAAATCTATCCCATTATCCGGGATAAAAAGTATCCCTTGTCCACCATGTTAAAATTACATATATACCAAATTTCAGCCAAATCGGTCAAGTAGTTTTTTCGTAAAAGCATTACAAACAAAGAGACAAATATATATACTTAGTTTCAGTCAAATTGGTCCAGTGATTTTTCCGTGAAAATGGAACAGATAGCTAGACAGACAGACAGAGTTACTTTCGCATTTGTAATATTAATAGGGATATAGAGACGGATTGCAGAATGCTAATATTTTTTATTATGCATAAAAAATGCATTAAATCAATAAAAAAAACATTACACACATATTTGACACACACACGCATATATACTCTGTTGATTATTGTTAAAGTCAAATTAACCTACACTGTTAATTTGACTTGGCGAAATCTGTGATTATAGAAGTATAGTCTTTGATAACAGAACCTTAATAATGTCAAACTTATAATTTAAATTAATTATGGTCGAATTTTGCGACCACTAATTAGTATAAAAATTGTTACTAAAATGCTAGTTTTAAGTTAAGTACTAAAATTTGAACTGTTAGCATATCTCCCGTATGGTATAGTGGCTAGGATACCTTGCTTTTACCCAGGAGGCCCGGATTCGATTCGCGGTACGGGGATCTTTTTATGTTGGTGGTATCTTTTCTATTTAAATGTATATTTATTAAAAAAAGAAAGAAAGAAAGAAAATAATGTTTATTTAGAATTATTTAAAATGGAAATCATATATAAACAGTTTAACAAAAGCCAAAGTTTAACCAACTCTAAACAGGCTCTAACTCAACAAATGCTGGTTGATAACAACTAACGCTGGTCTTCCGGTATGCCCTCGCACGTGACCAGGTGTACTGCCAGGCTGAGCTACAGGCGATCAGGACGCGGGAAACCGCGACCATGATCCAATCTTGGTCAGTAGAGTTGGAAAACCTTGATACGGTGGAAGCGGTTCGACCCGGTTTCAAAAAAAAAAAAACGCTGGTCTTCCGGTAGCGCAAATTAAAATATGAAAGTAAAATATTTTCCTGCAAAATATGCAGTGTTAGATTTACGTCATAACAATAATTATGCCAATTAAGACTTGCATTAAACGTCATACTTGATTTACTACTTAACGAAGTTTAAGGAATAGTTATAGAGATATTGTATCAACTTAGCACAATCCTTCTCGAATAACACCTACTCGCATTCGAATCAGGAACATACAAATTGTTGGGTCGTAAACCAGCAAATGAGAGACCTCATCAGCGCATCATATCATGTAGGCGACAACGCCTATGCAAGGAGAAGACAGCTCACTTTCTTGCGGGCAAACGCATTCCATTGTTATTAGCTTAAATATACATCATTCTATCACCGTTAATAGAATCGTTCTAGTTTTATTATTTAAGTCCAAATTGACTACTTTAAAATCATGGATCATATTTTGTGTATGTGGTAGTGACCTATTTTTTTTAGTAAGAACCGTATGCACTGTTATAATCCTAAGTAAGACATATTATCAAGATTTTGAAACACATATCAAACGTGTTTTTAATTTCTTTTACTCGCTTAAAACTGTAAACAAAACACTAAGCCTAGGTTTTTTATGGGTAAGGAGTCCAGAAGGCTGGCCACGTTAGCTCCTTAGATCGGCATACTATATTATTATATTGAACCATTTTTCGATATAGACATAAGCCCTTTGGTGACCTGAAGAGTGGTTTGTGAGTTCTATCAAAGCTTATAGCTTCATGAGCGCAGTATTTAAAATAAGTGCTAATAATTAATAAGAATAACATTAATCTTAAAAATGATTAGGCTACTTTTAAATCTTATCTTTCTTTTTGCCTGGATCTACCTTTCTACGTACACATAAACTTTTTATTTAAATTTAACGATCATTCAAAGCCTTTAAGTATTTATTATCAGGTCATTCATAAATCATAGAACTTGGTACCTATAATATTATTATTTTTGCTCGGAAACTCGAAGGTGACATTTTATTTTACTGTTTAATTTTCTAAAATCCTGTATTAATTATCAACTTCTGTGTTATTATTATGTGTTATACTTATTACAGTATTATTGCATGATATCAAAATATCACTTGTATAGTCATTATAAATTTTTCAACTATCGTAAGAACTTTGTTCATTGGCTTTAATTAAAAACTATGATTTGGCTGAGGCTTGATTAGCGCTTTTAAGGCTCTGACTTTCACCTAATGCCTGTTTGCTGAAATTCTAATACTTAAATATTTATCAATATTTGACACTGGCTATACTCACAAGCCATTAGAAAGATAAATAATATTATAAATCCTGAGTCTTAAGAGTATCTATATTTTTTGAAAAGCAAATTTGGATTTGGAAGCAGTAATTTGGATGAAAATTGAATATATTCTGACGGTTTTTATGTAATCACTAGCTTCTGCCCACGACTTCGCCCGCGTGTAAAGTTTTTTAAGAATCCCACGGGGATATAAGCTACCACCATACAAAATTTCATTTAAATCGGTCCGTCGTTTCGGAGATTAGCCGGTACAAACAGACAGACAAACAGAGAAACAAAAAAATTGAAAAAAAACTAAATTAGTTCTATTTCACTTCTTACATCCCCCCTGACTTGGTTTTTAGCAATGTTTTTTCACTATACAGAAATATGACCTCTATAATTTTACTATATGTATAGATTATTACAACACGTGTTACAATTGCAAACAACAGGCTTGCATTTCCATTATTATTCGCTAGTGGCAAAGTTCATCATACATACATTCTACTTATAAATAAATTGGAATGACATCTTTACGGATTTATTTCTGTGGGAGAATATATGTCAAGTCTACTGCCAGTGATTTAAATACCCTGTGTACAAGCTCCCAGCCTATAGTGCATTTACTTTCGTACAATTTAATTTTTTTATCAATAATATTATTATCAATATGCAATATGTATTAAACTTTATTTTGATGACCTAAGCGCCTAAACACGCTTTTTACCTAACCTTATATTTTTGCTGAAGAATAATCCAGATCCATTTTAATTCGGTCACAATAGTAATCTACGGTTTCTTATGGCTTTGTAGTATACTAGAAATGCTTCTAGAGAGCCAACATTGCGGTTGACCGTGGGCCAGAGTACCGCAAATAGATCACTTGTAGGTGGGTTTTCTAAGAATATCTACATTTTATATAAATTGACACATCATCATACACTCCTTAAAAATGAAATTTATTTCTTGCTATTTCTTTGATTCTTTCATATCAGGACTCCTTAAGCTAAAATATACATTCTCGGCCAGTTATTTATAATCGGAAACGTGGCCATACTTGTTAAACAAATAAATAAGTAAATATATATATATATATATATATATATATATATTTAATACCGTAAGAGACTCAAGTGGTTTCCTATTCATTTTCACCGGAAGCATATTATTTACTTCTAATAGAACGTTCCTTCGCCTATCCACTGCCCACAATTTGCGCTCTGATACCGTATTGCAAATTTATGACACCTGTTCATCCCTTCTTTACATCTAGTACCTACACACTTCATCGTTTTATGATAATTCTTTTACAGAGCAAGCTATCAAACTCTGGAATATGCTGCCTCTTATTGTCACAGAAGCCAAATCCTTGCCAACATTCCAATCCTAAACTATACGAAATAATGAAAAACACTCAAAAGAGTCTCCAGACAGATTTTGACGGAAACTAAAGTGGTATCATTACATTTTTGAAAAATCAATTATCCCTGTCAGGAATCGTATCGGCTATTTTAAAAATAAACACATTCTGTATTATTATACCAAATCCTGGTGTAGCTTGTAATGATGAATTTCTGTGAAGGAACGTCAAATAGCAAAGCAAGGCTAACGCATGTTTTGAACAAGATGTTCTATATTAAATAGATAAATAAATAAGTTATATTCTCGTGGAGAGCTTAGCAATCTTTACATATTGGGATTAATTGATTCTGTTTAATACCATATTTGAATGAAAATTAAATAAAAAATTTAAATAAAACATGTAATGTGGACCTGCTCTTGGACATTACTGTGTCTTACATAAAAAGGAAAATTTAAGTCTAGAAAATAATAAGAATATAAGAACTTTGCTTACGTTGAATAAGAAGTACTAAAGTTTAACTTTAAGTTAAATTGTAGGTATTTTAGGACAACTTATTAATTGAAAATTATTCTCTTTTGAAAAGTCTTATAATTAAAAATGAGTTTATAGTAACATTTCCAGAGATTCATGATAAACGATTGCATAAACTTTTTAAATACATACTGCATTGGCTTAATTAGGTATCGTAGGACGGTAACAAAGGGTATCAGTTACGGTGATTGAATTTTAAAGAATCATAAAGGAGTAAAGTGTGGTGTGACGATTATTCTTTGAAAAATCCACTTCGTACCTGACACTAAACGTACGTAGCCTAGACCTTATTCTGTGAACCTGGTGATTACAAAACAGAAATAACTAACATTTTATGTAGGTAAATCATAAGCTTTAATGAGTACCTACTATTCAGAAATCATTATCAACGTCATTCTAGTATTCAAACTCAGTAGCGTTTTAAGATTCTAATTAGTATTTCGGGAGTCTACTTTCATACTTTGCTCTTCCAATTCACACGATCTTCGGCGTGTCTAATTGTGTGACCGTTGTTACGCATATATTCCTTACGACAGTCAAGCACTTCTTAGGCTTACCGTATTGCGTCATAATACATAAGGAAATTGGAAACATATCAAAAGATACAATTTTTATTTTTACCTAAAGGACTTCATTTGACTTATACACTTAGTCCTGATATTGTGTTGAGTCTTTAAATATCCTGTAGAGAAACAGATTTTTTTAACTAATAAGATTGCCTTCGTAGTTAATGTATATTTAATGACAAAGCATGAGTCGCAGTTTTTCAATGTTGATATATTAAACTACGGTCGAAAAGTAGACCACACACGATAAAAAAGTCTTGATCGATACACATGTTACAAACCTTATTTGGTCGATAATATTCTTCATTAATAACATCAAAAGGCGAATTTTGATAACTAGCAATTGATGATGAAACACATTTTTTGCTTAAGAACTATTTAAGACGTTTTACTTCAAAAGAATGTTTGGATATGGCGTGATCTACGATAAATTATTTCTTTGTGGAAAAGGACAAAAAATAATCACGGGATAAATTACTTCTAAACTCTTCAGCTCATTAAACAACGTACTTACTATACAGCAGGCAAAAGGTTATCGTACAATTAATAATATAAACTTAGTTATAATTTCTATACAAATTCTAATGAGGCAAGTTCGCTGCACTTTCCCATAATTTCTTGTTGTACAATTAGAGTGTGTAAAAGATTAATAAAAATCCCACATTTCTTGCATTTTTAAAGCCCTATTTACGACAGTTATTTATAAGTGAACGCACTTCACTCAAATTTACGTATTTTACTGGACTACTGTGATTAGTATTCTTCTTCGTTAGTATTTTCTTCTCCCTTGTTAGTACGCAATAGTATAGTAATTGTTTGTTTACCTTAAATATAATTCTCAGATTATATAGATTACATAATGGATATTACTCTTATAAATCAGTAATGCTAAATAAATTTTTGAATGCTCTTAAATAAACATAAAAAAATGCCGAGTCATAAAAATTGTGGCGGTGGCGACGACGTTCATTGTGTTATGTTAATGCCATAAATACAATTAAACTCACTTACTCTCGTTAGTCTGATAATGCGTAGTGTCTTTGCCCTCTTGGCTCGTTGCCTCCCGATTGCAGCATTGTTTCGGTGGCTGATTGTTTTTCGGCACCAGCTGAGCTGTGTTTACAACTGGGCTTTCATTACAATGCTGTGTTAATTTTTACTTATGTAATATTTACCAATAAAGAAATGTACCTACGTTTAGTATAGAAAAGAATGCATATTTTTTCAGGATCTTATGTACAAAAAGTGGTCAAGACCGGTTTTTAATTTATTCTTGGTGATATATCGAAATCGTTATTACAGGTAAGCCTCTAATAGCGATTTCTTCAAGAGAGCCTTTTGATAAAAAAATATAATATTCTGCATTTAACTTTTTCCATACAGCATCATTAGCAATAACTTCGTATCCGTTCGTATTCATATCAGTGTTAACTACCATTTTGTGGGATAAAAGTGATAAGTAGCTCTATTTTACTTATATACCTAAAAATTTGATTATTCATTTATATATAACGAGCGAAGCCGCGGGCAAAAGCCAGTATATATACGATACAATAAAATACTCTTTATTGTACACCAACATTACATAGAAAAAATACACACACACATATATATATAAATTTTCCTTGAAAAAGATCTAACTGATGGTGAAAACCGCTTAAAAATCAGACAGATGCGGAAAGCGACTTTGTTTTATACTATGTCAAGATACGTTATGATAAACAAGGACCTCATTTTCACATATTTAATTAGTACAGCAGGATAATTATGTCATTCGTAATAAAGTTTAATGTAGAATATTTCCTAACTTCTTAAATGAGCTTTTTAAATCTAGAAATGATTATTGTTTGTTGAAGTTCTGAAATATAATAACTTAAATAACATAAGTGTATTTCGAAGTGATTATTGAAGCGTCAACAATAGAAATAGTTACTGAGTAAAAGGCATACCAGTATTTTATCAATACTGTTTCCTTAATTATATTCTTCACCGGCTTTAGTACGTAATTTATTCATTGCGTTGCACTCAATATTGGTTATGGGGGATATTTAAAATAATGAAAGTATTAAACAAAAGAGTCACGCACTCTGTCCACGTTAAATGAGGCGGTAGTAACGTGGTATGAACATTTAGGTCAGACATGGGTAACTCTTGATAACCTAATTAAGGTCTTTGAATGTAGCTTAAATCGTTACCTTACAGTTACATTGATCTATAACTGACCCAAAAACAGGTCGAAAGTCTTATAAAGAGTTGAAGTAGAATATTTGATATTTTATTCAGTTTTATGATATCTATTTTGTCCTGGTTATTGAAATTATCTCACTTAATGATAATTATCGTATTTATAATAATAATAACAGCCCATAAACGTCCCATTGCTGGGCTCGGGCGTCCCACTATAGGGGAACGGATAATAATCCCGCCACACTTGTCCAAAGCGACTTAGCAGGTTTGACACATCGGTTATCTCGATGTGCAGGTTCCATCACGATGTTTTCTTTCAGCGTTGTTAGCACGTGGTAATTGTAACAATAGGCATATTAGGTCAGAAAACTGCCTAAGCGGTACATGCGTTCCGGCCAGAATTCGAACCCGCGGCCTTTGAGTTTCAGACGCGTACGCTAGCCATTACGCTACCACGACTCTTTTTTTAAAATTAATTGTCGTAAATTTCATTGTAATTTGGTAGTATTATCTAATAATTTTAGAAAAGGCTCACAAATCAATAGCACATAACAAGAGGTTGCGAAGTCTAAATGGGCGCGGCGGGAGATGATCCCAAAATTTATACTATACAATACCGACTGATTAATGAACTGTAAACGGAACAATAGCATCTCGAAGGTATACTACTTTCCGTTTTCATAAATGACGCTAATAAATAAGTTGATATGGACCTCTAAATTGTTGACGAACAAACGATGGCCAGACAATATAGCCTACTCCTAAGTAAGTAGCAGTAGTACAAGTCATCTACTACTAATATTTGTAGTTGCGCTAGTATACACATTTAACCACTGATAAAGGTAGCTTTACAAAGAAAGCCATTGGCCTTAAACTTAGTTATGTGTTTTAGTTACGATTAAAACTTTTCAAGGTCCTGCACTGGTATTTACCCTTGGATAGAGGTTAGCAAATACTTCGCAACGAAGAGAGGACAATACGCATTTAGCAGTAGCATCTCGTTCATGATTGATAAATTGCCGGACGAGTTCAGAGCATATGCACTACTTCCCACCTACCTCATCACATACCTATGTATTAATATTTCAGTTATCTTTTTGTTTTTATATTATAAGTAATAATTGATCTAAAATATGATTTTCATCACTTTGTTATCATCACTTACTGAAATTTCCCGAACAGTCTTATCCATCATCCAGTTTTAAGATAAAGTTTTCAACTGCATAATACCGTATGGGTTTTTCATGAAATATTGTTATTTGTTTACTGCATGTCCTATTAAAATTTGTTTCTTAAGCATTAAAATCTAATTTTATTCTTTCCAAAATTTGGTACAATTATTTGTAACTTAATTTGGAATAGGTTGATTAAAGCAAAGTACAATATGGCCTAATGTTTAATTTTGATACGGCAATAATTGCCTTAATCTTGCGAATTACCAATCCACATTAATCTTGGCTTAAATTGTCCTACTGTAGGCTTTGTTCACTATTAAGGATATGCTTTATTTTAGTTTCAGACCGATTCGGAATTAAATATAGACAGTAACGACGCCCACCATGGAAGTTTATGCCATTACGTTGGTATTATTGTACCGATTACTACAATTTCGCTGTGACATTGCGTGAGAGACAACAATTAGATGAGTCCACCAATTAAAGGCAGTCTGTATAAAATAAATGGCACAACTGAAAATTGGTGCTTTAATTTTGATGCCAATCTC
Source organism: Dendrolimus houi (assembly GCA_039645545.1). Taxonomy (NCBI): domain Eukaryota; kingdom Metazoa; phylum Arthropoda; class Insecta; order Lepidoptera; family Lasiocampidae; genus Dendrolimus; species Dendrolimus houi. The sequence continues at coordinate 12,555,268 of CM077125.1, read as the reverse complement.
AGTATACATGTCATGAGACCCAATCATGCCACGAAGTACGAACGAGGCAGTTGGATTTAAACTTTTAAATTAAGAAACAAGTTTTACGTCTTGTCTTTGATATTTTAGATCAACTTTAGCATATACCTATTGAACCTTTTGGTTTATTAAACTAAAAACAATATAATAAGAGGGTCTAGGTTCAAATATGGAATCTTAAGAATATTGATTAATCTCCATAACCTTTGCAAAATTGATAATTAGTGAAATATTAATGTAAGTATTGCAGTAATAAAACTCTGATTATGCTTTTGGTTATGTAATATGGTTTTGAAATATAGAAACATAATCTACTTGTTTTGTAGCGTTGTTACCTTAGTAGATTGTAGTTTAGGTAGGTACATACCTGTTTACGTACGTATGTAATAACGTATATGACGTACATATTTTACAAATTAATATTTTATTTTTCTCATTATTGTTCTCTAGTAAGGATTAGAATTTTGAAATTGCCAATATATTTATTATATTAAATTATTAATATAAATGTAAATCTGATTAGGCAGGTATAATTGAAAACCATTTCACCCCTTTAGTGTGTTTGGTAGCTGAATATCGAACAACATCTTCAGACCTATATTTGTCTGCAACATAAAATTGACACGTTCAATTTTCTTTGTTTAGAAGTCGGGGCTGGGCGATGTGGTGTGTAAATTCGGAACTTGCCTAGTATCTATCTATAATCCACTCTTTAGAATGTTTGAGTTTGTAATTTGTTGGAATTTGAATTAAAATATACTGGTTTTATTAATACGCATTTATAACCAATAGTTACCAATAATACAACATATGGAGTTATTGTTTCTGTCTACATATCTGCGTGGATAGTAGAGAGATACTTTCTATGAAATTTTGGATGATGATAGTGTATATTTTATAAGCTATCACTGTCTAAGCAGCTGGATAATTAATTATTTCGAAATATAATAAATTTCCTTTTGGTAAGTCAAGTAAAGTCCATGACAACGAAGTCGTTTTAACAATTAGTTTATAGGCGACTTTCGATGGTGTTTCAGTCATAGAGTACATAAACATGTTGTAAATTAGAAAAACGGATACGAATGAGATTCGTCCGTGATGTGGCCCCGTTGGGTCGCGCTACGGCGTGAGGTCGCATACAAATTAGCGTCGCAAACGCAAGCGCGGCGCGCGCGTTTTCACACATGTTTGTTATTGTACTGTTGTAAATACTTATCACACAATGCCACATAATAATATGGTAATTCATTGCTTATGAAATAAGTGGAAAATTTATGTTCTTTACAGATTCACGAAAATATTTAAGTTTATAACAAACTGTAAATACATTTGATTTAAGATATATAGCTCTTTGTACTTGAGTGTAACAATATATCATGATGCTTTATTTTTAAAGTCGGAAAGCTGTTGGATGTACGTTGAATATAGAGCATAGCGTAGTTTAAGTAACAGAAGCGTCACTTTGCGCATGTTTCTTTTTATTTTTAACTAGCTGTGCCCGTGAAATCGTGCGCGCGGGATTTGGATCTTTATAATTTTTTACATATCTGAATTATCTTCTGAAAAAATCGCAAATAAGCTACTAAATTATACAAAGAATTTCAATGAAAATTATAGGGATTAAACAGCGATTCTATTTAAAATTTTGTATGTTTGTTTCATTTAATATCTTACAGGGTTCATAAGACGTGAACATGTAAGCCCAAGTCCCGCGTGAATAAAGTGACGAGCACAGTTAGTTTAGAATAAGAAGTGTGTGCCTCTATTTGCATAACAATTGAGACATTTTCCTAAACATCAAATAACATCATCAATGTCAATGAATGAAATAAGAAATGAATGACATCATGAGCATGACTGCACCTGTTTAAATTAAAAATACTAGTTATCTCATTCAACAAACGAAGGTGGAAAATTAGAACCGAATGGCCCATTAAAGTTCAAATAATCACAATAGTCATAAATTAAGTTATAAACACATTTTTTCGAAACGAGAGCGGATGCTGCGACCCTTATTCCAGTTAGATAAGATATTTTTCCAGTTATCAGTGCGGCTCAATTGAAAATGTACAGGTAGGTAAAGCAATTTAGAATGAATTCATGTTATGTGACAAAAACATGACATAAATTTTAGCAACCGATTTTGAAAGTTGTGTATTTATAGATGGCTGATGGAACAAGGGTTTCCGATCTCTATAAAGGTTCTGAAGCTTGATTTACATACATTATTTAAGTTCTAAGTTTGTATAATTATGTACTAAAATATGGATTTAAATCCTTCTCTTACTTTTGGACAACATTTTCTTACACTATCAAATTCAAAAATAAGTTAAATAAAAGTAAATTAAATCTAAAAAAAATTTGTTCCTTTTCAATTTTTGAATATTTGTCCCTAAAAATGTTCCTAATAATAAAACAAATAACTTGTGGTGCCATCTACTCATGTATGAATTAGGAGCTTCTTAGAGTTATTATTTTACTGGGCGATTATTATTTATGGCACTTCGTGTGTTCAAAAAACTTTTTGATTTGTAAGGTTAGTTATCATGAGAATTAGATTGCGTAGGAGTTTTGCTTGAGATTGGCTTTGTATTTACAATTAGGTATTTAAAATAATTAATATTTTTTATTGTGAAACTGGCAAACAAGTCCTTTTATGGCTGGTCCCTACATTTTATCGAGCGTTAATTTGCTTTACTATCGGTTTAAATTTGACATAAGCTCCATACAAGTAATGTGTAAATTCAACCGAAAACGCAAGTGAATGAATAGTAAGATATAGGAACTACAGTTACAGTCGCCTATAAACGTTTGCAACACCAAGGCGAAGCCAACCCGTTACCAGCCTTTATGATGGAATAGAGGGGTGAGACAAAGGGGATGGAATGGGGGGATGGGATAGGGTGTGGAGGAAATGAGCCATCGGACCTCTCACTCATCGAATGAAATACAATTAGCTCCAAGCTAACCGTTTCACGACGATATTCTGTGAGAGCGTGGTATCACACCGAACGAGCCGGTCCTAAGAGCTGTAATCAAGATAATGAGTCTATAATGTAAGTGTGTAATTTGAAAAGTTCGTTATCATGAACGTTAGTTGCGTAGGAGTTTTGTTTGAGAATGTGTGTCTGGGTCTAGGTGTTTGCAGTCTGTAAATGTAATGGCTGTGATTCACAAAATAGGAATAAATATATATTCGGGGTTTATTACTAGGTATTTAAAATAATCGATATTATAAACAATTTCAAAATCGAGTATTTTATTTGTAACGATGATGTAATTAAGAATGTTGCTAGTCTAGTCGTCATTGTGATAAGTCGAAGGTCGGTGTGTCAGTGCTATTACTCACCGGTGCAAAAATATCAATTAATTATGTATATAGTCTCAGCAAATATGGTGTGTTTCCATAATCTGTACTAGTATATAAATAAGAAAGTAGTTGCTTCGATGTTTGTTTGTTCCTTCTTCAGTCCTTGAAATTAAATCTATCAGTATGAAATGTTTAATGTACCTATACATTTACTTTCGATAAGAGGGATTAGCGTAGATTAGGTACCATATAAATCGAAAGTTTCTCCAGGAAAAGCAGTTTATTATATAAATACTGTTAATTACAAGGTTGAAATTATATATTTTATAAATAATAAAAATTGAATATTTTTCGCAGGAAAGCTCTAGTGGCCTATTCCAAGTAGATTAATAATTAAAATAAGTGGTATATTTTTTTAATTTATTTAAATCTAATGGTAATAGTCAGGTATGTACCATAAATTTATTGTAAATAGTCTTTTTTTAAAATAGATTTTTATTGAATATTTTATCAGATATCTATATATTCGATGTATTTTAGATTAAAACTTCTACATATTTGTGTTGGGGTTTTTGAGTAGTAATTTAATTATACTGTTCTTTATCAATAATCGGCAGACAATCATACATATTATGTATATACCCAAGCTAAGCAAGTTACGCTTTTGTTATGGATGATATACAGCGGATCACTTTGGGGCCCATCCTAGACAGTCATTGTTCGGAAAATAACTAAAAGTTCGTTGATTAAATTTACCACGCCCGAAATCAAACCCAGAAATTTATGTTCCTGTAAGCTAGGCCTTCGAATAATGTCATATAACAATAGATTTTATACAAAAATAATATATAATGACTGCCTGAAATAGGGCTTCAAGGAGGGAATCAGCTGTGAGTTAAATAGCCTGTCGTAATCATCGATGAAAAGTAAGCCTCGACATAAAGTTGTCAAAAGCTTCATAAAAATGTTTTATTATTTACAGGATTTCAAAATATAAATTAATTAGATTTATTAATCATAATATTAATTAATTATTTAATAATTAGAATTATCAATTAAATTAGGCCTAGTTTTCAAATTATTTACTATCATCCACTTAAATATATTTTTTCAAAAATACAGAATGGAATGGAAGTGTATTATGTATTTTAGTGATGAATGCAATTAATTAATTCAACGAATTCGCATACGTCTCTGTTATTTAACAACAAAAAGTACTCTCTCGAGTTGCGTTGAAGGTGAAAGATATTTTATGTATCCAATTGTAGTGCAAAGTTGATAAAAACATAAAGAAGTTTCAGTATGTACTAGATCTTTAAAGACCTTGTCACAACAAAAAGATAAATGAGAAAAATAGGCCGTTGTTAAGTTGAAGCAAAATCGAGTTCAGTCAGACTCAGTGAAGATTAAAGGGGACGTCCTAATTGAGGACACTGTGTTTTGTATGATGAACTCGCACAATATGACAATTGAACTGCATTTCTTTGTTTTTTATATGTACTTGACTTTATGCTATTAGTCCTAAGACCTTACAGCTTTACTAGAGGCAACCCGCTCGAGGAAGCTCTTTACCTCAGCTGGCCTGTTGCAATGAGAGGGGGTAAAATGTAATGATGCCAGCCACAAGGCGACAACAATGGACTAATTGATGACGGGCGATGAGTGATTGAAGCCCGAGGGAAGGGTCTCAGTGAACCAAAACCTGGGGAGCTATGTTATCTTACTGCCGTTTCGCAACGTGTCCTGACTATGAGAAAAGAAACGGTAAAAGAAACTCCCCAGCAACACGCCAAATCTATTCCGAGGGGCTCTGTGTCCTGACGTCCCTCGCAAGAACGTGTCTGTCTGTCGGTGCATGCTAGCCTGCTTTTTTTTTGAGGCAGGGGAAATACATTTCGTACACTACCGAGTCCTAAACACAGGTGGCCTGGCTAGCATATTCGTAATAACGTCGACCCTATCAGTAAGAACGTTAAGCGGTCATCGCTCGAGAGTCTTTCACCGATTTCTTTTTCATATCGTCAATCATATAAGATGAATACTAAAAATGACAATTACCCGATAAAAAAGGTAACTTTGAAATGCTGCTATGGCGTCCAGATCATCTCCCTCAATTACCACAGGATGCCAGTGAAGTGAACATTACAATTATCTCAAGCAAATTTAACAATATCAAAAGTATTCTTCTTATTAGAATTTGAATAATCTTAGCTTTCTTTTGTTATTTGTTAAGAGAAAACAATTGCAGAACATTTATCGTATGATGTAGGTACAATAAAGCAGTTTAACGGTAATCTCTTTTTAATTCGTCCTTAAAAATTCTTTAGCTCCTTTCTTCATTTCTATTTCCAATTTATTCATAATATTTCTCATCTATCCCTTCTCAAATAGAACGAACATTAAAAATTGATGGCTTCGAAGCCGTTCGAGACTCTAATGTGTCATAAAGAGCGGAATTTGTGATGGGTAATCTTAGCTGATCTGTATGATTTATAATTATAACTTCAGTATCTTAGAACGTGCAAATGGATAACTTTGCTTGTGTGTAGCCACAGAGTAATTGATACGTTGTTCTCTATTCTATAACAACAGCGTTGCTGTTTTTTTGCTTTTATTTTTAATGTCCTTAGCAGTGGTCTCTTGTAATAACATGAAATTACATTTCAATCTATTGGCTTCCAAAAATAAGTTATAGAATTTATTCATCACTGCATTCTTAGCATAAATAATTATGTCTAGTATTTTAGGTCAGATTTAAATGACTTATTTCTTAGATTAGATTGTAATTTTAATGCTGCATCTATAAGACGCAGCATTTAGTAAAAAAAAACCTTGCCTACTGTTTATGGCCTTTGTGCAAACGTCTGTAGCTACTTTGGAGAAGATCATACAATTTAGTTTTTTCTTAATTATAAGCAGTTGCATATTTTGTATATAAATTGAGAAAATTGTTAGGGTTGCGGAGATGCACTTTTGTACCTATTTTAACACTATTTATAGTAGATGACTGTAGTTTTCTTATAGTAGTTCAATCTGCTTTTTGTTATATTTTGATCATTTTATTCGCGTTTGTACAATTTTAATCCTTTATTACCATTGTGCACATTTAGAATATTTTTAGGCTATAAGGTTTTCTGTAGAAAAGAAACCTTATAGCCTAAAAATAATCTAAATGTGCAAATATAATATTTTATTATTTAAAAAATAAATCTATCTACCATATGAAAAATTAGGCAAGTCATAGTATAAATTACATTTATTGGTACGATTTGTATTTATTTGGCTGAAATAATAACAAAATGAAAATACTAGGTACAAACAACGCCATCTATGTTTGTGAACAGAAATTATACGGCCGGCGCAAACAATACATTTTCGTTCACGTGATAGTAATATGCGATTCACCAGTTAGCAGCAAACTCAAATCTAAAACGTCTCTACTTCGTGAGAAAGGCGAAAGATGGCGTTTAAAGTATTTTTGGTCATCTAAAAACTTTACTACCTTCGATGGTTCTGGTTGTCCAAAGTTGTATAACTAGTATACACAAATAAGTCTTTCGAAGTACTTCTATACGGATAGGGATAAAATCTTTCAACTTCTATAACATGAAAATTATCTTCTTTATCTATAATATTATAAAATTCTAAGCATGCCGTGTCTGTACATTAAAGCTATTAAAAAACAACTGGAATATATACTATATAATAATCGATGGAGACACGATGCAAATTTTGTTAGATTTCTTGTCTGTTTATCGGTTTGTCTGTTTGTTCGGGATTTAAGTAAAAATAACTGGGCCGATTTCGATGCAGTTATGGCTGAACAACAGCTAATTTTTAGACTTAAACTCTGCGCTACTTTTTATCCTGGGAATCCCGCGGGGATTTTTCTGGAATGATTTAAAATGGCCAAATAAAAAAAAACGAATTCCAATGTGATTTCTTTACTGATCGATAGCAAATTTAATTTAATAAAATGTGTGTTTTTTATCCCGGCAATCCCGCGGGAATTTTCTTGAGAGCGGTTTGTTCGGGTGCATAGCTTATTACGACACAGTTGTCACTAACCCCCGGTTTCTATATTTTACCGACGGTTGTCAGGAATAGTAACGGATTTATTTTGAAGCTACCAATAACGGATGGTTAAGAGGGCAATACGAGCGTTTCACAAGCTCATTGATAGTTAGAAATACTGTCGGTTATCAGTAACTAATTCCCTCCCAGTTTTGCTAACGCAACATAGTTTTAGTAGTAGTACACGCAACGTAATTCAATAAGTTGAGGTATAATTACAAAATAAATAAATTTTCAAAAGAAAAGACCTTTTGTGATATACGATTGTCTTTAAAAATCAAGCTTTCAATCAATCTGCTTTAAAAATACTTACAATTACAGAGCCATTTTATATGAATGTTGCATGAACAAAACGCAGTTATCTAAACAACATATAAACTTTTTAAATAATAATTGTTCCAATGTCATTGGATTTTTTGTAAAAAAAGTGTTGTCACAAGAACAGTGTTGTCACTTCAGAAATTTTTCGCTAGTTATAGGGATTTGTGTTATTCGATCGCAATTTTTTTAAAATAAATTAAGGCTAAAAACAATGATTTTCATGGTACCAGAGTCAAATGACGGAAACTTTGTGGGATCCTTGTCCGATTTTTTGTTTTCATTCAAATGTTAGGGAACTTTTTGTAATGCGACCGTTTCACACAAATGTAGCGATAGATTTAATTAATGTGTTATTTGAAGTGATGTTGTAATTTATTGTTAATGATATTAAATATTGACAGTTAGTACGTACTAATACATTATCTATTAATAATGTTATATTCATTCACAGTGTTATTTTTAACGCTACATTGAAGACGCATTAGGTCACAATCGATAAAAATAACGTTATTGCAGGTGAAGAGATGAATAGTAAAGCAATACTTGAATTGGAATTAGAACTGTTAAAAATAGAAATAGTAACTTTGATAGATATAAATAAATAAGAATCAAATCCAAGTCAAAAGTAAAAGTAAAAAAAAATGAGTTTAATTTAATTTAAAATCACGTATTAATAACGTCATAAAAACCGGCAACCCAAAAAAAACCGGCAACCGGCCGAAATCGGGTGGTAATAAAATTCTTACGAATAGTAGTGTTGACAACCAGCGGTTATAATATAGAAACAGTTCATCTGTCGTTTCCATACAAAAAGTCTACCGATCGGTTAGAAAATCCCTTCCATCCATATTTGGTACTTTCATGAGTAACTAGCTACGGACAGTTCATTATAGAAATATCAGTAGAGCTACCAAGCGTTAATATTCTACCCGGCGGTATCAAAAACGAATCGTTTTTGCAATATTGAAACCGGACGTAAAACGATAGCTGCTGTACTTTGTGTCCCGGGAATTTCAAGTCAAGCATGGACGAAGTCGCGGGCATATCCTAGTATAAGTACCTATAAAATTGTTCTATTCGAGTCACTGACCTCCTCCTAAACGGTGGGCCGATTTTAATAAATTTTTAGTGTATGTTCAAGTGGATTGGTGAACGGTGATTCACATTTTTATTATTGCTAAAAGCTGGCAAACAGGCAGACGGCCCATCTGATGGAAAGTGGGCACCGCCGCATATGGACGTTTGTAACACCAGGGGCGCTGTCACCGCGGTGCCGGAATTGAAGACATTTTATAACGCCCTTCTTAAACGAACCCATATCGTGCAGGGGTAAACCGCGGCGGGAAGTTCCCTCCAAGTCGTTATTGTACGCGGAATAAAAATTCTAGAGAACCGTTCCGTAGTTATGCGTAGTAGCTCAAGGTAATGAGGGTGAACATCCCGCCGATGGCGAGCGGTGCGATGGTGAAAATGTGGCGTTGGCACTAAACCGAACAGTTCCTCGGAACACACCCCATTGTACAGACGGTAGAATACGCATAGAGATGCAAAATCTCTTCGTAGGCTAAGCGATTATTAACTGTCTGTCAGTAAGGGATACTGGTCTATACGAACGGCGCGACTCTGGCTGGAGTCGAGGGGATGAGTCTGGTAAGCAGGTGCTCCAGCCCATAGATTTGAGCAGCACTCCATGTGCGGCCGGACCTGTGCTCAGTAGAGCGAAAGGCTTTGCCACAGGGTGAAGTATTGCTTGGACTGTTTTAGCACGCCAAGCTTTTTGGAGGCAAGTTTGGTCTTGCTTTCCAAATGACCCAGAAACTGCACGTCATTTGTTATGTCGACGCCAAGGATCCCGATATTGTTGGAGATGGTAAGGCGTGTTCTTTGAAACTGTGGTGCAGGGACAAATGGGGTTGGTCTTTTGGGTAAAGAATGTGCAGACCTTGGGCCCAATAGGTGACGCTGCAATCGGCACCTAGATTTTTATTTTTTAGGGCAAGACAACGTCTGCCATTTAGTCTATCTATAAAAATAATCTTATTATTATCGTTTTAGCTTATACCTAATTTTCATATAAATAATTACGAATGCAGATATAATAAAAATAGATAAGTAATTCAAAGCAGTACCAGTGGCATCAGAAGTTTTATAACTTTTGAGGCTATTTATAAATAGAATAAAATTATTCCTGATATATTTTACAGATGTTCGCCCGTGACTGCGTCCGCGTTGAACATATAGCAGAAGATAGCCAATATATAAACGAATCAGAGGGTAATTTTAGTAAAATAATGAGTTTATTAGTATGAAAATCCTCGAAAATTTCCTAAAATCGGGATAAGTAATGTTACTACAGGCGTATATAATTAAAACTATTCTAATAGTGATTTATAACAGATACAGAAAGTGTCGGAGCAAGAAAGTCATGTAATCACGTAGCGATTTGATAAAGCCACGTCAACATCAGGCTAGTGGTTTGGAAATTAGGAAATCTTGGGAAATATAAAAAGTCTTGTCATATGAAAAAGTATGAAAAAGAGTGTGAACGATTCTCAGAAAAATAATGTGTTTTCTCACGGACCAAAATCAATGAGAATTTAAAAAAAATAAGCTATTGTTCTAGGGAAAATCGTATCGGAATCAGCTAATTTTTATACACCCCAACCACTCCCGGGAAAATCCCTCGGGATTCCCGGTATATAAAGTACCGCGAATTTTAAGTCAGAAGATCTATCGATCAGTGAAAGCTGCACCGAGATAAGCAAAGTAGTTATTATGGGAATCTTGAACAAATAAAGAAAAATCTAAAAACAATTGTTTTGTGTTCTCCATTGTTCATATGAGCCAGTTCATTACCTTACTACTCATTCACTTGCCTTACCATCGGTTGAATTTTGACATTACTTGTATGGAGCTTATATGGCTTATGGCCGGTTCTATAACTTACCGACCGTTCATTTGCCTGAACATCGGTTAAAATTTAACATAAGTTCTATACAAGTAATGTCAAAATTCAAAAGGTAAGTGAATTATTTAATTTTTTTTAATGCATGTGTTCAGCAGACAGCCAGACGGCCCACTTGATGGAAAGTGGTTACCATCGCCTATGGACATTTGCAACACAAAAGGCTACAAATGCGCTGCTGCTCTCTTAAGGGACACTGGAACCTGGTCACTATTGCCGGAATACAATTCAAGATTGTTATATCGGTGTACTCTAGACCAGGGGTGGTAGCCATCCAGTCGGGCAAATACCCTACCATCTGGCTGTGGGTTGTTTTGTCGCCTCTTACGACAGGCCACCCGGCCGCTGGAAATTGTATTCTTTCTCCATTCCTGGACGGATAGAATAGAAGGTAGTAAAGGGGACCGTACAGACACGTCGAATTATAGGCCTATAGCAATAACCTCTTTGCTCTCAAAGGTGATGGCGCGTATTATCAACGCGCAGCTTCTGGGTTACCTCGAAGATTCCCAGCTGCTAAATGATCGGCAATACGGCTTCCGCCACGGTCGCTCAGCTGTGGATCTCTTGGTTTACCTAACCCACCGTTGGGCTGAAGCCATGGACAGCAAAGGGGAAGCACTGGCAGTTAGCCTAGATATTGCTAAGGCCTTCGACCGGGTCTGGTACAGGGCTCTTCTATCGAAGCTGCCATCGTATGGGATACCTGAGGGACTTTGCACCTGGCTATTCAGCTTTCTTGATGAGCGCAGCATTCAAGTCGTTGGCGACGGTTGCTGCTCAAGTATCAAGACCATCAACGCGCATCTAATGTTTAAAAAAAAAAATTCAGTGTACAGTACTGATACGACACTTTTACGATTTTATAATCTAGCAGATATATATCTGTATATAACGTCTTGGTTAGTGTAATCTAGATTTATGCTTAAAACACATGACAATTTGAGTTAAACTTGCATTGTCTTGCTACTTATGCTAGAGATAGATCTATAGACAGCGTTACATTTTCGAAAATATTTTTTTGGTCATTATAAGGAAAGTACATGTTGTTTTAAGTAGATCCACTTTAAGAATGTATATTATTATACTTATTAAGTATTTTGTTAAAATAAACTAGTAATCTTTTTGATATTTTCATGGTTTACCTTTAAACTAAGAATATAATAAGAATTTCTGCAGATCAAATTGTAACCTAGGCAAATGGTAATTATCAAAAATTACCAATATGAATTTAAGTTCACTTTTTATTGAAAAACCAGATTTATTTTTAAAGACTTAGTAATTTTATGGTATCTGCATTGTATTTTAAAGAGAAACGCCTGTATGTCCAAGTGCGACACTCAGTCACCCATTCGTTTATATTGCCACTTAAGTGTACATAATATATACACATTCTAACTGCATGCGACATAAAACTGACAAAATGGGAGGAGCTTACTCTGAAAAGGTCTTCTTTAAAAAGGTCAAGGTTTTCAAAGAGAAGCGCTTAGAAGATTTGGATACAAAACGTCAAACTCGCAAAGAGCGACCCAAGCCCTCCTATATATGTAGTTGGCCAGCGGCGTTATACGTATAACGCCGCTGGCCAACTACATTGTGCGATATGTGGCCGGGAATCTAAAAACAAATTCGGTCTGGCCAGTCACATTAGGGCCCACAGGCGGGGAAATAATGACATTTGAGGGGTCGCCGTTACCGAAATCGGCAAGGAGGACTATAGTATATATGTGCACATATATAAAATCATACACATTACACATATGTATAACATTCGTCAATTAAATTTAGTTCATCAGTTAGGTTATGATAAAAGGGATGTATATTGATTGACCGTCAAAAAGGTATTGGTAACCCATTTTTCTATCCAGCGCTTGTATGTGGCACAAATCCACGAGCCGCAGGCATGGCGAGCAATACTGGAAATCACGCGATCTGATATTTCCTGGTTGCGATACGACAGTTTTCGTTGCGTTTTATTCAAACTAGTGTTGCCCAGAATTCGAGACTTGTGTCCAAAATAGCACCAAATAACACCACAGACGGGTACGGCGTACATTAGATCAGATGATTAAAAATATTTCAACGGTTCTTACCGTTATTGTTCTTGAAACCACGCCTTTGAAAATAATTTGGACAATTTGAAATTAATGCGACTAGCGTTAACGTTCCCAATGGACTGATCTTGGACCCATATACTATTTGTATTTATAATACAATATTATTTTAACATATGTATAAAATAAAAATAACTATACTCAACGTTTAATTTTATCATTTGTGAATAAATTCTCGTAAAATAAATAAATAATGTCCTACATAAATTTTTTTTTACAAACCTTATCCTAAAAACTATTCATATGTATGAATAGTTTTTGAAAAGGGTAATTTAAACATTTATGATTTATAGGATGTTGTAAGCGAAAATCTGGGATATTTCTTTTTGGATTTTATGGTTTGATTACGAAGACAAAACCGGAATAAAAAGGTATGAAAGGAGGGATGCTTAACTTTCATTATTATATTTTGGAGTGTTCTGTTCAAATAATCAAACACAAAGCAAACACATCATGTAAAAATTATAAAACATTGAAAAAGTTATTATATAAATTATGTCTTATGAATATTTTCTGTGGTTATATTTGGACTTGTGCAAGAAGTTCAAGTCTCAAAATTATTTAGCGGTCGAAAGCCTCGAGCTGTCAACTGCACTAATCTTAACCTTTAAGGACGGATTTCCCAACAAGAATATTTTGTAACTTTTGATGCGACTGAATTCTATTGACGAAATGTGGACATTAATAAAGTTTCTATTAGATATTAAGTCAACTTCGGGGTTATTCGCAAAATTAATATTGTTTTGTTAAAAAAGAATATATTATGTACACAAATACACAACTGTTTTGATTATTTTTATTTTCAAATTAGTTACTTTACTGTTTTTTTCAATATTAAGTATTAATTTTGAATATTTTATGTTTACATTTAGATAGGCATTTATACACTATTGTAGTTTTAAGATGGAAAAAATGAAGTATTTTGCAATGTTTCTTACGTTATTATTTTATTTGTTACAGGTAAAATGTCCAGGACTTGCAATGGTATGGCAAAGTTCTGTATAGTTCTTATTTAAAATTTTGTTTGGCTCATCTTTAACACGTTAAAATTTTGTCTTAAGTATATACCTTAAAATAAAACCTACCTGTTTCTTTTAAAACATTTAAAGATACTTAGTTATCATTTAATTATTGTTACGTGATTGATTCGAAGTGCTATCTCATTCTGAAAAGATATGTGAATGCTATCTACGTATTTTTGATAAGCTGCTACATCGTAGAACGTCGAAGCACTGCTTGATGACCTCAGTATTATAAGTATTATATGCAAAAGCCAAACGATTCGTTTAACGCTGATTTGGCCACCTGCAACGGATGGTGAAGGATTGTAATGTCAAGAGAACCTACAACAAACTGGACACTACTGAGTTGGTCTCCCCAAATGTCGCTGGAGTGACGTATTGGAGGCTGACCTGCCTGAGCTTCAAGCCTGCAAATGGTGAGAGAGCGTTGGATAGACAGAAGTGTAATATTTTTGTTTCGAAAGCCAAGGCTCACTAAGGTAGTTGAACCGAAAGGTAAGTTCAAATGTACACTAATATATTAGGTTGGGGAAAAAGTTTCTTCGCATTTTATATAAAAATTCAAAAGGTCTTTTTATAAAGTTTATTTACATTTGACTAAAGTATGTAGGTGCCATTTTGTTGGATAACTTTTTGCCATCTTGTAGGTAGGGACGTGATCCCATTGCTATAAAATTTTGGGGCTTCTAATCAAAAAAACTGCGACAAGTGGTTTTGGCCGTCCTCTCGTGATGTTAACCTGACACTGCCTAAGGAATTCTGCAGAGACCGAAACAGGTGAAAATCTGAAGGTGCAAGGTCAGGAATATACGGCGGATGCATTAACATCTCCCAGCCAAACTCTCGTAATTTTTGCTGAGTGGCTAAAGATGTGTGAGGTCTAGCGTTATCATGGTGAGAAACCACACCCCTTCTGTTGATTAATTCCGGCCGCTTTCTCTCAACTTTTTGCTTTAATCTCATCAGTTGTTCGCAGTACAGTTCAGAATCGATGGTCCTGCCTGGCGGTAACAGCTCATAATGAATAATGCCCTTCCAATCTCACCATACACACAGCATCACCTTGTTGCGAGTTAACCCGGGTTTCGCCACAGTCTGTGAAGTCTGACCGGCCTTTGACCACGATCTTTTTCGCACGTTCTTGTCGTACGTGATCCACTTTTCATCACCAGTTATCAGCTTCTTCAAAAATAGTTCGGTTTCATTACATCGTAATAAAGAATCACAAATGAGTACACGGTTCATTAGGTTTCTTTCAGTGAGCTCATGAGGCACCCAAATATCGAGCTTGTTTGTGTACCCAGCTTTTTTAAAATGCGCCAAAACCGTTTTGTGGTCAATTCCCAGTTCTCCAGCTACATCGTAACTACTAATATACCGAACTTGCTCCACTTTTTCAGAAATGGCATCAATTTTGTCCGTAATAGGGCGACCAGAGCGACGTGCATCTTTGATATCAAAATTTCCGGATTGAAAACGCTTAAACCAAATTTGCGCTACTCTCACAGATACCGCATTAGGTCCATAAACATCACAAATTTTTTTCGCGGCTTGTGTTGCATTTTTACCTTTTTTGTAGTAAAATATTAAAATGTATCGAATTTCTTCACTCATTTTAACAATAAGAAAAACAAATGAAAATCACACATTTTCCTAACTTGAATTTGGAATTGTCTTCTTTAAAATTAAAACTTTTTAATGATACCAAAACCAGCCAGATACAAATGGTACAGCCAAAGAGATCTTATTACAAGTTCATACTTACTATATGCGAAAAGACTTTTTCCCCAACCTATTATATAGAGAGAGTAGTATAAAGAGGAAAGATTTGTATTTTTGTATGTTTGTAACGAATAAATTTAAAAACTAGAGGACCGAATTCAAAATTTCTTTCACCATTAGAATACTACATTATCCTTCAGTAATATAGGCCATAATTATTACTAGAAAAATTAGGGATCCCTACTAAAATTACTAAATGTCCACCCGTGCGAAGCCGGGACGGGCCGCTAGTATTTAATATAAAACTATTAGGTAATATTAGGTACTCGTTATTACCAACTTACTCGTTTAACGTTTCGTTTCGTTTCAACGAAACTGTAACAATTTTTATATGGCATATTGTCCTCCGTATCTATACAACTACGGTATAATGGTTAAAAAAAGAAAAATCACGAGCCTTTAATTTGTAAAAAAGGCAATTAGTTTAACAGTCGCAAAATCCTAACTAAATTGTCTTAATTTTCAAACGAATCTTTCTATTTAATGTGGTTATCAATTAGGTATTCTCTTCGAAGTTCTTTTAACCTGTGGATACTTCTAAGTATTAGGCCAGTTTGCTAAAGCTATCTTCGGACTTATAGCAGTCGATATATATATATATATGTTAAAAAGTAACCACAAGCCGATCTATGTGGATCATAGAAATGTAAAGAAAGAATGTGTGTGTCATCACCATTATAAAAGAACCTACTACATTCTAGATTTGAATGTAATTTTTCGTTAGTCATCTGTTTTTACGCATTAAATATTCTACGCATAACCCACTCAAAGATCAAATATGTAAATGTCCAAAAACAAACATAATTTCTACGTCCTAGACGTAGCAATTGCTGGTTGGATTACGACCACAAGTCTACATAATTAGTTGTCTCTTTTGCCTATAATAATTGAGAGCAAGACAACTATATGTTTCAGTTGAATGGAGTAGCTAGACTGGGGAATTCCTATTTGCGCCTTTCCTTTGGGAATGGGGCGATGGTATGCGCGCGCAGAAGTTTCAGGGCGCAGGTTCCGCTTTTCTTGAGAGCTACGAATCTTTAGACACGTATAACAATCATAGTTATTTCTTATATTCAAAATCTGTAAATCATATGATAATATAATTGATTATAGGAATGGCAGTAAGTGATTTGTAGTAAACAATTTAACAAAAATATAGAAAACTAAATTTAATACTACGAATGATGCGAAAATGGACACTTCAGATTTTATGTTATGTTTATGAAATTTGCAATTGTGGTGGCGTTATCATTCAGGTTAAATTTCCTTGGGATATATATAATAAATCAAACGAAACGTAACCAGTCTTCTAAGCGTTTTACGTATAGAAGACGGTGACCGAGGCTCAGTATTCTACTTAGTTTTGAGGTACTAAGGGGGACTAGGGGTAAAATACAATATAACTTATTGTATTGTTTATAAACTTATTGATACACAAATCAAATTATTTGGAATACAAATCTATATAAATAGAAATGAATCTTAGAAATGTACTTATGTACGCGCATAACTTGTGAACGACTTTACAGATTTTAATGAAACTTTTTGTGTTTGAGTGGGTGGTCCCTGGATTATAAAGATTCACAATTGGAAGCGGTAGGGCGTTGGGATCGAGTTCTAGGTTTTTATTTTTTCAGGGCAGGTTTATAATAAAACTAAGACAATATAAACTAATACGATAAAAGAAAACTTAGTTATATTGTATTCTACCATAGTCATAGTTCTTCAAGATTATAAGTAAAATATTGAGCCTAGGTCACCGCATTCAAAATAAATTAAATTAGTTTTGTTCCTGTGACATGAAGATTTTAGTTTTTCCATATGTACAGAGTTTTGCCACATCTAAACATTTTGATATTCTCTGGATACTTTGGTCGCCAATACAGGCCGTATGTAACGGCACATCAGGTTTTGCCGGCGTCCATTGCGGAACGCACCCCTTGCTCGAACGCTCTATTCCACTATACCCTCTGTCCCGGTTACTTGAATATTATATCAAGTGACCATTGATCGTCCCGTCCGCGGTAAGTGCTTTCATACAATATTTAGCACTGGACACGCTTCTCATTACACACTGAACATTCTAGATCTCAGTTCGATCATATCATACGACTTTGGACCCAGTAAATAGACTAGTTATCAAACATGTACGTCGCTGTTGATATCGATCGTCCTCCCTGTCATTTTATATGTGTTTATAATATTAGATTATTTATTTCTCGAACTCGTTTTGCTCATGTAAATAGATGATTAATGATTTGCGCATTTTTTCTCTGTGTCAGTAAAAACATTTTACATCATACGTAGGTATAAATAAAACGATTGATTTGTGTCTTTGTTCTTGGACTTTTTGGTATAAGAATGTATGTATGTGTGGTCAGACTGTACGTCACTGATTTACAAGCAATCAACGTTTTCTACGGTCAATTATGTTAACAAGTAGATAAGATGGCTTCAATTAAATGATTTGTATCGAAGGTCGTTTGATTAACAGTTCTTATAACATACATTAGTACCCACGTTATAGCATTATACCCATACCAATTAAATTATACAATGCATCGCCAAAGTAGTTTTATTCTAAGTTGTTTAGTCATTTATTTTATAACTGTCAAATAGTGTTATAGTATTTTGACAGGTCCACCATGATTACGAAATATTCATGAAATGTTTAATACGCAATTAAAGATTACGTAAACATGTATGTTTAGATAAACCCACTGTAGAAATAGTAATATGACATACAGGGGTATTTTTACACATTTTCGATTTGAGTATCTTTAGTTATTAAATGTGTATGCTATTATCAAAATCTGATCTAAATTTATAAAAACATGTTTGTTAGCTGATATTCATAGGTCGAAATGTTAATTTCAGTAATGAGTCATTGTTAACGCCGTGTACATTGCGGCAATTGGATCATTTGGATCACAATATAGATCCGCCGATACACCCACGATAAATTACGTTTTTGGTTCTAATTAGGATAGTAGAGGTTCAATGTGAAGCTAATTTGTATTTACTGCGACTAGGAGCGGTGTAGGCGTGACTCTACTGCCTTCCATTTAAAAGTACATTGACATTTATTATCCTATAACGAAGGTAAACAAGCTTAGGACTTAGCCTTCTATAGTGAATGATGATACATATTGCGCACCATAATAATTATTTATACATCGACATGGTAATGACCTCTTGTCTGGTTGTCTTGCGTTTTCATTGCTTTAAACCGGAAGATTATTATACCAAATTAATTAAAAAACGTGGGTGTATAATTTTCTTAAACGTGAATCACGCGATGAGTAATAGATTTTTCTTTAAATTGTACTACTATATAAACGTATAATAGAATAATTAGAATAAATAGAATAATGATGCAATAACTTTGTTGCATTTTGTTTGAGGAACATAAATACAAAACATTTGTGTGCAAAACATTTTATTTAGAATAAATACATTACATATTTCAGACACTCCTAAGAAATCAATAGATAAGATTAAAGTTACAATATATAGCTAGATATCTATATCAACTTAGTCTTTGATTGCTAAAACATTTAAATAAAATATTGTTATTAATCATTTATCTGTTTATCTGTTACATTGTCGATAATGTTTGGGTTTATTTTGCCTACAATAAGTGTTTAACATTTTATTAACAACTAGGATAGAAGCGTGGACGAAGCCGCGGGCATTACTTCGTCCACGCTTGACTTGAAATTCCCGGGGCAAAAAATACCGCAGCATATAAAAAGGAATGTGGGTAAGCTATCGTTTTAGTATAAACTGTGTTGGAATAAGTTAATTTTTATGAATCCGAACAACTTCGTACCACTCCCAGGAAAATTCGCGCTTGATTCCAGGGATAAAAAGTATCACATATTTTATTACTAAAAATTTGCTATCGACTAGTGAAAAAATCGCATTGTATTCGATTTTTTTTTCAATTTGGCTATTTAAAATCATTCACAAAAAAATTCCGCGGGATTCCCATGATAGATTTTAAGTTTAGGAATTTGCTTTCGGCCAGCGAAAACCGCAACGAAATAGGCCCAGTAGTTTTTACGTGAATCCACAACAAACAGACAAGAAATCTAAAAAAATTGCATCGTTTTCTCCAACGTTTATTCCAGTTGGTTTTTTTTAAATAGCTTCAATTTACAGACACGGCATGTTTAGAATGATATAGTATTATAGATATAGATGACAGTGAAATCCACTAATATACTCCAGTCAGAGGCCAAAGCGTTGTAGTTTTAATGGATGTATAAAAATAAATTATCTGGTAATGAAAATAAAACATTTTAAAAATTTTCTCATTATCTTATAATTAGCAAATAACTAACATTAAAACCAAACTTATACGCACTTAATTAATACATACTTCTAAAACTGAATAATTTGACCATTCGAATAGTTACATTGTTACACACTATTTATTTAGTCTTTGAGAACTCTAATTTATTTATTGAATTTTATTGTCAAGGTAATAATAACAATATCATACTTTAACTAATTGCAAATTTGATGTGTGTTCAATTAACTTGCTAACATTATTATTAAATATTTTAACATAATTTTATAAAATAATATCATTTAGCACTACGTTATTTTACCATATAAAAACAGTGCGACAATAGTCTGAAATAATCGCTTATCACGTTTTAAATACAATGACGCATGTCGTATCTTTGGCTGAAAATTTTCCTCGATATTCCTTCAACATTTGCGTTGCTCTCTTTAAAAACGTTACGAGGCTTATTTTTGTATGAACGCGAAAAGCCCGTGTTCCAACAAAATGGCAAGTTGCCATTTATTAAAATATTTATTCTCGTGTTCAAGACGTAGAAATTATCCTATTCTTTGGGGGAAGAATTCGAGGGGTTGCGACACGGGTTGGGGAGGTGGGGTGCTAGGGATTTCATGTTGCGGTTTTAGGAGCCAAGGATTATTGGCGCCTGTTGGCGTCTCGCCGTCAAGTCTCTTCTGGCCACCACCGGACGGAGTCAGGTGAAGCTGAGGCAACTGACCCCTGGGGCATACCGGTGGTTTCTCGTTTTTTGGATGCATGTTAGCTGCAACAGAATAAAGAAAAATCTATTATAATCAAAATTATAAATCTTAATGAATAAATATTATTCTTAATGATATTAATTGAGCCTTTGATTAAATCTGTTAAAAAATATACCTTTGAAATGGTGTGAAACAAAAACTATATGTTATCAAGATTCATGGGTACATTTAGAGTATAAAAATAAACAAACAGATAATTTTCTTTTTTTTTTAATTTAAACTCTATATACTATAGATTTTTAATCTCGCTACATAACTTATTAGATGTTGAGGATTTTAGCAGTTTTCTAAATCCATTTAATTTATGTATCATTTACTATATATTTCCCATTATCATATAATTTATAAAAATATCGCTTTATTACAACGAGTACAAAGATATACAAAATACGACATATTTATAATTTTCATAACCAATTCACATAGATCAATAATTGATAAAAGAATCACAACACTTACTTTCCACGTTTAAACTTATATTTTTCAGTCGAGTATTAATATTTTCATCACCGTTTACAAACATTAAGTTTAAATTATTTTGTTTTTATTTCACTTCGCATCTCACGGAGGTTTGTTGCAAAATGTAGTTGTTTAGATTGCCGGCACGGTTTTATATCGACACTGAGTCATTTGGCAAGAGAAGTAACTCTCTATCTGAGACCACGTCATCGAGCTTGTGACGCTCAGTAATGACGCTAGCTGGTTCACACTTGGTACTTGGATATCTATTAACATAAATATAAATTATGTACGTCTGTGCGTACATGCTATTTTGTATAATTATAAAAGTGGTTTTTTGGTTCCTGTTTTCTTCCTCATATATCGTATTATAAAAACAAATAGACTTATTATATACCTACTACGACTTTTGATGCAACATTTTCTGCATAAATTTCCAATCTATATTCCGTATGATTTATAAAAACATTCGTCTCCAGCGTTTAAAATATGTATACACCAAATTTCATGTAAATTGTTACTGTGATGTATGAAGTTCCGAAAATGGATAAGGTGAGAAACGATTACATAATGGGCTCCTTAAAAGTTACATCTTTGTTTTTAAAATTGAGAAAGTAAAATGGGAAGGTGTCTAATAAGGAGGATAAAATTATTTGGCTACAAGAATGAACGGTTGATGGGAATGATGGGTGGAATGATGAAGGGTAAAGGGTAGACCAAAAATGAGATAGATGTATTGTGTGAAGAATGACATGAAAATTTTTGGCGTGACGAAGGATGTACGTGCAAATAGAAGTATACAGAAAGAAAGATATGCCTCTGCTGTGTCGATCCCAAAAGACTGGGTGAAATTCTTGGTGTGAGAAAACAAAAAATATTATAATACTAAAATCTAAACAAATAGTCTCGACTCAAATTAAGTGCTAAATATGTACATTTATTTGTATTTGTGTTTTACTTTATGCCGATGATTTGAAGATTGCAATCAGTGTTGATTATCTTAATTATTTTCATAGATTTCTTATGATTAATTATTTTTAATTTATTGTCTTCCTTAACTTTTTTTTTCTATATTATTATACTTATAATTATACAGATAATGTAAAAGTGTTTCCATGTTTTGTTTCATTAGGAATAGTTGTAAGAATTGCTTACACACAATATTTTTTATGTCTTTTTTGATAGGTAAGACGTTTTACAGCTATTCATAATTGTATTAACAGTCATATATATCTACGTCAGTTGTTACTCGGTTTTTCCGCTAATGCAGAATTTTATAAATTAGCCACGAAACATTGTTAGGCGTTATAGAAATGGCGTTTTTAAAAGAATATACTTAATTTATTTATTTCAATAATAACATCAATCCTTAAACTTGCCACCGTTGAGCTCAAAGATCCCCAATTTAATGGTATTGATGGTGGTATGTAAGATTTGCTTGTCTAAGGCGAATTATCGGGTTTCACAGATCGGTAGTATTATTAGTAATATAGATATTTTTACGATGTTTACCTTCGCTAGCAGCGACACCGGTGGTAATGTTATAAAATGCACATTTGGCTAGAATACATATCCCTGATTCGGACCCAGGTCATTGGAATACCAGTCATTGAGCTGTCACATTGGCCCTTTAATATTATCTCAATTTTTAACAAGAGCCATCACAATGAATTGGCTTTTTGGAAGGCTTGCGTGGGACTATTGGACAGCCAAAACGAATAGGCAGGCCCCTTTGATAATTTAAATGTGGTGTAATACAAGCCGAAGCGTATCTTTGAACGCACTATAGGAATGCATCCAAGTCGTAATACTCGTAACTTAGGTGCTGAATCTCCCATATCCCATCCCTGCCACGTGGGTATGAATAGTAGCCGACCAGAATGCTACAAATAGCCAGTTTTTGAACTGATATTCATATTGGTATAATTACGAAGTGCTGCTGCTGAAGGAAATCATTGCGAGGAAACCTCCTTATAAAAATGTGTAAAATACACCTGGAATAATCCCTAAAATAGTGACGTCTGAACCCAGCATTAGTTTAAAGTTATTTTGCTCTGTAAAGATATACAAAATTCTTTGAGTCATTTACACAAAACTAGAGTTTTTATTTTAAATTTCGGAAAAGGTAACCTATATGTTCAACGCGTTTATCGAGAATTTATTATAGATAGAATTATATAATTTATATACATAAAAACAACAAAAGAAAAACTATAAGCCACTTTTTGGACAAATAACAATTCATCCAACACATTAAAATTATATTAAAGTGATGAAACAAAATATCGATTTCTAAAATCACCTCTAGAGGTATAAATGTAAAGAGTAGAGTCAACTAAGAAAACAAGCTACTATTTTGTGAAGGTTAGGCCCTCCCCAACGGTCCCACCCATAGGAGTGTCCCAGCCAAATAATGACCTTTATCACTACCAGCCCCATGCCAAATCAAACCTATGTTTTGAAAGTCACTTTATTTGAATGTTATGCAACAGTTCTTATGCATATATGTAGATCAGAAGTATAGACAAATAAAGCCGTATGTCTTTATTATTGAAGAGAATGTGAGAGAAAATGGAAAGAAATAGCTTTTACACTTAAAACGCGCCTGCTAATTTTGACTCAGATTTATGATACAAAATTTATAGTTTATTATTTATTAAAACAGCATGATTGTTTCCGATTGGTATTTTTAAATACATTTGTAATTTTATACAAATTAACTCTCGACAACCTCAGATATTTAGTACCATTCATATTTTTGTATATACAATCTGTATAATCATATTGACGACACGATGATTCAGATATAAAGTCAAAGTCTCTTTTGCTGACAAAGAAGAGTATTTATTATCCGGTCAAGGTAGCCCAAAAAATACGAGTAAGGTTACAATAATTCGCATTAGAGCTAAAAATTGGTACGAATGTTCGAAACACCATTATAAATGTGAAAAGTCCCCATCGATCCCACATTTGTAATTTTTTTTATTCAAGGTCGAAGTTGGCAAATATGAGTTTATGCGTTTTTCAGGCAAAATTGTAGATCGCGCAATTATCTATCAAAATTATCTTTAAACTTTTTGAATCGTTATACCTCAGACACAGTCACCGTTTCTGAGATATAACGATTTAAAAAGTTGAAAATGTGTTTCTCATGATATGCACACTTTTCCTACTATTATACCTGTGGGGTAGTATACTTGGCGCGTTTTCCTTAACGTGGTTTCCCCAGTAGGCCTATTCAACTATCTAATGCGATTCTGTTCAATTCAATAGTAGTTAATAATAAAAAATGTTACTAATAGAAATTATGAAAGCGGCGTGAATTCAAATAAATTGGAGAAAATTATTCGTCTTGTTCATAATCAACTAATACTTTTTGTTCTTCTTCCTGCTGGGTGAAAGTAAATTGTCCTGACAGTGACGCATCACATGTCTCCTCGCTGATATGGGACAATTCCTCTTTAATGGTGATTTAACATTGGAGCAAGACTGGTCTTGACAATTTGTATATGCTAACGAACAAAACAATTTCACTTTTTTGCAGCCGCATTTAGCATTACACACCTTTTTACAATTGCAAAAAATTGTGTTGAGGAGTTTTTCCTGTGCAGGTGGGATAAAGGTAAAGTCTGGATTGGTTCCAATGTGTTGTCGATTAATTTCCAACCCCAGTTTTTTGGGTCTAGTTGATTACCAAGTCACATTTGTACTTGATAATATAACCGAAATAGATGTTGATGAACAAAAGCAGAGGTTGGAGGAAGACAAGCTACTTCTACTCGTTTTTTGGTACGAGTATTTTCGAATCTTATCTAAGCAGGTAGAAGTAAGAACTAAGAAGTATTAGGTGATTATGAATCATACGAATAATTTTCCCCAATTCCTTTGAATTCACACTGCTTTCATAATTTCCAATAGTTACATTTCTTATTATTAAATAGTATTGAATTGAACAGAATCCCAATAGATCGTGGAGTAGGCCTACCGGGAAAACCAAGTAGAAAAACTCGCCAAGTACAACAACTAACTACCCTACAGGTGGCATGGAAATGTATACATATCATGAAGAACACAACATTTTCAACTATTTGGATCGTTATATCTCAGAAACAGTGACTCTTAGCAGCAAAAGGTTTAAAGACATTTTTTATAGATTATTGCATAATCTACAATTTTTTCTCATCTATTTTTATGATAAAACTTACCGTTTGGTTGAAATACGCAAAAACCCATAATTGCGAACTTCGACCTTGAATAAAAAAAATTGCAAATGTGGGATCGATGGGGACTTTTCACATTTCATTTATAACATTCGTACCAACTTTTAGCTCTATGCGACTTATTGTAACCTTGTATGCTATTTTCTATATTCGTTGTATGTATATTTTATGTCCAGATAGCATTGTCATCGTGCCATGAGTGGGTTATATAAGACATATCCTATAATCTTGATTAAATAAATGACGATGATAAGGAGAAAAACTTTTATCTTTATAACACTGATTAGCTAACTATTATTTCGCCGAAACACGTTTATGACGTTCTATGACTAGTCTATGTTCATGTTTATAATTTTTCTTTCAGAAATATATAGGTACTTGTTTATATAAACACATGTTTACAATTATTGCGAAATATGCACAAATAAATATTTTACTTCAAAATTACAACTCTAACTTTATCGTACACTATTTTATATTTTATCGTAATTTTTTTTGTTTATTTATAGATAATAATCATTCTAAAAATAAAAAATATCCCCTTAAGAGATATTTAACATTGTGTAGGTTTCATAATCAACATAGCACAATAGCACATTTAATTTTATAGCCGTAGTTAGTGTTACCGTTTTCGTTTAATAGTTAATAAAATACATAATCTTTATAGTTTCAAGAAGAAAAAACAAATAAGCAAAAATCGGGTGAAGAATTATGACATAGGGTATTTAATATTTTGTTCGAAGATCAGATTTAATAACAATCGAAAAATATGGATACAAACAACTCAAATCGGGTAAGTCTCGTGGATTTCGCGAGAGCACTGTGTACAACTCTTGCACATGCACGGTATAATGTGAAAAATGGTTCAAATAGTAAAACAAAAGCTTTACACCTATACAAAGAACACCTCCACGATATCTGTTATAAGAATGCAAAGTAATTTTCACTTAAGGATCTAATTTCTCAATAGTAATTTCAACATAACTTGGCTGAACGTTAGCCATGAAACTTGAGCTTCCACCAATAAATGAACAATCGTAGTTTTATTAGTGCTCATCGCCCTATTAGCTGTGTAATTTTTCAACCGCAACTTTTAGAAAGTTTAATACCACCCAGACACGCTGTTTAGAAGCATTTATAAAGACTACATGTATTATAAACAAGCACAGGAACACGGAATAAAATTTCAAAGTAGACATAATTCAATCTGTGAATGCACTTAGTGAGAGTTCGATAAACTTTTAATAAGGGTTGTATTATGAAATTATATTTAAAATCAAAATAAAGAGAAATCATGCGATGGTATGTCAAACTGAAATATGGATTTTGCGAAATTTAGAGTCGATATCAGCTGACGAGCGCAATATTATTTGAAACGAACACGCGATCCGGGCGTCTACCCTATCTGTAGTTCGTCTATAATATTTTCTTTTTAGATTATTCCGTGATATTTGTATACAATAGAGAATTCTAAAGTGAGCAGCGGCACGAGGTTAGATATTTTTAATAAGATGATTATTAAATTACAACGAAAAAGTAGTTCTATCGTTTCAATTCTGAATATTCTGATTCATTCATTCAACAGCCAATCCATATGCTAGATTAATTAAACAGTTCATAACAGTAAAATATAATTGTCAATTGTTTTAATTTGGAAACGGGTACAAATTCATCTGACTTTTATTATTAATTTTTTCGAGAAGGATGATTTATCGTCCTACGCAAATCATGAAAGAGACTGCTTACGACTTTCTAGAAAGTTTTTTTGTAACCGAACATTAACTTTTATTTGCAAACTAGTTAATATAAAAAGAAAGAATAGGGGCTCACCAAAGTGTTTTTCACTATTATCATTTGAGTCATAAAATGAAACGTATAGGTTGAAGACAATAATAGCAAATAGGCGATGTGCGTGTATCATTTATATATCAGTTGAAATAGGTCCTGAGATTTCACCATTTTACGAACGATACTTTCGTTTGCCGTTTATGACTCTTTAGTTAAGGTCATGTAAGCACAAGTTTAAATACTACTTTATATAAATAACTATTCAAAAGGAAAAAGTTTCATTGACAACGTGCACGACTTTAAATTTCCAGATTAGTGCAACAAAAAGAAATTAGAGATAATGTTTAAACGAACATCACAGCATTCTTTGTCAAAAAAAAATATTAGTAGCATAGAATTACAATTTAATACTGCAGTACCGAGCTAAAGTCAAATTTAAAATATTAACATAAAATTGCAGGGAAATTTTGCATAATGGCATTTGTATTTATGCATAATAAAATACGGCTATGTTTTTTGTGGGAATTCTTTTAAAAACGATTTGCTATTTATGAAAAGGGTTTATTTTTTAGCTCGTTGACCCAGTGGCCGAGTTCGTGACAACTTCTATCTATCGACTTTTGCTCGCTTGCCTTACGCGGATTCCAACTTCCAATTGGGATCACGAATATTCACAATGGGAACATGAAACTAATGCTCTTCCATTAGTCACTTTAGTTTTCCAGCGGTTTCCATATGACTGTGCTTGACTGATATAGAGATTATTAAAATTACTTAATATTTTTTGTAATTTTAACTAACCAAAACTATTTTCGTGTGTATTTATCTATTATACTTATATCTTTTTGTAACAATGCTCAATGGAATAAATAAAAAATCTATATGAACTAATAGTTTACAGAAGGAAAATTAAACATTCCCATTAATACAATTTCATATCCAACACACCCTTAATATATTTAATTGAGACATCCTTGACAAATATTCTGATAATTTATGGTAATGAGGATGACACGTGTCTAAACATAGGTATTTATATTCTTAATTAAAATCACACCAATTAGAACCTAACCTTGCTGTTTTGTTGTAGTACTTACCGTTAATGATGAATGACTAATTTTTGACATTAGCGATTTGTATTTACAAAGGCACCGGCACCGGCACCGGCACCGGAAGTTCGTCCTTCGATTTCTGGGACAGGCGACCAAGAATCCAATTCAGCGCAGCCGCTGCCAGTCCGTCCTCTTAATAGAGCTGATTCTCGATCGGCATTATTGCCGCAACCTCATAGGCCATTAACACCGGCACAGACACAACCGAGACCTCAGTTTCAACCTGGAGGTCCAGTCACTAGTCCACCCTCATTTACACCACGATCTTCAAATCTTGGGCCCAGAGGTACAGTTCCACTTGGTACACCTGGAACACAACAAATTCGGCCTACACCACCAAATATAAGACCTCTTGGCCTACAATCGATTGCGCCGCAGCAGGTCTTAAGACCCCAGTCACCAGTATTAACTCAATCACCACAAAGACCTGCTCCACCAAACAACCTTCAGTTTGGGCCAAGGCAGCCGCCTGCTGGTGTCACAACACCTGATGGTACAAGGTCTCAAATTCAACACTCTAACGGATCTGTTAAAAACGGTGTATCGAAATATCCTACTCAGCTACCAAGGCAACCATCAGAGGGTGCATTAAAAGATTTTGAGCAATCTAAATCTAACCAAAACAAACCAGCCAACCTGGATAACCAAAGCGACAATAAAAATGAAACTCAAGGTAAAGCAGAGAATGGAATCGAAATACCTGGAGTGGCAAAAGGTAGAAGTTATAGCATTTCAGCCGCTCCTGGAGCGCCAAGTCCGCTTAAAGCAGAAGATGATCGTCGAAAATCTGTCAGCGCCATAGGAGGAAGAATTGATGAATTTGCAAGTCGCAGTCCAGGACTTGGATTAATCCAAGAGGGAAAGATAGAAAGCAAAGATAACATCCGTGGCTCTAAAGAAAGCGTTCGATCAGAAGCGTCAAATGAAGGTGGGAAAGACGTGCCAGAACGAGCAGAATCACGTCTATCAGGATTGAAAATGACTGAATCGTTTATGGGGTCCTCGACGACTGTGGCAGCACAGAAAAAGTCAGACGATGAAGATGTCATATCTCAGAAAAAAATAATAAATGAAACAAAGACAGCCGCAGAAGAACCGAAAAGTTTAAACAAAGCAGAGTTATCTGACCGTTCGCCATCCTTGACTAGGAGTGATGACTCTCCTGAACTAAAACCTCAAAGTAATATACCACAGAGTCCTGCTTTACCTAAAAAATCACAGACACCAACACCAGAGCCTCCACGTCCAAAAACGCCTAAAACAGATATGAAACCAGAAATAAAATCAGATCCAAACAAAGAAAATCAACCTAAGACTGCTGCAGCTCCCAATAAACCTACCCCAAAATCACCCGTCCCGGAAGTGAAAACGCCAACAATGGTAAAAAAACCTAGCGAGTTGAATACATCATTACCTGCATCGGAAGTGAAAAAATCAACTCCTCGTAAAACAGCTTCTGCTCCAAAATCTCGAGCGAAAGGTAATCTTTGTTATTATAAACACGTTAAGATGAGCCAAATAAATGCGATTATATTTAATTGTTAGCCATAGTCTGGCTTGATATTTGTTAATATATAACACACTAAACTTATTATTTTTTGCAGATGGTGATAATGACAGTGGAGTAGATGAGTCTACACAAGGAAATGTAAGTAAATTAAATTATTCTAGAAATAGTGTAGTAACTAATTAAAATTTGTTTAGTTTTTGATTCCTGGGTAGTTTCGAATATAAATTTGGTCTGAGGTGTGAGATATTGGTATCAACTTATTGTGTCTATTTTATTATATGTAAAACATTCAGGTATTGTGTGCTAACGATAACTTGACGCGCAAGATTCTCCACCTCCCTCCACCCTTAAATCTAAATTCAAAAATTTCTAAAATTGCCACAATTATTTGAAAAATACTCGTAAAAGAACCATTTATGTTTTGTAACGTTTTTTATTACTTCATATGTGGTAATTTTTGGGAGTTCCTAATCCTGCGCGTCACGTTATTATGTGTTTACTATACATAATACATGTATAGTAAACACATAAGTAAGTTTTTAGTTTGAAAATGTTTAAACAAACTTCTAAAAACAATATTGCTTCTTAGGGTAATTGTTAAACACGCTAAGCTGTAATATATTGTTACCGTGTTTTAGTGTTGTAATGAGTTTTTGATAAGGTTTTTATGAATATAATATTTATTTTCATCAGATAATTTTAATAAATTTTAAATAATTCTTTTCTTCTTTATATGACGGCCTCTGTGGTTGAGCGGGCTAAGCCTTTGCCGGCTTACCTCACTGCAAAGCAGAGGCTTCGGGTTCGATTCCTGGTATAGTAAATTTCGGAAACGTATTTCCTATGATCTGGGTGTCAGGGATCGGCCCCAGAGTTGTCCGTTGTATATTACCCATAACACAAGCGTAACTTGCTTAATTTGGGCATATACAGTGTGTGTGTTTGTCTGCCAATTTATTATTATTATTATTATTTATTATTATTTCAGGATGTCAATGGGTCACCAGGCTCGCCAAACAAAAAATTACCGAGCAAATTACCAACAAAAGAAAAATCTAGTAATAGTTTGAAGCCGAGCCTTTCACGATCGTCCAGTAAAAGTGCCACGGCTAAGACTCCAGAAAACCCTTCACCGGCCGACAAGAAAAGTGCGTATTTTTTAAAGTTATTCTATTAAATTTTATTTAATAGAATTAAATTTTATTCTAATAATGATTTTATTTTGCTTGAGTTCAGTAGACAATCAGACGATCCACCTGATGGAAAGTGGTTACCATCGCATATGGACATTTGTAACATCAAAGTTGCTACCAATTAGTTGCCGCTCTTTAAAGGGAGACTGGAACCTGGCCACTAATGCTGGAACATAACTCAAGAGTGTTTTGCGGCATAGTCTAGACCAAGAGTGGTAGCTATCCAAACGGGCAAATACCCTACCTACCACCTGGCTGTGGGTGGTTTTGTCGCCTCTTACGATAGGCCACCCGTCTGCAGGAAATTGTATTATTTCTCCGTTCCTGCACGGATAAATCACAAATTATTTCAAAGTGAAGAATGAAGGCAAGTATTTGACTTTTTTGCTTTTACCATTCCATTCATTATCTGTTTTAAAAATGATAACATTGTTCCAGAAGTTCCCATGAACAAAGTGCAAGTAGGAAATGCGCCTTCACCTAATATAAAAGCTGTGAAATCGAAAATTGGTTCGTTGGATAACTCTACATACAAACCAGGTGGTGGTAAAATTAAGATTGAAAATAGAAAACTCGAATTTGGTAATGTGACGCCCAAGATTGCAGCTAAAAATGACGCTTATACTCCGAGTGGTGGTGCCAAAAAGGTACATATTCACTTTAAAATTAATTTTAATTTCACATAACCGTTTAAATTTAAGCTTAGAAAGCTTTGGAGTCGAGGGAATGAAACTTTATGATCCTTTTTACACATTCACATATAAGAAATTAATCATGTAGAGCTACATATCAGGCAGTGAGCTTCGATCGAAATATCAATAATGACAACATGACTTTCGACTTCACTCAAAAATAAGTGTAAGTGTGTGTATCTTACACAAGCTGTATTTCAAATATCACAACGATACAGAATCATCACCACTATGCAAGAACATATTTGTCAATAAAAGAAATGACCGACGTTCAGAAAATAATCTTATAATATTTTTAGATAATCACCACAAAATTGGAATGGAATGCTAAATCTAAAATTGGCTCACTTCAAAATGCTTCCTACAAGCCCGGAGGTGGAGATAAGAAGATCGAGACCCAGAAGCTAGACTTCAAAGATAAAGCAAAACCAAAGGTAGCATCAACAGTCAATATTACTCACAAGCCTGGCGGGGGTGCTGTGAAGGTAAATGAAGAAATGTAATTTTGTTGTCTTTATTAAAATTAGGGAACCTGTTTGAAACAATGTAAGGTTAATGTGAGTATATTTAATAATATGGAATAGCGTAGATCAAAGCACAGTTATTGATATTTGTAATTATAATGCTTCAATTAATCCAATCACAAAGTACAATGTCGTATTATATTATCAAAACTAGGTACTTTATAGAGCAGTCTCAAATTAGTAAACACAATTAGATGCACTTAATACCAGGGCTTGTTCTAAATTGTATTAAACATTTAACTCCAAAATAATGCTGTTCTTCTTTAGTCGGCAGTCACAAAAAACGGAACAGGATCTGTGAGTAAAAATGTATTTTATTAATTTTGTATAATGCATATTGTCACATGCTATAATTTATATGGTGCACATAACATAACGTGTATGACATGTAATGCAGATTTTGATATATTAATCACAAGTAAACGTGTATTGATCAATACCACTTTACAGAAAGTCTTGACGTCAACTGCAAACGTCTTCAGGTACTCATAATAAATTGCAAATGCGTCATAGGGCACTACTAAGTGATGATGTTCTTTTTTTAGTTTGTAAAATGGGCGTTACCAAGATGGAGAGCATCGCATAAACATTTTGCCTATCATACATTAAGGCATAAGGTCAGTTGGGTAAACTTAATTACCCAAGGTGATGTTAGTCACTGGAACGATGCTCGTTAATGTTTGTGAGGTACTCGATACTTCTAGGATATGCCGCGGCTGCTTGCACACGCTGAGTGTTATGTGCTTTTAAAAATGTACGCAAAAATAAAATATAACAATAAACAAATAACTATATAGTAATAAATAAATACTAGCTTAATACAAATTACTTTAATTTAGATATAAGAGATATACATACATATGTAATAAATTTTAAAATATGTAGTTAAATTAGGATTTTGAGATATGCCAAAACTGTGCCACGTATCAATAATACGAACACAATACACATGTTATCCCTACGCATACGGTTAACACGAATATTATGAACAAGCACGCTATTAAACGGATCAATGAAATTAAATATGGCAACTGTTTGATACAATTACACTTCACTTAGTTTTACCTATTCAAAAACCACTGGTTTAGCACTAATATATTTAGTTTATCTACCTATATATTAAAAATGGTTTCATAGGTTTTATACATACCTCTAGATTCGGATTTTGATTAAAATATAAATAAGTAAATCTTTGGATATCAAAATTGCAATAACAATTGCCTACCTACTTCTTTGTGTAAAAATGTAGTGATAGAAAATATTATTCAACTATCGCACATAGTGAAAATTTATAACAGTGCTTTATCGGTAAGAAAGCGTGATGGTCATCCGGAATTCTGAAGTCTGATTGCGTTGTAATATAATAGTTTTATATTATGAAAGTAAATGTAATAAAGTACTAATAATTGAAATTTCAAGTATGAAACCTACGGAACATAAATATTTAGAACCTTATTTATTTATTATTTATTTGCACCCTAACTATTTAAAACAGATCGAAAACCAAAAATTGGAATTCAAGGCACAAAGTAAAGTGGGTTCAATGGACAATGTGAAACATAAACCTGGAGGTGGCGAAATTAAAATATTTGATGACAAAGATTACATCAAGCAGATGAGCGGGCACTCTCCGGTGCCCGACAGTATGAGTCACTCACAACGGGAGGTGAGACCCCTGATTCAGCTGCTCATTTCGGCTCTTTTTGCTGCACTTCATTTTTGTTATTTTGGTTTTTCGCTTCCTATTTTTGTTATTGGTTGGATGATCGCCCTCATTTTCGTATAACAGTAGCCATTTTTGTTTCAGCCAGAGTATTTGTACACATATTATTAAATTAGGTGGTAACTCATATAATCAATGAAGGTATTATGCAATTCTTCGAGTGTCATCTAACACGTACTCATTACTTCGTTTGCAGTGCAATGTTTTTCTTTTGCTGTTTTAACATTTGTGTGATTCAAGAGTGTGCTGTGTATTATTTTTGTTTAGGCCAGTCTTTAAACTATTTACGTTATATTTTTTTCACACAGAGTCCATTGCCACCTGCGTCTCAGCAGCCGAAGTCGGACGAAAATTTGAACCAACAAGAAGTTTAGAATACCTGCTTGGAGTTCGCAAATAACACGTTAATTTTTATAATCAAGAGTCCAAATTCTGAATATTTTTATTGTTATCGTATGTTGGTACCCAATTTGAGTGAATGTTCAGATTTTTCATACATGATAAACTTTGTCAATAATTTTGGCATATCTTTTTGGACAATATGTTATAATAATTATGTTATACATATTAAGCGTGTATTGTATGATATTGGTTTGTTGTTGTTACTAATGTAGTTTATATCTTTTTAACTATAATGACTAAGTTAAAATTTAAACAATACCCATGTGTTTTGATTATTATTTTTCTATAAGTGTAACATTTCATAGTGCCAATTATAACCGTATTTCTATTAACTCAACCCTAGATCCACTGACACCATTGTTAAAGTTTAGCAAACAAAACAGTCATTGATTATTTTTCTTCTGAATTAAGATAACCACAAATATGTTTTTCAATTGTTTCATCATTTTGGACTATTTTTTCTTCGCTTAAATTTATAGCTATGAGATGTATGTATAATAATAATAATTCATCCAATTATTTATAAGCATTATCATGTGTTTGGTCATTTCCAGTTCCATGTATTTCTAGATTAATATAATTACGTGTATGCACTGATACCTATTGTATGTTATGTTTTATTGTTTGGAGTGTATTAATTGACATGGAAAGTTCTTGGCACAGCATCAGCAATGGATAAAGTAGTAGCTTTTGATATTACACTACGAAATAATTTGATTTTCCTCTTAAAGCATTTGACTTAAGAAAATTAAATGGTTAGGTTGAAAGTTTTCCACAATTTTTCAGTTAACAAAAAGATAGAACTGAAGTCACTTTTGGCGCAAGTGCCTAAAGTAAATAAATTTTCTTTGGTTAAATACTTTAGGTATATATATATATGGATTAGAAATTTACACTTTACAGATTTTTTGCTTTTTATATTTTTTTATACTGCTGTGGCCATAAGGGTTCGGGCTCGACATTCGACTGACCAGATTATTAGAAAAATAGATGTTTTATATATTAAAATATATGTGTAAGAAACAATTAGACTTAGAAAGTGTCTATTTATTATCAGATTATTGAGCTTCGTAGTCACAAAACTTTCTTTGAAATTTTCTAAGAATTAGTTTTTATTTTGTATTCTAAACAGCTTTTGATCATGATTTGATTTTTATTTAACAAAAATTATCTTTTTTCAAGTAAATATATAATTTATGTTAATTAATTTCATAAAGCTTTGCAAATAGTATCGAAAACGATTTTAACTAAGCTAATAGTTGTATACTTGTAGCCAACACTTTTTCGACGTTTTGAGAATTAGGATATATTGTGGATGGAAAGACGTATTATATGCCATAACGGTAATGTTTAATACAACTTAACACCAAAATTGCTTTGTTTTATTTTGTAGTTAGTCACAAGCCACTTTAACAAAATATTTTCATCAGTATTCAGGACATATAAATATTTACGACTCTTCGTAAAATTGTAGAATCTACCAACACAAGCACTAGCACGCATATTTATGGATTTAATGGGTAAGTAGTTAATTTTTTGAATATAATATATTTATTTTCAAAGATTAGTCTTATTTGTTCACATGTAGTAACACCCGAAATACCTAGTTAAAATTGTTTTATAGATAATGCACTACATATAATAGTTAGGTACACTGGTAGATAATACATTACCTGACTACTGGAATAAACAGCAGTTGCATTTAAAGAAATTGCATAACTCTTGAAGATTCATTTTAACATTCAAATTATTGATTTTTATTCTTAAATGTTATTTACTTAACCTTTACAGTCGTGTGTAAATTAAATATTTAAGTAGTTAATTTCCTTTGCCTCTTATACAGGACACGGATTACATGTCCGTCAACGAATGGACCGATGAAAATCGTCCGTTATCAAGATGTCGGTCTGCAAGAGCACCCCGAACTCCTCATACACCGAGGACTCCTCGTGCGTTATCCCCTCGTAAAAATTACTGCAGAGAAGTTGAAGAAATCGTCCAACGTAACAACGAAAGGAACAAAAGAATCTCTGGTGGTCGTTCGACCAGCGCTCGCGATCCTCCTCGCTCGTCCTGCTCACGACGTGCATCCGTCATTCAACGTCCTGCTTTTTCCATATATTGAAAATTAGCTTACAAAAATATAGTTTTGTCTCGTGAGTGTTAGATGTGATAGCACATACGAAATACTAGTTGCAACTTATCAAGGATCACTTTTGCGTTTTGAGTTATACGATATGTGGCATAAGATAATACTAGTACAAACATACGCCGTGCATGTCTCATAGGGATTGGAAATATAGATATAAAAATGTCTATAAATGTGATGTTTTTCACGTTTATAGACATTTTTGGATCTATATTTTACACAATAATTTTGTTAATTTCTAAGAGCTTGCCCGAAATCGAGGAGGTGAAATTGAAAAGTGGATCCTGATTTCGTCCGAGTGCCATTAAAATGTCATCAGTGGTTCGATTCATTTGCTAGTTTGTCTAATAACATAATTTTTTTAACAAAACTTCATACTAAAAACCAAATAATAAATATTTAACCGACTTCTTTCTACAACATCTAGAAGTCGGTGTCAAGTAAAACATAACAATTTGTTGTTGTTTTTTTATGTTTTACTTGGCACCGACTTCTAGATGTTGTAGAAACAAGTCGGTTAAATAAACCGACTTCTCTCTACAGCATCTTGAAGTAATTTTTTGGTTTTTAGTGTGAAGTCGGTTTTGTTTTTAAAAAAAACTGTTTTTTTCCTTTTTGTTGCGCAAATACCTCAATAGCTTTAGAAATAATATGTTAAGCACCTGTAGAAATTGTACAACTGGTACGTGTATACAAATTTGCCATCTCACTCTTCGGTATATATGTTCAATAAGGGTTGATCTCGATTTCCTTGCGATAAACAAATCAGATCCTGAATTGGTGACTATGGGACCATCTCGGGAGTTAAAAAAAACAATTTGAAAATCGACCCACAATTGACGGAGAAATCGCGTAACATGCCTACAAAAAATTAAGCGCCTGTAGAATGTGTAATACTAGCACGCGTACACAAGCTTTTTTTTTGAAAATGGAGGCCCTAGGCGTTTTTTAATTACGGTCACTCTCGATTTATCTGGGATCCACTCATCAGATCCTGACCTGGTGACCATGGAACTGCCTCGGGAGTATACACACTTACGAATAAAGAAAAAAAAAGTCAAAATCGATCCACAATTGATGAAGAAGTAGCGTATCTAGCATATAAAAAAATTTGCACCTGTTGTAAATTTAATAGCTACACGCGTATATAAGATTTTCCAAAAATGTTGGCACATAGCGTTCTTTAATAAGTTTATAAGGTTATGCTCGATAGCCCTGGGATCCGATCCACTCATCAGATCCTGACATGATCACGATGGAACCAATTCGGGAGTATAATCTTTCGATTAAAAGAAAGATTTTGACAATTGAAAATCGGTCCAGAATTGATGGATAAATCGAGTAACGAAGATAAATAACATCCAGACGAACCTCCTCCTTTTTGGAGTCGATTAAAAACAACCAAGAACGCAAAATAACACATATAGGATAGGCTTCTATAATCTATTGTACTGATATATATATATATATATATATATATATATATATATATATATATATATATATATATATAGTGTGTGTGTGTGTTTATATGTCAGATCGACAAGTTCTCTAAAATAGTACATATCAGTACATTTACCTAGTTGAAATTGAATGTAACATGTATCTGTAGCTTTATATGTTTACCAAATGATTTTTTTTTGTTTAGAAATATTTAGTAGGTACACACACTTACTATTTATTGGTCCCAAACAATTCTTCTGTCACACTTAGTGCTCTAAATTGTTAATGAATTCCCAAAAATATCTTGCTCCTTTTTTATTATCGATAGCTGGCTAGTGAAACTACACCTGTGAAGCGAAGATGAAAATGTTAAAGAAAAAGCTGCATTTAATGTGTTTACTGTATTAGTTAAATAATCTTAAGATTATTAAATAGATGTTTCTTAGTGAACATTCTTTTTATTTTCTTAAAATACCTTTGAATCGCAAGAATGCCTCATATGACAACAAAATGATGTAGTTATGACAAATCGGTACATTTTGCAGTATAGGGCTGGACACTTTTTAATGGTAAGTTATGTATGTATAAAAAATCAATAGACTAACACATAAATTGTGTAAGTCCCAGTAATCTCAGCAAGTTAACCAAGATCTCCAACATCCAGATCAGAATAAACAACGTGGAATTCGTTAGCGAAATTTACTTTATTGTTAATCTAATCTAGGTTCTTTGTGTGCCAGTGAACGGACGTGTAACGTTGAAACCACTATACATACCACTGCGACTGACAAAACATGAGCCAGTTATAATAATACTTTGTGTATCTGTCTGTAACAATATCGAGACATTTTGATAAGCTATAGTTATAGCGGTACTACTACCGCAGAGAAGCTGACAGACCACCTGATGGTAAGGGATTATTAACTAAAACATATTTAGTTGCCTCCAAAATCTCAACAAACACGCAGGCTGACTGTTACACACAGACTGGCACAATATATATATATATATATAGACGGGGAAAGTACAAGAATTTTGGAACATGATAAAAAATAAACAAAGCTGAGAAGGGTAGGCAATAAAACAACAATATATTTTATATATTGTTTAATTGGTGTACATGGTTATGCATTATAATAATATTTTTATCAATTGTTAATTCTTTAAATTATGGCACTTAAATAAAATATTTAAACAATACATACATATAGAGTGAGAAACTGTTTCGAAAATAATAATCATAATTAATACATATTCAAAAATGTTCATGTCGCGGGGAACTTAAATATAAAATATTCGGAATTAATTTCTCAGTCGTTCGTTGATTTTTCGCTTCTAAGCGAAAACTTCTTTTTTATTTTTTTTATTACGAAAATAAAGTTTATACCTCAAATTCAACTCATTGATCCCGATCGTAGAAACTATAAATAAAAATCTTACGCGAATAAATCGTTAGAATAACTTAAGGTTTTGTACCCAATAAGGACAACTGACTCACCACATGCATTCAACACCTAAAAATGAACGCGCAGGATGTAATTTTTTTTTTATAAAAAACTGGATCAACATCGTTCGATAATACAAACTGTTGATAAAAACTTACGTCTATAAAACTCCTTTATGATTAGTTGCAAAATATTTACGCGCACTAATTTCGAAGCGATTATGTGTTGCGAAGCAATCGCAAAGCGGATCACAATCGCATTAACGCGTTTCAACCGTATAATTGTATTTAATTAGTTTAAGGCATGTTTCTTGTAGTACTTTAACGGCTATTCAGGAGTTTTAATCACTATATAAACTACAATTATATAAATAAATTGTGGAAGCATAACCCATGCTGGCTGATCGGTAAGTAGACGACACAATGAAATACCCCGACTGTTGCAACAAGCGCACGCGCACACACAAACGACACGGTAACACTGTTGTAACTTTAAACATACAAAAGGCCACATCACATCATTCAGTCACAAAGCGCGAATTAATACTAAACACGGTAATGAAATTTCTATTTTACCAACAAATGTCAACTATTCCACTGTATGGAGATTATAATCACCTAACAATATTTCAACTATAGTTTCGATAGTATTACCTAATTATTGTTTAATATATTAAATCTATTGTACAATCTTATTTTGTGACAACGTACGCCCATGTATCTATGTTTAGTGAGATTTATCGTGTCGACGAGCCTCTTGTTTCTTTGATGACTGAACGTAGTTGGCAAGTATCGATACGACATTGGGCACGCTTCAAGAAAGACACCGGGAGTAAAGGTATAAGTATGTTACTAAATATACTCATGACAACTAGCCATTTATAACTACCCGGGATAAGTTACTCTTTTGGATATAGTACAATTGACACAGAGAAAATTCTGAAATTATCGTTTTCAAAATTTGTCCTGCGCGATATATGACTATTCAGATCATCACACATTAAATTTTACAAGATTAACTAATCATGACTGCCAATTTGACTCAATAGCACGACTCACTAAGAGAGGAACTTTTTCGTGCTTTCAAAAGATTTATTACAAATATCGATATCTAACACCCTATTAATAGGTATAATATGATAGTTATAACGTAAAATTATGTACAACACGCTACATTAATGGGAAAATACTGAAAATTTTATATTTATAACGATTTGTATGAGAGTATTTTGACTCGTATAATATTAATATAATATTCATATGTTTTACTATTTCAACTTGAGCAATACAAACAAATAATATAGGTATACCAAAAATATAATTATTTTTCTTTACGTTTTCTTAAACCTGTGATATGAGTAATGTATCAAAATAATATTAGTGATCAGTGAACAGAATAAGACGATTAATAAATGATCATACCATTTATGTATTATGATAACATTCGTCGTCGTCAGCCATTTACAGTCCACTGCTGGACGTAGGCCTCCCTATGATATGATAACATTAAAGTCAATTAATACATGGTCTGGTAAGTTTCGCCCCAATGTCCAAGAAAAATATTAATATGTTACATGTATCGTAAAACCTAAAACCCGAATTATGTCGGTTGCAGATTACTATGTAGCTGAAGCAATTTCTTCAAAGGGAAACCATCTATTGAATATTTAATATAATTGGTTATAAAGTTTGGCAAGTTACAGCCCTTCAGTGACAGTGCTGGGTTGAGGATATATAAAGTGGATAGGCACATGCAGTTAGTCAATACGAATTTGTTAGGCGCCAACACCGTTTTGATTTGACCAGTTCGGAAGTTTTTGATGTTTGCTTATAACTAGGTCAGTCGAAGGAAGGATTTATACGGCAAAGGCCATGCAGTTAGTGATAATAAGTATTAAACCGCCTATATCGCTCACAAGATGTCTGGTATCCCTTGGCTCACAGATGTTAGAAGGAAGGCGTGACGGAGAGGCCGCATGCTATTAGCAACAAAGATGTGTTAACCCATCCGTGGATCGTGAAATATTTATATTATATCCAACCCAGTATTCGCATTGTTCCCTATTTATTTAGATACATATCAATGATATTGTAAACGATTTTCTTTATATTATTGATATACGTCACGATCGTTAGCTTGTATGCAATTTCGCGAAAATGATCGCATGTCGTTTCGCGATCAAACTAGTGACAATAGTAATCAAGGTGTTACAAGAGATAACGATGAATTATATTTTATTTCCAGAACTAGCTTGAGACCTACCGCATAAATTAACCATCAGGAGTATTGATACAATTACGAAGCGAATATCAACACCAATACAATCCAATATTCTACCTACTCTTAAATACACATCTATATATCAATGATAAGTATTATATTAGTATGAAGATAGGTAAGTTAATATGAATGCGTAGTTAGACAATAATTTTTGGGATAATTTATAAACACCAAATTTAGAAATACGTGGTGTCCTTCTCTCCGCGGTCCCACGTCCTAAATTACTAAGGATTTTTCCTTAAGAATATGAGATTTTAATTCTATAATAATAATTATGTTGATTAAATATCTATATCACATCCGATTGAGATAAATATTTACTGTCAACGTATTTAATACTTAATTCATAAATGCGATCGCACGCCCTGCATTTTCAGTAAATATTCATACAATTTGTGTTTACTTAAAATAATAATATATTTACAGTCCAAGACCTTGTCGCGCCTTAAAATATAAGACTAGATTTTACTACAAGATTAGAAATGTGAGAATAAGATTGCAGTGATGTTAAAAATCCGATAAGTAACGATTATTGCTGATAAAGGCAACATAAAAATACTATAACTTTATACATGCCGATACACAAAAAATAAAAATTCCCTTGGGCTAAACCACACGTAAAATACAAAATATTTACAATTTTCGAGCAATACATTTTTCATCACATTTTTACATCAACTCAGAATCAGGCTGACAGCCAAAATATACAACGTCCTCATTTTAAGTAACGTCCAGATAGTCCACTCCACAAACCAGTATATATCTTACACAAGCACATATTATTCATCTTTGTTGAAAATAGTTCACGAAAACTTCTAACACTGGCAGTATTTTTCATCGCATGACCTTGTCCACACTTTGCATCATTTTGATACATCATATCTCGGTAGCGTAACAACAGTGCACTACATGATTGCTTTGTCGTCCAAACGCGATAGAATATTACGCGACAGCGATATGATACACTATATGGCTACAATTTGAAGTATCACAATCACCATTTAGTTCTTGCCCAAGCGCAGTGGTCGCCAACAAGGCTGCCACTCGTGCTATGTCTGCCAATATCAGAAGTCCTCAACAAGAACGGCGTCGCGGGGTACGAGCCCCTTTTGGTCACCCCTGCAGCATAACAAATATTGGTCGTCGACTTCTAGGATCAAGCGGAGGCGTTCGCCCTCGTTGAAAGGCAGGTGACCTGAATCGGTTGGCAACCTGTGCCATAGCGTTCTTACATACCTGAAATAGGGTTTGATTATATGACAAAAAAAGCAAAATATTTATTTACCATACTATGGTATGTTCTCTATATTTTTTTATTACTTGGGTCATTTAGTAAATGCCTTGTATAAAATACAGAAAAAATCTTATAATATAAAGATACATTTAAAGAAATTTACTTATTATATATTAACAATATACAACCACTTTGTAAAACTTTATTATAATCGGTTCATAGTTTCAAGGAATTAGTTTTGAAAAGTGATCACATGTAGAAGAGACACTAGCTTTAGTGCTTATAATATAATTGTGGATAAAATATCGGTTGTTGACGCCAATTCTTACTTGTGTTTCTGTTGGTTGTTGGAGTGGTTGACTCTCGCGGCGGATGACGATGCTGCGCGTCGTGGTGCAGCCGGCGGAGGGGCGCGCCCGTAAGGCAACGAGGATGGCCGTGGCGTGGCCCCACCTTGCCAAGGCTGGTCCACACGTGACGTCCTGTTACAAATTCACATGTTAACCTACTCTAAAATTTGTTTTACTTTATTCGTAACGAAACGAGCAAACAGAGTTGTTGAACATTTTCGCTAATTGGGATACCTACCGCGATTATCTATACCATGTTTCGTTATCCAAAGTTCTAATTTCAAACCAACATTATTTGTAAGTCACTGTTTAAGATTAAAGTATTCTTGAATACATGTGGTGCTTACAAGGGAGCGCATGTTTACAACTTAGCCGTCTTAAAAAAATTCATGTAACATCAAGCTCTATTGATTGAAAAATGGGTTAAAGAAAATGATTTGAATCGAGATGATAAAAGCTATATTAAACACCAAAACATCGACTAGCTTCTATGTACACTAAATTTCATTATACCTAATAGCGAGTTAAAATCTAATATGATTTCAATTATGATAAGGTGTATGTTACTGCAAAAGCCCGGACTATTTTAAATCCTACTTTTTCTATAAAACCTAATATTTACCAACTCCAACCATCAATTCATTAATAATTTTCAGCTTTCAGCATTTCGTTAATAACTTATATTAAACTGTAATGTAAACACTCGTAAAACCCTCTTATAATACTTGGTACATTTACCAAATTATCTTCGAAAATCTTGAGATTTATTAGTAAAACCTATGATTTACTTATATATGGATGGGCTTTTACAGTAAAATATACACACAACCAATTGAACAACATGATATCCATGCTTACTAAGATTTTGTTTGTAAATCAGTTTACCATAAATTTTTGCTGAGTTAGATGCAATATTCGGTTGTACAACTTTATTGATACTCTGACCAATTATACTTCATCAAACACCAGGCAGTGCAGGACTTTGAAAGTCATAAATTTTTCCAAGCAACAATATTTTTCTCATACAAGCATGCATTCCATGCACCTT
Organism: Dendrolimus houi; assembly: GCA_039645545.1. Classification (NCBI taxonomy): domain Eukaryota; kingdom Metazoa; phylum Arthropoda; class Insecta; order Lepidoptera; family Lasiocampidae; genus Dendrolimus; species Dendrolimus houi. Next base: position 12,511,017 of record CM077125.1, on the reverse strand, counting down.
TTCGGTTCCTTATTATTAGACTGGTAAGTAAAACAGACGACTCAAGCATGTTAAATTTGTTAATGAAATCATGTATTTCCCAATACATACGGCGAATGCTTTGTAATTGTTGTGGTTTTAGAAGCAGCTTCTTTTGTTTTAATTGGCTTTGACAAGGCCGGCTTCTTTGCTGTCGTCTCTGCTATATTTCTGTACATTGGGCGTAAAAAGCAACTAAATAAATACAAATACTAGAATATAAAAGAAAGAAAAACTACAAAAAACCAAAGGAAGAAATATCTACTCGAATGTGTGCTACCGTCTCCAAAATTAATGAGCAATTAATTAAAGTCTTATAATTTTTATAATTAAACCATAATAAAATGACTATTTTATTTATTTGTGCGAAGATGTAAGAAGCCCATGAATAAAAGAATAACTTGAAATTATAAAATTGTCATAATACATACCTATTAGCAGGTTGCGGTGGTTTCTTATTAATATTGCCTGTCCTCACTACGGTGGCAGATCGAGGTGTTGCTCCTGTGGGAGATGTGCCTTTACGCACTGGGACTGGGATACCACTAAGTGATAGAAAAATTTGAATATAAATAAACGAACAGCTGGCATTACAAAGCTTCATCGCATTTTAAGAATTATTTCTTAAAAATTTCTTATTCATAAACAAAAATCTTACATTGCTTAAATAAATACTACTTAACTTTTTTACCCTAGCAACTTTTTGGTAGAATATAGCACAAGCAATCTTCTTATCAATAAATCAAAATTAAAAAAAAGAATCTGTTTTTGTTGGCTGACGCACTACGTATCTACTCAGCATATTAAAAGAGTGTTATTTATAATTGAAGCTAGGTTGACGATCAATGTGATTTTATTTTCATATTATTGTAAATAATTTATCATAGGGTCCAACCTATATTTAAAAATCTTAGTACTAGGGCGCCTGAATTCGTATACAACTAATACATCTTGATCAGTAATGTGTAAATCGTCACCGATAGCAAAAGATTTCATTTTTTTGTTTCAATCTTCCCAAATCCAATACCAGCTGTTAAAAGCAAAAATAGTTTTGTCCACCATTTTGTTATTTAAGAGAGTTAAACAGTGGGGTGAGGTTGTTTAATCCGACAGTTAGTTTAAACAAATTAATACCATTTTATTTAAATAACTGCTTAAAGTATTACTTAAAAATTAATCAACGTTTATGAATAACGCTGTTAAAGATTAGAGCACAACTAATTTAAAAAAAAACAGATTACGGTAATTATCAATTCTATTGTTCACATCCTATCCTTTATTATAATATGAAGTAATGGGAATTATAGACTTATGGTCTTATTCATCAATATGAATAAAGTAATAGTTAGAGTAAGTTTGTAGGCTTCTTTAGGGATTTTAAAGTAGCCTACAAACTTACTCTAACTCAATATGAATAAGACCGTTCATATTTAAATAAATTCAATAGCCCTTATTCGACTTTAAAGAACCAACGTTCTTATAGACTTTAAGACCCGCAATCTCGTCTGCATGAATAATATTTAACTTACCGATGAGTATTTTTAGCTGGTGATTGCAGTGTAGGTGCTTGTGGTCTAACAGGTGACGTCACCGGCCTTGGGATTTTAGAACCACGTGATGTGGCTGGTGACGTTTCTCCTGAAAATACGAACAGAAATCGTCTAAATAACCTTCTACCGAAAGCATAGAGGCACATTTCCTGGAGTCTTTGACCTCTATTATAACAAGAAAGTTTTATTACATAACATTAAATAATTTTAATATTAAATATGTGTTGAGTATTTCATTAATTTCTAATATGATGAACATAAAAATTAAAAAGATGTAAAATACAGAAATTATATTGTATGTCAGTCAATGGTAAAACATTTAGTAGTCCCCGTCATAGCTCTCACTCTTAGTGAACAGTGAAACTAAGGCTATACGAAATCAAATATTTCGTAGCATTCTGTAAGCTAAACTGAATAAATCATAGTTTCATTAAAAAAATTCCACACACGGTAATTGTAATATTATTAGCGTGAATCCAGAAAAACTAAGTGGTGCATGCTCTCTCTTTATCAGATTAATCCCACGGCACTTGAATGGCATGCAAGTGACCAGTGAACTATCGCGATTTTTATGATATGTTTCTCATAAAATTAAATAATGAATGCGAACCGAGTGAGATAATAGTTCGTAAATAATTATATAATTGTGATTATTTGGAAATATCGCTACGTTTAGTAGTATAGACACAACAATATTCCTATAAGAGACAAAAAATAATTACATTAAGTTTTAGTTTAGTATACTTTAGTTATACACCTTATCGTATTCACAACCTATTCGAACGATTGCATGTTTCTGCAGCCGGGACATAATATGAGCGAAAACAAACAATCGAACTTAACGTTCATAAATATTTATTACCGAAATGGTTATGATAATAATGTGCCCCTATTCTACTATACATATATAATATTCTGTTAAAATTGATAAACTCTCTTACTAATTTATACTTAGATGTTATAAAATGAGTTTGTTTAGATATTTGTTTCTCCTTTTAGCCCTAGGAATGAATAAGGGAGATGAACATAAAATACTCTGTAATTTGAAAAATGGAATCTATTCAGCAGGATATTGTTAGTTGTAATGTTAATCCCAAATGTACTCGGAAGTTTTAAAAGTGTTGGGTGATAATGTGAAAGATTTTTCCAAAAATTTCGGAACACTAATACCGACAGTAGGCTTACCTGATGGTGTTACAGGGCTTTCTGCGTTGCTTAACATTTCCCATTTCAGTTGTAGCCTTCTGAATTTTCCACCGGAATTGCTCGCGTTTCCAGTATTGCCGCTGGCACCACTACTAGCAGAACTCGGCCTCCACTGTTCTTCACCGCTGCATTCCAGCTGAACAACAAATATTTTGTTATATTCATACCTCAATGGACTTAGGTTACCTATATTTTGCAAATAATGTTTTTTTTAAAATTTATTTCCAACATAATTTTTATTTCTAAGTTGTTAATAATTTGTTCAATAATTACGAATACTTTTATAGCGCCTGAATTTTAAACAAGCGTCTGAAATTTAACACAAAAACTAATAAAATAATAACAGGCACACATAAAACCTAAGCGATGGAAATCAAAACAATAAAAGCGCAATAAAAGTTATAAGCATTAAGCGTTGCCTGCTTGCGAATCGAACTAAAATTGAGGAACGGTATACGGACAAGGAACGAAACTGATTGCATAAAAAGCACACTCAATTTAAAATGACCAAACAAGACCCCGCCAAGTTACCTTCGCTTCATTGCCGGTCTTAGCGGAGGGCTTATTGTTCTCTAGACTATCAGTGTAATCGTCGCTGTCGTCAAAAACAAGCCGGTCGAACGCCTGCATCAACTTAGAACCTAAATGAATGCCAGACCATCTTCGGTTAGGTTCCAATTCAATTCTACTGTTGTTTGGACAAAGATCATAGCCAATTAGGGTTGGGTTCACGCATGAACGTGGTCTATTTTTTTCAAGCGTGGTTTTCACGTTAGCTGAATCGTTTAGGAGATCAGGCGTGGATGGCTCTTTGTTTTTAGGTTCCTTATGCCTCATTATGACACTAGTTTGGCATTCGTCACTTGAAAGGCCGCTGGACTGCATCGACCGCACCAGCTTGAGTATGTTCCGTTGATTCAATGTTAGTGGTGGAGTGTTAATCGAAGTGGGCTGTTAAATATTTCAAAGTATATTTAGCTTCATGCATCATGCTCTCCATAGTTAGTTTAATTAGTAAAGGAACGTCCTTGATTAAGTCGCTGATTACATCGATCGCCATGCCCTATTTGCATTTTATGTAAGCTGTGCACGAAAGTAAATGCCAAATATTCGGTTTATACGCCTTGAGTCGTGATTTGTAAGCACATGCAACGGACAATAAAATGCAAATAAAGCGATGTTTGCTTCTTGAGGCGGCAGTTCGAAAGTATGCGATAGGTGGTTCGAGACACGAAAGGTACGAAATATTGATTATGCTTTTGACATTGATATGAGTTATATAATTATAGGGTATTCTGTATGATTTTTAGCATTTGAGACGCATTTGAGTTGTAATTAATATATTCGTAAAACAGTAGTTAAATGCGTCTGTAAAACGCTAATCAGAACAAAATAAGCATACTAAAATGAATTGTTGAGTGCAAGTGCGTTTCGGATAGACTCAAATGCACTTCTGGTAAAGAATTGCGCATGTCATAGAAAATAATGGCCATGATAGTCACTAAAATATTTAACCTAGCGAAATATGTCAAAACTTACCCGGCTCGCAGCTCGCATATCGCTTTCAATTCTCTTGAAACTTCTATGCAGTTCGCGCATCTCAAACATAAGATCCAAAGAGAAAGGCAGTAGTTTTAATGGTTCTAGGCTTGCCAATAGGGTGTCTAAAAGGGCTCGACAACGAGGCTCACCCACGCAACCAGCTAATATCAAGGAATCGGGATCATAATGTTTTGCAAGTATTGATTCCCTTGTTCTTATATAAGACACCCAAGCATCAACTGTTTGTGCACTGTAAATAAAGATTACACTGTACCATTACCATGTCATACCATATTACCATACCATTTAACAAAATAAACTAATACAAGCACATTTAATTATTTCTATAATTATACAGTCAGTCCAGTCAAGAAAACCTACCGATATTGGTATTTTATTTATGGTGTTCAAATTAAAGGTTGACGATAAAAACACAGTACAATTCAAAAATAGTTTCCAATACATACTTGAGTAAGCCAAGGATGAACGCGTTGAATTTGACTAATCCTTCCGTGACTGCATCTTCACTGTTTATCCTTAGGACCAACTCATTTAGCGATTTTGTTATGGGACCTAAAACAATTAATAATCTTAAAATTCTTTATTCTTTTATCTTTAGTTACTTATATCAAAAATAAATTTAGAACTGTATAACGAAGTCTATTTTCAGACAAATTAAATCTTATTCCAAAATCATACACTAAAATTATTCTTATACTTATGTAATAAATTAATAGACAAGATTATATAAATACATATAAAGAAAACTACTCATTGCAATATAGTAGATATTTTAATTACTGGTTTCAAGAAGAAAAAACTGTACATACCTTGTCTTGCTGTAGATTCAACCATTTGCCACACAGAATTATTCACAGCTCCAAATGAAGTCTCAATACTTTCTTTTAAACCATCACGAAAAATAGCATAAAGCGCTGGACATAAAGCATTTAAGGCAATTTTAGCGCACGCTGGAGATTGTTTTGAGTCTCCCAAAAATGCTAATTCTGCTTGATCAGTGGCCGACGAAAAATGCTGAATTAACATTTCTACTGCGTCGGTCACGTTTGAAACTAGAGCTGAAAACAAAGTGATCACAGAGTACTCTCATATAATAGAGGAAAAGTGATATAATTATGGGCAGATCTTTGAAACATGTCTAACGACATAACTTGCTTCTTGAATACAATAAGTTATATTTCTAAATTCGTAGTGTACCTCTTTTCTGTGATACGTCAATAAAATCTGGTTTCGACCTAATTTCGTGATGTACAGGACTTGCAAATTCATCAGGACTCACTTCAGCCTCTTCACATATTGGTATTTCTGCTAAATTTTTAGCCTAAAATCATATGGAAAGACATTATTTTACTAATAAAAGAAATAATCAGAATGAGTTAATTCAGGCAGAAGTAAGCGTGTTTAAAATGATAGCTCTGGTAAAAGAATGAAAGAGTGAATGATTGAAACGTGTACAAACATAATTTCATGAAATGAAGTGAAAAAATAAAAAAATATTGATAATAAAATCAAAAGTAACCAATACAGAATAACTCAAGTCGTGATTCATAATGAAAATAGATTTGCGTTTTTATCAACAACGTGAAAAAAAACCAAGGTACTCACAGAACCAGCGGGCAAATGAAGTGAGCAGAAAGAGCAATATTAAATAATTTTACCTGGTATAATCTTTGCGCAATTACAGCAGAAATATTAGGCGAATTAGGGGGAGTTGTAAGGATATTTCCTTTTACATCTTCGACTCCTTTAGATTGAGTCTGTAGATTTTCAACTTTAGCCTCAGTTTTCTGTGCAAAACTAACAGACTTCTTACTATTGCAGCTACTGCTGCTTGATTCAGTCGACCTCTGATTCTCTTCTTGAGACCGTTTCATCTGAAGAAACTTGGAAACCTGACTTCTTACCTTTTGAACTTGATTTTGATCCCATTCGTCCATATTTTGACAATTCAGTCCGCTTTGCTTTAAGAACTCTTCTAGTTGCTGTAAATCTGCACTACTGATAAGTGCACCTGGAGGTGGAAACTCTGTATATTCCATTTTTTTTGTTCGAGGCTTAGGCATAGGTGGAGTATGGGGTCTATGAAATTTGATTTCATTCGATTTTCCAGATTCTAAACTGCTCTCAGTACCAACACCTTCATCAGGATAATATTCATTATAATCAGCATCTTTCTCAGCTGCATCTAAAAACTGTTGAGATAATCTCTTTGCCGCTAAATCATTGTTCTTCCGATAATCCACATTTTGATTTTGTATGTAGTAAGGTTCTTGAAGTGACCTTCTCTTTGTTTTATGTTCCGTTGCAGCAGTCATACATACAATTGGATCCTGTATTAAATCATCCATTTCAAACATACTATATCGTTTCGTATGTGCACTAGATTTGCGTGTTTTATCCATTGATTTGCGCAATATACTTTTTGGTAATGGTGGTCTCGGAGGCACTAATTCGGCTTGTTTCACAAAACGATTTTGATCTGCTAATGAAAGTGATCGTCTTGGAATAATAGGATTTGTTCTTTGTCCATCGTTGTTAGGACAACTTGCCTCTGAACTGGTAGCACTATCATATCGGTAAACGAACAGAGGATTAAAATTACCAGCTGGAGCTGGGCTATTCTGGGCCGACGAATCTGTCAACATTGTTGATGAGCCCCGATAACCCGAAGATGGTTGAGTTGCCGTGCTTGAGCTAGAGGATACCGCTGTAGTGTTGCCAGCTAAATTAGTACAATCACAACTCATGGGTCTATTTTTAGTTTTAACAGATGTGGCTGTACAATATTTATCACCACATCTACCTTCTTTCTCTTTCATATGTTGTATCATTTCTGGCATTTCTAATAACAGTTGCTTACATTCTATGGGCAATAAGAAGTTAAGTGAATCCCAATCTTTTATGTGTCCGATACCTTTTTTCTTAAGTAATTCTACATCATTGCATGAAAAAGGACGCTTACCCTTTACTTGCAAACGATTTCGTTTATTGTCACTTGATTTTGGGGAAACGTTTACCTTTAATGGATTTAAATAAATATTTGGCCTGCCATTTAAAAAGCTTATATCAGGTAAAGTGTAATTAGGATATAGCACATATACTGGCTTTTCGCAGTCTCCTTCTTTTAATTTTTGTAAGAATGAGGGTTCTACCACTTTGAATAAATCGCGTTCATGTGATGTACTAGATACTTGCATACTAGAGGTTTGCATACTTTTGTCTAAAGTGTCAGAGTCAAGATGCGTGGACGTTGATTTGTGATCACAAGATTCTCTACTAAGTAGCCTGTTCATTCGAGTAATTTGCGTCCCATCTGATTCGGAGCAACTCGAAATACTAACACTAGTAGCCGACGATTGTGAGGAACAGGACTTTCTATGATTTCTGATTTTTGATGGGCTATTTACAATACTAAGGCTTGTTCTTTTAATGTGTGGTTTGTTAACCGTAGCGTAAATGTTGGTTTCGCTATCAATTAGTTTTGATCCATCAACTGTTTCTTCTTCCTCTATCAATACTTCATCATATACTCGGTTAGAATATGGGTTTGAAGACGGAATTTCTTCATATACTGCCGATGATACTTCTTCTAAAACGCTCTTTGGTATATCTAGTTGAGGACGCTCTGCGTTTGCAGATTTTGAATCCCCAAGTTTTGGCTCTCCCATGGACTCTCCACTTTCACCGCCTGAACTGGGCCAGCATTCTGATCTATCCAACTGATCTATATTCATAATACCATCATTGCTCATACTTTTCTGTTTCATAAATAATTTAACCAAACTGAAAGCTTGTTTTGTTTGGCTTTTATCTGAAGAACTCTGATTTTCAGTGGAAGATGTACTCATAGGCTCCGAGTGCTGGCTTCCATGTGACGAACGATTTTGTGATACATCGTATACCTTCATACAGGTCGGAGAACCCGTTAACCTTTGGTTGGCAGTAAAAGAGTCGACCTATAAAAAACAAAGTGTTAACTAGTTGCTGCAATAGGTTCGTACAAGTACTTTTATTGTGTTAATTAGTCACTCATTGAATGTTTACAACGTACCGTTGAATTACTAAGTGCTGCAGAGTTAATGGAACTGTTCATTAATTTCCTTCTATATAGGTTTGGCAAACTTTGGCTTTTAATGACAGAATTGTTCATTTCTGCATTTGCATCAGTCGGTTCATTTGAGTCTTCATTGTTATTTCCAGAGGGGTGCCTAAAATATACGAAACATTGTTTAAAGCATTTTTATTGCCTCTGTGGTTGAGGGGTAGTTCGTGTTGGTTACAGATAATGAGTTCCTGAGCATATATTTGGAGCATAAAACTGTTTGACTACCAAAATTTTAAGGGTACTTAAAGACAGAATTCACTAGTGTTAATTAGAATCCAAAAGGGTTTGCATTTCTATCTATTTTCCCTGATTCAATTGCCAGATAAAATGACACATACCTACGTATTATACAAGGCACGTATTACACACATAATAAATTTATTCTTCCTAACAACAAAATTAAGACCATAGAATTTAAAGACCCAAAATACCTAATCAGCTTTTTTAGTTTTTTTGTACACTTATAAATATAGCGTTCACTCTTAGGTATCAAGTGAACGGAAGCAATAGTTATATTTGTGATTGTATTAAGCTGGCATATTTACCTTTGATTATTGCAGATATTATACAAAGTAGTTTAACATAAAACAATATTGATTCATAAATAGTACTTAATTGCTCCCCAAAATAAAAAAAAATACTACAATGTATATTTACAATACTTTCTTGACAAAAAAATAGGCGGCTTAATCGCTTAAATCTAATTAGTAACTAATATACACTTTTCTGTCGTCTAATTAGACGATATGATTATGAGGTCCCCCTGTATCGAATATACAACTAAGTAGGTATACAAAACTTTATAAAAATTAGTTTTTTCAGATTCATTCATACGAAATTGTAACATACCTCCCGTGAAAACTATTACAAATTTAGGGATAATAAGTATTCTATATTATTTCCTGATATTGAAAGTACCCCCATAAAAATAATAATATATAAAATTTTATGACAATTTGTTCGTTTCTAAAGATACAAAGAGGACAAAATATAAATACTACCATAACTTTTACTTTTTATATATAAAAGTAACATAATGATGGTGGACTTCAACTCGGTTGTCTTACCTCTTCAGTGGTGATTGATTGGTTTGTTTCTTAAGCTTACTCCAAGTAGTTAAACCTAAATCGCTTCTTGCCATAGACGTCGTTAACTTATTAGTAATTTTTTTACATCTTTCTAGTAATTCTAAATTCCTGCGCGTTCTCTCATCATTATCTAATACTATTTTTTCCTCTTCCATACTCAATTTGTCTGAAACAGAATTCAAACATTAGCTGGGCACCTTATCATGAATAATTGCTTGTGTGAATCATAAGACTACAATAAAGATGATCACTCTCAGTAAACATTATATCACTCATTAGCGTGATATTGAAAAGAATTCGGATGTTTGAACTTTTTATCATTATTTATTTTGTATATACATACTTATATAATCAAGTAGACTCTAAGAGTCTACTTGATTATATAAACCTAACTCAAGAGTAAGGTAATGTCAAGACCTTATGGGGGTGATAGAGAGTAACTAGGCGTACTTAGCGCTTGGCGATCTTTTTTACCATATCTGTAATCGTAAGTCTCAGATGCAAAGAAAGTCGTCGAGCTATTTGCTCGCACTTCTATCGCCGGCCTGTGATAGATGTCGATGTAGGAAGTAAATTTACGTATTACAACTTTCGAACCATACTATTTACTTAGTCTGCTCCGTTTTTTTAGTTCGTATTATATTTTATTTTAGAATTCAGTTAGAATGTGTTTTAGAATGTCGAACTTAAGTGATTGTAAATTCTTGAAACTGTGTTCGTAATATTTTAAGGTTAGATTATATTTTTATCTCTTTTATTTGGTATTCATGGACTATGTTACCATACCAGCCCCATCATCAGGATACCCTTAACTTGGCACATCCCCACATAGGACCCGGTAGTGTACGAAATGTATTCCCCTTGCTTTAACAAAATAAAAGTCTATCATATATGCTTTAATTCTTTCGTTTGAAATTGGCATTGCCATGCCAACACTGGCATTCGATTATTCTAAAGAGAACAAGTCAGATTCCTTGATTGAACAACCCTTCCTCTACTCATCCTTGATTGCCTGCTTCAATGTTTTCATGTACTCACCATGTATTTGATTGACGGCTAGTTCAGCACACTCACTGTCCTCGGAGTAAGTGGTGAGGCTGCCCTCGAAGGCGATGGTGTAGTTGTCCTTATTGGCCTGGCAGGTGAGGATAAGGTCCTGCTCCGTGGGCAGCTCGCAATCGAGACTGTCCACACTGAAGTGAACGCCGTGTGCACCCTCCTTCACTGGAGAGAATAGCAACTCCGACTTGCATATCGACATCGTGTTGATCGAACCGACGGATTCTTCACCCTATTTATCAAAATCATTTTGACTTAAATTTTTAACAACACCGTAACTTTAGACGCAAATATTTACAGATACATAAGCAACGTTTAGCATCTAGTTTTAAGATAATTGAAAGTAGAATCAGAATTGTATGTAATATCTAAATAATTTAATATTTGATAGTGATGATCTATAATGGAAATCAGCATACACTTGTTTGAAATAAATCAAACTCAATTTAAAATATCGATAATATAAATTTTGTTCTGTCTTATAAGACAAGATTATTAGCATTTATAGCTTTGTGCTAATTCAAATATCTATACTTAATTACGTTAACACGGTGTTAACCAGTATATTAATAATTTTCAAGTTTGAAAATAATGTACAGAGATTACAAACATATTTATCTCATTTTGATATCTAAGGAGGAATATACATTACACCTAAATAAACCATACCCGTATGTCCTAGGTACAGTACAATACCTAGTACCTACTAGACGCAATAAAAACCAAGTACCTACACGTTCTTGGAAGATGTCGAAACCCAAACGCGAGCTAGTTTAAGCATAAACATTTACGTCTGTTATAACTCCGGCTCAATGCGGATGCATGTCCCAGCTAAAAATATGTAACTGCCAGCTTTACTTGCACCTAATGCAATATGCATGTTACAAGATTATATACTTATTACTTTTGTACTATCTAATTACGATATAATTGCTCCATTAATTAAATAAATCAATCAGATTACGAATCTTCGCTAAATATGTAAAAAAATCAAGATCACTAAAATGTTTATCGTGTCATTTGTTCATATTGTGGAAATATTTGGTAAATGGAATTCAATAACATCATGTGGTTAATGCCAGCTTGGTTGCAGCCCGTTCCAAAATGACAAACAACATGGCCGCACTGCGAGCGTTATCATCAATTTAATTTTTTTTCCTGCTACAATAAACGAGGTCAAAAACCAAACACTTAATCATAATAACTCATTCTTTTACCAATTTACTAATAATATCAATTCCTTAGCAACCATTAGGTATTAATTTGTTAGTATAAATGAGGGTACTAATAACATACTTAGATAATTACAATATTTTAAAAGTAAATAAGGGGCCAACATGCGTCTGTTAGTACATCATTGATTATAATCCTAATTGATATTAATTTAAATACATAAATACGAATGTAATATAGAATGAAATAAAAACAATATATCTAAGTGACATTGCAGAGTATGAATTTTGTTATGATTAAGTGATAATTCACCCTGACCTAAGTAAGTGTTATCAAAGTAATAGCTTTACATTCTGTAAACATCTTATGTCAATCAATGGAATCAGCTACTTTGAAAATACTAATAATACGCTTCAATTTCATGTCAATCTCTTCTATTGTTGGTATGGCATAGTCTCATGATTTAGTCGTTTAGGGGGTTTTTATCGCTCACAAACCAGTTGGTCGCTTACTCTTTACAGTGTCTATTCATAGAAAAGTTTCAAGCATCTTATGGTTAATAACGTATTCGAAATTGAAACGATATCATAACAAGTATATGTACATAAATTTAGCAGGTGAATAACTCACTGAATAATATCCATTGTAGGAATCCCAGTCATACTCGGTCACACCCATTTTTAAAACAAAATTACTCGCATTGTCTCAAAATAAATAGATTACAACACCATATCATTCACTGAGTACTTGCATCGAACTACGTGGGGCCATCGCTTTTGGTCCTTCCCTTCCACTAACAAAGTCAATAAAGTTCACACTGTCCAATATAATCGTTATCTAACGCACACACAATTATTAATAAGGTCCTTACAATTGTCGCTTTTGATAGAAAATTGACATGTGACTGAATTCATCGCAAAATACTACACAGAACTACGCTTCCGTAAGCCCTGGGCACGACTGGGGCAGCGGGAATATTAATTTTAATATAGCCACTACAACTGATTCTCAAAGTTTAAAACTCAACAGCAAAACTCGCTATACAATAAATAACGTCCATCCATCATCGTAGTCGAATCACGACTATTATCAAAGAAGCACAATACAATAAGTGCGATGATTTAATGGGGCAATAAACGACTAATTAGCGCATTAACATCATATTAGATTACTGTTTGCAGGTAAATAATAATAAGTTCAAGGAGTGTTTAATTACGTAATAAACCATAGGATCTATAACCTGGCTTTTGACTTAAAATTTATAAGAGAATTATTTTTTTACACATTCACTACGACGGGGTCTGCGTGGCTCTAAACGTGTCTACGTTAATAAGGTAACCCCCTCTTGACCTAGTACCGTTCAACACAGGACAAAAATCCATAAATTATTTTATATATAAGCCATAAAAGGATTCTAGTTTTTAAAATGTTACGGGGCTCAATAGGTCTCGTGTCGTCACAATGGTAGTTTTAGAACGAAGTCTAAAACGCCACGTACAGCAGGCATGGAAAGTACAGATAAAATCAGTGCCGCTGTGAGTGAACGTGTTAAGTAAACTACAAAGTTACTAGGCGTACAGTTTGAGAATGAATGACTTTTGGGATAGACTCGTTGGCAACGCACACATGGTGCCAGTATGTGCAGGGCCACACATAAGAGCGATTAAATATAGCACACTCACACAAACGCATTTCAGGAGGGAATTGACTGTATGACCGGGGGAATAACGAGTGTTGTTAAAGTGATTGACGCAATTTGAGTGTGAACATTGAACGCTGTACGACTCTACGCACACATTAACGTTGCTCTTATTTTATCATTACTAGTACATCCCGTGGGACCAACGTACTTTCCAGCCACCATATAGGATGGGTATTTTAAATGCTAACCAAGCACCTGGACTTTCTACGGATTGTATGCAGGCATGTGTGCCTTCATAGATCATTCAATGCCTAACTGTTTATTGAGACTGTTCATGCGACGTTTATTTTTGAAGTGAAACTTCTTTAGAATCGTTATGATTTGAAACTCGATGAAATGAAAAAAGTGACACTAAAAAGAGATAAACACATAAATCTATAGGACTAAGCCTGCGAGAGAATGAATGAGAATTTTCGTACCGATAGAGTTAGAAATGTTTTGAAGTTTTTCGTTAATACTACAAATTTCGTGTTTTAATACTTAAATATATTATAACGATATAATATATGAAATTTGACGTAACGAAATTTAGAATCCCTCCTACTTCTTGACACACTTTGTTTCACTTCTACTGCCTGTGAACTGCATACACACACAATTTTTTCATTTAAATGATGTTTCTCTAATTCAAATTAACATTTAGAGAACACATCAAATTCAAAAGTTTTATTCAAAACAAGTTCCACTGGAGAACAGTTTTTGAAGGTCATACATACCTATAAGTTAAAATTGAAATAAATATACTTCACATCCTATGTACACCGCTTCGCAACGGGCAAGAAACTGTTGTAAAGAACATGTTGCTGAGGAACATGTCTAGCTAAAAATTCTTTTTCTTCATCTTTATCTATCACAGTATTATTTTTTTAATTCATCTGTTATGAATTCATATTTTGTTATTAGTCTTTTAATAGTTTTTAAAAGCTTTGCAAAAAATGGAAAGGGAGTATTCTTCTTCCATGGTTTTTCAAAGCTATTTGAAAAAACAGTGTAAAGGTATATATTTTATCTTTATTTTATTGTATGAGTTCAGCAGACAGGCAGACGGCCCACCTGATCGAAAGCGGTCACCATCGTCTATGGACATTCGTAACACCAAAGGTGCTAACAATGTGCTGCCGCTCTCTAAAGAGAGACTGGAATCTGGCCTATAATGCCTAATACAACTCAAGATTGTAATGGTGGCATACTCTAGGCCAGGGATGGTAGCCATGCATTCGGACAAATACCCTACCACCTGGCTGTCGGTTGTTTTGTCGCCTCTTACGACAGGCCGCGCGGCCGAAGGAAATTGTATTCTTTCTCTGTTCCTGCACGGATAGAATATTGTTGAGATATGTAACTATGATTATATAGTGACGGTCACGGAAAACATCGTGATAAAATTTGCACACCGAATTCATCGGTGACTGCAACCAGCCAATCTACCCTGAGTAAACATGGTCGATATACCGTCAGTTCACCTAAAATAGGGACGCCCGAACACACTGTGGGACGTTTATAGGCTGATATAATTTTTTATATGACAATTGAATCTATTTTTCATTTCAAATATGCTCTGTTATTGATAAAGTTCTGAAATCTAGTAACTTTATACAAAATGATGGAAGAAGAGTACCTAGTACTACGAGTGACTACGGCCTAGTAAAAAATTATAAGGTTCTAAATCCTACACAACAAGACGACACCACTGGACATTCTTCTTCGTCTTTGTTATCTTTTAAGACCAAATTAATCAGTAAAATGGTTTTCTCAACATTTTTTAAAGAAGTCAATCCATTTTGATTAACTTCGTTTTTTTAACTTTTAAATAGCAGAAACAAAAGAGCCAGAGAAGAATGACCGGTGGCACCATCTACCAACGTGGGTTTTAGGAGCTTTTCAGAATGATTTTGTTTATTATACCATTGTCATTCTTAATACCCTTCTTCCAAAACGAAATAAATAAAGAATAACTTTTATATAGTTTTACTAAAGAATACTAACAACATAACACATACAATCATGGTAATGTATGTACACTTACGCCACTGTAGCTTTAGTTTTAGGGCAAAACAGACATCTATTGCAGGTAATATTAAACAAAATAATACCTCATGTCTTCACTAGGTGGCGTAACTAATATTTTTTTATGATTCTATTAACATCCAACTTCTAGTTTCACCTAATCAAATATTTAATTTTATAAACGTTAAATATATGAGTAACAAATAAAATGTGCCAGAAATTAAAAAGATTGAGTTATGTGTGTAATAAAATGATTTCAAATAGAAATGTTCATTAAATACGTAGAAAAATTTAAACATTTAACAGCAATGTGAGGCGAACCTGAAAACTACTGTCGGCACTGACACTGCTGTCGAATCGAAACCTTTCCATGAGAGAGCTCGAGATGCTCGCGAACATCTCGCCTCGGGGATTACTCTGCAATACACCATAATGTTAACATCATCCACCAACATACCAACGGGTAAAGAACTGAAAACAAAATAGACATAAGAAAGAATACATAAATATAAATACGGATGGCCATCTATACAAAATAAACAATATATAAATTCAGTTCATCAATTGTCGGAAAAATGCAAACAAAGAAATATCACTTCGTATGTATATCAAAGTGACAGGTTTAGGTGTAATAATTTTTTTTGCTATTAATTAATCGATTCTCATATAAGGCCTCCGATATAGAAATTTTATGAGGAGTGAAATAACACAAGCGTTAAATCAAATTACTAATCTAATTTAAAGAAGAAGAAATAAAATATGAATAAACAAAATTGCAAAATTTACTGAGACCAGAAATTTAAGCTCCTAACCATATAAAACTATAAAAAGCCAATAAATAACACATTAACGCTAAACTTGTTTATTAGAAAAAATATAGATATGTCTTTTATTTCATATAATTATGAATAAACCTTTGTTTACATTCTTCTGTGAATGGAAAAAATAAAGTACAGGTACATAAATTGAAGTGTTAGATACCGACACCGCTGTATATTGGAATTTACGATTACTATATATACTATGATTACATTACAAATTAAACAATCGTCTGGAAATCTCTACATGAGTCTCTTTATGATGTTTTAAAATGTTGTTATTTTATAGCTTGGCCAGCTTTTGAAGTGTTCGGCTGGTAGTATTATAGTATGAAAATAAATGGGTTACATTTTTATTGTGCCGCAGTTTATCTTCGCCGTCATCACTTCCGCACGATGACAAGCTGTTGTCAGATTGACCTTCATCCGCTGTTGTGACCATTTCATTTGTTTATTTTATTTGACCTTGCACAGGTATCAGTTTACTGTCTTTAAACATCTCTGAGATGACATTGTCAACTACGCAAACCTTTTAACGCAAAACCTGTTAATTATGTGAGGAACAAACAATTGTTTAGCCATACCTCCTCCAGCAAGCCTTGCTATACCTAAGAAGTGCTGGCTTGACGTCGTGAAGGATTATATTCTTGTCAATGATCTTACAATAAGCGATGTCAAGGATTGCATGAAGTAGAGAACAAGAAGCTGAAAAGTGGACTCTGGGGTCTTTAGTAGACACTCAACACTAAAGCGATTTACGCTAGAACGAAGACGTTTGATATATGCTTAAGTACAGATAAGTAATGCAATAAACAAAAAATAATAATTTTATTAATACATTTTCTGTTACATACCTAATTGTACCCTACCTGTAGAGTATGTGTTTTTTAACATTTAACTTTTGAGATTTTATTTTTCGTCATAACGTGTTTTTTGCATAGAAGGATAATTATAGTTACACTACAGTGAATGGAAATAAATTCTAACATAACTATAATGGTAATTTTACAAGAGCGACATCGCAAAGATTCTTCCTATTAAAGGCAATAGGTTCTTTAAATTCAAACAAATGTATTTTTATTTTTAGAAATTAAAACGGTTTTGTATTTTTTTATTCAATAAGCAATCGTTAAAGCTTGGTTTCTATATCTTAGTCTATTGTTTTATCTTATATTGGTAGAAAATTGACCAAACCAAACCAAATAAATGTGTAGTAACGTGCTGTAGCCAGAATATTTTCGGAACAAAGAAGTTTTTACAGAACAAGAAACATATGACTTCAAGTGATATTGTAGTACTGTTCGTCAGACATATTAGTTTGTTGCTACATTTTTTGATACCTATGTATATCTGTGACTAGTAAGTACATTTCAAAACTGTGACTTCTGTAATTTTTCGTATCTTTTCTCGTATGCCGTGGAAATTATCTATGCAGCAATGGAGAAACAATAGGTACCTACTATTTCCCGAGACCGGGCGACCTGTCGTAAGAAGCGACAAGATAGCCCCACAGCCAGGTGGTATTTGCTTGTCTAGATTGTCTCCACTCGTGGTTTAGGTTATACCGCCATAACAACCTAGAGTTGTATTGCGGAATCAGTAACCAGGTTGCAGTCCCCTCGAGGCCGGCAGCACATAGGTACTTTGGTAGCATCTATGGTATTGCTAATGTCCATAAGAGAGGGTTACCATTTTCCATTACAGTAAGGGCGTCAGCCTGTCTGCTGTAATCTAACAATAAAAAAAATACAGGACGTATTTTATTGGCATGCAGGTAATCATACCATCCAGGGTCACGACATAGCCTACCTACCTTGTATCTCGAAACTGATAAAGTCTCATTAACAACGAGTTTATGTAATATAATGTTAAGATCATGCCAATTTCATGATAATTTTCGATATGCTTTAAAGGAAACAAGACTTTTAAACATAAATTGCTCAAATTATTACTCGTAAATTCTGTTAAATATTGCAGTGATTATATAAAAACTGTGTTGAAACAAAAAAAAAAAAATATAATGCCTATACACATAAAAAAGTTTTTTTTTATATTCACTGTCCTTTTATGAGTTTTGTATTGCGACAGCTGATTTTTAATGTAGACACGCAAGTGGCGTTATGAATATTTATTTAATAAACACGAGTGCTCTGAAGTTTTATATTTTTTTATGACTTTAAAGTATGTTTTAAATTTTAATAAAATGCGAATTTTAAATGTATATTGATTTCTGCTCCAATAATCAGAGAAAATATAATACTTATACACAACTGCTTACACAAATTGGTAAGGGACACGACTGCATTTTCGCAAAAAAAAGCTTGCTCCAATGCACCTCTCGACATATTATGTCTGTATTATGTTAAGTATTTCCAAATAAGAGTAAAATCACATTTTTATTGATTACTTAAAATCTAGCAGATTTCTTAATAAATTTTAATTAATTCATAGCCAGTGAGTGTTGCTAAAGTCATCGACGGTTGCCCACACAAGTGTCTAATTTAGAAATCTTGTTTGATGAATGCGATTTGACGATCATTGATATAATTTAGGTCGATAACGGTAGAGTATTGATTAAAACTAATGCTGATTTATGGTAGATATATATATATATAAGTCATCCCGTAACTTTAGTCGCGTATATCGTTGCTACATGCCTTACAAATAACCTTACAATTTTTACAAAAAAAAATGGCACAGTATATATATTTTTGACATCTAAATAAATAATACCTAAATCAATGTCTTTCAATTTTTTAAAGTAATCCCATATGTAAGGCTGTGCAAGGATAACTCCATCAATCAATTTGATCGGAAGAATATACATAATTGTAATCAATATTTAGGTATTCATGTATGTATGACAGACATACTTATTTGGTATAGATGTGGGCAACATATATAGATTTGTGTTTATTTTATATAGTGATATAAATGATCGTTGCCACAAATAAATAATATAAAAAACAGAACAATAGCAAATCATTATCTGAGTCGATATGATATGGGGCGTGACTCGTGGATCTAGTGAATCTAGAAACGCGGTCCCTCGGAGAACTATCCAAAGAACACTGACTGGAGAGACTGTTATACTCACATCATGCGTCCTGTCGTCGATGATGGCGTCGTGGGGCAAGTTGGCGGTCATCAGCAGTGCGTGTATGTCTTCGGTTCTGAAACTTTCCATGTCCGCCTCAGCGAGGTTTGCGTCCAGATCCCGCGCTATGTCGTTGTATCGGGACGTGAACTCGAAACGGGAAGCGAGATCGCTTATGCCTTTGTACGAGGCGGACACCGAGGACAGCACTGACGTGTGGTGGCAGGAACCGTCTCGAAATATTGGACTGAAAAAGCCAGAAAGATATACATTAATCTACAATCAACTTTATAAAATAGTAGGTAAAACACAACTAGCCTGTAAGTTTTATGGATTGGTGTACAATAAAGAGAGTTAGTTATCTATCCATTCATATATTTTGTTTCATGTTCGTATACGATATATTTATTTCATGGTTCCCTCCCTAACCAAATGTTCAAAGCAGAACCCTTACATTTTTGTGATATCCATCCGTCAGTCTCTATTTTCAATGTCATTCAGAGCTACTTTCCTCAGAGATTATTCAGAGTCAGATTATTATATTATTTATTGCTTGTATTATTGCTATAAAGGTAAAATAATTTTGGGAAAAAAAATTAGTGCTTTATGTAGTTGGAGAAAAGTTACATAGCACTACAAGATTCTATGTTATCAATCAATCGTTAGACGGGTTCTAAAAATAATAATATTGGTGACCTTCTAACGTTTCAAATATTTGATGGAAATTATAAAAAAATAAAACCACTCTCTCTTTTCCCAAAGATAGAATCAATAAGAGTTGTACACGGCAACTTACTATTTGCTGAGATAAATGATTTCTTACATGGATGGGACGCACAATATAGAAGCTTGTAGTCACTTGGCGAGTTAAAGGCGAGAGACCTAGTAGTAGATTTTCAAAAAGATGGGCTAATTGGATTATAGGTAGATTTATACTTTAATGACTTGAATCCTATTGTTTTTTTACCAAAATTTTGACATGTAATAACTATGCAGGTTTTTGAACAAGTTTTTTGATCGCTATAATTATACTCACTTATAATCGAGGAACCAAAGATAACCGGAGTTGTCACAGTGCGCGTCAAGTTCATCATGCGTCGACTGTTGACTGCCGGTTAGGCTGGTGTTGCTGTTGCAGTCCTCATCAGTGCCTGCTACCCCGGGGCTCGCCGCCTTCAGCCCCAGCCGTGGCGGTGGCCCTGGAATTTAAGAAACATCACAATTTTCAATATCCGCCTGCAATAGCTTTATAAACTTATATTATTGCCTGAAGCAGACAAACAGGCAGACGGCTTGTCTGATGGAAAGTACTTCTTGTCGCCTATCGATGTTTACAACATCAGGGGGCCACAAACGTGTTATCGATTTTGAAGAAATTTTATAACGCCTTTCTTAAACAACCTCATGTCTTCTCGCAGAGGGCAAACCTCGGCGGGAAATTCTCTCAAAGCCGTTATTGATATTGAAAGAAAAAACCCAAGGAGTTTTAAAATTTCAGTTCAGTTATCTTACAGCTATTCTACTAGGTTGTTAATACTATATTTAACTATAGCATGATATACAACATAGATACATCATACATTCGTCGAAATTTGATATCAAAGGTCCCGAGGCTCATCATTTCTATTGAAAAGTCTGCAATCTGGGATTCATTTTTAGTAAATACGTATATAACTTGTTACTTACAGATTTTCATTTAATTTTGGACTTAATTTGAATTAACCAATAGCACTAATATACATAATAGTTCTTACATGAAATTAAATAGTACGTACCTACAGGATCAATATTATGTCGAACTATTGTAAACTATTCCTTGATTCTAATGTGACATAAATCTTTAGTGCCTTACAATAGAAAATATAAGAAAAAAACAGAGCTTGGTGGTTTTGCTGTTATTCTCTATTTCACCATTGATTCGCTGAAAAACCGTTTTAATCTGGCACAGTCGTTTTAACAGCATATAAAACCGCTTTAACTGCTATAAATTATTTGTCCCTTTGGTGCCACATTATACCAGCAAAGATACTATTGGAATAATAAAATGTGATCACGAATGGTGTTTATCATGCGTTCAGGATATCTAATTTTATAAGCATGTTTAATGCGCAAATTTAATCACAGCATTAATTGTGTATATTCCAAGTCTATAATTTTTCTGTTTTTGATTGTAAAATGGGTAATTTAAGACGTTCTTTTATGTATAAGTAATTTATTTATTCTATAAACAGTCTTTATATCTTTTAGAACCGTCTATATGCTTTTTATGGAATCGGCTATTGCTTACACAGGTTTATGGTGGTACATTACAAAGTTTATTGGAGAGAATAACGTGGGCGAGCCTGTCTCGACAACATGCCTTCTAGGGCATCTTGATGTGCATCCAGAACGTAATAAGGAAAACTGTCTAAGTATTTACATCAACATTTCAAAATACTATTTTTACAATGAATTTAATAGATACAATAGAGAATAATTCAAAAGATTTCGTTGTTGGAAACAGGTCATTAACGTCACGGTTTTCATTGTAAGCCTCACTGCCGCCTGCAAGAACACTACATTACATGACGTAAGTAGCTTGTTACTCATCTCTGATAAATTATTAGTATGAATGGTTATGAGTATGACTGTTATAAAACTTCAGTTCAGACTAAGAAATATGTACATTAGAAAACAACATCAAATACTACTAATCATACTTATGTTCACAATTAATTTCCGTATTTATTAGATTTATTCAAGTCTGGAATGCGAAAATAAGCCACGGTATTTTGTCCCTATATTTTTTTGTATTTCCGAAATAAATATTATTTATTTCGGATTTACGTGGTCCCTGTGCGTTTACTAAACTAAAAACTGTATAAAACTAAGTAGATAATAGTCATGAGAACGTATCAGCAGTGGACTTTCATAATTGCGTGATGATGAAGTAATTGCGTATTTATATCTAATTGTTTGAAATTACTTTAAGCGAAATGCTTATTTTATTTTAATTTACGTACTTGTGAATTCTAAATAATCTGACGTAGGACTGTGATTGGACTCTGTGTGTTTCATCAACCAATATAGAAATCAGATACACTTCGGTGCATGCACTAAACCAGTATTAAAATTCAAGCATTCAAGACGCAAAGATTGCATGCTACTCGGACAGACGCCAGTGGATGGACATACATAAGCTGACTATTACATTTTATGGGCTTAAATGAAAGGAATGCTGACATCGAGTTGCCGCTCAAATATCCTATAATCTTCTCAAAAAGTATTAAACATTATAATAGACTATTACAAGATATTGCGTGGTAATCTAGGCTTTGTTACCTCATAGGTTGGTTAATGCTGAATACAGTTGTGTATATCTTAACGAAAAATGGTTATCATAATATTTGAATAATAAAACTTCAATTTTTTAAATTTATTTAAACAAATTAATATATAATATTTATATATCTACATCTAAAAACCCGAAAGGGTTTTACTAAAATTACCATTTGACTATTAAAGAGAACAATCTCATGAATGTAAAGTTAGTTTCTTAAAAGCTGTTGCATAAGTCGAAGGAATTTTAACTGTCGTCTATTTTTCTTACTAATAAACACAGATTTCGAAGACCCATTGTTTTTTATTCATGCACATGAGATAGAATTGTATCGTGTCTAGCTTGAACTTATGGCGAACGGAATAATTAATGGGTATACCTACAGAAAGTTCCCTTGTTTCGAGGAACGCGTGGTTGAGAAAACATTCCAAACTACGTCGTTATTTTGATAATACCCCAATCGGTGGCATTAAGCCAAGACTTTGCTTTACTTTCATTTATCCAGACTGCTTTTTATATTTAGTAATGAGGCGTAACACCGCGAAAAACGCGTAAATGTGGATATTAACCGTATTCACGTTTGTGTTGGTTCTTTGCTATTCGTGTCGCAGTCGCAACGTATTCGTGAGACGTTCTATTTTATCTTGCAGTGAAGGGAAGTGTCATTTTTCATAAGGAATTAAGTCGACGGCACGCACCTCGGTAATCTTTTCACAAATAATGCCACGGATGCATATTATACTTCATTATAGTATAAATAATCTTCTACATGACTGTGTTCAAGTATAATAACTGACAATGAATTCGTGTCATTGTATTTGTTGGCAAAACCAACAATTGGTTTACTAATCACATAAATGTTCTCATATATTAACGTATAACAATACAAATTAAATAAATTACTATTATCTTTTATGGTGCGATTCTACTTCTTCTACCCTATCCTTACACAAGTTAAATCGGCCTATGTCGCAATCACTTTTAATAGTAATATGGATTGTATGTGTTCAAAAACAATGTAAGCCTGTGAAAATTAAATCGTTTTTCAAATGTATTAACTTAAAACAATAGGACATATTTCAGTATTCTGGGGAAATCGTATTCCAGTAGAGTTTTTAGATGAAATTGCACTTCTAATTGCATTTCACAATTGTCATTTCTAATTTTGCTGGTTATTTTTTGCAATAGACGAAAGACAATTAAATTCCCGTGAGGACGGCGTTCAAACTGGCCATGAGCAATGTTTGAAGGTCATTTGGCACTTATCACTATTGTATACTTGTTTATTTCATCTCAGTTTTGTTACGCTTCGCGATCCATGATTTCAATCAACGGAATATACGAAATAGATAAAAAGTGACAAATCTATTACTATAGTACGTACCTACAGATCAGGTAATAATATCTATACATCTAATCAGTCTTCTTAAAAGTAAGCATCTTATGTACATTTTTATTTAATGGGGTTTAAATCTTTACATAACTGGGGTAATTTTTTCCTAAGATCACTTATTTCTCAGTTAGACTTATTTCAAGTCTCTACTGATTTATATTATGATAGGGCTAATAAAGTAATATAGTATATAATTTTTCTTCCCTTCCAAATTGCATGTATTTTACTGAAGTAAGGCAGACAAGCTACTGGTTAATCTCAGGTTCCCCCTCTCACACAGAAAGTGATTACAGTCTTCTATGGACATTTGCAATGCCATAGATGTTATATTTTTGTTACTGACGTTGATGGTATTTTATTACACATTTTTTGAAAAAATCCATATCGTAATGCTTATGGAACCTTACTCAAGAGCTCGTTCTAGATGTGTTGATTATCTAAGGCCAAGTTTACATTAACTTCACTTCATTAGCTTTTTTAATAACAATACAGTTTTGTTCACTGCTATTGTTAACAAAGTGTACTCAAAATTAAGTGTCAGAAGTTAATATAAAAAACAAATGTTTTAATGTTCATGCAACATTAAATCTGTGCTTCACAGACGTTCACCTTGATTTCCGTTTTGATAAAAACTGTTTCATGTTTTACGATTAAAGTTCCTTTTGTCACAATATATTTTTTTTATTTTAATTAACTCATTATTTACAAAAACACTTTAGCAAGTAATTAGCATAAAGTTGTAAATACATACCGGTTCCGAATTTAAATATTCAAACCTGATTTAAACAAGGTTTACAAATAACCATGCATCTGACTTTTTTTCTTGTTATATGTGTTATATTTAGACGAGAAAAATTAAAAAATCTAGCACAAGTTTCAAATTGAACGTCGACCGATATTCATCAGTTTATAACTCGACCTAACAAACTAGCCCAAATATTCCTGGTAACGACAGAAAAATTGTATTCAGACTGTAATACAGTGTTAATGTTAAGTTATATGACAATGTTTATGAAAGATTCCAAAAGTTTCAACCAATTCCTAAGTTTTTAGATAAATTAATTTTTTAACTTTATTTTGATCTATATCGATCACTACCTAAATAACTTATTCTTATATTTATTATGGACAATTGTTTCAGGCAAACAAGTCAGTTTCCAAAGGGTGCCAAAATTTTGAATATTTTCTAAAATATTTAGAAAAATAACTTTAGTAAAATATGTTTATCTATCAAAAAGTTTATTTTAAATGCTGCTTTTATTCAGATAAACTTAATCTAACTTTGATATATCGAATATAATACATACTTTTGTGTGTCAATGGTAAATCTACATAATTAAAGGTAGCATTTTCATTAGGTTTTCCCACAGCGCTACGATATGGTATGTATATCTATCTCTGTCCAAAATTATGATTTACTTCACGAAGATGCCACCAATGTGTCCTCGGATTCGGTTTGCGGTGTTAAATAGACAGACATGTAAGAAATAATACGTTTTTGGCAAGTGCAGTGAGTTGTTGAAACAAACTAAATGGTGGCCGCCCTGAAAAGTAATTTTTATTGTTGGAATGATTGATTGAGCTAGTTTGAAGATACAGTCGACTCTCGATAATTTGAAAATCAAGGGACCAGAGATAAATTTCAAATTGTCAAGAGTTCAAAATAACAAGCGTTTACTTATGGAATTTATAGAAAGATATTTGTTCTTTCTTGGATTCATTTTAATACCACAAGTCAAACATTAACATGACTCATTAACGTTTGAAAGAAGACTGGAATGCGAACTTACTCATATCTCATTTATGTAAACAATTGACGGGTCTGTACATGTATGTAAACAAACGACAGGTATGTGCATGATAAATGCTTCAAATTATAGAGAATAGGAAAGCCCGGACTTCAAATTATCGCATGTTTGCGAGCAAATAATATTCCTTAAACTTCAAATTACAGAAGGGACCAATTAACATTGATTTTATTTTTCAAGGGACCGGAAAAAAAAACAAATTTTTGAGAGATTCAAATTAACGAGTGACAAATTAACAAAAGTAGACTGCATGTGCAAGATACACACTTATGAAACTTATGAAGCCAAAGTGGACGTTCTTAGCCGACGGGGTTTTGGGTAAGTCTATATAATAGTCTATTGTATTTATTTTGGTTACAGTGGAATGAATCTCTATAACTCGAATCTTGTTTACTCGAAATTTTCAGTAAGTCGAATAAAAATGCCGTTCCCTTCCACTAAACCCCCAAATACTCGGTATCTCGAATTATTTAGACTCTGTAAGTCGAAGTTAGTCAAACATAATGACGTCTTACTTCGAAATCCCCGAACTCGAAGCAATAAAATCGAAAAGGAATGTCCGGTGCGTTTATTCTATTGTTTCTGCTGGGTCCTAGTACATGTGCAATGAATGAATTTATTGATTAAATTTGCTAAGTCACACGCAAGCTGTGTACCATAAGGTAATGAACAATTATGATTATTTATTTTTTAACTCCTCGAAAAATATACTCAAAAATCGCGTCTTCTTAAGTCGAAATTTTAGCCATCAAATACTTCATATCTCTAACTTCTTGTTAAGTCGAAAACTCAATAAGTCGAAGTTTTTTGCATTTCCGTTGACATTCTAGATATCGAGATGCGACTGTATTAGACAAACATTTACACAAAAACTGAAGGCAACAAAATTATACTATTATATTCAGCGGTTTCTTGTGTACGGAATATCCGGGGTTTTTTTTAACTTCGGATCCGCGCATACAAGTAGTTTTCAAAAAAGATGTGACCGCAGCGCTCTGCTTTTTCACTATTTTCGTCTATCGCGCGGAAACTCATTTATCGGGATAAAAGTATCCTAAGTATCCTAATATCGGGATATAAGCGAACTCCGTTTTGAATTTAATTTATATCCGTTCAGTATTTTTCACGTGATACTCTAACAGACAGACAGACACAAAAATTCTAAAAGGTGCAATTTCGGAATCTTCTGATCGGGAATCGTCCCCTGATTTTTTCACATTTTTAAACGGAATATACAAACTCGAACCATTTACAGATTTATTCTAATATAGGTAGATAGATATAATATATATAGTATAAATTATTTTAAATAATAATTTTAGATATACCTCGGCAATAAGTTAAACTACTTAGACCCTCAGAAATAGAGGCGTTTACCTTAAATGAAAACGTGAGAATCGTAATGTGGTCTACATATGGCATTGTAAGCAACCTTTCACCTACCTACAGGCTAGCCATTCCTTACATGGATACCGCGGGCGTTGTGGGACCACCCAGTAATTTTCTTTAGAGAAATCTGTATCTATAAACTGGGTCTTCTTAGAATCGGGTAAGTAGGCAAGCAATGTAAACAAATATAGCATTACAAGCATTTGAGTCGATATATGATCAGAATACAATCAATATGATGATTAAAATTAGACATACATATGGCATGTCGTGATAAACGTAGCATAATTTTTTGTTTCTATTTATCATCTCTCGCGTAATCTTGCGAGCTCTGTCCCGCAGCAAAGTATTAAATCCCCGATCTGTAAACACGTACCTACTTATAAAATTATATCAAAATTAATAAAAATCGATTTACATGTACAAATGTAATTAGTATTTGCTTATGTTTTCGTAACTATCAAATTAAAAGGTATGTTTTCTAGGCGCATTTTTTATTGATTTTCATTTTAATTTTATCATCACCGCCATTGAAAACTGGTAGATATGTCAAATAAATGCCATGTTGTGCATAATTTGAAACATTTATACAAACTATTAATTCGATTTTGCTAGTGCATGTTATTATATATATGCATTGTACATATTATGTCTATAGTGGTTCAGTAATCAGGGAAAAACAACAAAGGTGACTGGATGATATTTTAAGCAGGGTAAGTGAGTCATAAGTAAAACAAATGGTTAAAACCGAGGGAGGACAATAAAAGGATACAGCTAAGGCGCCGGTTAA
Organism: Dendrolimus houi; assembly: GCA_039645545.1. Taxonomy (NCBI): domain Eukaryota; kingdom Metazoa; phylum Arthropoda; class Insecta; order Lepidoptera; family Lasiocampidae; genus Dendrolimus; species Dendrolimus houi. The sequence goes on along the minus strand of CM077125.1, from coordinate 12,482,932 downwards.
TTTCACGGCGACTCCACGACATGACTTCAGTCCAAAATGGAATACAACCAAACTCATATAAATAGATTTACTCCTCGACACGACGCATGACCAATTCTCTAATTTCGTATTCCTCCTGTTACTGTCTAATAACTTGTTACTTCAAACTAATTAATATTGGTACGGTTCCAATGTTGTCCATACATGGAATCGTTGTTTTTATCTTCTCTCTCGTAAGTTAAGTGTACATTTATATCTATAATACATTGTATTTTACTTTCGTTTTTGTAAGTATAACTATTTATATATATACCTATATATAAGATTATTGTTATTTAGCATCACTAAATATTATGGTCTGTTAACATAATTTAATCATTATCGTTATTTAGTAGCATTCACTAAACTATAGGTAGTTCTGAAAAATTAAGAACCAACCAATAAATCTATGTCATCTTATTAAAGCTTTATCTTCCAGGCAAATAACATCACGAGATGCAGAAACATAATTACTTTTGCATTCAGATCTGCACAATACATAACTAAACGCAACAGAATCATAAAAAATCAACCTTAAGAAAGAATTAGAACAACGACCGTTTGGGCGGTCATGACAACGTTAAGAACGAATTTCACACAAACAGGTGATCTAGATAACTGCGAAATTATTGATTTCTTTATGGTGAGAATTGAACGTTGACTTATACATAGATTGATTTGTCCTAGATACGAAAATTGTTGACTGAAAATTAATTGACTATGTTGGGTGCAACCGACAAATGTGGTTAAATCAGCTATGAAGACCCACAAGGCACCTTCCAGGGCACGCAGACCCGGGCGTTCGTCAGTTCCCACTTTCCCGTTGCCCTGACATACGGATAAGAAAAAAACACCGGCGGTTTTAACAAATATTCTCTACTCGGGTGGGCATTTTATTTCTTGAAGGTGCTTCTGCTACCCCAATGTGGTGAATCCCACAGTCTCCTACCGCGTTTTTCCCCATCGGTGGGTATACCTACCTCAATCAGATTTCTCTGGTCAAAAATAAACTAATGAATTTTATAACATAGTGGGCGGGTATCGACATATACGTAAATGATACATTGATAGACAAAACACGGGTGAGTAATCCATTCCTAATCTGTAGTACAAACCATGACCGCATACATCGATTAGCTGGCGAGATCGATTCAAATGACAATTTAAATTCCACACAGTCACAAACGATAACTTCCCTTTGCAAACAGCAAATTGAATAAACATTTGAAGTTCCTTTAGTCATGGGTTCAACAAATTGTTCTAATCTATGAGTAAAACAATTGTTGTCACCGAAACGTGAAATCTTTTGCACCTTCGTTGAATTTGAATGTTATTGTAGTATTTGAATGTTAATATCTTTGCTTAGTATAAAAAAATAAATATACTAACCATAAGATTAAAAAATAATATTTCAGGATCGATTACTAGTGTTACATATTAAACTGGTATCTATTAAGTGTGCGCAAAAGTATTTATAAGATGTGAATCATATAAATTTGTCAGCGATGATGATCAAATATAGAAATCATACTTGTTATTTTTGCTGTCTTTAGGGCTTACACTTATCCAGATTGTAAATATGTGCACAGTTGTTCTTATATTCCTGACACTTTTATCACCAAATTTTGGGATTAGAATGACCGAAAGTCATATTATACCTAATTATTTAATTTACGTGTTTATTTGCCGTGTCAAAGGAAAGATGGAACGCGACGCCGGAATTTTGTCAAAATTATTTTATTTTATAAGGTTGTTAATGCCACTTATAAAAGTTACGTCTACATTTACCATGAGTAAAGCAAGCAGTGCAAGCAACAATTACACGGGCTAATGCTTGGCCCCACCTTCGTTATAATACAAAGGGCCCTATCGAATTGGTTTCATTGTGCGTATGCTTGAATAAAGTTAACTTTGATGAGTTCATACATAATAACAATGCATGTTCATTGTTTAGTGTATCCCTTTCGTATACTATTTGATTAGTTACTGAATATAATATCTAATCACAGTCTATGAAATACCTAAGTACCTACATAATTATAGCGTATAACATCTATACAAACAATAAAAATAAATAGAATTAAAGTGTCTGTTTGTAATGTCAAAATAGCAGCTTTTTACGAAATGTATATGAAAGTATACTCTACTTTTAATTTTTTGTCTGTCTGTCTGTTGGTTCCGGCTAATCTCTGAAACGGCTGTACCGATATTGACGGGACTTTCATTGGCAGATATCTAATGTTATAGGGAGTAACATAGGCTAATTTTATATTAGAAAAAAAATTGAAAGGCCCACGCGCATGCCGCTGGCTTCACCGCACCGAAAGGCAAATTAAATTAAATCCATTTGGACGAAGTCACTTGTAAAAGCTAGTACTTACATAAATATGATCAATAAATTGCGTATATACGAAAGCGCGAACGAAATATATCCAGCATCTCACTTTTACAACACCACGATAAAAATATTTTTAATTAATGTTTAAATGGTAATTAATTTGCTAGTTAACTCGTTATAATAGTTGGTCCACACGTAGTAAATGGTGTTTTAGTAATGACGATCGTTCGAACCATTGTTATTTACTTACTTAAAGAGTGTGTAACCATGGACATCTCAATGACTACTCAACGAATAGTTTCAAAACTAATTTTCTTTAAGTGTTTCTCAAGTTTTATTAAGTGGTTTTTTCAGAATTGTTCTTCCTATTCAAAAATTAAATAGATTACTAACATTTTAATTTGTACCGAATTCTAAAAGTATTAGAATTCAGTTAAAAATGAAAAGTTAGAACAATTTTAAGAAGAATTCAGTAGGTAGTTTTATTTGCTTTTCTGAAAAATGTTTAACTTCTGACAATTCAAAATACAGGCATCGATATTATTTACTCTATTTAGATTCTTGTACAGGTTGCATGATCAACCTAACTCCCTATTCCACACGTATAAGGCCTCGCCAACTGTTTGTGCTATTTCCGTTTCAACTATGACAAATCAAACCTTATAAGGGCAATCCTAATGGTTTTCCAAGTATCGTTGCAAGTGCTTCCTAGCGTGAATGTTTGTTCTCGGAAATTATAATTAGCAAAATGAGCGTCTTAAGAAGATTTATCAACATCGCGTTGGTGCTAAATTGTCTCATTAGTAAGATCACTACAAGAACTCGGAACTTCAATATAATAAGGAAAGCAAAAAAATTGTATTTGACAATTCTTAACTTGAAACAAGAAGGAAATTAATGTATCCGACACATTTATTCAGAGCATCTTTTCTCTTGTGTTGCCATAAATAACCAAAAGCATCAGTTTTTTTTTAAATATAAATTGTATAGATTAAGATATATAAATAAATATTATGTTACTTAAAACAAAGAAGTTTTTAACGGGTTTAAGCGCGTTATACGCTATTCAGTTTTTATACTGTTAGACAATTTTAGTTTAAATTAAATCAAAATAGCTCTAAATTCCATTAAAACATCGCATCATATTTGCGATAGCCGAATAAAATAATTAATTGCTATAAAGAAGGTCTGGTTAACTAAATTTGATAAATCAAATAACTTATATTGATATTTTATATAGTAAAGGAACTTATATTTTGCTTAGTATGGAAAAATTTAAATTAAAATGCGAATGAAGCAAATAACTCTGCCTACTCTATTTCGCTGCTGGTGTATTCACGCAATAGCACATAAACAGCGTGTGGCATGTTTTATGTAATTAATTAATTCTAATTGTTCTCATTAGCACCGAAACTAGTCATTCCGAACCATTGTCAACAGTTTCTCAGAGTGTTAATCCTTGTTTAAATTATGTGTGAAGACAATGGAAATTATGGCCAGTGGAACAAAACAACTGGAAAAGGAAATTCATAACGTTAACTAAATCTTCATTATTAGTTAACATTAATATACAGTTAAATTTAATATTAACCCGATTAAAGGTTTCTGTGCCAAATATAAATGTATTATTTAATTATAATATTACTCTGCTTCTTCTCAGTATCTAAAGTTGTTTTGAAAGCGGAAGTAGACTCATGAGATTCAATAAGTAATCTATAAAATTCCATTTCGAAATAAATAAATTATTCATTTTCATACTTATTTGAGTTTATGCTACAATAAAATTATCCTACTACTAATATTATAAACGCGAAAGTTTGTAAGAATGTATGTTTGTTACTCTTTCACGCAAAAGCTACGGAATGGATTTTGATGAAACTTTACAATAATATGGCTTACACATCAGAATAACACATAGGCTATAATTTATAAAGATATAGTGTGAATTATCCAAAATATAACGATTTTCCATCACCACGCGGGTGAAACCGCGGGGCACAGCTAGTACTGATATAAAATTAAGAAACCTTTAAAAACTAATAGTTCAATTTACTGAACAGAATGTATAGATAATCAATTTTTGAAATAGAAAATGAAGAAGATCGGCTATTAAACTGCACTGCACAGCAAAAGATCACTCTTGAAATTCCCACCCAAAATGCATCTTACCCTTTTTAACTGAAGATATTTTATTATGTTTAGATGAAATTTAAGCAGTGGGTGTAACAATACAAGAGACGCGTCAACGTTGTCCTTGAGTTGCGAGCGCTGGCGCCACCGCGCGACGCCAACACACCTCTTGGCCCTGTGCCGCGACAACCTATTTCTACTTGTGTACAAAGAGAAAGGTTTACCTATAAATGGCATAATTATATTAACCTTCTTGCTACTGTCAAGTGCTACCATGTTTTTTTTTGGTATACAGTTTGTAGATATATCTCCTAATATCTCCTTCGTAAGTTGAAGGTAAATAAAATATTTTTAAGTTTGCTTGTTAACGGACTGACGTTCCATATGATGTAGATAATGGATAAGTAGATGATACCATCAAAACTAGTCAGATTGGAGTTAGACCTGAATCAGCTTCAATCAGCCGACATTGACGACTTTCTTAGATTACATGAAACTAATGACATGAACATTAGTTGTAACAGATGTATACTAAGAAATTTAGAAACGAAGCTTGTCAAAGAGAGAATATAATTTTTTTACCGTATTTATAGACAGGTTCGCTTTTGACCGCTCTCTCTTCGTACGTTAGTGATGATGCGATCTAAGCTAGGGCCACTCTTATGTACAAGATACCTATGTATTTATTCTGGATATGAAGACCTCTAAAAATGTATGAATTGAGGCATAGTTACACTCGATGGCAAATCAAAGCGTTTCGTCCTGGCATATCCACCATGCAACGATAACGCAAACCGGTGGGTCTGGTTAGCCGAAATGCTGAACAAATTAAAATCTTATGCACATTAATCTAACTCAACTATTTCTTTGCCACTCGGATATTGTATTCATGAGCAAGATGAAAACAATACTACAATGATCGAATATTTTAGCAATCAAAATGTTTTTAGATTTCTAGATTATATTTGTAGAACTGTCATCATACAAATAATCTTTTATTATTTAAAATCGGAATATGACTGGTACTAAAATAATAAATATTCTCGGTCAATAGCTGCATCAGATTATATAGCTAAGCAGTAACTTCTTATGTCAGCTAGATGTTTATATTTAGAACTGTCTCCTAACTCGTAATTTACAGTTGCAATTCACTGTGAAAAGGGTTTGTATCCGGTGATTGATCGCTTAGTTATTTAAATTGACTATAACTGGAGTTAAATGTATTTAACTCAACAAAACAATGTTTACTATCTTGTTAACTTCAATAGATTTATGTTGTGTAACTTTGAAATGATTTCTTTGTATTATTTGAAAATATAAAATGAAATCAGTTGGCGCCTAATCAAAAGCGTCAAGACAGCATTCAAAGCAACCTATAAAGAAGCACTGACAGATTTATTTAAGCTTCACCATAAAAGATGAGAACGAAATTAACGTATGTTAAAAAGTTAACATTTATTGGTTTGACCGAGTCTCTTAATTTTCTTAAGATGGCGAGTGAAAGTAATATGTAAAGTCTATTACCGCAAAGATTCAACAGTAAATACATTAAATATTTTTTAAGAGGTATGATATTCAAACTTGTTTGATTGTGGAAAAACACAATAATTAGCTAATTACCCAAAGATTTATGTAACTTAATTAATTAATACATTGTTTGTGATATTTTATAAAAAAAAATATGCCTGCGGTCTAAAGAGTTATTTCACCTCATCTACAGGTATGTAGAGCTCTCTGGTTCGATTTCCCGTACATTTCATTAACGAAATTTCTGTTATTTACTTCTTTATCTTAGTGTTTGGAATCGGCCCCAGAGATGTACTGTCTATAACTATATTATCAATGAAATAAACATAATATCCTTAAATTTGAGATACACCAAGCGTGTGCTTCTCTACTGATTTATTTACTTGATTTAAAAAACTAATCTGTAGTTGTCATAAAGACGACGACAAAACACAATCAAAATGTAATGAAATTTACTTCTGATGACCCCAAGTCTAGCAATGGGAACTGCACGGGCGAGTATCATTAATATATTTGAAAATTAGTATATTTGTGAGTAATTATGAGAAAAATCAGTTTTTGTATTAAACAGTAAACAATTACTTTATATTTGGTGAAATTTATATTAACTTTGATGCGGTAATTAGCTAAGCAAAACGATATCCTATATGTATGCTCAGATTACTAATTAACGAAATTTTATTTAGTACCTGGGCCAAGCTGCTTTGTGTTGATATAATACAAAAGAAATCATAACTTCTTACTTATGGTGCAATTACTACTTCATTAAGAGCAGAACAATAGTTCTGGGTTGTCTAAAGTGTTTAAACGGTAAATTAAAGTCAATGACCATACGACATGACATGAGCCTCATACACCGTAACGAGTCTTAAACTTTTAATGGAGTCACGCCACCAAAGCCGAATTGGACATGCTGTTACTTGCGTATCAATTGGATTCGCGATTAGTAAAAACAACTTTAGAAAACGCTCATCCTACTGATCTCAAAACCCACAAATGTTTAAGGGTCGAAAAATGCTAATTACCTTGCTAATTATAAATATATTGTTAAATAATAGTAGATTTATTTATCCTTAGTAACTCATTTTCTCATTGCATAGTTAACTTAGCAACGTATTTCCTAGTTCCCAATTAATATTTAATTTATTCGTACTTGGCATAATAGCTTCTTATCTATAAAACTGAAGATTTATTTAGAAAAAAGATTTAATATATTTTTAAAATCATTGAAAGCGGTGCTGCTAAATAAATGGCAACGCATAGATGAAAATTTTGGAAACAAAAATGCATACATTTATTAAATAGTTAGTTATTAATATAATAAGTTATTCTTAAGGTACACCACAACACAAACATACATTCATTAAATGTCACACACAATAACAAAGTAACAAATAAGCGTGTACAACTTCTTAACTTCTTCTTAAATTTAATTGTAAAAAAGGGTACGGAACCAGAGTCCGTAGAGTTGTTAATAAAAAATAATTAAAAAAATAGTTATTGGAAATGTTTTGCGTTTTCTAATATTTTTAACTCCGGTTATATCATACTTAGGTTTTTAATTTAGTGCCATTTTAATTAGTAATTAAAACGGTGTTATTTAGCATGAAAATTGGCCCTAACACATCATCTTAATATTAATTACATAGTTTCTATTTTCGTCCGAATATAAAATTAATTCAATAGTATATATATAGAACGACTTGTAACTTTGAAACAAACTTTTTAATAATAAGTAATCTCTCTAATATACTGTAATAAGTAAATTATTCAAGTTTATACAATGAGTTTAAAAATGTAAAAAAAATCAGGGGGGTTAATTCGTACCAGTAGATTCCGAAAATGCAATTTTTAGATTTTTTGTCTGTCTGTCTGCATTTGTGTCTATCTGTTAGAGCATTACGTGAAAACTACTGAACGGATTTAAGTGAAACTGGACATAGAGCTAGCTTATATCTCGGGGCGTAATTTAGAATACTTTTTATCCCGATAAATAACGTCGTTTTCGTGGGATAGACGAAAATAGCAAAAAAGATGGCGCTGCGATCGCATCTTTTTTGGAAACTACTGAACGAATACGAAAGAAACTCGGCATAGAAGCGGCTTATATCTCAAAAAGGATACTTTTTATCTCGATAAATCACGTCGTTTCCATGGAATAGACGGATTAGCAAAATGGCTGGCGCTGCAAACGCGTTTTTTTTATTTCACTAATAAATACCTACGTTGTCATAAACGACATGTCACTTATTGTATTACTTCAAATCAGATTGACTTCGACGTATGTTTTGCTGGGCATCTGTTTAGACTATACGGACTTAGTTTCTTTGTTATTATAGTGAATATAACAAGAAACAGTAAAGTTTTAGGTCTAAAAAATTACAGTATATAACTTCTTTTATTTATAGTAGTTAATGTCATTAAAAAGCCTCATTCATATTTCCTAAGTTTTTTTAATTTGCCATCCACAGGCATTTATACTTCCTTTGCCTGTTATTATACATTCTTCAAAACATAAAAACAACAGTTTAGTTCTTGAGCTTTTAGCTTCAGCCAATTTTTCATCTGAGATGATGTTATAGTTATTGACTGTTTCACGCAGATGCATGCATGTAAAGCGTTACTCGTGATGTGAATTGTTATTAATTGGTAATGGACCTTAAATATTGACGGATAACGTATGTATATACAATAATTTAGCTATGATTTTTAAGCGATTTTCACCATCAGTTAGATACATTTTTATTGAAGGTTTATTATACATACATAAAAAACCTAATTAAGTTTTTATGTAAGTAAAATAGAGCCACTACCTAGGGTGCCGCGGGTAAAACGCTAGTAATAGCTCATAAACGTCCCACTGCTGGGCTCGAGCCTCCCATTTTTATAGGGGAAGGGATAGTATACCCTCCAAGTTTGTCCAAGGCGGATTAAGGGGTTTGACACATCGGTTATCTTGATATGCAAGTTTCATCACGATATTTTCCTTCACCGTCAGTCCTTGGTAATTATAACATACCTAGACAATGGTTCAGAAAACTGCTCAAGTGCATGCTTTCCGGCCAGGATTCGAATCCGCGCCCTTTGATTTTGTGATACGTGCGCTAACCACTAAGCTACTATGGCTTCTTATGAGTTTTTAACATGAATTAGGATAAATCCGAAAAACAATGTCTGAGGTAAACATTATCATGGCAATCTGAGTCTGTTTGGACAGGTAATTCTTTTGATGTCTGTGTTTGCACGTACGATAATACCGAACAATGGTCGCGTTTATGCTACGTTTCGCATAAACTGTGTCGGACAAAATGGTGCAGAAGTGAATTTCCCGATGTGGGAGCCGATTTGGTTTATAAATAGACGGACAGTCCGGAGCAGTGCTGGCCGCCGGCCGCCGCGCAGTGTGGACAATGGATTCCGTAGACTAGACGCGTTCCATATGGATGAACCGCTAAAGGGCATACATAATTGTATTCTAAAAGTTAAACAATCCCTTCACTGGGAATTTCCATATGTTTAACTTTAATTAAACATTAGATATTGTTGAGGAAATAATATATGTATTATTAGTTGGCTTAAGTATCTAGACTTTGTAAATAATAAATCATGACATTACTTGAATAGATGGAGGTAATGTAATTATTTAATATGTTTTGTCAGATATTTTAGGTTATAAAATATTTATTAAAAAGTAGTGCATTTTTGCGATTTTACAAGATTTTATTTATTAAATTTATAAGACAACTAAAACTTTTATACATATACAAAAACATGTTGTGTTACTATTAATAGTACTTACATATTTTTGTGATAATTGGTTCATTGTTAAGGCCGTGAAGAAATAACAAATAAACACATTCATTTATTAGTATAGATGCATAACTGTTAAATAGCCTAATTGATTTCAAATAACTCAAATTCAAATAATTACCCTAACAATGAAATCTAATAATGAGCCTTGAAATGAATTGCGTCAACTTATAATAGAAAGTATTGCGTTATTTCTCGACCGTTGTATCGATTTAAAAACTCAATTAAATTCAATAGACTCAATGAAACCATCCAAGTATTCGGATTAATGTAACGATTTTACATACAAGTATAATAAAGAAACACTTTCTCACACGTGTAACTTTTCACAGTGAATTCAATGAAGACACACTTTCGTTAATTTACGAATGTGCGAAATTTCTTTAGAGACTGGGTGCTTACTCATATTAGAATTACTTGTGTATATGTAGTTGATGGGATGCTATAAAGATATGCTAATGACCAGCTCGGCGTCACGTCGGTATCTCGGCACCCAATAGTGTTATCTAGGCGTCGTTGCCGGTGCCTATAGTGCTACTTGTTAGTAGTTAAGGCACGTCTTACGAACGCATTTGTTAGGTAATTAACTCTATTCATGTTCTGAATAACTCTAATGCCTCCTTTTACTTATTAAATCAACTTTGTTTTAATAAATGAAGCTCCTTAAGCAAATTCATTTAGTACGCCTAAACTTTAGTATCTACAATATTTCACGGTAGCTTTCAAATTTTCAAGGAAGCCCTGTCCCATTTTCATTTTCAACTTTTAAGAAATATGTATCATCACATATGATCAACTTTGGTTCAATTCCAGAACAGTGAATTTAGGCAGGTCTTCATTAGGAGCTCCGACAAATTCGCAAGATTTAGGTACGAGACATAGCAGATAAATTGCAAGAATAGCGTCTACACTGCAATTAATAAATATTACGGAAAACGGCTAGATATGCTGTGAAATGAAAAGAACGCCACCTCTTAGTAAAAGACGTAGACCCGAATAATTGTCGTGAAAGAAAATATGTGTGCCAATATACTAACAAAAAGGATTGCCGAAGACCGTGTTTGCATGCCTACAGACAGAATTTACGTCTGCGTTTACTACTATCGAGGAACTATCCAGAATGATGCCTTTATCCTCTTTCTACTACCGTATCGCGTTTGTTTCAACTTACTTGATTCACTATGCTTCAGTATGCAACAGCTCTCATGAAGATTTATCTAGTGTACCTTAGAAATTTTGAATGAGCTCCCTATCCAAGATAAAGTGGAAACTGGGCTGCGAAACGGACAATCTAGAGCTTTAAATCAAAACTAGACACTGCTAGAATGATAATGGTGACGACGGCTATGAACAGGGATCAAACAAATATTAAAACTCACTAAATTCGAAACCAGACAAAAATTAAAGATTTATATCAAGACCACTGAGGCGAAATTATTATCTGACCTCTAATAAAATGACTAGAAAATTATCACTTCCTTATTTGCATATTATTTCAAGCGCAACTGCACTTGAGGAATTTTAATCTTGAATGCACATAAGCGATATATATATATATATATATATATATATATATACACGTTCGACGAGAATATAAATTCCAGGCAGCTTATTCTGGTCGCACGAAATTCCATCATATTTACAGCTTTACGTCAGAAGACCTTGCGAAAACATTATACGTTCACATCAGAATGTTGTATAATATGTGCGACTAGTTAATGACATTCTCTATTTTCTTTCACTTTCTGATAATTATTTAGAGTCGGTAACATATTTATTTTCCTTCCTTACTCCTCTATTCTAGCATATGTCCTCTGGCACACTACAAATTATCATCTCATACTTCACACAATACATGCATCTCTAATTGGTGACATTGAAGTTATGTTAAAGGTTATCTTATTTTTATGCGTTTGAAATGTTGTCATTTGAAAAGTTAGTAAACAGAAAAATGTAGGAAACCTTATTGGAAAGTGGTTATACATTATGCGTAGGCATATTCGGATCGGACATGTTGTACTGTAACTAGCTTTTCTTTTAATAATGACATCACAAAGACTAAAATCATCCAGTACAATTTGACACACATTAAGTACATTTCGAAACAAAATACTTACTTGTCATATAAACAATAATTTGTCGGTAAGTCTAACGTAATCCTAAGATACGTCCCGTGTCGTTATAACTAATTTCGGAAACTAGTTGCTCATTTGGACTTTAATAAACAACGAGGTATTGTGATTTTAACCGCTATTCATTGATTGTATTAGTAGTGTTATGTTATAAGCTTCAATCTGACCCTAGGTTCAATTTCCAGTAAAGCAATAAAAAGGTCGAGACGTTAGAGCTGCCTTTTTAGTACTAGCTCTATTCTGACTGTAGTATTATACGTATTATATAAGCGTAAAAATATGTAATTAGTAAGGCTCCCCACACGGCTTCAGCCGTGTAAATTTTAGTTCCTTAATTTGCAAGAACCAATACATTCGTTAAAATCAAAAGTGTATTATAATTATTCATTTATGGTCCATGTATCAAATTGCAGACAAATCGGATCATATTCAAGGCCACCAAAAGGGAAGAAATAATTATAGAAATAAAAATACCTTCACATTTCGATATATATTACATAGACATCTAATAAAAATAAAAAGATATATTTGGCAATAACGTATTTAACATATTTATCTTGCAATACCTAGCTAATGTTGTGTGGATTAATATCACATTAAAAATTAAATAACGCTCACTTTTAAAAATGTTAATCAAAGCAATGATAATGTTGCGTTATACATTGAAAAGATACACAAAATATTACACATAAACAAAACGTTAACGCATTACCAAAGAGAAGAAGTAACAAGTCATAACACAAAAAGATTTATTAAAATATGCAATAAATCGATCATCGTCCTAAAGAATCGAAAATAGTTACGTAAATATACTGTGTATTTTCGTATCATGCGTAGTGCAATCAATGGAAGGAGTGTTGTCGGTCCATCTTTACAGCAAAATCTCTTTACTCAAAGTCACAATGTTGTTATAAGGACTTAATAATAATAATAATTGGATGAAAACTAACCATTAAGGTGACGAGAACAACTTGGAGTTAATAACAATAATCATACTTATTAGTCAGATAATTAGCCGGACTCAGACTTTCTACTCGAAGTAGGTAAAATAGATTCTAAAGAATCCAGCAAGCTTTCTCAAAACAACTAATGAATTTCGATCAAATCCATAGACATAGCATTTTATCCTTTTTAGAGGTCAGTAGCTAAATTGCAAAAATGTACCATAATAATTATGTTACTTCGCCCAAATCAAATAAATATAAAAGTTTTTAATATTAATTATGATTTACTAAATTCAGGTATTATATGTTCATGTTCATTCATGTATTATTCATGTAATTCATGTATGTCTATAAGTATGAAGTTTAGAGGGAACATATACACGCCGGTACATAATGGTCTGTAGCGAAATTGCGAGAAAAATAAATATTAGCCAAGTACGTGTATGTATAGTGAAGAGTTCCATACACACAGGTGACGAACGTCAGTTATTTTTGACATTTGGCTACGGAACCCTAAAAAGCACATAATCAAAAATACTCAATGTCTGAAAAAACTATTTTTTCGAACCGATAGTATTTCTTTCAGTTTGATACATAATGTCGGCACACAATGACCTCTGTATTAACAAGATCAAGGCAATATTTATTAATTGCTTCCCAGAACGTGGGAGCTAGTTAAAATCTACTTATGAAAACGTTGGTATATTTTTGAACCAACTATTTATAGACCAGTATTAAATAACACAAAAGCAGCAACTACTAAATCCGGGGAAAGTTATTTCAACAAGTCTTACGGGATTCAAGGGTCCTTATTAGTACGTAATTCAATATACAAATCTTAAAATACTACACAGGCATATAAATATTAAATTGCCTTATTCGATTTATTATAATTCAACAAGCTGATAATGCTTCCAAATCTATATATTATATTTAAAATGAATCATAGAAATGTATGTACGCGCATAACTAGAGAATGACTTTACTGTGAATTTGATGATCTGTGTGTTTGAGTGGGTCCCCGGATGGCTTAGTTTTACAATTGGAACCGGTAGGTGGCGCTGAGATCGGGTCCTATATTTTTATATTTTCAGGGCAGGACAACGTCTGCCGGGACCTCTAGAAAAAATATTTATGAAATGTTTTCGCTGAAACTTCACGAAGCCGCGCGATATTTCAATTATACCAATTCCATATTAAATTTTAATTTAAGTCTGTTAATAATTAATAGTTCTTGATTATCAACAGACCGTCCAAATCTTATCAGGTTTTTATAAGATAAATGTTGGCACCAAAAGACAATAGGCCATTAGAATAAAAAACAACCGCGATGTATAACGACTAACGACTTGAGCGCCTTCTGGTCTATAACATAATACATCCGTAGAGGAGATAATGAATTCAAAAAGGGAAAATATTAGGAGTGTAATCCGGACCAGCAGATTCGAAAAATGTAACTTTTAGAATGTTTCTCTGTCTGTCAGTTAAACCGATATAAGTAAGACGTATCAATTCTATCTTCCGATTTGGATGAATCAAATAAAGTGATCTGTGTAAACATAAACTTGAAGTGTTCAATGGCATTGAATACAGTGGCGTGTATTCAGTTCTGTGCTTTCCACCCACATTTATTCAATTTTATTGATCCTTTTAATATTAGCTTTAGAGCATCGCGTGAAAATTATTCAACGGATTTAAATGGAATTGGACATAGAACTTACTTATTACCGAGTCAATACTCAGGGTACTATTTATCCCGATAACAGTTTTCTGTTTCAGAGAAATATTCGAAAAGATGGCGCTGCGGTCGCGTTTTTTAGTAGAAAGAAATAGAAATTCACTAACAAACACGCCGTCGTTAGGGCAACACGAACGAATTTCTTGACACATGTTACTATATAATATAACGTTTAAGAGTATGGACTTGGCGATAAAAAACCGATGCTGTAAGTTTATAAAAATTCCAACTACGTTGCCACTCGCGACACCGAAAGTTCACGTTTGTTTATGTTGATCAATGCATAATCTAAATATACAATGAAACCAAAATATGAAGTAATGTTTATTTTTCGCTGTCGCGTGATATGCACATTTAATTTATTAATGAAAATGACACACTTTACAACTTTTATCTGTAAGTTTTTCTTATTTGATATCGTAATTGTTGGTTATGTAATTTCGAGTTCTTGGTTCTTATAGGATATAATTTCCCTACAGTAAAATTATTGATTTACATATAATAAAATCGCAAAAAAAAATTATTGTACTATTACGTAACTTTCTAATAAGTCTAGTGATTACAAAAAATGTGTTGCATATTAGAGCAGAAAAACTGCTTAGGTGGTGTATATTGAAACCAACGTCATTTAGACGTCTGAACACTTAAATTAGATGCTAAAACATTAAACAATCATGACCACAGCATTCAGCAATTTAATAAAGAAAGAAAAATATTTTATTTGGAATGAATACTCATGAATGTGTAATACGATTAACTACAATTAGTAAAACATAAAGACATAAGTATCAGGTATAAAAAAAAAATCGGCAGAGAAAGACACTTATTGTATATCCCCAAATTAAGCAAGTTACGATTGTGTTATGGGTAATATACAACGTACCACTCTGAGGCCGATCTCAGACACCCAGACCATAGTAAATAACGGAGAAAATACGTTTCCGAAATTTACTATACCAGGAATGGAACCCCGAGCCTCTGCGTTGCAGTGAGGTAGGCCGGCAACAGCTTAGCCCGCTCAACCACAGAGGCCGTCGTAGGTATATATAGGTAATAAAAATATATACACATCTAAAAAAAATATGGACATAAAATGCACTGCAATGAGATTGAGGAAGGTAAATAAATAACCACAGTTACTTTAAAAATGAATTTACATAAAACATGATTAAAGTGAAACATGTAGACTATAAGCTTTATAGTGTGTTGAATAACTGGTTTAATAGGAATGCAAGCCGGGATTTAAGACCACTCTGGGAGCGCGGTTTTTGCATGACCAGCACCCAAGATACGTGGGCAGAACCGGACTATTGATTCAATGTTTGTTTTGGTTACGGCCCCTAATAAAATTAATTGAACTCAATTACTTTTTAGGTGGTGAAAGTTATTTGGTTTAATTGAAAGATACGATATTATGTAACTTAATCTTTGTTATAGCACTTTTATATTATTAAATTCCTTCGTGTAAGGTAACAGTTATATATTTATTGTCCTTGTTTTTTTTTATCATGGAAAATATCAATGACGTTGTAGGTACCTTAGTAGGTACATTACACAGCCAAATTTGAAAGTCAACCAGCTGTACAAAACGTCAGAAAATGTTTAATATATTTCTGTAAGTCATTGTCTCCCTGGTTTTTTATCAGATATCACTACTAAGTACTGAAACTTTTGAATAAGATTAAAAAATATAAGGATAATCAAAATGTAACATATGATTCAACTATTAATCGGATCTGTATGTTAAAATTTTGTTACCTTTTTATTGGTAGAAAATTGACATTACGGGAATGGACTTTATACAAAATTTTAAACAATAGTAAGGTAAATAAATGGATAGGAAGTAAGATATAGAAACCAGTAATAAAACGTGATTTTAGTAATATGAATCTATCTGCACCTTTGTAACACCCATCGCGAGAACAACATTGCAAAAATCGTTCTTAGATTTCTAAAAATAGTAAAATCTGAATTAATATTTATTAACAGGGTATTTGAATATTATGTCAATCCACCGGACACAATAATTTTAGTCCATACTAGGTGTGATCAGTATTTTGTGCGCATAGGACTAGGACTTCACATTCATTTCTTTTCATTGGAATTCGTTGAGCAGTTTCAGAGCGTATTCAAGACAAACTCTAAGACAGACGTCAAACAAAAATTCTGAGAATGATAATAATTTATGGTTAAGAATCGTATAAGTAGTAGTACCTATTCACGGAAATTTTACCGTTTATTTGACATTACAGACACACATTTCAATTTTATTTATTGGTATAGTTTGACCACAATTTGATAGCAGTGTCTATTCTTGCATGGCAATGTCCCGGTTCCAATGTTCGTCTGTGGTTCGTAGTTTCACTTAATACATTATGGCAAGGTATCAGCAGTGGTCAAACAATCATTGTTATGGTTTCTATATACGTGGGTAGTAGTTGAAACGATCTTTCACCCGCCCACTTGGAGCAATATTATTTCAATAACAAATAGTGTAAGTGAAATTCTTATTAATTGTCCCACATAGAAATCAACAATCACTAAGATAGCAAAAAGAGATGAATCTAAATATTTACTCGAGAAGCAGTTTGCAACTCCAAAATGTACATTTTACAGGAGAGCCGGCTATAGGTAATTGGCATCCTATGAGTAATGAGCATTATACGTCTAAACTGTAAACTGGAGCTATGAAACTTAAACATTTTATAGTTTCATTGCACAATGTCTTAAACTTATAGGATGCTGCTATAAAAGACGCATTTTGAAGTTCTAAAATAAAATGTATGCAAGTACAAATTTTATGTTCTAATAGAATCGAATATTGATTTTTAGGAATCCGTTATATACAAATAACAGTATGTTTTCTCAAACTGATTTCAAAACGAATTTACTTGAATTTTTCTTAAAGTTAGTGCCATACGTACATTTGTACTTATAATAGACATAGACAATGTAAAATCACTGTTTTAAATATAAATGTTAACAGTATCATCATAAACATTAATTTTCCTTAATAACTACTTGCATGCTTGTACTTGTTATAATATTTTATAACATGGTCACAAATTGATTTCGTTTATGTAAGCAAAAGGAAATAATATGAATTATACTTACGAATCAATTTTTAAAGACGTAATTAAACTAACCAGTATTTTATTACTAGACAGGAAAAGTAAAAAGGAAGATATTAATTTTCTAAATCATATTAATTTACTTACTACAGTCATTAGTATGTCGGGAAAACTACAGACAACTTACCTGGAAAAAGAGAAAATAGCATCGTTTTAGTACTGAAGCATAGAATCAATCCATCAAACTATACAAAATCTAAAAAATAAGTATACCATAATCAAGTTTTAACGATTTAGATGTTGGCTTGACGTTGTGAAGGATGAAATGCGTACCAATGGTCTCAAAACGGGGGATGCTGAAGACCGCGCGAAGTGGAGTAGAAAAAGTAGGAAAGCGGACCCTGGGCGTCGGAGTGAAGGCTCCGAACGCAACCGGGATTTAACGCTCGGATGATGATGATGATGAATCAAGTTTTAACGATTATTTTATTTAAATATATTCAAATTTAAAAATGTTTAGACAAAATCAACCATAAATAACAGATGTCAATTTTTCAATATTTATCTATTATGTAAGAATGAAAGCCTTTGAGAGTTATATAAGTGATATTATAATTATAAATATGAAATATGTTAATCGATGAGGCTGTTGATAATGTCATTATAATGTATGAAGGAATTAATATTTTCTGCTTCCGATTAATTGCGTAACTAAGGTCTTGCCTGCTTACACAATTTCCGCTTGAATACATATCTGCTGGTTACATGGATAATAATAGCATATGAATAACACTGAGATTAAATGAACCTGTTATTTTTACGTCGTTAGCATTTAACTATTACAGTATGAATCGTTTGGAATGTTTATCCCTGGAAAATGTATCTGTGAAAAACTTCAGTTAAATAAGACTTACCACGAATTTCGTTAATCAAATATTAGAAACTGAATAGCTATTTCAATCAAACATCTCAATATACAATAACAAACACAAGGCAAATAGGAGTGGAATATAAACAAACAACTAGAGAGAGGGGCCGGGTGATGACTGAAATGAAAATTGCCAACCGTATCCTTCCTCTGGAAACGACTACTGTTGAAGGACACTCTTTATGAACAAGTTGCTCACCTCGGGGAATATACACAAGGGAACATAGCACCAAGTGGTGATAAAACAAGTACTGATTTTGCACGTTCAAACTATGTGACGCAGAGAAAACCACTGAATGTTCCGCAGCAGAGCGTGAACCATGTAAGCATTAAGCCAAACACTAGGCTAAAGGAGTTTTAAACTTTGTTATACTACCCAAGTAGTCTCGAAGTACTTGTAATGTTAAGTATGTTTGCAGTTTTACCTTCAAAAGTCAGCTCCATTATTAGCTTCCATAGCTGTTTTGAAAAACGCAGAACTTTTATGAAATCGTCATAGGCGTCCGTATTTGTCTGTCACTGTCTTTTCTCTAAAACTGCTCGGCCTGTATGAACGAACTTAATAGGAATATGTAATCGATATGTTGCTACAAACTGCTGTTGTGAAATCGCGAAAAAGTCCTGTGTTAATCAGATCTTTAAATATTATAACGGTCTTCCTCAATGAATTCAAGTCAATAAGGTAGCAATATATTTACGTTGAGAAACGTAACAATTGTGTCTCCCTCTATAACTTTTCAAATATGAAGGACAAACTTTTGAAAATCAAATTGGTAGAATTTAGAAAATACTTTGTAATAAAATTGGTTGAACATGATACGAAGAGTAGTTTTTGAAACACAAAGCATTTTTGATTATATGATTTTTTTAGAGTTTTGTCGCTAAATAATTAAAACAGTGGACCTTTGTCATTTCTACAGAACTTTTTACTGTTTGGTGTTATCCACGATCTTCCGAGATTTATTTATTTTGTATGGTAGATGCTAAACTTTTTTCAACAGAAGACATAAAAGTGCACGGTAATTAAAAAGGTCACACATGCGGGCGATTGGATGAATAGAGAGTATTCATCCGCGTCGGCGCCCCGTCGCAGTCATGCCGTCATACATCCGGACAAACACTGTTACTTGCACAGCATACTTATAAAAGAAAAAATATTCAACAATGACTACAGTTAGGCTGTTAATTAAAAACGTAATATTTAGAGGATTACCGTATTATTATTTCAGTTATTAAATAATATAATTCGTTTACGAAATCTTTTAGCTGTAATTTGAATATTAAGTAATAAAACTTTCGCTTTTGTTGAAAACAAAATTTGTTTTATCGTAAAATATTTCCCTGTACAATATAATAAATTGAAACAAATCTACAAGCTAACTGTGTTATGTATTGAATTATCCTTTTCTTGTATTGTATTGAATACGGCTCGCTGTGCGATTGCGTCTCACCGCCTATTGCCTTTTCAAAGGACAATACATGTCATGTTTAATGATCAACAATACAATATTGTTCAACCTACATAGAGTCGGTTTCAACAATAGAAGGCTACAATGCGAAGTATTGAGAAAGCTTGCAAAAATGTCAATGCTGCGATTTAAATTACGAAGTTTAATTGCGCAAATTAATCTATTTCTATATAAAAATGTTTTGGTAGTTTAGTGCTTACAGCGTCAGCGTCTCATTCCAATGATATGAGTTCAAGTCTTGGCCGAGGGACATATACAACATTATTTTCCAGACTTATGGCATATTGCTATAATTATCACTAACATATCGCAAAGAAAACGTCGCGAGGAAACTACATCCAAATTACCCATGTGTGGAATTTGCCAGATCGCCTTGCACAAGAAGGCTGTTATACTGTTCGTTTCCCTATAAAATGAGGATTCCAAGCCTAGTAGTAAAACGCTTGTGGACTGATATTATACATATTATTAAAAATGGCAAAAACAAATAATATCCCACGTATAATTAAACATTACGTATAGATATTCTATGACTTTATTATTATACTTACCAAATAATTAAAAAAGTACATATTTATGATACGTTCTGGGAGTAAGATGGGTTCTTTGTCTAGATGAGGAAACTAACTTTCAAGTTAGGTTGGCTACATCGCCGGATTAGCAGATGTAGGCTGAGCTAAACAGCAGGTAAGATAAAAAGTATATATTTAAATTATATTTGCCCGCGAGTTCATCCACGCTTGACAGGTAATATAGATTGCAGTTATTTTGCCAGTATTTGAAATCAAAGGATATTTTCAGCAGAGCAACGGATTCTTAGGTTGAAAGTACATGAATTCCGAAGATGTCCGTAAAAACCCGGGCAGGATAAGTGTTACTAAGGCATACACGACTAAATCTGTTCCACAAAAGATGTCTAATAAAAATAGAAACTGTCATATCAAGCAATCGGGTCCGGATCACCTATTTTTTATTTATAATACCCACTTTAAAAATCCCAGGAGAATTCCGGCGGGATTCCCGGTATATAAAGTATTGCATCACTTGAAAAAGGCCTTAAGCTATCTTTCTGGTGAAATCGTATCGAAATCAGCTAATATTTGTGCAATCTAACTGATTAGTACCATATCCGGGAAAATTCCCGTGAGATTCCCGGGACACATAGTACTGCAGCATTTGAAAAAGGACATTCCACGTATAATTACGTAAGAAGACTATATTGTTTTAGTAAAACCCTATCCCAATCAACTAATATTTATGCACCCGAACAATTTCATGCCGCTCCCGGGACAATTTCCGCAGGATTCCCGAGATAGAATATAGAGCAGATTTTAAATCTAAGAACTTTCTGGCAATCAGCAAAAACCACATCGAAATCGGCCCAGTAGTTTTTACGTGAATCCTGAACAAGCAGACAAACCGACAGTCAAACGAGCAAGAAATCAAAAAAATTGCATTGTGTTCTCCGTCGTTGATATATTATATATAGTCTATTCCAGATGTCTTTTTTAAATAGCTACAATGTACAGACGTGGCATGTTAAGAATTTTATAATATTATAGATAGATAAATACACTCTGTAGATTATATAATTTGATATTTTATATTATGAATTGTGAGTTATTTATTAATTTACACAGTTTTCAGTAAAGAATTTAAATTTATATCAATAAATATAACTCAAGTGGCTGTCTGTAATATCAAACGAAAACTGCTATTTATAGTATGTCTAATCATACATGACAGTTTTTAATTTTTTTTTGTCTGTATGTCTGAAAACTACACTTGAATAAGCTCCGAAACGGGTTAATAAGTTCAAAGAAAACCAAACGATGTACTTTATCTTAAATTTTCATGTATGTTCCATTTGCATATCTTGCAGTTTAAAAAATATAAATATAATTATTTGTACCTAATCCCGCGCGAAATATATCGAAGGCATAACCAATCTGCAATAATAATAAACAGAAAAACACATTGTGGTATCCTTTCTGCAACAATAATTTTCTATTATAAATGATTTCAACGATAAGGGTGTTTTTAGTGCAGACCCATGTCCAACAAACTATGACAGAAATTCATAACAAAAAATAAACTTTCGCCAGTGTCGTTCATAGCCTTGTCAGTGACAGAATAATGTACACTTTCCACTGTGGGTGTTGCTGGCTGTCCATTGTGTTCAGCGAAAGCCGAATAAAAACAAAAGACATTACACACGGAACTGTTTAATATATTGGATTTGCTTGTTATGAGTCGAAGTTGTACCGATAAGCCGACTAAGGTTAATGGTGTTAAGTGTCCAATGTACCAACCAATTGGTACCTTGATTTATATCACTGTAAATGGTGGAATTAAGATGCTAAGTTCCTGAAGTAGATAATTGGGACATATTACGAAAATTAGGCAAGACGAGCAACAGCGTGCACGGAGATATTTTCCAATCAAGATAAGATATAGACTACATACTTGCCTAAATACCCTACGAATTAATAGATATATTTTTTTATTTAATCAAATTATCAACTTTTCTATATTATAAAACCTACATATAAGTTTCGGGCTGTTTTTGAATGATTTCAACAGGATTTCAGAACATCTTCAGAAAATCTGTACTACTCAGAACACATAAATTATGCTCAGCGTTTTAACAAATATTATAGCAAGTATTTGTAAGCGATAATGATTCGAGAAAAAATAATACCCTCGGAATGTTCGTTGAAACAGGTGAGTTCATTTAGCAGGAATGACAATGTAGATATATTGTTGTGTACACGTACACATATGTGTACGTACTACGGGCGACCTTTGTATTTTGCGGTCGATGAACAAAATAATAACATTTAAAGTAAATTTTCACTTAGCACCTATTGACAGTATTGTGCTTCAAGTATCTTCATTTAATAAGGAATAATCATTTGCTATTTAACTGAGAGAGTTTGTTATAATGAGTAATTAAAAAACAAGCTGAAATTTATTGTGCATGTTTGCGTTTTGTTTTATAATCCGTATAACAGCTACTCATAATGTGTAAAAAAGAAAGTTAATTTCGATTTTATTTATTTGTCTATTCGTTCCTTCTTTACAGCATTGTACATGAATCGATTTTAATAAACGTCGACATTTAGGAATATGTAGCTTACCGCAAAATAATATACCAGAGGCTACGCGAGCGAAAAACACTTGATAATTCCTATTTATCTTATAATTATTAATCAGCCATATGTTAAAAAATGTGAAACAACGTTGTTTAACTTTATGAGTAGAAACAGCTTTCCCTACCTGATTGAGGACATCGCGCAAGGTAGGTACAGTTAGTTACGTCAATTTAAAAGATGAATCTCTCGCCTTTTTGCAAATAGAAAAACTCGTTTTTAAACAACCTACAAACCACTTGTAACCCCATGTTTAAAGAGCGTTAAAAGACTTTTGTCTTTCAGTTATCAGTCAATCAGTATTGTTTTCTAAAATATTGAATGGTGATCGGCTGGACATTGGTAAGATTTTGAAATTATGATTTCTACTGCAATATTGAAACTATCGAGTGCTATATTGTAAACCATTATTGATTGCATCAATATTTTATGCTAGAAAGTTGTACGCCTAACTTTTTATCTATATCTCGTCGACATCTAAACATGCTAGATGAGATCTAGACTCGACTTATCACTTGTCTATCCTTATACTCTGTTGGAGAACATTAGTTCAGCTTTTTTCTGTTAATTGATTATCTAGATCAGTCAATCTAGAAAATATGATCGTAAGGACCGCGTACTTACCACGAGAAATCATTTTGAACAAAGGCCAGATAAAAACCAATTGAAATAAAGAAAGAAAAGAAAAAGTAGTATATTATATCTATCGCATACCAGCCCCTTCCGTACCGAGTTTCTGTCCATCCAAAGGTTATCTGGTAGAAATCGCTCCCAGCGGTAAGACCGCATATACCGTACTTTTAGATACGATTCTATGTGTCAATTTATTTTAACATTTTGTGCAATAATAATAATAATATTCTATTCTAATGAGATGAGAATTAGCAGTGCTAAAGACAAAAGATTATCAAAAGTAGATGAAGTGAAAATTTTGGAAAATATTGTAGCAAATCTATTATCTCTTCCGAAAAGAAACAAGCGTAATAATGATTACCCATGTATGTAAATACATATAAGTACTTGAGCTTGACTTTGAAGCAATTTTGCTAAGACCTAAAATTTCTAAGAAGACTATTGGCATACAATTGTTAATGGTACTACGAAACGAAAGGTTATACTGTCAATGAGATATTAATAACAAATATTTAGCCTTGGCTGTTGGTTGGCTCACTAATTATACAGATCTTTGGGCTACGTAAACTACGAGGCGAACTGCCAAATGATGTTTTTGGTATTATTTTGGGAGTTTTACAAAACTAGCTTCACAAACTCGAGATGGCAAAGTTCTTGACTTTCTATATAATTTCCTTTACACAATTAATAACTACGCGCATAAACTACCATTGCATATGACACTTGACAAACTTTTGATTATGGTGATTTGGACGTTGGTCCGCCTGGTTTACTATAACACAGAGACAAGGATTCGGTTGACAGTGGGAAAAATCCAAAAATTAACTTTTTGTTGTTTCCTCTGGTCTGGGTCTCATTGACGTTGGCCCTGAAGTTGTTATAACTAAATACTTTGATGTGTGCTACCCTATAATACAAATAAATAGGAATATGCAATATAATATATTCATCTATCAATAGTGAAAAGGCTGATAACGAAAGCAATTAATTTCACGTTCCGTCCTAAGACTCATTATGATTATCCAAATTTTCCTGTAAGATGTAGTTTTTTTGTGAGCACATTTTGAAGTATTTTCAATACCATAGCCTCGCTACTAACTTTTATACGCGATGATTATAGTGTATGTGATATAACAAGCCATTAAACCTGCGCGAAACAGGCATTCAAATCGATACGCCTTGGGCTCGGTTTCATTCCGCGGTTTGGCTCGTTGTTGGTCGAACGGTACAAAAAACACTCGGAAACTACCGCCTCATGGCCGGTCACTTTTTGCGATACGTTCAATCTCATACCAGAGCTATATTTTTAAAGAAACCAATGGCCTGGTCACGAACGCAGCTGTTTTAAAGTAATAAATAAGAATTCAATACATTTATATCAATAAATTTCAAAACTACAGACTCTTTATATCTTACAATACAAAGGAATATGATAAAACAATTTAGGGACTACGGTAATGTTAAATGTCACCTGTAAAGTTCCTCGACAAGCAGTTACTTTTATCAGTCAAAAAAAATCCCTTAGAGAGCTTCAGCACATTGATTGCACCTGTGGTGCTACAAATGTCCATTGGTGATGGTAACAGCTTTCCATCAGGCGGGCCGCCTACCTGTCTGTTGAATTTATGCAATAAAAAATAAACATTCCACAAGCGGGCACGGGTTTCCTCATCTTTGTGGAATGCAGGGTATATATACGCCTGTCTACGGTGGATTTATTGGTGGGTTTCACATTGGTGAACTCTACATGCAAGTTACTTAATGTTATTTACCTTTATCGTCAGCGCATGATAATTGGTAACAGTATAAATTAATAAATTTTCAAAATACCACTGCAAGGATTGGAATCCAAGAAGTTGTAATGATACCTTGATAAGTTATCATGACTTAGACATGCACAAAAGATTTTTTCGAGTTGGAATAATAATAAATTTATACAATCACATTATTTGTAAAGATCATTAATTTGTTATGTGTAAGTTTATATCAAAAGCAGTAATCATATTTTAATCTTAGCAACGAAAGTAGCACGTTAACATTTTGTGTACACTTGATTTTATGTTTAACTAGTTGTACCCGGTAGACGTTGTCTTGCCCTTAAAAAATAAAAATCTAGAAACCGATTGCAGCGCCATCAACCGGGACTAACTGTTAATCTAAACCATTCTCGAATCTACTAGACAAAACACAAAAAATTACATCAAAATCAGTCCCACCGTTAAAGAGGTGTTCAGCGGCGCCACCTACCTAACTACCTTCGGGTCCAATCGTGAATCTAAACCGTCCCGGGATCCACTTGAACACACACAAAAATAATTTCACCTAAATCCTGGAACCCAATGGCAGTGCCATTTACCTGGTTCGAATTTGAATCTAAATCATCCCGGGACCCACTTGAACATACACAAAAATAATTCACATAAATCAGACGAATGAAAATGAGTTTAAATGCAGTCACCATTGCCGAAATCGGCCGGGAAAAAATGAAGGGCTAGACTGATGTTGTGTATGATGTTTTTTTAATAATGTTTTTTTTTATTGTTGAATATCATATTTTAATACTTTCTAATTTATTACTTTAATACTAATTATTCATAATTTAAAATTAGTTTATTTTAACAATTAAGACATTTTAATTATAATATTAACAATTAAATAAAAACTAAACTAAATTATAAATAAGTATATATATAAATTAAAATTAAACTAGTTTTAATACTTATTATCCTATTCTAGACTAAGACAATTCCAAAAACACAAAAATCATAAAAATTGGATCAGCCGTTATAAATGGTGTAACTAACACGACTTTGTTTTATATATATAGATTACACGTTAACAAAATACTTAAAGTACTTTTCGACGATATAGATCAATTCATTTCAAGTAATAATTTTCCATAGTAATATGATATGTTACGAAGGTATTCAAAGCAACAATTCGCACATTAGAGCAATTCCAAACAACGACGCATAAGTAAAAGCAATTATCGAGTAACTGCGTGAAGTGGATATGACGCGCAAGGAAGGTAAACATCCGATGTCTATAAAACTTTCTTTTATTTGCCATTTACTAGTGTCAGTAAATGGAGAAGTATAAAATAAATGTCTAACCAATTACAATTGGACAGTGGACACCCAACAAGCGTACATTCCATTATTCGAATCAATAAAATTGTTACTTTACGCCAATCAATAATTTTAAGAAGTTTAGAATGTTTGCTTCGAATGTATGTTACTACTAATGTGATGTTAGGGATGTTACAATATTATTTAGTCAACTGATTAAATAATAGTCTCATTAATACTAATTTGAAAGTGAAGTAACATCTTAATTGGGCATATGATACACGCTACTGAATATTCGAAAACAATTATTTTCTTCCATCTTCTCCCAATTATTTGGGGTGGGCACAATATGTCTTTTCCTTCCATACCCTTTATTCTTACATATGTCCTCTGTGACACCACAAATCATCATCTCATCTTTCATACAATCGAATATTCGAAAACAATTAACATATAAAAAGGCTGGCGTTAAAACATCTTTTTATTTTTAAAATATTATGACATAAATAATTTTATACTAAATATTAAGTAGCAGCAAATAACATTAATGTTTAAGTACTTATTTTAATTATTATTTAAATAATTTTGAACAAGTAATTTATCTTGTTAGAATTTAGACACTATAACAATGAAGCTGCGACGTTTGATTGTTAACTAGCCTATTATTATGCACACCAAGGCGTTCCTACAGCTTTGCTCATTTCACAAGGAAACTGTAATAGAAAAATGTATAGAAAATAATGAGTAATTCTTGGTCATCTTTAGACCTCCAAGCATGTTGCCAAATAAGTATAATTAAAGTAAATCTAAAAGAAAGCAATTAAACTCTTGCAGATATTATCTGTTAGTAAAGGATTTCTTGACTTTTAACAGTAGGTTCATGTGTATAAACTTATTACTTGATAAAAAAAGTATACTTAAGCATTGCTTAAGTAAAGTATATTGACGTGACATCATTACTGGTGGTTACAGTGACATCGTTTCAGCAATGTCGTCAAACAACTTTAGGATTTGATGTCGAAATGACCTCCATTAACGACAATTAAGCCGCGCTTAAACATTAAACGGTTCAGTTCATTTGTTGACACGTTCACTTTTATATCAGTTTTATAAAATGCTTTGGGTGATTTCACTTAACTTGACCTAAAAAGATATTTTAAGATGTAGTAGTAATTTTTGGTTAATAAAATTCAAAATATTATCATACGTTTTGTAGTAATTTTTGGTTAATAAAATTCAAAATATTATCATATGTTATGTTTCAACATCTAGTTGCGAAACGAAGTTGCATCGAAGCTATAAAATCGCCCTCTTCATTGGTCTTCTATACCTACTGCGCACGGTTTTCGGAATTCTATATTAGAAGACCGTTCATAAATATATGTTATAATAGCGGTTCCAACAGACGTTGTCCTGCTCTGAAAAAATAAATATCTAGACCCCGATTCCAGCGCCACCAACCGGGTCCAATTGCGAATCTAAACCATCCCCGGACCCACTCAAACACTATTTTTTTACACCTAGTTTTTTCTAGTAATAAATATGGCCTATATTAATCTGGGATAATGTAGCATTCTAATGATGAAATAATTTATGAAATTGGTCCAGTAGTCTTTGATTTTATTCGTTACAAACATACAAAAATTCAAAAATACTAATCTTTCGTCTCTATAATATTATTATAGATGAGCCCAAGTTATGTGATGTAAATATTATAAAATAAAAAATAAATTTAGTTCAATGTTAAGGTCAGACGCAATACTTAAGGTATTAAACAAAATGAAGGTCTTAGTGTTTTCACTAAAATAAATACGAGATACGACGCATTTTATTTAACAAGTAAATCTGAACATGTCTCAAGTAAAGTACTGTGTTACTCATAACATGGGAATTTATTATAATAAACAATGAATGCTTTATCTCAGACGCAGTTGCTCCATGCGACTATTCATTATTTGCAATCTTTGGAATTAACTTAGACAAACTTCTACAATTAGGAAATTAAATTCTGATGAAACTTGCGATTGCAATCTTTAAGATTAATTCATTAGTATTTATAAGAAGGCAGAGTATAAGAATAAAAATAACCAATGATCACCGAAAGTACAAATGTGCCAAATTTCAAATTAATCGATGCATTCCCAAAGCCCTGAATAGGGAACACACAAGACATCCAAACGAGATCTCATATACTATGTACTACGTACGTATATCTCGATGCATCCAAACGGTTTAAAATAAATGTATAGACAATAATAACCTACAATCAGTTTTCATCAGTTATCAAATTAGAAACATTTCGCTTACAAGGTTCTGTAACACATTTAAATAAGGACTTTCTTCTTCTTCTTTGTTTGGGATTATGGCTCCAACAATAAGGACTTTAAAATAATTTAAGCAATGTCAAGAGCTTCAATCTTCTACGGCTTTCTAGATAGCGGTACGGGTAGACATTTGACATGACAAGCAAAAGATTTATTAAATTGGATCTTTGGTCCGAATGACTTTCACAGAATTAGATTGTCAAGGACATTTAAAACTGTTAACACAATTTATAGGTATTAATGGGTGTTTTTAATTTAACATTGATTAGACTCTGATCTCATTCGAACTGATTCATCCGGCCATATAAAAGCATAGTCTCAATAACACAACTGACATACGTTTATGATACAAGCCATATGGTTAGTATGATATTTCAACAGTGTTAATGTTCTTTCTTACGCAATGGAAGAAATTAGGTAAAGTTATTCAAATTTATGAAGGTAATGTTGTAATGTGAATAAAATGCGTGTCATAAAGTCAAATCAACATTCAACAGAATAAATTTATTATCCAATATATTTAATAATGAATAAATTTTATCGGGAAGTGTGATTTCTCCAGTAACTTGTCAGCTGATCAAAGGAGAATAAGTAAAACTTGTTTCTTTTATTTCGTAATAAATCATTAATGTTTTATTTTACAAACATTATTCAACCGGTGCAAATTTTTATACTCATTGTCAGATATTAAATATTCATATATCTGGTAGTATTTTCTAATATTGCAATTAACAGGTAAGTATCTTAATACTTCGAGTATTATTTAACCGCGTTTTAAAGTTACAAAGTATTTTTTTCATCAAACTTCTGTAATTGTGGGCATTTGCGTATTTAAAAAAATACCAACTTTACGATAGATACAGACAGAAATTTCTCACTGCATGAAGTATAAGTCACATTTTTAAATCCATGTACTAAAACTAAAACTTGAGATAAAAATCCGGTCTAATTAAGCGTCTAGATGTTTAAATCCTATCAAAGACACTTTTCTGAAAAATATTAAATACCTATTGTTATAAAGGATTTTTTGTTTAATAACTTAATAATAAAGAATAAGACGCAAAATATTTGGTTTAATTTAAATTATCCTAAAAATTACAACAACATTCCCTTAAGGGTAGGACTTAAGCAGCCTTATCCAAATTTCAAACACCCGGAACGTCTCACAGTCACGAAATATTTCAATATTACTGGTTATCATCTCAAACGTAATTTTATGAGTAAATAACATTTTAGAATGCTGCCCTTAGCCTATTGAATCATAAGACAGTTACAAAAATATTTTTGACTCATTTTAGCGCCCGTAGTGTCCCACCTTGGCAGAACCAACATTTGGCACCTGCTTCAGATGTAAAACGTAGGGCTGAGCCAGGTGCATATCTGTACTTCGATCCCGGCACACGATACTGTGATATGTAATTGGCTGATAACTACTCTACGCTTTGATTACTGAGAATTCTCCAATACATTTTTATAGCCAGTGGAACTTATTGTACAGTAAACTTGACGTATGTAACAAATAAGATTTAAAATTTTATATCCGCCAGCTTATAAAAACATATTTTTCCAGAACAAAACTCGATAACGGTTATGTGAATGCTTTCAGGAGTTTATATTTTATGCTATTTTTTGTTACTTCTTTACGTATTATAAAATATGCATTATTTAAAAATAAACAACGAATTAAATTAAAATCATTAACAAGTTCAAAGTAGTTGAAATCATATTAGCTGATATATGTCCCACTTTTGGGCATATAGCGGATATATATTCCGTTCACCCACGACTAGTCCTACGCAATTTGGGCATCGTTCACATGTCGATAATCTCGATGTGCAGATTTCATCACAATGTTTTCTTGGTAAATATAACTACAATATGCGCATAAAGACAAAAAGCTGCCAAAGCATTGTATACTCGCCGGCCAGGATTTAAAACCATAATATCATGGATTTTTCTTCCATGCCAATGACTTAGCTATGAAGCTACTACAACTACAAAATTAAAACGGGGTACTAATTGTCAATGAATATATACATAAGTAGTCACAAATATGTAATTTAATATTAAACTGGCATCAAGTTTCCTCATAAAGTCATGTTGTACATATATATACACTTAACAGCAAGAGGTTTCATAACACAATTTGATGGTGTAACATAATCTTAATAATATGCATAATGCGTCGATCCTTTATTGCGAACTCAAATCAAATAATCTGTACATGATCCAATTATTAATAGAGTATGGCAACCGTTAGTAACATGTTCGTCTACCTAAATGCGTTTTCTAATAGCATCCATCGTTATAAGCTATGAAACTGGCCAAACTCAAGGCTATATATATAAAACAATATTAAATATGTAAGAAATCAACACGATCTTAATCACTGGATTCAGGGTTAAAATTCATACTAGCAATTACAAATTATTTCGCGATAAAAACATGAAATTACCTAAACTTCCTTTTCCTTGTTTTAATCAAAATTATTCGTGTTCAATAATATAGTTATTGACTAAATGTATATTATTATATTCAACAGGTATATCATTATCAATCATTCTTTCTTTGACAACTTCAATGCAATCTTCTGATGGTAAGCACATCAGTATAACTAGCACTTCAAGGGTTTACATACCGTCTGCCGACTTTCCTGTTCGCTGCCGTGAACGTGGGCATAATTTAAAACAAAGGGATACATATTATACAGAACAGATGATGTTAAAATAATCATTTCTTTTACGTCAAGCTGTATTTATTATTTAGGGAAATATTTATCTGTTGTAATCTAAAACTAGTTACTAATGCCTTTTACTCTATAAAAGTATACACTTCTTTTTAAAATTAAGTTTTAAGATGTTTAAGATCGTGTCAATAAGACCAACATTCATATCTTATTTGCTCAACATCTCTAGCTTCCGAAGAAAAACTAGTCAAAACTAGATAAGGTTGAACTCTAGGGCAGGGATCCCCAAATGGTCGATATCGACCCCCTGGAGTCGAAATCGGCGTCCCAGGGGTCGATATAAATGAAAACTGTTTTTGAGGGTCGACGATAGTTAAAAATCGATCCTTATTGGTTAACACAAGTTCTTATTTGAAACTTTCAAGATACTGTGTAATTTGTATTACGTGATTGTAACAACTAACAACTAACGTGTATTTTAGTAGGAATTGGTAAGTAAGTAAATAAGAATTGGTAAATATTTTGTATCAATACGATAAAAACTAGCGATAGGATTTTTAAAGTAATTTGGCAATGGGGGTCTGAGGTATCAATCAGTTCATTTTGGAAAAGGGGTCTCTTGCCCAAAATAGTTTGTAAATCCCTGCTTTAGGGTCTCCAGTTCCACCCTAATTTAGTTTGGGTATTAGACTAGTCTAAAACCTATCATGAATATTTTTTTGCAGAACCGTCAAAACTGCGTAATAAGTAAACAGCGAGGTGGGAAGATCAACATTAAACGTAAATTTCGTGAAGTGTAACTAAGAAAATGCAGGCTCGGCGCGACCATGACACTTAAATAAATCAACCAGTGCGTGTGGATCAAAAGACCACATTCGGTTTACAAGGAAAATCCTTGTTCTTTTATTTATTTATGTCAGAATATAATATCCATGCTTTTTAGTTATGAATAATGAGTAATTTTAGTGATATATAGAAAACATAGTACTGGTGAAACTTCAACGGACAAGTGGAAAAACGAATGGCAACGGGCAAGTGGCAAACGCAACAAAATTTTTACTTGAAGTTTTACGGGCAGGTTTTCAAATTGGACAAGTACATTAAAAATCTGCCGTAAAACTTAAGTCAAAATTGTGTTGCAATTCGTTTTGCCACTTGTCCGTTGCCATTCGTTTTTCCACTTGTCCTTTGCGATTTGTTTTTCCACTTATCCGTTGGCATTTGTTTTTCCACTTGTCCGTTGCGATTCATTTTTCCACTTGCCCGTTGAAGTTTCAATTCTACTACGTGTCCCAGCACAGCACACATTCCGATTTTTCGCAGATTTGGTTAGGTTAGGGACATTTTAATGAATGCATTTTTTATTTAAACATATTTTATTTTATCAAACAAAAAACTGATTTCGATCCAGAACCAAAAAAACATCCACAGTCTACTCTAAAATTATGTCTACAATGTCTACATATACAGCACAGTTACAGTTACAGTAATCCGTTTTAATTTCATAGTCTTGTTATCAACTACGGCTTCTTCTTTAGCATTAACATTTCTCTTGTATTCTCGTTTTCGTATTATTTTATAATCTTAAATTTTATCTACTTTGAAATTTCCAAGTCTTAATTCTTCTATAGTCGTACATTATCATTATAATAAAAAAAATTGTATGTGTATCCTCTATGCGTTCCTAAACAATTAATCAGATTGTGATGAAACTTTGCTAGGGTGTTCTTAGAACGCCTGCGAGTTTCTGTCCCAAAAAACTGAATATAAAACCAAACAATTTTTTTAACTTTCCGTGGGCATTGTAACGCCTGCCGGTCGGGCCGTGCATCTAGTTATGATACAAGCATAACATTTTTGCTCCAGAAACCCTCGCGGGCGTCCTCAGAGCATTCACCTTTCATATTTTTCTTAAATAATACGCCCTGAAGTAATCAAGCTGAGTTTTTTGAGCTTTTAATTAAAGATCTGGTATTTTCATACAAACAAAATGTAAAACGTAAGTCACAAAAACAAATGTTCTATGTGTTATTGCTCACGTCTCTCGTTGAAATTTAAAAGTGTTAGAAACTCAACACTACGGACGTCTGCCTTCCATCATGATTAATTGCTTGGATAGAATTCTTCATATTATTTTTAGTAACAGCCGCTGATACGATTAATGCGTGGATAGAAGCGCCTCGTGTAAAATTTAAATTCACAAGTGCTTGTAAATCTTACACCCTAAAACATTTAAACCTCGATAACATTGTTAGTTGAGGCTCAGTAAAAACATTTTGTAGTTAAATTTTAAGGTTAGATCTTAAAAAAGACAAAATGCAATGTATCCCTATATTGGGGTGTAGGGTCCTACCAATACAAACGAAAACGGAATATATGTTACTTAAACAAAACTACTTTAAAAACCAAGAATTACAAATAAAAAAACAACATAAAACACACACAAGATCAATCTCAAAACAGACATTAACCATTCCCACCCCACAATAACCACTATGGCAAGTATACTACTAACTACATAATACCAAAAGTAATTAATCAATTGCCTACTACACTAAGGGAATCTTTAAATTACAAAAATATAAAACAGAAACTAAAAAACTATTATCTAGAAAAATTGCAATGACAGCCTGTGCGTATGAGCGTTCGTGACTGTGTATATGTTATCTGCATATACGATGTGACTAGGTATATGTGTGTAGGTTTATATATGTGAGTATATATATGTATATGTATGTGTATATATATATGCGTGGGTATGTGTGTGTATATATGTATATATTTATGCGTGACTATAGGAACGATGGAGAACACGATACAATGTATGATTACAAATCTTGTATTTATATAGAATAAGTTTTTCCTGTAAATGCAAGGGTGTGTTGCATCATACGCAAACCTCATAGGTTTAAGTGGTGCCTTACTGCTATTTTGTAATGTAATTTTTTATTATAGATAAATAAATAAATAAAAAATTACCATATACATTGTACATAGGTGCTACATTGTATTATGCATCATGAAATCATTTCGAAAATCAATTAATTGTTGCGCATGTGATATTTGATAATTTATCTATAGAATATCTTTATGTCTTTATTTCAAGAAATTGCTTGAAGAAAATGTCACAACAATGTAACAATAGTGTGCCAATTGATTAGAAGCGTGATGTATTCACGAGTTAGATGTATCCAATTATAACTTTTTTTATGATAAAGATCGACGTTTTATAGCTAAATTAACCTTTCAGTGCAATTATTAAAAACCACCTTCTTAATATTATGCTTTACGCTTATATCTGACAAGGATTATTATTTTCGTCTGCTTGGCTCTTGAAGATAAAAATGTTGTTTTTACGGTTGTTTATACTTCAGCGAATTTTACGAACCTTGGCTTTTACAAAGTGGCTTATTTTGTCACTTATTTGCAATCCTTGGCAACTATTTGTTAAATAATTTAATTAAGATTTCACGTTTCATTTCAAACATTCACTTGGCTCAAGACAATAGAGTATATCTAATATAAAGGTTGCATTGGACCTTGCTCTACATTACATATTTTGAATATTTTGTTCTACATACATGTGGATACAGCTTTCAACCGTTTTGCATGTGATTTAATCAAAACATTGAAAATAAGAAATATTTGTTAACAAAACGGATTTTTAACCAAACTTCTTTTTATTTGATTTGATTTGATTCATCTACTTTATTTAATCTCTCCATACGTGCATGTTTATTTTAGATGCTTTTTACTTGACCTTTTTTCAAAATATTTTCAACTTGATTGCTTATTTTTACAATCCATATATAAATGTGACAACGAATTGTATTAATATTTACAGTTTGTAAGTGATTAAATCTATATTGCCCTTCAGGCGTGCTGACACATAAATTCTTTTTAATTCACTAAGTATTTTATTAGTGAAAAATCAATAAAACAAAATTTTCGTGTATATGTTACATACATATACCATGAGACTGACGTTTTAACAAATGTTTCGATGAAGGTCATGAACATAGGATACTTTCGTCTCATCAAATGTTCAGATATTTTCCACGGGGCTCGAAAATTTAACTAACGAGCGAGTTTTTTGTGCTAAATGCTCTAATGTAATTAATTTTGGAGTTATCCCATTTACTCTCCTTTAAGTTTTTTAAGTGAAATGTTATCCTGTTTTTGAAGTCAATATCAAAGCAGACGCCGCACAGCAGAGAAAGTTTCATATAGGACACGCAAATCTCAGTCGGACTCGAAAGCCATAAAACCAATAGGTTATTGCCATCTTCACCTAGAATGCCGCCTGCGAAATGTCCGAGTACAGACCCGGGCGCTGTAAGATTGCAAGGAAAAGTTGGCAGTCAGCCAAGTGTGCGCGCAGTCAATATATGGACCGATTTATTGTTTGCTGAAAGGAAACTCTTATTTCTTATGCATGTGGACACTACACCTCAATTGTTGAAAGCGATATTGAAATAGCTCTCACGTTATAAGTACATTGAATTGACTTGTCATTCCAAACATTCTTATGCGGCTTAATGCATAATGCATATTAGATAACGGTATTAAGAATAGTTACATTAAAAATAAAAGAGTGGCTACTAAATTTTCACGCTTTGAAATATAAATAATTGCATGAAACTGTTTTTTATTTTATTCAACAATCACTATATCATAGTGGATAATAGCATCTAGACGTTTTTGCAACAAGCCTGGTTATTCCTGCAACCTGTACTATCGACCTTCATAACTAGAGATTCTAATAAATCTTCGAGTATTTCACGCAGCTTTATGGAAGATTATATTTATTAGATTTTATTATGTTTATTCAGTTATCAAGGTACACTACACTTACTTACACTTTTGTGATGATCAATTCATCCGTTATCTAAATTGCAAATTATTACACCGTAGAAGCGATCCAACTTTAAGAAATAAAATGGTATGTTCATCTCCATTAGAGACGGCACACACGTTTTATGAGTCCAAGGCCATGAACAAAAACACACAAATATATCTAACCATTCAATTAAATTGACTCTCGCATTTATAATAAGCTGTTGAATTTGTTGTGGAGTTTCAATTTTTGTTAAAAATGTTCGTTGAAAATTGCGCTAACGTCTTCAAAATCTAATAACAGCGAGTAATGTGTCATTACTTAAACATTTTAATGGGAAAGGGAGCGAAATTAATTTTGTTAGCTGGCATGCACGACCCGCGACTGTTCTGACACCACCCCTGATTCTACCCCGTGATATATAATATCAGTTCGCCTATCTCATCGACATGGAAGGGATTTAGACCTACCCGCATTGAGCTTAAGTTAAACCATTGTCATGATATGAAATCACGCTTCCTTATTGTAAAATGCCTTTTGGTATAATAAATATAATAAAAATAATTAACAAGTTGTTGATAAGAGTATTTGGTTTACATTATTAACAAAAATCAATTATAAAAATAAAATCTGCTTATAGTTGTTGTAAATTTTATAAAAGTAATAGTCGATAGTATAAAAACCAAATTTATTTTACATGTACGATATACTTATACACACTTCTACTACACTTCTTCACTCGATTTATATACTGAAATAAAAAGTACTTACCCTAATTTCATCACCGTTGCCTAAAGTACGTTGACATACAATACTTTCATGAAAATCGGATTATTCACCTTCACTCGCGTAAACTTACAATCCTTATTTCGCGGGGGGCATCCCATTCTCTAGATAAACAGTATCCTATATTCATCCTCGTTATCGAAAGTGCAAAAGTTTAAGAAGGATTAAACAAACAGGAAATCGAAAGAACAAATTTATAAATTGAAATAAATGGACATCCAAATAACAATCACCAGCTCGAATGAAACAATATTCATAATATGTCATATGGCCAACAATTTTTCTGTGTGTTACATTGGAATGACACATGACAAAACGAATACATAAACACATTTACAAGTATCAAATGTTATGCTGATACCACCTAATGAATGTTGTTTCACATGTGTAATGCTTTACAATATCACAATCACTGCTGACTGATCAATAATGGCAGAGACTCAACCTTTCCGCGTTGAAGTTCAATGGCAGTAAAGATACGTATAAATATTATACAAAGACTATATCGATTCAGACGGCTAGAGTTCGGAGGGGTCGCAGCTATATCCCACCCCAATCCTCGACATTTTCCTGGAAACTGACAACAACGAACGCTAGCCAAATATTATTGTCTGCAGCTTTCCCCGCAGATAAACATGATTCACACGGATAAATTACTTCTATCCATAAACCTAAGTTATAGCAACGTTTATTTAATCTCAAAATTAATCTAGGTATTTCACGAAATAGCCATGGCGATGAACTAGACCTTAAAGAACTAATATAAAAACATAATTATACTAAGAGTTGCCCTTAGCACACGCAACTGGCCGAATACAGAAATATAGATTCAAAATTATAGTTCATATTTGATTTATCTTTAAGCAGAACGCAAAGTGAGTTGTTTGGATTTAAAAACATGAAATCCGACCACGAATGCGGCGTTTATTATTCAGGTAAAAGTACTTAGCTTACCCTAACCCCAAATGTTAATCTCTGGCTCATAACGCAGTTTTTCCGGGGAAGCACGCATTGAATGATTCATCGAAAGGGTCTGGAGTTGGAGGGCGCGTGTTTTACGCTCACAGGATGCATGTATGAGCGTAAATTAATGGCAAGAGGTGTTGAAATGAAGGGCCATTCAATTACGTAAAGTAAGCGAGGTCCTTTTAAGATGAAAAAAATTGCAAGCTACATACAGTCTCACATGCAATCAAAAGAACAAAAGAGTTGGGCTTTGTTTTTAATTCGTTTTTTTATTTTGCTTAACATTTTTGTAGCTGTGTATTTTAATTATTCTTTGTAATAAGATGGAGATTACTTATATATTCATATTATAATTAAATTAAGTACTTCCAAAATATTCCAATTTTTACTCTTGTAAATTAAAACTCTATTGCCTCTAGCTAATAATATCACTTCAAACGATGTAATAGACACTCTTTGAAATAAAAAAATGTTGGAAAATACATTCTTTGTTTTTCAAAGAATTTCAACTATCTTTAAGGTAGGTAGGTAGGTATTTAGTACTGTAACTTTATTGCATGCCGCATTCTTGAAAAAGGAGCAAAAGATAAGATATTTAAAATTAAGTATAAACGTGACAGATGCTATAAATGTCTCATATCCACCTGGTTCGCCAGGCACCTTGTGTATGTGTTACTTCATCAGGCATCTTTTATCATGCCATTTTTGGAGCTCGTCACATTTTAGATATCCCCATATCTTGTTGTTAACATAACATTTCGTTTGGGTAATGTTCGAGAATACATGTCAAAAGCAAAATATTGAAGCACATGCATGTAAAATGTATACACTTTTTAATAGTCACAATAAAAATATTTTAATTAAAAATATGTTCCAATTTCTCCGTACTTACGCTAAAGCTTTTAAGAGCAATTTGCTTATGCCTTTCTGACATTTGGATTGAATATGGCTAGGCTTTGTTATTAATGTCGTGTCCATGAACTTTTTCGGCGAACTTAACCTTTGTTCGAAAGCTGCTTTTTCTTGCCAAATTATGTGTAAGTATAATGAGGGTTTTACAATAATTTAACTTTAAACATCCTGTTTTAATCAATTCAACACATTATATTTTTACAGATAACATGTGTATGCACGTATGCAATAACTTTCTTCCTCGTTCGAAATGTAAGGTCAATTTTGCAATAAGATAAATATTCCTATTGCAAAAGCAGTTCTTTAGCTTGATTTGCAGCGATAACACTTCTGTTAGTTCCTGTTTAAATGACAAGGTAAGTTATTCTGCCTCACTGGCTGACTTCCTAGTTTATTATAATAATATTATTTATGTTTGTAGTTATGTGTGTTTTACATGGACTAATTTGTCTTACTATAGCAGATTACCAGTAACATTACTACTGCAGACTACTACACTGTTGTATGTTATTTCACTTGAGAAAACAAGGTCAGTAATTTGATCAATATTATATATAATAAACTCGCACCTTAAATCACATTAAATTAAAATAAAACTCGAAGTACAAAACTCATGCCTAAGAATTATCTATAGCGGTAATCAAACGCAAAATAAAAAGAACTCATATAAATATGTATAACAATAAAACTGAAATTCGGTTACACAAAACTTCATAGACCTTTGTGACGGTCTATGAAATTTTGTGTAACTGAAAATACATTTTAATTCAACGGATCATCTTTTTAAGCATCAGCCTGCGCATGAGCTTTATTCCAAAACAAATGGATTTGCATATGCATAGAAAGTTTTAACTTCCTACTTGAAATAGACATTACCAAAGGCGAAAACTAGCCACATGTCTAGCTAATGTCTGCGTATGTAACCAACAATAGAACATCTCTGCGAAAAATAGAAACGGTCGATGTTAAATAACAAGAATGTGTGTGCAACAACCAATTCAAACAGAATTAATCCAAGAATGAATCTAAGCACTAAAATGTGCTAGCTAGTATATATAGAAAAAATATTGCTCACCAAATTAAACAAATACTAAAATGCAAAGTAATAATTCTTGGCGAACAATAGCCGGCCTGATCGCGATATCTTCGAATAACCTAACTTCAAGCAGGTATATTCTTAGTTAACTTGGACATGTAGGTGGTGCAGAAAATGAATATTCAAAAGCTGTTGTTTATATCATAACCCCACCATGTTTGAACAGCTGATATTTGTCTAACCTTGTTACTAAACAAAATGGATACACATATGTCTTATAAACCACGTGTGCATAAAAGTAGATCATCATAATTTGCAAAAATTTATCGACCTGATTTTGTAATAA
This sequence comes from Dendrolimus houi, assembly GCA_039645545.1. Classification (NCBI taxonomy): domain Eukaryota; kingdom Metazoa; phylum Arthropoda; class Insecta; order Lepidoptera; family Lasiocampidae; genus Dendrolimus; species Dendrolimus houi. Next base: position 12,442,081 of record CM077125.1, on the reverse strand, counting down.
AACCATCATAATATATGTTCAGAGAACATGTCTGTCTTTTATCGAAAAGTAAGCAATACTTTGACAAGTTGGACGAAAACATGGCAAAAAATTACACAAGTAATTTAATATCGTGAAAGTATTCTTTGCGAAGGGATTTTCTTAAGTATCTTTTCCAACACGAGAGACACTCGTGACGATAGTTATTTGCGTCGTAGTTGACTGGGCGAGGGTTGTAGAATCGATTGAGGAAACCTCCCCTTTACGACAAATTCTGTCAAGGGTATCGTTACCCTTACATGTATAAGATTTATTACACTTCGCAAAATCTTGAAATAAGTATTCATTCGACGAACGAAATTTAAAGGAAATAGTGAAACTGGGTACAAAATACATAATATAATTCTTGAATAGAGATAATTACGACTTATGAGCTATAACTACTTACATTATACTTATGGATATTATACAATTTTATTATTTTAAATACAAACAAAATTAAAACGGAAGCAAGTAATAGAGTTCAACCCAAAAACTGTGCGATTTTATTTTCTGAAAATATATGTTATTGATTAAAAATGAACTATATACTGTATATCTGTAGGATAAGTATTGAATGAATGAAAACACTTTATTGTTCACCAAAATTAAAACTACGTTCTTAAAACTAGATACAATAAATGTTGAACAAAGGACGGCCTTATCGCTTAAAGCGATCTCTTCCAAGCAACCCCCTAAACTAAGAAAAATATTAAAACATGACAGTGGCGGTGTAGACAATAAATAATATAAAATATTCAAAATGTATGAAATAAGTAAATAAAAATCTTTATTATATACTATATAAACATATCATAATACATACAGAATAAGCAGCACTATTATACCTGAGAGGACCAAAAATAATTAAAAACCATGATTTTAAAAGAGGATACTGACTTAGCTTGTCGAGTGGCAGTGAGTTCCATAAACGGGCCTGTACTGTGAAGGAGTTGTCAACGAAGGAAGAAGTGTGTACAGGTGTCATTAAGGAGAGATTATTACTAGAGCGCAAATAACGGGTATGAGAAAGATGTACGAAATCAAAACGTCCTTTAAATAAGGAGTAATACGAGGATAAAAAGGATGTTGTACAAAAGAGAGAGCAAGTGAACATTCCGGTGAAGGCGAATAGGTAACCATTTAAGCTTCTTACGATATTCGGAAACGTGGTCATATTTGCGCAACCCAAATATGAACAGAATACAGACATTTTGAAGTCGATTGAGCTTGTTCAGTTGTTCTTGTGTTAAGTCGAGATAACTGGCGTCAGCATAATCAAGTATGGATAGTAACAGAGATTGAGCAAGCATAAATTTTGTAGCAGTAGGGAGGAAATTTTTAAGCCTTATAAGCGAAGCTGACGACGCAAAGATTCTTCGGCTAAGATTGGTCAATTGTGTAAAAGTATTGTGTGTTTATAAAGAAAATATAAGCTGTGACATTTACATTTAAAACCAAAACTATTGTTTGACATTAGTTAAAGACGTGCAATTTGACTAATCCTAAGTTTTAAAAAATGAACTGTGTTTCTATCTATACCAAATAATACTTGGCTTAAAATCTCTTTTACTGGACCAAAACTTCCATAAACATGTTCTTTGCCATCTTTCTAAACAGTTAATAACACCAATAAGTAAAATTCTTATGAGAACGATGTCGGTAATATCGGTAACTATCATCGATAACCTTCAAAAAACTACAAAAAAAAGGAAAAAATACCAAACCAAGACTCTTGCAACACTGAAAGTCAATGTTCGTGTTCATAATTTGCGTTCGAATTTTTAGATTTGCTAACTAAAGTATAACTAGGTAACACACTTTGTGTATCTAGTGTGCATTTTATTACTAAGACTCATTTATGTAAAATATTACATCAATATCAAAATAAAAATCTTCAACGTTCACGCAATTGATAACTAAAGTAACATAACTTGCCGCATTGAGAATCAGTTAATAGTCTATTAACATTTAAGTTATGAAAAGTTAAAAAAAATATTCAAATATCTTTCGTTAACTTAAATAACACCTCTTTGAGTTAATAACTCCTTGTCAGACGTGCCCTTATGTACGACGTATCTTAATAGTAGTAGTAGCTATTTTTCGGACCGCACGTTGTTACAATTACAACGTGCATATTATAATAGGTAAGAAAAATTACCACCTGCTGCCGTTGAAGGAAAACATTATGAGTATCTTGCACATCGAGATTATTGATAGGTGAAACCTGCTGTCAACTACAAACATACAATTCATGCATAAAACAACTAATATCCTACAATTATTATTCACTTTAAACAAAAAATATACGAAATCTTAAGAAAGTATTATGAAAAAATATACGTTTCTGAAAATAAAAATGTAAAACATCACGCAACTTTTTGTCGAAAAGTCCTATTAGACACACAGACAATATACCTTTTTTCTAAATCCATGCCTGCCTGTATCTGTGAGCAATTGTTTTCGTCGAGTATAAATACTTATTCACAGTTCACTATGTAAATGTTGTGTATGCCATCTAGACTTGCTTTATCGGGTATTCCACGACAATGCTATTAATGTCTATTTTATTTCATTCGCTCAAAACATTAAAAAAAAATACAAGAATAAAACAAAGAAATCAGGGATGCTATTTAAGATTGAAGAACCAATATCTACCTTGAATAAATACCAATTCGTATAGTATAAAAACAACAGCGTTAATCGACTTGTTACGTGAACAATGGGAGGCTGCTAGAAGTACCACAAAAACCCTCTTCGTGATTATAATTGGTTATGGTTCTTTATTCGCTTCCGACGTTTTTCATAGTAAGAGGAATCCATTTGTGCATTATGAATAACACTGTGCACGTTGTTTGTTTACGATATGAAATGGAGGCTTAGCAAACATTTAAGGTACTAACGCCCTTAGTGTTTGATCAGAATTAACCCAAATTGCTTGTTACAACAAAGAGATTCTTAGAAGTAATTTCGAAACTATGAGCCTGTATCTTTATCATATATTATTAACATTTTAATAACTTTTATTATGTATATTTATATGTATTATTATTTAAAAATTTTGTACAATTTATGTTCATTTAATTAACTACTTTAATAATAATAATTTAATACTTGACTTTGTAGAACAAATAATAGCCGTTTTATTAATATACCACTTATGAAAGTGACTTTCAGCGTAAATCTAACAATATATTATTACGGATTTCTTTTATTAAATAGAGATATACGCGGATTTACTCGCCTAATACAAATGTGAAGTATTTGTATCTTATCGAAACTATTACATTTTCTGAGATCTAAACAATACCCCCATTTATGAATAGGTATATAAAAAATTCTTACATCACAATTATGTATAGAGGAAAGAATGTATAGATGTAAACGCTCATACAATTATTCACATTTATATATTACTATCGTTATGGAAGAAGTTTCCTAAGAAAGTTGGCTCTAAAAGGCTCTTGATTCCCAAATGTTCAAACAAGTTAATTTACATAATATGTATGTATAAGTATATGCTCATAAGTAAACATTAGCTTAAATTAAATGGTATTTTAACGCAGTTGAAGCGCGTTGTTTTTCCAAACTCCGTCCATTTGAAAAAACAACATTTTAAGTTTTGATCGAAATTGCTTTGTTTATTTATTCAAAATTGAATTTTTAGGCCTGTAAAATAGGAGCAAAATAAAATTTTCTATTCACTCACAAGAAAAATCTTTATGAGTCAAAATTTAAGAAGTCACCACATATTATACTGATTAATCAAAGTGTACATTCCCATAGTAATTATACTTTTGGAAGTAAGGATATCATTTACTTTTCCGATGACTTCTTAGTTACTAATCTGTTATTTTTCTTTAGATAACCCCTTTATTAAAGAAAGTATAATTCGCAGCAAAATGGCCTCTTTTTGGAAATGCATAAGACCGCAAATGTGGAACAGTAAGCAATTAAACAACAGGCATATTCTAAATCTAAAACGGGTGTAACCCCAGGATATGGCGAAAATTTCCAAAAGTTGAATTTAGTTCCTAACTTTATTTTAAAACGCTGAATGAATATTTAATTTAGTATATTTTCTATATAGATACCTACATGACAACGTATGGAACATGTGTTATGAATGTTTTTGATGAAACCGCGCCCGGCCAGACGACGATCTCAATTGTACCAATGAGAGAAGGCCCTGACGACTCATCGCAATTTAAATCATTAGGACGAACATATAAGGGAGATGCTATATTAAAACGCTTTAATCGAGCTTAATAACGGTCTGGGGGAATGGAGATTGCTGGTACTAACAACATTTGAAGCAGTTTCGTATAATTTATTTTTGTTACAATGTATATTGTAAATTAAAGTAGGGACAGCAGGCCTAAAAGAGGTAACTAACGAGCTAAAGATAAACTGCATAGCTTCGAGTTCAATCGATGTATTTAAGAGGTAATAGTAGTCAACATTAGCAGCTCTGTTATAAGTTATAGCTTGGGGTATATTATGTCTTTTAGGTTGCAGTATAATGATGGGGAAATACGTATTTGGCAAAGAAAAAGACCATATTAGCCAGAGTAGTGACCAAGTTGCTTGCCAACCAATAATAATATGCTAACTAGGTGTAACATAGCTATTACGGTTAGATCTCGGTTTATTTAATAGAAAGTATTTCGTCCATACATTATATATACTTTAAACAATACCCAAATACCTAAAAATATCTGAAACCTAAAAGAAATATAATTTAAGAAGATATCAATTTTGATGTATTTACAAGCTGTTTTAAAATTATTCTTGCTTCGTTTTTAGGTACTAAATGTAATGTAATGTGTTAGACAATAATTGTAGCTTCTTAATAATTAAGAAGCTACAATTATTCCCTAATAATACAATTATTATTGTAATTTTTTATACAGATAAACTAGTAAACTACATACTATATTTTATATTAATATATATATATATATATATATTATACTCAGTTGTAATCAAAAATATTACTTAGAACCATTTCATCCAATTAAATTAAATTTGAATAATAAACAACGGGGAATAACTATGTAACGTAAATAAAATATTTTATATACACAAGTTTAGTATTCACAGAGTATAAACGAACAAACAGCCGTTTCATCCGAAAATAAACGTTAACGTATCCACAATAAAGAATGTTTTGTATGGATATTCGTCCATAGTTAAAACGGACATATAAGTCTAGATTTCCTATAAGGCCTTTTGCACACGAACGCGGTCGTCACTTACCATGGCTGTATTAATTTAACTATGATGGGTATTGGATATTCTCCGAATGTAAATCTTTGAATATTAATCGAATTAATTGTACTTATAACGCTTTCTTGTTCACCAAAACTTTAAACTAGAGTCTCAAAAATAGGCGGAAAAATGGATGTATAAGGGCAGAGTTATCCACTTAATAAGATCTCTTTCAGATATCTTGATGAATTAGCAAAAACACGGGACATAACAACGATGGTGGACTTGTATAACAATTAAAAATCATAAAAGATGTAAAATTTACATAAAAATTACGCTATATACAGTACGTCACTATAACACTTTGTGGAGAATATATAAGGTGCCTATGTTATTTTACATAATGTTGCAAATTTTGAATTTATAATAGTGAGTTAGATAATATGTAGTTATATCTTATAGTTTGTTTTAATTATTTTGTATTTGTTGATAAGAAAGTTGTGTTAAAACTAGTAGGTATATGGAATGATATGAACTAGAACTGCGATAAAAATAATCTTGATCATTTATATTTAAGCGATAAGGCCACCTATTATTTTGTCTAAAAATATTGTAACAAGTGTATTGTGTATTTTCATGAGTTTGTTTGTTGATGTCCATTGCTGGATGCAGACCTCTTTATGTTTGGACCTCATGTGCCGGTACTCCAATTTCCTCATATAGGCCTTCACAGCGATCTTGCGTAGGTAGTCGGCATGCTTAAGCGCGTCCTACACTGTTTGCTGAAAAGCAGTCTTCACTCTAGGACTCCTCTTGACTATAGGCTGTCTTGTGGCAAATGTGACGGTCCTACTGCCACTTGGCCTTACTTATTTTGCAATTTATCAGTTACGTCGGTTCTCTTGCGGATACACTTAGCCATATACAAATATATGTATCTTCTGCTTACTTAAAGTATATTGCTATTACACAGAACTTACGAGTCGTGTATTGTATTCGAACAGTGGGATGAGAAAACATTACGAATCGCAGATTTGCCAACTCTGACTTTTATAAATGCCGTAAGTACATTACTGAGCTAGTAAGACTTTCCTCCTAGTAAATAATTCCTACATTGTCCTGAATAAAAACTTGAAGTCCATGTTGGTCAATATTGGGCATATTAACCGCTGATAGCTAACGAATACATACACCAAAGATTAGGAAAATAGCTTCACATGAAATAGAATCAATCAATCAAACGAACGAGCTCTAAATTAGTATTGATTGAACATGACATATTAGAAACTAATCGCACTTGTATAATAAGCCTAACAGCGTGAAAACCGTCATCTGTTTTTGAGTTAATTTACTCTATGAGTCATTTGTTTGATTCTATATATTAACTTAAGTATGTTTATACATTATTATGGAGGCTGGTTAATATATTGTAGTCACCCACATGCAAGTTGCAGGTAAATTAGGTATTAATAATACTCGAGGGGATATTACAGATTCTTCGAAATATGTGCCTATATAGAATGCATAGTTAAAAGTGAATTTGAAAAATAGATAAAGGTAGAATTCAGAAACGTAAATAAATATTATGTTTTACCATTCGGGCGAAAATCTGTATACGTCTTGATCCGCATTTTCTTTTCTCAATGTATCCTTTTTGTAGTGTCCAATTTGGTGCACTATCAAGATCCAAGCACCTTCATTACTACACTTCACACTGAGGGTAAATATCTCACATTTCGTTTGGCCAATTGATGTTATCCAGTCAATACAAGTCACAAAGGATACAAGTTACTAAGAAAATTACTTAACAACCACTTTTCACATTGTTTTTGCACGTGACAAAATACAAGCAAAGACACTGCAAGAGAAATGGTAATAACAATTATTATTTTGATTAGGGCAAACCGGGGGTTGTATCGCGTATTGCCTGATTTGACAGCTGCGAGCGCGCTATCCCGAATTCCCAATTCAAATATTGGATGTGCCGAGTGAATGAGCACGGTGGAGCGAACAGGATAGCTGATCACGTGAATATAGCCACACGTGTCTGGAAGACGGGATACAAATAGAACGGGATTAATTGACGTATACTACGACCAACCAGTCTTAAAACTTTAACCATCAACGCGCAAAGAACCATACTGAAAGAAAAAAATGAAATCACAATAAACGTTTTTTATTTTGCGTCAGTAATTAACTTCGAGAACTGCAATGATTACGACATTAAATATTTTGATAAGTTTGTTAGTCATATGATAAGGAGGATTAAAAGTATGTGTCAAATCAAGCAATATGATGCACTGGTTGTGCTGATTTATCCTTGAATTATTGTTAAAATAAAACTGACGTTGTTAATCGGATCACGACAACACCACCGCCGTATAAACCGTCATGCGCGCAGGCGCAGCGCCCGTAACTGACGTACGCATGCGCGCCAACTTCACTCCGGCCAGTTCTGTCATTCACTTTATAACAGTGTAGGGTGCATATTAAATAATTAATTATATTATTCTTAAAATAACTTATATTATTTGATATAAATAAATTTACCTCTTTATTTGACCACACAAGTAAACATTTCTACGGGTAACTTTGAATTGAATATGACTTGTATGATTATCAAATATGAGGATGAACGAAGTTGACCCCTCACTGCAAAGACAATTCAATCAATCGCAACGTAAAGTTAGGAGGATGAGGGTGAAAACTAATTTAATTACCTACTTAGAATATTATATTTTCTTATAAATTATAAGTTTTAATATTTGCCTTATAATCAATTTGGTGCGTTATGCAAAAATAATAAAATATTGTTTTGAGTGTTTGAGAACATCATTTTTTAAATATATATATTCTTTTTGCCTGGCAATTATTATTAATCCCAGTTTTTTGTTGAGGTTTGTCTCCGTTTGGGCATAGGTCGTACTCGTAGGTATTTTATTAGCATTGTTTCCATGATAAACTATTCAACCCACATTTTCCCCATAACTCATAATCGCAGATGTAAATAAATACTCATTTCATATAGGCTGAATTAAATCACGTCAAAGTTTATTTATCACTTCTCAGTGAAGATAAGATATACTATTGTTATGTTTAATCTTATCGGATTCAATGCATCAGACGCAATCTACTATAATCAGCCATCTTAAACAAAATCACATATATATCTTCAGACAAACGCTTAAAGAACGGGTATTTTCTGAATAGATTGTAGCAGCAGATTGCTAAAAAAGTAACGGCACCTTTGCCAAATCAGTCATAATAAAACGCAAGTAAGTGAATGACCTCGTACATCGGCAGTGAATGTATGACCGTGTATTCCTTATTCTTCTTTATTCAAATCGGCATTTGTGTTCTACATTTTGAAAATAGGTCCACTTTGAATATATGACCCATTGTCAGCTATCAGCATAATATATATATAGCCTGTAATCCCTCACAATATGTCAAAGCGTACCCAATTTAGAATCGGTTCCTACATCTAGTCTATATATATCTACATCCAAATAAAATAAATAAATAAATGTTATACTACTCATTCACTTGGCTTACCATTGACATAACTTGTATAGAGCTTATGTCAAATTTTAACTGGTAGCCGATGGTAAGGCAAATGAACGGTTGGTAAGATATAGGAACCAGCCATTGGAAGATCGGACTTTTTATCCTAGTTATACACATCAATATTCTCAACGTGCACGTATCTTCACAATGTTTCGTTCACCCTTAGCGCGGGGTAGTAAGCAACATTAATGCGCATTACTTTTCCCCCTACACCATTCCATCTTCGGACCACAAGGCGCTCTGTTCTACGCCATCGTTTCACAGTGGAAACCCTACCAGTGCGTACTAAACGTTTCGCCTCCACGTTCCTTCTACGTACGGCAGAATTGTGGAATGCACTACCAGAGTCCGTGTTTCCCGAAAAGTACAATCCGGGTATCTTCAAGTTTCGTGTGAATAGGTACTATCTAGGTAAGCGTGCTCCATTTTCGACCGCATCATCGTCTGGCATTGGACGTGACCGCGGTCAAACGCAAACGTATGTAAAAAAAAATACTCCAAAAAAATTTCAGAATTCTCTAACAGGATAAAATCCACGCCATTTGAATGATACGCGGATGTTTTAGCCTCTGGGCTATCACGTTCTAATATGCTATATTGTTGACATGTTTGTTATATTAATCCCGAACTAATAAAATAATGTTACGACTGAGCCATGTTTGTATCATTGTAATAAAGACGATTACCATGAAGAAAGAAAACATCATAATCAATTCTTGAGATTACTTATTTACAAAACTCACGTATCCACCTTGGACTAGGGTGATGAGTATAATAATTATAGTCCCAGCAACTAACTATAAGAGCGATTCTCAAATTTTTTGATCATGTATAAAAAGTCTTTATTTGCTGCTGGCCTTTCCGATTACACAATAACACGCCACATAAGAAACGAGCTAATGGTGTAAAACATTCGAAAATATATTCTATTGTAAAACGATGCCTTCATATATTTAATAGGTTCTTTGAAAATAGTGAAAACAATTGAGTTAAATGTGCTGGGTTTTCTCTCGGAGAAAGAATTTTCCATACATTTCAATTTCAGTGAATTTGTTTTTATGGTTTCTTAATCAAATTAATTTACTTTTTATGTGTTTTTATATTTTTGATTGATTATTTGATAAGTGAAGTCACCAAAACCAAATATCGACCACATAAATCCTGTGTAATTTCTACTTCTTGGGTGTTATTTTAGACAACTATGTAGTTCAAAATTATTAAAGCAGCGATTATATTAAAGGCTATGAGCCCTTCAAAGTAGGAATAGCTTTAGCTCATAAACTTAAAGCAATTAAGTTTGTTAATAGAAGAATCTCAAGATGACATTAGAATGTTACATCAAAATATTACAAACTTGTATTTAATTACAATGTCAACCTCTTAAATGAGGTGAAATTGTTACGATTATGTATAATATTAAAAAATTCTAAACATGTCGTGTCTATACATTGAAGCTATTAAAAAAACAACTGGAATAGACTATTTAAACGAAGGAGAACGCGATTCATTTTTTTTAGATTTCTTGTCTGTTTGTCTATTTGTCGTTTTGTCTGTTTGTTCGGGATTCAGGTAAAAACTACTGGGCTGATTTCGATGCGGTTTTCGATGATCGACAGCTAATTCTTAGACTTAAACTCTGCGCTCCTTTTTATACTGGGAATCCGGCAGGAATTTTTCTGGGAATTATTTAAAATGCCCAAATTAAAAAAATCGAATTCCAATGTGGTTTTTTTGCTGGTCGATAACAAATTTAATGTAATAAAATGGGTGATTTTTAATCCCGGGAATCCCACGAAATTTTGACCGGGAGCGGTTTGAAGTTGTTCGTATGTATAAAAATTAGCTTATTCCGACTCAGTTTCCACTATATTAGTCATAAGACAATAATTGAAAAAGAGGTATAAGAATACGATATCTTCAGGAGACAAAAATTAGACAGTAATTTTTATGTTTGCTATAAAAATATCATTAATTAATGTGTGAATTAGGTTAATCAAAAAGTGGCCACTTAGATGTTTGTTCCTTTTATATTGCCTTAGAAATGAAAATTGATATATGTAAACTTTCAACAACAAATACGAAGAAAGTATACTTTTTATCCGCAGAAATTTCGCAAGCCCAGCCTTGGTTCCTGAGCGCAAGTTTCATTTTAATTTAATAAAATTTAATTATTTGTTAGGTGTTCTATATTCTATTTGTATGTATTAGTTTTATTTTAATAAGGTTTGTATATTTGTAAGTAATAGTTCATTAAAAGTAACTTAATTAACATTAAGTTAGTTTTATTTATAGTATTAAAAATGGATGTAATATCTCTGTACTTGTTATATAAATATTTTTTATATATTCTTAGTAGTATATATATATATATATATATATATATATATATATATACTATTAATGAAATAATGAAAATTTCATTGAAATAAAGATAATAAGTTAATGGATAATTTATAAATCGCTTGAATAACGCGATTATTTTGAGTAACACCTCTTTTTGATGAGCATATGATTCTCGTATAACTAATATGAGGGGGTAATGCTATAAGTATTTACCTTGTCACCTTATATTATAGAATATAAGGTGACCAAGGTAAATACTGTTCATAGAAACAAAGTAAGATGTATCCAGAAAGTTGGGAATGTAGCCGTGCTGGATCATCATACTGATTATTTGTCCGAGGTTTGAAAGAGATCTTAATAAAAGCCTCATATTTATTTCATAACTAAGATCAATGTGGTCAAATTAATAATCCAACGTTTATTAAAACGAAATTTGTACAAAACCCAACGTTTGATTTTTGGTATTTGACATACAAAGAACAATATGCGCTTATAAGATAATATCTTTCCAATATTTATCCAACTGACTATCGAATCCAGGAACCCTATTCTCTCCATTGAGCAAAGTGGCCAATGACACTACACGAAGAGGCTATCAATTTCAATCAAACTATTATTGAGACCAAATCAATAAACACAAATATGCAATGATCAAGGTATTGTCGTCAAAGCATAGAAAAGGTTTCCGAGTTCCGACACTAGCAAATGTAGGTTGTTATAGAACAAGCGCATTGTCTCAAAGATTCTAATCTAACCGTCAGCAAATTCGACTATAATAATTTGTTGTTAAAGACTATACTTCTATAATTACAGATTTCACGAAGGCAACAATAAACAAAAGAGTATGTATGCGTGTGTGTGTGTCAAATACATGGTAGTGTGTGTAATATTTTTAATGTATTTTTTATGCATAATTTTTAAAAAATATTAGAATCAGTCGCTTTTTCTCTAAATAAACTATAAGTGTGCGAAATTTCATACTCTTCCGTCCGCGCAATTTTCGTAATAAGGGGTACAAAGTTTTTGCCTCACGTATTAATGTATAGATAAATGACACATTCTTGTGAACTGACTGTGCCAGCTTTAAAGATACTAAAGAGTCTTATTTCGCGCCTACACTCTTCACATTTGGTTAAATGATCGTCATCATACGTGCTTTTTGTTGGATTAAAAGAAACTCAACCCGGACGTGGCTAATGTGAAACGGTGATACAACGTGACCGAAGTTACGTATGTATTAAAAACTATCGACGCATTGTTATAGATTTCGTAAGTAAACGCCGCATTCAAAGCCAGATTATGGCCTCTTAACCTTCGAAAAATAATCACTTTGTTTTTCGTTTTACTCCGTTATGCCTACATACCTGCAATAGAAATAAAAATTTGAACTAGAACTATAATATTTTATGGACTGACGATTGAGGACGAGCATCATGAAAAGTGGAATCGCTTGAGGAGGAAAGCAGACCCAAGCAACAGCCGGGTTATTAACAACCTCAGGAGAAGAAGAAAGTATTAACTTTTCTATTCTAAATCTTAGTAGTTTTTTTTTTAATTTAATCGGTAAAACTTAGTGAATACGGAGGGAAAGCCAAAGGCCAGAGATCTAGAGATAGACCCTGAAAAGGTAGACTTACCAGGTTCCTGACCTGATTGGAAATATCGGCTGGATCAGAGCTTTTCACTATCATCGAGGTCACGATCCTCAGCAGTGAGGAAACAACTAAGAAAAGGAAGTGAAAATAATCCTTATAAGTAACTTTCTGATAAATATCAACCGTTAGTCTAAACATAGTATAAAAACGATAATTTTGTATAATAATATGACGAAATACGTTCTTTGAACACTTTAAACACAAAACATTACTCTTTAATTAGGAAAATTGCTGCCATTTTTACAATTAATACCTATGTACCTATAGCACCTAAAGACCTGTGCTGGCGCATGAGTTGTCCGCGCCATCTATTATCATTGCTGTGTAACTTAATATATACAATTATGTCGAATGCATTTGCTGTCTGTAGTTAGTTGACAAAAATAAAGATGTCATTTGAATTGTTTAATTAATCTGCGATAACATCAACACCAGTAGAATTATTTATATCACTGACCATTATTTATCACATGTGTTTACTTAGTACACTTGGTATAAATGATTTGTTCTTTAAATGTATAAAAAATGTTGCTTAAAACAAAAAAGTTACTTCAAAATATTTAACGAATTTCGTAATAAATACTTATTAATAAAAAATATAAAATGCAATACTTTAAGTAGTTTTTTTTTAAATGTACTATTTTTTGCATGAGTTCAGCAGACAGACATTGGCCCAGCGGATGTAAAGCGGTTACTATCGCCTGTGTACATTTGTAACCTAAAGGTGCTACCAATGTGCTGCCTCTCTCTAAAGGGAGACTGGAACCTGGCCACTGATGACGGGTCACAATTTAATGTTGTTTTAGCAAATAGAATCATAAAAACCATACAATGTATATATGTAATATACATAGGTTAAATGAATTACGGAATGCTAACGAACACGTACTATCCAAAGCTTTGAGATATTGGAATCGGATACAAAACATAATTTACCTTGACAATTCCTCCATTCGCGTGATCTCTTTCGGCACTTTTTACATCTCTCAGGTCTTTTATTATTCGTCTCGACATAACAATAAGCATTTTTAGCAACCTCCAATATTTTTCCTATCAAACACAGCACCAGTGCGATCATTTTACACGGTCGCAAATAACACTTAAATAGAATTATATTTAGTTTGAATGGTTTTATTTTGCGCCACTAGTTTTTTCTTTCTTTTTTTATTATTTACAACGAAACGTTCAGTTGTCCGTCTATCGGTATTCTTACTCGTCCACTTAAAGTTTGAATAGATACTTCTCGTACAAATCGTTAGATACAACATAACCTTTACTGGCTGGTTAGTGAACACTGCACTCCGTTTTTTGTGTCGACTTTTCGAACAGTTATTTGGTTTATCTTGGAGACGTGGGAGCGACAATATTTGACTTATCTGTGGGTTATCAGTACCAGTATGTTAAGAGTCTCACTTATTACTGGTGGGAGCATCTCGCGACAGTCCGGGAGCCTTGACGTGATTTCTAAATAGGGCTAAAAATATACACCACACACGTTATATCATTTCAAAGTATTAACACCAGTTGCATTATATTAGCGCATTGTATTTTCACAAATCAGAGTCTTCATTTATACTAATGTTTAAACTGTTTGATTGTATAGAAGCGTTATCAAATATGTGGACAAATGCAACACAGTGCATTTGTTTAACTGTACTCCTTTGATCGAAGGGCTCCAAGAAAATGCGGTTGCATCAACCAGGGCTGTCGCTTGGTATAGCGGTAATCATAATAGATATGGCAACCTACGTACTTTCTATTGAGATGTGATTAGTGTATTAAGTGGCTCGTATATTATCCTCATCATATAACATATTAATAATAACAATTAACAATAACAAGACGTAATGAGTGTCATTAAACCACATGGAATTACTCACAATGTAAATTACCGCTATTAATAATTACAGCATATTTTTAATTATTTTATAATAATAATATAAATATAATAATAATATATCCGCAGGGGGGCTTTGTGGCGAAGCCTTAGGTTAGTAGCGATACCTCGGACCTGACTCCGGGGGCCAAGGCAAGGCCCCCGCCTCCGTGCTTGCCTTAACCAGCCGGCACAGAGTGGAGATCGCTAGAGTTAAGACTCAAGCTCCAGGGGTGGAAGTGATAAATAGCATAACGTCAGAAATAGTTTCTGTGAACCTGCAGCCCACCTCTCTACACCCCTTAGCCACTTACACCCACGTTGCCCCTGTCTTCTATGGCATTTTTAGGGGCCCATACAGGGAGTGGCAAGTCACCGTCTGTCCATTTTTCCATGTTCCCCGAACATTGCGACGAGCAGATGCCATAGTCCCCATATTCCCAGACCCCTAGTACCACGAGTAGTTCACCCCAATAGCCCGGTACTTTTTGTTCACATTTTCCTCAATAGTCCTACACTGGCCGGGGCTTGTACTTGGGTGCATTATTATATGGTGTAGACAGGGATAATCGCCGGTCAGTGTCACGCCACTTTTACATTAAATTTGTCAAGGGGCCTCTACGTGTTGGCCTTTCCATGGCCCCATGCAAGACCTCCAAAAGTCCGGGCCATAAAGATGGCCCGGACAATGTCTAGGTGGTCTCTAGAGGCATACAATGATATAAATATAATACATATATTGATATATTTTTAAGTTGTGATAGATCAGTGAGTAAGCTATCCGCTTTTCAGTTCGATGACATAGGTTCTCATTGCCAGTGAAGCATACACCATATTTGCGTACTCAATTTTCTGACTGAATGTGCATAGTTATGTAGAAAAACATCGTTTGAAAACCTTCATGTTTACTGTAGTATTATAAATAAGAATATATATATATATATATATATATATAAAATTATAAATCCATTATAAATATTTTATTATTGTTATACTGTTATTCGCCGATGCGTGAATACTATGCAAGTCCAAAATCTTGCGGAATATTTTTAGTTTAATTAAGTCATAAAAATGTAACAAAGTTACTACGTAGTATTACACAAAGACAATATTAAAAACTATGCAAATTGAATTCATAATAATAAATAAATGTGAACTTTAGTATACGGTTGTTTGCACGTTGGTTTATTCTTCCTTCACGTGCCGGCCGGAGTTAGGAATGATCAGGGTATTGTTAAATTTGGCATATGCATGTAAAATATGTATATGCATAAACGTATGCATACCTAAGTAATTCATAAACAAAGAATACTTCATATCGAGAAACATAGGATATATACAGTGGAATAAGCATCTAAAACCATGGTACCTTAGTGCTACTCGCGTATCAAACTCCTGACTGGAAAAGCACTGACCTCCCTAAACAGTTTTCTGACGTAATGTGTATTTTGTTACAATTACAAACGTGGTATTACGTCGGTGAAGGAAAATATCATTATGAAACCTTCGCCAAGCCGCTTTGGACAAACGTAACTGGTACACTGTCCACACCCCTAAAAACATCGCGAGGCCCGAACTCAGTAGTCATGTATTTTCATTCGACTTTGAAAGCGAATATCTTCCTTCCTGACTACGTAGCCCCAGACACATCCATATGTAAATTTAATATACTTTTTCTTCCCCTCAGTATCTTCTTCTTTAGATATGTAGCATAAAAGAAAGTCGCTTTCCGCATCTGTCTGTATATCCGTTAATTCCACCTAAACCACGCAACGAATTTTTAAGCGGTTTTCACCATCAATTAGATAATTTTTCACTGAAGATTTATTATTATGCTCTATTTTATTATGTAAATAAAATAGAGCTACTTTACAGTATTTAAAATGCGGCGTAAAAACTAGTTTATTATGTATCACGGCCACCCCGGAAATATTTTTTTTGCGATTTCTCTACACTATTGTCCAACGGCATAATTGTATAATACTATGTGACAAATTTAATCCAGATAAACTCAGTACTTTTTAAGGAAAATGATATACATAGATATACGGACATGATGTTTCAGAAAGGGTTCCGTTTGTGCTAAAATAGTTACGGCCAGTAACAAGAAGGAAAAGCAGACTGTGGAACTCCTATAAATATTGATCTTATTCAAACGATTTTTTCCAATTCCACATCGGAAATATCCCGACAGCTGAGTTGGAATTTCTCACCTGTGACTATCTTTTCTATAATATTCTTTAAGTAAGGTAAGACAAGTTCGGATATGATGGTGTTGACGTATACTTGTAATATAAAGCTCCTCTCAAAATCAGAACAAAACAGGCGTTTAAAAATGAACATAAAAACGATGTGTCATGAACACCTACCTAGTTTCGTAGCTGTAGCTTGTGTTTATTAATTCAAGTGAAGCAACGGAAATTGTATTCGTGACATCCGCAAATGACTGAATAATTAAGATACGTACTACATAAAGACGACTTTGTTTACATAATTTAAGTAAAATGTTCGTCATTCATCGAATTTAACGGCACCATTTAATACAATTTACAGCTAGTAATTTATTTTATGAAACAATACAGGTTATGTTGAACATAATATAGATACATATAACACTGGCTTCTGCAGTGAAACAACTAAAAAAATTAATATCAAATGGTGGTTTACAATAAAATGGATCAGTATGGCTATCCAGCGAGGAAACGTAGCCAGCCTTCTGGGCACCTTACCCATAGAAGACGGTGATCTAGGCTCAGTATTCTACTTATAGTCTTGAGGGACTATGGGTAGAATACAATATAAATAAGTTAAGTTTCCTTTTATTGTATTAGATTATTTATGGTATTATAAGTAAATTTTAATCAGATATTGTCAAATAAAATAGCATGAAAGCGTTAAAGGAATTTTCACTTAGCAATTCTAGGTGGGTTTAAAGATTGGTACACTTTGCAGCTTAAGCCTCGCTTAGAACTTTGAACAAGATTACGTTTTGGGCCCTCTTCTCTTCCAGATGTTAACTTTGATAGTCCGTTTATAAAAATGTAATTAAATAAGTTTTCATTATAATATATATCAAACAATATATCAAACAGGATTTTGAACTTATTATTGTACTTTATTGGTTTATGTTTTGACCCATTGGCAGCGATAAATGACTTATAGCCGGTTCCTATATCTTACTATTCATTCGCTTGCCTTACTATTGATTGAATTTTGACCTTACTTGTATGGAGCTGATGTCAAATTTTAACCGACAGTAAGGCCAAATGAACGGCCGTTAATATATAGTAACCACCCATTAATTGTCAAGAGAAACTGAGCCTTAAAATAACTATTGAAAGTAACCATGTTCGATGGGCAAAATCGGTAATCTCTATCAGAATATTGCCTTTATTTAATAGATAGATACTTATTTAATCTTGATATGGAGCCTAGTATGCATCTTTTATGGCCCGTTCCTATGTCTTACCAAGCGTTTATTTGCTTTACATACAAGTAATGTCAAAGTTCAACCGATGATAAGGCAAGTGAATGAATAGTACTCGTATGATATAGGAACCGGCCATTACTGAAACAAGCCAATATTTACAACCTCTGCCAGAGCTTTCTAAAACAGTACAGAAACAATATTTTTTTTGTTTATACATAAAATATTAACTCGTCGTAAGGAGTGAAATAAAAGTGCATAAATGCATGTATTAATATGTTCTTGTTTTCAGTTATTTACTATTTTCATAAACTAGATATAAGTGTGTACTGGACTATATGCGCTTTTAAAATTCTCACACGCTTTGTGAAAATTTGCAGCGATTTGACTGCTTAAATTAAAATCTACTAATCAGAAAGGAAAGGAAAACTATTTTAGCCAGACGTAGCAATACGCTTCGTTAAATTCTAACTTCTGTAATTAATACCAATTTTGATCTTATTTCCTAATGAGTAATTTCATTAACAAAAACTTCATATTTGACTTACCCAGCATTCTATTTATTTCGCCCTTTTCAGTCATAGTCATCGATATTTTTCATGGCTTCTTATCTGGAAAATAAAAAGTTATAATGAATATTCAATAAAGTAAAAAATGAGTTAAGTACTTTATTTGAACTTTAAAAATTGAAAATCCGCGACTTAGTTAATTTATCATTACCTACATATTATAAAAAATTCAGGATTAAATTTAAATTTACTTTTTAAATTTAATTCTCATAGGACGTTCCCTTTCGCTAGAATCTATACCTTGGTATCGAACTGCTTTCACCCCTTGTCGCAGTTTGTTAGCACAACAATTAATTAACACAACCACCAAACTGAACAAAATTGAACACAGTTTAACAACATATTACGTAAACTTCATCTTTATTTTACAACTAACACTTAACTTTCACTTAAAAGAACAAATAATTCGGAGAAAAATAAAGGAAATTTAGTAAAGATTTTTCAGACTGTGTTAGGGCCGAGGGGTTGAAAGGCGAACCTCGCGGAAATGCCCGAAAAGATCCGATGTTGCCCGACTACAAATGTGTGTATTCAGAGACGAATTTAGAGCATGTTTTGATATAATTATAATATCAACTTATAGCTATAAAATGCGCTCGCTCGGACTCAGCCACACTTAGCAAAGGTTGATAGATGGATTTACACGTAGTTCCTGATCAGCTTCCTTGCGTAGCGGTCACGAATGCGCTCCTCACATCTATCTAATACAATTTTTCCCGCTTTTCTACCTGGAAAAGCGATGCCTGCAGGCGATAGCGGAGTGGCAAGTAAACTTGGCCGTAATAAGCGAACCTTATTACGTACCCCCAGCCAGGAACTGGGTGGGGGATCTCGACGATGTGGTAGCCGTGGTCGCCAGAGCCGGATCTGGCACACCGCTCACCAGTCTCGAAAGAGGAAAGGGCTACGCGGTGGCGGAAAGCGGAGGTTACGTCATCATAGGCGTGTACCTCACGCGGAGCCGCCCCCTGGCGGAGTACGAGCTCGCCTTGGACTCCATTAGGGCAACCGTCGGCAGACTAGCGCCGAAGACGATATTCGTCCTAGGCGACTTCAATGCCAAGCACCAATCCTGGGGGAACGCGATTACCGATGTTAGGGGACGGGCGGTTGAAGACTGGGCGCTTCAATCCAACCTGTCCATCCTGAACCAGGGGTCGGTCCAGACCTGCGTACGTGCGCGGGGTGGATCGATCATCGTCTTGTCATTCGCCACACATGCGGCCGCCCGCAGAGTGGTAGGATGGAGAGTGCTGGAGGAGGTGGAGACTCTGTCTGATCACTTGTACATCAGATTCGAGCTCTCCCCCTCGCCTAGCGCTAACCCTGTTCAGGGCCCCTCCCGGCTCCCGCGCTGGGCTCTTACCAAGCTCGACGCGGAGCAGGCCGAGGAGAGGGCTATCATCGAATGCTGGACCTATCCAGCCGACCTGGGGAATCTGGAGGCGCAGGCTGAGCACATGCGCAAATCCCTCAAAAGGATTTGCGACGCTGCTATGCCTCGAGCCAAACGACCGCCGCCGTGTACATCGGTCCACTGGTGGACTGAGGAGCTGGCTGAACTGCGGGGGGCAGTCCGCAGAATCAGCCACAGGCTCAAACGAAGCAGAGCGCGTCGTCCTCCAGACTACGTTGAGGAGAATGGACTCGTGAGGGAGTTCAGAGAGGCCAGAAAGGCCCTTTCAATCGCAATTCTGCGAGTGAAAGCCCGGGCTCGGGAGGAGCTCCTCGAGACACTGGACCGGGACCCTTGGGGGCGTCCGTACCGTGCGGCTCGCAACACGTTACGGCCGTGCACCTCCACGGTTACGGAAACGCTCGAACCCGAGGTCCTCCGGTCGGTTATCGATGGGCTCTTCCCGGATCCGGGGATCTTCACTTCCCCCGATATGGGTCCGATCATTCCCGACACTTCGGAGGTGGAGGCTCACTCCATCACCGAGGAAGAGTTAGACGTCGCCCTGGACCGGCTCCGGGGCAGGAAGACGGCTCCGAGACCCGACGGGGTTCCGGGTCGGCTCCTCTTCCTGGCCGCCAAACACCTACGCGGCCAGCTGCGGGAACTGTTCGATGCCTGTATTCGCGCAGGTCAGTTCCCATCGCAATGGAAGGAGGGCCGATTATGCCTGATTCCCAAGGGAGGCCGTCCTCCCAACGACCCGTCCGCCTACAGGCCCATAGTGTTGCTTAACGAGGTCGCCAAGGTCTTCGAGAAGATCTTAGCGGAACGCCTCGTTAAGCATCTCGATACTGTGGAGCCGGGGCTAGCACAGACGCAGTTCGGGTTTCGGCGGAGGCGCTCCACGTTGGACGCCTTCGAGACACTGCGATCTGTAACTGACGACGCAGTCCAAGCAAAGGATACTGTCCTGGCTGTTTCGCTAGACACAGCGAACGCCTTTAACAGCCTCCCTCACGAGACGATCAGGGAGGGGCTTCGTGCACACGGAGTTCCCCCGTACCTCACGAGGCTATTGGGCGCGTACCTCCAGGACAGGTACATCCTTTGGGAGGGCGGCGAGTCCGAGAATCGCGCGATAGGTCGGCGATCGGTCCTCGGGCCGGTTCTTTGGAACGTCGGTTATGACTGGATCCTTCGGGTTCCGGTCCTGCCCGGAATAGGGCTAATCTGCTTTGCGGATGACACCCTACTCACGGCACGCGCTGCGTCATTCGCGGAATCCGTGGACCTCGCCAACGCCGGGTTGGCGATCGTGGTCCGAAGAATAGGTAGGCTGGGCTTGAAGGTCTCTCCCGCGAAAACGGAGGCCATCATGTTCCATAGGCGGTTTCGTAATCCCCCCGCGGACTTGTCCGTTACAGTCCAAGGGGTGGACATTTGTGTAGGCCCCCAGATGAAATATCTGGGGCTAATTCTCGATGGGAAATGGCTGTTCAAAGCGCACTTTGAGCAGATAGTTCCCAAGCTCGTGAGGTCCGCAGACGCCCTCTCTCGGCTTCTTCCCAACGTGGGGGGACCGGGGGGACGACTAAGAAACTCTACATGGGCATCCTTAGGAGTATGGCCCTGTACGGTGCACCCGTATGGTCCACTGCACTTCATCGCCACAATAGGACTTTGTTGTACCGCGCACAACGGGTCCTGGCGGTGAGGACCATCCGAGGATACCGTACAGTGTCGTGGACGGCGTCGACACTCTTGGCAGGCGATCCGCCCTGGTCTCTCCAGGCGGACGTGATTGCCAAAGTTCGGCGCTCCCGACAGGATACCCTCGCCCGTGGCCTGGTCTATGGCCAGGCTGAACTCCAGGTGATCAGGACGCGGGAAACCGCGGCCATGATCCAATCTTGGTCAGTAGAGTTGGAAAACCCTGTTGCTGGCATTGACACGGTGGAGGCGGTTCGACCCCAGCTGTTGCGATGGCTCTCGCGGAAACGCGGGACCCTGACCTTCAGAATGACACAGATACTTACCGGGCACGGTTGCTTCGATAAGTATCTGTGTCAGATTGCGGGCTGCCTGCCTTCACCCCAATGCCGCCAGTGCGGCGCGCTAGACACGGCGTTACACACGCTAGTCGAGTGCGCAGCATGGGCACCTCAGAGGTTTGAACTCGAGACACTTGTAGGACCGATCGAATCGCTGGGCGATCTGGTGCAAGCCATGCTGCACAGCGACGATTGGTGGGTGGGTGCGGCCAATTTCTGCGAGACGGTAGTGTCTCATAAGGAGGCCGCGGAACGAGATAGGGAGAGAGATGGTAGTGCGCATGCGTCTCGCGGGCGCCGACGTCAGTCGGGAGCCCGGAGGCGCATGTATGCGCATGACCTCCCTCCCTGAAATACCGCTGCAGGGGCCCTCTAGCATCTAGGGAGCAGAGGAGTCTTCACCCCTGTTGACGAAGTGAATTTGCCTCTCCCGGGGCATTCTCAAGCACTTGTGCGCTAGGATCGGTGTGGGCGTAAATACGTTCTGTATCTCACGCCTTTCCTACCATAAGCGCGGGGCACATGGGAGGAGGGTGGTTTTAGTGGGGTATTGATTAGTCGAGTCTCCACACAAGCCGGTTGATTATTGTTTGGATTGCCTCAGTGAAAAGCCTCCATGATCAACAACGGTCTAATCCCTAGCAAAGGATGGATTTACACGTCAGTTAAATTTATGTTCAGGTTACTCCACCACGATTTTCTTTCTCATCAGCAGGTAATGAGATAATATGCACATGGAAATAAAAAATAAAAACTATCTGGATTGCCGGCGTATGCTCCACGTACGAGACTTAAACTCACGCCATTGAAATTGAAATAAGAAAGACAATTTTGTGGTAGGTTGTCGATTAAACTCACACTCGATCACAAGTATTTAGTACTAATAAACGAGATTATTAGGGGAAAGGCTGTTATGCCCGCCACGCTTGTCTAATGAGGATTGAAACCACTATAATCTCCCTCGTAAAAACATAATGGATATAATACTGTTCATTCCATTAAAATGAATAGCGTCGAACCTGGTAGCAGGCTGATATTATTTTAGTTCTCGAAACAGTCTTTTCTTTTAAAAAATTTACTACTAGACAAGAATAACTTAAAAAGCAAAAGACACAAAATATTAAATCCGGCCCTGTGTAAAACCAGTGACTACTATTCTGCAGGCTGATATTCGCCATGTTTTCAACGCATGCGCGTTCATTTCCTTTCCTGGAGAATCACTAAACAGTGTTACGCAGATATTGTGTTGCCAGATTTCAAGCCTAAAATTCTAATTTAAAATTCTCTACTAACAACAATAAACATATGTATGGATTAAAACATGCTAAATCTCTTTAGTGTTAAAAGTTTTAGTGGCGTGTACAATATACGTTTTGATGTATAATATTATACTGGTATAGTCTTCCGAATTATTCTGCGTGCGCAACTAACTGACGTATTTGGCAGGCCACGACGCATTGACAGTAAGTACAGCTGGGATCAATATAATGACGTCACTCCATTGAAACCTGCTTCACGATCTCACTGCATTTCCTGACACTAGGACTCTAGTCTGTCTTGGCTAAAAATAGTCCATTCCTACCACTTGTTATCATTTTCGTTAAACTCATTGCACAATATTCATTTCTTTTTCAATTACGTAATGCGAGTTTTATTCTTATTCCAATTTTACCTTCGTATCTTAAATAGTATATTTTGTCTTATTGTAGCTTGATGTAATTCATTTATTGAAATTGTTATGAAATGATACATGTACGAATAGCTCTATAATCCCTATTACGTAATATGTTATGTAAAAGTGACTTTTTTTCAAAGCTTGTGAAAGAATGAATTATAGTAAAATTTGGTATAGTTATGTGTAGTTTTGGTTACGGAAATGAACCTAGAATGCTTTTTAACCAGAAAACTGTGTTGTTTCCGCAGGATACGGATTCGAAGGAAGCTACGTGACTTAAATAAACAAACTATAGTAAAATTTGGTATTATTAGTGTGCTTTTGATAACGAGCGTGCATATAGAATACTTTTATACCAGAAAAGGGATAACCCACGTATTACGGATTTGAAATTTATATGAGAGAATTCGTGTTCATTTATAGTTACTTATCAATCGGTGAATTTGTTAATAACACTTTAAAATTATTGACGACCTTATGAAATTTTATGTGTGTAATATAATAGCAAAAGATAGCGAGAAATTAGATAGAATAAGAAAAGAAGATAGAGTTCGTATCATAATTTTTACGGTCAATAACCTCACGATTACCTACTCACGGGAAATTTACATACCTACCTGCTAATATCTAGTAAAGATATGGATATATGAAAAATATGGATGATTCCTATATAAATAATATAAATTTTGTATTCTAATAAAATCAAGATAAGATAAACAGATAGCACTTTACTGTCATAAAAATTAACAAAGAAAATCTCTACAGTTTCTATATTTAATAGACAATGTGCTTATAATCTTTTTTCTTCCAGTTAGCTAACTTGCCTAAGAAATCGTGGTAGCGTAATGGCTAGCGAACGCGTCCCAAACTCTCCAAACGTCCCAACAAAGGGCGCGGGTTCGATCCTGGCCGGAACGCATGCACCACTTGGGCAGTTTTTTGACCTAATGTGCATATTGTTACAATTACCATGTGCTAACAGCGGTGAAGGAAAACATCGTGATGAAACCTGCACATCGAGATAACCGATGTGTCAAACTTGCCAAGCCACCTTGGACAAGCGTGGCGGGTATACTATCCGTTCCCCTATAATGGGAGGCCCGAGCCCAACAGTGGGACATCTATGGGCTGTTATTATATAATAGGTTGGGGAAAAAGTCTTTTCGCATATAGTATGTATGAACTTGTAATAAGATCTCTTTGGCTATACCATTTGTATTTGGCTGGTTTTAGTCTCATTAAAGTTTTAATTTTAAAGAAGACAATTCCAAATTCAAATTAAGAAAATGTGTGATTTTCATTTGTTTTTCTTATTGTTAAAATGAGTTAACCTAATGAAGAAATTCGATGCATTTTAAAATTTTACTACAAAAAAGGTAAAAATGCAACACAAGCCACGAAAAAAAATTTGTGATATTTATGGACCTAATGCAGTATCTGTGAGAGTAGCGCAAATTTGGTTTAAGCGTTTTCAATCCGGAAATTTTGATATCAAAGATGCACGTCGCTCTGGTCGCCGTGTTACGGACAAAATTGATGCCATTTTTGAAAAAGTGGAGCAAGATCGGCATATTAGTAGTTACGATGTAGCTGGAGAACTGGGAATTGACCACAACGTTTTTTGGCGCATTTGAAAAAAGCTGGGTATACAAAAAAGCTCGATATTTGGGTGCCTCATGAGCTCACTGAAAGAAACCTTATGAACCGTGTACTCATTTGTGCTTCTTTATTACGACGTAATGAAAGCGAACCATTTTTGAAAAAGTTGATAACTGGTGATGAGAAGTGGATCACGTACGATAAGAACGTGCGAAAAAGCTCGTGGTCAAAGGCCGGTCAGGCTTCACAGACTGTGGCAAAACCCGGGTTAACTCGAAACAAGGTGATGCTGTGTGTATGGTGGGATTAGAAGGGCATTATTCATTATGAGCTGTTACCGCCAGGCAGGACCATCGATTCTGAACTGTACTGCGAACAACTGATGAGATTAAAGCAAAAAGTTGAGAGAAAGCGGCCGGAATTAATCAACAGAAGGGGTGTGGTTTTTCACCGTGATAACGCTAGACCTCACACATCTTTAGCCACTCAGCAAAAATTACGAGAGTTTGGCTGGGAGGTGTTAATGCATCCGCCGTATAGTGCTGACCTTCAGATTTTCGCCTGTTTCGGTCTCTCCAGAATTCCTTAGGCAGTGTCAGGTTAACATCACGAGAGGACTGCCAAAACCACATGTCGCAGTTTTTTGATCAGAAGCCCCAAAATTTTTATAGCAATGGGATCACGTCTCTACCTACAAGATGGCAAAAAGTTATCCAACAAAATGGCACCTATATACTTTAGTCAAATGTAAATAAACCTTATTAAAAATCCTTTTGAATTTTTATATAAAATGCGAAGAAACTTTTTCCCCAACCTAATATTTATATAACCTAACTTGAAAGATATCCTTAGCTAATCTGCTATGTAAGTGGCTGATAACTTTAGATGTTACTGATATATTTTAAACACATCTACTTAAACTTATATACAAGACTGTTATTAACTTAGTTGATCTTAAACATAGAAACTACAACATCTAAATACAAATAAAATTAATTACCATCGACTTATTTACCTATATCTAAACCCCTTTCCAATTTTAATATTAGATTTTGTAAATGTTATTATTTACGAGAAATATAATTTTCAAAGCGTGCCTACAACGTTGTTGGTTTGAGCCCGAGGCTCGTTTCAAGGTCGGTTACATACCACAAAAGGACCCTGCCATAATTCTATTGGCATTCAATGATAATCGTCGTACGTCATGCTCTGGTGTCGAAGGATTTAATATAATAATAGGCTTAGGAGAACGCCATCACATTCCTCACGGATTTATTAAAAAATATTAGAGTTATGTATTAAGAACGGCTTCGGTCGTCTTATAATCTGAAAGTTGATGTGCCTAGTTCAAGAAACGCAGAGGTCCGTGGTTCGATTTCTGGTATTATAAATAAATATTGTGAACGAACTTTCTGTTATTAGCTATAGTCTAAACATGTTGAATCGGCCCCAGAGATCCCCGTTGTACAATATTGTACTGTAACTACTGTGTAATAATGGGCATTACTCATAACATAAGTGTAACTTGCTTAGCTTAGAAGTATGCAATGTGTGTGTTTGTCTGTCTATTTATTATTATTAAAAATGTCTTATAAGTTTTAATGGAACAAAAATCAAAATTGCGAAAGGCAATGTCGTTTTTTCGTCTTTGATAATGTCAAAATATTTTGGCATGAGCCTGTAAATGTCCCACTTCTAAGCCAAGGCCCTTCAATTTTAGTTTGATGAATAGTATACTCGTAAAGTTTTCTATCCATCTAGGAACGGAGAAAGAATACAATTTCCTGCGACCGGGACCGTGCGGCCTGTCATAAGAGGCGACAAAACAACCCACAGCCAGGTGGTAGGGTATATCACCCTCTGCATGGCTATCACCCCAGGTCTAGAGTATGCTGCTATAAGAACCTTGAGTTATATTCCAGCATTAGTGGCCAGGTTCCAGTCTCCCTTTAAAGAGCTGCCACACATTGGTAGCAACTTTGGTGTTACAAATTTCCATAGGTGATGGTAACCGCTTTCCATCAGGTGGGCGCCGTTTGCTGAACTCATACAATAATAAAATAAAAATGTTTTTCTAGCACTGATTTGCGTCACAGCAGTTCATAAACGCTCTAGTGCTCTCTGACCTTTAGTAGAATGAACGAAACAGCCACTATGTTAGGCTGACATTGACTTATGGATTTCACACATTACAATTACCGACAGAACATGACTACTATAAACAAAGTCTTTTAGACCAGAAGGCTATAGGTACCCAGGTCATTAGAAATAGGGCGAAAATGCTGTAATCACTGTGCCATCACGATGAGATTGTTTTAGATATGACTATAATATTATACATTTTTATTTAGTATTTAATATAATTATATCAACATTTCTATTCATTTTAAATCTCTTACTATTGATATTATATTGACCAATATATAAAAAGAAATGTCGCTATAAATACAAAATAATTGCCCATTTAAATTAAATCTGCTATTTACACAATGCTTAATTTACAAAAAAAATCGTGGTAGCGTAATGGCTAGCACACGCGTCCCAACCTCAAAGGGTGTGGTTTCGAATTCTGGCCGGAACACAAGCCCCACAAGCAGTTTTTTGACCTAATGTACATATTGTTACAATTACCACGTGCTACCAACGGTGAAGGAAAACATCGTAACGAAACCTGCACATCGAGATAACCGATGTGTCAAACATACCAAGCCGCCTTGGATAAGCGTGGTGGGTATACTGTCCGTTCCCGAATACTGGGAGGCCCGAGCACAGCAGTGGTGCGTTTATGTGCTGTTATTATTATATAATCTTAAAGGTCAATTTTCAGAGCTTTTATCTGTCAATCTCTCTGAAAAGTTCTACTAAAAATGTTCCGAAACGGTTCAATGGATTTCAATGTAAGTTTTAGAGGTTAAAACAGTATTTCTATCTTAAATTTAAGGGCATGTTCCATTTCGATACTTTGTAGGTTTCAGAGGATATGAATATAAATATTAGCCCAGCACTAACGAAGTTACAGGTACAGTTGTTTACAATATAAGTTTGATAATAATAAGAACTAATTAGGCAGTGACGTTAAACGTTTAATCTGATGAGATTCCAGAGATATTAAACAGCTTAAGCGCGGTCTTAATGTCTTACTGGTATCCATATAAATTACACATTTACAGAAATACGAAGTAGAAATATAATAGCCTATCACAATCATCTTTTCATAACAGGTAAGTTTGGTTTTTAATTTTACCTTACAATACATCGGAGGATTACCCTTTGAAGGTATAGGAGTCCTTAGAATTTCTGTTATTCACTTTCGAAAACATAGCACAAAACTTTAATCCACTTTAGCAAATTTCATAAAATAAAACAAGTAGCGTCTTCAACAACGAATATTTGGAGCCAACTAACTGAATAAGGACGTTTTGTAAGAATTTGAAACGAACACAAACGCAAGCGATAATGTAACTTAATTGGTTAAAGTTAAGTAATATTTTTGTATAAGCGGGAAATTTCCGCCTGAAACATTGGTGATTCCAAACTCGTTTAACCGAAGCAGATAGCAGTAATTAATACTAAGTAGAATTCGTTAATTCACAAGCACAGACAAATTTGTGTATGTACACCTTATATAGGTACATTTCCATTATTCTGCATCATAAAGAACATTATTTTATTTCTGACATTGCAACGTATGATCTAAGTTTCTAAAAATGTGTGAGAAACAGACCAAAACCATTACGACTTAAACAAATTAAAATTAATTACGTATACAATATTACAAACAAAGAGTGCATGATTTTAATAAACAATTTACCTACTTTATTGTGTATTTAACTATGATATGCTACTATTCGACCTTATTTTGCTGATAGAGGATGTTATTGGCAATATATAAATTAATTGTATTGATAAGGACATCGTGACAAACAATTAAGGTGTCTTTAATTGCACTATTAAGTATCCTATAGTTATCTAGATTTGGTTTTCGATATATACCTTTCTTTAAAAGCTCTCAGACCTATGACGTTTAGATAATTATCACCGATAATAACGTATCTAATAAGCGCGTAACATGCACCGGCCGACGCGTGCCGGGCGCTAAATGAGATTCCCAACTGTTTTATTTTAAAGCTGGCTCCGCATACTTCGGCCGTGAAAATATTGCAGAGGTGTAGTATTCAGTGGCTCTATTCAAATCTGACGGACAAGAAACAATGTCGTTCATTGACTGCGAAACAAGAACGATGTCTCGTGCTATATTAATTGCTCCAGTCATTTATTTTCTTCAGAGTGGAAACAAAAGATGCCACAAATTGATCTTTGCTGTACCATAGCATTGTTGGAAGTTATTACCTAATTCTGAAGACGACATGCGTGCTACTTCTAAATAATGTTGGTATTGATATTTTATGTACTAGTAAAACTAGCGTTACTATTTTACCTATTTCTCTTATTTTTTTGTCTTCAAACAAAAATATGTAATATGAGTAAAAAATAGTGTGTAGAAAATGTTATTATACCTCAGAATATTTTCGAATTGATTCTATACAAAGTAGGCTTTATTTTCTGCACACTAAGTAAACGTAGCCTAGACAATAATATGGCTGTATTTTAGACATGTCTAACAGTCTAAACAGACTAGCGCTAACTTACGATAAAATAGACAGCGATAAGTTATCTTCACTGACGTTCAAGTATAGGATAAGAAGAGCGATATATAAAATTCCATCGAGGAGTCAATGCTTTGGCGACAACTCTAGTTTTACAAACGTCCACAGGTGACGGTAATCACTTTCCACCAGGTAGGTCGTCTCACTGTTTGCCTGCTACAGGTAATAAACAGAAATTTAAAACCAGAAATGCAATTTTGTAGTAAAACTCGCAAGGACATAAACATTATCTTCTAGATGCATTAATATGGATACTTATCTTATTAAATTGTAAATTAAAACGAAGGAAACATTAATTAGAACTGTGAATATTATAAACAATGAAGCTTATTCCATACCAGTGCGTATGTGATAGAGATCACGTAGATCACAAGTATAATGACTAAGGAAATGATATGATGGATTATACACTCGTATATCGATGAAATATTGTGTGTAGATTGTGGTCCTTATTTCTATTTAACTGTAATAAATAATGTAATAATAAAAATAATAATCTAATTTAACAATCAAACGAACAAAAAGTCTCAGTAACTTTTTTTTATTTAAATACTAATTTGATGAGTACCAAAATTAAAAAGTATTGGTGTAGATTGTCACCTAGTATTCATCCCACCTCGATCCTATTATCAATTAATCTTTTGCAATGCAGGTTAACTAATTAATCCATTTATACTGGTCGGTTGCTATTATAACGGGCATGCATCGGCTGTTGGCGAGTGTCGAGTCAATTGCAGCAATCGAACAATTTGATTCAAAACGCAGTCGTCCGCGCCAGGCAGTAGCCCCATCCATCCAATAGTACACACAATAGTGTCGTGTGGTGTTGATTATAATACATCGATCCTGTCCCTGTCAGTTATCTTTCTATTTGACTAAACACTTTGTTTCCATTTTGCAAGTAGAACGTTATTTATCTTATCACTCCATATTAGTGGCAGTTGTTCGTTACTGAATACACGCCTGTTTGACAACACACAGAAAAAATGTGATGTGAACTATATATTCGGAACGCGATAGAAAGTTCTGTGATATTTTACGTATTTTAGTTCAGCGTTTCGTTAGTAATCAGATAATATGACTGAGAGTATAGCTGATCTCCATGAATTGGAGAAGTTGAGGTTTGTATTCTTAACGATATAATTATAATCCAAGGTTTATATATTATCAGTATTGCATACTTGTTTGAATACGCTAAATAAAAAACTGCTTAATTATTTTAAATGAACAACTACATTACTAAATAAATACTCAGCCAAATTATAAGAATTTTTAATTATCTTATTGTAATTTATTTGAAGGTTATTATATATTATATATTTATATTTAGACAGGAAACACTTGAATAATTTACATTATTCCAAAACTAATTCTATGTTGATTGCGGTTGATATCTAAATATATTATTATGCAAAATTAATATGTTATAGATTTATTTTAGAATTCACAAAAAGTGGCTTATGCACGGATAATATAGTATCTGTGCAATTAAAATTATAAAACCAGAGCAGAATGCGAGTTTATTTGTATATTTCGTTTTGTTTGCATGTTCTCTTTGAACTTGGTAATTAAAAACATGACTTCTCTACAACGGAGACAGTTTACTTATTGATCCGGAAAAAGTATACCTTCTAGTTAAACTACTCAGTATCTTAGAGCTGAAGTTAGAACAAGAGGTAAATGAATTGTAATATAAAAAAGCATACGTTGAATTTTTCGCACATGTGTACACACATCGTTATAATTATCATGTCATCTGTTATCAGTTTAATTTGTTATTTATCCCAGTGCAGATATAATCATTATCTAAGTTATAAAATATTGGTAAAGCGCTTATTTTATTAAATCAAAGGTTTGCATTTCAATGACAAACAAATATACCCGATACTTTAAATGTTAGATTTGACCTAATTTTTATTATTATTATTATACAATGTGAGTCTTGCACTATTACAGTGCACAATTAACAGTAGGTATAAATATACCCACTATACTTGACAAGAACTATAATTAGGAAACTGTTTGTCAGTAATTATTTTAAGACGTGTTTTTATTAGTTCGAATATATTATTTCTTATATTAAATAGAGCAATTGAGAAATTCAGGACAAAAGTATAAAAAAGAAAGTTTTCCTAATTAATAGGAACTTTACTATCGATGAACTTTCTTTATGAACCAATTACAATTCTCATAGTTTTTATCAATTTTGGGTTTATGCATAGAATTAGTTACTTTTTAAAAAATTGTAATCTATTTTAAATTTTAATGTTGAGGATGATTGATACGAGATCAATTGTAATTACTTGACGAGGGTGTCTAACGGGGTCCGACCACCGTAAACCCACTGCCGCGGGTGTTGGATATCAGCTATTACTCGCACCAAAGCTGCTGAGACAGCGGCGCGTAAACACACGCGTGGCTTTCTTCCTCTACAAGTAAGACAAAGCTTGCTGAAGGGGCTTATCCCTCTCGGTAATATGGAAAATCTCTACCTGTGGGCGTGAACATGCGCCGGAGTTGTAGCGCTGGCTAAGCTGTTGCCTCACAACCCTGATTTATGGTGATAGAAGGAACACCAGGGTAGTTGATGGTATCTGGCAGTTGCCACGAGTCCCACACTACCTCACTGTCTGTCCCTGAGTAATGAGATGTGAATAAAGTATTTCCATCTTACAACAGAAAAATAAGGCACATGTGAACACATATTTATTTGCTTATATCGATGAGATCATTGACACTTGAGAATTTTTCCTCCAGTTATTCTTTAGTTTTAGGGGAGGATACACTTTTCACGAATTTGAAAGCGTATATCTTCCTATCTAATACGCACGAACTGTAAAAGTTTCCGTAGTTATGTATAAGTCTACTTTTTTCGGCATTTGTGCATGGAACCATAAAAAACATGTAATCGAAAACATTTTACTAATAATTTTTGTTTAAACAAATTTCATTTGAAAGTGTATGTGGAGCTTTACAACAATAACTTTTTCACATTTTTCCACTTCATCTTTCTTAGGTTAGAAGTAGACGAGGACATAATTTTTATAATTATTATTTTTAAAAAACAAATTTTTCATCACTCGTTTCCATATAAATCAAAGGAGAGTTACATCATTACATCGCAAAAAACAAAAAAGATTAGGGATAGGACATAAGTTTAATTGTTTTGCTATTTCATTATACCATTTGTAGCGTCATATAAACCACACTTTCCTGACAAATCCAATAAACAAAAAAGGTATAAGGTATAAGGAAGAAGAGTACCTACTACAATGGGAGTGACAATCGCTCTGTTATTCATCACAATCGTCAGCACAATAGCGTTCCGCGTCAGAAACTTCCGTATCCACGGCAATTGATACCCATGACATAGCAGACAGACTGCAACAGAGTCCCTTACGTTGGTATGGCTCCGTTTTACGGAAATCGGCTACTTACGTGGGGAACCAATGTCTAACCATGACACCTCCGCCAGATTACGGTGGAACAGGATGGTCTAAAAAACGCTTGTTTAATGTTGTGAAGGATGACATGCGTACCGATGGTCTCAATACAAGAGATGTTGAAGATCGTGCAACAAGGAAATGAAAAAGTAGGAAAGTGGTCCCTTGGCGTCGAAGCGGCAACCAGGCTGCAATTGACTCGACACTCGCCAACAGTCGATGCATACCCGTTATAATAGCAACTGACCAGTATAAATGGATTAATTAGTTAACCTGCATTACAAAAGATTAATTGATAATAGGATCAAGGTGGCATGATGACCATGAATCGTTATCACAATAATCTGAAATTAATCTTGTATCACTTTCAGTCCGAGAATAACAGAAGAGGAAAGCAAACCGTGCTCTGAAGAAAGAAGGCCTCAGAAATGTCGAATCATCTTAGAGCCAGCCTTAGTTGGCGCAATGATAGCCATCAATCTAGGACAGACATCTCTTCAGAATTTTTATCTACAAACAGCTTGTATGGTGGATCTAAACTATACTTGGGATGTATGTCACAAAGGCGTAGGGGAAGAATTGAGGGCTGCTGAGGTACGATCTTTTTCTCATTCCTCATATTATTCAAATATCTAAATTATGTAATTCTTTTAAAACATTTAAAAAACAATTCCCATGCTTATCCCCGTTATTCAAGATGGAAAAGAAAACTAAGTACAAAAATAGCCCCATAAAAAATGAAATTTTGGAAAACTAAATTCCACGAGATTAGAATGCCCATAGATTATTCTATCCTAGTTTTGGACTTTTATTGTTTAAAACATTGTAAACCAAAGCAGCGAAAATATAAATGAGTCTTGTTAAGGCTTCTAATTTCTGATACCCATAGGTAAACGATACGCAGATTTCTGTTTTCTATCACGTTTCACCTTTCATAGTATAAAACAAAAATATACCCACTAGGAAATTCAAGGTAAGGTCTATGATTTTTGCTACAGTTAAACAAACAAACCCATGGCATCATAAAATAAGTGAAACTTACTTCACTTAGCTACTACGACTCACATAATTATAACGTACAACTACAATGTTTGTAGGTAGGTATATAAATAGTCGGTAAAAGATGTACACAAAATCATAAATATAAACTGATAACTAGTTTCTTGACACTATAGACTTTAATTTAATTCATTTAGTTTCTTTTGATTAATACGCCTATCCATTACCACCCAAATAGGTTGCAATTACATTATAACCACGAATTTGTATATTTTTATTAGGTCAAATAATATACATGCCATACGTCTTTCTACCTAATTTGATTCATATAGACCAAGTTATATTTTAAGAAAAATGCCTATGATAAACAGATTGATAGACAGACAACGATTTTATAGGTTTATAACAACAACAAAAAAAACATTTTTAACTTTCTTATAAATATTTTTTAAAGACTTCTTCAACAAAAATCCCCTTGACCATCGGAAATGCGATAAGTTATCGACATATTATTAAACATTGTTTGAATTGATATAACAATTGTAATCAATATTAGGCTACACGAAATTTAAGTAATTGTTAAAATTATGCTTGAGAGTCTGATAAATAAATAAATGTAATGTATACTCTTGAATATGAAATTTATTATCTAGATTCTCAAAGAAAGAAAATTAAGTATTTTTTATTTCACCATATTCTAAAGTACCCGCAGCATTATTGACTGAGATATGTGTGAAAAGTCATAAATTATCTATCTTTAAAAAAGAATAATAAAAGGGTATGAATAAAATTTGAATAATAAAATCACAAGAAACGGGAAAGGCATGGTCTGTGGTGCCATGTAATATCAGACTAATTGATTCATGACCCACCATAAGGTCATTTTGCCACAGTTGTGAAATACAATTAGGTTGAAATTCGCCTGAACATACATTTCCTTGGTAACGAACTTGTTATCATTTTATTAGACATTGACAGTTACTGACTACGTTGTATTATACAGATCGGAGAGACTCGACTATACTCGTGTGTAACATCTGACAAATGCTATTACGTGCTATTACTATCTCTGTTATTAAGTATATTGGATTAAGGGCCGGTTCCTATATCTTACCGACCGTTTATTTGCCTTACTAACGGTTAAAATTTGACGTAGTCTCTATACAAGTAATGTCAAAGTTCAACCTACGGTAAGGCAGGGGAATGAATAGTAAGATATCGGAACCGGCCATAAATCGACAAGCCAAAGGTGACACAGGCCAAACCTTTGTATAAGCAACCTTTGATATTAGGGTTATTGTTATATGTTAGGTAGCAGAAATACACAAGAAAATAAAACATTCACGACATTTTTTTTAAATTTAATTAATCATTAATGGGGAAGTATTTAAAAATAATAACTTGTTTTGTTAATTTTATTAATTGGTTTTATTTTATAGTTAGAAATGACACCCTCTTTACCCTACTTAAACCTAAAACCGGGTATAAGCACCATTGTTTTCAATGGTGTCTAATAGTCGATTAGGCATCGACCCGATTAGACGATTGCAGATGTCGGTTCCCCTCATGTAATACCAAATTTCATTACAGTGCTGCTCAATTGCTTCCTTTGTCCTCTCGTTTCTGTTATCCCACATTTGAACCATCAAACCCCATAAATTTTCTATTGGGTTGAGGTCTGGTGACCTAGACGGCCATGGAATGAGAGTAATTTCATCTTCATGCTGAGTAAACCAATTCCAGACGATTCTGGCGGTATGTAATCGACAATTGTCGTGAACGTAGGAGAATACAGGGACTTCTTCAAGTGGGTACACTATTCGCACTGTCGGTAACATTGTTTCTTCCAACAAATCGACATAGTTCTAATTTATTTTTCTCATTGGCTTTACTTGACTTCTAATATACCTACTTTCAATATGACATTTTATTTTTAAAATTATAATACTTTTTCTATAATGAATAGAGTTAGAATTATAAGACAGGCTTCAGTTCGAGATTCAAATTATTTCAAATCATTACTGTTTTATCTAAAACATATCTAGTACAATGATCACAAAATTTAAAATTGCGTAGTTCTCTGAGCCTAGTGACGCATTTTTATTTATGTTTAAAACGTCCTAAGTGCAACACACACGATAAGCCTTACTATTTTAACGGTTTTAAAGGAATTATTAGCAAAGTGGGTCATGAATCGATGGTCTGACCGTACATTAAGAGTTGTATAGAATTATCCTGGATGATTGTTATTTCTTTTTTTGTTCAGGATATTTGTTAACTAAAAAATTTCTTTAACTACTTCTCATCCCTAGATTTCTTTTCACATGGTAAATATTAATTCGTTTTTTATTGACAAAAACAGATACACACATACAAGCAGAAAGCCTACCTGATAGGAAGTAATCGCTGAAATAATGCCTTCTTAAATTCCCGTGATGTGTGATGTGACGTAATAGTGAACATTTCGACAAAAAATTTCTTCCAATTTTATAACAAAAAAAATTAAAATCAAAGTATTAATTATAATATAATCTTAAGTTTTCGCGACTAGTAAGTACACATAACAAAACTACGGTTTTAAGCCACAACATGTTGCGAAGCGGTGACAAATTAGAATAGGCTCCCATAGAGTAAATAAAAACTATAAATAGAAATTAAAATGAACAAGTTGGCGCTAGGCTAAATAAAACTTTAACAATACTCATTGCCACTTGACGTCTTTGTCTTCCGTGATCACGGCTACTGAAAAGTGCCTGAAAAGTGGCTACTGAAAATAAAATACCGCTTGTAAAACCGTTAAAACGTAGTTTTATTAAAAGTATTAACTTTAGTAACGTTTGTAAATTTCAGGCAGCCAGTCAAATAGTAGTGTCGCACGTGAATGTCAGCAGAAGTTTCATCGGATGTTTATTATCAACGATCGTCCTACTCTTTATTGGGCCTTGGAGTGACTGCAGTGGTCGTCGGAAGCCACTCCTGGTCATGCCTCTAATCGGGATGTGTGTGATGACAACAGGTGTCATCCTCATGATTACCTTCCCCGGAGCATCAACAGTCCAAGTTTTGTACATGGTACAAATACCTATATCGTTAGGAGGGAACTTCGGTTTGTTATTAGCAGCTGCATTTAGCCATGTGGGTGATGTAAGTAATTGAACAACCAGTCTTTATAACACATACATACTTAAAACGCTCATACGTTTATTCGTCTGTTGGATCAATCGGATACTGACCTTCGCACGTTGTTGGAAATGTAGTCTAAGTCCTGGCGAGATATTATAATCCTGGCAAATCAAAGCGTATTTGCATATGTATGAAGCAATGAAGCATGTCAGAGTTGCGAGAAGGTTAAATTTTACGATAATCATCTTATTAAACATAACTTTTTTTATCATTACAAAAATTGTTATTAAATTTAAAGATATGTAGATA
Source organism: Dendrolimus houi (assembly GCA_039645545.1). Taxonomy (NCBI): domain Eukaryota; kingdom Metazoa; phylum Arthropoda; class Insecta; order Lepidoptera; family Lasiocampidae; genus Dendrolimus; species Dendrolimus houi. Next base: position 12,404,150 of record CM077125.1, on the reverse strand, counting down.
TTGCAATGAAATTCACGCACTTGATGTTTTTTCGTCAATAACGCACGTCACAGTGTAATTACAGTTTTAAAAGGTTTGTTGAAATTGCTAATTCGTCAACATAAGAAGTAATAAATCTTATACAAAATTTCAATGATCGATAAATTACCGTAAACCCGCAAACAATGCAATGGTTTTAGTTTAATCCTAAAAGAACTGCCATGTCCCTAAACATTGTGATAAATAGGTTATTTGCCATTGAATGGACACGGAGAAGTAATTCTAAAATGATTATTTAATAAATATGTGGATTGAAATCAAATCAAACCATTAATCATATGTATATTTTAGAATGATTCAGAAAAAGATGTTGTTTTATTTTTTTGGAACCATGCTCAAAAGTTTCTGTTAGGTGCTAAAATGGACCGTGTGAAATATGAGCCCATACTAATAAATACTAATAATATTAAGAGTGTCCGCATCGCACTTTTCGATTTACCGTATGAATATCACAGGAAAAAAATGTTTTTTTCTTCTGATTTTTATATCTAATGAACAATATACGTTGTACTGTAAAGGTATTGCAATATTACCGTAGAGAATTCAACGTTCTACAAAAAAGATATGAGGTCATTTTTTGATAAGTCAACTCGGTCCAAAGTTTTTCGAGGTCCAAGTCAAGTTTACCATCGATTTAGCTGTCTTTTCCAAAAAAAATCTAGTTTTTTTAGTTTAAGTAGTTTTATATAATTTTCGAGTGTCCTCAGTTTGAATATTCACGGTACAATGGCAGGATTGAGTTAGGTACAGAGATAACGCAAGATAACATCCGAGTATTGATGACAGAGACGTTTGTCGAAGGATTCTTGCGATTTTGCATTAAAATTACACAACAGGTTGTCAACAGAAACAATTAGTTATATAATATATTGTTACGAGCTACAGGACTCGAATTAAAAATGCCGTTGGAACTACTATAGAATTTATTAGAACTGTACAAACAATAAAACAGATACAAATAAAACTGGATGCAACCAGTTCACACTGCACGGTTCAATGCAATTCGACACGCGTAAAGTCCGTCGTCTATATCGTTAATCGAGAGTACTCCAAACGTCTTACTCGTCTCGTAGTCGTTGCTTGACTGCCCGCCTCTCCATTCGGTCATTGTCTTATAATCCCTACACAGTACAAATAAATTGGCCGCGCACACTGAGTTTCTGAGAAATAGTAATTTGCACACCTGCGAACATCCACAAAGTCGAAAACAATAACAATAAGGATTATTTCGACGCTAATGATGGTTATAAAAGAAGTAGAAAAACTATAGCATGTTTTTCTTAATTACAAATTCAAAACACAAAAAGAATTCCTTAATCCGGGAGGAAGACAAGACTGCGCTTACAACAGGCAGCTGTGCGCTTATCTTTGACGGCATGTAACAATATAAATACTTCTACATATAAAATATAGTTATATATGACTATATTTTATATGTAGAAACAATATAGACATAAGGTGATATGTAAGAATATAATATTGCATAAATAAAATAGACAAGAAATAGTATCAGATAGGATAAGCATATTATAAGTAGTAAGTAAGTAAAAGCATGTAAAAGGTAACGATGACAATTATGATATAATTAATAATATTGATTGACTTTCTAAACAAACACCAGGTAAATAGTATTTTAAAACAACGGACATGTATGTAATATGTAAGTACATAATATGAAAAGGGGTGTTGAAATAGTTTTTTTATCTTTATGTTTTAAACAGGATTTACTCCAGAGAAGTATGTCACCGTCATCCAAAAATACAGAAAAAATTACAAAATACATAATTATACACATACATAAAAGTTTGTACAGTCTAGCAGCCCCCTCTGATAAAGGCTGCAACAAGAGCTCAATACAGGCGCCAACGTTGTAGATTTTCTCTAAAAAGGGTCCGGTCCGTCTTTCAATTGAAAGTCGATGAAGCAAAAATTGTATTACCAGAATCGCGATGATGCCGATGGGAATTTATTGTCTTTTCGTACATATATAGGAAACAAAAACGATAATATAATTTTAAAATATGAAGTATTCATAGTTACTTTATATTTTATATTCAATTTCAAATAGGTATTAGGGTAGCTTAGTTATATAGCATGTAAATTAAAATTTAATTAAAGCATAAAAAGTGTAGATCAGAGATATTCCAATTTCTTTTTATCCACTTTGAAATGATGTAGTCATAAATACGTATGCATAATAAAATACGCGTCGCTAGAGCTACGTCTTACGGAGACTATTATTAGGATAACAAATATTTAGCCATCCTACTTTCGCCAGATTCCGTTAGAAATCATAGGTCCAAAAAATTATGGCATGACGTCGTGAGAGATGGTAGCCTGTAATTTGTCAATAATCTTACAATAAGAGTCGGGTGGAGTGGAAAAGAAAGGGTAAGAAAACAAATTGCGATTTAACGCTAGAATGACAACAACGATTTGTATATTTTGTATGACTGTTGCGTATAGAGGGAGGTAAAGTCTTTATATTTTGCCATGATACGTGTTTTCATAATATGATATATTATTAACAGTTTGTCTTCTTTGCAATCGTAATATTCATGGGCACCGGCAGCAAGGTGCACATATAACTTGCTGCTGACTTGCTTTTTTTAAGAAACTGTTTGTTGTGCACATTACTGCCCAAATTTGTTCATCGCCTCGTCAGTAAATTAAATGTCTACTGCTACTGTTTTCCTGTGAACACTGAGCATGCACAAGCCGCTTAGCCTGGTGTCTACTATCCCATTTGAATTTGACATTACATTTATCTACATAATACACATTTATAATTCTATAATTTTATTTAGTTAATAGCATATTGTGTATGTGTGTTAATTATCATTTTATAATTAATTGCCTTTTTCAGATATGTCACACAACTGGCAGGGACGTGACTAGGACAATGGGCACCCATCGGGCTGCCATACAGATCGCTCATGTTATTGGTGCAATTAGTGGCCCTTTAATTTATAGACACCTCGGATATTATGGTGTGTTCCCACTTGTTTTATTGATACAGGTATTTCGTTTGATAGTAATTTTTATTATTAGTAAAGTCATGCCAGATTCGTAAATTGTTCGCTAAGTGCTATTTTTACGAATACCTTTCACATTTAACTCCTACTCTGTTTTACAGGTGTCATCTCTTCTGTACGTTATATTTGCTATGAAGGACGTTAATATAAATCCTGACAACGAAGTTTGGGTGTTTAACTGGAGACTTCCATTGAATGCTGTTCAATGCTTACTAAAGAAACGTGATGGATCAAAAAGAAAAATCATATTGCTGATGTTGGTGGTTGCGCTTGGTGATAGAGTGCTTTTGTCTGGTTAGTATTGAAAATAGCGAAACGTTACTTCAGATAATACATAGATTGTATATGTATGTACCTACTTATGTATAATATTATTAAATTGTAAACATGTCGTGTCTGTACATTAAAGCTATTTAAAAAACAAATAGCTGGAATACACTATATAAACGATGGAGAACACCATACAATTTTTTTCCTTGTCTGTTTGTTGGTTTGTCTGTTGGTTCGGGATTCACATAAAAACTGTTGGGCCGATTTAAATGCGGTTTTCACTTATCGACAGCAAACTCCTAGACTTAAAATCTGCGCTACTTTTTATCCTGAGTATCCTGCGGCCATTTTTCTGAGAATGATTTAAATTTACAATTTAAGAAAAAATCGAATACCAATCTGATTTTTTCACTGATTTTTAGCAAATTTTATGTATTAAAATTTGTGATTTTTCTCGGGAATCCCGCGGGAATTTTCCCGGAAGCAGTTTGAAGTTTTTTTGGATGCATAAAAATTAGCTTATTTCTACGCAGTGTCCAGTAAAATGATAAATTACATTCTTTTTTAAATTCTGCGATACTTTGTGTTCGGGGAATCCCGCAAGAATTTCAAATTCAGCGAGGACGAAGTCGCGGGCATACAGTAGTATTAGTATAAGTTCGTGATACATAAAATGTCTCTTTTATTTAAAAGAATACAAACTGTAACTGACTAGATGAGAGTGATTGAGTATTCTTTCCTATAAAAAGAAACTCCAATTCATAAGTAGGATATAAATGAAATTTAATTATCATTATAAGCAGCTATTTGCAACATAAACAAGATAATAACTAGATATCCTGAAAAAAGAGTGTAGACGTATATAAATTGTTTAATTTATTTTTACAGCTGAGGTGTTGCTAGCATTTATGTACTATAGATACAAATTCCATTGGGATGACGTGTTGTTTGGATTCTTTCTTGCATATAGAAATATAGTCAGTTTTTGTGGTATGTATATTTTGTACTAATTTTATTTAAAGTTAGCTGTTTTCGGAATACTTACTTTTATATACAATTTGCTTAATATTGAGTCCTTCAATTTATTTAATATAAATTCTATAATAAAATGTACCAGCAAAGCTTAAATTTTACTAAAGTAGTCTGATTAAAAAAAAACGCAAATTGCATTCTCGAGAATAAAATAAGTATATTTTACAATTCTTATTATTGGTAAGAGAGAAATTGGTCTGTAAGATGTCGTGTTATAAGGAGATTTCCCAGGTTTTTGTATCATGATTATTTCTGCAACTTTTCACAGACTTGGAACATGTTTTAATCTAAAACTAGTATTAATAAATGTAGTGAGTTTAACTATACCTTTTTTGGTAGGTTGTGTAGCACTTCCCCGGTAATGATATCATAACCTGGAGCTTTCTTTTGAGCTTGTAGTTTCATTTCTTTATGGACTTCTCTAGGAGTTACAAGTATAATTTCCAATTCATCAGGTGATAGATACTCAAACATATCTTCATTATCATTACGTTCTAAATGTTGAGCAAATCTGTTTGTTATTGATAGCCTAGGCTCCGTTCTCTTCTCGAATGGGAGGAATTTAATTTATCGGTTTTTTCAGAGATTTTGTTATTTTCCATAATGAGTAATCTGTATTACGATCACTTGAAAGTCGACTAAGGTAAGACTGCATAGATTAATCGTTGAATTTTTGTATTTCCCTACTAAGTCTTTTTGTAAGATTGTTCAAAAGAGTTTTATCTGGCGGGTATCACGATCTCTGCCATTTTTGTTTGTTTCCTTTTTTGTTTAATTAAGTTAATAATTTCGTTTGGATACTTGTAATAAATGTTTTTAGGTCTACATCAAGTTCCTCTGACTTTTTTGATAACACTTTTAAATCTATAACACAGTCTAAGTTATATCTAAAGCTTTCGCAGTCTGTATTCTTATTAGTCAAACAAGGGTTTTTGTTCTCGATACATAATGTGTTCATTTAGACTTAAAAGTATAGGAGACTGATCTTCAATATGAAGAAGTTTCAGGTGATAAATGTTTATAAATAAAGAAATCTATTAAATCAGGAAGTTTATTCGGATCAACCGGCTTGTCAATATTAATTAGTATAGATATATTTAAGTTGTGCAAGAATTACATATTTCAGGTACACTTATAATCTTGACACTTCTGAAGAAACGTTTGAAGCTATCGGATGAGATGGTTGGCGTTCTTAGTTGCATTTCATACGTGTTCGCAACCTCTGGTCTCATAATTGCATCGTCTACACTTTGCGTCTTCATGTGTAAGTGTTAATTATACTTTTTAACATACTCATACAAAGCAAGGACATAAGAAGTAGGAAAATTATTAATATGTGTATCTAAAACTCGATCGTCTCATAACCCATCTTGGCAGACTGATTTATTATATTCATCATCATTAATCCGAAGATTGATTTTTTAAGTTGTTTCTTTATTTTTAAATAAATAGAAGTCTATCATTGATTTGTATCAAATATATAATATATTACGTATTAGAATTTGAAAAATCATGTTATATTACATTTACAATACGGTTACAATTATCAAAATCGTTAAACTGAAAGATGACCTTAAAAGATTCTTTAAATATCAATCACGTAAAAAAACGGAGTCAAATCTATACAAATAAATAAAATTGAAGTGTCTGTTTGTAATGTCAAAATAACAACTTTGTAGTAAATGCATATGAAAGTATATATTCTTACATTTAGGAAAAAAATTTTTTAAAATTTTGATTTGTCTGTCTGTTTGTTTATTCCGGCTAATCTCTGAAACGGCTGGACTGATTTTGACGTAACTTGCACTGGTAGGGTAGCTGGTGTTATAAGAAATAACTTGGCTACTTTTAAAATTAGGGTGCCGCAAAAAATATTCCATGGGGGCGATGTCGCGGGCACAGCTAGTTTAATAAAAACTCTGGCAGAGCGCTTAGTTTTTTGTTAATTCTGAACGTTTTTTGAACGTAAGTCTGACTCTGTGACAGTTTCTATAAAGATTAGTGATACATAGTTCTATATTGGTAAATACTTCTTAACTGTAATATAACTAATAGCATACTAACACATATATATATATATTTATAAATTACAAAATATATTTATATCTTATATTTACCAAATATTTGATAGTGTTACCACCACTGACAGCTCTTAGATATAAAAACATAATTATAAATAATGAATATATTGTTGTTTCAGTGCCAATAGTTGGAATTATTGCCCAAGGGTCACAAGTAGTGCAGAGGCCCTTATTGAATAAGCAGATCCTACCTACAGAACAAGGTAATTCTGAAATATTTTTTAGTAAAAAAGAACTTTATTGCAAGTTTGTACGTATGAGAAAAAGGTAATCTAATAAGCATATGTGGAGGAAGGTTTTTTTCTACAAAATGTTATATAAATTAATAATGATTGTATTAATTTTTACAGGAAAAATATACAGCGTACTAGGAGCTCTGGAATCAGCAACTCAGACTCTTTCGTCACCACTCTACTCCTTGCTGTACAGTAAAACTGTCTCCACTTTATCTGACGCTTGGCTTTTACCAGGCATTACTCTAGCTGTTATTCAAACTTCATCGTTCCTTATTTCTAAGCAATTGAGCAATAGAAGCTCTATTAATAAAGATAATACCCAAAAATCTATACAGGAACTTGTAAATTTGGAAAAGAACAATTTTTCACTTGTTAATGATTCTAAAGAGAAAATTAATTCGAATAATCATGTATTATCTGAAAAAGTGTAGAATAAGTTCATTTTTAGTTTAAGGTAACTAAATTATGTGTACTATTAAAACTTTTTGTATTAAAAATGCATGTGTTTTAGTTCTATTATATTCAGTAATTTATTCCATAATTTTCCATACATATATCAACACATGTTTTTAAATCAGTGTAACATCATAACGCACGCCAATGCAGTACTGTATTGGGTTTCAGGCACAATAAACTTATTTTGGTTCTGACTCCAACACCTTTGGCTTTAAGGATAGTTGCCATCGACTGTTCATTTTTTTGTGTGAAAGCATGCTTCATTAATTAAAGACTTCATAATACTGTTTGATACTGTTATTCGTTACTAGTCACATATTATTTCAATTAAACACATCCATTATTAACATTACACGTATCAACGACAAGGAGTGACAGTATAGTCCTCTATGCATAAATTAATTGGACTGATATTCTAACATCTTTTAACTGTTTTTATATAAATGTTCGATTATATTATCGACAACAACGACATCTAGTATTTCAAAATATGTAAACGTCATATTAACAGTAACAGATAGAACGTCTCCTCACTAAATTTTTATGTCTTTATGTCACATCATTACATAGGTTCAAATTTGTACCAGGGTAACAATTATTGTAAAAAACGAATTATACGAATTTATATGAAAAAGCGTATATCATGTTGGATATCCTCTGTTCTTGCTTCTACAATAGGTTAGCGTGATCATGATCTCGCTTAATGCTAAGCGAAGATATGGTCTAAGATGGAGCACGATTACCTAGAAGATACCTATTCACACGGCACTTGTAGACACGCATGTATCGGGAAAAACAGTCTCCGGCAATGAGTTCTAGTTTTTTACGGTGCGCACAATAAAGGTGGACATGAAGCGCTTTGTTTGTATGGGTGGTATGTCCGCCGTATACCGATGCCACATTCCAGAGCGCCTTGTTCGCCAACGTGGAAAGGCGGGATTAGATTTTAAAAATTGTGTATGTGTTCACACGCAATAGAAGTGAAACTTCAGAGAATATTCTCACAGATAATTCTTATCTAACTTTTATTAGTATAAAAATAATTTCTTTAGCCTACGTCCGTCAACATTATAATTCAAAATAAACTTCTTAAGTATCACTTTAAATTTTTCACTCTTTTAGTCTAAAACATATTATTATCAGTTTTATTTCGGTCCAAATTGGACTTATGTTTAATCATCGGTCTTATTGACTCTCTAATCTGTGCTGTACAATGTAAAACTCGTATCTCATTCTCTCGCATGCTTAGTCCTATAGATGTATGTGTTTATCTCTTTTTAGTGTTGCTTTTTCGTTTCGTCGAGTTTCAAATCACTACGATTCTAAAGAAGTTTCACTTCAAAAAGCTCCAACGCATACTCTCTAAAGTGTATCCGCTATAAAACTGATAGGCTGGCGTCTATGTTCGGGACTGAATTTTGTCATTGAATGAATGGTCGTTGCATAGCAGCTTCCTATCTTTCCGCTCAATCGATTATGTAACATAATAGCTAGGTAGGTATCGAAAATGTGGTAATATGATTTTTTTGTCATATTTTACAAGCTTTAAAAGACATTCATACTAAGATGTGTGATCATCCAACGTAATGAAGATTTTATACGTCAAAATGATCTAATAAGCAACGTAATCATCTAGCATAATTTGTCCTAGAAAATGCCATACTTATACCATGGAAAAAGAATAAGTTTTTATTTATTTTTATTTATACACAACTCGAGTTTACCCCGCGGCTTCGCCGCGTGTCTACCTCTAGTGCGTGTTTCTTGTTTAAAGAGCAGGCGTTAATACAGATTACATTGTACTAAATTTTTATGTTAGTACCATTTGCACCCGAAAGATTAATTTCATTTTATATTGCAAACTATCCCATCTCCTGGCATGAAAAGTATTTATGTCCATTTTCAGTATTAAAACGTCATTTAAACAAAATTACAGCAAAACCGATCCAGTATTCCTATTAGTTTTTCGTTAAAGCTTAACAGAAAGATATATCGAGTTACTATTGCTTTTTTTACAGACGATAAATTTTTATATCTATAAACTTGAGAATTGATTGGTCTCATCCAAACTTTCATCCTCTATTTCAAACAAAAAAGGAAAAAAAGGACAAACAGGACAAAAAGGACAAAAATGATAAAAAGGACAAAAAGGACAAGCAGGACAAAAAGGACAAACAGGACAAAAAGGACAAAAAAGGACAAAAAGGACCAAAAGGACCAAAGGTATATAAAAGGTTGGAGATGACGAAAGTGACAAAAAGGACCAAAATTACCACAATAACCAAAATGAGGAAAATGGCAAATCACAAAAAACCTATCCTACTTTTTGGGATAAGCTTTACATAAATTTATCCCATTATCCGGGATAAAAAGTATCCCTGGTCCACATTGGGTAATAATATTACATATATACCGAATTTCAGCCAAATCTGTCCAGTAGTTTTTCCGTTAAAGCATAACGAACAGAGAGACAAATATTTTTATCCCGGAAACTGTCCCATTTTTCGAGATAAAAGTATCCTATGATCATTCTCGGCATCGAAAAAAAAAAAAAAAAAAATAATATATATATATACTTAGTTTCAGCCAAATCGGTTCAGTAGTTTTTCCTTGAAAACGGAACAAACAGACAGACAGAGTTACTTTCGCATTTATAATATTAATAGAGATTTACTAAGAAATACAAAGCCTTAGACGTGGCTTGTTATAACTAAATACAAATAATCGTAACGTAAAGTTATAGAGTCTTAAATTATTATCTGCGACAAAAATATATAATAATATTAATATCAGCCCATAAATGTCCCACTGCTGCGCTCAGGGCCTCCCATTATAGGGGGGATAAAAATATGGTTAGTTTCAAAGTGAATCAGTCTTTCGATAGTACTCTGATTAAATTTTCCTGTTAGCGGTCTGTCACGTTGCATGTATGTTCAAAGGAATAAATACAATAATTAAGTTAATTATACGGCCTCTGTGGTTGAGCGGGCCAAGCCGTTGCCGGCCTACCTCACTGCAGCGCAGAGGCTCCGGGTTCGATTTCTGGTACAGTAAATTTCGGAAACGTATTTGCTCCGTTATTTACTATGATCTGGATGTCTGGGATCGGCCCCAGAGTGGTACGTTGTATATTACCCATAACACAATCGTAACTTGCTTAATTTGGGGATATACGATATGTGTGTTTGTCTGCCGATTATTATATTATTATTAATAATTAAGTTCATATTAAAAATCAGTTCATTATATCGTAATTTTAATCTTAATTGAACATTATCATAATGTGTTATTATTTTAAGATTATATTGTTCCAAAAGCTGAATTAGGGTTGCGTATTTAAATGAAATTATATAGCAATAAATAGATGTGAAGCGTCTGTCTGTGATTTCACAATAAATGGCATTTAAATGCAAACTGCTATTGTTAATCATTGTTGAATGTAATTAAGTCTATTATTCTTTGCGCACTTTAAAGGGTTTGTTCAATGAAATACGTGTTGTTTGTAGAAGGTATATTTTCTTACTGACTTGACACAAGTTTGATAATGATGACAACAGACAGCACACTATTACAGATTCAATTAATACCAAACATGCCGCCTACCAAAAGGACTGTAAGTCTCTTTTTCAAATATTACATTTAAAAAAAAACATATTTTACTCTCATGCTAATGAAATAACTGATGATCACTAAACAATATAAAATAATTACAAATAATATATCAAACGAACCATATGAATTATTTCGATACTTATGTAGTATCTATAGGTAGTGCACATAACTTGGTTACAGTTCTTTTTGTAACTGAATTGCCACTTTTTACACTATAGACTCTAGTTAAATCATCTTGCCCAGGATGTTTATCAGTTATACGTCCTAAGGACCATTTTCCTGGAGGCAAATTATCATTTTTAATTAAAACAATATCCCCTATGTTAAATTCCTTTTCTCTTCTCAGCCATTTAGGACGTTGTTGAAGTCTAGATAAATATTCATCTTGCCATCGTCGCCAGAAATCGTTAAGTAATTTTTGGGTGTGCTGCCAACGTGACAGATGAGATATTTTTATATCCTTCATATTAGATGTCGGAACAATGATTGGTGCGTCTCCAATCAGAAAATGTTCTGGAGTAAGAACATTTACAGTGTTTGGATCAGTGTCTTCAATTGGGTACAATGGCCTTGAATTTAAACAAGCCTCTACTTGACAAAGTATTGTTGTCATTTCCTCGAATGTTAAGTTAGTAGTCAAGATCCTTCGGAGATGATACTTGATGGATTTAACACCTGCTTCCCATAATCCTCCAAACGTTGGACTGTATGCAGGAATAAAATGCCATTGAGTACCATCTGTAGCAAGCATTTGTGCTATCTCTCCATTAAATTGCAAGTTAGCTTCTTTGAATGCTTCCTGAAGATCTTTGTTAGCCCCAACAAAGTTGCGCCCTTGATCACTCCACAGGTGATTGCATTTGCCTCGTCTGGAGATGAAACGTCTAAAAGCGCCGATAAATGATTCTGAGGTCAAATCTCCCACAAGCTCGATGTGGATGGCCTTTGTGGACATGCATATGAATATTGCTACATAAGCCTTTACTGTTTTGGCGCCTCTGTCCCTGTTTGTCAAAATTTGTAATGGCCCCGTGAAATCAAGGCCACTATGCAAAAATGGTCTTGTTGGTGTGACCCGTGGTTCAGGTAAATCTCCCATAATTTGAGGTTTAGAAGTCGCATTTAATTTTGCACAAGTGAGACATCGGTGAATATGTTTTTTAACTAATGCCTTGCCTTTAAAGATCCAATATTTGGACCGTAAATAGGACAACATTAATTGTATTCCACCGTGAAGTGTCTTGGCGTGTGCGTCCGCTACAAGAAGAGGGATAAGCGCGTTTAGGTGACCCAAAATTATTGGATGCTTTTTATCTTCAGGTAAGTTCGAAAACCTTAATCGACCGCCTACCCTGAGAATTTGTTTTTCGTCTAAGAAAGGATTGAGAGAGCGTAATGGACTTTTCATTTTAACTTGTTTATTAATCTTAAGATTTTCTATTTCTTCTATAAAATCTACCTCTTGGACCCTTCTTATGCAAATAGTAAGCGAATCTTCTAATTCATTAGTAGTGAAAACACTATCTGTCTGACACGTACCTTTCGTATAATTAAGAAACCGCCGACAGTAGGTGATTGTTGTAAGTAATTCTGTTAAGCTATTGAATTCTTCAAATCTTTTTGTGCAACTGTTGTCCTGATCTTCAGTGTTTGCGTAAGTATTTAATTTTGTTGTTTTCATTTCCATATCTGTAGTAGTTATCTTTTCTTTACTAATTTTTATTTCTCTTTCAGATAACCAGTGTGGGCCTTTCCACCACAAGTCACACGTCTTCAATTCCGATAGAAACATTCCTCGTGAAGCTAAATCAGCAGGATTTTCACTTGATTGTACATGATGCCAGTTTTTATTGTTCAGATTTTCCAATATTTCCACCACACGGTTAGCAACGAAAGGTTTCCATTTGTTGGGTTCGCCGTATAACCATGCAAGTACTATTGAAGAGTCTGTCCAAGCATACATTTCTGATATGGGTATTTACATTGCCTGGCCAACTTGTTTCATGAGTTTTGATAACAGTAATGCGCCACATAACTCTAAACGCGGTAAAGATATTGTTTTTAGTGGTGCTACTTTTGTTTTAGCGGCAATTAATCTGGTTACTATGCCATACGATGTTTCAATTCTTATATATACTGCTGCTGCATATGCACGCATAGAAGCATCACTAAATCCGTGTATTTGTATTTTATTTTTATTCTTCTCTGTTGTACCAAGCCATCTTTTTACTAACACGCCATGTATGTTATCAAAATCTTCTCTTATCTCTTTCCATTCTTGTTTTAACGTATCACTAATACTCTCATCCCAATTAACCTTTTCAAGCCATATCTTTTGTATTAATATTTTAGCCATGACAGTACTTGGAGCGATCCATCCCAAAGGATCAAAAAGTTTCTGAACGTCAGATAAGATATGCCTTTTAGTAATGAATTCTTGTGTTGTTGGTAAATTTAAATTATATTGAAACGAATCAGTACTTAAATTCCACACGATTCCCAAAGCCTTAATAGTCCCCTCGAGATTCATGTCCACATGCGCATTAGCTGATCTTTTATCTTCTTCTACAGATTTCATGAAATCTATGTTGTTTGATGACCATTTAGTTAGGTTGAAACCACCTCGTTGGAGAATGTTTGTGACATCTTGCGCTAGTACTATTGCTTCCTCTGGTGAATCAGCACCATCCAACCAATCATCCATAAAAAAGTTATTTTTAATGGCTTGACCCGCTGCTGGTTTACCAGTACCCCCATCAGTAGCTACCTGATGAAGTGTTTTGACGGCTAGGTATGGTGCAGGAGCTGTACTAAAGGTTACACGAAGAAGGCGATATTCCTGTAGTTCGTCAGTTTCGTTCTTCCTCCAAATAATTCTTTGGTATTCTGAGTCATTCTTTGTAACAAGTATTTGACGATACATCTTCTGTATATCGGCAATGAAACCTACGCATTTCATTCTCCATCTCATGAGCAAATTTCTTAAATCTTCCTGCAATATAGGGCCTACACATAATTCGTCATTTAGAGATATATTGTTCGTTCCCTTGCAAGAAGCATCGAACACTACACGTGTTTTAGTTGTCTCCTTGTCGTTGCGAATTACAGCATGGTGCGGTAAGTAAGCTGATGGTTTTGTTTCTTTCTCTCTATCAGATATTTTTTCTAAATGTTTTTCTTCTATGTAATCCTTAATAACCCTTTTGTATTCGTTTTTCAGATCTGATGATCTTCTGAATTTTCGTTCCAGTTGGAAAAATCTTTGTATAGCTATTTCTTTCGTGTTCCCTTCCGGTGTCCATGGACTCTCTGTTTTGAATGGTAACTTTACTATATATCTCCCTTCATTGTTCCTCACGGTTGTTTTGTCATAAAGTTCTTCCCAAAACTTCTCTTCTTTGGTTAAATGTCTACTAGAATCAGTCTCTATTTCCCAGATCGACCTTAAAATTTCATCAACGTCGATTTGATGATGCATGACCAGATAAGTGTTTTCTTCTGATTTTCCACAGATCTCTCCGAAGAGAATCCAGCCAAGTCGAGTTTTCTGTGCACAAGGTGTACCGGGAGAACCCTTGATAAGACCCTGCTCTAATATTTGAACGTACTCCTTGACACCCAAAAGCAAGTCTATTGACCCTGAATTTAAGTAAGAGGGGTCTGCTAAATCTAAATCGATGAGATGTGGCCATGATTGTCTAGTAATTGTTGTAGCAGGAATCTTTGCGGTCAGCTGTTTTGACATCACATAGGCTTGCACACATAAACTATAACTGTTGTCCCATCGTGATCGTACTTGTATTTGTACCATGTGTTTAATATCTACCTTTGTACATCCCACGCCTGCAACACTTCCTTTGATCGGTAATCTTTTGAGCTTCAATAATTGGGTTGCTCTTTCACTTATAAATGATGCTTGGGAACCTTGGTCTATTAGTGCACGTAATATAATAGTGTAGCCTTGCTCATTTGATATTTCTACCATTGCTGTTGCTAGTAGTGCTTTGCCCTGTCTAGTCGTTAGATCAGACGCGATCAATGTGTTCACTTGAACTTCTTCTTCTTCTTCTTCTTCTTCTACTACATGTTGTGAAACAAGTGGCTCGGAGGTGCTCGTCGAAGCCACAGGTTCTGTATTCTTGGTCTCATGTAGTAGCGAATGATGACGTCTGTTGCATATTTGACATGATATTGGTAGTTTGCATCTATATACTGAATGTCCCGGCGATAGACAGTTGAAACATAAGTGTTTATTTTTCACATATTCGCTTCTCTCCTTCGGTTCCATCCTGATAAACTGCTGGCAATGACATAAAGTGTGATTATCATTGCACATAAAACATACCTTCTTTGTTTCTGGAACAGCCACATGAAAAGAACGTTCTTTGACTTGCTTAACTTCCCTTACGTTTGCCGTTACAAGTTCCAGAGTGCGGAACTTTGTTTCGATAAATTTCTTGAAGTCGAACCAAGTAGGCAAATTTTCAGATTCGTCTCGATAGGCGTATTCCTCCCAGCATTTATGCGTCTCTGGGTCCAACTTCTGAACCAGAAGAAAAATAATTATCGGATCCCAAGAGCTGGTAGATATTTCTAAATTTTCTAGATTATTTAAACACTCGGTAGTTGTATCCAATAATTTTTTTAAGTGTACAGGTGATTGGATAGTCATTTTCTTTTGGTTCAATAATCTTTTCATTGTAAAATTTAAAAGTAGGCGTTTATTGCCATACCTTTTATTCAAAATATCCCAAGCAATT
This sequence comes from Dendrolimus houi, assembly GCA_039645545.1. Lineage (NCBI taxonomy): Eukaryota > Metazoa > Arthropoda > Insecta > Lepidoptera > Lasiocampidae > Dendrolimus > Dendrolimus houi. The sequence goes on along the minus strand of CM077125.1, from coordinate 12,388,629 downwards.
AAATAGTTACTGGAAGTGACCTGGATATTTCTTAGTAATGACTCTGCTTCTCCTACAAGATTTGTCTTTAAATAATGTAGTTTTTGTACGTCCCCAAGTGCGGCGTTTTCATGTACCAAATATGTAAATAAATCTTTAAACGCCGGCCAAGCTTCATAATTACCATGGAATGTAGGTATTTGTATTCTCGGTAAATGTAGCACTGTTCCACTTTGCTGGCTACTATTAAGAATTGAATTCATAGATTTTGCTTCTATTTGTGCTTCCACCATCGACGATACCATATCTTTTAAATCTCCCTGCATGACGTTGTACAAATCTTCATAAATAAAAAACTCTTCATTTAGAAAATACGGCAACGTTCCCTTTAATTCTTTAGGTGTTATCTTGACCAGTTGTTGATGTGTATCCTTGAAAGTTTTCCAATAATCGTCGATTATGTTTATACGGGCTTCTATGTACCCCTTTGTAAGCCTTGATTTGGGGCACTTTTTAAGATTAACTTGTGTTTTTTGCAATAAAGTAGCAGTATCTTCCAAAACCGACAGAAGTTGTTGTTGTTCTTTAGTAGTCGCCATGTTAAAATATTATATTATCACAAACTAAACAAATGTTAAAATGTTATTATTTAACGCACAATGAATGGCGGTAATCTTCACTTGTTAGAAATAGCCGCTTTCTTTTGTTCTCACTTCGCTCGGGCTCGGCGTGTTGAGTCACGTACTTAAACTGGTTATGGGTATAGTCCGGCTCGATGTACCATATGTTGAATGTAATTAAGTCTATTATTCTTTGCGCACTTTAAAGGGTTTGTTCAATGAAATACGTGTTGTTTGTAGAAGGTATATTTTCTTACTGACTTGACACAAGTTTGATAATGATGACAACAGACAGCACACTATTACAGATTGAATTAATACCAAACAATCACAAATGATCATTTTAAGAATTTTTGTTTGTCAATCTGTCGTCTGTCTAAAACTTTGCTTCGAATGGGCTTCCAAATGGCTCAACAGGTTTTAATGAATATTTTTATTGTGTGTGGATGGTCACGCACTTGCCTGATTTTTTGTAAGTGTTAAACTTTCTGCGATTTCAGGAGTCATGGTGATGTTTTATTTACAATACAATATCATATCAGTCTGTTATAAGTTTATTTTGTTATCTACGTTACTGAAAATCACAAAAACTTTGTTGATCAGCGGTGACTAGACTTCGAATCATTAGATCATCATTATCATTTTAGCATTATATCCTTATCGCGTCTGAGCTTGAGGATCAATTCAATTCAATGTGAGGATATCGAGCACATCATCCCTCATGAAATCCAATGAGTATTTCTTGGATCTACCGTTTTAATCGGGAACTGGCGGTGACTGCCGCATGGCTACACTTTACTCGTGTGTCGCAAGTATTCCCTACGTTTCTTACCAGTTTCGGTATAAAGTGGTTGTAATGGCGCTTAAACAATCATTTTGCAGAATACCTTGTATGTTACCTAAATACGTGAAATTTCTTGCGGACTTTCGGCGTGACTACATTCTAAGGTCACTCCTAGATATAATATATCTCCGTAACACGCAGCTCTTGCTTATTATATAAAATCTATTTATAATGATGAAATTATAGACCTGTCGAAAAGTACACAGCTGAAAATCTTAACTGGTGTCCTGAGGGCAGAAATGATAGTTCACTTGATATCATTGAGTTTAAGCTGCTGTGATCTTCGATTAAACGAATGTCTCAAAAACTATGATTACAGATCCCAATTAATTTAAATGATCATCAAGCTTCGACCGTACTTTCGCATATGCGCGTGTTGTGGGATCTATGGAGTTGTAAGCCAATAACTCATCGTCGACTAATCTTTGAATATTTTTGATAATATTTTTTTCAACGTTATCTTAGTTTATATTTAGCCATAATTTTATAGTGTCGAGTTGTTGACAATAGACTTGAATTAGTCGCCGTCATGTAAACGTACGTATCACGATCAATTAATATAGACAGTTATATCTCACAGACGTTTAATGAGTCAGTAAATGAAACTGTAATAGCTTATGGTTTGATAATATACACTGATATTTTAAAGATCCGTAGGCATTATCACAATAACAGGAGACTTATAAAGTCGTCTTGTCCAACCAATTTTCTGTTTGGCTATCTATTGTAGTATGTCACAGTCATTTTTCTCAGGAACTATGGGGTTATATGGATAAAAATTGACAGGAAGATGTATATTTATGACACTACTTAGCAGTATACTGATATAATAAAAAAAACCTGTGAGTCTCGGGATGCCCGAAAGAAGTGATAACTTAACTAATCTAAGTTGAACTATTTAATATTTAAATTTTTTAACTTGAGAAAAGCTTAGGTTATTACTTAAGTTTTATGTATATAGCGCGTGGGTTAGAGTGAGAGAGGAGGAGCCTGCCTACCGCTGCCGTATGCGTGAGAGAAAGGGAAGCCAGACAGACTGGCGCCGTTACGCATAACGCGTAACGTAACAGAGCGGTTTACCCTCCTATAACAAGTTATCACTTCAAAAACTTATAATGTGGGAGAGGGCTCGTATATATTATTGAGGGATAACTTTTTATCAGTGTACATAAACGCGTGGTTGTATCGTTTGGGAAAGTTATAAAAAGTATGTCCCCCTCTAACTTATGAACTATGATGACACGGAAAATTCTGAAAAAGTGTTATTTTTGATTAAATTTTATTTTATTGCGAAGGTGGTAAACAGGCAGACAGCCCATACATGGAATGTGGTAACTATCGCGTCGTCTTTAGACGCTTGAAACACCAGGTGCAAAGTCAACGTTTTGCCAGCCTTTAAGATGAGATAGAGGGGATAAGGTAGGTTGTATAAGGAAACTGGGGGAGGGAGAAATAGGTTATTGAAACTCTCACTCATCATACCAAACATAATTAGCTCAAAGGTAACCATTTAACGCCGAAATTCTTTGAGAGCGTGGTATCACATCGATCGTGCCAGTCCAGCGAGCAATAATCAAGCAAAAGATTCCTGCATGGCTATTAAATGCTTTTTCTAGATGTCTGTATTGTGAAAAAAGCAAAATGGAACAGTGTTCATCTCTACGGAACCATTCTTTCATTCATCAAGTACGTAGCATTCTACGCACTTGATCGTTTTTTTATATCTATTGCTATTGAATTTATATTTCTACACGACATAGCTCAAAATTATACTAAAAAATAATTACTTACATTTAAATTGGCTCCAGCTAATTAATGAATAAATCGATTAAAAATACTAGCTATACCAAACTTGGTATAGCTTGACCTTAATATATATGTCGTGGCCAGATTACAATTGATTGATTAGAATTGATCACTTCATGATGTGGCCGACCATTTCATGAAATGGTTGTAATTCATGATACGGCCAGCTAAACCTAAACACATCGCTTAAACGACTACGTTTGATGATATGTCAGTCCATGTTTGGCCATGTCATCTATGTAGGGTTTCCATGATATCTGAATATGGTTTAATAAAAAATCCAAATAAAAAAGGAACTTATATTTAATTACTTGTTAGAACCAAAAGTCGGGTGCGGTATGGATATGAGGCACTTTTATTTATTATTTGAGATATAAAGTGAACTTTGGGTGGTAATAAAAAAAATGACCACGAAGGCTAAAGCGAGAGCTTCGCTTCGCTCCCGCCTTAGCCTTCTAACATATATTAAAAAAGTTCGGATCTGTTCAGAATAAATAAAAGTGCTCTATAAGCCTATAACTATATCCCACCCAAAAAATCGCTAAATGCACACTTTTCTTTTTAAAAATTATAATCTCTTCACCCGCAATTTCCATGTAGTCATATTTTGAAATCCAATAATAGTCCGCGGATTTTCGTTTTGTGGTCACCTTACTTTCTTTTATTTGTTTATTACAATAATTTTCCGCCGCCATAATGCATCACAAAAACAAAACTATATCAGCGCCGCTAACGGTGGATAACGTAACTATTATACAATATGATCACTAATATTTGACCACATCACGAAGTAGCCATGCGTTTAGCTGTTCATATTGTTAAACGCTCACTATTCACGGGTCTGGCCCGACCATATCATGATGTGGGCAGCGAGTATTTTCCATTTCATAAAATACAACCATTTCATGAAATGGTCGGCCACATCATGGAGTGATCAATTCTAAGATCTGGCCACGACATATACATTATAAGATCAAGCAATAAGCCCGGTCGTCCGGAAAGTATATCAACTGACAAACTGGATATTAAAAGGTTTATTTTGATCGACTTAAACGCTTTTAATTAATCAGTAAGTCCGAGAATCTCTTATGGAGTTAAGTTAAGTATGCACCTACTGTTGGACAATTCTCAGGCCAAACTGCCCCATAAGATGAGAATCCAGAAAAGTCCATGTTCAAAACAGTTTTTATGCTAAGTTCTAATCCACAGAAGTTATTTTGAAGAAATCAAACCCGCTAAAAGACCGTCAATTGTACATAGGTATACTATATTTACTTTCAAATTTTGAATAACATGAGTTTTTTATGCACATTATAATTAACTTTCAAATTCACAAGTGAGAGGACTACATGAAATTTGAATACCTGTTACCATCTCGGTTTTCTATAAAACATGCGTATTAGTATTATTACATAATTTGGGCCCAAATTTGCGTCAAAACTATCTAATTGAACAGAGTTTCTGTCTTTACGATCTTTAACAAAGTACATAGAATATGTAAATTCAATTAAAAAACTAGGAGCTGGCATACTAAAGCTTAAACTTATAATAAGGAAGACAAACCAGCGACAAAAATATAGGTACACTTTTTTTATTAAGCGATTCTCTTCAATGTAAAATAATTGGACTAGCTCCATAAATCAGTTCGAGTTTTAACTAAAACATGACACAAAATAGTTGCTATACAAGACTGATACATTAATTTACTTTCTCATGACTATGAAAGATTTTTACATGATTATAGTGCCTAGCTAGCTAGTAGCATACAACATACTCATGTTGTATGCTACTAGCTATACAACATGAGTTGAATGAATGTCTTCTACAAAGTTTGAATTAAATATTTTCGCAATGTAGCACCTAATCAAATTTATTCAATCATACAAAAATACGGCGCAGGGCAATGAGATCAGATAGCGATAGGAACATTCGAACATGTAGCGGATAAAATAATCAGATAATGAAATTGTATAAATATTAGTTGACCAACAAAGACAGCACAGATTTTTTCAAAGTTTGGACAACGTGATTTTTGGTCGATTGAAGTGCTCCAAGGTCATGTAAGTAGTTATGTAAATAAAAAAAGTTCTTTAAAAAGCCCTATTACAACAAATCGACGCGTTGCTTGACCACGTATCTTAAAATATAAGATCGTGGCGTATCTACGAAGCACTAGAAATGATCTCGTAAGTTTTATGCAAAATAGATCGCAAACATACGTCATTGTTCATCAACATTCTGGAGATCAGATCATAAATAATTATGAAAAGTGAGGATGTGGACGCAAATTTACACAACATGAAAATTTCTAGGCGTCATTCTTCTGTCGCATGCGTGTTCATTAGAACGTAGTGATTCATTTATATTTTAAAGTTTTTACCACTTTTCTCTACCCGTAATTACAGAATATTATAGAAAAATAAAGTTATAAACGATAAAGCTATAAATAGAGAACTTACTTTGCTTATAGTGGCGTGTCCAAGTCACGTTGAGGTGACCGCCATGTTGTCATTTGCAGTGATAGTGCGATGGTCGTGCGAAGTCAGTACTTCGGTTGCATTGTCACAAGTGTGAAATAAATCTTCTCATATCTTTGCATAATTTCTTAGACTATTAATCACTAAGGGTTTTAAATTGTGTCTTTGTTTTATACAAAATAATTTAAGTAATGTATCTTCTTCCAGAATGCAACGTCCCCCACACTTCAATCCTAATTTTCCAGGAGGTATGCCCAACTCCGGCATGCCTAATCAAATGCCACCAGGCAACCCCAATTTTGGACATCCTGGACCTGGACAACCTATGCCTGGCCCAGGCTATGGAGCCCCGATAGGCGGCCCCGGTCCTCAAAACGCCCAACCAGGTGGAGGTTGCTTCATGCCCGCAGCTACTATTCGCAAAATCAGCAACACTACGCCACCAAACTTCCATAAATAATTTTATAGGAATCTCTTGTAACATGTTTATATATAGTAATTTTATGTATTAATAAGTATTTTTTTAAGTTTAGAAATTAATTAAAATAGGTAAAATACAATATATTTTCTTTATTTTCTAAATATTATATGAATTATTAATTACAACGGTATCAGTCACTGTAAAAGACATCTCAATAAAGTACAAATCTTGTAACCCTCGTGTAGAACAAACTGTCGTCACGAATACTGGTGTAATACCTAATGGTTAACAAAGTGTCAAATAATGATGCACTTTTTACGTACTGGCAGATTTATTTACTTACATTGTAGTTTCTTTAAAAAAAATGTTTAAATAACACGTTTTATTGACAAGAGAAGAAGAAAAGAAAAGAAAGAAGAAGAAGAAAGACAAACTACGTTTTAACGTATAATATTAAAATGGGTGGGAGGTAAAATCAAATATTTTACCTCCCACCCATTTTAATATAATATATAAAATTATTAGAGCTTGGCATATATGCTGAAGAGTTTCTTGTGCCGCTTCTTCTCTTCAAGCCACAACATGTTGCGAAGCGGTGGTATTCAAATTCAAAGTTTTTATTCAAAATAAGTTCCACTGGAGAACACTTTTTGAAGGTCATATATATAAGTTAAAATTTAATTTTTCTTCCTATTCTATGTACTCCGCTTCGGAACGTGTTATTGGTGTTAAGGAGAAGAAGCAGCAAGAAACTCCCCAGCAATACGTCTAGCTAAATATTGTTTTTCTTTAAGTTTCTTATTCAATTTATATCTCAAGTTCTCTTTTTTTAATAAGTTTTATACAGAAGTATGTTACAGAATTACTTTTTGAAGAATTAATGGAGTTGTAGCAAATAGTGCATAATAAGACCCAGATACAATAAAAGGAAAGAAAAATATTATTAAAGTTATAATAGGTAAAAATTAGGCTCCCATAGAGTAAATAATAACCATAAACAAAATTAAAACTAAATAATTAAAATGAAAAAATTGGCGGTAGGCTAAATAACACTGTTAAAACGTAGTTTTATTATGTATACTAGTCGCGAAGACTTAATATAATATTAACAAAGTATAATTTTAAATGTGTATTTAATTTTCGTGGTGTTGCTAACCATGGGGAAATAAAGATACAAACTCTATTATAAAAAGGACCACACTATTTGTAATAGATTATTCAAATTATACGATAATGGTAAAAAATATAATTATGGTATAATTGGAATAATAATCCTGATTAAGATACATCTAAATAGATCTCAATCTACATTGGGTAAAATTTGAATGTATGATTAACATCTGAAAATTTGTAAACAAAATTTTCAATGATTATCAATTTTCTCGAGTCCCAGTCGATTCGTCACTGCTGAGGTGACCTTGATGTCAGTTAATATTTAATTGCTCTCCTCCATTGAAATCGGTTTTGAAAACAATGGACGTCAGAACTTATGGACATGTTTCTCCAGTGGCGTAGCGTAGTGGGGGGGCCCGGCAGGGGCGGCCCGCCCCGGGCGGCACATTTTAGTGGGCGGCAAAATTTCACAATAAATAATATAAATATTTGAACCATTTCATATTTTTATCGAAACTACAAATTCGGACCGATTGAAAAGAGCACGGAATTTTTCATTACTTATTCTATGGCGAATTCGGGGAATCCCTTTTCTTTGAATTATAATTTGTTACGACTGCTGGCAACATAAAAGAAAAAGAATTTTCAAAATCGGTTCAGTAGATCCAGAGATTACCCCTACAACGTCCAAAACACACAATCTTTACCTCTTTATAATTATCTTTATATTATCTTTATTATAGATATAGTATGCATTAAATTGAAATACCTAAATAAAAGGGCGGCAAAATTGTCTTCCGCCCTGGGCGGCTGTCACCCACGCTACGCCGCTGTGTTTCTTCAAACCTATTTTAACATCTACCTTTTTTATGTTATTTTTAAATTTAAATGCTTTTCTTTCTTTGCTTTTCCACTTTTCATTATGGTATCTCAATTATAATGTTACTAGAGATTACCCCGCGGCGCAGCCGCGGGTCAAACTAGTGCGTGCCTCTTGTTTAAATAGCAGGCGTTAATACATGTTACATTGTATAATATTTTTATGTTGGTGCTATTTTCCCTTGGAAAATTTACTTAATTTTATATCGCAAACTATCCCATCTCCCGGGATGCAAAGTATCTATATATCCGTTTTCAGTATTCAGACAGACAGATCGAGTTATTATCGATTTTTTTAAGGATTATGAATTTTTATATCTATAAACTTGAGAAATGATTTGTCCCCCATACAAACTTTTATCCCTTATTTCAATCCGTTTTAGGTTTATTTAAATATCCCCCATCTATCTCTATGTAAACTACATAAACGACCAAAACTACTAAAACTACCAAAACTACCAAATCTACCAAAACTACAACAACTGCCAAAACAACTAAAACTTCCAAAACAACTAAAACTACCAAAACTACCACAACTACCAAAACAACCAAAACTACTAAAACTACCACAGCTACCAAAACTACCACAACTACCAAAACTACCGAAACGATATGACTAAATGACGAAAATGGCAAACCAAAAATAAAAAACCTATCATACTTTCTGGGATAACCTTTACATAAATCTATCCTATAATCCGGGATAAAAAGTATCCCTTGTCCACCTTCGGTATAAAATTTAAATATATACCGAATTTCAGCCTAATCGGTTCAGTAGTTTTTTCCGTGGAAACGGAACAGACAGACAGAATTACTTACGCATTTATAATATTATATAAGGATTACACGCTATATTTTTCTTCTCATTTAATTTATATTATTTAAACACCAGTTTTTTATACAGTGTCCAAAAAAAGCGATACATAAAAGAATCCAAGTAACCGACATCTTTCGAATCAGCAAGTTAAAGTAGCAATAAGCCGATCATATCTGCCAGGGAAACGACAACACAGTACCTAATACGAGTTTTGGAGTAGGTAGTTGGCAAACGCCATTCAAACATTCTCCGACTATATAGATGTACCTATGAAACACAGCTGACAGGAACTCGATGGGCTTGATCAGTAAGATTTCAATAGGCTGATGACGCTTATGACGAAAGAATGCAAATGTAATAAACATTGATATTATTATCAGCTTTATTTATTTAATACGACATTATCAACATAATAGGGAAATATTCAATTTCACTATTTTGTACGTGAGAAAAGCACCGCAAAATTACCCTATGAATTGTATTATTCTGTATTATATTCCCTTTTTAGAGTTCCGTAGACATTTTGGAAAAATCGACACCCATATAAATTGTCAAGCCTATTCTTCCATCTATTTGTCTTTGTATGTCACAGTCATTTTTCTCAGAAACCACTGGGCCTAAATGAATGAATCTTGTTGCAGGATTAGTTTATATGGCGCTACACAGTAAATAATATAAATTATAATCGAAAACAATAAAGTTTAACCTAAGTAAGGTTAACACATTATTTTTTCTTATTGTCTCTCGAGATAAAATAAAATACCGAACTTAAGTCACCTCAGCCTTTATGGGTAAAGTTCTTAGAAGTCTGGTAAAACGTTACAAGGATTATACGTCTCATTAGATCAACATACTAATCTGGTATCTGAGGTAAGTCATCTGATCTTCTGAAGAATTAACTTTAAAATGCGTTGAAAGCATTTCGACAGCCTGTATATAATACTAGTGGTCTAAGCGTAGCCACCCCTAATTTATTGGAACGCAAGTGTACAGCGCTCTATTCCTGCCATAGTAAATTTCGTAAACGTTCCGTTATTTAGGGAGAGCTCGTACCTTCTAGTGTCTGAGTCTGGGTACGGTCTAAGTGTCTAGAATCAGTCCTAGAGACGTTCATTGTATTATATATTACAGTTTACCGACGTAAAATGTTTCATATCGCTATATAGAACAGCAAATGAATTTAATGAATTAAGTAGAGATGAATGACCTCAATTTTTTATTAGTGTAACATTATTAAGCGCGAAGTTGGTCCAACTACTCAAATTCTGATTTATCTGTTTAAGTATCTTAGATGATCTTAGGTTAGATAGAAGTATATTAGATCAGATCTCTGTAATTTTCTTTTATATGTTATTGTTTCCTTGTTTATATGTCACTTTTTTTTACTATATTTCTGTCATTTGTGGAGCCTTATCAATAGCTATAGTTATATATAATAGTTAGCCCCCAAATAGAATAAAATATTACTGTGTTTATTTGGCGACTTATTAAGATAATATATCTTGATTTAGCGCTAAAACCCGTAATCTCAAAAGTCAAATCTCACCGACGCTTGTCCATTATTATTATAAAAGGATTTATTGTTCATTGCAATGTTCTATTAATATCTGATAAACGTTTAATTGCATTTTTTATTACTTGTACTGATACTAGTTAGTACTAATACTATAGATAACTAAGTGATATTGAGATTTATAAACAAAGAAACTATAGATCAACAGATTGGGCCCAAAAACTACCGAGTATAGTGCATACAAGTCAGGGGATTTTTATTAAAAACTAAAATAATAATATTTGATTTATTGCTTAATTATTTAGGACAAAATTCTACAACTACTTATTATATTTATGAATGGACGACATGCTTGTTCAATGCGAATTGACGGTGTTGGAAATTTTTGGACCAACTGTTATTTGTAAAAAAATATAATATTTTGTTTTTAATATGTCACTTGCAAAAAATACAAACGAGATCACTTGAGAAATTTTCAATGTAGGAACAAACCACAATTAAACGAAGTAAAAGCGAAATATTATGGGTTTATTTATATTCGCTATATATTAAAAATCGTAACAAATGGGTTTTTCGACGCGCAGATTTGTTCACCGTGTGATATTTGTCACTACTTGGTAATTGTAACAATATGCACAATAAGTTCAGAAAATATTGGTTTATGCTCTCGGATAGTATTTCAAACTTCGTCTTTGTGGTGAGACGTCACTGCCTCTCCCTCTGAGCTAACACAACTAAGAAAATTAATTTAAAATGTAGCGTCAAATTGTGAACAAATTTTAAAGTGCCACATCCATAGACAACAGAACCTTTATAAATTCGTCATGTACATCCATGTGTCTTCGTATATCACAGCTATTTTTCTTCGAAACTACTAGCTAGCTCTCTGTCCCTGCTCGCTTGAGATAATGTTATTGTTGGTGGCTGTGGCCCAATGTAACTCGTTTACAGCGTTAAAAATAACGCCGTTAACGAACAGCTACATTGTGTATATACAATATACATACGTTATCTGTCAATGTTTAATATTATTAACAAATAATAACAATGTCGCATCACAAATAACGCATTACACCCATCGCTACATCTGCGTGATATGGCCACTGACACTAACATTATCCTAGATGTAACAGTAACATTATATATATATGGAATTTAGTAGGAATATGAATGTAATCTATGTCACCAGAAAAAAAACTCTGAAACGAATTACAGCTGGAGTGCTTAAAAAACACTTTCAACTGAAGTTGATTTGCACAAGATCTCTTAAGTATTATTTTTAGATACTTTTGATTAAACGTTTTTTATACGCTTCCGTAGCCAAATAACAAAAACGGTAGACCTTGGTAATTTATACGAAACCCTTAATAGTTCGTGGACAGACACGCTCTAGCCAGATCCTATTCATATTTAAAAGGGAATGAGAAAGGAGTACTGTGAAATGAACAAATCGAGCAACATCATCAAGTGAGGCTAATGTGCTGACCATAGCAGGTATGTTTTGGCATTTTTTTTTTGTCACATATTAAACACTACACGGAAGAAGCCACGGGGTCACCTAAAACTATGTACCTATACGAAATTAGATCACAAATGTTTAAATAGTCTAAATTAAACTATGGGGTTGTCTTAAGTGAGCGGTGCGTTTATGATGGATACCCCGTTGGATGAAGTGACGCACCACTAGGTGAGAACCCATGGCTCTATCGCCATGCGGGAGCTAGGCTCGACCGCTCGTGAGGGGAGTACAAAATAAGACGACGAGTGTTGTACTCTAGACGTAATTATTTAAGAAAATATATGAAACCTAAACATGTTCGTAGATGCATCTCCGAAGGTTTTCTGTATTTAATTTTTTTAGCAAGTACATGGACTACTGAGTTTTAACCTTGCTATTTATGTAGCAATAAATTATTCCATGCACGTGACGAACATAAACCATGAGTCACTTTGAAATGATTAAATCTACAAATATCTAGCGTAAATATTATTGTTCTTTTTTAAATACACTTGCCAATAACTATTAGTCACTAAATAAATATACATTTCTGAATATGAATTATGTCTTATCCATTTTATAAGAAATAATTAAAAACAACAACAAGCTTTAAAGTACCTATAATAATTTCGTAATTACTGGAAATTTCCTAAAATATCTATAATATGTTTATCACATTTTCTGTTCACAAGTATCAAAAAACAATGATAATGTATGGAATAGTTAAATTTCTATATACTTTTTAATCAAATCTAATCCATTAATAAAATTTGTTGGCAATAATTATATCTGTTTCAAAACTATGACGTCCATTATGGCTATATTTAGTTTAAAACAAGAGCGATTAATTTATTGGTGAAGTTTTTCAATATCGGAGGCTATTAATAACTTAATATATCATTGTGATAATGATAATGTCTTTATTTCAGGCAATACACCCATATGAAATCACAACACAAAATTAAATACTACACAACACAACACAATATATTAGCTACATCTACCACTTCGTTCACCCCAATTTAAATAATATCTTTATATATTGTATATAGGCTATTTGTTATTCTGATGTAATGATATAAGCTAATTTATAAGTCCTAATTGTAAAGTTTCGTTTAAAACAATATTTTTTTCTGAAAGAGAGAGAGAGAGAGAAACCTCCATCCACCCTCACAAACTTTCTTTATATTATGTAAATAATATGTTCAAATAAAAACTATTAAAATTGTACTTATGATATCAGCCTGTCCTTGTCCTGTAAATGTCCTTCCACTGATCTAGAGGTTTTCCAGATTATCGTACGCAGTAATTGTAGCCATAACATACATATTTATAGGACAGAAAAGCTGCCTAAGCAGCGCATGAGCTTCCGCCTGGATTTCAACCTACGTTATTGGAATATGCCTCTGTAAAACATATGCTAATATAATTATGTGAATGGACTGTTTTTACTAAATAATTAAAACCACTAGCGTGTATACCATACAATAAGTCGAGGAAAATGTCACATTTAAAAAATAACATCTATGTTCTTTCTTCTATCATCATCATATATTTTCTTGTGTTCTATGTTTAAATAACATTTAGTGACCAATAGTGAAACTAAAATTAAAACTCTTTCTTGGTGATTCAACGCCTGGTACGCCTCTCGAATTCATCGTCTTCGCCACCCGGCTAATGGGGGCTAAACGGTAATCCGTAAGGGGCGTCGAGTCAACGGACCTTTTACCCCGGCATTCACTTGGAGAGTGACAACCCTTCGATGGCTGGGTTAAAGGATGGTGCAGCACCATGGTGGCTCCATTGGCCATTGGCTCACGCTGGCGTCTGTGGCTATCTGCGCCTTTGTGGCTGTTCGCGACCTCACAACGCCACTCTAATCCGGGCGTGTAAGATCACGGGGGGGTCAGTCTCCAGGGACCAATTCTTGTTCTCACATGCAGGGGTCGATGCCATGCAGGTGTGTGTGTATGTGTAGGGTGTGGTGGCTGTTGTCGGCGCGGTCAACCATGCGACGCGTGATGCGCCGTCATCACTACTAATGGCCGGTTCCTATATCATGCCGATCGTTCATTTGCCTTGCTATCCATTAAAATTTGATTAAATTTGATTTGTTCATAGTATAGTTTTATTTAATAGTTTATTTTATAATTACCCAATCAATTTAAACCATGAATAGAATGTTAATTATACAATTAAACTAAATAATTAAATATACACCTTAAAATTAAACTATAAAATCTAGTGCCAGATCGCTGTCAGTTGGAAACTCGCTAAATAGCAACGCTAATGCGTTGTCCGAGTCTTCTGCAGTTCAGTTCAGTTCAGACCAGTCTTTTGGTCATGTGAGAAGTCTACCAGGCGTTTCGCTGTCTCGATAGCTGGATAGATATAGATATATACATCTCATATACGCAATGACTTAAGGTAAGTAAATGAATAATAAGATATAGGAACCGGACATTAGTCCTCCATACTGGCAGCACTCAAACCGCGGGCAATATCTTTCCATACGTACCGACCCGCATCCGTGCATATACGAAAGAAGATGTTTTTTTGAGTCTGTATCTGCTTCTTTCTGATGGCCGAGTACAACACTTACCAAGCTGGAGCAGCGTAGGTCGCCTTGTACGTGACAACTACGCTGCCAGGACTTACGACTCATACATTATTTTGCCTCAATATTTAATATATTTGGGTTAATATTAAATGATGCCCCATCGATAAGATATATGCATAGACAAGTGTAATGCCCCTGTGTACAAATAACGTGCATTACTCATAAAACATAAATGACTAATTCTGATTAATGAAATAGATAAATTTTATTTTCATTAGGATTACGCCAATACCCTAAAAATAAAACATTTGAAACAGAGATACACATTTAAACACTAAACATTTATGGCTGTTCTTGTAAAATCGTTTTATATATTCTTAGACTTCTAATAACCTTTTTCCACAGTATAAGTTAATGTTAATCTGTTACATATTTAATGAATTAAAAACTTACCAAGCAGAGCCACTTCATCATAACTAGGTACTTGGTTTGTTTGATTTTAAACCGACTTTAAAAAGGAGGGGGTTCTAAATTCAATTGTGAACCAATTTTCAAAAATTTTCTTTTAATCGCAAGGTTATACTCCCGAATTCGTCCCATTGTCACTATGTCAGGATCTGATGAGTGGATTCCAAGGACTTAAAGAAACCTACAAAAATTGATAACAGTCTTCTTCGTAACACGATATCTCCGTCAACTTTAAACCGATTTTCATTTTTTTCCTTTACTCGTAAGTCTATACTCCCGAGGTGATTCCATGGCCACCAAGTCAGGATCCGATGAGTGGATACCAAAGCAATCAAGAGTAACCCTTATTATAAATGCTGAGAGCCTACATTTTTACAAGAAAAAGCTTGTTTATATACGCGTGCCAGTATTACATATTCTACAGGTGCTTAATTTTTTTGTAGGCATGTTACGCGATTTCTCCGTCAATAATGGACCAATTTTTAAATTGTTTTTTTTAACTCCCGAGATGGTCCCATAGTCACCAAGTCAGAATCTAATTTGTGGATCGCAAGGAAACCGAGAGCAACCCTTGTTAACGAGGCATATACACTGAACAGTGAGATGGCAAATTTGTATACACGTGCCAGTTGTACAATTATTACAGGTACTTAATATATTATCTCTATAGTTATTGAAGTATTTGCGCAACTAAAGAGTGAAAAATATTTTTTTAACAAAAAACAAAATCGACTTCACACTAAAAACCGGTAAAGCCGGCTTTGTTTTTGTTAAAAAAAAACCCTTCTACGCTTGGAAACGATACGATATACATGACACTCGACCTAATTATTTATATACTAGCAGTTTCGTCAGACGTTGTCTTGCCCTGAAAAATTAAAAATCTACAACCCGATTCCGGCACCACCTACCAAATCTAATTGTAAATCTAAACCACCCTGGGATACACACATAAAATTTCATCAAAATCGTAGAACCCGATTCCAGCGCCAAGTCATTTGTTTAGATTGATGGGTTACATGCTATGGAGCGAGCTATGTTAGGTGTTTCTCTTATGGATAAAATCAGAAATGAGGACATCCGTAAGAGAACGAAGGTAACCGACATACCTCGCAAAATTATCAAGTTGAAGTGGCAGTGGGCCAGTCACGTCTGTCGCAGTACCGACGGCCGATGGAGCAAACGAGTGCTGGAGTGGAGACCACGTCTCGGCAAACGTAGTGTAGGACGCCCGCCAGCCTGGTGAACTGAGGACCTGCGTAAGATCGCCGGCAGGGGCTGGATGAGGAAGACGGGAGATCGGGATATGTGGAGCGTACTTGGGGAGGCCTACGTGCAGCAGTAGACTGAAATTGGCTGAAGAAGAAGAAGATGGGTTACATTATTGAAATTTTAGTAGGGATCCCTTTTTATACAATTTAATCACGAATAATATAGCATTCGAATGGTGAGAGTTTTAGAAATCGATCTAGTAGTTTTTGAGTTTATTCGTTAAAAACATACAAAAATACAAATCATTCCTCTTTATAATATATAATATTATTATAGTAGATATAGATAGTATAGATTAAGATATGTATGTTATTAATTTGATGATAGGGATGAATAGGTATAAGAAACTTTGTATACTGAAAAATGGGATATTTTTAAGGAGAACGTATAAAATAATGTCTTTCAAGATGACATCGCGGTAATGATGCCACTAATTATTGCAAAGGCGACTATGAATACTTCAAACAGATGCAGCATACAGTCCGTTTACCTGTTCCTAGCAATAATCAAAATATACCTTTTAATTTTTCATATTCTGTAAGTACGCTTGTAGTAGCCTAATCACAGGGATGAAAACAGCAATTTTCATACATAGAACAAACCATAGATAATACATAAATTGGAGCGTGAAGCGAGGTAGTCGGTCTACCGGGCTTGAGGGCGTCCTACGGTCTGGCTACCGAGACGCGGTTTACACTCCAAGCAGTGTCTCCATGTACACGGTAATTACCGTAGATGCACCGTAATCCGGTCTTTATCTAGCGTCAAGGTAATAATGTATTACCGTGTCATATATCACCGTATTAGCGTTATAAATTATGTTGTAACAATTTCATCATGTACTGCGTAAAACAAATCATAGTCACTTAACAAATATTGTACTATCAACACTGCTCCTGGTTGCAGGGAATCCCAGAGAAATGCACCAATATCCAAAAGTTTATCTCCACTCACACATAAATAAAAATACCAATAAGCCTTGGCAACTATTCTCGTCCTTATTTTAATGTAGGAAGGAGTGAAATTTGTAAGTGTGATTAATGAATGACTTAAAATTACGTTGTTGAATGACGTAAATTTTTTTAAAATATATTCAGACTTGATTTGGTTAATAATATTGTTTTTTTTTCCTTGAAAAATTACACGGTACACTTTTAGTAGAATCACCGGAATTTTATGTAGAAACACCGTATTTTTACCCTTGCAACACGGTAACTCTGGATTGACACTGACTCCAAGACACGTTTGCTCGATTGCCTGTTAGTTCTGCGACCTGCGACAAACGTGACTAGCCCACTGCCACTTCACCTTGCTAATTTTGCGAGCTATGTGGGTTACCTTGGTTCTCTTACGGATGTCCTCATTTATGATTCTTTGCACAAGAGAAACACCCAACATAGCTCGTAGACAATAAGGTTATCTCCGTAACCATATTTTCTACGTCTCATTTATTTATTTCATGTACCATGTGATGAAAATAGCAAAATGATATTTGATGAAAATTGCAGCTTGTCATTTCTGATAACATGTTGATGAAAAAGGTAATCCGATAACATTTTAGTATAAATACTTTGCCTTCAATCAAATGAATATAGTTAGATTTCGATACAAGGAAGCTTCTAAAGAAGCAAATAATTTAGAGTACTTTTACTGACGAATTTTTTTTATTACTAAAGTAAGCATTTCCATTCGTTATTTCTCATAATTAAACATAGTTTTTATATCGTAATAGCTCTGCATAATAATTATTATTATCTTATAATAATTTTAGGCTTAGGCTTTCTATTCATCTGGAGCTCATTATAACTTTTATATTTTGTGAGGGAAAATTTTAATCAGTAGATATCATGTATTTAGTCCATTGAAATGTTACATTTTTAGGCCTTAGCATGAGTTTTTCAGAGGGGGGGTTAGTATAAGCTTAAGTTCAAGCTTGTGGGGTCGCCACCCTTGTCCCCCGGCCGCCATCTTGGAAAAAGGGGTACAAAGAGTTTTTGCGCTGTATCTCGTCAACTAGCAACCTTATAGAAAATTTCACAACACATTATTTGTAGCAAATTAAATTATCTACAACTTTATTCTTATTACTTTTTATCATAAAATGTAAAATAAAAAAGTTATAACTGAAATTTTTTAACAAATTTTCTTTTCGGCGTTAAACTTTTTTTCTGGTTATTTTACAATACAATGAGATCAGAACAATCGTATTAACAAATTAATTCCACTACAAATTTGTTTAATTTCATTAATCTGTCTGGGTTTTACAGCGCTCCAAAGTTGACCGGGCTCTCTTGAATACTCGTAAGAATACGCTGAAAACGAACCATTAGGCTTAGTTTTCTATACATTTTTTTATTCATATAATTTATCATTTTCTAAACATTACTATGTTATTATATATATATATATATATATATATATATATATATATATATATATATTTAAAAATAAGTATTCTTCTGGCTAGTTTTAAAATTAATAAGGCAGACATAAATAATTTATATTATCATCTTCTTTTTAATTGTTGTTATTAGTATATTTTATTTTTTATCCTTACATATAGGCTTTCTTATTAAAAATATGACTATTTTTTTGTTAGAATGCAACATCCGACTGGATACCCCGGAGCTTTCTACAACAGCTATCAAAGCTACGTTCCGTCTAACCCTGACTTCGGACCGGCTAGACCAAATTACCAACTGGGTTCAAATGGCCAATCATCGCAAGTCAATCAACCCTTCCAGCCAAACGCTTGCTTTATGCCAGCATCAACCCTTCGGAAACTCAGCACTAGTACGCAACCCACACACTGTTATGACCGCTGTTTCCATTGATTGACTGATGACCGGCTATAGAAAGGAATCTCGAATAATCTTCTGTTTGGGTCTTGTTTAAGACTTGGGCTTAAATTCATATAAAAAAATGTTTCTAAAATAAATATATATTACTTTTCCTACATTACTTTTTTCATATCTAACGTGATCTTTTATGGGTCACCTCAGATATAAGATTAGCAAAACCAGCAGCATAATTGAGAATGTTTAGGGGTTCTGTTTGAGACAGTGAGAATGATGAAACTTCCTTATTTAACTCTTAATTATAATTCTTTTCTTGTTTAAATGAACTTATTAATGCGAATCGATTAACGTGATGTTTTTAATATAATGAAGATGTCCATGAAAAGCTGTATAGAACGGCTAAAGAAATGTATTTTCTAAGATAAATAGTTTATAAATCTGGAAATAAGGAGCTTATACCACTGTTCTGATCGTCGTCTATCGGCAAAAAAAATATTCTCAAAACGTTATTGTGACCTTGATTATCTACTTACATCATACACCTAGTTCACAAAACTGGTGCGTGTCGGACCACGGGTAGTGTTATAGCTAGCACACGTCCCATCTCTTTGGAACCTGGATACGGGCTCTTAAAAAAAAAACGTGTAACCGAAAATATTTCACATATTAAAAACTTCTTTTTATATGTACTTACATTAGGTAGGTATCTTATTTACATTTTTTTTAATATACCTATAATTTTCAGATTTTTTCACATCATAATTCTAAAGTTCGGGAAACACATTTTTATGAATTTAGAGGTCTTACAATCTAACTAAAATGTTATTTTGACGTCAGTTAAATGCTTCCCTACACTTTTGTGTACACAATTTTTTACCATTCCTTAGCTACATATCTAATTTTTGTATTTGTGAATTCCACCATTATGTAACTGAAAATTGAAACGTTTTTATAACGTCATATCTTCCAAAAAATTTCTCTACAGTAATATTGTATCCAATTCCATAGTGGCATATAATACTCTACGTACAACGCTTCGTGTCATAAATAAACTCTCTAGCAACGTGTCTGGCTAATATTCTTTTATTATTTTATTATTTTATAGGCACCTTTATTCTAATAATCATCTACACTGCGAATATACTTTTAACAAAATGACGCAGGCTCTCATCGTTCATTCAGAAGTCTAATTTCATTAACTTAACTTCGAACCCAAGCCGGAAGTAAGCACCGCCGAGGGAATTTATTGAATCAAATGTGCATGATAAGATGCTGACGATGAAAGAAATCTTTGTGAGCAAACTTTCCAGATTACAGATGCGTAAAACCACCAATCTACTTTGGATAAGTGCTGTGGCTAAATTGTTAGATTCCTTAAAATCAGCTAGAACCGAGACTAGTAGTGGAAAGCATCTGTTCTGATGTTCTGTTTTTTTTTTCAACCAACTACGGAATTTTAAATACAGGCGTGCTTCAAAACGCAATGTCTATTGTCATTTTCAACATTAATAAGTTTATCTATTTTGAATACATTTTGGAAGACGTTAACAAATTACCGAAAGGTATCATTCAAGACAGTAAACACTTAATGTTTGGGAAATCGTAATTTTATAATAATCTACGCATAATTCCTTCAAGATTCCTTATCGAAGTACTCGTACATATTTATACACATCCAATTTTCCAAGGCAATTTATTAAGAAATCAACTACTGAAAGTGTCTGTTAACTCCCCCTACAATCAAGCCTTGCCTTAGGTAAGCTCCAGAAAACTTATTTTATTATAGCACATTAGGTTTATATGCATAGTTCAAAATTAGTTCTAGTCAGGCTTATTCGTTATGTTATAGGCAAATTATTCATAATGGGAGCGATGCTGCCCATGTCTATGGGTTTTTGGTTAGATACTTTAGCTAGATATACTATCGTCAATTGGTCGACAAAACCTCTCTTGTATATTATGGATCGCACCGTGGGCCGATGGGGTTGGCTACTGGGTTGCTAGGCGGTACACCGTTTTCCCCTGGCGTCATAAGACGTTCAGCATAGTATGACACCGATGTCCAACTTGGTGGACCGACGGCTTCCGAATAATTGGTGCTGGATGAGGAAAACGAAGGGCCGGGATATATGTGAGCGAAGTGCGGTAGACCTACGTCCAGCAGTGGAGAGCAATTGGCTGACGACAACATTAGGCTCCAAATGTTTGTTCATAGCATGGAAGAAAATTAGACATGACAATCGCCCAGTAAATAAGTAAATCTGTAAAGTTCCTAAGTTCTATATTGCTAGATGATGCCACAAGACAAGACCTTTTATTATTTAAAACATAATTTCTGGGCCCACTTCTTCGCGCTACAATGTACAGACACGGCATTTTTGGAATGTTATAATATATAGTCTACAAATGATTAAATCATTAATTCATACCAGGATTGTTTATTGTACAAGGTTATTATAATTAACTTGAAAACTGTAATTAAAGAATATCATTACCTATGTATAATTTGACAATACTTAATATTATGTAGTGATAAAAATATTTACAACTCTCAGTTAGCCTTAATTGCTATCTATAACGGTTACTATTCTAATCTTTATTATTTCATGTTTTTATCCTGCATATTTACAGATTTTCCTCATTCCTACTAAATTTATTCACATATTAGCTGACCCGTATCCACTTAACTGGATTAAAAATTAAAAAATATTATGAATCATAATCAAATATAGGCTACTCTCATAGATTCTCTTGAACTACTGAACCAATTTTGAAAATTCTTTCACAAGTCGAATGCTACATTATTCCAGAGCGATATATCATTAATAATGTAGCTTTCTACTGGTGAAAGAATTTTCAAAATCGGTTTAGTAGTTCAAGAGATTACTTTTTTTATTGCTTGAAGTAAGCAAACAGGCAGGAAATAAAAACAATCAACAAACTTCCTACAAACAAACTCACCAACTTTACCTTTTTATAATTTTAGTATAGATAAAGCTTCAATGAAAAATTACCCAACTGATGGTTTTTTTTTTTAAATCTTTATTTATTTATTTATGAGGGTTTTTTCAAAAAGAAAATGTCACCCCCGTTATTGCTCACAAAAATATATAAAAGGAACATTAATAATTAATTTCTACTACTTAAATTTAAACAAATAATTTTAAACAGCATTCTGGCCTCATCGGATAGTTGTGAGGCCAGAATACTGTTAAAGAAGCCTAGATTAAAAGTTCTAGCGCCGAATTTGTCACGTCTCTAACTGATGGTTAAAACCGCGTTGCGTGTTTTAGGAGGAGTTAGCGGATTTACGGACAGACAAACGCGGAAAGTGACTGTTTTATACTATGAAAAATTAAAGATACAGACGTTTCCGAGAAAAATAAGTAAGACAAAGAGATGTACCGACAGATGTTTTATGTAAATGTTTTACACAAAAGCTACCAATACAACCAGATATTATTGCTTGGATAGTATGTGATAGTAATACCAGTAAATGTTAGTAATAGTTTTCGCAATTCTTTCTACGTAATTTTCAGTAATTATTGTGTAACTTAATATAATGTCCTTACTTAAAACTCGATAATTTGTTTCAGAAATGCCTGGATCAGGAAGCAGAGATGAACAAAAGCCATTCCGTCCTCCACCACATGCGAGGCCCCATGGCCCTTCAGACACCATCAAGAATCATCCCAAAGGATTAAAATTATATATTTAACTATGAGATGAATTTAAAAATCCACTTTTAGCTTCTACATTGGAATAAATTATAACCTCAGCGAATTCAAAAGGGAAAACATTCAACTGTTTTTACACAGTGATATGTAACTGACTTTATTTTTCTATGTTACACTTTATAGTACTATATTTCCATGAATAACTTTTATCTGGTGATTGCAAAATCGGCACTAAATATAATATAGTAAATATTAACACTTAACATTTACTATTAGTTACCTACTTTAATGTATTCATAAATTTACTTTTATAATAATAGACATATTAGACTTTGATAAGAATCTCGTCTACGGTGTTTATATTTTATATTAATAAATTATAATACTGTACATGAATTCTGTTGTTTATCATAATTTTTATTTAGGGGTTGTTCAAACCCGTCTAATGTTTAATGCTGCAAGTTGTTCCAAAGCCAAGTTCCTGAAAACGCCAAGAATCTTCGAAATTATTTAAATCTCAGGATCCACGGTCTAGGTGTATCAACAGCAAACGGTATGAACTAATAACTCTTATGGCCTTGCCACAACCTTAGACTTAATTAGGGGCGACGCGACAGAGGTTGGGGCCGAGCGCGATAACACCTGGCATGCTTCATACTTCTTAATATTTCTTCTGTTTTTGTCGCTCATCGCGTCGCATTTCGCTGTCACACATAGCAAATTGGCCGCAACCAGACCATCATTGTATCTGCGTATATTTACGCCGTTTATATGATTGACCTGATTCTACCCCTAAACCAGCTGATCTAGCCGTATGGGGTAATTTGTTTGCGGTTAATGTATCCATGCTTAGAGTGATAATACTTAGAGAGATGGTTTCCTACAAAATTATATTCAGAGTTGAAGCATAAAACCAATCAATGTGTGCGTGAGTGCCGTGTAATTACTTTCGCTGACACGTATACAGAGACACAAATAGTGTTGCAAGTAAATAGAGTCTTTCTAAAACGTAGAGAATTGGAACTATTGGAGCTCCTCACACTGAGACTTTGTCTTGTGCACTGACGGGACCGACGCTTCGACAAGCGAATTGAGACTTTTAGGTCCTACTAAAAAGTGCTTACTCTACAGGCACCTATTCGGGTTCTAACCGTATTAATTCTATGTATCCATGCAGGTTACATCCCAAACCAAAGACTGACCATAAGGCTAAAGAATCAGAGCCATCCCCTTGGCGTTAATTACCGTTTTCACAGGGCTTTTGACCCAAGTGCGACTGCAGACTAGCGCGTTAGCGGTGGCTGGTGCCCTCCGTCAGAAACCTTTTAAAAAGGTGTGACGTAACCATCTACCCAGCAGTATAGCAGCAATAACAATAATTATATTATACTACTACGATTTATATATTAAAAAGTCAACTAAATCTCCACCGTTTTTAATTGCTTTTCATAGACCTCAAAGTCCGAACGAGCTGCGTCTCTGTAGCCAAAATTTCGGCAATATTTCCGACGGTTCTTTTAGCAATTTCACCCTCTCCATACATAGAACAAAAATCACAATCCGCTTTTGTGGCCTTTAAAATTAAAAAGCTAAGAATAAATTATATAATTTCTTACTTTTCTTAACATTCCCTTTTAATAATCTGAAAATTACTTAATATAATTTAACTCGAACAAAAATAAAACTTACTCAGTTTCCGGAACAAAAAAATATCGTCTTCGAATGGTTTAAAATTATATGCTAGAAACGTTTTATTGCCATGCGAAATGTTGAGTTTTTAAAGACCACAGCAATTTAGTTGCTAACCTACGTTAAAAAGCCGATTTCTTTACGCACAGATAACATGAGTATATGAGTGCCTAATAAAAAAAAATATAAGTTTGCTTTTCAGAACAAAGCTATATAAATTTCAGGCGCAAGTGGGCTACTTTTTGCGCCTTAGTTTCGTTTATTGTTTGCAGATAGAAGGAAATGAGTGCCTCTTATTGCCTCAGGGAAATTATTTTTCAATAATAATTGTTTAAATACTAATTTGTGATAAAACCTACACTTTACATTTTATGTTCATATAATATAAAGTGTTATTTGTGTTCATAAATTCTAAAAAAGTCATTAAAAGTAGTTTTACGTCTAGAAAAAATTGCTTAGTCCATACAAACCAATTCGTGGGAGTATCATCAGATTGAACTATGAGCACATATTACTAGCACTCTGTGTTATATTTCTTGTTATCCACCACGTCATAATAATATGATGTCACAACGAGGCTAGGTGTGGCGAAATATCGTATTATAAATTTTAAACTGATAGATAGGTAATTGGAAATGTAAACAAACCCATTGAGCTCTGGAACGAAACCAAGAAACTTTTTAACATAGAATTACCTAAACATTTATGACATTACTTATAAACGTTTGTTAAATTTTAAGTAACTGCTCAGCAACTGATTAGTGGAAATCTTACCCATAAACTCCTCTTAAGGATAAAGTAATTTTATCACTACCACTACTACACTAGTGACTATCTCAATTACGATGGTAGTATGGCTGACACATACGTAACTTGCAGAAAGATCTTATACTTGACCTATGAAATAGATACAAATTTTAATGATTGATATAGAAATAAAGTTACGTACTAAGGGCATTGAGAATAGTGAGAAGTATGCCCTTAGTACGTATCTTTAAAACATCAGGTAATTAATAAAAAGTTACATAAGTATATAAAGAGAAAAAAAACATAGAGAATTTAATTATAATATCGCTTTTAAACATTAAGAAGCATTAATTTATTTTTGCATAATTAAAATTTATTTCTAATTCATAGGTCAATTATAAGATATTACTACAAGTTACGTTCTATGGAATATATCAACCATACCGCCGTATTTAAGATAGACATTAACTCTATTCAGCATATGGCGGAAAAATGTATTGTGCATGTTGTTTAAAACTTTGTACGGCTTTAAACTGTGTAAAATAATATTCTTTTCCTTGCCCATACCATCCCATCTATCCATACCATCTGGGTTGCCTGGAAGAGATCGCTGTAAGCGATAAGGCCGCCCATTGTTCTAATGCAAATGTATCCATATCAATTGTCTAGATTTAAGTTTATGGTGAACAATAAAGAGTTTTCATTCATTCATTCATCCCACACTAAGAAAACATAAACCTCCACAAAACCATTTTTTCCAATTCCCATTCTTTCATGAGTTTGCTACTCCATTTTTTTTACGAGGGAAAACCCGATTAAGGGCTATCAGCATCGGGGGAAAATCGCGGCCGGTGTGTGGGATTTGCCAGGTCGGGGTGACACTAGCATCTCTAGACAAAACTAAAGATGTTATTGCCCCACAGGCCCCACCAAGGTTAGAGATACCCACTAAAACCCCTCTGTATTCCGTCTTTTTCCCTTAATGCCAGGGCCACGGGTACATAGCCTAGTCCCTCCGTTGGCCCTGGCAGACGGTGGCCCTTCAGCCTCACCCACTGCTGGGGAACTATTTTTATCCCCCGGCATCTTCATACTCTCATTGCGTGGGGTGGTCTGTAACGTGCCCCACGGGAGGAGAAGTGAGCCGACACGGAATACATCGCACCCCCATCTCAATGGCATAATGGCGGATGCGAAGCCTTTCCCTAAGGACGCCACCGCGCCACCCATTCACGACGGCCGAAGGTCCAGACTGGCCCTCCGTCGTCGACGTGTCTTCTTTTGGTAGGAGCGGAGCAAAGACGTGCGCTCACGCTCCCACTCCGCCTCCTCCTTAGTAAGCATAACATGCTCGCAGAAGGAGACGGCGTCTCATCCGGTATAACTCCCGAACATGGTGCGAACCACCGCCGGGAGCGAAAGGTCAGATCCGATAACGGCGTCGAGGTCTCGGCACTGCTCTGTCCAGGCAGGAAACGCCTGGAGGAAGTGCAGGGCCTTATCCTCGTCGCCGGTGTCACAATGATGACACTCTGGCATTCGCTCACGGCCAAGGTGACACAGGTACCTCGCCCCGAGAAGACCTGCATCAGCCGGAACTGTTATGACACTATATTATATGAACTAATTGCTTACCCGTGCAATTGTACATTGTATAAAACAATTTAATTTTCTATAATAAGGAGAGAGCATTATTAACCATTGTATAGTTCAGACGTATTTTTAATTAAACTCTCACAGCTAATAAATTCGTTTTATTTTAAAAAGGACCCACGGAGCACCGTCCTAACAGAACGTCAGGGTCTGCCGGGTCTTTGTCCAATCCAGTCCTGCAAGACTGACCTCATCGCTTCGATAGTGGCGAGGATCGCGGAGTTTGCTACTCCAAAGCCAACTCTAAGCAATGATAATAAAAGTATTAAAAAAAACATCTAACAAAAAGTATTATAAAACATCTTTCACATAGTTCCGTTTAGCCCTACAGGTGGCTATGATTTCTTCGTACATAGAAAATTTATCTTATCATGAAAGGCTTCGAACGTTCGAGCGATATTGTGAGTCACATGGTACAAATAAATAATCAGCAACTATAGTGTGCACTGAAGTTGTGTGGGCGAAGGTGTACTAACCTCGGTGACAAAACGTTTTTTTATTTATTTAACTATCTAATAAACCTGTGATAACCGGCAATGTCTCACAGTAAGTATATTATACTTATTTAATTATTAGACATCACAATCGTGATAAATTATCACTTAATGTTCTGTATATTTAGTAACTAATTATGTAATCTCAGGTACATATATTAAAAATAAAACTGATCTACATAGATCGAATATATCTATCTATAAATACATACACATAATATATTTCCACTATACAAAGAGGTTGCTATAACGGAAATCGATCTAAACAATGTTATTACATCTCCATTGGTACTTTATGCGTATTAAGAGTGTCAAAAAACAAGTCTCTAATAATTTCCATTATTTATTTGCACAAATAAATTGATATTCAAATATACACTGCCATTTTCTTTAATGCCGTCATTAGTTGATATAAAGCTATATACAGCGGGATATATGCGATTGTGAAATATAGCCGTTATCTGTACAGGTATGCTATTGATAAGATTTTAAATTACTTTAATTCACAAAGGACGCTAAAACATTAATTAGTTAAGAATATAATAATATGTATAGCGCAAGATAATTCCAATAAGGCTTTATAATAGTACTTTTGCCTTAATTCTGACAAAACAAACGTTAAAGTCTTTTCTATACTAAGGGCGCGTTCTTTAGTATCTCACAACGCCCAAAATGCTCCGTTTGCCGTTTCACATGGCAACCACGGTCGTTATGGTCGTGGCGAAAACCTCACTAATGGCGTCATTATTTTCGATCACACAGCGCTTACAACGACCCATGTTAAGAGCCGGGTCGAAGTGGGCGTTGACCATTGAGCATTAATTCTCTCTATCGATTGACATTGAAAAAGGCACGATTTTCAAATCAACCAATGACATTTGTGAATTTCGTCGTTAATGACATCAACGCTCCATAATTCGTTCCACTAGAGTTTATGATTGTAACGCCCGCAAGCAAGGAGAACTGGAAAAATCGCGATCGTGAACGTGGTCGTTGTGAATCTCTTGTGGAACGTAGTCTAGTAATAAAACAACTACATAGAATTATCTTTACTCATTAAAACATACTTTTTTTAGTTGAATCAAAAGGAAGGTTAGTTTGATTTATATATAACATACCTATCCACATCAACCCTGCAACAAAAACCCTACCCTTGCTTTTGGCCCATATTTCTCTATCTATTCCATGGTTGTCTGGACGAATTCGCTGTCAGCGACAAGGCCGCCGTTTATATCTAGTTCTAAGCTGTCTTCGGCATTGTTATATTAATGTTATTTTGTATAATAAAGTATATTCTATTATATTATAGTTCCTCCCAATGGCCCTCCGCCACCATACTACGGCTACTCAGCACCACCAGTTCATCCCCCGGCTCCGGGAGCATTCACATACATGCCTGCTCCAGTGATGATGCCAGTATACCCACCACATCCACCTCAACCGCAGCAACCTGAACCCGTTGCTCCTCCGCAACCAACTTATGTCACTAACTACATTTATCAACAACCTACACCACCTGAGCCTGTTAGAATTATTGAAAATACTGGTAAGTGAACACTCCTCTTCGATTGGCTAGCTGGCAGACCGAATCTAATCAATCCAAATATTAAAATTATAAAAACATTGTATGTTTTGACGTGTTTTTTTTATTGCATGAGTTCAGTAGACAGGCAGACGGCCCACCTGATAGAAAGTGGTTACCATCGCCTATGGACATTCGTAACACCAAAGGTGCTACCAATGTACTGCTGCTCTCTAAACGAAGATTGGTACCTGCCCACTAATGCCTGAACACAACTCAAAGTTGTTATGGCGGCATACTCTAGACCAGGGGTGGTAGCCATCCCATCCAGACGTCCAAATATCCTACCACCTGGCTGTAGTTGTTTTGTCGCCTCTTACGATAGGCTGCCCGGCCGCAGTAAATTGTATTCTTTCTGCATTCCGGCACGGATAAAGTTTTACGCGTTTACTATAACTTAATTTTTCACCAATATACAGTTTATGAATTGCGAAGCAACCACTAAAGTCATCTTCAAAGATCCTCCAAAATAGTCTGTCTGTCCGTATGTCTAATTTATATATTGTTACAACTTAGGCTTCGACAAAGACAAATACCAGCTGCATAGCGAGCGAGGAGCAGTCGAGCGAGAACCACGATCAAGGCGAGACGTGTGTACATTCGGGAATCTGTTAGTGACGAACTTTGCGCGTTTTATTGAATTACGACCTTCTTTCTGCATTACGTTTGGATTTGTTGTGTTCGGTTATATTTGTATCTATATTATACGTGTTTGTATAGTTCTGATAAACTCTATAATAATTCCAACGGCATTTTAATTCGAATCCCACACTCGTAACAATATAATCGTTGATATGTGAATTTATAAATTAATAATGTTCCCATTTTAAAATAGGTAAATAATGTTGATAGTAAAAGAATAATTATATTTCCATTATCTTTTTACTAAGAATATATTTTCTACTAGCTGACCCGGCAATCTTCTTACCGCCTCAGAATCAATTTTTTTCATATTTACTCACCTTTTAAACCTTCCCTGGACTTCCACAAACAATTCAAAACCAAAATTAGCCAAATCAGTCCAGCCGTTCTCGAGTTTTAGCGAGACTAACGAACAGCAATTGATTTTTATATATAAGATTTCGAGCGGCAATAAAATAGTTTGTTCCATATTTCATATTAGCAATTAAAGACATCAAAAGGTTAATAGGCAACGTCTTATTTATAATAATTTATTAATTGCCCATATTGATAGTAATATTATCATGATTACAGATTTCATTGATTGGGTACCATCAACCCCAACAACTGCAGCCTCTCTCAGCCACCGTGCTTTCGTAGCAGGCAAAGAAGGATGGGACGGAAGTCCTTTGTGGGTCATCAGATCACATCACAGCGGTGAATTTGTTCCAGGGAAATTAGCTATTAAGCATAGATCTGCTTATATACCCCACGCTGGAAAAGAGATTCCTGTTCACAATTTCGAGGTAAATATAAAATCTTCTCAAAATGTATATCACCGTTAGACCGCGAAGCCCAATAGAACCGATGCGTTAATTTTTGTTGGCTTTGTCTGTACCCGGCATTAAACGAGCGTGTTGGTCATCTAACTCAGAATAGTAATCAATAAGTTTTAGTTAATGTTTTGAGCGGCTATACCGTTCATTTAAATTTATTTAAAAAAGTATCTTAAGTACTATAACTTCCATAAAAATAATAAATAATATTATGTCATACATCATAACCAAAAAATGAATACTAACTAACGAAAACAGAAATAGACATAAAGAATAAACTTTACAAACGTGTTTACTATACAATCTATCGTAAAACTGTAACAATGTCCTCTACATCTTTCTGACCACATTTCTGTCAGAAATGGCTTGCAACGCATCCAGATTTGTAAATCACAGTTTATTCATCAATTTAAACATAATTGTATATTTCAGGTATTATGCGTTCCAGAATATATGGTCCGCTGGATTGCATCAGGCAATGGGCAAGTACCAACTGGAGCCATTCCAGCAGGCAACACCCATAATGCGGAACCACTTTACATTGCTCGTGTTAGGCATATGCGTTCTATTACTCCTGGAAAAGTAAGTAATAACTCCCCGAACCGTTACCATTAGTTATTTCAGTCTTACATATCATCACTTGTTAAATATTGAAGCGTCACAAACTTTTTCAACGTGCAATGTGGTGACAACACCTTGGACATTGCAAACCTCTTTAAACAACAATAACCAGTTTCCATGAGATGAGCCGTCTACCTGTTTGCCTGTTTTTGGCTATAAAACAGAACTTGTTGGAATAAATGCAATTCACTGAAGATAATCTATAATATTATAAAATTTTAAAAATGCCGTGTTAAAATATTAAAGCTATTAAAAAAACCCCTAGAATACACTATATAAACGATGGAGAACATGATGCAATTTTTTTAAATTTCTTGTCCGTTTGTTCGCGTTTCACGTGAAAACTGCTATAGGCCAATTTCGATGCGGGTTTCGCTGGAAATCCCACGGGAATTTTTCCGTGAGCGGTTTGTAGTTGTTCGGGTCCATCAAAATTAGCTTACTCCGAAAGTTTTCACTAAAACGATAGCTTACACTCTTTTTTAAATGCGGCGGGAATGTGTCCCGGAATTTCAAGTTAAGCATAGATGAAGTCGCAGGCATATTCTAGTTTCATGTGTTTTTAATGCCTCTCTTTATTTTTTTTAGTTTTGTTCTTTTATATACGATATTTTTATGCAACATCCAGTAAGTATCTAATAAGGAAAAGCCATAAAGCTTAGTGCGGATTATAACGACGAAACACTGTTTATGTTTTAGTATATACAAGACAGTTTTCCCTTCAGTGTTAACTATTTTTTGCAGGTCCATCCAAGCCACGGCTGCTGCTACATTTCATTTGAAGGATCTGAGATACCATACAAGAACTACGAAGTGCTGTGTAAAATTGTAGGTTAAGGGCCGATTTTTTATTCATCAAATAAAAATTAACAGTCAAATAAATTATAAACTGACTAGATTAACAAATTAAATAATTCAATTGTTTTATTCATGCAACTGACATTGTTAATTTTTCCATGTTGTATTTATCTGATGATTGAAAAATCGGCTCTAATTGTAATAACTTTATTCTATTTATGAATATTCTAGCTTTTCTCGTGGTTTCCGTGTATAGTTTGTACAATTTATATCTCGTATATAAATATATAAAAAACTACTATAATCTTATTTTATCTTAGCAGCGCCTTTAATAGTGTTGATTACAACTTATTGCTTGGTATTCTTGAACTATGAACGTATCTCCATCAGTAATCGACTGGTTTCACAGTTACCCGCATGGGCGCCGGCAGAGAATTCGTATTGGTGAGGCATACTCATTCTGGTGTGGTTTAACTGCCGGTGTTCCTCAGGGTGGCGTTTTATCTCCCCTTTTATTTGCTGTTTTTATAAATTCTATCTCCGACAAATTGACTTCTTCCTACCACCTATATGCAGACGATTTACAAATTTACATACAGAGTGAAACTGATGCACTAAATATTGCAGTTAATAAAATCAACACTGACCTGGATCACATACTAAGATGGAGCAAAAAGTTTGGTCTTGCCGTAAACCCTCAGAAAACTCAATTGATAATCGTCGGTAGCCCTAGGATGAATGCTAAAGTTAACTGGTCCTCCTTAGCACAGGTTCTTTTTGACGGCACACATATTCCTCTTAGCGATACTGTCAAAAATCTCGGCATAATCATCGATAGGGAGCTGTCTTGGCGGCCTCACCTCACCGATTTAAGTCGTAGTCTTCTTATTTTTTAGATCCCTCAGAAGATTAAGAAACTTTTTGCCACTGCTAACAAGATTACGCTTGCTGAGTCTCTCTTACTTCCCATACTTGATTACGCCGACGCCTGCTATCTAGATTTAACTTTAGAACAGCTGAATAAGCTTCAGCGGCTTCAGATTTTTTTATCATGTTCATATTTGGATTGCGAAAATATGACCATGTTTCCGAATATCGTAAAAGATTCAAGTGGCTTCCTATTCATTTTCGCCGGAATACTCACATTCTCACTCTCGTTTATAATATATTATTTACTCCTAATAGTCCCCAGTACCTTATGACACCTACACACACTTCATGCTATTTATGATAATTCTTTTACAGTGCAGGCTGTCAAACTTTGGAATATGCTGCCTCTTACTGTCAGAAAGGCCAAATCCTTACCAACATTTAGAAATTTACTCAGAAAACACTATTTGTCCATAAATAGCTATGTCTGATTAACACAATATAGTCATGCTAATACATTTATATAATAACTTATGTATTTTGAAATATATTATTGTATATGTGTATATTTATGTCTATATATAATATATATGTATTTTTATATTTATTTGTTAAATTAGTTTGAGTATTTATGTATTTATTGCCTTTTTCCTGCACCACCTACATCGCCTGATTCAAATTTGTTTTTGATTTAGGTTGCCTGGAAGAAATCACTTTGAGCGATAAGGCCGCCTAGAAAATATTGTAAATATGGTCTATTTTTGTAATTGTATATTTTGGTGTGCAATAAAGTGTTATTTCCCTCTCTCTCTCTCTTTTATATCGACATTATTAAAAGTACCTAGTCCTACACTACACATCCAAATGTTACGACAGTAATGTTCACTTCGTACTTTGCCGTATTGTTTGTGTGTAACTAAAACATGGTTGATTGTGTATAGGTATTTTCACATAGGTTATTTTCACTTTTTGACATTTTATTAATTAAAACATACATATTTTTGCCCTAAGTCTTTTATTTAAAGTTTAGTATTCCTAGTATTCTTCTTCCATGGTATTACTAATGTAGGTACGATTATCCTTTGATTTATTTACAACTAGAATTTTATAATTAAAAAACTGGCCTAGAAAATATGCACCTCAAATAGCTTGTTTTCAACTGATTCTTATATACTGCAAGAAAAGACAAGTATGTTGTATGTCGTATTGAATATGTTGTTTTCCACGTTATTTTACAACCTGCATTAGTCTCCATCATTCATTAGAAGCAAAGAGTTTTATTAAAATTGATACATACAATGAGGAAGGTATAAAGAAACCAGATGTTAATCATAATTCTTCTTCTAAATCGTTCGCTCACTGTTGAGGATCGTGACTTTGATGGCAATGAACAATTGCTTTCTTCCATCTAGCTCGGTTTCGAGCACGGTGGAAGGTCGAGTTTATTCAAGTGTCCAACTGGTAGGCAAATTGGTCTATCCACCTATTTGGAGATATACCGCGAGGTCTCCTGCGTTCGACTGTCCCAGTGACCACAAGTCTCTCCATATTATCTGAGTTCTTTCGGGCCATGTGGCCAAAGTACTTCAGCATACATTGTCGGAAAACTGCTGATAGCCTCTGGTGATCTCCAATCTCGAGCTCTTCCAGTAAGGAGGAATTTGTTCGGCGATCTGTCCATGGAATGCTGAATATCCGCCGCCAGCACCACATTTCAAAGGCGTCAATTTTATGTCTGTCCGTTGCCTTGACAATCCAGGTTTCCGAACCATACAAAAATATGAGGGAAACAAGAGGCTGCACTAAGCGCTTTTTTGTTCGCTTTAAAATTTGTCGGTCTTTCCATATTTTCTTTAGACGGGTCATTGCAATGCGTCTATGTATTTCTGGCTCACAACTCCTTTTTAGTATTGACTGCGCCAAGATATTGAAAATGATTTACAATTTGGTAGTCATTTGATATTGACGTGTCAAGGAGGATGTTGAAGCGATCGACTGTCACTATTTTGGATTTTGACTTGTTTATTTTAAGACCCATCTCTAGACTCGTTTGTTCAAGCCGTCGGAGTAATTCAGCCGTTTCAGTCACTGTGAAGGCAAAGAGCGTTTCGTCGTCAGCGTATCTTAAGTTTGATTCCACCAATTGTCATTCCATTTTACCATCCTTCTAAGGTCTTGCTCATTGCGTATTCGCCATAGATGCTGAAAAGGATGGGAAAAATCACACAGCCTTGGTGAATACCTCTCTCAAACTTGAAACTACCTGACTGTGTATCATCCAATGCGACAATGCCTTTCTCATAGAGGTTGCGAATTAGTTCAATTAGATGACTTGGTATACCAACCCCTAATAAAACCTGCCATAGCATCCTCTATTGAATGCAATCAAAGGCTTTTTGTGTGTACCCAATCCGTCGGCCAAACTCTAGATTTCCAAACGGAGTTGCAAATCCTGTGTAGCTTCGTGAGACCTAGATTAGCTAGAGCTTTCAGTATTTCTGAGCTTATGTGATCTGAGCTGGGCGCTTTGTTAAGCTTCAACCTGTGTACGGCATCTTCTACTTCGAAGAGAAGGGTGCTTGGCTCTAATCATAAGTGTCAGGGTTCTATTATCAGAATTCATTGAATCTCTGTAAAGTTACCGCACCATATACCCTCCATCTTTCAGCGGCCTTCCAGGTCATAAATAGGGGTACCATTGCTATTGTTGATTATCCAAAATAATGGTTTGAAGTTGTGGGTAGTAATATTAAACTTCTGAAAAAAGTCCGCAGTCTGGGTGTTCTCAGCATGAGCTTCTATCTTAGCGCATATCTTATAAAAATGACAGTTTTTATCTCTACTACAAAGCCGTTTTATAGTCTGATATAAATTATAATTCACACAAAAATGAAAATACTATATATTAATCTGGAACGGATCAAGATCGCAAACATCAGTTGCCCATAAGAATTTTTCTAAAATGAGAAACTAATGCTAGAAGATAATTACAGAACTAAAATTTATTATTGCAGGAATCTGGCGGACGGAATCCAGCACTTCCTATGGCGCGATAAATGAAATTTGATAAAGACTCGATCAATTTTGTTCTTATTCCTTATTCCGTAACTACACATTTACTTAAATAAGCCTAACGACACATCTGCGGAACGTACGGCGCTGAAAGTTCGGCGACTGATGGATCGGCGCTAATTTTAATGTAGCATAATTTCCGCTGATCTGTTATTATGGGTTACTTAAAAAACACTGCGAGTGTAGCCGAACTTTCAACGCTGTACGTTTCGCAGGTGTGTCGTTACACTAACAGTGTTCGGTCATTTGTTTATTTTGATAAACTGTCCCTTCGTCGCATCTACTGTCTATTATTTTACAATTTAAAGTAATGTAGTAAAATCAAACATCTTAATTTTGCAGTGTTTATTATTAAGGTGCCGTAGCCATTTTGGCCAATAAAGGAAAACACCTTATTACCCCTACGGAACCCTTCCTGGTGTGCGGACTTCTGTGCACTAACCCTTAACCTTAAATTACAATAGCTTAAATAAAATCCTACTTTAATATTATACTGTATTAGATAATATTAGTAAAATAAACTAATCCAATAAACAAAATAAATTTAAATAACATTCAAGCAATTCATTTATTCATTCTTTATTTGTGTGGTGATACGCATTAAATAAAGAAAGAGACAACATGTGAAGAAATAGCTACCTAATTACATTCCTTACACATTATTATATCTATAGCACAGCATATATTGAAAATTTGTATGCCACATTTTCAGCAAAGAAGGTTTACACTCAGTATATTACTGTGCCGTAAATATATTATATCCGACACAAAATTAAATCCCAGATTAATTCACTATTAAGACTTCACGGATAGAGAACGTAGCTATTTCTTGTCTTTGATTTTCTAAACTGTGAAGATGATAACTAGATAGCATTTATTATAATCCGTTGCAAGAAATGAAGAAATATTGGTAATAAAGATGAAGGTAGTATCTCACTTTGCAAGATGTATCAGCTTGAAATTCGAGCCCAAAGTCCTTAAAGATACTAAAAAAGCACACGCTATATTATTTTAATTAATTATTCAAATTTATTGAGTTGTGTAATACATAATACATCTAGAACAGTAGATTGTCTAGCGCCTGATATATTAAGATTAAAGTAATAATAACAAATAAATAGTATGAAGTTTAGTCCAGCCTTGTCTAATCATCTACCCATTGGACCACCACCGCCGTGTCCATGAGGTCCATGGTCGATCACCCCAGGCCCACCAGGCGGAGGCCCGAAGTTCGGCTGTGACTGATCTGCCACATTCACAGTATTATCATCTCCGCAACAGCCGCATAGATTACCCATTTTTTTTTCTAATCTGGAAACAAAAATTTGTATGAAATATTATACGGTTTTTGTTGTAAACGGAAAAATGAGTATTCATTTTTATGCAGAATTCTGTAAAATCTATGCAACAATCAATATTGTTTACATTGTCAATCTTCTTGGTACTAAGAGAAGGCTACCCAGGTTCACTATTCTATTTATTGTATTCTGCTTATATGGAATATATTCAATACATTTTTTAAATCTGTAGAACAGACAGGTTCGATGGTCCTGTAACGACTAACCTCTTTAGTCGTCATTTATATTAAGAAATATAACATTTCGAAATTAATTCGTGGAATGCCTCCCAAAACAATCGATGGCACATAGTAAATGCCATCTTGTGCATTGTGACTTTTCCTGCCTTAGGTAGGGATTAGTTTAGGGTTTTGTTTGGAGGAAATTTTCCGCACTTCACTGTAACGAAAATATTCTCAGAGGCCCGCGGGATGTAACGACTAACCTCTTTAGTCGTCATTTATATTAAGAAACATAATATTTTGAAATGAATTCGTGGAATGCCTTCCAAAACAATCGAATCAGAATTGATCGGGCCGCGAGCTGAACATATGATTGTAAAAAGTGTTTCTTCGTTGATAATATAAACTATATATTTCCTAAACCTCGTCTCTTATTCAAGATCCGGGTCAGCTCGGGAACCGCTGGCCGTTACAGTCCACCTCATGGAAAGTGATTAACTCATTACTGTTGTTTCTGAACCAGTGGTGATACGAATGTGCTGCCGGTCACGAAATAATTTTATGACAACTTTTTTGAGAAAAGCCATGTCGTATTGCTTTCGGAAAACCTCGACTATAAGCTTATTCCAAATCCCCAGGGTGGGCAAAAGAAACATTTTCGAGAACCATTGCATCCATAAGCTAAAAGACTAGAGAAAACAAGAATTAACGCCTAGTCCACAACAAAGTTTGCTTAGTAAAAGTCTATAGTCGACAGGGACCTGTTAACGTCAAGTGAATCTTATGCTTCCTTGCCTGCTTGCTTCAGATTATGAAATATGTGGATTAGTCAGTATAGTAAACTTGAATTTATAAAAGTTCATATTTATAAAAGCAATCAACCGTAAGATCAAAGGTTACTAGGTAGGTACGTAGGTAACTCTTTATTGTACACCAAAGCATAGACAAACAAAAGTAGAAAAATACAAAAGATAGTACAAGGGGCGGCCTTATTGCTAAAAGACGATCTCTTCCAGGCAACCCTTGGCAGAGATTAGTAGATTTTTAAAACTGACGGTGGTGGGTCTATAAATAATGACAAGTATACACAGTGCATATAAGTAAAAAAACAGTATAACTACATATTATACAAATGTATAATATACATGTAACAATATACACACAAATAATTATTATGTAAATGGTTAGTGAAATGGTGATAATTTACGGCTTCCGTTGTTTCGTTCATATAGAACAAATGCAAGAGGATCTGAGTTGAGAGAGATGTGTACATCTAGAACAATCAATTGAAATAATACAATAGAAGCTGACCTGAGCGAGCCTCAAGCCTTTTATTGGCAAGAAACTACGCCAGATAGAGAAAACTGTGTTCTCAAACTGATTGCTAAAATTGTGTCGAATTTATTGTTATAATATTATAGTACTAAGAATATTTTTTCCCTTTAAATAATAAAACTAATAGATCGATAAGCGATGTCATTAATTATCGCACAACGTGAAGAAGCGCACGTAGTAAGGACGACACTAGAATAACCCGATAATAAGAGTTAGTAGGTAATAGGTAGGATCAAGCTTTCACTATTTAAAGTCGTCACAAATAAAAAACTACTCATCTCAACTCTTTATATAATACCGATGAATTACATAATTAGGAAATATTTTTTAAATAAAACTTACTGTAGTGCGTGTGACCTTTGATTTTTTAATTATTATACTAAACCAGCAACAATCTATCGCTTATAAAATAAACTTCCAAAATTTACTCATGGATATGATTAGATAATGTAAACGCTTGAATTCTAGGATATGTACTAATATATCTATATCAAATCGATAAAGCAGCTCCGATAACATATCAGTGCATATGAATCATTTTAGGTTTCTCATAAAGAAGTATTTCATATAGAATAAAATAAACACATTACTTGGTTTCAGGAAAAACTTATTTGTGTTAAGCCTAATTTATTTATCGGTTTTTGTAGAGATCATTATTCAACGATTATTCTATATAATTATCGAGACTAATGTACATTTGTACAAGTAGTATATGTCTATAATTATGACACAAGTGACTAATAAAATATATATATTTAACCTGTTATTAACAATCCAGTTATTTTGTACACAAAAAATTGTGTCCTTCTAAATTGTATAGGTGCAGAAGCAATCAATCGGCAAACTTCACGATCTGACATACAAACCGAATTTTGTAAAATCTTCCTCGATCATTCAAGCCATTTTTTTTAACTAGCGGAAATTCAATCGAGGACTATAGACCGCGACAAGCGCAAGCGCTTGGTGGTATAATAATTCGCGGCCCGTGTGTGGGATTACCCAGTTCGGGGGTGGCACAAGCACCTCTATGCAGAACTCGAGATGCCATTGCCATCCCCAGTTAAGGATACCCACTAAAACCCCTGTGTGTTCCTTATGCTTCATGCCTGCTCCGCTCATCGCAGCCGATGGTCGAAACCTCCGCCGCCGGCGCGTCTTCCTTTGGCGGCGGAGCAAGGATGTCCGCTCACGCTCCCATTCCGCCTCCCTCCTTCGCAAGCAAGACACGCTCGCAGAAGGAGGAGACGGCGTCCCACCCGGGTTTAATCATTCAAACCAATAGCGACTTTGGTCATCTCCACCCAAACTACCACTGACTTAACTAAACGTGTAACGTATTTTATTTCCATCACTCTACCCTACTTACACGTTTTTATGTAAGAAGTACATTCACAAGTTACATTATCTAAAGTGCAAGTTCAAATCATGGTACTTTAATGCAAGGATTAATCTGCAAAGATTTAGGTAGTAGCACTTTCTTTTGTTTTAGGAATTCTACGAAACGACGTGGTTGAGTTCAAGATGCACGATACTTACCGAGTTGCTGTTAAGACTTGGGCTTGTGCGTGGAAGGTTTCTCTATAAAATACAATACTTATCGTATTCAGTTCTTTAAACATAAAATATATTTTTTTGTAATTATGTTTTTAACACAATTAAATTTTCCTTTTTTACTTTGAAATTTAAACTTCCCTTTTCCGATATCTTCTTTAGAAAATTAACATTTTCAGCATTTTAAATAAGGTTTGTATAAAATATATTGAAGTTTACATTTTTTTGTCACATACGCTTTGGTGACAATGTGTTTTATATTTAGTACATTCGGTTAATTAGATAATTATTATGCATGGTATACCTACCATATTGCATGGTAGACACCCCTAAATTGTATATTTTTACGATTTTAATACACCATTTTACAGCGGCATCGGCATATAGAAAATGCCTTCCTACAATTTTTTTCTATGTGAAGCCAAAATTCTTCGAAAACAATGGCTGTAACATGCATAGACCAACGGACGCTGACGGACTTCGATCAGGACATTACAGCAGTTCCTGAGCAATACCATATGGATTCCATTTTATGTTTATATAATATTTATATCGAAACCTTGAAATATCAAGAGAACTGTCCACTGTCCAGTTTTCACCCAAAATTAAACAAATGGCTTTATGGAAAAAATACAAATTGTAAATTAGCTTTTGCCCACAGTTTCGATACATTTTCAAGGGATACATTTCCCCGGATAAAAAGTAGCCTGTGTACTAGTAAAAGTACTAGACTACAATCTCTCTGTACCAAATTTCATCCAGATCCGTTAAACCGTTCTGGAGTGATTAAGTAACAATCATGCACCCAAATCATCGCAGTATAGATCACAGTAGTGAATAGGAACTATTGAAATTAAAAAATAAACTTTGTACAGAAACATTTATTCGATCATTTTTTAGTAACTCTAGTTACATTAATTTAAAATAACAATTATTATAGAAAATTACAGTATTTCATCAGAATAATAATAATAATTCCCCTCTGTGTATATCTTGAATCCATGTATTTTACTTATTTTATATAGTTGTTTTATTTGGGATGAAAAAGGTTTCAAAGTGCTAGTTCGATACTTCGCATAGCAAATAAACGTTGCCATTTAACATATTAATGTAAAGTCTTCCGTATAAACTCCCCAGTGATCTTGAGACACAATTTTACTAGTTATCATTATTTTATCCAAAGAGTTCTCAAAACATCTAATCAGATGATCAGAGGACTGGTGCCTAACTCAGTATGGCGACCCAGCGAAGCAACCAACTTAGCCAGTCTTCTGGACAACTTACAAGAAAAGGTGACAGGTGAGAATATAATACAACAAATATTCATTTCTCTAAACTTTAAGAAATACAAAGAAAATGTTAGATGTTCCTCACACATAATAGAACATGGGATTAAACAAATTATGATCAACTAAACTAACTTAAATACTACAAATAAACTGAGTTATAAAGAAAGTTTATATTAACATATAACTTATATAACAAATCGCTGCCAGAAGGAAGCGAGCCCAGAAAGCTGGCAGCATTACCACGCTGTATACTAATGTGATCAGCATTACCATATAGCGTGGTATTGCGCGAAACACGAACCAGCCTTTTGATCACGGGTGGTATCAAAGAATTTCTTGTAAATTTCTTTGAAGAAACCCTTTGCCGATGGACCGCACAGATCTAAAATTTCAAACTCCAAACGGCACAAATATGTAACTCCTTCCTAGTGTTCGATATTTGCGCCGTTTGAGGTCTTCAGCTGTTGAAGCAGCGTTGCCAGCTCATGACTTGTTTATTGGAAGATGTAACGGTGCCAGAGTATCGACGCTCGTCACGTCCCACAAAAGCGGCCGTCCCATCTTCCTAGGAATAAGTGACATTCCGTCCGGCCTCTTGCCATCGCCGTGCACCAAGCCATTTGGCTCTAGGATAACCGGTACACCGACGCTCACAAGAGCTCGGCGGACAATGTCATTCAGGCTGGCATGAACACTATGTAGACATAATAATCCGTTGTGTTCATATGGGTCCAACATAGTTCCATACTAGCAGCAGTGTGGTACGCAATATGGAGCCCCCAGGCGAAGGCTCGCAGCC
Source organism: Dendrolimus houi (assembly GCA_039645545.1). Lineage (NCBI taxonomy): Eukaryota > Metazoa > Arthropoda > Insecta > Lepidoptera > Lasiocampidae > Dendrolimus > Dendrolimus houi. The sequence continues at coordinate 12,346,411 of CM077125.1, read as the reverse complement.
AAACGAAAACTAAATTTATCTAAAATTGTAGCTATATTAAATGTTGGGCGTGTCTGCAACCACTGTCCAGACTCCCAACTAGCGACGGCTAAAAGCCTAGCGCGCTCTGTCGAACTGGAATATGTTTGCAGGAGACTTTCTCGTGTCAGTTCGCAGAGCAGGTCATCTCAAGCTCGCTGTGAATTCAGGACAGTGGGTAAGACAGAATTAGGACAAGCAATTGACCAAGCTTTTTTGGCATCTGACAACTAAGAAATTTCGAAATCCAAATGGGTTTTTTCTAAGATTTTTGCTATCAAATCGCTTGTACTTTGAACAGATGACAAACTTAATCAATTAAGTTTAGTTTATCCGTGCAGGAACGGAGAAAGAATACAATTTCCTGCGGCCAGGCGGCCTGTCGTAAGAGGCGACTACACAACCCACAGCCAGGTGGTAGGGTATTTGCTCGACTGGATGGCGACCACCCCTGGTCTAGAATATGCCGCCATAACAACCTTGTGTTGTGTTCCGGCATCAGTGACCAGGTTCCAGTCTCCTTTAAGAGAGCAGCAGCACATTTGTAGCACCTTCGGTGTTGCAAATGTTCATATGCGACGGTAACCACTTTCCATCAAGTGGGCCGTCTGCCTGTCTGCTGAACTCCTTCAATAAAAAATAAAAAAAAAGTTAACTTTTAGTTATCACTATATTAGCTTACAAGTAAAAGAGTCCAATAAATAATTTCATCCCGTTTAAAATTAATTAGAAAGTCCTTTTTGTTGCATTAAAAATATCTATAATAGATTTAAACTATAATATACATATGTATATATCAGTATTTATCTCCGTCCAGGTCCTCCAGGGCCACCGGGGCCCCGAGAGCCTCCTGGTCCGCCAGGCCCAGGTCCGAAACGGCCAGGTCCAGGGCCGAAATGGCCAGGTCCACCTAGTCCAGGACCGCGAGGTGGTCCTGGTGGGCCTGGTGGACCGGGTGGTCTGCAACACGACATACACAAACCCATTCTCACTGTAAAAAAAGAAAGAAAGAAGGTTATGATTGAATTGATCATCTACACAATAACATACCACTGGTGAGCTTGGGCCTTTCCTTTTACTTGAACATACGGTAAGTAAACCTGGCACACTTGTCTAAGTTAAATAGCCTGGTTTTGTACATCGGTAATCCGAAAGTGTTAGGTGTGTTCATAAATACGTTTTTCTTCACCATCTGCATGTGAAAATTATAATAATAAGAACATTAGGTCAGAGTGCAAGGATAAACATTAGGTCGGCCCAGTTTGAAACCCGTCATTGAAAAAAGATACGGGTGCTTAGCCGCTAAGATGCAACGACTTTCAGATAAACATCTTCTATTTGTATTTAAACCGAAGCTTCAGTGTTTATCATGCCTACTAATTGTGCAAACATACATTATACTTATTTAACAAATGAACGAGTTTTGGCATTTTCTTAGGTTTTTGCGACTGGTACACTTACTAAAACTACGTAGTGTCCGTCTTTGCCCATAAAGGCACAGATGAGCACATAATTGCACGACATTTGCACAGTTGTCGTCATCGGCAACCAATCGCAGTCATCGCAGGCAGAGCCTCTCCTTCTTGATCAAGCGCACATTAAAACTCTCTCTACTTCCTCGGTCATCGGTTTTTTTATAGTTATGATTGGCTAATTACCACTTCAGCTTTGTAATTTGCATTTGGACAATACAAACATAATTGAAATCTGTAAGCTTGTTCGGGTATTATTTGATCAAATCCAACTTTTAACCGGTATTTTAATAAGCAGACAAATGTTTTAAAGTACATAAAAAGCATAACTTACCTTACCTTAGATGTAACTTTCGTCTTCTTCACTACACGTTGCTTTACGCTTAGTTTCCAAATAGTATTGACAATTTTTTCCTATCGAGGGCCCTTTGATAAGCAAAATTCATATCGGCCAAAATGATTCATCTACCTATTATTTGAACAGATATTGTGTCAATTTCCAAATAACTTTTAAGAAGCGACGTCAGTTATCATTAACAGTTTATTAATCATATAATATAGTTATATTTCAATAATACGTGATATATGTATTTACATATATCACGTATTAAGATTATGGTGTGCGATTCACGCGATTACATGAGGCTACTGGGTATACGTTTTTAGCTTATAACTTTGTTTATACGTAGAATACAAAAATAGGCGCGATGGGAAGAGGGGCTACGGTAGTTACAAAAACGAAAGAACCAAATATTTGCTATTTTTATGTATGTCGTCACCTATTTTGTTCAAACTTATTAGAGCACTAGGATACGCCCGCTACTTTGTCCACGCTTGACTTGAAATTCCGGCGGGATTCCCGAGACACAAAGTACCGCAGCATTTATGCACCTGAACAGCTTAAAACCGCTCTCGGAAAAATTCCCGCAGGAATCCCGGGATAAAAAATATCACACATTTTATTACATCAAATTTGCTATCGATCAGTAAAAAACCCACATGGGAAATCGTTTTTAAACTGGCCATTTTAAATAATTCCCAGAAAAATTCCCGTGGGATTCCCGGGATAAAACGTAGCGCAAATATTAAATCTAAGAATTTGCTGTCGATCGGCGAAAACCGCATCAAAATCGGTGCCGTAGTTTTTTCTACCGTCGCCCACGGCCATACACAACACACTATGGCAGCCAAATTCGATGCGTTACCTACTTCGTAAATTGGCTTTGGGAAAACCGCGGGATGGCGGGGTCATTCGACAATATCTCAAGGCAAAACTAATTTAAGCACCATACATATAACGTGGTATTTAAGTCTCTTTAACCGTACATGCATCAGAGCTCGCTACACAGCTTCACCTACTCTTAAACTTCTGGTTTTGTATGCCCAATCTCCATTTTAGGTATGACATCAAATCTCATGAGAATTGTAATAGGTAAAAGTCCGTGAAGAATTATGGTTTGTTACACGAGAGGTGAAATTGACTGATTTAGGTTTAGTTTAGATAGTATATGTCCTCTATATATATATATATATATATATATATAAGGGCACTAATACTTCATGTGCCTAAATAGGCCTTTCACCCGAGGTTAACACTCTGCTTTTCATTTCGAATATGAGGAAAGTAAATAAAAACTAATTAGTTAAAAAAAGCTGATGAACTCATTTAATACGTCACATATGAAACGTCAAGTAAATTTCTTTTTCTGTGGCATTCTACCAGCCAGTATTGTTTTATCGTACTCATACTCATATACACACATATCACATACTCATATTTATGTAAATTAAATAATAATTTAGTGAAAAGTAATTTATAAGTATAAAATTATATTATATTACAAAAATTTTGATATTTTTTTATTACATTTTATGCCGTGATTTAACAACAGTGGCTGTAAAAGTTGGGACTTCAGTCGCATATATTATCTATTGTTCGTACAGTTTTTATTTTTTTTGACAGCGGGTAAAATCCTTTCCCAGGGACGAAAAGTACTGTTTTCATCCCTGCGATCAGACAACTCCAAACTTACTTTCAGAATATAAAAACTGAAAAATAAATAAACTAAGCTCGCTTTACCATTTTTATATTAGATATCATTAAAAAAGTTGTGTACTAGGAAGCCATTTACAATAAAACCATTACCACAAATACTGATAATTGTAGATTTCGTTTTTATTGTACCAAAAAAATAAGATTACCTAGGATAACTCAATAAAATTTTATTGTGCTTTTTAGGATTCCAATATGCAGACACGGAGAAAGAATATAATCTCCTGCGGCCGAGCGGCTTGTTGTAAGAGGCGACAAAACAACCCACAGCCAGATGATAGGGTATTTTGCCAGTCTGGATGGCTACCACCCCTGGTCTAGAATATGCTGCCATAATAACCATAAATTGTGTTCCGGCATTAGTGGCCAGCAGCCAGGTACCAATCTCCCTTTAGAGAGTGGCAGCACATTGCTATAGCACCTTTGGTTATAAATGTCCATAGGTGATAGTAACTGCTTTCCACCAGGTGGGTAGTTCACCTGTCTGCTGAACTCATGCAATAAAAAAAATGTACCTATAAGTAAATAAGAATCATTAGTTTTTTCCGAGACGTGAAATAACTCAACGCGATAACGCTCTAAATACCTATTTATAATGTTGTAGAAACCCACAGAAATCTAATTAAAGGGCCATTTACAAGAAGAGAGTTTCTTGCCTCGAAGATACGATTGTCGAAAGCCAGAAAAAATATATTATCATGTAAACTAAACATACAATGTCGTACGTGGAAGGGCGATAATCACCTGGTTATTGAATATTGACGTCTAACACAAAATACCGTGCTAATCACCGAACTCGGAAGGAAAGTCTCGCATTTGTAGGTACGTTACTCGCATAAACTTGAAACAATGTCATACGAGATCGAGCTTAGACAAGTCGAGAAATCATAGGCAAATATCTCAATGCGATTTGTGTCGTAGTGTAAACAAAACTCTTGGTGATAATTACCTTACGATTATTGTATGACATACACGTAGGCGAGTTTTAGTTTTTTGGTTGAAAGTAAACATGTCAATGCGATTATTGTCTATAGAGTATCGCCTACGAAAATAGTATACGATTTCTCGCCTGAAAACGTGCGTCAAACTGTCTCCATGTAAATGGCACTTAACTTTTAGGGCCTGGCCACGGCTTTTGGGTTAGCGTCCGCCTAGCAAAGTCCAGCCTATTTCCTCAAAATATTTATATTGATAAAAATCTTATACTAATATACAAATCTGAAGAGTTGGTTTGTTTGTTTGATTGATTAAACGCGCTAATCCCAGGAACTACTGGTCTGATTTGAAAAAATATTTCAGCGTTACATAGCCCATTTGTCGAGGAAGGCTATAGGCTATATATCATCACGCTATTCCACGCGGACGACGTCGCGGGCACAGCTAGTTAATAATAAAATGCATATTTGTTTTATATGATCTAAGCTTATACAAGAAAGTGGTGGCGGTTTGTATGTTCGTTTTAACTGCTTGAAAACGCCGATTGTTATGAAAGGTACAAGCCGTACATGTACTTTTCATAATAGGGGCGGATAGTCAAAACAACTAAGGTGCTTTTAAAAAATTTATACAACGTCGCACCTCATAGATTTTGTATGAGCGTGCCTACTTATGACGTCATAAGTAAGCTCAAGTAAAATGAGTTAAATAGCGCATTAATAATTGACATAAAAGTAATTAAAATTATTTATATCATTTTATTTTAAAAGTTAGACGATAATATTTAAACTCCTGTTCTTTAACTACTTCAACTCTTCATGCAAATACACATTGTAATTATGAAGACTAATAATATCATTAAAATAAACTAACTTATAAATAAATTAAAATAATGAAAATCACAAACAATATATTTAAGTCCCAAAATGCTGCCTTTCTTTTATATGTAAAAATATTAGAATTTATCATAACATGTGTCCGCATCCCTATTGAGATGAAGATTACGAGGAAACAGCTTTTACTTTATAAGGCATAATTTCTCTAGCATATTTATTTATATAGTTACTACTATTTAAGCGACGCAAACCAGGTAAAAAGTGCTACTAGTGAAAAAATCGGCCTCTGAATGAAAGAGCAATTGTTCATAATATTTATTACTATAATGCTTATTCTAATTATACACAAATATTTTTGTAACAAAAAGGTCTTTGACAATAAGCAAAAATTCATTTATATCTATTATATAATAATGTAAAAATGTATGTGCAAGGAAAGTATATACTTCTTGCCCTTTATTAGGCTGAAATACGCTTAGTTAAGTATCTAGTGTAGGTCTATAGTGGTTATTAACACATGGAAATACGCAGATTATGCTATTATTAATTACTTTACACCCTGTTTTATATTGTTAGACTGTTGCTACTTAGATATCTACTAACCTATCCCACTGTTGGGTCTGGTTTCTCTCTATATCTCAGGAGAACGGATAATGCTAGTTTCCTCTAAATATTTCCTTCAGCATTGTTTTTTTTATTGCATTAGTTCAGCAGACAGGCAGACGGCCCACTTGATGGAAAGCGATTACTATCGCCTATGGACATTTGCAACACCAAAGGTAGCACCTTTGGTGTTGCAAATGCGCTGCTACTCTCTTAAGGGAACTGGAACCTGGTCACTAATGCCAGAACACAACACAAGGTTGTTATGGCGGCATACTCTAGACCAGGGGTGGTAGCCATCCAGTCAGATAAATGCCCTACCACCTGGCTGTGGGTTGTTTTGTCGCCTCAGTTATCAGCATTTGGTAATTGTACATTATGCGCATTATATTATCGACAGATATACACACACATTATATATCCCCAAGCTAAGCAAGTTACGCTTGTGTTATGGGTAATATACAACGGACCACTCTAAGGTCAATCTCAGACACCAAGAACATAGTAAATAACAGAAAGTTCCTTTCCGAAATTTACCATACCAGGAATCGAACCCGGACACCCTGCGTTCCAGCGAGTGTGGCCGGCTAAGACTTAGCCCGCTCAACCACAGCGACCGTCATGTTAGGAAAAATTCTTAAGCAGTGCATGCTCCTGGTTAAGACGTCATTGAAATGAGGTGGGGGTTCGTTAGACAATAAGCTGCCACAATTTAAGTGTATCTACCGACAAGCTGATTTGATTGAAATGAAACAATACAATGCAATACAACATTATCACAACTTAACAAAATAAGTAACCCTTTTAACGTAAAAAAAATGTCGCATGATATTCTTAAAATATTGAATGTTTTATACCCTTGCTTCGCACGTTTATTTTGATAAAGTTTAAACCGCCACTGTTTATAATACATTTTGACAAGTTACAAAGATTTGTTATGTAATACTACGTATAAGTAATGTCTGCCAAGCAGTCATCAATGATAGTGAGTTAAAATTGAGTCCTGTAGTAATATCGACATTCTGAAGAACCGGAATTACTTATATTCCAGCCAAAAACGGTAGTCTTTGATTTGAACATGCAGAGTCAGAGTAAAATAAAAAAATAGGCCAAGTACCTGTCACCGAGTGTGGCTGCAGTGACCAACGTCCACTCTTTTTATCTTTTGACTACGTAACCTTAAACGAGTTTCATTGAAAATACCCCACATTTCAAGATCCGTTTAATTAAATCTTGAATTATTCACAATTTTACGCACCAGTCTAAAAGTTATGGGTAGACACGATTAGCGATTTTGGAAGCCGCGTCAATGGAATTAATTAAATTAAAAAAAGTTAAAAACGTCATTAAGTACGATTTGCAAGATATCTCTAACTGCACACGCCTACGTTTAAATTTAAATATTTATTGATTTCACAGTTACCTGTATGGCAACCAACCACCTTTAATTAATTATTGCGTGCTTAGACTACATCCTTATATAGCGGCATGTAGTATGCATAGTGCATGTATACACTTTCCTAACGAATTTGGCGTTTAGATCAGTTTTTTTTTAATAAAATTACTGAGATGTACATAGACGCCCAGAAGGACGGACATGACGACTTTAGTTCCATTTATATCTAAATTACTACTGATCCCAATTTAAGATGAACGTAACGTGAACATTGCTAACAATACTTTAAGTGACGATGACGGAAACATCAATTTTTCTATTATATTTAATCGTTCTTTAAAGTAATCGTCCTTTCTTAGTAGGGCAGTCAGTATTATATCTGTGATGACGTCAAAATCGTAATTTGTTCATTTAGCCTCTACTATCTACGAGTATAACTAGGTGGCGGTTCATGGACAACTGGTGGATGATGAATTACAACGGCCTGTGGTGGATGATGGTGATGGACGACGGTTCGCGGCGGAGGATCAGCGCAACAGTCACAGCAGACGCAGGGTATGCAGCAACAACAGCAGGGACGGCACGAGATATTACAACCCATTCTGAAATATCCAAGAACATAATATTAGAACAAAAGCTTAATAAAGAAATGCAGTTGCTGTTACTGTTTTAGTGGACTATGCTACAAGTACTATTTATTTATTAATGGCTGGTTCCTATATCTTACTATCCAATACTATGCATTCACTTGCCTTACCATCGGTTGAATTTTGATATTATTTGTATGGACCTTATGTCAAATTTTAACCGTTAGTAGAGCAACTGAATGGTCGGTAAGATATAGGAACCGGTCCTTAGTATATTTTATAAAGAATAATAGCAGAGTTCACAGTTAACACAGGACAATTTTTGTAATCATATGACTACAAAAATTGTCCCGTGTTAACTGTGAACACCTAACATTCTTACCTAATGCGCATGTGCGCATTAGGTAAGAAAAACTGCGTAACTGGCACGTTCTCTCCGGCCCGGATTCGGACCCACGTCTTTTAAATGTAACGCGAGTTATAAGTGCGAGTCACTAAGCTGAAGTCACATTGTCCTTATAAAGTTAGGTATAGTAGGTATATATTTACTGAGGCTATCCACATATTGTAGGAAACCTACATAGACACTGGCTGTATGGAAGCCTCATTATTTTATAATAAAACCGTGTCTAATAATATTGTCAGTTGCTATTGAACTGTTGATGTGAAATATTATATGGTATTCAATTAATACAAAATATAGTCCAAGTTAAGTGCAGTTTTCATTTTATATAGATATACCCGCATACACCAGCTAAGCAAGTTATAGTCTGCTAAAATACAAGTCTTAAACATGGTCCTTCGAGCCGAATCTGAACCAGCGACCTATGGATTATTTGTATTCAATTAGCACAAAATATAGTCCAAGTGAAGTGCAGTTTTCATTTTATGTAGATATACGCGCATACACCAGCTAAGCAAGTTACAGTCTGCTGAAATACAAGTCTTAAACACATATCTTTACTCACTAAATCTTCGGTTCCATATCCTACCAACATTTTTGGTTTATTTGGGATAAAAACTATCCCTTGTTCATCTAATACAAAATTCAGGAAAATGATGAAGGGATTCGGCAGCGCGATTATATAAACGCAATTTATTTGGACATATTTTGGGGTGTTCTACCTATAAGGATCAATCAAACATAGAAATATCCAAACATATAAACTAGTATTCCTATATTTTATTTACCCATAAATGTGAAAGTTAATTGTATGATTAGGCCCAATTTTCCCGGATTTTTTATAATTTATTCTCTTCAGGGTCTAAAAGCGAATACGGTATTTTGATATTTTTCCTGGTAAATATTATAGAAGATTTCAAGTTGAGTCTTAACAGGATTTGAAACCTAAAAGACATATTTTAAGCTAAGTCTAAAAATGTATGTTTCTTCATAATTCTATTCACAAGTAACGCCAGAAGGGAATAGTTTGGTACCTACATGACACCTTTGGAGTATTTATAGTCTAGTATTTATTTTACTTACATTAATGTTTGTACAATTTGAAACCTGTAGTTAATTTTATTAATTAAGTAATTTGAGGATAAAATACTCAAAAACTCAGCAGTTGATTGAGTACAATATCTAATAAAAGAAAATGTTTGATTCACTTTACCTACTTGTTTACTGATAAGGGGACTTTTAATACACAACGGCCTGGAACTTAGCTATGCTATGCTATAATGATTCAGAAATTTCAGTTCAAATTTTGATGTTTTCAACTGAAATTTTCAAACATTTTTTCTATATATATCCTGTTTACATTTATGTAAAAGTAAACCTAAGTAGTGTGTATGTATAAAACGAATATTTTTTTATAGTTTCATTTCTATGAGCGGTGTTAATTTGCAAGTAAATTTAAAGGTGGTTTTTGTCAAAGTAATTAAGTTACTTTGTCATTTTTCAGATGCCAGAAGGCCTAAAGCGGCTATTTTTGTGAAAATCGCGTAGTGAAATTGACAAATCTCCAGATATTCTGGTAATTGTAAGACATAGCATAAAGTTCCACTTTCATTTTGGTACTCGTCATGTTCGTCATACGAATCTGCGAAAGCGGTCCCTTTAGGCTCTCAATTAATGGAAGTAACACCTTGTATCATAACACATTTATATCGACTGTTCACATATACATATCAGGCTTATAAAACTTAAACACTCTTGAGAATTAAATTTACATTGTACTGCAAATTGTAATACTAAATATGGATGTGTGAAGGCATGTTAGTCATTCTGCTGTCGGGTTATTATAACTTAAATATAAGTACATTATCTTTAACAAATGTAAAGATCATTCCCAATTGCACCCATTCAAGCATTGATATAAGCTAATAAAGAAACGGTCGTCCACAATACTAACCTTTATACAATGAGGAAACTGATCATCTATACTGAGGATAGCCTGGATAACCCTGTTGCGGTGGCGGCGGATACGGATAGCCTCCGGGTGGCGGATAAGGATAACCGCCGGGCGGAGGTGGTGGCGGATATTGTTCGACGATAACCGGCGGTTGCTGTACCACGTGTACTGTTTGTGGCGGCTGCTGTTGCTGTCCACAAGCGTTCGGACATAGGCAAGGCACAAGACAGCACGCACTCAACGCTAAGCAGCAAGGGTTGCAGCAAACGTCGCAGTCGCCGCAATCAAATGAGAAACAGAGACCCATCCTTCGTTTCCGATGTTTAATAACTAAAATCGGTGGACAAAAGTATAATTATAGCCGATGTAATCGTATTATGTGTATTCCGCAAAATAGTAAAATTATATCTTCGAATAAGGCTGAATAAGTTCGCTTCTCGTATTTACTTTTTATTTCAAAATGGCGGACTGTTATCGCGAGTTTTTATCATTGACCGAAGGCGGAGGTTTATCTTGTGATAACAATTATACCTGTATTATTCATGTCTGTAGGTATTGTTGACAAAGGTGATACAATGATGCCTGAGTAATCTTCACGACAAAATTGTGGATCAGATATACATATCATGTACTACATGTTCTAAAACTCCATCATTTGAAATCGGCAGTATTTCGGATACGCATGTTCATTTATAGTAAGCTCACAATATTAGCCCAGTAGCCCCTATACCCCCTTCATGAGCATGTATCCCACCATGTTTCTCAGTCTCCTTTCACACGTCGTTATTAGTGCAGCATAAGATTTGTCAATCTGCTTTGGCTGTTCACACTGAAGGCCATTAACATCATATGTTAGAAATTCTGGTTTGCTACCACCTTCTCGTGGAAAATCCTTTATCTCTTCGCTTTCCTTACCAAATTTCTTTAAGCCATTTATTATAACTCATGACTATTTTGATGTAAAAAAAATATGTTTTAAATAATAATATTTCATAAAGCAAGAAAAGAATAAAATATAATATAATAGAATCAGTGACACCATCTAGTCATGTTGGGTTTTATAAAATACATTTTTAATGGGCGTTCTTTTTCCTAGTAGGTATTCGTCTTCCAAGTCAACAGTCATTATGAGAAACAATACTGACTTTAAATCTTATTATAAAACGTATTGAAATTAGAACTAGCCGTAGTAACGAGCCCTATTTAGTACAAATATTGCTAATATCCAACAATAGATCGGCTACCCACACGAAACCCGCAAACAAGGTTACGATGTATGACACAGTGTTTAATTAAAAAAAACATTTGGTTAATTATTCTCCAACTCTATATTCCATTAAAGTAATTAGTCACTATACACAAACGGTATAAATTATTTCAAAGGTAGGTTATGTTAAAAAAGCATAAGGATTGTTATAATCAATAATATTATTTACTAATGCGTGCACGCGACTTCGTTCGTAGAAATTCCGAATCCATTATTAGAATCTAGGTTCCCTCAGTCTTCAAAATGCATAATATTACATTTGTATGTACCTACTTAAATATCAAGTATCTTTGCTGGCGATAATTTCAAATTCGTATCCAGCAGAACAGATCCTATTCCTATCGAAAGTAATAGATATGTACAGTCGCGGAATAGAAATTTTCGTCATCTCAAAGTTTACTTTTCCTTGTAAGAGTACAAGAAACAATACTGGCAACATTTTAATAAATGTTACGTTTATCTGTGTATAATATTATACAATTCTAAATATGTCGTGTCTGTACATTAAAGCCATTTAAAAAAACAACTGGCATAGACTATACAAACGATGGATAACACGATGCAATTTTATTAGATTTCTTGTCTGTTTGTTCGGGATTCACATAACAATTACTGGGGCAATTTCCATGCGGTTTTTGCTGATCGACATCTAGTTCGTACACTTAAACTCTGCGCTACTTTTTATTGTGAGATTTTTTTTGCGAATGATTTAAAAATTGAATTTTAATATAATTTTTTTACTGATCGATAGCAAATTTAATGTAATTAAATGTGTAATATTTTTTATTCCAGAAATCCTTCGTGAACTTCCCCGGGAGCGGTTTGTAGTAGTTCGGGTGCTTATATAATATTACCTTATTCCGACACAGTTTCCACTAAAATGATAGCATACATTCTTTTTTAAATACTGTGTCCCGGAATTTCAAGTCAAGCGTGGACTAAGTCGCGGGCATATCCTAGTACTATAATAAATCTGTAAATGGTTCGAGTTTGTACAATGTGTTTAGGAAAAAAATCAGGGAGCATAATTTGGACCAGAAGATTCCGAAAATGCAATTTTTAGAATTTTTGTCGGTCTGTCTGTCTATTAGAGCATCAACGTAAAACTACTGAACGGATTTAAATGAAACTTGACATAGAGCTAGCTTATATCCCGGGGCGTAAGTTAGGATATTTTATCCCGATAAATGACGTCTTTTCCGTGGGATAGACGAAAATAGCGAAAAAGATGGCGCCGCGATCGTATCTTTTTTGAAAACTACTGACCTATATGAATGAAACTCGACACACACACACACCATTACACACTCGGCTCATAATCCGAGTTGACACTTAAGAAATTTTTTATCCCGACAATAGACGTCGTTTCCTTAGAATTTACGGATTAGCAAAATAGATGGCGCTGTAATCGCGTTTTTTTTTTAATTCATTAACAACCTACGGTGTCATAAACGACCTGTGGTTCATTGTACTAGATCAAATCAGGTTCACTTCGACTCGCCTCTATGTTTTGCTGGGCAGTTGTCTAAACTATGTGGACTTAGTTTCTTTGTTATTATTATATATATTTATATTATGTGTAAAAAACCGAATCGAGTTTTATGTAAGTAAAATAAAGCCCTAGGCAGTAGGCCTAGAGCTTAACATGCGGCATAGTGGCACTATAACTATAAGACTATAAGATATATAAAACTATAAGAAACAAAGAGGATATAATCACTATGCTTAACATAAATATTAAAACCAATAAAAAGATTTTACATATCTAAACAATCTTCTTAGACAAGATGTAAAATCAAACAAATTTGATCTAAGTAATTTTATACTTTATTTTCAAATAGTTAAACATAATTTTCTGTGGAACAGTCTGTTCTGTGACTTAGTTTGAAAAGGTAACATGTGCTCGCGGTACGCTAAATGAATCAATTTGAAAACTGGCAAACATTTTCATACCACGACTGTACACGTGTAAATGCCAAGGAAAAACAATTTATTCCTAAAATGGGCCATTAAAGTGGGAACGTACAAATAAATTCACTTTCGCATTTGTAAATAAATTAAAATAGATATTTACACGAATGTATACCCGCATATTTTTCAGTTTATCTCGCGGGATACCTTACTTCAGAATGAATAATAAAATATATCCAAAGTATTTTTGTCTGCTTCTTTCGAATAATGTAGTATTATTACTTAATTAAATTTAGTGTATACTACCTTATTTTAATTTTGTTTTACAAAAAATGTAGAGTTAGCTAAGTTTCTAAATAAATTATACACATGAAAACCTTGAGCACGCTATGTAAGAATTTAAACTAATCTAGATTAAACAGGTTAACGGCTCTTTTTTGATATTAGTGAAATTGAGTGAACTTTTTTTTTGTAATGAAAACAGAATATACCACACAATATTAGGTACATGCAACAAAGGGAAAACAAATCAGCTCTTACAATTAATAAACTTCATTTTTTCCAATCTCAACATCAACAAGAATAATGTAAATATAACGATAGCAGCGGAAAATCACATGATTGAAATGTACACAGTTTTTTCTTTATTTATAAGTTACATAAATACATTTATATTAGTTGTGGACGGCCGGTAATATTAGTAAAAGCAAATATTGTAAGCTCTTGTTATTTAGCGAATGCGTATAAATAGAAAGAAAAATTACCTTAGTAAGATTTTTTTATGATAAAATAGAAAACATTGCACATTGGTTAGCCTTCACAAATTCTACACGGTGTGAAAGAAACAATAGATGTTTCTAAATGACTAGAGTAGTTTGTTGCGATTTGTCAAACTGCCTGACGCGCGGGGAAAACTGTTTTGCTGTGACGCAGTACTTCAAGTCGACCGAACACAAGTTTGCTTTATGACGTGAACGCCCGCGCACTATGAACGTCTGGCCTTCTATGAGTCAGAATTTACTATGGTGCAACATTCATGTTGCAAGGATGCAGTCGTAATGATACGGTCCTACATCGCAATGATATTTCAGGAAGTAGTACATTGTGATGAAATTCGTTGCACAAAATTGAGCTGATACATCACACTGCCATAAATATTCGAGTAAATGCTTTGTACGCCCCTCAGCTTAGACTTTATACAGAAACAAAGGTGAAGGCCTAGCGCATACTTACAACATTCATTTGAACAACTTCGTTCAACTAAAAGTTGTGAGTATGTGGTGGGCCGTACATGTCAGCTAAATAGCGCGCATGTTGTACGTCTAAGATCTCGACTGAGCACTACTGTACACACGCATATAGCGAACGAAATGCGTACCTACATAGTCTTAATATTATCCTGAAGATGCATGTTTTTACGAGTGGTTCTCACGTAAAACGTTGCTTCAAACAAAGTTTTTTGATATGCAACGAGGTAATTCGCCATTCAGGTTCTTTATACATCATCGCAATGTACTGTGAATGTACAATAAGTGACCACACGCAAGCAAATTCGTTAAAGCAATATTTAAAATTTACAGAAGTTTGTTTCAGCAATTTTTTGTGGCGTCACCTTACTACCGTTATGGCCAAGGTCGAATATTAGTGACTAGAAGTGTAGCACATACCTAAGTCACTGATTACCATATCTATTACGTTATTAAGTATAGGTAGAATACAATCCATGAAAACCACATGTGAACTTCACGAATATTGGTCTACCTGCTGAGCAGTGATTTCCTTAACAATATCACATTTGTACTGTACCTATTGTGTTCCTACATAAATCGAGCATTAAATAAAAATGGATTGTCGACAACTAGATGCTAGTCACGTATCCTAACTAGTGCAGTTCTATTGAAAACTCTTGAGCCCTAAATCTTGACGTCATGATATTGAGTTACATTGCTAAATGGGAACAAACCTTGTATGAATTAGCACGTAACATTCCATTTATGTTAAGTTAGATGTACGTGTGAGAAATGACCAGTAGGCAGCGCATGAGTGGCTTCTTTCAAGGCTTATAATCTATGTCCGTGATATCGTTAGCGCGAGCCTTTGACTTTAGGTTCAAATACATTATTTTAATTAGTTATACTTCAAACGATAACTAATTACCGATTGAGCCTTTTGTTAATTGTCTAAAATTAACATCCTTAACAGCCCATAAACATCTCACTATGGAACTCGGCGCTACGCGTGCCTACGACGTATTGGATGGTTTCATACATCTGTTATATTAATATGGAGGTTTCATTCCAATGTTTTCCTTATCCGACAGCACGTAGCAATCGTAAACAATGTTGCATGATGCAGGATGCATGCTTCCCAATCAGGATTTGAACCCACGACATTTTGAAACGCTAGTTTAAGAAGCATGTGCATTAGCCACTAAACTTACCCCACATTGGAGGCTTAAGTTCAGTGAATCAGTAAAATATAACAGAGAGCTAAACGCCTGTTGTCATTCGTTTTCGTCCCTTCCACCCGAAAAATTTATTTAGAACTACGACAACAAGGTCTATATAACCCAAAAATAAATGTGACATACATGTAAAATGCATTTAAATATAAAAAATAAGCAAATTCTAAACCCAGAAGGGACGTTTGGGAGTAAGGCTTTAGACGCATAACCTTCAGAGGTTATAAATCTAAAAGACTGATCAAGCCGAACAAAACGATTTCAGCGGAAGGGACAGCAACTCACGGTTACTGACCACAAGGCCAAAATTGAATCAGTCACACTTTTCGAAAGCGTATCTATCTATTGTGTTCGTTATATTGTCTATTCGCTCGTAATTTGCTGGACAACCGACTTGAACTTCATAATATTTATTTACTTAACAATGATTACATTATTCATTATGCGACGTAATTACGTAGTTTTCAGCTTAAGATTTATATTAATTAATGTGATATTAATATATGACGCCACTTATTGCAATTCCTACTTTAAACGCAAGGAAATAAGTTTAAATTCTATAAACAACACATAATCCGTAATTTAAAAAATCACGTAGATATGTCAGCATAATCACTGTAATCTAAAAATCTTATCATACACATGCGTCACACTCAATCAATGCCAAAACTTAGACGGGAGCTCACTTTAGTACGATGAAAGAATAACGCTTAATATGAAAAATGTGTGGAAAATATACAAAAAGTAATGAGTGTTGAGGACTTTTCGGTGACCGCACTCACCGATACAAGGCCTTTCGTGAAATCAGTGAAATCCGAAGACTCACATCGATATAAAAAGTATAAAAACAAAAATTGTACTACTAAAGATGAACAAGAGGAAAACGATGCTTTGCTTCTACAAAGGCTGTCGAATTTTCAACCGCGCCGTTTTAGTAGGTTAAGGAACAGTTTCCGGAAGCTTAATTGTTTTAAAGGGAGCAAGCAGGATGAAGAATTGCCTATGACGGAAATGTCAAGACACAAAAGTATTGATATCGGTGTCGGCCTGGCGAGAAGAGTGTCCCTATTTTTGTTCACGAGACGTACTGTGTGTGTACATCCTTACCATCCCTTCACACCCGAACAAACGACGAGGAAAATATACACTTTTTCAGAGAAAAATGAACATCATTGATGTGAGAATCTATTAAATTGTTCTGGTGATTCTATTTGACTGTTTCAAATATCAAAGAGGAATGTTTAACGAAATACTTATAGGGTTAGGGGCAGGGGGTTCTACTAGACTTGGTTGAACAAAAATACAGCTAATTTCATACAGCAGTGCCAACCTGTGGAAAATAAAATGAACACAACATGTAAATAATTATTGTGGAATATAATTAGCAATTATTGTAAGCTTGGAGTGATGTCTTGATAATTTAATAAATATTTTTTAATTAATTAGCGGATCGTTTTTCTTTTCCAATTACTTAATCGACTAAACAGGAAATAAAACTAGGTACAAACTAATATACGTAATTAACATAAAAATCAACTTAATTTTTCGTCGTTAACATCTTCTTCGTAAAATAATAAATATTTCGTTAATAAAAATTATATCTTGTGATTTTAATTTAACAATAATATAACAAACAAAGATAACAAATATAGTGACGTCGATGAAGGCCATGGTGTGACATTGCTGAGCGAGGTGTAAAATCGTTCTCTTCCCTGAGATACTTACCGACCCATTAATATACCACCCATATTAAGTAGTAGGGTGGGTTTCATTTTCACGATTTTTCCAGTTTCGCCGATGTCACGTCGATTTTACCGGATACCAAAATTTGCTATAGCATACGTATTTGTAGTATTGAATTACCTCAACAAGTATGAAGTACATTTTTGTGTGTGTTTTTTCATCAATATCTTAAAAAGCTATTTGATAAAATCATATTTAATATTTTTCACCGTGTTAAAGCAGAATTTTATTTGAAACCAAGTCGAGCGTGACTTATAGCCCACTGTCAAAGTTATCAAAATTTTGGTAATACGCGGATGTCTACACTAGCTTCTATATCTAAAAATTAAAACACGAGCCGCGCATGTATATGTGATGAGCAAAACCAATTAACACAAAACAACAGGTTCAGTCAGAATACTCGTTTAATATATGTCCAGCCAAACAATCCACAATGTGATATTTGCCTTGACACTAAATCAACATACTCATTGATTTTTACAATACGGCTAGAGTAAAGATGTTGCCTATTGTCATTATTTTCTTAATATCTGTGAATGGAGGTGGAAGTAGAGAATTCTCAACATGTGAGTTAGTTCAGGAATTAAGAAGACAACATTTTCCTGAAAATCAATTAGAAGACTGTAAGTTAAGTAATAATTTTAATTAATAGTATTGCCTTACTTACCTTATTGTTAGTTTTCTGTAACAAATAAACATTTTGGCGATTAGGTAAGTACATATATGTGTTCGGTATGTTCGAATTCAAGAGCTATTATTATTAATTTTATTAATTGATATCTCCAATTTAGAGCATCGCCGTCACTGTAACTACTTTGTGCAATCTGATGGTTTTTCGTTCCATGTTCGTATTTACTTGCCTAAAAATTGGTTTATTTTTAGATTTAATGTTCCTCCCCTTTGGGGAGAGTATTACAGAAGAATATTCTGGAATATTAAGATCTCGCTACGTGAGATCTTAATATTCCAGAATATTCTTCTGTAATACTCTCTATTCTTTCATGGTTTTCTAATCATATTTTTCTCTCTTGGCATATTTACAATATCTCTCACATCACAGATTTCATTTCACCCTTCACACAACAAATACATCCTTCTCTTGTTTGGCCTATCTTTATTCTTATATTTTTTATTAATTAAAAAAACACATGTGATAAAAGGTTATGAGATTAGCGCATTCAAACATGTAGTGTTACCTTACAGGGGTCTGTCTAATATGGGCCGAAAGCTCAGCTCGAACGGATGTCATAGGAGGGCCTGACGGAGACGGTTCGTACGACTACGGTCTATTCCAAATCAATGATCGATATTGGTGTAGCACGACAACAACTGCTGGAAAGGGTTGCAACATATTATGCGCAGGTAAAGAAATTGAATAAGCAAATCGAACAAAGAACGCGATCATCTATGAAATTATATACATTCATGTTTAGAAGTCTCTTAATAACATCACAGTGAACCGTGGTTAGTCCTTGGATATTTAAGGAGCTGGTATCATAGGAAAAAAACATAGAATGACAAATGCCACGTAAGAATGTAAAAAAGATCCTAAATTCTACATTTCTAGAGGGCGCCACAAATCGCTCTACATAATCGCTTTTTGATATGAAAAACACCACTTAAACATTGTATTATGTAATAGGTATAAAACATTTTCTTTATACCAAAAGCCAAAATTAAGTCTTTATAATTTTCTTTTCAATGCATACTTATAGCTTCTTTTTTCTTACAAGATAAATTTTTGGGTAACATTTTAATTAAATCGAGTCTTTAGATGATTTTGGAATATAAAAAATTTTCTATTTAATATCTGACTTTAGATGTGGCTAAGTTGTCTAAGACATTTAAACATAATTAAATAATGTAATTCATTCCAAAATTCTTGTTTGTAAATACGAAAATTATCTTCTAATGAAAAACAATGTATACGTATTACTTATTTCAACGAAGTCAACAAGTTTCCCACAGTGATTCGTACGTATTATTACAATTAATCGATAATAATAATATACCAAATATAGTGGAACTATCAAGGCAAGATACTGGAATTTTCATTCCTAATATTCTTCTTCTATGGTGTTACAGAGATAAACGCTACACTGAATATAGGTAACGCAAAAGGTACGCGACAGCCTTCTTTTCTGTAGTAAAGCAAATTATAAGGGAGCCAGGTTTGCGACGTGGTAGAGCCATGTTGAAATCATTATTTTAATTAGCTCGCTGGGCCCCGGCTGGCTCAATCAATGTGATACCACGCTCACAAAAAATTTCGGTGTGTAACGGTTAGCCTCGGACTAATCGTGTTTCGTACGATGAATGAAAGTTTCGATGGCTCACTCCCACTCTCCTATCCTATTCCTCCTTCTTCCTCTATCCCATCCTAAAGGCTGAAAACGCGTTGGCTTCGCCCCTGATGTTGCAAACATCTATACAGTATATACAGTAAATAGTAATCACTTTCGTTTAGATGAGCGTCTGTCCTGCCTTATCCTGTTTCCTAGCTTCGGAATAAAAAAGCAACCTAGTACGCTCATAATAGGTTGGGGAAAAAGTCTTTTCGCATATAGTATATATGAACTTGTAATAAGATCTCTTTGGCTATACCATTTGTATCTGGCTGGTTTTGGTATCATTAAAAAGTTTTAATTTTAAAGAAGACATTTCCAAATTCAAATTAGGAAAATGTGTGATTTTCATTTGTTTTTCTTATTGTTAAAATGAGTGAATCTAATGAAGAAATTCGATACATTTTAAAATTTTACTACAAAAAAGGTAAAAATGCAACACAAGCCGTGAAAAATTTTGTGATGTTTATGGACCTAATGCAGTATCTGTGAGAGTAGCGCAAATTTTTGTTTAAGCGTTTTCAATCCGGAAATTTTGATATCAAAGATGCATGTCGCTCTGGTCGCCCTGTTACGGACAAAATTGATGCCATTTTTGAAAAAGTGGAGCAAGATCGGCATATTAGTAGTTACGATATAGCTGGAGAACTGGGAATTGACCACAAAACGGTTTTGGCGCATTTGAAAAAAGCTGGGCACACAAAAAAACTCGATATTTGGATGCATCATGAGCTCACTGAAAGAAACCTAATGAACCGTGTACTCATTTGTGATTCTTTATTACGACGTAATGAAACCGAACCATTTTTGAAAAAGCTGATAACTGGTGATGATAAGTGGATCACGTACGACAAGAACGTGCGAAAAAGATCGTGGTCAAAGGCCGGTCAGGCTTCACAGACTGTGGCGAAACCCGGGTTAACTCGCAACAAGGTGATGCTGTGTGTATGGTGGGATTGGAAGGGCATTATTCATTATGAGCTGTTACCGCCAGGCAGGACCATCGATTCTGAACTGTACTGCGAACAACTGATGAGATTAAAGCAAAAGGTTGAGAGAAAGCGGCCGGAATTAATCAACAGAAGGGGTGTGGTTTTTCACCATGATAACGCTAGACCTCACACATATTTAGCCACTCAGCAAAAATTACGAGAGTTTGGCTGGGAGGTGTTAATGCATCCGCCGTGTAGTACTGACCTTGCACCTTCAGATTTTCACCTGTTTCGGTCTCTGCAGAATTCCTTAGGCAGTGTCAGGTTAACATCACGAGAGGACTGCCAAAACCACTTGTCGCAGTTTTTTTATCAGAAGCCCCAAAATTTTTATAGCAATGGAATCACGTCCCTACCTACAAGATGGCAAAAAGTTATCCAACAAAATGGCACCTACATACTTTAGTCAAATGTAAATAAACATTTTGAATTTTTATATGAAATGCGAAGAAACTTTTTCCCCAACCTAATATTCTGCTACTAATTATTTAGGTAACAAGCGTATTCTGATTTCACCGCCAGATCCTGGAAAGAAAATAATACCATGCGAACTGATGTAGAAAAAGTTAAAAAGCGGACCCGTCTTCAAAATAAACTTAAAATTTGGATTTACGCTAGCATGGTGACAGAGTGAACTGTAGGACCGGGATTTGTGGCGTATAATTGGGGAGACTGTCCCAACCGTCCTGTTTTCCCAGGACATGTCCTAGTTTTTGTAGTGTCCTGGGATGTCCTGGATAGTTTTTAAACAACGTCCTGTGTTTTTAAAGCGCCCTAATAAGGTCATGAATGTTAAAATTCGCGCGTCACTTTTACAATTCTTACGTTGCAGGTAGCCTCACGGCTCGCGAGTGTTCGTACTGCCAAGGGTTTTATATGATATTAACTCTTTTTAACCCATATAATTTTATTATTTAAAAAATTGTGTCTGGTTGCAGTTCACCCGCAGTAGAAGTGAAACAGTGTGACAAGGGGTGGGATTCTAAATTTCGTGACGTCACATTTCATATAACTTATTACATCGTTATAATATATTTAAGCTTTAAAACACGAAATTTGAAGTATTAATGAAAAACTTCATAATGTTTCCAACGCTATCTGTATGAGCATTGTGTTTAAATTATTAAATATAATGTATTCTATCTCATTCTCTCGCAGGCTTAGTCCTATAGATTTATGTGTTTATCTCTTTTTCTTTTTATCGAGTTTCAAATCACGATTCTAAAGAGTTTCACTTCAAAAATATGATTATTATTATTACTTGAATTTCATTTATCCTACTTTTCACTACATATTAATTGGACTATTGCAACTCTATTACTGCCCCCCGTTTTTAAACTAAATTGTCCTCAACATCAAATCCTAGTTTTTTTAAATTTGGGGTTGGCAATCCTACTTATGTTCGACAATGGTCGATGACAATAATGGCAATAAGGCAACTAATGGCCCGCTCCTATATCTTTCTTGCCGTTCATTTGCCTTACAGTCAGCTAAAATTTAATATAAGCTCCACAAAAGTAATGTCAAATTCGACCAATGGTAAGGCAAGTGAATGAATGGAATAGTAACAGGCCATAAGAATTTATTTACCCTTACACTATAAAAGAGGGTAAGTGTTAGTAGTGATTAATAAAAGTAATAAGTCATCATTGACACTGATTGCAATCAATTCCATATCTTCATTGATAAAAATTTACACAATGACTTTAGATTTTAACATTTTATTGGCAGTCAAAGTCAATATCGACACTGATTACCTACACGTTTTCGATTAATTTTGATGCAATAGTATTCTGAGGGTAGTGTGCACCGATATTTAACCGATGGTTATAATGAAATAATCACTAAAAATGTCTGGATAAACAGCGATTATTTTATTTGAACCATCGGTTAAATGTCGGTGCACACCAGCATAAGTCTCTTATAAAGAGGTAATTAGTTAATTTCTTAATTATATTATTCTGCATTATACTTCTCATACTTTGACTCCCACCCAATGCTTATCATAATTTTATTTTCCTTTAAGATCTTCTTCAAGATGACATTACAAAAGCAACGGAATGCGCAAAGAAAATTTACCGAAAGCACGGCTTTAAGGCGTGGGTAGGATGGGTGAATGCGTGTAAAGGTAAAAATTTGGAGAAATTTCATTGCTAGTCGTTTGTAACACAAGATAAAAAAGAGGACATGGCTGAATGAAGTTAAAAGTATGTATTGTTACGAGCTACAGGACTCGAATTAAAAATGCCGTTGGAACTACTATAGAATTTATTAGAACTGTACAAACGCGTATAAAACAAATACAAATAAAACTGGATGCAACTAGTTCACACTGCACGATTCAATACAATTGGACACGCGCAAAGTCCGTCGTTTATATCGCTAATCGAGAGTACTACTAACGTCTTACTCGTCTCTTAGTCGTCGCTTGACTGCCCACCCCTCCATTCGGGCATTGTCTTATATCAACTACACAGTACAAAAAAATTGGCCGCGCGCACTGAGTTTCCGAGAAATAGTAATTTGCACACCTGCGAACGGCTAACAAAATCGAAAACAATAACAATAAGGATTAGTTCGACGCTAATGATGGTTATAAAACAAGTAGAAAAACAATAGCATGTTTTTCTTAATTACAAATTCAAAACACAAAAGAATTCTTAAATCCGGGAAGACAATAAACTGCGCTTACGACAGACAGCTGTGCGCTTATCTTTGACGGCATGTAACAGTATTATAAGCCCTGCAAACTGCACCTGCCTTCGATTACTGTATTATATAGGTTTGATAATTCAATGACAGTTTGGAATCGTGTTGGAACATACTTTATCAAATAAACGTCAGAAATAACAATAAAAAATATACCAATGCATTAAAAATATGTCATCATGTTTTAAAAGCATTAAGCAGGCTTCTTTTCCTAATATAAGTTCCAATTATTTTTTATTGTGCGAGTTCAGCAGACAGGCAAACAGCCCACCTGATGGAAAGCGGTTATCATCGCCTATGGACATTAGTAACACCAAAGGTGCTACCAATGTGTTACCTCTCTCTAGGAGGAGACTGAAACCTGCCATTAATGCCGGAACACAACTAAATGTTATTATGGCGTCTTACTCTAGACCAGGGATGGTAGCCATCCAGAATGGCAAATAACTTACCACCCGGCTGTGGGTTGTTTTGTCGCCTTTTACGACAGGCCACCTGGCCTCAGGAAATTGTATTCTTTTTCCGTTCCTGCACGGAAAGGTGGTAAGGTATTTGCCCGTCTAGATGGCTACCACTCTTGGTCTAGAGCATGCCGCCATAACAGCCTTGAGTTGTGTTCTCTCCCGCATTAGTGGCCAGGTTCCAGTTTCCCTTTAGAGAGCGGTAGTACATTGGTAGCACCTTTAGTGTTGCAAATGTTCATAGGCAACGGTAACCACTTTCCATCACAATTGGGCCGTCAAACTGTCTACTGTACTCCAGCAATAAAAAAAATATAGTTTTATTTATTTCTGCTTACACTGGCACGGTAAGGTTTAAAATCTTGCGCAAACCCACAATGTATCTAACTACTTTAAGTGGAATATATACAAATATTACTGTTGAGAATATAATAAAAATTAAAAATAGAATGTACTATTTATTGTCTCAAAATATGTAAAGACTTTCCATTTACTCTATTAAACTAAAACAATAGTTATGTGTTTAAAAACGCTTAAGATGATAATCGATATACTTAAATGTCGAGCTTCCTTATGATGCCACGTTTATTGGAAAATATATTATTACTATGGACAGATTATCATCCTAAGTGCTTTCCGCATAATATGTATCGTTCTAGAACATGATAATGTGCAGATAGCATAATTGTATGTATAATACTTAAAAGCATATTTGTACGGTACCAGCTCTGGCTTTTGTAAATTCCTTAAGATATTGTCTATCAACAGCATTAAAATTTATTATTACACTTTAATTAAGTTTTTTTTTAATACCATACCTATACATTATTAAATAAGGTTTTGACTTTGAAATAGCGCCCATTTTACAATTTACTGGCCTAAACAAATTGAATAGAACTTAAAAATAATCAGATCTAATACCTACCTAACCTTTCACAGAATGTCATGAGTAAATTAATATCACTGAAAAGAGGTAGCTAACAAGTGTATCAAGTCCATATTATTGTATACAATTCATATTAAATACCTTGAGCAAATTATACTAATAATGGGCAAACATAGCACCATGTACAGTTCACCTAAATCAGTAACTTTACGAGCATTTTTAGAGACATATTCTCAATAAATAGAATTTCATACAAATTTAATAACTATACAGCTTTTGGCTGCTAATTTGGACAGACATAGATATTATACTTGATGATAGTATATTGACAAGTGAACGCAGTTATGAAAAAAGGAAACAACTCATAAATTAAAAAAAATGAGTTATTATTAACATCAAACTGATCAGAATGACAAAATGTGACATATTTGACTTAGGAAAAAATATCAATAGATATATAGATTGCAAGACAAGTTTTAAAAATAAGGTTCAGAAGTATTACTTCTCTATTGTGTATAATAATTCCTAACACTGTTGTATATATATATATATATATATATATATATATATATATATATATATATATACATATAAAAATACACACATATATATAACGGTGTTAGGAATTATTATACACAATAGAATATATATATATATATATATATATATATATATATGTATATAATAAATATAATAGGTTGGGGAAAAGTCTTTTCGCATATAGTATGTATGAACTTGTAACAAGATCTCTTTGGCTATACCATTCGTATCTGGCTGGTTTTGGTATCATTAAAAAGTTTTAAGTTTAAAGAAGACAATTCCAAATTCAAATTAGGAAAATGTGTGATGTTCATTTGTTTTTCTTATTGTTAAAATGAATGAATCTAATGAAGAAATTCGATACATTGTAAAATTTTATTACATAAAATATGCAATACGAGCCGCAAAAAAATTGTGATGTTTATGGACCTAATGCAGTATCTGTGAGAGTAGCGCAAATTTGGTATAAGCGTTTTCAATCCGGAAATTTTGATATCAAAGATGCACGTCGCTCAGCTCACCCTGTTACGGACAAAATTGATGCCATTTTTGAAAAAGTGGAGCAAGATCGGCATATTAGTAGTTACGATGTAGCTGGAAACTGGGAATTGACCACAAAACGGTTTTGGCGCATTTGAAAAAAGCTGGGTACACAAAAAAGCTCGATATTTGGGTGCCTCACGAGCTCACTGAAAGAAACCTAATGAACCGTGTACTCATTTGTGATTCTTTATTACAACGTAATGAAACCGAATCATTTTTGAAGAAGCTGATAACTGATGATGAAAAGTGGATCACGTACAGCAAGAACGTGCGAAAAAGATCGTGGTCAAAGGCCGGTCAGGCTTCACAGACTGTGGCGAAACCTGGGTTAACTCGCAACAAGGTGATCTGTGTGTATGGTAGGATTGGAAGGGCATTATTCATTATGAGCTGTTACCGCCAGGCAGGACCATCGATTCTGAACTGTACTGCGAACAACTGATGAGATTAAAGCAAAAAGTTGAGAGAAAGCGGCCGGAATTAATCAACAGAAGGGGTGTGGTTTTTCACCATGATAACGCTAGACCTCACACATTTTTAGCCACTCAGCAAAAACTACGAGAGTTTGGCTGGGAGGTGTTAATGCATCCGCCGTATAGTCCTGACCTTGCACCTTCAGATTTTCACCTGTTTCGGTCTCTGCAGAATTCCTTAGGCAGTGACAGGTTAACATCACGAGAGGACTGCGAAAACCACTTGTCGCAGTTTTTTTTTTATCAGAAGCCCCAAAATTTTTATAGCAATGGGATCACGTCTCTACCTACAAGATGGCAAAAAGTTATCCAACAAAATGGCACCTACATACTTTAGTCAAATGTAAATAAACCTTATAAAAAAACCTTTTGAATTTTTATATAAAATGCGAAGAAACTTTTTCCCCAACCTAATATATATATATATATCTCTCTCTCTCTCTTTCTTATAAATATGTTTGTATATATTTAATTTCTAAAATATGTAGTTTAAGTATGTTTGTTTAAAATCTACCTAATAATCTGCACCACCTACATCGCCAGATTAGGTTAAATTATTCGTTAATATTAGGTTGCCTGGAAGAGATTGCTTTAAGCGATAAGGCCGCCCATTGTACTATCTCATGTATTTTTCTATTTCTGTTTATCTATGTTTTATCTATCTATCTCATCATATCTGACATAAAAAAGTGAACCGAACCACACTCATTATAATCATAATCTAATTTATAATATGTCCTCAGATGAATTTATTTATGCCAAACCATACCATATGTATCCAGATTTTGATTATTACAAAATCGTAAACAAATGTAGATACCACTTAAAAATCCATCAGTGCTAAAGTCATGAGAACAAACTGGTCTTCGCAAAGGTTTAAATTAGCTAGTTGGACCATGAGTTATTTCAACTCAAGTTTTACATCATTTTCTCTAAATAATTTTGATGTAGTTGGTACATTTTGGCATAAATAGGTCCAAATTAGAAGCAATAGGTCCTGCTGATAGCAGAATAAGGCAACAAATTGACAAGTGTGTTAAGAAAACAACGAATTTAGACAATATCAATCGAATAGCTGCTTTGTGTTACAGTTGTTTGATCATCGTTGTAAATAAAGGAAATAAAAATAAAAATTGATAGTTAAGAGATAAACAATTTAAATGAACATACAATTAATCTAAGTTTGACGTCTGTAATTACTGGTTTAATAAAAATATCATGTAAGCTATGTACCTATGTACTCATAGCTTTAAGTCGCTGTACAATTTATTTGGGTTAAGACACAACAGAACTATGTAGTAAATTCTTAATAAACGATAGGAATTACATTCATATATTTAAGTACACCTAATTTAAAATTATAAATAAATATTATTAGCTATCATTTAATACATAGACACAAGTGTCCAAGTACAGTAATAATTAAACATGGCAACATTCAAGATCATTTGGTAGTTCAGTTAACATAGTGACTTCAATAAAATCTATGTAATTTGTAAGAAACTTATTTTGGATGCTTATAGTAGTGGTATTTTAATACTATGCTTATGTGTTATGATTATGTATTAAGTATTAATTTGCAGATTTAGCAATTTTTAACCGACTTCAATAAAAAGGAGAAAGTTATCAATTAGTCATGTAAATACATTTTTTACTCTGCTTGTCGTGGCAGGTAAATGATTAACAAACACTCATCTCATTAGGTTGAGATTGTTTTGAATCTGAGAAAAAAATAATGGGAATGACAAATTCCCAGTGAAACACCACAGGAAAACCCTAAAAACCTACATTTCAACTTTTGATCAAAAGGTGCCACAAGTGAATTTTCTATCTGTTTTTTATATACGAAAATACTACAACAACATTCTACCAAGAATTTTTATTTAAAACATTGAGGACTATTTGTTTTAAGGAACCTTTTGTGACATACTTCACATGATGGCTGTTTTTATCATAATCCGCCAAGCTTAAGAAAATATAATGAACCTGGCATCCAATTAAAATCTATAGATGCTTTTCTTTTTCAAAAACACTACATAGTTTATTAACAATGTTTTTTTGGGTCATTTGAAAATTTAAACTCTACTCTCAACACATTTTCCAAATGTTACTTAAAACAAAGTCTTTCATCGCTTAATATTATTACATCATTTCAGTCAAAAGTTTTAAGTTTCAATAAGTTTCTTTTTAATTTCATATTTAAACAAGATACCAAAATTAAATCAATAAATTATATAAAATATGTGAAATGACAATGAATAAAAGTGACGCCTACTCCACAAACTGCAAACAGCCCATCAAGGCAACACATTAAAGTACTGGGTTTGTTATTCCTGGAATTCTTCTGTGCCAAATAATTAGAATAAAATATATCAAATTACAATTTAAATGATACTTATAAAAAGGTTGAATTTATACAATTGCTACAAGGTCCCAAGGCAAACTAATTATAAGACTAAAACCTGTATTTTTGGATCTAATACAAATGTAATTTAAAGAATTGAAAACCAACTATTTGCAAGAAGCACCAGTATTAAACATGTATACATATGAAACAATATTATATGTGGATTTATGGCTTACAATGCCATCTAGCGACAACAAATGATCAGATCTTCATAGCATAATATCCTACTTGAAGAAAAGTTAATGGAGCATATTAGTGCTTCGCGAGCTCCCTGTTTCTCATAACTGCTGCTTCTATAGCACTTATCATAGTCGCTCTGAAAAATAAAAAAGTTTTAAAGTTTAAAGAAAAGATTGATCGTTAACTTATTTGGATGGAATAAGTGGCCAGATTGGAGTCAGTTTTCTAAAATTATTGAGTGTATTCAAGAAAACCTATAAAATACTCCATTAATGGTTTCTGACTCGGTCCCTGCCCAAAATAGATGATAATCAAATAGTTAACTTAA
This sequence comes from Dendrolimus houi, assembly GCA_039645545.1. NCBI lineage: Eukaryota > Metazoa > Arthropoda > Insecta > Lepidoptera > Lasiocampidae > Dendrolimus > Dendrolimus houi. The sequence continues at coordinate 12,316,907 of CM077125.1, read as the reverse complement.
ATGTATTTCTTTGGCTTTGGTGTCACTTTACATTCTCATATTTCTAGAGTTTCAACACATCCATGATATGTATAAAGTAATGACTTTTAGAATGGATATTCATGTTTTTGACATATCTTAAACAATTTTATATTGTATAGACACAATTTAGAAAATATTTAGAAAAATAAAATGATCATACAAATCACATTACAACCCAATTAGAAATGGAAACAACAGTGCTAATCATGCATACTATAGCTGGCCATGGTTGCACAAGACTTACACCACATAACAAATTTACAAAAGACCATACCGAGGTGAAGACCAAAAAGCCAGATCATAGCAAATAGCAGCAGCTTTTACATCATGTCTTGATCTAAGTAAATAATCTCTTATCTCACAACACCTGCATCATACTATGCTTTATCTCTTGTGCATTTATTGTTTAATACCAACCTCAATTTTCCGTTTTCAAGTGCATTAACACCACAAATTGTGGTGCCACCTGGGGAGCAAACTTCATCCTTCAGCAGACCAGGATGTTTACCAGACTCCAGTACCATCTTCCCACTACCAATTAGCACTTGGGCTGCATACCGCTGTGCCACCGCTCTTGGCACACCCTGTTTAACTGCTCCATCTGCTAACGCTTCTATTACCATATACATCTAAAAAATATTTTTTGTCTGATGGCCTGTGTTTGATTATTAAGCCTTTAGCCACCTAACTCACTGGAACACAAAATCCCGGGTATGATCCATGGCATAGCCAATTTTGTAAACTTTCTATTATACGTGGGATACTCAAAGATTTGCGAAAATAAAAAAAATGTTCTATAGGTAAATATTTTTTTATTAAATCTTTTCAAAGTACTCTTCACCTGCCTGTATAAAAAGCGTCATGCGTTTCAACCAGTTTTAGAAACACTTTTCCTAGTCCGCCGCAGACACCTCCTTTACAGCTTGATCTAACGCTGACAGCGCATCTTACGGCAATGAAAATTGTTATCTCTTTGAGCTGATTTTTTATTTTCAAGAATAAAAAGAAGTCACGCGGTGCTAGGTCAGGACTGTAAGAAAGGTGACCTAGGATTTTAACCGGCGCGGCGTACTTTCCAGGAAGCCCCTCGTTTTGAGCGCTGTATGGGCGCATTATCGTGGTGGAGCAGTAGCCCGCGGAGCCGTGTTTGGTCGCTAGTTGCTCACAACGGAGAAACCTTCTGCCAAGCATGTAGTAGTATACCATTCGGCGTTGATGCTTCTTTGGTTCCGTAAAGGAATTGACACCAAGGAGCCAGTCAAATTGAAAAAACTCGCGATCAAAACCTTCCCCTCGCTTCTAGATCGCTTCACTTTGGTAGGCGTTGATTCGTTTTGAAACACTCAAACCGTCGACCTGGCGCTTCGTTTCTGGATCGTATTGATAAATCTAGGACTCATCACCAACAATGATGTCGCAAACACGCCGAGACAGCCTGCTTCAAATTTGTTTATCATATCATGGCACCATTCCACCCAGGCCTGGTTTTGAGCATCGGTGAGGTTGTGCGGCACCCAATGTGAAACTATCCCCCTCATGTGAAGATGTACATGTAGAATCTCGTGAAGGCTTCCCGATCCAATCTGCAGTACGTGCTGAATCTCTTGATAAGTAACTCGCCTATTGTCTTGGATTTAATTTTTCACTGCTAGCACATTTTCTTCCGTAACAGCAGTCAAAGGGCGACCACTTCTTTCTTCATCCCCCAAAATTAGTTGACAGCGCATGAATTCGTTGTACCACCGATACACGGTTACCTTAGAGGGGCCTTCATCCATGAATGCCATTTGAAGTCTATCATACAATTCGTCAGTTTCAGGCGACACTTGAAATCGTCAAAATCATAGCACTAAAATATTCCCGGTGCAGATCCCTTTTCAATGAGACACGATAATTTAAATTAGCTGGCAAACAATGTGTAGGGAAATTTTGAAATTGGGACGTACCTATTTTTAGTTATAAACTAGCTGACCCGGCGAACTTCGTACCGCCATATTTTCTGAATTCCTAAAACACTTTGTTTTATGACAAAATTAAAAAAATAAACAATAGCTCCTGTTTTCAATAGGACTATATATTGAAATAAAGTTAAAATAAAATAATACGACTGTATATATTCATCATATTAATTTGTTTATTGACAAATATTGGAATACATTTATTTGTCAAGAAATTAAATGAATTTTATGAATAATTTCGCACACTTATTTACTCAATTATTGTAAATAAATACTATTCTTAAAATTATTCTTACATTCTACTGTAATGCCTTGTAACTAGCTAGCAGACGTCCTACCCTGAAAAAATAAAAATTTAGGACCCGATTCTGGTGCCACCTACAGGTTCCAATTGTGAATCTATACCACCCGGGGACTAACTGAAACACATACAAAAAATTAACAAACTCGGTTCAGGAGATTAGGAAGATCCTAGAATCCGATCCCAGCGCCACCTACAGGTTCCAATTGTGAATCTATACCATCCGAGGACCCACTCAAACACACAAAAACAAAATCACCAAAATCGGTCCACATGATTAGGAGGATTCTAGAACCCAATCTCAGCACCACCTACTGGTTCCAATTGTGAATTTAAACCATCCAGGGACCCATTCAAACACACAAAACAACAAAAAAAAAATTCATCAAAATTGGTTAAGTCGTTCTCAAGTTATGTGCTTACCAACACATTTTGTGATTCATTTTTATATTATAGATAATCATATTTTCAAAATAGATTATAACTGGCCAGTCTCTCATACATTCTGAGTGGACTAGTATTGTTTACTATGGTTGGGGCATCTGAGATAGGCTCTAAGATCCATTACCCATATAAAAAATATGTAATATGGGCATATTACATATTTTTTAGGGCCAATTTTTCAATCACCAGATAAAAGTTATTGAATAAATTATAACCTGACCGAATTTAAAAATGTAAAGATTTAACTGTTTAATTCAGGCAACCATTCTTTTTAATTGTTTCATGTTATATTTTATCTATGAAATTTTATCTGGTAATTGAAAAATCGGTCCCAAATCAGAAAATGTCACTTAGGACACTCTCAAGAGCATTCTCAATTTAGCAAGTTTTTCTTGTATAATTTTCATATTGGTACCATTGTACTACCACAAACAGAAGATAAAAGGAAATTTTATATTGTAAACTGAGATATCAGATGTATAACTAATGCTGAAGTGATTTGGCAAGTCCTGCCATTTCAGGTTTTACATATAAAAATTTGACCCTATGTACAGCAAAGCAATGAGATGATCTACAGAACATTTAATGTTTTATGTGACCTCACACAGTTGCTTAATAAAAATAATTATCAAATTAGCTTCACTATATACAATAACAACTACACTATGATAGTTTGTGGTCATCACACCACAAGCACCTATCTTCCTTATCTCTAAAACTTACAAAAGCAGGACCACATCCTGTTAAAGTTCCCAAAGTATCAATCATGGGTTCTTGAACTTTCTCACACATTCCAGATGTGTTTAACAATTTTTCCAAAAGACAACACTGATCATCAGACACATTCGCATCTGGAGTATAGATGCAAACACCAGCTCCCACTGTCATGGGTGTATTTGGCATTATTCGGATGACATTAATTTTTGCATATGGTGCCAATAATTTTAGGACCTGAAATTTAAAATAGGAAATATTGAATACATTATTAAAATGCCTTAAAAATTCATATCTCATAATAGAATGTAATTATAAAAATATTTTTTAATTTTATTTGGTTTTAAAAGTTATTTGAAACAATTATTAACCTGGGTTCAGTAGTACTATCCAACATCTTCAGACAAAATATAAATTAAAAAAAAACTTGTATGTTTCATAAAGGGTTCTAAATGCTGATTTACAGAAAGGAATGAATGACTTCTTATTTAGAAAAATCTATAGCCGACAATACATATATTGTTAATACCAGTTTTTTTGTTGAACAAAAACAATCAACAAATTTCAATGACAATTTTAGGAATCAGACCAGACATTTTGTAATAATTTTCCCTGATTTTTCTTTTTTTTTAATACTAATGTAGCAAACAGGCTATAGATTTGTAACACCAGAAGTATAGTAAACTTGTTGCCAGTCTTTAGGAAGGGATAGATGGTATGAGATAGGAAGGTATGAAATAAGAGGGATAGAATATGGGGATAGGATCCAAGGGTAAGATAAATGGATGGGATAAGGGGACGAGATGAGAGAATGGGATGAGAGGGTCAGATAGCAAGAATGGGATATGGAATAGATCAGGATGGAATAGAGGAAAGGGAAGTGGGCCATCGGAACTCGCAAACGTTTTTGTTTCAATATCTTGCAGTATTCAAAAGATATGAATATAAAGTCCATCGACAGAGACAGGAACAACTGCTCTAAATGAAATGCAGCATTTTAATATAATTTTAGATTGTTTCAAACCTCATGCAAATTATCAAGACTAATTCCAGCCAGCATGGATACAAACAGTACATGTCTATTAGAAGTTTTTTCAATTCCATTAAGACACCCATTAATAGCCTCAGATAAAATGTTAGGTTTCACACCTAAGAATACTATATCACAGTTATTGAATACTTCATAATTCTTTGTAGTCACATTTGCACCCATGTCACTCCAATGAATGAGATTCTGTAGATGTGGTCCTGATACCCAAATTTTAGATGCAGTTGAAGGATCTGTAATTACAAAAATCATCATAAATTGTATAAGCCGAGCGAACACAACAAAGCAACTAGGAAAACAGTTTGTAAACTTACAATACAATTTTTTTTTTATTGAACATTAAATTTATTAAGGATTTTTTAATATAATAAGCAATATGGATAATTTATGTATGAATCATGAACAGTTCTCACCGCTTTTTACAATTCCTTTTCCGATTGCGGTAGACATATTACCTCCACCGATGAAACCAATATTTGAGTTCATTTTTAAAACTGAATTTTTGGATGGATAAACGATATTAATTAATGAGCTATTAATAACTACTTCATAAATTACAATTCAAATAAGTTTTATCATTTATTTATTAAATTCCCGAATTCAAATACCGAGCACAGATCACTTATAGTTATACCACAAACAAGTAACCACAGCGATGCAACTTCAGTACATTAAAAAACCAAAAATTAAAAAATACCAGTGGCGTGATCTTCTTGAGAACACAGTAAAAAATCAAGGTTAGTTCACGTTTAAAATGACTGGATGGCACAAATTTTTCATTTAATATGTCTGAAACCAGCTCGTAAAAAAAATATATTATAAATTATATTAGAATTAATTTATAACATGATAGATCTGGTTTCCTTAAAAAATATTTTCTCTGGGTCATGTGTCAATAATTGATGATAACAAAAACGAAATTTCAATTATAATAATGACAACTTAATTTTTTTTTATTAATTTATTCATGACCATAGAATCTATGTCTTTCAGTCGGAAACATGTTTAGAATGAACTTATGCTACGTATAGCACAGCTGAACTGTAGGTTATCAGTTGGTGCCATTCAACGGAGTTCTTGTGACAACTCAAAAGGCCACATTTGACTATACAGTTCACATTTCTCACAAAACACATAATTACTACTCAAAAACTATCAATATCCTACAACTATTGTTCATTTTAGAGTAATTTTACACATTTTTAGAAAATAAAACTGCACAGCACAACATCTCCTTTCAGTTCCCGCCAAAAACTCCGACAACTTTAACTTCCGACTGTGTTGTCATCTAAGTGATATGTCACTAGATCTAGTGAATTTTTGGTTAGTTATATTTTAAATATAGGTAGCAATGGTTTTTTTCTTATAAAAGCGTAATGAGACTTCAACAGCCATGAACACAATGCAAAGTACAGAAAAAAATACCTACGATATTTGACGAAATTTTTAATTATCTCCTCAATAAAGTAATGGTTAAATAGTGTTGACGACGACAACATCAATGAGCGAAACTCACCGACCCGTCTAGACAGGCGATAGGAACATTAATATAATTTGCTAAGTCTCATAGATAATGTGGAAGCGACCGTTAGACGCATGAAAGAGACTGGTCGGACTGAGACGGGTATAGCTTATGTATGATGTTATGTATTATTATTTAAATTTGTTTTATTTGTGTTAAAAACGTAATTATTTGTAATAGCCTTAAGTTGCTAGGAAATAAATGTTATAGGGTTTGTCTTTCATTAAAAGTAGTTCTTAGGAGTGAATTAAAAATTTCACCAAATATCCTGAGTATTTTTTTGTATACTTTGCATTATTTTCATAGTTGTTGAAGTCTTATTATGCTTTTATAAGAAAAAGCCGTTCCCACCTATATTTAAAATATAACTAACCAAAAATTCACTAGATCTAGTGACAATATGACTTAGGTTACCACACTGTCGGAAGTTAAATTTGTCATTATTATAATTGAAATTTCGTTTTTGTCATCATCAGTTATTGACAAATGACCCAGGTAAAATATTTTTTAATTGAACCAGATCTATCATGTTATAAATTGATACTAATATAATTTATAATAATCTTTTTATTACTAGCTGGTTTCAGACATATTAAATGAAAATTTTGTGCCATCTAGTCATTTTAAACCTTAACTAATCTTGAATTTTCATTGCTCTCGAGAAGATCACGCCACTGGTATTTTTCACTCTATAATTATATAATGTACTGAAGTTGCATCGCTATGCTTTACACTACCGACCATAGATAATATTATATATATAAAACTCCTATTTTAGTAATGTACTCTAAGATACCGACCTTGTATTATCTATGCTAGTGTTTGTGTATCTATGACACCGACCTCTCGTAAGAGTAATAACATATTCCTTGATACCGACTGATGCCCAGTTCCTATATTTTACTGACGATTGTCTATAATAGTAACTGATTAATTTTGAAGCTCCCAATAACCGATGGTTGAGAGGGCAATACGACCGTTTTACAAGCTCATTGACAATTAGTAATACTGTCGGTTATCAGTTACTAATTCCCTCCCAAGCGTTTTGCTGACGCAACGTAGCTGTAGTAGTAGTACAAACAACGTAATTCAATGAGTTGAGGTTTACTACAACACAAATACATTTTCAAAAGAAGAAATCTATTGTAATATATGATTATCATTAAAAATCAAGCTTTTAATTAATCTGCTTCAAAAATACTTAAAATTATAGAGCCATTTTATATGAATGTTTCATGAACAAAACGCATTACTATAAACAATGGACAACGTCAGATTCATGAGATGTCATATACACTTTTTAAATAATGATTGTTCCAATGTCATTGGATTTGTTGTAAAAAAAGACGCAACAGTGCTGTCACTTCAGCAATTTATCGCTAGTTTTAGTGAAATGTGGTTTTCAATCGTAATTATTTTAATAAGTTAAGGCGAAAAACTATGTTTTTTATGGTTCCAGAGTCAAATGACGAAAACCTTGTCCAATTTTTTTATTTCATTCAATTGTTTTAAGGAACTTTTTGTAATACTACTGTTCCATTTGGGATAATGTTATAGTTATTGACCGCTTAATGTTATTTGAAGCGATATTGTTATTTATTGTTAATAACGTTAAATGTTGACAGATAACGTAGGTATATACGTTATCTGTCAATAATGTTACATTCAGTGTTATTTCCAACGCTATATTTAAAACGCATAAGATCACAATCCATAACTATGAAGTAACCGCAGGTGAAGCCCATGCATAACAAAATACTATAGTCTAGTGACTTTCGAACCTTTGACCTGATTATTAGCAAGGTGGCATTAACCATATAAGTCTCATCTGTGGTGACAACCACTGAGAACTTTGTCGTTTTAAATATTTGAAGACGAAAATAACGAAAATGATGACAATAACCAAACTCACTAAACTGAATAACATATTTTTAGTAATATAATTTACTAGAGTTTACCACGCAGCTACGCCGCGAGTCAAACTCTAGTGCGTATCTCTTGTTTAAAGAGCGGGCATTAATACCTACAAGTTACACTGTGTTAAATTTTATGTCAGTTTTATTTGCCCCCTGAAGATTCAATTCATTAAATATCGCAAATTATCTATTTCGCGGGATGAAAATTATCTACGTATATTTTCGGTATTAAAATTACATAAAATATGTAAAATAATTACACCAAAACTGATCCAGTACTCCAGTAGTTTTCCGTGAAAGCTTAACAGACAGACAGATCGAGTTACAATCGCATTTATTATAGATGATGAATTATTATATATTTTAAACTTGAGGAATTATTGGTCTCCCATACAAACTTTCATCCCCTGCTTCAAAAAGTTCTAGTTTTACTTATCTATCCCCCGTGTATCTATTTGCAAACTACATAAATGATATAAAAGCCAAAAAAGTCAGAAATGCCCAAAAATGTCTAAATGCCACTAATGCCAGAAATGCCAAATATACCAATAATCACCAAAATGCCAAAAATGATCATAATGCCAAAATAGACCAAAATGCCAAAAATGATCATAATACAAAAATGACCAAAATGCAAAATATGATAAAAGTGCCAAAAGTGCCAAGTGCCAAAAATGCCAAAAGTGCCAAGTGTCCATAATGCCTAAAATGAAAAGTACCAAAAATAACCAAAATTACACGTATACCAAATTTAAGCCAAATCGACCCAGTAGTTTTTTCGTAAACACATAACAATCAAAGAGACAAATATGTTTTAATCCCGGAAGCTATCCCATTTTTCGGGATAAATAGTAGCCTATGTTCATCATCGGTATGGAAAAAAATTATATATATATAGTGTGCATTTGAACTAATTGTAATTCTTTTATGATCGTCTTCTTTTGTTTACTTATTTATTTGCGTACGTTTCTAGAGAACCGCCCATTGCTTTATTGTACTCGTTTATGGCAGCTTACGGTCGAATCATTAGCCAGGTGTTGCGGATTACGTCGACTACGATACGGGCTCATTTGTGTCTGACAGTGCGGCCGTATTTATAGGGCTCTGTGCACGTGTCAGCGCACGTGCACGTGATCCCAAATTTGTAGGTTAAGTATTGAAATTACAATAAAATCTTGCTGTTTTACGTTAATTTTACATTACAATATACTCATAGTAATTAAATAAATGATTATTGTTTTTGTAATACGTTAATTGTCGTATTTGCGCCGATATATATATATATATATACTGTTCAGCTAAATCGGTCCAGTAGTTTTTGCGTGAAAACGGAACAGACACACAGACAAAGTTAGTTTCGCCTTTATAATATTTATAGGGATAGTCGTAATAATTTGAGTGCCTACAAGCAGTACAGGGATGTTCACAATTCCAACAGCAGACATTGTAATAGACTGATATTGCCATCTTTTAGATTACAAAAAGTATTGTCCTCTTTCTTAGGGGTTGGTATATGCTTCTGCGATAAGATTCCGAATGAAATGTTAGATCTGCTTTTCACTAAAGTTAAAACCAAATTAAAAAGCATCTTGCTTAAACAGGGATATTACACTATTGAAGAATATTAAAATGGAAAAACTCCATTTACATAGCAGCTCGCTCCAACCTCTTATACAATTATCTGTATAATAACGTTTTAATTTTTCCAAACATGTAAGCAATTTATGGAGATATGTTGCAGTACAAATTTTTAGTACGTCTCGTCATTATTATAACAATAATAATATTCTTCTTTCCCCTTGCTGTGTCTTTGTCTTACCGAGCATGCACTGTTTAATACAATTCCATTAATTCTTCAAAAATAATCATGTAACAACTTCTGTATAAAACTTATAAAAAAAGAGAACTTGAGATATGAATAGAATAAGAAATAGAAAATCAATTTTAAGCTAGACGTGTTGCTGGGGAGTTTCCTGTCGCTTCTTCTCCTTAACAGCAATAATACGTTGCGAAGTGGTGTACATAGAATAGGAAGTAAAATTAAATTTTAACTTATATGTATGATCTTCAAAAAGTGTTCTCTAGTGGAACTTATGTTGAATAAAAACTTTTGAATTTGAATTTGACAAAAATGGCCAAAATGACGAAAATTACCAGAATGACGTCACAAAAACAAACTATCCCTTTTCCGGTATGAAAGTATTCTATGTCCATCCTAGATTTTAAACTTACATGTATAACGAGTTTCAGCCGATTCAGTCCAATAGCTTTTCCGTGAAAGCATTACAGACAAACAAAAAAATATACTCTTATTCCGGAAACTATCCCATTTTTCGGGATAAAGTATCCTAAGTCAATTTTCGGCAGCGAAAAAAATATATATACTGAGTTCCAGCCAAATCGTTCCAATAGTTTATATGTGAAAGCGTAACAGACAGACAGAGTTACTTTCGAATTTATAATATTTATTAAGCATACATAGTGAAGCAATACTCTAATTGTAATTAGAACTGTTAGAGACAGAAATAGCAAATTTGAAAGATATAAATAAGAATTAAATCCAAGTCAAAAGAAGAAGTAAAAAATTAGAGTTTTAATTAATTTAAATTCACCTATTAATAATGTCAAATAAACCGCCAACCGGCCGAAATCGGACGGTAATAAAATTCCTGCGAATAGTAGTGTTGACAACTAATGGTTATAATATAGAAACACTTCATCTGTCGTTTCCATACAAAAAGTCAACCGATTGGTTTGAAAATCCTTTTCTTCGGTTGGTATTTTCACGGTAGTTTCATGTGTGACCAGCTACGAACAATTCATTATAGAAACATCAGTAGAGTTACCAAGCGTTAATATTCTAACCGTCTAACTATATTGAAACTGACAATACAACCTTTTTATTCTAACTGCATTGACAACATCATTGGATAATGAGGGCATGTATAATGTACCAGAGATTAAAAATGATAACCTAAATGTGATACCAAACCAAAAGTATTTTAATAGTTGAATGAGTTTTATTTGTTTTCATCGCCGAAGAAATACTTTATTACAAATCAAGAAAAGCGATGTCATTACGATGTCTAATAGAATAACTGGAATCTATGCCTGATAATCAATGAATGGTATTCAGTTATAACTGTACATTTATCGGTTTAAGTTCTTTAAGATTGATTTTTACTAAAGCTCACTTTAAATAATTTAACGAGAACTCTAGAAAATAATCATTGTTCAACACCAAAAATAAATATATAAAATAAAATAAATCTAGCAACAAAATTGCTAAGCTGCCCACACTAAAATGATCACGAAATCACGATATGTAATGAGTACTGACAATGACTTATTATTTATTTAGGTTTATGGCTTGGCAGCTAGGCCTTTAAGCCAGATCTTAGATTAAGCTATACTTTCTTCATTTTCTTAAGCCTATGTATACTAGCTTAGCTGAGCTGTAGGTTATCAACTGAAGCTTTTCAGCGGTGTTATTGTGACAACTTAAAAGGCCATATTTGACTATAAAGTTCACATTTCTCACAAAAACACATAATTAATACTCAAAAACTATCAATATCCTACGACTATTGTTCATTTTATAGTAATTTTACACATTTTTAGAAAATAAAACTGCACAGCACAACATCTTCTTTCAGTTCCCGCCAAAAACTCCTAGTGCCAATGACATTTAAATAGTAGCACAGATTACTATGATTAATAAGTTTTATTATTTTAGTTTTATAGGCAAAGAAATCAATGTAAACTTGTCCACAAGATTGATGATTGTGACGTCATCGAATAAATAATTTTAATACCGAATTTAAAAAAACTAACGCTTAAAATACAGAAATATTGAAATTGGTATCTTAAAATACCGTATTTTACGCAATAAAAATATAAAATCAGAGGGTAATTTTTTTTAACAATCCCAATTGCTAAATTCAAATCTACAATAAGCCTCAATATATGCCATATATTTGTGTTAGGTACTAACTAATGATCTTTTTCCGACTTCGCCTCGTTTACAGTATGCTAACTGCCATGTCAGTAAGTAGTATTTACGTAAGTGATGAAAGAAGTGGATATTAGCGCTGCTAATTCTCTCGCCTCTTTTCTGTTTATTGCCGTTGGCATAGAAGTGGGCAGAATATAAACGAGGGGTTATTTGAAATGTATTATTTACTTCTCATAGTAAAAACCTCACCTCTCATCTGAAATTAATATAATTAATTTAAAATTAAAACCTAAATCAAGTTATTATTATTATTAACTTTTGAACACGAATTATTATAATATAATTATATGTGAGTCCGTTAAAGTACCCATAAAGATATAATAGAATTTCTTTTCACACGGTGTGATTCATCGTAAGCCTATTGTTGTACCCTAAATATTCCAATTAATCCAAATATGTATTTTTGGTATATTTTTTTAAAATTCGTTATGTATAATATTCATACAATATTTTTATTAAAAACTTGATCATGTTGAGAAGCAGATACTGAAAAGGGTATTTACCACAGAGTACATTTGTTGAACTTTACTACTTTTTAAAGGTCCGCTTAACTAACAGTAATAACGAGTAACGAGGCAACACTGGTAGTATGTGGCTTCATTTTTCGGGTGAGGTGCCAGTTGTGTTTTTTGGAGTATTTTGATATCGTTTATCAATTTTACAATGCATAAATAGTGTTAAACTTTGGGATGTGCTCAAATATGTATCGTTGTAGTGATCTATTCAATTATAATTTGTATGAAGTGTAGTGTCCAACATGTTTCGATGTATACCTTTGTTCAAATGTAATCGCCAAGTGGAATGTGTAGACAAGCGGCATTGCTCGTTGCCAACAGTACCTGAAGACATTTTACGGTATTCCAGGAGCTTAGAAGAACTTTTTTTGGATGCTAACCACATACGAGACTTGCCTAAAGTAAGTTTTGGCTTAGTAACCTATATGATTGGTTAAAATCTGTTCGTGGGCGTTTACCTTATCACTCGATAGTTGTAAATAATGTTGCGTCTTACGTAGGTATCTTGTTGTTATTATTTATATTCGTTCGTCTCAATGAGTACTTCTACCAAAAATTACAGCTATTTATCTTCACCATAATTTTACAAACTAAGAACGTAATCTTCCTAAATAATATTTCAATGTTTCTATTTGTAGTAGTACTTATTGAAATTGATAGGGCGATGGAAACAAAAGTGTTATAAATAATTATAATGGTTATATCTTATTATTCACTGTTAGTACTGTTACTAAACAACAGAAATTGTGAAACAATGAAGCTCTACATTGTTACATTAATGTATGAAAATGTCAATTATTTTAAAGAATTCGTATGTAATTTAATTCCTACAAATCTACAATATTATAAAATTTTGAATATGTCTGTACATTGAAGCTTTAATAATAAATGATTGATAAAACAAAGTATTTTTTTAGACTTGGCTGTTTGTTCATAAGTCATGTAAAAACTACTGGGCCAATTTCAATATGGTTCTCGCTGATCGACAGAAAATTCATAGACTTAAAATCTGCGCTACTTTTTATTCTGGGAATCCTGTAGGAACTTTCCAAGAAATCATTTAAAATGGCCAGATTTAAAACAAACTAATTCCAATGTGATTTTTTTACTGATCAATAGCAAATTTGATGTAATAAAATGTGTGATATTTTTTATCCTAGGAATCCCACTGGAATTTTCCTGGGAGTGGTTTGTAGTTGTTCAGGTGCATAAAAATTATCTTATTTCGACACAGTTTTCACTAAAATGATAGTTTATATTCTTTTCTAATGCTGTGGTACTTTGTGCCCCGGGAACCCTCCGGAAATTTCAAGTCAAACCTGGACGAAGTTGCAGACCCATATCCTAGTATAAGAATAATGTTATACATAAAAGAAAATATATGTCTTGGTACAAAGTATACTAAAACTTAGTGAAGATGTTTTGTATATGATGGGGTAAAGAATATTGAGGGAATCTCATTGAAAATATGTTAATTAATGCATTTCCTTGCTTAATTTTACAAAATCACTAAGTGTTATATAATTTATATAAGTCTTAAGAATGAGATTATCATGGAGATTTATAAGACTTGAAGTACAGGCCAATCTCAATCTTGTCTTTAAGCATAAAAAGCTTTAAATTCTTTAAGTCTTGTCCAATATTTGATATTCATATGGCAGCTACATGAGGACTCCTACATATATAATATCAGTCCTGTTTCCCATGGGGGTAGGCGGATACTATGGATCTGCACTTGTGATGATCCTGACAAACAACTTTCCCTTCATCTATTTTCATTAACCTCTTCCTTCATACATGCATGTTTATTTGAGATGCCTTTTACCTGACCTCTCTTTAACACTTCTGATATTTGATCATGGTGTGTTCATCTCGGTCTACAGGCAGCAACTCTACCATTCACAATACTTTTATACACCTGTTTTGTGATTGTACTTTTATCCATTCTCTCTATATGTCCAAACCACCTTAACATTCCTTTTTCAACTCTTGTTACTACATCTTCTATCAATCAATTCAATGAGGACTCAAATTGTAGAATATGTCATCTCTATTTCATGTTAAAGTAGTTTGGGCATCAACAAAACCAATAAAAAATGTGAATTGCAGCAGTGTAGATGCTAAAAGTTTCTGTATCAATAATGCAGTATACTTGCCATAACCGAATTGGACAACATGTTGAACAAAGAACAGATTAAAAGCACTTTACATAGGTATGAGTGTAAGAAGAGCTATAAAAGAAGAAGATTAAGTGAAATGTTTATGCTGAGATCATAGCAATTAGAGATCTAATGATACCCTAACCTTAGGGGAAACAGGAGTGGTAATATGTATGTAGAAGATAGATCATAAACTTCAAAAAACAGCATGCTAAAAATGTTTTTGATGTTGCTCATACCATTACCTAACTCTTTAGCAAATATTTCATCCCCATCATGGCACAATTATATAACTGACACTTTGCGAAACTGACTTTATGATATTTACTGTTTGTTTCTTTCTTGAAAATTTGTGTTTTCTTAAAGCTGAAATTGTTACTTAATTTTTTATTTCATTAAATTTTTCATATTAACAGAACTGAAGATTAAACTTGATAAAGAATTTAATTGGAAAAAGTCAATAAGCCAAAATTAGAGATTATATGTATGAATAAATTAAATAGTATAAATAATTATAGCATTCTTATATTAATATATAAAAAGTCTACAGTTTTATTTACAATTTAAAAATGATCCCCATTTATTTAAAGACAAAATACAAAAGCACATTTTTCTCGAGTTTTTAAATATTTGCCATGATGAGGACATTTCTCTAATGGTTTAGAGAGTTACTTAAAAGGTATATTTTGCTGTGCAATTTTGTTACAAACAAATAACAATAGATTTGTTTAAAAAATATTACATGAAAAAAATGAGAACCTCCTCTATTTTGTATATCGGTTAAAAATAAGCAATAATTGTAGGATATTGATTGTTTTTAAGCTAGAATTGTGTGTGTGTGGTAAATCTTAACTGTTTCGTACAATGTGTCTTTTCTAGTTGCCTCAAGAACTCTTATTCAATGACAGTCACACAACTACAATTTTCTAAGGCTAGATTTCAGTTAATGAAGTGATGAATATTTTTTAATTGGTACATCCTATTAAAACTTAGCTTAAATATCCTTTTTACCAAGCTAGAAAAGAAAAACAGATATCAATAATAAACAAAATCTCTCAATTTGCAAGAAAAAAATTGTACACCACAACAATATGCAGACTTCCTCAAATATTTATTCACATTTTCTAGAAAACATACACACAATAGCAAATGACTTCACCTTTAATGATTGTACTTTACTTTAATAATTAAATTTACCATTAGTAAGCAATATTTTATGTTGTTTCAGAATTTCTTCAGACTACATAGACTAAGAAGATTAGGCCTCAGTGATAATGAAATTCATAAACTTCCAGCTGATATACAGAATTTTGAAAATTTAGTGGAGTTAGATGTCTCTCGAAATGGTAAGTCTTCATATTAAGTGCTAAAGATCTTGTAGTATGATCATTAATCATGACACTATATTTATTGGATTATTATTATACAACTATTATTGTCCTTTCACAGTCAAGGTAGTTGGCACTAGTCTCCTACACATTATATTTACTCTTCTAAGTAGTAGTTAATAACCCACATTTTATTTATTAACCTTATGTGTTATTTTATAAATAACAGGATAATTTAATAATAAAAGGATAATTATACCTCCAACGATTTAAATAGTAAATCAAAGTCAATTAATTCTTAGACTTGATTTAATTGTATAATTTAATTTTAATTTGAAATATAAGGAACCACATTTTAGTATGTATTTCACATTAAGCTTCTCTGTGTAGTCTCATGAAATATTCAAGTTAATGTGCAGATAACTTGGGAAACTAAACAGCATCCTGAAAAAGTTCTGGATTTTTCCTATGCATATGTAAAAAGTATCAAAAACATTAGTGATGAATGTAGCTGACAAGAGAGAGCCACATTTGAATGAAATTTTATCATTTTACAAACATTGTTTTGGAGTGGGGGCTTAGTCTTACTAAGGGCTATAAATATCTGCATAATAATTAAGATAATCTTCAAATAATCTTCTTACAAAATACTCAAGTTGCCAGAGTTTTTATCATGGCTTGACATGCATTCGAAATATATTTCGAATCTATATGCCATGGAGCAATCCCATTTTCTGGGAATGAAATATTCTATATTTATTGTCATATAATATGAATAAACAAATAATAGGAATATAAATAATATAAACTAAAATAATCTTTTATTCAGCCGTAAGTAGTTAGTGTACATACTTTTTTTAATGTTGAAAACTATATTGGTAGCCTATTTGACAGCTTCTCTTCGGCATGGGCCTCATCAAAAGACACCATTCAAAATATATTTCGAATGTATATGCCATGGAGCGATCCCTATTTCTGGAAATAAAATATTCTATATTTATTATTATATCATATGAAAAAACAAATATTAGATATACAAACTTTTAAAAAAATCCCTATTTCTTTATTGCGATGGTGGGAAGCATGCAGACGGCCCAGCACATAGAAAGTGGTACTGTCCCCCATAGATGTTTGCAACACCAATGGTGAAGCCAATGCATTGCCAGCATATAGGATGGAGTGGTATAGAAGGTATGGGATATAGGATGAGAATAGGAAAGGTTGGATTGGGGAGGGAAAGTGGGCTATCGGAACTCTCACTCATCGCACGAAACAAGATTAGGTCAAAGCTAATCGTTTCACCCGATATTCTGTGAGAGCGTGGTATCACACGGATCGAGTTGGTCGTAAGAGCTATAATCAGATAGTGATTCCAGCATAGCTCTCTACGTCATTACTTTGACATTTATGGTATATAAATTATTTATTAAAATGAGTGTTTTGAAAAAATTCTGTGTTAACGTCACTATTATTAGGCTATTTTAAGTGACATATACTTTTTAAATGGTCTGGACGGTCTCTAGCAACCTAAAAAACTTGCGATCATAACAGCGGATAGGCCTTTTTAGTTATAGAATTCAATATGGGTGTCATTCATTAATATTCAAGTTGCGTGTTGATTCATCATGCACATAGCGACACGTAAAAAGCAGGTGCGAAAATGCGCGTGGTGCATGAAACATACTTAATTCTTTTGTTATCATTGTTTTAAAATTTCTTATCACAGCATGTAAAGCATTAAGACGCCTATCAAAATTTCTGAGATCTTCCTTTAGCCTTATCTAGTTATTTTAGCTATTGGTACTTATATAATACGTGTAGAATCTTGCTTATTCAATTTTCTTTTGTTTTTGCTAACATTACCCAACAACCATAATAGAGAGGTTGACCGCTAGAACGTACTTAGTTTAAATACAATGTAAGAATACACCATACCAACGAATGGGATATCTACGAGACCTTTAGCATTAATAAAAGGTGCAATTTCTGTCTAAACAAGTATTGGTAAAATTAGATTTTTCGGCCTGACAGTAAATAGGACAGTAAATTTACAGGTATTACGTATTCATTTACGTTATATTATGTTGGGGAAAAAGTTTCTTCGCATTTTATATAAAAATTCAAAAGGTCTTTTTATAAAGTTTATTTACATTTGACTAAAGTATGTAGGTACCACTTTGTTGGATAACTTTTTGCCATCTTGTAGGTAGGGACGTGATCCCATTGCTATAAAAATTTTGGGGCTTCTGATTAAAAAACTGCGACAAGTAGTTTTGGCAGTTCTCTCTTGATGTTAACCTGACACTGCCTAAGGAATTCTCCAGAGACCGAAACAGGTGAAAATCTGAAGGTGCAAGGTCAGGACTATACGGCGGATGCATTAACACCTCCCAGCCAAACTCTCGTAATTTTTGCTGAGTGGCTAAAGATGTGTGAGATCTAGCGTTATCATCGTGAAAAACCACACCCCTTCTGTTGATTAATTCCGGCCGCTTTCTCTCAACTTTTTGCTTTAATCTCATCAGTTGTTCGCAGTACAGTACAGAATCGATGGTCCTGCCTGGCGGTAACAGCTCATAATGAATAATGCCCTTCCAATCCCACCATACACACATCATCACCTTGTTGCGAGTTAACCCGGGTTACGCCACAGTCTGTGAAGTCTGACCGACCTTTGACCATGATCTTTTTCGCACGTTCTTGTTGTACGGGATCCACTTTTCATCACCAGTTATCAGCTTCTTCAAAAATGGTTCGGTTTCATTACGTCGTAATAAAGAATCATAAATGAGTACACGGTTCATTAGGTTTCTTTCAGTGAGCTCGTGAGGCACCCAAATATCGAGCTTTTTTGTGTACCCAGCTTTTTTCAAATGCGCCAAAACCGTTTTGTGGTCAATTCCCAGTTCTCCAGCTACATCGTAACTACTAATATGCCGATCTTGCTCCACTTTTTCAAAAATGGCATCATTTTTGTCCGTAACAGGGCGACCAGAGCGACGTGCATCTTTGATATCAACATTTCCGGATTGAAAACGCTTAAACCAAATTTGCGCTACTCTCACAGATACTGCATATTGGGTCCATAAACATCACAAATTTTTTTTGCGGCTTGTGTTGCATTTTTGTCTTTTTTGTAGTAAAATTTTAAAATGTATCGAATTTCTTCATTAGATTCACTCATTTTAACAATAAGAAAAACAAATGAATATCACACATTTTCCTAATATGAATTTGGAATTGCCTTCTTTAAAATTAAAACTTTTTAATGATACCAAAACCAGCCAGATACAAATGGTATAGCCAAAGAGATCTTATTACAAGTTCATACATACTATATGCGAAAAGACTTTTTCCCCAACCTATTATATGAGAGAAAAAAATTCAGCGGTTCGAACATTGTTTTTTCTTAATTAATACTGGTTATTCAATGCCTGTTAACAGTAGGTTATTATTCAAAACAACTTTTGTCGATGACCTAGAACCTTGTAACACTTTACTCCATTAAATTTTTCACAAGGAAATATCCGTATTCTTGTGCCGTCCTTTGGTTGTAAAAATTGAAAAAGAATCGAGGTGCAAAATTTAATTAGTTCTGTAATCCTTTGCAATAATTTTACAAGCTTATCATCAACGCAATTTTTCTTTATACGTAGCAACGTGAAACAAGTTTTACTACTGGGACTTATGGTAGATATTTTGTTTGAGCAAGATTTGAGATATGTTCTTTTTGGTTAAACTCTTTCTCAGAGTTCCATAGCGCAATGAAAGACAGAAAACATTTATTTGTCAAATGGCAAAATCAGTAGAAGTTCTCCACTTGAAAGGGGACCCATTACTTTCTAAAAAAAATAGAACCGTCTGTCTATAAGGTGCAAATATAATCCATTATTCAACGTCCTCTAATGTTCCTAAATTAACCAAAGCACCTTGCATAAACGCAATATTAATTGATGCCAAGTATTCAAGTAGGTACTATGTTGGCTTAGCAAGTCATACGCGAATACACTAAACATGCACCATAATCTTCGATAACGAGTAGTTTGTTTACTGATTGTATGACGCTAGCAAATGCAGTGGAATGAGTACTGCTGCCGGTTACAATTCACTGGATGATCCCTTATGACTGTTATGACATGCATTAATTTGGTTTCATGTACATATAGCTTCCGTTTGTGTATTTATATACCAAATAGTTACGGAAGGATGTGACAAATTCCGAATACTGCTTCACAAAAATTTGATTCATCAATTTTAATCTGGAAACGTGTGGCTTGTTGGTGACTCTCTAGTTAAGATTAACTTCGAAAGCGGTATTCTGAAGATTCTTGTGTAGCATAAAGAGGCTTACGGTACTCGTACCGTTTCAACCACAATTATGAATACATAGAACAATATAATATAGAATATAAGGATGAATACATAGAACGACTACATAAGTTTCTTATTAAGGTTGTAGTCTAACTTCACAATCCACACTAATGTCATGAAATTTGTTGAACATTCAATAATTTTTATCTCCAAAACTGCGATAAGTCGACTTGATAGGGGTGCGAAACTTCACGTAAGAAAAGATCTAGTGTCTAATAAGTAATATTTAATAATATTTCCCACATTGTAATTGCATATTTTTTCCCCAATAAACAACTGTCGCAAAATTATGTATTATGCGAATTGTTAATGTTTACTTTTACTGCCAATTTAGTTGAATTTCCCACGATCTTGCAATGACCAATAAGTTTGCATCGCTTTTGTTCTCATGGCGGTTGCAAAGCCGTTCTTCGCCTATTCAAGTTGGTCGTTTGGCCTTGTCCTTCTACTAAAGCTATTTATTTACTCGGTGCCATCATTATTATACCGCTATTTTGACGTCATAGTAGAATAGGTAAGTTCTAACTGAAGTCTGTTAAACAATGAATTCCCACATTAAACGAATGAGTACAAGAGTTTGCCAGCAGTTGGCTATTTGTAAATTTAACGCAAAGTTCTTAAATATGTATACACGGAACCAATGACCGTGTTGAAATAACTTTCGCTGTTATTTAAATGCTTGGACAACATTGTTATCCGGTTCACCTTGTTACGTAAGCTCTTTTTGTTGCAAATTATATCATTATATCCATCTTTCATCTGATAGTATTATTTCGCTTCGAGTATGAGTATCTTTGGTGGTGGAAAAATGAGCTAAGTATTTATGAGATTACACACAGTGAAGGACCCCGTTGAGGCGACTAATCCATAGATTCGGCCCTTGGTTGCGGAGCCCTAAAAATGTAGTTAAGTGAAAAAGTTATTCAAAAAAATTTTCGTTGGAGGTACATATTTTCAAGCACTGCTTTTTTAAGAATTTTCTGCCCTGCATGTCAAAATTAATAGGGATACACTTTTAGCGATTTTGCAAGCGCTTTTCACGCCAACTGTTGACTTTTACTATTTAAAAAAATCGTTCGATTTTTCAAGATTTTCAAGAAGACACGCCTAAAATGGGAATTACAAATACTTTCATCCCTCAGTTGCATTTAATTTTATAGCCACCCTATATTTCTAGATTTTTGTGATTTTACTACACTTGTATAGCGGCATAAAGAAAGGATCTTCCCTCCAAATGTTATCAATATAGAGACAAAAAGTTTTGGAGAAATATGGCTGCAAGATATAAAAGAGAGATATTGGCGAATTTATAAGGGTTCCTTTTTTTATCATCTGACTAAGGAATCCTAAAGAATTAATGAAGCCACAGAGTCTTAAATTTCCACCCTCGAATTTTGGCGCATATAATTAACAGATGGTGCTGTCTGTCCCTTTGATCTCCGCTTCATTTAACAATTTCCACGACAGCACACCGTCATCAAATTATCCACCTAATCGTCCAAATAAACAAACTTGTTTAAAATTAGATCATTAATAGTTTTGTGTAACGCTATCCGTCACAAATATTTTCTTGGAAATAATTAAGTTATTTTATGTTGTAATACATGCAGGTGCAATGTTACGATTCTGTGAAATTTTGCTACGGTCTGGATTCTCGTAAATGTACATGGGCAACTTTTGCGAAATAAATCCTCTGCCAAGAACCATATTTTGTTAATGTCGTGCGGTTGTGGGAAACAGCAAGTTCGCGGTTTGTGATTCGAATGCGATTCTAGCGACCCGTGTAGATGAACTAGATTTCCTGTTAAACTGAACATCGAGCGGTTAGTGCAGTGTTCATGTTAGCCTCTATTATTCACAGTTAAACACCCCGCTCTAAATTTAAAACAAGGATGACTAAGTATCCCAAACTTCACCTTATGTAGATAATTTGTTTCGGTTTCTCTAAATCTGATACACGAGTAACAGTTATACATCATACAAGTTATTTGAAATATAGTCATGGACAACGGTTTATGCTTATTCAAGCTGTGGAATAACCAACTAATAGAGTGCTGGTCTACTCTTAATGATAGGCTTCCGTAGTTGTGACGATCACTCTAGGATTTGGTTACGGTATCTTGAAAGTGGAAACTAAACCATCAAATACTTACAAAACTACTCGATGTATCTTGTTCTAGCCAATTTTTTTATTTCAGTATTATTTTCAATTTAACCTAGGAGTTTATTCAGAATATTCCACCCAGTTGAGATGTTACAGAGAGGAACACTTTACTTCTTTAGTAGCATATATCTCATAAAAAAGATATTTATTGGCTACTAGCTGTACCCGGCAGACGTTGTCCTGCCTTAAAAAATAAAATCTAGAAACCGATAGCAGCGCCATCTACCGAGACCAAATGTTAATCTAAACTTTTCTCGAATCCACTTGAACAAAAATATTTTTTTATTAAAATCTATCCCACCGCTTAGGAGGAGTTTAGCGGCGCCACCTACCGGGTCCAAACGTGAATCTAAACCATCCCGGGACCCACTTGAACACATACAAAAATAATTGACCTTAATCTTGGAACTCGATTGCAGCGCCATCTACCTGGTTCAAATTTGAATCTATATATGAATTATAGAATAGAATTATTATTAAATAATTCTATTCTATAATTCATATATTCATTCATAATAGGTTGGGGAAAAAGTCTTTTCGCATATAGTATGTATGAACTTGTAACAAGATCTCTTTGGCTATACCATTTGTATCTGGCTGGTTTTGGTATCATTAAAAAGTTTTAATTTTAAAGAAGACAATTCCAAATTCAAATTAGGAAAATGTGTGATTTTCATTTGTTTTTCTTATTATTAAAATAAGTGAATCTAATGAAGAAATTCGATACATTTTAAAATTTTACTATAAAAAAGGTAAAAATGCAAAACAATCCGCGAAAAAAATTTGTGATGTTTATGGACCTAATGAAGTATCTATGAGAGTAGCGCAAATTTGGTTTAAGCGTTTTCAATCTGGAAATTTTGATATCAAAGATGCACGTCGCTCTGGTCGCCCTGTTACAGACAAAATTGATGCCATTTTTGAAAAAGTGGAGCAAGATCCGCATATTAGTAGTTACGATGTAGCTGGAGAACTGGGAATTTACCACAAAACGGTTTTGGCGCATTTGAAAAAAGCTGGGTACACAAAAAAGCTCGATATTTGGGTGCCTCACGAGCTCACTGAAAGAAACCTAATGAACCGTGTACCCATTTGTGATTCTTTATTACGACGTAATGAAACCGAACCATTTTTGAAGAAGCTGATAACTGGTGATGAAAAGTGGATCACGTACGACAAGAACGTGCGAAAAAGATCGTGGTCAAAGGCCGGTCAGGCTTCACAGACTGTGGCGAAACCCGGGTTAACTCGCAACAAGGTGATACTGTGTGTATGGTGGGATTGGAAGGGCATTTTTCATTATGAGCTGTTACCGCCAGGCAGGACCATCGATTCTGTACTGTACTGCGAACAACTGATGAGATTAAAGCAAAAAGTTGAGAGAAAGCGGCCGGAATTAATCAACAGAAGGGGTGTGGTTTTTCACGATGATAACGCTAGACCTCACACATCTTTAGCCACTCAGCAAAAATTACGAGAGTTTGGCTGGGAGGTGTTAATGCATCCGCCGTATAGTCCTGACCTTGCACTTTCAGATTTTCACCTGTTTCGGTCTCTGCAGAATTCCTTAGGCAGTGTCAGGTTAACATCACGAGAGGACTGCCAAAACCACTTGTCGCAGTTTTTTGATCAGAAGCCCCAAAATTTTTATAGCAATGGGATCACGTCCCTACCTACAAGATGGCAAAAAGTTATCCAACAAAATGGCATCTATATACTTTAGTCAAATGTAAATAAACTTTATAAAAAAAACCTTTTGAATTTTTATATAAAATGCGAAGAAACTTTTTCGCAACCTAATACTATATGCGAAAAGACTTTTTCCCCAACCTATTATATAAATAATTTAAAACCAGTGTACTTGTCATGTAAAACGCAGTCGTAATGTTTTAGACCTATCTATCTGTACGCGATTTGCCGTCAATTGTAGACCGATTTTCAACTTGTTTTTTTATTTGAAAAAGTATACTCCCGAAGTGGTCCATGGTCACCAAGTAATGATCTGATCAATAGTATCCAGAGAATGTTAACCGACTTTGTTACACGATGTCTCCGTCAATTGTCGACCGAATTTCATTTTTTTTAATCGAAATAGTATACTCCCGATGAGGTGAGGTCCCTTTGTTATGAAGTTAGGATCTAAAGAGTAGATCGCAGGGAAATTGAGAGTAACCCTTGTTGAAGAGCGTCTACACCGAAGAAGGAGATGGCAAACTTGTATACACGTGCCAGTAGTACAACTTCTGCAGGAGCTTAATATATTATTTCTAAAGCTATTCAAGTATTTGCGCACCTAAAAAGTAAAAATAAAATATTTCTAACAAAAATAAAACCGACTTAAACTAAACAGCAAAAAAGAACTTCTTTCTTCATAATTGAAGGGTACAGGCAAAGAACAGGGATTGTCACAAAATTTAATTTTTCTATATTCTATTATTTCCCAATCACTAACTTTTATATAAAGTTATTTGCCCATAAGTGAACTTAAATATAAAGACTTGATGTGTCTGATGCCATTTTGTACCAGAGAAGCACAGGTATTTTACGAAACATTAGAATATGATTCCAAAACTAAAGATGTTGATGACTGAATTGGACATTCCTTGTTTTCTGTTCTTCCAAGATTGTTTCATTTAATTTTTGTTAAATTTTAATAACTAAAAAGTCCATCATAACTACACAGTTATATTAATTAAATAAACATAGTTTTAAGTAAATGTTACTGCATATGCCGATCTCAATAAAAAATATATACTTCTGAACTTTTAATTGCGTTTTTCTCAAAATCTATTTATTAAGACATTCCCTGTTCTTTGCCTGTACCCTTCAATTTATATCCGACATAGTTTTTGGGCCATATAGGTACACATATATGGGAATGAACGGACATAATTTCTTTTTTGTCATTTATGTAAAGAACCTTAATATTTAAAAGTGATTAAGATATGAAAGAATTTAATTAATATGTACTAAATTACTGTTGGATTCCGTTTAATTAGCAATTGATGATTGTCTTCTGTGAAACTAAAAAGTATTACAAACATATCTTTATTGTTCCGCTTTTGGTTCGATGTGCAGGCCCCTTCTAAGATGTTCAGATAAGAAATGCAAAAATTGATAAAACATATTTTTATTGTGTTACTTAATCTTGAAGATAAGGGAAACGGAACGCATTCTTGAAATATCTACCTATCGTTCAAAATAATAAATTATTAAAATAGTTAAAAGTCCCGTAACCGCAGATGATCCAGTTTCAGTGTTTACTCATAAAGTGATAAATTAATATTTTATTTACATATCGTGATATAAAACTTAAATAACGTCAATAAAACATTAAGAAATATATTATATTATATTAAATCAAGTATTCTGCAGTTGATTTGGAGACCAAAAAGATTGGCTCTGTTTATTTTAACAAAACACATTGTTAGAAATAAATCATGGTAGCTTAATTACTAACGAAACCGTTTGTCATTTCGATGATGTGAGTTCGAATCCTGGCCGGGGAATATGCATTGCTTTGGCAGTTTTTCTGATATGATGCCCATATTACTACAAGCAAGTACGATGAGCTGACGATTAAGGAAAACAACATTAGAGAATTTATACAACGAGGTTCTGTGAAACTCGCCAATCAGCCTTGGATAAGTGTGGCGGCAATATCGTCCGTTCCTCTAAAAAAGAGCAAACTAAAGCCCAGCAGTTGTAAAATTTTTAGACCAACATTATTTATTGTTAAACATTGTAAAATGCTCTTACACATTATATAACCAGACTGGTCAGAAACTGGCCGTGATGTACTTCTACCTAACGACCAAAGTAATGTAAAAAGCTATTATACAAATTGTGTGTGCACTGAACATAACCGATTTTGCGGTTATACTTTAAATAGCAGATCATTTGCGTGTTTCAAGACTATAAAACTGAGTTATATTATGTAAAAACATTAATATGCGTGGCAGACGATTCTTAGTTGCCTTGACAGACATTTGAGGTTCGTCTGTGTAGCAAAGCTCTTTCTATATCTGTCCCCTGTTTTAACCTACAGACATACATACTGTCACGCCTGTTTTCCATAAGGGTAGGCAGCCACGATGGATTTCCACTTGCTACAACCTTGAAATACATCTTTTTAACCGATATCAAAAAAGGAGGAGGTTCTCAATTTTTCTGTATGTTATTTTATATATTCGTTACTCAAATTCTCCGTCAATTGTAAACCTATTTTTAAATTGTTTTCTTTACTCGTAAGTGTATACTCTCCAGGTAGTCCCATGGTCACCAAGTTAGGATCTGATGAGTGGATCGGATCCTAGGGCTATCGAGCATAACCCTTATTAAAGAACGCCGTGCGCCTAATTTCTTGGAAAAAAAAACTTGTATACGCGTGTAGCTATTCATTTTCTACAGGCACTTAAATTTTTTATATGCATGTTACATGATTTCTTCGTCAATTGGGGATCGATTTTGAATCTTTTTTCTTTATTCGTAAGTATGTATACTCCTAAGGCGATTCCATGGTCACCAAGTCAGGATCTGATGAGTGGATTCCAGAGAAATCGAGAGTTACCCTTAGGATCTGATTTGTGGATCGCAAGGAAGTCGAGAGCAACCCTCGTTGAAGAGCATATACAGAGATGGCAAATTTGTATACGCGTGCGATTTGTACAATTTTTACAGGTGCTTAATATATTATTTCTAAAGCTATTGAAGTATTTGCGCAACTAAAAAGTATTTTTTTTTCAAAAATAAAACCGACTTCACACTAAAAACCAAAATATAAATACGTAACAGACTTCTTTCTACAAAATCTCGAAGTCGCTGTCAATTAAAACATAAAAATTACTACATTTTGTAAATTTTTGTTGTTCTCTTATGTTTTACTTGCCACCGACTTCAAGATGATTTATAAAGAAGTCGGGTAAATTTTTATTCTTTGGCTTTTAGTGTAAAGTGGGTTTTGTTTTTGTCAAAAAACTTGCTTCTTTTCCTTTCAAGAATCTCTTCATACGTACACGATTATTATAGCTGCTTTTTACCTGAATTCTTCTTGTGTGTTAAGACTAAACACCCATTTTAAGCGTATTTTGTAAAATTAATATGTAATACTGTTACTAATAAAAAATAAGTCTTAATCTGATGGATAGTTTTTGTGTTATGCTGTATTTTTGATTAATTATGTAGTTCTTTTAAGGTTGCGTACCAAAATGACAACATTGCATAGTCGTCACTTTTACAAACCCTTCCCGTGTGTGATTCAACAGACTTGACCGGTGTTTTTGCAATTTCACTACACCATTTTATTTCTAGTAGACCTAAATTTGAACTATATAGAATCAATAGTTTTCGTAAACATTAGTATAATACACACACAGACGGACAGATATGACGATTTTATAAGTGTTTGACCATTGTTCTATGGAACTCTATAAACTGGTTATTAAGAATCCGTTCGTTATTTTAAATTTTCTATACTATGCATAAGCATGAGCATTGCAAGCATAAACTTAGACTTCAAGGGCTAGACCACGGTGCGAAATCTCATCACGCGATTTATATTCAATCAACAGATGCACTGAGAATACAATTCTGCGTGATTTAATGACTTTAAATTTTATCAGTGCTATATAATTCTCGGTCGCCAAGCACATCTAAAATACTACTGGAATACAACTTCTTGCTACATAAAATATATAAAAATCTTGTTGCAATCTGCAGATATTACCCGCCTGAATTTTAATTTGCAAGTGCATGAACTTACATTTATGATTCCATGTGTTACGGAATTGCGGAAAAAAAACCACCCAATTATTATTTTCAGTGTGGCTACTAGCTCTTAGGCCCGTATTCTTTAACAAAACTCGTGCATAAACTGACATCTGAGATTATATATAAGTCATCCAAATTACAAAGTGTTTTCGATTGCTCAAAGAGTTACAGGGTCGTGCGATATTTTTATATACCAATTTTTATCCAAGCGGGGGCTTAGTTCAGTATTGTTTTAGAATACTGGCCTGAAAAACATATGCCATAATCTTTCTGTGAGAACCCGGAGCATTGCTTCTATTATTACGGCAAATCATTAGTGTTGAACTTGTAAGGTTGCATTGTCCTCGTTGCTCCCACGCTGCTTTACTCGATTCTCACCAGTCGTCTGGCCTACTATCCTCATATGTATGCATCATTCCATTCAATATATTCCAAGCCATATACATTGAGCATTACATATAATTTTAATTGTGTTACGATGTTTTTATTTTATTTTAGTGTGTTAAAAAATATTATTTATAATGACGGGCTCTGTGGCGTTGTGGTTTATAGGTTGGCGCGATTTGCTTGGCGGTAAATCTAAGAAACAACTGTTAGGATCGGCTTCAAATTATTTTTCGTTGTTTTTTACTCATAACACAAATGTAATGTGCTTAACTTATATAGGATAGGTATTCGTACACCGATACTATGCAAGTACGCAACAGTTTTGCTTACCTTAATAAACAATTACAAAAATTCGTAAAACAATACTTTCTTGGTAAAACAATAGTCGGCCTTTTCTATTAAAGCTGTTTCTATCAGGCAACGTAACTTAAAGTTTAAAATATGTATTATATACCTATGTGTATTGATTCATTCTTCCAACATCCACAAAGTCACGAGCTAGTACTATAAGATATAACAGTCTTAATATATACCTCTTAACAAAATCGTTGGTACCCATGTTTATGACCACATTAAATGAACCGGTTCCAAAATCCTGTCGAAGGTCGAAAATTATTTGTCATCATTAATATAAGGCAATGCTTACACCACGAATATGGCGGTGCGGCCTTTTTCCTAAAAAAGTTGTCACCTATGGAGCTCTACAGAAGCGCGCTCTGCACGGTATTAATTCGGCACCGGAGTTAAAATTGGTCTTCGCATTTTATTTTCGTGACCAATGCAACTACATGGAAGTGCGCACGCTACAGGATTAATTCCACACCGAATTTAAATTCTGTTAATTGCTATAGATTTGATGCTTGTTAGACTTAATAATATGCGATGCATTTTTCAAATAAACTCAATTTAACTTTTCATTACTTATTGATGTTAAACGGCCTCAAGCCAAAAGTCGTGGTAGCTTAGTGGTTGACGCACGCGTCTCAAACTCATGGGAGCGGGTCCGAATCCTGGCCGAAAAGCACGCCCCACTAAGACATTTTTCTGACCTAAAGTGCATGTTTGCCTAGGGCTGCGATAGGTTTACTTAATATTTATATCGTAAAAAAGCACCTAAATAAACATTGTGAGAGTCGACTGTTTTATTTCGCTACATATTGTTACAATTACCGCGTCCTAACTAACGACGAAGGAAAATATCTTGATGAAACCGGCACATCAAGATAACCGATGTGTCAAACCTGCTAATCCGCCGTGGACGAGCGTGGCCGGTATACTGCCCATTACCCTATAAAAATGGGAGTCTCGAGCCCAGTAGTGGGACGTTTATGGGGTATTATTATAATAAACGGCTACACTCAGACCGCCGAAAGAGTACTTAGACATATTAAAATTGTTATTTAAAGTGATGAAGCCACCTTCAGACCCTGTTTAGTGTACTTCTGACGGATAAAAATGCAAACAAAATTGATGGGGGTAAATGAGATATTGTAATTATTTCAGGTTAACGTGACATTATCAGACCCTACAATACACGCGGCGGTATTAACCTGTGTTTTAATACAAACCTTCCAAGACCTTATATGGTACAACTATGAAAAACTTCATCATCGTTATTGCGCAGTGGTTACATAAAAGATTACATAAATCGCTATTCAACCAGTAGTTCAAAGGTGCATTACAAAAGAAGTATTTAGTTGAATTTGCTGCACGAAACGCTTAATATAAGAGAATGAACGAGTACTAGATGACGTAATACGTCTTCCTATTATTATTTCAAAATTTCTAATCTTAAAGTTGGGACCTTGAATCCAAATTACATAAACGTCCAATTGCTGATGAGCACAGGCTTACCCGTTTTAAGGCATCGGCCAGTATACCTGCTACGTTTAAACAAACTGCGCTAGCGGGTTCCACACATTGGTAAACTCGATGTTTAGATTGCGATGAACCACAATGTTTGCCTTGCAAATCGACGCAAGTGCCTTCGCCATTAAGCTACCAGGGCTTATGGTTAAAATAATAATTATTAATTTGAAGGTGGTTTGGGCATATAGAGAGAATAGATGAAAGGAGAATCACAAAACAAGTGTATGACAGTATTTTGAACGGTACAGTTGAGCCGGCAGATTTCCATGTACAATACCATGATCAAGTAGCGGACGTGTTAAAGAAATGTAAGGTATAAAGACCACCTCAAATAAACGTGCATGAATGAAGAGATTAATGAGAGTAAATGAAGCGAAAGTTGTTTGTCAGGATCGTCGCAAGTGGAGGTCTATCGTTTATGACTATACCATGAGAAACAGGCGTGATAATATGTATATTTCACATCCATAATACATACTACATATATACGAGCGTAGTCACAGGAATATCTCAGTATGCAATAAAGAGCAGTCAAGTATACAACTTTTGCGGGTGACATTAAAATGTTCATCTGGGGAGTAGCAATAAAAGCAGAGCGCGAGTAAATATCCTTGCAGAGAGCAATGGCACGTTTAGTTTCGCAGGTGTGACTAATCCACACACATGTTAGCGAGTCCTTGTCGTGGTAATAAATATTAACCGTTGATAACATTTCGTACTTCTAAAACGTCTTTGTTAAAATTTATCTCGAAATGATTACACATTTTCTTTACATAGTATAAAACAATGTTACTTTCCGCATCTTTCTGTCTATATATCCACTAACATCTCTTAAACCACGCAGCGGATTTTTAAACGACTTTTACCATCAGTTAGATAAATTTTCACTAAAGGTTTTTTTTATTAACTCTACGTACTCTAGTTCCGTACCCTTTTATTACAATTAAATTTAAGAAGAAGTTGTACACGCTTATTTGTTACTTTGTTATTGTGTATGACATTTAATGAATGTATGTTTGTGTTGTGGTGTACCTTAAGAATAACTTCACTAAAGGTTTATAATGGTATACAAAAAAACCTAATTAAGTAAGTAAAATAGAGCTAACTCCCAGTATAAAACCCGCTGCTCTACCGCGGGATAAACTTTAATGTTATGGTAACATCTAAAACAATTTTTATATATTTAACAGAGAGAACGCTAAAGTACCTTGCTTTCGTCTTCATATTCAATTAATTAAATCTACATTATACGATTATATGAAACTAATTAATGAAATTACTGTTTAAACAATTATTAATTATATAATTTAATTCGATGGAATATGATAACTCCGAGCTATAAGCGTACGTCATACTGAATCTAGTATTTTGCAACATTTTGTATAATATGATAAAAGTATCTCGGTTGACTTACTTGTTAAGTGGGTACCCTATCAAAATCAAAATCAATTTATTGTCAAAGAATTGTTACAGAAATAATGCTTACATAGGTTCCCGCACTGGCCTGTATCGCGGGATAGCCTATTGTCTCGAGGTTAACAATCTTCAGCAGAAAATAATCATATAAATATGAAAATTACTTTGGATTTGTTTATTTCTTATGAATTTCAAAATTACCTGATTATCATGAAATTCGATATATATATGTGTTTGTGAATTTGTAAGTACCTTCTCTAACGGTTAGAAATATGAAGATATTTTTATCCCGGAAAATGGGAAAGTTTCCCAGGGATACTAATTGAAAATTTACACAAGCAATGTCGCATGGAAATCCAAATTTTCTTCAATGTAAGAGTGAGTTCGTACGTATTTGCGAACAACCAATCGTCAGCTCGTCAGATCAGCAGTGTGTTTAGTCAAAACGTCAGTGCGTAGCTCCTGATTATGTTCTAAACTTAATAGTTTAATAATTCAAACAACATAACTAGAATTATTTCTGAGATTACAGAGAAAGTGCGTTACCACAGTCAAATAGAGTATTTTGTGAACATTCATAACTTTCGCATTTTGTGGAATAAAAAGTCTATATTCATCTACGATCCCTGTAGTATCTATTCTAACCAATATCATATTATCGCCCACAGGATCGTTTACATCCAAGCCCGTAAAGACAAATGTTCAATCTAAATCACTTCTATGTATGGATAATAATATCTAACAATAAGCCATACCACTACACATTTGCCTCCTTAATTTGTATTCTAGAAAATATATATCTTTATGGCTTACTAACTGTGTATGGCTTCTAGTGTTCTAGTATTTTAATTTCATTGTGAACGAAGATAATAGACAATAACAATAAGAAGATTTCTCCTTGAATACATTGTGTTTTACATAAAATTCATTTTACCTGTGAATATTTATATGTTATGCCACGGCTTTGAATCTTATGTATATATTTAATTTAATTTCGGTAACAGCCCTGGGCAATTTTGTATTAATGATTTCATTACCTAAAATGGGCTTTCGAGCTTTCAATTAATTTTTCCAATAATCAAGTTAGGATCTTGAATGTTCAGTGTCCGGGACGGAAAGTGCTCACTTTATGCGGACGGCTTTTTAAAATATATTTTCCCCAATGGGATTATATTGCATTCCAATGGCGGTGACCGCCCCGACTTCGTTCGTTATTGTGGGCGGTGGATCGGCACAGGGCACTCACTCAATGTATTGTACTAGCGGCAACTCAATAACGTTTTAATAGGATTCCAGCGGTGGTAAGCCACGCGAGACTGCCATCCGATCTATAAAATAAATACTGTTGTGTTCATAAATCGAGTTTATTATTTATATGGCATATATTACGGGGGTCACACCCCGTAAACTTTGAGATTTAAGATAAATATTGTGTGTTGTAAAATGGTTTACTAAATCAAAACATTGATTACATTAGTAATAGGATTTTGCGATGACTGAGATCTGCGAAACAGTCGACTATTGTCCGTGTGGCTTGAGATGGAAACGACTCGACCGCGACCCAATCGAAACCAATGGTTGTCTGTCGACCACTTGTTGCGTCATACTGTAATATTAATAGTATGATCAATCCTTACAAGATACCCAGGTAATATGTTCAAGAAATTGACGTTCAAGCACATAATGCTGATAATGGCCCAGAGTCAAATACTATACTATAATACATACTCCAATAGTCTTGTCTTTTTTGATGCATTTTTTTTTTTGAGTAAAGGCAAATTTATTAACTTTTTACAATCTTGTAATGGAGATCTTAAAATATGGACTTGAAAAATATTTTTTTGGCTGTAAAAGGATCCTTTGTTTGAAACCGACCGGAAGTGCGAAGCATAAACTTTAATGTTATGGTTCAAGTCTATTGTCATCATTATTGTCACACATATGGCACGTCCCCTCGTAATAAAATCTGCTATCTAAACGATCCATGGCCAGACAGCTGTAATTATAATAAAACTACGTCCTGACATTGATTTATTTTGTCATCTCATATTAGTAGGTACATGGAACTTTGTTTTCGATTATCATGCAATAAAACAGATAATGATTGGATAGTTACTGGAAATCCGTCAAGTACCTAAAATCATTTTATTATTTCTTGTTTGAAAGTGATTGGGAAATTTAATAGTAGCAGAATTGCGCCAGGAAGGTGAAAATTAATTTCATTTCGTTTGCGGTCGTAACTCAGTGTTAATTACATTTTATGGCGGATATTATATATTTTCAACGTTTTATATACCGAATATATCTTGATAAAGTAATTAAAAAACTTAACATTATTCTTTTTAGAAAAAAATCATCCTTTAAAAAATTGGTAGTAAATTCAGGCTATCGAATCTACCTATACTTAAGTCATATTAGCGCTTTTACATATAAGGCATATCTTAGGATTCTCCTTCGAGGCGGCTTTACTCTTTGCCGGATCCCCACCGTGGGACCTATATGCGAGAGTTCTCGCGCGGCTGTATGGGTGGCGCAAGGACTCCCTTCACCTGGACTTTCGAACTGTGCCTCGCTAAATCGAGGTCAAGAGGTCGGAGTTCCGGCAGGATCTCACGCTGGACTGAGCGACACGACTCGTGCACCCCAGCGTAGGCTACGCCACAATAGAGGTGGTTAGGCCCGTCATGCATTCCTGGACCAGCCGGAGACACGGCACCCTGACGTTCGATCTGACACAGGCTCTCACTCGACACGGCTGTTCCGGGAGGTACTTGTGTCGTATGGGGCATGAGCGATCGTCAAGGTGCCATCACTGTTGTGACACCATCGAGGACACGGCACTGCACACTACGCAGAGGGCCGTGCCCTCGTTGCATCCATCCGAGGAGACTTGTCACTTGTCGCCCACGGCCGTGGTTCAGGCCATGATCGGGGGCGAACCCGGCTGGGACGCCGTTGCCTCCTTTTGCAAAACTGTCATGTTTGCAAAGGACACAGTCCTCTCCCGCCGCAACAATAGGAAGGAGTCGGCGCTGGATGGCTTATGACCTCCGGCTGCCGTAAGATTGCGGCAGCGGGTGGCGGCTCGCGGAGACATTAGGCGGTCACCCGCATCCAAGCCGCTGTGCGGGGACGCGTTGGTGTCCCACACGCGTCTCCCTGAAGCGCAGATTAAGGCAAGAAGGCCTGCTGTTAGGGGCGGGCCCACGCCAGTCAGGGTCGCGGCGAAAAGCTCTCACACGTCCCGAGTCCACGACATATGGTGAAAGGAGGACACCAAGGAGTTTTAGTTGGTATGACGGTCAGCCCATCTGGGCACGAGTCCCACACTGTCTCACCGTAGTCTCCATGCGGCGGGGTGTCCGCTAACAAATTTCCTCTTGAATAAAAAGACATACCTTAGGATAATATTTTTCAAACAGCTAACGCGATTAATGTGCATACGCTACGGTAACACTTTCCATTAGGTGGGCCGTTAGCCTGTCTGCTATAGCTACTTCAGCAATAAAAAAAAACTATTATACGATTATTTCTTTGGTCTATTGCTTCTTAATAGACAACAGTTTCAAAATAACGGTTTATGGTGCTAATCGATTGGCATGATTTCAGTATTGTGTTGCTCTCAAATGCTTTTGCGTAGACATTTGGCACTAGTTACAGACTGAGTTCCTATTCCAAAAATTAATATACTTTTATGAATTTTACACGGTTTCGCTTGCGTAGGCTACGTTATAATATCCCATTCAAACTATCTAACTCTTCGAGTAAAAAGGAACCCATATCATATCATCTCCGTTATCGGAATTCTCCGAGTGTTCTTCATCTATGGCAAAAGGCACCTGGCACAATAGGTATTGGTAGCACTCAATTGGCGGAGCGTTATAGCAATTTGAACTGGGTGACTTAAAAATCTATACTGACTAAAGCTGACTTAAGTATCAAACAAACCCCAGGACTTTATTAGTCACCAGTAAATAAAACCTTTCTTTTAAGATTCAATTAATTATAAGTATAAGTATTCAATGTTAGTAATACACCACTTATACTTAGTCTGGCCATAAATACTGTTACAATTAAAAAGAAACAAAATATTACATTTGAATTTGGAATTTATCATTTTTATATGATTGTTCATTGTGTTTTCTCATCTTGGCGCCAATACATTGTACAACATTTTGCAATATTAAAATGGAGTGGGGCGATAAAGAGAACCGAATCGCTGTGATTACATTACACAAAGTAGGTATGGAGCCAAATGCAATTTTTAAAACTCTACATACGCTTGGTATTAGTCAAATGTTTGTGTACCGGGCTATTAATAGGTACAATGAGACCTCCTCTGTTTGTGACAGAAAAAGATCTGGCGGTCCACGTAGTGTTCGTACGAAAAAGGTGGTCTAAGCAGTAAGGGAAAGAATTCGAAGAAATCCTGTCCGAAAGCAAAAGATTTTATGTCGGGAGATGAAGATATCACCTAGAACCATGTCGCGTATTTTAAAAGATGACTAGGACTTGCAGCCTATAAGAGACGCACTGGCCATTTCTACACTCATAATTTAAAAAAGAATAGGGTGGTAAAATCGAAACAACTACTGAAGCGGTACGCAAAGGGAGGTCACAGAAAAATTTTGTTTACGGATGAGAATTTTTTTACAATTGAGCAACATTTTAACAAACAAAATGATCGTATTTATGCTCAAAGCTCTAAGGAAGCTTCTCAATTAGTCGACAGAGTGCAACGCGGGCATTATCCGTCTTCAGTGATGGTTTGGTGGGGTTGTTAGCTATAAAGGAGTGACTGAACCATATTTTTGTGAAAAAGGTATCAAAACATCGGCACAAGTGTATCAAGATACCATTCTCGAGAAGGTAGTTAAGCCCCTTAACAACACCATGTTCAATAACCAAGAATGGTATTTCCAGCAAGACTCGGCGCCGGGTCATAAAGATCGGTCCACGCAGTCTTGGTTGGAAACGAACGTTTCGGACTTCATCAGAGCTGAAGACTGGCCCTCGTCTAGTCCCGATCTTAATCCGCTGGATTAAGATCGCTGGATTTATGGTCAGTTTCAGACAGTACGGTTTGCTCTAAACGCCATGATAATTTGGAGTCCCTAAAACAATCTATACGATTGGTAGTGAAGAATTTTCCCATGGAAAGAGTGCGTGCTTCTATTGATAACTGGGCTCAACGTTTAAAGGACTGTATTGCAGCCAATGGAGACCACTTGGAATAAGCTTTTTATATTTTAAATTGTTTTATATTTATGTATTAAACTAACACACTGTAAAACTTATAAATGTTATTTGCAATAGAAAAAAAATTCTTTGTTACAATATTTATGGCAAGACTAGGTATACAACAAGTTGTATATTATACATTTTTTTTGATATTTATACTTTACACATAACTGAGATGAGTTACAAGAACCGTTTGTTAAATGTAGCGGAAGTATCATTAACGCTGATGTTAAACGTATGTAATAGCTTAAGTTTGCTCTCATAATAAACAAAACAGTGCACTCGAATAGAGAATTCAACCGTACGTGGAGCGTGTATCCCTCGCTTAAAATAGCATGATGTTATTCAAAAATCCCTAGCAATACTCCTTAGTACCTTTTGATAGAATTGAGTAAATACCGCAGCTCTAGGGATTCAGAATATTCTTTGTATATTTCAACTTAATTTCATGTTACTGAAAGGTCGGCGAATGAATAAAACACAGAAGTTTGTCTCTAAGTTAATAGCGGGAAGGTCCTGATAAAACATTTTTCTCCTAATGGAATTGGCTTTTATTTGTAATTGAACCGTCTTTATATTTGAATTTATTAAATGTTTGGCAAGAATTAAGATTTGTTTTTAAATTATAATTTGGTACCCACTACAAATTTCATAACTATGTAGAAATACACGTTAGATACTTACAAGTCAGATACTACCGTATTAGGAACATGCAATTAAATTTTAAAATAAATTAACATTTATGTTTACTACTAAATAACATATAATTATATAAACATATCTTAGGGATGCTGTAATAGTGTCGATACGAGTCGTAATCTATTGTATCTTTGGTCATGAACCGATTAATGTTTTGAAAGATCTGTTTAGGTTGTTTGTTGATTCCTAAATAAATGTTGTTGTTTTTTTTCATTCTGATAAAGATTATAAGCGTTTCAGAGCAAAAATCATGCTTCTATAATTTTTCAAAAATTCAATCGAGTGGGACTAAAAAGCGGCTAGCTGGATTAAATTAAAACTATATAGGATTTTTGTGTCGGTATATTGAACTGTAAAAGGCACACTTCACATTATTGGTTTTCCAAAATACTACGAAAAGCCCTTTTTGTTGCATTTTTAAATTTATATAATCACTGAATTTTTTTTCCAAGAATCAATAACTAATGCTTGTAGAGAATTTATTCAAGTTTATGAAACCCATCTTGAATTTTATGTGCGCTCATTGTTCCCTCAGATATTAATAATTAAAGGCAAAATTACCCTTTTCCATTCAAAAACCGATATCTC
Organism: Dendrolimus houi; assembly: GCA_039645545.1. Taxonomy (NCBI): domain Eukaryota; kingdom Metazoa; phylum Arthropoda; class Insecta; order Lepidoptera; family Lasiocampidae; genus Dendrolimus; species Dendrolimus houi. Next base: position 12,278,462 of record CM077125.1, on the reverse strand, counting down.
AGCGAAAAGTGCTCGTATCGAGGTCTTTAATTTTTTTAATAAAGCTGAATAAACAAGTCATCTGGTCCATACAGAGGTTAAGCAGCGAATTTTTTACGAGTCCATAGACTTTAAAAGAGAAAAAATAGCTTTTTCTTTTAAATTTGCTATACAACCATTTTTCTTCATGTTTTATATACAGCTTGTTAAAAATCACTCTAAAGTTGTAAATACTTTTTTGCTCCTTTAATTTTTTCTTACCATTTTTAATTTTTTTTAATTACCACCGGATTCTACATCGTTTGTACCCATTTGTACCACTTTGATTTTCGATTGTACCTCAAACCAAAGAAAGTTACAGCGTTTTTAAAATTTGCCCCGCAGCCGGCTATATCTTTCTCTTTTGGGTTTTGAAAAAAATAAATACGAATGTGGTACAAACGACCCCGAATCAGATCCCGTTGGAAAAATTTCGATTTTCCAAAGTAGCTGCGGGTCAAATTTTGCAAACGCTATAACTTTTTATTGATTGAAATACAAACGAAAGTCAAAGTGGCACAAACGGGTACAAACAACGTAGAACACGGTGATTATATATAAAAAAAAATTTCAAACGTCGGCTGCCAAGCATCCAAAGTTCCGAGAGATGAACTCAAAACACATCCTTGGTAGAGAAAAGTATTATGTTTTAATCTCTGAGAAATCGCTTAAGTCTTGAGTCATCACTTTCATTCTATGACATATCCCTCTATAAATATTACCCTTTACTCCCTCGGGTGTCAAAATATAATAGATGACGCCACACCCGTTGGTATGCACGCCATCAAACCGGAACCGGGGCGCACTACCGTTACCATCGTGAAATTAGAAAACAAGTTTAGCACCAACTGCTTAATAGTTGTTTATAATTTTATTTTTATCATAACTGGCTTAATCACCAATGAAGCGCATTTTGTATTTTATGTTGTGCAATTTATTTGTCTACGACGCTACACCAGTATACTTTTATGGGCGTGATCTAGTTAAGTAATGGCCAGTTAAATTCTCTACCATTGAATTCTCAAGATTTTATTTGGATGAGCAAGGGGCTAATTTTTTAACAAGTTTTTGAAAATAATAAACGTTTAACTAACTATAAGTAGATGTTAAATGTTTATTATTTTCAAAAACTTGTTAAAATATTATCCTGCTTTCGTACTAAAATACGCTTAGTGGAACGTTTGTTTTATAAGGGCAAATTTTAGGTTTACTATAAGACAATTCTTAGGTAATAAATGTGTACTTATTACCTATGTATACAAAAAAGAAATTTCTGTTTTCCATTTAACCCATTAGTATCTAGTCTTTCCATAACCTAGTTTTGAGTAAATCTACGGCTACTTTCGGTAATGCACAATGTTGATAAGGAACGATAAAACTTCGACCATAGTGTTTCTTTATCGTGCACGTTTGAAACTATACTCGTAGCTACATATTATATATCATAATTGAGTATCTACTACAAACTGCAAGCGACTTAAGTTGAATTAAGTAGCAAAAATGGAACTCTTACAATTTCCTCATGTCCGTTCGTCCGGTTGACCGTCTGTTTTTCTATGTATGGTGACGGCAAAATGTTTTTTTTATTGCTGAAGCACAGCAGACAGGCTGACGGTCCAACTGTGATGGTAAGTGGTTACCGTCGCCTATGGACATTAGCAATATCAGAGGTCTTCCCAATGTGCTGCCAGCCTTGAACGAGAAATGAAGAAGGATGTCTTGAAATTTATTAGTTTCTCGATATGAATGAAAGAAACAAATGTATTTTCTATATCTATTTATGCCACTTTACAATGATGAGTGAATTCGCGAAAACGCAAAAATTAAGGTGGGCTGCGCCATAGTTATAACTGATGGATAAATGCTCTTTTAAGTCTACATAGTTCGTGAGGTATCTTTAGAAAATATTTTCGTCTAAAAAGGTACTCCTTTCTTTCACCTTCTTTCAATTTTTGGTGGTCAGCACAGAATGGAATCTATTCTGACATACGTCCTCTGTCATACAACAAATCATCATATCCTTCACACAATCCATCCATTTAATTTTTGGTGTAGACCATTAAGGTAGCTTTACCTTTGTATCCATCAATCTTGCAATTTATCATTCTTTGTGTCACGTGTCTTTCATCCCTTCAATACATTCTCATACCACCTTAATCTTCTTCGTCTCAGTTTTTCAGTCACGGGTGTAACATTCAAAGATCCTTTTATGTTCTCATTTCTTACCTTATCCATTCTTGTAATACCACATATCCATCTCAACATTCTCATCTCAGCTGAGTGGAGACGTTTGTGGTCTATCACTTTAGTGGCCCGACATTCGAACCCATATAACATGACCGGTCTTATGACAGATTATATATCTGACGTTTTAGTTTCAGTGGTATTAGTTTGTCGCATGTCACACTGGTTTATTTATTCTTCTCCTTACATCCTTTTCTATATCACAATTACTCTGCAGTAGTTAACCGAAGTATCTTAATTTCTCATCCTTTACCTCTGCGGCCAGCGCATCTATGACAAGCAGAAATAGGTCAGGACTTATGGTGATCCCTGGTGCAAAAGTACCATCACAGAAAATTATAGGGTAGAAAATTCTTGTATAATACAGATGGTGTGTAGAACATGAAATCATTTTCAGGTGGTGGACAGTTGGTTAAAACCATTTACGTCTAGAAGGTTTTAACATATGAGGATTGTGAGGTATATTTGAGTCCACGCTTTTCAGGATTTCGTACCTAAATGACAAACACAGTAGACATGAATTATATATAATTGGTGTAATAATTTTAAAATTACAGTTTGACGTATATTTCTCGTAGGAATGTAAAAAATATCTCAAAACTTAAATCGCCGTAGTACCTCACAAAACCAATAAAGATTTTTGCCTAATAGTATTTATTATTCTCAAGATATGTAAGATTTTAATTATAAAATCTATAAATTTAAATTATTATACGAAAAAACAACACTTCTTAGCTTTACACAAATGATTTAGAATCCAAATTATATTTGTGACGCATGGTTTGTCTAATAGTTTTATTTTTGCCTTAAGCGTTACGCTTTCAATTGATGCCAATGAAGTGTAATCATTTTGTTCTGCTTTTTTATCGATATAATAAAGATTCCGTCATCTCTTCACAGCTGTATCTACTGTGAAACTTCGAAACATTTAAATTCTTTAGAATTAAGTTTTTGGCTGAAACATTTAAACTTCAAATATTCCGGTGGTCTGCGGTATATTCACGTTTATGCTATAATTTTTGTGTATTTAAAATTGGTTTGTTTGACCTTGTTCTCCAACTTCGCTTACAATGTTTTGTTTAATATCCAGAAACGTGGAACAATCGCAAATTATTTTGGTGACCGCAGTGTTTATATGTCCATGTGCCAATTATTTTCATATCGACCTTCGACGGCCCTTAATTATTCAGTGTGCAGTCTTATACGTTCGGTAAAACAGGTCCTTAACTGTAATTAATAATGTCATATGCCAAAACTGTGGCTCATCGCCGTATGCAATTACGAAATGACCTAGTAACAGTATATAGACAAAATAATATCAGCCCTGCTAAGCTCGATGCTCCGTATTTTGCGATTGTTTTTTTACGAATCGGAAAATTTATTGTATAGGTTTCCTCACGTACCATTTATTTATTTCTTTACTTGGCAATTGTAATAATTTGCGTATTAGGTCAGAAAAACTATAAACGGCGTATACTCTTCGGCTATAATACTCATGTCATTGAAATGAAACGCGGGTGCCTTAAACACTAACCAGCTACGATTTGTGACTTGATTATTCTTAATAGTTTCTAATTTTTTACTCCTTTTCTTAATCTTAATTTTGTAAACTAACATGCTAAGAAAGGACTTAAACATTTAATTTGCTTATTTTTAGACATTCCCGATATACCTGAGGATATCAAGAAGCTGCGGGCGCTACAGATTGCCGACTTCAGCAGCAACCCTATCCCGCGACTCCCGGCTGGCTTTAGTCAGCTGCGGGCGCTCACCGTCCTGGGTCTCAACGACATGTCGCTTACTAGCCTACCCAGCGATTTTGGCAGGTGTGTACACAGACAACTATAGTAACATCACGTCACATTGCACGTTAAGCTTTACATGTTCCTAACTAAAATAAATGACCATGAGTATATAAATGCCAATTTTTATATTACGGTTATGATAGATATCATTTCTATTAACTTCAGTCAAAATAGTGCAAGTAGGTATTTTACTTTTTTCTTGCACTGAATGTTCGGAATTTCGGCCGAATGCCGAAGTTCGGCTTAAGCCACCGAAATTCGGTCAAACCGAATGTAAAACGAATTTCGGCCCATCCCTGGTTATTACTACACTTATAGAATAATATTATGTTAGAAGTATGCACTTGTTGTTTTTGATTTGATAAAAAAACTTATCTTGCAGACTATCATTTTTTTTGTTTCGTTATGCTCTATGTCATATCTAGATTATATCAGCAATTCACGAAATTCATTGCCAAGTAAGCATTTACTTAGTAAAAGGGAGTCTCACTTGAAAGCTTCTAGAATGGCAAACAATGTTTTCATAATCGCTTAGTTTCAAGTAATAGTTAACTAACTAGGCTTGATGTTTATCAGTCCCTCTATAGTTAAGAGAAACTGGAAATTACTTTAACTTAATAATAAACAAGGTTTTTTACTCAAGACAATCTCCTTTTAGATGCAGATGTGAAAGTTGATGAACGGAATCAGTCCAATTTAGTCCACCGGTACATTCTTATGAAATGGTTGAGCTTTCGGGCATAGTATTGTACTTACATGCAAAAGCGAAAGTATCCATTGGAAAGCTACAGTGAATGCAGAACATTATCTTTCGCAGTTGATAATAATTTGCTTCATTTAGTACATTCTTCGGATCATTCGTTTCATATGAAACGAGTAATACTAAACTTTTGTGTTCGATCTCTTTAGATCTTAGTTATCTTTTAATGTAGACGCATTAGATCAAATGAAGCAATTCCCATTTGTAATACGAGCTGAGTTTGTGAGCCGTGATTGAACAAATCGACTATGCAAAGATCTATCGTTACTGGTGACTAAGACAAGTGGTTTATTTTCCTTCTCATTATTTTATTGTAATAATTAAGCAGGATAATACATACTACCAGCACCCAGTGTTTATTTGAAATGTAACAGAGAACACAATTGACACAAAATGAGCTTATATTTGTAATGTAACCTCTTTCTAATTGTTATTCCTTAATATAAAAAAAAATATTTTACGGTTTTAAGCGCGGTTTTGATTCTTCATTTATAGTTTGACGTTTTAGGCACTTCAATAGATCTTAACAACGAAGGTTTAAATTTATAGCGTTTGAATATTTATTTATATTCGTCGCATAAACCTAAACTTATACTATACTAAGAATATTATGAAACATTTCTAATAATTCCAATGCTTTCCTTATGTTAACTTTTATAAATATGTCTGCAAAAACAACTACATTCACAATAATTATTATTTCTAACATTATTTTTCTCTAAATTAGAAATTCGACTTACCTTTTGCAATAGAAAACTTAATCTTTATAATAATTACTCGTTTCTTTGTATGTCTATTGAAATCGTTCTAACAAATCCTCTATAATTTGCTTAAGATTTCCAAATCACTATGTTTACGTTCTCGTTATAAACAGATCAAAAAGGCATTTAATCGGTATTTCATTTCGAAGTTAATTAATACTCTCAATCTGAGTAAACGTTATCTTTTAAATATCTTACGCCAAATTCATTCCTGCCAGGGGTGAATTTTTAATATCTTAGCAGAGTTAATTTCGCTGATAACAAATTCGATACTCTTAAACCTTACATCAAAGTATCACTCCCGGTCCAATTTATTGAAAATTTCGAGTCCCTTTTGTATATATATGAATGTAACATTAATATTGAGTCGGAAAAGGGGTTGAATTCCTCGAATGTTTAATAAACATCAAAAGCAGCGATCGTTGTTATAGAATCGATGAATTTTTAAAACATTTTAACGTACACAGAATTATTTTCAGTACGCAGATTAATCACCATAAGTTTTACATTAAAGCAAGGCATTTGTAGGATAGTTTATTTAATACTAGCTGTTCCCGCGACGTCGTCCGCGTGGATATTGTTTTCAAAACCCCCCGATTTTGAAACATTCTTCATTTGTGCTCCGCTCCTATTGGTCTCAGCGTGATGATATATAGCCTATAGACTTCCTCGATAAATGGGCTATCTAACACTGAAAGAATTTTTCAAATCAGACCAGTAGTCCCTGAGATTAGCGCGTTCAATCAAAAAAAACAAACAAACAAACTCTTCAGCTTTATATATTAGTATAAGATTAATTCTTATTTAATATTTACCATTATTTACTTTCAATTATTTACACTTAAAAACAAATCTATATAGAAATTATATAACAATTTTATAACAATAAAAAGTCGTGCAGTCATAAAATATCCAATGGCCGATAAAGAAGATGAGTCCTAGAGTTCATGGAGACCGCGTAAACATAGATTGATTGCCTTGCAGCCAGATAGACCTGCATAAATTTAACCTGGTAATCTGCGTCAATTTATTAGTAGAGGCTGGATGACGAAAGCGGGATTTGGGTATTTGACACACCTTACAAATAATTCTTAAAACAATATCTGCACATAAAAATAAGCGTGCGTTTAAATACCTTGCATCTTAATTTCACAATTGCATCACAGAAATAATTTTAATTACTGTTTAAACAATAATTCTTACGCCCTTTAACTCATTTGAATCATGTCGACATAATACAGTACATCTGCATAAAATTAAGGCGGCTGTGACGTTTTGTATGACAAAAAAGATTCTGTTTTGATTTAACTGGTAAATGTAACCCAATTGTAACGCAAAATTTGGGGAAACTGACTTCTAGCAGTGAATTGCGATTGGCTGACAATGACAATAACAGTATACAGTAACAATCCACCATATATAACAAATAAATAATTTTTCTACGCATAATTGTGACACTTATGCAAGTGAAGTAAATGATCTTTGCCGTGAAATTTTTGGAGTACCTATCGATATAGATTAACCATCTAAAGATATAACAAGAAAGCTGTAAAGAATTTGGCAATAATTGGAAGGCTGTATCTGAATGGTCTTGACATTTCCATGTCATCATTATTGTGGTTAAAAAGTCAAAATAGTCTTGTATTCTAATACTTCAGTGGCGATGTTGCAGATTAATAAAAATTGACGATTTTAATCAACATGTTAATCTTGTTTTTTAATTTTGTTATGTACCTGTGGAATTCGAGTGTGATAAACCTTTCAGGAGTGCCCGAATTGTCTGCTATCAATGTAAATATTACTTTATCGGTAGTGCAACGTGATGACGTTGATATCATTAATGATATTACTCAGACAAAAATGACATAGTTCAATATATTTTGAATTATCAAATATTTTATACTGTCCTATTTACTACGTCATATAAATATGTAATATTATAGATACATGCCCTTTTTTTTATTGAGTATCTAACTATTGCTTAAGTATTGAATAAGCATGGGCCACACTCACATGGCCGATTTTATAGATTATATTGATAAGAAAATATAGTTGCATTAATGTGGTGGAATTATACATATAATGATGTAATATTAATGCTGAAATTAAATTCAAATGTATTATAATAAAGATTTACGTTTCTTAAGTTTTTGCTAAATACTTTTACTCGAAATTGATTAATTTGATCAGGATTAGTTACTACACTAACTAAACGTCCAATATTCAAATATGGATATTTTGAATATAACATCACTTTTATATTTATAATATGTTGGGGAAAATGTCTTCGCATATAGTATTTATGAACTTGTAATAAGATCTCTTTAGCTATACCATTTGTATCTGTCTGGTTATGGTATCATTAAAAACTTTTAATTTTAAAGAAGACAATTCCAAATTCAAAATAGGAAAATGTGTGATTTTCATTTGTTTTTCTTATTATTAAAATGAGTGAATCTAATGAAGAAATTCGATACATTTTAAAATTTTACTACAAAAAATGTAAAAATGCAACACAAGCCGCGTAGAAAACATTGTGATGTTTATGGACCTAATGCAGTATCTGTGAGAGTAGAGCAAATTTGGTTTAAGCGTTTTCAATCCGGAAATGTTGATATCAAAGATGCATGTCGTTCTGGTCGGCTTGTTGCGGACAAAATTGATGCCATTTTTGAAAAAGTGGAGCAAGATCGGCATATTAGTAGTTACGATGTAGCTGGAGAACTGGGAATTGACCACAAAACGGTTTTGGCGCATTTGAAAAAAGCTGGGTACACAAAAAAGCTCGATATTTGGGTGCCTCGTGAGCTCACTGAAAGAAACCTAATGAACCGTGTACTCATTTGTGATTCTTTATTACGACGTAATGAAACCGAACCATTTTTGAAGAAGCTGATAACTAGCGATGAAAAGTGGATCACGTACGACAAGAACGTGCGAAAAAGATCGTGGTCAAAGACCGGTCAGGCTTCACAGACTGTGGCGAAGCCCGGGTTAACTCGCAACAAGGTGATGCTGTGTGTATGGTGGGATTGGAAGGGCATTTTTCATTATGAGCTGTTACCGCCAGGCAGGACCATCGATTCTGAACTGTACTGCGAACAACTGATGAGATTAAAGCAAAAAGTTGAGAGAAAGCGGCCGGAATGAATCAACAGAAGGGGTGTGGTTTTTCACCACGATTACGCTAGACCTCACACATCTTTAGCCACTCAGCAAAAATTACGAGAGTTTGGCTGGGAGGTGTTAATGCATCCGCCGTATAATCCTGACCTTGCACCTTCAGATTTTGACCTGTCTCAGTCTCTGCAGAACTCCTTAGGCAGTGTCAGGTTAACATCACGAGAGGACTGCCAAAACCACTTGTCGCAGTTTCTTGATCAGAAGCCCCAAATTTTTTATAGCAATGGGATCACGTCCCTACCTACAAGATGGCAAAAAGTTATCCAACAAAATGGCACCTACATACTTTAGTCAAATGTAAATAAACTTTATAAAAAACCTTTTGAATTTTTATATAAAATGCGAAGAAACTTTTTCCCCAACCTAATATTTGTAGAGACGCTGTTAGTAAAGCTCGTATTAATTTTTGCTCTTTCAGATTATTATATAATAGACACGACTTTTTCTCTAGCCAATTAATTAGAATTATGTAAGTTTTTCATAATCAGTTCGCTGTTCCCGATTACGTGTTTTTAAAACCACAATAAAGTGGTTAATTGGGCAAAATGGAATCTGTAGCTCAGTGTTATTATAATTAACGTTAATCATTAGAATCCGGTGTTAGAGTTCAGTACCTAAAATTGGAGTATTGTCGCCCCATTCATTAACGACTGAGAAAGTAACCATATGTCACTTACCGGTGAAATTAATTTTATTTATTTTTTTACAAATCAAAATCTATATACAAAATGAATGATACATAAACGATCAGAAATAGGGTTACACATCATTTTTAAAGCTTTTTACGTCATCGTCAGCCTAGCGCTGTCCATTGTTGAACGTAGACCTCTTCAAGTTTACGTAATGTTCCCGGTCTTCCACTTACCGCCAGTACTACGTGGGTCGTCAATGCATCGAACTCTAATGCGTGTTATATTATGCTTGTTGAGATGTGATATCCACTCTAAAGATGTCTTCCCACCATACATGTGTTATGGAACGTTGCTATGGATGCGTTTGATATCCACCAATCATATTCATTGTCCATACAGCATAGCACTGGTGGAAACTGATTCAACTAAGCTACATTTTTTACATGGAAGAATGCGTGCTATGGATGCGTGCCTTATTACCACAGCTACCTTACGACAGCGAATTTTCTTAGGACATCTTACTCGCTCCGCTACATAGCTTAGCATCAGTGGAAATGGTCACATAGGTTCGTTGCTTAGTTTTTACATTTTTGCAGCATAGCTGCATAGTACGTCTCTGTCGGAAAGGCACCCTATGACTCTTCCATTCCATCCTCCATACATCCATCGTATCTGCAACAGATAGGATCACCACATTGATACCATCGACTCTGTTTCTATCCATTACAGAATCTCACACACTCACTTTAATTTGCTGTAATCTATAATATAATAAAATTCTAAACATGCCGTGCCTGTACATTGAAGCTATTAAAAAAAACTACTAGGATTTACTATACGTGTATAAGCGATTGAGAACATAATACAATTTTTTTAAATTTCTTGTCTGTTCGGGATTCACGTAAAAACTACTAAACCGATTTCGATGCGGTTTTCGCTGACGACAGCAAATTCTAAGACTTTTATAAATTGCGCTATTTATTATCCTGGAAATCCAGCGGGAATTTTTCTGGGAATAATTGAAAATGGACAGATTTAAAAAGAAATCGAATTCCAGTGAGATTTTTTACTGATCCATAGCAATATTTATGTAATATAACGTGTGACAAGTTTTATCCCGGGAATCCCGCGGGAAGTTTCCCGGGAACGTTTGTAGTTGTTCGGGTGCATAAAAATTAGCTTATTCGGACACAGTTTTCACTAAAACAATAGCTTACATTATTTTTTAAATGCTGCGGTACTTTTGTATCCCGGGAATCCTGCGGGAATTTCAAGTCAAGCGTGGACGGAGTCGCGGGCATATCCTAGTATGTACAATATAAATGCAACAGCGAGTTGGACTAGAATTCTACAACCTTCCTTTACAATTCCGTATATCTGCAATCTAGATATATTAGGTGGGGGAAAAAGTTTCTTCGCATTTTATATAAACATTCAAAAGGTTTTTTTACAAAGTTTATTTACATTTGACTAAAGTATGTAAGTGCCATTTTGTTGGATAACTTTTTGCCATCTTGTAGGTAAGGACGTGATCCCATTGCTATAAAAATTTTGGGGCTTCTGATCAAAAAACTACGACAAGTGGTTTTGGCAGTCCTCTCGTGATGTTAACCTGACACTGCCTAAGGAATTCTGCAGAGACCGAAACAGGTGAAAATCTGAAGGTGCAAGGTCACGACTATACGGCGGATGCATTAACACCTCCCAGCCAAATTCTCGTAATTTTTGCTGAGTGGCTAAAGATGTGTGAGGTCTAGCGGTATCATGGTGAAACACCACACCCCTTCTGTTGATTAATTCCGGCCGCTTTCTCTCAATTTTTGCTTTAATCTCATCACTTGTTCGCAGTACACTTCAGAATCGATGGTACTGCCTGGCGGTAACAGCTCATAATGAATAATGCCCTTCCAATCCCACCATACACACAGCATCAGTTTGTTGCGAGTTAACCCGGGTTTCGCCACAGTCTGTGAAGCCTGACCGGCCTTTGACCACGATCTTTTTCGCACGTTCTTGTCGTACGTGATTCACTTTTCATCACCAGTTATCAGCTTCTTCAAAAATGGTTCGGTTTCATTACGTCGTAATAAAGAATCGCAAATGAGTACACGGTTCATTAGGTTTCTTTCAGTGAGCTCATGAGGCACCCAAATATCGAGCTTTTTTGTGTACCCAGCTTTTTTCAAATGCGCCAAAACCGTTTTGTGGTCAATTCCCAGTTCTCCAGCTACATCGTAACTATTAATATGCCGATCTTGCTCCACTTTTTCTAAAATGGCATCAATTTTACCAGTAATAGGGCGACCAGAGCGACGTACATCTTTGATATCAAAATTTCCAGATTGAAAACGCTTAAACCAAATTTGCGCTACTCTCACAGATACTGCATTAGGTCCATAAACATCACAAATTTTTTTCGCGGCTTGTGTTGCATTTTTACCTTTTTTGTAGTAAAATTTTAAAATGTATCGAATTTCTTCATTAGATTCACTCATTTTAACAATAGAAAAACAAATGAAAATCACACATTTTCCTAATTTGAATTTGGAATTGTCTTCTTTAAAATTAAAAGTTTTTAATGATACCAAAACCAGCCAGATACAAATGGTATAGCCAAAGAGATCTTATTACAAGTTCATACATACTATATGCGAAAAGACTTTTTCCGCAACCTATTATATAATTGAAATCCACGTATATAGCGACTCATCACGATATTTTAGGAATTATAATACCTATAGACTTGAAATTTGGCATAGACCTTCCTTTTTTTTTCAGGCCTTTAAATGCATTTCGCACACACCGGGTCCTTTGCTAGGGATTAGACCGTTGTCGATGATGGAGGCTTTCCACTGAGGCAATCTAAACAATAATCGACCGGCTTGTGTGGAGACTCGAACCCATGGACAAATGCCCATGAGCTAATACCCCACTAAAACCACTCTCGTCCCATGTGCCCCGCGCTTATGGTAGGAAAGGCATGAGACTTAGAACGTAGTTACGCGCACGCCGATCCTAGCGCACAAGTGCTTGAGAGTGCCCCGGGAGAGGCAAACTCACTTCGTCAACAGGGGTGAAGAGACAAGATTCCTCTGCTCCCTAGATGCTAGAGGGCCCCAACATAGACCTTCCTTTCGCCAAGTAGAGGTCAGCTAAGAGCGGATTTTACGGCGCGCAAAGCGGGCGGGTATCAGCTGGTTACTTATATAACCATCATATTGTTCTATACTACAGTCGCACTGAACTTAGATTCCACTTTGAGTTGCACGTGATTATTTTATTTGTAGGTTATAACAACGCCAGACTTTTTCCTTGATATCCTTCAGGTAATCGTCTTAAAATAATTTGCACAGAACCCAGTTTGCAAATTACCCTCGCTGTTTACGTGGTACTTAATTTAGATTTATGTATACAATAAATTATGTGAGTATTACAAGTAAATAAAGGCAAGAAAAAATACTAACAGAGGTTAATGGTTGTCGTAATTACAAATTTGGATCGTCGTAAATAATTTTCAAATAAAACTTTGATAAACCTTATTTTGTTATAGAGGTTTAAAATTTATGTTTGTTGTGGCTTGTAACGGTGTAATTATTATGAACGACTACATTTTGCAAATTTGTTGTTATTTTATGTTTTACTGGGCACCGACTTCAAATTGTTGTAGAAAATATTTATTTTTCCATTTAAGTTACTTTTGAATTCGGTTTCGTTTTTTGTTATATTTTTTTTATTTTCTACTTTTAATTACGCAAATATTGAAATAGCTTTAGAAATAAGTTATTTTATACTTTTTAGTTTTTGAAGTCGGTTTTTTAAACGAAGTTTTTTAAATTTGTTACTTTTTAGTGTCTAGCTATGGGTAGGCAGGCCTACGAAAGGTGCCGCGCGCCTTAAAAAATATAAGTCCCAAGAAATGGGAACGGAAAAAAGATTCATAAAGAAATGTTCATAAAATGAAAACTACTGGGCCAAACTATGTTAAATTTTTAGGGGACCAAATGGCAAACTAAAGAAGAATCACGTAAATCGGGTCAAAAATCTCAGCGTAATCGGTGTACATACATTAAAAAAAAACAATCAAGTTGATAACCTCCTCCTTTTTGAAGTCGGTTAAAAATCGCTACAGACACTTCTCTCTTAATATAAAATGTTTAAGGTGGTGCATAATACTTACTTGAAACTTCTGGAAGCACAATAATAAAATCGTAGTAAAAAACAGGTGTTTTTGCTTTAAAAACCGGGTGGATTCAAAGGCCAGTTTTTCTTGTACAGTTTTAAATGGTAGGATAGTAGTAAATAGAGGAACTTCGAGCTAATTGTTTTTTTAAGGATAGATACTGTACAAAGATACAACAATCAAATGCCTTTGTTCAATGGTTCTTCAAATCTTTTAATATCGAATTTGCAATAGCTTATGTCACGCTGACTGAAGGTGCACCATTGTTTCACTTTAAGTGATAATGGTTCTAAGGTTCTTCATAGAATAATCTAATTACTTGGATACACAGACAAAGTACGTCAGTGTGCTATAGCTGTTGTATGGAATATACGCTAAGTACTATGACATCGGGCATGGAATGCCGCCTCAAGGTTCTAAAGTTCTTAACAATATGACGTATACCCGACACATAGTTATTATCACTAAACACGCGTTCTTATACCGTAAAGACAGTGGTGTTTTTAATATTAGAAAGAATGCTTTAATATAAAAAAGTATATTAAATAGTTGTCGAAAATAGTTCATTCATTACCATAAATGAGTTTCTGTCTGACTACTCGGTAGAATAGTAATGATATGACGAATATGGAAATCAAAATAACAATTGATGGCTTGCAATTATACAAATGTTCTTCTGTTTTATAGCGGGCAAAAGTATTGTCCACATATCTATGTACGAAGCCCCTCACGTTCCTGCGTAGTTTTTACATTTTTTATTGATAACACTAACTGTTACCCGCGCCTTCGTCCGCGTGGATTTAAATTTTTGCAGAATCCTAATTTTGAACCCAGCCTAAGTTACTCCTTATAACATTAGCTATCTGCCAGTGAAAGTCCCATCAATATCAGTCTAGCCGATTCAGAGATTAGCCGGAACACACAGACAGACAAACAGACAGAAAAAAATAATTTATTGATATAAGTACCCTATATACTTACATATGCTTTTAGTAAATGCTGTTATTTTGACATTACTAAGTGTGTGTTAACCTTCAATTTTATTTATTTCTATAGAAGATAACTAACATCTACATCTTTCAAAAATCGCACAACAATACGATTACTTTTAAGTATACGTGAAATCCCTATTAATAATGCGAATTAATAATAATAGAAAAAAATATAAATATTATAAATGCGAAAGTAACTCTGTCTGTCTGTTCTGTTTTCACGGAAAACTACTGGGCCAATTTGGCTGAAACTCAGTAGTATATATATATATATATATATATATATATATATATATATATATATATATATATATATATATATATATATATATATATATATATATATTCGATACCATGGATGAACATAGGATACTTTTTATCCCGAAAAGTGGGATAGTTTCCGGGATAAAAATATATTTGTCTTTATGTTTGTTATGTTTTTACGGAAAAACTACTGGACCGATTTGGCTGAAATTCGGTATATATGTAAATTTTAAATCGTGGGTGGACAAGGGATACTTTCATCCCGGATAATGATGCGGTTCATTTTTATATCCACCAGACATGTTGTCTTATAGTTTTATGTACCTTTTGAAAAGTGATGGTTTATAAAGAAAGACCTATCGAATTTACAGCAACTAATTAAATAATAACGTTTAAATTTATGTGTCCTTTAATACTCAGAGGAGTGTATGATATTTAATTAATAGAAGTTCTATTTTTTGTTGTCTAGTTTGTTAATATTATTTTCAGATTTTGTTAACTCCGTATTTAATTAGGTTTTCAATTAATCTTACCACCGACCAACGTCACATTCAAAACAAATATCATAATAAAATAGATTTTCTTTAGAGACGCTTCAGTGAAAATACCTTTATGGATTGAAAGCAAACGAAAATAGCTTAATAATTTATTATTCTAAGAATGTACGCGAAAATTTAAAGAAAGTTTATGAATATTTAAAGTAGATTGAACAATACCAATTATTTATCCAATTTTAGCATTTTGTTATGCTAACGAAGTAAAACAGTCGATTCTCAGTAAATTTACTTAACTTAAATAATAATTTTCATGGAATTTGTTTTCACGAAATTCTCAAACGTAATTGAAACAAACTTCTATAGATAAGAAATAAACTAAGCTTTATAAGGGCTTTGAATTCAAATTTAAATGTACATAATTTTCACTTATTTGTTCTGATGTGGATCTAATAATGACAGCTGTCGCGAATAAACAACTGACAGTTAAAACACTGGGAAAATATTAACATTTTACAATATCTGTAAACATAATCTTCTAACGACCCAAACATAAGACTTTCAACCGGTTCAATAGAATGTGGCTCCAGTGTCATCTAAGATAACTCTTATAGCAGAAACAGGTTTAATATTCACGCGAAAGAATTCCGCACATGCGGCGAAATCATTTGATCGTAACGACAGACGTTGAACAGCCAAACATAAAAACTGAACTAGACTAGATGGTTTAGAATATTCATCTTATACTTAAATATTTAAACTAAATCTTATATTATGTTTATAAAATTTTAACGGAATCGTTGTAAAGTTAAAAAGAAAAACGTTGTAAAGTTCTTGCTGGTTTTTATAGCAATATTTTATGAAGTTATTTTACGATCAAATTGTTTAAGTTTTCCCTATTCAAAAACCACCATGTACTTTTATAGCCTCTGAAAAATATTCGCGTCATTTATAAAAACTTCGGAGTCAAAGATAGTCCGCAAGCACGCGATATCTGCACATATTACCTTTTTGCTGGTCTTATTTAATAGTAGACTGCTAAAATAATAACTTTATTTATGTGTCTTGTTTTCAAGTTGCGAAATGAAATTTCTTTTAATTTAGTCGAGCAAAAAATAATTTCAGTGAGTTATGAATGAATGTAAATGTATCATCTTTGATCAGCCTGTATCGTTTAACCACTCCAACTAACAATTACATAAATAGTATTTTCTTAAGTTTTCGCGACTAGTACACACAATAAAAGTACGTTTTAACGGTTTTAAGCGCGGTATTTTTAATTGATTTTTATTATTAATTACTTTTTCAGAGACTATCAAATTGGATTAGATTAGGTTAAAAAAAAGATTATAACGAAATATTTAAAATGAATAAGTTGGCGGTAAGCTAAATATAACTTCAGCAATACTCATTGACACTTGACGTCTTCCGTGATCATGAATACTGAAAAGCGGCCGAAACGTAGGAATAATAAAATTCAAATAAAAAATACCGCGCTTGAAATAGTTAAAAGTGAATTTTATTATATTATATTATCGTTCAAAATTCATTGTTTTCTATGTATAACAGTAGACAAATAGTCTGAGCATTATAAATCCGCATAGTAAACATTTATTAGCATATTTAACTAGTCACGTAATTTATCATGTTTTAAAATTATCTTTTCCACCATGTCGATCTTAATGCCTCGTATTCGTTGAGGTTACAATCATTCAGCCGACCCAAAATCCGACTCCTGCGCAAGTTACATATGTTAAAATATTTTACTGACTATTAAATCTTAAAAAATCTTTATGATCTATATGTATATCCAGAATTGCAGAAAAATATATCTTCAACTACTGACATAATTTTGTGCTAAACATCCTCGCTGCCTTGCTTATCCATCGTCTTCGTCTACGAGGATATGTACCTCTGTAAATCATTGGTCCAGTGCTCTAAAGGTCACCCTACACACTACGTTGAATCGTATAATAATATCGAATTACAGTGAGCGTCGATGCAGATATAAACTTTACCTACGGTACCGACTGCGGTCTTGGCGATAGTAATTCCATTGTGTTTCCACGTCGTTGACTCGTCTCTTTAAATTGTTATATCACACTACGAAGGTTATAATACTACTCTCTCAATGAGACTGTTCTTTGAAATGACTCCGATAGGATCATATTATATGGAAGAAAAAGACAAAATCTGCAGACCCCAAATGTTTGCGGAAAGCTGAAAAACGAAAGAAAAATAAACATGTTTATAATACCACTGCGTCTAATAATTATTGGTAGTCTAAATAATTTTTAAATACCTTGTGTGAAAAATCCATTAATTCATAATCAATAATTTTCCTTTCAGTTTGGTGTCACTTCAATCATTGGAGTTGAGAGAAAACCTTCTGAAGTCTCTTCCAGAATCGTTGAAGAATTTAACAAGACTACAAAGGCTAGATTTAGGCGATAATGAAATTGAAGAACTGGTAAGACACTGATTTTTATTCTTTCAAATAAGTAAGAGAAATAAGAACAATTGTTTACTAAAGGAAACTGAAGTGAATATGAATTAATAATTCTATAGCTAGTATAAGATCATTAATTCATACTCATAATTGAGTCATATAGAAAAGCAGCAATCTGATTTTTCATTAATTTTCATCAAATAAAAAATCTGCAATGTTCAAAAACCATCTGCAATGTTCAAAAACGATGGTTTTCCAAGCTATAAAGCATTTTGCTACGTATCAAACCACTTCGAATGTTCCACGTGTACCTAAACAGAGAAAAACAACTCGAGATGACCGAAACATCGTTCGTATGGCAAAACAAAATCCTTTTAAAGGGTTCAATGAGCTGAGAAAAGAATATTTTGGTGAAAACAACCCTTCAGCAATATCAGCACGCACTATTCGAAGACGTTTGGTAGAAGAAAAATTGCACGGTAGGATAGTAAGAAAGGTACCCATGTTGAAACTTTGCCACAGGCAAGCCCGGCTTGCATTTGCGAGAAAGTATGAAAACTAGACTGTACGACAGTGGAAAAATGTACTTTTTTCTGACGAGACGAAAATAAACAGAGTATGTTCTGATGAAAAATGATATGTACGACGTCCCCCGAATACAGCATTCGACCCTAAGTACACGAAAGTTACATTAAAGCACGGTGGTGGATATGTGAAAATTTGGGGGTGCTTTTCTGGACATGGTGTTGGACCTGTAAAATTGATAGAAGGTAACATGGATCAGTTCCAATACAAAAATATACTGGAAGAAACAATGTTACCTTATGCTGAAGACGTCCTACCGGTTATTTGGACATTCCAGCATGACAATGATCCAAAGCACACTGCACGCACCGTAAAGGAATTTCTTACAGCGCAATCAGTTTCTGTCTTAAACTGACCAGTTAACTGCCCAGATCTAAACCCAATAGAGAATCTGTGGTTCGAAGTAAAGAAAAAGGTTTCAAATACAGTGTGGGAATTTAAGAGCTGTACGACGTTTTTTTAGAAGAATGGAACTCTACTTCTCTTGCTAAATGTCAAAAATTAATAGAGTCAATGCCTCGCCGGTGTGTAAAGCAGTAATTAAAAAAGCCGTGGATATGCTATTAACTATTAATTTTAGTTAAAAATGTATTAAATTGCTTTTTAAATTTCTCGCGCTACATATTATTGTGATTTTTTAAATGTGAGTGTCATATAAAACGATTCCCGAGCAGTTTAATAAATCGTTTTTAATTATTTGTCCAGCTTCAGTACTATTTGAATGTGTTACTTTGGTAAAGTAAATAAAATGTGAAAAAAAATAGTTACCGATTTTATTCTTTATTCCTAAGCCACGTTGCTCTATCAATGTGGCTATTTTATAACATAACTAGTTGCTTCTCAGAAGGTACACATCTCTGTGTATGACACGATTTAAATAAAAAAACTTCTAGAACTTCAAATCGTTCTTAATTATATGACCACAACTATATATATATATATATATATATATATATATATATATATATAAACAAAAGGAATGAATGTTAACTATTGTAAATAAATAATTTAAAGACTAAAGAAGAAATACAGGCTATCATTTATTTCGGAAAAGGCCAAAGCATCTCACGCAATTACAAACCCGTGTATAGCCCTAATATACATTAAAAATGTTTACGTCATAGATTATATTTGATTTTTTTCAGCCGGGTTTTATCGGTGAGCTGCCTGCATTGGAAGAGTTATGGTTGGATCACAACAAACTACAATACCTCCCACCGGAGATAGGAAACTTGAAAGCATTGACGTGTCTAGACGTCAGCGAAAATAAATTAGAGAAAATTCCAGACGAAATTGGTGGACTGATCTCGTTAACAGATTTACATCTGTCCCAAAACATGTTAGAAACGGTACCAAACGGTATCGGGGATTTATCCAAGTTAGCTATACTGAAGTTGGACCAAAATAGATTACATACGTTAAACGAAAATGTAGGAAGGTTAGTACATTGCACTGTTTGATATACTGTTCATTTTGTTAGTTTATCTTTAAGCTATTTATAACACTAATAATTTCGCTTCTATTTTACAGGTGTACAAATCTGCAAGAGCTTATATTAACTGAGAATTTTTTAACGGAGCTGCCTAAGTCGATAGGGAATCTTAATGAGTTGACGGTATTAAATGTAGATAGGAATTCGTTGGCGGATATACCCCTAGACATTGGAAATATGACATTATTGGGTGTTTTAAGTTTAAGAGATAACAAACTCACACGATTACCTAATGAACTGGGCAATTGCAAATCTCTTCATGTTTTGGACGTGAGCGGTAATAGGTGAGTTTTTCTATCCTCTAATAAAATCAATCAGATACGCATTTTTTTTTTCAAACATAACTATATATTACATAGTAGAATATTTTTTGTTCTTATAACGATTATTTGGTCGTTATAAAGCTACTCCGGCTTTCTGGGCGGCTTCGCTTGAACTGAAAATTTGAATTTTTATTTCGGGACAGTTATTCCATCTTTCGGTATAAAAACTGTCGTAAGTATTCATCCTTGTCGTCGAAAGTACGTTGCTACTAATAATAATATTAGTTCATATACGTCCCACTGCTGGGCTTCGAGTTCCGATATTTAAAGGTACGGACGGCATACTCTGTAAAATTTTGGTAATCTGTTTATTTTCAAGACCATGACGAGACATACAAACGATATCACTTTCATGATTATACACAGTATAGGTTTTAGTACCAAAATTGTAAGTTCATATAGTTTCGAAAATGAAGTCACCATGAGCATCATGACAGTTATACAGTTAGACACTTTATTGCACAGCAAAAGAAACAATTAAAATAATTCATATTTACAAGATTTTCTTGGTAAATATATTAGGTGGCTGCATTGCTTAAGTCGATATCTTCCAGGCAAACCAAACTTAGCTAATCTGGCGATGTACGTGGGACAAGAAAGGAGACAATACTTTCGACAATAGGGATAAATATAGCTTAACAAAATAAACTTCATAACAGAAAACAGTAATATTTCCACTGGCTATGGATTTCAAATAGTCTATCAAATTCTAAAAAAAAAACTGGAATGCACTATATAAACGATGGCGAACACGATGCATTTCTTTAGATTTCTTGTTTTTCTGTTTGTTCGAGATTCACGAAAAACTACTGGGCCGATTTCGATGTTATTTTCGCTGCTCGACAGCAAATTCCCAGACTTAAAATCCGCGCTACTTTTTATCCCGGGAATCACACGGGGGTATTTTTATGGGTAAAAGGGCCACATTGAAAAAAAAATCGCATTCCAATGCGGTTTTTTCACTGGTCCATAGCAGATTTAATGTAATAAAATTAGTCATATATTAAATTAAATTATTAAATTAGCCCCGGGAATCCCGCGGGAATTTTCCTGGGAGCGATTTGAAGTTGATCGGATGCATAAAAATTAGCTTATTCTCACCCATTTTTTTAATTGCTTTTAAATACTTTGTGTCCCAGGAATTCCACGATAATTTCAAGTAAAGCGTGGATGAAGTCGCAGGCATACCCTAGTAATAAATAATATTTTATTTATTAAATATTTTATTTTTTTACAATCATGTTTCATTCTGTTTCAGACTACAATATTTACCATATACATTAGTAAATCTGGAACTAAAAGCTGTTTGGTTATCAGAGAACCAAGCTCAACCATTATCGACTTTCCAAACTGATAGAGACGAAGCAACAGGAGAGAATGTTCTGACTTGTTTCCTTTTGCCACAACTCAGTTACACTCAACAACCAGGTATGAAAGAAAATGCATATTTTCATTACTTCTATCACAGCTTTAGTGGTTTTTGTAGTGCCTCCATTTACTTTTCACCGAATCCTATTTACACTATATCTTTAGAACAGTCAAATGCCACTATACATGTTGGTTTGAGAGTTAATGGTTTAAGTCTCTTATTTTAGAACAATAGTTAAACTAGTTTAGTAACCCGTCCAATTTCAAAAGTAATTCCGAACGCACTAGGCATCGTAATCCCAAGAAACATTTACATTTTACTGCTTTAACATTTGAATTTATTAAAATATGATTGCCACTTTAGCTTAGGAATTTAAGAATTAAATTATTCAAATTCTAGAATGCGGAAAACGATGCTTCGAACGATAATTATCAGTAAATATGAAATGCCCTTCAAACATTGCTTATTGAATTTATAAGTACTTTTTGAATTTGGTTGGATTATCCCAATGTTATCTTAGATATAAGAATTACTTATTACTTAAATTAGCAATTATAAAGGTACTTATGTTAAGGGATTCTAATTTAGGTTTTATTTAAATGATACCTTTTATAATACGATTCCTAAATTCAATTGGCTGTGATCAACATGGATTTGGATAAAGCTTTACTTGACTTATTTTTTTTTTTGTTTAAACATTGTTGTAAAAACTTCTTAGCAACAAAATTAATCTTTTTATTGTAAATCATAAAGAGAACTTACATTGTTTACTTTAAATTTTTTATTTAAAGAATAATAAGTTTTTAGTCATCTTACAGATTTCTAGATACTGGAATGATTGTTGTCTTTGATGTTAGTTTTATTTTATTAAAGTCTCGTCCTTGCCTATGCTTTTTGTGCTTCTATTTAATTATACATTTAAAAATTGTGATCATTTACCAGACGTTTTACGATTCTATTGAGTATCATTGTAACATCATAATTCATAAACATTATTAAGGGACGAATATGTCCATAGGGTAGCAGGCATCTTTATTCTGTCAAGTAAGTCGTCGGCCTTTTGAGATACTGGAAAAATGTACTTATATTACTTATAAATTTGGAAATAAAATTGTAATTATTAATTTGTTAAATTTTATTGAATTTCATTAGGGAATATAGCTTAGAAAATGGTTGCTAGAATTTTAGGCTTCATTCCATTAAAATTCTATAATCTTAATTTGTTGAAACAGTTCATAATAAATAATGGGGAATATAAATATAAGTAATTCAAATATGAATCAATTTTTTATATAAATAAATAAATAAATAAATAAATCGGCAGACAAGCACACACACTGTATATCCCTAAATAAAGCAAGTTACGCTTGTGTTATGGGTAATACACAACGGACCTTTCTGGGGCCGATCCTAGACACCCAGACCATAGTAAATAACGGAGAAAATACGTTTCCGAAATTTACTATACCAGGAATCGAACCCGGATCCTCTGCGTTGCAGTAAGGTAAGCCGGCAAAGGCTTAGCCCGCTCAACCACAGAGGCCGTCAATTCTATAGCAATAAAGACATATGATGTCTTTATTGCTATAGAATTACATGTCTAACGTTATTTTTTTATTTAATTCCTTTGATTTACAGATTTTAATTAATAAAGTGATAAAAATGCGCGGGATATTTAAAATCGCAAAACGCAGCGCTATTGATCATATGGAAACGTGAGGTCATTTTTCATTTTGACATTTCCACACAACAAAGGCGAACTCACTGCGTGGTGCTTTTAGTTTTGTGATCGTGTTTATCGTCATTTATTAGTGTAGTGTCGAGAAATATTGTTAAAGATATTTTATCTATTTTCATGGCCTTACACCACTTTCGTCGTACGTTCGCATATTTTGAAACAGAACATAACACTTTATTGAGTGTACTTTTAATGTTATTTCCACAGTTTGGCACAACGCAATATCTATAAGATGGTTTTTTAGCTTTTAGTTTTTTCCATGGTCTGTGTTTATTAAATCTAGTTTAAAATTGAAAACACTGACAAAAATTAACATGTAAACATACACTAAGAATGAAATATGACTTCATTAAAAGTCAAGTCAGTGAAAATAGTGGCGTTTAAATACCTCAAATTTATTCGCGATTTTAAATATTAATTTGGACATTTCCAACAGTATTAATTTTTTTTACTATGATAAAACGATGTAAACAATGATTTAAAAAGACAATAAAAAAACATGCATATTCCCTATGCGATGAATATTAATCAATTTTTGACAATGAGGTAAATGATCGCAATTTTTACAATAATTTTGTTTTTGCTGTGTAATATATATACTAAAAAGCACTTTACACACTACAAATAGAGCTGGAAACGTCAGAGGTCGGCAGTGGACCTTGGTACAGGGATCACAGATTTATGTCACGATCGCAAGAGCTAGATAATATTAAAGGTAAGGTTCACTGCAATGCAAACAGCCATAATGTAGATATCACTAGGATTTAAATCATTTGGTAGAGATGTGAATGTTATGATAAAGTTGATAGAATAGAGATAGTGTATATATTTTATGTGAACATTAGTGATAAATGTTATGTAAACAGAAGCAAGTTACATAATAAATTACAATTATATAATTCAGTCAGTTGTGTTTATTATGTACTGCCATATGCGGTATAAATATATCAGCAACAATTATTTACGATTATGAACATGTCACCTTCTATACTATAACTTGAATTTTTAACAGTTTAATAAAATACATTAAATATAATAATAGACACTCATAAACGTTCTATTACTGAACTCAATACTCCCCTCTTCAAGGGGTCGCGCGGTATACTTGTCCAAAGCGGATTTGCAGGTTTCAAATATAGGAAATCTCTATATGAAATAAATTGCAATTGATATTTAAGTTAACCGTCCCTTAATGTCCCTGAGTGCGGCGTTTCGACTTACATTGTATGAACGAAAAAGCCTCGTAAAGTAAATAGTTAAAATATTAAAATCATCACCTGCGGTGTTGTAAAACATTATCAGCCCTCCCAATTTTTCAAGGTTATGAAATTAAGTTGTTATGTATGCATTATTTTCAAATAACATCATAAAACACTAATTTTGTAACAATAGCATGTTAAGACAAACACAACTCTACCAAAGTTAAAAATATTCAGGATGCGCATTTACTGCGATTATTTTGCACTGTTACTTTAAAGCACAACGTCACATTCTTCAAAAATCATTATAGCACTTCCGCTATTCCGACATTTTAGCTTTATCATTTAGATTCTGCCAAAACATGATGGTTTTACAATTTCACCTGTTGACCTAGTTATTCTGTGAGTACATTTGATGAAATATAAGTACACTGGGTATTGGTTTTCTCATTATATATGTTAGCAATATGATTGTAAAGCAAAATGCAGATCTATGTACTGTTGCTTTTGTTGTTTGTTTAATTATGTCATTGTCGAAACAATATATATGAAGTTTGTAGCATATAATTAATTGATCAAGTAAAAAACCTAAATGCATGAATTCAGCATCAAAAAAATTCTAAAATCTATAGAAGTAATGCAGTAGTATTATATTAGGTTGGGGAAAAAGTTTCTTCGCATTTTATATAAAAATTCAAAAGGTTTTTTTATAAAGTTTATTTACATTTGACTAAAGTATGTAGGTGCCATTTCGTTGGATAACTTTTTGCCATCTTGTAGGTAGGGACGTGATCCCATTGCTATAAAAATTTTGGGGCTTCTGATCAAAAAACTGCGACAAGTGGTTTTGGCAGTCCTCTCGTGATGTTAACCTGACACTGCCTAAGGAATTCTGCAGAGACCGAAACAGGTGAAAATCTGAAAGTGCAAGGTCAGGACTATACGGCGGATGCATTAACACCTCCCAGCCAAAACTCTCGTAATTTTTCCTGAGTGGCTAAAGATGTGTGAGGTCTAGCGTTATCATGGTGAAAAACCACACCCCTTCTGTTGATTAATTCCGGCCGCTTTCTCTCAACTTTTTGCTTTAATCTCATCAGTTATTCGCAGTACAGTTCAGACTCGATGGCCCTGTCTGGCGGTAACAGCTCATAATGAATAATGCCCTTTCAATCCCACCATACACACAGCATCACTTTGTTGCGAATTAACCCGGGTTTCGCCAGTCTGTGAAGCCTGACCGGCCTTTGACCCTGATCTTTTTCGCACGTTCTTGTCGTGCGTGATCCACTTTTCATCACCAGTTATGAGCTTCTTCAAAAATGGTTCGATTTCATTACGTCGTAATAAAGAATCACAAATGAGTACACGGTTCATTAGGTTTCTTTCAGTGAGCTCATGAAGCACTCAAATATCGAGCTTTTTTGTGTACCCAGTTTTTTTCAAATGCGCCAAAACCGTTTTGTGGTCAATTCCCAGTTCTCCAGCTACATTGTAACTACTAATATGCCGATCTTGCACCACTTTTTCAAAAATGGCATCCATTTTGTTCGTAACAAGGCGACCAGAGCGACGTGCATCTTTGATATCAAAATTTCCAGATTGAAAACGCTTAAACCAAATTTTCGCTACTCTCACAGATACTGCATTAGGTCCATAAATATCACAATTTTTTTTCGCGGCTTGTGTTGCATTTTTACCTTTTTTGTAGTAAAATTTTAAAATGTATCGAACTTCTTCATTAGATTCACTCATTTTAACATAAGAAAAACAAATGAAAATCACACATTTTCCTAATTTGAATTTGGAAATGTCTTCTTTAAAATTTAAACTTTTTAATGATACCAAAACCAGCCAGATACAAATGGTATAGCCAAAGAGATCTTATTACAAGTTCATACAGACCTACTATATGCGAAAAGACTTTTTCCCCAACCTATTATGTTGTTAATTACCTTTCAATTAATAAATCTGACCCGGTCGCAGTAATACTTGATTTATTCCATGGAAGAAGAATGGTAAGAATTACAATCACTCAGTAAAGAACGTAAGGTGGTATGTTATAAACGCCCTAGGCTGCGGCGTGACCGTTGAAAGCCTATTATGAAAATGCATCATAGTGGTTTCACTCGGACAGCATGGGTGCCGCCGCATCAGGCCTCTGTAAATTCATGTTTTATAAGCAGTATAAATATAATATTAGTTCGATTACATCAATCCTTTAACAGTGTAAAATGGACACAATAACAATACCAGTATATCTTGACACATGTTAATTTTACAAAGCGATTCGCCTAAAGCGGCCGTTTTAAGGTCCCAGGTGAGATACATATAGCAGAACAGAGCTATATAAGTTTTGTTGGTAATGCAAATGAATTGCGCCGCCATAGTATATCTGTGAAATAAGGCACCAAGGTTATAATTAGATCACATTGCGGTGAATCTATCAGACAATTTACATGTTGACATGGCCACATTATATTGCGATGACCTAAGTCCTTGCGTGTTCGCCATGTGTGTGTGTGTTATTCTAATATGGTATCTATTGAACAGAAACGAGTGTATCTCGTGACCGGGACTCCGATAACGACGATTGGGAAGAAAAAGAAGCCTCAAGAACACATTCAGTGAAGTTTACTGAAGATGTATCCGAAGTTAGAGAGGTGAGAACATGTTGCAATTTATTCAGAATACCTTCGAACTGTTGCCGAAATATGAGACTTTCCTCTCATAACACACACGCTTCAAATTATATCCGATACAGTATACCTTTGCGTGTCCATAGCATAGGTCAAACATTTAGTGATAAATGTAGGAGTTCCAGACATTGGTTTAGGAGGAATGTGTATGATAGGTGTTCAAGGCAAAGAGTATATTTATCATTGAGTTCTATCTTTGTTGTTTTGGAATAACACATTTAAAAAATGTTATTGCTTCTGTCAATGGTATAGTCGGTCCCCAACTTTGTGGCCACTTTTAATTAGCAACAGATGACTGTGCAATAGAGGCTTTACCATACAAAATCAGGTATTGCTAAGTTCTTTAACAAAACTGGAGTGGACGTGAAGTTTTGTACCTACCATATAACAATGTTTATTTGAATAAAACTACGTTTTAACGGTTTTAAGCGCGGTAATTTATTTGATTTTTCTTATTAAACGTCGGAATAACAAAAATCAAATAAATTACCGCGCTTAAAACCGTTAAAACGTAGTTTTACTATGTATACAAGTCGCGAAAATTTAAGAAAATATAATTATTTTGAATGTTATAAAGGTTAGTGATAAGAATGTTTATCTGTTAGGTATATTTTTTTTTTTACTAAATATCAGTATTATATTTTTAAGGATTACATTATGATGAATGAGCTTTCTTTTCAATAAAATATAATAGTTATTGTATTCCTGTTTTATTTTCTTATTGCTTATCACAAAAGTAAACAATATAATAATTCATCGTAAACGAGAATGAGAATATCACATCAAATATAATGAGCGTGTATGTGGTCCCAAAAAATAATGAAAATTCCGACTGTTTAATTATGAAAAATGTTTGTAACTATTTTACATAGTATCATTAAAGTCCAAGATATTAATATATATATAAAAAAATCGTGTTACACCATTTATAACTCAAGAACGGTTGGAACAATTTTTATGATTTTTGGAATTGTCTTCGTCCGGAATAGGATAATAAGTATTAAAATATGATATTCATCAATAAAAATTTTTATTAAAAAAACATCAGTCACAACATCAGTCTAGCCATTCATTTATGATCTTGCCCGGCCGATTTCGGCAATGGTGACTGCATTTAAACTCATTTTCATTTGTCTGATTTAGGTGAATTATTTTTGTGTGTGTTCAAGTGAGTCCCGGTATGGTTTAGATTCAAATTTGAACCAGGTAGATGGCGCTGCAATCGGGTTCCAGGATTTAGGTGAAATTATTTTTTCCTGTGTTCAAGGGGATCCCGGGATGGTTTAGATTCACGATTGGATCCGGTAGGTGGCGCCGTTGAACACATCTTTAACGGTGGGACAGATTTTGATGACACTTTTTGTGTTTTTTCAAGTAGATCTGAGAATGGTTTAGATTAACAATTGGTCCCGGTTAATGGCGCTGCATTCGGTTTCTAGATTTTTACTATTTAAGGGCAAGACGATGTCTGCCGGGTACATCTACTTGATAATATTTGTAATATAATATTAAAAGTAATAAGTAACAGTGTGTCAGAAGCATTCCTTAAATTGGATCCATGCGGTTCATAGATACTGTCATAGTTGTAACTATAGAGTATAAAAGACTATAGTAGCAAAATAAATTTACTTTCAAATAAAGTATTGCCTTCTTCTCTATACAATCATCTCTCACTCAGGAGCGTTATTTTAGTGACATATTTGTGTTTTTTCTGAATATAAACATAGACAGTAGTATATAAAGCAAACATAAGTATTTAAAATGAAATAATGTATATGATACTTGGGAAATAAGTACGTACAAGGTTTATTCAATGAACTCTTTATTGTCATTCATAGTAAATAAATTTATTTAAAATATAAATACACTTTGTGATTGCAATGCTTGATATTTAGACGATATTCGAAAAACGCTGTAGTTGATTGCACTGTAACAAAAACTTATCATTTAGTCAGTAGACACAATATGTACATATTAAAAATTTAGTAACTGTGAGTAGTTATTTTCGAAGCCAACACGCTGCTGTCAGCGCTAGCGGTAAATACTCGTAAATACTACAATATTTTTGATAAGTGCGTTCCTTTTTTGTTGCTACTACGTTGAAAAGAAGCCTAGACAAAGTATTTCGATTTTAAGGTGACAACGATTCAGGAGGACAATGAGGATTCCACACTGTCTGAGACTTTCTTCGCGTCACAACCAATGCTGGCTCTGAGACGGCCAATAAACGTAGTTCGCAAGCTAGTCACAACACAACGAAGGAGCTCTCTGCAACGCCTCTCGTCCTCTATAACTAACCTCGCGGAGGTACACGGCAATGCGTTCGTACTATGCAGTGCATTTACATAAAACCACGAAGATACCTTTATAAATGAGGGAAACTAACAACATGGCCCTTTATAGGTTTGATTTCCTTGGTTGTGATAATCAAACTTACATTATCATGTTAAAA
This sequence comes from Dendrolimus houi, assembly GCA_039645545.1. Taxonomy (NCBI): domain Eukaryota; kingdom Metazoa; phylum Arthropoda; class Insecta; order Lepidoptera; family Lasiocampidae; genus Dendrolimus; species Dendrolimus houi. Next base: position 12,248,823 of record CM077125.1, on the reverse strand, counting down.
ATTATGCTGCGCTGAAAAGTATATTTTGTAAATGCACTACAATTGAACGGAATAAACGCTGTCCGCCATCATGCCTCTTGCTCCTTATCAGTATTGATTAGAATTATTTACGTTGAAAGTAGACTAATGCAGTAATTGCTCAATGTTTTTTTTACATACCGAACACTTTATCATTAACACTGAACTGTCAAACACTCATCTTACCTTTGACCGATACTAACCCAAATACCGTCCTAGACATGATGCATTCGAATTCTATCCTTTAATTCGCCAATATCAATTATTCTGTTGATTTAGTTCGAGTTGAGTAAATAAGTAAAAAAATCACACGTCGCACTTAAAATTGTTGAATGGAACTCATCTGGTCTATACATTTTAGATCCAGCTTGAAAGAATAATTCTTTAAACCGTTTATTACGTGAAACAAAATTATTCTTTCGAGTTTATAAATTTAAGTTATGATATCACTTCCACACGGTAAACGTCTCAAAAACAGCACACGTTTATTTGCACTGTACTTACGGTAGATTAGCTTGATACCAGCAACAGACGTCCAAGTGTTATGAAGCAGAAGTCGAGTATGATATCATATCCCGTGATTCACTCCATTTTACTTCATTACGGTTAATAGGTTAAGTGACGATTATCATTTTAGGTGTATCATTTGCTTAGAACTCTACCCATTTTTCTCTATTGAAAAAGCGATTACAAATAAATCGCTTTTTCAGTTTTCATTACCAAAAGTTTCTTAACTGAAACTGAGTTTATCGATGGAGTTTATAATTATACTAAACTTGTCTACGTTTAGAAATTGCCAGATATACTAATTGGTTTATAATAACGATAATCGTTGTTAGTTTTACATCTAAATAACTTTTGTTGTCGTCTAAATGAATTTGTTATTTATTACACATGCTGCTAGCTTTATTCATCATATAGTCCATATAAAACTACAAAAAATTCCTTTTTATAAAGCACAAGCTACTATTATTCATCTACATGAAAAATATTACGATTTCAGTTATTTATTTGCAGCGCTGAGCCTTTTTTTTGAGCATAACGTGGCATGCGAGTTGAGTTTTGTATATCACCCTTGTTTTTATGCTTTTGCACAATTTTATCAACCAAATTTTGATACCTTTTCGTTCGTGTAGTGGATTAAAATCTTAAAATAAATTAGCATGCGCATGATTTTATAACAATAAGGTATAAAATATATATTTTATTCTAAAAAATTAACGATCGATATTTCAGTTGTTCGATTAAATCTTTTATTCTTACACACATTGTATTTACAAGTGAATATAGAAATATAAATATTGCTTTGCTCACTAATGAGCAACCTAAAAATTGTGCATGGAACACATTTTTGTATATTGGTGATGAAAACACAAAATCTAATAGTTTTGATATTTGCAGACACCATTCGTCCGCCAAAACACACCTCACCCGAAGGAGTTAAAGGCGAAAGCGCACAAACTCCTTGCTGGACGATCACCGGAGCAAGTGCAAATAACTCAAGCGAAAACCGAAGCGCCCACCGCAAATGGTCTACCTATATCACCTGTAGAACAAGTACCGCCACTTGTTGAAACAGTCGAGGTAAGAAATACTTTACTCATAATTGGTGACAAATTGAATTGTTACCCACGGTTCTAGTCAATCCATGTTAATTAAATAATTTGTATGTTTATGTTCGTTTTCTTTTTTATTTAATTTTCAATTTTCCTATTTTAATCAGCTAGAAAAAGTACTAAAAATTCAATTTTCTTTTGATAATCAGCAAAGAATTTCTTTGTACACTTGTAATGTTTTTAAAATGTAAACTTTAGGAAAGTGTCGCGTTGATCCCCGATTGCAATGAAAGGACGCATGACCCCGTAAGTGCGGCTACCTAGAGAAAGTAGATACTTTCATTCTGGTAGTTTATTGCAAATTGAATAAGAAAACTGTATTTGTAGGCTGTGCAAAACGATGCTACTCCAGAAATTCTTAAAGACGATGATAGCGACACGCAAACAGCTGCTGATAGAGAATCGTCTGAAGGCGAAAACGATGAAAATTACGATTCTGACGAACTAGAGGTAAGCATCGCGATTAATTTCGTTAAATAGATGAAAACAATATAAAATAAATTTCAGTGTCACTTGCAATTATTATACAACAAGGGGTAGAGTTAATTAACCTTGCAAATTAAACATTGAATCACTATGCTTGATAACTAAAATGCAGAATTACTAACAAGATAAACTAAAATGAAAAGTTACTTACCCCCAGCATATTAAAAATTGATTTATATTAACTCTTTCTATATAGGTACATGGAGCAAACTCTTTATAACGAGTAATACAGTTAACGAATATAATACAATATATATACTACAACAATACTTTATTACATACCATTTTAAGGTAAAATTTTAGTATAGAAAATAATATAGGCGGGCGGGCATATCATTAGCAGCAATTTCATCCAGGTAACCTTATAATGGATTAGAAATGTTTGTAAAACAGTAGTTTCCAAACAGTTATGTGAATTATATCTACATACACTGTATACTAAATATTGTAATAGTCGTAAAGGCTTCACTCTAGTATTTAACAGGAGTCTTACCATTTGAGAATAATAATTGTACATTTTCTTATTGTATATTACAATTATTTGTTTTTCAACTGCTTGCCCTTTTTGGTTTTCAGTTAATAATATTTCGTATCTATCTTTAAAATCGTTGTAAAGAGTTTACAGTAAAACTTTTTAGATAATTTTTTTCCTTTAGAATTTTCTTAATTAGAATGAATCATTTTATATCGGCTAACAGTTAACTATGAATATTTAACGGTTATTTAAACATACGGAAACGATTTTTTCAATCCAAACTTTCTTTATAGCTTACAATGATTTGGTGTTAAGTCTATTCCTACCGTGTAAAATTAATAGTTGAAATCAGAGTTAATTGTTTTGCCGTAATATACATGGATGAGTGTCTCCGTGTGCGTTGGTGGTGGTGCGTGTAGCGTGGGCCTCGTCGCGTGGCGTGGCGCGCGAGTGTCGAGGAGCGGACCATCGCGGCTGGGGGCGGTGGCGGGGGTGGCCGGCTGCACCGCCGCGACACCCCCCACCACCTCAAGAACAAGCGTGTCAACCAGATCGACGCGGGACGCGCGCGCGACCTTATTGCGCAGGTGCAAACAATAACTCATTAATCGCACACTCCGAGTCTCTAACACTTTTTTTTGATACAGTCCTTTTTTTAGATACAGTCCTCGCGGTGTAAGCTCATCTTTGCATTTCTTGTCATTGTCAGTTTCTATCGGTATCAGAGAGGAAGTGCGGAAAGTGCTCGGCGGTACGGAAGTGACGGATGAGGGACGCGCTGCGCCTCAAGCCACGTTTCAAAAACTAGTATAAACTGGTCTATATAATGCGCGGAACGCGCTGTGCTATAGGCCGTACCGTAGGCCATATTATCTGTGTGCACACATCCAAATGCAAAGCTGAGCTTACCCGAACACTATTCTGTAATGTCCCACCACTGGATTAGAGCCTTCCAACGTTTTAGTGGCATTAAACAGAATAACTATCACATCTGCGCAAGCTGGATTGTAATCTTTGCGCAGGTTTTCTCACGTTTACCTTCACCGTCAATCAGCTCATGATGTTATACCGTTAGAAGAATGTCTTTTCGGTTCACGCCCTTCCAAAGCACGAGCGTGCGTCATTAAATAACACACTATGACCACTACACTAAATACACACGTTATGAGCGACAGCTAAATGCGACAAAAGAGACAAAAACAAAAAAAGTACCTGTTAATTGTACGAAGTACGCCACGAGTCGTCATATGGCCTTCGCAATGTCCACGGTCGTTGCTGAACCGTTAGTAGTTGAATTAACATGGAATCTCTCCCCACTCAGTTGCAAATTATAGATTTAAAATTCAAATGCGACTGCAAAATTTCACTTCAACAATTAGACATCAAGGTAGATTGCCTGGTACTAAATGTTATCGCATAAAATCAATATATGGAAATAGGACATTTATAGCTGACATTGAAGTTTCCAATTTTTATTAGTTTCTTAAAACTTATTAGAAAATATCGTTTATAATTGAGCTAATAATGCCTAGCTACACAAGGCGGGTAGCGTGTGTTCGAGTAGAAAGACTGCAGGTAGTAAAATTGCACTCATCTAGTCTGAACACTGATTGCCTATCTCAAGTCACCATAAACCTTCTTTATAAGACATGTTACTGGGTAGTAAACTAGAGTGTAGTGTTAACATAGTTTAATGTTTTAACAAATTGGTTTTGTTAATACTTAATCACTTCAAAACAACCAGATTGTTTTGAAGTGATTAAGTAGTGCATGCTACAATAACATTAATAATTAGTTGTTATACGAGTATATGTAATAAAACTTAATATATCGTCACACAAATATTTGTTCCTACTTTTAAATTGTTTAACTTTTATATAATAGGCATTAATTAGGCTATTCAGAAGCTCTGAAAATTTTATATATATTTTACATACAAGATGTCCTTTAGTGGACGGACAAGATAACGGATTAACAGATTTTACACATCGATATTTTTGATGTGCAGGTTTCCTCGGGGTCCCTTCACCAACATCACGCAATAAATGTAGATCCACATTAAGCTGTTATAACTATCTAATGGCTGGTTCCTATATCTTACTATTCATTCACTTGCCTTATATCGCTTGAATTTTGACATTAGATGTATGGATTGCAATCCGGAAAATCGGATCCGGTAATCCGGCGGATCCGGCATCAATATGCACTTATCGGATCCGGTACAAACATACCGGATCCGGTGACAATCCGCAACGCGCGATTAGTTTGACAAAATAATCGTGCGTTGCCTAAGTAGGTACTTTAAACGCGTGGTGCTTGTGCGTGCGAGTCGTTTGACTCTGATAATGCATTTACTATGCCAAAGAAAAAAGACATGTGACTAGAAATTACAAAAATCTTGGAAAGAATTAACCAAGATATATAGCTCTAAAGATAATATGGAACTCGTGGAAGAAATAGTAGAGAAGAATTTAGATTCACAATTACTGAAAAAAGACTTGAAATTACAGGCAGAATTACAATTACAGATCCAGCAAGAAGTAGCGTCTTACACAATACAAACTGTAAAAAGAAGTTTTTTGACAAAATATTAAGGAAGGAAATTACGGCATTTGAAAGGGAAGGAGTTCGAAGAGAATACTTGTCTGCTATTCATGATTATTTGCTAACAATTAAGCCGATAAGTGTAGAAGCTGAGAGAGCGTTCTCGGCCGCAGGCTATATTTGTAGCTCTATTAGAAGTCCATTGGCAGATGAGACATTCAACACAATTTGTTTCCCAAGATCGTTTTTCAAACCAAAATAAGATTGTTTTTTTTTTAAATAAGCGGATTATTATTATAAATAATAATTATTGTGATTCTTGTTATGCACTATTATAACAAGAAAATGTTGCAAAATATTGTAATTTTTATAGTTTACTTGGCACCGACTTCAAGACGAAGAAAATTTTATATTATTTGGTCTCTTAATAAACTAAATAAATTCTGGGTCAAAAATTTTTATTCAGTTATTTTATACTTTTTAGTTTTTGAAGTTTTTTTTTACACTTCAATAACGCCCATGTTGGAACGAAAAAGGAAAGTTAAGTTATCCAGGTCATATCAATCCGGCCGAATTGCAATCCCTAATTAGATGTATGGAGCTTATGTCAAATCTTAACTGTTTTTAAGGCAAATGAACGGTCAGTAAGATATAGGCACCAGCCAAAGTGACACATGCTGTATAATTTTTCAGGAAGTTTGTAAATGCATATTTACAAAAATTTGTAATTCAAATACGTTTTTGAAAGATTGAAAAGTAGGTACTATTTTCAATTACTATTTTCTTCGTGGCATTTTAATTTTTCCATCAGAATTTGATTTAAAATAACACTTTTAAAGTCATCATAATCATTACTGAAACATTATAAAGTTATCGTGCACTTGTAAAACAGTGCTATGAACTTTGGTCTTCAAGAACTAATCTCACAGGTGCTACTTTCTCCGATGTTAGCTTATATTTATCTCTGTTATAAATGACACCCTGTTTCCGGGAGAATTTCCTTTCCGTTATTTCAATTACATTATATCTCGTTATAACATTCGAAATAATAAATTGCTACTCATTCATTCAATTTATTGAATATAATATATTAATTCATTAGTAATTCTGTTCTACATAATATATATAGGTAATTAATCTCAATTTAAAAAGTGTCCCAGAGGTCACATGTATTTGAAATAGTTTTTACGTAGGAAGGCTTCTTAATTAAACAACGAAACAATAAAATGAAAGTAAATATCTCATATAAGAAAATTAGAAACAATAGGCGTGAGACCTCTTCACACCGATGATAGTCTGCATATACTACCATCTACAAAGATAATTATAAAACTGGTACGAAGCTTCGCACGTACGCAGCAGTATCGTAGCATATTCCAATAAAAATTTTTTTTTTATATAATTGAAATCGTATAAAAATGGGTCGCGTATAAGAACGAATAGTGAATCTGTTGAGGAAACGCTCCGTTTCTATAAGCACGGCCCAAGCGTGGGTAATTGTTGGAATACCGCGGTTGTTCCGGGCTGGTGCGCGCGGGCCCTCAACCACGACGCTCTACGTAGACCCTCCGCGAGGCTCGCAGAAATGAGTGCCTTCCACCGTGCCGCTCGTAACAATGCTTCGTTTACCGCGATTAATCGATAAGTGATGTGCCGCTTTCTCAAATAAATGTTGTGTTACAATAAATTAGCTCCCAACATCGAGAAATTTATCTGTTACTTATTAAAATGAGGTGCTTGAAAACAGCAGGAGGATGGCTCGCCCGGGTGAGATCCCCACACGAGATACAGTGGACATTCAACGAAAGATTTCAATTTAGATTCGATTTTATTGTATTATGCTTGGCTCGCTTCCTTGCGTTTTGTGTCTTAGTTTTGTCGGCATGCAATTTATGTGATATTTAAATTGAAGAAGTTTTGATTCCTATTTTTTGCCTGTCTGCATGTTCGCAAACTAAGTAATATTTAAGTGAAAAGATACTTAATCAAGATTATCTTCCAGGCGATCAAGAAGCGGGAACTCCAAGAAGATCATAAAACTGACGACGAAGAAGCAGCTGAAGACATCCCTGATGGTAAGTTTTTGCTTTTTCAGTTGTTGTTATATAGATCATAGTAAAGGAATACTACACTGGAACTGGAATAATTAAGAGCAGACATCTAGTTATAATCTGTTCCCATTCTATCGGTCGTCTTAGAGGTGTTAGCTTATCCCTGAACTAAAACTACCTAAATTAAATTAAAATCTACACCATTAATACTTATGTCTTTCTTTCTTTTGCGATAAACACGCCTCTTCAATTATTTTATCGATAAAATAAAAATTCAAGTCACGGAAGTTTAATAACCAAAGCACCCACATTTTGTTCAAATGACGTGGGATCGAATCTTGACCGGGAAGCATGAGCTTAATTAAGCAATTTTTCTGCCCTAATGTGCATACACAAATAGCGCGTGCTAATGATAAAAGAAAACTTCGAGATTACTTGTGTGTTTTAAAATTTAATTCGCCTCTAACAAGGTGTATATTCTGCATTAGAATAATGAGGTTTAAACTCTCCAGAGGGTATAAGGGCTAATATTATATGGACTTTAAATTTCAATGAAATATCGTATGGAACTATATTTCTATATAAGAGCTACCAAACTTGTTTGTATAGGATCAATTACATTTAAATGTTCTCTGAATGTTTTGAAATTTTATGTTTAACAGTCAATTAAGCGCGTGTTTAATTTGATTTCAACCTATTTTTTGTATTATTTCTATAATTTTTCGACGTTTGTCTTTAGCATGTTATGATATGAACAGTAAGTAATTGAAACGCTGACGCCTACAATATTTACGTAGATGAGAAAATAATCAAAATTTCACCGTAAAGCCTCATCTTTTCTAGATAAAATGTAAAAAGATAAAATATTTTCGGAGCTCTATCTACGTTTCATTGAGAATATCTCAATAGATAGAAGTTATATTTCGTTGTTGATGTATTCGCGATCACTTATAATGTACTGAAGTAGTGATCGATATCTTGCGATTGAACGAAGTATTTATGTTCTGGGTGTGTTGTGCATGTTTACGATGTATTATTTTATAATTCTCAATCAATATACTTATAGAAAATATCTTAAAGGCTTCCTAAAGTACTTCTACTAAATATTCTTGACTTAATAAAGCTTTTATAATAGAAAATAAAACTAGTTAGATCATAATATGTCTAAGTCAACAGAGGTTTCTCGCGCCTCACACAAGTGTTTCAGTGCCTTCATAGTTAGGTGATAGCTAAAATTGATATTTCTTATTCTTTACTCCATATTTGATGAGTGATTATTGTAGATTTTAATTACATTTTTATAGGATTCGCTCGCGTAAACTTTGAGTTCATATCCCACCCAAAATATAACAATTTTCTGGCTAAGATGGACTAATTTTCTTTATCGAAAGTTCAGTGTTGATAATATCTGAACCTTGTATGTCGTCTCGTATTTATGTATCATGTTTAAAGCAAATAAATGAATGAATTTGAATAATCGGTTATTAAACTTTTCTAGCGTAAACGATCCCATTTTCACGCTTCAAAATACAAGATTTGAACTTTCTTATATAATACTTCTATAATCATGTTCATATCACCAAATTTTATAATAACTAATAAAATTCCAAGACCGTGGAGTAAATACAAACAAACATCCTAAGTTGATTCCAAATTTACGTATTAGTATAGGTTTTATATATGATTAATAACATTTATCTATTCATTTTGGATATTTTTAAACCAAATACTTGACAGGTAAAAATATAAATTATAATCATGTTGTAAATATTTATGCCTACGAAAACGTTTTCGTAGAAATAAATATTTACAACATGACTACGTAGTCATGATTGTCGATTATAGTATGTTTGATATACAAATAGAACCGAGACTGGTCAAATACAGAATGATTGAATGAATGAATGAAAACTCTTTATTGTTCACCATAACTTAAACCTAGTCATTTAATATAAATACATTTCCATTAGAACAATGTGCGGCCTTATCGCTTCCAGCTAGCTTTCCAGGCAACCCGGTATCCAAGGAGACATTACAAGAAAAATTAAATAATATTTGGTGGTTTAAATAAATTAAAACTAATTCAATCGTAATTAAAGAAAAACAAAATAATAAACTAAATATAGATATACATATACATAATTAAATATATTATAATAATATAAATCACATATATTTACATGCGAACAATAATACAATTCCATTCACTGCGACAAATTTTATTTAATGGACAAATAATGGTCAGTGATCAACTGTTTGAATGTAGAAATGGATGTAGCTTGTCTGATTTTCAAGGGGAGGGAGTTCCACAGGCGAACAGCCTGTACGGCAAAAGAGTTTCGTACAAAGGACGAAGTATGTTTAGGTATCGTTAGCAGAAGATTTTCATTTGAGCGCATATTATAGGAATGAGATTGAGAGAGGAAACTAAAAAGTTCCTTTAAATATGGGGGAGTACAGGGATTGAAAAGGATATGGCGCAGAAGTGAACATTCCGGTGAAGGCGAATTGGCAACCATTTAAGCTTATTACGAAATTCGGAGATATGGTCATATTTACGCAACCCAAATATGAACCGGATACAAACATTTTGAAGGCGTTAAAGCTTAACTTGTTGTTCTTGAGTGATGTCTGGATAGCAAGCATCAGCATGATCAAGTAGGGGGAGAAGCAAGCATTGAGCAAGCATAATCTTAGTAGCAGTAGGTAGGAAATTCTTCAGTCTTCTTAGTGAAGCAGATGACGCGAATATTTTCCGACTGATTCAGTCAGGTGAGGCCCCCAAGACAGTTCTCTGTCAATGATAATTCCTAAATTTTTAACAGTTTCACTGATAACAGACAAGAAGAACAGAGTTTGCTTTGAATACTTGGCCCTAGCATTACGTAATCTTGTGTTGCAGGAGTACTAATAGAAGTTGGTAATATGTAGCAAGTTATTAAAACCACAACGTACTAATACAATAAACACAATGCGCTTATAAAACTTATAACTTCATTTGTTCTCATTCATTAGTTTCATTATATGCGGAGAATACAACGCCCGTGCAATATTTCATTGTTGATGTAAAAATGGTATCGTGTCCTTATCAGCTTATCTTTAGCACTCGACGTGCCATTAGGTTCTGTCAACGCAGTCTCAGTATTTTACTCAACAGTGGTGAGATTAGTCGATTTATTTAGTGGAAATTATGATATTAACTCCTTGTGCGTGACACGTGGCACGCCAACGTCTTCGAAACCTAATCAGTTCATTGTGAACTGCGCTAGGAATCATATTCCTCAGTAGCTCAGAATTGCTTCTTTTAAAACCTCTAAAGTCAAATTACCGCTTGCATTCAGTTTTACATGTCCTGATTTTTGCAAAAAAAAATGTAGTGTTGCATATCCGGTTCCTTATTACGCTGCATGTGAAGTGAAATTCTGAAAAAGTGTATATTTTTCTCGAGCAGGCACGTCTAGTGTAAAATAATACCTGTTGCTGATTTAATCTTTTAAGTGAATTATTAGTGCTTTCGTGTTATGTGTACATGTTTTTCTAAAATGATCTTGTTCAAGTAATATGTGAAGGTCAGCTCGAGTTATCGTTATGTCGCAAATATAAATATCCGATGTGCATTTCGATTATTTTGTTGCAAAGTTTTTTGTAGTCTGCTTTTTTCAACCTTTACTACAAAACTGTTGAAGTGTACCCTATACTTTACAGACACCTACCTACTTTCTCTGCGTACAACTGCAGTACACAAAGTGATAGTTTTATTAACTGCTTATAGCGCTATTTACTGTGCTTTGTGTGTTTATTATGTGTATGTGTATATTCTGAGACGGAAATGAAGTAATTTTCTATTACGTCTTTCCCACATTTTACTCGATGAGTTCTACTGTGGTATTCGTATGCATACGAATTCATACATTTATATACTAGACCCTTGTTTGATTAACAAGAAATAAACTGGTTTCTTAACACTTCCACTAGCACCATGTCGAAATATTTGAGGTTCACGCTCATCTGATACGCGTTCAACAGATACATTTTTTAAGTTATCCGCTCCACTAACTCACCATTCTGAACATTCTTTATCTCGTTTTAGATTTTTTCGTGCAAATGTTTTGTAGTATGTTTTTATCTCTAGTTGTATTCCAATCTTATATAGAGGTATACATTAAATTACACGTAAGAAAAAATATATTCTACTAATGCTCTTTTTATGTATTATGAAATGAACATGTGCATTCAAAATGATTTAAAATAGTAATCGAAAGTTATACTGAATGTATAATGCGATAAATTATTCTAATGAATACAAGATCGTGTTCATTGAGTATGGTCATTCGTAACGTGTTAACGAGTGTAACAAGTAGCCGCAAGAAAAACATCATTGGCCTTGACCTAGTGAATTACTCATGTATCCAATGTTATATTCAACACTACGCACGTAGTCATCATACTGAATTAAAAGCCAATAAATTTGAAAAAAAAACTATGCTTAGACTACCCTTTGTGTCCTTAGGACTTGACTATATACCGGCCCATATTTACTGTTAATAATAATCGTTCATAATCCAAGTTATTGAACTGACGGCTTTTATCTTATCAGCTCAAATAATAACGATTAAACTGGGTCGTACTCATTCACAGTATAGCTCTGCATTCTTGCAGTTGTAGGACTAATATGTTATATACGTTATCATTTTATTCGGAATCGTACAATTTTATTAACCAGTAGGAACTGATTAAGAGATGTGAAATTTAGTGCAATTTTTACCGACGTCGCGAGACTATAAATTGGTTTCCACTAGAAATTTTATGTAGTAGTAAATGTTTTTCTATAATTTTATATATATATAGAAATTTACGAATGCATATCTATTATTTTATTTAAAGAAATTAAAATTTATATTACATATATTTAAATCCTTAATCCAGATAGTCTTTTCATAATAAGTTTTCTCTCTTCATAGTGGTAAGTGATCTGACAGATTTATGAAGGCATTATTGGCCCTGTTTCCACTTACTATTTACTAATCATTCGTATCTATCTACACACTTTATTTTTTATTGTTATTGATCCTCTATACTATAATATTTTACCTGTCGTGAGACTGACAGTATCTTTGTCCGAAAGTCGTGTTGGAGCTTCGTGTCTGGGCTGAACAATTCGAACCTCAATTAAGTTCAACAACAGCGTTCTTGTTCTTTGGCTAGTGGTCATTCACAAGTACATTAGAGGTCATTATTCAATGCTCAAGAACAACGTTATAAACATAATTAACTTTCTTAGTAAGCCTTAAAAAAAATTATGTAATACGTACAATAAACCAATTTATCAAGCTTTATGGCTTTCTAATGTTCATTATAGTTACCTGAAGATGTCAATCTGTGATGTTCGTCCATAAAGGTACCTACGCAATAAATTGCAAATAGGACACAAGACATCTTTGTAATAAGTTAAGTGAAAATGAAAGATAAAAGACTTGAATTAAAATTAAGTGTACGTGGTGATGGTTCACTAAGTCGAAACAGTGCAAGAAGTAGTACGAGAAGTAACCGCAGTAATGTAAGCAGTAATAGCGGTGGATTACCCGCGAGTGAAATATTCGCTGTGGATCGGTATTCTGCACCACAAAACAGATCTTTAGAAATTCTTAATAAGTATCGCAGGCAACCGAATCAATATGGCTATCCAGCTCAAAGCTTACAAGGGTTAAACCAATATGAGCAAACACTTGAACATTTTGGATATAGACCGACCAAACGCAATCCTTATATTGATAATGTAGAACCTAGGCGATTTGTGTACCCCCCAGAATATTATGAGAATTATGGACAACCTCACTATCAAAGAGTTTACAATGATCCAGCGCACCAAATTTACGGAACAATGCCTCGTGCACAGAGGCTATACGAGCCACGCAAGGATATGTACACACATTCAACTAACCATTACACTTTGCCATTACGGTCTGGACCAAGGCGAGTGCGTATCAGCGAGTTGGAGCCTGTTGTCCACGGATACGGTACGTCAAAATTGTCACGATTGCTATCATTTTCTAGCTTTTCATAACGAGTACTTATATATATATATATATATATATATATATATATATATATATATATATATATATATTGTGTCTAAGTACCTAGTTATTTATTCTTTAGACGACCTTACCATGGCTTCACTCAGGTAAACTTCGAATTCGTCTTATGTCAAAACAATGCCCAACAACCTCATTTTCAAATTTACCTACGTGTTAATATGGATGATTTATAATAAAAAAAATTTTTACGCTATATCTCTGGGCACAGTTTTTTCTATTCAGCGTTATATTATTAAGTCATAAAAAATGCACTAGTAATATTAAAAAATAATGGTTTCACAAAAAAAACATTATTCCGATTAAACCCAGAAATAACGGTTTTACGAAAAATGTGACCATGACATAAACGCCCTGGTCACATTTTCTACAAAACTAGAAATGAGAATATAAGTACCAGTCCTTTTTGTATTCAACTGTATTCTTAGGCATTAACCTAGATCAGAAGCTCCACTGGGGCGCTCATGTATCTAGTCTCTCAGGAAAACTTAGTTCTGCTGCATATGCGGACAGAAGAGTTAGGCACTTCACTGACGAAGAGACTGCTAAACTAGTTTATTTTAGTTATTTTCATAGTGTCATGTCCTATGGTATTTTACTTTGGGGCAACGCTGTTGACTTAGAGACCATATTTGTTTTACAAAAAAGAGCCGTAAGATCAATTTACAACCTCGGCCCTCGGGAGTCTCTTAGAGAATGCTTCAAGGAAATCAATATTATGACGGTCGCCTGCCAATATATCTTTAATAATATAATTTATATTCGTAATAATTTGAGTGCCTACAAGCAGTATAAGGATATTCACAATTTCAACACCAGGCATTGTAATAGACTGATATTGCCATCTTTTAGATTACAAAAAGTACTGTCCTCTTTCTTGGGGGTTGGTATACGCTTCTTCAATAAGATTCCGATTGAAATGTTAGATCTGCCTTGCACTAAATTCAAAACCAAATTAAAAAGTATCTTGCTAAAAAAGGGATACTACACTATTGAAGAATACTTAAATGACAAAAATTAATTTACATAGCAGCTCACTCTAACATCTTATACTATATTTTGTATAATGTTATCTTGCCAAGCTTCTAAGGGATTTATGGAGATATATTGCAGCATAACATTTTAGTACGTCATATCATTATTATAACTTTCATAATATTTTTCTTTCCTCTTATTGTGTCTTGGTCTTATTGAGTATGCACTGTTTGCTACAACTCCATTAATTCTTCAAAAAGTAATTCTGTAACATACTTCTGTATAAAACTTATTAAAAAAACAACAACTTGAGATATAAATAGAATAAGAAACTTAAAGAAAAACATTATTTAGCTAGACGTGTTGCTGGGGAGTTTCTTGCCGCTTCTTCTCCTTAACAGCAATAACACGCTGTGAAGCGGTATACATAGAATAGGAAGAAAAATTAAATTTTAACTTATATATTTATATGACCTTCAAAAAGTGTTCTCCAGTGGAACTTATTTTGAATAAAAAACTTTGAATTTGAATTTGTAATGAAAAGTAAATATCCGTTGCATTTAGGGTGTAATATAAACCGGTTTATATAAAGTCGTTTCCAAATCGTTTAGGAAGTTTTGTCATTTTCTTCCATGATTTTATCTTTTGGCTCTTATAATATTCCTTCAGCGCTGGTGAAATCGTCGGAATCAGCAATTGTTCTTTACATACAGATTTTATTGAGATCTAAACTGCACCATACTCATTCGCGGAGAAATTCGCCATGGTAGAAAGTCGTTTTGAATAGCAACTAATCTAGTCGTTAACCCGCAATATATCACGTTGTTCTTGAACAAAACTACCATAGATATTCATTTTAGTTCAATGAACGCCGGCCTTCTAAACTGTATCAATACTAATGGGATATAAGAAACTTGTTCGTTCAAGTAACTTGCTTATAAGCTTAAACACGAATACTCGTTAAAATTAGTTTTGATTTCATGAGTTGACTTATAGTAACTATGATTAATAATAACAATTGGCTGAGGCTGAGTTTTAATAAGTGAAATGACGAATATTGAATAACTCTTGGCTTAAAAAGTTTTTGTTGTCATGTCATCAAATATTTCAAATAAATATTTAGATTTTTTTCATATCGCAGCTCATTGCTTTGATATGAAAAAAAAGTTAGTTATAAAATTTCCATCGTGTTGTCTTGAGTATAACCAATCCGTATCCTGTGGAAGTCTTATAATATGTACCGAGAAAAAGTATGATTATCTGCGTTACCAAAGGTATGTACGTACTAACTTTGGTTATGATAGCCACATCTAAAAGGCCGTGAAGAAGGTAAAACGAAACATCCTAACAAACTTATTTACATACATACGCATACTACTGCTTTTCATACGGTCTCGTTTACGTAATTTTCGCGAAAACTATCCCATTCTTCGAAATAAAAAGTAACCTGTGATTTTCTTTGTTATTGAAAGTACTTACAGGTATACCAAATATAAAGAAGTGACAAATAAAGATAGTTTTACATATATGTATTAGTCTGTAATATTTTTAGCAGTACATGATACTTAGCAAGCGAAATTCTCGACCTTTATATCCATACCCATTGATGCGTGTATGCGTAAGTAGGACGATATCTGGGCCAACCTTCCCGAGGGACGGACGACAATAGCTGCAGCAGGGCATTCTCCCCGCATTTAATGGTGCGCTCTAATGAACCTGGCCCGTGTTAGGTGCCTCACTTTACAGTACCTCATTAGCTACTTAACGTGCTCTATCATCTTAACAGTGTCGTTTATTTGAAATATTGCATTTCAGTATATTTGGTCTTGGAAAAATGGCGGTTACAAAATCAGTGGTCCGTGGTATCATGTGTTCCATCATGGAGTTTACTTTTAAAGCAAGTAAGGTTTCTTCATTGCAAAAATGGTGATCTAATGTTGTTAGACTAAATTTTTTAAGTGCAATCGTCACTCTTGCAATGCCATTTGGTATACGATTAATACAAACGTGTTGCATCACTTTTGTACGTTACTATATTATTTGAGATGATTTCCGTGAACGATTTCTATGTGCATAGCCATAACATTTCAGAAGATTAATTTACCGGTCTATTCATAGAGAAAGTTTGCGAATAATTGATGTTATTCTTTGTAGATATGTAATCACGATTCATTTGTTATTTTTATTTGATTTTCTTTAGTCATTTAAATTGTGTTATGGCTAATACCGTTATCATGTGTTGTTTTGTTTAGTATTCAACATTTTTATATACAAAAGTGAATTAAATTTTAGATTGAATGCAAAAGGCCAACAGTAAATTATGTCATCATTTTTAAGGTCAATAAGAACATACACAGATAGTTATAAAAGCTTTGGATTTTCAATAATCTTAAATTTTTGGTGCGCCACTCACTTCATTACTTTAAATTGAAATAACGGTTAATGGAACTAATTATCTGAGAATATGATTGTGATAAGTTTATTGGTATTAATATTATATTTTAGTCTATTATGACGTTTTAAAAATCCTCGAGTTAGTTGATTACTTTTGGGTAAATGATATAAGGCCAACGTGAATCATTCTTGCTGTGTTCCTTTTGTACCCGTAGTAAACTTTCATCGTCGATCATGTTTATATAATAGGCTTTTATAATGGTAAAAGCAATAACAACAAATTCGTTAACCATAATCCATATCTTGTACCGTGTTGTGTAATGTAACAATATCAGATAGAAAGTACATTGTAAAGTTCAGAGCGGATTTTAACTAAAATAGTAAACAAATATAGCAGCTCTTGTTTTGTTGCAGACATCAAATGTTTGTAGTTCATTTTATTTTTCTCTTTTTATTCTGCTACGTAAAAGATAAACAATAAAAGTATTAAGCCCTTCACTTCTAGCAGGTTTATTAAGAGTTAAAAGGCTTAAATCTACTTTTTAAATTTTCTGAGAGAGCTTGTATGTCGTTTTTGTTCGTGTGAAACTTTTAACTGAGTGACACCTTATTAACACCATTTTTAATCATTGCATTAATTAAAAAATAGCTTTTATTTTTAGATTTTAACCTAATTTATAATTAGTTCTATATCTTTCTATTCTTTGAATATACAATGGAATATTTTTTAAAGATTTTTGTTAGCTACATTACATAAATGCAGTATAATATATTATATTACTACTTCTAAATAAATATTAGTATGTTAGTTTATTTGTTACATTAAAACGATTTCAAATAGTACAAGAGATTTTCATGTGGTTAAATAAGGTCAAAATCGTTTAAGTCTGGATAAAAATTAGGTCAATTGTTCTTCAAATAATAAAATTTACTGTCACATTAATGTAAAAGTACACATTGACATAATTCGTGAAATCTTTAACGCTAATTGATAGATGCCTTAAAAGAGGAAATTAATGAAAACATAGTCAAAAACTTAAATAAATCTGTGTACCTAATAGAGAGAAACTACTCCGTTATTAAACGAGCAAAGGCTGTTAGTTGTCCGGAAGGCGGAACACGCTTGCCAGGGTACGGTTGTGCGACTTGCACGTGGCTCAGCCGAGTTCGTGCAGCGATCCTCGATAGAAAAGGAGACGAGCACGATTGACATTCGTGAACTCGCAGTTTCATCAAACATAACATTACAATTCGATTTTACTAAGCTAGGCTTGTATTATTCCGCTGTGCACGAAATCTTTTCAGAATTATTCTCTCATTGATTTTGTGTACTCCGTTTGGCCATCGATTGCAGAATGCCTAGCTGTTAAAACTTCTAATCAATAATTATAAATGTGTCTGTTATAATTCTGTTTAGTGAGCTTTTTTATTATGTTCGTGATATCTGTCAGTCGGTAGTCACATCACAATACGAACGTATAATACTAGGTTTTACTTTCGAAACTTAATAATAAATAAATGTCATAGATTGTAATTTGGTATATGTTATTAAACTGTTAGACAACGCCTTTCTCTATACTATATAGTAATTATTGTAAGTAATGTACTCACGTTTTTCTTTTACGTTATCAATCTTCGTGCATCCGTCTTTATTCAACATTATGAAAGTCCTTTATATTCTGAATTACGTGGCCATGAATTTATTCATAATTATATTTTTTATGGCAATATGTCATCCACTTTGTTATTATTATACACATCTTTAAATTTTCTTTGTTATTGCTTCACGTTATCTCAATAGAACACCCTTCGAATTATATTTTATAATCAAATATCGTATAGAGTAATAGTTCTACTATAATTTCAATTAGTAGATTTTAATACAAACATTTCATACTTTATATCGAATTCATCTCATTCTCCTTTCGTAATAAAAAATTCAGTCTCATACAATCAATTGCAATCTCAGGAAACTGCGGTTTACATTCATGCTACGGGCTCAGATCTCGAAAGTGAACCTGTGAAATGAGTTACCGAAGCGAATCGATTAATACGATACCCTAAGAACTTGATCTTTCTGATCTCTCAATTAACATTAATCTTGAACGTTTAATGCTGATTTTCTTGATTTAAAATCAATAGTACCGTAATACCCGACATTAACCATACATGATGACATAGCGAATAATTCTCTCCATTTAAATTCAAACAGCACGCCTTTCGATGTTTTAGTGTCAAACCCACCTACGAAAATACTATAAACACCAAATTCTTTGTAAGCTATGTCACCAACACCGTTAAAATGAAATAAAATAATATATATATAGTCCTTTCTCAAACCTGTCCACATTAATAGCTATTTAAAGTAGGTTTCGTGTCCCATAATGTCTGCCTTCTGACGCGTGTCGTATCTAATTGGCATCCTTGCATACATTAATCACACCCTGCGAAATGCAGTACGACTTGCATTATGTAGAGTACAAGTCGGACGGCTTTTCGAAAGCATAAACTCTTTAACGTCCTGTTTATTAATCCGCTTGAATGTAATATCCCGGGACGTTGTTTCTAATTTTCTCCTCTAACTGTTAACAGCCAACGGTTAGTCACAGATGTTATTTATCGGATTGGTGCATTTTCTTACATTATCCTTCCAATGGCGTATGCGTTCTGAATTTATATAGCTTACCAATACCAATTAAATTTTTTTTAAGCGGAGCATGCATCTTTTGCCTGAAGTATAGAAAGATAAAAGAACTTCCTTTTTATCATCTTACTTAACTGGCTACGAAAAAAAATCAACTATGTAATATTCCATCGACAGTAGTTGTAGTAGTTAGTAGTGTCAGAGAAACATGTTTCGCGTTACCATGACGACGTTTATTAGTGAATTACAACGGCGGTACCAAAATTCTGCAACCGCAGCGCCATTTTTTTGGCTAAATTCGTCTCTCCTACAGAAACAACTTCATTTATCGGGATAAAAATTATCTTAGTAATCGCAAAAATAATACTAGAACGGGTTGAAATAAAGGATGAAAGTTTGTATGGGAGACCAATCATTTCTCAAGTATATAGTATAAAAAATTATCATCTAAAAAAAATGCGATAGTAACTCGACCTGTCTGTCAGTTAAGCTTGCACGGAAAAACTACTAGGAGTACTGGATCCGGTTTTGCTGTAATTTTGTTTAAATGTAGTTTTAATACCGAAAATGGACAAAAATGTCTAAAGTTTTCATCCCGGGAGACGGGATAGTTTGCGATATAAAATGAAGTTTCAGCCAAATCGGTCCAGTAGTTTTTCCGTGAAAGCGTAACAGACAGACAGACAGCGTTACTTTCGCATTTATAATATTAATAAGCATAGGAATAGGGATTACAAAACCCTCATTATACTTATAGTGCGCTAATATCTTTGTCAGATTTTAAAGACTCGAAAGTGTTTATAACTTAACATGAACGATTCAGAAGAGATCTACTGGTCCAGATAATGGTATGTTACGCGAGGGTAAAAATAAAAAGAGTATGCATTTGCTTGTGGCTTTCTATTTTTAGTCAGGTGGAGATGTCGCGGGCGCGGGCGCCGGTGCCACAGCCTCCGCTACATCTCGTGGTGGTTGGTGCGCGCGCGCATTCCGAAGTCGAATGCGCCCCGGGCTGCGCGCGCACACCTCGCGCTTTACACCTACACGGTTCCCCGTTCAACACTTATTTGTTTTGATGTGTTGATACATATTAACAAGTAGATAGTTCCCAAGTACACAATAACAACAAGATTACTATAATTAACAACAAAAACACTCCCTTAATCACATAATAAGTACGTTTACTAAAGATATACCCTAATAATAGTAATTGGACAATGACCTATTCGGAATGCATTAGGGCAAACGGCCAACCGGCGGTGCTTCAGGTTGATTGACGTACGATACTGACTAGATAATATCGTGGCTGAGCCGGTAATTCCACCTCCGTCTATGGCCATAACCGCCCCTAATCGGGAACTGAACAGCGTCTAGTTTGGAACGAGGAAATGGGTGTGATAAGGAGAAAAAAGCGTAAGTTAACTTTCCCTTTTGTATAGAAAATAGATAGGGTTTATGGTTATCAGTGATAAGATTAAAAATGAACTGATACTGTTAAGTAATGCTCAATTTAATTTTGCATTTGCACTTTATAATATTTGCTGATTGAATTTGTCTAAAACCTTAAATGTCTTAATTGAGGTTTTTTTACTTTAAATAGCCACTTACTACCGCAATCAGTTAAAATATAATTAGACGGAAATTATACTCTATTTAAATGAATAGTTGTCGTGTCAAGGTAAATTGCTGTCGCAAAGGAAATGACAATCTCTAATATATATCTTTAACTAAATCAACTTCCATAAACTTAAATTACATCCGTCACATTTATTATTGTCATTGCATATTAAAGTTACAACACTAATCCGACTTGCAGGTTAACTACAAATCGTTATAATGGCTCTTAAAACTAGTGTCAACGGATATAAAAGTTTCCATTTTATTTTATAGCAGTATTTTCATGTTCATACAAATGCCTCGTTGAATCTCTGCAAAACAATGCATATTATTACATCGCTCATACTAGAATAACATTATATTGCTTGCTGCTTTAGTACAATAGACGCTACGTTATGTATTTTATGTTTCGAAAATACCCATGTGTGAAGGTGAAATAGTAGTTCGCTTATGCGGTCATCATTCACGAATTTGGGTGGGTCCTAAAATTACTATGTGCTACTGTGTTCAAAGAGTTTCATAAGTGCGTATAAACACCGTAAGGAACGTCACGTATTATTGTTATGTTTGTATAGCAGGTTCTCTACGTTTGTAAGACCTTGAGCAATTATGTCATCGATAAAAAAAACCTTAACATATCTGATTAGATTTCGAAATCCCAATTTCATTTGTTATTTATCATTGTAAAGTTGCAGACGGTAGTTCTTATCTTGGTTTTAATTTTGTGGCTAATCTGAATGTTATTAAGAGGTTATATAATCAAAGGTTAAAAAAAGTAGTAAAAAAGGGATACTACACTATTGAAGAATACTTAAATGACAAAAAATCATTTATTTAGCTCGCTCTAACATCTTATACTATATTTTGTATAACGTTATCTTGCCAAGCTTGTAAGGGATTTATGGAGATATATTGCAGCATAACATTTTAGTACGTTATGTCATTATTATAACTTTAATAATATTTTTCTTTCCTTTTATAGTGTCTGGATCTTATTGAGTATTCACTGTTTGCTACAACTCCATTAATTCTTCAAAAAGTAATTCTGTAACATACTTCTGTATAAAACTTTTAAAAAAAAGAACTTGAGATATAAATTGAATAAGAAAATTCAAGAAAAACAATATTTAGCTAGACGTGTTGCTGGGGAGTTTCTTACCGCTTCTTCTCCTTAACAGCAATAACACGTTGCGAAGCGGTGTGCATAGAATAGGAAGAAAAATTCAATATTAACTTATATATATGGTACCTTCAAAAAGTGTTCTCCAGTAGAATTTATTTTGAATAAAAAACTTTGAATTTGAATTTGGTTATTAAGTAAAATTCGACCAGACTCGTTAGTCAACGCGCAGTAAAGGGTTTTTCCGTGGAATTGCCGAACGTACATTGTTTTTGTGATATGACAACGAAACCCTATAAAATCATTTAATAGAAAATCCTCTGTACCTCAAAAACTACTTAACGTATCTGGTTTAATCTATTTATTCTGAAAATATTTACAATTTCTCTGTCTTGATTTTTTTTTCAAAATTGTTTATATTTTTGAATAATTAGAGAGGGGACGATACAGTATTTATTACTTCGGAAACGAATATCTACTTACTCAGTAGCTTAAACAAAAAGTCATTAAAAACAGCTATGATTTTTCAAGGCCTGTCGAACCCTATCCTACACATTTAAAAATTTCATCTCTCATTTACACATATTGAAAATACCCTTTTAGGTGCAACAAAATAACCTAAAAAACTTTTAAGTTTATTTTTGCAATTTCGCTATGCCTTTGTATGTACCCATATAAACCCCCCATTCGTCTATTTTTTGAAAAAAAGACCTGAGACTTACATACATAGATAGCGGACATAACAATTGTATAACAGTTCTATGTTTGCCAAAATGACTACGGTACCCTAAAAATGTGAAATAAAAAGCTGTTCGCTGATAAAGAATTAAACCAAAATTAAATCGGACCAGCTTTTGCTGTTTTCAACTGTTTATTCGTTTCACTTGTGTTTCCGAGAATTGCTTAATTAAAGTTGCTCTGATTACGATTACAATAATATACTATGTAAACTGTAGAATTGTGAAACTGTCCTATATTTTCGAAAACTGTAAGTATTGAAGTTTACTGTAATTATATTTTATTCTTGCATTTTGCGAATTAGTCCTAAGTACTATACATACGACTATGTACCATACATGTAGTATAATAAATGACAAGATAATGAATAGGTAATACGCTAGACTAGGTGCCAAATAATATCAGTGACTCGGAAATTCTAAAAGGAAAACGTAGTGATATTATGTTTAATGATTTCCATAGCAGAGTGGACAGGGACAAAATAATTTTAAATCGAAGAGCGGGTCAAGAATCTTTGCCACTAAAGATTGCCCATTACGCGTTGCTACTGACATTAAATTAAATTGCTCGTCTTGATTCAGTCTAATGGCTCACCTCGCTAATATTCTCCATAACTGCAGATTATGTTGCGTCCATGTTTTCTCTAATCTACGTATACTGCATTCTATCAGATTAGCAAAAACATTAAACTATTACTCAGATTAATATGTACATAGTACATAGACTGATATTAAATTTCTTAAACACAGTAATGATAAGATCTCAGCAATAGCTTGTAGCAATTTGTCACCAACATAACGAGCAAAATGCGTACATAAAATGAGTGCACGGATATTCGTAATTAAATTAAATCTTAAAAGCTTACTTTCACCTGTCAGTTAAACGTATGATTTTAAATTACCACCGTTCCTTGGAATGGACATTTTCCGATAAAATAAGACTACCGTGTAAAACGAAAGTCACGAGTCCCACTGTTAACTATCACGATTCGTTCCGAAGTACAATAGTTGTGTTGTTATTCCATTAAGGCTTATCCGGGGGTGAAAGTATCGAGACTGATTGGCTATTGTCAAGCGAGCCACAGGACGCGCTCGGAACCATTCTGGATCATGATTTCACTCTAGCCTATTTGTTCGTCTGCGTCGTCTCGAGATACTGATTGTCATGTGAACATTGCGAGTTGGTCATTTGTTATTCAGTTCTCTTACAATACGAGACCTGCGTTAAAAACTCAGTCGCGTACGTATGAATCAGCAAACTGTGATGTTTGTCCTTTTGAATTTTTAGCTAATATACCTTTCATTGAAATTCGTCAAGTCGTTCACGTATTTGGTTTCCTGCTTGTCACATAAAAGCTTTATATTATAGCATAATGATTAAATTCGTACTAATATATACATAATACATAAATGTGAAAGTAACTTTGTTTATTCGTTTCTATCATATATTAATTCTACCTAGTCTTACCATAAACATTGTATTTTGACAAAGAATATTTTTTTTCTACTGCAAATAACATTTATAAGTTTTATAGTGTGTTAAATTAATACATTAATATAAAACAATTTAAAACATAAAAAGCTTATTCGAAGTGGTCTCCATTGGCAGCAATACAGTCCTTTAAACGTTGAGGCCAGTTATCAATAGAAGCACGCACTCTTTCCATTGGAAAATTCTTCACTGCCAATCGTATGGATTGTTTTAGGGACTCCAAATTATCATGACGTTAAGAGCAAGCCGTGCTCTCTAAAACTGACCATAAATCATAATCCAGCGGATTAAGATCGGGTCTAGACGACGGCCAGTCTTCAGCTCTGGTGAAGTCCGAAACGTTCGTTTCCAACCGAGACTGCGTGGACCGAGCTTTATGACCCGGCGCCGAGTCTTGCTGGAAGGACCATTCTTGGTTATTGAACATGACGTTGTTAAGGGACTTAACTACCTTTTTCACAAAAATATGGCTCAGTCACTCCTTCATAGCTAACACCCCACCAAACCATCACTGAAGACGGATAATGCCCGCGTTGCACTCTGTCGACTAATTGAGAAGCTTCCTTAGAGATTTGAGCATAAATACGGTCATTTTGTTTGTTAAAATGTTGCTCAATTGTAAAAAAAATCTCATCCGTAAACAAAATTTTTCTGTGATCTCCCTGTGCGTACCGCTTCAGTAGTTGTTTCGATTTTACCACCCTATACTTTTTTAAATTATGAGTTAAGAAATGACCAGTGCGTCTCTTATAGGCTGCAAGTCGCAGTCATCTTTTAAAATTCGCGACATGGTTCTAGGTGATATCTTCATCTCCCGAGATTAAATCTTTTGCTTTCGGACAAGATTTCTTCGAATTCTTTCCCTTACTGCTTTGACCACCTTTTTCGTACGAACACCACGTGGACGGCCAGATCTTTTTCTGTTACAAACAAAGGAGGTCTCAGTCTCATTGTACCTATTAATAACCCGGTTGACAAACATTTGACTAATACCAAATGTATGGAGAGTTTTAAAAATTACATTTGGCTCCATACCTACTTTGTGTAATGTAATCACAGCGATTCGGTTCTCTTTATTGCCCTACTCCATTTTAATATCGCAAAATGTTGTACAATATATTGGCGCCAAAATGAAACAAACACAATGAACAATCATATAAAAATGACAGATTCCAAATTCAAATGTAATATTTTGTTTCTTTTTAATTGTAACAGTTTTTATGGCCAGACTAAGTATATTATGGAATAGTAATATACGTGGCATAAAAACTATATTTACGTGGATGAAGCTGTATGAACCGATTATCACAAATAATAATAATAATTCATTTATTTCAGAAATTTTGTAACAAAGTACGTATGCTAGAAAACAGGGGAGTATCTAATGGAAGGCCATATTGTGTCGACCGCAAATGATTGGGATAAGGTCAAAGAAAAGAAAATTATAGGTTTTGATTTGACGAAACTGAAATCAACAAAGTAAACGTCCAATCCTTTGTCCTGCGCTTTCTAACCTAAAACACGGACTTCTGGGTGCTACAATTTAGACTCTAGAAGATGATATTCTTCTATTCTTCTGCCTTTACACAGATGAAGCCGTGTGGAATGTTCTAGCTCTCAATATTTATGAAAGTATACTAAACAATCAAAAGTGATAAGTCATGTAATGTCGATGTCGTGACGATACTGTACTCGTGAACAATAATACGACAAGTATAACATGTGCAATAAATTACGTTCTCATTTCGCATTTGTTCGTGATGGCTCCGACAGGGTCAGTAATTACTCTGGTGACGTCGATCTGTTCATACGCCTACTCTCTATTACTGTGTAACACTATAGGTCACCAGACCTGGCAAGAACTAAATAATGACCCAGAGGTTTTAGTTTTATTAAGTTATCATTGCTCTTTTTATTATGACATTCTATTCAAATTGCAACATTGGTTGAGCAATAAGAAAGATCCGTATTTTCATAGTTCATTTGAGTTATTGCAAGCAATAACATTTTTTTATTGTTTGTATATTGCTTAAAATATGTAGATGCTTTTTGCAGGGTCTACATTTTTATTTATAGTAAGGCAGCCCAAGAGGCTGAATGTGGAGTTACTCTAGCGTCGCGGGGCCCTTTTGGATTGTGATGATTAGATGTTAAAAAGAAAAAAGGTTATATGATGTATGCCCATTTTACATTTCAAAAATGTAAAAAAAAAGTCACAGAAATACTTAGGTGCGTCAGATATTAATAATGTATGCGCCCCGTGTGTGCCTGATAACGGAGAAATATTAATCTGCGCTTTGCATGGGGGGGGGGGGGGGGGTTTGGTGACCATACAAAGGGGTTGAAAATAGAGAAAAATTATTTGAGCTCGTCAGATATTCAAAAGGGATGTTAAGTAAATCCTAAAGGAACTACTCCTATTCAAAAGACTGACGATTTGGACGCGACCAAAAGTCAGGGCCGATTTTTGAATATGCAGAAGAAAAACGTAACATTGAAATACTCGAGCGCGTCAGATTAATTAATATACAGACGGTTCAGCCTGACGTCCTAGTCGTGCTGACCCACAATCTGACAATTATGTGGAGGAATTTCCTTAAGCTGACATTCATCATCATTCATCTGGTTTGAAAAAACATCAATTTGTTATTATTACTGAATTTAACAAATACAATTAGCTGAAAATAATATAATATGTATATTTAGAAGGAAATAGTGTAATAAAAAATTACGAAAACATTTTTTTAATTTTCATCATCAGTGAAATCATCTTCATAATAGAAGTCCGGTTCGATTTGGTCGTTTTTATCTACATCTTGCGTAATTGCAACAAGAAATGGTTATGATACTTAACAATCTTTTATTTATTTCATGATATTACAGTATTGAAAAAAAAATATACCTGAATCTGGAGCATCACCTAAAATATCAGGTGTTATGACAACATTTTCATACACTTCTGGTAGTTGATTACCAACGAACCAAGTCATCTCCAGTTTTCCATCCACATTTGTTATGGAAATAGGTAGTTCTCAGCAGCTGCATGCACCACACTTTATTGATGTTTTTAACTACTTCGGCTTGTAGAAATCGGCAGATTATATTATTCCCGTGATCCTAGAATGATTTCCTTCAAAATGAAAAAAAATTGACTGCGCTCGACAATGTCCAGGTGACGCTTTTTTTTGCAATTGGTGAGTACTTGTGAGTCATCTATTTCCTTGTGACACGCGCAAATTGTCAGATTATTGAAATGTAGACTTTTCTGCATGTAATTAACTCACCTTGTCTTAATATGACACTCTTGAGTTTTTTTAACGATTGATTTTTTTACCATTCTGATCGGCTGCCCTAAACTCAGGACTTTATATGAAGAGTTCATATATAGTGGGGGGTACATAATTGGGTGCAAAGTTTCTCCCCTTATGATATTCTGCCACGCTCGAGTAAATCCCAAAATCCCCGCTTGGCCTACTATTATAATTTAACGTGTTTTTCTTCCAACTATAATATAGGTTGCTGTACTTCAAGTATAGCTATTTAGAGCTCTGTTTGGTGTCCTTACGTTTGTAATGATTAATATATCCATCCGTTATGTTAATGATCGAGAATATTTTATTAAACGAGTGCTTATAAATAGCGTTGCATTCGTATTTGCTTGCGTGAACTTCGTTTCCTTACTCTAAGGATACTGTTGAATTTTCGAAGATAACTAAATATAAATTCCAAACTTCCTGAAGATCGATTTACATCCAAGGTGGTATACAAGGAAAAAATAAACATCAAAAAACCCATAGGTGAAAATAAATAATTTGTCATTTTCATAATAATTATGAACTAGAGTCTCGCGGGTGCGCAACGGATCAAACTCTAATGCGTGCCTCTTGTTTAAAGAAGTTACATATTGTGTTAATTTTTTATGTTACTGCTATTTGCCCCGGAAGAGTCACTTCATTTTATCTCATCTCCTGGGATGAAAATAATCTATGTCCATTTTCGGTATTCAGACAGACAGATCGAGTTACTATCGGTTTTTTTTTATAGATTATGAATTTTTATATTTATAAACTTGAGAAATGATTGTTCTCCCATACAAACTTTTATCCCCTATTTGAACCCGTTCTACTTTTATTTATATATCCCCCATAGATATATCTATCTTTCTGTATACTACTACATCAACGATCAAAATTACAAAAACTACCACAACTACTACAACCACCAAAATTACCAAAATTACCAAAACTATCAAAACTACCAAAACTACCAAAACCACCAAAACCACCAAAACTAGCACACCAACCAAAACTACCAGAACTATCAAATCTAACAAAACTACCAAAACTACCACAACTACCGAAATTACCGAAACGACCAAAACTACCGAAACGATTAAAAACGACCAAATTTACCAAAATAAACAAAATGATGAAAATGGCAAACCACTAATAAAAAACCTATCATATTTTCTGGAATAACCTTTACCTAAATCTCTCCTATTATCCGGGATGAAAAGTATCCCTTATCCAGCCTCGGTATAAAATTTACATATATACCGAATTTCAGCCAAATCGGTCCATTAGTTTTCCCGTAAAAGCATAACAAACAGAAAGACAAATATATTTTTATCCCGGCAAGTATCCCATTTTTCGGGATAAAAAGTATCCTATGTTCATCCTCGACATCTAATATCAGTTAATAGTTTCAGCCAAATCGGTCCAGTAGTTTTTCCGTGAAAACGGAACAGACAAACAGACAGAGTTACTTTCGCATTTATAATATTAATAGGGATTATAAGTTTCTCGGTTAAGATGTTTGTTTATCATACAGATAAAAACATTTCCAAGCTAAATATTAGGTTGGGGAAAAAGTTTCTTCGCATTTTATATAAAAATTCAAAAGGTTTTTTTATAAAGTTTATTTAAATTTGACTAAAATATGTAGGTGCCATTTTGTTGGATAACTTTTTGCCATGTTATAGGTAGGGACGTGATCCCATTGCTATACAAATTTTGGGGCTTCTGATCAAAAAACTGCGACAAGTGGTTTTGGCAGTCCTCTCGTGATGTTAACCTGAGGAATTCTGCAGAGACCGAAATAGGTGAAAATCTGAAGGTGCGCAAAGTCAGGACTATACGGCGGATGCATTAACACCTCCCAGCCAAACTCTCGTATTTTTTGCTGAGTGGCTAAAGATGTGTGAGGTCTAGCGTTATCATGGTGAAAAACCACACCCCTTCTGTTGAATAATTCCGGCCGCTTTCTCTCAACTTTTTGCTTTAATCTCATCAGTTGTTCGCAGTACAGTTCAGAATCGATGGTCCTGCCTGGTGGTAACAGCTCATAATGAATAATGCCCTTCCAATCCCACCATACACACAGCATCACCTTGTTGCGAGTTAACCCGGGTTTCGCCACAGTCTGTGAAGCCTGACCGGCCTTTGACCACGGTCTTTTTTGCACGTTCTTGTCGTACGTGATCCACTTTTCATCACCAGTTATCAGCTTCTTCAAAAATGGTTCGGTTTCATTACGTCGTAATAAAGAATCACAAATGAGTACACGGTTCATTAGGTTTCTTTCAGTGAGCTCACGAGGCACCCAAATATCGAGCTTTTTTGTGTACCCAGCTTTTTTCAAATGCGCCAAAACCGTTTTGTTGTCAATTCCCAGTTCTCCAGCTACATCGTAACTACTAATATGCCGATCTTGCTCCACTTTTTAAAAAATGACATAAATTGTGTCCGTAACAGGGCGACCAGAGCGACGTGCATCTTTGATATCAAAATTTCCGGATTGAAAACGCTTAAACCAAATTTGCGCTACTCTCACAGATACTGCATTAGGTCCATAAACATCACAAAATTTTTTCGCGGCTTGTGTTGCATTTTTACCTTTTCTGTAGTAAAATTTTAAAATGTATCGAATTTCTTCATTAGATTCGCTCATTGTAACAATAAGAAAAACAAATGAAAATCACACATTTTCCTAATTTGAATTTGGAATTGTCTTCTTTAAAATTAAAACTTTTTAATGATACCAAAACCAGCCAGATGCAAATGGTATAGCCGAAGAGATCTTATTACAAGTTCATACATAGTATATGCGAAAAGACTTTTTCCGCAACCTATTATGTGACGTTTGTATTATGTTACCACAAAGAACTTAGTGTCGTACCTAGACCCCCAGACTAGAGTAAGTGACTGAATGTTCGTTTACAAAATATAATTGACCACGAATCACGAAAGCCGTTCGTCAATGCATCGATCAAATGGACATAAGATGAAGATGAAACAGTAAGGTTTAAAAGATGAATCAAAATAATCTGACCTACGTATATTATACTCGTGCATATGCACCTGCAACACGCATAGTGCATGTACTCTTTAAGTATTATTTACATTGCATATAGTTAACTGCTATGTAACTCGTATGTCCTTACACTTGTACTTGTTGATATTTGATATCACTTCCGTTACATAAACAGCAACTTATTGATTCGCGTCAAACAATATATGTACTTTGTTGATAATAATATTAATTTACCCCTGTCCACTAACACGATTAGTCTTTAGGGTTCTGTAATCATTTTCGCAATAACGAAATCCTTATGAAGTGGTCATATTCGTCCGGCCGACTACCGGTACGTGGGTGCCAGAGTCATTTATTTCAGAAAGTACTAGGTCTAGACAGAACAGTATCTATATAATATTATAAAGAGGACAAATTTGTATTTTTTATGTTGGTAACGAATAAATTAAGTCAATAGGTCACGAGATATTCGCTTGTATATTAGCAAAAATTATATTCCCACTAACTTTTGAACTGTAAGGTGGAAAATTCAAAATTATCTAAGTAGAGCTTTATACATTTTTTTTATTACAAAGCTAGCAAACAAGTAGACGGTACACCTAATGAGGGGGAAATGGGCCAACGAGACCTCCCACTCAACGTACGAAACACGATTAACACAAAGATAACCGTTTCACGCCGATACTCTATGAGAGTGTGGTATCACACCGAGCGATCGAGGCCAAAAATTATATGAAAGTGAATTTTTTTTGCGTAAGATCTCTTTTGTGGTTTTTGAGATTAAAGGGGTATTTGCGATTAAATGCTATTTATTTACTTGGTAAGATGTTTGTCGCCTCCACGGAACTCTTCAGTGTGAGTTCTCTGACTCCCACTTGTCTGAGTTTTGGTACTTACCGTATCAGTACAATAATCGCTTTGCCTATTTTCGAGTTTTTATTAATTCACTTATCTTAATGACACATTAAATTGGGTGGGACTTTAGGAATGTTTGATAAGTGAAACACAGTTTGTTTGTTTACAAGGTGAAGAATTATATTATATCAAGAACACTTTTTATATCCAAAAAGTTTTTGTGTGGGTTGATGAACGGTGAATATATTTGCATAAGCAGTTGTCGTTTAAATGTGCACATAACGATTTGAGGTTGTGCAAAAAGTGCAAAAAATAAGGCGTTGCTACATTAGTCCCTTCATTTCAGGGATTGTAAGTTTTGCTTGTTAAAGCTTTGACTAAAATCATTATTCAAATACTCACATAAGTATATCTTTTAGATATTGCTTTAATTTTGGTATAGATAAAAAATCGTATCCTTTCAGTGTTTTAATATGAATGAAATATTGAGGAAAGAAATCCTAGAATCTAAGTTCTTGCCATAAATTGATATAACTTTAAATTTAATGTTTTAACGGCTTAAATTCTATTTCAATAAATAGTTGTTTTTCACTGTATTTCTTTAGAATCATCGGCTTCGTATTTGACGTGTTTTTTTATTAGGGCAACGAATAATTGCAATACCGTAGAAGAAGCTTAGCAATAACTAAATAAACCCGTCCACGTTTTGATATGGTTCAGTTTGGTGTTCATTTGGGATACTTTGCGTTGCTGGGGCAATGTTGTAGAATGAAATGAAAGAAAGGAAAATGTTTTTCATTGAAAATCTATTTTATTGTAAAGCTAGAAAAAAAAACGATCTTCTATTAAAATGGCTACGTTATGTAAAAAATTGAAGTCCTTTTATCGATTCCCTTTCTATTTGAACTGACACTATAAACATTCGGAAGCAGATTTTTTATATATTTACAAAAATGTGGGCCTATAGTACAAAAATTGTTGCGGAAGCTTTAGAAAATACTTTATATATTTTTTACAGGCGAGTCAGTTTCGGAGAGAGCGGAGAGTGAAGCTCGTGTTGTGAGCGATCAGCGATGTATCGAGGTCCGGATTGCGCGGTCAGCCGGCGGTCTCGGGCTAAGTATAGCCGGCGGGCGCGGGTCCACCCCCTACATCGGCGACGACGATGGCATTTTCATATCGCGAGTCACGCCCAACGGACCCGCTTATTTGGCTGGATTGAGGGTAAATGTTATCACTGAAATAGATTTAGACATCCTTAGAATATAAACTGTGTATTTTGATCCGAATTTTCGAATAGAGAAGCGGACAATCAAATCAACTGAGATACTTTTTGTCATCTTACAAAACGTCTCAGCCTCATCGGTTTTGTACGAGTAAATCTACATTATGATATCATAAGAAGGTACAAATCAGAGGAGGTAAAAAGCGCTCATGCGCTTTTTGCTGATTTTTATTGATTAAATAAGAACTCATGTTCTTATTTAATCAATAAAAATTATTTCTATACTGATATTTTAAAAGTAACACGAAGAGATGTTATTTTAACCCCCCTGTTTTTTATATGTTATTAATTTTAGAATCTGGAATAAAATGGACAATCACATTGATGATCTGAAAGTGTATGTTTCATCACGATATTTTACTTCACCGACAGTAGGTTCGCGGTAATTGTAACTGTATACACATGAGGCCACAAAAAATGCTAAAGCGGTGCATACTCCCGCCAAGGATTCTAGCTCACATAATTGTAATGAGACGTGCATGCCTTTGTAAATTAAAATTCAGTGTAGAATTTCTGACATTTAACGTTATCGTTTAAAAGATTATAATGGTTGAAATAAATATCTTACGTGATAAGGAATATTTTATTGACAAGAAAAAAGAAAACAAAAGATATTTTTAAACTAACAGTGAATGTAACAAAAAAGGTTTATATCCAAGGGAGACATTGTGACAAAGACGTAACAGACTAATAAAATCTTCTCAAGTTTCGGTTCACTGCTACATCTTAAACATAAATATGGGCTTTCCAGTATTCACCACACATAACATATTCTCAAGATCTTGAACGGTTTAAATTATATCTAACTTAATTTGGACTCTCTAAATAGTCTTGTATGACCGACTTCTATTTTAGGTAGGTCTACAAAGGTGTGAAAATTTTGTGATACCATATAATACATCAGTGTATTTCTATAGAGCAAGTTGTATGAAATTTCTAAAAAGACGTATTTGTTAACAAAGTTTAAACGATACGTAAAATATAATTATGTAGGTTATAATTATAACCGTGTGGGTTATAATCATTTGAATGATAAATCGATTTTACAAATGAATATTAATCAGATTCTTGTTAGATTCCTAAAGAACATACATGATTCGGATTGCTACTATTGTATTAGCTTCTAGTATTCAAATCATGATACTTTCAATCGATCACTATGTTTGTTTCCCACAAAAATGTTTGATTGTTCGATGAGGATCTCTATCTGAACTGTCGCCTGGAAAGCTACTCTATAAAATATGACCTGTTGATGTGATAGCCGTGTTTAATGCGTTTAGAAAGTTAGCTGGCAACATTACCATAATGTAAGCCCTGAATGGTACAATGTCAACAATCTTTACATACAGGACGTGATTTGCTTAGACATTTTGAAAATTTATTGAGGATTTAGGATTTTTCAAGTTGTTTACGTATACTTTACAAATTTAAGTATCAAAATAAACTCAGCATACTCATACACGGTGTCATACTTATGTACAGGCTTAAACAGTTTGTAATATATGAGCACAAAATCACGCAAAATAATCATTGTCCTGCCCTGAAAAAATAAAAATCTACAACCCGATTCCAGCGCCATCTACCAGGTCTAATTTTGAATATGAACCATCCCCGGACCCACTCAAATGTTAATTTTCTTACACCTTGGGTCACATTATTGAAGTTTTAATAGGGATCACAAATTTTTTTCTAGTAATAAATATAGCCTATATTAATCTGGGATAATGTAGTATTCCAATTGTGACAGAATTTTTGAAATAGGTCCAGTAATTTTTGAGTTTATTCGTCACAAACATACAAAAATACAAATCTTTCTTCTTTACAATATTAGTATAGATATGTTTACCTCCGGTCCTAAAGATGAAGTATACCAAATTTCGACAAAATCTGATCATCTCCAAGACCTTGACGACATACAAATATATAAAACTTCAAAAGAAAATAGTATAAATGGCATTTCATATATTCTTTTGATCAATTTTAATAAACAGTCCGCCATATTATTATAACTTTTACGGAGAATTTCAGCTCCTCTAAAAGACAGAAGTTTATTGTACCACCGGCACCACGAAACAGTTACGCGACGAGCACGTCCTAACAAAGTCTTAAAGCTGTAACCATTTATGTCGTTTTAACAGGACCTGGTTATGAATTCTAGTTAAACAAGAAAATATATCCATTTTAAAGAAATTTATTTCTCACAATAGAACGTTCATACATGCGTAAAAAGTATTACTTTCTATGTAAACACCAAGTTGAAATAGTTAATAAATCGTTTGAATTCATAGCAGCGCATTCCAAAAAATTATCAGAGTAAACAAAAATGTAGATTTGATGAAAGTAATTACTTTAGTGTTGTTATAGTTTGTGTTATTCATATCTTTATGTTATAATCATAGATTCTTTATACGATATGTATACTAGGAAGTACTGTAAATGAAAACCCTAACTAAAAGTTCCTAAAGGGATTATTAACACTACGCTGATTTTCGGACATTAAATTAGGATACTGGAATCTTTAGGTAGGCCATGCCCCCCACCTTCTGTAGAAGGTCTCTAAATTAGTGTAGTATAAACGGTTTAAAGCCTACATAACTAAACAACACTAATTTTGATGTTTTATTCATGTAAATATTTTTTTAAATAGCAAATTTATAAAAATTGCCATCCTTAATAAGTTTATTTCAATATGTTGACTGATTTGGCATTCTTGGTAATGTGCTAACTTATAACCAAGTCATGGAATATATTTACTTAAGTAAACAGTGAGTACGAATGGTTTTGTTCCAGGTTGGCGATAAGGTGCTTTCAGTTAACGGTACATCTGTAGTGGAAGTAGATCATTATTATGCTGTTGAAGTACTTAAAGCGAGTGGAGCAACGCTCACGCTCGTTGTCACAAGGGACTCTCCCAATTCGACGAGGTAAAACATCTATATAGTACTTGATATGCCCGCGACTTCGTCCATGCTTGACTTGAAATTCCCAGGACACAAAGTATCGCAGCATTTAAAAAAAGAATGTAACCCATCGTTTTAGTGGAAACTGTGTCGGAATAAGCTAATTTTTATGCATCCAAACAACTTCAAACCGCTCCCAGGAAAATTCCCGCGGGATTCCTGGGATAAAAAATATCACACATTTTATTACTTAAAATTTGCTATGGATCAGTAAAAAAATCACAGTGGAATTAGATTTTTTTAATCTGGCCATTTTAAATATTCCCACAAAAAATTCCCAAGATAAAAAGTAGCACAGAGTTTAAGTGTAAGAATTAGCTGTCGATCAGCGAAAACCGCATCGAAATTGGCCCAGTAGTTTTTACGTCAATCCCGAACAAACAGAAAAGAAATCTAAAAAAAAATTGCATCGTGTTCTCCGTCGTTTATATAGTCTATTCCAGTTGGTTTTTTTAATAGCTTCAATGTACAGACACGGCATGTTTAGAATGTTATAATATTATAGATAGATAGATAACACAAAATATAATTTCGATCGGAAGCTTTCGTTTGCGATGATAATGCAGATCGGTTTGCGACATGTAAATAATCTATATTGAACTTTATTCACAAGATCAGAAGGCAGAGTGTTGCTTGCTATGCATTCTTAGTTATGTCCCGCTTACATGATTTCATACACTGCCGTGTGTATTAAAATTGGTTTACTGCGCAGGTACACCGGGAGAAATTATTAGTTGTGTATTAGTGTACCTACCAATTAATAAAATTGCACTCACTGTGTAATTTGAAAATAATTAGCAAGATATAAGTGTAAACTACTATAGTACTGCTATCAATTATAGATAAACGGTTTTATTTCAAGCCTTTGTTTGGATTTTTGTCAGATCAGGTCTCCAGAATCTTCCTTCGCCTATTGTAAATTGTCATTTCTGTTAACTGTTTACACAGTTAACAGAAATGACAATTTACACTTTTAACACAATAAAGCATATTAATTCATTTATTTAGTCTGTCTGAAAGTTTGTGTCGAATAACCTTCAAATCAGCTCGACGGATTTTATCCCAAGGTACCAAAAGTGGTTCTTCTTCTTCAGCCAATCTCCGTCCACTGCTGGGCGTAGGCCTTCCCAGCCTCCCCAAGTACGCGCCACATATCTCGGTCTCTCACCTTCCTTATCCAGCTGCTGCCGGCGCCCTTGCGCAGGTCGTCAGTCCACCGGGCTGGGGGGCGTCCTACACTACATTTGCCGAGACGTGGACTCTACTCCAGGACTCGTTTGCTCCATCGGCCGTCGGTCCTGCGACAGACGTGACTCGCCCACTGCCATTTCAACTTGCTAATTGTCCGAGCTATGTCGGTTACCTTCGTTCTCTTACGGATGTCCTCATTTCTGATATTATCTATAAGAGAAACATGTAACATAGCTCGCTCCATAGCCCGTCGAGCGACTTTGAATTTGTTGTGGACCAGTCCTACTGTCAGTTTCCATGTCTCGGCACCGTATGTCTTGATGGGTAGGACGCACTGCTCGAAGACTTTTTTCTTCAAATATTGCAGAATGATCGACGAGAAGACCTGTCGAAGCATACCGAATGCCAAACCAAAACTGTTTTTTTTTTTAAATTTATTATCCAATATGCTTACATTCATATAAATTAGAAACACTTTTGACTGTGGCACAGAAACCTCATGGGTTTATTCGTGCTGCAGAGAGTCGTGTACACAATATTGTTATATAAAAAATAGGAGCAGAGGCGAGTAATTGTTATCATCATTTTAGTGTTCAGTTCTGATATGATTTGGTTACCATGGCCTATTGAGGTTTGCACCACCAGGGGCAAAACTAACGCTGTGCCAGTCTTTAGAATAATATAGATAGGACGGAATGGGAGAATGTTAAAAGGGGATATGGGAAGTGGGCCATCGGAACGGAATATACAGATAATATTGAGCTGTAATGTCTTCTATACAGGACTCACAGTCGAGCACCAAGTGGGGCATCACATCATTCCGTATCGAGCACGACCGATACAGTGTCGACATTAGAGAACGGACAGGTTTGTATGCAATATCTAACTAACCATTGACATTTGAATATCACGACATTATTGCTTTTGTTTTTAAATATGGCTTTGCACGGCTTTTGACCTAAGCCAGTGTTGAATAGATCAAATTAAAAGAAAGTTGAACCTATGTAACCCGCTGCCCAAGTCATAATATTTTAAGTATTCTTGATTCATCTTTGAAGCCACATTTCACCATACAAATTTTCAAACCAAACAATTAATATACAATTCAAAAAAAAATAAAGATAGCTAAATAAAAACATCAAAAGTGCCCGTCAAAGTTTTATATTATTGAATTTTATCATATCAATTGATCTTAGGTACCGACCGGTCGGGGAATGACAATGAAGCCATTGATCATCGGCAACCAATATGCTCAGGAATTCGAGCCCGAGTACAAAGAACAGGCAAAGCAGACTGTTATAACTAACAATCAGGCCAGGGCTGTCACGCCTGTGGCCGGCACGCCGGTTGCGGTCACGCCTGTTGCCGACACGCCTGTCGCGGTCACGCCGGTAGCAAACACTGCATCACCTCACCCACAAGTTACCACCACCGATACTTCATACCAGCGGCTGCAAGCTTCACCCCCACCGCCGACACCGACGCCTTATATACCGCCTGGTAAATATTACTTACTTCATATATTGAATTAATTAATATGTGTTTGCTTGTACAATGTTTAATCTAATTTTCAAAATAATTTAAGATCAGAATATAATTATACTGATTTGTGCATTTTTAGGCTTATATAGCCATTTTGAGAAAAATGTAACTTTATGTTTTCGTCGTGTCCATCTGTATGTTGCAGTAATTTTTATCAGAAGATATTAACTAACTGTAATTGAAAGTTACTTACTGCTTATAATTTAAATTTAATACTCACATGTTTATTAGGTAAGAGAGCTTTTTTATAATTGTGATGTCATAAATGCAATGAGTCTCGGACACTAAAAGGGTGAACTCAAGAAATTTTAGATTGACATCGTGATGAAACGGACAGAATCTGTAGTTTGACACATCGGTATAACCGATATGTCAAACTACAGATTCTGTCCGTTCCCCAATGGGAGCCTGGGAGAGAGAGAGAGATCGAGATTGTGATACGTTTATAACTTGACATTGCAGTGTATCATCAAAAAGTGTTGATGCACACGACTTTGATAAGGGACGGGGCAGGGTTGGGGTTCAGCATCGCGGGCGGCAAGGGCTCGCCGCCGTACCGCGAGGACAGCGACGCCATCTACATATCACGCGTGTCGCCGCAGGGCGCCGCCGCCAAGGACGGCAAGATGCAGGTCGGCGACAAGGTGATATCGGTTAGTACCTCGTCTTCCTTTATGAATCTCCTTATAACAGCAATAACGCGTTGCAAAGCGGTTTACGAAGTAGGTACAACTTTATTCTTAAGGTCCACCACATGTTTCCCCGCGGAGTACGCCGCGGAAGCTATCACATTTTAAGCGACTTCTAAAAGGAGGAAGTTCTCAATTCGAATATCTTTTTTTTTGTTGTTTTTATTACTCGATGTCTGCATCAATTATGGGCCGATATTCAACATTTTTTATTCGAAAGATTCCCATATTCACCAAGTCAAGTTATTCAAGTATTTGTGCAACTAAAAAGTAGAAAATATTTTTTTAGCAATAAAAAAATCGACATTACACTGAAAAGCGAAAAATAAATATTTTCTACAATATTCTAAAGTCGTTGCGAAGTAAAACATAAAAATTACTGTATTTTACAAAATTGTTGTTTTCTTATGTTTTATTGAGCACAGACTTCAATGTGTTGTAGAAAATATTTATCTTGTGCTTTTTAGTTTTATGTCGGTTATGTTTTTCGAGTCAAAAGAAATTCAAACTATGTTGTGAGCAAGCAATCACACAGATTGCATTGCATTTAAATTTGTATCTAAGCCAGCGGCGTAGCGTGGGTGACGGCGGCCCGGGGCGGAAGACAATTTTGCTGCCCTTTTATTTTTTAGGTATTTCAATTTAATGCATACTATATCTATACTAATATTATAGAGGTAAAGTTGGTGTGTTTGTGACGTTGTAATCTCTGGATCTATTGAACCGATTACGAAAATTCTTTTTGTGTTGGAAAGCCCACATATTGAGGAATGTTATAGGCTATATAACATCACGTTAGGACCAATAGGGGCGGAGTGGTCATAAAAAATCTGCCCGTATTGAGCCGGGCGAGTAAGTAATGAAAAATTCCGTGATCTTTTCAATCGGTCCGAATTTTTAGTTGCGATAAAAATATGAAATGTTCAAATATTTATATTATTTATTGTGAAATTTTGCCGCCCCCTAAAAATTACCGCCCAGTGCGGGCCGCCCCTGCCACTACGCTACGCCACTGATCTAAGCGCTTTTCACCCCTGGAAAACTCCGCGATCCGATTTTCCTTGCCATGTTATTTCCCGTAATCGAAAGCACATATATAACGAATAATAAACGGTTCGTTCGTATAATGACGGAACGATCGAACTCACTTCCATATTTATATATTAAAATCAATTAAAGTTGCATTTCACAACTCTACTAAAATAATTTACCGTTTGGTATGGTAACCATACAGAAAAAAATTGCCTTCGTCACTTTTATGATTTATGTCAGACGCTATTGTGTTATCCAGTGTATAATTTTAAAAACAATACACCCATAAAATTTGACTCATGTTAAACTCTAAATATATCTCAAATTACAACCATATAATTTTATTAGACTTTTGTTCTCAAAGTACAATGAACATCAAGTTCGGTCTGTAGTACCAATGTATCATATGTATTTCATGGCAACAGCAACCGTTCAAAAGTTCACAAAGAAATTGAGTATTGAAATCATTCAACGCTTAAATTTTTTTCTGTAGAAACCTGTATAGAATCCACATTGCTGCTTGAAAGCTCATTCAAATTAAGTGATGTAACGTAAATACTGTAAGTAAATAGTTGCAGTCAAATCATTCAGCTGCTGCTACTACTACTGGCTAACTACTTTTTATCATCTCGCAAAACGCTAAAGCCGGCCACATTTTTTACGAGCACAGCAAGTTCTAACGTCATAGCGTCACCGACTCAAATAGTCTATTAATTAATTATTGCTATTATTAAAATTATTTTTATCATAATATTTTAAAGGATTTTTTTGGGTCCTTTTATCTGCGATCGGAAATTGTTCCATAAGCAGATGATTTGGTTGTTTTGAAGACGAGTAAGAAGGCAACATCCAATTATCTGTTTTCTTTAATTTAATTGGAGCTATATTTTGCATCCAAGACGAGAATGTGCGCTAGTTTTAGGCGCCTTTGTGGGACGTTATGCAGCAGTTTATGGGCAAGCTCATTTGGGTGAACCATTAGACGTTCCTTATATCTGATGTATTTTAAAATATTGATGACAACAAGGTATTTTAATGCCCGCTCTTTTATATGAACATAGTCTTAGAATAAATTCATTTTAATAAATATATTTTTTTTGGGATACGTTCTAATCAGAGACTCCATACATTTCAATAAGTGATAGAATGTCGCCCTCTTTGATTTGAGCGTAGTAACTTATTAAAAAATATATATCGTGATATTTTAATTGTCATACGCAATTATCGGATAACACTGATGTTAAAATATTGCATAACAAATTTTATGTCATAGTATTTTGGTTACATTAGGATATGTAAAATATCAAATGAAACGTGTTTCCAGATAAATGGCGTAGATATGGAGAATGCACGTCACGAAGCAGCCGTTTCACTGCTCACAGGACACGAAAGATTTGTTAGGCTGGTTTTACAACGGACCATCACTACAGACCAAGGTGAATGACCATTTACATTTTTTACAAGTTTTGTTTTTAATTTTTATTATAAAATAATAGTTCATTATTTAATTTTATCTTAAGGGGTCCTATAGGAATTTTAATTCGTATAAATCCAAGTAGATCATGTTTTTCAGCAAATTTATTTTTATTATAGTATCACTCAAACTTGACGTGTACTATTTTGATATAAAACTATATTTTAATTATAATGTGGTTTTCATTATTTGTAACAGTCATAAAAAACTGAGGAAAAATACACAAAACGTCATATAAAAACTGGGTGTTATTGTGTTTAAATTCACATAAGTATCATTCATTATAAGTACCTATTAAAAAGTATATTGTATATTGTGGTAGAAAATTTCTTTGAATATCGGATCCGTTCTTCACTGCTTTGTGTATACTTAAAGCGATATTCACGAATTATGCCATACTTATGAAAATAAACATAACATACATATTTTTAGTTCTGGAAAATTTTACGGACACCATTAGATATGAAACTGAAATTTATATAAGCAAATTCGCGCTAAAACTCTTAGTTAATAGTAATACTATTAGTTAATAAGTAACTATTATTTAATCACAGCTGAACTACTACATCGGAAATCAACATCGGAAGAACTAAAAGAACACAGACCGAGTCAGCAGAACATCAACACTAATCCCATCGCCAAACCAACAACCAACCACACCCCTATAGCCAATCACA
This sequence comes from Dendrolimus houi, assembly GCA_039645545.1. Taxonomy (NCBI): domain Eukaryota; kingdom Metazoa; phylum Arthropoda; class Insecta; order Lepidoptera; family Lasiocampidae; genus Dendrolimus; species Dendrolimus houi. Next base: position 12,206,542 of record CM077125.1, on the reverse strand, counting down.
CGCAGTCGCTGCCGCGAACCACGTCGCAAGTGACGCCACCTGCTGCTAACCCGATTGTTTCACCTGTATCCACGCAACCAATCATGCAAACTATTCCAATTATACAAACTGCTCCAACACAAACTGTACCAAAGCAAGTGGTTCAAACGCAGTTTGTTTCAACACAGCCCATTCCAACGCAGCCAGTTCCAACACAACCCCTTCCAACACAGTTTGTTCCGACACAGAAGCACAATCAGACTTCAGTACAGCCCACTGCCATGCCTCCACAGCCCGCGCCGAGGAAACTGAGCCAGCCTAATGGACAGGTAACGAAAACTACAAATGTACTTAAATATTATTGTAAATATAAAAGTGAATTTGTTTGCATGTTGTGTGTTTAGCCGTTTTAATAATAAATTAATCTAAAATATTACCCACTTTACAACGTGAGTTTTACATGAAAAGTAAAATAGAAATCGCCTTTAATAATAACAGTTAAAACGCAATTGTATTTTTCATTACCAGTTTCAAAATCTCAGACGCTGCATGAATATTATATCTAATTTTAATTCACAACATTATGTAAGTACACAGTACGCGCAAAACCTAAATGCGCTTCGAGAAAAGTTGGTTCCATACGTTTGCTTAAGTACAGTTACGTGTGAACGTTTATTACATCTGATTGTGTAGTGCGAAAGAGATAGTATGCTAGTCGGGAGTGCGATCGAGCGAGAGCGGAACACTCAGCTCTACGTCTCACCACGTGATGTGTAAAATTGTGTTCTACACAACGAACTTCAAGGATGCACTTAATTTTTGCTCGTACTATAAGACGATAACAATGTATTTATTAATTTCAAATCAAGTTTTTAAACTAGCAACCGGTATTTTTTTGAGTCAGTATAATGATATTATCAGTATTATTGTGAACAAATCAAAATAATAATAATAAAACCATTTTTGGCCATTTCTTTGAATACGGCTATCTTTACTTTCAGCCGACGAATAAATCTACGACTAACAGTACGAGCACTCCATTGACAGCCGGGGCGACGAACACGCATGGTTCTACGGACGATGTCTTCGAAGATATTCAGGTAACTTGATTGTTTTTTTGTTATAATTAAGTGTTTTTTTTTTAGATACAGTGAGATTTACAGGTGATGGTTATCGGGTTAACACGTTCACATCAACGCTTCTATGTCATAAGCTTATCACTATTATGTATGATGCCTTAATTCCACATTATAATAGAAAAGTGTCATAATTCAAGATCAACAATTTTCACAATATACAAGGCTGCCATTTTCAAAAATGACCGATAAGTATATATACTTATTTGTCGTATTTGAAATATTCAGACACACTTGTTTTATTTAGACTAGTTTTTTTTAAAATTTAGTTTAGAAGGAATCGACCGATATCAACATTGCTTAGATAACGTTTTGGTAATTGAATTTGTGTTTTGTAGGCATTGGAGTGCATTGAACACAATTAGTGCTAACTTGCCACATTTAAATTACTTTGAACACAACTTTGAAATATTACAAACACAATGTAAATAAATGACTGATTGTCACTTTTTGCACATAACCTACGCTGAATGACACGTATTGTTAATTCAGTGCAATTTTCAGCCGAAATGGTATAATCAATTCTGAAATGTATCAAGGATGTATTCAAATTGTTGCAAAGCAGCTATTGTGTTTTTTATCAAAGTTATATTTACTTACTGTTCACAACAAAGTTAAAAGGGATGTCGGTCACAATCCTTTAAAAGTATATAGATTAATGTTATATTAGATATAATATAGAATATGTCACTTTTCTATTTAACTCTGTAGCATAGCTGAAAAGGTGGTTTCGACATGTAGCCTGCAATCGTTTTGAAATGTACTTCGTCTTTTACGGTCTGAAATACAGAGCTCATATTTCAGGTTGTTGGGGTGCGGTATCGATCTCTAATATTGCACAAAGGGCTATATGTAGTTACCGAACTTTCTTTATTCGCATTTAAGCTTAGTTAAACGCCTGTAAGGTTTAATATCGCTATTTCCGAAAGGTCCGAAAGTTTGACGTAGTTCTGAAGTGTTTAGATAATTCCATTTTTTCAAGTATTTATAAATTTATATACATACAAGTATATATATATATATATATATATATATATATATAAATTATTATCAAAATTATATTAATATAGATCCGAATAAGATTATAAGTATATAAGTAAAAAAAGTAATTATTCTAAATATTTCGGAAATATAAGTATCTTTACGGAATTTCGTTTATAGTAAAGACGCTTTAATTTTTATTAAGTATTTTTTATTTGTTATTGACACACTGTATTTGTTATAGTTTTTAATTTTAATCACTGAAAGTGTGGTAGGCTAAAAAAGCAATACATTGTGAATGTTTCAGTTTTACATCGATATTATTGGAAAAACCAGGCTCCTCGCGCTAGCAAGCAATTATTATCTCTAATTGTTTATATACAGACATCAAGTTTACAAGCGAAACTACTCTTTCAATTACAGTAATCTGACAACTTCGTTAAAAAAGCTACTTTGAAAAAAGTCTTAGCAATATTTTTATATGTACGTACATATCTTAAGCCAATAAAATAGCTATTATATAACGGCACTAAATAATGCGGTTCGAATTCACATAACATAAGGATTCTATCAACTTGAAATTACTGAGCGAACCAACCGAAGTTGATTTGACTAAAGAAACGGCCTTAAAACGCAACTCAAAACCGCTGTACGACAAATGTCAGTTTATCGAGAAACCGGACATACATCAACCATCAAGCTGGTTTTTCCTAACGTATTGACAGCAAACAGGGCCATAAAAATAATGACGTGGTAGAGCTATGGGAGAATTATTTTGTCTTGATTACAGCTCCCTGGGGCCGGCTCGATTACCCTTGACCTAATCGTGATTCGTGCGATGAGTGATAGTTCCTATAACCCATTTCATACTCCCCGTCTCATCTTCCCTGTCCCATTCCCCATTCCATTCTCCCATCCGTCCTCCTGTCTGAACTCTATCCCAGTCCTCCAGTCTGACTTCTCTATCCTATGGTCTTGCTCCTGGTGTTAGGCACACGTCTACACGCGGTAATCACTTTCTATCCTACAGTTTCCAAGCTTTTATTTTACTTTTGACGTTTGCACGTCTATCAGGTTACATATTTCTTGACAGTAAAGCCCACATGAAACAAATGACATAATTGTCCTGCTTTATTGTCGTGGGTGACGTAATAGTGATGCTCTGTAAGTCATGTAACGCACAGACTATTAAACCATCGACACTATACGGAAATAAATCGATTTGTAAATAAAAAATGTTCTACTTTAAAGAAAAATAATACCGCCATTATTATAAGTGCTTATAAAATGGCTTATTTAATATATGTAAAATATGTTCATTGAAATGTGGGTATATTTTTAATTACACGATATAGCTTTTTTAGCAAAAATAAATAGATAAGTTAAATTGATTAAAAGTTATTTATAAATGAAGTCGATTTTTATAACAAATCGAGTCGGCGAAGCATTAGGACATTAGTAATTGATCCATCATCTAGGTGTTGAAAGTAAAATAAATGTTTGGAAAGAGTATATAGGTGGGCCTTCTGTGCACATTTAAACAGGGCACCGAGGTTTGGTGCACATTTGAATGGTTTCAATTGCAAGGAGAGCCCTTCGTACTATACTACTAGAAACCCGGAAGGCCAAAGACCATACGTAGATCTAGGAACACACTTCACAAAACGTCAAATTTGGATTAGTTGTGCTATGTTATATAAAATAATTTGGTTTTATTCTCTTAGCTTTTTCTGGGTAATATTCCATTACCAATTTTTCCCTATTAATATAATAAATTCAAAAGTAACCCTGTCTGTCTGTCACGCTAGCATTGCAAAATTACTCTATATATGTAGTTGTAATACTGAGGATGGACATAGGATACTTTCATCCTGGAAATTTGAGTTTATGAGATAAAATTAAGTAAATCTCCGGCACTGAACAGCGCCTATTTAAAATATTACTGCAATGACTTGCTCGCTAAATAAATGATCGTGAGTCACCAAGGTTTATTCCTCAATCTCAAGCAAATCATATAACATAAAAAATATATAAGGAACACAGAGAGCAGGAGTTCTAAACAGAATTCAAGTCGCTTTATAGGCAATGACTATGTTCAGTGTTTTTCTTATGCATAAAATTGGAAACGAGTATATCCATAAGAAAACCAAGTTTACCAACATAACTCGCAAAATTAGTGAGCTAAAGTGGCAATGGGCCGCTCGTGTCTGTCACACAACCGATGGCCCAAAGAGCGGACGAGCTCTTAAGTAGCGATCACATCCTAGTAAACTTAGTGTTAAGCCCTCCGGCGCGATGGGCCGGCGACCTGGGCCAGGTTTATCGGTAGGACCTGGTTGAAACACGTACGAGGGTGAATCAAAAACTTCGTGGAATCAATATTAAAAAAAAATGCAAAAATTTAAACAAGAGTCTCAAAAACCTCCTCTACAGCAGCCATAACCGCGACATTATCGTGAAATTTAGATCCACAAATTTCCTCTTTTAATTTTGAGAATAACTGAAAATTACCTGGGGCTAAGTCCGGAGTATATGGTGGGTGGTCAAGGAGATTGAAGCCAGGACAGCAGATTGCGTTGAGCGTAACTTCTGATCGATGAGCGAGCGTTATCGTGAAGAAACCACATGCCCATCGACAGTTTTCCACGAAGTGTTTCTTTCATCGCTTCACGCACTTTTGGAATTAAATTTGCATAATAGGGTCCAGTAATCGTCTGGCCTTTTGGCATGTAATCAATAAAAAGGATTCCGTCACTATCCCATAACACTGAAGCCAGAACTTTGCTAGCGGTAGGAGTAACTCGAAATTTCTTAATGAATGGAGAGTATTTTCGTTTCCAAGACATGCTTTGTCTCTTAGTTTCAGGATCGAAACGGTAGATCCACGTTTCATCCATGGTGACAAGGCGACGGCAAAAATTATCCGAATCACGCTGGAACATTTCGAGATTACGCTTAGAAATTTCTAAACGATGCTTTTTATTTTCTTCGGTTAACATACGTGGCACCCATCTTGCCGACACCTTTTTGAACCCCAGTGAATCAATTAAAATGGTTTGAACACTACCAAAACATATCTTTAGGATCTCAGCTATATGTATTATTCTTCTGTCTTCCAAAACAAAGGTTGAGAATCTGTCTCAACCTTTTTGACATTTTCTTCTGTAACGGAGGTTGAAGGGCTCCCGGTACGCGGGTCATCTTTACACCTGGATCTACTGCTTTTAAAGTCAACAACCCGCATTCAAGCAACCGTAGAATAGGGTACAGCATCATTCCCCAATGTCTGCTGGATGTCCGAAAAAATTTATACCGTAGACATTTTTTTCAAGCTGAGATTTTTTATCACCGCACGTAACTCACTTTTATCCATGATTTTGCGTTATTAGCAACTTGTTGCACAAAACAATTTATTACGTTCGAACAAACTGACAAAAACAAGTGACAGTTGGCATAAATATTGTGTGATTGACACTCTTTAATTTGAATATCGAACTTCTCCCAAAAAGGTTTTATATAGTATATGCACTTCTAAGAACTTTTTGATTCACCTAGGTAGAAGACCAAGTCATATGCCGCAAACATCTTGAGACCTAAGTCCCTCAGTAGCTTGCGATTGGCTCACTATGAGAAAAATCGGATGTATATTTTTTTAAATGCGAAACTAGCAAACAGGCAGAGGCCCACGTAATGAAAATGTTACAGGATATGATAATGTTAAGGATAGATAGATGGTATAAAGGAAATGGGATCCTCCAGACTAACCATTTCACGCTGGTTTTCCGTAAAAGCATGGTAACACACTGATTGAGCCAGCCCGACGAACTGTAATCAAGATAGTGAATGATTCTAGCATGGCTCTACCACGTCCTAATTTTATTACATAATAAATGACAGATTGAGTAAAATTGTATACATTTTATATGATTAATGTAAAAAAATTCGTTATAAGATATCTATATTAATTTCTAAGCAATTTTTTCAAATAATAATCGGCAGACAAACACATACCCGAACCGGAGCTTCTGCGTTGCAGCAAGGTAGGCCGGCTAAAGCTTAGCCCGGTCACCCACAGGCCGTCATAAATTAAAACATAGACTGTCGTTTCCTAAAATAATTGGGATAAGATGTTTATTTCTGACAAAGTTCCATTACAAAGCAGAACACGGCTTGGTACACTCCCTGAGAAGTAAAAATCAAGTCTGAGCGTATGGTGTTACTGAGCTTTCGCTGCGGAAACACCTGTGTCAGATACTATAAATACAATATATTTGTAAGTGGCGTGTGTTAGATTTTTTATAATGGCCCACTGATAGATAATCGTGTCTAAATAGGATTAATAATGTGTATGCCAAGGTTTATTTTATTTAACCTTTCAATTGGAAATATTATATATCGGTAACCGTTGTCCACTGCTGGACGTAAACCTCTCCAAGTTTGCCCCACATACCCCGAAGCTCCACTTTTCTCATCTAACCCCTACCAGTGACCTTGAATAGGGTTTCGATTTACTGGGCTTACACAACGTTTGCTGTAACGTGGTCTCCACTCCGGGACTCGTCTGCTTCATCGACCATCGGTCCTGCGAGAAATATGATCGAACGGTTGCCACTTTAGCTTACTGATTTTATGATCTATGCCGGTAGTCTTGATGACTTGCGGCTTTCCTCGTTTCCAATTCGATTTTATCTGTAAGAGACAAACCGGACGTAGTGTCTACATAGCCTGATGAGCGAACTTCATTTTGTCAACTATTTCCACTGTGACTGTCTACATTTCGGCACCATAAATGACGATTAGGAAGCAATGCTCGGAGACTCGTCTTCAAGCAGAAGAAAGAGTAGTTTTGTTTTTTTTTTATATTTTTATAGTAAATACTTTTAATTATGTTTCACATTTATTTATATCGCGCTTCGTTCCCTTTGCTATATGCACTAAAAAGGAAACACAAATGTTGGGTCAGCTCATAAAGTTCACCCATAGCCATTGGCGTTAAATTATTATTTATGTATCGCTACTTTGTTTATATAAATAAGTTCATTTGTAAATAACAAAATGTATGTGATAGAAATGTTAAGTATATAAAAAAACTTCGTTTAAAAATTCAATAAAGACTTGAGTGACTTCAAAAACTAAAAAGTATAAATTAACTTAATAAAGATTTTTGACTAAGAATTTATTTAGTTTATTAAGAGACAAAATAATATAAAATTTTCCATATCTTGAAGTAAACCATACAAATTACAATATTTTGTTGTTATAACAGTGTATATGGTAATTTTTATGGTTTGCTCGGCACCGACTTCAAGATGTAGAAAAATTTACATTATTTTGTCTCTTAATAAACTAAATAATTTAGTCAAAAATCTTTATTAAGTTATGATATACTTTTTGAAGTCGGTTTTTTAAACGATTTTTTTTTATTTGTAACTTTTTTAGTGTCTAGCTATGGGTAGGCCTACGACAAGTACCACGCGCCTTAAAAAAATATAGGTCCCAATAAACTGGAACCGAAAATTTTCATAAAATGAAAACTACTGGGCCAATCTATCTTAAATTTTTAGGGGACCAAATGGCAACTATTCCGCATCAAACTAAAAAAGAATCACGAAAGTCGGATCATAAATCTCAGCGTAATCGGTATACATACATAAAAAAAACAATCAAATTGAGAACCTCCTGCTTTTTGAAGTCGGTTAAAAACAAAAACAAATAAATACAAAACTGCTTATGTTAATTAACATTCTTAGCAATATTTGTAGCTCCGATCTCTTGCAGAAACTTTATACTTCTCTGTCCTTTGTTAGTTTCTTGCCATTCGCAGGCTTGAAACCTACCAAAATAATAATAGAAGTTTTCTATGTTTGTTTCGACCTTTATGAAACATTAACTAAATTCGATATGGTAACTATATTATAGGCCATAAATGCCTTAGACGAGATTTGCGATCACGTCGTCTACCCGCGCGTCCAGCTCTCACTTCAGCTTACCAAGTTGCATAAAAGTCAGTTTCTATAAGACTGTAAACAACAAATAAATAATCAAAGATCCCTGTCATAATTGTGTATAATTATGATTAGTTTTACAAACGTGAATAGCAAGTTTTCTCGAAAGATCCAAAAGTGTTATATAGATAGATAACTCTTTATTGTAAACCAATAAAATATAAACTTCAGACTAAAATAATATCTAATTGTTCAGAAAGGAAGGTCTTACGATTTCATCCAGACAACCCCAGGAATAATTTGAAGTAGTGTTGGTAAATGAGTTATTTTTGTAAAGAGTATCATTAAGACTCATTAAGTAATAAAGCCTTATATTATTTCATTATGCACTGACTACAGCTTCTGTGTGACACGTTTCTAATTAACGATTAACGAAATAATAGATGCTACGAAGAGTGCTAAATATGATCAAATGTATTAATTTAATAAATGAATATAATTTTATTACCCACATAAGCACAATTTCATTGATATTATATTTCATTGTTGTTAAAATCACTAATCACATCATGTGAGTAATTCATATTTCGTTGTAAAATATTGTTTCATAGAAACATCATTAATTCCTAAAAATTATTTAGGAGTAAATATGCGACCAACCATAGTCCACAAGGTAGCAATGAATATGATGAACTCGAAAATAGTACGAGCTATAGACACGATTATACAGGTTGAATCAATCAGTATACCTACATTATATCTGAGACGAACAAATTATGCTTTGTTTTATACAATATCTACTCTAAAACCTTTTTATTTTTAATTCCTTACGTACACTTGTGACTTATCTTGCATTAGGGTACGCCGCTCCGCATCATGACGTATTGCATAAATCTTCCTACATGACATACTATAGCGGACTGATCGCTAAGCGCATGCTGTATTTGATGTTATGCGTTGTGATGCTACCCGCCTTAATGTGTGCAGTTTCGCAATTCAATGCGCTATAGCCTTATGTGGCTTCAATTTGCGTTATTCTTCTATATATATTAGGGACGTTTTTATAGTACACAGGGGTAGTACTTATCTAGTTTGGAAATGCTCGAAGGGGAGTCATACAATTGATAAGATGTGAACGTGTTAAACGTACAGCCTTCGCGGCCGATGACGAACGAGGAGTTCCAAGCGATGATCCCGGCGCACTTCCTGGGTGGAACGCGACCGCGGCCGAGTTCGCCGCCCGAGCGGGGCGTGCGTGTGACCGTGGAGCGGCCACCCGCGGCCGCCATGCTGCCCCCGCCGCCCGACACGCTCGGCCGCGTCACCGAAACGATCACCAAATCCACGTTCACCGAGACGACGGTCACGCGCATCACCGACAACCACCTCGTCGCGCCACTCATCATCGAAGTAAGAACCCCCACCACGGTCACATGATTCACTATTATCAGGGCGGACGCGTATGTATTCTCACTATCAACATTCTAATTCACTTGGAACGTTCCCTTGGGAAAGGTAATAGATATGTTATAGTCCTCGCGGCATAATCTCAGCTTTGTATTTATGTGAGTACACACGGATAGTGTAGCATGATAATACGGCTTGTGGCGCAGCGTATCTCGCACTTGGTATAAGCCAGTGTATACTGACTTAGTAGAGTTGGAAAACCCTGTTGCTGGCATTGACACGGTGGAAGCGGTTCGACCGCAGCTGTTGCGATGTCTCTCGCGGAAACGCGGGACCCTGACCTTCAGAATGACACAGATACTTACCGGGCACGGTTGCTTCGATAAGTATCTGTGTCAGATTGCGGGCTGCTTGCCTTCACCCCAATGCCGCCAATGTGGCGCGCTGGACACGGCGTTACACACGCTAGTCGAGTGCGCAGCATGGGCACCTCAGAGGTTTGAACTCGAGACACTTGTAGGACCGATCGAATCGCTGAGCGATCTGGTGCAAGCCATGCTGCACAGCGACGATTGGTGGGTGGGTGCGGCCAATTTCTGCGAGACGGTAGTGTCTCATAAGGAGGCCGCGGAACAAGATAGGGAGAGAGATGGTAGTGCGCATGCGTCTCGCGGGCGTCGACGTCAGTCTCCCGACTGACGTCGACGCCCACGACGCGCGGTATTTCAGGGAGGGAGGTCGGCGCAGGTATGCGCATGACCTCCCTCCCTGAAATACCGCTGCAGGGGCCCTCTAGCATCTAGGGAGCAGAGGAGTCTTCACCCCTGTTGACGAAGTGAGTTTGCCTCTCCCGGGGCATTCTCAAGCACTTGTGCGCTAGGATCGGTGTGGTCGTAACTGCGTTCTGTATCTCACGCCTTTCCTACCATAAGCGCGGGGCACATGGGAGGAGGGTGGTTTTAGTGGGGTATTGATTAGTCGAGTCTCCACACAAGCCGGTTGATTATTGTTTGGATTGCCTCAGTGGAAAGCCTCCATGATCAACAACGGTCTAATCCCTAGCAAAGGACCCGGTATGTGCGAAATGCACTTCCCCGCCTTAAATAAAAATAAAAAAAAAGCCAGTGTATACTGACTTTTGAAACACGGCCTGAGGCACAGCGCATCCATCACACGTCACTCCCCTGCCCCGCACTTGACTCACACAATTGCATAGCTGAGCTTACGCCGCGTATATTGTATTCTATTTATATGAATAACTTTATGTATATTTACACAGAGTCTAATAGCCGCAAAGTGTTGTATCCTAAACGGAACATTTTCAAGTGAAATAGATTGGTTATAGTTGTCTTTTCAGCACTAATAAAAAGTTACGTCGATCCCATTTTCTAATGTACTATATTATAAGTTGGGTATTATATAAGCAGTATGACTACAGAAACATAATAACGATGATAATCACTCAGTTATCATCGTTACTATAATAGGATGTTTACGAAAACAACAACGAATAAAAGTTTTTCCAGATTAACTACTTAACATCCAAAGTATATATGAAAAAGTGTTATTTATAGCCATAATTGAAAAATCCGTTGTAATAAATATGAAACATGACTGATTTGCCAGGTTTTTATAGAATTTTGCGAAAAAATCTTTATTGCCATTATTATTCTTTTTTTTAATAAATGAGTTCGCATTGTTGTTTTCATTTTTTTCCAAGAAATATAACCGTACCATAAATTGTTTTCAAAATGATACTTCCTGGATAGCGAGAGCTACTATCCAATGAAGTGCATTTTAAGAATTTTCATTACTTTTAATTTACGACGTGAGGGAATATTTCTTTGGCTCCAATTAATTTTTTTTATGTGCTTTTCGTGTCTGTTATATTATTTTTCTATGTCAAAAAGCTGGAGATGAATGATTTGTGATAAATATCCTCTAGTCTGCGAAAGAAACGCTTGATATAGGAGCTTTTCAAATTTACATTTTTACTAGGCTGTCTTTTCAAGCACCCTTCTTCCACTGTCTTAATTGGACAGTGTGTAGTGTTCGCACCAAACTTATTGGTAGTTTGCCTGTCAAGATTAGCTGACATAGGCTGCGCAGTTTTGTATAATAATCCATCTATTTATTATACAGCTGTTCTTTAGAGTGGCCATTATTATTGTAGTTATTATTTAATATTTTAAAAAAATCGGCAGACAAACATACACATTGTCTATCAAAATTAAGCAAGTTCTGATTGTGTTATGGGTAATATACAATGGACCATTCTGGGGCCGGTTCCAGACACACACACCCATAGTATATAATGGAAAATTCGTGTCCGAAATTTACCATTCCAGGAATCAATTCCGGAGCCTCTGCTTTGCAGTGAGGCATGCCGGCAAAGCTTTGGCCCAATCAACCACAGAGGCCTTCTGTTTACTATGTCTGGGCGGCCTTTACCAATATAGCAATCAATGCCGTTTAATCAATCTGCCTCGTTTTATCCCCGTTACATGATCATTTAAAGTTAATGTAAAATAATATTTCTTGAAATCTCCCATATACTCAATCGTATTAAAGGAACTTTGACTTACTACATGAATGTTACAAATACACCATGGAACAATAGAAATTACAGACACCCAGACTGAAATTAAAAAATGTATGTGCAGTTCACACGCAATAGAAGTGAAACAAAGTGTGAAAAGGGATGGAAGAAATTCTAAATTTCGTGACGTCACTTTTCATACATTTTAGTTATAGCGTTATAATATATTTAAACTTTAAAACACGAAATTTGAAGTATTAACGAAAAACATTAAAACATTTATCTGTATGAGCAGTGTTTAAATGATTAAATATAATGTATTCTGTTTCATTCTCGCGGGCATAGTCCTATAGATTTATGTGTTTATCTCTTTTTAGTGTCGCTTTCTCGTTTCATCGAGTTTCAAATCACAACGATTTTAAAGAAATTTCACTTTAATATACTTTTAAATATATTAAAAGTGACACTTTTGCGTTGTGAACCTGATGATTGTAGATAATGATAAAATATTAAGTAAAAGTTCTATATCATTTTGAAACAGCAGATTCGTCGATAATATTCTGCGAAAAGGGCTATTTTAACCCCGAATTTAAAGATTGATTAACGGATATGCCGAACGTGACATTACACTATGACGTATATTACAACAATAATGCCGTCAAGTTATCCCTCTAAAATCAATTAAATGAATATTTCGTTGTTGCAGGATGTGTTACTGGTGAAAGAAGGTGGCTCTCTTGGATTCAGTATTATTGGTGGCACCGACCATTCGTGCGTACCGTTCGGCGGTAAAGAGCCAGGAATATTTGTATCTCACGTAAGTTCTATCTGATAATGAAAGTCACTTAATATTTTTTAAGTTTGCGCGACTAGTACTACACATAATAAAACTATGTTTTAACCGTTTTAAGCGCAGTATTTTATTTGATTTTTATTTCGAGCTTTCGTCTACTATTAAGCTGCCGCGAACACGGAAAACAAAGATGTCAAGTGTCAATGGAGTAATGTTAAAGTTATTATTTAACCTACCTAGAACTTGTTCGTTTTAAGAAAGTGAATTTAATCAAAAACTTATAATCTTAAAATTAATTTTAAATTTTGACTGACTTGTTTTAAAAATGTTGTTTTTGAACAATAAAATGGTGGTTGAAAGTCAAGCGGTGTTTTCCTTTACTACATTTCACCAATTCAAGACAAACTTTCAAGAAGAGCGAAAATAAGGCAAAAATTTTAAAAACGGGCATTTATAATTAAGCATCGTATTAAATTTTGTCACTTATTTTTCAATCATAGTTAGACCACTTCGATCTAGTTTGTAATGTATGTTCTTTTCGGTTTAGTTTATGTATACCTTGATTTTAGGCTTTTGTTACTTTATCGTTTTTATACAATGATTTAGTAAGATAGAGCAAGTTTTTTTTACACACCGTTAAAGACAAACCACTAAACAAAAATGTAAGTAATAAGGCCTACAGATTTGACCAACCAGGATTCAACTGCTGTGCTGAGACATGTAACGCTAAAGCAACAGTAGTAACAAAATGCTAAGATATGTTCTACTATATTTGATTTTAAGTATTCATTTAATTTACTACCTCACTATATATTGTAATCATTCGAAGTTAAATGATTATTATTATTACAAGATCGCACCTGGGGGCGTAGCGGCGCGTTCGGGCAAACTTCGCATGGGCGACAGGCTGGTGAAAGTGAATGGTCACGAGTTAGCGGGCGTCACTCACCGCGAAGCGGTCCAACGGCTTTTGCAACCGGGGCCCACGCTAGCACTCACCGTTCGCCATGATCCGTTGCCTCAAGGGTTCCAGGTCAGTGTTTCATACAACATACACCCATACGAAGTTCCTTGATGTCTGACAGCTCATATACACAATCATACAGATAGATAATCATCTTAGTTTATTTTAAAAAACACTATGTGTCCGGTGTAATAAAATAACAGCGTTTTATTATTTTCAAAATATTAGGATTCATATTTAGCTAGGATATTTTTTATTAAATTTAATTAACTTTTATATCAATATTAACTTAGGGACTTCTTTGAGTATTTCTCATTGTACATGACGATCATCCAAATGTAAAGAATTGCCATAAAATTGTCTGAAATACTTGGCAGAAACATTGTTTTAAACTCTGTGCACTTTACACATTCCGTAATACGCAAAATATACCTACTAAATATTTTCCTCAAAATATTATTAAAATTGCTAATAATTGATTGCTAGGGTAAGCAGAAAATACCTTGGTTAGCTTTAAGTAGGGATGGAGCTAGGGAAAATTAAGAATAAGTAAACAAGTAAACATATTGTAAGTAATTTTGGTAATAACACAGAGAAACAGCTGATGTCAGGTCACTATTTATTTTAAGTGGGTTCAGGGTTTTATCTTGTATGATACCTTATAAGAATTAGATAATGTTGTAAATGCTTTTGATTGATCTAACCCAAGCATTCGGTCATATAAATTAGAATGAAAATAATTGCAATTAAAAATACTAAATTTGTAATTTGATTTAAGGAACTTTTGATCATTTTTACAAACTTTTTTAGGTACCAAAGTAATAAAATGCTCTAGTGAATTTGTATGTGTGTATTCTGGATTGAGTGTTGATTTACCATGTAATAAATTTAGGTAATCAGTGTGTATATTACAATACACATGCGTAAGGCGCGCAATGTTTTGCATGTATGCAAGTTATTAAGTTTTTGTGAATCATAATGGTGAGAATTATAAAGCGTTGTATGAAAACATAGTAGAATTTGATGCGTCTTGTCGCTTCAAGTAGAATTTTGGCGGTATATAACATTAAACTCAAGAATGCAGATCGCTTATATGCACATAATTATATACTACTACTACATGAAATATGTACTGATGGCCGGTTCATACAATAATTTGTATACTACTACATGAAATATTTACTGATGGCCAGTTCAGATATCTTACTATTCATTCACTTGCCTTACCATCAGTTGAATTTTGATATTACTTGTATGGAGCTTAAGTCAAATTTTAAGCGATAGTAAGGCAAATGAATGTTCGGTAAAATATAGGAACGGGTCATGAATAAAGCAAGTTGAATATCTGCTGCGAATCTATCGCTTTTTTCGGTATCTCTCTTGTACAATGACAGCTTTCTCTTGGTCATGTTTATAGTATAGTGTTATAATGCCGTGTATAAAACGCAACACGTTGTTTTGTTCCACACGTACGCACGG
This sequence comes from Dendrolimus houi, assembly GCA_039645545.1. Taxonomy (NCBI): domain Eukaryota; kingdom Metazoa; phylum Arthropoda; class Insecta; order Lepidoptera; family Lasiocampidae; genus Dendrolimus; species Dendrolimus houi. The sequence goes on along the minus strand of CM077125.1, from coordinate 12,191,319 downwards.
CGGCGTCCGCTACACACGTTCAGGGTCTCATTCAAGTTGAGATTGTTGACGCAACTGTAAGTGTGAACGTCGCTCGGCGATCTCGAACCTATGTGTGTTACTTTATCACATATTTTATGTCAAATTCCAATCCCCATCCAGTCCGTTCGTGTGCCCAGCTATCGACGTATTCGGAATGGTTATTTCATAATTTGAGCTTGCCCCCTTCTCCTTAGATTCGGGTTCTATATTTCATATACAACTGCCGCTGTAGCTTACACTTTTATGCCGCGGATGCACTGATAAGGCGACGGTGACAGTGATTTGGATCAACCAAACTATCATTACTAATGCTATTATCGTTATATTTTGTTAATAATATATAAAACACGTGGCGGTATTTAGATTTGAATCCTTGATGCTACTGCCATGTAATGATTATGTAGGGGAGACCAGAGTTATCATGTAAGTATGGAACCTCTGATCACACCCACATGTATGTCTGTCAGCGTGATGATATACTTAGCTTATTCAACAGTACCAGGTTCAATCATATACGTGGATTAATTGAATACAGTATTTATTACTGATATTTACAATATTTTGATATTCACTGACTAACTTTACCCAAACAGTTTCAAATTGAGAATGACTTTGATTTTAAGAACCTCGACAGGCAGAGTGCCACCGTTAGATTTCGCGAATACTGAGTAGCGTGTGATCTTGCTGCGTCTCTTCCTGCATGCCGTGGGCCCCCTTATATATTGCTTAGCTTATTATTGACGACGCAGGTGGCCCGTGCAGGTGAGTCATCGTTCCACAGGTCCGTACTTGCAGCGGGGCCGCCTTCAATTTGTTGCTATGGAGAATGATATATGATCGTGATTAAATGGGGGCTGTCTGGTGCACCACCATAATTATTTCCATTTTTTATTGAATTACGGTCTTATTCATATTGAGTTAGAGTAAGTTTGAAGGCTTCTTTAAGAAGCTTAAACAAGCCTACAAACTTACTCTAACTCAATATGGATAAGAACATTATAATCTAAGGTTTGATCTTAAGAAATTAGTCAATTCACTAAATAAACTTTTAAAATGTCTAAATTATTTATATGAACTAAAAGTTTATGCAGCCGCGTTTTGGGAACATACGCAACAGACAAAGATTTGGGAGCCATGTTTCATTTGTATTATTAATTTCTTTGTAAACTATTTATATTTCATTTATATTAATCAGATAGTTTAATTTATAATTTAATATTACTTGTAATTTTGTTAATATATTTTAAAGTTATCTGAAAGTTCATTCAAAATTTCATAGATGAAACAAATAATAGGTTGGGGAAAAAGTCTTCGCATATAATATGTATGAACTTGTAATAAGATCTCTTTGGCTATACCATTTGTATCTGGCTGGTTTTGGTATCATTAAAAAGTTTTAATTTTAAAGAAGACAATTCCGTATTCAAATTAGGAAAATGTGTGATTTTCATTTGTTTTTCTTATTGTTAAAATGAGTGAATCTAGTGAAGAAATTCGATACATTTTAAAATTTTACTACAAAAAAGGTAAAAATGCAACACAAGCCGCGAAAAAAATTTGTAATGTTTATGGACCTAATGCAGTATCTGTGAGAGTAGCTCAAATTTGGTTTAAGCGTTTTCAATCCGGAAATTTTGATATCAAAGATGCACGTCGCTCTGGTCGCCCTGTTACGGACAAAATTGATGCCATTTTTGAAAAAGTGGACAAAGATCGGCATATTAGTAGTTACGATGTAGCTGGAGAACTGGGAATTGACCACAAAATGGTTTTGGCGCATTTAAATAAAGCTGGGTACACAAAAAAGCTCGATATTTGGGTGCCTCATGAGCTCACTGAAAGGAACATAATGAACCGTTTACTCATTTGTGATTCTTTATTACTACGTAACGAAACCGAACCATTTTTGAAGAAGCTGATAACTGGTGATGAGAAGTGGATCACGTACGACAAGAACGTGCGAAAAAGATCGTGGTCAAAGGCCGGTCAGGCTTCACAGACTGTGGCGAAACCCGGGTTAACTCGCAACAAGGTGATACTGTGTGTATGGTGGGATTGGAAGGGCATTATTCATTATGAGCTGTTACCGCCAGGCAGGACCATCGATTCTGAACTGTACTGCGAATAACTGATGAGATTAAAGCAAAAACTTGAGAGAAAGCGGTCGGAATTAATTAACAGAGGGGGTGTGGTTTTTCACCATGATAACGCTAGACCTCACACATCTTTAGCCACTCAGCAAAAATTACGAGAGTTTGGCTGGGAGGTGTTAATGCATCCGCCGTATAGTCCTGACCTTGCACCTTCAGATTTTCACCTGTTTCGGTCTTTGCAGAATTCCTTAGGCAGTGTCAGGTTAACATCACGAGAGGACTGCCAAAAACACTTGTCGCAGTTTTTTGATCAGAAGCCCAAAAATTTTTATAGCAATGGAATCACGTCCCTACCTACAAGATGGCAAAAAGTTATCCAACAAAATGGCACCTTCATACTTTAGTCAAATGTAAATAAACTTTATAAAAAAAACTTTTGAATTTTTATATAAAATGCGAAGAGACTTTTTCCCCAACCTAATATTATAACTTTGTAAAATGGTTGACTACCAAATGTGTTAATATACATAGTTCTCAATCCTTTATGGCTTTTTTTTACCAGAATTGTTTAAGTACAAAAATTGTTTCTTAACAGAAATGTGGAACTTTAAAGTGTATGCACATTCCTCGTCAAGTTTTCAAGAAGTCGTTGCTCTTTACCTAATTTTCTATCTATGTACTCAATATTTATGCGTGTCCAAATGTGTTAAATATACTACTGTCGCCGTCGCTATCGCGTTACCAGTGAAACCGTGGCCTTATAGCTGTGTTCCTCGTAATACACCCACTTGATATCAATGAATTTTTTTGCTATTTAATAACATTTTTAAACATAATAACGTGCACTGTCTTGTGCTAGGAGTTATTTTGTGACAATTTCTTTGATATTTTTTTATTATCAAAGCATGTTAGTAAATTTGTTGTTGGCTTTGCATGTCTGCTGTGACTTTTAATTACAGTATATTTGTTATATATAATTACATTTATGGATTAAAAATCATAAATTGCTACTTCTTTTAAAAAAAAGATGGTACCTTGAATAAAAATTAATTCAATGACTGTGTTTCAGGAACTTACTATTATCAAGCAAGAGGGCGAGAAACTGGGAATGCATATCAAGGGTGGCTTGAAGGGCCAACGCGGGAATCCAAATGACCCTAACGACGAAGGAGTTTTCATATCCAAGATAAATAGTGGCGGTGCTGCCAGGAGAGATGGCAGACTTAAGGTAAATAAAACTCGAAAAGATTATCTAAAATATTATAAAATTCTGAATATCCCGTATCTGTACATTGAAGCTGTTTAAAAAAGAACAACTGTAGATTATATAAACGACGGAGAACACGATGCATTTTTTTTTAGATTTCTTGTGTTTGTCGTTTTGTCTGTTTGTTTGGGATTCAAGTAAAACTACTGGGGCGATTTCGATGCGGTTTTCGCAGAACGACAGCAAATTCGTAGACTTAAAATCTGCGCTACTTTATATCCCGGGAATTTTTCTGGGAATAATTCGCAATGGCAAAATATGTTTCGAATTCCAATGCGGTTTTTACACTGCTCAATATCAAATTTTATGTAATAAAATGTGTGATACTTTTTATCCCGGGAATCTCGCATGCATTTCTCGGGAGCGGTTTGAAGTTGTTCGGGTGCTTAAAAATTAACTTATTCCGACACAGTTTTCACTAAAACTATAGCTTATACTCTTTTCTAATGCTTTGGTACTTTGTGTCCCGGGAATCCCGCGGGAATTTCAAGTCAAGCGTGCACGAAGTCGCGGGCATATCCTAATTAATAATAATAATATAATCATTATATATACAACTTTTCTGTACGTGAGTGAACAAAGCAGCTGGACCAATTTTTGATGTAATTGTTTGTGTATTTTGAATCGGTTACGGGATGTTTTAGATACATTATTGGGCCCAGGAGGTGGCGCTATAATCGGGTTCTAGATGTCTATTTTTCCAGGCATAACAATGTCTGTCGGGCCCGCTAGTCTATAATATTATAAAATTGTAAGTCTTACTTTTAGAATTTTGTGTTTTTTTGTTTGTTCGGGATTCACGTAAAAACTACTGGGCCGATTCCGATGCGGTGTTCGCTCTCTCTTTTCTTTCACCAAATCTCAATTAATTGCGGTCGGCGCAATATGTCTTTTCGCTGCTCGATAATAAATTCCCGAATTTAAGATCTATACTTTATATCCCGGGAATCCCGCGTCATTTTTTCCGGAAGTGGTTTCAAATTGTTAGGACACCTATAAATTAACTTATTTCGTGCAACGTGGACGAAGGCGCGGGCGAATCCTAGTTATTATTATAATAAAATGTTTGTTTAAACGCTAGGTCGGCATGCGCCTGCTTGAAGTGAACGGCGTGTCGCTGCTGGGCGCGACGCACAACGAAGCAGTGAACGCACTGCGCTCGGCCACTCACGCGCCGCTCCACCTGGTCGTGTGTCACGGCTACACCAGGCCGGACAAGTACACTGTGAGACATTTACATTACAATATATATTAATCACCAAATCAAATGATCACAAAAATATGTTACTAAACAAAAATATTAAACTAACGCTCTCTAGCTAAAGAAGCATTAATTAAACTCGTAACTTATGTATTGTAAGATAGATGGCAGTGATAATGAAATTTTTGAATAATATCTTTTTATAATAATGGTTTGTCGTTAAAGGTGCGATGAAATAACAATGTATCTAAGCAAAACAATAAGAATTAGCGGCAGAATCCTGGTTCATACATTTTAGTGTTAGTGTCGTAGGCAAGAAGGCATGAGCTTAACCCAATACAATATTCATATTAATTCTAAGAATTAGGTTGTACAAAACTAAAAATAAAAACATTACATGTCAGCAGAAATGGCCAACAAGAATGCGTCTATCTAGTACAGCATTTATTATATTGATGAGAAAAATGGGTAAAAAATTTAAGAATATTTACAATAAAGTAACATAATTACAGAAGTTCGCTTTGTTTTATCCAGATTTTTTATTTATTTATCATCTGAAAATATTTTTAACGTTTACATTGGTTACTGTAAATTAAAATGTCTTTTTATATCACTACCAATCATAACAGGACACTCTTCGCATCTATCTAAAAAGCTGAATGATCTATGTGACCAAATTAGTTACTCTCATTGTTCATCATGATTTTTTCAACTTTTTAATTAAATCAATCAATCAATCTTTATTTGCAAAAACATAGGTACATGAATAGGTATTATATAATATAAAATTTCCAGTATGATTTGTCATTTACATAACGTGCAAATGTTTACAATAACTGTCTTGATGCCCCTAGTACCCTACCCTACGCTGATGCTTTCAAATTAATTTCATTAAGTACACATGGCAGATAAATAAAAAAGAAATGTTAAAATGATTAAAAACCCATAATTAAAAGTAATTACAAAACTTAATTTGAAATTTACATAATAAAAGCACAGTTGTTACGCAAAAATTATGTTTATTTACAGCACGAAGCACTTGACCTTTGTAACACAAAAAATATTTAATTAAGATATTGCTTGTTACACAAACATGGCTTCGTTTTAATAGACAGCCGATTTCTATATCTTACTATCCATTTATCTTACTACTGGTTAAAATTTGACAGAAACTCCATAATATGAGTAATCTGAATTTTCTACCCTTGGTAATGCTGATATTAGAGGGATCACCCAAATTGAATTAACTTGGTTGAATGGCACAGAACTGAAAGTACACAACGCCATTCAATAACATTGAATGGTTCAAGTTTATGTTTCACTTTAGTTGTCCCGTCCGAATTGACAGATAGAAATGAACCTTCTATACCAGCGTAACGTAAACGAATAAATAGCAAAATATAGAAACCTGTTAAGAAACAATGTTCAGCGAATTATGTTTTAAATTTTGCATCGTAGCACTTGCACGAGTTTGTTTTCAATACAAACAATATGCAGCAAATTGTGGCAGTAAATTTTATTTTTCGCTACGTAAAAAGATAGATAGACAGTGAATGTTTGCACAGACCGGTAGCGAGAGCGGAACGGCGGATACGGGCGGCTCTCTGTCTCACTCAACGTCAAGCCTGGATCGAGATGAACCATTGCACCAACATCAACAGGTAAGTAACGATTTTTGCACTTCGAGATATTTTTATCATTCTATAAGTATACATAAATCAGCTTGGACACGTTTTTACATTGGTATGTTTCATACGTAGTGTATTATATATCGGAGGCGAGGTGGTCATATAACCCGATTCCCATTGGCCTGCCTTTAGGAATTCGCAATAACATCCATTTAGTATTTTAATATCTAAAGTAATAAAGCCCAAGGCCAAAAAGTCTAACACGTCATGAATTCGTTAGCGCTTACGCGTTTTCTTCAACATGCAACATAATTTCGTCACTAAATCTAAGCCACATCATTTAAACCTTTCAAATTGTAGGTATTTGCGCCACATCCGTTTTGCAATGCTTTTTGTTTTTCAAGCTGATATTACACAGTTCAACCAAATCAATTTCTTTGAAAGGCATAGAACTCAAAGGATACGACGACATTCAATGAGATTGAATGACTCAATTTTATGTTTACATGGATTACTTTGGCTGGTGTATGTAAATTGTAAAACAAAATTGAACCGTCTAATATTAGCATTGTTAATGTGTTGAATATGTATTTAGATACACACTGTATATTTTGCGTGAAACAGAACATTGAATAACTTATCATGCAAAAACATCGGAGACTGGACCATTTTATTTTAAAGTGTTTACTTCTTTACTGGGGTAATTTTGTTTTAGGAGCAGCACGTTCAACAGGACCTTGTTGAGTTTGAACACGAGAAACAAGTCGCAGAAGTTAGGGAAAAGTCTACTCCAGAAAAGGTGACTATAGCCCGGTTTCAATATTGCAAAAACGTTTTTGCATCGTTTTTGATACCGACGGGTAGAATATATTTATTTATTTTAATTCTCCCTCTCTCCGGACGAACTGGATTGTCCGGGCTTATTGCTTTTTTGTTATTATTTTTTCTTTTATTGTTTTTTATTTTCTTTTGTGTTTTTGTTTTCTTTTTTATTCTTTATTTTCCAAGTTTTACAAGAGTCCTTAATTTCTATACATTTCACTGAGCTATTTCTAAATCTTACTCGTTTATTGATTACATAGTTTGTTACTGTCTATTATATCTTAAGTATTTTAACAATTTATACTTTTGCAGTTTTCTTATACGTCTATTTTATGTCGTTTATACAGTGTTTACGGGTAGAATATTAACAGCGAGACAACAGACAAAATGCGGTTTTTGATCGATTTCTCAGCCCTTGTTACAGTAATTATACATACTTTATTGCGGTGAAAAAAATATATGTCAATCTTGATCATATTTCTGAGGTAACCCATGTACTCAAAACGCATTTTCGATAAATTTTCTCGATAGAAAATAATTGCAAAGTAACCTCTAAACGTGTTCTTCAATCTTGTGTATTGTTATTACTGTTAATCGTACATCGCTAAAATAAATAACAGTAACATATCATATTATAAGAAATATAATCATTATAGTTTTTTTATTCGGTTACTTAGAGAATTTGCAAGTAATTAATTATTTTATTATAAATGACTTCACAAATCACGCTTGCCGGTCATTGGGACCGGCAAGCGTATGGAATTTGTCAATACGCCGGACGGCTTGGTGTTGTGTACACGCGTACGTCGCTTTACTCGAGCGTGCTATTCGAAATTAAATTTCAAATAAATGAAGGAGCAATAATAACCAGAATTTCGAGCCGATCGAGCTATACTTATTTGGCGTATACGGTAGAGGACTGGTCTAAATCAGTCTGTGTGGGTTTAAAACCCACTAGCTTCACTTGATCTAGTAGATTTTTTTATTTTTATATCAAAGTTAATAAAATGGTCTTTTTCTCTTCTTAAATAATTTTATAAAATGCAATAAAAATACTTTTCTGTATTTTTATAAGTATTTCATTTCATCGGGACTTTTCTACTATTGACAATAAAATGTATTTAAAGCAATCTTACCGGTAACATTAAAATTCGAAAGCGCCTTCTATGTTTCTCAATAGAAATGACGTAGACACGTGGATAATTGGACCTACTTATGCAAAATGGAACCAACCCACATACTAACAGTTTTGAGAAAAAGCCGTTTTTATTAAAATTTTGCATACAAAAAAATGAGTCTATATTTTGGAAAAAATTTAGAATATTGTATATTATATATTTTGTCCTATATATTCAAGTACAATTTTAATGTAAATAATTTCAAATTACATAGTAATCAAACAAAAACCTCGATGGTTCTTTTAAGTAAAATTATTCGTGTGTGGGTTGGTCCCTTGTTATTACGTTGGCATAGTTTGATGGAAAATAAAAGAATAACTCATTTATTTATTTATATTTCTTTTAAAAAAAGACATATTTCTTTTAATTATATATTTTTTTTCATAACAATATTAATTAAAATAAACACTTTTGATATGAAAATTGATTTCTAATTAAGGATGTTAATTATGTTATGTTCAAACTATTATAAACTTCATGTTCTATAAATAAATATTTAATTGTACTATTTAAAAAATGAGAAAATAGTTTTATGAAACAACTTAAACTTTTGTAACCTCAAAATAAGATTTACATACCTTGTCTGTCATTATCTTCATTATCAGACTGATTCAGACAGCTAGATATCATATTCTGTATTCTTGTATTCACTCTCTTCATGGTTGGACATAAAATAGTAGGTATTTTATTTGACAAAGAAGTCACATCACAGAAACAACAGCGTTCCGTTCTGTGCTGCCGATTTTTCACGTAACGTTGCCGTTGCTATCGCCAATATTAGTTAGTTACCAAATTAGTTGGTAAAAGTTTTTTTTTAATATTATTTAGTAGTTATTATTTAGTTTAGTAGTTTTTATTCATTTATTTTAATTGGTAAAAGTTCCACATACAATAAATAGTTCACAATATGTATGTCTTTTGAGACAAAATAACTTAAATTAAAAAAGTAATAAATCCCACAGCCTATGTAGCTATCATTGACTGGATAAATAATTATACCAAGAAATTTATTTAACAACACAGATTCAAAGGACATGATTATATGATGTTCTATTTGATAGATAAAAATTAAAAATAATACAAGGAACCATGCAGTCTGATCCTTTATGAAAAAATAAAAAAAATAAAAACATTTTAGGTTTCTGGATTACAATGGGTCATGGATCTTGTTAGTTTATTAACTCTTGGTGTTTTGTAGGTTAGCTACTTTGTGATAAAAATGTTTTATTCTGTAAATGTAGTCAGATCGTTATGATTCTTATTGAGTCGATAGAAGGTGCATTTTGAAAGCCTTCTGCATCCTTAACCCGATTTTAGCATGTTTGTGGATTGGGTCTGTTTTGCATAAGTAGTTCCAATTAGAATTATGAAGATCAGAGTTCATAGTTCAAGTTAGAGTGCTCGCTCTATTTTCCTTTTCTAACTATTTTTGTATTTAGCCATATTATGTTCTATTTATTATTATTATTTTATAATTCTTATCTATACAGATAAATAAAAGTGAAGTCCCTGTTTGTAATCTCAAAATAAAATCTAAAAATCGGACCAGATTTCGAAAATGCTATTTTTAGAATTTTTGTCTGTCTGTCTGAATGTTCCGGCTAATCTCTGAAACAGCTGGATCGATTTTGACGTAATTTTCATTGGCAGATAGCTGATGTTATAAGAAGTAACTTAAGCTACGTTTTTAGGGTTCTGCGAAAAAAAAACCAAAAGTATTTTGTCTCTCTGTTTTTTTATCCTTTTATGGAAAGACTATTGAACTGATTTGCCTGAAACTGGGTACATATGTCATTTTGAAAACGGAACAGACAGACAGAGTTACTTTCGCATTTATATTAATATATACCTATATATGGATTCATTGTTGTTCCATAATACAATTACATCGTTTTAATAAAGTTTAACTGTCTAAAAAATTGTTGAAAAATAAAAGGAAACGCACACCCTGAGGAAGATTCGAACTCTGTACCTCCTAGTTACTATTGCGCTCGGTAAACCGTTGAGCTAAAGACGCTTAGGATGTTATGTCAAAATTTCAATACCAATTAAGCATATAAACGATCTGTCTCACTTTAGGATATTTTGTCTCGCTCTCGTGCTCAATTTTTTTACTTCTTTTGACTTGGAATTAATTCTTATTTATTTATATCTTTCAAATTTACTATTTCTATCTTTGATAGTTCTAATTCCAATTCAAGTATTGCTTTACTATTCATCTCTTCACCTGCGATAACGTTATAGTTATCGATTGTGACCTAATGCGTCTTCAATATAGCGTTAAAAATATGAATGAGTATAACATTATTAATAAATAACGTATTAGTACGTAATAACTGTCAATATTTAACGTCATTAACAATAAATTACAACATCCCTTCAAATAACACATTAAATCCATCGCTACATCTGTGTGAAACGGTCGCGTTACAAAAAGTTCACATTTGAATGAAAACAAAAAATCGGACAAGGTTCCCACAAAGTTTCCGTCATTTGACTCTGGTACCATGAAAATCGTTGTTTTCAGCCTTAACTTATTTTATAAAAATTGCGGTCGAATACCACAAATCCCTATAACTGACGAAAAATTTCTGAAGTGATAACACCGTTTCTTGTGACAACACTCTTTTTTTTTTACAAAAAATCCAATGACGTTGGAACAATCATTATTTAAAAATATTATATGTTGTTTAGATAACTGCGTTTTGTTCATGCAACATTCATATAAAATGGGTCTGTAATTTTAAGTATTTTTAAAGCAGATTGATTGAAAGCTTGATTTTTAATGACAATCGTATATCACAAAAGGTCTCTTCTTTTGAAAATTTATTTATTTTGTAGTTATACCTCAACTTATTGAATTACGTTGCGTGTACTAACTACTACTACAACTATGTTGCGTTAGCAAAACGCTTGGGAGGGAATTAGTTACTGATAACCGACAGTATTGCTAACTGTAAATGAGCTTGTGAAACGCTCGTATAGCCCTCTTAACCGTCAGTTACTGGTAGCTTCAAAATCAATCAGTTACTATTACAGACAACCGTCGGTAAAATATAGAAACCGGGGGTATATTAACTTCCTCAAACACAATGTTGGCCAAAATCTTACTTCTGGGCTCGAGGCGGTTTTTTTAAGAGGGGTGACTATATTAGAGGTACCTGCTTAAGTACCTTTGGGCTGGAGTACCTGCCTACTAGCTTAATCTCCTGGACTGTATTCAACGTCGAGCCATTCGCGTTGTTGATGATCCCATCCTCACAGACGGTCTAGATACGCTTAGCCTTAGGAGAGACTTCGCGTCTCTCTGCGTATTCTACCGACTGTATAACGGGGAATGTTCCGAGAAACTATTGAGAATGGTGCCTTCGTCCTCTTTCTACCATCGCATCGCTTGCCATCGGTTGGGAGTTCATCCCCACTTCCTCGAGCCGCTTCGCTCATGTACGCTACGGTTCTATAGAACGTTCTCTTGCGTACCGTCGGGATTTGGAATGAACTCCCAACCTAGGTTTTCCCACAGCGCTACGATATGGAGATTTTTAAAAAGAGTGTCATAAAATTTCTTCGAGACCGGCAGCGCGTTGGTAACGTCACTGATGTTGCAAACGTCCATAGGCGACGGTAACCGCTTTCCATCAGGTGGGCCGTCAGCCTGTCTGATGTACTCCAGGTATAAAAAAAAGTAATCAATTTTTTTTATTGCGGAGTTGATAAACGTGTAGACGATCCATCTAATGAAAAATGGTTACTGTCGCATAAAGGTTTTTCCAACACCAATGCCGAAGTCAACGTGTTGCTAGCCTTTAGAATGGGATGGGGGATGGAATAGGAGAGGTGGTATAGAGGAATCAAGACAGGAGGAATTGGATAGAGGGGATACGAGAGGTGTATAAAATAGAGGGAAATGCGCCATTGGAAATCTCGCTCATCGCACGAAACACGATTAGCTCAAGGCTAACTGTTTCATGCCAATATTCTATGAGAGTCTAGTATCACACCGATCGACTCGGACCTAAGAGCTGTAATCAACTAAGGATTCCAGCATGACTTTACCACGTTAGAATTATTTTAACGTTTACCAAAAAAATGTATAGTAAATATGACAAAAAGTGTCTTGTTTGGATTCTATTGTCCACTACCCTATTGGAATGAGACACGACTTATTGTGAAGGTAATGTACACTTGTGTTTCCAGGTGCTAGACATAGTCCACGCGGTGGAATGCATGGCCTTAGAACCAGCGCCACCCACTTCGCCCGATCTTCAACACAAGACCACCACAGTGGTCATGTCCAAACACACGCTCCAACCTCAGGTTAGTTCACAAAAAAACTCAATATATAAAAGAATATCTTCACAAACACCGTGAAGCTAATTTTCTTGAATTGAGATACTATTTTTTGATAACTATTGCCACTCAAAAGTTTTAATGAAAGGGAGAATTAGTTTTTGATTAAAGTAAATATACTTACGCTAGAATCAATGTTTTGTCGTAAATATTGTATCTTGTAAAGTGATTTATGGTATATTGTAGAAACCCTGCAAAAAGTTATTAACTATTTTATTTTAAAGTTAGTCAACCATAAATATTTCTTAAAAGTAAATAGGTATCTAGTTAGAATATTTTAATATAAAACTATATAATAAACTTGTTAATTGTTATGTTTAAAATGCTTGAAAATAACAACTTTACCCAGCTATTTTATTACTGTAACTTGTCCAAATGCTTTCTAGTATTGAATTTATTTTTATTATTTTTAATAAATAATTATAAATGCATGCAAAGTAAATTTTTAGCTTCGTATTATGATGGAAGAAGATTAAATGATAGGAATGACAATCGCCTACTAAAAAATGTACCCTAAAAAACTCTTTAATCCTACATGACTAGATGAGGTCACCAGTCATAGTCATCATCATCACTTGTTGAAGTTAATTTTGTTTAATTACTTTTTTAACCAAGTTAATTAAAAACTTCAAACTGACTGATTTGGTCTGTATGGCTCAACAAAGTGTAATACTGATGCTGAGGCCTACTTAGACTATTTTAATATAAATAAACACACAATTATTTTGTGCGTGAATTATTAGTGAGTTGTTGATTAGTGCTAATAAAGTCGTAACATTTGACTTCAGTACTACCAGTTTCGCACACTACTGGAGGAATAAATCCCTAAAACTTTAAGGTGCATTTCTTCGACTTCCTACAAAAAGAAAGCACTCCAACAACTACTGCCAGCATCCACCACTATACAATACAATACTCTTTCTTGTACACAAAAATTAGAGAGAAAAAATACAGAATAAACTTACATACTAAAAGGTAATACAATGGCCTTATTGCTAAAAGCAATCTCTTCCAGGCAACCTTTGGATGGACAAGATCTAATTGCATAGATAGCGTTAGCGTGCTACTAACGTGAAATAGATACTAATATAATAAAAATAAAATAATTATTATACATATATTAGAGTTATAAAAATATATACATACGTACACAGACATACAAAACAAACAATAAACACGTTACTATCACTATCACCAACTACTGTTACAAGTATACAAACTCTACATCGTCTAAAATATGTTTTAATAAATAAAATAATATCAATAAGCAAGAGTACAATGTGCTGACATCTAGCCATGTAAACCTTAGGAACTTGAGAGTTAAGTTTTTATCTTAGCGATTGTTATTCATAGTATATTTCTTCCATAATATTATAATTATGAAAAGTCAATAACTATAAAGACCGAAACAACTTTGTAATCGTTTTATTTGCACGGTAAGCGTTTGTCGATATAGCATGCACTCTGTATATTTGTAGTATAAACGTATAAGTATCGCTTGCATGAAAAAAATATTAATAATTTTCTCTATATTATAATAATTTAAGTAATTATAACTATACGTATTCTTAACACTCTATCTTCCAAAATAAATGTTGTTTAGTATATTTATATGAGCCTTACTTATGTAGCTGATTTGTATGAAACAAGTGATATGACACTTCGCAGAAAACTTTCAAACACCTTTCTGGTTTCCGAAGAAATTTCTCTGAAACATGTTTTACAATTGTAACTGTATTGGAATAAATAGGACAAATTATCGTTTTGCATGTATCCTGAACTGTTTTAAGTTTCATCTATCAAAACGTCTCTAGTTTACAATGTACTGAAATGTGTTAGAAATTCTAAATGTACCCTCTTTTAGTGTAAACGAATAGATATAAAACGTGATTGATTTCTTTTTATTTGACGTAGCTTTGTTCAGTGTCGTCATGTGTTTAGCTTAACGTTTATGCTGACGGTGCTTTTTTTAGCATCATTTTTATTAATCGAGCATTATCGCGGACTTATCATAAGCGACATGTTTGTTCCCCGTTCACAATAACTTGACAGGCAGAATTACAAACTCCCAAAAATTAACTTTACTTCAGTAGTAAGAGATTCAAAGTAAATAATATCACAAAACGTAAATTTTTCTGTATTTTGTGGTGGTTTCCAGTAATTGTAGCGATTTTAGGTGTTTTTGATTATAGCTTATTAGTAACCCTGTTTGTCAAGCTATCATAAATAGATTTGTTTCAAATGCATTCGGTGTCGTTATTTACGACATGCACATGAGAGAAAAAATCGCATGCTAAATTAAAGTTGAAATAAAATATCAAACTATGATGCTAAAAAGAAAGCAATCAGTATTAGGTCTGAATGATATCACTAATTTCAATAAACCAAGTCCTTCCGGTACTACGTTCTAAAAATAATTATTGACACAGCGTATTACGTCCATTGCAGAATGCAAACGCAGAAGAATTGGAGGGAAACACTTAGAAAAATTTTAACATCTGTTCTGTCCAAATTAAATAATTATATTGTTCAATTACATATATTTGTGTATTAAAACTATTGACGATAAGTTAAAAGTCGCTAAAGTATTTTTTAGCTCTTAATGATTGTTATTATATGTACAATATATAATTAAGATTATTTTTTAACTGACTAAGATTAATTTGATTTTACATATTTGTCCTAAAGTTTTAGCCACCTTGTTGTAATGTAATCACAGATTGAAATTCAATATTGGAATACATCGCAAAGTAAATTCTGCAAGAAACATGCAAAATTAAGAGTTTTTAATGCATAAAATAGAGGGACGGTTGGTTCTAAAAGGGATCGGCGAATTTCACGCAACGGTTATTTAGATGTACAGGGTTCATAACGATGTTTTTCCTCCACATTTCCTTCACGCGTGGTATTTGTAACAATATGCATGTTAGATCAGTAAAATTGTCTAAGCAGTACTTGCTTCCCGGCCCGGCCTGAAACCCACACATTTAAAAAAGATATGTTTGATATAAGAAATATATATTTATGATGAAAATGTAAAATCAAATTAAATATAATAAAAAGTAGTTATTCTTAAAATGTGATTAATCTTTGTTATATAAAGCTTTTATTACACTACGCTGATTTTCGGACCTTTTTTCTTAAATCCAGTTGGTAATAAGAAATAGAGAATAAATCATGTTCCCTGTGTACTTCATACATAAAATAGAATTTGTAGTTCTCTTAATACTTATTTGGTCTAATAAGAGATCGTAGACATGTATTAAAATGAAAGTGAAGTGAAATATCATAAAGTGTTTAAATATATTGCAAAAGTTAAACACCAAAATGTCCTTTAAGGTTTCCTAAGTATATAAAATATGTATGTACATAATAATAATAACAACTACAAAAGTGTTCTATTTTATTAATTACATATTAGAAAGGGTATATGAAATTGATCGTATGTATATCAAATAATATATTTTCTGGAACTACTATACTATATTTTTAAGTACATTCCACGATTTTTTTGCAACTATTTATACTTTTTTATGTATTATTTTCTGAGTTTTATTTATATACTGTATGTAATATGTAATACCAAAACGTAATTCAGAATATAATACACAAGACTTTATAGACAGTTATCAAACTTATTGTACTAATTAATTATATTGTAAATCTTTTAGTAAATGTTTGACGTATAACTATTGAATATATACAAAAGACCAATTTTGTATAATCATATAAAATTCGCCATGTTAGTCTTCATGTAAAAGATAATTAATCTTTAATTATAGTAGTCGTGTTCTGTGTTTAATTTCATACTGTGCTAGTGACTTTGTCCAAGTTAAATGAGTCACTAGGGCACTATCTACATGGTAAATTCTGGTGAAAATAAAAATACATATTTGGGGATTTGGCAAACTTTTTATAAACTAATATCAGAATTCATATTTCTCTGAGAGCTTTTTGTTACTGAATAATACTGCACTTTGTCAGGATCATAATTAGCTTTTCGTCATTTTTAATATAATTTAAATCGCAGTGACATCTGAAACGCAAGAGCTTTTTGTAAATTCTATATGACTAGATGGCGCCAGCACCAAATGTCATTCTTCTCTCGCATTTTCAAAATATTATTTAAAACTTTAGATGAAATCAATAAATAGCTTATTCAATTACATAAAAAAAATAAACGCATTTGTTATGGTTCTTGTAGCGACCTTCTGTCTCTTATTTTATTTAAAGTAAATGTTGTATTTTCATCACTTGATTTTAATCCTTTGACATGTCATGTATAATCTGTATTTCAAAGTATCAAATAATGGGTATGATTATTTTAAAAACTTTATTTTAAACTAACGACCATTAGATTCATGAGACCGGTTCATATCGAGTTAGAGTAAGTATGTAGACTTCTTTAAGGTTCGTAAAGAAGCCTACAAACTTACTCAATATGAAAAGAAGACCATTAATGTCTTTAATAACAAAATAAATAATATCAGCCTATCATGTCCCACTGCTGGGCTCGGGCCTCCCATTATAGGGGGGGAACAGACAGTCAAATTGGTGATCTCGATGTGCAGATTGCATCACGATGTTTTTCTTCACCGTTGTTAGCACGCGGTAATTGTAACAATATGCACATTAGATCAGAAAACTGGCTAAGTGCTGCATAACGTTCCGGCCAGGTCGAACTCGCGCCCTTTGAGTTTGGGACGCGTGCGCTAGCCATTACGCTACCACGACTATCTTTACGATAACATAAATATTATTCAAAATATCTAAGGGTTATTATTAAGATGTTGGCCAAATTACTATTACAAACTGCCAATTATTTAAATGTGTATGTAATTAAATAATTAATGTATGAAATGTTTAATTTGTTAATTATAAATACTTATACTGTCAACGTTATATTAGTGTTGTATTAAATAAATGATGTTTAAAAAACAATTTATTTTACTTTTGAGTTGCATTTTTTCGAACACATTTATTTTGGAAGACGTATCATAAAATGCAAGTTTTAGTTAGTCCGCTAGTTTATAATTTACAGGTGTTGATTCGAGTTTACAGTATTGTCAAGTTTTTGTGCAAGTAGTGTCGCTAAATATATAATACAATCCGGAAGAAAAAACTACATTGTAATTTGTTTAGATATCGAGCTTTATCAAGAGAGTATTTTGTTTTGGTCTTTAGTTTCGTTTGGCTAAAGTAACTGATCGCTTACGAAGGTATTGTGTAGTACAATATTATTGGTTTGGATAGTCGTCTAGTCAGCAAGGGGCGCCGCCCTCGCCGCTGGGTGTATACGGGCCGGGGTCGGGCCAGGCGCGGACGCCGTCTCCAGTCTCGCCGCCAACGCCTTCACACTACGGCACCCCAGTGGACCCCGTGACTCCGCCTCCGCCTGCGCCTGCGTCCACGCCCGCGCTTCAACTGCAGCGTCCGCTCCAACCGCCACCACCCCCTCCACTCAAAAAGAAACCACCAGTGCCCCGCAAACCGCCCACGAAACGAGTTAGTTTCATTTCGGACACCCAAGACGAACCCGAAAGACGGTCCTACGCGACGAACGATACTAACGCGAACGTTATCATTGTGCCGCATGATGTATCCAATGAAGCGACGGAGCCTGCTGCCGCCGAAACTAACGATGCATGCGAGGGTATCAGTTCCTTACTAATTCGAAACCGAACGCCGAGAACCGACACTGAGATCTCGAGGCCCGTACCGAAAGCGAGTTTATTGCTCCCCGACGACCTGATCATCCCCCCTCCGCCTCTGTTCGACACTCACGTAAGTGGCGTCCCCTTGGTGAAATATGATCGAGACGAGTCGAGTCTGCCGCTTATTTCTATTATTCCAGAGCGCCTTGTGTTACCTGAGCCCGTGGTGGCCGAAACATCCATGCAGTCCTCTACTTCGAACGATTCTCCAGAAAAGGAAGTTCCTCCTCCCGTAAATTACGATGCTTACCCGGAATTTTACGCGGCGTCCTCTATAAGAGGTGCCCCGACTCGTTCGCCGATTATTTCAGAAGTGCCTTCCTATCAAGTCTTCCGTACATCAGAACTTCCTTCTTTTAATAGTGAAGATTATTACAACGAGTTGTCAGCTAGCCCTGGTGTGGAAGTTGAGCCACCGGAATTATTACAAGCACATTACAAAGTGCTCCCAACTGTTTCTCATGTTCCTAATTCTCCATGCAGTATTCATCCGGACCAAACTTATGTTCAAGACAATAACAATCAGAATCCCTTAAACGTGTCATTTCGTGATTTGAGGACTAAAAACGTGCCCATTGGTATGGTTCACTCTGAGACCTATCCGCCGATCAACCCTTACCCTTCTCTAACAACTGTTGCAGGTACGTACAATCCGTATACTTGCGCTGTCCCTATTTCTTCGTCCAGTACCCTAACCGAAAGTGGTTTCTCGCATCAAAAGTCACAGGTTTTACAACCTTTAGTTCACACTCATGCCCAAGATATTAATGCGAATGTCACTCGGACGACTTCCATTGTTACAACCAATTCGCCTAGAAATAGTCAAACAGAGAGAAGAGTTCGTTTCGGCGAAGTGACGACAGCACACGAACGCGATATATTGTTAGACGATTCGGAACCCTTGAGAGAGGGGAGCTCCTCGCCCGCATCCACCCTGAAACCCGCATGGAGCAGCAAACTGAAAGCCTTCGCCATCGGCGAGGTAATCATAAATCTACGGCTCTTACCCTCGCACAACCATCCATATTCAGCTTATTTCGATTGTGTTCGTCGACAGCCCAATTCGAAAACGTGACTAAAAACACATACAGTTTATCATCGGTCCATGTTTCAATCCCGATTTTTGTTATATTTGTCACATTTATTTTATTATTAACTTGCGATTATTTATATTTTGCATGTTATTTTATTGCATTAACTTTTGTATTGCGATATTTTTTATTAACATATAATATTGACTGCATGGGTGTTTCGCCTGGATAAGGGAGTTTCGGGGCTTGTAAATATCATGAGCTTTTTAATTCATTTATCAATGTGTTATAACACAATGTGTTTCTTGGTTAGTTATTTAAGTTATCAACTTCTAAATGTATTCCCAGGCTTCCCCACCTCATTCTGGTAATTTCGTGAAAGCATCTGTCAGCGATAAGAAAAAGTTTTTCGAGAATGCTATGGAAGAAAGTCACAAACCGTCGCCAAAACCAGGTAAGATAGAGATTTTTTAAATTAAATCAATTTAGAAAATAAAAGTTTTAGTCTAAACATTAATTTTTGGACAGAAAAAGTTTTCACATTCCTGTCAGCGGATGAGGTAGAGAAATTGAAGCAAGAAGAGGAAAGGAAAATGGCATCTTTATCACGTTCTGATCTTGGCTCGTGGTCCGCTGGAGAGGACCGCCAGAGTGGAGACAGCTCGCATTCCGATGACGAACCATACGAGAATGGCCATAGGTGAGATATGATTGATTGAATTTAACTAATGATTCTATGCAATATTATCTCAATGAAAAAACAAAACATCGATTCGTGTAATTTGTACGTGGCATTTTTAGAAACTTTGATTTAGTTGTTGGTTAAAATTTTAGTATTGTGATTTTAGGCGGCTGTGGTCAATAGTTGAAATATAGGTCTTTCAGGAATTACATATTTTAATGGTCGATTGTGTTATTTCTAGTAATATTTTTCATGGATTTAATTAATTTATTTATCTCATTGCCTGAAAGTGATTAGCTTTGATAATGTGGGTAAAAGTATAACTGTGAATTTGTTTTAGCGTGTCGGGTGGAGTAAGTCCGTCGGCAAAATCCCAACGAAGACGTGCCATGCGCGGGGAAGCACCTGATAACGAGGACCCGGCAGCGAGAGCTGCACGTCGCGCTGCTTGGAGGGCGGCTCGGCTTCGTTCATTGGAACAGGTGCGGAAAATAAAAACAGCTCAAGTAAACACTTGTAGAATGTAGTTTTTTGTCGTATGATCAGATTGTTTATAATAAAATTTACCGCAACTCATGAAATATGTTTTGCAATCATTTCCGATAGCTTAATATAAAACTGAAGAAAGGTAAATAGATTTTGTCTTTAATATTTTTGTTATAATATATTTCACGGAAAGATATTGGTGATAAAGATACCATAAATAGTATTAGGGATTCAATTCTAATTTTCAATAATTTACTATTTACTCTTTTTTTATATAATGTTACTATACTAGGAGGCGATTGAATCACAGAAAGTGATTAAAAGTATGGTGGGTCCTGCTGAAGACATAATTGGAGAAGTGCCGTCAAGAGATAAATCTTCATCTGAGGTAAATATGGGTATATGAAATCTAACATGCTCCATTTGAATGTTGTAACCAATGACATTACAAGTTAACCATACCTATTTGGAGAGTTTGAAATCGTTACCTTATTAATTTGCTTGTGATTTAAAGTAACAATTTGATCCTGCATTTTTCCATTGTAACTTAAGAATGCTCATAAGAGTTAACATTGTCAATAACCATTAAACACTAAGCTAGTTGGTGATCTTCAACACTTTGAATTCGATCATTAGAAATTTGCATTTAGCTCTTCATACTTTCATTTACATTGCAGTGATTATTTGTTTGCATTTCAATGTTAATACGCCTAGTGATAACAATGTTTAAATTAGACTAACATTGTGGTTAATTGTATGATCGGGTGGTATATTAAATGTCGCTTCGCTGGCACAAATGTTGCGTCCGTATGGGGTGTGATTGTCAAAATTGGCTTTACAAATTATAGAAATGGCCCCTGCCACGTATCGCGTTACGTACAAAACCTGGCCCGATACTGGCCGTCAAGGAGAAGGAAAAGTTGTTAGACGAGCGCATTACCCTCCGCACCGAGGAGTACGTGTGCCCAGCAACCGGAGACACTAAAGTACGAACCGTCGAGTACATTGAGAAAGTCATTGAGAAAGAGGTACGCGTCCAGACCGCGACTTGTATATTGCGCTACATTATGCTGTACACAAACAATGCCGTATCGTGTGTGGTTATTTTTATTATTATTCTAATGTATCTCTTGTAAATCTTACAAAATACGCTTAGCTTTCTACGTGCAATTCTCACAGACGATATATTACATACAATACATTTATATTGTTGACAATGACTGAAACGTTTACTGAACTGTGTTTTTAATTCTACGACATTTATATTGACTGACATTTTTATCTTGTGTAAAATATACGATAATGGGGCATTTATGAGCACAATTTATGACCAACACGTTTGATGTAGATAGACAATGTAGAAACACACTTAGTGAACTCACATAGGATAAACACTATAAAAAATAGGCTGTAAGAATGCTTCTAGTACGATTATAAGTTAAGTCATATTTTACAAGTATTTAGCTATGAAATGTAATTCTGAAGTAAAAACTATCTATGCAACTTTCTCCTGTTTGTAATTGTATTGTTTGTCTTATTTATGTTTCCACGAGTGTTGCATGACTTAAGCATGGCATGTTAACTTAATTATTCTATGTCATTTATCAGACGATACCGGGATTCTAGACATGGGAATCTGCATCGACGACGATGGTTTGTTGCCTTTATATTTATTTATTAGATATCGCTTAGAACCATCGCTTTATATTGTTGAAGCCAAACTAATCCACTAACGCATAAAAGGGTTTCACGACTTAAGTTTACGGCGTTTAACACATGTTTTTAGTTATTAATAGCATATACGTCAATATAGTTACTTTTGACAAAATCTTGAAACTCTTAATAATTAATGTAATTAATTATTTGCATGTTGTATTTTTTATTTAATAGAAAAAATATTTTAAGAGCTAAAATTCTTTGGTAAAAAAGAAGTTATCTATTTAAGGGCATTATTTTTTCATCTGCTCTTGGAATCATTTAAAAAAATCTTTCAAACTCGGTTAAAATTATTCTAATATTGAAAAAATATATAAAGCGCTTGGTTATAATAACATTTTTTTATGTAGTGCTATTTTCATGAAATTATATCATAGTGACAGTTCAAAGAGATTGAAATGTTGATACCGTTTACAAAAAAAAACTTTTGCTAGTATTTAATTTTTGTAACATATTTGATTTATAGACATTTTACGTCATACTATAATACTTCTTTTTCACATGACGGCCTGGATAGGATTATTATAATGAGTGATGTTATGTTCTGTTTTTGGATTTACTTACACGTATAACTGAGAATATTTTAATTGATTTATCAGTCCAATATAAAACGGATCAATGAAATGGAATCAATTTGGTTTAAAGGTTTAGAAATGAAAGGAAACGACGGTATTCAAAATGACATTGAATGATTCAAGTTTATGTTTATAAGAGTCACTTTGGTTGCGTCATCCAAATTGAAAGACAGAAATGAACTTAATGCTTCAGATTAAACTAATAAATAAAATTCGAACCATTTAGGAACTTATATATTATTTATCGCGTAGGTGGAAACAACGCAAGAGAAGATAATATCTTTGGAGTTGACAACGAGTCCAAGTAGTGAAACAGCGCCTGTTGATCTTGAAGGGATCAGCTTAATGGAAGGTGATAACTCATTACAGCCGGACATCGTTCAAGTGGTTAATCCGTTATTAGACGGCGGAGCAGGACACGTGACAGCTATCCCTGTAGGACCAGCCCATCGTCTTACCGCCTACACACAGCAACCGAACTAAATGCCCTTGTATTTTTAGCATACTCGATACTTTTTACGCCATTCGACTGCTTTAAAATCTATGATTGTCCTGGCTAAGTACTTGAACTGCTAGCTAACGCGGTTAAGGCCAGATTTCTATATCTTACTGTCTATTCATTAACCTTACTACTGATTCAAATGTGACATATACTCCCTAAATGTCAATTCTACCAATATTAAATTAAGCAGTAGTAAACGCGTTTAGTAGTAGTAAACGAGTTAAAAGAAAGTAGCCTATAGTTAATCGTTTCTAACTTTGAGGAACTATTCCTCAGGCAATAGTGGCCAATGTCCAAATAGCCTTACCTTATACATTTAAAGCGCACCGCTCAATTGCTACAGGACTCTCATAGTGAGCAATTTAACGTGCAAGTTTCTGGTGATTGCCTTAGCTAATTAGCACTTTAAATCCGCCAAGATTATTTATTTCGAACTCTGTTTGCGAATATCATGGCAAGATGATGTTGTAAAAAGTATGGAGAGAGCTTACATATAGTCTTACCATAGATCTCCGCAATCTCCGTATTCATTTTACTTTAACACAGGAAATTTCCATGACAAACCGGCTACAGAAGAAATTTATTTATTTTCCGTAATATTTTTCGAGACTTGTCGAATGTTGTGCTCCATTGTGGATTTGTTCGACGTAACAGACGGTTATGATTGTTTCTTGTACTGAGACGTAGTTTTTCCATCATAATTTTGTTATAACTGTGATAATAAATTTAGAATTCCACCGATTTCTTATTATATTTGTGTAGCTGAGTCGAAGAAATCTACTATGGAGACGCTTTTATATGTGGCATTTAATTCTGATCACAATAATTATTTTTTTATTTTAATTTTTGCGACGGAGATATTTTTAGGTTAATTATAGGTGTAACTCTATTTTTGAAGTAAATATTATTCTCTGAATAATTTTAATTACTTTCATTCCGTGCAAGTTTTTTAATATTTTGACTGAATGTTGATGCGGTACCTGCATAGTGCAAGATTAAGGATTGTATCTTGATGAGACATTAAATATAAATATTTGGAGTGTGAAATAATTACATAGTAATAAGGACCATCGAGAACACGCAGTATTTTATTGTTGTATGTATTTGGATTACAAAGGTACAGACTGGTAATGGTAGTTATTGATATTAAAAGATAAAGCGTCCACGTATACAAAGGAAGCTTTTAACAGCTAACTTATTTCTTCTGTAGAATCAGTGTTGACAGGTTGTATAGACTAATTTCTAATAGTTATTTATTTTGATGTTTTATTATTCAAATCTGGCGATTCTCCAGTTACCGTATTTACCTTATGCAAGCGTAGATTACGGCATCACATTTTACCATAATTCTTCAATATGACCGCGTTACTTAAGGTAATTGTTTTAATATAAATATTTTTAAATAAAATTATTATATAATGAATTATAATAATTCTTTCAGTATTTTGTGTCTGTCTTATGGTGTATTAGTAATTTAATATTATTTTATTTAATTTTACGTGGTGCCTTTAATTTCTCAAATCTTATGCTAATTATGATTATTCAATTTTATTGTACTTCCACTTGATAAATTTATTTTACATGTATGTACATATCATACATACATTTTACTATTCTGTAGTTTTCTACGAAAAGTGATGTGAAGCATTTGAGTCAGGAAAAAGCGTTTAGCGTTAAAAATATTTTAACGCTTATTTGTAAGATCCATTTTGTATCATGTAATTTCGAAAATTGTATATTTCTAATAATGTATGAAAATAAATAGGATGGATAATATATAGCAGAAAGAAAAATATTACTTGAGTTTTCGAATGTAAGAATGTTTTATAGGTATGTGTTGCGTGTCCTTTATACCTTTCTAAGGCTCTTTAGCGATATGTGGATTGTAAACTAATGAAGATATTGATGTTTGTCCCAATTAAATGGTTTAATATATATTTTAATAAAATTAAATTTGATGTTTTCTTACATGAGTAGACCTTAATTATATTGTCTCTATCCTTTCAACTTTTCCCAATCAGTTGGGGTTGGCATCAAACCGTATTATAGTTGTGTATAAAAATCTGTCCAAATTTAAGAGCGCGAAGAAGGAATAAACAACTTGCCACATTTTAAGTAATTTAGTATATATTAAAACGCTAATAGAAGTTGAAACAAAATATATTGAATTCCATAAAGAGCTTGCAATACGAATAAAATATCTTACAAAATAATATTTTACTAATATGTAATATTCACTTCTTCGGAGCAATGATACCCTCCAGTTGAGCCTGAAATTTAGTTTAATTTTAAATTTAATACTATAATGTGATACTCTCTTGACCATAAGTACCTGCTCAATGCACTCTTTCCATTCAAAAACGGGTGTTGTGCAGCCTTTTGGTAGCTATACAGGACATACTATAAAATTTGGCTCCGTCTATATTTACTTTGAGACGGTAAGTAAACAAAAATGGTACGAATGATAACTTAAACCCTTAAAACGGAACCAACACAGATTTGTTGCCCGAACTGTCAGACACGGCTAATTAGGAAGCACCACAAATTTGTGATCAAATACAGATAATTGAAATGAACGTTGAACTGATGCTTTCTCCCTCTAATTACATAGAATTTGTATTAGAATAAAAGAGACGACATAATTCTCTTGTTTTTAGCGCGGCAATTTTGATGGCAGCTTGTGGAAAAAAATAATATTAAACTAGGCCCTTATAGAAGGTTAAAGTATGGAACAAGAATACCAAGATCACCAAGGCGTAACCATTAGCCTCTATTCGATTTCGTAATTTTCCTGAAAAACCGGTTGTATGAGGAACAAACCACAAATAGTAATAATCTGGCTTGACATCGTGTGGGATGGCTCGACTCGATATGTACGCGGTCCAACAATGAGAGGTGCCGAAAACTAGGAAGTGAAGGAGAAAGTAGGCCCTAAAAGCATCTGGAATTTAAAGTTAGGATAGTGATGATGAGGCACCTTGAGTTGGGCGTTCGTTTTCTTCAAAGCCAACAGTTCTTCCTGGTGACGCTTTTCTTCAGCCGCACGCAACTCCGCTGCACGTCGTTCCAATTGTTCAGTCTTTTGTTTCAGTTCCATACACTGCTTCTCTAGTGCTGATCTTTCAGCTTCCAATTTTGTTACTTGATCCATCAGATCCGATTTACCTTGTTCCGACTGTTAAAGACTCGAATCAAAAAATGAATATTTAAATAGTCATTTGAAATTTGCCTTTTATAAACTTGTAATCAAGGTCAATCAAATAGTCAATTTCTTTAACACAAATTTTATATTCTGTGGCCCATCTTATGTACCTACTTAAATTGTTATAGTTATTAAATATTGAAAATTCAAAGAAAGCTATTTTTTGTGAATTTTGATAAAAACCATTCCCAGAAACATATACTATGTATCATTAAGAATAGAATAGGTAGGTATACGTTATTGCATAACATCAAGTTTAAAAAATCTTACTACAAAAAAATAATAGACGGATTTATTATTAACAGCAATGTAATAACGCCATTAACATTAGTAATATCTTACCTGTAAGGCTTTTCTCATTCCAAAAGCAATAGAACTACAATACAGTGTTTGATAAGCTTCCATAGTTATTCTTGCTTCGTCCCGGACTCTTAGCAGAAGCAGTCCTCTTTCAGCGCAATTAATTGTCACCTAAACAAAAAAAAAACCGTTTTATGAAAAGCTTTACCAATGTAGTCCATCTCGACATGCACAAATAAAATTGCAATGGTGTCGGAATTAACATTATTTAACTTTGGTCAACAATAAGTGCGTATGTAGAGACATGACTTCGATGACTCGAAACATACAATCATGCAGTCCTAAAACATCATATTATGGGCTCATTAAAAATCGATTATGCATGCTATGTATTGATAATATTGCGTAGCCAGTAAACAATCTAGTACACTAGTTATAAACAGTGAACTAACTTAGAAATACCTGTCTTATTAGCTCATCAAAACATTGTGTGTATAATTGTCGACGCACAGGACATATCCCCGTTTCTCTGGCTTGCCTTTGCTGTAAACGCGTGTCCAACATTTCTTGCAAATTGATGACATCTAGACGCGTCGCAGGAGTCGATGATATCTGAAAATGGATTCCCCTTATATTCATCAAAAGTGTCTTAGGTTTGTGGTTGGGTAAGTACTTGTTAATTTATGTTAATAATAAGATACCTGGTCTATACCCGTATTCTACATGCTCAGCCTTTTTTATTAGATAGATTTAAGCTTTACCTACTTGGTAAATCGTCCACACAAAATATCGTGTTACGTATCGAATTTTAATGTACAGCTCCAACGAAATTCGTAGTAAGATAAATTGTGTTACACTGTTACACATCAACATACCTAATCTTAATAATAAAAAAATCTCATTATAATAGGTTGGGGAAAAAGTCTTTTCGCATATAGTATGTATGAACTTGTAATAAGTTCTCTTTGGCTATACCATTTGTATCTGGCTGGTTTTGGTATCATTAAAAAGTTTTAATTTTAAACAAGACAATTCCAAATTCAAATTAGGAAAATGTGTGATTTTCATTTGTTTTTCTTATTGTTAAAATGAGTGAATCTAATGAAGAAATTCGATACATTTTAAAATTTTACTACAAAAAAGGTAAAAATGCAACACAAGCCGCGAAAAAAAATTGTGATGTTTATGGACCTAATGCAGTTTCTGTGAGAGTAGCGCAAATTTGGTTTAAGCGTTTTCAATCCGGAAATTTTGATATCAAAGATGCACGTCGCTCTGGTCGCCCTGTTACGGACAAAATTGATGCCATTTTTGAAAAAGTGGAACAAGAACAATATTAGTAGTTAAGATGTAGCTGGAGAACTGGGAATTTACCACAAAACGGTTTTGGCGCATTTGAAAAAACTGGATACACAAAAAAGCTCGATATTTGGGTGCCTCATGAGCTCACTGAAAGAAACCTAATGAACAGTGAGAGAACACAACTTATTTGTGATTCTTTATTACGACGTAATGAAACCGAACCATTTTTGAAGAAGCTGATAATTGGTGATGAAAAGTGGATCACGTACGACAAGAACGTGGGAAAAAGATCGTAGTCAAAGGCCGATCAGGCTTCACAGACTGTGGCGAAACCCGGGTTAACTCGCAACAAGGTGATACTGTGTGTATGGTGGGATTGGAAGGGCATTATTCATTATGAGCTGTTACCGCCAGGCAGGACCATCGATTCTGAACTGTACTGAGAATAACTGATGAGATTAAAGCAAAAACTTGAGAGAAAGCGGTCGGAATTAATTAACAGAAGGGGTGTGGTTTTTCACCATGATAACGCTAGACCTCACACATCTTTAGCCACTCAGCAAAAATTACGAGAGTTTGGCTGGGAGGTGTTAATGCATCTGCCGTATAGTCCTGACCTTGCACCTTCAGATTTTCACCTGTTTCGGTCTTTGCAGAATTCCTTAGGCAGTGTCAGGTTAACATCACGAGAGGACTGCCAAAACCACTTGTCGCAGTTTTTTGATCAGAAACCCCAAAATTTTTATAGCAATGGGATCACGTCCCTACCTACAAGATGGCAAAAAGTTACCCAACAAAATGGCACCTACATACTTTAGTCAAATGTAAATAAACTTTATAAAAAACCTTTTGATTTTTTATATAAAATGCGAAGAAACTTTTCCCCCAACCTAACTTCTAGCTTATAAAATAGTATATTAAATTTACAAAACTAAAAATAACTTTTTTTTATTGCCTGAAGTAGGCAAATAGGCAGACGGCCCACCTGATGGAAAGTGGTTATCGTCGCCTATAGACGTTCGCAACACCAGGGGTGTCGCCAACGCGTTGCCAACCTCTAAGAAATTTTATAATGCCCTCCTTAAAAAACCCCATATCATAACGCAAGGGGAAAACCGTGGCGGGAAGTTCCCTCCAGATCATAGTTGTACGCGGAATAAATGTACTTGAGAACCGTTGCGTAGTTGAGCGTAGGAGTTCTAAGAAATGGGGTGAACATCCCGTCGTTGGTGAGCTGTGCGGTTGTAGAAGTGAGGCGTTGTTGGCACCAGATCAAACAATTCCTCGGAACGCGAAGTCTCTCCGAAGGCTAAGCGGTTCTAAACCGCCTGTTAGTATGGGATCGTCGACGATACGAACGGCGCGACGCTGGATGGAGTCGAGGGGGTCAATCTTATAAGCGGGTGCCCCGGCCCATAGATATGAGTAATACTCCATATGCGGTCTGACTTGCGCTTTGTACACACAAAGCGCAAGTCAGACCGCATATGGAGTATTGCTTTGTTATTTATTTATATTGTTAAATAAGTGTTTCAATAACTAAGTGTTTATTGATATAAAACTATTTATTATTACAAGTGCAATTTAATATAAGTTTAATACGATATATCAACAATATAATAAACAAAATATAAAGCCTAAAAACTAAACTAAAACCTAAAACTACTCTTTGCTACAAGTAGTCATTAAAATCTTAATGTTCCCAAGTCCCAAGTAAGCAATGTTTTCGTTTTATTAACAATTATAGACATATATGTACTTCTTTACTTGCTTTAAAATAATTTGAATCTACTTTTTCACTTATTTCTTTTTGTAACTTTTTGTTTTCGATTACTTACTTACACTTAAATTGTTACATACTCACGCCATAATTCTTAAGCCGTTGGAAGGGACTATACCTAAGAGGCAGGCTTGGCCTAGTCTAGGTGTTAGTATCCAACAGTCTTAACTTTAAGACAAAATGTAAATGTAATTTTGGTCTCAATAAGTCTTATTATTTATTATACACATATTTATTTCGTATCAAATTAATTACATTTTTCTTTAAACATTACATAGAAACACACATATTTTAAAAAAATGTAAAAATCTGAAGTCCGCCGGCAGCAGGGCCTGGGGTCCAAACTACCGACGATTAGGGCTCCAGAGACAGGAACCTTTTCACAATTCGTGCCTTGTCCAAGAGTGTGCTGCCTTCTGTATCTGGCTCTTCACCCAGCCTCGTAGCGAGAGCCTCTCTAGGTAACGGTCGAGACTCTTCGCTATAAGACCGTTGACGGTGACAACTATCAGCACAATGCTCGTTGACTCCAGACGCCACATAGCGGTAAATTCGTGAGCAAGATCTAAGTATTTATTTGGTTTCTCTTTTTCTTTCTTCACGAGGTTATCGTCATGCGGGATACTGATTGATGTCAACGAGCAATGCTCGTCGCGCAGATCGATCTACTATTACGATATCAGGCTTATTGGCTATAATAGTCCTGTCCGTCATAATTGATTGATCCCAACAGAGCGTGGCATGACTGTTTTCGAGTTATCATTATTATTCTTTGCACACTTTGCAGTACACCTAGTTGCTGTAAACGTCTGTCTATCTACTCAATACTTGCGTGAAAGCGCTCAGAAGATATTTGCAAGACCGCTTTTACAAAATATGCATCTGTGTAACGACGTAATACCTACTTTTATAATATAGAACTAGACATATTTTTACCTTTTGCGTCCAAATTTGTCCATCTTCCTCCCATTCCTTAGGTGGTAGAATTGCATTAAGAATCTCTTCTGTTTCGCGTTTAGCTTCTGTTGGTACACATGGCTGGATAGAGGCGCCAGCACGAGGTGAAGCCTGTATTTAAAAATCGTATTAGCCAATAATTAGCTTAATATATAATACTTCCACGTCCCTTTCCAATGACAGGTTTAAATCCTGGCCGGAAGCACGTACCTAAGTGTTCTTTCTCGTTTTGTTAACCTATATTATTACAATTACCCTGTACCTATCGGCGGTGAGGGAAAACAGCGTGAAGAGGACTTGCACATCGGGAAAACCGATGTGTAAAATCCGACCATCAGTCTTAAGATATGTCTAGTTGGTAAACTGTCCAATTCCCCTCAAATGGGGTTGTTCGTGTCTAGTCAGCCGACTTATTTATTAATATCAGCATAATACAGTGTTACAAGTGAACTTGGTATACTTACACTCTTTTCATATTTTTTTGTTACTAAAACAGGGTTGTCGTAACGGACTAGGGTGTCTTCAGCGGATACTGGTGCCCGTTCGCCCATTTTATTAAACTACAGTTTGCCTTAAAAACACAAACACAGTTTTCATTTAACAACGACAACAATCTTTTGCTAAATGTTTATCACCATGGAGATCGATACCGTTTACTGAGCTACGATCTCTTTATATATCTATATGCATATACCAAGTATCTCAAAGCTATGCCACATGGAGGAGAAGTACTTTAAATATTATAGATAGGATATTTTGCTCAATGGAAACATTCTTTTATTATTAAAAGTAAAACTGCATTCAAAGATTTTTAAAAAGTTTCTTGCCTCATCTGGGAATCGAACCGACCAATGGTAAAAAAAACATGTATGAGTGCATTTTTATGATTATTTTCGCGACATTTGAAAAATAGTACAGAAAATAAGCGATAACAATTTTTAATCTCTGCTGTTATTTTTCTAGAAATTATTTTAGAATTTTATTTCCTGACCCACGGATTTACCAGTCTTAACTCCACGGTAGAAGATGAAGCGGACAATCTATGTAGTCATGTCCTTTCGTGGTTTTCTATTGCAAGTTCATTATTCTATAAAGCCAGTTTACACCACTGCATCAATTCATGCATGCAACAATTTAAATCGCTTCGTAATTAATGCTTTTAAATATTTCTATACTTAGTAATAGATAATGGTCAAACGTCAGTAGGGTGTGAAGTATTTCAATCTCGAAAAATAAATCTTGATTACATTAAAGCCTGTCCCTCCTCCTTGCATTCCCATGCAACTAACACAAACTTTTCGGGTATAAATTACACAATATAAAAGATCGAACCTCACGGAATAGTTTCTGTTGTGATGCGGTTATGGTTCAACAAAATTTTCATTTTCCCATGTATGAAGTAAATTAGAAATAAAGAAAACGCCATATTGTGGATAATTTGTATTTTGACAAACACAATAAAATAAAACAGTCTTATTTGCAGATACTCTGCTGTGTAATAATACACAATGAGCTAAGACTTATGCCTAAATATCAAAATATTGTTCAGTACAGAAACCAATTACTACTAACAATATATAGGTAACTTTGCTTCATTAACATTGTTACTTGCTTGTCATTTATTCAATAACAAAAATTTATTTCTTTTTCAATGTCATTCACAAAACTACAACACTTTGGGTAAGATACAATTTATAATGAGATCACAATATTAATTTAATTTCCACTAATTTAGACCCTATAGAGAATTTTTAAGTAAATTCAACCAAGATACATATTTTGAATTATAGCAGATAATAATAGGGATGTGCCATATTTTAATTACACTGATTTTTAAGTCAGACAACTGTACACAATTAATTTGTAAACCTTAGATTATTACTAAATATATTTTCTGTAATGGTATACAATAAATATTTGCAAGCTGAAAAGGCATGAAATATGGATAACTCCTATGAATTTTATTGTTTATCATTTATATTTTTTGTTCCAAAAATTATTATTGTTTTAATTTTAAAAGACTTGAGTCCTTTGTCCTGAAACAATATTTAATATTAACTTATACACTCAAGGTATTATTTGCCAAATTGGACAAGTAGAAAGGCTGCAATCCTTATGCATTTGAGAATACTTTTCAATTTACTCTGATTAATAAAACAAGCTTCAGTTTGTCATAAATAACTTTCTGCAATACTAAAGAGTATTATAGATAGATTATACATATCCACTATCAAGCAATCTTCAACTAAAGCATAGTACACACAAATGTCACTTAACTCCACTTAAAAGTCACTTCAATATTTCTTAAGCTTTGCACTGCTAAACAATATTCATTGAGAGTCACTACTTGAGCTTGAACTTGAGTCTGTGGACATGACTTCTACGTCTTCCTGCGTTGGTGCATCTTTGCTTCGGCTGTCGATCGCCACCGAGTTGCCGCCACCGACCGACATGTGCAGTTCCCCTGATGGATGCCACGTGAACTGGTTCGTAGCCGACGCTGGGACTGCGAATAATTAAAATAAAATATTTTAACTTACTTCTAAGACCGTTCACACCACCATCATATTAATAAGAATAAAATTTGTATACCTCCACATACCACTGCATTATATGGGCAAAGTGTGTTTGGGATGGCATCAAGAATATATAATAAGTTGCTGTCTAATATAATGCAAGAAAATAATGTTAACATATTTGAAAAAATATTTGAGTGGTTGGTCCAAAAATCCTATTATAGTGTCCAAGAATATTTAAGTGAAAGATAAAAATTAAAGAAGATATTGTGTTGTTTTAAATAAAATATGTATGAGGCATCAAAATAAATATTAGATATTTTATAGAGCTAGGTTATTTAACATTAATATTGGGGTGCTAATAAAGGCCAACTAAGTAATAAGTGTTGTTCTCAGTTATATTGTACAAGACCTATGAAACACTTAATTTATAACAAAAATTATTTGATTTGATTTGACCATACTTAGAACATTGTTAAACTCATGTGTAAGCTGATGGCATTTGAGCCATATTGCTCTAAAATATGATACTAGTATTTTAAAGCTATAAATATGCTAATATAATGGAAAAACAAAACTCCTTGATGCTAATATCAATCATCCTAGTGTAACATTGCAGTTTTGATTTGAGCATCCTCTTCATGACTGGTGAACACTTTATACTTTTACTTCTTGACTTTATATGGTGTCCTGGATGTCTTATTGTTGGTGACTATTGGTGAGCATAGCATCCCTCACAACACTATGCCAGCATTTCTCAGGCCTACCCCTTTTACTGGGATTTAATGGAGCCATCATGCCTAGACATTAATTTATTCTTCTCTAAAGTAGTAATTTATAAGAAATAATGCTGGGATAATTCCCAGCCTCATTTCCAATTGAGCCTGAATCGAATCTTGGCATAAGAGACAAGTTCCTTTTCCTCCTTTTAACAATGCTGCTTACTTCCTTGTTATAGAAACTAGTTTTCCTTAAAACAATGCTGACGTAAATATAATAAGCAAAAATATATACAATAAATTTTCTTATTTAAAAAGTTGTATATTTAGTCTCTAACATATTATTATCTTCTATATACAAATTCACTGTGCTTACAATAAAAAGATAAAATAGTCCCAAACTCTTAGCACGCGATCTAACCATAAAACAAACACTGATTGGAATAATCACTTCTGAATCCTCCCCTTAATAACACAAAAATGTATCTTGACTTTTATCAATTTTGAATTGAGCATTGCCTAATTGCCTATCTCAAACTAACAGGTTCTATTTAGTCAGACACTTTTCTTGATGACACTTTATATCTAAAATCGAGTTAACAAATCTATATTATGCATAAAACAGCAACTTATCTGAAGTTAGGTAGGTATATGTGTAACAGCTAACAATATCACATTGGACAAAAAAGCAATAAGTTTCTGTGTTACTAAGGGAACAGAATTCACTTGATGAAAATTTAATCACACTCAAAAAACAAATGTCACTCATTCATCAGGTTGACCTCTTTTTATTGGCACAATATCTAAATAGAAACACCTATATATAACATATTTTAAAAGCTTGTAAACAAACTTTTTTTTATTGCAGATAGGTGTGTTGATTGGAGTGACAATATGATACCTTACTATGTTCAAAAATAGAATAGTTTTTTGTGATATAATAGGTTGGGGAAAAAGTCTTTTCGCATATAGTATGTATGAACTTGTAATAAGATCTCTTTGGCTATATCATTTGTATCTGGCTGGTTTTGGCATCATTAAGTTTTAATTTTAAAGAAGATAATTCCAAATTCAAATTAGGAAAATGTGTGATTTTCATTTGTTTTTCTTATTGTTAAAATGAGTGAATCTAATGAAGAAATTCGATACATTTTAAGATTTTACTACAAAAAAGGTAAAAATGCAACACAAGCCGCGAAATAAATTTGTGATGTTTATGGACCTAATGCAGTATCTGTGAGAATAGCGCAAATTTGGTTTAAGCGTTTTCAATCCGGAAATTTTAATATCAAAGATGCACGTCGCTCTGGTCGCCCTGTTACGGACAAAAGAGATGCCATTTTTGAAAAAAGTGGAGCAAGATCGGCATATTAGTAGTTACGATGTAGCTGGAGAACTGAGAATTGACCACAAAACGGTTTTGGCGCATTTGAAACAAGCTGGGTACACAAAAAAGCTCGATATTTGGGTGCCTCATGAGCTCACTGAAAGAAACCTAATGAACCGTGTACTCATTTGTGACTCTTTATTACGACGTAATGAAACCGAACCTTTTTTGATGAAGCTGATAACTGGTGATGAAATGTGGATCACGTACGACAAGAACGTGCGAAAAAGATCGTGGTCAAAGACCGGTCAGGCTTCACAGACTGTGGCGAAGCTCGGGTTAACTCGCAACAAGGTGAAGCTGTGTGTATGGTGGGATTGGAAGTGCATTATTCATTATGAGCTGTTACCGCCAGGCAGGACCATCGATTCTGAACTGTACTGCGAACAACTGATGAGATTAAAGCAAAAAGTTGAGAGGAAGCGGCCGGAATTAATCAACAGAAGGGGTGTGGTTTTTCACCATGATAACGCTAGACCTCACACATCTTTAGCCACTCAGGAAAAATTACGACGATTTGGCTGGGAGGTGTTAATGCATCCGCCGTATAATCCTGACCTCGCACCTTCAGATTTTCACCTGTTTCGGTCTCTGGAGAATTCCTTAGGCAGTGTCAGGTTAACATCACGAGAGGACTGCCAAAACCACTTGTCGCAGTTTTTTGATCAGAATCCCCAAAATTTTTATAGCAATGGGATCACGTACCTACCTACAAGATGGCAAAAAGTTATCGAACAAAATGGCACCTACATACTTTAGTCAAATGTAAATAAGCTTTATAAAAAAACCTTTTGAATTTTTATATAAAATGCAAAGAAACTTTTTCCCCAACCTAATATGGACCCAAAGATTATGTTAGCAAACCCAGGTGAAAAACACTTGACAACTTGAATGAAATGAAGCTTATAAAGCTAATCAATAATTAAATATGTCCTGACATCCTCAGCAATAAAGTACAGTTAAACACACCAATTTTATACTACAATAATATTAAAGTTATAAATAAAAAGCAGTAATAGATGTGTGAGCTGGTATGCACACTATGGTATGTATGGTTCAGCAATGCAGCTGTGAAAGTTCATATCCTTTGAGTGTCATGTACACATGCACAAAGATAGATTCAAATTATTTGTGGAGACACAGGTTTTAATGCCTTACTTATAACTGTGCATGACTGTACACAAATATACAATGAATATGTAAAATGCTGCATAATTCTTAGAATATATTAAAATGACTAATAGGAAATGACTAGTTACCTCCACCAGTAGTTATCCTGTGTAACTCATTCAATGTGGATGGAGTGTGCCCATTAAGTGGCAGGTCACAGAGGCGGCCCAGCATCCCTAGTCGCATCTCTAGGTCTGTGGGATATGGTCGTCTTGGATCACCAGGTTGCCAAGACAGTGGTGCACTCACTGCATTAGATGCACTTATTCTGAAATATTTAAAAGTAACAAGTAAGTTACATATACACATATTTTTCCATGTAAATGATAAATATTTTACTAAGTCATAACAAATTGTACAATTGGCACTAACTTGTCTTAAATAATTAATTATGCTTAGAGTATTATACAATATTTTAGTTTTAATAATAATCCTTCTATAATAATTTCCAAGGCCATAAAGAAGGAAATTTTATCTATTTACTTATTAGTTCGATAAATCAATATATATATGAAATTTTTCTCCTACTTTGTAATGTTATAACAAAGTACATATAGGTAAGTTTAGTTAAGTTTATGAAGGTATTTTAATATTTACTTTAGCAAAATAATTTGCATAGAGTAACCAAGCCCAAATTTACAATTCAAATGCATAAACTGACCTGTGTGCAAATTTAATCAGCTCTTCAGAAGGTACAGGCCTCTTTCTTGATTTAACAATTGATGCAAGTTTCTGCCTTGCTTGATATAATGATGTAGCCAATATTTGCTCTGCATCTTTAAGCTGTCTTTGGAGGTGATAAATATCTTGATCCTGGACAAAATTATTTATGTTATTCTTAAATGAACACAGTGTTATGTTCAAGTTTGATGGTCTATGTAATCTAGTGACATGAGGATTAACATACACACCCAACCAAGTAGACCAATGCTTCATTCATTGAGCCAATATTAGACAGATTATTTCTGTCCTTCAATTTGGGTGAATCAACCAAATTGGACCATATGCGCATGCATAAAGTTGAAAAAATATATTGAATGTAATTTCTGTTAAAGAAATGCT
Organism: Dendrolimus houi; assembly: GCA_039645545.1. NCBI lineage: Eukaryota > Metazoa > Arthropoda > Insecta > Lepidoptera > Lasiocampidae > Dendrolimus > Dendrolimus houi. The sequence goes on along the minus strand of CM077125.1, from coordinate 12,153,658 downwards.
GGTATATATAGCAATCTAATACAGGAATTTTAAGTAGTGGGGTGGTGAAGTGGGGAGAGGGGGAGGCATACTTACCTTTACTACAACTCCCAAGGTCCGGAGATCTTGAAATATATATTTTTTAATAAACATAACCTTACTTATTTTCACTGATTTTTTCGCTAATATTGTACTTCTATCATAGGTCCAAAGTTGAAAAATCCTTTCAAAGTTCAAAAAAAGCCGACGATGTTTTTTTTTACGTAATCGCATTAATTTATATTTAACCTATATTAAATAAAATTGTTCAGCAATGTATTTAAAAATTGATATCCTTAATATATTGATTCATTGTCACATTTAAAACCAACTTGCTAGTCGTCCACTAAATTGATAAATAAAACAAATGTTTCATACAAGACTTTTAAGGCGTTGTACTGTTTGTGTGTATAAAATAAATAGTAAATGGTAACCAGTCAGTTCTGGCATTCGCCAGCCGCTGCTGCGGTATGCTCGCTTCGCTCGCTCGGCTCTGTTATCAGGTAAGGAATCTCTTTAAATGAAATATAGTGCCTATATAATTTAATTAACTTTAAAAGCACATTCACTTAACTGAAAAGGAATAAAATGGCGGCAATAAGAATTGCAAAATATTTGTCAATATTTTCTTTTTATAGAAATATGTCGATTTCCAAAAATGATATGAATCAATATATTAATTAAAACTCAAGATTTCAAATTTCTTAATTAAAGATTGATAAGTATTATTGACAAATCGATTAATTTATTTTTATCATCACACCTTGTTAGCCAAGCCATTAAAAACATAAGTGACAGTAAAAACGGTCACTTTTTTAGTCAATTGATTATATGTCTAGCACGAATTTTGTAGTTATGCCTCAATTAAATTTAAAACTTTATTTCTACATTAAAAACAGTTTTAGTGTTACAAAAAGTTCTGGCGGTTATATGTAATTCGTGAGTACATTCATAAACTCCAATCACGTTTTGTTATTATCAAAAGTGACACAATTTTACAATAAAAATAAGTGAGGTTATGTTTATAAAATAAAGACCTCCGGACCTTAGGGGTTGTAGTAGGGGTAATTATGTCTCCCCCAAACCACTACGCCCACCCATTACTTAAAATTTGTGTATCAGATTGTTAAGTCGCAGCCGAAATGCTTTTTACCTTATTGTCGACTTCTGCTTTAAGTTCATTCATTTTTTGCTGTATTTTGGCCTGTTCATCGGCTAGTTCTAATGTTTTCTTTAGCTCAGCATCTTTTGAGAGCAGCAAGTCAGTTAACTGGGCATGATCAGCTGCTGACAATTTCTGAGGCTTAGGAGCTATTGCTACCTCTATAATTTCTCTGAAATGTGCATTTTGGGCATGTAAATCATAAAATAAGATCTAGTTTTGTAAAGAACGTGTTTTCAATACATACTTTGCTATGAGTTCAATATCGTCGATTAGAGAAAGTAGCCGATCTTTTGTACTCAAGTGGGAAGCCATATTTAATGCACGAAAGTTAAATTTATGTACTTTGTAATACTTTTATTAGAACAATAATAAATTTAATTCTACAGTTCGACATCCACAGACGCTACGAACTATATCAATATATTATTATACTTTATTTGACTTTAATTTATTTGCATCGCTGATTGCTGATTCTTTTTTATGTCAGTCTATCAATTGTCACTATTGTTAGTGTCACTTGTGATAGTCATTACGTCACTAAAACACTAATGTCATTATAGTTTGTTGTTCATTCGCGACAACTGTAAGCAAAGGAACTTAGCCCACACACCTTAGTCAAATATAATTTTATGGATATTCAACTACACTTCAGAAGACCTTTTGCCGCGAAAAATCCCCGTTTTTTATCTAGTCTATTCTGAGAGCAAGCATTCGCAGAGGTTACATTACACTACATTTGTATCGAGGTGCCTCCGGAAATCTTAATTTTTACCAAATACTTTTTCTGTGATAAAACGTATCCTATGTCTATTCTCATTATTGAGACTACAATTATGTAAACTAGATACATTAGTATATACCCAACAAATCGGTACCGCGGTATATGGAATATGGAATGGAATGTGAACGCCTTTCTCGTGTTGTCGTGATATTGTCTGCAAGATAATGGATCTCAGAATGTGAGAACTTAGGGTGGCCAGATTCAGCTGAACTGTAGATAAGTGTATAAAAATGGACGGACGGATGTAAAGATACCATAAGTGTTTTTTTTTACCAAAATAGCTACGCAACCATATAAATCAACAAGTTTTTACAGTACTTTATGTCTAATAGTCATTATAACAAACATTACAACATGCTTGATTTAGCGCAAAGCTTGACTCTTTATAAAAATATCGCTACTACAGGTAAACAAGATTAAGACATGGTTTGTTTGACGACTATTATTTAAATAAAAATACTTACTATATAATTATTGCTTGTCTTTTTTAGTTCTTAATGAATAAAACAAGGAACATTATTATTTTTGCATATTTACTTATATTTTCATATAAAAAGTGAGTTATGTATATAAATTTGTAATTGTTTTGTGAATAAAGTTATCAAAATTTCGATTTTATCGGGGCAGTTAGCCGAATCCTCAATTCACAGCTGGTCATACTGTCAGAAATGTAATATCAGTAAGCGTACGAGCCATTAATGAGAGCAGTTGTGTAGAATACGATTTGGGCATGATGTGATCGTGAATTGGTCGAGTATCTAGAATTTTCACCATCTTTTTTTCCACTTGTTTTAGAATGCTTTCATATATTAAGGTATCTTGGCGCATATTTTTTATGAATCAATTACCAAGTTTATTCAGAAAAAATATGCGCCAAAATACCATAGATCTCCAAGTTGGTCATCAAAGATCAAACCATGTAAGTATATAACGACAAATAGCACGAATATATAGATTCAGTTATTAAAAGTATCTTTTACTGGAGTTAAAACTTTTCCATAATACCGCTGTATTCATTGATACAGATATTCATTGATATAATTAACTAAAAATAAATAGACAAACTTTTTACACTACTTCTAAACATAGTATTCCTATTTACTGGTTGGTCACGTAATTAAGAACGCTAAATAGTTTATACCTTTATTCAAATTTAAATAGAGGACAGTCAGTCGATTTGTTACTGTTTGTATAATTTTGGCGCCATTTAGTGCTGTAAAAGATTAAAAGTGATTGCTTCTTATGAAAAAACAATGGGAAAAATAAAAGTTGTGATAAATCTACAAAGGAAGTAATAATAAAACTTCGCCGGAAGAATTGGTCTTATAAAAAGATAGCCGACCATCTTCAATGTTCAAAAACGATGGTTTTCCAGGCTGTAAAGCATTTTTCTACGTATCAAACTACTTCGAATTTTCCCCGTGTACCTAAACAGAGAAAAACAAATCGAGATGACCGAAACACCGTTCGTATGGCAAAACAAAATCCTTTTAAAGGGTCCAATGAGCTGAGAAAAGAATATTTTGGTGAAAACAACCCTTTAGCAATCTCAGCACGCACTACTCGAAGACGTTTGGTAGAAGAAAAATTGCACGGTAGGATAGCAAGAAAGTTACCCATGTTGAAACTTTGCCACAGATAAGCCCGCCTGGCATTTGCGAGAATGTATGAAAACTGGACTGTGCGACAGTGGAAAAATGTACTTTTTTCTAACGAGACGAAAATAAACAGAGTATGTTCTGATGGAAAACGATACGTACGACGTCCCCCGAATACAGCATTCGACCCTAAGTACACGAAAGTTACATTAAAGCACGGTGGTGGAAATGTGAAAATTTAGGGGTGTTTTTCTGGACCTGGTGTTGGACCTGTAAAGTTGATAGAAGTAACATGAATCAGTTCCAATACAAAAATATACTGGAATAAACAATTTTACCTTATGCTGAAGACGTTCTACCGGTTATTTGGACATTCCAGCATGACAATGATCCAAAACACACTGCACGCACCGTAAAGGAATTTCTTACAGCGCAATCAGTTTCTGTCTTAAACTGGCTAGCTAACAGCCCAGATCTAAATCCAATAAAGAATCTGTGGTTCGAAGTAAAGAAAAAGGTTTCAAATACACAGTGTGGGAAAAGCTGTACGACGTTTAGGACATACGACTTTAAGAGAGCTGTACGTCGTTTTTTTAGAAGAATGGAACCCTACTTCTCATGCGAAATGTCATAAATTAATAGAGTCAATGCCTCGCCGGTATAAAGCAGTAATTAAAAGCCGTGAATATGCTATTAACTATTAATCTTAGTTAAAAATGTATTAAATTGCTTTTTAAATTTCTCGCGCTACATATTATTGTGATTTTTTAAATGTGAGTGTCATACAAAACTATTTCCGAGCAGTTTAATAAATCGTTCTTAATTATTTGTCCAGCTGCAGTACTATTTGAATATGTTACTTTGGTAAAATAAATAAATTGTGAAAAAAAATAGTTAGCGATTTTATTCTTTATTCCTAAGCCACGTTGCTCTATTAATGTGGCTATTTTATAATATAACTAGTTGCTTCTCAGAAGGTACACATCTCTGTGTATGACACACTGTGTGTGCCGACGGCTTTTTTTTTTTTTTTAAGTCGTGGGAAATGCATTTCGCACATACCGGGTCCTTTGCTAGGGATTAGACCGTTGTTGATCATGGAGGCTTTCCACTGAGGCAATCCAAACAATAATCAACCGGCTTGTGTGGAGACTCGACTAATCAATACCCCACTAAAACCACCCTCCTCCCATGTGCCCCGCGCTTATGGCAGGAAAGGCGTGAGATACAGAACGTAGTTACGCCCACACCGATCCTAGCGCACAAGTGCTTGAGAATGCCCCGGGAGAGGCAAACTCACTTCGTCAACAGGGGTGAAGACTCCTCTGCTCCCTAGATGCTAGAGGGCCCCTGCAGCGGTATTTCAGGGAGGTCATGCGCATACCTGCGCCTCCGGGCTCCCGACTGACGTCGGCGCCCGCGAGACTCATGCGCACTACAATCTCTCTCCCTATGACGAGCTCGAACTCCGCGAGAGCTACACGCCTATGATGACGTAACTCCCGCTTTCCGCCACTGCGTAGCCCTTTCCTCTTTCGAGACTGGTGACCGGTGTGCCAGACCCGGCTCTGGCGACCACGGCTACCACATCGTCGAGATCCCCCACCCAGTTCCTGGCTAGGGGTACGTAATAAGGTTCACTTATTACGGCCAAGTTTGCTTGCCACTCCGCCATCGCTTGCAGGCACAAGTCCTGAGCGTCCGGGGAGTGGTTGACATTGGCTTGGAAGAGAGTTAAGGGTATACTGGGCACCCCCTCACTCGCCGGTCGCTTGTTCGCCCTCGGATGGACGAATTTACCCTTGACGTATGTAGGCTGGCAGTGCCTCGCCAACGTCAGGTGGATAGCGCGTTTACCCCCCGCCGCGCTGACGGCGCAGTGGGGGTCGCGGGCTGTGCAGTCCGGCTGCTTGTGTCCGCTCTTACCGCAGCGGAGAGACAAGCCGGTCCGGTCCGGGCACGAGTCCGGGCAGGTCTGGGTGCCGTGGCCGACGGTGAAACATCGGTAACAACGTATCGGTCGGGCTTCTAAAGCCTCCACCTTCGCCGAGGTGAAGCCCACCAAAAGGTGACCCCGCTCGGCGATGGCTTTGGCTGCAGCGATGGGACACAAAACGTATGATGCGCCCATCCCACCAGGTCCTATCCCGACGTGCCTCGCCTTGACATCGTCGCGCAAGCAATTGCCCACGCTGGCCACGGTACTGCGAAGCCCATCAACTGTGGCCGACTCATCCAGGCCCGAGATGTAAATCTCCGCACGCTTTACGGAGCGGATGACTTCGGCCATCCCTTGAAGTGCTCCTCGAAGGGCCTCGGCGACGCGGTTCGCCCTGGTCGCGCTCTCGGGTCCTGGGAGGAAATCCAGGAGTCGAGCCTCTCAGGCGGTCCGAGTCACCTTCAACCCCTCCCTGAGGCCTTGGTGGTCAATATCACCGATATTGACCACCGAGGCGGCCTTCGCGAAGACCTCCCGGTAGCCAATACCCTTCTTGGCCGAGTCCGGTAGCAACTTGATAATTGTTGCTGCCGATCTCGGCTCCTGGAATACCACAGGCTTCGTAGCCCGTGGCTTGCGCGCCGATCTCTACCCCGACGGTGGAGCCGGTGCTTGCGCTGAGGGAGGGGGGAGGGGCGATCCCGCCCCCGTTCCCCTGCCCTTTTTAGTCCGGACGACCGTGGACCAAGCCCCTCCCCTCCGGAGCGGGGGCGGGGGCAGGGGCCACCGTCGCTGGTGGTGGCGCGACGGCTCTCAAACTATACCATTCCCCATCTATCTGTAAACTACGTTATCTGCGGGACCTGCGGCACCTGCGGGACCTACGGGACTAACGGGACCAAGTGGATAAAATGGACAAAACCACAAAAAACCTATCCCACTTTTTGGGATAACCTTTACATAAATCTATCCCATTATCTGGGATGAGAAGTATCCCTTGGCCACCCTCGGTATTAAAATTACATATGTACCGAGTTTCGGCTAAATCGGTCCAATAGTCTTTCCATAAAAGGATAACAAACAGAGAGGCAAATATATTTTTATCCCGGAAACTATACCATTTTCGGGATAAAAAGTATCCTATGTTCATCTTCGGTATCGAATATATATATATATATATATATATATATATATATATATATATATATATATATATATATATATATATATATATATATATATATATATATATATATATATATATATATATATATATATATATACTGAGTTTCAGCCAAATCAGTCCAGTAGTTTTCCTTGAAAACGGAACAGACAGACGGACAGACAGACAGACAGACCGAGTTACTTTCGCATTTATAGGGATTTCGCAGTTGGTCTGTCCTTATGTAGAATTATAGAACCCGATTGCAGTGAAATTGGGAATATAAACCATCCAACACGCCCAAACACACACAAAAAAATTCATCAAAATCGATCTCACCGTATAGGAAGGAGTTCAGCGACATTCACAGAAACAGAAGAATTTTATATACAAAGATAAAGTTATATTTGTTTTGGTACTTTGGTTCAGAAACCCTCTCGGGCGTCTTCAGCACTGTTACCAAAGTTTCATCACAATCTGACCCATGGTTTGTTTAAGAACGCAGGATAAACATAATAACAATAGACATTATTTTGAAATAAAAGACATATATCAATTATACTTTACAACCAAATTGATCGAATTTGGTTGAATAGCCGAATATTCAGACTTCGCAATCTTTTAAACTTATCATTAAGAAGGAAGCCCAAGTGCTGACTTTATACGCGCATCGAATAGAGTAGATAGATATAGAGCATCGCTATCAAGTCTGAATGACTTCAATGTTTCCGATTGAATATTTTGAACCCAAGTCAATAGCCGGATCAACGTAAATCAGCCTATACATGTAATTTTACAAACAATTTTAGAATACTACCTTCAAGAATGGAAGTATCTTCACAAAACGTACCTACCTATTACTAATACAGAATGTGTTGTTTTGCATTCACGAACATCCCATACCTATATTGCGATTTATACAAACCGGCTTTTGTGCATGCGGCTGGTGCGTGATCAGCTATGTTGGGTCAGAGAAGGGGGTCGGGGAGGGGCGGCGGTGAAACAGGCGAACACGCGGTGAACATGCGCATACCACGTGCTCACGGGCGTTTACTTCTATGAATTTACTTTTAGTAAATATATTTAATTATTTCTTCATTTTTTAAATCGTTTCAAGGAATGATATTTCTCATCATTTCTAATTTATTATTATGACAAAATACATTAAAATATAAAAAGAACTACGTTTGGTATAAACAATTGCTTCGAATGTTTTACATTGTGAACAAAATTTTGTTCGACGTAATTTTAAATATTTTATTTGCCTCCGAATAAAGCTTAAAATCACTGCTGGTTTAAAAATTATGTCACTAGCTTAATCGCCGAACAACAAAGACAATTGCTGTGCGATGACATCAGCTCTCCAAAAATTAAACTGAATTAAATTAAGAATTAAACATCAACTAGAAGTTAAGATACAACCACATTCCAAGTAAAATCTTATAAAACAGTATTTTACCAAATATATATACGAAATTGAGGATTTTTTTGGACAATGGTAATAAACCTTTATAAAATAAAGTAAATTAATTCAATATTCTTTTTATATATAAAGCGTCTTTGCCTGGCAGTTTTTGCCTGGTACACTAATAAATGCCCATGATATAATATATGACACAGAGTACAATTAACAGTTATAAAAGTTCGTTTGTTTTGCTAAAATAAATATGATTAAGAATCTTTTGAGAGATTGTTTGTTGGTAGCAATTTTATAAGCATTTATATAACGAGATATAAATTTTATTAATGATTTAAGTTACAGTTACTTTATCAATTCGGCGTAGTAATTACAAGTTATGCAACTGTTATTATTTAAGCTGTGGTACGAAATTTGAATGGTGTGAGACGCGGTGGGGAGGGGCTGCAACATTGTTGAATGTATGTAGATTCGATCTGACGTTGACTTGACTGGCATCTGGCATCAAGTTCACCAGCTCCAGTGTGTGTTTGGCTGTAGAGGTGAAATTGGCTTTTCAGCCAATCTAATGGAACAGCGTTCCTTCGATCAAGTGTCATCGGCAATTGTTCTAAACAAGTCAAATATTCGCCACAAACGCGACAACTGTCGTAAACAACAAATACTGCTCCTGCTATTATGTTGCTTAAACGGATCATTGAAGGAAAATCCATGTTGAACGTCGATGCGAAGAACAAGTCCTCTGAGAAATGTTCCAGAAGGAAATCGGAATGTGACGGATGTGTGGAACATTCCACGTAAGTTTGACTGACAATTGACCCTGATTTACTATTCTGTAAAATTGTTACTATTCAAAATTCTTCCTCTTCAAAAGTCCTGTTCTGTAAATAAGTATAACATTTAGTCCATGGCGATGGAAATCTTTATTATGTCATTCTAATTGGACTTAGTTTATGGGTCAAATATTTTTTGTTTTTAACATAAGGGCTGATGTTTATAAAATTGTAAACAGTTTTGTTATAAAATGTAAATTGTGCTATATTTTTAAATAACATTATGACCATGTGCAAACCTTTGTTGTGGTTTCTTTAACAATCTCTTGTATCTTAAGCATACCAGTCATTGACAAATTCAATAGTGGTGTAACACAGCCATTCCAATGTACAAGAAGACCTAGGGGTGTGTAAATATAGTCTGTAGGATTAACGGTAAACTTGAATTGTCTTTATTAGACTAACAGTCTTAGTCATATTGAGTTAAAAGTAAGTTTGTAGGCTTCTTTAAGAACCTTACAGAAGTCTGCAAACTTACTCTAACACGATATGAATAAGACCATAATTGTATAGAAGCATTTTTTTATAAACATTGTGATTATCTTTGAAAATAAAAACAATTGATAGCTACTTAATTACAAACTTATTATTCATTAGAGCAGTGATGCTAGTATTGTTTACTTCAAGGACATCCCTGTGATTTCCTAATTGAGAAACTGTTTGTTTTGTATGTAGATAACTAAAAGATTATTGAACTTTCAAAACTAACATTTTGGCAGTTAGTTGCTAATTGAAAAGATCAAAAATTAACATTGGTAGGGCTTTGAATGCTAAATATAAAAAGCTAGCAACAATCTGCATCATTTAAAATATTCTTGTCTTTTAATGTGAGTGGTAAGTTTTCAACAAATCAAAGTATTTTGAATAATTCAATAAATTAACATCTAAACTCTGCATAAACTTACCTTGAAACTCTAAAAAAATATTCTGTTAAATTTTCTATAGTGGCTTTTTCTGTAAATCCATTGATTTTTTATGTCTATAACCAAAGATGCCACTGGCAGAATGATACATGATACATAATTTACTGGCCCAATGTGTTTATAACTTAGGGCAATTTACACTAAATCAAACTTGATGTTGATTTGGTAAAATTGTAATGTTGTATGACATGCTAGAGAGCTCAATCTTAAAAAAAAACTGGATTTTGCTCAATATTAGTTTAACCATAAACCCATAACAGCATGTTACTTCATAAATTAAATATAATTTAATTTTGCAATTTGTCTTGTCTCTACAGTGTGATTAATGATTGCTGTCACTCATCTGATTTGTACTCATAGTAATTTACGATGAAGTCCCTCAGACTATTGGTTCTCTCTGGAAACACACTTATTTGATTGCCTGATATTTCTGGCTATATTTATGACAGTACTATTGTAGAAAGATATATACTATGTGAGGCTGACAGAAAAATATGTGTTCAGACAGGCAACACTAGAGTGGTTAAACCTGACTCTAAAGGCAGGCCCTAAATGGGGAATGACATAATTTGGTCATCTCCAATGTGTTTAAAGAGCAGGCATAATTAGTCACAGCGAAGAGAAATCCCTTTGAACTGCCTCATATTTTAAAACATATTAGAAACCATATTGAAATTGACGGGCAGTTTCATGGGGCCATTCTACTAAACACTCCCAATGGTCAAAATGCTCCTTCAGCAGTTCTACTTGATGAGCATGTTTCTTTATGGTCACAGTGAAAACATCACATACGGTCTTTGTATAATCTTTAAATAAGTTATAAATGTGTGTTTGTGTGTGTGTGTTTATATGAATGTATATGTGTATACCTAAATTTGTTTGTTGTTGATATTTTCAAACTAAGCTGCATTTGTTTTTAATAGGTTACATGCTAATTAATGTATTGTACTTTTAGATTGTTTCTGACAATGTTATGGTCTAGTAACTATAAACGAACCAAATAAATAAATAATTTTTGTTCCCACCAAGCTCACAACAAGACATTCAAGAGGTGGGTCGAAGTGGACATTGAGAAAGGTGCAATTTTAAAAACTTAAAATGGCGACAGAAAAATGACTGAAAAAATTCATAAAAAATAATCTGATTAGGTTAAATATTTTTAATATAAATCAAATTAACCAATATTATAAAGTCTATTATGAAACCTTATAAATACAGGAAACTTAACTAAACTAAATTATAAATAAATTAAACTAAAAATAAAACTATGTCTACAAACTAAAATTAAACTATAAAATCTAGTACCAGACCGCTGTCACGTCTGTCTTTTGGTCACGTGAGACACCCACCAGACGTTTGGCTATGTTTCGATAAAGCTTGTGCACCTCGGGCCCCCATGATCCCAGGGTCTCGACCTTAAAAGCCGCAAATATATAGCCATTTCCGACGGCTGAGTATTTGCGGCGTTTTAGGGCTTCTTGTTGTGCAGCAGCTATATCGGCAGACATGCTAGTGGCTCGAAGATGGGACGCTTCCAAAGTATCGACGCAAGACGCGTCCCATACTAAGGGGCGACCCATCTTCCAGAGCACCAATGACATACCATCGGGTCTCTTGCCATCGTCGCGGCACAAGCCGTTCGGTTCTAGGACGGCAGGTACCCCGGCGGTGACAAGAGCCCGACGGATTATGTCATTAAGTGTTGCATGACGTGAAATTCTGCCGGCACTCCTGATACACGATAACCCATGGTGACCGAGGCCCTCCACCTTATCTCCGCACTGACAGCGGTGTGGGACAACACAGGCCGCCTATATTCTAAACGTGTTATCGTTTAGAAAAGTGCCCAAATTCGCCGAGGGGAGTGCCTGTAGCCACAAGCCAGACTCCCAACAAGAGACAGCTAGGAGACGAGCACGCTCCGTCTCATTGGCACACATATCCAAAAGATTTTTATGCACCAATGAGCAAAGCGGGCCGTCCCATAGCTTCTGTGACTTTAGATTTAGGGGTAAATTTTGATATGGGCAGGCCACAGACCAAGCATTTCTGGCCTCAGTCAAATACAGGACCTCAAAGTTATCAAGTGACGGATTTAATATTTCATCAATGAGGTCCTTTGTACTGTAAACTGAGGACAGAAAGGTGTGTAAAGAAACTGAAGAAATTTTGCATATACCCAAACCTCTATACCTTATTGGTAAGGAGGCTTGGGTGCATGTACGGTCATCAAAAGGAATGTTGAAAATTGATGAGAGCGAGTACCGAATAATATTATCCAAATTTTTCAAATATTTTGATTTTGCCATAAAGGACAGCATCTCAATATATATATAAAATTTGGCGTAAAAACACAGTACCGAATAATATAATAATTAAATATAAATTAAAATGTAATGTTTTTATGATTTTGATTTAATTCAAAATTCGCCATTTACAATGTTTACATCAACACAATGCTCCATAATCCATTTCACTTGAGTTTAAAATTGTAATGCAAGCAAGTGAAATGGAAAAAATTGCAGTAGTGAGTATGGTTACTCTAAGTGCTAAGTAGAATGCGCCCTTGGTATCTCCCTAATACAGGGACTCTTAATTTTGATATTTATACAGAGTTCATAGCCATTTATGACGGTGGGAAAGTACTTTATTCAATCCATCCATTAAGTAGACGATCTTCATAAAATGTAACGAAGTATGCATACACTTTTATTAATTACATTAATGTTTGTCTATTTCCTGATTTGTTTTCATAAATATACAATGAGTTAGGCAACGTTTGCGAGGTCATCTGATGAGTAAATGAATAAACAAGTTTTCGCCCTCTAAAATTGTCATCAGATCTATGTATATAATACGCCCATATTATGATTTTAGAAAAAAATAGGGCCGTTCGTTTAATTTTTGAATGCTATTAGAGTTTCTCTCGCGTAATTTTCAAATCCATATCCGCAGAAATTATCTCGAATTTTAGGACAAAAATATAACAATATTTATTTGTTAACTTATTTACAATTAGCATTAATAGTCACTTTATACAAAATTAAAACTAAAAAATATTTATACTTATATGTCCAGCTTAATTTACAAATCAAAAAGTTAGTAGTAAATGGATCCCTAATACCCTTCAGTTGGGAACGTTCCCAAAACGCTGACTGCGTTACCACGTTGTACGGCAAGGCTTATGCGTTGTCCAAAATGCAGGCCAGCCTTTTGGCCGCGTGAGACGTATATCAACCATTAGATAGGCATACGTCTCGATAAAGGCGGTGGGCTTCTGGACCCCATGGCCCCAGAATTTCGACATCAAATATATGTATTCGCTGCCAGCGGATTCATTCGACTTCATTCTCCTATTCTTTTAAAACTTACACATATTATGTTTCCATCACGAAATCATTCAGGAATGAAGTGTTCTATGTTCAATTGTTCATGCCATTTCGTGTTCGGCCTATAAAAGTTATACCTAAATACTATCTGGGATTTTTAATAGTCCCAAATATTTGTGACTCGCAACAGTTACGCCTTAATTAAATTATACTTACAGCATTCCGAGATAAAAATATAAACAACTAAATAGTTAAAAATACTGATAATGAATTCCTAAAACGTAAGTGATTTACGATGAATGATTTCACATTTTCTTGAAATGTTTGTAAAATCCCTGATACGGTTAATGATTTCATTACAAATTCAAATTTGAAACAAATTATAAAGTTTTTAATTATTGATCTAAAAGAATAGTTACCTGTATAGTGTATTTTTCCCAGTATTCGTACACTGTACGTGTTTCAATAAGCGTGGTTAATTACGAAGTTAAAATTTAGGAAAATAAATATACATTTATCAAAAATGAGAGTCCTCAATAAATAAATATTTTAAGACCATACTGCAATATTGCACTCGAACATTGAAACGCATATATGTGGTATGTGAAAGGTAAAGATAAAAGATAAAATACACTTGTTGATATATTTATTTTTGTTTATTAATGCATCCCGGGGGCTCGTCTCTACTTATTATACATGTGGAATTTGTATCACATTTGTGACGAACTACGAAGTTGATATCTAAATGAGTCTAGAGGTCAGCAAACCAAAGGTCTACTGATACCCTTTTGTGGATCTTTATAAAACTCTTTGTTCCCTCATTTGCTAATTAGTTTGCGTTTAAACTTCTTTGACATCACAACGGGTACCTATGTCACAGATTAAATTTATCACATAGTGAGTAATATATTAATGAATCAATGTGGTTGTGATTGGCAGTCAATAAAGTTGGGTTTCTGGCTTGTTCCAGTATTTTAGAGGAAATGATGAAGATGGTACTACTAGGCATTGTTCTGTGGGCAGGTTTGACATTTGGAAGCCATGTAGCACCATATCCACTGAATCTAATATTATCATCGACTGGTAAGTTTTACTGGTAAACTTTTATACTGTAAAATGGTTTTATGTAAGAGCTACTCGGCTTATAGATAACATCATTTCAGATATCGTTCATCCAATGCCTATGTATGACTTCCCATTTCCAAGTGCTGAAGTGTTGAAAAGGTTACCACAAGTGACGGCTGCCCAAACTAACAAGTCAATAAGTTTGAGCAAGTTAGAAGTTTCATTACTAGAGAGGCTGGAGATTAATTTAGAAGCGGCTGAAATAATTCCAAAGTCCGGATCGGCTGCTCAGGGATTGAATATTCATGGGTATGCTTCAGCCGACGCGATGCACTATGAGAAATCTTCTCTAATTATTACAAAGGCGTCACAAAATCTGGTCTACACAAGGTGTCGAAGGTTGGTGTATACTTGTTTTTCGATTTAAATTTTGCTTGCAGAGACATGATAAGAGCTTAACAGTTTCTGTTTCTCGACTTTTAGATTTGGTTTACGTAGCGACGAATGTGCAAGTTACATCAGCACGTTGAATTTGCGTGAGAGCGAGTATGGCGGGGAGTGTGCAGCACTTGAGCGTTTCACTTGTCGTACAAACAAGATGTCCTCAAAATATCGTACTTTTGATGGTTCTTGCAATAATCCCGTACGTTCTTCGTGGGGTCAGGCTCTTACGGGCTACAAGCGTCTCTTGCATCCTAAATACGCTGATGGGATTTCTGAGGTAGCAAAAAATTGGAAATATTTAAATTGCTTAAATCTGACATTATTATCGCTTACACGACTTGTAAATGAACCCTTATAGGTATATTTTGTTGTTTTATTCGCAGCCTCGTCGGGCGGTAGGCTATAATGGACTACCTTCGGGAAGACTTGTTAGCACAAAGCTGGCTGATAATTTGGACAAACCTGATAGCACAAAAACGATCGCCTTAGCTGTTTGGAGTCAGTTTATATTTCATGACTTGGTACATATACCGGTTCGCAAGACGAGTAAGTTCATGTTATTATTACGTATTCTTTTTGTTTTTGTTTGATTCTTTTGTTTAACGTCATTAAATTAATCTGTTTCTATGACAGTACACACAAATCAAGCTATCCGTTGCTGCGATAACTCTGGTTTTGATCTGGCTCCTCGTTACGTTCATCCCAGCTGTATGCCAATATCGGTACCTTACGACGATCCTTTCTACAAAGATTCCTCTATCGCTTGTATGGAGTACACCAGGTCCGTTACCACGTATAGAGGAGACTGCACATTTGGAGCTTCTGAACAGGTATGTGGAAATTGCCTCAGTTATAGCTGAAGTTACACAGATAACTCTATAAAACAATGTTTTTACACGGTTTTTCTCGTAAATGACCCAGAAATTTACGCAATATCTTGTTAGTCTTACAATGACAGAAGTATTACATGAATGTTGAAATTAAAAATGATTATTGATGATCAAAAGTGGCTTTAAAATAGAGAAAGAGTAAAGTAAATAGGTTTATGTGTGTGTGAAAGAGAGAAAAAACTCGAAGAAATACAGTTAAATACATTGTGGTTTTGTCAGGAACTACAGGATTGAATATTGATGTGATGACCTGTCTGTTTATTATTTTCACAGCAATAATTTAAAATTATTGCAACATTTGAAGAATTTTAAAATAATTTAATATCCTTAATAATTCGAAACACGAGATCATGGTGACTGCTATTCAAATGTGCATGCATTTCTACATTGTATTTTTAAATTTAATTAAGCTAAGATAACGTACGTAATGATATCTCATTACCATTTTCATACGTCCGTAAAATCTTTAAAGTTGTTACAAATTATTTCTTTGTTAAATAAACATTATTTAGATGTGACAAATGATCCTTACCTTGTTAATACACACACGTTATTTTCACACTTCAAATGCCTTTTATAGTAATACTTAACATACATGACAATATACCCTTAATATATAGTACTTGAAGACATAATAACGATTTTTAGACGACGTTACCAATTTGTCTAAGCCCGGCCTTACATCTGTAAGTTTTGTTCGTGTAAGTGTCTAAGGTTAAGCGCGCACTACGTAGCTGTGAAAGAATGTTACAGAAGCAAAACTTACAGGTGTTTAGGCTGGACTTATAAAAAATTAAATATTCTGTAATTAAATTTGATAAACATAGTTAACATGTCCTAAAATTTGATTGGACTTAAAAAAAGTATTCTTATTGTCGGCGATGAATATGGCCGCTTTCATATTTGTAATATAGCAAACATGTAGCTGCTTAATAAAAGGTTTTTCATAAAACACCACAAATTAGGCCTGCAACTAATCTAGGAAGGTTTAGTCACGCTCAATTATACCCCAAAAGTTCTTAGAGATCGACGCGATTGTTTTTTTATGCAATCTAAGAAAACAATGTACTATAATAACTTTTAATTTTCGCGACTGTTACACATAATTAATATTTAGTTTAATTATCCAAAGTTTTTTTTCATAGTATCTTTACAATGAATATTCAGTTTATAAAAATTGCTAGTGCATGAAATAAGATTTATATTTAATTGGATAGCAGTTAATTAATTTTATTTCGTACCGCAAAGCATAATTAGTTAGTTAATCCAAAGTAATTTGATCACGTTTTTAATTTTCTAAAATTTATAAAAAATAACAATTTTATTAAATTATAAGATTCTAAGCGAACGTACCCATACATACTACGTACCCGTACGTTCAGGGGTTTAGGGGGTGTTCAAAATATCACGCTTTTGGTCACAGGGGCGGGGGAGGGGGCTTAGGTTTTCGTCGCGTAGTCGATATCCTCTAGGGAAACCTCGTGCTTTTTCGAGTTATATTCAAATATGGCGTTTAGCGTTTTTAAAACTCGAAGGTGATAACACTGACGCATCCTTGGCGTATCACGGCAAGCGCCGTATTAATAAAAGCATATAATATGCGTTTAAATTTATTACTACTATTATAAGGCTACCTATACACAAGGTTTTTTTTATTAGAGGAAATCAGCTTGAGGACAAACCACCGCGGGGGAAGCACGGTGGGCGTGTGGGATTCGCCATGTCGGGGTGGCACTAGCACCCCCGAAGAAGTGCTATTGCCACGCCAGGGTCGGAGATACCCACTAAAACTCCTTGCCGTTCCTCTTTACGTCCCGTGTCCGGGCTGTCGGTTCGCTCGTGCTTACACCTCCAGCCCGGACGGACGATGATAGACCCCTACACGAGCTGGCCCTTCTCTGGTCTCACCGCTAGGTGAGAGGGGGCGCGTGGAACTATGTGCCGGTCGCCCGCACAGCCTACGGCGGCTGGAGGTCGTCATTTGCGACTTTCCGTCGCTGCCGTCGGCATACAGAAAAAATTGCTCCAACATATTATAAGTCGAACTTTAAAGGGTCATGATGGCACAAATGATCTTAATTGAGTTGTTTACCACTTTGATGAATTCGCTATCGATTCGTTCTTGAAACGTAACCGGGATCAATTGGATATGATTAAAAGTGATAATTTAACAGACGGCTGTTACATTCTATAAGTATACACGTTTTGTAGTATAGTTTAGACCTTATTAGTCGATGTCATCTGCCTTATAGTGTCTGTCTACGATAGATGTTGGTGTCTGTATATATATTGAAGAATGTTTATTTACTTTACCTTGAAGAATAGTAAGTGATGTTAATAAATAGATCCATTTGAATGATGTATAGGGTTTTTTTTTATTAAGAAGTATATATACACTTTCATTTTTAAATAAAATGAAAAGAATTTGAAATATTGCAAAGTTTTTGATTGCATATGAAAGTTGTTATTTATGAATGAAACTCGATTTCAGGGATTTAGCCACTACGAGTGTGCTTGCAACGATCTATTCTTTGAACCCCAATTTTCGACCACTCTACTACATTTCGGTCGAAATTCCTAATAATTTACGCTCAGTATTGGTTTTGAGCTAGTCTATTGTCTCTGGCTTGTTGACATAGACCATCGTCTTCATGTAGACTCCAGAGAAAAAGTCCAGAGGTGTTAGGTCGCAAGATCTCGGTGGTCAATTGACGTGTCCATTTCTCGAGATAACGCGATCACCGAATTTCCTCTTCAATAAGCTAATAGTTGCGGTCGTAGACTGGCATGTAGCGCCATGGGGCTTCAAATTTTGCGTAGATCTTGTACGCATGTAGTCCGAGATCTTTTCGCAAACTTCGCCACTACGATATATCATCACGCTGAGACTAATAGGAGCGGAGCACCAATGAAGAATGTTTCAAAATCGGGGGGTTTTGCAAACAATTTTCACGCGGACGACGTCGCGGGCACAGCCAGTATATAATATATATAAAATTTTAATATAAATAATATTGAATTGACTTGAATAATGCACTCGCGCTTCCTCACATAGCGGAACTCTTAACGAGTCTGGGAGGGTGTTTGGCCCGTCAGATTTGTCTGGCTCATTGGAAAATATTTTAAAATATATTTGATAATATATATAAAATTCAGCCTTCCTAAAATGACGTAAGTTCCCACATTTTTTTAAAAACGTGTCTGTCAATAATTATGGTCCACAGGAACTGTCTGGCAACTGTATATCTTTGTTTATAACAATATCGTATACGACATATGTAAAGACTAGCCTTGCTACTTTGACGTATGTTAGCATGGTTTTTTTCCACTTTTGATACCTGCTACCTGAAAACGGCCCCGCTTTCAGCTTAGCGAGTATCCATTCCTTTCTAAGTTTATGTTAAACTACCGATCATAAAAATTTCATCTTTCCTAAAATCACGTAAGTCTGGGGTGACTGGGATCTTGGTCCATAAAGGGCCCACAATCTTCATTAATGGGTCACACATTTAATTTGATAGGAATGTTATTAATTTTGGTGACAAATTAAAAATTATCCTATATAAAAAATAATTAATCCGTCAAATGTTTAAAAAAATATTTACTGTGCTAAATTTTGTGAAAGTATTTTCGAATAGAACAGCGAGGCAACCCAGGGACACGGTTTTAAAAACGCATATGGTACACTTTGAAAAGTGTTGCCTGTATTCTTTGTATTTTAATACATACGTTACGTTCTCTTATGAACCAGACACAGATTTCTCAGACTGTCTAGACCAGCTGTTATTTAGTAGTTGTTTATGAAGTGAGCTGTAAGATAAGTGTTGTTATATAAGAGAGGGCGTGTCCAACTGTACATATTGCACTATGCACTCGTATAACGTATTTATGCAATTTCTTGTTTATGCATTCACAAATGCAAACTAGATTTAAGGAATACGACTTTTATGATTTAGGTGCATTATTATCGCGACTACGTTTGACTAAAATAAATCTTCATAAAATTTACTTAATTGGAGCTATCCTACAGAACTTTTCCAGGGATCAATGTTTTCGGGTGTATTAACTCCATAAACCTCCAACATCACTCATTTACTGTTTAAAACAATTGCAATAATGCAAGCAATAAATTAAAATTATGAACGCATTAGCACGACTTGGAACAATTTCATAATTTTTTGAAACTTTATGATTGTAAACTACACAACTAGTCTGCTTAAATATTGTAGATAAAAATCGAGGCAATAAGGATTTAGTCTATAAAGAAACTTTAAAATATATTACGCATTATTATCAAAATACGTTTCATTATACCGAATTTTCGATTTTCAAGGCGTTTCGTCTGCATAACTAAGTCTATGCCTTGTTTGTTGGCCTTGTTCAAAATTCATAATTAAAGCACTTTTCCTACAACTCGTAACTAAGTAATGTTCTATTAATATACAAATAAAACTGAAAATAACTGTACCGCCGACGAAACCGTTCTCGAATTGGCGTTGATTCAATAACAACATGTGTTCTAGAAAGTTGTGTGTTGTAATAGTCAAAGGTCTACGAACTTTTTTTGAACATGCTAGACCTAAAAAATCAACGTGTTTAATTTCTAACAAATTACTTTATTACTAAGTAAGCGATTGTAACACATGAATCAAACTGATTTTTAATTTTATTTAGGCCTTTTTAATGTAGACAAAAAAGTTATTGGTATTAAAACATAATTATGTAGTTTAATTTATAACTTTGTTTCTAAAGAAAACAGGTACAAAAACAATTTGAACAATTCAGAAATATGATAGTGAGTTTTTAACTTATTTACTGTACGGTCGTGGGCCTGGATAGGATTACACATATTTTATGTAACTTAAGTTGCTTATGTTATGAGTTCATGAATTTTAAGTTCGGACCAATACCCCCAGCAGATAGAGCAGGTTTGTGCTACTGAAACTGAAAAATTGCAAACAAATTGCATTGCAGTTTTACAGTTTCGTAGTCAAATTGCAAAAACAGTAAGCGTTCATTGTTACTACCTAATCTGTGCGTGGATCCATGTACATTTGGCAGTTTTTTCTTATTTTCAAAATGTAAAAATAATTGTTTAATTTGTAAGTAGCAAAGATACTTTGACAAATTCCAAGAAATATGGTCGGTACTAAGAAATTGATAACTGGCGAAATAACATAAACGTGATAATATATGCCGGGGTTCAACTAGAATTAATTTATCTTCACATACTGGGACCCCTGATTGTAATTTTAAACGAAGGACGGAACAAGAATCGTAGAATAAACATAATCAATTTCTTGATTTAAAACATTTCCTTTGAAATAAATGTTATAAAAGCCATGGCTTATTGCTAGATATTCAGTCGAAACTCTAAATGTCTGTTTTGTGAAACTGTACATAGATTAAGTAAAAGCAATGGAATAGTTAGTGTTTTGCGGTTCTGCCAGACAGTTACGCCTTGTGCATTTATAGTAACTTTTTGATGAGCGACTGTTTGCGCATACGTGTTGTTGCCAATTTAGACACTTTCACATGATTAGATCTGTGTCTATTAAAATTTTTGCTACTACTTAATTTCTCACTGAGTCCCAGATAAAATTATGTTAGGGGTGTAGCGTTACTTTAATGGAGACCTGCAAGTCTACGTGATAATCTTATTGTCTGCGAGCGATGAGGGACACATGGGTGCGGCGTGACTAGAGGGCTTCCAGATTGGGGTTTCTTTTTACCAAAATTTTTTGTTTCGGAAATAGAAATAGATTTGCTTGTCTAATTTAGTGAGAAGTCGCTAAACTGACAACAACGAGACTTTAGACATAAAAATATTAATTATTATCCTCTCATATAAACATACTCAGAAAACTGAGTTAAAAAATCAAGATCGAAGGACGTTTTCGTTCACTATGGAATCAACATGTTTATATAGGGAGGTAAAACATGTATTAAATTACGACCAATGGTTTTTTTGTATCTTTGTTTTGTATCACCGTCAGCTCAATATAATATGACCGTGAAAAATATCCTAATTTCGTTGATTAAATACATATATTGGATCTCCCGAGCGCATCATTCTCCGTACCCACCTTTATTTGAGTGCTTTATCGTTTTATCTGTGCAGGAACGGAGTAAGAATACACGGAGTAAGTTCTTGCGGCCGGGTGGCCATTCGTAAGAGGCGACAAAACAACCCACAGCCAGGTGTTAGTGTATTTGCCCGTATACGACGTATACGACTACCATCTCTAGTCTACTAGTATGCCACCATAACAACCTTGAGTTGTGTTCCGGCATTAGTCGCCAGGTTCCAGTATCCCTAAAGAGAGCAGCAGCGCGTTTATAGCGCCTTTGGTGTTGCAAATGTCCATAGGCGATGGTAACCACTTTCCATCAGGCCGTCTGCCTGTCTGCTGAACGCATGCAATAAAAATTCCTTCACTTCAAGTATCTTGTTGATTACAATAATCAGCATTAGTGAGTGATTTTGTACACAAAAAAGAATGGTGTAGCACGATTTAAAAAAAATTTTAAAGTGGTTATTGACAATGATGCGCTCAGCAGATTTACCAATTACTAGTTAATCCTCGTTTTCGAATGTAAACAAATAGTAAATTGAAACACATACACTAAATGTTATGATATAGGTTATTACCTACGTCATGACCCCTGAAGTAGGAACAAACAGATAGCCAGACAAAACTAACATTTATATATATTAGTTAAATTAGTATACTCTTAAAATATTGCTGCAACCATGTTATACAATTATTTATTATCCTCAGATGAATCAAGCTACTCACTTCTTGGACGGGTCCCACATCTACGGATCTAATAGCAGAGATGCTGCGGCTTTAAGAGACAAAACCGGTGGTCTGTTGAAAACATCGATCATTGATGATGAAGCACATTTACCACTGGTTGCCAATCCGACTGATAAATGCATGGTAGAATCGGATACCGCTGCTTGCTTCAATGCAGGTATACATGAATATTTATTAAAGGTTTTTATACAGCCTCATATAAATTTCGAACCTTTATCCTAAGGAAATTGTACCATTTTCCGGG
Source organism: Dendrolimus houi (assembly GCA_039645545.1). Classification (NCBI taxonomy): domain Eukaryota; kingdom Metazoa; phylum Arthropoda; class Insecta; order Lepidoptera; family Lasiocampidae; genus Dendrolimus; species Dendrolimus houi. The sequence continues at coordinate 12,131,029 of CM077125.1, read as the reverse complement.
ATAGAAATTCTTCACCCCAGTTTTCGAAATCAAATTGCAGAATCTGAAGACCTTGAAGAAGAATTTAAGAAATGTATAGAAATATACAAGATAGAAGATAAACAAATATACAAAGCTTTATTATGTGTCTGTTATTTGTATTAAATCATACGTGTGATCAAAGAAAAACTAGTGTAACTCATTAAAGTAGTTATTTTAATTTAGATAGATAGATAGATAACACTTTATTATACACCAATACTAAAATGAACTTAAAGACTAAAATTATATCTAGTTGTGTACAAAGGGCGGTCTTATCGCTAAAAAGCGATCTCTTCCAGACAACCCCATTAATTTAGTTTGATAAATGTTAGCATAACTTTTATAAACAAAAGTACATATATAAAGATGTTTACTTTCGAAGGGAGCATGTGGTAATATTATGATACTTACACCCTCTTATCTGATAACAGCGATAATGGTAATAAATAGGATCACTAGGAACAAGTTTGCTATCTTTGATAAGATAATTATTATTTAGGTTTTCTACAGTGTTATGATTCCTTGAAAGTATTTGTTTACATCATGGAAAAGTTCTCGATGACTGTGTAATACGTTCGTGGTGGCACTGAGCCTCTTAAATTGAGGTTAAATCACTTTATTTACTTTTAAATAAAAATAAACGTAGGATATTTATTTTAAAAGGTAGGCAGACCTGTACATTGTAAGCTGAAGAATTTAGATATAACCCACGATTCTATTTCTAATCTTGCTTAGTGTCAAAATTATTAATTAAAATAATATTAATTACGTTGTATAGTAAATATAGCAAGTTTTCTCTAATAAGTTTACTATTTTAATCAGTGCACATTATTCTTTGTATGTGTGTAGTTGCTTTTTGGGATTCCGCCAGTCTATCGGTCAGACGACAATACATAGACAAACATATTGTTGAAGAGTATCTGCTGTCACACACAAGCATATCGGTCTTGTGACAAAAATATTTTGAATTCTCGTTAATAGTTATCAGATGCATAACCGAATGTATTTAACTGTTTTAACCTTCACTGGTTAGTTAAGTTTATTTTTTATGAACAATTTAGCTTGCTTATCAAATGCTTCAATAACCTAAAAAGAATCACACTGACGGTATTAAGATGGACCAAATGTGACATTCATGGCCGGTTCCTATATCTTACAGACCGTTCACTTACCTTACTATCGGTTAAAATTTGACATAAGCTCCATCATACAAGTAATGTCAAAATTCAACCGATGGTATAGGGGAAATGCGTGTATATTAAGATATAGAAACTCACCATTAATGTGGTTTTCCATTAACAGGCGATATACGTGTCAACTTGCACCCGTGGCTCACAAGTCTCCATTCAATTTGGGTGCGTGAACATAACCGTATAGCTCGTGCTCTTTCCGCGTTAAATCCTGAATGGAACTCGGACAAACTGTATCACGAAGCCAGAAGGATTGTCGTCGCTGAACTACAGCATATCACCTACAGACATTGGATGCCAGCACTTACTGGTAAGTAATAGAGGTGTGGTCATTAGTTCATAACTTGATTAAACGTTCACAAATTTATATAATTCTATTCTTACCGGTTTACCTTTCGAAATGTAACAAATAGTATTTTTATAAACCCATTCAAATTATTTTCAAGATTTATAAGTCGTCGTCGTCAGCCATTTGCAGTCCACTGCTGGACGTAGGCCTCCCCGTGATGGCGCCACTCATCCCTGTCCTTCGATTTCCTTAGCCAGCGCCTACCGGCGACCTTGCATAGGTCGTCGGTCCATCGGGCTAGTCTAGTCGTTATGACTCACGACAAGTTCTAAGACGTGATGACTCATTGTCTGTAGTACTTGTGTCTCATCCTATTTCACGTGGGTTCGAATCCTGACTATACGTCCATGTCATTCACCATTTAGACAGCGTTTTGAGGCCTAATTTCTCTATTCTTAAATGGGGGTGCGCTAAACAAAAACATCGTTAGGAAACTTGCACATCCATATTATCAGAGTAGGAATTTCTCAAATCTTTAGCAAGACCTGGCATGTATACTTTCTGCTTTTATGAAATAGGTTGGTCCGAGTCCAACCTTAGGATATGTATGGCCTTTTATTATTTTCAATTATTGATAAGGTAGGCACGTTATTGTATTTAGTTAATATTTTTTTAGTTTCCAATTTTATTACGTTCTAGGTCTCAGTAAGTGCACTAAGTAAACTGGTATTATAGCTGAGAACTATGTATTACTTCTTTACGTAAAGTTATGTCAATGCCTTGCCGAAGGCATTGAACGCAGCTAGAGTAACAAGTTCTATTTATATAAACTTGCTAAGTGAGAAACCAGTTATCCATCCCTTTGATTACAAAACAATCTACGTTTATTTTTAAACTTGTTCGTAACTAGAAGAATGCGAAGTTTCTTTTTCTTGATTTACATAAGTTTACTAAGAAACGTTATCTCAAAATGAGATTTATTGATACCAGTTATTGTGCACGTCCATTTTCCTATACACGTGTGCTTTCTATCAATGAAGCGAAAAACAAATAATTATTGTCTGGATGACTTTCGATTAATAAATACATTTATTTGTGCAAAATTGAATTGAATATTTCAACAGTTCATTGAAGTGTCGTTTTTTTAGTTGCCCCCAAAAAATCAATTGGTTGGTATTAGTTAAAACTACAATTTGGCAGAGGTTTATTTTGACAAGCGAATTGAAAATGAATGTAATGTAAAACTTGGTGTAAAATTTATAGTAATAAAGTTTTTAAAAATGGGGCCAATAAAAGTTTTAATGTTTATATACTAGTTTGTCTTACAAAATTATTATAATGTAAATTTCTAATATACACATATATACATATATCCAGCAGAAATTATGAAAACTTTTCGAGATAAAACTGGGGTCATCTTTATTTCAGAAATATTCCCATATCCATTATTGTTGTGGTCATTCCAAGTACATTTTGAACGTTGTTTTCTTTTAGGCAAAGCTTTTGATCAATTGTTCGAGGGCTATGATACCGCTTACAACTCTGATGTCGATCCAACTATCACCAATTCCTTCGCAACTGCCGCATTCCATTTTGTCAATAGTCTTTTGGATCAGGACATTGAGCTGGTTGAGAACAATAATGTCACTTCGTCAAGACTTAGGCATAATTATTACAAGCCTGAATTGGTTGCAAAGAAAGGCGGTGTCGAACAGGCGTTGAAAGGGATGATCAACCAGAACAGCCAGAGACTGGATTTCAATTATGACGATGATGTAAGTTTAGTTTTATTATTTTATTTCCATTTTTTAATGCATACTATATTTTGTTTAGAAGATCATTATAGTTATAGAATTTTTCATTTTAAAATTCAACATTTTGTACCACGATTTTTCGCCTCAATTAGGCCATTCAATGATTTTAATCATCAAGTTTAGTCGTCTAATCAACTTAAGAAACATCTAAAGTTACACATACATACATGTTAACGTAAAAATGTTTTAAAATAACTATTTAAATAGAACACCGTAGCCGTGTTCACGGAAGACTACTGCTATCTACTGAAAATTAGCTAAATAAAAATCATATAAAAACTGCGCTTAAAACAGTTAAAACGTAACTTTGATTATTAAATAGAATCAAAACTACGTTATAACTGTATTAAACGCGGTTTTTATATGATTTTTTAAGTCAGATCAGTGCTCTTCTTCTAAGTCGTCCGCTCACTGTTCAGGATTGTAACTTTAATGCCAGAATAATTGCTCTCCTCCGACGAGATCGATTTTGAGCACGTGGAGAGCCGAATTTATTGGCAGTCCAGCTGGTTAGCAAATTGGTCAATCCATCTATATGGATATCTGCCGCGAGGTCTCTTACCTACAACTTTACCAGTGACCACTTTACCAGCTCAGTATTACCAGATTGAAAACAAATTTTAGAAGTAGGCACATGCTATGACAAACAGAAAGGAACTTATGCTAATATTTTATCTCTGTTTATACCTTGAGGATTACTCAAGGTATAAACAGAGATAAAATATTGAGATAAGCAACACTTGTTTAAATAATTTGCAGTCAGATAAGAAAATACTGAATACAGTATGACAATGCCATTGCAAGGTTAAAGATGACGAGGAAATCGTTAATATGGTATTAGTAATTTATTATTTTTCATTTACATTATTACTGGCTTTTGACAATACTAATTAATTAATCATTTTAATTAGCACTTAATTTTGCTCAGTGATTTGTCTTGAATATTACTAGCTTAAAAGTTTTTTAGCTTTTAAGCCACAGTAGGTCAGTGGGTAAGGCTAGGCTACACTTGTAATGGTCTAAAAAACTTCGAGCTTCTGTGTATAGGTATACTTACTGTCGGCGGAAGTAAACATCGTGAGTAAACCTGCACGTCGAGATTACTAGTGTACAAAATCTCCTAATCCGCCTTGGATGCCTAAGGCCAGTAGTGGTACTTTGTTGGGCTGATATTATACAATCTTAAACTGCTAGTAGAAATTTACTGTCATAAAGATTTTCAAGGAAGTGTGTTCTACATTTACGGTCCTATTTATGTTGAGTTAGAGTAAGTTTGTAGGCTTGTTTAAGCTTCTTAAAGAAGCCTTCAAACTTACTGTAAGTTAATATGAATAGGACCGTTATTATTTACCGGCTAAAAATATACTACACATTTTATTGTAAGTAAAAAAATGTTGCCCCAAGTTCGAAGTTTACAAATAATGAAAATTAGAGTTGTTAAGAGTGTTTTGGTAAAAAGTATATTAGATAAATAAATAATGTATAATATTTTAAAAGAATTTTTTATGCTGCAGATTATGTAAAAATCATCAAATTTCAAACATTCCATTGATGCTATGTATTTAATATCGTTGCTTACTTATATTCACACCTAAAACAATAGGCGCTCTTCTGTGACTCAGTGCCCATTTACAGACAGATTATTGGAGTCGTGATAATTTGTGATTTCTTTGAAAAGAATTGTTATTTGTATCATGTACTTAACATTTTGATGAAAAACTCGACATGATAACACTTGAGCTGCTCGATGATCTCAATCTGGTGTATATATGAAATCATCCTCAAAGCATAATGATTTACTAAAGTGCTTATTCAATTTTCACTTGCTATTAACAAGTTTTAGTTAAATTGGTTTCTGTTGACAAAAGTTTGCCAATATTTACCTGAGTTAATTATTGGTACAGACACATACAGATATTTTGTCACTAATACTTTGATTTTTATCATTTCCTTTTATTATCTATTATGATATTATTATTATCATCCACATGTGACAAACAAAGACCGAAGGACATGACAAAAACAGGAATTCATTGTTACTGGAATGAATACAGAATCTATATACTTATTTTAATAGTATACAATAATTATTGCTAAATACCACAAATAATCTAATACAATAAAAGAAAACTTAACTTATTTATATTGTATTCTACCGATAGTCCCTCAATACTTTAAGTAGAATACTGAGCCTAGATCACCGTCTTCTATGGGTAAGGTGTCCAGAAGGCTGGCTACGTTTCCTCACTGGATCGCCATACTTATCCGTTGCCCGAGGTAGGCACCAACTAACCTTCTGATCACCTTACTCTTCAGGTGATCAGAAGTAGTAGCAAGTAGTCGTTTTGATCCATTTTGGTATCGGCTCATGGCCTCAGGACCCCACGGTCCAAGTGTCTCAACTGCAAACGGCACAAACATATAACTCTCACAACAATTAAACAATAAATTATAACACCACACGGTCACAAACACACAAGTAACAACAAAACTGATACACATACTCACACCAACGCGCACTACCACCGCTTTGCATTACACGCACACTTCATAAACAAACCAAGACACACAAAAAGATTAAAAATTAATAACCTAGGCACAGAAAGGAAAAACAACACAAATGGTACTAGTTAAGATAGATAGATAGAAAGTACTTTATTGTTCACCACATACACATAAAGGAAATCATTTACAGTCCTTTCTTGTCAAGGCAGGAACAAAGGGCGGCCTTATCGCTTTAGAGCGATCTCTTCCAGACCACCCGGGCTGTGGATTGTGTGAAAGCAATCAAGAGTGTATGACGGTGGTGTTCAAATCAAATACATGTTTAATAGGATACATAGATATTCTACAATACATATAATTAAGAAAAAGAAAATAGACAGTCACACATATTAATATTATATTATATCCAAATATATACATTATTAATATGTGTATAGCAACAACAATAGCTATACAATATTAATAATAACAAAACACAATATATCAATATTATATATATTATTAATATAATATATACAGTATTAATAAATATATTAACAAATTAAAATACATACAATTTGATATTAAATATTAATTAAAGTGAGAGATAATATTCTCTTCTAATATATAGGTATAGACATAAGGCACACACTTCACAACATCAGCATGTAACAGATACACTCTACATTAGTATAAGTTTAGTATTAAAAATAGAAAAAAATAATATTATAATATTATAAGTTATTCTTAAGGTACACTACAACATAAAAATCATTATTTTAATGTCACACACAGTAACAAAAATAAACAATAAGCGTGTAATAACTCTAAAAACTGTCATAGAAATTAAGTTGTAAAAAAGGGTACGGAACAAGTAGAGTCCGTAGAGTTGTTAAAAAAAGAAAAAACTCACTGAGGGTTGCATATTTGCGCCGCTTGGGTGATTCCGCTGTTTCCACCATCGGACCGGCTGATCTAGATGTGTTTGGTAAATGGGATGCGGTCAACGTGTCCACGCAGGTCGCATCCCATACCAAAGGCATGCCACGCCGTCGGGAACTAGTCATTCCGTCAGGAGGCATACCATCGTCACGTGCAACTCCGTTCGGCTCCAATAGAGAACGTTAGGTTACCGGCACGTAAGTGGTGGCAAGCGCCCTACGTAAAACATCATTCAAGGTGGCGTGGCGTGACCATCTGCCGGCACTGCATTTTGTCATCACCAAATTCAAATATTTTTATTAAAATAAGTTATGCTGGAGAACAGTTGTTGAAGAAGATCATACATGTAAATCAAAATATAAATTTACTTCCTATTCTATGTACACCGCTTCGCAATGTGCTATTGCTGTTTAAAGGATAAGAAGCGGAAAGAAACTGCCCAGCAACACGTTTAGCTAAAAAATATTTTTTCATCCATATTAATAATAATATCAGTTCATTTAAATCATCATCATTGCTAGACCCAGACCTTTCAGTGATACATGAGACCATGACGGGAACGCATGATATACTCTCCATGATTATCCAAGATGGATTCACATCAGTAGTGTCTATATACAGGTTTACATCGCAATGTTTTCCTTCACTCTCAGTACATGGTAATTGTAACAATATGCACACGAGAATAATTTCCAATTCTGAATTTGAATCCACGTCATTTGAATTAGACGCGAATGCCATAGTTTCTGCTACGATTTTGTATTCTTATTTATATTAATATATAAAATATAAGTGAGTATTTCTGTATGTTTAGATAATATTAATAAAAAAAATCTTGGTTGTTTTATCTTCACGATGTTGCAAGTAAAATGATTTCATATTGAATTCTGTGAAAAGAAAATTTAACAATTTCATTTTCATATTCAGGTGCGCATTAGTATGGATATCATATCATATCATTTTCAATTTGCAGCAAATAGGGAGGTATACAAATGTTACAATAAATTTTAACATGTATTACGTAATTATAAAAGAATAGGCGATAAAATAACACTGTATCAACTTCCTTTTAAAATAACATAATTTAAGTAATTTTTATTACTATTTAAACAACAAAATTAATGCACTATTTAACTCCTTTTACTCCTAAAAACCTATACGTCATATGTTGGTACGTTGGGACGTAATCTATGAGGCTGCGACGTTTTGCAAGATGATAAAAAGTATCACAGTTGATTTGACTGTCTGCTCCCCTATTTTATAGGGTCGTTTTGTACGTAGAGTGTTTAATGTAAATCTCTTTAAAAATAATAGAATGTCCCTTGTTTTTAGCTCCGTCACCATTGGTTGGGTGGTCTGGATGTGCTGGCGATTGACATCCAGCGCGGCCGTGACCACGGCCTGCCTGGCTACACGCAGTACCGCGTGCTGTGCGGTGTGCCTGTCGTAACCAGTTTTGAACATCTTGCTGATGTCATACCCCAGGAGGTACGTAAAATACAAATTACCTTGTACACTAATTAGTTATATTCCCCGTTCACGATAACTTGACGTGCAGGGTTGCCAACAAACAAAAATGTTAACACCTAAAGCTAGAGTCAAAAACACATAAAATCGCGATAATTACTAAAAAATTTCGACAAGAATTAAAAATATTTTCATAATAGTAATAATATAGCCTTAAATCTGAGATGAGGTATTTTTCAATGTTTCTCCTAGATCACGTCTCTTCCCAGAGTGCCTCCTGGCAAAGGCCTCCTCCAGCTCCAGTGCTGTCTGTCTAAGGCAGAAATAAAGGCAAACATATAATAATTTACGTTTTTTAATTATCTCAATAACCTATTTTATAACATCATAATAAGCGATTAGTTAGTAGAGTTATTTTGAACGAGGTATAACTACATAGTTTGTTTCAAATTAATTTATTATCTGTGGTCTGACTAGTCTGGTACCTTGTTGTTAACTAGCTGCGCCCCGCGGTTTCACCCGCGTGGTGATGGAAAATCGTTATATTTTGGATAATTCACACTATATCTTTATAAATTATAGCCTATGTGTTATTCTGATGTGTAAGCTATATTATTGTAAAGTTTCATCAAAATCCATTCAGTAGTTTTTGCATGAAAGAGTAACAAACATACATCCATACATTCTTACAAACTTTCGCGTTTATAATATTAGTAGGATAGTGTAAGCTTATAAACTGTTTATCACTGGGTGTTGTACTATATAATGTATGTTACTATGTTAATTAATTAACTGTTAATACTATGTTATAATTCAATGTAAATCAAGAAGTATTTTTAAATACCCGGACGTCAAGTGCCCGCGCGACATATAATAAAAGTGAATATTTTAACATTTATTTACATAGCAGACAAAATGGCAAGTATCTTTACTTTTATTTAAGTGACCTTAACTGAATCTTGCTATTTATGTCTCAGCCTGGTATTGTATTGGACGGTGAAGGAAAACGTGATGAGACCTGGCATACCGGCATAATCGATCTGTGACACCCGCAAAACCGCCTTGAATAAGCGCGGCGGGTAGATTGTCTGTTCCCCTAATATCGCCCACGCCAAGCAGGCTGTTTTTATCATGTCCTATGCGTGAATAGATTTATTATTAACAAATTGATATGGGGATTTTGAAATAAGTACACGATTATGTATAGTTACGAGTATGATTTTTGGATATTAATGATAAAGGCAATAAATTAATATAATAAAATTGCTTTAATGTAACTGTTATCAACTAGGAACATGTAAACAGAATCCAATTTATACTATATTGGACAAACTGTCATATCTTTTAGTTAATAAGAAATATAATGTAAATAATATATTTTGCCTACAGGTGGTGGATAAACTGTCCGTAGTCTATGAACATCCAAATGATATTGATTTGGTCGTTGGTTTGATGGCTGAGAAGAATCTGCCAGGTTCTTTAATTGGACCCACTGCCACTTGTATAATTAGTGAGTTACTTTTGTGCTATAAGTATTGTTTATTTTTATGTTTTTTGTTATCATTGCATTTTATTATTAGCAAAAATCTTTTTGGAGACTGAAACATTCACTTTCTTTTCTAATCAACATTTGTTTTCTAATCAACATCTATAATATTATAAAAGTGCCGTGTCTGTGTATTGAAGCTATTTAAAAACAACAACTGAGATACACTATATAAACGATGGAGAACACGATGCATTTTTTTAGATTTCTTGTCTGTTTCTTCGCGATTCATGTAAAAACTACTGGGCTGATTTTGAGGCGGATTTCGGTGACCGACAGCAAATTGTTAGACTTAAAATCTGCGCTCCTTTTTATCCTGGAAATTCTGCGGGACTTTTTTTAGGAATGATTTACAAAGGTCAGATTAAAAAAAATCGAATTACAATGTGATTTTTTTTCTGATCCATAACAAATTTTATATAATAAAATGTGTGATATATTTACCCCGGGAATCCCGCGGGAACTTTCCCGGGAGCTGTTTCTAGTTGTTCGGGTGCATAAAAATTTGCTTATTCTGACACAGTTTTCACTAAAACGATAGCTTAAATTCTTTTCTAATGCTGCGGTACTTTTTGTCCCGTAAATCCCGCGAGAATTTCAAGTCAAGCGTGGACGAAGCCGCGGGCATATCCTAGTGTTTGATATAAGCAAAACGAGCCCCTTTTACTCATTGATTTGATATTTTACTCTATATTTGTTAATAGTTAATAGCATGGAAAAAGAATTCTTCCATGATAATAGGATAGGATAATAAGTTTAAATATCACTTTATATATATATTTTTTTAAAACAAGAAACTTTATTTTTAATAAGAACAGCTGGGTAATAAACATCAGAGTCCTATTAAAATTAGCACAATGTAAATAAATTAGTAAGAAAAATCTTGGTGAATCTTCAGCATTAGAATTTTAGGAAGAATTCGGCAAATTATATAAAAAAATGACAAGTTTAATATTCATATTTGATACATGGTAAGAAGCTTTTAAGATACTATAGAATCCTTGAGATAATCAGCTGTTACATACATCAATGTCATAGAGAACCTCCAAAGTGGACTTTTAGCTTGTGGTTCCTGTTAAAGTTTCAGTTTCATTATTGAAACACTGAAACTATCAGACTATCCCATTTTATATTATAATTCTCTTTCGTCTCTATTTAGGCAGCCTTATTTTTTGCAGTAACTTCTGTATTATGGAGGGGGGTTTAAATCCATATCTTATATAGTATTATTTTTATTACAGAGGAACAATTATGGCGTTCTCGTGCCGGGGACCGCTACTTTTACTTGCACAACGACGAAGCGGGTAGCTTCAGCAAGCGCCAGCTGGCGGAGATCCGACGCACCTCGCTCGCGGCACTGCTCTGCGAAAACGGCGTCGTGGCTAACGTTCAGAAGGATGTCTTCCACCCTCCATCTGACAGGTTATTTTTTTATATTTGTGTTACTATATAAATTTCTAAAGTTATTTCTTTGTAATTGAACTCCTAAACCCCTGGACCGATCTAGATGAAATTTTTTGTGTGTATTCGAGGGGTCCCCATATGGTTTATATTCACAATTGGACTCGGTAGATGGCACGGGAATTACATTCCAGGTTTTTGATTAAATTTACGTCTGTGTTTTAGTGGGTCCCTGAATGGATTAGATTCACAATTGACCCGACAGGTGGCGCTGCAATCGGGTTGTATTAATTTTTTTCAGGACTGGTCAAAATCTGCTGGGCCCGCTCATTTTATATTTATATTTTCTTACTTCATTGTGTTAAAAAAATCTTTATGCAATTTGTATTTTTCCTTTTGCAGCAACCCGATAGTTGCATGTGAGGAGATCAAGAAGATTAATCTTGAAGCATGGCAAGACCCGAAACAACAGCCAGACATTTTAACACGTACCAACAAGTGGATCAAGAATAAGGTCGCAAGTTCTGGCAACACTACCAAATAGACATGTGAGATAGACGAATGTAAAAAGACTAACTTAGTTTAAAGCAATAAGTGTAACTACATTAGTGTTAACCGTCTATGGTGTGAGAAAATTTAATTTACAAGTTGCTTTTCCACCTGAGGACCTCAAAAATAGCTATCGTGCTTTTAATAAGAAATTAGACGTTTTTTCTTTAGAGATAACCTATGTTGAATTTTGAAAGGCGCGAATTTCACAATACATCCTACTTATTTTTATAGTAATCTAGTATCTTATTTATGAAATTTAATTTTAAACTAAAAATTGATACCTACCAAAGACCAGGATATTTTTGTTCAATTCATTTTGATGCCACTAACTTGTGATTTTGATCAACTTTATTTAAATTATTATATAAACCGTCTCATATACTTTTAGCAAATATTTCCTCCCACCATAGATTTTTGCTTCATTTTAGTTTAGTATTTCAGTATTGTGATTGATGGTGACAGCGTCTTTATATTGTTAGTTATAGTTCATTTTATTCGATACGAAATCATTTGAAGTAAGTTAATTCACGCAAATGAAGAACTTATCAAGACTCGTATTGATTAATATATTGCTAAACATTATTTTGTCTTATTATTGGTAAAAAATTTAACATTGCTTGTATGAAGTTTATGTTAAATTTTAATAACTAGTATGGCAAATGAATGTTTTGTAATATGTGGAAATCCGTGGCTAAGACATTTGACTTATCAAGAGCTAGTAAGATAAGTATTTTTAGAATTAAATGATGAAAAAACTTGCACATCGATAGTATTGATGTGGGATATACACCGAAGGGCCCTGAACGAGCACGCTGGGTGTAATGTCCTTGTGACATTGTGGTACCTTGAAATCGTGAGCATAGAGTCCAGCAGTAGGATGTCTCAAGGCTGATAAAATATTGAGGCCCCTTATCGTTAATTTATCAAGATTAATTTTATTAGTAGTTCGTGTGAAACAGTACCATGTTATACAGTGGCTGTGATATGTACTATTGCCATGGAAGAATGCTAGCAATTACAAACGCCCAGTCAAATAAAGTACCTACTCTTGGAAAATTTCCCAAATACCAAACTTTCAGAGGGCGCAACAATATTATTTCTCTTATGTTTTGTTATAGGAAAACAGCATAAAGCTTTCATTTATGCAACATTTTATTATTTATAAATTATTTTTATGCCCCATCTCATTCAAAAATTAAATTCAATAATAATATATTATTTTTAATTTATTCGAATTTAAGTTTCGTTGATTTATTTAAGAAAAAAGGATGGGTGAAGGAAGTAACGTAAAGGATTTTTTAAAGATTAGTAAAGAAATAAATATTACCGTCATTAATTTAAAGAAGGAAACTAAACTATCTTAAAAAAATAATAAGTAAAATTAGATATAAAATCGGGTATTTGATACATATTATAATAAATTTTAAAACAGTATTCATATTAAAGAGCAAGCGTCAAAATATCTTATTATCATCATCTGTTCAATATAGAAATAATTTTAATTATAGTTTAACTACTAGTTAAAATTGTCACGTCATAGGCCAGTATTCTCATACAAATTCAAGGAGGATGTGACGTTTTGTGCGACGATGAGAGTCTAGCGGTATTTTGCTGTATCAGAACGAAAGAGATTTTTCTGACTTAAATTTTTTATTGGGCAATTGTCATTTTTAGTGTCTTTCTTTCATGCTATTACGGCTGTAGTACTTTAAATTTACTTCACGGTGAGTTTGCTAGTGGATTGCTCTCGAAAAGGAGACGTGTTTGAAGTCCTTAATATCCATATGTTAAAAGATATAATGGACTACATTTTAATGGCAATAATTAATAATATTGAAGCAAGTATGGGTAAAGACATAATTACAAAGTTGCTTGTTAGCTGCCAGGGAATGTAATGTATGTAGAATTTTAGTTAAAACCCGCCCTGGCTTTAGAGGTATTGTGCCAAGTGTAAACAAAGCCTGTTACTAAAATATTACGCACTATATACATTTAATAATCATTCTTAAAATCACATGGACGAATTGAAAAGGAAACTTAACATTATGACCAATATTTTGTTACACAATTTAAGATATTATCTAGATTTCGTTCTTCTTTCGTTATATTCTTCTGTATTCTATAATCTATTTCTATCAACACTCGTTTCGTTTTGAAGACGTATTAATTACTCTGTGTTGTTATGTTTATGGAGTCATTTTAAATTGTGTTCTATAATTTCTTTGAAACCAGCAGAATGTTCCTATCATTGCTGGTATTGCAAATGTGCATAGAAAATGGTAACCATTTTCCACCAAACGGGCCGTTAGCTTGTTTGCTGATCTCCAGTAATAAAAGTTTGCAGTGCAGGGAGTTGTCCTTATGCCCCTGCTAAACGTACACCCGGAACCCAATTTTGCTATTATTACCTCGTCAAAATCGCCGGGCACTATCATCTCAACCGTAGGTTTGCCTGATTTAGTTATTCTGTTTATTTCAATGGCGTGTCCGTGGCACGCCACTCTATCTTTGTTTATTTATAAGTGAAAACTCGCGAAATAATATGTCTAAAATTTTTGTTAGCTTTTCAATATTCATTTCGGTTAACGCCATTTATGCTCATGGTAATACCAATTCTTTTGTACTATTATTTAGGCTAGTGTTAGTGACTGTGTTCAAATGCGACTTAATTATAGCGTTAAAAGTAACGCCGTTAAAGTAATTAGCTGCAATATTGTATATAGGTATATGAGTTATCTGTCAATGTTTAACGTCATTAATTAATGTCGCATCTCAAATAATCATTAAACCATTGGCTACATCTGCATGACACAGTTACTAACACTAAGATTATTTCAATTGTAGCAGCATTACAAGAAATTTAAAATCAATATCTTAAATGAAATCTAACCTTACAAATTTAATTAACTTAATTGTAATTTCGCATTATTTTTGCTTAGTATCGCCCACATAGTGCTTTGGTCATGTTGGTCATTTTATATAACAGTTTTGTGTGTGTGTTTATATTTCCAGTATTTACTAACAGTCTCGTTTCACTTCTAAATTTATTCTTTTTCTATCCATCTCGAAATTAAACTTTATTCGTGTTTGATTAATTTGTAATTTTGTTTGTATTTACTCTTTAGATATTAGACATATATTTATAAGATACCATGGATGATTGTCCCTATTATCTTGAGGTCTTTTCCAACATTATTCCAAACCAACAAACTATCAGATTCAGGCGCAGTACAGTCTGTTCTAATGGAAATTTTTTAGTGTGCATGTCATTTATGCTTTGACTGGTTTGGATTTGTGTAGTAAGAGGCCTTATTATTTCCGATTTTGTTTATTTTTATTATTATGAATGGTGAATGTAGGTGGGTAGATTCATAAACGCACATTCAATGCCAAAGACTGGAATGCGATTGCTAGCGGCTAGTAACAATAAATTAGAATATAACTCTTAATATAGCACATTTTCCAAATTCGTAGATCTTGCAGCCTTTGGATTTCGAATACCAGTGTAACGTTTGTTTCTAATCTTGAATTCTAAAATCGTAATACTCTATTCATTATTCAAAATGAAGAGTTTTGTAAAAATAAATTAGGTAACTTCTTATTGTACATATACATCTTTAAAAAACTTATTGGTTTGAATTTGAGAACAATCGTTAAAGAGCGATCTCTTTAGGATGATCCGAGGCAGGAATAAAGTAGATTAATAGCGTTACTGGTGGTATATGATAATATGTCTGATTACTTATTGGCAATTTTAATGACAAAACAATGAAATCAGTCATAAACTCTTAGAATTGTCCTACCGCCTGAATCATGTACGAATGCTATTTAGTTTGCAGGTATCGTATAGGCACTATTACTTTAAATATTTTTCAATACCTTCTATACTTGTACTAGAAATGACAATCCAAAGTACGATAAAGTAATATGGTGTTGCTTAGTTTCAGCCTGTTTGCTAGATGTCGTTAGTATCAATTTTTACTAATTTTAAACTAAACTAAACATTTATAGATTTTTATCGATTTAATTCAAATACTCTGTTTAAACATATAACAAAAGAAAAAGTTTTATTTGTATACTAAAGCATCTAAAAATAAGAAAATATAGATCTGTAGCGTAAGTTTTGTTAGACGATTTTCATTTCTAGTACGCTTCCATTGTCTTAAAAATGTAATATATTCTAAACTTTCATATTATATTCATTCATATTTCTGTAAGTACACATATCTTATTCTTTAATTTAAAAAAAAATATTCTAATTTAATTCCAATTTGTAATATTTGATTACTCTCGTACTACATAGTTGCTAATATCGTAATTAAATCATTTATTTTGTAAATTAAGCTTTTACAAAGTGGATGGTTTATTGTTAATGTTATATATGACTAACTACTTTTATTGGATCGATGTTATATACAATTTTGGTGGAAGGCAAAATATTATACCTTCGCTATTTATAAATACATTTCTTGTGAATACATAGTTTTCAAAATGAAGGAAATGTTCTATGTACAGTACGCGTAAAGCTTAAATACCTAAGTGTTATGTTTATTCCACTTAAAATTGTGTAGTTCGAAAGATATATCATGATCTTAGACTGCGCACACTACGAATATTGTGTGCGCTGCGATCTTTTTTAAAACTAACTCATTTATAATCTATAGAATGCTACTACAAATTTGATGTGCGCTAGGACTTAATTGAAGGGTTAGGGCAAAATAAGTACGAACAGCTTGATTAAACTAGATTTATTAATGAACATAAAACAAGCATTGCATTAGATTTAGAGAGCGAGAATCTGACTGTGTTGCCAGTATTTAAAATTCAAAACGTTACATTTGTCACATAATTATGTCAAATGATATTATAATTTTGAACATTCAAAACCATAAACACAAACATTGATATCACGTTCTTCGAAATGACTTTTACGAACTTCAAGGACGCATTTAAGTTTTGCGCGTACCGTGAAGCAATATCATGTCAATAATTAATTTAAGTATAATTGTAGTAAATTTTATACAATTATAAAAAAAGAACTTTTTTTATTGTATGTATCTGGTCTTTTAAAAGTTTGTATTTATAATATTTAAATACCAATTACTGACCAAATTATTAAAAAGAGCTGCAATATTATACTTATAATTTTGGATTAAATAGATTATTTTAAAGTGTTTTAGTATCAATGCGTAAGTTAAAAATTAAATTATACGCAATGTCGAAAACTAAGCAAGGTTAGAGTTTAGAGGATTTCAAGCCTAGCAATAAATATTTCGTGCGAAATTGCTTCGTCTATAATTATTATATGTAAGTAGATATTTGTAGTAGTTACAAAATTGACTACTATAAAAAGCGCCTTTAAGGGTTGTGTACTAAATACATGTAACAATAAAATCTACAAATATATATGTATAAGATTTATTTAATAAAATATTGTTAATCAACACTGTTGCTAGTATGTAAAATTTAAAGATACTTGCCAAGCATGTCACGCGTTTTAAATGTTTCGGCTCATATAGACCAAGCGTACAAGGCCAGCGGGTGAAGATAATTTTGACATTACGTGATTTGCGAAATATTTTGCCTGAGCTCTGTTCGTGTTATAGGGGAGGTATTATTTTCAAATTTGTAATCAATTATTTACATTAGTAAATGGTCGTAAAAATACAGGTTTGATAAAACTTTAGACAAATTTAGCATGAAAATAAAAATGTCAGTACCGTAATTACATACTCGGTTATGGCTGAAACTGCTATTTAATAATATCGCAATTTCGAAGTGCAAACGCTGTTGGCAACAACAACATTGGCATTTTGTAAACTATAAAACAGCCAGTAAATACATACTCCTTTGTTGACCATCTGGGGCATTAACACGGTCGCTTTTGGAGAATCGCTTTATACAACGTGTGTTTATTATTGGTATGTGTAGTTATGACATTTTCGACATTATTTTCAGAATTAACATATTCGTTTCGACTCAATATTTCTTGTGTAAAAATAATTGTCTTGGCGCACGAACAAAATACTGTTTTGTTACTGGAAGTTGCATGTTCTGTCAATAAATATATTGTTGCGAATAATGTTGTTTTATTATTTCCACAAGGTACTCATCCCTAATCTATATTTCAAGCATTTCTTTGATCTCTTACTTGCAAGACCGGAGGATATGTAACATATATATACGTATACGTATATATATATATATATGTGTGTGTATATATATATATATATATATATATATCTATATATATATATATGTATGTGTACGTAACTTATTAAATTTTACAAAATCTTACCAACTTTCTTTCGTATGTAGGTACGTTTATCTCACAATTTGTAATTAACTCATTGTGGGGCAATGACCTACCTTGAAATCACAATGTCCTACCTTAAAAATACCAAAAACTAAAGAGGACAGTGATATACATGGTGACTGATTTAGGAGCCCGTGCTTCGAGGGCAGATCAATTATAATAAAATTTTTACTTCCGCCCTACCTGTAACCAATGCTGCCCTACCTCAAATGCGACTCTAGCTACAGCCCTGTATTTAACTCTTGTCGGTGGAGCCTCCTATCCTCTCTATTTTTTTTATGTTTGCTTGTAGGCAAACTGGCAAACGGACTACCTGGTGATAGATGGCTAGCGTCGCCCATGGACATCTGCAACACTAAGGGAGCCGATGCGTTGCCTACCTATTCTCAGCTGTTTTACTTTATACGACACGACATCATATCCTTTCCTTTATTTGGTCGATAAACGCTCTCCTGGGTGTTCCCTTCCCTCTTCTACCTTCCACTTTGCCTTCTATTATGTTACAGAGAAAGGCGTCGTGGCGTAATAAATGTCCAAACATTCTTCCTTTTTTTCTTCTATGGTTTTTTAGAATTGCACTCACATCTTTTACTATGGTCAAAACTTCTTCATTGGTCTTCCAGCTTATTCTTTCCGTACGCCTCCAACATCATAATTCAAATGCCTCTAGCCTTTCTCTATTCATTTTTTAAATATTAGGTTAAAATTGTGAATTCAAATTTTAATAATTGCATGAATACATAGGCAACTAAACTGAATTACAAGGGTTACATTTTTGTTGTATTCATTCATAGTCGAAATTCAATAATTAAACCATCTAAAATAGTTTCAGTACTATGACTGCTATATATGTAGGGATTGCAATCCGGTAAAGCGGATCCGGTAATCCGGCGGATCCCGCATCAATATGCACTTACCGGATCCGGTACAAAAATGACGGATCCGGTGTTTACATATTTTGGCAAAATAATCGCGCGTTGCTTGAATAAGTCGGTACTTTAAACACGTGGTGCTCGTGCGTGCGAGTCCATAGATCACATAGTATAAATGCGAGTCGTTGCTGAACTACCGCGTGCCCGCGCCGCAGCGTGTCGATTGGCAGATGACACATTCAGCACAATTTGTTTCCTAAGATTGTTTTTCAAACCAAAAATTGATTGTTTAAAAACTAATGCGTAAGAATATTATAAAGAATAATTGTTGTGATTGTTGTGCTATTCGTTAAATAGATTCGGTAGTCTGTCATATATAAGAATAAAATTGAATAGCATTCTCAAATAGGTAGCTAATTTTTGATTTTTTGAAGAAATTGTATAACGCCCTTCTTAAACGACTCCATGTCGTAGCGCAGAGGGAAATCCTCGGCGGGAAGTTCCCTCCAGATCATTGTTGGACGCGGAATAAGCGTTCTAGAGAACCGTTGCGTAGTTGAGCGTGGGAAGCTCCAGGAAATAGAGGTGAACATCCCGTCGATGACAAATGACACGATCAAAACAATTTGTTTCCTAAAATCGTTTTTTCTAACCAAAAATTGATTATTTGTTTAAAAACTAAAGAGTAAAAAATATTATAAAGAATAATTATTGTGATTGTTGTGCTATTCATTAGATAGACAGATTCGGTAGTCTGTTATTATGTTATGTTTGATTTTGATTTATAATATTGATCTCTACTTTGTCTTTAAAATCTAAGAAGACTGAACCACAAAGTAACATTACGTAAGATAAAGACACTGTTTTTTTTGAGATTTTATTTAAGATGACTTTTATAATAATTTGTAATTTTATTTGTTGTTGACACTGAGAATTTAATTGCTTTCGCTTTTTAAAATTAGTCATAATACAGTTGATTTGGTATATGTATCGTTTTATTTTTACACTTGATTAATGGTCCATGTTGGAAAGAAAAAGGAAGGTTAATTAGTTAGAGTTCTGACTTATTCTAGCTTATTTCGCCAAAACAGCAACATGATAATAATTAAAAGATATGCAATAGGCGCTTGAGCCTTTTTTGTGACGACTTGCATCAAGCGCATTAATTATTCGCTATTTTCCATACTGGATTTTGATTCCCAAGGTGTTTCCACCCACTCCAACCTGTTGGTGGCAGCTGATATCCATTCTGTGGGTGAAGTTTTTTGTGTTTTTGTACATCTTTATAGCGTAGTTGAACTAAATCGCTCAATCTTAATTTACTTATGAGTGGTTAATCAATCGTGTCAAAAAATAGGTACGGTCTTCAGTAAAAATAGAGGTAAATATGCAATTGTACAATATAAGAGCTTCAAAAACCTTGTTGCGTTATATGATCGCAAAATTACTTTGTTGTACATTTTCATGTATATATATATTTTTTATTTTAAATTTAAATATATATATATATATTTAATATAAATTACAAAATATTTTAATGATAGAAGGCGCGTAGATCAAGATTGATATCAAAAAATCATAACTATGTTTGCTATAAGATCTTATAGTCTTCACTTCCAAAATAGTGAAAAATGTGACTCCTTAAGTTTTGAAATGTGAAGCCCAAATCTCTGAAGTTTGAGTCGGTAGAGCATAAAGAATATACTGAAAATTGTCTTAAATATAATTTATTAAGTATTCTTTGTAATATTTTTTATATTTTCAATTACATACATTATGCTGTCAGGGTTTTGTAGAAATATAATAAATTCGCCAATACGGAACCCTTTGCTGTGCTTGGATATGCACTTGGAACATATTTTTTATTCTGAAAAGAACAGTAAGCAGCAATACTTGTTTTTCTTCGTTACATCATTGCACTTTGACACGAGTTATCTTAATCAAATGGGTTATGCGCTACATATGAGGTCTACGTCTGACTTGTATAATATATAAGCGAATCATTGTGTAATTTTGGTTTTGGTTCTTGTTCTTGAAACCAGATTAGAATTGTTCAGATCACCTAGGTTTTGTTAAAGGATAAGAATGATTATAGTAAATTTGATTTGAATGTGTTATATAATTGTTTTTATTTAGACATTTAACTGATTTGATTTTACTTAAGATAAAATAAAATAAAAAATAAAACCAAAATACATTATGTAGCAGATCACTGCCAGCGGGGAGCGTGCCCGGCTGGCGGCATTGCCACGCTGTATGCCAATACTTATTTGTTGTGCGAATTATGAGCCAGTCTTATGATCACGGACCCCACGGGCCTAATGTTCAACACCAAAAGGCACAAATATGTACCTAACCTTTTCCATTATAAAATTGAATGTACATATAATAAAAGCTTTATTGCAATAGTTAAATCCTACGAGCAAGTGGCAAACTAATGCCACTAAGGTTAGGCCGTAGCCACTCTAGTAACAACTAAACCCATATTATGTGTTTTCCATACGACCCATTTATGTATGTATTTTGTGTTTGTGACTGCTACCAGGTGAATATGGATGGATGGATGGATTTTTCCCAGAAACTAACAGCTTAATATGAATGAATTTCGATAGGAGGATGAAGTCTTTAAGGCTCTACATAATAGTGTAGTAAAACCGCGAAATATTTAAATACTAAAGATGGCCATCGTACGATGGGCTGATTTTTTTTCAATAGACATAGCCATGCGGTATCGTTAGTCAGATAATATTTTTTTAAATAATAATTATATCGGCATACAATACACGCACATATGTTGTATATCCCCATACTAAGCAAGTTACGCTTGTGTTATGGGCAATACACAACGGACCACACTGGGGCCAATCTCAGATACCCAGACCACAATATAAACGGATAGTTCATTTACGAAATTTACCATGCTAGGAACCGAACCCGAAGCCTCTGCGTTTCAGTGAGCTCGGCCGGTTAAGACTTAGCCCGCTCAACCACAGAGGCCGTCGAGACAGAGATGTTAAAAATTTATGACGATTTTTTGTCTTTTTATCAATAAGTCAGTAGGTGGAGCAGATACTAGTTTCCAAAGTCATAAATAATTTGTGCGCTCTTGAACTTTTGAACTATGAAGTGGAAGATTAGGAAAAAAAATAGGTTGTATCGGTTGAGCTTTAAAAATACATGCAACAAAAATTATAATAAAATATCTATTTGGGAGATTTTGGGATATGAGGTAATTTTTTATATTTTAGATTAAATACTTTTTATAGTAGTATACTACTGTAGTCACGAACTTCGAAGGTTGAACTGGATGTGTGTTACGTCGTCTCCCGGCCGTCGTACGGCCCATGGTCGGGAGCAAACCCGGATGGGACGCCGTCTCCTATTCCGAGCGTGTAACGTTCGCTAAGGAGGAGGCGGAGCGGGAGCGTAAGCGCACCAGCTCCGCCTCCGCCAAAGGCGGCCGCGCCGGCACCGGAGGGTGGATTCCGCCCTTTAGCCGCCGTGAGCACCCCTGGGAAAGAGTTCCCATCCGCCAATAATACCGTCGAGCGGTGGGCGCGTCGTGGTCCACGCGTGCTCATCTCTCCTCCCGTGGGGCGAGACATTTAGCCGCCCCACGTTGAACAAAGAGGGACGACGCCGGGGTCATGGTCCCTCCCGAGAGTGGATGTGGTCCTAGGGGCCTCCGCTGCCAGAGCACGCGGAGTTGGTCGAGCTTCCGCTTTCCCCCGTAGCCCTAGCATAAGCCGCAGGAAGGAACACCGAGAGGTTTTAGTGGGTATCCCTGACCGTGGTGTGGCAATAGTACTTCTTACTTGCGATGCTAGTGCTACCCCGACGTGGCGAATTCTACTAACCGGCTGCGTCTCCGTGCACGGCCGATGGCCCTCAATCGGATTGCCTCTCGCAAAAAAAGGACGTGTGTTACGAGTTTGGACAAGGTGACAGTCGAATAGAGAAGGGGTCTATGACTATGAAACACACGTACGTAAACGCAAGTAAAATATTGAGACGAAGAAGAATAAGGCGATCTGGGTATGTTATGATGAGGGCTGAAAATCATCTGACAAAAAGAATGTTAAAGATCTAAGGAGTCGAGGTTGACCAAAATATATGTGGCTAAATTATGTGAAGGATGTTATGATGATTTATCATGTGACAGAAGACCTATGTATGTGAGAATAATTAAATGCCTATTCTTTACATTGAAGCCACATAGAATAGTAATAATAATGTAGGTATATATAGAAACTGTTATCGTTAGATTTTATATAGAATATAAATATAAATTTGATATACTAACGATACTTATTCGAGGCAGATTTGCTCACGATGATTTCTTTCATCCTTAGATCGTGGTAATTGTACTACTACGAATTATTGCTATTTTATGCCATTGTTATAATAAAAAAAATATTTTTAAAAAGAAAGAAAACGTTTATTTGACTAAGGCAACACAAACTAGAGGCAGTAAAAATCCGTGGCTGGCGAAAACACATTGCCATGTTGATATACAGTTGTTTAAAAATACCATTATTTAAAAAAATAACCCTATATGTTTTTTTTAAATAAGTCTAATATTACAATAACTAACAATATTTTAATTTAATTCTCATAATAATTCAATAGATTGTATAAAATTACACTTATATCAAGTTTGATACGTAAGTATAGCAAATAACGACATTTTATATGAGATTTCCAGGTTAATATTGCGGCATCTTATTTTGAACATAATCAACATTCTCTTTGCAGCCATGGAAATATATTTTAAATAATAACATGTTCGTATAAATAAAAAAATAAATAAACTAATTCCAAAATAAATTAGCGACATATTAGGGTACTCGAATGCACATATGTCGCAAAATTTTACGGAATGACTTATAATGATATAGTCATTGAGATATAACATGTCATATGATCTAAGTTGGGTCCTTTACTACTGTTGTATTAATATTAATCAAGTAAAAACATGGTACTATAAGTTTTGAATACAATTATTTACAATACAATACAACAACATTTATCAAAATTCAAAACTTGAAACACCTTAGAATTTGGTAATGTATTCATAATTACAATTTTTGACAATTAATTTCTAGCATTTTCCTTCCATTCCTTAACGTTTCAAATGTAAAAACTGTCAAGAATATCTACAGCTTAAATTTGAACGGATAACAATGATTACGAAACGTATTTACTTAAATGACATTCAATACATAGTACTTGCATATTAATTTATCAACATAAAATCCCCAGCCGGATAGGTCGAAATAATTAATCCCACGCATTCGTCGATTTGGTTTACTTACGCAATTGTTTTGTCAAGGTGAAATCCATTCTCAGGTCAACGCGACGGTCAAGGTAAGAAGGAAAAAGGGAGGATGGTATAGTTTTATGGCAGTTGGGAACAAAAGGTGAGTAATAATAGTGAGAGGTATTACAGTGACCACTTTATAAAATTGTGTTCCGTTTAGTTTAGTTAGTGTCTTAATTATAAGCTGAAATCACGCAAGGCCATTCAACAGGTCCGAACAATAGTTATGCATGTTCTACAAAGAATTTAATTTTAAATTTACCGTGGGGCCCCGAAACAATTACCATTTATAAATAGGCTTTTGAAGTATTTAATCGACTCGATCTGTGCGTATTTTGAATAGTCGATCCACTGTTCGATAGTATGTATAATGGTAATATAGCGATCTAACGTCGATCAATCGATCAGCATAGCGATCCAACGTCAAACAATGGATCAGTGTAGCGGTTTAACGTAGAACTATGAATCAGTATGGCGTGGTGGTTTGACGTGGTAACGTTACAAGTCCTGCATAGTCAGAAGCACCTTTCTCATGAAGGAGGTGCCAGCTTAGTATTTCTATACTAAGTATTGTAGTTGGTATATATGTATAATGTAGAATATAGCAATCGCTCTTAAATTGTTTTATATAGGTAAATTTTAGACTGCAAATCAATTTGACAGAAACAAAATGATAACAATAGGATGACTATTCTGAATTCACGTAAGCTTAGTAGTTAAGGCAAGTGTGTTTCATTCTAATGTACTAGGTTTGACTCTACCCCCTAAGAGCGCTTAGAGCACTTTTTCTAAGGCAATGTGCATATTGCTACAATTAGCAAGTGCTGGTGGTGGATAATACTATCGCAATTCTGAAATTAAATATCAGATGAATTAATCTTTCCCTTTTTTTATTCAGTCAAAAATTAAAAAGAAAATAATTCAAAAAACCAAAAGAAGACAGTTGACCCCTATTTTGCCGTTTTTCATATCGCATTTAGAGCTTTTTCAGTGTAACTTTTTTTTTTCGTTAGGGTGTCATTCCATGTGTCCTTCTTCTGTGTTAGTATAAAACAGTGAAATTAATTAGCAAAATTATAAATAAGCATATTTGTACTTAAACTTACTACAGCCATCTTTGCTTTTAATGACTTATGTCATTTATTATAAATGAATGACTATATTCAGTTATGATTGAGCGTCAATAGGGTTTTAATGTGCCGTTGTCTAACTGAAGGATTTCCGCTTAATGAACATTGCATAGTCATGTCGTAACAAAGTTAATTTTAAATTGGACATGTCTTATGTCGCAGGGTAGAGTAATGTCACAACTTATTAAACTGTAGCAATTCACGAAATAACCTGTTTTCTTCTGACCACACAACACATGTGCAGACCACAAATCTAAATACCGCAGGTACTTATAGTCGGGGTATTCATCTCCATTAACTTTAATCGAAAATCGTATCGTATCGAAAATTGTATTTCTTCTTTTAGCTAATTGTGTTCCGTGCGACGAGTGAGAGTTCCAATGGCTCACTTCCCCCTCCCTCCTATCCAACTTTTGTTATCCCATTCCTCTTGTCTGATCTCACTATCTCATCCTCCTACCCCATCTTGTTTATTCCATCCTAAAGGCTGGCAACGCGTTGGTTTCGCCATTGGTGTTGCTAATACCTATAGGCGACGGCATCCACTATCTGGGCTTCGCAATAAAAAAGTTAAGAATATTTGAATAAGAAGTGTACCTACTTAATATCATAACAATACGTAATTGATTAAGTTGTGTACATAGTGTTACGACTTACGGGACTCGAATTAAAATGCGGCTTTTCTAATTACAAATATTAAACACAAAGTAAACAAAAAGAACTCCAAATGCGGGCAGGTAATAAACTGTGCTTTTGGCTGGCAGGTGTGCATCCACTTTTGTTGGCGCGCTTCGTGGAATTTTGGCAAAGTTGTAACAATAGAATTATTGAAAACAAAGAATCCTCGCACAAAAACAATAATTATCTTACAATTATTGCTATCTTATTTCTGGAAAATAATACTGCACAGCAAAAAACAAACCTGTAAGTTCCCGTTAAAAAGCTCTAATAAAATTAATTGAGGAAATGTTACCAGAGATAACGGTCGTCGGGCTTAAAGATTAAGTAAAAAATTCCTAAATTCCGTAAATACATAAATCATTTTTAAAATAAGAAAATATGAAATGGTCCCGGTTTTCCGCGATAAAAACCCTTAAAGCTAATAAAGTACTTAAGTTCACAAAATATAAAGTCTTTTGCGGGCAAAAAAGCGTAAGGTAGGGAATTTTGAAAGGACAGGAAGATGATCGTGGTTGTTATTTGAGTTATGTCCGAAATTATGTCATTGTACGCTGAAATTTACGTGTGTGTAACAGATAAGTTTTGCAGATAAAAAAAGGATGAGTAAAGGAGGGTTCTTTTGGTTACATTTTCTATTCTATTCTTGTTGGTAATGGCTCCAACGCCTTTGGCATTGATTTTGCCAATGTCAGAGTAAAAGCGACAGGTGTTAAATGTAGGAAGCTAAAAAGATAAATTTTGATGGACGGTATTCTTGTTCTGGTAATCTGAGGACAAGACAACATTAACGGTCATATTAGACTAACTACTTATAAAAATATATTATTAAGCGTTAAAAATTTAGATAGGATATATACATATTTACTATATACTAAGGTTAATAAGAACTTAATATTACTGGGACGAGGAAGGTCAGGGGGAAGAAGGTCATATAAGGGCATAGATAATTTTGGACAGTAAAAGAGTATATATTCTAATGTTCCTTCGTCAAGGCCACATTCACACAGGGAATGATCTCGTAAGGGTTATATTTTTAATTTCTGTAGTTTTAGAGTTCGTTGTCTAACGGCTTTGTGCCACAGAGGCAATGCTAAAGCTAGAGTTATGAAACTTAGTACCTACACATATCAATGTCCCGTCTATAGCCGGTTCCTATATCTTATTATTCAATCACTTGCCCTACTATCGGTTTAATTTTGACATTAGATGTATGGAGCTTATGTCAAATTTTAACCGATATTAAGGCAAATAAACGGTCGGTAAGATATAAGAACCAGGCCTTAGTCTCTATTCGGAAGACTCAAATTATATAGAATATTTTTTGTGTTTTTTGGAAAGTTAGAACAGTTTATGCTAAATAAAAAAGTCATGAGGATATTTTTCATAAGTAACTGTAGGAAAAATCTGAACAAATTGCATACATAATCCCAATTTACAAATGCTTTTAATATAACATTTTTTCCAGCACTAACATGGAAAGAGATATTCTTCTTCCATGGTAATAAGTAGTACATTACTGGTTTATTGCATGGGGGCGTCCATATGTAAGTACAGAAGTTTTGTGGCTCCTTAAGTGTAGTGTAAAATTTGCAAATATATTTTTTCATTAATGAAAAGGGGCCCAAAAGTGATACTTTGAATTTATACGTTGAACATATCGTCGAGTGATATCAAATGAAAGGGTTTCTATTAGCACACTATAAAACTAATTTTTATATGTACATTTAAATTTTACAAAACATATTCTTAATTTTTTTGTGATAATTTTAGGTTCCGTGGCTGAATCCTATAATAGGAGATATTCTTCATCCTTATGGAACCTGGTACCGCCATGTAAACCTCCTTTCGACCTATTCATACTTTTCTTCGATATATTTAAATTCTTCATTTAAATCTGGCGGCGTGTTCCCTTTTTTTGCACGCATGTCAATCATTCATTGTCATTTCATCAACAAATAAATTAAATATACGCTCCGCACATTGTAAATATATATAAGTAAATTAACATACAATAAATATAAATTATAATTAATATCTCTCCGCGCCGCACCGCTTAGTTACTAAATACTGTAAATACCTTTAATCTATACATATAATAAAATTGTAGAGGTCAAATTTCTGTACAATGAAAAAAAATGCTAAAACCGTGTCAGGGGGATGTAAGAAGTGAAATAAAACTAATTTAGATTTTTTCAAATTTTTGATTCTCTGTTTATCTGTCTGTTTGTACCGGCTAATCTCCGAAACGACTGGACCGATTTAAATGAAATTTTGTATGGTGGTAGCTTATATCTCTGGTCAACATATAGGATACTTTTATCCCGAAAAATTAAAGAGTTCCCGTGGGATAGTTAAAAAACCGCACCACGCGGATGAAATCGCGGGCATCAGCTAGTAAACTCTATAATAATTCCAACGGCATTTTAATTCGAATCCCATATCTCGTAACAATACTATAACCCACATCGCAAGTACAAAATACTATAAATACATTGTTTATACTGAAGTGAAGTGAAATGGAAGCAGAGGAGCAGCTGCATTTCATGCCCATTGACCAGGTAAATGTGTGCTCATTCTCAAATTCCCATCAAAATTGTCCCATTCGCCTTCTTTCTGATTTTGATACAGTTTGCTTATCGCTAAACCTAGCGCCGCCGCAACAGGAACCCTTTGTTATCCCTATATCGACACGAACCGGGCCAATTTTTTTAACTATTATAGTTCGCAAATTGGTACTAAAAAGATAATGGTGTGTATAATAACTAGATACAACACAAAATATTCTTTATGTACACAAACATAATAAAAAATAAAATACTTTAAAATATTAACCATTATAATGTTTACACAAAGGGTAGCCTTATTACTTCAAGCAATCTGTTCCAGGTAACCTTTGGATTTGAAAAAGTTAAGATACTTGGTAGAGGGCTAAGTTCTAAAATTAGGTATTTTAGTAGGTAGGTACCTAGGATTAATGGGTACTTTTCTACTTTTGGAATCCTAGCACGGTAAACTAATTTGTAACAAAAAGCAACTAAAGGACATAAAAGACAAGAAGCTAACACATTTCAACCTCATACTGCCAAGGAACTTGGTTAAATTTTAACGATACGATGTGGTTTGTGCAAAACCAAGCGTTTTGCGGTTTCACTATTTTTCTTCAACACTGCAATGTATTAGTTAACGAAACACTTCAAACAATAGAACAATGGAGTAGATTGATCTTTTAACATTTGTGAGACAAATTCGTACTTCAATAGGTGCTGTAGTAGTGGAAAAGTGTATTGTAATTGTATTTATGTTTGGTTGTTAAGATGAATACTGTAGAACTTTCTCTTTTATATAAAGTAAATAAATAATAATTACACGCATTGTATATCCTCAAGATATGCGGATTATGCTTGTGTTGGGGGTATGGATAATATACAACGGACCACTCTGGGGTCGATCCCAGACACCCAGACCATAGTAAAAGATGGAAAGTTCGTTAACGAAATGTATCATATCAGGAATCGAACCTGGAACCTCTACGCTGAAGTGAGGTAGGCCGACAAATGCTTAGCGCCCGCCCACTCAACCACATAGGCCGTCATGTACGTCAATGTACTTGGATGGAGACCTTTACATTTCCTTTTTTATGGTAATGATAATAGGATTTCATGCAATCAAATAAGAAGAAAGAAAAAGATTTATTGACTTAAAAAACGACACTATAACACTTAAATATATAAATAGAAAAAAAACCCATAGTACATGCACACTATTTTTTACACAAAAGCACATATAATAAATAAAGATTGTCGAGTTTTTTTAGTCTTCGACAGATAGATGGGTCTTCGTATAAATTATTATGATTATTAATTCCACAGCTTGATTTGGAAAACAATTATAACTGTTTCGAATATAATGTACTATTACACAATAGTACCTTACAGTTTTTAAAATAATTATTATTTCTTTTTATCGTGTTGGTGTACATTATAATCTATAATTTTATAAAATATTATAAAATTCTAAACATAGCCGTGTCTGTACATTGAAGATAATAAAAAAAACAACTGGAATAGACTATATAAACAATGGAGAATGTGATGCAATTTTTTTTAGATTTTTGCCTATTTCTTCGGGATTCACGTAAAAACTATTGGGCCGATTTTTAGGCGGTTTTCGCTGATCGACAGCAAATTCTTAGACTTAAAATTTGCCCATTTTGTAAGCTGGGAATCCTGTGGCAATTTTTCTGAGAATATTTGAAATTGCCAGATTAAAAAAAATCGAATTCCAATGTGATTTTTTCACTGATCGATAACAAATTTTATATAATAAAATGAGTGATATTTTTATCCTGGGAATTCGACGGCAATTTTCCCGGGAGCGGTTTGTATGCACCCGAACCACTGTTCGGGTGCATAAAAATTAGTTTATTCCGACACGGTTTTCACAAAAACGATAGCTAATATTCTTTATTTAAATGCTGCAGTATTTTGTACCCCAGGAATCCCGCGGGTATTTTAAGTCAAGCGTGGACGAAGTCGTGAGCATATCCTAGTATAATTAGAAATCTGTGGATAAACACACACATTCTATAATACTGCTAAAGCAATCAAGATACCGTGCAGGAACGGAAAAAGTATAAGTACTAATTCCTGCGGCCAGGCAGCCTGTCGTTAGAGGCGACAAAACAACTCACAGCCAGGTGGTAGCACTACCTACCACCCCTCATCTAGAGTATGCCCCCATAACAACGTTGAGTTGTGTTTTAGCATCAGTGGCCAGGTTTCAGGTTCCAGGTTCAATGTTTCTCCTTCGAGGCTGGCAGCACATTGGCAACACCTCTGGTATTGCTAATGTCCATAGGCGACGGTAACCACTTTCCATCACGGTTGGGCCGGCAGCCTGTCTACTGTGCTTACGAAATTAAAAAAGATATATACGCTAGTTATAGAATGGACAACTCTAAGGCCGAGTCCTGTCACCCAGACCTCATTAAGAAGGAAAGAAAACATGGTTTTGAAATTTAATGAACTAGTTGGATCAGCTCTTAGATCATTAGAATACAAACGCCGACCCTATTTCTTCTTGCCTATTTAATTCCATTTTTAGGGTTCCCCTTATGAAATAGTCATGTCCATCCTTCTGTTTTAGTTCCTGAAACAAAAAGTAGTACCTACTTAGTTAACATTTTTAATGAAGTCAACTTTATAATAAAACTTTAGTCATTCATAGAGTTTGGAAAACAAGAACTTATTTAACAAAGTTATAAAGCAATGAATGGATTGCAAGTTATCTTGTTTGTTTGCTAAAGTGAAGACAAACACAATTTATTTGCAATTTAGTTCTTGCTTTGTAGTTAGTTAAAACTGAAAATCAATAGGCGCCATACATCTATGTTACTTTAATCTCAAAGTTCTTTTTCTAGTGCCCTTTGTTAAAAAATTGTATTACTCAATGCTAGATAGTGTTTATACCTTTATAATTATCAAATATCTGTTTATTTTTGTTATTAAGTGGCTATGGTAGGTAGGTTCAAGCTGGTGTAAATTTCTGACAGTCTACTTACGATTGGCAGATGTGGTAATTAAGTGTGTACTCATGTCTTATTGCAGAGGATATAAACCGCTTCCGTCTTCTTGTTAGTCGTACCTTCACTCCTGGGGAGTCTTGTGACCTTGATAACTGAACAATCGCTCTTTCCTCTGTCAAGCTCTCTTTTGTGCATGGCGGAGGATCATATTTACGGACATGTTCAATTCTAGTTAGAAAGGATTCTGCTTAATTTTTTACGAGCAGAAATCCATGTACATACTGCACCACTCGGGAATCACGATAGGTGTGTGTGGCACTCGCTGGTTACTTTGCCGGAATATCCATTAAAACTCCTCAGTGTTCCAACCTTCACCGTTGACAGAAACACGGAAAATGGCATAGCCAACACCACATACAAAGAGATTCAATAAAATCAATCAAGTTATTAAATAGGGATTATTTTTATATTTAGGAATCGGAACCTTAAAAGGTTATACGCGAACATACGTAATAAATATACATGTATAAGATAAATGTAGAGATGAAGTGAGAGCCTCCTCAGAACAATAACAGTTACTGTTCTGTGAAGTTCTACTTTTCTTGAAATCGCTTAAAAATGATTAATGACAGTGAACAGTTTGTAATCTAGTTTCTTTTTTAAAATAATTATTAACCTTTGCCACTACCTTTAATTCCGTTTACGTCACCGATTTTTGATTTTTTTGAAAACACAATATTACCTTAAGCAAGCAATTATCTCGATAATATTTAACAAGGTTACCAATGATTGCTATATAAGACTATGGAACTAAAAATCAGCAAATAACCTAATGTTCTAAGAAAATTTTATCGTGTACAAATATATTCATTGATTGAGAAACACTTCTAAAACCACAAACTTACGTAACTTAGGAGTATTGCTCATAAATAATAAAACTTAGTGTGTAATATAAAAATGTTTTTTTTTTCATAGTATGTTATTCATTCCAGTTTTGTCTGGTGACATTTCAATTTTGGCGTTGGGTTTCTCCGTTTTGGTTTGAACATCTATCAAAATGCGCCGATACTGGCTATAGATAATTATATAAATTATGTGTTTATTATATAAATGTATATGTGGCTTTGTACAAATGTTTGTTCGTTCTTCACGGATTTGGGAATGAATTGATTGAGTATCAAGACACTATGTGTACTTACTTTGATAAAAGATAAAATATAGTGCTAACTATAAGATATCATTTTTTATATTTAATAAAACTAGAACAGGTTGAAATGAGGATAAAAGTTTGTATGGGAGACTAATCATTTCTCAAGTTTATTGATATATAAATTTATCATCTATAAAAAATTTAATTACTGATCTGTCTGTTAAGCCTTCACGGAAAAACTACTAGGAGTACTGGATCGGTTTTGCTGTAATTTTGTTTAAACGTAGTTTTAATACCGAAAATGGTCATAAATACTTTTCACGCCTGCACATGGGATAGTTTTCGGTATAAAATGAAGTGAATCTTCCGGGGGCAAATAGCAATAACATAATTTTTTTATACAATGTAACCTGTATTAACGCCTGTTCTTTAAACAAGAGATACGCACTAGAGTTTGACCCCCGGGGGCTCTAGTAAGATAATATGTATAATGCTGAGCATAGGTCATGGAAGTGAATGGGTCAGGTTTCCAAAAGGCTGGCTACGTTACATAACTTAAAAATATAACTTTCATATTGATGCATTAAGTACTGTAGATGGATTATGGAGCCAATTTTGAAATGTTATATAATTAATGGCTGCGGGCTACAAATTAAACGACACTAACACTGCTATTATCATTGAATACTTTATTGCAATAAAAATACAATTTAGAATATTACAACTGAGGAAGTTTTAGAAATTGGAGGTTCTTGAACATTTAGATACTTCCATTTCCTTATAATAATAATTCATTATTATCCTTTCTAACATGGAAGGAGGAAATTAGGAATGACAATCACCTAGGAAAATAGCAGTAATGAGCTACCACGCTCAACTATGCAGCGGATTTCTAGATAGTTTATTCCGTGTATAATAACGACCTAGAAGGAACTTCCCGCCGATGTTTTCCCTCTGCGCTATGACATGGTGTCATGAAGAAGGGCATTATAAAATTTCTTTCCGGCAACGCGTTGGCAGTGCCCCTGGTGTTGCAAACCAGGTGCCAGGTGGTAGGGTATTTGCCCATCTGGATGGCTACCACCCCTGGTCTCGGGTATGCCGTCATAACAACCTTGAGTTGTGTTCCGGTATTAGTGGCCAGGTTCCAGGCTCCCTTAAGAGAGCTGCAGCGCATTTGTAGCACTTTTGATTTTGTAATGTCCTTACTCGATGGTAACCGCTTTCCATCAGGTGGGCCGTCTGCCTGTCTGCTGAACTCATCCAATAAAAAATAATGTAATTCGGAAAAATACTTGACTCTTATATAACCATCTTATATTATTCTTTCGCTTTTAGATAATTTATAATTTAAAACACAACGTTTTAAACCCCACTAAGCAAAACTTGGAAAGAAACTATAACGTCTTTATATTTATGACTAACTTGATCTTAAAATATGTTTAAAAAAAACGACTAAAAGCAAAAAAAGGATCCATGGTGCCATCTAGTCATATAAGATTTTGTAGCTTTTTTCTTCTTAACATGTTTCTTCCGTGCTTATAAACCCATAAAATACGAGAAAACCATTTAGGCAAGCAAAGTCGCAGAAACACAATTGGGATCATTTAATTATTATTGACCGTCGTAAAAAGATAAAACATCAAGTTTTGGAAGTTTTTATACAAATTGAAGCAATTTGCATAAACAAAATTTACCTATAGTATTGTTACAGTTCGGGTCCCGACAGAAACAAAATCCACCTGCATATCTGAAACAAAGCACATTTATTATCTGCCTGCATTTAAACTAAATGTAACTCTTTTATGACCGTCTTCTTTTGTTTACTTTGTGTTTAAAATTTGTGATTAGAAAACAGCCCATTGTTATTGTACTCTTATATGGCAGTTTGCGGCCGAGTCAGCCAGCGATTAGCCAGGTGTGGCGGATTAAGCCGACTTAGATACGGGGGTATTGCATTCGTGCAGCATAAAACGATGACGTGTGTACTACAATCGGGAATCTAATAAGTGACGGACATTGCGCGTTTTATTGAGTTACGACCTTCTGCATTACGTTTGGACTTGTTGTGTTCGGTTATATTTGTATCTGTGTTATATCGTGTTTGTATAGTTCTAATGAACTCTATAATCATTTCAACGGCATTTTAATTTGAGTCCCGTAACTCGTAACAATATATTTATATATTTCACTCATATTAATTTTTCACAAACCTTTAACGACTAATAACTATAAAAGTAGTAGTAGTTAGTATAAAGTAAATGTAAGTCCCATAAAAGCTTTGAAACATTTTGCGTTAGTGCGTAGTTCTCTAATTGAAAGAAGACTAATTAACACTCTTCGCTTTGTAGTAAAAAGGTCTTAAAGTGCCTAGATCAAGATTTATATGGCGCTACTAACCTATTTTAAGATTACAGTGTAATTTAGGAAAAGCCAATTTCAGGATCTCCGCAGATAAAACTAAACAGAGTTATTTATGTGAGAAAGGCCACATTTGAAGCTAAAATTTAAGGTGTGGCAAAACTTTTCGCTCACTGGCCGGTCGGACAAAGATAACGACCCGTCAATAGTATGCGACCGAGACACGTGATCAAGATACGAGAGACACATCCACTTTGCATGCAATTGCATGATTTGTATGTGAAAATGGCAACACGAAAGGGAACAAGAAAAATAAACAAGAGACATCAATAGACGGACAACAGACAGACATAGGCGATGATTAAATGTAAGATTAGTGCTAAGTGTAATGTATATATAAGTAAAATTAAGGTGTTCAAAAAGATTTCATAGTTGTTTGACATCCACATATTGTATGTACACATATTGTTATATAATACTAACTTTTCCCCTCTATCCGTGCAAGAATGAAGAAAGTATAAAATTTCTTGCGGCGGGGCGTCCTGTCTTATGAGGCGACAAAACAATCCACAGCCAGGTGGTAGGGCATTAGTTAGTCCGTTTGGATGGCTACCATAATAGCCTTGAGTTGTGTTTCGACATCAGTAGCTAGATTCTAGTTCCCCCAAGAGGCCGGCAGCACATTTACAGTACCTCTACTGTTGTAAATGTCCATATTATATATTTATCCAAATTTTCGCTTTTATAATATTAGTATATATACATATAGGATGGGGTTGTGTAGCAGCGGGTTGTTTATGAATAGATTGTCAAGCGAGTGTTGTAATTTTACTATATTATATGTCAGGGATCACCAATTAGTTTCGTTCAGTTTCCGTATTAAGAAATGAAATGACCACCGCGATCCGCACAACATTTTGTAGAAAAATATATTTATTAAACAAATGTAATTACGGAAATAACAAAGTTATTTTATTACATATCAATGAAAAAAATGTCATTTTTTGTTGCAGACTATCTGTCTGAAGTTTGGAGTAAAATTGGTGCATGCTATTGACATTAAATCCTGGACATGTTCATCAGTAAGTCGAGATCAAAATTTATTCTTAATGAAGTTCATCTTCGAAAATGCTGCTTCACAAATATTATGTTGATCCAAACAAAGTAAGAAGTTTCAAAGCTAATTTTTGTAGTTCTGGATATTTATTACCACACACAAATTTTATCCAGAACTATTCGCTGAAAACTTCCGCATATTTGTGTTTTATAACTGTAGTGCAAGTTGCTGTGTTCTCGCGGTCCGCACAAAACGGGTCAGTGGTCCGGATGCGGACCGCGGTCCGCCATTTGGCGACCCCTGTTATATGTTGTTATTTAATTATACGAGTTTAAAGGTAGGGAGGGAGTTTAAACTTTATTTATTTGCTATCCTATATACATGATAATGATTATGTAACTGTTACCTGTTGCGGTTACACATCTCTGTTTCGCGCACCATATGTCTTCAAACATTTGCTCATAAAGCGAATATGTCGTATGTCGCGGTCTTCTGTCTCCTGCTCGGTTGCGTAGGTACCACTAAATTTGCTTTTCATTTTATTACCTGTCATTATATTATATATGAACATATATTTGTAAATGTGTATTTACGTATGTGTGTGTCTTGAAAATCAGCGTCAGATACTTATGTCTAGCATTTGCTGAATTGCACCCATGTGGTACCATCGCGAGATAAACTGTTTGTTTAGTATTTAGTATATTTTATACTTTTTATTGTCTTGTTAATTCTCGCAATGTGTATTTAAATAAATGTTTTTCTTTCATTCTACGTTTACCGTAATCGGGTGTGGGCAGTAAATGGCCTTAGCCCTGCCGCTTGCACCAGGTCGCAGTAGAAGGTTGAAGAAATGGTGCTTGACATTGTGACGGATGATATGCATGCCAATGGTCTTACAATGAGGAATATTCAACTCGAGAAGAGTAAATAGGAAATTGGACTACGGCGTCGAAAGCTAATGTTTCTTACGCAGCGGAGGTTTAACGCTAGAATAAGGAATAATAGTCTTAGTCTAGATTTGGACTTAAGTTTGATTTATTTTGCTAGCTAACTGTAACATAAAAGACATATTTAAATTCAGTATATAATAAGAAAGTTTGAAACAAGTGAGCTTATTAAATTGCTAGGTACTTTAGTTTTTGATGCCTTTAAATTCTAGTGTAATACGCCGTTACCGGACTCCCAGGCGTCACGTTTCCGTATATTTAGTTACGGTTAAAGTTTTTGTTGGGTTCTTTCAGCGTTCTCAAAGTTTTGCTGTAAGTTTTTATAACTAGCTATACCTACCATTATGTTCGCGCGACACTTTTATTTTTATTCAAATCTTCTGAATCCTGCAAGATATTAGGGAAATTGAAATACCATATATGAAAATTAAGATTTAAAAAATATAACCTCTTTTTGTCAAGGGGAAATCCGTTTGCGGAGACCCTGCCGCACGGAGACTACGGCGGGGCAGTGTGGGACTCGCCGACTAGATGGGCTGCCGGAATACCCACTAAAACCCCTTGGTGTCCTTCTGTCGCCATATGTTAGGGCCCCGGGATGTGCGCGAAATTTCACCGCGACCCCGACTGACGTGGGCCTGCCCCTACGGGCAGGCCTCTCCTGCTTCAATCCGTGATTGAAAGAGGCTTCGGCGGAACACCGACGCGACCACTACTCAGCAGTCTGGATGCAGGTGACGGCCTAGTGTCCCCGCGGGTCGTCACTCGCTGCCGCACTTTTACGGCGGCCGAAGGTCACGAGTCGACCGGCGCCGAGTCCTATTGTTGCGGCGGGAGACAGCATTTTTAGTGAAACAATTTGAACGGTTTAGATTTTATTTAAGACAAACTTTTCGATAACAGTCATTAATGCTTTGTATAATAACAGTTTTTTTGCCATTTATTTTAAAATTACAGACGGACACTTCAGTACAAGCCCCTTAAGTACATTAGTTTAAGATGGACAAATAATTGATTTATGACATTAGATAAACAGGTATCGAAACTTTTTAAGCGGGGAAAATGTAACAAAACCGGAATATTAAATCAAAAGTGGAAAATCCCAAATGCAGCTTAACTTTTAATAATTATCACATACAAGGATATTCGAAACTGTCATTATAAGGACGAATGAATATAATGAGAAAATAAATATAAGTATAATAATAATTCTCATGGATATGATATTGTATATCGTCAGCGTCAGTGCAGGACCTAGTAACTAAATTTTTAGTGACATAATTTCTTGCATTAAAGTTTTATTTATTATTAAAATATCAAATTAAAAGTAGCTTTAAAAAAATTAATTGAACACTAAAAATAAAGTAATTTATACATACAGATTAAAGACTATATGTAGCAAATCGCTCCCAGATGGGAGCGTGCCCAGAAGACTGGCTGCATTGCCGCACTGTATGGCGATACTTATTTGTTTGGCGAAATATGCGCCAGCCAATCACGGGTGGCATCAAAGAGCTTCTTGCAATTTTTTTTAAGAAACTGGCGATGGGCCCGTGGAACTAATGTTTCATCTCCTAACTGCACAAATATGTAAGCCCTTCTTAAGTTCCATATTTGTGCCGTTTGAGAGCTTCAGCTTTTGAAGCAGCGTTGCCAGCCCCCAACTCAGTTATTGGAAAATGCGACGGCACCAGAGTGTCTAAGTTGTGAAATATTCACAATTTAGACGAAAAAAATTCTGTCACAAAAACTTAGTTAAAAGAGTCCTGCATTGACATCGACGAATATGACTCAACAGCCATATGAAGTTACATATATTATGTCACGTTTCCAAGTTTAAATATTATTATTATTCAAGTTTGGCATCCCGTGTGGCAATGTAGCCAGCCTTAAGGGCACGCTTTCTGTTGCTAGTGATCTGATACGTTATAACGAGATCATACACCTAAACTAACTTAAAACTCTGTTTATTTATAGCATATAATTTACTATATTAACATTATCTATGTATGTAATAAACGTTAGCAATATAAACATAACATATTAAATAATAAAATATTCGTACAGTCGACCATGATCAAACAAGTGATGATCAGGAAAATATAAAAAACCTGTTGTTATAATACAATGCGTCGATTAATACCTTTTTTTAAAATTCGATGTTTGAGGTTTAGTTGCGTTATATTATCCCCGTATGTGGCCGTATAAAATTCCATGTTCTCCCTTCGCACGGCTTAGTTAATTTGCTGGTGGTGGGCGAACCGTTGCAGAAACATTGCTCGGCGCCTGCGCTTGCGGTTGAACTCATTTACACCGTCAAATAGACTTTGTTTACTTTGTGTTTTGTTTGTGACATTGTGATTTGGAGTTTGATTGCATTATTGATATAACCGGTATGTCTCATTTTTATTACTTTACTAGTTTTATTAGTACTGACATTTTTTCAGCTTTATTATTTTTTTGTACAAGAAAAATTTTGAAGAAAATATATGTTATTATTATCAGATGTAGATGCAATCAGTTTCTAGCTTAATATCTTATCCCTAGATTATGTGATATTATTTCTTAATATTTATTTTTAGGTGAATGGACAGGCAATTTTAAATAATTTACATTACTTATATCATTAATATTACGTTTATAATAAAATATTATTTGAATTTGACTAATACACATTTAAACAAAAAATGTGTCAGTACGCTTGGCGGCTAATCTAGACCTAACCATTTACAAAATATATATATTATGTTAATTAAATATGGACTGTTATCTGTTGTTTTGTCCAAATAAATAATATACAATTTAAGGAGCTCGCACTTGTTAAACAAACTTTCAAGGTAATAAAATTGTAAGTATAATAACAGTGATGGTAATGCAGCATTAATGTTGATTAAATGGTTTGAAAATAAAACATGTGTCTGACTGACATACCTGTTATTTATTGCAGTTTCTTAGAATATTCTATAATCGATTGTCGTTAGTCATAATATTTTTGATCTATACTCAGATTAGTAGGAGGGTATTAATTTTGAATTCCGGCACATTGTGATGACTTTAGTTGAATATGAATTAGGAATGTTGCACAAATTGCATAATAAGAAAATTATAAATATACCATTACATACATATTGCTAAGAGAATAAAACATTTTGACCCGATTTATATTAAGAGTTTAAAAACAGTCATGAAATAACCAAGTAGGTATCGTCATTATAATTATATCTATTAGCCGAATATCAATAACATAACTCTTATATAAACAGTAATATAATCTTAATTATTTAGCATGAATTACTTACCTATATATTATCTATAATATTATAAAATTCTAAAAGTGTTTCTACATTAAAGCTATTAAAAAAAAACGACTGGAATAGACTATGTAAACAACGGAGAATACGATGCAATTTTTTTAGATTTCTTGTCTGTTTGTTCGGGATTCACGTAATAACTAATGGGCCGATTTCGATTCGGTTTTTACTGATTGACAGTAAATTCTTAGACTAGAAACTTCTCTACGTAATACGTAGAGAAGTTTCTAGTCCCGGGAATCCCATGGGAATTTTTCTGGGAATGATTTCAAATGGTCAGATTAACAAAATCTAATTCAAATGTGGTTTTTTCACTGATCGATAGCAAATTTTAAGTAATTAAATGGGTAGTTTTTTTATCCCGGGAATCCCGCGGGAATTTTCCTGGGGCGGTTTGAGTTGTTCGGGTGCATAAAAAATAGCTTATTGCGGCACAGTTTTCACATAGCTTACATGCTTTTTATATACTATGGTATTTTGTGTCCCGGGAATCCGCGGGAATTTCAAGTCAAGCGTGGCCGAAGTCGCGGGCATATCCTAATATACATATATTAAGTTATGCTGTAGGAATATTTATTAAGCAACAACTTTTTAAATGAAATTAGAAGAGTAAGTATATAACTGTCACACGGTGAAGGACAACATCTTATGAAAACTTGCACATAGACATTGTTCATCTGTGAAACATAGTAATCCGCATTGGACACCATGATGGTTATACTATCCCTTCCCACAAGAAATTGAAAGATCCCAAGTCATGCACTGGGATATTTATGGGCAGATATTATTTATATTAGATATTAATTCAAGAGCCTTAAGCATGCTTTAAGACATTATCATGTTGGAACTTTACGAGAAATAAATACAATGACTTATTATTTTTTAACTGTCGCACGTTTTTCCTCGACACGGTTACGGACTGGTGGAAACTCAATCAATTGTTGTGAAATACACTAAGTACCAGTAATCTCGTTGTCTTAGTTTGCTACGTTCACAAAATAGTATTAATTACATCGTTCTTTTATCTTTAAATTTTTGACTGGTTTGGTCTAATAAATAAAATTACAATATTAATGTATTTTTTTATGCTATTCTTCAAAAGCTAGAAAAACAATACAACTGGAGCCATCTATTTGTGTAAGGTTTAGATGATTTTCATTCCTGAAACAATTTCTCGCTACCTCATCGGAGATCATCACTGTGCGTGATGCCACGCTATTTGTCTGATTCTTTAACATAGAGTTTTCAATCATTATGCAGTAGTAAAACCGAAAATAGACGGTTCATTTATATCGTTCAATTTGCATACAAATGGGGCAAAAGAAGTATAAAAAATAAACGAACTTAATAGTCACAACTTTTTGCATAAGTTATGAGTGAGGTTTTATCTGCTTTTAGAAATATAATAATGGCCTTTTTAATGTTTAAATAGGTACTTGAAGGATTACTTATGAGAAATAGTACGACTATGAACCTCATAATTTTGCCTCATTTCTATTGAAATTGAAAGACATAAGTGAATCCTACCGGCGTATTGTTCTCAAAAATGTCTGAATTCAAACACATTCTTATATTGACCGATTTAAAATGTAACAAAATGAACAATTGCTAACGCTAGATTACACATTACATATAATTGCTTGTAACATGTCAATCATAACATAACACGTAAACGAAAATTAATGACATTAAACATAACACTTGTATGTTGTTAATTGAGAAATATAACAACTACTCATTAAAGAATTATTGCCAATGCAAATTGTAATTATCTAACACCAAGTGATTGTTATATGTATTTATCCTATGCTCGCAACTTCAAGCGGTATTTGCAAACTAGCGGCATGTTGTCGATGACATCTGCTAAATGGCAGTACTTAGTAGTTACAAATATTTCTGTGTCCTGGTGCTAAAAGGGATAAAGTAGGTT
Organism: Dendrolimus houi; assembly: GCA_039645545.1. NCBI lineage: Eukaryota > Metazoa > Arthropoda > Insecta > Lepidoptera > Lasiocampidae > Dendrolimus > Dendrolimus houi. Next base: position 12,088,724 of record CM077125.1, on the reverse strand, counting down.
TTTGTAAGAAACGCCAACTTATTAAATTTATCTGTCAAATCAAATCATATTTATTTTGCATTAGACACAGTTACAAAAATATTCCAATACAATTATATGTAGATAGTTCCACGTGTGCTAGCTATATTGGCGTGCAAAATTATTCTTATAGTACTAATATATTTACAGTAAAATTTTATTATTAAGAATGTATACATAATTATGATAATTAAATTATATTTGTAAATGTCAGGTTGAAAACAAATTTAGCATAAATGTCAAATACTAAAAGCAGCGCCAATTTTGTGTGTACATATCTTATACTAATATATAAAGCTGAAGAGTTTGTTTGTTTGATTGAACGCACTAATCTCAGGAACTTCTGGTCTGGTTTGAAAAATTCTTTCAGTGTTAGAAAGCCCATTTATCGAGGAAGGCTATATACTATATATCATCACGCTAAGATCAATAGGAGCGGAGCACCAATGAAGAATGTTTCAAAATCGGGGAGTTTAAAAACAAATTCCACGCGAACGACGTCGCGGGCACAGCTAGTCTCATATAATCCCACATTCTATATAAATATTTATCCCTAAGCCAGTTAGAAATGAGCTACCAGTGCGAACTAAACATTTCGCCTCCACGTTCCTTCTACGTACGGCAGAGTTGTGGAATGCACTGGCAGAATCCGTGTTTCCCGAAAAGTACAATCCGGGTATCTTCAAGTCTCGTGTGAATAAGTATTATCTAGGTAAGCGTGCTACATCTTCGACCGCGTCAACGTCCGGTATTGGACGTGATCGTGGTCAAACGCAAACCTATTTATTACAAAAAAAAAAAGTTTACGTTGATAGCATTTTCCAACAATATAAGTTTGTATCTAATACGAGATCTTTCTTAGCCAAGATAAGCCATAAGAGCAGTTCTAACATCTGTTATGTTAGAAATTTTTCATAATGTGTTCATAAAATTATTAATTTTTTTAACAAGATTATACATGTATCTTCCATGAGCGTCTAGACATTGTCAAGAGTAATTTTAAGAAATAAAACATTAATATTTTCAACTAACTTGCAACTATTACAAGTTTTTTTTATTGGTTTATATTGTAAAATTACACAAAGCTTGTTTTAAATATATTTACATTTAGGTTATTGTTAATAAGCCAACTGTATTAATATTACAAATGCGAAAGTAACTCTGTCTGTCTGTTCCGTTTCCACGGAAAAACTACTGGACCGGTTGGGCTGAAACTTAGTATATATAATATATATTTTCGATGCCGAGAATGAACATAGGATACTTTATATCCCGAAAAATGGGATAGTTTCCGGGATAAAAATATATTTGTTCCTCTGTTTGTTATGCTTTTACGGCAAAACTACTGGACCGATTTGACTGAAATTCGGTATAATGTAATTTTAGTACCGAGGGTGGACAAGGGATACTTTTCATTCCGGATAATGAGATAGATTTTGGGATAGATTTATGTAAAGGTTATCCCAAAAAGTGATATAGGTTTTTTTGTGATTTGCCATTTTCGTCCTTTTGGTAATTTTGGTACTTTTGGTCCTTTTAGTCCCCTTGTCCTGTTGGTTCTCTTAGTTCTCTTACTACTCTTAGTACCCTTAGTCCTCCTACTCCTCTTACTTCTCTTAGTTCTCTTACTAAGTCTCTTACTAGGTTTGGATGAGACCAATAATTTTTCAAGTTTATAGATATAAAAATTCATCGTCTATAAAAAATGCGATAGTAACTCGATATGTCTTTCTGTTAAGCTTTCTCGGAAAACTGCTAGGAATACTGGATCGGTTTTGCAGTAATTTTGTCTAATTGTAGTTTTAATACCGAAAATGAACATTAATACTTTTCATGCCGGGAGATGGAATAGTTTGCGATATAAAATGAGATTAATCTTCCGAGTGCAAATAGCATTAACATAAAAATTTTGTACAATGTAACCTGTATTAACACCTGCTCTTTAAAGAAGAAGCGCGCACTAGAGGTCAACCCGCGGCGCAGCCGCAGGGTAAACTCTAGTTCTATATAAATACCTACGACAGCGTTTATTTAGGTCTTTAACATGATCATATTCATTATCATTTGTAACTACTATTAACATATCATAAACGAAAAGTGTGCTATGGTGATATATGATTTATGTCTGGCAAATCATGTATGTAATATAATTAATAATGGTGGTCCCTACCTTGTAGTACGCCGTATTTACTTGATTTGTACCAGGATCTGTAAGTATTTATTTCATACAAACTGTTGATTTCACTTATTTCAACACACTGTTGTCAATGATCAAGGTACCTTTTAATACATTCGTAAGCAGACCCACGAGTACCGTGTTTGTAATATTTTATTTTATAACTAGTTTATCGTGACAAAGTCAAATGTTTGTGATAAAAGGCCTATGTTTACCGAAAGCCTTGTAGAAAAATACTACATGTAACTGTTAAAGTGATGTGCTCTTTCATACTGTGTAATAATAATAAATATAATACTCTTTGTATATTCTGGCAGTAAAATCGCATTACATACGAAACCGTACTTTAGACCTTTTAACATCAGGCCAGGCGGCCAGAGACTTATATTTATATCTTCTAAATCCTGCAAGATATCCAAATAGGTCATATATTATATAATAATCCTGAATCCCTTAACCGCTGGATCGATTTTGATGAAATTATGTATATGTGTTTTTGAGTCCTGTCCTGGGATGGTTTAGATTCAGAATAGAACCCAGTAGGTAGTGCTGCAATACAGTTCCAGGATTTTGTTGAAATTTATCGGTTTAGTGGGTCTTTAAATGATTTGTATTCACAATTCCTATTATTATAATTAATGCTGCATTCGAAATTAAATAAAGGTCTGTTATATTTATATATTTAACTAATAGTGATAAATTTATTTGTTTTATTAACCCCCATTGTAAAAAGGGCTGTTGTAAATTAACCTTCTAAACAACTATAGTTATTATATATATATATATATATATATATATATATATATATATATATATATGATAACTACTTCTGGTTGATTATTATATATGGTTACTATATTATATACTATAGTACAACTAATACGCTATATATGGCGTGTTACAGTTTTATCGCAATATTGAATGTTTATTCTATTTAGTAATACACTTCTGTGAAAATTATCAATTACTTTTCCATTAAGTGGTGGCATATAACTGATAGCAAATATCATTACTTACTTATACATATTATGTAGTTAATCATCTCTCTTTTCTTTCGCTATATCCCAATTAATTGGGGTCGGCACAATATGTCTTTTCCTTCCATACTCCCCTATTCTGACATACATCTTCTGTTACACCACAAAACATCATATCATCCTTCACACAATCCATCCATCTTTTTTTTGGTCTACCTTTACATTTGTATCCATCCATCTTGTAGTTTAACATTCTTTTTGTAACGTGACTTTCATCCCTCCTCATTATATGCCCATATCAACTTAAACTTCTTCCTCTCAATTTTTCAGTCACGGCTGCAACTTTCAAAGATCCTCTTAAGTAGGTACTCATTTCTCACCTTATCCATTCTTGTAACACCACACATCCATCTCAACATTCTCATCTCAGCTCAGTGGAGACGTTTGTGGTTTATCACTTTAAGGGCCCAACATTCGGACTCGTATATCATGACTGGTCGTAAGACAGATTTATATATTTGACCTATGTACATATTATGAATTACATATTATGTAGTTATTCATGTAACTACATAATATGTATAACCCAGGTCAATTGGCTATATCAAATGGTAGGTAGGTTCTAGGTATAGCTATATAATCCGTGGTAGATGTATTCATATAAAAACATCTAAACGTGGCAATGCTGGCGGTTCATCTTAATTTTCTCGTCATTGACCTTTTCCAAATAATTTGGATCTATTAAAACATTGCAATCAAATTTAGAAATGTTGTTTACCTACTCGTTCATCAGTTTATACCTATTAACATAAATGAAGTCTGTCTGGGATTACAAAATAAACGACAACATTAATCATGAAATCTGCTATTTAAACGACACCTAATCGTAAATAGCCATTTTTAGAAGTTTGAATCACAGTTTTTCTGAAACTTTGTTTTGATGGGCTCCGAGACGGCTCAACAAATTTTAATGGCAAAGTAAATTAAAATAATTAATTACATATGTATTTAATTTTCGTGTTTGTTTCATCGTTAACTTGTAGTTTAGTAGATATGCACAGATGAAGCACAAATCCCGCGTGAATAAAGTAGCAAGCATAGCTAATCATGGATTTAAAAAAGAATGTTTTTTAATAGCAAATGTGAGATTAAGCTTCTGGAGATATTTTGAAAGCTTTAGCTCCTTAAGGGCCGATTCGACCAAACACAAAGTTAGACCAGTATACGTATTACTGGAATAATTTTACTCTTTGTATACTCTATTTTTAATGAAAGAATTAATAAACTGACTAAAATTCATGGCATACTACTGTAATGTCAAAGTGAAGAATATCATTTCGTTTAGAAAGTGTGTGAAGTAAAATTTGTGATTATGGTATTAATCGTTTTAAAATAAAGATTTATATTTAAAATGTGGGACGAAAAAATATTTCTTTTCCTAATCCACCTTGGTCGCCTAGGCAAATATTTATCTGATGCTATCGGAATCTTGGACCATATTTTCGAAGCGTGCCATTACTTGGTTGGCACTGGTGGCAGATGCTTCTATTATATTAATGTATTCTGTGTGGTATATATACGAAACCTTAGATATTTATCTAGAATTTATGTGGTAGGTATAAGTCTCATATACACACTATCATACGTAGTAGAGCCATGTTGGAAGCAATATCTTGAATACAGCTCTAAGTCTAGTTCGCAATGCGCTAGTAATTTAGTCGAGTAGCGAGTAATTTAGTAACTAAACGTGTTTTAACAAAAAAAACTAGTCGAGTAGATTAGCAAATTATTTAGTTGAGTCGATCCATTTCGTTCTATCTTTTTCGGCGAGTAGCTCCTCCCACATACAATATGAATACAACATACACATGCAACATGAATGCTTGTGGAATGTTAAGTCTTCACAGTACAAAAATAAAGAAAAAATTCGTAGCTCCTAGTTCAGCTCTTCTGTTAATCCATTGTCGTACCCATGGCTTTTTTCTCCTTATTACACAAATTTCTTCATCCACCTCTTCTAAAATAGGGATTCTCGGTAGCTTTATTAGCTTATCTACTTTATTGCGTTAATCGTTCACCTTGCAAAACACCAGTCACTCACTTGTGTACTGTACTCGACCGTAGAGCGAACGATTTTTAAAGGCAGTAGCGAGTATTTTATTTACTAAACTACTCGGTACTCGACTAAACTACTAGCGTAGTGCGTACTAGGTGTTAGGGACGACTCGATCGGTGTAATAAATACCATGTTCTTTTAGAACATCGGCGTGAAACAGTTAGCCTCGAACTTATTGTTTCGTGCAATGAGTGAGCGTTCCGATGGCCACTTCCTCCTCCTCCCTCTATCCAATCTTCACTATCATCTATTCTAATCCCATGTCCCATCCTCTCTATCCCATACCTCCTGTCTGATCCCTGTACCTCATCTCCCTATCCATCCTAAAGGCTAGCAATGCGTTTGCTTCGCCCCTGATGTTGAAAACGTCTATAGGCGACGGTAACCACTTTCCTGTATTTATAACTATTGTGAATAAGGGACTGAGTGTTTAATATTTAATATAAAAAAAATATCGAAATACTTCAGAATTAAGTAAAACTATTTTAATCTTAAAATTCGAAGTTTTGTTAAGAAAACACACAGGTACTTAGGCACTTAGAACTAACTTCAAATGCTAAAATAAAACTATTTTTGGTAGATCTTTGGAGTATTTCATTTGACTTTTGATCTGATCTCTATAAATAAACATTGATGAACTTTGCTAATTAAAGATGTATTTTTTGAATGAAATAAGCTCGCTACATATTTTATTTTTATATCCTTAGAAATATATTTCACCCATTTTCAATAAACATATTATTTATTGTTGTAGTCATTAATCTAACTTTGTGTAACAAGAAAAATATATATGGTCCAAGATCCCAGTCACCCCAGACTTACGTGATTTTAGGAAAGATAATTTTTTTAGGATCGGTAGTTATATAAAATTCAGCCTTCCTAAAATGACGTAAGTTCCCACATTTTTTTTAAAAGTGTCTGTCACAAGTTATGTCCCACAGAAAGTGTCTGGCAACTGTATATCTTTGTTTATAACAATATCATATATGACACATCTAAAAACTAGCCTTGCTACTTTGACGTAAGTTAGCATGGTTTTTTTCCACCTTTGATACCTGCTACCTGAAAAACGGCCCCGCTCTCAGCTTAGCGAGTATCAATCCCTTTCTAAGTTTATGTTAAACTACCGATCCTAAAAATTTCCTCTTTCCTAAAATCACGTAAGTCTGGGGTGACTGGGGTCTCACTCTAATAGAGCATATTTAGATTTACGTTACTTTTAGTAACATATTATATAATTTATCACTTATATAACTGCTCTATCTGGGATAGTGTTAACGTCATTGACCGTTTCACGCAGCTGTGCAGTTGGGCTTAAAGCGTTATTTGTAATGCGAAATTGTAATTAATTATTAATGACGTTAAAAATGTATAGGTAACATGTACATTAGTATGTCCAATAATTAACAGCATTATTTTTATCGCTATAAACAAGATGAATTTGGCTATAATCACTAACATATCCCAGATGGAGCAAGGATATTAGAGAAGTCCAATGTTACTGTAATAAAAAACAAACGACTGAACAAATAAAATTACTCAACTGTTCATTACTTGTTGTTACGAAGGTAACTTTTTATTTAATTTTGTAATAACGATAATATAGGTTTAAATTAGATATTATATTATTAAATATAGTCACTCAATAATTCGTACTTGCGACAAACTCGCCTTTTACTTCGATGTCGAAAGCCTTAATTGTGCATTGCAAATTTCTCTTTGTCATGTACCATTCGAAACAAAAATAAATAAAAGTACGTGCAATAGGTGTCTAACCAAGTTTTTTGTACGAGATAATATACATACGTTATATACTCGTATCGTAAACTTATGGTAAAGATAGTTCCGTGAGTGTGTTATACAATTTTCGTGTTGGTCCGTTTGTCTATTTAACTGTTTGTGTATAAAAAAAATAGATGTGACATCTATTTTTTTTTCAAAACATAACGATGAATACTGTGTACTAATTGTGCATGTGGAATCCGCAGGTAAAAAAAAACCGGATATTCCGTACACACGAAGCCACTGTAAATAATAGTATAATTTTGTTGCCTTCAATTGTTGTGTAAATGTTTGTTGCATAATCTATACTAATATAATAAAGAGGAAAAATTTGTTTGTTTGTTTGCATTGAATAGGGTCCGAAACTACTGAACCGATTTGAAAAATTCTTTCACCGTTGGGATGCTACACTATTCCCGGGTGATATAGGCTACATTAAATTATCAAAAAAAATAATTTTGAAATTTTTGGTAAATACCCGTGCGAAGCCGGGGCAGGCTGCTAGTAGTAAATAAATAGAATAGACTATTATATAGACTCACCCAAAACCCCGTCTACTAAGAACGTCCACCTTGGCTTCAGAAGTAGATATCACACATACACGAAAACTGAAACCCCCTGAACCCATCATTCAAACAATAACAATCACTTTTCAGGGCGGCTGCCATTTATTTTCTTTCAACAACTCACTGCACTTGCCAAAAATCTGATTATTTACCTATGTTATACATGTTTGTATAGTTCTTATAAATTATATAGTAATTCCAACAGCATTTTAATTCGAGTCCCGTAATTCGTAACAATATTATAAACTTCTAAACATGCCGTGTCTGCTGTACATTGGAGCCATTTAAAAAAGAAACAACTGGAATAAATAGAGTATATAAATGATGAAGAACACGGTGCAATTTGTTTTAGATTTCTTGTCTGTTTTTCTGTTTGCCGGTTTGTTCCGGATAGACGTAAAAACTACTGGGTGGATCTCGATGCGGTTGTCGCTGATCGTCAACAAATTCTTAGACTTAATGGAATTTTCTTGGGAGACATTTAAAGTGGCTACGTCGAAAAAAATTGATTCCTATGCTGAATTTTCACTCATCGATAAAATGTTTAATAAAACAATTGTAGTTGTGTATGCCTTTAATAACATTACTTATCCCGAATTTTTACAGGAATTTTCGGGATTAATGTATTTTCATACTGAAAAGTTCATTACTCTGCTAAAAATAACATTTTATTTCATACTAGAGTTACCCCGCGGCTGCGCCGCGGGTCTAGCACTTGTACGTGCTTCTTGTTTAAAGAGCAGGCGTTAATACAGGTTACATTGTACAAAATTTTTATGTTAGTGCTATTTGCACCCGGAAAATTAATTTCATTTTATATCGCAAACTATCCCATTTCCCGGCATGAAAAGTATTTATGTCCATTTTCTGTATTAAAACGACATTTAAACCAAATTACAGCAAATCCGATCCAGTATTCCTATTAGTTTTCCGTGAAAGCTTAACAGAGAGACATGTCGAGTTACTATGGCATTGATTATAGACGATAAATATTCATATCTATAAACTTGAGAAACGGTTGATCTCATGCAAACTTTCATTCTCTATTTCAAACCGTCCTAGTTTTATTTGTTTATGAAAACTACATAAATGACAGTAATGACAAAAAGGACAATAATAACAAAAAGGACAAAAAGGACAAAAAGGACAAGAAGGACAAGAAGGACAAGAAGGACAAGAAAGACAAGAAGGACAAGAGGGACAAGAAGGACAAGAAGGACAAAAAGGACAAAACGGACAAAAAGGACAAAAGGGCAAAAGGACAAAAAAGGTAAAAGCACAAGGATGACTAAAATGACAAAAAGGACAAAGGTGACCAAAATGACGAAAATGGCAAATCACAAAAAAACATATCCTACTTTTTGGGATAACCTTTATATAAATCTATCACATTATTCGTGATAAAAAGTATCCTATGTTCATTCTCGGCTTTGGAACTATATATATACTGAGTTTCAGCGAAATTGGTCCCGTAGTTTTTCCATAAAAATGGAACAGACAGACAGTTACTTTCGCATTTATAATATTAATAAGGATTTAGCAAAATAACTATAGTGAGTCTTTGTTACCTGTCTAACATGGACAAAGCCGTGGGCAAATTCTTATTATAAATAAAATAATAAAAATGGTACAGATTGATTCAATCTCAAATTTTCGCAAGTGAATTGAAAGAAACAAACTTGACAAGGGTTTCAATAGACTTATCAAAAAGTTACTGAATAACTTGGAGTACCTATATAAAATGGAGAACTTTGTGAACAAGCACCTAATTTACATCACGACGTGTAAAGGCCTATGTAATTTTTGACGTGAGAACAAAATACTCGTCAGTTTCAATTTTTTTGATACATTTCCAATAGCGAATATTGTTATTCTTGAATTCAAGACGTCTCTCATCTTTCTTTTAGATAGTAAATGTCAGAGTGCAGCAAGTCACAGACACTGATTTTATAATATCTAATTATTGTTAATGTTGTGTAATTATTGCAGTATTAAATATATAATAGACAATCAAAATTAGTTAAATATTACTAAGGCTCAAAGGGCTTCTTGTCCATTAATAGCCATAATTTATTTTTATTTTCTGTAGCACTTTCTCCCTACCATCTCATTTAGCTTGTTGGCACTGGAGTAAAATATGAAGGGCGAAGTATAATTGAAATATCTATTGTAGTGAGAATAAACCGATAATAATAAGAAGACCCATCTTCTGTTTATACTATAATTAATCTGTAAATGGTTCGAGTTTGTACAATGCGTTTAAAATGTGAAAAATATCATGTGGGCTAATTTCAATTCTGATTATACAATTTTTGTCTACCTGTCTGTTAGAGAATTACGTGAAAACTAATGAACAGATTTAAATGAAACTCGACTTAGAGCTAGCTTATATCCCGGGGTGTAACTTAGGATAGTTCTCCCACTCTCAGCTAGTGAGTATTATTATAACAATTAGCGTTATGCACTTTAAGTCAAAAAAATTGCATAAGCGGTTTATGTTCGCCTACCAATATTCGTACTTATGGCATTGTAAAGGGACGCGGGAGCTTTAGTCACTAAACCACCACGGCTTGTATGATGTGTTGTGTAATTTGTGAATCAAATAAGGTAACATAATTATACAGAGTTTCTAAGAACATCATGTAACACTTGATCAAAACTTATAAGCTTGCAAATAAATACTATAATTTATGCAAGATATTAAACAAATTTTCATGAAACTTAACATAGAAATAATTTATATTCTGGGCCGGACTATTTGTATCTCCTCAGATATGAAAGATGGATAATCGAGTAATGTTAACGAAAACTAGTGCCTGGCCTACCTTTATTTCGTGTCATAAATAATTTAATGCAGGCAAATTCTCACAATTGCAAACGTGTGAGTAAAATATGCAATGGAGCGAGCAATATTTATATAATATCGAATTTCCTAATAAGGCAATTGTATATGGAATCATAAGCTATTATCCACAAGTAGTATAAAAAGTGTTGCATAATTTGTTCTCATTCTGATGACGCAAATTGCGTTTGTATAACTTGTCAGTTTACTGCCTGTTCTGATATAAAATACAGTTAAAAATATAATTTATATTATGGGGCTTCCCCATCTTTACGTAAATTAACAATGTACCCGTCAAGCTTGTCCAGGGCGGATTAGTTTAGGCAAATTTTCTCACTATATTAATGTTTCTTTTCCGCCAGCACGTGATAATTATAGCAATTTGCACATTAGGTCAAGAAAACTGCTGATGTACACTACAAATTACCAGTATTATCCCCACGCTTTAGCTGCTTGTCAAACCTTAGGCGGTGACTTTATTTTACTTACATAAAAACTTAATTAGGTTTATTGCACACCCATATAAACTTTAAGTGAAAAATGGTAAAAACCGCTTATAAATCCGCTGCGTGGTTTGGGAGAACTTACCGGACATACAGACAGACGCGGAAAGCGACTTTGTTTTATTAGGAAAGATATTAAAAAAGGGTATTTTGAACAGATGAGTTTTGCATTCCGCCTATTGTTGCGCCGGAATTATAACTGACGAAATGCTGATCTCACAGCCTAGCTCTCTATTGCCGTTTATTGAAATACATACCATAACGAGAGCATAGAATTTAATTATCCCAAAAAACAGGACCGTTTACGCGGGATTCGGGATATGGACGTAAGATTTTTACGACTATACTAATCTTAGTTTTACGACAATATTTATGAACATTTTGAAGAGAAAGTTAAAGAAAAGAAACATAAAACCAGAAAGAAGGGATTGAAATGGATAGAAAACACACAATTGCCTTCGGTTTATTTCCTATGTTTCTATTAGAGACGTTAATAGCATAATGTAGATATGCGACATCATATTTTACCTTATATGACTTCACGTCGTAAACTAAGGTCGTAAATGTGGTTTATTGTCTCATGTTATAGGATGGGATAGCTTAACATAGCTTCTTATATTTAAGTTACTCTTTAATAAACAAAAATGTTCAAGTATGTGTTGATTCATTACAATATGGGTTCTGAAGTTGGGACGAATATTCCTTTTGTCTTTTTAGCTTTGGAATCAAAAAAAAACGTTTAGACTAACAAAATTAATTCATGTCTGAAAAACTACTCAACATATCGACTTGTAGGTACTGAAAATGTTTTGATTGATAATTTCCTTTTCATATTTTACCCTTTGAAAATTTTAGAAAAATTATAACTTGACAGGGATGGGACACTTAAGAAATGAGGAGGACAGATGTCTTCACTGTTTGACTTCAATAAGAAATTCACTGAAACGCGTTCGGAACTTTCAAGATCTGTCTAATGTTCGTGACACCGGACACTAAAGTTTTGGTCAATCCCAATTCTTACTTTTCCTTTCGAAATATGACTAAACAATTATCTAGTACGGTATATTGTATAGACTATAGAGGTATATACAATACAAAATGTTTTATATAGATACCCCTTACTATATTTCCATTTTTATTTCACGTAATATTATCATGGGTCCGCTTAGCGTCAGTCAAAGGCTTTTATCTAAAAGAAGACACGCAAAAGAGGACCACCTGATGTCTTCTCTTTCCTTCTTTAATCATGGCTACGGACAGTTCTAGTTCTCTAAAGAATTTATGAATATTCAAACTTAGTTTAATTTTCACTGCAACAGGCACTATGTTGCAGCCGGTCCTATATAAACTCCTATTTTCAGCATCAGCGAAATTACACGGCTTTAATTTACGGACCACAAAAATAAGTGAGCGACTTCAAATAACAACTGAACATTGCATTTTACTCCTAACAAACAGGAAGTACAGTAATTATTGATACGCAAAAATACCCTTCTTTGTATATAAATATGTATGTTGTTGTTTGTAAACAGTTGTTATAATTCATATGCTAAGTATACTCAGCTTTGCCAGGTTATAATTTTTCCCTGATCATCGAAGAGCATAATTATGATCACACACCCACACGACTGGTATCAATATGTATGTTTATTTTTATATATTTTAAACTATGCGCACTGAATAACGATCCAGTATTAGAATCTTATCTTATATAATATATAAAGCTGAAGTGTTTATTTGTTAGATAGAACGCGCTAATCTCAGGAACTACTGGTCTGATTTGAAAAATTCTTTCAGTGTTAGATACCCCATTTATTATTTATTATATTTATCGAGAAAGGCTAAGACCAATAGGCATCACGCTAAGACCAATAGGCATCACGCTAAGACCAATAGGCATCACGCTAAGACCAATAGGAGCGGAGCACCAATGAAGTATGTTTCCAAATCGGTGGATTTTTTACGTATTTTTTTTTAACTATTCTACGCGGACGAAGACGCGGGCAGAAACTAGTTTTTATGTTTTAAACTATGCGCACTGAATACCGACCCAGTATTAGAAATGTGAAATTATCTCCCGAAAGTTGTATGGAAGAAATCGCTGTTAGAGGTAAGACTATATGTGTGTATCATTTTCTTGTGTCAATAAAGAATATTTTATACTATTCTATTCTATACTCTGCTATGAATGTTTACACGAAAAAACAAAGTTTTCGATTTTACCTAAATGGCTATGGAACTCAAAAAACGATAAAAATCAATTCGACTGCGCACGGTTTTGCAACTGCGGCTGGCTTTCATAAATTCCCACAAGCTAACAATATCGTACGAGGCCAAGGTTCTTGCGTCAGTAATTACTTTAAAAACTTAATTAATGTCACTTTTTGGCAAATTCAACCATGTCTGGGGTACCGGAGCCATTTTGGTCAAAACGGAACCTTTATACATTTGTCACGTCCGTACGATCGTTCGTTTATGGAGGTCATAGTATTTGTTCTCATTACCTAACAAGTATACTATATGGATGAAATGTGCCAAAAAACTATACTCTATGCACTACACAATCGTATGTAGGTAGTGAAGTCGCTAAAAATATTGTTAGTATGTTAGTTATATATCATGTTTACATTATGTACGCTAATATAATAAGTGTATATGTTTTATGTTTGAATGTTGGTATACTTTTGTATCGTGTTCACGGTCTTATGGAATGAACCGATTATCGTATATTTTGTTATGGACCTGAACGTAGTACATTTTTAACCCAAATGTTATAGTTTAAGCGAGAAAAGGATTTAAAGTTTACGCGAATCAGGCTGACTTAAATGATCGCTATAATTTTAGGTACATGTGTATTTTTGATAACGGGGATTTATAGGTTCCACATGGATCTGAATATTAGGCAAACGAAGCTACATGCAAAGCTCCGATGAAGATATAATAGGGATGCCGGCACATATTACAGTAAATTTCAATATTTTTATGTATAAAAGAATAGGTGTTTTAATAACGTCTTATTTTACTTTTAAAATATGATGGTAAAAATAATTTTATTTTCAAACAATAATTAATGTGCCATTTTACTCCTTATCGTGTACCTGCTTATAACGTCATAAGTACGTTTTTACAAAGGCTATAAGGTTGAGGTGTTTTATAAGTTGAAAAAAATATCTCCTTTAATTTGACTGTCCGCTCGTCTATTAAAAGTTCAGCTGACACTTGTATTAACTAAGTTAGATGTCGACTTTTGCGTTCGTCGACCTAAATATTATGGACTTGCTCAACCCCTCATTGATGTCTAAATAGGCCATTCTCCTTGCAAATATTTTACGTAGTGACTAGAAAGACTCGTCGAAGGAATCCGTGCTTGACATACTTGCCAATATTAGATAAATTCGTGCGAATTTGATTCAATTGAACTTATAAAATAAACAAATACCTTAAAGCGTTCCATTTTCAGACATCCTGAAACAGAAAAAAACACTTACGAATTGAGAACCTCCTTCTTTCGGAAGTCGGTTAATTATGGAAAAGTTTTACAGAAATTAATGGATGGCGGTATAAAAGTGGAAGAAAAATCTGTGTCCAAGCTCTTTGCACATCATTTAAGACTTTTAAAAGAGTATAGGCTAATCAGGATAAGATCGCTTACAGCGAGTAGACCGCGCGTTGTGGTGTGCAATACAATTCATTTACTCATTCTTCTTGATTTGTCACAGTTTAAGTAACAAATGAAAATTCAGTTCTACCATTTGCACATATTTCATTTTAACATTATGTACATTGTTTTGCACAATGCTTTCGCAGTTGAAAGGTAAACGACTGACAGAACACTCCAGAGCTAATTTTAAGATTTTATGAATATTGTATTATCTCTTTTTTCCTATCTTAAACATATTCCATTCGCAGAACAGATGAAGTTACAGGTATAGGATAGAATGCAAAAAAATCTAGTATCAAATTCAGGGACATGTTTTGGCATTTATTAATATTTGCATTTGATTATACGTTGCATCCATTCTTCACTAGCATCAGATGCAACACACATCATTTGAATAATCTTTTAATGAGATTGAATACAAAATGCCATTTGGTTACGCAAAAGCGAAATGGCAGGATTTAAATGAAAAGCAATTAACTTAATTTTACTCATAGTTCTAAAGAAGAAACTTTGTACATAATTATTTACGACGGTAATCCAAGATGTACACAGCTTAATCATTATTCTTTGGGAAATTATATGTAAAAAGTTACTTTATCATTAATAATGTTACAACTTAAGTTCCGACGAAAACAAAATCCACCTGCATATATATAAAAACAAATTTTATTACCCGTCGACATTTGAACTATTTGTAATCCTTTTATGATTGTCTTCTTTTGTTCACTTGATTATTGGTTATTGTGAAGAACAGCCTATTGTACTCGTTTATGGCCGCTTGGAGGCATAACGAGCCAGGTGTGCGGATTACGATTCTTCGAAATTCGGTCCACGCTGCCGGGCGGACATTTTGCATTTGTGCAGTATAAAGCAATGGCCCGATTGAGGGAGCAGGCAGTCGAGCGATAACTACGAGCGTAGCAAGACTTGTGTACATTCGATAATCTATTTAGTGACGGACTTTGCGCGTGTTATTACGACCTTCTGCATTACGTTTGGACTTGTTGTGTTCGGTTCTATTTGTACCTATGTTATACGTGTTTGTATAGTTCTAATAAACTCTATAATAATTCCAACGGCATTTTAATTCGAGTCCCGCTAATTCGTAACAATATGTTGAGATTTTTAGCGATTTTGTGAGGCGTTCGTGTGACACATAAATTACTTAACTTAAAATAAATCAAACGATCACAAAGTCGTATAATTTTAGAAGATTTATTGTGATAATCGGTTGACTTGGTTAACGATTTAGAGGTTTCAATCCTTAAATATGTTGTAATGAGAACTGTCAAATCGGCCTATTATTTTGTGATAATTATAGTCGGCTCTTACATTTACTTGTCGGCCTCTGTTATTGAATAGGCGTGCATCAGTACTTATGTAGGTACGATACGAGACCAAGTGTTTATTAAGTTGAAATACTTGTGATTTTTTGGGTGCTAAGCTTCGGAGATTCAAATACATTGGTTTCTCACCTGGTGTTGCGGACGTATATACTTATAGGCTACGGCAACCATTTTCTATTAGGTGGGTCGTCTGCCTGTTTGTGAGCTTCGCAATAAAAGAATGTAGGCAACGCTAAAAACGAGTATATGAACTTTTTTAATTATTGAAGTATAAAAATATTTTTTATACTTCATCACAAAATATATTTATAATGTTCTAACAAAGGCATTTAATATTAGTACTGAATGATAAAATTTCTTTTTCAGGTCCTTTACCAAAAAATATATATCTTCGACAAATTTACACTACGCTTTAGAAGCATAATGCTTCTATTTATTTTTTATATGTGTGTCAAATGTAACATCTTCAGTCTTAATATTTGCTAACATTTTCAACTCTGACACAGAGACAAACAATGTGAGACTACAAGGTGTCCCATTTACCTTTAGATATTTTTAATTAAATTAACTTTTGAGAGTAGATTTCAAAAGGTTTCGTTGCTAAAAACAACACAAGTGAAAAAATTAATTTTATAACAATTTTGAATCAGGGAATTATATCTATAGAAGGGTACCTAATTGCATAGCAACTTATATTAAAATGACTTATATTAAAATGATGGTTGTATTCATATAATTGCATAGCAACTTATATTAAAATGAGACCACCTTGAAGCTATCCTGAGCTAAACGCAAAAATAACTATTAAAATCAGTTCATAAAAAAATTATGGATGAAGATACATAAAAATATGTACAGACGAATTCAGATCTCCAGATCTCTTTTTGAAGTCTGTTAACAAACTGGTCGGTTAAACGGTTTTAGGTTACTAAAATTGCTTTGTTGAAAAACCCTATTTTTTACACAGTGTTCTTACATAACCAAGAATTTAACAATAACACAAGACTGTTAACCTTGTCATTGCCTTTCTTGCATAGAATTGAAACGTTATAATATATAAATATAAAAATAAATTTATCGAAATTCAAGTTCGTTGCACACAATGCAAATGAAACTTTATATTTACACCTTTTATGTAATGTATGCGATAATTTACGGACATTACGCTTTCAAAAATCTGTTTTACATAACATAAATAGTTATGACATTGAATTTGTTCGTTCTTTATTCAATATCTAGAAAATAAACTGAATATCATGAAATTTATACGAATTTTTATTAATATTTTTGATAAGGGGGATAAATAATGGACTATTTTTATTGCGGTATATTAAATACTTTTGTACCAATACGTTCCAACTGGTATAGACACATTATTAAATATTTAAAAAGCTAATGAAATTTTGTTTGATAATTAAAGAATTTAACAACATCTAGCTTTCATGCGATATTTCTAATTAGTGTCAAATTCATCCTATACCTTTCTGTAATTTTAAGATAGATGATAATAATATTAATAACGTAATAATTGAAAAAAATAATTTAGTAACGAGTCGAGATTATAGGTGTGAAATATACATGTAAGGTGTAGGCACAGAATGCAATAAACACAAGAAAGCTTTCATTAACCGGCCGGTGTCCGCGAACTTCGTTAGTCACATGATCCCTTTCTTTACACCCATTCACCTTGATGTTAACAAATATACAGTCACGTGGGAATTGGCCTAGCAATGCTTCTGTGCTTGTTTTTATCAGTCACTAGTTAAAAGTCATAACTCGTATGACTCGTTGTATTATGTTAATACAAGATTTGGATACCCATAAAATTTATTTTAACAACGTAATGCTGCTGTGAAAAAGTGGCTAGTATTTAATGCAACTTCGGAGTCTATCGTTGCTTCTTCCGTCTACTATAAGACCTTGAGTAAGCAAGAAAATTGCACAAAAACGATCGGGAAAGATCCTAAATTCTACAGGAGTAAATGACGCTTCTCTCGCCTCTGATGTTTTATTATTTAAAATATGTTTTTTTATCAAATCAGTCATAATTTGACAATAATCATATTACGACTGTTAGCGATTAAGGCAACTGCTTCATTCGTTAGTGTTAAAGATTTTGGTTGTGGCCGAATGCGTCTTATAAGCGTTAAAAAATAACGTCGTAAACTCATAGCCACATTTGTGTGTATACGTACGTTATCTGTCAATATTTAACGTCCTTAGCAACGTCACATTTTAAACAACGCATAAAACCCATCGGCATATTTACATGAAACGACTTGCTTCTTTAACACTAACGCAGATAAAGCCCCAGCATGAGATCATAACATAATATTATTATCATACATCATAGACGTCAGTCGCCTTACGTTCGCCACGTGTCTAACATTAAATACGTACTTTCTCTATAAATAAAAAAGTATATAAAATATCAGCGAAATCACTAAATATAGATACATATTATGTAATTCAAAACCAAATTTTATTCAATATAATATCATTCAATTCAATATAATACCAAATCAAAGATTTTGCATGTAGCTAAGGGTAATCTTTTTTATAGCATACGTGTGGCTTTGGCTGATTACGTTTACGTGTCACAACCCTAATCATTTAATATTAAGTCATTTGACTTTAGCATTATAACATTATAATGCTAAAGTCACAACATAATAATAAGCCGTAGTAACTTGGTGGTAAGCGCACTCGCGTCCTAAACTCAAGGGGTTCCAATCCTGACCGAAAAACATATATCGTTTAAGCAGTTTTCTGATATGATGTGTATATTGTTACACCTACTACTTACTCATCATCATTATCATCATCATCCGAGCGTTAAATCCCGGTTGCGATCGGAGCGTTCACTCCGACGCCCAGGGTCCGCTTTCCTACTTTTCCTACCCCACTTAGCGCGGTCTTCAGCATCCCCCGCTTTGAAACCATTTGTACGCATGTCATCCTTCAGAACTTCAAGCCAGCATTTCTTGGGCCTTCCTCTTCTACCGGTACCTGGCGGAGGCGGCATGGCTAGACATTTGTTCCCCACATAATTAGCCGGTCTCCGTGAAACGTGGCCGTACCAGCGTAAGCGACTCTCTTGCAGTTTGTCTGCTATGTCACGGACATGAAAACTGCCGCGGATGCGGAAGTTCCTGACACCGTCTTTTCGCGTGACTCCACATATCTGACAACTAATACTTACTATAGTCATAAAAAACCAAAGAGACAAACGTTTTGCAAGGATACAGTTGATTTGATTTGTAAATATTTTCGGATGGAGTAAAATAATATAATTATTTGTTAATATTACGTAATCCACGCAAAATATTTACATTATTAAATTTACCTCAAAAAATAATGAATTCATGCGCATAAGTGTTCTTTGTGTAATATCCGTAAAATTAAGTCATATTTTTTATTTGATTAGCCTTGAAGTAGGCATATTTTCGAAATAATATATTATGCATAACCAATTTTCGGTAGAACTAAAAATGACTATATCTAAACCAAATCACAGCGGTTACTCAAAACGACGCGTGATTATTATCCATGTTATCGTGCGTAATAATTACCTAATAACCAATATTATGTACCTAGATAATATTTAAATAAAATTGTTCAGCACATTTCCATTGTGATACATAATTATTCAGCGTAAGTTTAGTTTGTGCTCTTTAGTTTAGTTACGGCCAGTTCTTATATCTTACTATTCATTCTCTTAGTTTACGATTAGTAGAAAGACAGTACTTGTATATAGCTTATATACAAATTATAAATGGTTGATAAGATAGAACGGGTCATGAATAGATAAACAGTATTTATTTAATTTTTAAGGTGAAATAGCAAAAATGCAACCCTTGTAATTTCATAATGTTCGTCTTTTATTATGTGCCATGGAATAACATGGTTACGATTTAATAGATCTAGTCTAATGATTTCGCACACGCCTACACCTGATTCATTTTTTTGCGATTTTACTCCATTCAACCTACGAGATTTAAAATATACCTTACTCTCAGATTTCTTCTATACAGACACACCCAGAAGTATTATTTCGAAATGTTGATATACAGACGAACATGTCTATTGTGTAAGGTTTCGCATTAGCTAAAACCGCTAGAGAACCCTAAATATTTACGCAACTTTGCAGTCTGTATTCAATTTGATTAGTTCTATGAAATTAAAGTTACTTTTTTGTTTCTTATATGCGTATAGTTACTAAAGCTCCCATATACGCAAAGATCTAAAATGTTAGGAAAACTTTTACTAATGAAAATTGTCGGATATCTACTGAAGAAATTAGGTTTCAAAGGCCGTCTCGTGTGAACTCAATGTTTAAATGTGGTTTTAATTCAAATACTGTTACTTAACAAACATGCATAGACTTTTGTAATTTAGTAAATAGGGTTGTTCGGATTCTTTAGTATTTTAGTATCTTTACTCCAACTTAAAGTTCAGAGCATGAGCTGGGTCCTCAATTATGCATACGTGTATATATATTATTATTTATAAATATGCATATACACCATACTTATACCATTATACATATACATCCCCTGTTTTTTACAAGATGGAGTTTTCAATTGGTTAAATTGTGTATTATGATGATTTATATAAAATGTTTTCTGCGGTAATATCTAACTCTGGGACATTTAAGCATCATTAAATAGTGTGATTCATTGCAGCAATACTATTTGTAATGTACGAAAGTGATATGTTAAGGATAAACAGTGTATGCAGAGAAGTTTTAGTTTAATAATATTTTTGTAATGAATTACACTATTTAATAATGTTTGAATGTCTTAGAAAACTTAAGCCATATCTAAAGTTAGATATTACAGCAGAAAGTGTTTTATATTAAATATCTAAAGACACATTAACTGGATTTTTTTCCAATAAAATATCTTGTAAGAAAAACAAGGGATGCTTACGATATGCTTAAAAGACGATGTAGTGACATGTATTCCAATAGGATAATTGACAGGCAAATAGTATAGTATAGTACAAATAGTAGTAGTATTGAGACACTTTTTGTCATGTTAACCTTTTTTTTATTTCTTGAGTTCAGCAGACAGGCAAACGGCCCACCTGATGGAAAGCGGTTACCATCGCTTATGGACATTTTTAACACCAAAGGTGCTAACAATGTGTTGCCGCTCTCTAAAGGGCAACTTAAACTTGGTCACTAATGCTGGAATACAACTCACGGTTGTTATGGCGGCATGCTTTAGACCAGGGTTGGTAACCATCCATATGGACAAATGCCCCACCACCTGGCTGTGGGTTGTTTTGTCCACTCGTACGGCAGTCCGCCCGGCCGCAGGAAATTGTGTTCTTTCTCAATTCCTGCACGTATGGATATTAGACGCTAATATTACATTGTTCATTTTTGTCTTTCAATTTGGATGAATCAATCACAGTGATCCATATAAGAATAATATACACTTGAATTATTCAATGTCAATGATTACCGTTATGTCTTTTAAGTTCCGTGCCTTTTAACTAAATTTGGTTGATCCGTCTAATATCAGCATTACAAAACGTCTAATATAACCTCGATTAGATTTTGTATGAGCGCAGCAAGTTAGGGCGTCCTAACTTATACGATAAAATAACGTGTTAATTATTATTGTAAAGTAACTGAAATTATTCTTAACCTGACAATTTAAAAGTAACGTATTTTATCACCCAGTGTTTTGTATGAACATTGTTTAAGAATTTATTGTAATATGTTTCATAAACCATATTGCTTGGTTTAATCTTTTACACCAAAGAACATTGCGAGGCGTTGTAATAAGTATATTGCGAGGTACAAGGGTATGGCCCTTTGATAAAATTTCACAGCTTTGAAATACAATACTATTGTTTTTTATTCTTAATAAATAAAATAAGACTTGATCCTTGCACTAGAAAAGTAGATGCTCCACTAAACTTAAGATCGGTTCTTCTTTCGTTTGGTTCAATTTCGCAGCTCGCAGAACAGTACAGTGCACAACAGTATTTCCACCTCGCGATTCAACAAAGTATGGCATAGTTAATACAATCAAGTTGAATAATTATCACACGAAAAGACAGGATGTCTGCACCACATTTATGATAGCGGTTATATTTTATCTGGCCTTTGATTCAAAATGATTGTCTCCTTCTGCTTCACGTCGCCGTCACCTTATACAAAAAGGAGGGTAGATTGCAAAACTAGTGGTACTACGTTTTACTTACTAACTTACTTTACTTACGTCTAAACAAAGACTGAACAGATGTAATTAGGTTTTAGCGATATAAGTTAACCTGGATTCTTCGCAATGAGCAATAAACTTGCCAAGTTATTTTAACGAATCTTAATCATTGTAATATGTAGGATTTTTCTAAATGTAGGTACATATTATATTATTACGAGTATAAAAGCTTTTTTGTGAATAATATTAGTCCTTAGCACACATTACTATATGAAAATGAGTTTCATTTGTTTGTTTGTTTTTTGCTTCTTACTTGATCACAGCCTTGGATATGGGTTTGTTATTTTAAATTTGTGACGTGGTTCTTTATTTTGGGGCATTGAATAAGTTCTTTTTTAATTCAGTAGATAATAGGCATGTGAAGACTGTTTATGAAAAGTTAATTATAATTATTATATTTGTAAATATGTACATATATAACTGTGTATTCACTGTTTGCTACAACTCCATTCATTCTTTGGAAAGCAATTCTGTAATATAATCTATAATTTAATATTATAAACAGGTAATTGTTGTGAGTTTGTGACGTTGTAGGGGGTAATCTCTGGATCTACTAAACCGCTTATAAAAATTATTTTACTGTTGGAAAGCTACGTTAACAGGGAGTGTCATAGGCTATATAACATGACGCTACATAGATACCACGGAAGCGGGACAGAGCGCGGATGAAACCGCGCCGGGCCGCTAGTACTGTATAAAATTTATAAAAAAATTGCTTGAGATATAAATTGAATGAGAAATGTAAAGAAACAAAAAAATTTTGGCGCTTCTCCTTAACAGTAATAACACTGCAAGGGGGCCGTACATAGAATAGAAAGTAAATTTAAATTTTAACTTATATGTATGACCTTCATAAAGTGTTCTCCAGTGGAACATCTTTTGAATAAAAATGTTTGAATTTGAATAACTTATATTTGATTTAGGTATAAATAAAATACCTAAATCAATTTAAGTATTTATTTAGGGCCGAGAATTAGGAAATCTCGGTCGGCCCCAACATGCTATCATAATCGTCTCGGAATGGTCGGCACTTGTGTAAAAATGGCATTATATTGTTTGCATTTCTATGTAAAAGCAATCATTATGGGGTCATTGAACGGCTATTCCTGCACAATGTAATAACAGACTTGGGAACGATCTTATCTAAAATGAAAATTAGTAAATGGTCTTCTTCTTCCACTCCTTTAAAATGAAAATTATTAATAATAAAAAAACATTTATTCATAGCCACGGTACGTAAGAATGGTTATATTAATTAGCAAACAATCCAGCAACGCCAATTTCTAAAAGATACAAAAAATAAGGCTAAAGGCACTAGCCGCTGACATTGACCTTCATGGCACCGTTGTTTCCGATTGAAAGGATTAAATTCCTTCCTATTAAGCCGATAGGATTATAAAGGGCGCTTCAAATCTTGCGGTTATAAAGGATTAGTTTCACACTGACCATGGACGTTAATACGTTGAGATAACGTTAGGATATTGCTTATTATATATGGCTTTTACGTTAACGGTGCCTTTATTATGTGTTATTTTGCAGCACCATTATAAACTACAAATATTATAAACCTTCAATCATTGCGTTTTGAATGTTGAAAAGAGAGGCCGAAAGAGATAGAAATTTAAAAGTTGAGTAAAATCATCGAGTGAGGTAGGAAGATACGAGTGGCACACTATTCAGTGATAGATAATAGTATTCTCTACGTCACTGTTTCAGTTGTTAGTTTGAGACTGATTAAACTGCCAAGTAATAATTTATTACTTCAGCAAACTTTTACCAGAGCTTTCGTCATAAGTTTTTACGTATTTTGCACAGCATTTCTAGATATTACTTGCACTACTTGTAGACTAAATAACATTTTTGGTAAGTTGTTATGGAGAGAGTATCTGAATGTTCCAATATTTAATTATTTCAGAATTCATTCTTAATATATAAATGTGAAAGTAACTATGTCTGTCACATTTTACGACTGACTGTCAAATGGATTTTAATGAAATTTGACAATGATGTTGTATGTTCTGAGAAAGGATTTAAAGTAAATTTTGTCTCATACAATAATCTTAAAAAAGGCGTAAACAGATATCTATGTCAAGGAGGCATGCAAAGCATAGGCTCCCTTAGATAATGTTACAGATGTCATGGGCGAAGGTAACTAAGTACTTATGATTAAGTGGACAACTTGTAAGCATAAACAAAGCAAAACAGTCTAAGCAAACATAAAAAAAAACTTTGATATTCGTATGGCTAACCGATACTTTAATTATTTTCCGACCATTTATTTGCCTTACTATCGGTTAAAATTTGATATATAATATATATAATAACAGGCCGTAATAGTCCCACTGCTGGGCTCGGGCCTCCCACTATAGGGGGAACGGACAGTTTATCCACCACGCTTGTCCGAGGCGGCTTGGCAGGTTTGACACATCGGTTATTTCGATGTGCAGGTTGCATCACCATGTTTTCCTTCACCGTTGTTAGCACGTGGTAATTGTACCAATATGCATATTAGGTTAGAAAACTGCCTAAGTGGTGCATGCGTTCTGGCCAGGATCGAACCCGCGCCCTTTGAGTTTGGGACGCGTGCGCTAACCATTACGCTACCACAACTTTGAAAATTTAATACAAGCTATGACAAATAATGTAAAAATTCAACTGATAGTAAGGCAAGTGAATGAATAGTAAGATGTAGAATGGCCATAAGTAGAGATATAATTAACACCGCATAACATCCCACTGCTGGTTTCGTACCTCCCCATTTATTGGGGAACGGACAGTTTTATGTATCTATTATTGTGAAATTCAAGGCTTACCTTCAATATTTTTATTGTCTTAATCCTTAAGACAATAAAAACATTGGATATTTTTTCTGAACAGGTCAAATGTAAAGATTTTAGCAATTTGAGAGCTTTCTGTAAATTTACTTTTACTTTTAAAAACAGTTAGTGAAAAAGATTCTATTGCCTTTGTAAATAGAGGGTAGGTCAAGTGGATTACAAAAAAGGTACAGTTGCTGTCCTAGGCCGCCGAATAAAGGCTGAAGCTCAATAAACAAGAATGTTTTACTTTTATATAAATTAGAAGTAAAACTAAATTAACATAATTCTAAACTAGGACTTCTCAACCGTAGACTTTAATAAAAAATAAGTATAAAATGTAAGAAAAAGACTTTGTTCTTACATTTATACTTATTTTTTACTCTTCAACAATCTACATAGATTGAAGAGATGGATAGTGTAATAGGTACTTGAAAATAGATATTATACTAAGATATATTAGTAATAGAAAATATGTTAGTTTTAAGATTGTATGTACCTTAGAAATACCCTATAAGCCTAGAAAAATAATGTAAAATAAATTTAAGAAAAAATATATAAATAGATATGAAAGTTCAGAAAAAATAAATAGTCGGAGGGAGAGGAGGAATAAAAAAATCTGTAGACTTTACTTACTTTCTTTATAGAATTACCTTTGATATAGAACAAGCTAATTATGAGCCGTTGTCAGATACTAGTAATAACATCAGTCTAAAACAGGCACGATGTAAAAGCATTTTAATATTTCTTATGTCAAGTTAAACACAATGCCTTTCAACAATAGGAAACAAATGAATGCGGTAATTATAATCATTTGTTTTTACAATAATAATATGAATTTCTACATTATACCTAGCTCTGTTACAATAAACTTCAATAAAGACTAATAATAATTTTCTTTCCTGTTATATAAATCTCAACAGCGAATGGAAGTGATTGATTTTTAATATATCATATTTTAATGTATGTAATATTTTAGGATTAAGAGCCAAATGCTTGTTGAATCACTATGTGTCTCCGAAGGATATTAAAGTAATGAAATAAAGGTATAAAATGTTTAGAGAGAGAGAGCATTGCTAACAAACAACACCACGAAAAACGGCATCGAAAACGCGAAGCGTTGCCATATTCACTCTCCAAAAACTATCAATATGAAAATTATTTTTGTATTACACACAATATTGACAAAGGTTATTAGACGACTAGTTATGCCCCAAAGAATATCCCGCGCTAAAAGTCAGTGAAATTAGTTGTAATAATGGACTTGGAACGATTCGATGGGTTCATACTGGGTAGTGGCCGTTATATGTAATCCAAATGAAATTAATCCAAATAAAAAAATCATAACACAATCTCCATAAATTTTGGAAAATAAGTCCCACTGTCACCTGTCTGACAACATCAATCAATACGATAATCTTTGATTTATCGAAATAATTTTTTATGTTTTCATGAAGAAATCATGGAAAAGTATTAAACTTATCGATGAAATGAGATCTTATCCTTATCCTTCCCTCTTTTAAAATAGTTCTGACACATTTTAATAGCACAGGATGGCTTAATTATTTTTTTGCAAGAGCTCTAACCAGTAAATAGTTGAAACGACACTGACATGCGTGGGGAGCAAATGTACCAATTTTAGTGCACTTTTTTGTGACCGTTTTGTGCAATTTATGTATTATCTAGATGTTTATATGATCTAAGATTATATAAACTATTATATTATATACATATATATCTATATACGTATAAGTAGAAGGTTATGTTATAATTCATTTGAAATGCTGTTCCATGACTTCTTGCTTAAATCATTACTGTTTTTTGTATGATGAAAGTAGGGCTTTAACAGCTAAAATAAATGGCGGAGATGCGTTTAATTGCATCATACGGTGAGTGTCTTTTTCTTGACCAGTTTACCTTCGTCAAATTCCACACATCGTTGATACTTACTTACTCTATCAGTGATACTTACTATATTTGTTTAAAGACTGCAAATAAATAATATGTGACACTTTTTACTGGGGGTTAGACAAGCGAAAATTATGCAAACATAGCCGCAGCAAAAACTAGTATTTTTTAGGGAAATGACTCGACCTCTTAAGCTACGCAATTATGAAAGATACGATTATATCTGGAGATCTAATTAGGGTATACCATCCAACGCGATCGCCTTTTTGAATGAAGAAAATTAATAATTATGATTTTTAAAGTAGCTTTAATTATTAATGAAATTTGGAATAAGAAAGTTAGAGTACAGGGATTGTTCTGCTAATTCCATGATATTTTATCATGAAACACATTTAAAATGATTTTTGATTATATGATTTTAAACTGTTAAATAAATAAATCAGCCGAGTGGGTGATTTATTTATTTATTTGGGGCTTTAGAGACCGTGATGAGAAAATGGAGAGAATTAGAGAATGGGTCTAGACCCATTCTCAGGAAAATTTCCGCGGTATTCCCGGGATATAAAGTACCGCATAAGTATGTAATTTCTGTGTTAAGATTTTCAACTATGACCTTTGGTAAGACGTAAGGTAACTAAGGTTTTTTTATGGTTTTAGAGTGGGTAGTGTTGGGAATAAAAAACATAATTATAGTCGTGAGTTGGGCATAGAAATTAGTTGATTTAGGAAACGGGAATAACCTGTAAATTCATTTTTTTATAATTTAATTACATTCATGGCGGCCACATCTACCGTTTAGTTTATTACGGTTTTACTACGCACTGCATTGTCTAGTGCCAAATAAATAATGGCTTTATAGTAGACAGTAGTAGTAGATAGATTCCGCGAAAAATGACAGACATACAAAAGTCGGACGGATGCCATAAAAAAACCGTCTAAGCGTTATCGTTTGCCAGGATAGCAACGTAATTCTAATAAAACGCGACTACCTTAGCTAGTACATGTCTTTTTACTCTTCTTTTTTCACAAAGGCTGAAATATAAGCAAAATATTAAACTTCCTTGAGTACATCAATGGGAATATAACGGAAATACAGAAAATGTATCCGCGTAATGCGTACTACATACACATCGTTTTTTTATAAAAAATTGTTCACTTTAACACTTTATGCGGACCCTTATTGTGTTCTTTGACCTATTTCTTTGTACGTTAAGTAATAGGAGAAACGAAGTAATGCACTAAATAAAGTTACAGCCATTTATTAAATTTCCTACTCGTGTAAGATAGTGTTACTTAGTAACACGAAGAGAGCCTTTGCTAACCCTATATTGATGTAGTTTGTATATACTATTTATATGTAAGTTTTGTATACTTTAAAGAAGTATTACGTATTTAGATCTTCTGAATCATTGTAAGGTATTGAAATGGAATATACACATATTGGGTAAACTATACAATTGTTGACACCTCTGTACAATGATTGACACCCTATTAATTAATTTGAAACATTAAGAAATCTTCATATTTTTATTTTATTATTATTGTATGCCTACAAAAACAAATAAGATTTCTTAATATCTTGAATTTTATAGGGTGCCAATCACTTGGGTGTCAACAATGGTATAGATGCCTTTAATCTTAAATGAATATTTAAGGAAAATTTCTATTTTAGGGCCAACTTTTCAATCACCAAATAAAAGTTATTGATAGAATAAAGTATAACATGGAAAAATTAAAAATGTCAGTCACATGAAAACAGTTAATACTTTCACTTTTGAATTCAATCAGGTTATAATTTATTCGACTAATAACTTTTATCTGATGATTGAAAAACCGGCCCTTAGTCAATAAATTTTTATTGAAATCCGACGAGCTGTTTTGGAGCGTATTCGACACAAACTTTCAGATAGATCGACAGAAAAGATCATTTATGACTATACATCGTATAAGTAGCAGTTTTCGCTTATAGTTTGACATATAATTTGAAATCATTATCAGATATTTCAATTTTATTTACATTCTGTTAAAAAAGTATCGGAAATGAATGATTTGTTTATGGTTCCTAATTCAGTTTCTTGTTGTAAGATTGGTACAACTGTTTTTCATTTTGGCGCAGGGTTTGAGTTGCATCGATCGTTTAGATTAAATACAGTGCTATTTTTAGTTAGATCATATCTAGTGTGTATTGCGAATTTCATAATGGACAAAAACATCGCACAAAGTTTGTCTTATATTTTGCATCGCCGATGGATTTTCGTGTTCGGAGACACTGAAAATGTTACAGAAGGCTTACGGTGAATCGACTTTATTAAAAACACGTACTTATGAGTGGTACAAAGCGTTCAAAAGTGGTCGAGATATGCTGAAAGATTTGCCTCGCCCTAGTAGGCCATCAACGTCTTCAACTGAAGTTAACATCGTAAAAGTGAAGGAAATAGTGACTGGAAATCCTCATTCAATTCTGAGAGAAATAGCCGCTGTACTTTCTGTGATTCACGAGTCGATCCGTATCATTTTATATAATCACTTGACAATGAAACATGTTGCCGCTCGGCTAGTCCCAAAAGACCTGAATTTTCTTCAAAAACTCAATCGCATAAGAGTCGTTGAGGAAATTCTAGAACGAGTCAATTTCGACCCAACTTTCATGAAACGCATTGTTACTCGTGACGAGACGTGAGTTTACGAGTTTGACATGCAAACTAGTCAACAAGCTTCGGAGTGGCGCCTTCCAACTGAACCGAACCGAAAAAACCACGCCAAAGTCATGTTGACTGTTTTCTTTGACTATCGCGGGTTGTGCACTCGGAATTCTTACCGGAAAGTTAAACGATAAATAAAGTATATTATTTGAGCGTTATGCGGCGTTAAAGAGAGCAAATTCGACGAAATGGGCCAGATTTGTGGAAAGAAAATTCTTGGATTTAGCACCACGATAATGCGCACAAGGCCATCACTGTGAACGAATTTTTGACCAAAAACTAAACAAATACCAACGAGCAACCACCTTAGTCATCAGATATGGCTCCAGCCGACTTCTTTCTTTTTCCTAAACTCAAATTACCACTACGTGGTACCCGTATTCATTCGGTAGAAGACATAAAGGAGGAGAATTCGCGACGAGAACTAAACACAATTCCGGAAAAAGCCTTTAAAAATGTTTTGGTGATTGGATTATTCGTTGGCGTAAGTGTATCCTTTCTGAAGGAGCAAACTTTGAAAGTGATAAAATAAATTTGAATGAATAACTAACTAACTAACATTTTGTATATTATTGACCTTTTCTCGGTATTTTTTGACAGAGTAGTATTGTTATAAATTTCAACTCAAAAGCCAATACAATTTACGTCGTTTCACTCTAAGAAACGAGTAAATTGAATTTTGTCATCAATATCCTTGTAAATCACAATATCCTTGATAAAATAACTTTACTGGAAGTAGCAGAATCTTGCCTATATGAAACTGTAATCATTGAGATTATTGACAAAAGCTTTAACCTGTTTAACTAGCCAGTTTTATTTTCAAAAATGTTTTTATATCAATTAAAGTGAACAATATTTGTAGGGAATAATAGTGTTTCTTTGCAAATCTCAACTGTTAAAAACTGTGCCTTTTCGAGAATAAGAACTTCTTAGGCGTCAGTCGATTACACGTCAGTATGTTAAACTTTTTCTTGAAGACTGTTTTTAAATTTATAATAAAAATTTAAATAATACAGACTATTAAATTGAAGAAAAACTAACCGTGTTATGAATACGAGTTTTTATTTTCATCACAAAATCTATTTACATTAAAATAAATAAGATTTAGCAAAGATAGACGTAAGAGTAATTATTATTTCACTGATGAAAGAAATAAACAAACAAACTTTAACAAAACTTATTGATATTTGCGCGAAATAAATTGTGGCAGAACTGTAAGCTCTCCATGCAGTTTCACTTACATAAATTTTGGATTCGTATTGCGCAGAAACTGACCCATTTTACTTTCCCACTTTTGAAAACGTGTAAGTAAAAATTTTAATTACAAATAGGTCACTACTAAGGCTAATTGACTAGCAAAAAATATGAACATCGGTCCACAATCGACGGAAAAATTGCATAACAAACGTACAAAAAAAACAAAGTCGAATTGAGAATATTCTCCTTTTTAAAGTCGGTTAACAAACATCTAAACAAGTCACTATCAAACGGTGAGTACTTGACACCTGTATCTAATTGTAGTAGAAATATACAAGTTAGGCCAGAAAAATTGCTCAAGCGATTTCTAGTTACCGGCCAAGATTCGAATCCAAGTCATTACAATAAAATTATACTGACTAAACAATTACGAGTTCATTCTAATAATAAATTATACAATTTTCAGAAAAAAATGCGCATAGAGCTGTAACAAAGTATGTTATCATATATTATATTACTTAATTCTTCAACTTAATAATAACATAGCCTATTACTGGAAAAACAAAGAAATACCTGAAATGAATCTCGTCTGTTTCATTCCTAGAGTATTAAGGTTTCATTACATCAGGAATATTCCAGTTTGGCACACTCAAACGTATCGCGTGGGACGCAACCGACGCGTCGGCGTTTCAGTCTTGGGAATTCGAAACGAGTTACTTTTATATTATGAATTTTCGAGATATCAACGTTATACAATCCACGTAATATTGTAGTCAGACTAGCTTCATATTTTATGTGATAGGTTCTCACCGTATAAAGAAATACAGAGCCCAAACAAAGGCAGATTACAACAAAGTTATATTGAATATAACTTTGTAGCTTCTTTGAGTCACAGTCCAACTTTGTATGTTGTTGAGTTGAGTCAAACCATCGCACTTTCTCGAGACCCTGAGAATACGACGATGCAATGAAACATTGGGGTGATTTAGTTAGTAAGTCTGACCATGCCATCGGGCGTCCAACGCTACCCTACTGCAATACCCGGGTGGCAGTGGTGTCCAAGGGGGCTGCCAGGTGTTTTTGTAGATCTTTTGTCATGGAAAAAAATATGTACTAGCAAAGTCAGGCACAGTATGTTGATGTTTTAGTTGTCTTGAAGTGAAACTACTTTATTATCTAGATATAATCAGTATTGATCTTCTTATCACAGTTCTGATTACGTGACATCAGTAAATTTTTTATCACTTAATTCTGATACTATATTGAAGTATCAAATTGAAAAACTTATTATGACTTATTTATTGTAGTATAGGATCGCGTTTGATTAAGATCTCGTCTGGTGTTAAGCGGACATATTATGATCTAAGATGGAGCACGCTTACCTAGAATATTTGTATTCTAACGGGGTTTGAAGACATTCGGATTGTCAGTATCGGAAAAACTGGATCGGGCAATGACTTCCACTTTTTTGTAGGGCGCATAATGAAAGTGGCTCGAAGCGTTATGATTTTCTATTTATGACTGATTTTGTTTAAACACAGAGCAAAGAAAATCGCAGAGCGCCTATCGATGCGCCTCTACGTTGGTGCGGAGAATTTAATTACTCTGCGGGTTTAAGTTATGTCTTACAATTAGATAGTAAAAAGTTGGTACAAAGTTTTGATACTTTTTATATTGAATAACAAGTGGTAGATGTCTTGGCACTTTCTCTGTTTAAGGCCTGCGTAGTAACAAGACATGGAGTCCTCGTTTGACTACAAAATGTTACTGAAATACAATTCTTTCGGTATGGGTGGATATAAATCAATGCACTTATAACTTCGAAGCAATGCAGTTCCTGCAATTTGTTCCAGGGTGCGCTCACCTTTTAGTTAGCATTTTAACTCGACTGCATTGACTATTTGACTACAAGATTATGCGGCCCACGGCTTGAATTTTCTTCAGCGTCCTTTGATTGTCGTTTTTGTGTGTTACGTAACTGTTCATATTTCAATGATAAAAATTATTAAACGTTTCCAATTAGTTAATATACTGTAATGTCGTAGAAGATTAGATAATCCTGGTTATTAAAAATGTACCCAGCCACTTGTTTTTTAAATAATAAGAAAAAGTTATAATTGGCAAAACAAATGCACGAGTTCAATATTGTGTTATTTGGACAACAAAAAATAAAACGTCACTCAACTGTCTACTTGCAACGAAAACAAGTGCCAGTTTACGTCAAACGAA
The DNA here is from genome assembly GCA_039645545.1 of Dendrolimus houi. Taxonomy (NCBI): domain Eukaryota; kingdom Metazoa; phylum Arthropoda; class Insecta; order Lepidoptera; family Lasiocampidae; genus Dendrolimus; species Dendrolimus houi. Next base: position 12,055,649 of record CM077125.1, on the reverse strand, counting down.
AATTTAATTTGATCGTTGTATACGATACAATCACTAATGAAGCCTTATCTAATAATAAATTAGGTTTGAAGAAATGTGTGTTGAAACAATACGTAATGTTTATATAATAATTATATTGTTTTGTTCGGTGCTCATGAAGGCAATAATTGTACAATCTAACGCTATTTGATGCTCGAATAAAGTTGATTCCGGCTAATTAAATGTTACGTCTAAATTGTTAGCTAGTGCTAGTTTGTGTGAAAATTACATAAAATTATTTAAAAATTGTTTACATATCGTAATTAGACCGTTTGTAATCAATAATTAGTTTTATGTCAGTTCTAACTGTAGCTTTAACACAGACAATTGTACTTCACACGACACTACATTTATACGTTTAATTGGTCATTAACACATAATTAATTTTACTATGGCAAGATGAAAACTCGAGTCTTTACCGCCATTTTATCGTTTGGACCTAGGTATATTTTTTGTTGGAAAAGTTACTTTAAATTATTATTTTGTTTTAAGTCTTTCAATATGAAGGTATGAATACAAAATAACAGTTTAAAATACGTTTTGCAAGAAAAATGTACTTAGGTCCAAATATCGCTTAAGGTAAAATGGCGGTAAAGGCTCGAACTGATACATATAATTGACCACCATATCGGGTTTGTTATCGAAAAAAATCCTAAGCGACAAATATAAAATTTTACTGGAGACCTACTAAACTTTATTAATTATTTTTATACATTCTTCATAGTTCTCTGATATTTAATATAGTATATGCCTAAGAATCTTTGAATTCTAATTCAATTATATATTCTAATATATTTTTTTAGATGTATGCTACAATTAAAAGTGAAATGCCTAAATTTAGCTGCTTACGATGTTTTTCACTATCGGCTCGATATGTACGTATGTAGGTACGTCTTTTACGTGGTAGATGGTTGTAAATGTTTATTGAAAAATTAATGAATTTATGGGGAAAAAATATATGTTATCTTTAAAGAGAATGCTGGAATCCGTTCTTTTTCTATTTCCATATATTCATATAACCCTTTCTGCATCATTAATTATTTTCTTTATCGCTAAAATATATAAACCTCAAAGCGCTAACTCAAAGGCTGAATTCAGCGTTGATAGACTGCATTGGCCTCTAACACTAAAAGGGTCGTTTATCCGGGTTACCCGTAAAGCAATTAATAAATGCTTAATTTCTCTTATAGATCAATTATTAAAAAAAAAACAGCTGCTTGGTGTTTTTTTTTATTACCACAATGGATTTCTGACGAGCAGCATGTATTGTGGCTATCCCGGTCGATAATGAATAGGAAAACCGAACGCTGTTAACCGTCGGACCTTGCGTGTGCCACCGTACTAATACGAGGCCCAAAAAACGCGTGTTTTCAAATCACTCTACAAATGTAAGAAATTACGCTTTTAAAATCAGCCATTGAAAAAATCGCTAATGCGTGCGCGTGTATAGATAACTATATGGTACATTTTTTTGGGGTTCAGACTGCTCGTTTTTAATCACAGTGCGTGCTAAGCTTTAGGGTTGAAAATATTTTTCTTAGTTTATACATATAGTCATAAAAATCCTTCGTCAGATGTATGATATAATTTGAAAAGATCTATATTAATTCCCAAGCCGGATCATCGCGCCTCGGGATCCCATGTTGATGAATTTTTTTGATATAACATTAATATTGTGTAAATTCTTTTTCAAAATGTTACTATGTATCATAATTTTATGTATTTACGTACATAACTTTACGTACACGACTCTCTGCGGCACGAATAAACCCATGAGGTTTCTGTGCCACAGTCGAATATGTTTTTATGTACATGAATGTAAACGCAATGAAAAATAAAATGAAGAAAATTCTTTAAAAAATCATAATGTTCCTTAATGACTGATGATTATGATGATCAATAGATCAATATGTGGCGAGATATTAGTTCTTAAAATCATGAAAAATGGGACCTCTCCCTCTAACACAAACAATAAGGTGAAAAATTGAGAAAGAATCATGGTGGTAGAGTTTTACAAATACTTTTAATAAAAATCAGTTTGTGCAATATTTGTTGAGTAATCTTTGAGATGTAATATCTTATTTTGATTATATTCTTATTTATGCTTCTATAGCAAAATGATGGAAATAACGGTTTGTTATATGTACAGAACCCTTTATTATGCTCAGACTCTTAAGCTTTTGCCTATTTTTTTATGAATAACTCAAAAAGTACCTCTCTAGATACCACGAGCCATAAAAATGGCCCGGACTTTTGGAGGGCTTGCATGGGGCCATGGGAAGGTGAACACGTAGAGGCACCTTGACAAATTTAATCTAAATGACACTGACCGACGATTATCCCTGTCTACACTATATAATAATGCACTCAAGGACAAGCTCCGGCCAGGGCAGGAAGGACTATTCTGGGAAACGAGAACAAAAAGTACCGGACTATTGGGGTGAACTGCTAGTGGTCTGGGACTATGGGAACTAAGGCATCTGCCCGTCGCAATGTTCGGGGAACATGGAAAAATGGGCAGACGGTGACTTGCCGCTCCCTGCATGGGCCCCTAAAAATATCATAGAAGACATGGGTGTGAGTGGCTAAGGGGTGTAGAGAGGTGGGCTGCAGGTTCACCGAAGCTACTTCTGACGTGATGCCATTTAACACTTCTACCCCTGGAGCTTAAGTCTTAGCTCTAGCGATCTCTATTATAAAAAACTCAAAAAGCACCTCTTATTGTTATAATTATCAATAATGTTTTATTTATATAACGTTTGTAATATAATTTGCTGTTATAAGAAATCTGTCAAAAAATAGAAAATGCTGAAAAGCATATCCTTTCTACGTAAAAGTATTTTAGATGTTAAAATAAAATAATGTTTAACCACAGAACGTATAAATCATTTTTTATTCCACCACTAAAAACAGAATTTCATAAATTATTTTACTCTCAACAGAAAAAGGTCAAAGTATGCTAATAGCTTGCATTGTTTTCATTGTTCATTGTAATATCTATAAAGAGTTTTCAATGTCAATGTCCTGAGTTATAGTCATAACAAGAGTACTTGAGTATTAGGAATTCTTATAAAGGCCAGCGGTGTCTAAAGACGGAATTCTCTTCCACCAAATACTTAATGTTAGTTCAGACAGATCAATTTACTAATGCTTGCTATTATATATGTATTCGCTGGACTGTTAATAATATTTACATTATTTACTACTAAGGTTTACCCTGCGGCTGCGCCGCGGGTCCACCTTTAGTGCGTGCCTCTTGTTTAAAGAGGTTACAATACAAGTTACATTGTATTAAATTTTTATGTTACTGCTATTTGCCCCGGAAGATTCACTTCATTTTATATCGCAAACTATCCCATCTCCCGGATGTAAGTATATATGTCCATTTTCGACATCGACCAAATCGATCACATCGACCACATCAACCAAATCGATCACATCGACCACATCGACCAAATCGACCAAATCGACCAAAATAACCAAATTGAACAAAATGACGAAAATGGCAAATTACAAAATGAAAACCTATCCTACTTCTGGGATAATCTTCTTTTATCTTTCTAATATAAATCTATCCTCAAACTTATCCCATTATCCGAGATGAAAAGTATCCCTTGTCCACCGTCGGTAATAAAGTTACATATATACCGAATTTCAGCCAAATCGGTCTAATAGTTTTTCCGTAAAAATATAACAAACCGAAAGACAAATATATTTTTATCCCGGAAACTATCCCATTTTTCGGGATAAAAAGTAGCCTGCCTATGTTCATTCACGGCATCGAAAAAAAAACACACACACACACACACACACACACGCATATATATACTGAGTTCCAGCCACATCGGTCCAGTAGTTTTTCCGTGAAAACGGAACAGACAGACGGACAGACAGAGAGAGTTACTTTCGCATTTATTATATTAATAGAGATTACATGAAGATATTAAATACTAGAGCTTAACCCACGGGGTTCCTTGCGTAAAGTTCGATTTCGTAGTAGTAGACCCGTTTCCCAGTTTGCCTGCAAGCAAATATAAAAAAGAATTTATATTATGAGAATATTATTTAAATTTGTTAAATTAGATGATTATCAGTTCATTCGGATTTATTTTCTTAAGAAACTCTGTAATTTTTAGGGTTCCGACATCATTTTCATAAAATGGACTCCTTACAATTGTCATGTCCTTCCCTGACTCTGTTAGTCTGTTCCGAGGATCTTGTTAGATACATCTGTGATTGATGTCACAGTTATACTCTATTATATTTGAATAAGAGTAGTTTTTGAGATATGGGTTTTTTATTTAATGTTGCCATTTTCTCAAATTATTCCAAATGAACATATGACACTTAATAAATATCCTGTTATCTCCTTCGCCATTATTAATACTGATAATGCTGATAATTTTATGGAATTCAGTATAATCCCTAAATTAAAGAAGAACAAAACGAACATAGAAATATCTACGTCAACATGCAGGAATACTTTCATATTTAAAAGTTGGGATTGTAATGTTTAAATATTGATTAGTTCAGAAGTGTAAGAATTGTATCGCTTGAGCAAGTCATCTCTCGACTTGACAAGGCTTTTACTAGATAAATATTCCTTCGATTCAAATCAGTGATGCTCAGTACCGTGACTGGGATATATTTATACGATACAAAAATACCTAGTCACGTTAGTCGAAGTTATATTCGTTAAAGGAATTTGTCCTGTTCCAAGTTAATATTGAAAGAGGCATCTTGATAGAATGACTAATTCTGTAACAGCGTGGTGTGCCCTTTGGGTAGGATTGTGACCTATTTCCATGGAAGAGGATTCTTGGAATAACACTAGCATAATTATTGAGAAACGTAACTCAGAAGATCTCTAATTACTAAGTGACTAGAGCCACAGGCCATTATTCCCTAGCTTTTTGACGTTTTAACCGACTTCCAAAAGGCGGAAGTTCTCAATACAACTGTATTTTGTGTGTGTGTGTGTGTTTTTGTATGTTTGTTACGAGTTTTCTCCGCCAATTGTGGACCGAATTTCTATTTTTTTTCTTTATTCGATAGAGTATACTCCTAAGGAAGTACCATTATCACCAAGGTGACAATCCACCTATCAAATCTTGACTTGTCAGGATTTGTTCAGGCGACCCTAGGGATATCGAGAGCAATCCTTATTGAATAGCGCCAAGCGCCTACATTCTTACATAGGCGTGCCAGTAGTCCAATTTCTACCGGCGCTTAAACTATTATTTCTATAGCTATTCAAGCAATCAAAACATTTTTTTTAACAAAAACAAAACCGACTTCAAACTAAAAAGTAAAAATAACTTCAAGTTCAAGGTTTTGTAGAATATATTTATTTGTTGGAAATCGGTTTTGTTTTTGTTAAAAAAAAATATATTATTTAGAAACGTATTTACTATTAAGAAATATATAAGACGTAAAGTTAAGCAATATGATATTTAAAAGCCTAATAAAGGAATGTTGTGGATAGAAGATGCATGTGACAAAAAGAGATAGAAGAGTAATTTTTCAAAGTTTTAAGATCTATCAGCATTCATTGTCTTAAGACTACAGATAGATGACAAAATTATGGATATAAAAATTATTATATAGATAAGCTTTTCTATTTTATGTTAATTTGATATTCATTGTAGCGTATTTCAAAGAAACTCAAACTGATTGCGATTCTATACGACGAAATTTACTTATGAACCTTTGAAACAATGGAGCTTTTTAGCTAATAATCGTTAATAGCTCAAAGACTGTCGTATTTAATTATGACGAGAGCTTTTCGTAAATAACAAACAGAGACTAATTATACCTGTTGTAACGAGATATTAGAAAATTTAATTCTTACTTATAAATGTAAAATAATTTATCAGAAAACTATTTCTTGAAGTGTAACTTCTTTAGAATCGCTGTGATTTGAAAATAGATGAAACGAAAAAGTGATGCTAAAAGAGATAGACATAAAATTCAACCTTATTTAATTCAAAATAAACACAATAAAACTTAAAAGATTTCAAATGAATTTTAGCTCTATCTGTACATACTTAAGGCAGATATTCTTTTGTACGTAAATCAAAGGAAATTGTACGTAACAGTGCATTGAATGTTGAACTTTATGATAATGGTTTAAAGTGTAATTTAGATTGAATTTTTTGAATTATAATATGTTGACGGATGTAGGCTAAAGGAATTATATTGATATTAATAAAAGTTAAAGAAGAATTATCTGTGAGTATATTCTCTGTAGTTTCACTTCTACTGCGTGTGAACTGCACACACACACCCACACATTTTTTTTTTACGTGTATCTATCAATATACTTTATTGAATATAAAAATATTTTGTATTAACATTTTAAAGAAACGTTTTAACTACCAATTTAAATGGAATTTTTGTTGTTATTCAAGAATTTGGAACTTGTAAGGATACCTGCTGAGGTGTTTTCTATTATGCTTAAATATATTTTAAGCAAAATTGTATAACTTAAATAAAAACTGAAAGTTTTGGAAAACGATTTCTGGTTTTCAAATGGATATTTTTTCATAAAATAAAATACAACATAAAAAAAATTATAATGGAATTAGATCTATGTTTCGAAAGCGCTACAATGATGCAAAATTGTCATGTCACAATTGCTAATAAAAACGGTCGTAAATATTAAAATATATTAGCAATAACAATTTTCCTCAGTAATTAAGGTTACGCGTACTTACAGTTCTTGCCTGCTTCTCAGAACAAAGACCTTGACCGTTTCAAAACTCTGAAGTAATTCTTATCTTACTTTTCTTTTTTCCTTTTGTGAAATATGGGAAAACTCTAATAAAATATTTGAAAACGGGAACCAATTAGTATTTAAATTTATTTTTATTTATGTCACTGTTCTATTTTAGAGAAGACCATGAGAAAGTTACCGATACCTTTGTATATCTGCCACACAGTGTACATTTATATAATAGGAGAATCTGCCAACAGTGCCAACCAAGTAATGGAACGCTTGAGAAACATGGTCGAAGATTCCGATACTGAAGATGAATATTTGCCAAGCCGACCAAGATGAATTAGGGAAAGAAATATTTTTTCGTCATACATTTTAAATATAAATGTTTATTTTACAACGATAAATACAGTAAACCATAATCACATAGTTAGTTTACTTTATACATTTTCTAAGCGAAATTATATTCTATTTTTCACTCTGACATTACTATTATATTGAGAAGTTAGATGGTCACGCTGACCGCGTCGACTGGGAGGAAGTAGTATGTTCTGAATTTTAATTGGTTTATCAATTCGTTCATTGAAAATAGAGTAACAATACGTTGTATTATTTATTCCTAGAACTGCACACAAAAATGCAACCGATGTTATTCAAGAGTAGATACTAAGAGTAAAATTATTCCAGTAATACCGTGTAACTTTGTGTTTGGTCGAATCGGCCCTAAGAAATAAAATTTATTTAAATTTTTAATCGTGGAATGCCTCCCAGCGAGGCAAAAGAGATATATTCCTCGCAGAATATATCTCTTGTAAAAGTGTCTTGTAAAATAATATAAAGTTATAACCTAAACCAGTTGTGGTAGCGTAATGACTAACGCACGCGTCCCAAACTCAAAGGGCGCGGGTTCGATCCTGGCCGGAACGCATGTACCACTTAGGCAGTTTTCTGACCTAATATGCATATTGTTACAATTACCACGTGCTAATAACGGTGAAGAAAATCATCGTGATGCAACCTGCACATCGAGATAACCGATGTGTCAACCTGCCAAGCCCTTTTGGACAAGCGTGGCGGATATACTGTCCGTTCCCCTATAGTGGGAGGCCCGAGCCCAGCAGTGGGACATGTATGGGCTGATATTATTATTGTAACCTAAACCAGTCTCTCATTTAAAGACAACGTTCGGCTCAAAATCCACTAGCCGCCACAGTACACAAAAAATATATGAAAACAGGTCAATCGTTAGGGCGACTATTGTTTGACCACTTATTACAAAGGCATGTCAAATGAACTTCCTGGCAGGATCAGAATGGTGTGAACACAAGGCCAAAGGCAATGTACTTTTCACATTATTGTTGGTAGTCACGTAACCATCGACTGTATCGGAACATGCTATACTCGTATTATGTAAATACGTGGATTGGATAGCGCAAAAATAACAGACTTTACTGATATTGCTTAGAGTGCGAGAAAATTAGTTATGCAGTGGAGGTAATCTTCAAACTACCAAGACTTGGGACCGGTTTAAAATTGCCCAGTTGTAATCGGTTATAACCGGTTTTAGTCAACTACTTCGTTCGCAGTGGCAACCTTAAAAAGAGTGTTATATAATATAAACCTGTTTATTACGTGTATTAACCGGTTATTCCGCGAGAATTACTGTCTCATTATATCGCTCTCAACGTGTTTTATGTGAAACTAAAAACTTGCTGTACCACATGGCTGCGCTTTGAAGGCATGCGGCAAAACCCCTTCGAAAACGGTTTATTCAAAACAATCTATTTAACGAACGTTTGTTATCAAAAACCGTTAATTTGTAATGTAGTTTTATTTTTTATTCAATTAACTTTTTAAAGAAAAATACATAAAACTACAATAAATATAAATTTAAAAATAAACTACAAACTACATAAAAACTAAAACTAAATAAAAAAGTGAAAAATATTTAAAGATAAGTCATTGGTCCCAAACCACTGTCACTTACTAGGAACGTTCCCAAAAGGCTGGCGGCGTTGCCACGTTGTATAGCAACGCTTAATCTTTGAGCAAAATAGACGCCAGCCTTCTGGTCGCGTGTGATATTTAATTGATGTCAAAATTACAAAAAACCGAAAAGAAACGTTTCTATGTACACTTAGGCTGTAACCGGTTAAACGTTTTTACCGGTTTCCAAGCCCTGCTGTAACCAACTGCTTATATAATTAAATTTTAAACAGAGATCGTGTGAGAGATTCATTGACGTAGATTCGAATTCTGGCCGAGTAGCATGCACCATGTAGACAGTTTCTTAACCTAATGTGTATATTGTTTATAATTATCATGTGCTGATGGTTAAGGAGGACATTGTCATAATCGATCTTTAAAATCCGCCGAACGACCTTGGACAAGCGTGGCATTTATATTGTCCGTTTCCCCTAAAACTGAGGCCTGAACCCAGCAGGCGGGATGTCTATGGGCTGATATTATAAATAGATCAGGCTTGGTTGTTGTCAGGTTAACCTGTATAGTGCCTGGAGCTTGACTCCTTCCAGCTCAGGCCGAGTAAGCACTTCTCTTGCACGTAAAGCAATTTGGAATAAGGAGTTCAGTTTTTATATTTTTTCTAATCGTTAGTGGCTTTCTAGTAGTTGCATGGATGCTGTTTTAATTAATTTTTCATTGTATTTGCGATCACTTGTTTTTTTGATTTGACTTGCCAGTACTAATAGTAAAAACCAAATAATAATGATAATAGACCATATCTTCGCTTAATATCAAGTAAGATCGCGGTCAAACGCAAAATTATACCTACTACAATAAAAAAAACATCATAAAAACATACGCATGTTATGATGAAAGATGATCTTTGTAAGTAAAAATGGGTACAAAGCTCAAACCACATAACACTCAAAAATTTATTTCATACACACTAATTTTAAAATGAATTTCAAAGTAATTGATAAAAAAGGCTTTCGTTTTCGCATTTGGTTACGGAATTCCTAAAGCAAAAAATCTAGGACAAGTTTGTGAAAATTGTTAGCCTTTGAAGTGAATAATATTGTTTTTAAGTACAGTTTCAAAAGTTAATTACCGAATGTTTTAGAGGTTAATTAAAAGTGGAACGGAGTTTTTTGGTACATTATGGCCTTAACAAAAGGTTTTGTACGCCGAAAGGGTTCTGTGAGTGACGACGACTTTGTTCAAAATGTTCCAGGAACATAATTAGACCCGCACTACGTGGTAGGTATATATTGAAATTTAAATAAAAATAAGGGTGGTATACTTTTTAAACACTTTATATAATACTAGCTGACTTGTGCCCACTTCAATGGGTGTTACTCAAGATAACCCAACATATAATTGCCCATTATACATTAATCACAATCAATTATACCTCATGTCACTCAAGAATAATGTAGCTTTCTACTGGTGAAAGAAATTTCGAAATCGGTTCAGTAGTTCAACAGATTACAAACAAACTCACAAGCTCACAAACTTTACCTATTTATAATATTGGTAAAGATAATTAATATAATCTTCTATCTACACTACACTAATATAATTGAAATATCTGTGATTTCAAAATAAATGTCAACGTTTTAGAGAAAATTGATACATTTATACAGTGCCTAAATAGATTTTTATAATTTGAACCTGATGAAAAGCGAAAAGACTTTAACCTGGCCACTAATGCCGCAACACAACTCAAGCTTGTTATTGCGGCATAGTCTAGAGCATGAGAGGGTAGCCATCCAGACGTACAAAGTGGTAGCTGGCTGTGGGTTGTTTTGTCGCCTCCTACGACAGGCCGCCCTGCCACAGGAGATCGTATTCTTTCTCCGTTACTGCACGGATAAATATCGATATATTAAGCAAGTTTTGGAATAATTTTTAAGTGTTTTTATTGTTCTTTATTTCGTTATAAAGGTACGCTAGAAAACTAGTACGTATTGCCTAATTAGATCTGTTAATTATTATCACTGATGATGATACTGATTATCATCTACCAAATTTTAAGTCATTGCATGATGCCAAGCAACGGAGTTCTTGTAGCAATTAGTAGGACCAAATTTCACTGAGATTTTTCATACAAAGACATAAAACTTCCTTAAAAACAAGTAACCATAGAACTATTGTTGAAGTTCAAGAAATGTGATACACTTAAAAAAATCGTGAACAAAATAAAGTTTCAACCCGCTTGCTCTGCAAGGTAAAAATGTTCTGTTACCCAATTATTGATCATACAGTGAATAAAAAATGTTGTCTTCCAAGATTTTGTTCTTATATAAGATACCCATGCGAAGGTTGGTTGCCACATAGCACCTAGGAGACTATAACAGTGAATGTGTTTAATATGATCAAGGTTGTGCATGGTAGACCAATTTATCGTGATTGAGTGATTGCATGTTCTTTTTAATCGGTTACGTTCCTTAAAAATGTTGCTATTACTTCCTGCAACGTAATAAGAAACACGTTTATTTATAATTTGCCTGATAGCTTGTAGTTCTCATTATAGGCACAAACATATTCATAATAAATCACGCATAAGCGTTTCTTTTAGAAGAATATCATTTTGACCATTTATTTATGTTTGTGCAGGTAGCCTAAAACAGAATATTAATAAAAACATGTGCAGGTGCGCGGCGACAGCGGTCAAATGTGGCCAAATAAGGGCGGTTACAAGAAAAATTATACTAATAGACATATAACTATTTAGTCTGAAGTTAATACACATATAAACGCAAAACACACTCTAAACCGTATTAGTTAAAGATTAAAATCACATAAGTAATGTCAGAGCGCCTGACAGAAATATAATAGTAGTTTTGCTAAAACTTATTTTGGTACGCAAGCTATTATAGGAGAGGTGAACATTAACACGATATCAGATTAACACTTACTTTAATTAACGAAAATGGCCTTTTTTGTTAACGCTGGGGGAATGTATTTCACTGACGGGTATGTGGGATTCCCTACGGCCGACGCTACAGACAAGCTTCTGATTACAGAAGGAATTGCAAGCACCGACTGCCAGAGTACCCACTAAACCTTCCAGTGTCCCTCCACATCATGATGGGGTGCCACAGGACTGTAATCATGGGCATGAGTGCCGTAACGCCTCGGAGCGAGCCGACAAAACGGGGTGTCCAAGGGACCAGGACACGCCACGGAATTGGGTGCAGCACACCGGGAGGGTCCCTCGACCCCCCCAGTCCCACTACGTTATCGAGAGGAGATCAACAAAGCGGCACCTACGATCCCCTCTTCGCCGTCTGTGACAGGGGTTCGTCTGCTCAGCCTCTTCACTTATTCTTCCGGAGGCCTTCTGGGATATAACGTCATCGCAGCTATTCTCAAAACAGCTGACCGATTTCAGTTTTTTTTTTGTTTTGCTCGCTCTAATACAGGGGTGGTTAAAAAGTAAAAAAAAAACAAAATGTTAATTGAGGTTTATATTATTTTACTCTTCTTAAAATTTCTATACGAGGGGGGCTTATATGAAAATCGACTCTTAAGGAGTAAACTTCAAATATAAATATAGTCTATTAGTCTGATCACAACGTTTGAATGATTCTGTGCAACATTTTGAACTTTCGCGTCCCTCATCCATTGATACCACCTTCAGCCACAGTGTTTCTTAAATCGATGCGTCATTAGGTTGCTTGTTTCTTCTACTGTTAGTTCCATCAGATGTTGTTTTTATTCTGGCCTTAGCAGCCATTACATACGGTGCCAATGAGCTATCTAATTCGACATGAAGAAATATACAATGATTGTTGCCACAATTACCTAACAATGGTGTGAACGACAACAATGTAGTTACTATTTCTTGCAGGTATTATAGAAATAATATATGCTCTGACGATTGAGCTGAGATTGATATTTCTTGACAAAGTATTATTGAATAACGAATCCGCAGGGTTGCATGATATTTCAATTTTGCTATCTTAGTATTGGTATTGTCATAATATACCGGGCATATCTCAAATAGTTAACCGAGCATCAATCTTATGTCAGATATGAAGAGCTTTGAGATGATGTGATGGTGCATATTGAATTTGTCGCAGAATTTCACGTAGGTAGCTGATTATATTTTTTATTTTCTTCATCTCCTGACGCACACACGTGTCAGGGTATTTTAACTCGTTTTTGTATTTTTATCTGTTTTAATATTTATTCTTTTCTTTTAATCTTTTTTGTGCCAAAAACTTAGACTATTACATTATTTTTATTACAAAATGTTATGCCTTAACATTACTACTGCTTATGTATTATATTTTATATAAATCTATTGCTTAATCTATTACATGTGTATTTAATCATTCTACTTTCCTTATACTAATATTACTACTGTTCACACAATCTAGACAATGGTTCTTTCTAATTACCTTATAATATCTTTCGTGCTTTACATTCTTACTATTTACTCACACTACTACCATTCTATGCATTTATTACTAATCTATTTATTATGCTTGTTCTATATATTTTATAATATATATACAATATGTATATTATCTATCTATTTGTTCCCATTTATGACTACTTTTATTATTTTAACACAGAACGCCATAAAATCCCCGCAGTGCTTTTAACTCATTAATTCCCAGATATTTTGAAATTTTATTTCGAGTCTTGATTTGCACTCTAGATAATTACGATCCCTGGCAAATACCAGACAGCTGAAGAGGAGGTGCGGTACCGCCTTAAGTTCCTGCGGTTCGCAGATGTATGAGGGGTCCTCCTTCAACCCGAACCGGTTCAGGTATTCGGAGAACTCCCCATATCTGGCTGGTAAATAATTGTGTCTTGACGCTCATAATGCCCATTGAACTAATTATATTTAAGAGCCAATAGGATATAGTCATAGTGAAACAATTTAATTATATCGTGTGGATATATATAGATTCTATTTTTAAATTCATTTAGGGCAACGAACAATTACACAACTAATGCCCGGTTTCTGAGGTACTTTTAACTGTAGTTTATCTGTTAGTTAGCGCTATCGGTTCAATAACTTATAAAATTGCGTTTCTGAACACACCACCGTACGATAGTTATACTAGGTTCAACTTAACTGACAAATATTAGGCGTTTATCTATTCCATATATTTTGTTTAATGTTTTGTTGTTGACGTTTTTGTTTGGTGTAAATAAATATTAGATATTCCTTCTTAAATAGATCCATCTAGTGGCGAGTTTTGGTACTACTTGTAGGTTAACTGTTAACCTAAGTTTATCTATTACATAACTTTATGGAATCAATTGTTATTGAACTCATAACTGGTAATCTCAGAAACCGGGCATAAGGAAAATAAACATTAAAGTTAAAGTTTATTTTTCTTAGTGTTAGTTAAAGCGCAACCAGCGATGTTGTTCACAACTATAACATAATAAGTCTAGCTCTCTGTCCGTCTGTTTGTCCGTGAGTGCGCCCATTATTTAGAGAATTACCAATTTATGTTTAACAAACATTGGCATCTAACTGACCATCGACACATCCACCGTGATTCGTTATTGTATACATTATTTGTTACTTAATAAGCTACTACTAAAGCAATTTTTTTTCTAAGTAAGATATAATTATTATTCAATATTAAAAGTTTGGAAAGGTTGTTTTTTCTATATTGCTGAAATATATGTACTTTGGTCTATAATGAAGATACAAATATAATTAAAGGAATCCATCAGGCTTAAATATGATTTATAACTGAAATAATTAAACATATTTAATAATTATAATTTAAGTAATAATACCGAATCGTCTACATGTGATTAATATTATGACTAATAATGACAAGTCTCATTATAAATCTAAATAAAAAAGCACTCTAAATAGAGAAATAATTTTGTTACAGACAGTAAATTGGAGATAGCTTTCGGATTCAATTATAAAAATCCGCTTGAACAGACGCCTTAGACGAAAGACAGAGTAGTTTCATATGCAATATATCAGAGAAAAACTAAAGTGAAGGTCTTAAATACTACCTTTCTAAATTATTTATCTGTCTCAAGAACGTATTTTTTTGCAGAAATTAATTAAATTCGCTCGACGTCTACAAATAATAACGCTTTTTGTCATGCGAGCAGTGACAAATGATGCATTTTATTGGAAACTTTTGTGTCTCTTGCTTGATTTCTTTTAAATCTTTTCATTATTAGATTTCGTTTTCATTTAAAACTAGTCTTTTGTAAAAAAGTTTATCTGTAAATTGTCTAATGACCAGTTTCTATATCTTACCGACCGTCCATTTGCTTTACTATCGGTTAAAATTTGACATAAGCTCCATACAAGTAATGTCAGCACTCAACCGGTGGTAAGTCAAGAGAATGAATAGTAAGATATAGGAACTGAACATAAGTGGCCAAGAGCGATCTGATACTCATTAATATACAAAACAAAGTTACTGTTTGATACTTTTTCAAGACTAGATGGATGAACGGATCTCAATCCAATTTAACATGGAGATAGATTGTATCCCCCCGGGAAGAACTGTCTCAGAAACAATCTTGAAGGTGACCCATGACTGCTCAAAAAAGTTATATTTAGATTTTTGGTATTTCTTATACTGTTTCAGCGTTACAATTCCGTTTTTACTTCATTCAGAAACTAAAAGAAAAAATGCGGTGGAATTATAAAACGCAAGCCAATAAAAAGAAATGCTAACTATAAGATTAGAATGTGGATTATCGAATAATTTAAAATATTTATTCTGTTTGTTTAGAATATGCTCCACAACGGCTCAACGGATTGAATTACATTTTAGGAATTAAAATAGGATTTTTACATTTTTATTTCAAATGTATTACTTCGATATCTTGTAGAGTTCAGAAGATATGAATATAAAACCCAACTCAGGTGCGAACAAAGTGAGGAGCGTAGCAGTAGTAGCAGTATGCATTAGAAAAAACAAAGAAATATGAACTTGAAAATCGAGGACCTCATACAAAAATTAAATAAATTATATATTAAAATGAATCTATAGAACTGAAAAATGGGTCTTTACTTGAACAATTATCTTCCTCTCACAATACGTGCTTAAGAATTTGACAGCCTTTTTATCTTGATAATGGATTGCCTGCGAATATAATGTTTACGTACCAATTGTGTTGTTAGAACAATGATCATTTTGACTGTCCTTCAGATATATCTATAGTAGTGAACTGTAGTCTATATTGTATTGATTTATGGGGACTAGAACAGTATGTATGCAAAGCTGTGTAAAATATTTTGTCGCTTTTGATAAATACATTGAATAACACGAATTTTGGTGCCATTGGGGTTGTTAGAGTATTCACAAGATGTGGGAAATACGCAAACTATGTTTTTGTTTAGTTTCTCGAATGTTAAGTAGTTATATTAAAATATTATTTTTATTAGATCTTAAATTAAACTGGCTAACAAATATAAAATAACTAGATATAAATGTTACTTAAATAAATTAAATCTAAACTTATAAATTATGTACCAGAATCACAATATTAATTAATATTATTTTATATTAATTGATTATTACGAAATAAAAGGTTTAACTATAATTCATTTTATACAGTTTTCCATATTAGATATATGATAAACTTTAAAATAAGACATAGCACTGGTCAATAATATTTTATTTTTCTTAATATTATAATGGTTTCGAATATTTATATATCAACAATTAATTAAACTATTAAATATTTTGGAAAATTGGCACTACATAGTATTTTCTTCTATTTTCGCGACTAGTACATACACATCATAAAACTACGTTGTAACAGTTTTAAACGCGGTATTTTATTTGACTTTATTCGCCGTTTCAGCCACTTTTCAGTAACTCTTTCGTGATCAGAGACAGCTACTGAAAATTGGCCGAAACTTGGGAACTAAAAACATACAAAATACTGCGTTTAAAAAACATTTAAAACATAGTTTTATTAAATAGTGTCTTTAGATTATTTAATATTCATTTTCATATTACACTAAAAAGTAATAAGTAGGAGAAAGAAATGATAATTATAGATAGATAGATAGATAACACTTTATTGCGCTTCAAATATACAATTTCAAAAACACACAATTAAAATATTGTCATGGTAAAAACAATAGGCGGCCTTATCGCTTAAAGCAATCTCTTCCAGGCAACCTAACTTAAGGAATAGTTTAACCTAATCTGGCGATGTAGGTGGTGCAGATTATTAGGCATATCATAATTAAACTACATATTTTATAAATTACATACACATACTTAAATTATATACTTAATTATTATTGTAATATGTATTAATTATATACTTTAATATCAAATATTTATTGAAAAATATTACCGATTGTTTCATTTTAGTGTTAAATTAATGTACATATTGTGGAGAGCACGTAGACTGTATATATTATAACCTGGACGTGAAGTAATACGATAATTTTCTTATAATATTAATATTTATTACACAATGATACGGTACAATGTAAGGAAGAATATAGAGTGAGTAAAAAGAAGACAAAACAAAAGAATGTTGACAGTGTCAAAATATAAAAAGTAAAACTATCTAAAGAGGTTGATTCCAACACATATATGTAAAAACAGAGAAAAATAAATCTGCGTTCTATTTCAAAGTTTCAAGCCTTTTATAAATTTTTCTTTGTATCCTTTTTTTTTCGGAAAATTCACTTTGCATTTTTATGTAATAGTTAAACGAGAATTATAAGCTCGTTAAAAAGTTTAAAACCAGTTTTATTCTCGCATTGTTAATGTGATCGTTAAAACACTTTTTAATTCTTTTTAAAGTGAAAAGTTCTTTAAAATCGTTGTGATTTGAAAATCGATAAAATGAAAAAAAAAAGCGACACTAAAAAGAGATATTTAATCATTTAAACACTATGCTCATAAAGATAGAGTTGGAAATATTTTGAAGTTTTGAAGTTCATGAATCGAATTGAAACTAAAGCATTTGTATTCTATTTTAGTTATCATAACCCTCTCGTGTCAATTGTTCAAAGCGTAAAAATGTTAGTGCCGTTTGCTGTTGAGATGCTTGGACCGTGGGGTCCTGAGGCCATGAGCCTCTACCAAAACGACTCATCGACTCTTCAGAAGGCTGGTGCCTACCTTGGGCAATGGATCAGTATGGCGATCCAGCGAGGAAACGTAGCCAGCCTTCTAGGCACCTTACCCATAGAAGACTGTGATCTAGGCTCAGTATTCTACTTATAGTCTAGAGGGACTATGGGTAGAATACAATATAAATAAATTAAGTTTTCTTTTATTGTATTAGATTATTAATTGTTAGGTATTGTTTCGAATACATATCTGTTAATTATAAAATAAACCTTATAATTATCCTACTACTATTCCTACATACTCCTGATACTCTATATTTATCTCATTCTAGTGTAGGCTACTTTTTTAAGTTTCACTTCTGGCGTTGTGTGAATTGTACACAACATTTTTTTTTAATGTAACTGTTTAGTTTTTCACATTTGGCTGGCTCAAAAAGTATTTGATCGTTGAAAGGGAGATCTATCCATTCAGTAGTTTTTAAGATGTGGGGTTATCTTCATATAGACAGAATATGTTATATTCAATTTTAAGCTATTTTTAAGTACTGTCTATCTTATTTTTTTCCGGAAATGGACAGATTGAAGCATGTACGGAAAGATAGACATGACGATTGTATAAAGATTCCGTTTTTGTAAAATTAGCTATGGAATCCTATAAATGCGACAACTAAGTAGTATAATAAGTCTGATTTACAATCAAATTCCCCTTTCTCCAGAAAATATACAAATAATTCTCCGAAACATTTTCTGTCGTAATCCTGTGGAAATAAATAATGTTGTAAATTTCTTCAACCATTTCACTGGAGAAAATAAGAATGAAATAACAATAATTTGTAACCAAAAAGCTTTACCGCGTAAGTACTAGTATGTTTACATAAACCAACAATGCATTACATTGTTTTAGTTTTATATTAACTAGTTTTAGCCTTCGGGTTTAACCGGACATAATTGGAATGTTTTATATAGCATAGATGTAAAATACCACTCTAATTCCCCTCTACTGGAAACCATCTAAATTATCATCTCCTGTCCAGCATTTACATATGTATAACGCGGTATAAATTGCAAAACTCAGTTATATAGAAATTTCCTTCTTATAAAAAATAAATGATTGGAAATAGTATTAAGGTAGGTCTTGCCCAATGGCAGGCCTCATTAGATTTAATGCCCCTTAGCAACAGTCTAGCTGAGTTAAGTCACTGTATTTGAAAATTTTAATAAAGGTTTCTTTATTAAATTTTGTAGTAAGTCTGTTCAGGTTATGTTAATTGATATCTGTCTAGACATAAATGGAGTAAAAACAGTGATCTCTCAATATTGCTGTAACAAAGAACAGTCATAACAGACAGCTGTCTCGCCACTCCTGGACATACTTCGTAAGTGTCGCCACAATAGCTTCCAAATGTAATTAAGTCTGATCCAGATTCACGAGTTGTACTGAATGTTAATAGGTTTGTTAGTTTTTCTACGTTTTTTAGGGTTCCGTTACGTCTGTCTGTCCGTCTGTTTTTGCATGCCATAGTTATTTTTCTCAAAATTTACTGGGTTTTTATATATATGATACATGAAATTTGATAATAATATTTAGTTTATTTTTGCAATAAGCACAGTAATGCAATGTATCGAATTGCGAAAAAACAAAAATTAGGGCTGACTGCTATACATCTAGATGAGAGCTGATATTTTTGAGTGTACATAGTCGTTAGTCATAAGTTTATGATAGAATGGAAAACATTTATGGCATTACTTATATTAATCTCGTTCAGAAATCATTAGCTATCTCTTACGTAAGAGACTTTTAAACCCCTAATTAATGAATATTCTGAATCCAACTACAGTTTGGCGCACAGATGTCTTTCGAAGAATTATTCTTGTTTTAGTTTTGTAAAGCATGCTTACAACGTCCAGTTACTGGTGATGATTGGGACTTATTTTATTACTAGTTTCTGTAAGTGCTGTTAATAAAGATTGTGATTTTACAACAGCATTTGATTGAACCCCCGCTACACGTGGTGACACGATACTATTTTTAAACGCATTTCATCGCCTACAGAAGCACGAGACAGTTCAATTTTAGCTATTCTATGTTAAAATTTTGTCTCAAGTCTGAATATCGTTCGTTCTAAAACAAAACCTTCTATATTCAGCCAAATATAAACCAGTACCTACGTAAGTGTCTGAATATTCTTGTAATATTTTTCAGTCGTCGATATCCTGTTATAAATATGAAAGTAACTTTATCTATGTATCTATTTATTGTCTTTACTCAACGAAAACTATGAACTTCTTATTGTGATGGTTGATACGAATAAGTGTAGGTTATTGATAGCTTATAATGTTTCAACTTCTTATCATAGAAATGGAAGAGTATTACTTATTAGTAATACGAAATTAACTATTACGTGGTTAAAGTCGTGAGAAAATTCATTAATACAAAAACGATTTACAGAGCTGAACAATTTATTTTTAAATGAGCAATGATAACTATTAATAGCGACACTTGTATGTATTATATTTACAAGCAGGCTCAAAATGAAAGAAGTAAGACAATTTTTGCAGGCGCTACTCATACATTCTGAAGAATTCTTTATTGTACACAAAAAGTTACCTACAAAATTATATAATAGTGGTGATGTACAAAGGCGAGCTTAACCCTAAAAGAGCTTTCTTCCAGCAAACCTATGAGTTTAACGAGAAGGGGAGAAGCAAAAGGCATGGTTGTGTACACTAACATATTTTATGATTTAACTATGTAATATATAATATAAACAGATTAATACATACTACCCTTGCCCAGAAGGTTTGCTGATAGCCTCATGATGACACGGGTCGATGGTCAGTAGGGTCGACAAAAAAGTTTATACTTTACATAAGTATATACAATAATAGTAAGTAATACAATACAATAATAGTAAGTAGACATCGGCAAACCTTTTGCGCGCGGGTATACAATCTGTATCAGTCCATGCACTTCGAACATTTGGCCATACAACCATAGAAAAGCATTTAATAAAATATTCCCTATATTTTCAACAATTACTTTACGTACCTACTTCAAAGTGATTTTTAGAAAGTATTTTTATGCTCTACTATCTGTTTTTTGTTCAGAATTTCGCATTTTAAGGTTCAATCACAGAATGTCGGCGGGAAACGGTTAGCCTTGAGATAATCCTGTTTCGTATGATGAGCGAGAGTGCCGATAGTTCACTTCCCCCTTCGCTATCGCATCTTTAATCCCCATCCCACTATACGATAGAGGGGAGGGGGGGTAATCACATTCATTTTGTCTGAACTGTTTGTTACGTAATAGATTATATTATGGAGTTATCCATTTATGTATGCGATTACTATGGTGCTCTATGTAGCATCCTTAACTTTCGTGTTCCCCTACCGGAATATAAATGAAATTCGTTTTGAAAAGATAAAATAATGTAAGTAGTCACACATTCACACTTTTAAAAAAAAATATTTATTCAAACAAAAACATACATTTTTTACATATCTACATCTTAAAACCCAAAAGGGTTTGACGAAGATGCTTAAAGTCTGCGCTTTATGTACAATGAACAAATATGAGGTAATTTGAATTTTTACATCTAGGGTAGATGTAAAAATTCAAATTACCTCATATTCTCCAATTCTAGTACCAAGTGAGCAAAAATTAAACTTAAGAATGGGGCGACAGACACAGGCGCACACTTAGAATGCCGGGAGCCAACTAACTCGAAATTACGTCACCACTGACCGCTAAGTGTGTCCCTATATCTCTATCCCATCCCCCATCTCACCCCTCTATACCATCCCCTTTATCCAATCTTAAAGGCTGGCAACACGTTGGCTTCACGTTTTGCAAACGGGTGACGGGGTCGCTAACCTATTTTCATTAGTTGGGTCGCTTGCCTATTTGCCAGCTCTGCAATAAAAAAAGTGTTTATTAAAACGTCAAAAAACGAAAGAAGCTCCGAATAATAACTAAAGCATATTCTTTTGTGGAATAAAGATTGACTTGTGGTACTTCTGGCCGAATCTTATATCTTACCAACTGTTCATTTGCCTTAGTATCGGTTAAAATTTTATATACGCTCCGTACAATCAAAATTTAACCGGTGGTAAGAGAAGCGAATAAAGAGTAAAATATAGGAACTGGCCATCGCCTTAGAGCGTAAACTAATGTTATATTTACAAAGTTACGTCTTTTACAAGCCGATTATTCTCCTGTATTCTTCATCCATACTGGAACGAAGTTGTTTCCACATTGCCAGTGCGAAAGCAGCCAAGATTTATTTAAATGTAACAATTTCATTTGTTTTCGAAAACAACGATAACGAACTTTTCTTCACATAGAAGTCGTAAATTATACAAGGTTTATGTACCATTCAGTAAAAGTAAATATGTATATGTTTAAAATGTTTTTGTTAACACCTGCTTACATATTAACGCGAGAATAATAACTTTTGAAACAGTTGTAAATTAAACATGTAAATTAATAACAATTAACATAATGGGAAAGTTACAACATTTGGAAGTTTAAAGTGAACTGCTTAAGGCAGTTTAGGGGTGTCAGAGGAGAGTTGTGAAAAACTCGTGATTGGTTTCCTGCAACCTATATAGGTTAATAGTGTGACAATAAATCGCATTTTTGAAGTGAAACCTGTTTAGAATCGTTGCGATTTGAAAATTGATGAAATGAAAAATTGGCACTAGAAAGAGATAAACAAATAAAATTCAACCTTATAATTCGAAATAAAACACATTTCTCTTTATTCATTATTATTAATTATCAATTTAAATAAAATTTAAAAGATTTCAAATGAATTTTAGCTCTATCTGTATATACTTAAGGCAAATATTCTTTTATACGTAGATCAAAAGAAATTGTGCGTTGAATTGAATTTTGAACTTTATGCTAGTGATTTAAAGTCTTATTTAGATTGTTTTTTTTGAATTATAATACTAGGTTGGGGAAAAAGTTTCTACGCATTTTACAAAAAAATTCAAAAGGTTTTTTATAAAGTTTATTTACATTTGACTAAAGTATGTAGGTGCCATTTTGTTGGATAACTTTTTGCCATCTTGTAGGTAGGGACGTGATCCCATTGCTATAAAATTTTTGGGGCTTCTGATCAAAAAACTGCAACAAGTGGTTTTGGCAGTCCTCTCGTGATGTTAACCTGACACTGCCTAAGGAATTCTGCAGAGACCGAAACGGGTGAAAATCTGAAGGTGCAAGGTCAGGACTATACGGCGGATGCATTAACACCTCCCAGCCAAATCGTCGTAATTTTTGCTGAGTGGCTAAAGATGTGTGAGGTGTAGCGTTATCATGGTGAAAAACTACACCCCTTCTGTTGATTAATTCTGGCCGCTTTCTCTCAACTTTTTGCTTTAATCTCATCAGTTGTTTGCAGTACAGCTCAGAATCGATGGTCCTGCCTGGCGGTAACAGCTCGTAATGAATCCCACCACACACACAGCATCACCTTGTTGCGAGTTAAGCCGGGTTTCGCCACAGTCTGTAAAGCCTGACCGACCTTTGACCGCGATCTTTTTCGCACGTTCTTGTCGTACGTGATCCACTTTTCATCACCAGTTATCAGCTTCTTCAAAAATAGTTCGGTTTCATTACGTCGTAATAAAGGATCACAAATGAGTACACGGTTCATTAAGTTTCTTTCAGTGAGCTCATGAGGCACCCAAATATCGAGCTTTTTTCAAATGTGCCAAAACCGTTTTGTGGTCAATTCACAGTTCTCCAGCTACATCGTAACTACTAATATGTCGATCTTGCTCCACTTTTTCAAAAATGGCATCAAGTTTGTCCGTAAGACCAGACCAGACCAGGGCGACCAGAGCGCGAAGCAGAGGTGAAGCAGAGGGCGAAGAAGCTGCGCCGAGCCGCACCTCTCGCCGCCGCTTCTGCTCCGGCGCCTAAGCCCCGGCCACTGGCCCCCAAGCCGGCCCCCAGGCTCAAGGCGAAACCCGCGGCCGCGACACCGGCCGTCGCGGCACCCGCCGTCGCGCCACCTGCCGTCGCGCCACCTGCCGTCGCGCCACCTGCCGTCGCGCCACCATCGGCTGCGGTGGCCCCTGCCCCCACCCCCGTTCCGGAGGGGGGGGCGTGGTCCACGGTCGTCCGAAGGAAGAAGGGCAGGGGAGTGGGGGCGGAAACGCCCCGCCCCCCTCCCTCGGCGCAAGCACCGGCTCTGCCATCGGGGCGGAAACTGGCGCGCAAGCCACGGGCTACGAAGCCCGTGGTATTTCAGGAGCCGAGATCGGCAGCAATTATCATTAAGTTGCTGCCGGAATCGGCCAAAACGGTATTGGCTACCGGGAGGTCTTCGCAAAGGCCGCCTCGGTAGTCAATATCACCGAGTTAGGCCTCAGAGAGGGGCTGAAAGTGACGCGGACCGCCCGGGACGCTCGACTCCTGGACTTCCCCCCAGGACCCAAGAGCGCAACTAGGGCGAACCGCGTCGCCGAGGCCCTTCGTGGGGCACTCCAAGGGATGGCCGAAGTCATCCGCCCCGTAAAGCGTGGGGAGCTTTACGTCTCAGGGCTGGATGAGTCGGCCACCGTAGATGGGCTTCGCAGTGCCATCGCTAGCGTGGGCAACTGCCTGCGTGACGATGTCAAGGCGAGGCACATTGGCATAGGACCTGGGGGGATGGGCGCATCATACGTGATGTGTCCCGTCTCTGCAGCCAAAGCCATCTCTGAGCGGAGCCACCTTCTGGTGGGCTTCACCTCGGTGAAGGTGGAGGCTCTGGAAGCCAGACCGATACGTTGTTACAGATGTTTCAACGTCGGCCACGCCACCCAGACCTGCCCGGACTCGTGCCCGGACCGGACAGGCTTGTGTCTCCGCTGCGGTAAGAGCGGACACAAGCAGCCGGACTGCACA
Source organism: Dendrolimus houi (assembly GCA_039645545.1). Taxonomy (NCBI): domain Eukaryota; kingdom Metazoa; phylum Arthropoda; class Insecta; order Lepidoptera; family Lasiocampidae; genus Dendrolimus; species Dendrolimus houi. Next base: position 12,030,992 of record CM077125.1, on the reverse strand, counting down.
GCCCGCGACCCCCACTGCGCCGTCTGCGCGGCGGGGGGCAAACGCGCTACCCACCCGACGTTGGCGAGGCACTGCCAGCCCCCATACGTCAAGGGTAAATTCGTCCACCCGAGGGCGAATAAACGACCGGCGAGTGGAAGGGGGGTACCTATGGACACCTAAATGCCCAGTACACCCCTAACACTCTTCCAAGCCAACGTTAACCACTCCTCTGACGCCCAGGACTTGTGCCTGTAGGCAATGGCGGAGTGGCAAGCAAACTTGGCCGTAATAAGCGAACCTTATTACGTACCCCCAGCCAGGAACTGGGTGGGGGATCTCGATGATGTGGTAGCCGTGGTCGCCAGAGCCGGATCTGGCACACCGCTCACCAGTCTCGAAAGAGGAAAGGGCTACGCGGTGGCGGAAAGCGGATGTTACGTCATCATAGGCGTGTACCTCTCGCGGAGCCGCCCCCTGGCGGAGTACGAGCTCGCCTTGGACTCCATTAGGGCAGCCGTCGGCAGACTAGCGCCAAAGACGATATTCGTCCTAGGCGACTTCAATGCCAAGCACCAATCCTGGGGGAACGCGATTACCGATGTTAGGGGACGGGCGGTTGAAGACTGGGCGCTTCAATCCAACCTGTCCATCCTGAACCAGGGGTCGGTCCAGACCTGCGTACGTGCGCGGGGTGGATCGATCATCGACCTGTCATTCGCCACATATGCGGCCGCCCGCAGAGTGGTAGGATGGAGAGTGCTGGAGGAGGTGGAGACTCTGTCTGATCACTTGTACATCAGATTCGAGCTCTCCCCCTCGCCTAGCGCTAACCCTGTTCAGGGTCCCTCCCAGCTCCTGCGCTGGGCTCTTACCAAGCTCGACGCGGAGCAGGCCGAGGAGAGGGCTATCATCGAATGCTGGACCTATCCAGCCGACCTGGGGAATCAGGAGGCGCAGGCTGAGCACATGCGCAAATCCCTCAAAAGGATTTGCGACGCTGCTATGCCTCGAGCCAAACGACCGCCGCCGCGTACATCGGTCCACTGGTGAACTGAGGAGCTGGCTGAACTGCGGAGGGCAGTCCGCAGAATCAGCCACAGGCTCAAACGCAGCAGAGCGCGTCGTCCTCCAGACTATGTTCAGGAGAATGGACTCGTGGGGGAGTTCAGAGAGGCCAGAAAGGCCCTTTCGATCGCAATTCTGCCAGCGAAAGCCCGGGCTCGGGAGGAGCTCCTCGAGACACTGGACCGGGACCCTTGGGGGCGTCCGTACCGTGTGGCCCGCAACACGTTGCGGCCTTGCACCTCCACGGTTACGGAAACACTCGAACCCGAGATCCTCTGGTCGGTTATCGATGGGCTCTTCCCGGATCCGGGGATCTTCACTCCCCCCGATATGGGTCCAATCATTCCCGACACCTCGGAGGTGGAGCCTCACTCCATTATCGAGGAAGAGTTAGACGTCGCCCTGGACCGGCTCCGGGGCAGGAAGACGGCTCCGGGACCCGACGGGGTTCCAGGTCGGCTCCTCTTCCTGGCCGCCAAACATCTACGCGGCCAGCGGCGGGAACTGTTCGATGCCTGTATTCGCGCAGGTCAGTTCCCGTCGCAATGGAAGGAGGGCCGATTATGCCTGATTCCCAAGGGAGGCCGTCCTCCCAACGATCCGTCCGACTACAGGCCCATAGTGTTGCTTAACGAGGTCGCCAAGGTCTTCGAGAAGATCTTAGCGGAACGCCTCGTTAAGCATCTCGATACTGTGGAGCCGGGGCTAGCACAGACGCAGTTCGGGGTTTCGGACGCCTTCGAGGCGATCTGTAACGGACGACGATCAGGAGGGGCTGGCGGTTTCGCACACGGATAGCCCCGTAACAGCCTCCCTCACGAGACAATCAGGTTGGGCGCGCACACGGAGTTCCCCGTACCTCACGAGGCTGTTGGGCGCGACCTCCAGGACAGGTACATCCTTTGGGAGGGCGGCGAGTCCGAGAATCGCGCGATAGGTCGGCGACGCGTCGCGTGCGGCGTCCCACAGGGATCGGTCCTCGGGCCGGTTCTTTGGAACGTCGGTTATGACTGGATCCTTCGGGTTCCGGTCCTGCCCGGAATAGGGCTAATCTGCTTTGTGGATGACACCCTACTCACGGCACACGCTGCGTCATTCGCGGAATCCGTGGACCTTGCCAACGCCGGGTTGGCGATCGTGGTCCGAAGAATAGGTAGGCTGGGCTTGAAGGTCTCCCCCGCGAAAACGGAGGCCATCATGTTTCATAGGCGGTTTCGTAACCCCCCCGCGGACTTGTCCGTTACAGTCCAAGGGGTGGACATTCGTGTAAGCCCCCAGATGAAATATCTGGGGCTAATTCTCGATGGGAAATGGCTGTTTAAAGCGCACTTTGAGCAGCTAGTTCCCAAGCTCGTGAGGTCCGCAGGCGCCCTCTCTCGGCTTCTTCCCAACGTGGGGGACCGGGGACGACGACTAGGAAACTCTACATGGGCATCCTTAGGAGTATGGCCCGTGCATGTACGGTGCACCCGTATGGTCCACTGCACTTCACCACCACAATAGGACTTTGTTGTGCCGCGCACAACGGGTCCTGGCGGTGAGGACCATCCGAGGACCGTACAGTGTCGTGGACGGCGTCGACACTCTTGGCAGGCGATCCGCCCTGGCCTCTCCAGGCGGACGTGATAGCCAAAGTTCGGCGCTCCCGACAGGATGCCCTCGCCCGTGGCCTGGTCTATGGCCAGGCCAAACTCCAGATGATCAGGATGCGGGAAACCGCGGCCATGATCCAATCTTGGTCAGTAGAGTTGGAAAACCCTGTTGCTGGCATTGACACGGTGGAAGCGGTTCGACCGCAGCTGTTGCGATGGCTCTCGCGGAAACGCGGGACCCTGACCTTCAGAATAACACAGATACACCGGGCACGGTTGCTTTGATAAGTATCTGTGTCAGATTGCGGGCTGCTTGCTTTCACCCCAATGCCGCTAGTGTGGCGCGCTAGACACGGCGTTACACACGCTAGTCGAGTGCGCAGCATGGGCACCTCAGAGGTTTGAACTCGAGACACTTGTAGGACCGATCGAATCGCTGGGCGATCTGGTGCAAGCCATGCTGCACAGCGACGATTGGTGGGTGGGTGCGGCCAATTTCTGCGAGACGGTAGTGTCTCATAAGGAGGCCGCGGAACGAGATAGGGAGAGAGATGGTAGTGCGCATACGTCTCGCGGGCGCCGACGTCAGTCGGGAGCCCGGAGGCGCAGGTATGCGCATGACCTCCCTCCCTGAAATAGCGCTGCAGGGGCCCTCTAGCATCTAGGGAGCAGAGGAGTCTTCACCCCTGTTGACGAAGTGAGTTTGCCTCTCCCGGGGCATTCTCAAGCACTTGTGCGCTAGGATCGGTGTGGGCGTAACTACGTTCTGTTTCTCACGCCTTTCCTACCATAAGCGCGGGGCACATGGGAGGAGGGTGGTTTCAGTGGGGTATTGATTAGTCGAGTCTCCACACAAGCCCGTTGATTATTGTTTGGATTGCCTCAGTGGAAAGCCTCCATGATCAACAACGGTCTAATCCCTAGCAAAGGACCCGGTATGTGCGAAATGTATTTCCCCCGCCTTAAAAAAAAAAAGGAATTATATTTATATTAATATAAGTTAGAGAAGAATTATCTGTGAAGATATTCTCTGAAGCTTCACTTCTACTGCGTGTGAACTGCACACAAACACACAATTTGTTTGTTTTTGAAAGCTGCTATTTAACGCAGTACCACCCACCAATGGCGTACAGGAAGCAGTTGTGTACAAAAAATTACATAAAGTGAATTTTTCACAATAATCTTCATTGCATATATGTATGCTATGGATTATATTTGCATCTTTATGATAATTTTCTCGTATAATTTAGTTTTTTTAATTTTATAGCGTGGTAATGTTGTTTTGGATTGCCATGTTATTTATAGATTATGAATAATTATTCAGATTGGTTCACGAATTTGAACCAAAGCGAGTTTGTCACAACTCTCTAATTTAACCAACTTCTTTTGTTTACTTTTCTGGCAGTTTTTATGGTATGTTTTTGCATGCTGCATTGCCGTTTCCTTGTTTCAGAATACCAAATGTATGAAAGAGTAATATTGTGATAGATTGGCATTACTGGAGTTGAAATTTTTGTTCTCTCTCCTCTGAAGTAGTCACACTAACACGTCAAAGTCTTAAAAGTGCCACACGTGTATGTCTTACTTTGAAATAACTTTAAAAACAAAATCAATACGAATTTATTAAGTCACATTACAATCCAAAATCTAAAAGTAAAAAGTTTATCAAATAATAAACGTTCACTTAACATAAGACAAACTCATTCTACGTAGTATATTATACCTAATTGATATGGTTTTCTTAAAACATAATTTCTAATAATACATCTTTCATTTGTGTGGACAAAATTGAATAAAATACTTTATTTTCAAGCTCTTTATGAACATTCATGAACGAGCCAAGTGCACTTTTTGCAAGTCATGAATAAAAAGGCCATTTAAACGACTCGCGCCATTGACTTTTATCAATGGTTGAATAAGTACAGCCTTATGAGTATTGCACTTTTTTATTTTGTAGTTTCTCATGCATTAAAAAGAGAATAGAGTACCGATTTTTTCAGTCAGAATGTAGGTCCTATTCGGTCTTAATCAATATGACGTTGAAATATAAGTCAAGGATATTTTTCTGATTTCCTATAATGTTTTAGATACCTTATTTACTTGATTCTTCATATTTTTTTACTGATATCGTCAAATTGCATGAGCTAGGAAATGTATGAGTAGTTTTGTATAAATAATTTCTCGTGGCTTTGCTTAAGGATAGGGCTGAAGTTTGTTTACAAAGTATATTTAGGATCAATCCCGTCTTCGAAAAAACAGCTGTGCTAAGCTTTAACTAACTAACACTATGAAGATAGGTAAAAATATATAAGTAACTTTCAATAACTAAACAGTAAGAACTATAAATATTATATCCTCTTTTAACTACTCCATGTCGTGCTTGGATGGGCTATTCGCAGATAAGTGTAAGTGATATCCATTCATTGTGTCGGACAATGTGATAAATTGAAAACGATATGGGTCCAGAGCCTTGAAAGCGAAGGTATGTTTAAGTAGACAGTGTCAATGAAGCGTGATGTTTAGGAAAATGGGTGTTTTTAAAAGTATTGTTACGAGTTACAAGACTCGAATTAGAATGCCGTTGGAATTATTACAGAGTTTATTAGAACTATATAAACACGTATAACACAGGCACAAATATAACCGAACACAAATAGTCCAAACGTAATGCAGAAAGTCGTAATTCAATAAAACGCGCAAAGTACGTCACTATTAGATTCCCGATTGTAGTACACACGTCTCGCTTCGATTGTGATTCTCGCTCGACTGCCCCCTCTCTCCATCAGGAGATCGTTTTATACTGCACCAATGCAAATATGCCCGTATCGTATCGTCGTCGACATAGTTTCCTAGAATCAGCTTGTACTTAATCCGTAACACCTGGCTAATGATACCTGCATGTGGCCATAAACGAGTACAATAGGTTGTTCTCCACAATAACTAGAAATGTATGTCAATAAACAAGTAAACAAAAGAAGACGATCATAAAAGAATTACAATTAGTTCAAATGTCGACAGGTAATAAAATGTGTTTTTATAGATATGCAGGTGGCATTCGTTTTTGTTGAAGCCTAAGTTGTAACAGTATTATAATAACATCAGCGCAAAACGTCTCACAGCTGGGTTCGGGCCACCCTATTTTAGGGGCTCCGACGATATTACCAACACGTTTGGATACCAACAAGATGGACTGGTCGCATTCATAGGTACACTTTGTTTGTAGGTTTCACATCGATGTTTTTCTTCATCGCCAGCACGTGGTAGTTCTAACAGTGTGCAACAGTGTGCACATTAGCCGACATGACAACTTCCCTCAGTCAGTATTTGAACTTACGGACTATATTAGGGTATGAATGCATGAGTTATTAATACGAATTTTCTCGGTACTCTACACATAGATGATAGCATGTTTTACTTGTTGATGTTTTAATAAAAATATTAGCCCATAAAAGTCTCACTGGGGGGCCTCTCTATTTCAATGGTAATGGAATATATTTCCGTCATGTTTATCTAAGGTGGACTGGCGGGATGCCAGAAATAAACAGTGTTATTTTAATTATAACCTACGTATAATCGGTAGATTGATTGATAGATGTAGATTATACGTATATCGTATAATCTACATCAAATTTCATAAATCATAATATTATTCCCAAATTCATAAAGAAACAAACAGATTTCAAAAAAAGTAATTTGTATATAATATTTTTCAGACACTTGACGACATCGTAATAAATACTCTCATCAAGGTTTTAAACATGACTTACGAGAACACATCTGAGCCCAAGCCATGCTACCAATGAAGTTTGGTGGTCTGGGTGTACGCAAAATTTCGAGTGTGGCCCTTTCAGTATTCCTGTCTACAGTATATGTATTGCACCAAAAAAATTGTTCAAGGCATACTTCGTACAGACTTGGAGCCATCACTATCAACTGAAGCCAGGAATGCTTGGCTGGTGGTTGTCCGGGTAACAGTCTGCCCACTCTCTCCATGCAGGGGACCTGGGACGGACCGATCTGCGAACTGTCACGTAAAAAACTATTGGAAACGTCGATTAGTTCTGCAGATCGAGCCCGTCTTTTAGATACCACTGTATGGGAATCAGGACTTTGGTTGCAGGCCATACCGTCAACTGCTGTAGGAACGTTAATGGATGCAGCCACATTCAAATCAGCAATCTGCCTTCGTCTTGGGGCAAATTGCTGCGAGCCACACAACTGTCGTTACGGCCGGGCTATCGACCGGCTTGGCGACTATAGCCTATCGTGTGGCAGAAGCGCAGGCAGAATTCCGCGACATACCGACCTCAACGATATAATACGTCGGGCTCTTGTCAGCGCCGGTGTGCTAGCCGTTCTCGAACCAAACGGACTGGTCCGCGACGATGGCGAGAGACCCGACGGTATGACTTTAATACCCTGGAGTTTGGGCAGGCCGTTTGAGTGGGACGTTACTTGTGTCGACACACTGGAGTTGGGGCCGGTCGCGCTGCCACTTCTGCCGAAAACCTCAAACGGTGCAAGTATGCAACCCTTGGAACAGGTTACATATTTGAGCCGTTTGGGGTGGAGACTTTGAGCCCATGGGCGCTAAATGCCCACAAATTATTTCAAAATATTAAAAAACATCTGGTCGATAGACCAGACGTTTTTTAATATTTTGAAATATTAAAAAGTGGTTTGGTGGGACTGGACGGGTTTTAGTATAATAGGTTTTTATTTTTTTTACTATTGCATATATATTTTTAGGTTAGTTTTATTTTTAGTGGTTTAATGTCTTAACAAAGTGATTTACATATTTTATATACTTATACTCTGAATGTAAAAATGAGTTTCTTTGGGAGTTAAATTTAGTATGGATGTGGATGAAAAGCTTAGCAATATAAATTTTTCCATTACACGTTACAAAAACTTAGACACGTATGGAATGCATTAATTTTAAATTTCATAGAAAATAATTGTATCACTGCTTATGTGACACGACATCAAAATTCAATTATTAAAATGAGTATATCGTCTCCTAAAGTTAATTATGCTTTGTATCGAATACTTACAATCGTAAAATTATTTTATTTGTATCGCATACTTGTAAAGGTAAAATAAGTAACCGTGTGCGAATTACGGACTCGCGCATGAATGATTTCCCTATAAGAATAAATTAGGTAACGGCTTGGCGGCTCATCACTCGATGATATGGGGGAAGTAATGTTAGTTTAGCTTAGTTTGAAATCAAGTCCTGTCAAATTATTTCCCTAACTATCCGCTGTTCCTAACTGCGTTGTTCAATCACCTTTTCCAGTCGCCATCTTCCGCTCTATTACCACTAAATTTGTCGTACTTATCCGCTGTACGAATACTTCTGGTCATTACGAGTTACTTTGCTGTCAAATCTTGTATGACAAGCTGTATATCTTTTCCGCCACCATTTGCTTACAAGTGCAGTTACACTGCACCGCGTGAGCACAGGGGAGACAGGCCAAAATATTTGCTGCAAGGCTCACGACTTGGTGATCAACACGCATAGTGAGTACAGCTCAGAGGCACGCAGGTTAATCTCACTTCCATTCATTACCAGCAATCCTACCACTGCCATTTCGGATGCGCGTTCAGTTCCTAATACTGGACTGCCGCGTTGACATTGTTTATTTTTATTTTTTTTATTGCATGAGTTCAGCAGACAGGCAGACGGCCTACTTGATGGAAAGTGGTTACCATCGCCTATGGACATTTGTAACACCAAAGATGCTACCAATGTGCCAACGCTCTCTAAAGGGAGGCTGGAACCTGGCCACTAATATCGCAACACAACTGAAGGTTGTTATGGCGGCATACTCCGCCGGCATAGGTGGTAGCCAGACAGACGGGTAAATACCCAACCAACTGGCTGTGGGTTATTTTATCGCCTCTTACGGCAGGCCACCCGGACGCAGGAAATTGTATTCTTTCTCCGTTCCTGCACGAATATAAACGTTCACGTTTTCTTGAGGGACAGTTTATTAATGTTCTAAATTTTTTTTGTAAATTCATCGCTATATTTCTATACACACAGGGCTTCTACATGTATACCATATTTCATGTCTCCAATAGCCTTAGTAGTTCTTGAAATAATCGGCTGAAACACAGATAGACAGCCAGAAACCGGAGTGAGACCAAAAGTGTACATTTACATTTTTATTTATCTGAACCCTTGAATACATACGTCTAATCTATTAGTTTTCGATTTTAATAGATACACATAAGTATCGAATTTCAAAGTTAAACAACTTTTAATAACAATAAAACTTTATTTCGTCTTTTATGTCCAATAGGACGAATGGAACGAAAAAAGTTGTTGCTTCAGTTAAAAGGAGTTTTATATCATCTTATTTATGAGGCAGAGCCCTCGGATGTTTTACTTCCGATCACGTCCTTGGTAATATTTTTTATCGCCAATCTTTATATTAAAGCAATACGGCTCGGTCCGTGTGAATTTCTGTCGCTAGATTCTCAAAAGAGAACAACAATGGAAAGTATAGAATGTTTAAAACATTTTCTTCAGAGGTAAAGGAATAGTTACAATACTTTCTTGCTAAATAGCTCTTTTGTTGAAAATATTGATGTGGGCTTTGACGTCATGCGATTAGCGATTTTCGGCATTTTTAAATGAAATCCGTAACTAAAATGCAAAGAAATAAAAAATAACCGTTATTCGAAGGTGTAACGATTTCATATGAAGATACTTCGCCGTAAGACCATATAACTTATATCGTAATAGAAAACGTGCCTATGTTTAAATTATGATCATCTATATAATATTTAAACTGGGACGAAAAATAAATTGGTTTAGAAAAAAAATATTACAAAAGGAGAAAGAAAGAAAATATTCATTATCAAATGTTTTTTTATTTTATTTTTATTGCTGAAGCACAGCAGACGGGCTGAAGGCCCAACTGTGATGGAAAGTTGTTACCGTCGCCTATGGACATTAGCAATACCAGAGGTGCTGCCAATGTGCTGCCGGCCTCGAATGAGAATCTGGAACCTGGCCACTGATGCGGAACACAACTCAAAGTTTTTATGGCGGCATACTCTAGACCAGGGGTGGTAGCCATCCAGTCGGGCAAATGCCCTACCACCTGCCTATGGGTTGTTTTGTCACCTCTTACGACAGGCTGCCCGGCCGCAGGAATTAGTATTCTTTTTCCGTTTCTGCACGGAGAGAATGTGACGACAATCAATTCATTTAAAGTTTGGATTGGTGACTTTTACGCTAAAATGCTGGAACTTGACTAATCAATCAAAGATGATATTAGTTTTAATTGGTTTTGGCTTTTCGAAGATATACCTAAATTAGATGGACTAATGGATTACTACAGGTAGGAGTTATTTAAAGATTCACGTATAAATTACATACTCATAAATAGAAGACTGAATTCTAAAAAAATACTTTTAATTGAGATAGATTAATCAAGATGTTCACACACAGTAACTTTTGAGATATAGGATATTTTCGATCGTTCGACGGAGTCTTCTTCTTCGACCATTAAAAGTATTAACGAGGTTGGGGCTTCGAGGGTTAACCCCTTTGTCCCGGCATCCACCGCTAACTAGATTTGTAGCTGCTCACGTCTTTCCCGCACGGTAATGGCTCCCCACAGCCCTAGTTGGGGCATTTGCGTTACCTAGTGTCCTTAGCGGGCTTTGCGTTGCTTATTTCTACGGGTTGGTTGGGCCATCCATTGACGCTGGATGCCAATGTCGGGTTTTAGATGGGCACCTGTGGCTTCTGGTAGCCTGTTAGTGGCTTTGTGGGTTTTGCGAGCTCATCGTTCTGGACAGGTGAGTAAATAAAATTGTGGGAAGTAGGTCTGATGTTCGTAAATATATTGGGGCAAACCTGTGGAGGAACATTCGGAGGAGGATTCGCCACGCCAACATCGACACAAGCTCCTCAATACTGGATATAATCACGTAGTACCGATAATCTGTTTTGTAATGCACCGACCAGGAGCAGGTATACTAAGTATACTCGCAGGGCGATGTTTTGTCGTGTCTAGACTTGGAAACTTCGTGTAGCTGAGCACAGCGCGTACCACACCGAACCGCATACGTGAGTCTCGAGCGGTGAATGAAGATCAAAGTCTTTCTCAGAGAAACTCTTAAACTTTTTTTGATTTTCATTCTCACAGGTAATTTGGAGTCGAGAATATTCCCGGAACAGGGCACGTGTTTCTTTTACAATGCGTTCCCTCTGCAGACACATGTTTAATGACCTATCTGTATTTAGAGGTTTTGGATCGAGGTGTGACACCCAACTTCCTGATCACGAAGCTTCAGCGGTTCCGCTTTGTAGCGGGTTGGATATTTTATATTAAATACTTCAGGGTTCAGTAAAACTTCACCGTACGTGGACTAACACTGTAACGGATCCACCATGCTTATGAATTTTATTTTGAACTATAATTTATTAAACATGTACTTATGTAATAAAATCTTTTGTACTTTAAAGAAAACAAGTAAGAAATATTAAAGTTTAAAACCAAAACTAATAATGCGTATGATTCTATTGAACTTTAATTTACAATTGTACATACTTTAAAACATAGTCAGGGCATAAAGAAATGACGATAGGAATCTACTGGTTCTAAGGAATTGATCATTATTGAGTGTTAGCTAATCTGAATCTTATAGTAACACAGTTAAGACACATATTTGCATTTGCAGTATAGATCGATTGATCGATAATTTCTCAATCATATTTAATTAACTAACACTCTTAAACTAAGGCCAAATAGGTCTAATTTACAAATAACGCTTAAACAATCAAGGATCGCTGAAAGGGGCGGTCCAAATAATGAAAGAACACCCCTTTATTGGAAGTGGTGGTGGCAGGATTTTTGAGAATAAAAGCCTGCGACACAGTCGAAAAAGGGATTATTAATCGAATCGGAGTAAATCGCGGATTAGATCGGGAAAATCGGGATTAGATCGGGAAGTAGATCGGGGAGAGATCGGTAATAACAGAGAATCAGAGAATCGGGATACGAATCGTGATCATTCGGAGATCATTCGAATTATTTTGGGGGACTTTCAACGAGGATTCACGAAGGTTCCTGTATAGACTTTTACACAGACTTTTGGGGAAACTCTGACAGATTTTCAGACAGACTTACACAGGGACTCTCGTGAAGAATTCTAGACAGTCCTTCGAAGCGTGAATTCGCGAGTTTTACTTGAAGATTTGACAGTTGTGTAGTCCGTCGTTCAGAGGTCGAAGCCTCGCTGTCAAGTCTGAGATCCATCGGGTTCTTAATATTGGATCACGCGGTCGAAATATAGCTCCGGGTACGCCGTTGAGCTACGCGAACGAAGTTGTAGTGTTGTTATTTATTATTTAAATAGTAATAGTTAAAGATAGATTCTGTTAATAATTAATATCCGTTAGTTTAGTTTGATTTTTGAATTTCTAATTCAAGCGTAGACAAAAAAGGGGGCGGAATTAAAAGAGAATAGACGTCTTTAATTGGTAAAATATACTAGCGGGGTTCTAGAACAAAAGCAGTAGTAATGTATTGTTAGAGTTTCATCGTTACATTTGTCGGTTGATTTTAACTTTCACATAAAATCATATGATTACGTGATTTAAAGATTTTGGGGTTCGTTTAATTCATTATTTAATTCTTAACTAGCACTAGATTAGTAGCAGTTTTGATTCAATTCGACAAATTAATTAATAATCTCGTGATAAATCATTTTCTATAATAAAATTATATAGGCGTCAAGGTTTTAGAAATGAGTAGTCCGTATTGTTAGTCCGATATGTGCGGAGATCGATAGGTTAAAAGTGGTTCCAGTTAGGCGCATTCCACTCATCAAAATTCTGAAATAATAGTAGCGGTTACGTGAGTACTAGAGTCCCCGTTTAATGACGAGGACTAGCATGTTAGTCATATTGCTAATAGTTGTTTGCTTTTATATAGGTGGTTGAATAGAGTTCGTCTGGGATCTACGGAGTTATGTATAAGCAGGATTTTTCAATTGAATTTCAGGTGGAGTAATGTACGTAATTTTATACTAATTCAAAATAGTCGAGGATCTCTTTATTAGATGTATTAAAATATATTCTATAATGATTTATTTAAGCCGAGCAATCCTACGTTTAATCTATATGAATGAATATATTATTCAAAATTATTACTAATTAATTATATGATCAGTTGTACATACATCGTAATGTTATAAATAACGTTGACTATTTATTCAAAACACTATGATCTAATATACGTATTTCTAACATCTTTGACCGAACTATATCTTTAAGGTTGAATTCAAACTCCACGTTTATAATATTGGTTCTCTTACTTTAAATAAGTCTATGGGGCGTCATTAATAAAACGATAAATACGGAGTTACTGGTCTTTGTTTCCTGTCGAAATCATTTGATATCATAAAAATTATAGTAGCGTTTATATAACACTTATTCTAATATTTTATAAATTATGTATGCATATGTGTACTACATAACATAAATGAATAAATTATGTACTTAATTGTACTGTACATTATTAAATGAAATTTATTCCTTTATCAAGGTCTGTTGACTTGTTTTCGTGAAGGATGATATGCGTGCTAATGTTTTCAAGATACAAATAAATAATTGAGAATTGTACAAAAGTGGAGCTGGAGTGAGATAGCAAGTCTGGCTGCCAGTTTAAATTGAATCAGGGTTAAGGGCCATATATATATTTATTCTAGTTTTGACTTACAAGTTCTCGTTTAGTCATTTCTACCTTATAAATGCAGTGCTTGGTAAAATGGACAGATAGCTCGATTAGTTTTTGAGAATTGTACATCGTAGCTATAGTACATGATTCTTGCCTACCTGGGTACGATATTTATTATCGTGACATTCTCATTCGACAGTTTGTGTTTTACACATAGGTCGTTCGCAAACGTCGATTAGACAAATGCGGCGGAATGGTTTGTTACCAGGAAGTGCCTCGAGTCAGTGCTCTAACTGTCCTGTCTGCTTAAGTAAACGACTCTTGTTGTCTGGTCTAGTTTGACTTGGACTGTGTTGAGGTAAAAATGACTCACCAATGAACTGTTAAATTCAGTTCGGCATTGAATGCCTGCCTTACTCTGTTGATTATCGGTGGGATTAACTCTGATTCAAATGACTGTTTCAATTGATAGTTATTTTCCCCAAGGTAAAACACTTAAAAGGTAAGGTTATGCCAATGGTATCATATTATACCCTTCCTATCCTCATACTGGGGAATGAGCCAATATTTTATATTGTAACTAAATTATATAATACTTGTGTTCGTCAGCGGTGTATCTGCTTGAGCGCTGATACAGCTTACTTGTCTAACTATGGTCGATGATTCTTTAATAGATAGTTGGCCTAGGCATAGTAACTCACAGTGCACGTTCGTAATATTCGAACCGTCTGACATGTTCACAATGTATTTTTGAAAGTTGCGTATTGGCACTTTCAATAAATTATTGTTAGTCATTTAAATGCTGATATGAAATGTTTGGTAAAACGCTCGTCTTCGTGGCCTATATCTCAAATCAATACATGCGTGACTAGTAAGTGCTTCCCACCCGAGTGCTATATTACTAATTACACGGCGTCTAAATTCTATTTACAGAAAGACAGCCTATTTATTCTAGATAGCCTTATAGGGCAGTATTACGATACTAAGTACCGAAAGGACGCTATGTATTTTTGTGAGTTGCTTCGGCACTCTCAAAACCCAATTCTGGCCTTACACACACATTAACCGAACTGGATTATCGGTCTAAATGACTCACATAATATTTAAAGGATATATTTTTGGGATTGGTTCATCGACTAGTTCCTTTCATATCCAGAAGGTATAATAAAAAGTGATTGTGAGGGATCACTTCTTGACCCGGGTGGAAGGAATTTTGGGTTTATTATACCTTTTTATTAAATCTTCATTAATTAAATCCTTCCGAATCTCCATAATTTTATATTCCATTACGCTATTTATATACTCACTAAACTCTTAGTTCATAACCACTAAAATCTCACAAACGCCTTATACATATAATAATACATATAAATCATACTTTTACTTCGTTTCTTAATATCATAAATAACATTGCTCACCATATTATACATGCATATTACATAACTACATATATACATACATATTATATACTCATAATATTCTAATATTAAAATCTCATCAATCAAATTCTTATTAATAATATATTATATTTATAGGTATAGGAAGCAGACTATTCCGTTCACCTTAGTTTCGTCATGGGTAACTAAAAATAGGCAAGTAGTTTGGTAAATCTAATAGTTAATCACAATCTGTCATTAAAACTGGGTATGATATTTCAACTTCTGAACTTTTAGATGATTTCCTTGTTTGGACAAATTTCCATAGAACTGAGTTATTAAAATATTTATATACACAACGTAGGATACCTAACACTAGACATATTATCACAGCCAATCAAAACAAAAAGAAATTCTATAATAGATTTCTTTATAATTATAATTCTAAGGACGGAAAAAATTTAGAGTATCCATATACTCTTTGCTCTTATATGTATATTTTTTTATATACATCCTTCTGGATCCGTATGGGGTAAAAAGAGACCAGCCAATCTCTGTTTGCTTTTTTTTATAGGGGGGTTGTTACAACACGCCGATACAATGACTAGGTCGATATTTTCATTTAAGACTATATGTCCTGAAAGTATATTCGCATTTAAACATCACTCCATTTATTATGTTAATCGCATATACGAATTTTTCTTCAAGCTCTTGTCATGAATATCCCAGTAAGTAAATTAAAAAGTAAAATTCAATAAAAAGACTTCCCCTTTATCAGATAAATTCAACTTGGTTTGAAAGAAAAGTCTTTTACAATAAAACAGCAATTTAACTTTCAAATAGAAGTTATTGCTTCAGTTTCTGATTTTTTATGTATGATAAAATGTGTATAATATATTTAGACATTGTTTTTTTTAAATAAACACTAGGGCTTTTTACCTTAATTTATTATATATAATAATATGTATCAGTCCAAAAACCTATCACTTCTGGGCTTGTGAAAAAACTTAAATAAACGATATACCCGTAACACATATCCGAGGTACATTAGCGGGATTTCTATTACTGCTACTTTGATGTTCAAATTTCATCACGATGTTTTTCTTCATCGTATTTAATACGTACAAACTCTTTGTATATATATATATATATGTGTAAAACATTGTTATATTATAACGTAAATTGTGGAAAATTATACAGGCTAAATTTTTAAGTTGGCCTTACAGAGTACTATAATGTAACGGGTGGCCTTCAGGGCCAAATCTTAAACTATGCTAAATGAGTCTCGAGGCTAATTTTAACAAAAGCTGAAGTGGTATCATTAGATTTTTGAAAAATCACTTACCCTTGATAGAAATCGAATCGGCAGATTAAAAAAATAACATATCCTGTATTATTCTCCCAAATTATAGTGTAGCTTGTAAGGATCAATTTCTGTGAAAGAATGTCAAACGGAAAATCAAGGGAAAGGGTTGTGTTTGAACAAAATGTTCTAGTTTCCATACATAAATTAAACCTCAAATTGCGCTGGTTATTTAACCGCACCTCATTTGAACGCAATCAATGTTTACCGATTGACTGACTGATTTGATTGATTGGGGTGAAATAACGTGGGTTTTGAATATTAATATAATTATAGATGTATATTAAAAATAGCATATTTTTTATTATATCTATGTTGAATAAAATGATGTGAGGTTTAATTAATATATGGAAAGTAGAACATTTTGTTCAAAAACAACCCTTTTCCTTGATTTGCTGTTTCAGATTCCTTCACAGAAATTGATTATTACGAGTTATATGATTTGGTATAATAATACAACAAAATCATCCAATTCGATTGTTGACGAGGGTTACTGTTTTTCGAAAAATCTCATGATACCACTTTAGTTAATAGTCAAAATCGGCCTCAAGAATCCTTTGAGTGTTTTCTCTACTTAGCATAGTTTAGAATTTGGCCCTGAAGGCCCACTGTATACGCCTTATTTAATAATGTTACATGCCGACAAAAGTGGATGCACACCTGCCTGACATAAAACACACACTTTATTACCCGCCGGGCGTTTGAGCTAATAACATTGAAACTATTTTATAACTATCTTCTTTTGTTTACTTTGTGTTTAAAATTTGTAATTAGAAAACAGCCTATTGTGTATTGTACTCGTTTATGGCCGTTCGCAGACATAATTACGCCGGTGTGCGGATTACGTTTTCTGGGAAATTGCGTCGACGTTTGCCAGGTAGACATATTGCATCGGTGCATTATAAAACAATGGCCCAATGGAGATATCGGCAGTCAAGCGCTAACCACTAGCGAGACAAGACGTGTGTACATTCGATAATCTATATAGTGACGGACTTTGCGCGAGTTATTGAATCGCGCATTACGTTTGAACTAATTGTGTTCAGTTATATTTGTACCTGTGTTATACGTGTTTGTATAGTTCTAATAAATTCTATAGTAATTTCAACGGCATTTTAATTCGAATCCCGCACTCGTAACAATAATTTTATTTTAGAGTTTTTTTTAATATATCGACCATACGATATTTCCACCGTCCCCAAGTACCCATTCTTGGTGCCGAAAAAACTATGTCTACCGTCAGCATGTAGAAGTTATAGTATAGTTGGACACTGGAGTGAGACCATAAGAGTTATTTTCTTTATACATCTAAATTTTAAAAATTGAAACGAAAATTTAGTTTTTTTTACTTTTGTTTCAGAAATAATGTCAAAAAGAAAAGTATTTGCAGCACTGACACTTTTAAGTGTCGCTCAAGCTCTGCATATCAACTCAAGGTCACCATCACAAGTCTTCCTGCGACAACCTGGATTTCAAATTTCTGGCCCAGGTGCTGAGTTTACTAGAATAATAGCAAGCACGTTACCTGCAGAAAGACTGCCGGTTAGAGGATTTGGGTAAGATTTACGTAACCAAAGGGGTCATGTTGTAAGTTAAAAACAAATTCTGAAATTTCGGCGTTTTTAACTACGCAGTTTTTTGTATTATATTCTAAACTAAAAATTAACTTAACTCTGATAGGTTCAACGAATATAAATAATAACATAATTAGGACATAAAAAACAAACTAGGTAAATAATATTAGGAAAAATTATGTACGACACAAAGTTAATATTAAAAGAATGTAAAATAAAATTTAATATAAAACGTAAAATAACAGTACCTAATTCAAAACTGCTTATAATTAAATTTAATTACGAAAGAGGAGACGCTAAGATTACAGAAGCTATAAAAAATTACAATATTCAAATTGATATAGCATTTGTGGAGATCACGATGCGCAAATGCACTGACAAGAGTAAGGTTTATTATGATTACTGCTCTTATTCTGTGGATTGTTATTATTACATAATCATATAGTTTGTTAAAAAAGGGTTATTCAAAAACATCAACAAGCTTTTTTATTTGGAATGAAGGTTTACGTTTCGTATTCATTTCTTTTTTTCAAATCGAAGAAAATAAGGTATTATCCCTGAACATTTTTATCCAGTATACTTACTTCTACTAACTTCTAACACTTTCGTAGTTATTTGAGTTCTAAACTTTGAATGTTTTTTTGTTGTAATTAATATAAAGTACACATGCGTAAATATAGTTATATATTAGCATATAGTAAACATGCGTAGTTACGGAGAAAATGTTGTATGTGAAGTTAGGAAGCTCTGTTGGGCCTTTTATAGTTGATATTTAATTTTATGAGTAGCGTTTTTACTATTGGACGTATAATATATGCTATAATAAGCTTGAGTAAGATATATGATATAATAAAATAAAACCATTTATTTCTTTAGTTTAGATTTAAGTATATAAAAAGCATAAAATTTGCATTTTTATAGATATTCTAGACAACATTATGCTACTGCCATGTCTGATACCGCAACGGTATGTGTGCATACTTGTGGCTATAATTATAACATGGTCTAGCGAGTGTATATAGGTATTTATAGTTAATAAGAGGTTTGTATTTTTTAATAATGTCCACTGTCACTGCTTTTGTGAACGTAGAAACTTGCTTAGAATTAGATTTGCACTATATATATAGTATTGGCAAAATTGTGAGTAACATTACATCATTAGCTAGTCACAAGCTCTTACTGTGAAATAAACTAAAGCACTGTCTAACTTATTGATATGTTAATACAATCGAGCACTTCATTTAATGACAATTATTGAGTAAAGTAATAAGACATATCTAACAATAGTATAAATCTATACTAATATATAAAAAGTGTTTGTTTCTATGAACTGATTATCATGAAATTTGTATGTATTTTTTGTTAATGGGGTAAACATAAGATATATTTCATATTTGAAAATAGATTACCTACTTATAGCGGAAAATATAACCGAAGTTTTCCCGTGAGCGTAGTTGAATAGCGGGGTTACTATAAAATTTGGTATACGTACCTTGAGAACGGCTGGACCGATTGGGTTAATTTTTTTTTGTTGTCTTCAGAATTGTCAGGAGAAGGTTTATATGTAAGAAAATTTTAAAAAAGTCTCCTAAAACGTTAAAAATTTCGATGATAATCGAAGTATTCCAATTTCTATAGTTACTCATCACGAAATCTCGGGAACTATAGGACTTAGAAATGTGAAACTTGGTAGGAATATTACTTTCGTTATGTAGAGGTCAACTAAAAACGGATTTTAAGAAATTCATCCCCAAAAGGGGATTGCGGGGGCGTTAACAATGAACAATTCCCGTTTTTAAACTATAGCTCCTATAAATTCCAAATTTGGTAGGAATCTTCTGTAAGAGGTGTAGAAATAGTCTATGAACGAATTTTACGGTAGCTCACCCCACAGGGGGTTGCGGGGGCGGTTTAACAATGAAAATTTTTATTTTTTAAGCCGTAGCTCCTACAGATTCCAAATTTAGCTACAGTCGTCTCTATGTGATGCAGAAATGATTTAAGAGCGGATTTGACAACAACCCACCGCCGAAAAAGATTGCGGTAGTGGGTGTTAAAATGTGAAATTTCTATTTCCAAACTGTAACCTCTACAGACTCTAAATTTGGTAGTAACCTTTTATTTGTCATGCAGAAATCATCTCAAATAGGATTTTACGAAATTCTATTTCCAATAGGGGTTGTGCCCCCTAATACAACCACACGTCCTGATTGAAAACCTAATCACGTGGGAGGCGGACACACGAATGAGAAATTAGTGGCGTGGCTAACGTGGCTCTGGAAACCCATCAAAAATGGAGCTACGATCTAAACGTAAACGTATAGGACCGCTGCCCGGGCGCGATCGCCGAGGCACACCTGGAGCTGACGCTGGGTGTCTCAGCATGCGAATTGTCAGCGGTGAGGAGTTGAACAGGCGGGCTCCCACCGACAAAGATGCCACAGCCGAAATCCGTGACGATGGTGATAGTTTAACAGTCAGAACAAACACTCCAATAGAACCATATAGCCCAAGTACTGTATCGTACACACCCTCCAGATCATCTTCACCTTCCGTACCATCGTCACCCCAAACACTCTCTTTTAACCCAGATCCACCCATACCAGTCTTGAATGTTGCACGGGACCACCAAGGCTGGGAAATCACGAGTACGCATGAAATGGAGCAAAGATGTGAATACATTTATCATGCGTACTTATTTTCACATAACCAAATTAGAGACCGACATGACCACATATAGGCAACAATTACATCAATTTTTTTTTCCCAACAATTTCCGGAAGAAACCGTTTCAGAACAAAGAATATCAGACCAGCGGAGAGTTATAGTACGAAATAAACTTCTCTCTCAAGAAATACTAGACCAACTGAGAGAAGAAGTCCGCTTACAGTTACAAGAAGAATCTGAAGATAATATAGGCTCTAATACTATGACATTATTACAAGACGCAGACGAAAATACTACACAAGAACAACCACAATCTTACATTCAATCTCCAATTTTACAATCCCACCCACTCCATCAATCGCAAGCATACACACGGACATCACATACATCCTCACAAACTGAAAATTTAACCTTTATGTTAGAAAATGATATTGAGACCTTAGTCATCGCAGATCAGAATTTAACAACCAGCACCTATACCCAAGAAATATATGACAAATTTACAACAACCCTGACACAATACTCTGGTATGGACCCAGCCGGTCGACTAAAACTCCCTAAACTCAGATACAGCCCTAATCTTGAATACATGTAGAATAGTTAGAAAATTCTTGCAGATAGACGAAAACGAAAATGCCCCTCATAATAAAATACCGTCAACATAAATTTTCCTCACTAGACGCTGCATTCACTTGGTTTAGGCCCGTGGATGTGGTTCAAACTAGCCAAAGTGCTAAGAAAAGATTACCTTTCCGAAATAATAATAATAATAATTAAAAAAAGGTTAAATAAATCTATGTCATTCGCCTGGCAAAGTAATCCGTTTAATTCGATGAGATAGAGTGAATATGTACATTACATGTTGATATAGAAGACATAACGTTTACTAATACTTAGTTATACGTTTATAATGTTCGTTGCAACGATAAACATGAAGTTAATAAATAAACAAAAAAAATTGAATGGTTACTAGGTTCATAGTTTTTTGCTATTAAAAAAAAATAAGCAAATAAACATTTAGTATATTAACGAGTATGTTTTAGGTCCCGGCAAACTCAACTTGCGAGCGACGAGTCGTCGAATGTGAGATGGAGGAAGGTTAATACTCATTTCTCCATGAATCGGACCATTTCTATTCACTAATTTCTCCATTTATTCTTTGTTTTGTTGTTCATCAACATTTATTTTTATTATAATAATAACTATAATAATAATTTATTATATCAATAAATTTTATTTTAAGTGAATTTGACTCTTCTTTGAAAAATATTTTAAATTTCAGAAAAAAAAATTAAATTTAACAAAAAAAGCAAAAAAAAATATGAATAAAAAAAAACAAAAATTATGAATAAAATTTAATTTATTTCCTTTGAAAATTCGCCCAGCGAAGCGGGCGGGGACGGCTAGTATGTATATATTTTCGATAACGGGTTTAAATAGGATAGTATTTGTAATGTAAATGGAATAGTTTGAGTTTGGATGGATACAAAGATTAGTTACATGAGCTTTATGAGCCGATTATGAAATTTCAATTCAATAACGAAAGTGAACATAGGATACTTTTGACCCTGGAAAATGGGATATTTTCTGCGGGATATGGATCCAAGGACAACGTTTATACGGCCCTGGTAGTTTCATAGTTACACTAAAAACTGCACAATATCTATTATAAAATATAAATAATACTAATGTTCGACCAATATTTGTTAGATATTCAGAATATCTAACAACATTATTCAGACTGTGGCTTTATGCAATTTGCACTTCTCATCAGCTTTATATTCCGTTCTATGTTGCACGTACATGTAAAATGCACTGATTCTGTTTTCACAGACCACAATTGGCACCAGCAGGAGCACTACCCAGCGAAGAGTCACAAAGGTTATTGTCACATGTTCATAAAAAAAATCTATTATTTTTAATACAAATATGCAGTTTAACTTTTCTATGATTGCTTTTAATATTTGGGCCCTAATTCGCTGCTACTTTTTGTTACGCCAAGCGACCTTTACTGGTCATGTAGGTTTATAAGTGTTATTCTATAGGTATTATTTATGTACATTGGATCTATCAAATTGTCATAATACTTATCTTAATCGAGATGAGAACGTTGAGATGGATGTGTGGTGTTACAGGAATGGATTAGGTGAGAAAAACATAGGATATATAGAGATCTTTGAAAATTGCACCTGTGACTAACAAATTGAGATGAGAATGATTAATGTAGTATTAGCCATAAGCATGTATAGCGTATACTAGAAGAGAAAACAGAAGTAAATAAAATTTTCTGCCTAAATTAAATTATTAGGAAAAATATTAATTTTAAAAGAAATTACAGCACTACGTAACTCACTTACATGAGTACTATGAATAACATACATTCAGAACAAACATCTTAAATTGTGACAATTAAATAATGAGTATTCTATAAAAATGGCGAATCACGGTCCAGATAATATGCTTGTATTTATAATAATTTTTTCCTTGACAATCACATTCACATAAAGCACATTTCGAAAGAACATTTTTCAGCGTCACAACAAAATTGGAGTCTGCGATACTATCTAATAGAATCGTTCGTCAAAAGACAGAGGAGAAAATAGAATAGAGCTATTCCGAGACATGCTCTGAAATTAATTTTCATACCAGATCTTTTATAGTGTATATAGTAAAGTATTTACAGTGTAATTTAATTTCAACTTTAGGAAAGTATTACATTATTTAATTGGTATCAAACTACCGTATTATCTGCTAATTATGCCATATTAATAATTTGTAATTTGTTGAAAAATTTTGTCAAAAATATTACGTCAGCGGAACGATGCATAGTAAAACAATTATGAATTGTCGGAATGCTTAAGGTTAAGTCAAAACTTAAATGCATTGGATTCGATACTGAACTATATGTATTTTGCAAACGAAGTTTTCGTTATATGTTCTAGTCTGGGTATTACTGGGATCATTCCAGTGTTGTCCATTGTATGTTACCCGCGATATGCTTAGCACAAATGATATAAGCGGCCACACCAAGAGGCTATAATTTAAAATGTTTTGTATTTATAAGTCACTAGTTAACTGAAATTTTCAACGCACTTATTGGGACTAAGTACTTTTACGCGGCTTACGATAGGGTGAAGTGGCAGAAATCGTCGCGTAAGGAAAAAGTGTAATGCTCCTTTCAAGGCCTTTTTTAGTTAAAATTTTATATTCAGGACGCGTTTTGCTGAACAAAATTTGTGTCATATTTATATCAAGAAGTATTAGCAATACAATGTTCTGTGTTTCTTCTTAGATTAGTTCTTTAATAGGTAACAGTTATATAAAAATGACAGGTGTGTGAATATTACAAATCAAATTTAAATTTGCTCGTTTGACTAGATATATATTATATTTTATCACCTAGCGACAAAATGCTCCAACTTAATTACAGCGTAATGAGTGGCTGATTTATCATCTCATTATGCAAGTATTACTTTTGGCAAACGATGGGCTCGTGAAAGTAATAAAGCGATGACAGATAACTTTTTGAAGCAGTATTTTGTATCTATGCTATAGTAGAATGAGGAAAAGGATAATAGGGACGAACTTTACCGTATTACTACTAAGTTTGGTTATTCAGAACAACTTGGGAGATGTTGAGCAACAATTTTATATAACTTCCCGAAGATACCGAAAATATCGTTGCCCTATAACTATCATCTGCACCCGAGCTATTGTTTTAGTTTGGAATAGTTCCGGGACAAGTTGTAGCAATAACCTAGTTTTATTGAAACAAAAGATTATTTTTCTGACCTTTATAAAAGCTTTTAATCGAGGACAGAAAAAGTAGACTCATAGATCTTTGTAATTTAATTGGTTACATATTTTATATTAGAGATATTTTGTATATTATTCTTCATACGGGATCTTGGTTTATAACGTTCTTGGTATTGAAGGCAAGTTAAGTCTTTAGTTAAGTTAAGTATTAAGGCAAAATATATGAAGTCGATCTGATTTTCATATGACTGTTTTGAAATTTCAGTGAATTTAAAGTTTAAATGAACATTTTTATAGTGTTATATATAAGTATAGTGAGTGGTAGTATTTTTGGTAGTGAATGTAATAAATACGATGGCATATAGTATTCATTCACCGTTTTTATCAATATAAATTGCTTGTCTATGTAATTTTCATTGTACGTGAATATATTTGTTTCACGAGTCTTTGAGTTAGTTTTTTACGATAGTAAATGAAAATTAATCTGCAGTAGGTTTTAATAAAGGTAATCTTAATGGAAAGTAAATGGAAACTTCGCAATACTAATTTCTTAACAACAAATTAATTTGTTGCTATAATGGTTTTTTCATAAAATGAAGTAATATTTTACCGCTTTAATATTTTTCAGCAATTTCTATGAAAAGTTTATCCACCTCGGATAGTTAGTAAAATTAGGCTACTAATGCCGGAACACAATACAAGGTTGTTATGGCGGCATACCCTATACCAGAGCTGGTAGCCATCCAGACGAGCAAATACCCTACCAACTGGCTCTGGGTTGTTTTGTCGCCTTTTAGGACAGGCCGCTCGGCCGCAGAAAATTGTATTCTTTTCCGTTCCTGCACAGATAATCTTCGTGTGCTTTGGCTCGTAATGAGCAGATGCTCTCACCTCATTCTAGTATTTTTTGTACGATTTAAATTACTAAACATGTAAAAATTCAATGTAATATAAAAAATAAAACAAGCTATAAAAGTTACCTACTGAATAATTATATGACTTATAGGAATCAATGTCGTTGGTTGGGAACGTTCCCGCAACGTTAGATGCATTCCCACAAGGAATAGCAACGAAAAACGCTTTCATCTTAATTACTACAAAGAAGTGTATTTATAATTTGTAGGTTTAGCAACCCTCCTCCTCCACTTGGAGCAGGTCAAGACCCAGCGACACAAACCTGTGGGCTGGCACCACCATTTTGCACTATATCTCGGTATCGATCTATTGATGGGTCTTGTAACAACTTGCGGAGGCCTGCCTGGGGCATGCCACAGACACCTTACGGAAGATTAACTCCGTATAACTATGGCGACGGTATGATGTTTATTGTTTGTACATTTAACAATAAAATACTATTCAAATTTCAAAGTTTTTATTCAATATAAGTTCCAATGGAACATAGTTTTTGTAGGTCATAAGTTAAAATTTAATTTTACTTCCTCTTCGGTGAACACTATATTATATACCTAATATTATAATAATATAGTGTGTATATATATTGAAGGTCCCTATATAAAAGTAGGAAAACATGATTTTTAATTAAAACCGTTTTTTTATAATTAATAATAGGTAGACACGACTCAGTTGCAAACCGTTCGAAAAGAGATATATTTTCATTAATATATAGGGATATGTATTTTTTTTATTGCATGAGTTCAGCAGACATGCAGATGGCCCACCTGATGGAATGTGGTAATCATACCCATGGACATTTGTAACACCAATGGTTGCTACCAATGTGCTGCTACTCTGTAAAGGGAGACTGGAACCTGGCCACTAATGCCAAGAAACAACTCAGGGTTCGCACAAATCAACTCGCATTTGATTTATTCAAATATTAACGGAATATAAACATCATTTAATAACAAAATAACGTAAATACTGTGCTAAGGTTTCACCATCTCTAGAGGCTGTCATTTCACCCTTGTTTTAAAATTAGTAATCTCAATATGTAGTTCTGTTCATGATTTACATATTTATGGTCGTCAAAATGTCTTGTTGACAAATAGTTTACGTATCGTAAGGTCTTCTGCAGGATCAAACAGACATTGGTAAAATAACACACCGCTGTTTCAATGTTATTTCCTTAAATTTACTTTATTTATGGTATTATGTTTCTAGGAATAAGCTCATGGCCGGTATCAAGAACCGGCCGAGCTCTACCGAATCCTCGAGAGATCAGTCTCCGACTATTCCCGGATAGGCAGTTCATTGATCCTGTATGGAATCTTAACACCCAACAATGGGGCCAAATTATTACCCACGACATGTCTCTAACTGCTGGTGTAGCTCAGACACGTAAGTTTATTGCTTTTACAGACTTTTCAGTGCTGTTCAGGAATTTATCGTATAAATTATAACAGTATAAATATTTACATCACCAAAAAAATTGGATTTCGTTCGACTTTATCGTGTATCTGTAATATTGTACAACTTATTGATTTTTTTAAAACCTATTATTATACATATTTATTACAATGACTTTATAAAATAATACAATAAAAGAAAACTTAACTTAGTTGCATTGTATTCTACCCAGAGTCCTTTAAGACTATAAGTAGAATATCGAGACTGTCTTCTATGGATTAGGTGCCCAGAAGGCTGACTACCTTTTCTCGCTGGACTATGCTTGTATGTCTCTGCAGACCACGGTCCATAAAAATGGCCCGGACCGGCCAAGACGTAGAGGCCCTTGACAAATTTAATCTAAATGTGGCGTGACACTGACCGGCGGTTGTCCCTGTCTACAACATTTAAAAATGAACCCAAGGAGAAGCCCCGGTAAGTGTAGGATTATTTTAGGGAATGAGAACAAAAGGTACCGGGCTGTTGGTATGAACTGCTAGTGGAGTTACACGGTGACTGCTGCTAGTGGGCTAGGATGACTACCCGTCGCAATGTTTAAGGAAGATGGAAAGAATGGGCAGGCGGTGATTCACCACTCACTGCATGAGCCCCTAAAAATGCTGTATAAGATTGGCGAGGGGCAACATGGGTGTGAGTGGCTAAGGGGTGTCGAGAGGTGGGCTGCAAGTTCACCGAAGCTACTTCCGACGTTAGGCCATTTATCACTTCTACCTCTGGAGCTTGAGTCTTAGCTCTAGCGATCTCTAAAAAACTCTAATAGGAATGGTAAAATCTAGAACGAAAATAAATTTATAAGTAAATTAAATTATTGTGTTAATATATACATCCTCAACTCTGATGACGAACTGTAGATATTTTTTACTGTGCAGGAACGGAGAAAGAATACAATTTCCTGCGGCCGAGTAGGGTATTTGCCCGCCTGGATGGCTACCACCTCTGGTCTAGCGTATGTCGCCATAACAACCTTGAGTTGTGTTCTGGAATTAGTTGCCAGGTTCCTGGACCCCTTTAGAGAGCGGCAGCCCATTTGTGTTACAAATGTCCATAGGCGATGGTAACCGCTTTCCATCAGGTAGGCCGCCTATCTGCTGAACTCATGCAATAATAAAATATAAAAATAAAAAGCCTTTACTTGATAGAACAAGAAGATTGACGTTCCAAAATTTGAATTTTGTTAAAATTTAACATAAAGTTATCAAACATTTATTAATTTGAGTTCAGTGTGAAATCAAATTCACACAAATTATTTTGCAAACTTTGTAAAGTAATTTTCAAATCTAACATTAAGACAATTTTGCTTTTATTTATTGATAATGTTTCGTTGTGAACCTTTGTTCATGGCTGTGGAAAAATACTTCATCAAAGTGTTAAACTTCCTGTAATTTTTTTAAATATTCTTTCATAAAATATCTTCTGCTCCGACAATTCCTTTGTAAACTTCTACATAGTGAATGTTTACGTCGACTGGATTGCTAAATTCCGCGAAAATTATGATGCAATTTTTATGATCTATTCATTGTGAAACTAACTGCAAAAATTGCAATGCTTGGAGTCTATATTGGAATTTACGTATTTAAATGAAAAAAATACTTATAAAGTTTGTACAAGATACGAAATCTTAGAATGGAGTTTATACAATTTGTTTAAAATAATTAAAACTGTAATGGAAGTATTCGGTTAGTTACTAATGTCTCATTTCAAAATCTAGCAACTATCATTGTTTTTTAATTGAATGATTGTGCAGTTATTGTTTTGCTAGATATTGGCTCATGTATTGTGCTTGCCAAAACATGTAAAGACTGGGTTAAAATATGATATCGCTCCCAAATACGCTTGATAAATAGCTTTGAAATGGCATATCGTTGAAGTTCATATCCTCATTTTGTGCTTTGGTCTTAGATCATTAACAAAAATACGGAGTCTAGGTCTCTCAAAGTGACGCCGGCTAAAGGATGCCAATCCCGATGCAGTGCGTTACGAGAACTCAGCATGACATTGAATTAAATTAATCTAATTAGTATGGATAAAGGTGAAATGGTTTCCAGTGCATACATACTATTAACCACAGACGCACACCATTTGTATATTAAATAAGTTTACGAACACAACTTTAAAAAAAATGCTTCACTCCATTTGACTCTTTTATTAATTTACGCTCTGTCTATACTTTTTTCTTATGAAGCTATGGTGCTGTACAGCTGATCTGTGTCATACAGTTTTAATCCCGACAAATTACTACCTCACTTCTTATATGAGACGAGATAAGTACACGGAAAACATCAAAATATTTTTTATGAGTTATCTTCTATCTATAATACGATCACTTTAAAAAATAAGTAACTGGTAGATACATAAATATTTATTGTACACTATCAAATAACAATAAATACGCATATGTGATATTTTCTATTTAAGTATTTCCAATTTTCGAAGACTAAACTACAAATGTACTTTCATAATTTCTTTTCATCGTTGAATATAATTCATGTAAGGTTTTATGCGTTACTTGATTTTTATAAAGCAATATCCTTTCGTAAATAAGTGGCTGAAAATTACTTCTTCAAATACTCGTACCTAATAATCTAAGACACAGTTATATTAGATTTGAGTTTTGTATTAAACGTTTCACAGTTTATAATAATTTAATCGGCCCAAAGTGATGGCCATTAAACCCTCGTATTTTGCGGTTCATGACAGATTATGAAATTTAAATTTAGCCTTGATAAGTAAATTATTATACTGGGTAATAGAATTCGCATTTGATTTGTGAATTTGTTTGATTTTTCAATAAATATCGCACAATAGAAGAATAGTAGCTTCATATTTCGAAAAGAAAGACGATTCACAAAAAATGACATTACAAGTATTATTGAATTGAAGTGAATTGTGGTCAGCGATAGCTGAGTATGTGATAACTAACAACCTCATACAATCACGGAAGTAGTATAGTAGCTATTCCAGTGCTTGTGTTAGGGTCAATGGCGCCTACACTAAATGGTTTAGCAATGAAAAAGGTGTTAGACAGGGATGCGTAGCGTCGCCGTGGCTGTTTAACCTATTCATGGAAAGTTGTTTGCACGATTTGAAAGAAAGCAAAAGTGGGTTAAGAACGAATGGGTTACTTATTAAATGTCTTCTCTACGCGGATGATCAAGTTATACTTGCATCATCGGAAGTAAAGTACAGGAGATGGTAATAATTATAAACGAGTCTTTTGAAAGAAAGGGTGTCAAAATTAATGTGAAAAAGACTAAAGTTATGGTATTTGAAAGAGCTGAAAATAGGACATTTTGTAATATGCACGCAGGAAGCCAAAAGTTAGAGCAATTCAAAGATTTTTTTATCTAGGGTGCATGTTTACCAAGGATGGAAAGCATAAATAAAAGTGACATCGAAAGAAGAGTAATTAATTGCAGGAAATAAGGTGAATGGAGCGCTAAACTGTTTTAAGAAAACCCAAAAGTGTCTGTAAAGGTACGCTTGGCTGTCCATCAAGGGGTGTTGGTGCCAACAGTAATCTATCGGCAGTGAAAGTTGGGTGTGGCAGAAGAAGAAATGAGAGCTTTGAGAAGTATATGTGAGGTAAGCATGAATGATATGACACGGAATAGTGTAATAAGGGCACGTTGTGAACTGAAAGAAGATGTAATAACAAGAGTTGAAAAAGGAATGTTAATGTGGTTTGGGCATGTAGAGAGGATAGATTAAAATAGAATCACAAAACAAGTGTATGACAGTATTGTGAATGGTAGAGTTCGTACCGGTAGACCACGACGTACACATAATGATCAAATAACACAAGTGTTAAAAGGAGGTCAGATAAAAAGCATATCAAATAAACGTGCATGTATGAAAAGGTAAATGAAAGTAAATGAAGCGAAAGCTGTTTGTCAGGATCGTCGAAAGTGGAGATCTATAGTCTCTGCCTACCTCCATGGGAAACAGGCGTGGTAATATGTATTTGACGGCCTCTGTGGTTGAGCGGGCTAAGCCTTTGCCGGATTACCTCACTGCAACGCAGAGGCTCCGGGTTCGATTCCTGGTGTAGTAAATTTCGGAAACGTATTTTCTTCATTATTTACTATGGTCTGGGTGTCTGGGATCAGCCTTAGAGTGGTCCGTTGTATATTACCCATAACACAAGCGTAACTTGCTTAATTTGGGGATATACAGTGTGTGTGTTTGTCTGCCGATTAATATTATGTGTATGTAAGAATTATTACAATTCGCCACAGAGGCAGGCAAAGATACCATGTCCATCACATACATCCTAACATTTGAATACGCAAAGGTTACCATTAGATATGACACTGGGCGACATTTCTTGAGTGTGCTTTTAGAGTCGAATCCTAAATAATATGGAATGTTTAAAATGACTGTGATGTACAAAGATAGACACACAGTTATTGAGAAGCGCGAGGATAGTTCTCATATAAGAATATACTGCTGCATTTTAAAATGTTTTCTTTGAATAAGTGCAATGATATTTTAGATACGAAATTTTTATTTAATCTATTTAATGGAATGATTGACTGTCCCGATTTGCTTATTATAATAGTTTTGGTTTTAAATTATCAACTAGATGCCCTCGAACGCCTATTACACCTCTTTGTCCGCTTTTACGTCGGACCGTTTTTGGTTTCAACTCTTCCATACCTAGACTATGTAAACAAATAAACCTTTATAGTGATACTAGCTTTTTCCCCGCGGCTTCGCCGCTTGAAAAGCCTTGGTTAGTAGTTCTATGTTACTTACATAAAATTTAATTAGGTTTTTTACAATGACTTGTATAAACCTTCAATGAAAATGTATCTAACTTATGGTGAAAATCGCTTAAAAATCATGGCTAAATTATTGTATGTCCATTTGTTTATTTTAATAAAAAAAGAAAATATATTTTTTTACTTACTTTCCTACTGTAATGCACCCAGCACGACAAAATTCGTATTTATAATCTTTTTCAAAACCGTTTCAAGTATTTTTAAAGGTTCTGGGATTTGAAAATAATAGATGTAGATAAAAGAATAGAAGTAGATGAGATATAATATATAAAATACATATATACTTAAACGAAATCGATTCAACAGACACATATCTACTTTGTATGTACATAATTAGTAGACCAGAGTGCACAAATGTCTGGTAAAAAAAGGCATATTCAATTACTACTCATAGCTGAATTTCAAAGAAAAATAATAGTGTCATGTAAATTATGTTCTTTTACAGACAAAGATTTGTTAGTTTGCTGCGATGACAACGGCCAATTATCTGCTGATGCTGCAACAAACCCTACATGTGCCCCAATCCTCATACCACTGAACGATCCTGTTCATGCAAGCCAGGGTACCCAGTGTATGAACTTTGTAAGGACCGGCACAACTAGAGATCGAGGATGTACAACCCCTGGAACTGCTGCCGAACCGGTTATTATGATATTATTTTTTTAATTTCAGATATATTTTTGCGATTTTTATTTTAACCCCAATACTTCAATTTCTTTGCAATAATGCTCTTGACAGGATTCCCGAGATATAAAGCGTCTATATATATATATATATATATATATATATATATATATATATATATATATATAAACAGAAGTTCGTTTTTGGGATAACAATTATTTATCAATGAGTAAAGATAATAATCATTTTAATATGTTTTACTAAGTCTTGAATGGATAAGTAAACTAAAATTCTTTCTAACTTTTCTACTTAAACTAACAATATTTGGGTATTATTACATTTGCGGTAGTTACTCGAACAATCATTCTATCGGTAGGCTATTGTTATATACTCATAATATGCTGATTATTGAGATGAGATTATTCTGATTTTTATTGCAGCAGAAACAACACAATTGATAATATACACGTCTACAGAGACGCAAGAGCTGTATAGCCGTGCAGCTCCTCAAATGATACTACTAGTTTCTTTTACTACTATTAATGCCAAGGCTCTACATGTAATATCCATTCATTTGTCTTTTACCTATTGGTTTAAAATTGACATAGACTCCAGCTTTTTTATGATAAATATGTACGTTTGTGTTCAATCGCGCTCACGCCTAATATTAGACGACATTGCGGTCAAAGATGGAGCACGCTTACCTAAAAAATACCTTTTCACACGAGACTTGAAGACACCCAGATTGTACTTTTCGGAAGACCCGGACTCTGGTAGCGCATTTCACAGCTCTATCGTACGCAGAAGGAACGTGGAGGCAAAACGTTTCGTTCACTGGTGGAACTACCTCCCACCTCCAAGTATTGTCAATTTTTATATCAATGATTAGTTAGAAGAATGGATAGTGAGACAGAAATCCAGCACTAATTTAGTAAAGTATGCTATTAACGCAGGCAACAGTAGTCAATATAAATTTATGGAGCATCATATATGCATAAATATTATATTCGATTTATCTTTCAGATATCAACAGTCACAGCCTTCATGGATTTATCTATGGTTTACGGCAGTAGTGCTACTCAGGCAGCTCCATTACGTGCGGGCACAGGTGGGAGGCTATTGACTGTGCTAAGAGGGGGACGAGAATGGCCACCACAAGACCCTAACATTACCCTGACTTGTGAATCTGCGCAGTCGCCTAATGAACCTTGCTACTTGGCTGGTTTGTAGAATAATAACCATAAATTACTATATTCAATCCTTACATTTTTATCGTCTTTGGTCAATATGTTTGATTTGATTAAAAGTTGTTTATATATAGGTAGGTACTTAAATCATTGAAGGAAAAACTATGTTTCATACAGTTATTATAAATTTATTTTCGTGTTTCCGTAGCTTTGTCGTATGTTTGAAGTTGAGTCCAGGTTGGTAGAATTTATTTGTACATACATATTTTACGACACTATAATAATTCGAAGGATTGGTTTTTTCGAACAGTGCAGATATTAATTACACTTGGGCCGATTTTTTTAATCATCAGATAAAAGTTATTTTGAAGAAATTATAACTTGACTTAAATTCAAAATTGAAATAGTTCAACTGCTTTATTCATGCAACTGTCATTTTTAATATTCCCATGTTGTGTTTTATTCTATAGAATAACTTTTATCTGCTGATTGAAAAATCTTCCTCTAGACAAATTAGTTCCTCTAAGCGACGAAACTAAATTTTAACGATTCACGTATTCATTAGTAAAAACCTATAAAGTGTAAACTTATTCTTGTCATAATAGTTAATAGCTATGTATCTATAATATATCAATACATAATTATTGTTAACTTTGGTAATCAAACCTGTGTCTGTAATAATAACTAAAACTCTAGTAAAATCTTGATTAATTGTCTCTAACAGGTGACATCAGGGCCAATCAAAACCCTCAACTGACGGTCCTACAGATCATATTACTTCGGGAACATAATCGTATTGCTGACGCCCTTCGTAACTTAAATCCGCAGTGGAACGATGAAATCCTCTTCCAGGAAGCAAGACGTATTCACATCGCCGAGATACAACATATTAACTACTACGAGTACCTTCCGATTTTACTTGGTATGTATTTTATGACGACCTCTGCAGTTGAGGGAGCTAAGCCATTGCGGCCTAGCTCACTGCAACCCAAAGGTTCCGGGTTCGATTCATGGTATGGTAAGTTACGAAAACGAATTTTCTCCGTTATTTTCTGGTCTGGGTGTCTGGGATCGGCCTCAGAGTCGTCCGTTGTTATTACTCATAACACAAGCATCACTTGCTTAATTTGGGGATATACAATATGTGTGTTTGTCTCCGATCATTATTATTATTATTCTCTAAATTCATTGTTCGTACTTCTTAATATTGTATATAAAAATTACTGTCAACAATGAATAACATAAAAACACACAAACATCAAAATAACTAAACCCATTACAATTATAAAAAATATCAACATTATAAAAAGAAACCTTAAAATCCCTCTCATCTTTTTAAAATCTTGGCCCAAGAGTGAATGAACGCATATACGTCTCCTTTGGTATACTGTATGTATTTTCAATAACAAGGACAAATATATTATATTGAATGTCAGCCCTAATTTTAGTATTCTCGCAATTTTAATACAGTATTGTATATAGAATACATTCTTATAAATTAACTAACACATTCTTAGGGCCACTTGCAAAAGGTTGCTTAAATTTATTTAAGAAACACAAAACGCATTTAACACCCTTAAATACAATTAGCTTCTTGCACAACGCAAAATTTGCTGCTAAATATGTTAAAGAACTGTCAATACGTTTTGAGTAAAACGTATTTAGGCAGTTTAATATAATTAACTAATTTTTATTTAAAGGCGATCGTTATGCAAGCGGCCCTTAGAAATGTCATTCTTATAAACCCCGCCGTTTTAGGGAAAATGATTGTGCCATAGACATACGCGCTGAGGACGGACATGACGATTTTATAAGTGTTCTGTTATGTGTCAAAAACAGAACGGAACTCTAAAGTCTGTTCTAAATCTTCATAAAATTAAAAAAACATATCTGATCTTTATTTGTGTTCAGCGAAACTTCGTTCGTGTTACCATAACAACGTTTGTTAGTGAATTGCAATGGCGGCATTAAAAAAACGATGCCACAGTACCATCTTTTGGCACTGTTACAGCATAGCTATCAATTCTTTTGTCTATTAGTTGTATCTTTAATATTTTTATACATTTCTAACAGGTTTTGAGAATATGGTGAAGAATAAACTGATACATCCAAAAGCTCGTGGTTATGTTAAGGACTACAATTCAAACGTGGATCCGTCGGTTCTTGATGAACACGCTACGGCAGCATTTAGGCATTTTCACACATTGATTCGGGGACATTTAAAGTAATTATCTCAATTTTTATAATAATAAAAACGTTTACGCGTCCCATTGTTGGGACCGAGACATCCTATTTTTACAGGAACGGACAGTATGGCCGGCACGTCTGTCCAAAGCGGCTTAGTGAATATAGCATATCCTTCACGTGTATTCTTTCAACGTCAGCATGTGGTAATTGTAGAACACTAAATAAAAAAGTAAAGTATAATCGACATAGCTAGCAAAAGTAGCAAGCTGAAGTGGCAGTGAGCCGGCCATGTTTGTCGTAGGACTGATGGCCGATGGAGCAGACGAGTCCTAAAGTAGAGACCGTGTCTCGGCAAACGTAGCACATCCTCCAATCCGATGGACCGAAGATCTGTGCAAGGTTGCCGGTGGGGGCTGGATGAGAACCGAGATAGTTGGCGCAAACTTGGGGAGGCCTAAGTCCAGCAATGAACAACGGTTGGCTGACAACGACGTACGTAGTTTACATCGGCATCCTTAGGAGTATGGCCCTGTACGGTGCACTCGTATGGTCCGTTGCACTTCACCGCCACAATAGGACTTTGTTGTGCCGCGAACAACTGGTCCTGGTGGTGAGGACCATCCGAGGATACCATACAGTATCGTGGACGGCGTCGACACTCTTGGCAAGCGATCCGCCCTGGCCTCTCCAGGCGGACGTACTTGCCAAGGTTCGGCGCTCCTGACAGGATGCCCTCGCCCGTGGCCTGGTTTATTGCCAGGCCGAGCTTCAGGCGATCAGGACGCGGGAAACCGCGACCATTATCGAAACTTGGTCGAGAGAGTTGGAAACTCCTGTGGCAGGTATTGAGACGGTGGAGGCGGTGCGCCCGCACCTGTTGCGACGGCTGTCGCGGAAACGCGGGACCCTGACCTTCAGGATGACGCAGATATTTACCGGGCATGGGTGCTTCGATAAGTATCTGAATTATATCGCGGGCTGCCTGCCTTCCCCTCAGTGTCACCAGTGTGGCGCATTAGACACTGCGTTTCATACGCTGGTCGAGTGCGCAGCATAAGCACCGCAGAGACATCAACTCGAGACCCTCGTAGGTCCGATCGATTCGCTGGGCAGTTTGGTGTAAGCCATGCTGCATAGCGACGATCATTGGGTGGGTGCGGCCAATTTTTGCGAGGCAGTAATGTCTCAAAAGGAAGCCGCAGAACGAGATAAGGAGAGAGGTGCGCATGCGCCTTACGGGTACCGACGTCAGTCGGGGTCCCGAAGGCGCTGATATGCGCAAGATCTCCTCCCGTAATACCGCTGCAGGGGCCCTATAGCATCTAGGGAGCAGAGGAGACTTCACCCCTGTTGACGAAGTGAGTTTGCCTTTCCCGGGGCATTCTCAAGCACTGAAGCGCTAGGATCAGCGTGGGCGTAATTACGTTCTAAGTCTCACGCTCTTCCTGCCCTAAGCGCGGGGAATATGGGAGGAGGGTGATTTTAGTGGAGTATTGAGTAGTCGAGTCTCCACACAAGCCGGCGATTTGACTCTGGTGCCTATTCGTGGTGTCACCTCTCGTCGCTTTGGTCTAATCCCTAGTAAAGGACCCGGTAGTGTGTGAAATACATTTCCCCCGTCTCAAAAAAAAAACAAAACGAGATTTCCATTATTTTTAAGCAGTAATAAGGCAAAGGAATGGATAGTAAGGTATATAAATCCGACATTAATTGGCTCATGGAAGATAAGCTAATATTTCATATAGGTAAGGTCTTACATTTATTTAACCAATAAATTACAATTTTAATGACGCCCAGCAAAGTGGAACTATTTGACAATAGTGCTATATAAAACTATGTCCAATATATATAACCAAATTAGCAAATACGGAGATATTGCAATGATTATAATTTTCAGAATGATCTCAGAAAATCGGCAATTGGTGGGAGCTGTGAGAATGAGTGACTGGTTTAATAGACCACTATTGCTAGAAGTCAACGATGCTTTCAACAACTTGGCTAGAGGCCTTGCAACCCAAGAACAGGACTTCAGCGATCAATTCTGGGACTCTGAAATGACACAGTTTTTGTTTAAGTAAGTTATTTACAAACAATCATTTTTAAACAAGTTGTGTTTTTTTTCAGCTATAAGTAGGAAGTGGTGTTAAATAGTATACCAGAGAGATAATGCTACAAGTTTTAGAGTAGGTACCTACGCATAGTAAAAACAAACCTTTACGTTTTCACTTCTGTGTCTGTGTGTTTAGGCTTATCATTGACATTTCTACGGGCACATGTTTAGAAGTCTGGTATGTGTTCGTGGTGTTAAACTGATATTAGACGGTTCACTTCTGTCTTTCAATTTGGAGGAATCCAAGTGATCCATATAAACCTAAACTTGAATAATTTAATGATATTGAATAACATCGTGTCCATTCAGTTCTGTGCCTCTCAACCCAGAGGCATAACTAAGGCGGGGCAAGTAGGGCACTAGTCCCGCGCCCGAGGCGTCTATTGAAAGGGAAGGGTGCAAAATTGCTAATTATTTTTAAAAATCACATTATAATACTATTTCATACTGTTATATTAACTTCGTGATTTCATATCAAACAGGCACGTTTGCGATTCCCGAGCTTCGGGAGTGAGCGATAACGATATGGTGATATTTTACGAAGGGGTGCAACTATGTTAACTATGCGTGCCTTAGGCGCCATTTTCTGTTACTACGCCCCACCTCTCACCCCCCCCCCCTATTTCAACCACATTGATTTAATTTAGTTGATCCGTCTAATATAAGCATTGCATTTGCGAATTGAATTATAATCATTGAGATATGAACATTTTTATATTTTGTGTTTGTATTTTAATTTAAAAATATGTGAACTTCCAAAAGGTGGAGGTTCTCAATTGAACTATGTATTTTTTCTGGTATTGAGCAAAATAAAGTACATTATTTGAGCGTTATGCGACGTTTAAGAGAGCAAATTCGACATAAAAGGCCAGATTTATTCAAAGGAAATTCTTGGATTTTGCATCACTATAATGCGCCTCTGCACAAGGCCGTCATTGTGAACGAATTTTTGACCAAAAATTCAACAAATACCATCGAGCCGACTTCATTATTTTTCCTAAACTCAAATTACCACTTCGGGGCACCCATTTTCATTCGGTAGAAGATATAAAGGAGAATTCGCGACGAGAACTAAATTCAATTCCGGAAAAAGCGTTTAAAAAATGTTTTGATGATTGGATTATACGTTGGCGTAAATGTATCATTTCTAAAGGAGCATACTTTGAAGGTGATAAAATAAATTTGAATGAATAACTAACATTTTGTGTATTATTGACCTTTTCCCGGTACTTTTTTGCTAGAGTAGTACTATGAAATATAGGAGTAATCGCTATACTACTTAATTTATATGCTTTTGTAATCAAGGCCGTCTTAATCATACTAGAAAAAAGAGAAAATCAGCCTGTGCTCCTCTTGCCGGTAATAATTTTTGAAGTGAAAACTTTTTTAGGCACACATGGGGCATTTTTCGTGTAGAGAAAAAGCATTGAACTCGCGTGACCGTCACGCTCCGATACAAAGTTTTAATTTCTGATGTACAGTCCTACGACTGACAGATTTAAAAGGAAAGGGCTGACACGCAATCAAGAATATTGTTTGTACCTCTTGCTATTTTTTCAGTGGTTGATGGTGTTAAGTATTTTTCAAAATTAGTAGATTACGCATGGTATATGTAGGTACAAGGTGACCAGCTTGCCCTCTCTAGGTACCTGAACCCGGGTGCCTCGCACCCCTAACAACCCGGGAAAAGACGACCCTGTTAATTATAGTACTAGTATAGGTATAACTATAACTTTAATATATTACTAATTTTGCAAGTTGATTAATTTTATTACATCTTTAATTAATTGTTAGTTTATAAACGCACAATTTACATATTTTATCTTAATAGTTTTAAAGTCAGGTTTTGTCCGTGCAGGAACGGAAAAAAAATACAATTTCCTGCGGCCGGGCGGCCTGTCGTAAGAGGCGACAAAGAAACCCATAGCCAGCTCGTAGGGTATTTGCCGGTCTGGATGACTACCACACCTGGTCTAGACTATGCCGCTATAACAACTTTGAGTTGTCATCCGCCACTTGTGGCTATGTTCCAGTCTCCCTTAAGAGAGCAGCAGCGCATTTGTAACGCTTTGGCGTTGCAAATGTTCATAGGCGATGGTAAAGGCTTTCCACAAGGTGGGCAGTCTGCCTGTGTGCTGAACTCATACAATACAAAAAAAGTCAAACAATTATTTAATTAGCCTATATAAAAACGAAATATTACAATATTTCTGATGGATATGTCACCGTAAAATTGTAAATATCGTTAGATTATAATCTATTTCGCGAGATTGTAAACTGTCGAAATATTGTGAACTGAACTTACTACTAACAATTTAACGTATTATTTTTGGTGGATTATAAACTATTGATTAATCGTCAAATTGTGAAATTGCATGCGATGGAAGGTACCTCGCGCTGATCGGTCGGTCTTATCGTAGGTCGTTCTGTATCCCTAGAGTTAGAAATAAAACACAGGTGTCTGTCAAATAAACTAAATGTGTTCCGTAATATTAGCTCAATCAATATTTCCGCGTATGTAATAACTTCCAATTTTTGTATATTTAAAAACAAATGCATCGCAACCCCGTGTGAGCTATCGACGCTATGCTGCCCTCACGCGGACAGTTAGTGCAACTTCCTACTGCGCACGCTCTGCATCGACCTTCCTGTTTTTTCGTCCATATTCAAGTGTTTTCCAAATATACAATTAGCTAATCCTCTAGCCAATCGAGAAATCGTGTCAGTGAATGTGAATTACAATCCACGATCGAAGGGTTCCCGCAGCACAGCTAGCAAGGTAAGTGGTTGTGCATTTGGCGTTTTCCAATTTCCGCATTTTAAACCATACAAAATGTATTTTATAAATTGTGACATCAAATATGAATTTATTATTTAGTAGGTAATTAATAATTCTGACGTAATAGTAAGAAAATTATATATTTTTTTATTGAAGTTTATTTCACAATATTTCGGCAGTTTACAAACTCGCGAGATAGATTATAATCTAACGGTATTTACAATTTGAGACTAACAAATACATTAATTGGTCGTATTTTACAACGTAGGAGATTCGAATGGACGGTTATGTATGTATGTACATAAAAATCAGAATTATATACATACATCAGAATTCTCCAAATTTTCTTTCGTTACCAAGATATCTCGTGTGTAAACAAATAATCCATAGTAATATATAAATGTGAAAGTAACGTTGTTTATTTGATTCTTCTTCATGGCCTTGGCAATTAACCGATTTTCATGATATTTGGTTGATATATGTTTATTCAAGAACGGGAATAAACACAGGTTACTTATTTTTCCGGAAAATAAAATAGTTTCCGCGAGATACTGAAGCGATGTTAACTTGAAAAGCTACAGTGATTAAATATTTTAATAAATATTATTTGTGGCGAAGCCTTAAGCGAGTAGCGACACCTTGCACCTGATTCCAGAGGGCCAAGGCAAGTCCCCAACCCCCGCCTCCGTGCTTGCCTTAACCAGCCAGCACGGAGTGGAGATCGCTAGAGCTAAGACTCAAGCTCCAGGGGTGAAAGTGATAAATGGCATAATGTCGGAAGTAGCTTCGGTGTACCTGCATGTACCCCTCTCCACACCACTTAGCCACTCATACCCATGTTGCCCCTCGCCAGTCTTGTAAGGCATTTTTAGGGGCAAATGCAGTGAGTGGCGACTCACCGCCTGCCCATTTTGTCCATGCTCCCCGAACACTGCGACGTGCACACGCCATAGTCCCCATAGTCCCAGATCCCTATTTCCACTAGCAGTTCATCCCAATAGCCCGATACCTTTTCTTTTCATTCTGTGCAATAGTTCTATACTAACCGGGGCTTGTCCTTGGGTGCATTTTTATATGATGTAGACGGATAATCACCGGTCAGTGTCAAGTGTCAAGGGGCCTCTACGTGTTGGCCTTCCCATGTTCCCACGCAAGCCCTCCAAAAGTCCGGGCCATTTTATGGCCTGTGGTCTATAGAGACATGCAAGTATATATTTAATAATATCATAATAATAACATGCTTTAATAAGATTTACATTCTACTTTTTTCTCGTAGTTTTCTGTGTTTCAAAGAAATTGGTATATTTCTCAAAATAAAAGATCGTCTATATGAGAATGTACATTTACACTAAATTTCTTGTTACTCGGGTCATAATTATCCAAAACTAGCTGTGGCCACTACTTTGTTTGCACGTGGTTTAGAATATACTAGTTTCTGCCAGCGACTTCGTCCGCGTGGAATAGTTAAATTTAAAAAAAAAACCCGATTTTGAAACATTGTTCATTGGTGCTCCGCTCCTATTAGTCTTAGCGTGATGATATATAACCAATAGCCTTCCTCGATAAATGAGATATCTAGCACTGAAAGAATTTTTCAAATAAGACCAGTATAGTTCCTGAGATTAGGACGTTCAAGCAAACAAACAAACTCTTCAGCTTTATATATTAGTATAAGATATCAATTTGTTCTGAATACTGTTAAAATATCTATATGAAACATACACATAACTTAGGATAAAGGAGACGGATATGCTTTCATAGACTCTTGGGACCAAATGATAAAAAGATGAGTGTTGAGATTTTTTATTATGTTGATTTTTATTTCCAATTGAAGTAGGTTTAATTATTCCGAATGAACTAATCGCGTGGTGTGTTTTCATATTATTAATTGTTGAAATTCATTCACATAAATACATTATGGTAAACGATAACTTATTTTATTTATAACCTTATTTTTAAGATTTATCGCATTCCAGATAAAATTTAGGGCTGATGTTTTCCATTTTGTAGTAGAAAAATTTAAATTTAAACATTTA
The DNA here is from genome assembly GCA_039645545.1 of Dendrolimus houi. NCBI lineage: Eukaryota > Metazoa > Arthropoda > Insecta > Lepidoptera > Lasiocampidae > Dendrolimus > Dendrolimus houi. The sequence continues at coordinate 11,988,843 of CM077125.1, read as the reverse complement.
TTTGGGCCAAAAGTCCTCTTTACATTTAAAAAAAAGTTTGAAATCGAACAGGCCGAAAGGCAAAAATTCTTAAACGGTATTTTATGACTAAGCATTGTATAAATAGCAGTTTTGACTTCTATTCTACACGTCCACAGATTTATTAGTATATCTTAAAAATACAATTTTAGAGCTAATACTTGTCTGTATGCCTCCTTTTAATTAATCGGTATTCCAGGTTATCTCATGTGGATTTGCAGGGAACTTTCTTGCGAGATTCTTGATTTGCACTACCATATGTGATTCTTTGAGGCTGGCAACACGTTGGTTGCTATGTCTGTTGCTAACAATGTTTTTTTTGTACAGACGAAACAACACGTTTGGAGGAGATTTACGGGCCACCGATATCCAAAGAGGTCGTGACCACGGTTTGGGAAGTTACATATCCACAAGGGCTGCTTGTGGACTTCCAGTACCTAACACTTTTGAAGACATGCTCGATTTCATCTCTCAAGAGGTATGAATATATATAGATGGATAGACAGATAAAACTTTCTTACTCACCAAAATAAATAATTACACAAAATACATACTTACTACCTAATTACAATACTTTATTGGCAAAACAATAGACGGCCTTAGTGCTAAAAACAATATCTTTCAGTCAACCTAACTTATAGGAAGCTCTTGATTGACTGTCAATGTAGGTAGCAGCAGAAAGTATTATTCACTTTTAACAAATGTTATAGGTAAGTATGTTTTTATCAATTTAACGCCTAAAACTTCTATACATAGTACTCTATTCTGGTCTTTACCAGCCCAACAAAATGGGTAGTGTGACAGAGGATATACATAGCTATGTACGTCCTCTGTCACATAATATAATCTAAATTACCTTGATGTTTAGTTTCATCATGTTCTTCAGATGCCACTAGTGCTACATTTTTATTGTTTTATGTTACATTTGTGGACTTATTTAGTTTCGAAACGACAACTCGAGCACCGAACTCTGTCACCTAGATCATACATATTAAATAAAGGAATATTCGTCTACTGGATTTACACTGCCGGGAATAGAACCTGAAGCTTTTAAGTTCCAGTGAATTAAACGAGTCAAACTTTGAACACTACACCATAAAGTTGTCCAACATTGAAACAAATTCACTTTCACGATATAATTAATTTTATGAATGAACTCGTAATTTTTTATATATGTAGTTTATCGTTTGTAAATTTTATAAAAATTTGAATAATATTAGAATATATAAAAATAAAATACTTGAGAAATATCATACTTTACAGAAAATATTACCCGTCGTTGGAATATGATTATACTTAAACACACACACACATATATATATATATATATATATATATATAAATATGTATATACATAAATATATATTCATTATTCATCTATAAATGTTTATATACTTTGTATTGATATGTATTTGTATGGTATGTATAATAAGTATATATCTATTTAATATATTTAATGTCAGTATATATAACATTTGTGTATTTATTACTAAAATGTAAGTAGTCGTACTATAATTTACGTATACTACTATCACCATTGTCATCTCAACAAATTAAAAAAATAGTTCATCCAAGTAAATAGTAAACCATATACATTACTTGCATAGCAAAACGTTGAATCAAACTGGTCTACACCTCATTCGTGGTAATAAAACACCTATGCATACATACATGCATGTATAGTTATTATTAACAAGACAAAATAACACAATATTAATTAACAATCTAGTAAAGTTGCTCAGAAAGGTCAATTAGCTTTGTAGGATTAAAGTAATTCTGCACCGCTGCCAGTTGCCGTAATATTACCAGTATATGCATGTCTGTTTAAGTAATTAAATTGTACTCTTCATTTCTAAAAGAATGGAAGTTTTAACCATCATGGTTTTCCAAGGTATTTTAACTTGTTTCATATACAAAATCTCAATGTGTATACAGAGGATCCCACGATGTTCTCTGTCGACCAACAGGTGTTTATTAAAAAAATAAATAAACTGTAAAATGTGCCTACGTGGTGCTAGCATTAAAACCAACGTCAACAAAGTAAGATCTTAATGTCTAACAATACTCAAGTACAAATCAGCACTTGAGACATCAAGCGTTTGTTCCTTGTTCACAAATTTTAATAGAAGGAAGTTTGGATATCAATAGTACAACAATTTGATAGTACTGACCGAACCTGGCGAAGTACGTATAGGGTTTTCTGGACATGGAAATTAAGATGCTACGGTGAATATTAGACTTAACGTAAACTTATCGTAATTGTAACATATTCATTCTGGATATAACTGTCTTTGGAACGGTAACATTCTGAGGACCAAGGAAAACGATGGTTGGACGTTGTGAAGCTAAACATGCAAAAATATGTTGAACATAGTGCAAAGTGGAGTAGATTAGATAAAGGCAAACTCCAGCAATAGCGTGTACAAAAGAAACCAACTGATAATAAAATCACTCTCTTTCGCCAAATAATATAATTTTTAACACTGGTGGTCGTTTTTCACAGAACGTAAAAATCCTGCAAGGGATATACGATACAGTAGATGATGTAGAGTTAGTTGTGGCTGCTTCTCTAGAACGAAATGTACCGGGTGCCCAAGCTGGACCAACATTTTTGTGTATATTGACCGAACAGTTCTACAGAACGCGTGTAGGTGACCGGTACTTTTATGAAAACGGCGCCGATCCCGATACCGCTTTTACTCCAAGTAAGTGACAGTGAAACTTCTTTAGAATCGTTGTGATTTGAAACTCGATGGAACCGATATTAAAAAGCACATAAATCTATAGGACTAAGTCTGCGAGAGAATGAGATACGAGTTTTACATTATGCAGCACAGATTAAAGAGTCAATAAAACCGATGTTAAAATACAGGTCCAATTTGGACCGAAATAAGACTGCTTATAATATCTTCTCTTATCTTTGAGTATATTCTCTGAAGTTTGAGTTCTATTGCGTGTGAACTGCACACACACAATTTTTATATTTCTTCTTTATCAACTATACTGTACTGAGAAGGCGGGGAATTTAATGGATAATTATTATCCCATACTCAGGTATAGTTTGTTCTAAGAGTAAGAATATATTCATGAGCTCTATAATCTGCTGTTTTATAGAGAAAACCAAACCATAGGAGATATGGGGAAATTGTTTTACGGACTTATATTAAAAACATATTCTATGAAATTGAACCAACTTCTTATGTCCAAATTTTTTTAATTACATTAAAATGACCACATAAAGCTGAAGTGGTCAGGTTTAAAAATAATAAATCTTATGTTTTTTTAAGACAATACTCGCTTTGCTTATTATTGAATATGTCAATATTCTTTTTACAAAAAAGACAGGATTGTTCCTATGACTATTTTCATGTACCTCTTATGCTTTCGAATTTTTCCGTAGCATCCCGTTAAAAACATACTGTATATAGGTATATAGTCTAAGCTGTATAATCTACTTGATTGGTATCTATTTACAGAATTGTTTCGAATCTCATAACTTGCTTTTTATACAATGAGAGCTCATTTTCTCATACGAAATATAAATTATTATATTGTCTTGGGTGTACTTCCACAAGGGATCGTACCACGTGCCCATTTTTTTTCTTATTACTATGATATCGTAAAATATGTATACATTCATGAATACTGGTAAATAAAGAAAAGAATGTGTTATGTCGTTATTTTCGTTTTCGTTCTATTATTTACCTTCAGTATTGTTTCTTAATGTTATTGAAATAACTTGTGCTGTTTCATACAGGTCAGCTGCAAACCATCCGTCAGGGTTCTTCAATGGCTCGATTGATGTGCGACAATGCTGTGGGAATCCAAAGTATGCAACCGTGGGCGTTTCAGCAAATATCATCTGGGTAATTATAAATAATTTATAAAAAGAATTAAACTTAATTCTATGTTTTATATGATCTTCGATAGCGTTGAATGAAAGGTAGGGAGGGATGGATGGATGGAATATTGTCACTTATAAATATCATGATGTGTACCAAGAATTTTTGGGTTACCCATTTTATTGGCTAGCGCCATGGATACTGATTACTGTCACCTACAGTCTAAAAGTTACACTATCTGCCAGTAGTAATGGTTGGCTTGTTTAATTATATTAACGTGCTGACTCTTTTGATTTCTTAGATTAGGACAATGCATAACCCCAAAGTTAATAGTTAATATCTCTACATCGCTTAAAATACTTGCATTATCGTATTTTTGCAGGAATCAAGTAGTGCCGTGTGAACAACTGCCTTTCATCGATTTAACTTTATGGCAAGACGCAAATGGGCGTTTTAAGTGAATGGAATAAGACATTATTTAAATCTAGTATAAGGTGATTCATGTGACAGCTGTTATTTAAAGAATAGATATCAAAGTTCAATAAAAAATTTGATTGTGAGGTGTACAGTCGTGGTATGAATACGTGCGTCAGTTTCAAATTGATTCATTTAACGTTTCTCGAGCACATGTTGCCTTTACAAACTAAGTCACAGAACAAACTGTTCCACAGAAAATTATGTTTAACTATTTGACAATATATTTTAAAATTACTTAGATCAAAATTATTTGACTATCTATCTTGTCTAAGAAGATTGTTTAGACATGTAAAACCTTTTTATTGACTTTAATATTTATGTTCAGCGTAGTGATTATATTCTCTTTGTTTCTTATTGTTAATCTCGGTGTCTGTTATTGTCCACATTGTAATTTTCTTTTTTATATTTCTATATTTTCGGTGACTTTTAATTGCTATCCGTCTAGCAAGTAAACGACTAATGATAGTAATAATACCAGTTCCGTTTATATAATTACGCTGATAATATTTTCGGTATACAGGCCCACAAGAACTCTGATTTCAACTATATCATTTTCGAAAGTATGTTCTTACTTTATGGTAAATTTTCGCTGTTGACTGATTTCTCAACTGTTTCTAGGTGATAATGCAATTCAGAATGGAGTACATGTAACTATTTATGCTCCGGCAAATTATATTTAGCATAAAACCCATGCAACAAAAATCGATTGCCATTATCTGAGTATAACTTTTTTAATAACAACTGTCACAAAAATCAAACAATGTTTTATAATAAAGTATAATTATTGAAACATTATTATTGCATATTATTTTGTCATTAATTATTTGAGGTATAGTTATTCGTACATTTTTTTTCTTACAAACTTTACCCATCAGGTTTAATATCAACACAGATAACTAATTACCAAGACAATGCACAGATTAATGCTGATTAATTTAATGTAAATATTGTTTTATTTTATAGATTTGCTTTAAGGTGCTATAAATGAGTAAATGTTTTTGTATAAATAAGTATATATTTTACTTTGAAGTTTCTTATATATTATACATATATTTCTACTGTTCATGTGTATGTCACTGAACTCCTCGGTTGGACTGAATTTGATGAAATTTTTTGTGTGTAATCAAGTGGCTTCGAGAATGGTTTAGATTCACAATTAGACCCGGTAGGTGGCACTGGAATCGGGTTTTATATTTTTATTTTTTCAGGGCAGGACAATGTCTGCCGAGATCGCTAGTAAAGTATACATTTAGATTTGTTTCTTGTGTTTTTGAATCCCTCACTGTGCTTATAATTAAGAAGCTGAAGTTTACTAGCTATAAAATTTGGAAACATGTCATACTTTTCCACTTGACCTATATTATGAACAAAAAATAAACTGCCGCTCGATCTACATTCACTTTTGAGAAAATCGTACACGTGTAATTTATGTACACCTTTCTAATTAAGACAATTTCAGGTATATTTTTAGCTGGAACGGTCTTAACATTTCTAAGAGTTTTTGAATTAATATTGAGAAATATTATGAAATTTCAAAAACACAGGGAAAGCGCTTAGTCTTTACCGTGCGAATCTAAGTAGTAGCAAGCGCCTATGTGGTGATTGATAATGATAGGCGCGGCAATAGTACTCAATTTAATTTGAAATAACTATTAATTATAATTGTTATTTATTCTTATTGAGAATCAATATTTCTGAAACGAACTTTGCTTTTATGTTACACAAACTATCGCTTTCGGCACTTCAACTAAGGTTTCATATTTACAATAGTTTTGTTGAGTGAATGCATGACCTAAACGCGCCGAATTTATAAACGGGTCAACTTATATAATAATATTATTGCATGACTACAAAATAAATTGTGTCAAAATTTTTAATAAATTAACAGAGTTGCAATCACCTGGGGTTGAGGTATCAACAATAATATAGATTACACTATTTGTAGATAATGAATGAACTTACACGATTTTGTACACATTGCCTGTTTTAAATTGATAATGATTCATCTTAAATGCTTTTTAGGAGGGAAATTCAAATAAAACAAAATCTCATGTGCTTATAAATTCATCATAATTATATCGTATTTTATAGGGCTGGTTGGTGTAGTTTAAGCACTAAGGTATGATTATTAAAAGTTATTACGCATTGAACTGTATCGAAACAATAAAAATTACATGTTTGTTTATATTTAATTCTCAAATTAAAGCAGTGACTTGTAAGCCGTACTTCAGGCGACATATATAATTATACCTATGCGTATGGAGTAGTCTTTTGTGGCGCAGAAGAGTGAAAACTTGCCTGTATATATTAATTATAATAAATGTTATGTCAGTTTTGCTACATTTAAAGTATGTAAATATATTGTTATACTTAGATATGATGTTTCATTTGTCCTCTGGTAATGGTATAAGTTTCCATAATACATTGTAGAACATTATTTACTACTTGTAGTTTCGTACTATGCGGGCGATAATAAACAATAATTAAAAAGGTATGTTCAAGAACGAAATCAGTTATATCGTCATCAAAACGGAACGTGTAATTTTAACAAGAAATAGGTTACAGATAAAGATGTGGGTGTTTTAATTAACGTATAAATGAAAAAATCTATTAATATAAATCTGCTAATATTATTGTTCCTCTGACAATTAAAAAAAAGTTTTACCCACCAGTCTCTTAAATTAGGCTTTAATCGTTGTAAGACGGTAACATCCATATTAATAGATAAACAAAGTTTAGAGGTTCGTTAAAAATGTAAAAAATTGTGCTATTTTTAATTTATTATAAACAACATTAACTTTTTTTGATTGAACAATACTAACTTTTTATAACGAGCCTATAAACCTCGTGTTACTATTATGAATAAGGGGATAAGTGTATATGTCATGACCAAAATTATAAAATAAAATAATAATATAAATAAATTACTGTATTTTACTGTTCCGACTACAAAATATTCAAAGCTGCAAACCGTTCTTTATAAAACACAAACTGCTAACAGTACCGTCACTATACATCCTCGAAGTAGCCATGTTTGTTAGATAAATAAGGATTTATTCCCATGTATGTCAGATGGTGTATCACGTAACAGACGGGATAAAGATAGGCTTTGTTCGCATCCTTGCAAAACAACTCTATTGCAAAAAAGCATCGTATGCACGGCACCAAAAATTTACAATAAGATTCCACAAAATGTAAAATCGTTAAATACAAATTTATTTAAAATCCATCTAAATAATTACTTGCTAATAAATGCTATTACACTATAAATGAATACATAAATGATAAACTATAATTCAAACTAACAATGATAATCATATTACCAATTACTGTTTATTACAAATTTATTTATATTGACTGTTATAATTATCTGACTATGGGACCGTGGACGCTACTTATTTATTATGTAATTGAAATTTTGACATATTATAATTAATTATATAAATAATGTAGTATTGTAATTAATTGTACGAGCTAAATCTGCACGCGAATCTGGCAAAAACATGTGTACTCCAATATAATTATTGTAACACCTTTTAAACCATGTTTTATGCAAGTGAATAAATTTGAATTTGAATATTATTTATATATTATTTTATAAAATAATATATAAATAATACAGTAAATTATTGTGCATACAACAGAGTACATTGTAAATATGTCTTGTCAATAGATAGTATTTAAAAGTATCATTCTTTGTAAACACCTATAGTATGTACGCGCTTAACTTGACTTGAATCAAAATCGGTAAAGTCGTTCTACCGATTTTGATTATTGTTTGTGTTTGAGTGGGTCCCCGGATGATTTAGATTCACAATTAGAACTGGTACTGGCTGAGATCGGATCCTAGATTTTTATTTTTTCAGAGCAGGACAACGTCTGCCGGGACCTCTGGTTTTATATAATTACTCACTTTAAGATTTTTCTATATTTGAACTTGCTCTTGTGGATCTCTTTTTCAATATACAAGTTTTATCATAATGTTGCATATATACACAAAATATTTATTATAAGCACTTATACCAAATTTCATAACAGTCGTTAGCTGTGACATACCGACAGAAGTCGAAATAAGAGCACAAAAAGATTCATTTTTACCTGTAACGAAACTTTAAAAATAAACAAAACTATAATGTTCATATATTTGTAAAAAGTTACGATGAGGAGGTAAATATGTTGCGAACTAAATGTAAAAGTTTTACATATGCGTACTATTTCTTTGTAGTAAGTTTCCTTCCCAAGTAAGCAGAAATAAAATAAATAAGATTATCTTTCAAAACTTACGCCCTAAAATTTTTCCTGGTCTGAATTACAAGGTCGTAGTGAAACTTTACTACATGGAAAGAAAACCACCTTTATAAGGATGTATGACGCTATAAAAATAATACGTGAGCCAATGAATTGCTTGTATTCTAGAACAGTTCTTCCCAAAGTGGGCGATAACGTTTTGTGTGCACTAGAGGTTTATAAGGGGGCGGTATAAAGGGCTTAGACAAAATTGGGGGATGTCAAAGCGTTTCTTCAGGACGGGTGGAGGTTTCGTGATGTTAATACTTTAAATAAAAATCAAAATCTATTTAAAATACCCCCACTCCAATTGTTATTATTAAGATCTTGTAAAGTCAATGAGGTACCTATAATGTACGTAGTACAATGGCTAAAGTCAACCATTTTTGGGGGCACTTAGAAATAATTTATTCTCGAAGTGGGGAGTAGATTGAAATAAATTTGACAGCCTGTATTAGAATACAGGTTGTCAAATTTATTTCAATCTACTCCTAGAATATCTTATCTGCAAACCAAAACTTGTGTTTATACCTGATTAGGCTGAAATAAAAAAATATATAAGTATTCGATTGCATTAGACTTCACAATGTCGTGAAATAATTCAATTTAACTGATTCTTTATTAAATATTTTGTTCAATTTATAATGTATATTTTCACTGCATACAATATTAATTATTTTATACTTTTAATTGTATGAAATAATAACAAAGTATATCGCTCCATTGCTGAGCAAGGTCCTCCTTATTTCAAGAGAACAGACAGGAAACCGGCCAAGCTTGTCCAAGGCAGAATGACAGATTTCACACGATTATTTTGATGTGTTCATTAAGATGTCTTCCTCGCGTTGTACGTGATAATTATAAGTCCAAGGTGAAGAATAAAGAGTTTTTCATTCATTCATTCATTGTAACAACATATATATATATATATAAATAATAACTTTTGTGTATATTATGTATAGTCAGTCAAGTAAGTCGTTTATTACCTTAAAGAAGATCGAGTATCATTTACACCTTATAGCATAACAAGGTTTATTTACGCATGTTTTTTTTATTGCATGAGTTCATCAAACAGGCAGACTGCCCACTGGTGGAAAGCGGTTACCATCGCCTATGGACATTCGTAACACCAAAGGTGCTACAAATGCTCTGCTGCTCTCTAAAGGGAGACTGGAAACTGGCCACTAATGCCGGAACGCAAACCAAGGTTGTTGGCGGCATACTCTGCACCAGGGGTGGTAGCCATCCAGACGGGCAAATGCCCTACCGCCTGGCTGTGGGTTGCTTTGTCGCCTCTTATGACAGGCCGCCCGACCGCAGGAAATTATATTCTTTCTCTGTTCTTGCAAGGATAAAATGTGTAATAACACCAATCATTGCAATTTCTCTCCCAGAGGACCTCCAAACAGTGTAGAAAAATAACTACAAACCGACCAAATATTCATTTAATTCCCAAAGCAGACCATTGGGCTCGCATGTACAGGCCTGGGACTAAATCAGAACCATATACTAGCACGATGATAACACCGCCTATTATTACTTATTTAATCAGATGACGTATTAAATGAGTTCATCAGATTTAGATATGGATTTAACTTAACGCCTGATTTTATTAGAAAAGCAGGTAGTTGTTTGTTTAACTACTCAGTGTTTATTAACTTTCCTTATCTTCGAAATGAAAAGCAGAGTATTAACCTCGGGTGAAATACCTATTTAGGCACTCAAACTATTAACGCCCTAGCTAGCTCATGTATCAAATCATCTCGTGCCTAAATAGACCACTTTCATCCTTTGTGTAACAATCTACTATTAAAAGTGTCACTATATATCATAACTGTTATGTATTACACGACTCTCTGCGGCAAGAATAAACCCATGAAGGTTCTGTGCCACAGTCGGATATGTGTTTATATATATATGAATGTAAGCATATTGAAAAATATTAAAAAAAGATATGTGACATTAAGTAAAGATTCAAATCTATTAAAATTTCAAATCTCGGTCGTAGTGAAAATTTCGTTAATTACGAATTGTTGTCAAAACTGATAAAGCGCTTACCTGGCAGACCTGCATTTAACATTATTTTTATTGAATGCGTGAATAAATAATTGTGTGTATAGATTGTTTTTAAAGTCTGCGAAACAATGTTTGACAACCTTTGTTCTGTTTCCTATAATACTTATCGCTGTATTACTAGCTATGTTATTAAAATGCAAAGATAAAAGAGAGATACAAATAGCAGATTGTTTAAATTGTTTCGCACAAAACCAAGAAGATAGGTGCAGATACTTTGTCTCATTTAGTATGTTACTAGTCACTCAGATAACAGGAGGTTGTGATGTGATAATTCTTTTATAAAGCTAGTGTTATTTATTACACTAAATTACTTTAGATCATAAATTAATATTAATTTCATTATATATAGACAAGCTATACACAATTTTGTAAGTATTTTCTTCCATGTAAAAAATCTTTTTGAAAGTTCAGTAGGTAATTGTAAACGAAATTGAAACAATTACGAGTAAAAGGTCGAAATATTTTAAAATATCTATAATATTATTTGAAGTTTTTGACTAATTGTAATTGAATATATATCGACAGGCAAATACACATCCTACACATATACCTAAGCTACACAAGTAATGCTTGTATTTTAGGTAATATATAATATATACAACGGATAACTCTTGATCCGCTCTGAAATACCCAAGCCAGAATAAATCGAAATTATATGTTTCATTATTTATTACTTATTAATTCATAACTACTAAATTTCAACGCGTGTTTAATCGATTTAATAATGCTTGTATGTTTTGTGTATTCTCATAAAGTAGTCTTAATTTAATTTCGCAGCAGCATTATAAGTTATAATTTTCAATCAAAAAGCGTTAAATTTTTTTTAAATTCCACTGAAGAGCCATTATTATTTCTAAGAATAGCTACTTCGATGACGCAAGTTCGCTTTAGTCTCTATATAACATTTACATTAAATTTTCTGACCAATATTTTATACAAACTCGTAGGAAGGTACCTAACACAACCGCGCTCACTCCTACGATCTAGGTTTAATAATAATAGTCTATATTTCAAACATAAAACCCATACAACATTACAATATAAGAAAAGTAATATAATCAAAAATTTCTTTAACATCAGTTATAAATTAATTCCAGACTGAAGCACATAACATTTAAGTTTTCTCGGTCAAATAATAGATATGCACATTGATCAAAAAATGCTTCAATCGTAGAAGACACTTTCTGTTTAAGCTCCATAGCTCTATAAATGTACTTACTACATTTCCATAAATGTAGTCCATTTATGGAGCTATGGAGCTTGAACGGAAAATGTCTTCTACGTTTCAAGATTTTTTTTGATAGTTTTCAAGTAAAACTGCTGTTAAATAGACAGAGACTAAATGAAAGGGGTTCCTTTTAACACATGGCTACGTTGAAATAAAATTTGACCTTCGAATAAATAAATAAAAGACCAATAAATTTATTATCGATAGAAATAACTGGAGGCAATTCGCAGTTCCTTTTATGACTAAGTTGTTAAGTTAATTAATGAACATCTACTTGGATTTTTTTCAGATATAATGCCTAGGTTAACTTATTTAGCTTTGATGTTATTAATTAACGTATTACTTATATCAGGATATAGTGAGAGACTTGATATCGATATAACGTAAGTAATTTTTAATTACATTATTTTAAATTTAAATTTAAATCGGCAGACAAACACACACTGTATATGCCCCAATTAAGCAAATTACGCTTGTGTTATGGGTAATATACAACGGACCACTCTAGGGCCGATCCCAGACACCCAGACCATAGTAAATAACGGAGAAAATACGTTTCCGAAATTTACTATACCAGGAATCGAACCCGGAGCCTCTGCGTTGCAGTGAGGTTAACCGGCAAAGGCTTAGCCCGCTCAACCACAGAGGCCGTCAATTATCATTGTTTCACCGATAGAAATTCGCCAAATTAAATTTCTTCAAATCAATGGCTTTGATTACTTTTGCTTTTATTCAATACATTGATTGAAAATATTGTTTTAGCAGGTTTCTTTAGAGTTGAAAGTTTGAAACTTAAGAATAAATATTAATAGAAATATAACGAATTTTATTGGAAACTAAATCAGAAAAAACTTATAGTTTTACGATACTGCAGAACAAATAAATAAAAATTTATTCTGCAGTATCTATATATTAATACGTGAAGCAAAACTTTGTACCCCTTTTTACGAAAATTACGCGGACAGAGGAATATGAAATTTCACACACTTATAGTTTATATAGAGAAGAAGCGACGAATAGTATTTTTTTTTCAAATTCTGCATTTAAAATAGATGAAATCAATAAAAAAAACATTACACACACTACCACGTATTTGGCACACACGCATATATACTTTTGTTTATTGTTCAGGTCAAATGAATAGTGTAGCCTTGGCGAAATCTGTGATTATAGAAGTATAGTCTTTGACAACAAATTATTATTGTTGAATTTCGACCACGGGCGACCACTAGTCGTAATAATTACTCTTAAGGTTCAAATTTTAAACTCTAAAGAAACCTGCTAAAACATTATTTTCAATTTTTGTATTATTTTAATTTTAGTATTGAGCAAAACTAATCAAAGGCATTGATTCAAAGAAATTTAATTCGGTGATTTTCTAATAATAATCTTGAATTCAACATCGAATCCATAATTTATGGATTAGTTCTAAACCGTTCCTTCGCGAAAGGTTCGATCTAATAGGTCTCATCGTTCTATGAAAATGCTAAAATGCTGAAAGGCTTAATATAAGGATACCATCCTTTTATAAATTACATTTTTACTGGTGTAGATTTAACTAATTTATAACTCTAATATTCTATTAGGTATATATAATAAAAAAGTTTCTCGGTATATAATTGAAACGCTCAAATATTTTTGAAAATACTTACTGACCAATGTATGTATTATATCATAGTTCACAAAACAAATGCGGGGTTCGCAAACTGTTTTGTCGTCGTACCCGCTACCGATCCCTTGATGGCTCCTGCAATAACCTCAGAAGACCAGAATGGGGCAGTGCATCAATGCCTTATAGAAGACTACTTCCAAACGCATATAGTGATGGTAGAACATTCTAGTTAGCATTACTCCACCTATATAATGTTCACCTGCATGCAACGTGATTACCGGTTCGCTACTTCTGTTTTCGCATTATAGTGAGCTAGTAAACATTTAATTTGAGTTATTGAAATGAAATGAAATATTTATTGTTGCATAAATGTAGTTGCACATAGGTGTTCTTCTTAAAATATATCGTTTAGTACATGTTAACATAGTTTTAAAGGTCTGTAAGCAATATCTTAACAGTTCCTATTTATAATTAACCACTTAACACACTGTCTGTATGAAAGGTACAATTAGTAGATTTCACCCGTGATCCAAAGGCCGAGAGGCAGAAGATTAAGAATATGGATGCTTTATAATGGATTCTAATAAAAAGGAGTGAAATTCTTATAACTAAGGGATTGTTAAACGGAAAGATTGATGTTTGATGCATGTAAAGGTAGAGATACTAAAAGAGACTGATAAATAGTGTGATGGAAAACATAAATATTTGTGATATAATTAAGACCAAGCTAGTATATAGAATTGTGGAAGAAAAAGACATACCTCGCCGACTTGAAATGATTGAAAAAGGTGAAAGAAGAGATAGACGATACTTAGAGATATATTTGAATACTATATTGAAATTTAAAAACCAGTGCGGCTTGGAAATATTGGTTTAAGAGCGTAAACACATAAAATTAAAGTTCATAATTGTATAATAAATGAAAAACGTAATGATTTTATTATTTCTCTCATACAATGTCCATACCGGAGGCCTTATATGAAAATCGATTCTTAAGGAGTAAACTCCAACAAATTTATAAAACAAGAGGCGTGGAAAGGTTTTTATTTCTGAACTCATTTATTATAAACGCAGCGAAAAAAAAATCGATTCATAACAAAAGTGGAATACGCTTATTGCGCTCCATGGCAGGTACACGTCCAGAAACGTTCACGAACCACAGAAAAAATTTTTACTTCATTCTACGACGGCAGACGCTTTGCGGCGCGGCGCCACGACGTCGCATTGCGGTTGTGTTCAGGCCCTTAAAGTGCGTTTTTAAAAATAAATGGTATCTCTAAATTGAAGAAGTAAATAATAGTGGATGAAACGAAAGGTGTATCCAGGTCATAGCAAGTCGCAATCGGAACCACTCGTATCGGAACCAGACGTATAATAGTTTGAATATACCTAAATAATTATATACCTATTTTAAAATGACTTTTGGACAAGATATACATATATTATATATAGGTGCTACTATATTATTTGTTGCCTAATTAGTTGTTATTACAAAAAGCAGTAAACATAAGTACATATTGTTCAAAATATTAGGCCTGGCGCCCACCACGGTTTTTGTTTTTGCGACCTGATTTTAAAATCACGTTGTAAAATATCGCAGAAAATTAACTGTGCGCACAGCGACTAGAAAATAGTATGAATTATTCATTTTCAATATGTATTTGTTGCAAGTCGTTTGTCTTGCCTTGATAAAAATAAAAATTCAAACTAGTTAGAATTATTTTAGTTATCATTTATTTAGTACCATAATTTCTTACCTACATTAAAAAAAAATTACGACCTTCGATGGCTGTTTCAGTCTTTTCTGCTACCGTAATCATTATGCTACGGTAGGTGGTAGATCTATGCTGATTATGGTGTTTTACTGTAATTACTGCACCAGATGGCAACACTGGTATGAATCGATTGGCCTGGGTTGCAATTTTATTGTCGCGTTGCGTGCGGGTCACTCAAATTCATGTACAACAATTTTTTCAGACATTCGCGTCGCGAGCACTTGCCGTCAAACGTGACAAATATGCACCCACTGACATAACAACCCATTCCTTACAAAATCGTCGCGTGCACTAGGCCATATAACACTAACCAACTCGGATCATATGTTCACATATAGGTGATATTTTAACTTCGACGCTTATCGAATAATCTAATGCGGATTAATTTGAATGATATATTAATATACTTGTGTACTGTCTGGTGTGCTTTCTGCAGTATTTGGTTAACTGCCCTATTTTCTTCAGGAATTTCTAAATTTCCTTGTTTAAGTACAGGTAAAAAATTACCAAACGCCCGTGTAATGAGCATGGAAATATACCCTGGAACGGATAAGCAAGACTTAAGACACACTATGATAACAATGCAATGGGGTCAAGTCATAGCCCATGATTTGTCTCTTACAATGGGCATTTCGCAGACACGTAAGTATATTCAGTTTCAAAAACACTTATGTTTATAAAAAAGTACTGAGCTCCCTTCAAAAATCAGCAGCGCATTTGTAGCATCATTGGTGTTGCAGTCAGTCTGCCTGTCTGCTGAACTCACGCAATAAAAATAAATAAAAAATCTTACTATTCATTCCCTTGCTTTACCATCTTAAAATTTTAATCGATAGTAACGTAAATGAACGATTAGTAAGATATAGGAACTAGCCATAAGTCAGTTGAGCTATAGCATTTTAGGTAAGCATTGTCGGCTCACTGCCAAACAGCGGCAAATTGAATGCTATAAGTACAAAAAAGGCAGATAGACTAAATTTTATTATTCTCCAACACAATCAGACGCAATAATGTAGGTATTATTTTTATAAAGTTTATAAGATAGCAAGATACTTTTCAGGGAGACCTGAGCAGTGACGTTCGCACGTAAAATATAGTTAGCTTATGGGTACCTAAATAATCTTTATGTACGTTTTACCATTTCTTATACTTTTGGAGTTATTAATTTTTTTGGGGTTTTTGAGAAATTTCGACTTTAAATATTAAAACATATCTTGGTATGGATATTTGGTTACTTTTAACTACGTCCGTATGAATTGTACTTTCACACAAAAATAATTTTATTAATATGTCTATATTATTTTGATCAATTTTCTCTAAACCAGTGCCCACTGGCCCCAAATATGTATATATTATACTACTTATATTTATGCCTTGTCTACATACAGGTACATACATAAATTTACTATTTAAGACTATTTGCCCTGACTGAAGAAAACCTGTCTTGCAAAGAAACTATTTCTATTGTACATTTCTCTACTTTTAGTTTTGTTTAGCAATAGGGTGGAAATGTCTTTGAAAATGTTTTCATGAAAGTCATTTCACATAATTTTACGGTCGAATTAGAAAACAGTGTTTAAAAGTTTTAATTATTGACGCCTTAACAGCGTTCTACTTTGCAACATTTTTGTTTTTGTTACTATTGTGACAATATTATCAAGAGTAAATTTTAGCTACATAATGTGTCCTACATTTTATTTCCAAAATTTCTATATTCGTTTTAATGCTAATTAACGTTACCACTTTAAAAAGTTTCCAACACATTTGCTTAAAACATGCATTTACAAAGCCTGTATACATTGTTCGAAAGTTAAAAATAGTGCACCACACAAATAGAACTTACGGTAAATAAGTAAGTACTTACGTGTAAGAATTCTACCAAGGAGTTTCACATTACGAGATTTAGGCTACGTTCCACATGAGCCTCACAACGACCACGCTCACGACCGCGATTTTTCCCGTTCTACTTGCTTGAGTTGTTACAATCGTAAACTCAAGTGGAGCGGATTATTCGAACCATCTCCTGACATCGGTCGTTGTGAGTGCTGTGTGATCGAAAATTATGACGTCATTAGTGACATTTTCGCGACGACCGTGGTAGCTATGTGGAACGGCTGAAGGAGCATTTTGAATGTTGTGAAAATAATAAATAAGCTGAATAATTGAACCTCCATAGAAACCCTTTTGATGAATACATTTGTTTCACTTAAATAATATAGAGAAAATGAGATGGAACATATAGTTCTAATTTTCACCACGCGCAAGTGACGCCATTTGCAAATGAGCGTCATTTTCATATTACAAACGTCAAAGATTGTTGCGACTTTCCGACTGATTTTACGTTTGTTTTATTACCTTTACATTGTACTATTTGCACGTAAATGTGTTGTAAAACGTTGTGTACGTGCCGTTGTTGGTTTTTCAAATTTATGACTATGGTAAGCCCTCGACTTCGTCTTGGGCTTACATTCATCTGCTCCTTTATAAAAACCAACTTATCACACTGGTATCATAAATAACTATTTTATATTTTTGAGATTCTTTTCAAAATATTAAATAATATATGTAAATGTAAAATTAACTTTGTTTGGATGTTTGTTCTTTATTCATGGCCTTGAAAATTAAATGTTTATCATAAACTTTGGCTATAGGCACTTTGAAACACGGGAATCAAGATGAAAAAGAACTTTTTATCTAAGAAAATGTAAATTAGGTTCTGTGGCTCCAAAGTTTGAGCGAATAAGTCTGTGTGAAAATACCTAATAATAAAATAATCAAGCTCATCAATAACATGATGCGCATTACCAAAGATTAGAACGACTTGCCGAAGTCTGTTTTTAGCCTAGATCGCGTTATTACTTAACGTCATGTGAAACAGTAGTCGAAATTATCGAACATAAATAATATTTTTTTTGTGTTTTATTGTTAGCGCAACAGTAAATCTCAATAAATTAATAGAATAGATAAATGAAAATAAGAACAAGATAATTTATAAAACTATTAACAGCGTCTATGACTTTAAATCATGGTACAGGGCACCTATGATTAGAATAAACGCACCCACACCCTGTTTCAATTAATATTTTTGAGATTACTACATCCAATAACGGACTTTAGCGTAATCCTATTGTGGCTTTATCTGAAATATACCTGCCTATGTAGTTTAAATCAGGCAGGTTCCCATAGATAAAATAATAATCTTAAATAAAATTAAGTATGTATCAAAAATAAAACTCGTTAAAAGTATAAGTAACTAAAATTATTATTTATCAGATAAAAGTGGAAGATACAATAAAATCGGATTTAAAGTCCGTTAAAATTCAGTTTTAATTGCATCAAATCAGTGTTTAAAGCCCTAAGAAAATAATTAGTTTGAGGTTTGATAAAAGTATAATTAATGTTCCTTATTAAGCTGAAGAGATCCGTATTCAGCGAATACTGAAAAATCATATCAAATTCGCGTTATATTTCTATTAGAAGTAATTTATCTTCAACTTTTGTTTTACAGT
This sequence comes from Dendrolimus houi, assembly GCA_039645545.1. NCBI lineage: Eukaryota > Metazoa > Arthropoda > Insecta > Lepidoptera > Lasiocampidae > Dendrolimus > Dendrolimus houi. Next base: position 11,970,019 of record CM077125.1, on the reverse strand, counting down.
ACAAAATCCGATACCGTGTTGCAAAGACGGTAAGATTTTAGATCCAGCATCATCCAGCCCACGTTGTGCACCAATTGCGAGACCTCCAAATGATCCAGCAACGATACAGGAAGGGAACATGTGCATAGATTTTGCAAGAACATTGACTACAAAGGATCTTAATTGCACTTCTGGTAAAGAACCGAACGAACAGGTATTTTTAAAATTATTTTCTTTTAGTTATAGTTATCTTAAAGGTAAAAGCAATTCAATCAAAAACAATTCCCCTTTCTCAGAAAGCACCGAACTCATCTTCTGCAAACCAATTTTCGTTAAAGCTAGCATTTTCATGTTCAACCTTGAATCTTTTCGTAATTTTCAATTTCATACTTTAAAAGTTGCAACAAGGCACAAGGCTTAATCATTAAATAATATCATGATATTTTGTAACATGTCTTATGAAAACCTTCACGTCTGTATGCATTAAAAGTCATTCTACAGTACACGTATGACGGTTACCCCTAAATTTTAGAATTTAACAGGTACTTTACACGACACCGTTGTGCAGCTATATATAGAATATATGTACACAAATTTGTCAAGAAGATAGTTAGATTTAAAAAAAAATTGCCATGACATACATAAATACACGTATACAGACAGGCAAACAGATAGATGATCATTACGAGTTTATAAGCCTTCAATTATGGCAAAATATGTACCTGCCTACGAACTATAATTTTTTTATTGAATTATCTAATGGCACATTAAATTCGTATATTTGAATTTACTTTTGTTTAAACTAAACGTAAACCATAAAAGGAAAATAGTATTGAAATAGACTATTTTCAGAAGGAAACGTTCCCAAAGGGCTGGCCGCGTTACCTTGTTGTATCGCCATCACCTTTCGTTTATTTATGTATATGAACATATTTGCAGTTATCATCAACAACAGCACATTTAGACTTATCTCTTACGTATGGCCTTAATGATTCTGCCTCATATACATTACGAGAAGGACAGGGCGGCAGATTACTGACAGTAAAAAGGCATGGACATGAATGGCCTCCGCAGGATCGTAACATTACGGCAGGTTGCGCTGTTACATCAGCTAATGAACCCTGCTATTTCGCAGGTAAGGCATCAAAGCATTCAAGTTTTAAAACTGTGATAGATGATAGATAAATACGCAACTTTTCTCCGACTTCTCTCCGCGAAGATTCCCAACCAGTTCGCAGATGAGGTTTCCCCAAAACAGTGAGATATTGTTTTTCTTAAAGCTGACATAAAATTCCTTAAAACCTGGCAAGACGTTGATAACACTTCAAGTTCCGGTACTTGCTTATTTGGTTGGTAACATCCGGTGGAATGTCTATAGAACGAATATCGTAATCCTAATTTTGAATTTACTCTTTACACAATAAAAAAATGTTGGAATACATTTTTTTACATCACAATAATTATTAGATAAAGGAAGTAACCTATATTTCATCTAGCCTCTAGCTACATTTTACGCTTGCCATTGAAACTGCCAATTTGCTCTTTGTCTTCGAATAATAGATGATAATTAATGGCAGTAGCTTCTTTTATCATAAGAGTTATAAATTAAGTCACCGCAGCTTTTGACTCTCGCACCCAAGCTTCTTTTCAATAACTTAGGTTCGAATCCTGGTGGAGCATAACGTACCTTGGCAATTTTTCTGACATAATATGCCTATTGTTATAATTAGCACGTGCTGGCGGTGAAGAAAAATACATCGTACTAAAACCAGCAAATCGATGTAACCGATCTGTGAAATCCGGAAATTTATCTCGGACAATCATGGCGAGTACTGCCTGTTCTCCTAATAATAGTCAAGGCCAACAGGGTTCAACAATGTTATGTTTATGATGAATGAATGATATTATTATTTCTTGACGTAATGGATAATTTGTTTATTTTAGGCGATATTAGGGTTAATCAAAACATTCAATTAAGCCTCTTACAAGTGGTTTTATTGCGTGAACACAACCGAATTGCCGACGCACTAAAGAGTATAAATCCACAGTGGAATGATGAAACATTGTTTCAAGAAGCCAGGCGAATCCTTATAGCTTGTGCACAGAAGATAACTTATTACCAATATTTACCCGTTCAATTGGGTAAGCGATATTATTTCATATTTCGTGCTTTGTACGACTTCGTTTCTAAAATGTTATAACTATACGTGTTAGCAATGTTTTTCACTTATCCCATCGAATCCCACCCATTATCGAACCTATGCTTTATCTAGTTTTCTATAAACAGAGTTATCTGGCAATATTGCATTGCGTAAATCTTTTGAGACGTAATTTTTATTTATGTCGGTCTTTGCAAAATTAAAAGAACATCTATAAAGATACACACTTTTACATTTATAAATGAGTAAGCAAGAACTTATAACCGCCATAATAAAAAAGACCGTTTAAAACAATGAAAAATACATATTATACACATATATTAAGGTAAATTAGCTTCGAGAAGTTTTTGTATTTGTATATTTACAGGAATTCTAAACTTGATGTTAAAATTCCTTGTACAATCAGAAAAAAAAGGTTTGTTACATTTTGAAGAAAAAAATATATTTACAATCAAAAGTCAATGGTGAATGTCAAATAAATGAGATCTGAGTAGTCTGACTATTTGTTTTAGTTTGATAATTAATATATTAATTGATTTTATTTGTGGTTCATTCTTGTTATTTATTGTTCTGTGTTATTATTTGTTGCTAATTGTTGTTATTTGATATTAAATTTATTAATTTAAAATGGTTCTGATGTTGAAACGTGGTCGAGGTAAGCTTTTGAACTTTTGTACAAATTATACAATACTTCTTTAGTTTGGGAAAAAGTAAAGAAGTTTTGTATAATTAGTACAAATACAGTGTAAACAGTGTAAGTGTTCTTTTATCGCTTTATTATCCTAGCCCGTAATAAAAACGACTATCGGCATCATGCATACCAAAATTCCTAAGTACTTCCTTTATCACCAAGATGCCTTAATATCGCAAGATATGAATAAAATAAGTTAAAAATACAACAAAATTACTGGTGCAGCAAAAGACATCAGACAAAAATAACAGACTTCTCTCCATTTAACGACAACTTTCTATAACGCCATAAAATGCACAGTCCCTTCAGTGTCATTATATAGAGTTTACACTGTATTTCGAGAATGAGTGCAATACTAATCCGAGCAGTATTATGACTCCCACTGAATTAGTTGCTAAATCAACTAGAACATGATTAACTTCCATCGGAAAGGTGCTATTGGAAAGAAAATGTTATTTTTCAGAACACGGACTAACAATTTAGTATTAAAAATTATATTTAATATTTATTATTTTAATATCGTTTAATAATATTATTTTCATATTACCTGCCTATAAAAATATATAAAAAGTGTTAGTTTATTTATTTATGTGCTGACCGTACACTACAACAAGCTAAAAACGTCTCGAATCTAATTTACCTGTACTACTAAGCTAAGCAGATGACGCTGCTCCTGCTGATAAAATATGTATAATGGACAACTCTGGACCTGATTTCAGACACCCAGACCAAAGTGTTAAATAGAAATTTCGGTTACAAAATTTACTCTGCTGGGTATCAAAACCGGTACTTTGCCATTGCTTTTTAGTGAATTAGATGGACTGATGGATAAACCATAAATCTCAGGGCGCGTCAATTTCAATCTAGACTTTATTTTCTTAGAATAATAACTAAAGATAGAAAATCATGCTACTTAATTAAATATTTAATTAAATAATTATTATTTTTAACAACGAATTAAAATGCCGGTGGAATTATTATAGAGTTTATTAGAACTATACAAACACATATAACACAGGTACAAACATAACTGAATACAACCACTCCAAACGTAATGCACGATCCAATAACACGCGCAAAGTCCGTCACTAAATAGATTACCGAATGTACACAAGTCTTGCTTCACTTGTGGGTATCGCTCGACTACTATCTCTCCATTGGGGCATTGCTTTATACGGCACAGATGCAATATGTCTGCCTGACCGCCTGGACCGAATTTCTTAGAATTGGTGTGATTCAAGAAATTCGGCTAATGACTAATGACTAGTGGCGAATGACTACCATAAAAGATTACAATACACAATAGGCTGTTTTTCTAATCACAAATTTTAAACACAAAGTAAACCAAAAGAAGTCCAAATGCCGAAAGCTAATAAAATGTGCAAAACGGGTATGCAGGTGTAAATTTGTCTTTGTCGATCGTAACACTGCAATAAACCAAGACAGTGGTGCATCATTGTTTTGTATTATTGTAAGCAATGAATGTAAAATAATGACAGCACTTTCCGGTACTCTTTCAACACCATAAGTTTTTCAACGCCTTTTAGTTATTATTCTGAGATATTTCATATTTGTTTCTACTCACATTAATAAAATAAATAATGTTTAGGTTATGAAAATATGATCAGAATGAAACTAATATACTTAAATCGGACGGGCCATGTGAATGATTACAATAGTAACGAAGATCCGTCAATATATACTGAGTTCTCCGCAGCTGCTTTTCGATTTTTTCATACGGCTGTTAATGGATTGCTAAAGTGAGTTCTTTTTTTGGATTTCTAGTCTGTTTGTTAGGGATTCACGTAAAAACTACTGGGCCGATTTTGATACGGTTTTTATTGATCGACAGCAAATTATTACACTTAAAATCTGCGCTACTTTTTAGCCTAGGAATCCTGCAGGATTTTTTTCTGTGAATGATTTAAAATGGCCAGATTAAAAAAAATCGAACTCCAATATCATTTCTTCAGTGATCGACAGCAAATATGTAATAAAATGTGTAGTAATTTTTTTAACCCTGGAATTTTCTCTGGAGCATAAAAATTATCTTATTCCGGCACAGTTTTCACTAAAACGATAAATTACATTATTTTTTAAATGCTGGGATGCTTTGTTTCTCGGGAATCCCACAGGAATTTCAAGTCAAGCATGGACGAAGGCACGGGCATATTCTAGTATGAATTCAAAAAAGTGACTGACAAATGATTAACATTACTACACGTTAATTCCGGGTCAATCTAGTACCTAACGAAGACTAGCAAAATAAAAAGGCCGAAAGTACAAAACCTTTGGTATTAGTACTACAAACAAGATTAAATGTAGTATTAATTATTAAAAATAAAAACAACATGAATATAGAATTTTCCTTAGATTAAAGATTATAAGAAAATATCGTTTAGGCAGATTTCTGAACTCTTTTTTTATTGCATGATTTCAACAAACAGACAAACGGCGTACCTGATGGAATGCGGTTACCATCGCCTATGGACATTTTCAACACCAAAAGTGCTACAAATACGCTGCTGCCCGTCTTAAGGGAGACTTGAACCTGGCCACTAATGCAGAAACACAACTCAAGGTGGTTATGGCGGCATACTCTGGACCAGGGGTGGTAGCCATCCAGACTGGCAAATACCCTACCACCTGGCGATTGATTAATTCATTTAGGTTATACACAAATTACTTATTAATCTCATTAGATTACACAGAAAATATAATGTGAGACCTGTCATTGATTTACTCCACTACAAACGTAACTGAAAATAAGTAGGTAGACGAAAAATTACAGTACAGAAAAAATAATTATAACATTCTCTTTGTTTATAAATTTCAGAAAATACGCTGAAAACCGGAAAGTAATTGGAGATATTCGTTTAAGTGATGGTAATTTAAAGCCTTCACTATTAGAATTAGATGATAACTTTGTTGGTTTATCCAGAGGGCTTTGTACACAAACTCAAAATGATTATGACCAGTTCTTAACCCCTGAAATTACGAATTATTTCTTCAGGTAAGTTCTACTTTGAAACTTATCAATTTATCACTGTGCGAGATAACTGCTTTATAAAAAAAACATCAAGTTAAAATTTTGTTGCGATTCGTTTTGCCACTTATCCGTTGCTATTCGTTTTTCCACTTGTCCGTTGAAGTTTCACTTCTCTATGTGTCCCAGCAAACATTTCGATTTTTCACAGGTTTACTGCAAAATATGATTTGGTTAGGTTAGGTACATTTAAATGAATGCATTTTTTATTTAAACATATTTTATTTTATCAAACAAAAAAAAATCTGATCCGGGACCAGAAAACGCATCCATAGTCTACTCTAAAATTATGCCGCCTATGAATATCTATATAGGAGTTTTCTTCGTAAAGACGCTCTCTGTATTTGATACATTTATATCAAGATATAAGACAGTTTACGCAAGAAACAGGTTTAAAAAATACGCGAGAGAAGATAGTTGAATCGATAATAATGAAATTTAATATTCATTACCGGTGATGAATATAGGGCACTTTTTATGTCAAACAAGTGAATATTTTTCGTAGAACACGAAGTTTAATTTTACACCATATACATCGGCGCTCAAATCAAAATAATTTAATTTTATTAGTGCCTCTTTCGCATTTGTGTCATTTTTTTGCGTTTATAGTAGATATAGTTAATAAAATAATAATAATAATATATCATATAATAATTAATTAATGAAATCTATAAAAATATGCATTCAATTAATTTAAGCATCCCGTCCTATCTCATTTTATGTACCAATTATGTCGTCAGATTACCTAAGATTATCCATTAAGTTGCCTGGAAGAGACTGCTAAGCAACAAGACTGCCTATTGTTTTTATTAAGAAAATAGGTTATATTGTAATCGAGGATTTTATAGTTGTTTATTTCGGCAATAAGCAATCGATCTATAGTTCGTTCGCGCTAATAATGCAGTGAGTCATCATTGTTCGCTGGCCTAGCACCGCCCCCTAACCAATAAATATTTTCAAATTATAAGATCAAGTTCACAGTGACCAGTTGAAGGCATAGCTTCGACCGCGACGGTTGCGTCCTGTAATTGTGTTAACTGATTTATATTTAAAAAAATGAATACCTAACCAATTCGTAAAAATAAAAGTGGTTCGGTAATTCATAGTGGAGAGAGAAAAGTAATTTACAATGTTTTTAAGTATTTTAAACAGTCTGATTTAAATGTGACTGTGGAAAGCATAGTACAAAAAACGGCAAATGCATGCGGTGTGTCCAAGAGAACAGTTTGTAGTATTCTTAGTGAAAAAATGGAAAATAATACATTGAAATCACCAATGAAAAACGGGCCAGGAAGTCTATGATTGATAAATTCGATGAATTAGACAAATGTGCTATAAGGAGAAAAGTACACTCAATATATTTAAATAATGACTACCTGACATTAAACAAAATTATGACAATTTGTGAAGCTAATGAAGATATCTGGATAAATTTAATCGATGAAATGGCTAGGAGTAACGGCATTGAAATTCTCCGTTTACCTTCGTACCACTGCAAACTGAACCCCATTGAGTTGAGGTGGGCCCAAATAAAAAAATATATTTCTGCCAACAATACAACTTTTATGACGAAATTCGGTTAGTAGACACTGATCGATGGAAAAAAAGCTGCGACCACGTCTTACAAGAAGAAAATACCATGTGGGATTTAGATGATGTCATGGAACTCGCTACAGAAAATTCTTTTATTATAAATACTAACGAGGATACTATTGATAATGATTAAAATATTAATGACTTAATTTTGGTTTTTAACTTTTAAGTGTATTTATTAAATTCATTAAACTTGATCTTTAAAAATATAATTTGATTGAATTTTAAAACCACTGTGAATACATCTTTACCCTGCAGTTACACTGATGACTCACTGCATTCTTAACGCGAACAAACTATATCTATAATTCGATGCACAATATCCTGTAACATACTTTGATTATAATTCATACTCTTCATGTGAAAACTATATAAAATACTTTATCTGGTTCCTGCTAATTTTATTGTGCTTCGGAAAAAAGTATATTTTATTTATTCACTGTCAAACTAATGATAAATATTGCTATTTAGAATGTTAGGTCATAAACTACTCGAAGAAAGAACTACGAAATTAGAAGAAGGAATTAAATTTAATGTTAGATTAAGTACTGTCAAAACCACTGTCAGCTATATTCTTCTCATCTCCAGGTAATACTATTATTAGGACTTTTTATTAAATATTATATAAGTTGATGTTTCAGATTTAATTCTACTTTTGGTACCGATCTGCGGGCAATCGATATACAGCGATCGCGAGATTTTGGGTTAGCCAATTACAATGACACAAGAGTACATTGTGGTTTACCTCCAATACATACGTTTGATGATCTTAAAGTTATTATGTCGGCTGAAGTAAGTAATATTCAAAAATTATTCTAGTATATATTGCGGATTCTGTCATCTACTGGTACGAGTAACTTGTTGGGCATATTTGAACGCAAGAAGTTACTTTTCGCAGGAATTTGGTGAGTGAGTTTTGGAGGGTAGCATTATTTTAAAAATGTTAATAATGGATGTTATTATTATTTTTAATGCTGTTGTAGAGCAGACAGGTTGACGGACCACCTGATGGCAAATAGTTACCCACCCGCGCCTATGCACGTTTGCAACACCAAGGTGGCTGCCAATATGCTGCCAGCCTCGAAGATCTGGCCACTGATGCTGGAATACAACTCATGGTGGTTATGCCGGCGTACTCGACACTATGTGTAGTAGTTAGTGTATATGTATGTGTAGTATTAGTTGACAATCAAATCAACTGAGATATTTCTTATCATCTTATAAAATGTAGAAGCTGCCTATATTTTACGATTGTATTGCATAGCTTTAACTAGACAAATAACAGATTTTTTATAATTTGAACAGTAATTAAAATAATATTTATAAAACAAGAAGATATTTTAACGTCCGCTCTTTTATATAGACATAGTTTTAGATTTTATTTTAAAACGTATCACCTACTCATTTCTCTGGTACTATTATTATCAATTATCAAATCATATTTGTTACTGACTTTTTAAACAATCTATTTAATTTAGAAAAGGAAAGAAAAGCTTGCTTCTGTAAGTAACAGTAATAACATGTCAAAAAAATTCTTATCAGATCGAAGATTTAATTCCTATACCTAATAAATTACCCCAGTGCGGGCCATGCCACCATTTCGGCGATCAGGCCCGCTCAAAGACGGCACGGGACCCTCTCGTACCGCCTGACGCAGGTCCTCTCGGGGCATGGTTAATATCGGAGGTCCTGTGTCGCAATGGCGGGGATCAAACAGCAGGTTGTCATCACTGTAGAAGTGCGCTGGGTGGGAGGAGGAGCGCCGTGTTCTCGGCGTAATTATCGGACAGGACTTTTCGCTCCCGGTCGTGATGCTGGCCATGATCGGGAGTAACATGGGATGGAACGCCGTCGCCTCCATTTGTGAGGCATTCATTTCAGTAAAGGAGGCGGCGGATCGGGAAAGGGAGAGAACTACGCGGCTCCCTTCTCATGCACGACGGGCATGGCAACGCCGAAGAATGCCGAACGACCTTCGGCCGCCATAGACGCATGGCCGTGGGTGATGGTCCACAGGAACTTGTAAACCGTTACTCGCACTCAGACCACTAAGAGGGGAATGCTGAGGTGTTCTGTGCGCACCTCTCTTAATTCAAATCGAGTTGGAGGTGCGGCTCAAGAAGAGGCTCGCTCGCAAGCGGGGGTGAGCCCTCGTCAGCCAAGGCTGCGGCATACGACATAGCTAGCCCGGCTATGACGACGGAAGCAACACCAGGGTGTTTAGTGAGTATTCTTGCGGAGCACCCGGCGAGTCCCACACTGTCTCACTGTCATTTCCCCGAGCAGTGGGGTGTCCGCATAGGGATTCACCTCAATAAAAAAAGATCAAATATATTACATGTTAATATTTAGTAATTTCAGATCTCTGTTTAATACTATTAAAATAAAATAAATGAAACTTATTGATTTATTTACAGAATGTGAAAAAGCTGGAATATTTTTATGGTGATGTTAAAGACATTGAACTGTTGGTCGCTGGATCATTGGAATATATTGTTCCCAATACAACTATGGGGCCTACATTTTTATGTATCATTCTCAAACAGTTCTACAATACTCGCGTGGCGGATAGATTTTTCTTTGAAAACGGACACAGTAGAAGAACTGCTTTCACCACAGGTAATTGTTTTTTTTATTTTTTATTGCAGGAGTTCAGCAGACAGGCAGACGGCCCACTTGATGGAAAGTGGTTACCGTCGCCTATGGACTGTCACTGATGTCACTGATGCCGGAAAACAACACAAAGTTGTTATGGCGGCATACTCTAGACCAGGGGTGGTCGCCCTCCAGTCGAGCAAATACCCTACCACCTGGCGAAAATTGTGATACGTAATGGCTTTTATTTTCAAGAATGAAAAATTCCAAATCACTTGGCATGCGTAACTTTCTTATCTTTTGAAAAATATTCATATTACAACTCATGTAAAATAATACCTATATATAATATGAAGTTAATTTGACAAACCTCAATTCAGAAATATTAATTTATATAAATATGATTTCAGCTCAACTACGATCTATACACGAAACGTCATTAGCTCGTATTATGTGTGATAACACAGGCATCAAACATATACAGCGACGTGTTTTCCATGTGATATCTGAGGAGTAAGTATTATCTTGTATTATTAATATGTCGTTTTAGAGGACGGGTCATAAAAATGCCTCAAATCTATGGAGAACTTGTGTAGTGTATACAGGTTGTTAAATAATATGATCTAAATGTTGTGTAACACCGATTGGGAAACAGTCCGCAAGATTCTACGTTATGACAACTCCCGGTCAATGTAGGACTAATAACTGTTGGCGAAGAGGTCAGAAATTATTGAGTTAATTTAGAGTATTGCTGCAGAAATAGATCTTTGAACGGAATTGGATAAAATGGACAGAGGTTGATTCGCTGCTTAATGCATAGGCCCTTCAAAGTACCTTAAAATAATCGCGAGTAGCAACATAGATGCAAACAGCTAAAGGTGTGGACAGATGGGCTATAATTTCACCTGGACTACTCCCGGCTTTATACGTTTAACTATTCAACTCTTGGGGTTTAAACTAATGTGTTATTGTTATATCATCTGTTTAATCAATAAATATAATTAAAATTCCTTCTTGTTTGGACTCAGAATCTTATGGAAAACCCTCCTTTCCGCTACTAAAAGCTGATTCTCCTCCTTGAAGGTAAGTGTCCACGCTTTCCACCCGTGCACCCCTAAACTTCCTGTTTAGAAGTCTGGACACCAATATCTTATGCAGGGCTGCACAACTTTAGGGTATTTTGTATACGTATAATATATGTATTTCATCCGCTCTCTCCGTAAGATTCTGGGTCCAAGAAAGAGAGAGGATGATAGCTGGAGGGTCGAACCAACATTGAAATTGTGAATCTCATGGCTGAGCCCAACATAATAAAAGAAATAAAACCTCACCGCCTCCGCTGGTTCGGTCACGTAGAACGAATGGGAGCAGATCGCAGTGTGAGGAAAGCATATTTGGGATGCCCGGTAGGTCGGCATCTAATCGGCCGTCCCAAATATCGCTGGAAAGACAGAGTGGAAGCTGATCTATCAGAGCTTCGAGCCGATAATTGGCAAAAACTATGCAGGACAGGAAAAAATGGCAAGTTCTCGTTTCGGAGGCCAAGACACCCACTTTGGGTCGCTGAGCCAATGGAGTAAATATCTGTCTGTGATCTCAAAATAAATGCCATAATGTAAGTGACAACTTCTAAATCTTAAAACAGTTTATATTATCAATAACTTTATAACCGGTACATATAATCAATCATCAATGATATCGCGAGGAACCAAGTCATATAATTAACTTGCATTCAATCGCCTCTGTGGTTGAGCGGGTTAAGCCTTTGCCGGCTTACCTCATTGCAACGCAGAGGCTCCGGATTCGATTCTTGGTATGGTAAATTTCAGAAACGAATTTTCTTTGATATGTTATCTGGGTGTCTGGGATAGGCCCCAGAGTAGTCCATTGTATATTACCCGTAACTTGCTTAATTTGGGGATATACAATGTGTGTTTGTCTCCCGATTATTTATTTATTTATTCAATCCGTCAAATAATATAAAGTTGTAGGAAACTCTACGAACGTTAAGTAATTTACAAATTGGTTGTATTTCAAACGCTGCAGTTTATGTATAAAAAATAAAATGGACTGTATCAACCAGCAAAAAACTAATTAAATATGTTATTTTCAGTAATCCGTTGGTGCCTTGCGAAAAAATACCATCCCTGGATTTGAGCCTGTGGAAAGAAAACTGGTAAAAAACTCTTGTTAGTGCAGCTAACGAGAGTTTTTTAATACATAGATAGAAAATAGCATTATAATTAATATAATAATTAAAACCTTTAATATATTTTAGAAAGTTTTATTTATATATGCCAGTACCTAAAATGTAAAAAAGGATTTGCCCTATAAGTTAATAGGTTTAGAGTTCTTATGGTGTACTTTTATTAGTTTTGGTTATTAGTGGCCAAAAGTTTACGTGTCCGCTTCGTAAAGTTTATGTTCTCCTGAATAAAATTCAATAAAGCGTATTGCATATTAAAAACGTTTTTTTTTTTAAATATCGTATGATTTATTCTTATTAGTATAGTATCTTATATCTATTTATTCCCATTAGTATGCGTCTTGATGTCCAAAATATTTAAAAAATTGTTTTTAAATTTTTTGGGCATCAAACTCATGATATTTTCTTGAAGTTCGTTTGGCAAAGAAAAGTTATAATATATATCGTGTAAAATGTAAATAAATATAGGGAAGGTTCTTCAGTAGATTTGGATTCGCATAATAACTTTCCTTGTATATATATATATATATATATACATATACTTATTAATATTATCAATGCGAAAGTAACTCTGTCTGTCTGTTCCGTTTTCACGGAAAAACTACGTGACCGATTTGGCTGAAACTCAGTATATAGGCATATATATTTTCGATACCGAGGATGAACATAGGATACTTTTTATCCCTAAAAATGGGATAGTTTCCGGGATAAGAATACAGTGTAAACTCTATAACGACACTGAAGGGACTGTGCATTTTATGGCGTTATAGAGATTTGTCGTTAAATGGAGAGAAGTCTGATATTTTTTACTGACGTCTTTTGCTGCATCAGTAATTTTGTTGTATTTTTTACTTATTTTATTCATATTTTGCGATATTGAGGCATCTTTATGATAAAGGAAGTACTTGGAAATTTCGGAATTTCTTAGAAATTTCGATTGCATGATACCGCCAGTCGAGTCTATTAAGGGATAGGATAATAAAGCGATAAAAAAACGTACTCAGCAGCGCAGTTTTTACTAATTTTAGCAAATTAAAAGGTACTTTTGATTACTTAATTGTTGTCGTTATTGAGAGTGGGTGTAATGCTATGTATAGTGTATCATTGTATGGAAGACAAGCTTTGGCTTGTATTCCATACAATGATACACTATATATGGTTGGTTTACCAACCAAAACCAAGTGATTTCGACGCTTAAGGGAGTTTGTCGTTAAATCGAGTGACGTTACATGGAGTTTATTACACTGTATGTTTATCTCTCTGTTTATTATGCTGTAACTAGACGGTCTAGCAGTTACGGAAAAACTACTGGACCGATTTGGCTGAAATTCGGTATAAATGTGAATTTAATACCGAGGGTGGACAAGGAATACTTTTCATTCCGGATAATGGGATAAGTTTGGGTATAGATTTATGTAAAGATTATCTCAGAAATTAGGATAGGTTTTTATTTTGTAATTTGCCATTTTCGTCATATTGGTTAATGTGGTAGATTTGGTCGATGTGGTACATTTGGCCGATTTGGTAGATGTGGTCGGTGTGGTCGATGTGGTCGATTTGGTCGATGTGGTCGATTTGGTCGATTTGGTCGATGTGGTCGATGTGGTCGATGTGGTTGATTTGGTCGATTTAGTCGATTTGGTTGATTTAGCCGATTTGGGCGATGTAGTCGATGTCATCAATGTGGTTGATGTGGTCGATTTAATCGATTTGGCCAATTTACAATTTATTTATATGCAGTTTTAATATCGAAAATTGACATAGATACTTTTCATCCGGGAGATGGGATAGTTTGCGATATGAAATGAAGTGAATCTTCCGGGGCATATAGGAGTAACATAAAAATTTAATACAATATAACCTGTATTGGAACCTCTTTTTCACAAGGAGGCACGCACTTTTTTTTTGAGGCATGGAGATATACATTTTGTACACTACCGGGTCCTTTACTGGGATTAGACTAAAGCAATGAGTGTTATCCACTGAAGATGGCGCAGATAATAGAGTCAATTGCTGGCTTGTGTGGAGATTCAATAAGGTACCCCTATTAAAGAGGTAACCCTAGGCTAATATTTCACTAAAACCCCCTTCATCCCATGTGCCCTGCACTCATGGTAGGAAAATCGTGAGACTTAGAACTTAGTTACGCCCATGCTGATCCTGCGCATCGGTGCTTGAGAATGCCCCGAGAGAGGCAAACTCACTTCGTCAACAGGGGCTTGATCCTGTTAGTTAGTTATAGTTGTTTGTTATTGCTATGTAGTTTATAACATAATAGTAGGTATCTTTTCTTTTATTAAATTTAAAGATATGTGGAGAATATCAGATGTTTATAAGTATATATTTAATGTACTTTAAACTTAATTCATTATCTGTGTAAATATTTCTGTACGAAGTTAAATGAATGCTGTTGTTTGGGTCATTTAATCTTATGTTAAAGGCTGGAACTGAAAATCAGCGCTGCGTCATCTTTTATCGTAGCATAACGCTGAGTTCTAGCCTAGTTGCCGTAAATGTAGCCTACGTTTTTTTCTGTATTTTTTATATACATTGTACATTTAATCATATTTTCCTTTCTGTGTGCATACATTTGCGACAATAAACATATTTTCTTTCTGATCCTCCACTCCCCAGATGCTGGAGGACCCCAGTAGTGGAATTACGGGAGGACATCTTGCGCATATCTGCGTCTCTGGAGCCCCGACTGACGTCGGTACCCGCGGGACGCATGCGCGCCTCTCTCGTTCCGCGGCCACCTTTTGGGACATTACTGCCTCGCAGAATATGGACGCTCCCTCCCAATGATCGTCGCTGTGCGGCATGGCCTGGACCAAAGCCGGCACTCACTAGAGGCAGCCGCGGGGTAAACTCTAGTATATATATAATCTCCAAACAAAGTTATACTTCATCCAAAAGTACGGAAATTTCATACAATAGAGTCATGTGGATTGGAAAGATTTTGTTTCTAATAAAAAGAAAATCTAATCAAAATTTGTTTTATTTAGACTTGGTAAATAATCCTTCCAAATCCAAATGAGTGCAGCCAACGCGTTGTTAGCCTTTAGGATGGGATAGAACGATAATATTAAGGGATGAGACAGGAGGTATGGACTACAGGGGGTCCTAGCGTTACTGTAGATGTGGCGCATAGAGGCCCTGGCGAGGGGCACCAGACCCACGCCTCACGAGATCGACGCGTGCCGGTCGGAGCCCTGCCAGGTTGCCGTGGGGGTCTGAGAAGAACGCCTAAGATGCCCCAGCACGGGCCCCACCACCATTGAGGCGGTGAGGTCTGTTCTGCACTAATGGCTCGGACGAAGTCATGGCACCCTGACGTTCAGGCTGACACAGGTCCTCTCGGGGCAAGGCTGCTTCGGGAGGTACCTGTGTCACCTCAGCCGTGAGCCCACGTCAGGGTACCACCACTGTGGCACAGGCGACGAGGACACAGCGCTGCACACACTCCAGGAATGTCCAGCTTGGTCGGAGCAGCGCCGGGAGCTCGTCGCCCATACCGGATTTGACACATCGCTCCCGGCTGTGGTACGCACCATGGTCGGGAGCCGCACCGGATGGGACACCGTCTCCTCCTTCTGGGAGCAAGTCATGTTTGCGAAGGAGGAGGCGGAGCGGGAGCGTGAGCGGACCTCCTTGCTCCGCTCCTGCCAAAGGAGGACGCGCCAGCGCCAGAGGGCGGATTTCAACATTCGGCCGCAGAAAGCTTACCTCTTGGGGTATAGGGGTTCTCACTCACCCACACATGCCGTCGAGATGAAAAGCGCGAGTGTTTCGCGCGCGCTCATTTCTCTTCCTGTGGGGCGCGTTACAAACCGCCCCATGCCCGGAAAAGATCTAGTAGAGCTCGGGGACAAGTTGCCGGGGGACAAGCCCCCCGGAAATGGAAAAGGCCTGGTGAGTGAGGCCCACACCTGCCAGGGCACGCGGAGTTAGGGATCCCACCATACCGTATCCCTGGCAGAAGGCGCAGGACGGAACACCCAGGGGTTTTAGTGGGTATCCCTTACTGGCGAGTGGCAATAGCGTGGCACCAGTTTTGACTGGGCGCGCTAGTACCACCCCCGATCTGGTGAATACCACACAAAGGGTCGTGAATTATCCCCCCCAGGCTTCTGTGCCTGTCGCGGCTTAGTCCTCAAACGGATTTCCTCTGGCCAAAAAAAAAGGAGGTATGGACTAGAGGGGATGGGATATGGCATTCGAATAAGCTGGATAAGATAGGCGGAGGGAGAAGTGGACCATTGGAACTCTCATTCATCGCACGAAACACGATTAGCTCAAGGCTAACCTTTTCACGCTGATATTCTGAGCGAGCGTGGTGTCAAACCGATCGCACCGGCCCTAAGAGCTGTAATGAGGATACTGATACCATGTCGTCAGGCCAGTCGATTTGGGCATGCCTCTTTTACCGGCCCACCCCAGGGATAATAATTACCGTCACCTACAGGCACAATCTTCCATTCTATCCGTGCAGGAACGGAGAAAGACTACAAATTCCTGCAGCCGGGCGGCCTATCGTAAGAAGCGAAAAAACAACTCATAACCAGGTGGTAGGGCATTTGCCCGTCTGGATAGCTACCACCCCAGGTCTAGAGCATGCTACCATAATTCAAATTCAAAAGTTTTTATTCAAAATAAGTTCCATTGAAGAACACTTTTTGAAGGTCGTACATGTAAGTTAAAATTTACTTCCTATTCTATGTACACCGTTTCGCAACGTGGTATTGTTGTTAAAGAGAAGAAGCGGCAAGAAACTCCCCAGCAACACGTCTAGCCAAAAATTGATAAACTCAAACTTTTTTTTAAATATATTGTATACAGAAGTATGTTACACAATTACTTTTCGAAGAATTAATGGAGTTGTAGCAAACAGTGCACACTTAGTACGACAAAGACACAATAAAAGGAAAGAAAAATATTATTATAGTTATAATAATGAAATGACGTACTAAAATTTTATAATATCTCAATATTTTTTTTACATGCTTGGCAAGATAAAAACGTTATACAAAATATAGTATAAGAGAGGCTGGAGCTAGCTGCTATGTAAATGAAGTTTTGTCATTTAAATATTCCTCAATAGTGTAGTACCCCTTTTTTAGCAAAATACGTTTTAATATTGTTTTAAATTTAGTGAAAGGCTATATATATATATATATATATATATATATATATATATACTAACTGATGCCCGCGACTTCGTCCGCGTGGTATTTATTATTCCTACAATTAAAATTTTATAGATCGCAATACCTTATAATGCTTCTTTATAGACGACATTCAACGTAAACTGATTCGGAACATGGACAAATAGGTTGGTTGGCTGACTTCCATGGGAGGAAGCAACATACAGCTGGCCGTGCGAGAAACAGCCGACGCTGAGGTCCACGCCTCCCACGCCCGTAACACGCAGCGTCTCCCCTTGATCTTTGTTTATCGTTATTGCGTAACACTCACTAACCGGGAACTTTACGAATAACCAAACGACAATCCTTACAAAACAAATTTTTGAAGCGTTGGTTATTCCAGTGAATTGTAACATTTCACCATCGCGATGTAAAATACTATCATGATGAAATACGCTATGCTACTCGTTTTTTGTAAGGTTTTACTTTTTCGCGGAATCTCGTCTTTTTAATGTATAAATTGTTTTATTGTAGAGTGATACCGGCAATATCAATACTTAATTAGGTGCATAAGTTTGTATAATAAGCTGTTTAAGTAATTAAAGTTTTTTTAACTATCCCACGGGAACTCTTTAATTTTTCGGGATCAAAAGTATCCTATATGTTCACTAGGGATATAAGCTACCACCATACAAAATTTCATTTATATCGCCCCAGACGTTTCGGAGATTAGCTCGTACAAACAGACAGACAAACAGAGAAACAAAAATCTTGAAAATATCTAAATTAGTTCTATTTCACGTCTTACATACCCCTGTAAAAAATGCTAAACACCGAGTGGTTTTTAGCATTTTTTTTCGTTGTACAGAAATTGGACCTCTACAGTTTTATTATATATATATATATATATATATATAATATAATAAAACCAAATTATTGTATAGATATATATATATATATATATATATATATATATATATATATATATATATATATATATATATATATATATATATATATTGTGGGGGAAGAGGCCAAAGGCCCTGAATTAAAAAAATGCGGAATGGCGGTGAAAGAGTGTAGCCGCGTCGTTATTTGTCCATGATTCAAAAATTAATAGATCAAAACAGTACTCACAGTTGTCCCGTCGCCACGTTGCCTTTACCAGGCCTGGTATGTTATTGGAAGGTGCAGGATACCACTCGCGTAGGAAGTTTTGTGTAAATTAAGGCTGCGCACACGACACTGGTCTTCTGTACTAAGTGAGAATTGCCACACATTTGTCGCGGGGTGCATTTTTCGTTTTTAACCAGCGCGTGCAGGCGACCACGGTGAGGTGCGGTGTGGGGCGGGAATGAGAACAAACCGGAGCACGTTTGTCCACCTTTCTTTGAATTAGGGAAAATTACGAAGTGGCCCAAACATCTTCCCCCGCCTTGAAAGACCAGAAGGTCTTTCAATGAAAAGTAATAAAATTTAGAAGGATGCAGGAACAAAATCAATTAAAGTGGTTGTATAAGAAAGAAGGAGTAATGATAAATACATAAATAGCAGGATAAAAAAAATAAAATAAATATGTGGATAAAAAAGGGGTTAATAAATAGGAAAAGGGCATAAACGTATCACTGGACGTTTAAATATGGCGTTTCTAGTTTTAACTAGCGCAATCCTTACTTTGCCATCTGAACCAGCATAGGTATGGGTAATAATCCCTATCGGCCAGTGCAATGGTGGAGTGTTGTCTTTCATAATTAAAACCACCATTCCCTCCTTAACTGGTCGAGAATCAGTGTTCCATTTTTCGCGAACCTGAAGAGTATGCAAATATTCTTCACTCCACCTTCGCCAATATGAAGACACAAGTCGGTCTAGCAACATATATCGCGATAAAAGATTTTGACTCATCTCGTTCACGTTCACGGAAGGTAAACATGCTAGAGGCCTGGTATTTAAAAAATGTGCGTAAGTAAGTGGTAATGGCTCAGCAGGGTCTTCACTAAGCACACCAAGCGGTCTAGAATTGAGGATAGCCTCTATCTGGCACAAAACAGTTAGAAGTTCTTCGTATGTGAGAATTTGAGATCCAATTACGCGGTAAAGGTGAGTTTTAAAAGATTTAATAGTGGCTTCCCAGCCGCCACCAAAATGTGGACTATTAGGCGGGATAATTTCCCAAGTAATGCGGTTTTTAGCTAATTCTGATTTAAAGTCAGTACTATAAGGTTCTGAGTTTAAAAATTGTTGAACTTCGTTTAAATACGCTTTTGCACCAACGAAATTGGTACCATGATCAGAATAAAGCCTTTCAATCGGACCTCTGCGCGATATAAATCGTTTAAAAGCGTTCAAGAAAGAGTCGGTCGTTAAATCAGGAGCAAGTTCAATATGAACTGCCCTAGTGGTTAAACAAATAAATACGCATAAATATGCCTTTTGACTTTTGATGCCACGTCTTCGCGTAAGAGTAATAGACAGCGGTCCTCCGTAGTCAAGACCAGAATGGGAAAATGGCTTAGATATTTGTAAACGACATGAGGGTAAGTTAGCCATAACCGGGGCTGTGCCGATTTAGGTCGTGCCCTAAAACATTGAATACAGGAATAAATTTTCGCTCTTACATGACGACGTGCAGATATTATCCAAAATTTTTGTCTCAACAATGACATTACAAGTTGAGGGCCAGCGTGACAAGCGGTGCGGTGAACGTGATCAATTAGAAGATCTGTTATTTTATTGTTCTTAGGCATGAGTAAAGGATGTTTGTGGTCAAAAGTCAAGTCGCTATTTCCCAACCGACCTCCAATTCGAATAATACCATCAACCAAAACAGGCCTCAGTTTCCGAAAGGATCGTGGAATTTGCTTCCCTGTCTGTAGTAATTTAATTAAATCAGAAAAATATTCCTTTTGAACTTGTTTAACTACCGTTATTTCTGCTGTATTCAAATCATCAGCAGTTATATCTCCTCGAGAAGTTAGACATTTAGAAAAGCGCAGTACGTAAACTACTACTCTAAGCAACTTGGACCAACGAGAGAATTTTTCAAATAAGTAACTAAAGGGTGATTTTACTTGTGGTTGCGGTAACACGTTATATAAGGATACTGTTTTGAGTTCAGGTAAATCCTTATCTGATGCTTTAAAAACGTGGATTGGCCAATCAGATATAACCTGGTGTAGCCACGAGGTGAGCATGAAACCAAAGAGAGTGTTTAATAAGTTGAGCGGGAGTAAGTCCTCGTGACAAACAATCACTAGGATTATCCTTTCCTGAGATGTGATAAAAATTACGCGGTTCAATTATTTCTTGAATCTTTGTAACCCTATTGGCTACAAAGGTTTTCAGGCGGTGCGGACTGGAATGAATCCAGTTAAGGACAACAGTGGAGTCACAAAAGGCAAAAATTTGATTAAATTTAAAACGATTCTCATAAGTTTTTATTACAGTGCGTATTAATTTTGTCATTAAATGAACCCCCATCAATTCTAGACGCGCAAGACTAATGGTTTGTACAGGTGCAACCTTAGATTTTGCACATAATAAATTTACAGACACTCCAGAAGGTGTTTCTGAGCGAATATACAGTGCGACTCCGTAGCCTTTTTCTGAAGCGTCCGAAAATGCAATAAGATGTGCGGTACATGAGGCAGTTATGCCAACATGACGAGGTATAGTGAGGTTTGACAAAAGCGGTAATTCATTTTGAAATTGATTCCACTGTGAAATTATAGTTTGCGGAGGTGCGTCATCTCAATCTAATTTTAATAACCAAAGTGTTTTTATTAATAATTTTGCATAAAATATTAAAGGCGCGACGAAACCCATAACATCCCATAGACGGGCTACTACGGACAACATGTTACGTTTTGTGCATGAAACGTTAATAGGAAGAGAAGTTACAAAATAGAAATAATCATTAGACGGTTCCCAGTTAATGCCTAACACCTTTTGTGTGTCAGAGTTATCAAAAATTATATTTTGTGGATGTAAATGATCGTTTGGCAAAGAGGAAAGTAATTCGGTAGAATTACTTGACCATTTATGAAGTTTAAAACCACCCGCCGAAAACATATCTATTAATTGTAAGGCGGTGGTTTTAGCAGCTGTGACGTCCTCGACTGAGAAACAAACGTCATCCATATAACAAAAACCATTATTAATTACATTAGAAGCAAGAGGAAAGTTATTTTTCTCGTCTTCTGCAAGTTGACGCAATGTACGTAATGCCAGATATGGACTTGAAGTTAACCCGAAACAAACACGTTTAAATTCGAAAATTTGTAAATGGTCTGAATCGTCAAAACGAAATAAAATGCGTTGATATTTATGAAACTCTGGCTTTACCTTTATTCTTAAATACATTTGTTCGACGTCAGCACAAAGTGCGACAGAAAATAAACGAAAGTTCAGTAAAATTAAGAATAAATCTGCCTGTAAATTAGGGCCCGAATATAAAATATCATTAAGTGATAACCCTGTATCTGTGGAAGCGCTTGCGTCTAAAACCATGCGAATTTTAGTGGTTAACTTATCTTCGCGGATAACTCCATGATGTGGTATGACGTAACCGTCTGGCGGCAGTGGTAAGTATTCCGACCGTAGCGGAGCGATGAAATCCTTTTCACAATAATCTAATAAGATATCATTATAAGCGGAGCGAAAACTAGAAGATTTTGGAATCGTTTTTCCAAAGCAAAAATCTATTTTTAGCATAAGCGAGAGAATTGCCTAAAGCGACCGAGTCAGTTTTAAACGGAAGCGCAACAACATAAGAACCTGAGGGGTCACGTGTAGTAGTAGCATTATAAATATTTTCACAAGCCTGCTGTTCTTGGCTTAGCAGCTCAGAGCTCGGTGTCAAAACCTCCTCAGTTTCCCAGAAACTGCGCAATAAAGTATCAAGCGGTTGACCGGTAAAAGCGCATAAGGTATGAGATAGTAAGCGAGAGGCGCGGGGAGGTGGGTTTGCGACTGGAGCATCGCCCATTAAAATAAAGCCAAATGCAGTTTGAATGGCGTCAGGACATCCCGATGGACCCCTAATGCGGCCAGGTAACAATAAACGGGCGAATAATTTGGCACCAATCAAAAGTTCCACTTCGCTAGGATCGGAGAATGTATCATCAGCGAGCGGAGTGCAGGCAAGATAATTTAACATCGATTTATTTATTGGCAATGTAGGTAGGCGGTCAGTAATATTATCTACGATAAGCGGGTGAAGTTCAAATGAAACATTGCGGTTGAAGCGGGAAGAAATTGAAATGTTTGTATAACCTTTAACAATATTGGTAGAACCACCAAAGCCATTTATAGTTATATCTTGAGGTAATGATTCTATATTTAAAGATAATTTTTTACAAAGTTGGAGCGTTATAAAATCATTCATCGACCCATTATCAATTAGTGCACGCGCGGTGTATACCGAACCGTCGATATTCTTAATAATAATGCGTGCGGTCGCAAGCAACACTGTATTATTTTGACAAATCGGTGGAATAAATGATGAGTGAAGCGACAATTGTTTGTGTGCTGTAGCAGAACCGGTTTGTGAGTCGCTAGCATGCGAGCGAACGACGTTGTTCAAAACGGCTAAGGGTGAAGCGTTCTGTGCACTAGTGGTAGCGCGCGGCGTCGGCGCGCTCGTTGTGGATTCGACTATCGTACTACATGCGGGAGGTGTATTATTAGTAAAATGTAAAAGCGTATGATGGGATTTAGATTGACAGTTTGCACAAGATTTTGTAGATTTACACAACATAGTTTTATGACTAAAGCTTAAGCAATTACAACATCCGTTATTAATTTTTACAATATTATATCTTTCTTTTGGATTTAATTGCAGAAATTCTGGGCAACGATAAAATTGTTCGTGTCCAGATTTAGAACATAGCGGGCAGAGTTTAATATTTGAAAAATTAGAGGAAGTAATAAAAGATTTAGTAGGTTTTATATTATTATTAACTTTTGGAATAAAAGGTAATTTATTATTATTTTTTCTGTTTGAGGATGTTGAAAGAAAATTATTTCCGTCTGTCCGTTCATTAATTTTAACTTGTTCTTTTATGAATTTAATAAGACTTTCATATGTAGGCACAGACTCTGATCGAACAGAATTTTCAAACAGTCGAGCGGTATCTTTATCAATTTTTGTAAAGCCAAAAATAAAAATATGAAGTCTATCTTGTCTTCAATTTTTAATCTATTAAAGGCACAAACTGACGCAGAGAACTTATCGATGAAATAATTTAAGTTATCCGCTGACGCTGATGTCAGCGGTTTCATGTTAACTATTTGTTGCAAATAAGTACTCGCTAACATACGGACATCTTGATATTTATCGACTAGTGTGGTGTAAATTAAATTGTAGTTATCTGCGGTTGGTGGAATGTCGGCAATACATGTTAACGCTGAATTTGACAAAACACCTTTTAAATAAAACACTTTGTCCGATGATGTCAAATTGGAGTTATAATGAACAGCATTATTATAACACTCAAAAAATGTAGGCCAATTCTTTATATCACCATCAAAAGTTGGCAAGTTAATAGCGGGTAGCTTCAACGAAGGGCGTTCACTTTTACTGGGTAGTATATTTTCATCTTTAAAGGTTTTAACAGTATTTTTTATAGAAGAGTACAATTCTTCGAATGCAAGAAAACCGTCATAGTCTGGCGTGAAATGCGGGTCATGTTCTATTTTTTGTAAGTTGAGCTCATCGCAACAATTTAAAAAATCCGTTCTCAATTGTTCGATATTTGCCGCGGAATTCATGAAACGGTTCAACAATTCTCCAGAAGAAACATTACGAGAAGAATCATAAATGTTCTGTAGGCGGTTAAAGAATGCTTGCGTACGAGCTTCTAACAGTTTAATCTTTGCGGGAACTTCCTTCTCAGCGGTATATTTGCTAGTTTTACTCATTTTTAATGAATACTTTTATAAATAACTTTAATATAAAAATTAGAAAGAAGGTAGGTAATTGTGCAGTTGTACAAAATGAAATATTAACTGTGCGTGACCAGATTAGCGCAAATAGGAGTTTAAATTATATGCAGTTAAAAAAAATATATAAGTAGTTTGTCGAGTGGTACGAATAAAGATAGAGAGAAATATGTATATAATATGTATGCGGAAAAAGAAATGAGGTTTAAAAGAAATTAGGTGCGGTAAGGTAAAAAATATACAAATAAATATATTGCAAATTATAAATATTAAAGGATTGTAATCCCTAGGGGGATCCTGGGTTCGAAGGACCAATAAATGTGGGGGCGAAGAGGCCAAAGGCCCTGAATTAAAAAAATGCGGAATGGCGGTGAAAGCGTGTAGCCGCGTCGTTATTTGTCCATGATTCAAAAATTAATAGATCAAAACAGTACTCACAGTTGTCCCGTCGCCACGTTGCCTTTACCAGGCCTGGTATGTTATTGGAAGGTGCAGGATACCACTCGCGAAGGAAGTTTTGTGTAAATTAAGGCTGCGCACACGACACTGGTCTTCTGTACTAAGTGAGAATTGCCACACACTTGTCGCGGGGTGCATTTTTCGTTTTTAACCAGCGCGTGCAGGCGACCACGGTGAGGTGCGGTGTGGGGCGGGAATGAGAACAAACCGGAGCACGTTTGTCCACCTTTCTTTGAATTAGGAAAATTACGAAGTGCCCAAAATATATATATATATATATATATATATATATATATATATATATATATATATATATATATATATATATATATATATAGCAAGAAAGAAAGTTCTAGGTTCCAGTGCATTTACGAGTCCTGCAGCACATGGGTAACACCTTTCGTGTAGCAAACGTTCATAGGCGCAGTAACCACTTTCCATCACAGTTGGGCCATCAGCTTGTCTGCTGTACTCCACAGAATAAAAAAAATCAATACAACTCTAGAAGTTGTTCCAAATCCAATATTCTATTCATTTAGAATTCAATAGAATAAAACGTTATTTAAATGTAGTACATTATATTAATGTACCCTTCCAAGTAGTATAAGGTAATTTATGTCACAGCTGTTTATCTTCTTCTCTACATATTAATACGTGAGGCAAAAACTTTGTACCCCTTTGTACGAGAATTGCGCGGACGAAGGAGTATGAAATTTCGCACACTTATAGTTTATATAGAGAAGAAGCGACGGATGCTAATATTTTTATAAAATTATGCATAAAAAATACATTAAATCAATAAAAAATACATTACACACACTATATGGTACATGATATTTGACACACACACGCATATATTATAATCTTTAGTTTATTGTCGCCTTGGCGAAATCTGTGATTATAGAAGTATAGTCTTTGACATTAAAGTATTATGGTCGAATTTCGAGCACGGGCGACCACTAACTAGTACAATTTAAATAACTATCAATTTAATAAAATTTATGATTGTGAAGTAAAGGTACGTGAGGTAATGCCACATTCTTGCTAGCAGCAAACAAGTGACTTTTCTCGCGTCATTTTATTTGTACCATTAAGCTAAATGCTAAAGATTCTAGTAATTAAAACGACTAATAAATAATACCTAGATAGTAGATATATAATATAAGTTCATTTTATACAAATGCTCTTTTTCTACTATATAAAAGATACCGTTTAACGTACGCACATACACATTTATATAAAAAAATGTAAGTAAAAGAGTGGGGTGAGTTTTCGCCTTGGCTGTCGTTTTTACTTTTTTGTAGGCGGTACCACCCTGATGCGTCACGCCGGTCCCAGGGTGGTGCCGACGGTGCTGGGCTCGGTATATCGAGCACCCGGGATCACTTCACAGGCGCACTGCTCGACGAGTCGCTTGGATTTTCTTTCTCACAAAAACTCCAGACTCCAAGACAAGAATTTAAAATCTGAAATGTACGCGACCAATGTGCTAATGTTAAGTCAAAACGTTTCCAAACGTCGGCCACCTTGGTGAGACGGCAAAACAGGGCGAAAAACCATAGCTGGTGGGGTGGCCAAGCGAAGGCAGACGGAGTTACAAAAATGATTTTAAAGAAATTAAGAAAACAGTTTAAAGAAAATGAAACGATGAATTTAACATTATGAAAATGATTATTAAGAATTATTTAAAATAAATGCAAAAGAAATAAAAGTGGGCATTCCCACATGCACGATTTAATGAAGTAATGTTTAAAATGAACACATGTGCACAGCATTACGCAAAACGGCAAAACTGACCCGAAACGTGGATTAGAAACACTATATACCTACATATATTTATTACTAACGTTCTCCGCAGACGTTGTCCTGCCTTGAAAAAATTAAAATCTAAAACCCGATTCCAGCGCCACCTACGGTGTCTAATTGTGAATTTTTACCACACCTCAAACACACATAAAATTTCATCAACCCGATTCCAGTGTGGCGAGGCAAATACAGCCGACGTGGGTTCGGGAATGTTAGTTTTGTTTTAAATTTAAATGTTTAAATTGTTTAATATACTTTGAAGTACATTTTTTATACGATTGTCATGAAAGCGATGTTTTAAACACGGGTTAAGAAGTTAATAAAAGATTTTTTAAATTTTGTTTTAACATAATGGTACTTTTTTCAACCTACAACTTTGATAATCTAAGGCGATGACATTATGAACCTCATAGGATATGCGCTTCAGTTGCGTTGAGGTAATTTAAATAATTTAGCATTTTAATTAATCATTTGATATATTTCTAATTTGTAGTGCAATAGCGTTGTAACCGATTGGCACTTGATTTGATGATTACGGCTAATATTAGACGATAATGACGATGTACATTTCACTCAATATTCGTTTTATTACATTGCTTGAGTGTTATTCACTCAAGCGGCGCAAATATGCAACCCTCAGCGAGAGAACAAATATGTTTGTGCCGTTTGCTGTTGGAATTCTTGATCCGTGGGGTCTTGAGGCCATGAGCCTCTACCAAAATTTATCAAAACGACTCATTGACTTTCAGGTATCAGAGGGTTGGTGCTTACCTTGGACAACGGATCGATATGGCGATCCATCGAAGAAACGTAGCCAGCCTTTTGGGTACCTTACCCATAGAAGACGGTAACCTAGGCTCAGCATTCTACTTATAGTCTTGAGGGACTCTGGGTAAAACACAATATAAATAGGTTAGTTCTCTTTTATTGTATTAGTTTATAAAGTCATTGTACTAATAATATTTTCTTAAGTTTTCGCGACTTGTATACATAATAAAACTACGTTTTAACGATTTTAAGCGCGGTAATTTATTTGATTTTTGTTATTCCGACGTTTCGTCACTTTTCAGTGGCCATGATCACGGAAGATAAAGATGTCAAGTGTCAGCGAGTATTGTTAAAGTTTTATGTAGCCTACCACCAACTTGTTCATTTTAATTATTTAGTTTTAATTTTGTTTATGGTTATTATTTACTCCATGGGAGTCTAATCTAATTTACTACCGCTTCGCAACATGTTATGACTTGAAGAGAAGAAGCGGCGCAAGAAACTCTTCAGCAAATATGCCTAGCTCTAATAATTTTATATAATATTAAAATGGGTGGAAGGAAACATGTTACGACATGCCGTCACAGTCCTGGAAAGCATCCTTTCCTGGCAACATTTCCTATTTCACACCTTTTTTCGGCCGGCCACCAGCAGAGGGCGCTGCGCACACGCATATGTCTCATTAACTGCAAAAACAACAAAATGGCTGCCTAACTATCACAACGACGCCACGCTCGTCAATTATTAATAAGTAAAACGTTGAAAAACTGTTGAATTGTGCCTCAAACCGTTTCTCGAAGTGCCAACCGTCTCCCGCTAACCAGCTTAGTGTTAGTGCAACGCAAGGAAGATCTAATCCGGCCAGAATCCTGCATCTCTCCTTATGCGGTTCCAGTGACGGTAAGCGTTCAATTTTTTCTGCTTGTTTCGCTAGGATTTGAGAGGCGGCATCGAGTGGACAAAGAGTCAGGGTTTGCTCCGGCTGAGTAGCCATTCATATTCGTTCAAAACATAAAAGAAATTATCAGTCAAATTGGTCTGTGTTCCGGTGCACGCAGAAAGAGCTCACAGTGTCCTAAAGTTTGGCAGTTGGTTTTTGCTAGGTTTGGGTCTCGATAGTTTTGATGATCGGATCCCAAACAGGTGGTACTTGCCAACCATCTTCTCTATTGAAATTTTGGTGTTTTTTTATTTCAATAGCCTCACGCATCATTCTAGGTATGAAACGATTCTCTTTCGCGAGGATTTGTGGGTTATCGAATCTGATGTAGTGGTTGGGTTTATCCAGCGTATGTTCACTGATCGCAGACTTCGTAGACCTTGTGTTTCATGTCAGCAATGTGTTCTTTTACCCGTGTTTTTATGCTCCTCTTTGTTTGCCCAATGTATGATAATCCACACTCACAATCGAGCTTGTAGACACCTGCATCCTGTAGTGGGATATTGCATTTCACAGGTCTCAAAAATCTTCAAAAAATCAAAAAAGAAGGTCTCTAAATAATTAAAATGAACAAGTTGGCGGTAGGCTAAATAAAACTTTAACAATACTCGTTGACACTTGACATCTCTGTCTTCCGTAATCACGACCACTGACAAGTGGCCGAAACGTCGGAATAATAAAAACCAAATAAATTACCGCACTTAAAACCGTTAAAACGTAGTTTTATGATTGTACTAAGTTTAAAAATAAAATAAATGCGTAAATGTATGATTGTACTCAAAAGGCATTCAAAACAGTGTTCGATACCTTTGTTTTGTATAATAGTACTTCACTATATTACTAGCTGTGTTGTTATAATACAAATAACAGAAAGATACAAGTAGCAGATTGTTTAAATTGTTTTGCATATAATTCAAAAGACAGGTACTGATAATTTCAGTATGTTCGTTGTCACTCGGTTAAACAGGAGGTTTTGATGTGATATTATTTTATAAAGTCTGTGTAATTTATTTTTCTAAATTCGTTTTTTTAGATTGCATTCTTTTTCTTTATATATATAGCTATAGGTATAAAATTTTGTAAGTAATTTTGTCATATAAATTTCAATTAATCTTTTTGAAAGTTAAGTATCGTTAATGAGTTTGATACTATTATTTGTAGTTTCTTGACATGTAATTAAATATATCGTTAGACAAATACAGACATTGTATGTACCCAAGGTAAACAATTACACGCGTCTCGTGGGTAATGTACTAGAACGAATAATTCTAGAGTCGATCCTAGTAACCCACACGAGAGTAAATTGAAGACTTATTTCTTCTTCATTTTAAACTTCAATGCGTATGCTATTAAATTTTAAAAACATCTTGCAGGTTTTAAAAATTATGTATTGTTGTCCAGGTAATCTTAATTTCGCTGTAAGTTACAATTTTTATGCAAAAAGAGTAAACTTTTTTTAATAATGCCGCTGTCCTGAATTTTGTACTTGAGGAATAATGCGGCCTTTAATGTGGCATACATTTTTTAAGCAGTCGTAGGAGCCTAGTAGGTAACGCAGCCATACCTCACTCCAATGGTCTAGGTTTAAATCCTGGTCGAAGCATATACCAGTTAAACAGTTTTCTGGTCCAAGTAAAATGAAAATCGATCAGAAAAACTGTTTAAAACATTGAAAACACGTTCCTTCCAAATTTTATAGATGAAGTAGTAATATCATTGTCTTCCAGTAAAAATGGCTCTTACAGACACAGACAAACAGACAGATGAATTCCGGAAGTTATGACTAAATCAAAAGGGTTTCGTTTTAACATAACATGTCTACGAAACCTTAAATAAATTTTGAGCTTCTAATAAATAAAAGAAAAAACAATAAATTCTTTATTGACAGAAATAATCTGGAGGCATTTCGTAGTTCCTTTTATGGCGAAGTTTTTAAGTTAATGAATGAACATTGTTCCACCAGTGATGTTCTACTTGGATTCTTTTCAGATAAAATGCCTCGTTTGGCTAATTTAGCTTTGATGTTGTTAACTAACGTATTACTCATATCAGGGTATACTCATAGTGCATGTAACAAAGTCATTGGCGTCGATATAAGGTAAATAGACATTCTCTATAGTTTTCAATTACAATATCTATATTTTATAGATAGAAAATCACCTAATTAAATGTATTCGAATATTCGAGATTTCTTTAGCGTTGAAACTTTGAAAGAAAGCTGTAATAGACATATCAATTTTATTTGAAACCAAATTAAAAGTGATCCTATAGTTGGACGATATTGAAGATAAATATCTTTCGTAAATTTATTCGTGCAGGAACGGAGAAAGAATACACTTTCCTGCGGCCGGGCGACTTATCGTAAGAGGCAACAAAACAACTCACAGCCAATTAGTAAGGTATTTGTCTATCTGGATGGCTACCACCCCTGCTCTAGAGTCTTGAGGTGTGTTACTGCATTAGAGGCGAGATTCTAGTCGCCCTTTAGAGTACGGTAGCACATTGGTACACCTTTGGTGTTACAAATGTTCATAGGTGATGGTAACCGCATTTCATCAGAGGAGCCGTCTGCCTGTCTACTGAACTGAAGCAGTAAAAAAAATTGTATTGCTTAAATCAGCACCGAAGCTATATTTTTTGGATTATTTCCTAACCACTTCCGTGCGTAAGGTGATCTAAAAGATTTCTTACGGGTTTGTCATTCAGTGCAGTGAAACCTCGTTTTCATTCAGACCGCAATGCTTTATAATTACATTTATGTATATGACAAGAATATAGATACACAGTCGCTTTCCGATCACAATTTGGTTTGAGGTTTCCTTTAAAAGAAATTTATGGTGCTAGTTAGGATCTTGTACGATCTGTGTCGATTTAATAATCTATATCTATAAATACTGCGGCTAAACGTTCTTTGTCAATGCTAATGCGTTGAACAGTTTAATAAATAAATAAATAATCGGCAGACAAACACACATATTGTATATCCCCAAATTAAGCAAGTTACGCTTGTGTTATGGGTAATATACAACGTACCACTCTGGGGCCGATCCCAGACAGCCAGACCATAGTAAATAACGGAGAAAATATGTTTCCGAAATTTACTTACCAGGAATCGAACCCGGAACCTCTGCGTTGCAGTGAGGTAGGCCGGCAACGCCTTAGCCCGCTCAACCACAGAGGCCGTCATTTCACAGTTCGATTGAAGGACAGTATCCTTTTACGATTTACATTTTACCAGTGTAGTTTTGATTAATTTAGAATTCAAATATTCTCTTATTAGGTAACATAAAAATGCTTCTTAGTATATGTAATTGAGGCTAAAATGCTCAAATACTTTCGAAAAGAATCGATTATGTACACTAATAAATTCTCTGTTGCTTCGCCGTGCATCAAATCCTGGTGAATAACCCTAGTGTATTTAGAGAGCATGCATTCACATAGATTACTTTGCATTAAAAAAATATGTAAGCGCTGTTGCATCCCGGAAAATTTCGACTATTGCAGTAAATAAACTATCCTACTTTTTGGGATAAAAATAATCCTTTATCCTTTCTCAATATTGAGACAACTATTATATATACCAAATTTGATCAAAAATGGTAGTAAAAACAGTAGTTTGTCAAAGTAATTGTCTGTCACGGACAGAAATACTTTTGTATTTATAATATAAGTACGGACTATTTTAATAATCGTTACTTTGAATTATATTATAGTTCACAGAATCAATGCGGGGTCCAAAAACGTATTTGCCGTCGTACCCGTTACCGGTCGCTGGATGGCTCCTGCAATAACCTCAAAAGACCAGAATGGGGCAGTGCGTCAATGCCTTATAACAGACTACTTCCAAATGCATATAGTGATGGTAAGTCTAGAAAATTATATTCTGCATCACACCATTAATACAGGTTCACCTCCATGATATGTGATTATGCCTTGATAGCGTGATAGTTACTGCACCCGCGTCCCAAACTCGCGTGACGCAGGTACGGATCCTGGTCGGAAACTTAGGCGGTTTATTGACCTATAGCCGATTCCTATATCTTACTGATCGTTCAATTGCCTTACAATCGGTTTAAAATATTACACAAGTTCCATACAAGAAATGTCAAAATTCAACCGATGGTAAGATAAGCGAAAGAATAGTAAGATATAGGAACCGGCCATTAATAGTGTACCTATATATAATGTCACATTTACCATAACCTGACGTTATAAAGATTTGTGGCCTTAGAACTTGTGCCATATTGTGGAATAAAAAGACCTACTGCGCCAATCTTATATGATTAAGAAAAGGTGAAAAGAAAGAGAGACAATACGTGAAGAATTATTTGATTACATGTTATTGAGTGGAGGGTGTGAGATAAAAGGGTACGCACCTTGCACAAATTGTCGTGTCCTTTGATAGCTATGAGCAGGCACCAGTATAACTCACTCTCACACCTTCTAGTTTTAATATATTAACGTCTTACACACGTCGCGGCGAGGATGGATTGATTTTAAGTCTTTTTCTTATGTAGAGATTTTTGAGAAGAAACTTTTAGTTGTTTCTCTTTTTTTTTTAATGGAGCCGAGTAGAGGGGAGAGATTGTGGGTATGGATTGGGAAGGAACGAACGAATGGAATGAATGGTGCATATAGAGGGAAATTAAAAATCAAATCTCCTTATGCCCAGACTCTATCTGGGATAATGTTTATTTATTAGTTAATTTATAATTATTGGCTGTGACCAAATGCGTCTTATTTATAGCGTTAAATGTAACGCCGTGAACGAATAGCTACATTAGTGTATATACATACATACGTTATATGTTAATATTTAACATCATTCACAATTAATAATAATATCGCATCACAAAGAACACATTTAACCCATCGCTACATCTGCGTGAAACGGTCAATATACACGATAACATGTTATAGTAATACTAATATTACTATAACATTTAACTCCAAAATTAAATTGAGTTTTGAAAAAATAAGCGAGGTCTAAGCCAAAGATGTTGATAAAAGTAGATGAAATGATAGCTATATCCATTGACGTAACAAGTGAAGATTTTTAATGTTTGCCTACTAGTATGGGAAAAAGACGTTAAGTTGAGCTTTAAAAAAAGATACACATATATTAACTGGCAAGAAATAGCACAGGACAGAAACAGCTGGCGTGTTCTCGTCTTGGAGGCCAAGACACATTTTGGGTCGCTAAGCCAACGGAGTTACTTATACATATATTTGATTCGAACGTAGTAGTTGTAATTAGATGTTTCTACAAAAAGGAGCAGTCTAGCGCTGAGGACCAACCTTCACCCATCTGATAACCAGATGAGACATATTTTTGATCAAATTATAATGATTTGTAAACACGCCTATGATAGCTTGCCAATCGATAAGTGTTCTAATAACACCAGTCCACTTAGATATGTATGGATGACGTTTTACGCTCTACGGTTTTCGAAGTTGTATGAAAAGTATCGGTCTTATTCATATTGAGATAGAGTAAGTTTGTAGGCTTCTTTAAGAACTCTTAAATCCCACGTTAATGTGAATTTTTTGTAGTTTTTTTCAATTAATCTATTTTCTTCAGGTGTTTCTGAATTTCCTCGTTCAAGTACAGGTAAACAATTACCAAACGCCCGTGCTATGAGTATGAAAATATATCCTGGAACGGAGAAGCAAGATTTCAAACACACTATGATATCAATGCAATGGGGTCAAGTCATAGCCCATGATTTGTCTCTAACAATGGGCATTTCACAGACATGTGAGTACATTGGGTTTTAATAACAATTCAATTTATTGTGTTTGAATTGAGTTAGTTGAACTACAGTTCTACCGACTGTATAACGAGGAGTGCTCCGGTGAATTGTTCAGCTTTAATCTTTGTTCTACCACCGCACCGCATCGCTCGCAATCGACTGGGCTTCATCCGCATTTCCTTGAACCACTTCGCTCATGTACACAACGTTTCTTAAGAAAATTTCTCTTCGCGGCCATTGAGATTTGGAATTAGCTCCCAGCTGAGGTTTGTCCACAACGTTACGATATGTATTTTTTTAAATAGGGTATCATAAATTTTTTTCGAAGCCGGTAGCGCGTTGGTGATATCTCTGGTGGGCTGTCCGCCTCTCTGCAGTACTGCAACCATAAAACAATCTTTAGGTGAGCTTTTTCAGCTTATTACCAAGCAGCTCTGAATTGAATGGTATACTCGTGTATGAAATAGACATTTTATTATTCTCCAAAACAAACAGAGGCAATAATATATTGTTACGAATTTGTGGGATGTGCATTAAAATGCCGTTGGAATTATCACAAAGTTTATTAGAAGTACACACACGTAACTCACAGTTCTTATAAGTAAAACGAAATGCAACAAGTCCAAGCCGTAAAGCAGAAAATCGTAATCACATAAATCGCGCTCTGAAAGTACACTAGGTAACGCCTCGATCACGAGTGAAATCCAACTGACTTTGAATGCTTAATTTATAAGCTTTATGGCTTCTAAAAATGTGCATGAACGGAAACAATAGAAGGAAGGATTTCTGACGTCTTACTGGGGGCGTATAAAGGGATTAACGTGAACAATAAATTACTCAAATTTGAAGGTGTAATATAACACCTGTAAAGGATTATCGGCTCGCAACAATACCATTTTTATAACATTTACATTTACAAGGTAATACAAATTAAATTGAATCCACCGTGGAATTTGATAAAGTTCCATATTACGTTGCAAACTTTGCGGAAAAAATCTCTATTACTCTACAATTTTGTATATTTAGCAACAAATTGTAATGTTTCTGTGTTAATTTCCTAATTTGTGCTTATTTAAGTAGTACTGTAATGTTATTCAATGCAAGATTGCAAAAAACCTTGAGTAAACAATATATATAACATTATGCAATAACTAGGAAATTGCCCGCGACTTCGCTTGCGTTAAAGTTATCCAACGGGAACTATACGATTTTCCGGGACAGAAAGTAGCTATGTGCTATTCCAGACTATAAATCCAGCTCTGTGTCAATTCTTATTCAGATCTGAACAGTCGTTCTGGTGTGATTGAACGAGAAACATAGAGCCAATGTTCGCATTTATAATATAGGTAGAGTTTACCCAACATTAGTGCATGCCTCTTGTTTAAACAGCAGGCGTTAATACAGGTTTAATTGTATAAATTTTTTATGTTTTACTGCTATTTGCCCTGGAAGATTCACTTCATTTTATATCGCAAAGTGTCCCATTTCCCGGGATGAAAAGTATTTATGTACATTTTCGGTATTAGAACTACATTTAAACAAACTTACAGCAAAACCGATCCAGTACTCCTAGTAGTTTTTCTGCGAAGGCTTAACAGACAGATAGATTAAGGTACTATCGCATTTTTTATAGATGATAATTTTTATATCTATAAACTTGAGAAATGATTGGTCTCCCATACAAACTTTCATCCTTTATTTCAACCCGTTCTAGTTTTATATATTATATGCATCCCGTCTATCTGTAAACTACATAAATGACAAAAATGACTAAACTGACCAAAATGACCAAATTGGCCAAAATGCCCAAAATGACCAAATTGACCAAGATTCCCAAAATGACCAGATTGACCAAATTGACTAAAATATATCCGTCCTTGTCTTTTCCTTCCAGAAGTTTCTAGCTTTATATAAAAGTATTAATAGAGTTTAATAATTGTTAAAAAAATAAAAAAGTAAAATATAACAAGGTTTATATTTCAATACAGTTATTTTACATAATTTTACGGTCGATTTAAAGAACAGATGTTTAAAGATTTGTGTTCTACTTTGAAACCGTTTTGTTTATTTTCTGATATATATATATGTGTATATCTCAAGAGAATATTTTATGCAATATGTCCTAAATTATTTGCAAAATATCCACATCCGCTTTAATTCTAATTAATTTAAGCATTTAAAAAATTTTCGTGTTTTTGAGATATTCTTCTACTACTAAATATAAACGGAAAATTGACTTTATTGCGGTGCTTGTTCCTTTTTCACGGCCTTGAAAAGAAAACGATTGTCATATTTGGCTCATAAAGTGCACATGAGGAATATGACGAGAAGAGAAACATCACATTTAAATTTTCTTTTCATAATTTATGACTAGCTTCTGCCCGCGACTTCGTCCGCGTGGAATAGTAAAAAAAAATATTTAAAAAAACCTCCACGATTTGAAACATTCTTCATTGGTGCTCCGCTCCTATTGGTCTTAGCGTGATGGTATATAGCTTTCCTCGATAAATGAGCTATCTAACACGGAAAGAATTTTTTAAATCTGACCAGTAGTTCCTGAGATTATCCCGTTCAATCAAAGAAACAAACAAACAAACAAACTCTTCAGCTTTATATATAAGTATAAGATAAGATAAGATAATATGATATAATTATATTTAAGTTATTTTTAATAATTATAGTGAAGGTGGTCTGAAAGATGTCGCCTTCGGCGACAAGGCCTCTTATTGTATATAGTACATAAAATTTCATCAAAATCGTAGAACCCGATTCCAGCACCAAATATTTTGTTTAGATTGTTGGATTACATTATGAAGTTTTAGTCCCTAATTTGTATATAGCCTATATTAATCAGGAATAATGTTACATTCGAATGGTGCAAGAATTTTTGAAATCGGTTAAGTAGTTTTTAACTTTATTCGTTACAAACATGTGATATACGCGTGCGATGACGTGAGCCGCTGTATGCGCCGCTGTATTGAAAACGGAAAAGGCCGACGCGCCGCAAGACACACGTCACAGGAAACGCGTGACGAGTGACGCCCCCTCGTCTCCTTAAATGAGGCATAATTTACAAACAATTTAAAAACGGTAATTTATGTTAAGGCATCATAATATAGTTAGCAGTTTCACTATGGTATATATTTTGAAATTACAGACATGTACTACAATTTTATTGCTAAAGATAGTAAATTAACACTTGGAGAGATTAGATTGGTTTCTATGTGTACTGAAAAATTTAATTAAACGACCTTTTATTTTGCAGTACAAAATCCAATATCATGTTGCCAAGATGGGAAGATTTTAGATCCAGCATCATCCAGCCCACGCTGTAAACCAATCGCGAGACCTTCGTACGATCCAGCGACATTACAAGAAGGGAACATGTGTATAGATTTTGCGAGAACTCTGACTACAAAAGATCTTAACTGCACTTCTGCTAACGAACCGGAACGACCGGTAAAATTTCTCAGGACGTCTATTATTTTAATTATTTTTTTTAGCTTAAAGACAGATTAATTAATTAATAAATTTTGGAATACTTTTAAGTTCCACCTGAATCTTTTCATAATTTTCAACCCAACAGTACAAAATTTACAGGTACAGTTTTTAAGATTTTGGAAAGGAATATTTTCTTATCTATTGACTTAAATAAAAAGAAGACATTAGGTACATCGATGTCATTTTCAAGAACTGTCTAATGACACACCCATTTATTTCTATGTATGACGGCTATCTGTAAATTTTAGTTTTCTCACGAATTAAATATACCATAGGCCGCTGTTAGGAGGGAACGTGTCCAAAAGGATAGTCGCGTTGCCATATTAGATTGCCCCAAATGTTGTTTATTTATGCTATGAAAATATTTGCAGTTGTCATCAATAACAGCGTATCTTGACTTGTCTCTTACGTATGGCCTTAATGATTCTGCCTCATACACTTTACGAGAGGGACATGGCGGCAGATTGACGACGCTAAAAAGGAATGGACATGAATGGCCCCCACAAGATCCTAACATCACAGCTGCTTGTGCTGTTAGGTCAGCTAATGAGCCTTGCTATTACACAGGTAAAATATCAATGAATAAAAATCTTGTGACTATGGTAGATTAAGTAGGTACGCAACGGTTATCAAGAACGTTTCCCTTGCACAATTTGGATTTGCAACCAGTCCTAAATTGAAACTATGGGAGCTGCATACATATAACCAGTCATCGCAGTGGACAACAGACAACTGTTTTTTTTTTGAGGCAGGGGGAAATACATTTCATATCGGATCCTTTACTGGGATCAGACCAAAGCAATGAGAGTTATACACTGAAGATGGCGCAGATAACAGAGTTAATTGTCGGCTTGTGTTGAGATTCAGCAAGGTACCCCTATTAAAGAGGTAACCCATGTGCTAATACTCCACTAAAACCCCCTTCCTACTCCATGTGCCCCGCGGTCATGGTAGGGATAGCGTGAGACTTAGAAGGTAGTTACGCCCACACTAATTCCTCCGCTCCCCAGATACTGGAGAACCCTTGTAGCGGAATCACGGGAGGAGATCTTGCGCATATCTGCGTCTCCAGAGCCCCAACTGACGTCGGTACCCGCGGGACGCATGCGCACCTCTCTCTCTCTCTCGTTCAGCGGCCTCCTTTTAAGACATTACTGCCTCGCAGAATATGGACGCTCCCTTCTAATGATCGTCGCTGTGCAGCATGGCCTGGACCAGACTATCCAGCGAATCGGTCAGACCTACGACTGTCTCGACCTCAAATCTCTGCGGTGTCTATGCTGCGCATTCGACCAGCGTATAGAACGCATAGTCTTGTGCGCCACATAGGTGGCACTGAGGGGAAGGTAGACATTCCACAATCTGATGCAGATACTTATTAAAGCAACCATGCCCGGTATGTATCTGCGTTATCCTGAAGGTCAGGGTCCCGCGTTTCCACGCAACCCATAACAGCAGGTGTGGGCGCACGTCCTCCACTGTATCAATGCCAGCTGCAGGAGTTTCCAACTCTCTGGACCAGATTTGGATCATGGAAGCAGTTTCCCGCGCCCTGATAGCCTGAAGCTTGGTCTGGCAGTACACCAGGCCGCGAGCAAGGGTATCCTGTGAGGAGCGACGAACTTTGGCAAGCACGTTCGCCTGGGAGGCCAGGGCGGATCACCTGCCAAGAGTGTCGCCGCCGTCCACGACAATGTACGGTATCCTCGTATAGTCCTCAACGTCAGGACCCGTTTGTATTCGGCACAGCAATGTCCTATTGTAGCGATGAAGTGCAACGGGCCATACGGGTACACCGTACAGGGCCATACTCCTAAGAATGTCAGATTAGAGCTTTCTAGTCGCCCCGCCCGGTCCCCCACATTGGGAAGAAGCTGAGCAAGGGCGCCAGCGGACCTCACGACTTAAGAAACTAGCTGATCAAAGTGGGCTCTGAACAGCCATTTCCCGTCGAGAATGAGCCCCATATATTTCATCTGAAACCCGATGCGAATATCCACCCCTTGAACTGTAACGGTCGAGTCCGCAGGGGGATTCCGGAAACGCCTATGGAACATGAGAGCCTCTGTTTTCGCGGGAGACATCCTCAAGCCCAGCCTACATATTCTCTGGACCACGATCGCCAACCCGGCGTTGGCGAGGTCCACGGATTCCGCGTATGACGCAGCACGTGCCTTGAGTAGGGTGTCATCCGCAAAGCAGATTAGTCCTATTCCAGGCATGACTGGCTCCCGAAGGATCAAGTCATAACCCACGTCCCAAAGAATCAACCCGGGGACCGACCCCTGTGGGACGTCGCACGTCCTAAACCTATCGCGTGATTGGACTGACTACCCTCCCAAAGGATTTGTATATCCTGGTGGCACGCGCCCAATAGCCTCGTGAGGTACGGGGAAACTCCGTGTGCACGAAGCCCCTCCCTGATCGTCTCGTAAGGGGAGGTTGTTTTAACAGCCTCTCTCACGAGGCCGCCTTTGGGCGTTCGCTATATCAAGCGAAACCGCCAGGACATTATCCTTTGCTTGGATAGCTTCGTCCGTTACGGAACGCAGAGTGTCGAAGGCGTCCAAAGTGGAGCGCCCTCGCCGAAACCCAAACTGTGTCTGAGCTAGCCCTGGCTCGACAGTATTGAGATGTTTAACGAGGCGTTCGGCCAAGATCTTATCAAAGAACTTGGCAACCTTGTTAAGCAACTCTATGGGCCAGTAAGCGGACGGATTGTTGAGAGGCTGACCTCCCTTGCGAATAAGGCACAGTCGGCCCTCCTTCCACTGTGACGGGAACTGACCTGCGTGAATACAGGCATCGAACGGTTCCCGCAGCTGGCTGCGTAGATGTTTGGCAGCCAGGAAGAGGAGCCGACCCGGGACCCGGTGCCGTCTTACTACCCCGGAGCCGCTCCACGGCAACGTCTAATTCTTCCTCGGAAATGGAGTGAGGCTCCACCTCCGAGGTGTCGGGAATGATTGGACCCATGACGGGGCGCAACTTGCGCAATGCGGGAGCGCCCCAATTAATAGTGCTCTATCTCGCTCGCAGATCATCCGTCTCGTTCTCACATTGTGCTATGTATTATACAAACTGTACGACTTGTTAATATTTGTACATAAGCTTACCGTTTCCGAAATGAAATAAGTTCACTTCAGTTCTCATCAGCACTTGACAGTGGCTACTACTACTCTCTGTCATCAAGTATAATTTAACCTCTACCTCTCGCTGCTACAAAACTTTTCCAAAATGCTATGGTTTTATTAAAAACTTCAAAAAATTCCTTCAAAGTCAGCAGCTCATTCGTAATACTTGTTATACGAACATGTACCCAGATTGTTGGTTGGTAGTTACGTTGCATCAGATGGGTCATCACTCAGTATTATTAGTTTCATAATCCTGATTTCTAATTAATTCATGTATTGACGTGTGGTTTGCCTATGGTTATTATGTTAAGAAAGATATAAATAACATTTCTGATTACTACAATATTTTGCTAGACGTTAACAAAGAACACATGAACAAAGTGTCTTCTCCTTAATAGAGATAATAAGAAACTTGTTATTATATACATTCTTAGTTTAAGTTATATCTAGTTATTTTAGGTCAGATTTAAATTACTTATTACTTTTAATACCTAGATTAGATTGTAATTTTAGTTATTTAGATTCTAGATTAGATTGCAAGTTTAGTAATATATATCATTAAGGTACTTTATTTATAGAAAAAAAACTTTTAGCATCGAGCTTCTGTCTCCGCATGTTATCGAAGCTATTGTTTTGTTCCTTGAAGTACCTTCTATAGATATAACGACAGTGGTTTCAATGTATTGCCATCGCTTTACCAGTACAGCTACGTACAAGTCTACAGTTTTCGTAATAATTGATTGATTGTTGGTAGTTTTTGATCTCTATCGCACTAGTGCACTGTTATATTTGTAGTCAATTTGTATTCTATCTGGAAAACATAAAACGTTTACATATTTTTTTGGCCTAATGTGCATATTGTTACAATTATCACGATTCAAAACGAAAGTATTGCGAGAAAATCTACATATCGAGATAACTGATTTGGGAAATTCGCCAATCTGCCATGGACAAGGGTAACGGTGTGTAAATATGGATCCGATTCCAGCAATAGATCCTTTATGGTCTGATATTATTGTTATAGGATTTAATGAACTGTCTTTATTTTAGGCGATGTTAGGGTTAATCAAAACCTTCAATTAAGCCTATTACAAGTAGTTTTATTACGTGAACACAACCGAATTGCCGATGCACTAAAGTGTATAAATCCGAAGTGGAATGATGAAATATTGTATCAAGAAGCCAGACGGATCCTGATAGCTTGTACACAGAAGATAACTTATTACGAATATTTGCCAGATCATTTGGGTAAGTCAATGTCCTTGTTTTATTATTATACAAACATTACATTATACAAATTCATGCTACATAGTTGT
Source organism: Dendrolimus houi (assembly GCA_039645545.1). Taxonomy (NCBI): domain Eukaryota; kingdom Metazoa; phylum Arthropoda; class Insecta; order Lepidoptera; family Lasiocampidae; genus Dendrolimus; species Dendrolimus houi. Next base: position 11,927,987 of record CM077125.1, on the reverse strand, counting down.
AGCATGAAATTAGCAATACTCCTCATAAATTAACAAACTGTTTTTCACATTTGCATATCACAGCATATCAAGATCCAGAGATAATTTCTAACTAACATTGGAAACGGGATGAATAAATAAATGGAATAAAATGGACAAGAAAAACATAAATGAGAATATATATAATAGAGAATAATAGAATAGATACATAATTATATAGAAAATATATATGTATTTATTGCCTTTTTCTGCACTACTTGCATCGACAGATTAGCTAAAAAAATTCTTTAAATTAGGTTGCCTGGAAGAATCACACCGATCAAAGCTCAAAGCCCTTAGGGCCGTCTATTGTATTGCCTAGAAAATATTTTAAATATGGTTTGTGTTTGTTATTGTATGTTTTGGTGTGCAATAAAGTGTTATCTCCCCTCTCTCTCTATGTGGCTTAACTCTTGGGGCCGATTCCAGCTAAAAGTAAAAAATAGAAAATACATAGTTTAGAAAATTTATTCTGCTGGGCATCGAATTCCAGATACCATAGTACTGAACTAGATAAGTTAACGCTTGAACCACGGATCACAGATAGATTAAAAAAAAGATTAATTTTAAGACAAATATTATAATTAATTATATGCCGTTGAAACCACGGGCCATGAGACTGATCCAGACTTTTGGGAAAGTTATATGGGGCCATTATAAAGTCAACATGCGGAGGCTATATTGGAAATTTTATCTAAATACGGTGACACTGGATAGAAGATCTATAAGCATTATTATTTTTATTAATCTTATTGGGGGTGGTGAGTGGATTATTGTTGGGCTCGCTCTTTACTCGTTGTAAATTAAAAAACAACACTTTTCATCTTCGTTAACACCTTTATGATATGGTCGTCTTAAAACGTATTAAACTAACACCTTAATCGACACACCGCACACGCCATGTCCTTATGCAGATTCTTCATAAGACTGTTCACCTGAGTCTAGACAATCAATAACTCATATCTACTTACTATCGTTCTTTCGTTCATACTTATCTATTATTTATTGTATCTTTTACTTTGTAGGTTATACAAATATGATTAGAAGGAAGCTAATTTACTTAAATCCAAAGGGTCACGTGAACGACTATAATAGTAATGTCGATCCATCTATATACGCCGAGTTCTCCGCAGCTGCTTTTCGATTTTTTCATACGGCTGTTAATGGATTGTTAAAGTGAGTTCTATTTCATAAAGAGGCTGAAAGTTTCCATATGAAATTCCGATTATAGAGTTGGACAAAATACTACACCCACAGTGCATAAAAATTCACTTTTGATCACTGCAAAAATATAACCAAAATTACCTGATTAGATGAAATCATTGTACAATAATGTCTACATTGTCAGTTACACATTTTAGAAAATATACTGAAGATCGAGAAGAAATTGCAAGTATTCGTCTTAGTGACGGTAATGTCAAACCTTCTTTGTTAGAGTTGGATGGTAACTTCGATAGTTTATCCAGAGGACTTTGTACACAGACTCAAAATGATTATGATGAGTTTATTACTAGTGAACTTACGAACTACTTCTTTAGGTAAGTTCTAATTTTGAGATTTCATTTTGCATAATCACTGCAAAATAATTATAATAGGTTGGTATCTATGCTTCCATACCAATATATACTTGAAAGTGAAGTGATTTAGTTTGGATATATGATATTGGTTTATTTTATATTTAGTTTTTATCATAACTATGACTCAATTACCATGACTTAACAGTATTACAACCAAACCGATATTGTGAGTACTTTATCTCTTATCCTTAACAACGTAAGTACGTTATTTTTAATTACTTTCTCTCTCTCATCTTAATGAAACCTGTACATACTTCTTCCTTCGTTGATAACTCCGTCACGGTATAGGCTGTCCGTTTGTGGAACTCATTGCTACTTAACATCAGTCAATCTAAACCCATATCGTCTTTTAAGCTGATGGTTAAAAATTATATTTGGTCCACTCAGGTCTAATAATGCTACTGATTCTATATATAGGTGATATGTTTTAGGTTTGTATCTAAAGTATATTATTTATTTCTTATTCTTGGAATGTTTCTTATTATTTACTGTCTTTATCGCCACTATTATGTTTTAATATTTTCCTTAGTCTAGGGGGTGTAGAAGAGATCGCTGTAAGCGATAAGGCTGCCCTTTGTTCAACATTTATTGTACCTAGGTTTTAAGAACGTAGTTAATTTTATGGTGAACAATTGAGCGTTTTCGTTCGTTCTTTGTTACTTTATTTTATTCATGTATGGCTCCTTCCTCTATTAATGTGTTCCTATATGCTTATTTTTTTTTCAGTCAGCACTCGAGTCCCTGACGCCTATTAACACTATTTGTCCGGGGTCTATTTCTATTTTTTTAACTTCTTGTGACTTTGTACAAAGGACACACTAGTCTGGATATTTAGGTCGGAATTCGGAAATTTAGTTCAATTTGCGAAGGGCTCTTTGCCTATACTAATATTATAACGAGGAAAGATTTGTATTTTTGTATGTTTGTAACGAATAAATCCAAAAACTAGTAGACCGATTTCAAAAATTCTTTCACCATTAGAATGTTACATTATTCCTGAGTAACATAGGCTATATTTATTACTAGAAAAAATTAAGAATCCCTACTCAAACTACTAAATGTCCACCCGTGCGAAACCGGGACGGGCCGCTAGTATTTAATATTTTTATACCAACATAAAAGATAGATTCCGCAGCAAACGGTTTAAACTTTAGATGAACGAAAATTAAACAATATAAGGCACTTTTAATACCGAATAGTTTACTATTCGAATTCATCATCGCTGTTTTCTTGATAGTGAGTCATAGCCAAATACTTTTATTTTTTGATATTGTCACGAGTCTGCGGGACTCGAATGAAAATGCCGTTGCAATTATTATAGAGCTTATTAGAACTATACAAACACGTATAACACAGGTACAAATATAACCGAACACAACAAATCCAAACGTAATGCAGAAAGTCGTAATTCAATAAAACGCGCAAAGTCCGTCAATATTAGATTCCCGAATGTACACACATCACGCCTAGATCATAGGTGCTTCATAAGCACCGTATTTTACCGTTTGATCCTATTATATACAATAAAAGAAGATACGATTTAGTTTGTACACTTGTACCATGCCGACTTCGATTAGCTGACCGACATGCTTACTTTCTTAGTCCCAAAATTTACAACAGAGTTAATAAGTTACTAAATATATACTCTCTTACTCATCGCGAATGTAAATCAAAGTTATTCAACTGGCTAATAGAACTCTCTTATGACGACACCGAGAAATTACTAAACTGACTGCACTAGTTTACTAAGACACACACACTCACTCGTTCACTTGTACACACATCACACACATACACACTACACACATATACATACATACACAGCCATTCATACATCTATACATTTAAAATATAAACACGAAAAATTTCCAAATGTATAAACTTCAATATAATTTTCTTTTTATAATGTATAACAAATGAATTATCTGGAAGTGGGCGCTAACAACTGCAACACAGTATTATACTACAGCAGTTGTTTGCGACACCAAATTGTTTCTGTATACTATGTTAATGTTTTCGAATAAATTCTTTAATTCTTTAATTCTTTAATTCTAAAAGTTTTAGCTCAATTGACCCCTCTCTTAATGAGGCCATCGTTTTAAACTTAACAAATCCAAATGTGCCCGCCCAGCAACGTCGACATAATTTTCTAGAATTAGCTTGTACTTATAATCCGCAACACATAGCTAATGGTGCTCTTGAGCGGCCGTAAACGAGTACAATTTGACAATAAATTGTTCTCCCTAATAACTAGAAACGTATGTCAGCAAAAATGAGTTAACAAAGGAAGACGATCATAAAAGGATTATAATTAGTTCAAATTCCGACAGGTAATAAAATGTGCTTATAGAGTTCTGTACGTGGAATTTGTTTTTGTCGGAGCCTAAGTTGTAACAATATTGATACATTTCGATATACGGACAATATTTTATAATAATATTGTGAACAAAATTTATACATTAGCACTTAAACTGCACCAAATGACGCCATTCGTTGATTGGTGTTAAGAAAATGAAACATTTTTGTTTTAATAAACTCTTTTCCAACAAATAGATTTTCATTAACCCGCAAATGAAAGATACAATGTTCAGAATATTTACTTTTGATTATAAATGACTGCAAGCATTAATTACGTTAACGAAGGAAGGAACTAAATTCAATATTATAGTTTTTGCTTACTTTATATGTTAGATTAAGTATTGTCAAATGTACTGATTATATTCAGGTCATCTTAGGAATTTTTATTGTTGTGAAATTTTTAAATCACAAACTTATAGCGAATTCAATCAAAGGCGGAAGTTATCTTTTCATAAGTCTGTTTATTTACTTATAAGCCATTTATTCCGAGTTGCAGATTGATCTGAATTTATTTTTAAATCAACAGAATTTATAAATATGAAAGTATCTTTGTCCGGATGTTTGTTTGCTTCGTGTCTCGAGCATTGACTATAATATTCAAATTTGGTCTATATACATTTTTGACAACATGAACATATGATAATTTTTATCATGGAAACTCGTGATATCTTTCGAATGGAATGTCCTAATTGAATAATTCAAAAAGTTATATAAAGGTATTGAAGTAGTCTTGAATATGAAGTAATTTATTTTGATAAGGATGAATACCAAGATACAAATAAAAAGCCTTTTATAGCGGCGGCGTTTCAATTAATTTTTTGAAATAAAAGAACATTTATTGTGTTATAACTATAATAGTTAGACATATGCTGTCGCGACACTTTTTGTAAATAATGATGTGTTCTGCAAAGTCGTAGTACATTATTTTATTCTATCGTCAATAGTTGTCGCAGCGCAAGCGATTTTAGGTATTTTTTTTACACCTTGGGTTACATTATTGGAGTTTTAGTAAGGATGCACGGGGGCGGGGGCAGGGGCCACCGCAGCCGATGGTGGCGCGACGGCAGGTGCCGCGACGGCGCGTGCCGCGACGGCGGGTGCCGCGACGGCCGGTGTCGCGGCCGTGGGTTTAGCCATGAGCCTGGGGGCCGGCTTGGGGGCTGGTGGCCCGGGCTTAGGCGCCGGAGCAGAGGCGGCGGCGAGAGCTGCGGCTCGGCGCAGCTTCTTTGCCCTCTGCTTTACCCCCCCCCCCCCTCTTCACCTTCTGGAGAACCTCTCCTACCGCAAGGAGTTCGAGCAGATGCGGAAGGCCATGAAGGCCCCCGCTGCGGACGCGGCCCCGGTACCCGCTGTAGCGGCGGAGCCGGGTCCCGTGCCCGCTAAGCGGAAGGCCAAGGCTGCCGCGGCGGAAAAAGTCCCGGCCCCCGAGCCGGTTCATATATCCGCCGCGTTCCCCAGAACCTCTTCCGGCTACCGCCGTTGTGGCGGAGCCGGTCCCCACACCAACCGCTACGCACGCCGGTGTGGTTGAGGAGCGGCTGCCGCCCGCGCCAATTCTTCGGCAGGGTGGCGGACTCCCCACCGCCACCCCCTCCCCCCAAGGAGAAGGGGGGTAAAGCAGAGGGCAAAGAAGCTGCGCTGAGCCGCAGCTCTCGCCGCCGCCTCTGCTCCGGCGCCTAAGCCCGGGCCACCGGCCCCCAAGCCGGCCCCCAGGCTCATGGCTAAACCCGCGGCCGCGACACCGGCCGTCGCGGCACGCGCCGTCGCGGCACCTGCCGTCGCGCCACCATCGGCTGCGGTGGCCCCTGCCCCCGCCCCCGTTCCGGAGGGGGGGGCGTGGTCCACGGTCGTCCGGAGGAAGAAGGGCAGGGGAGCGGGGGCGGAAACGCGCCGCCCCCTCCTCGGCGCAAGCACCGGCTCCGCCATCGGGGCGGAAACCGGCGCGCAAGCCACGGGCTACGAAGCCCGTGGTATTTCAGGAGCCGAGATCGGCAGCAATTATCATTAAGTTGCTGCCGGAATCGGCCAAAAACGGTGTTGGCTACCGGGAGGTCTTCGCAAAGGCCGCCTCGGTGGTCAACATCACCGAGCTAGGCCTCAGAGACGGGCTGAAAGTGACGCGGACCGCCCGGGACGCTCGACTCCTGGACTTCCCCCCAGGACCCGAGAGCGCGACTAGGGCGAACCGCGTCGCCGAGGCCCTTCGAGGGGCGCTCCAAGGGATGGCCGAAGTCATCCGCCCCGTAAAGCGTGGGGAGCTTTACGTCTCAGGGCTGGATGAGTCGGCCACCGTAGATGGGCTTCGCAATGCCATCGCCAGCGTGGGCAACTGCCTGCGCGACGATGTTAAGGCGAGGCACGTCGGCATAGGACCTGGGGGGATGGGCGCATCATACGTGATGTGCCCCGTCTCTGCAGCCAAAACCATCGCCGAGCGGGGCCACCTTCTGGTGGGCTTCACCTCGGCGAAGGTGGAGGCTCTGGAAGCCCGGCCCATACGTTGCTACCGTTGTTTCAACGTCGGCCACGGCACCCAGACTTGCCCGGACTCGTGCCCGGACCGGACCGGCTTGTGTCTCCGCTGCGGTAAGAGCGGACACAAACAACCGGACTGCACAGCCCGCGACCCCCACTGCGCCGTCTGCGCGGCGGGGGGCAAACGCGCTACCCACCCGACGTTGGCGAGGCACTGCCAGCCCCCATACGTCAAGGGTAAATTCGTCCACCCGAGGGCGAACAAACGACCGGCGAGTGAAAGGGGGGTACCTATGGACACCTAAATGCCCAGTACACCCCTAACACTCTTCCAAGCTAATGTCAACCACTCCCCCGACGCCCAGGACTTGTGCCTGCAGGCGATGGCGGAGTGGCAAGCAAACTTGGCCGTAATAAGCGAACCTTATTACGTACCCCCAGCCAGGAACTGGGTGGGGGATCTCGACGATGTGGTAGCCGTGGTCGCCAGAGCCGGATCTGGCACACCGCTCACCAGTCTCGAAAGAGGAAATGGCTACGCGGTGGCGGAAAGCGGAGGCTACGTCATCATAGGCGTGTACCTCACGCGGAGCCGCCCCCTGGCGGAGTACGAACTCGCCTTGGACTCCATTAGGGCAGCCGTCGGCAGACTAGCACCGAAGACGATATTCGTCCTAGGCGACTTCAATGCCAAGCACCAATCCTGGGGAAACGCGATTACCGATGTTAGGGGACGGGCGGTTGAAGACTGGGCGCTTCAATCCAACCTGTCCATCCTGAACCAGGGGTCGGTCCAGACCTGCGTACGTGCGCGGGGTGGATCGATCATCGACTTGTCATTCGCCACACATGCGGCCGCCCGCAGAGTGGTAGGATGGAGAGTGCTGGAGGAGGTGGAGACTCTGTCTGATCACTTGTACATCAGATTCGAGCTCTCCCCCTCGCCTAGCGCTAACCCTGTTCAGGGCCCCTCCCGGCTCCCGCGCTGGGCTCATACCAAGCTCGACGCGGAGCAGGCTGAGGAGAGGGCTATCATCGAATGCTGGACCTATCCAGCCCACCTGGGGAATCTGGAGGCGCAGGCTGAGCACATGCGCAAATCCCTCAAAAGGATTTGCGACGCTGCCATGCCTCGAGCCAAACGACCGCCGCCGCGTACATCGGTCCACTGGTGGACTGAAGAGCTGGCTGAACTGCGGAGGGCAGTCCGCAGAGTCAGCCACAGGCTCAAACGCAGCAGAGCGCGTCGTCCTCCAGACTACGTTGAGGAGAATGGACTCGTGGGGGAGTTCAGAGAGGCCAGAAAGGCCCTTTCGATCGCAATTCTGCGAGCGAGCCCGGGCTCGGAGAGCTCCTCGAGACACTGGACCGGGACCCTTGGGGGCGTCCGTACCGTGCGGCCCGCAACACGTTGCGGCCTTGCACCTCCACGGTTACGGAAACGCTCGAACCCGAGGTCCTCCGGTCGGTTATCGATGGGCTCTTCCCGGATCCGGGGATCTTCACTCCCCCCGACATGGGTCCAATCATTCCCGACACCTCGGAGGTGGAGCCTCACTCCATCACCGAGGAAGAGTTAGACGTCGCCCTGGACCGGCTCCGGGGCAGGAAGACGGCTCCGGGACCCGACGGGGTTCCGGGTCGGCTCCTCTTCCTGGCCGCCAAACATCTACGCGGCCAGCTGCGGGAACTGTTCGATGCCTGTATTCGCGCAGGTCAGTTCCCGTCGCAATGGAAGGAGGGTCGATTATGCCTGATTCCCAAGGGAGGCCGTCCTCCCAACGATCCGTCCGCCTACAGGCCCATAGTGTTGCTTAACGAGGTCGCCAAGGTCTTCGAGAAGATCTTAGCGGAACGCCTCGTTAAGCACCTCGACACTGTGGAGCCGGGGCTAGCACAGACGCAGTTCGGGTTTCGGCGGAGGCGCTCCACGTTAGACGCCTTCGAGACACTGCGATCTGTAACGGACGACGCAGTCCAAGCTAAGGATACTGTCCTGGCGGTTTCGCTAGACATAGCGAACGCCTTTAACAGCCTCCCTCACGAGACGATCAGGAAGGGGCTTCGTGCACACGGAGTTCCCCCGTACCTCACGAGGCTGTTGGGCGCGTACCTCCAGGACAGGTACATCCTTTGGGAGGGCGGCGAGTCCGAGAATCGCGCGATAGGTCGGCGACGCGTCGCGTGCGGCGTTCCACAGGGATCGGTCCCGGGCCGGTTCTTTGGAACGTCGGTTACGACTGGATCCTTCGGGTTCCGGTCCTGCCCGGAATAGGGCTAATCTGCTTTGCGGATGACACCCTACTCACGGCACGCGCTGCGTCGTCATTCGCGGAATCCGTGGACCTCGCCAACGCCGGGTTGGCGATCGTGGTCTGAAGAATAGGTAGGCTGGGCTTGAAGGTCTCCCCCGCGAAAACGGAGGCCATCATGTTCCATAGGCGGTTTCGTAATCCCCCCGCGGACCTGTCCGTTACAGTCCAAGGGGTGGACATTCGCGTAGGCCCCCAGATGAAATATCTGGGGCTAACTCTTGATGGGAAATGGCTGTTTAAAGCGCACTTTGAGCAGCTAGTTCCTAAGCTCGTGAGGTCCACAGGCGCCCTCTCTCGGCTTCTTCCCAACGTGGGCGGATCGGGGGGGACGACTAGGAAACTCTACATGGGCATCCTTAGGAGTATGGCCCTGTACGATGCACCCGTATGGTCCACTACACTTCACCGCCACAATGGGACTTTGTTGTGCCGCGCACAACGGGTCCTGGCGGTGAGGACCATCCGAGGATACCGTACAGTGTTGTGGACGGCGTCGACACTCTTGGCAGGCGATCCGCCCTGGCCTCTCCAGGCGGACGTGATAGCCAAAGTTCGGCGCTCCCGACAGGATGCCCTCGCCCGTGGCCTGGTCTATGGCCAGGCCGAACTCCAGGTGATCAGGATGCGGGAAACCGCGGCCATGATCCAAGCTTGGTCAGTAGAGTTGGAAAACCCTGTTGCTGGCATTGACACGGTGGAAGCGGTTTGACCGCAGCTGTTGCGATGGCTCTCGCGGAAACGCGGGACCCTGACCTTCAGAATGACACAGATACTTACCGGGCACGGTTGCTTCGATAAGTATCTGTGTCAGATTGCGGGCTGCTTGCCTTCACCCCAATGCCGCCAATGTGGCGCGCTGGACACGGCGTTACACACGCTAGTCGAGTGCGCAGCATGGGCACCTCAGAGGTTTGAACTCAAGACACTTGTAGGACCGATCGAATCGCTGGGCGATCTGGTGCAAGCCATGCTGCACAGCGACGATTGGTGGGTGGGTGCGGCCAATTTCTGCGAGACGGTAGTGTCTCATAAGGAGGCCGCGGAACGAGATAGGGAGAGAGATGGTAGTGCGCATGCGCCTCGCGGGCGCCGACGTCAGTCGGGAGCCCGGAGGCGCAGGTATGCGCATGACCTCCCTCCCTGAAATAGCGCTGCAGGGGCCCTCTAGCATCTAGGGAGCAGAGGAGTCTTCACCCCTGTTGACGAAGTGGGTTTGCCTCTCCCGGGGCATTCTCAAGCACTTGTGCGCTAGGATCGGTGTGGGCGTAACTACGTTCTGTATCTCACGCCTTTCCTGCCATAAGCGCGGGGCACATGGGAGGAGGGTGGTTTTAGTGGGGTATTGATTAGTCGAGTCTCCACACAAGCCGGTTGATTATTGTTTGGATTGCCTCAGTGGAAAGCCTCCATGATCAACAACGGTCTAATCCCTAGCAAAGGACCTGGTATGTGCGAAATGCATTTCCCCCGCCTTAAAAAAAAAAAGCTTGCCAACAGTGAAAGAAGTTTTTAAATCGGTTCAGTAGTTTCGGAGCATTTTCAATGCCAACAAACAAGCAATAAAATCTCTCCTCTTTATAATATTTTTATAGATATATATTAGATAAGGGTGACATGGATTTGAAATGTAGGCGAACGTACCCCCACGAGTGAAGCTTATGTTCGTATATATTACTAGGATATGCTCGCGACTTTGTCTACGCTTGACTTGAAATTCCCGCGGGATTTCCAGGATAAAATGTATCACACGTTTTATTACATTAACTTTGCTATCGATCAGTAAAAAAATCACATTGGAATTCGATTTTTTTAATCTGGTCATTTCAAATCATTTCCAGAAAAAAGTGTTCTCCGTCGCTTATATAACCTATTCCAGTTGTTTTTTTTAAATAGCTTCAATGTACAGACACGGTATGTTTAGAATTGTATAATATTATAGATAGATATATTTGTAAATATTTATGAATTAGAACATGATTTTTAGACTAAATTCGACTTTTGGTGACGACGTGCGAGCAATCGATATACAGCGATCCCGAGATTTTGGATTAGCCAATTACAATGATACGAGGGTACATTGTGGCTTATCTCCAATTTATACGTTTGATGACCTTAAAGTTAATATATCAGCTAAAGTAAGTAATATTACAAAAGTATTTTAGTACACAATACGGATATTTTCATCTAGTGATATGAGTATTAATTTGTGCTTGGTGCATTAGAATGCAAGAAGCAGCAGTGTCACTTGTTCGCGGAAACTGGAGGGATGTTTTTTTGTTTTAATTTAAAATAATTAAGTATAATTATATTATTGAAATTGACGTGTAACATTGTTATGAATAAGAGATTTCTAATTTCCAATGGGTATAGGAGTTTATCAGTGTTAAGTTTTTTAGAATTTTCTTAAGTTTTTGCGATTAGTACACATAATAAAACTAAGTTTTAACGGTTTTAGGCGTTTGAATTTTATTATTCCGACGTTTCGGCCACTGCAGTAGCCGTGATCACGGAAGACAAATGTCTCAAGTATCTACCGCGATTAAAAGCGTTAAAATGTAGTTTTTTACATTATTTCCTAGATTATTGTCATTTCAGATTGTCAATTGTCAGATTATTGTAAGTATTATGAAACATACGGTTTTAGATCTCTGTAACAATAGTAATTAATTATTGTTTTATTTGTAACAGTAGATATAGTTTATTTTGTTGAATTCGTTTATTAAAATTGGTTTATGAATAAATTAGTTTGTATCTATTTTTTATTGCAAAGCTGGCAAATAGGCAGACGGCCCAGCTCATGGAAAGTGGTTACCCTCGCCTATAGACGTTGCAACACAAGGGGCGAAGCTAATGCATTGCCAGCCTTTAGGATGGGATAAATAGGATGAGATATTAGATAGAGGGATTACACAAGATGAAGAGAGTAGAAGGGATGGAATGTGAGATTGGATACGGCATGTTTAGAATTTTATAATATTATATATATACGGGACATTAATACATTTATAGGACACATAATAAACTTATTAATCTGTTACAGAATGTAGATAAGCTGAAATATTTTTATGATGATGTCAAAGATGTTGAATTACTAGTCGCTGGCTCATTGGAATATATTGTTCCCGGTACAACTTTGGGGCCTACGTTTTTATGTATCATTCTCAAACAGTTCTACAATACTCGCGTTGCGGATAGATTCTTCTTTGAGAATGGACACAGTAAAAGAATTGCATTCACCGCAGGTAAAATTGTGATTCGTAATGAATTTTACTTTTGCAGAATGCAGAATCCCCTGTGATTTTACTCGAGTATCCTTGCAATTCATTTGGTCTATAAAAATATGCCTCCTTTATTATAATGGAAAAATGAATTCACGGAGAATTAAATTATTCATTTTTGCAGTGTATCTGCATTTTATATTAATTTATTTTTGTTTCTGTATCATCAATTTCTATCTGCATTTTTAATGTCCTAGAACCAAAACTTTTTAGCCGCCCCTCGTATAACCCAAAGCAAAAAATGTTCAAAGAAAAATAAAATTGTGTGGTCGGGAAACCGCCGGCAGGAGCGAAATTCCTTTCGTTAAAGGTCGCCTGTAGGGAGATTAACGCTTTTTTCTTACGTGACGATTTGTGCCGGTTCACTCTGTACTGCTTACAGTACAGAGTGAACCAGCAGAAAAAATCTCTGTTCAATATGAAGTCAATTTTACAAGACTCAAATAATTTTGAAATGTTTATTTATAAAATTATGATTTCAGCTCAACTACGATCTATACACGAAATGTCGTTAGCGCGCATTATGTGTGATAACACAGGTATCACACAAATACAGCGTCGCGTCTTCCATGTCATATCTGAGGAGTAAGTATTATTATTGTGTCGTTTTAGATTTAGACAGGGCATAATATAACTCAGATGTTTGAAAGACGTATATAGTGTCCCTTATGTGGCGTGTATGGGTATTTTAGATAATCTATACTATAATAAATTTGTAAATGGTTCCAGTTTGTACATTGCGTTTAAAAATGTGAAAAAATCAGGGGAGCTAATTCAGACCAGCAGATTCCGAAAACACAAGTTTTAGAATTTTTGGCTCTCTGTCTGTCTATCTGTTAGAGCATCACGTGAAAACTACTGAACGTATATGAATGAAACTCGACATAGTGCTGGTTTATAACCCGAGTTAACACTTAGGATACATTTTATTTCGATAAACGACGTCGTTTCCTTACAATAAACGGAGTAGCAAAATAGATGGCGCTGCAATCGTGATGTAGACAACCATCGCTGTAATTCAGAAACAAATACATTGTCAAGTTGCCCACATGTCGTTCGTTACGTATAATGTACTTAGGTAATTTATGTTTTGCTGTACAGTTGTCTACACTATATTAACTCAGTTTTTTTGTAATTGTAGTGAATTGGACACGAAGCTATAAAGTTTTGTTTATTTTTTACACCACAATTTTATAAATGTTCTCAAGTTCCAGTCTCTAACCAGATCATTTAGTGCTCTTAATTTACTCAGGTTATTTGTGCTTGTAACAACCCCCCCTATAATACAAATAGCAAACAGAGATTGGCTGATCTCTCCCTCTATATATATTTAAACAATATACATATAAGAGCAAAGAGTATATGGATACTCTTAAATTTTTCCGCCCTTAGAATTGTAATTATAAAGAAATCTATTATACAATTTCTTTTTGGTTTGATTGGCTGTGATAATATGTCTAGTGATAGGTATCCTACGTTGTGTATATAAATATTGTAATAACTCAGTTCTATGGAAATTTGTTCAAACAAGGAAATCATTTAAAAGTTCAGAAGTTGAAATATCATACCCAGTATTAATGACGGATTGTGATTAACTATTAGATTTAGCGAACTACTTGCCTATTTAGTTACCTATAACGAAACTAGGGTGAACGGAATAATCTGCTTCCGAATACCTTCCTAAACCTATAAATATAATACGTTATTAATAAGAATTTGATTGATTAGATTTTAATATTAGAATATTTAATATGTGTATATAATATGTATGTAGAGATGCGTATCTATGTATTTTGTAATAGATAAAGTGTAGTGTATGTAAAGTATATATGTAAGTATGTATATATGTAGTTATGTAATATGCATGTATAATATGGTGAGCAATGTTATTTATGATATTAAGAAACGAAGTAAAAGTATGATTTATATAGGTATTATATGTATAAGGCGTTTGTGAGATTTTAGTGGTTATGAACTAAGAGTTTAGTGAGTATATAAATAGCGTAATGGAATATAAAATTATGGAGATTCGGAAGGATTTAATTAATGAAGATTTAATAAAAAGGTATAATAAACCCAAAATTCTTTCCAACCGGGTCAAGAAGTGATCCCTCACAATCACTTTTTATTATACCTTCTGGATAAGAAGGGAACTAGTCGATGAACCAATCCCAAAAATATATCCTTTAAATATTATGTGAGTCATTTAGACCGATAATCCAGTTCGGTTAATGTGTGTGTGTAAGGCCAGAATTGGGTTTTGAGAGTGCCGAAGCAACTCACAAAAATACATAGCGTCCTTTCGGTACTTAGTATCGTAATACTGCTCCATGAGGCTATTTAGAATAAATAGGCTGTCTTTCTGTAAATAGAATTTAGACGCCGTGTAATTAGTAATATAGCATTCATGTGGGAAGCACTTACTAGTCACGCATGTATTGATTTGAGATATAGGCCACGAAGACGAGCGTTTTACCAAACATTTCATATCAGCATTTAAATGACTAACAATAATTTATTGAAAGTGCCAAGACGCAACTTTCAAAAATACATTGTGAACATGTCAGACGGTTCGAATATTACGAACGTGCACTGCGAGTTACTATGCCTAGGCCAACTATCTATTAAAGAATCATCGACCATAGTTAGACAAGTAAGCTGTATCAGCGCTCAAGCAGATACACCGCTGACGAACACAAGTATTATATAATTTAGTTACAATATAAAATATTGGCTCATTCCCCAGTATGAGGATAGGAAGGGTATAATATGATACCATTGGCATAACCTTACCTTTTAAGTGTTTTACTTTAGGGCAAATAACTATCAATTGATACAGTCATTTGAATCAGAGTTAATCCCACTGATAATCAACACAGGAAGGCAGGCATTCAATGCCGAACTGAATGTAACAGTTCATTGGTGAGTCATTTTTACCTCAACATAGTCCAAGTCAAACTAGACCAGACAACAAGAGTCGTTTACTTAAGCAGACAGGACAGTTAGAGCACTGACTCGAGGCACTTCCTGGTAACAAACCATTCCGCCGCATTTGTCTAATCGACGTTTGCGAACGACCTATGTGTAAAACACAAACTGTCAAATGAGAATGTCACGATAATAAATATCGTACCCAGGTAGGCAAGAATCATGTACTATAGCTACGATGTACAATTCTCAAGAACTAATCGAGCTATCTGTCCATTTTACCAAGCACTGCATTTATAAGGTAGAAATGACTAAACGAGAACTTGTATGTCAAAACTAGAATAAATATATATATGGCCCTTAACCCTGATTCAATTTAAACTGGCAGCCAGACTTGCTATCTTACTCCAGCTCCACTTTTGTACAATTCTCAATTATTTATTTGTGTCTTGCAAACATTAGCACGCATATCATCCTTCATGAAAACAAGTCAACAGACCTTGATAAAGGAATAAATTTCATTTAATAATGTACAGTACAATTAAGTACATAATTTATTCATTTATGTTATGTAGTACACATATGCATACATAATTTATAATATGTTAGAATAAGTGTTATATAAACGCTACTATAATTTTTATGATATCAAATGATTTCGACAGGAAACAAAGACCAGTAACTCCGTATTTATCGTTTTATTAATGACGCCCCTTAGACTTATTTAAAGTAAGAGAACCAATATTATAAACGTAGAGTTTGAATTCAACCTTAAAGATATAGTTCGGTCAAAAATGTTAGAAATACGTATATCAGATCATAGTGTTTTGAATAAATAGTCAACGTTATTTATAACATTACGATGTATGTACAACTGATCATATAATTAATTAGTAATAATTTTGAATAATATATTCATTCATATAGCTTAAACGTAGGATTGCTCTGCTTAAATAAATCATTATAGAATATATTTTAATACATCTAATAAAGACATCCTCGACTATTTTGAATTAGTATAAAATTACGTACATTACTCCACCTGAAATTCAATTGAAAAATCCTGCTTATACATAACACCGTAGATCCCAGAAGAACTCTATTCAACCACCTATATAAAAGCAAACAACTATTAGCAATATGACTAACATGCTAGTCCTCGTCATTAAACGGGGACTCTAGTACTCACGTAACCGCTACTATTATTTCAGAATTTTGATGACTGGAATGCGCCTAACTGGAACCACTTTTAACCTATCGATCTCCGCACAGATCGGACTAACAATACGGACTACTCATTTCTAAAACCTTGACGCCTATATAATTTTATTATAGATAATGATTTATCACGAGATTATTAATTAATTTGTCGAATTGAATCAAAACTGCTACTAATCTAGTGCTAGTTAAGAATTAAATAATGAATTAAACGAACCCCAAAATCTTTAAATCACGTAATCATATGATTTTATGTGAAAGTTAAAATCAACCGACAAATGTAACGATGAAACTCTAACAATACATTACTACTGCTTTTGTTCTAGAACCCCGCTAGTATATTTTACCAATTAAAGACGTCTATTCTCTTTTAATTCCGCCCCCTTTTTTGTCTACGCTTGAATTAGAAATTCAAAAATCAAACTAAACTAACGGATATTAATTATTAACAGAATCTATCTTTAACTATTACTATTTAAATAATAAATAACAACACTACAACTTCGTTCGCGTAGCTCAACGGCGTACCCGGAGCTATATTTCGACCGCGTGATCCAATATTAAGAACCCGATGGATCTCAGACTTGACAGCGAGGCTTCGACCTCTGAACGACGGACTACACAACTGTCAAATCTTCAAGTAAAACTCGCGAATTCACGCTTCGAAGGACTGTCTAGAATTCTTCACGAGAGTCCCTGTGTAAGTCTGTCTGAAAATCTGTCAGAGTTTCCCCAAAAGTCTGTGTAAAAGTCTATACAGGAACCTTCGTGAATCCTCGTTGAAAGTCCCCCTTTTCGATCTACTTCGCGATTTCCTCCGATTCGATTAATAATCCCTCTTTCCCGATCTACCTCGCGATTTACTCCGATTCGATTAATCATCCCTTTTTCGACTGTGTCGCAGGCTTTTATTCTCAAAAATCCTGCCACCACCACTTCCAATAAAGGGGTGTTCTTTCATTATTTGGACCGCCCCTTTCAGCGATCCTTGATTGTTTAAGCGTTATTTGTAAATTAGACCTATTTGGCCTTAGTTTAAGAGTGTTAGTTAATTAAATATGATTGAGAAATTATCGATTAATCGATCTATACTGCAAATGCAAATATGTGTCTTAACAGTGTTACTATAAGATTCAGATTAGCTAACACTCAATAATGATCAATCCCTTAGAACCAGTAGATTCCTATCGTCATTTCTTTATGCCCTGACTATGTTTTAAAGTATGTACAATTGTAAATTAAAGTTCAATAGAATCATACGCATTATTAGTTTTGGTTTGAAACTTTAATATTTCTTACTTGTTTTCTACATGTTTAATAAATTATAGTTCAAAATAAAATTCAAAAGCATGGTGGATCCGTTACGCTTCTTTACGTAATATAAAACAAAGTCGCATTCCGCGTCTGTTTGTCTGTATATCCGCTAACTCCTCCAATACCACGCAACGCATTTTCAAGCGATTTGCACCATCAGTTAGATAATTTGTCACTGTTTATATACATAAAAAACCAAATTAAGTTTTTATGTAAGTAAAATAAAGTTACTGCCTAGGTATTAACCCACGGTGCAGCCGTGGAGTAAGCGCTAGTTTTAATTTAAATGTATAACACCGACCGGTGACCATCGCGTATGAAGGATTATAGGAAAGTATGTATTTATCTAAGGACAAGGCCCGATTAAGGTAGGACTAATAATTGTTGGCAATGGGGAAGAGATTATTTACTGAATGATTGAAATGGACTGCTAATTAGTTTTTTAGGGATCTGATTAATTAGTTAGGGATCTGGGAACGAACATGGATAAAATAGGCAGGCGATGATTCCCTGCTTACTGCATGGGCACTTCAAAGTACCTTAAATTAAGCATAAAGGGGCAATATGGGTGCAAGTAGTTAAAAAATAATAATTTACACGCAGTAGAAGTGAAACTCCAGAGAATATACTCGACAGATAATTCTTTTCTAACTTTTACTAATATAAATATCATTCCTTTAGCCTACATCCGTCAACATATTATAATTCAAAATAAACTTCTTAAGTATCACTTTTAAATTTTTCACTATTTTAGTCTAGAAAATATTATTATCAGTTTTGTATCGGTCCAAATTAGACCTATGTTTAATCATCGGTCTTATTAACTCTCTAATCTGTGCTGCACAGTGTAAAACTCGTATCTCATTCTCTCGCAGGCTTAGACTTATAGCGTTTTTTGTTTCCTGTAGAGTTTTAGTGTCGCTTTTCCTTTCATCGAGTTTCAAATCACAACGATTCTAAAGAAGTTTCATTTCAAAAAATATTTTGTTGTTATTTTATCGTCCGTTTAAACAAAACCAACAAACAGTACTAAACGTCTGTCTGTGATCTCAAAATAAATGCCCACATGTAAATGAAAACATCTATATACGATTCTAAATCTTAAATTACAGTATTTTGAATTTATATCAGTAAGTCTGAAATTTTGATTGGTCTGGTTTTTTGAGAAAATCGATGGCCCAGTCCCCGTTCCCCTATGGCATACTAAAGGTAACGCGTTGCCTTCGCTCCTGGTGTTGCAAACGTCTATAGAAAAAAAATTGTGTGTGTGTGTAGTTCACACGCAGTAGAAGTCAAACAAAATGTAATAAGGGATGGGAGGTATTCTACGTCATATTTCACATATTATATCATTATAAAATATTTAAGCTTCAAAACACAAAATTTGAAGTATTAACAAAAAACTTTAAAACATTTCCAACTCTATCTGTATGAGCTTAGTGTTTAAATGATTAAACATAATGTATTCTATGTAATCTAATGTATCTCATTCTCTCGCAGGCTTAGTTCTATACATTTATGTGTTTATCTCTTTTTAGTGTCGCTTTTTTGTTTCATAGAGATACAAATCACAACGATTCTAAAGAAGTTTCACTTCAAAATGGTCTCAAATATGCTCCAAACGGCTATTTTACAAATTAGTTTACATCCGGTACATACAATCGCGATGGACCACCTACCATAATTAACCTGCATTCAACCAGTTGTTAAAAAGTCGAGCAGTGTAAAGTTGAAGGAAACTCTTCGAACCTTAATTAATTTACAAATTGGTTTTATTTCAAACGCTACAAGCAGTTTCCATTTAAATAAAAATGAAACCGACTGTATCAATTACTAAATAACTAATTAAATATTTTATTTTCAGTAATCCGTTGGTGCCTTGCGAAAAAATACCATCCTTGGATTTGAGCCTCTGGAAAGAAAAGTGTTAACTGCACCAACAAGACAGATTTTTTAATTAATAGAAAATAACACATTTTATTTATCTCTTTATAGTGTCACTTTTTCGTTATATCGATTTTCAAATCATAACGATTCTAAAGAAGTTTTACTTTTAAAAGATAAAGAAAAACATTAAATAATTTTTATATTATATCTTAAGTTAATCAGCCGTAGGGCTCTCTTGTTGTACTAATTGTTAATTTACTTAGTTTTGCGGTAAATTCGGTACTTTATTCAAGGATCTTTAGCTATTATATGCGTAAAAGTGATCGTTTGTTGCCGCTACTGAATCGCTCTTGATCAACTTTTAACAAACATCAATTATAGCTCAGCTCAAACCAGCCACCAACCATACCTACCGGTGGCCAGCGACAAACAATTCAAACGCTTTTTCATACATATTGTAGGGACTCTCCATACATGTATGGCTATAGCATCGTAACTAATCGTAATCTCAAGAACTTAGTCAGTCCACTAATGGTCTTACGTTAGCCGGCTAAAAACCAGCTGGTACTATTTAGCTTCGGCCAAATAGTTATCAGCTCGTTCAGATACTTTTTTAATTCTCCCTCTCTTGATCTAGTTTTTTGTCAGGGTATTTGTCGTCGTCAGCCATTTGAAGTCCACTGCTGGACGTAGGCCTCCCCAAGACGGTGCCACTCATCCCTGTCCTCCGATTTCCTCAGCCAGCGCCTGCCGACGACCTTGCATAGGTCGTCGGTCCATCAGGCTGTAGGGCGTCCAACACTACGTTTACCGAGACGCGGTCTCCACTCCAGGACTCGTTTGCTCCATCGGCCATCGGTCCTGCGGCAGGAGTGACCGGCCCACTGCCACTTCAACTTACTAATTTTGCGAGCTATGTCGGTTACCTTGGTTCTCTTACGGATATCCTCATTTCTAATTTTATCTATAAGAGAAACACCCAACATAGCTCGCTCCATAGCCCGTTGAGCGACTTGGAATTTGTGGACCAATACTGCCATCAGTGTCCATGTCTCGGCCCCGTAGGTCTGGGCGGGGAGGACGCAGGGTATTTGGTTAAAGGGTATTTTAGGTTTCATGTAATTTTTTGCTGTTTATTTTCTTTTTTGTCTTTTTTATATTTATTTACTTCTTATTTTTATTTCAATTTACTTACATTATTAATTCGTTCTGCTGCTTAATTATATTTACTTGCAATTACATTTATTTCTATTTTATCTTTTTATACATAGTACTAATTATTTATCTACTTGTTTTTTACTACAGTTATTACTACTCATTATATATCTATGCTTATTTTGCTACAGTTTATATAATACTATTTACTTATTCTATCTTACTTCCTCTTCTATGGTATCTATCGTACAATATTCTGGATTCCAACTTCTTATGCTGTCTTTTATTACTTTCCTTCAGATGGTTAGGTGAATGACTCTCGAATCTACAATCGAAGGCTGATGGCTAACCCATAAACTTCTCAGTTGTCGGTTTTATTCGACAACCATTAGCCAGTTGACGAAGTGGGTGACTACTTACCTGTGACTATTTTGTAAACAACCTCTAATTAGTTGGCTTTTACAATAGCTATCTGCCTTTAATGGCCACCATTCGTCACTTGCAGCCGCTGCGAGCCACACGCAGTACCGTCGTTGCTACAAAAGTGACGATGTGGCGCGCAACAGCTATCAACGACCGTGGTTGGTGGCTCGTTTGCACCTTTTTTTCCCCCGAGGTGTAATTCGTCATGGACACCCCACTGCTCGGGGATAGCAGTAGGGTAGTGTTGGACTCCCGATAACATGCTCGGACCTACCAACTAACCACTCCTATGTTCCATCACATCGCCGTATGTCACAACTTCGGCTCGTTTGTACCTAGCCTAACTTATAAATTAAATAAAGTTGAAAGTCATAACACTTAATAAAAATATTTTTTTGTTTTTCATAATGTTGCTTTGTTTCTTGGTACCTAACACATTCTAATTCTGTTCTGGTAATTAACTCTTTTGAATGCTGTAAATGACAATTGGGTCAATGACAGTCAAATCAACTGAGACACTTCTCATCGCACAAAAGTCACAGCTTCCTTGATTTTGTATGAATAATGAATGAGAATATTGGTTTGTGACGTCACAATTTTAACGAGTCAAATAGCGTATTAATTGTGGTTTAAATGTGTAAAAATGATATAAACTTATTTCTATAATGAACTGTGAGAAGTAGGATAATAACAAGATATTTTGACGTCTGCTCTTTTATATGAATACTATTTTAGAATTAATTGTAATATGTATCAAATAACCAACCGTTATCTAAACCGAACAAGATTTCTGTGTATAATATATAAAGCATTATTTAATAAAATATTTACAACATATTTCTAAAAGTATTTAGACCATATAATATTAAAAAAAACTAAAAACAAAACTACTATATATCTACAGTCGTGGTATAAAATGTTCGCCAGTTTTCAAATTCATTCATTTAACGTTCCGCAAGCACATGTTACCTTTTATAACTAAATCACAAAACAGATTGTTCCACAAAAATTATGTTTAACTATTTGACAATAAAGTTTAAAATTACTTTGATCAAAGTTGTTTGATTTTTATCTTGTCTATGAAGTTTGTTTAGATATGTAACGCCTCCTTGTTGTTTCTGAAAATAATGATAAGCGTAGTGATTATATCCTCTTTGTTTCTTATTGTTATTTTCAGCGTCTGTCATTGTCAACATTGCAATTTTCTTTTTTCACGTTTCTGTATTTTATAAACGTAATGTTTATTACAATTTTGGCAGTATTGTTTCTTGTACTCTTAGAATCAAAAGTCGACTTAAGGTGACGAACATTTTCATTCCGCGACTGTACATATTTACAAATGAAAACAAAAATGCGATTAAGGTCGCTGTCGGTGGGGAGTGTTCCCAAATGCTGACCGCATTTGCACGCTGTATGGCAATGCTAATACGTTGTCTAAAATATATAAAATATTTGAATTACAAAATTTGTATTAACAAAATGAATATATACATAGGTGCGTGTGATATTTTATGGTCTCTTCAAATTAACCGCAGATGGTTGCACAGTACCACTTTATATCAACAACTGGTTTTGTATGAATAAATTATTTTAATTATAAAAGTATTTTCAGATTATAGGCATATAGAGTAGATACCTACATACGGGCGCTGAATACACGTTGTGTGATCATTTCTCGTGGAGTTGTCTTGTTTACTTGTTTTATCTTTGCTTCATAGTCATATCCTTCGCGTAACATAAGTTGTATAACTGTAGCGACACACCTGCGGAAAGTACCACGTGAAAAGTTCGGCTAAAGACGCTTGCAATATTTTTTATGTTACCTATAACACATCAGCGGAAATTCCGCCGAGTTCAGATTAGCGTCAATCCTTCAGTGGCTGAACTTTACGGGCGGTATGTTCCGCAGGTGTATCGCTAGGCTAAGTTCTTCCTAATTTCGTCTCTTTAAAATCTTATCTGAAAACATAATTTCTACTCGTTTTATTCCTTAGGTGTGTATCAAATGTTTCTGAATGTATACTAGGTTTTTTAAAATAATCAAACTTATTCCAGCAGCACATCCTCATGCTTTAAAAAAGTGTGTTCAACTGAACAGCAGTATTGCAATCAAACTACTCCAAACTCCGAAGTATTTTGACAACTATTGTGCGCTACAGCAGTTTACATATAACGTTAATATATATATACATCTTTGACGTACAAAATTTTTATTCAAAACATATATTATTATTAAATGGCAGCGGACCGATCAGGTCTATGGAGTAGAATAGAATGTAGACCGCGTAAACGTATCGTAGGACACCTCCCAGCCCGTAAACTGACGATCTACTTAAGGACGTCGGTAGGATATGTGGCGCAGATTTCGGGAGGCCTCCATCCAGCAGTGGACATTGATTGGCTGAAGAAGAAATACTACTGAATGTAAATTACAAAAACGTGTATCTGAACATACCCTATGGCACAGTATCTCGTGTCCACGTAGCATAATGAAGAAATGGGAACATAATGCTTATGAGGTTTGTTTATACAGCGGCCGTAAATATACAAACCTCGTTAAGGTATATAACAAAGGAATGGTATGAATAGAAACGTGCTTTAAACATTCTTGCTCTACAGTAATTAATAATTAAAACCTAACCCAAGACTATTTATTCATAAAGATTTTGGTACTCTAATACTATTATAATAGAATTTAAAAGCTCTTGAATAAGTTGAATGGTTGACGGTATCAACTGTGTACTTCTAAATTGCTTCTAATGTTGTATTATTTTGATAAAAGCTATGTAGGTTTCAATGTGGCAGTTCACATTTCATTTCTACGGCTCCCTAATGTAATGCGTATTCTCCATGTATCATGTGTTTTGTAGGGGCGACAAAAGTCTAGTGTCACTTGGCCTAGGACTCATAAATAAAATACTTGATAAAAAACTGCCTATTATCTCAAAAACTATTCAATTTATTGTTAAAATTAGTCTTCGTAATTTCGCTTTTTAAAAAAAAAATGAGGATTTTTTTGAACCAACATTGTTTTTTTTGGAGTAGAAACAAACACTATAGCAATAAAAATCTATCGATAAAAGCTGCATAAGCATGTCCCGCGCAACCATGCTGTGAGTATGGCCGGTGAGTGTTGTGATACAGTGGACAATCATATTTGAAACTGATTGAAATGAATATTAGTTACCTAATAGATTTAACAGACCACGGTTGCCAGATTATCGGTTTTCTATCGATACATTTTGGAGAGTGCGCAGCTGAGCTCTTGGATCTGATCCCCGCCGTCTCCCCTTTGTCATCGGATATCCATACGCACCGGTATGCGGCACCGATATATGTTGGATATTCCAACTATAAGAACGAAGACGCTTTGCGTCTACTTTCATCACGCGCACTGCAAAGGAGTGGAACTCATCGCCGGATTCTGTCTTTCCCGATATTTACAGCCTGGGTGTCTTCAGGTCCCGTGTATATAGGTTCCTTATAGGTAAGCGTGCTCCATCCTAGACCATATCTTCGCTCCACATCGGGTAAGATCATGGTCAAACGCGAACATAGGTTCACGTATATGTATAGGTATAGTATACTACTAAAAAAAAAAACACCCGCATTATGCTGAGACTAATGTCCTTTTTGGAACAAAATTATGTTTCTTTAGTTTTTAAGTATGTTAGCGATTATACTGTATCTGCCATAATTTGTCTTCAATAAAATGATTTTCTTTCTTTCTTTCTAATAACAAGACACATAACAGCATGCCTCAAGGGAGACTAATTGTGACGAGACTTCATTAATATTAATTATTAATTTAATTTAATTCGTAATAAATTTTATTTATTTGCAAAGTTGGATTTTTAGACTTCATATCCGCGGTATAAATATTTATAGAGGATCCCTACATGTCTGACTAGCACACGGTCACTGTTTTTGACAAAATAAAGTAGGTACTTTCTCGTATTTTAATTACTAACAGAACAATTAATAAAATGTCTATTCCCAGTCAGAAATAACGCCTACAAGTAAAAGTGTCAAACTGGAATAATTTTGTTACGTTTGTATGAGAGGGTTTGACGGTTAAACAGCTTGGCTTATAATGGGAACTTGGTGGTTGAGACGTGACTTGAATGCAAATTCTTTTATCCAGTCAGTATTTCGTAGGTGGTTTCTATTTTTATAAGGATAATATATGAATCGGGGTTCGCAAGTAATTTTTGTCAAGTAATAACGGTAATACATATAAAATCGTTCTAGATTCTATGGTCAAAGTATCGGTATGCAATTCCATTGGTTTGGGCTTGAGTCCTGTCATAGACCACTTAAACTATTATAACACTACACAGATGTAGTACCCGGTTCAGAGGGTGGACGTAGACTAGTTGAAGATTCCGACCCTTTTTTTATTATAAAACTTTGATTTAGAGATAAAGGTTCCTAAAATAGGGTAATTTAAGAGCAATTTTAAGCAGTGTTTTATTATCATTCATAAGGTACTTTTGTCTTACATACAAGATTATGCCACGACCGTCCTGTCTTTTCTTAAATACTACATATTATTTTCATTATATTCTTAAATATTATCTGGTGCAATTATTACTCACTGTAACAATCATGCCGCTTTCTGATTTGTCGGTGCAGCAGTAAGTGCGGAATCGATATGTCAGGTACACGCAGTACCGAAAGCTTACCGAGCGCGTATAATATATACACACACACACATATATATATATATATATATATATATTCCTAAGTCACTCGGTGTGAGCGAGCACAGGGAACGTTGCACGTGGAACCCGCCAATCCGCCTTGGAGAAGCACATAGCGGATTTATTGTCTGTTCCCCTTATATTGTGCCCGAACTCAGCCATGGGATGTTTATAGGTTGATATTAAAATAATGGCAAACTTCAAGACACTGTGAGTACTTTCGACATGACCCACAACACACTTTTACCGTTTTCGTGTATGAATCCTCGATATATAAAATTGTTTAGTTGCAGCAGAAATTGAAATACGAAATTGTATTTTTCTATTCGAAATTAATTTGATTTGATGTTATAATACTTTATTAAATTAAAACCAGATGGCAACGCGAATAACAATTTATACTAAAATGGTCGCTAATACAGACCGCGCGGCATGCACGATTAAAGGTAGAGTAGTGTTTATGTAAAGCTTTGATCAAACTGAGGCGAATACTAAGCGGGATGCGTTTTAGAGCGATTCACTCGCTTATGCGGTTGATACATTTTCTCTAAATAAGTATGACGGTATAAAAGAAAAAGAGCCAGAATCTAAAGAGGATAATAATAATTTATTTTATATCAAACTTACGTCCATATTTGTTAGTATTCAACAAACCAAACAGTAAAGCTAAGCTACGCCTACCCGATTTATCTAGTCTTATATACAATAGTGTTACAGTAAGGTTTGTGGACTCTCAAACCAACGTGACTTTCCATGTATCGTTATTCTGTCATTATTCCTGGTTCCTCAATGTCGCAACATGTTCATTGATTTCAAACACAAAGTTTTACTGTTGATAATCGTACTGGAGTTTATTTCTTTTATCTTCTTCTAAATCGGGATAAACCTAAAATCGTGACGGGTCGTTACAGTATCAAGATTTAATTACAACTATTTGCGCTAATTTCAATATATCTATACAAGTCAGTTGACATAATCGATGCGAGCGATGGCAAGTCGTCTCGGGCGCGTTTCTTCAGTTTGGCCAGAACTAAATTCGGTCGACAGCTACTCAGGCTTACCACCAACGACGGTTTCCAATTACATCGCACTGCGGACATTTGTCAAAAATTCTCATTGCGCTAAATTTCCCGGGACGGCTATTTATAGCAATGTCAAGTATATTTGAATTCCGGGGAGAAGCGAATCTATTTTGAATATATTTAGTGAATTGGCAACATTAAATTATATTTTTGTGTGTTGTGTGCAATATTTTATATTGCTTCTTTAATGCTTAATGTTAATTAAACTTTTATTAGTGTTAGCTCAGTATCCATATTAATATAAATTAGGGTATTTAAAAAAACTTGTAATATTTTTTAACTGCTGTAAACTTTGTATTTATAGCAAGAAATAAATATTAAAAATAGAACGCTTAATTTTAAAAAGTATATCTGTCTTCAAATTCTAAGTTATCCTATATATTTAAAGTAGAAAAAATATTTTTTAAGATATATTTCGCTTGCAATAGAGAACGTTTTAGCTTCGAATAAACAATTCTTGATCTTGTTTTAGTATTCAATTCTATATAAAAAGGCTCAAAGAGACTAGTCTCTAAACTCAACCCTTCTATTATATGATAATCTATCTGTGTACAATCTATATGAAAATTCTATAGTAAGAAGGTCGTTATCTTTTTATATTGAAGCTAAATTGTTAACCACAGAAAAATGATTAAGTGGCGATGAGTTAGTGTTCAAGTATATCGTTATTAATGGAAAATATTTGGTTTTATCGTAGTTTTACAGCGTTTGAATTTGATAACACAAATTGCATTTACGCATTTAATTTCCTGTTATTGCACATAAACCATAACGATGAGATGGCTAATTCAAATAATTTGTAAGTATTTTCATCTTAAAATTTGCAATAATTTGTTAGATTAAAAACAAGAATCGTTTATAATTATATATACTAGTATAATGATTTTTTAAATGTATTAAATATTAAAGGTATTATACAGATAGATATACGTATTGTTTTGTATGTCTACTTTACCTCGCTGTACATATTACGTACTAGCACTTTAATCACCTGAAATCGATTAACCGTTTTGAGAGCTTTGTCAAGGCTTATGGCCTCACTACCCCATAATCAATGTATGGAAAATAGAAAATTTTGTTGAAAAACAACCCTTTCACTTGGTTTACCGATTGACATTCCTTCACAAAAATTTATTCTTACAAGCTACACCATGATTTGGAATAATAATACAGAGTGTATATATTTTTTAAAAATCAGACGATTCAATTCCTGACAAGGGTAATTCATTTTTCTATAAACTAATGATACCACTATAGTTTGCGTCAAAATCGGCCTCGAGACTCCTTTGATTATTTTTCGCTATTTAGTATAGTTGAGGATTTGACCCTGAAGTCCTACTTGAAAAATACACGCTGTAGGTATATATGTATGTAGAAACATAATGTTAGACAGTGTAAGGTATCTCTATCTAACTTCTGAATTATATCGCGGGCTGCCTGCCTTCCCCTCAATGTCGCCAGTGTGGCGCACAAGACACTGCGTTTCATACGCTGGTCGAGTGCACAGCATGGGCACCGCAGAGATTTGAACTCGAAACCCTCGTAGATCCGATCGATTCGCTGGGTAGTTTAGTGCAAGCCATGCTGCATAGCGACGATCGTTGGGAGGGTGCGGCCAATTTCTGCGAGACAGTGATGTCTCAAAAGGAGGCCGCGGAACGAGAAAGGGAGAGCGGTGCGCATGCGACCCTCGGGTACCGACGTTAGTCGGGGTCCCGGAGACGCAGATATGCGCAAGATCTCCTTCCGTAATACCGCTGCAGGGGCCCGCCCTCCAGCATTTAGGGAGCGGAGGAGTCATCCCCCTGTTGACGAAGTGAGCTTGCCTTTCCCGGGGCATTCTCAAGCACGGGTGCGCTAGGATCAGCGTGGGCGTAACTACGTTCTAAGTTTCACGCTCTTCCGGCCATAAGCGAGGGGCACATGGGAGGAGGGTGGTTTTAGTGGAGTATTGAGTATTGGAGTCTCCACAGAAGTCGGCGATTGACTCTGGTGGCCACTGGTGTGGCTTCCTCTCATCGCTTTGGTCCAATCCCTAGCAAACGACCCGGTAGTGTGCGAAATGCATTTCCCCCGCCTCAAAAAAGAAATATCTCTATCTAACTTAAGTTCTGATTTTGCTCGAAAAAAACAGCACAAATATGCTAATACTTACTAGTTTTAGCATATTTGTGCATTAGCATGTTGTATATTAGCACAGATGAACATCAACCACAGTTGATGTTTAACTGTGCTAATACTATCATATTTTTTAGTTTCCATAAACTTACTAGGATTGGGAAAGACAAAAACAGTTCAAATCAATATTGATTCAGAAGATTTAAGTAAATTGTTTTACGAATTAGCAAATTCTGATACTTTTAGAAGATTTTCAACATTAATACAAAGGTCTAGAGCACCAGTTCTTAGTGATTTCAAAAATCCTTATCATCCGGAAGATATTATTACGCATATTGATGTACCAGTAAATAATCAGGAATACATCTTAAGACACATTAAATCTCTCAGTGGGAAAAAACATGTATTAAATAAAACAATTAAACACAGCCAATTGGAACGTATTAGCATAGATGCCGATTTAGAAAGAGAAAATGATAACTTTATTTCTGGAAAGGAATATACAAGTGACGATATATTGTTAGAAAATGAAAAAGAGGCGGCTAGTATTACAGCTTCTGAATCAAAATCGAAAATTTCAACAATAGCCAGAGGAAATAAGGGTTTTACAAAACAAGGCGATATACGGAAAAGTGATAAATATGATTATAAACCACTTCAAAGAAGATACGTTTTAAAAAGATTATAGATATTTATTAACTAGCACATTACTTTTTACTTGAGTACAAAAAAGTGTTGTCATTTTTTCTAATTTCTTTATTTAAATCAACTTGCTCTAGTGATTTCCAATTTTAGGTGACTACTCACAAATGAACTTCAAGTTCCTTAATTTTTTTTTTATTATCACTAACACTATCGCACAATCTATGCATTTTTGTGTTAGTACACTTTACTGAGGAGAAACTATCACACTTTCAGATTTGGGCTTTGAGATAATAATTTCAATTTAGTTCTAGATGTGTTAATATCTATTTAATAATGTTATCATAAAAATATTATTTTATACACATTACAAAAAATAGAAGATATAACAATTTTTATTAATTAGAATTCTATGGTATTTCTAACGCCATCTGTCGAAAATTATAAAACCAATAAAACATGTGTAATATCAACCTATGACAGATTAATTAATATTAAGAACTCAATATGTTATAATGTAAGAAACAAGAAGAAATCCGTATAAAGAATTTTGTTTGGATAAAATGAAAAATGAATGAAAATAATTTCTCGTATGAATTATTTACAGAAGCCCATATTAGTAATCCATACACTGTAAGATTTTTTTTAAACTATCGTAAGAATGATTACTAGGTACACAAAACTTCGCGAGCCCTTCCAAAGCACCGATTTTTGTTAGTTTTAATTTTTGTATGCTTTAGTGGCGCAATTGTTCGTTATCAGGTACAAATTTAAAAATGATGACATATATTACTGTTTTCCGTTGAATATATTCTTATATTAGGTATAGACAATGTTCTCTTATACATACCATTTTAGGTGATCGACCGATATACCCCATGTCTTTCCAAGGCGACTCCGCGATTTAACACATCGGTAACTTCGCCGTGTGAAATACGCCAACCAGCTTTTCAATTACATACGATACTTCCCTTCACTGTCAGCACGTGGTAATTGTATTTATCACCAATGTGCCACTAAGCCGATATTAGACGGTTCAATTGTGTCTTCCAATCTGGATGAAGCAATCAGAGTGATTCGTATAAATATAAACTTGAATCACTCAATGCAATTAAATATCGGCGTATCCTTTCAGTTCTGTGCCTGTGAATCAATTTGGTTGATTCATCTAATAACATCATTAGTCTAAAAATTACATTTGATACATTTCGCCAACTTTTCGTAAAATCATATAGGGTGTCTCAAAATGATTTTCGTTTTTAATTCTTGAAAAAAGTGCCATAATTACTTCTGAAGCGTAGGAAGTCTTCAGTGAACCAAATTTTCTCGAAACATTGCGTATATTTCAATAATTTACAATTTTGTAATCAAAACTTGATTGACCGTATAAAGGTTCATTTTCGTTCAGTAATAGATTTCGAATATTGGCGGTTGGCTGTAGACTACGAGTATTCCTCATAGATGTTGATATTGCGCGTACACACCGGCGCGAACGTAATGATTTCATCTCGGTTGGACCAGTGTGTACCTCTCCAGGTCAATCGAGCGCCGATAACTTCAAACTTGTTTTATTCTATATCAAATTAAACAGCAGTTTCTGAATTTTATTTGTGAAATACAACCATTTGGAAATAAGCACCATCCACTTCTTCACACTCATTTAGCCTGGAACTAAAATTTCCAATCACTCGCTGGAGCATCGCTTATTGAATAGCGTACGCAAATTGCGTTTGTGATACTTTGCTTTAAATCATTGCAAGTTGAGTGGCAATGGGTTATAAACTTTGTTTTTTCAGTAGCCCTATAGGAAAAAATCAGCAGTCGTCAAATCTGGGCTCCTCGCTGGCCAATTGATGTTTCCACGGCGAATTATTACTTTTTTAGGGAATAAATCACGTAGAGCTGCCAAGGAGTCATTTGTAACATGGGAAGTGGCTTTACCTTGCTGAAAATATGTGTTGCGGTTCTATATCATATAGCAATATCTGAGATATATTCTGATATAATAATATATTCTGAGACATCCTAAATTACAATTATTAAAATTATCCCAATATTATATTTACAATTGTATATACATACATAATAGGTTGGGGAAAAAGTCTTTTCGCATATAATATGTATGAACTTGTAATAAGATCTCTTTGGCTATACCATTTGTATCTGGCTGGTTTTGGTATCATTAAAAAGTTTTAATTTTAAAGAAGACTATTCCAAATTCAAATTAGGAAAATGTGTGATTTTCATTTGTTTTTCTTATTGTTAAAATGAATGAATGTAATGAACAAATTCGATACATTTTAAAATTTTACAACAAAAAAGATAAAAATGCAACACAAGCCGCGAATTTTTTATTGATGTTTATGGACCTAATGCAGTATCTGTGAGAGTAGCGCAAATTTGGTTTAAGCGTTTTCAATCCGGAAATTTTGATATCAAAGATGCACGTCGCTCTGGTCGCCCAGTTATGGACAAAATTGATGCCATTTTTGAAAAAGTGGAGCAAGATCTGCATATTAGTAGTTACGATGTAGCTGGAGAACTGGGAATTGACCACAAAACGGTTTTGGCGCATTTGAAACAAGCTGGGTAGACAAAAAAGCTCGATATTTGGGTGCCTCATGAGCTCACTGAAAGAAACCTAATGAACCGTGTACTCATTTGTGATTCTTTATTACTACGTAATGAAACCGAACCATTTTTGAAGAAGCTGATAACTGGTGAAAAGTGGATCACGTACGACAAGAACGTGCGAAAAAGATCGTGGTCAAAGGCCGGTCAGGCTTCACGGACTGTGGCAAAACCCGGGTTAACTCGCAACAAGGTGATGCTGTGTGTATGGTGGGATTGGAAGGGCATTATTCATTATGAGCTGTTACCGCCAGGCAGGACCATCGATTCTGAACTGTACTGCGAACAACTGATGAGATTAAAGCAAAAAGTTGAGAGAAAGCGGCCGGAATTAATCAACAGAAGGGGTGTGGTTTTTCACCATGATAACGCTAGACCTCACACATCTTTAGCCACTCAGCAAAAATTACGAGAGTTTGGCTGGGAGGTGTTAATGCATCCGCCGTATAGTCCTGACCTTGCACTTTCAAATTTTCACCTGTTTCGGTCTCTGCAGAATTCCTTAGGCAGTCTCAGGTTAACATTACGAGAGGACTGCCAAAACCACTTGTCGCAGTTTTTTGATCAGAAGCTCCAAAATTTTTATAGCAATGGGATCACGTCCCTACCTACAAGATGGCAAAAAGTTATCCAACAAAATGGCACCTACATACTTTAGTCAAATCTAAATAAAATTTATAAAAAAACCTTTTGAATTTTTATATAAAATGCGAAGAAACTTTTTCCCCAACCTAATATATAAGAGATACTGAAAATTGGCACTGTTTCTGAATACTTTTTAAAAAATTTCAAAGGTTCCTTCCTCTATACAGTCGTAAAATTAAAACTCCGCCTGAATTTCAATATCCAGAACGTAAGATCTTTATTTGGTTCGGTTGAAGTAGCAACATCAATGTTCACGATCCTTAATATCGGAGCGTAAATATTCTGCTAAAAAAAGTAATTTATATTTGTAATCTATAAAAAGCACTAATTCACGTTGTACTTTTTCGAGCGTTATTATACTAGGGCGTACTCGTGGATTCGCCTGCGTAGAATTCAGTTTGTATGAAAATGTAACTATTATTTGCCTATGCTTATCGGGGACAGAGTGTTAGTTATTTCTTAATTCATTTACCTAGCGGACGGAAAAACAGATAGTCTCAATGTGTTTGTCAGTCGTCGCAAATACCATGCCATCCTACTGTTATATTACTAAGAGGTACGCTATTATTAGCAATTCTGTCTTAATAAGAGCAAAGACTTCACCTTGTTCTTTAAAAAGGAATGCAGAGATAAATTAGTATAACCAATAGCAAGCAAGTATTCCTTGCTTGCTACTGTCCAAGATATTGTTTAACCTACGTTTTACTATTTACTAAATACTCTTATTAATATCTATAACAACTATTTACAAGTTATTGGACATTTTACACGTCGCACATATAATAATATAATTGACGGTAGTGTTAAATATTTTCTACTATAAAATCCGCCGCTGAAATGGGGCGGACATAGATGTTCTACCACCGCCCGACGTTATGTTCTTCAATATGTAAGTGATTAATATATATACATTTAACACCAATAGTAGTGTAAGTACTTTATACACATTTATATCCTAATTGCGGGCGCGATGCGATGACCGGGAGAAGGCAAAGGGACGTGGAAGAAGAAGCAAGGAAGGACTTACCTCGCCACCAGTCCGCCGCCACACCGCACTCGTCCCCCGTGGGTTCACACACTCACTAGGATATATGGTTATGCTCATTAAACGAAATTATGACTGTTTATTTTCTTTTATGTTCCAACAATCGTTATTATGTATATTTATCGCGGTGACAGCAGTCGAAACGTCCTGTATTGCGCATTCTTCATTTAAAAGCTTATTCTTTTCTTGATGGCGAGGACGGGGAGGAAGAATTTACAAGGAGGTGTTCCTCGGCGCTGTTATGAGGATACATTATTAGTGGTTAATGATGTTTCCTTATAAATAAATATATATTTGGGGTGATATAATAATCTTTTAAATAATAATTTAACAACTGCGAGGCATGAGATGTCTGAAGGGTTGGTTGGAGGTCATCGGGGGAGGTTGGGCCCAATTTTTATATTATCTCAACAATATATTATGAAAAATTATCGAATATTATCTATGCATTCTCTTACTTCTGATATTACGACATAAGCATTCTTAACTATGTAATAATTTCATATGTCAAGAAAGGGGACTATGGTCTTATATCACTACTGTATCTATATAAAATGAAAAAAAAAATTTACTATCTAATAACACACACAGAACAAATATGTTCCTACTGGGTGTATTCTACTTTAAATATTACCTTATATTTATATACTACTTTATATAACACTAGCGGTCTCGGCAGACGTTGTCCTGTCCTGAAAAAATAAAAGTTTAGAACCTGATTCCAGCGCCACCTGCCGGGTCAAATTGTTAATTTTAACCACCCCGGGACCCACTCAAACATATATAAAATTTCATCAAAATCCTAGAAACCGATTCCAGTGCCAAATATTTTGGTTAGATTGATGGATTATGTTATTGAAGTTTTAGTAGGGATCCTTAATTTTTATATAGCCTATATTAATCAGGATTAAATGTAGCATACGAATGGTGAATGAATTTTTTAAATTGGTCCAGTAGTTTTTGAGTTTACTTGTTACAAACATACAAAGATAAAAAAATACAAATCTTTCCTCTTTATAATATTAGTATAGACATACTTAAATTTATGGTATTGTGTGCGCGGATTCCACAGGTAAAAAAAACTTCGGTTATTCCGTACACACGAAGCCACTAAAGCTAATAGTATAATTTGGTTGCCTTCTGTTGTTGTGTAAGTGTTTGTCTAATAACATAAATAAATACATTATAAACTCATCCAGACCCTCGTTGACTAAGCTTCTCAGATGCAGACGTCACACATGCACGGAAATTGAAACCCCCTTCACCAGTCATTCAAACAATAACAATCACTTTTTGTGGCGGCCGCCATTTCGTTTCTGCACTTGCCAAAAATCTTATTATTTCTTATATGTCTGTATTTTTAACGCCGCAAAACGAATCCAACGACAAAATAACGGAATCTTCCAAGTTGTAAGGGGAAATTGGGGGGACAGAGATAGATATACATACATACTATTATACAAAAAGAGAAGAAATGTATGTATCAAGAATGTGTACTGAGCTTTGAACAAGAGATGGCGGTACCATGACTTGAAAACCATAGTTCAACATTAAATAATAAACATCATAGTGTTGGTCGTGACGAGTAGGTTAATACCGCCTGACTTCATTTTAACATTGCATTTATGTATAAAATTACAATAACACGAACACGGGGATCTCATTAAAAGGCTTAATGAAACGCTAACACGTTGCTCGTTAATTTCCCACGTATAGATTTAATAATTGTTTACCTTCATACTACCTTGCATTTGACTGACGCTGCTTCATGATCACCTGCAATAAGTACATTAATTGTAGTTGAACAAGTACTGAGATTTCATCTGGGAATAAATTTAGTGGAAAACTCGCGATAGAATTCCGTCCACCTAATCTAGCTATAATCCTACTAAGGCTGGTGTTCCGTCCTTGCCTAGTATAAGGTAGGTAAAACATCGCTCCATCAATTTTGCTGTCTACCCTCTTTCTGTGTGAGGTGACGGTTAACGCAGGAGGGTATAGGCACCCCCAGGGGGTGCCCCCCGCGGTCCTCACCCCCTTCGGCCGCGGTTGGCACACGGGGAAGCGTCCCCGGGGCCCCAGCGGCCACTGTCACATTCCCCCTTTCCTCCCGTGACAGTGGTGTCCCACCTACGTTCCCATCCTTAAAAGGCTCCCGTGTGTCCCTCCTTCACTACTACCCATCCCCTCCATGCTTGACGGGCCACTCGCACCTCTCCGTTCAGCAGAGAGGCCCCTAGCGATGTGGCGGCGACGAGTCCGGTGGTCGGGCGTTTGGCCAATCCCTGAACCGGCGACGGAGTGGGCCTAAGGGCGGTCCGCCCCTTGCAGTGAATTGCCACCGTCGCATGTAGGGTGCGGTGGCGGCGGCTATTGCCCGACCGCACCAGCACCGCGGAGGAGAGTCGAAGGACGACGCTGGGTGAAGGCTTCGTTTCGCTTGCCCCCTTTCGGCGAATCGACTCCCCCACCCACCCGAAGCTCTGGTTGGCGTGCTTACGGGCTGCATGGTCGGGGGGTAACCCGGCAGTGAGCGCCCGGTGGGCGGCGTGCGGGGTGCTCTGTTTTCAGTCATCTCGCGCGTTGCCCACCGTACTAGTTAAGGTTTAGTCTATTAGTCTATAAGGCATTCAGATGTTGCTGCAAGGCGAAAATAACTTATGAGTTCAAAATGGATAAAGCGACAAACGAAGAGAAACTACCCCAGATGAGTCGTGCTTCCGTTTTACGTGAGGCTGAGTCCCACTCCGATGGCGCTACCTATGCTAAGGACAGAAACTCCCCGTCGTATTCTTGAGGAGGAGTCGGAGAGTCGCTCTGGACACTGCAAGGCCGCCTGCTAGGCGGCGATACATTCACGCGCAGTAGCAGCAGAATGAGCGGCCGCGCCTGCTGCAAGCGGTAAGCGCAACCTGAAGTGGAGCTGTCGGAGAGTCGTCTGACAGCAACCTCTCGATGTTTCCGACGCGTTAACGCTCCGGATCGGGACCCGGCATACGCACAGAGCCAAAAGTCGGGCCCTTAAACCCGTCGAGCTGGCGCGTCATGAAGAAGCGGAGGAGGCCTGCACCATACCGAGGCCCCCACAAAGTCTCGCTTGTATCAAGCGATGAAGAAACGGTGGCTTCCAAAACCTCTCGTAGGGTGTCTCCACCCTCCACGAGAACCACAGATGAGGCTGATAGTTTGGCACGAGCCAAGGAGGCCGTTGCCCAAACTGGCCGCCGGGATCTGGAACAGGATCACGAGGAGAGCACCGTCGAGCTGATTAAAGCTGCCGAAGAAGCGCGTATCGCTCGAGCTGATTAAACTCCTCTGTCGTTCGGATCCCGGACTTGATGAAATGGGAGCCAACCGGCGCCGTCGAAGCCGAAAAACGTCAGAGCATCCGACCGTCTCAAAGGCTTTGAAGAAGTCAAATCCCTCAATGAGGTTGGTTGGTGGTGGTTGAAGTCGCACCGAGTGAAGACAGCGCGGACGGGAAGCCGAAGTCAGGCACCGTCTCAAAGGCTTGAAGAAGGTTGGTTGGTGGTGGGTGAAATTGAAGACAGCGCGGACGGGAGCTCGTATGCTCCTCCTCGCCGCGCGATGCCGTCGCCGCGCGACTCCGGGAGGTCTTGCTGGAAGAAGAAGTAAAGGCGTCCAGGCCCGAGAGGTGCCTCAATGTGCGCATCTCGGGTCTAGACGACTCCACCACCGTCGAAGAGGTCGTGGCCGCCGTCGCCCGGGTCACGGACGTTGCCGCTGGGCGTATCAACTCCAGCGCCATACGCCTGGGCCCGGACAGCCTTGGATACGCTATCCTGACCTGCCCAGTGGCGGCGGCCATCAAGCTGAAGGACCGATGAAGAGTAATGGTGGGATGGGCCTCGGCGGACGTCAAAGTTCTGCCGGGCCGGTCAGAGAGATGCTAGCGCTGCCTCGTGGCAGGACACGTGGCCAGCACCTGCTCCTCCCCTGTAGACCGCAGCAAAGACTGCTACCGCTGTGGTCAACCTGGTCACCCTGCCGCCACATGCCAAAACACGCCGCACTGTAGCATTTGCAGCGCGGCGGGCCGAGCGGCGGGGCACTGGATGTGCAGGGGAGCGCCGGTCGCGCGTAAAGGCGCGGGCCCCCCACCACCACCACAACCAAGAAGAAGAACACCGACAAGTCGCAGCAGTCAACCAACAAAGGCCGGAAGAAGAAAAAGAAAAACAAAAAGTGAGGTCCCACTGCTGCGGCAAATAACACTACTTTGCCGCTGCCTTCAGCACCACCGCCGTTGCCGCAGCGCCCCCCTAAAAGGAATCCGTTGCCGCCACCGTCGTCGTTGTTGGAGCCCGGGACCACTAGGATGGAGGAATAAAAACAAGTTTCTCCAATGGCTATCCTAGTGGTCCAAGGCAATTTGAACCACTGCGCCACTGCACAAGACTTACTGGTCCAGAGCATGGCGCAGTGGGGCATTCAGTTGGCTGTGGTCGCCGAGCCATATTACGTCCCCTCCCGTTCTGACTGGGCGGGGGACCTGAATGGCTCGGTGGCCATCATAATCCGGACCGCCGCCACATGCCCTCCCCTAGCCAATCTAGTAAGGGGACGAGGTTATGTGGCGGCTACGATCGGGGAGATGGTGGTCCTTGGGGGCTACTTCTCCCCGAACAGAAGGCTCGCCGATTTCGAGGGATGGAGCGAGGAAGTGGGCACAGTAGTGGCACGCAGCCGGCCTCGCCCCGTGCTTGTGCTCGGGAACTTCAATGCAAAATCCGTGGCTTGGGGTTCC
Source organism: Dendrolimus houi (assembly GCA_039645545.1). Classification (NCBI taxonomy): domain Eukaryota; kingdom Metazoa; phylum Arthropoda; class Insecta; order Lepidoptera; family Lasiocampidae; genus Dendrolimus; species Dendrolimus houi. The sequence continues at coordinate 11,889,407 of CM077125.1, read as the reverse complement.
CCGGGTACGTGTCCGCGTGGCGAGGCACTGGAAGAATGGGCCATCGAAAAGGGTCTCATAGTTCTCAACCGGGTCTCAGTACACACGTGTGTGCGCCAGCAGGGCGGCTCAATAGTAGACGTCACGTTTGCCAGCCCTGAACTGGCGCGCCGTGTGCGGGACTGGAGTGTCGTCACAGGGGTGGAGACGCTCTCCGACCACCGTTATATACGGTTCAGCGTCTCCACCCAGACTCCGGACCAGTCGTCCCGAGAGTCCCCGGTGGGTGACTGCCCGCGCTGGGCATTGCAAAAGTTGAATCGAGAGGCGTTCAGAGAGGCCCTGATCGTCGCCACCTGGGCATCGGGGCCCGAGGTGAACCCTCCCGATGTAAATGTAGAGCAGGAGGTAGAAAACCTACGGTCGCTCGTCACTAGCGTCTGTGATGCGGCGATGCCGAGGAGGGGGCGATTCCAGCCCTTCCGAAAGGTGTACTGGTGGAACCCCGTACTCGAGGGGCTAAGGCGCGCATGCAATAGCACGCGCCGCCAGTACACCCGACACAGAAGACGGAGTCGCAGCGCAGCGGACGCAGCGACCGTAGAGGCTCAGCTGTACGAGGGGTACAGAAGCGCCAGGAAGACACTGCGGATTGAAATCCGCAACGCAAAGAACGTTGCCTGGGGGGAAGAGCTCTTGGATAGTTTAAACCAAGACCCTTGGGGGCGCCCTTTCAAAATGGCACGGAACAAGCTCCGTGCCTGGGCGCCCCCGCTAACCGAGTCTCTCCCCAGGGACGTCACACATGACGTAGTTGGCGCTCTGTTCCCTTCTCGGGCTGAGCACATGCCTCCTGCCATGGCACCGCCAGAAGCGGAGCCCAGCGCGGAAAGAGACCCTGTGCCCACCGTGGACCGGGTAGAACTAGGGGTGGCCATGCTACGGCTAAAGGCCAAGAACGCCGCCCCCGGCCTTGACGGCATACCAGGGCGTGCGTGGGTTTTGTCCTACGACGCTCTAGAGCCCCGACTGATGAGGCCTTTCGGCGCATGCCTAGAGCAGGGCCAGTTTCCACAACGGTGGAAGACTGGAAAGTTGGTCCTGCTGCGGAAGGAGGGGCGCCCTGCGGACTCCCCGTCCGCCTACCGGCCCATTGTGTTACTGAACGAGGTCGGAAAGCTCTTTGAGCGTATCATCGTCGACCGCCTCGTCCAGCACCTTTCGATGACCGGGCCGGATCTGGCGGACAACCAGTTTGGTTTCCGCACAGGGCGCTCCACGATTGACGCCATCATGCGCTTGAGAAGCCTGGCGGAGGACGCAGTCTCCCGGGGCGAGGTTCTGTTGGCGGTGTCCTTAGACATCGCCAACGCCTTCAACTCCCTGCCCTGGGCATGCATCATGGAGGCACTCCGTTACTTCGGGGTGCCGACCTACCTCCGCCGTATAGTCGGGGCATATTTAAGTAGTAGAGCCGTCATCTACCCGGTCCACGAGGGTTGGGATCGGCGAGCCATGGTGTGCGGTGTTCCACAGGGGTCGGTTCTAGGTCCCCTCCTGTGGAACATCGCATACGATTGGACCTTGAGGTGTCGGGTCCTCCCGGGCGTCAGCGTTGTATGTTATGTTGATGACACGCTAGTCACCGCGCGCGGGAGGACCCATCGGCAGGCGTGCCTTTTAGGCACGGCTGGGGTGTCAACAATCGTAGGCATGATCCGGCGTCTTGGTCTGAAGGTGGCGTTACAGAAGACCGAGGCCGTGATGTTTCACGGTCCTCATAAACGTCCACCTCCGGACAGTAGTATCACAGTAGGACGCATCCGCATCGGCATCGGTGGAACCATGAGGTATTTCATGGTCATGGGATTGGTCCTCGATAGCCGATGGGATTTTTCGGCACATTTTCGGCAGCTGCTCCCCAGACTCAAGGGGGCAGCCGGTGCGCTGTCGCGCCTGGTCCCCAACGTCGGGGGGCCCAACGCCACGTGCTGGAAACTCTTTGAAGGCATCATACGTTCGATGGCCCTTTACGGGGCACCAGTCTGACGGCCAAAAATGCGGCGCTGTTGCGTCAAGCGCAACGCATACTGCCCGTCAGGGCAATAAGAGGATACCGTAAGGTGTCCTTCGAAGTGGCCCCGCTACTCGCCGGGTCCCCCCCCATGGGACCTGGAAGCCAGGGTCCTAGCGTCACTGTACACGTGTCGCAAAGAGGCCTTGCCAGGGGCTCCAGACCCACGCCTCGCGAAACAGAGGCGTGCCGGTCGGAGCTCCGCCAGGTAGCCGTGGGGGTATGGGAAGATCGCCTCAGACGCCCCAGTGCGGGCCCCGCCACCATTGAGGCGGTGAGGCCCGTCCTGCACAAATGGCTCAGACGAAGTCACGGCACCCTGACGTTCAGGCTGGCACAGGTCCTCACGGGGCATGGTTGCTTCGGGAGGTACCTGTGTCACCTCGGCCACGAGGCCTCGTCAGGGTGCCACCACTGTGACACGGGCGGCGAGGACACGGCGCTGCACACACTCCAGGAGTGTCCAGCCTGGACGGAGCAGCGCCGGGAGCTCGTCGCCCACACCGGATTTGACACCTCGCTACCGGCCGTGGTACGCACCATGGTCGGGAGCTCCACCGGATGGGACGCCGTCTCCTCCTTCTGCGAGCAAGTCATATTTGCGAAGGAGGAGGTGGAGCGGGAGCGTGAGCGTACTTCCCTGCTCCGCTCCCGCCAAAGGAGGACGCGTCGACGCCGGAGGTCGGATGGTGACCTTCGGCCACCGTAAGCGGGCGGCGCGGGTGGGGCCCCTTGGGGTATAGGGGTTCTCACTCACCCGCACATGCCGTCGAGATGAGAGCGCGAGTGTTCCGCGCGCGCTCATCTCTCTTCCCGTGGGGCGCGTTACAGACCGCCCCACGCTTGGAAAAGACCTAGTCGTGGCCAGGGGCGTAGTCCCCTGGCATTGGAAGAGGCCTAGTGAGTGAGGCCTACGCCTGCCAGGGCATGCGGAGTTGGGAATCCCGCATTCCCGTAGCCCTGGCATAAGGCGCAGGACGGAACACCCAGGGGTTTTAGTGGGTATCCCTAACTGGGGAGTGGCAATAGCGTGGCACCGGTTCTGACCGGGCACGCTAGTGCCACCCTCGATCTGGCGAATCCCACACTCTCACATCGGGTTGCGAACATCTCCCCAGGCTTCTGTGCCTGTCGCGGCTTAGTCCTCAAACGGATTTCCCCTGGCCAAAAAAAAAAAAAAGGAGGGTATAGGCAACTTTTTTGAGACGTCATTCGCTGTTATCGTACAACTTCATCGCGCCGTGCGCTCGTCTGTTTCTTTTTAAATATAATCATTGTAATTAATGGCGGTGCCAATAACTTTTATTAAGACCTAATCTGTGTACAAAGTGTTAGCTCTCAAGTGAAACCATAGTGCCGTGCACTGTTCCCGAGTGCAACCTGAACCAAGCCAGGAGAGGGCTGATCTCAAGGTTGGTGAAGCTTCTACTTTTCTAGTGCGAGGATCTGGGTCATATCTCTCTCATACAGTCCATAACAACCAAACTACAAAACTACCCGTGGGCTACAGCACCCCACATTTTGGCCTTCGAGCTGGATTATCCCTAGATTTTCGGCTTTCCACCAGGATAATATTGTTTTAACCTCGTATCTTTAGCTATTTTGCATAAATTTTAGTCATACTCCTAATTTTTATATTTATACGTCGTACGTATAAGTACCCACTTTAAGACCGATTATAATTTTAATTTACAACTTTATTTGTAAAATTGTATGTTTAATATTGTCAGTAAGTAATTATATTGTAAACTCAAGCGTAATCATGCCACCTAAACGTGACAGTAATGCATCAATTACATACTTGAATCAAAAAAGACAGATTATTTTCGAAAAATTGCAAGAAGTTTATGAATTATCTAAAGACATATCTAGCTCCTAAAATAAAGAATTGTTTTTAATAATTGCCTCGGAAATTGACGATTTACGTCGAAAATTTGAGAAAATAATTCATAAAATATTAGAAACCGAATTGGAGTCGAACCCTGACTCCACGATTCGAAGCCACGAAATAAAAAGTTTGACACTATTTATTATCGTGTCAAATTAGTTTACAATAGATTGAAGCCGCCAGTTAATAGTCCGAATATCGAACCACCTTCTAATTTAATAGAAACTCGTCCCTGTCTTCCTAAATTAGAGTTGTTCACATTTGACGGAGACATTGAAAACATTACGACATTTTATGAAACCTTTTGCTCACTAGTACACGATCAACCGCATATTCCGAACATTGATAAATTTCACTATTTGCTATCGTGCACAAAAGGTAGTGCATTAAATATTATTAAGAGCTTGCCAATCACATCCTCAAATTATGACCTTGTGTGGAAAAGCCTTTTGGATAGATACCACGACAATCGTTTGTAGGTCGGTAGGTATTTAGAAAAAATGATAAATTTTACACCTTTAATTAAAGAGTCTTCAACTCATTTAAACACGTTCATAGAAACATTTGAACATTCTTACAGAGCCATTCAGGCATTAAACATTAATAACTTAAGTAGCTATGTCATGTGCCATATAGCACTTCGGGCCCTAGACCCGCAATCTAGGAAATTATTTGAACAGGGCTTAGATCAAACTGCAGTACTTTCTTTCTTTCAATGATCTGATGTCTTTTATACACAATCACATTAAAGTACTCGACCATTCAATGCCTTATCCTCAAAACTCAAATTCCGTGAAATTACAAAATAACCCAGAGCCTCTCAAAACTATTGCATACACACATGCATCTTCTTCTAAAATAAAAAAATGTATGTTTACATTGTGGCGATAATCACTTGATTTTCCGGTGTGAAAGATTCCGTGAATTAAACATTTATAACCGTATCGACCGTGTTGAAACACTTATTCTTTGCTTTAATTGCCTAAAACCCAGTCATAATGCAGATAGTTGCAATAGCAAATTTAAATGTATTGTTTGCCACCGAGCGCACCACTCATTGTTCAATGCCGATGATAGCAAACCGGTTTTGAGTCCGGGTCGCGACGAATCGGACACATACGCTTCAACCACGCTGCAACGGTCGGCGGACGCTCCTGTACAAACGTCGATAAATAATTATCACGCAGCATCTACCGACGACAAAAGTGCCTCGGTGTTATTGGGTACGGCAGTGGTTCATGTATTACATAAAAATTATTATTATCAGCCTTGTCGCGTCTTGATTGACTCGGGCGCGCAAACTAATTTCATTTCTTCTGATTGTTTACGACGTTTACGATTGTTTGCGCGTAAATGTAATCTCGATATCTTTGGTCTCGCTGGCAAAAGAGTACACAATCAGGGCATGACGTCATTTACCATGAAGCGACGTCATAGTAATGACCCATCTTTTAACATAGACGCTGTCGTGCTGCCTAAGATTACCGGTGATCTGCCAATAGTTCAAATACCTCAAAATATTCTTAATAAATATGAAAACCTTATTTTAGCCGACCCGCACTTTTATAAAACTAACAATATCGAAATTATTTTAGCGGGAGATATTTTTCCAAACATTTATGACAGAAGGAAATTGAACTTCGGAAATGGCATTCCTCAAGCGTTAAATAGCATTTTTGGCTATGTTATTACCGGCAAGTTATTTCTAGGAGGAAGCCGTGACGTTCACATCTCCACTACCACCACTCCGTCGCATGCAGTGTCGTACATTGCCAACAATAGAACATCCACTGTTACTCCCAAACGTTCTCGAGGGTTAAAATCTTTGCCGTGCAAAGTCCGGGGTCTATTTCCGCAAGACGTTCTTGCTGACAAATTCAATGGAAATAATTATCACGACATGAATGGCAATTACATTAATTATCCGCTAAGTCCTAACTTGAATAAAAATGTTATAACACCCACTAAATGGGTCCGTGGTTCATGTTCATGTTCATGTATATCGTAACCGCAAGTCGCTTTATCTAAAGTAATTAAATATCGAATTTTAAGAATAAATAATTAATTAATAATATCGGAATTTAAAATTAATTAAATTATTAATATATATATATATATATTATATATATATATATATAAGTTAGGTTTATTTATAGAATAATAAATTTAATTCGAATTAAAACTAAAATAAAATAATCTTTGTTAAAATTTAATATGATTTTTGTTCTTTTATTTAAGTTAAAGTTTAAATTTACTTCAAGGTCTTTTGATTATTGTTTTAACTTAAAGATTAAATACATTAACTAAAATAAAATTACTCAAACCCAAATTAAACGTTTTGTATACAATAAATTTATTCTTTTTCTAAACCGTTGTTTTTAATTTTCTTTGCAAATCTTTAATCCATTTCCAAATTGAAACATATATTATAGTATTGACAAATTGCCATATATTAGGTAAATTTTTAAACTTAGATCTAATTAAAATGCCGTGAAGCATTGCTTAATCATTAAACTAGATTTGCTTATCTTTGATCTAATTGCACATATATAACTTTAAAGTAGAATTAATTTCACAACATAAGTTTCCAACCCTTATTTAAAATACTTCCTTAAGGTAGGGAGTGGACAAAATAATAACACTTTACCTTAATATGTGATTATTGATATTTGATCATTACTTTTAATCTAAAACTAACACTAAGTACAACATTCAACTTTACATGCATTCCATTCAGTAATTATAGAAAGGAGAATTAAGTTTTAGCATAAGACCGTGCACATTGCACGTTATATGCACTACTATTTATAAAAGATTAAAGTGGATTACAATGGATATTAAAATCTTAATTTTAGTTTCAAAAAGGTACGTTTCCTTGTGTTTTTTTAATCTAAATTAAATGTATCTATATACACTTACTTCTTTACATAGATTTTACTAAATCGCATAAGAATATTTCTACTATCGATTTATTTATAAACCTCAAAAGGCTAGCAGACTTTACATGTTTATTATTTATTAAGATTAAATATTTAGATTTGGTTGCCATCATCTGGTTTGTCACGTTGGCAATCCATTTATAAGATGACACAAATCTGATACGTTGGTCGCATGATTATGTTATGTTCACACTTTTCACTAGACAGCGAATTGCTTTCGCCTTCACCCGAATTGAAAAAAAAGAAAAAGAAAATTGAGAACCAAATCGTACAAATCCTGCCTTAGAATGGCCATCCGCAAGGTCATTGGCTAGAAATTAACGACTACATCGAGCATTAAGAATCTTATTATTAAAATTGATTAAAATCGTAAACGTAGTGATTTAAAGTAAATTAAGTATTAAATAGTTCCTTTTAGTTGTTATAATTTGTATTAGTTTTATTTAAATTATTATTTTAAGCTCGTAGCTTAAGGACTCATAGTCCACTGTCCATATCCGGCTCGTAGCTGTGGTATTCTTTTATAAATGGCACGTAGACATTTAAACCAACTAGCTTATTTGGCTCATAGCCGTACCTTAATGTCAAACAATAATCTTATACTTGTGTAGTTGGTTCGTAACCATTCACAGACTCCTTTTAACCCTTTAGCTCGGAGTTTTCCTTATTCCTTTTGACTGTCACCTATTTCTTTCTTTTTCCTTCTGTTGGCTCGTAGCCACTCCCCCACTTCTTTTGGCTCATAGCCATTTCACTGTTATTTCCTTATCGTTACTGGAAATCATGATATTGATTTCGGTGGGGAGTATGTTCCGTCTTTGCCTAGTATAAGGTAGGTAAAACATCGCTGAATCAATTTTGCTATCTACCCTCTTTCTGTGTGAGGTGACGGTTAACGCAGGAGGGTATAGGCAACTTTTTTGGGACGTCATTCGCTGTTATCGTACAACATCATCGCGCCGTGCGCTCGTCTGTTTCTTTTTAAATATAATCATTGTAATTACTGGCCGTGCCAATAACTTTTATTAAGACCTAATCTGTGTACAAAGTGTTAGCTCTGAAGTGAAACCATAGTGCCGTTCACTGTTCCCGAGTGCAACCTGAACCAAGCCAGGAGAGGGCTGATCTCAGGGGTTGGAGCTTCTACTTTTCTAGTGCGAGGATCTGGGTCATATCTCTCTCATACAGTCCATAACAACAGAACGACAAAACTAGCCGTGGGCTACAGCACCCCACAGCTGGTGTGCACCGACATTTAACCGACAATTAAAATAAAATAATCACTGTTTATGCATACATTTTTAGCGATTATTTTATTTTAACCATCGGTTAAAAGTCGGTGCACACCAGCCTAAGTAGAATTATTCTGATTGTACAATTCTGGGCTACAACAAATATAGGTGGTCCTTGATTTGCTTTTATAAAAACAAAGCCATGCAGTGAGTGGTGTTTTTGCAACTGATGGGTATGTTATGTGTCTAAAACATTAATAGATTTGTGGAAAGAAAATTCTTGGATCATCACGATAATTCGCCTTCGCACAAGGCCATCATTGTGAATGAATTTTTGACCAAAAACTCAACAAATACCTCGAGCAGCCATCTTATTCATCAGATATGGCTCCAGCCGACTTTTTTATTTTTCCTAAACTCAAATTACCACTTCGTGGAACCCGCTTTCATTCGGTAGAAGACATAAAGGAGAATTCGCGACGAGAACTAAACTCAATTCAGGGAAAAGCGTTTAAAAAATGTTTTGATGTTTGGATTATTCGTTGGCGTAAGTGTATCGTTGCTAAAGGAGCATAATTTGAAGGCGATAAAATAAATTTGAATGAATAACTAACATTTTGTGTATTATTGACCTTTTCTCGGTACTTTTTTGACAGAGTAGTAACAAATTAATGTTTCTTATTGTTTAATAGTAACATTATAATTAAATTCATAATATTTTTTCTCTATATTTAGTTAATTTTCATGTAACATATAATTCCTTACTTGACGTTTTAAAGTTACATATTAAGGGCCTTGAGAAAGGTGAAAAGTATGTCCTTAGTACATAACTTTAAAACGTGAGGTTATTAATAAAAGTTACAAGAAAATTACGTAAAGGAAAACACCGTGAATTTAATTATAATCTCAAAAAAAGTCTTCCAGTTTACATAGACATATCTAAACTAGATGTACATTATGCCTTAGCTATAAGTTGGGTGACCCAACCATTTTTTCGCTACAACAATATTAAGAAGAATACTATTTTTTTCCATTCTATAACATGTAGCGACATCTTGCTGCCCAAGTTGTATAAACTTTGGCAGGAAGATACCTAGTGGTATCTAAGGAAAATAAATAAATAATAATAATAATAAATAATCAGCAGACAAACACACACATTATATATCCGCAAATTAAGCCAGTTACGTTTGTGTTATAATACAACGGACCATTCTGGGGCCGTTTCCAGATACCCAGACCATTGTAAACGACGGAAAATTCGTTTACAAAATTTACTATATTAGAAATCCAACCCGGAGCCTCTGCGTTGTAGTGAAGTTGATCGGCATAGGCTTAACCCCCTAAACCAAAGAGGCTGTCAGAATGAACTGTCAGAAATGTCTGTGACAATAATATACGGGTTCTTTTGTTGCCAAAATGATTACAGAATCTGAAAAATCATACTATTGAAGGGTCTTTATCAAGCAAGCATAGGACTATATTGGTAGTATTTCGCACTCAGACACGTGTACGCCGAAGAATGAAAGCGAAAATTTCACTTAAAGTTCAAATATTTTTCCAACATATTTACATTTATCTTAAGGACTAGGAGGCGTAAAAAAAACAAATTAGAGCTTTACTATGAAGTGGTGACGATTATAATACTTTGCGTAATAATTAAAGTGTGCTAAAGATTCATAAAGATAACCTTCAACAAACCATGAAAAAGCTCTTTTTTAGTACATTCTTGAAAAATATTTTTGATTTGATTAATCTTGTATTCTCTTCAGAAAATAAATATACTTGTAGTGCCAAAGTTGATGGTCGTAAACAATTAATCCGTCGTCTGATTGATGTTAAAATTGAAAATAGTTGATGTTTATTGGTATTTCTTCATTCGAGGATGTCGGAGTTTGATTTTCGGACATTAATATCGAACTTAGGATTAATAACTCGAGTACGAAATAAGCGAGCGGATAGTTTAATAAATTGAGATACTTACATTTTACAAATTTACGGAACGTCGTAGCCTCATAGATTTTGGACGAGCCTACCTACTTATGACGTCATAAATAGATAGGCTTGTACATCGTCATAAGGTACAAGTAATAGGAATCAAATAGTGCTTCAACTATTATTTATTGTTTGAAAAGTAATTAAAATTATTTCTGACATGACTGTTTAAAATTTAGACGAGAAGGTGTAATTTTAGCACGTGTTAAGCCTTAATTACTATGGCAAGGTATTAATTAATAAGATCAGGTAAAACTGAAAAAATAATATATCCATATATATATATATATATATATATATATATATATATATATATATATATATATATATATATATATATATATATATGTGTGTGTGTGTGTGTGTGTGTGTGTGTGTGCAGTCGTGGTATGAAAATGTTTGCCAGTTTTCAAATGTTACATTTTCAAACTAAGTCACAAAACCGACTCTTCCACAGAAAACTATATTTAACTATTTGACAATAAATTTAAAATTACTTAGATCAAAGTTGTCCCCTCTTCTCTCCTTCTCCTTCTCTTCTCCTTCTCCTTCTTCTTCTATCTCTTTCAAGGCCAGCAGCAAATTGGCAGCACCTCTGGTATTGCTAATGTCCATAGGCGACGGTAACCATTTTCCATCACAATTGGGCCGTTAGTTACCCTGTCTGCTGTACTTAAGCAATAAAAAAAAAGTTGTTTGATTTTCTATTTCGTCTAAGAAGATTTTTTAGACATGTAAATCCTTTTTATTGGTTTTAATATTTATGTTAAGCGTAGTGCTTCTGTCCTCTTTGTTTCTTATTGTTAATGACAGTGTCTGTCATTTTCAACATGGCAATTTTCTTTTTTCACGTTTCTGTATTTTATAAACGTAAAATTGGTTAAATGTTGACAGTAATGTTTCTCTACTCGTGCAAGCAAAAGTCGACTTTAAGGTAACGAACATTTTCATTCCGCGACTGTGCATACATAAGCTAATTTATTAATTAAATACACCGAGTGCAATATGTGTATAAGCCATGGTAGTTTAGTGGTTAGCGCAGTTGCGTCCCAAACTCAAAGGACGCACGTTCCATGTATGTATCATTTAAGCAGTTTTCTTACCTAGCGTACATATTGTTACAATTATCACATCCTAACGGTGAAGCAAACCATCATGATGCAACCTGCACATCGAAATAACTGATGTTGTGTCGCACCCGTTAAGCCGACTTGTACAAGCGGCGCGGGTCAACTGTCCGTTTTCCTATAAATGGGAGGCCCGAGCCCAACAGTGGGACGTTTGTGGGTTTATTTTGCTTATAGTAAAAACTAGGTCAACTTCTATCTTGGAGACCACCTTTTCAATTGGTACAATTACATTCGTGAAATTGTATATCATATCAATCATACCTTTTTAAGGATTCCCAGCTTCCTACTGGGGTCAAAAACATTACCAGACGTAAGAACTTAGAAACTACTTATTTACAGGAAAGCTGACCCTTTCCTGATTTATAATCTGTAAGTTTTTTTAAAGCTATAAGAGTATATAGCGATGGTGAAAAGGGGATGTAAAATGAAATCTTACTCAAAATAATACATTGCTAAGGGATATAAACTAGGATATGAAAAAGGCATTCATGTGGAATGTTAAAGGGTATCATTAAGTATGCAAAGTTTGCAGAATCTATCATAGAAGATCTTACATTTAGTTACACAACTATTCCCATATTTTACGAGGGTTTGTTTTCGAATGTTACAATTCTGAAGGTAAAAGATTATTATCATACTTCAATGTTTTTCAACGGAGTGGTTTATTGGAAAATTTTATCTGTATTAATGTATAATTAATCATAATTAATAAATGAATTTTTGGATTAGTTTGTTGTTATTGAGTGTGTCAATATTTTTCTACGAAATAACTAGCTTCAAGGGTCTTTGTTCTCTCGCTTTGCTGTCTCATTTAGAAATCATTCTTTTTTAAATTTAAAAATTGTCATGGAAATTCACCGATCCAGTTAGTAACCTATTGGAAACCAACTCTAAGACACGATGACAGACAAAAATCTTAAGGAGCATTTATGTTTAGGCATTGTATAAATAGCACTTTTCATATTAATTTTGGTGCTTATTTTGAAATAACAAACAGATTATTCAATTTTATTTACCACTAGCTGACCCGGCAAACTTCGTACCGCCTCAGAATCATTTTTTTCATATTTACTCACCTTTTAAACCTTCCCTGGACTTCCACAAATAATTCAAAACCAAAATTAGCCAAATCAGTCCAGCCGTTCTTGAGTTTTAGCGAGACTAACGAACTGCAATTGATTTTTATATATAAGACTAGCTGACCCGGCAAACTTCGTACCGCCTATACGCAGTTTCTAAGGGAAAGCGAAATTGTTGTTTTTACTATATTCCAAGCATTTTTTTATATTTACTCACCTTTTAAACCTTCCCTGGACTTCCACAAATAATTCAAACGCAAAATTAGCTAAATCAGTTCAGCCGTTCTCGAGTTTTAGCGAAACTAGCGAACAGTAATTTATTTTTATATATAGGTAAGATTATGGATAGATACATATATAGATATATCTATAAGTAATATAAATAATTAGCCACACATAATTAAATATAATAATTTCATACGTTCAGTATAACAGCGTCATTTGCAGGGTCGTCTTTACTTGAGGCTGTAAGGGGTGCATGGCACCCAGGCGCAAAGTCTAGGGGGCGTAAGCCAACGACCTTGTACCTATATATACTTACCTTGCGTAATGTCAATTTTGAAAATTTCTTAACATCATATCAACACCATCACTTAAAACAATGGAATCACAAACATTAAAATTAATGACTGCATTTTTTAATTATTTTCTGTTACTGGATGGAGGGGGGCAGGCTTATTTTGCACTCTAACGCCTAATATGGTTAAGACGGCCCTGGTCAATTGTTTACATATTTTATAGTACATACTTAATGAGAATGCAATAAAATATTGTGGCGACCGAGGGTACAATTTTCTAGCAGCGTAAGCCGGTCTCAAGACTTTTAGAACAAGGTAGAAGATTCTGGAAGGAGAAGACAAGGACAGATACATTTTAGAAAGAGATAGATGATTTTAGAATAGAATCGGGAAGGAAAAGACAGAGATAGATAGATGATTAGAAGGGGACAGACAGTAAATAAAAGAATAAAGAAAAGAAGATCGAAATTAAGGGTTCCAGAAGATTCTTCCGGGTATATAAGCAGCGTAAGGTGCGTCTATGAGAGCATTCAGTTGAAGACAGCAAAGCGACAAGTGCGATACGAGAGAGTTGGGAGAAGAGTTAAGTAGAAGATAGTGACGAATTTAATGAAAAATTTAGTGGGCAGTTCAGTAAAAGGGGAGTTTAGCGTAGTTTAAGAGGAGATCCAGAAGCGAGCTACGCGCGTTAAATTCGGAGGAGAGCACTACAATAGCAGGAGGTGGTGTGGTCTACACAATATCGGCGACGGTATATTGAGTGAGATATCTCAACGTTAGGGCAGAGCGTCGTTAGTTGTGTGTGAAGGGGCAATTCTGCAGAGAAGAATCACGTACGGCTATGTAAGACAATAAAAGTATTTAGTTGAGAAAAAAACTGGTATTTACTTCTAATACTAAGTGCGTATCCGCAACACCCGCTCGCACGTATCAATATGGTTTTTCATTACAATCTTTTCTTCTTTCAATATAATCTGTACAAACAAAACCTTTACATACATTTCGTTTTGTCTTTTTAAGGTCAACGGCAAACAATCAACATCCGCAAATATTTGCTGTGCTTGTATTTTACTTATAAATGGGTAGAGATGTTCTTTAATAAACATTGTTAGAGAACAAAATAAGTGAATGGGGAAAAATGGTGCTTTTGTAATGAACAATGACTGAATGAATATTCCTTATTGCAAATAATACAATACAGTAGCACTGTTCACCACAGGCTGTTATATGAGGAGGAGTGAAAGTCAATTTATTTAAACCAACATTTTTTTTATGGCATGACTTCAGCAGATAAGCAGGTGGCCCACCTGATGGAAAATGGTTACCATCGCCTATGAACATTTGTAACACCAAAGATGTTACCAATATGCTGCCGCTCTCTAAAGGGAGTCTGGAACTTGGCCATGAATTACAACCTGACTACAACTCAAGATTGTTATGGCGGCATACTCTAGACCAAGGGTGTTAACCATCCAGACGGGCAATAGTCTATCACCTGGCTATGGGTTGTTTTGTCGTCTCATACAACAGGCCGCCAGGCCGCAGGAAATTGTATTCTTTCTCCGTTTCCGCACATTTGAAAAATCAGTCGAGAGAAGAGTTTAATGTTTCAAATTACCCAAAAAAAAAACGCGTCATAAATAAACTATGTTTGAAAAATAAGAACATCTAATCTAATATAGCTACATAGGGTCGGACCTCCTTATTTTACTGGCATGAACGGAACACCCGTCACGCTTGTCTAAAGCGGATTAGCGCGATTTACATATCGGTAATCTCGATATGTAGGTTTCCTTAGGATATTTTCCTTCATCAATATGTGGTAGTTGTGACACTACAGATGAATTTTTCAAGTGGGCCTCTATGGGTAAATAGGAAACTATGAGAAATAGCGAAAAATACTCAAAGGAGTCACGGTGTCGGTTTTAATGACAACTAATCCGGTAAGGACCTTGCGCAAGTTAATAGTTGTCCATGTCCCACATGGCTGGAAAGCGACCCACACTATATTAGTGTAACTCTAAATACAGTCTTCATTCCAGAATTCATCAGCTCCAGTGCTGAGTTAGATTCTCATGCCAACACTCATATTTGTCTGTATACTGAAACACACAATATTTGTTTGTATATGTCTGTATATAAAAGCATAGAAGGCATTATAGAATACTTAAAAAACGTTTACTCAGCAAAATGTTTTTGGTTGATTTTGCAAAGTAGATTTTCCGAGACGTGACATGAACTGGATACACGTCACTATCAAACTGTAAATATATGGAACTTACGCTATTCAAAAAATAAAATTGTATTATATTCGGGTCATACCCGTTCACGCTTCGCTGAGCCTTCGGATATTAATAATTAGGGAAGTCAATTCATCGCTTACTTTTCGGATTTGCGCTTATAAATATACGGAGGCTGAATTTGTAGACAAGAATAAAAAGTATATAAAACCACTTTTCTAATATAAATAGATACTTTCTTGCTCACCAAAATAAACAATTACAGAAATGCATAGATATAAAAGTTACTTGGTAAAACAAAAAACTTTATGTAAAAAATCAATTCAATCTATCAACTTTCCTGTTTCGTTTTCAAGATGTGCGGTTAAATACATACGGAAGTGTTACTTTTGTTGTAAATGTTACTGTGATGTAAGTAATATTGGAAATGGGAATTTATAATGCCTATATTCCCATTTCGATGATTTTTCGTGATTAAAGTCGTGAAAACGTACATGATGGATTCCTGATCGCCATTTTGATAGCATTTGTAAGCTCCAAAATGTTATTGGCATATTTATTATGGCAAGTAGAAGCTTAAAATTGTGTAGAGTTCTACAACTACACACACCGGCACAATTAGTGGAACAGAAAAAAATAAGAAACTGGTACGAAAAAAAAAATAATATACAATAATATTTAACATCTCTTAGGGCCGACTTTTCAATCACCAGATAAAAGTTAGTCATGGAATAAAGTATAAAATGGAAAAATTAAAAATGTCAGTTGCATGAATAAAATAGTTGAATGGTTCCACTTTTGAATTCACTACAGTTATAATTTATTCGACTGATAACTTTTATCTGATGATTGAAAAATTGGCTCTTTATATAGTATTTATGGAGTCTTAAGTAACTTTTAATGAAAGAGTAATGAAATATAGCAAAAAAAAAATCAGTTATTATGTTTCAACTTAGAAAAGTTGAATAATTTAACAACTTTCACCTTAGAAATCTTATATAGCTGTAAACAAAAAAAGTTTAGCATGATCTGCTTCATCCCCGTGCTCTGACTATGCCATCCGTTTGGGCATCTGCGGGATGCGGGAAACAACAACAAATCAATGAAAAAAATGCCTATTAGCTTTTTTAAATAAGAGCTAAATAAGAAAAATATATATAATCAGCCAGGTTTTTGCAAAAATGCATTATTTTTCAAATTTTTGGGGTATTTACTAGCGTTCCGCTAATTTTGCCGGTGTATGTATTTAACAGTTTTAACGGAATTAAAACAAAACGATCCTCTGTCGTCTATTGTCTTCAATTTAGTTATATCCTAGAAGCATACTAGAACTTCAAACTAACTAGTTGGTAGCGTCAGATATCACTAGAATGACATAATGCACAATGATCTAGGGGAACTACAAGTATATTATTCTTCATACGTAGTAATGACAAACATAAATGGAAAGTAAAAGTTTAGAAGACTCATTTTAGATAGTGTTTAGAATCCACATTTAGTTTCCGTTGTATACCATACTTAATATAGGCTCAACTTGATTAGGTGTTTAAAAATATTATAATATTATGTGTTTTTCTCTCGCGTATGATTATTATATACATATTTATTTATTTCCAAGTATTGTACATTTTTTCTTTAAATAATATTTAAAAAACACATGTATTAAAAAAAATGATGTCCGCCGTCAGCGGGGCCTGGGGTCCAAGCTACCGGTGGTTAGGGCACCAGAGACAGGAATCTCCTTACAATTTGTACCGGGTCCAAGAGTGCTTGCTGCCTTCTGTATCTAGTCCTTTACCCAGCTTCCTAGCGAGAGCATCTCTAGGTGCCTGATGGTCGAGGCTCTTTGCTATAAGAACGTTGACGGTGGCAACTATCGGCACAATGCTCATTGACTTCAAACGCCACATGGCGATAATCTCGTGAGCAAGATCTAAGTATTTACTTAGTTTCTCTGTTTCTTTCTTCACGAGGTTATTGTTGTGCGGGATACTGATGTCAACGAGCATTGTTCTTCGCACAGATCGATTATTATTATTATAGATCACCAAGTTAGTGATGTTAGTTCACTTTTATGTTCTTATAAAGTGCACATTAAAAACAGTTGCCATTGAATTTTGACTTAGATATTTATTTACTTTTAGATAAAAGTTAATATGTATTTAATTGTGTTTTATTTAACCGAAACGACCGTCCTAATTTTGTTAGAATAAAATAAAACACCAAAATTGATAAGACGATCCAAAACATTTTCACTCGGTCGTCGTCGTTTGCATATTTACAAAATCAACAGCGAGTGTTTACTCCTTATCAGACCAGACTCCGTAATCAGACTTTAATTTTATTTTCCGAATTGGTGAATTTCAATATTTAAAATATTAAAATTTAATAAACCTTCATAATGTATGTACTTTTTAATCTATTTTATATTTATCGGTTATTTTTTAATTTGAAAAAAGCTTTAGAATAACTGTTCTCATTTGCATCCAATACTTTAATTTTATTATTACTATTTTCAAAACTTACGAAAACACCTTTGTAAAGTCCATCCGCTATAAAATCCCTTGAGATTGAAATCTCTATAACTCCTGTATTATTAATATTTACTTATTTTTTATCAAAAACATTATAATATTATACGAATTTTTATATTTCCAACTTCAAAATTGAAGGGCTTACCTGCAAACAATAATAGCCTATGTCCTTTTCGAGAGTTTAGTCTTCCCCTATGCCAAATTAATCAAAATTGTTAGTGACTTTGCTGAGAAAGCGAAAGACAGACTTGTTTTCACTTTAGATATATTGAAAAGTAAAAGACTTAAAGCTTTCTAGCCGTAGTTTATAAAATATTTAGAATATTATCCTGAAAAATTGTATTTTATAAGCTAAATTATTAATAGACTCGATAGGGTTGTATCTATAACCTATCCACTCGGGAAGATTTTAAGTACACTTAAAAAAGTAGTTATTTCACGTCAAGGATAAAGTATATAGGCGAATTGTCCATTAGAAGTAAATTCCAGGGACTTCGGTATTAACGAGTAAAGCTCTTCTATCCAGTTTACTCTTGGGATGGACGTGATATGAACCGAATACAGAATTACCTTTCAACAATTTCGATATTTCCCAGGTCGATTTGAAATCTTATTTATTACTTTTTTCTGCAGGCATTATTATGACATAATTGGTAAACGCTTAAAAAAAAATTAGTTATTTATTTAATTTAAGAAACTCTGGGACTATGGGGTCTAGACGCCCACCGCCTTTATCAAGACCTATCTAAACGATTGATAGATGTCTCACGCAACCGTTGCTATACAACGTGCTAACACGGCCAGCCGTGTTAGCACGTTTTTGTCACGTTCCCAACTAAAGGTGATTTGAGAGTTATTTACTATTTGTAACATCTTTTGGTTTGTAAATTAAGCTGTACATATTTTTAGCATAAGTATATTTTAGTTTTAATTTTGTTTAATGCGATTGTAAATGATAATTGTAAATATTTATATGATGGACAAAAATATCCATGGTGGGATCATAGCGAATTTTACTCAAAAGGAGACACATTCATCTATTTACAAAAATAAAATAAAGTATATTCACCCCTTTATGGTTATGCTTTGTGGAAAGGTAAAATATGTATACATAATATATATATATATATATATATATATATACATACATATATATATATATATATATATATATATATATATATATATATATATATATATACATACATAAGTAAAAGAATATATACATAAACATTTTTTTACATATTCTGCTAGAGCATCAGTCATCAGATCAGGGAAATGTGGAAAAAATAGTCTTTATATGATACCTATCGAAAGGATCCATAGTACACATCGAATATCTTAAATTAAAGAAACACCTTGATTTTTTAAATATTTGACCGGTTCAAATCCCCGCTAAAGTAGGCCATTTATTCAAAATGTTTTATGTGCTGTTATTTATTATTGACTATAAACCAATATTTCATTTAAGTAATATAAAGGAATGTTTCCTGTCATCAATATTTATTGCACTTTCTACTCCAACTACTGTCTATAATTTCGATTCTGTATTATTCATACGTACATGCATAATATGTATGATGTATAAATAATTAGAATACACTATACCTTTTAAGTAGCAATCGCAGCCTATTTGAGAAATGAAGTTTGCATTGAAATAGTTGTGCGTTGACTTTTCCTTTGTGACATTGCAAGATAAGTTCAAAGCACTTTGAAGTTTTAATTACTTAGGGAGTTTATTTTAGGCAAGTGAATTACGCGTATAGTCGAGTATATATTCCCATCTCGGCGATACAAAATCTTTTATTTCATTAAAAAATAACCTTCTATTAAATGATGGGTTTATGTCCTAATATTTCCTCTAGCTGTTCCCGCGCTAATTCTAATTTTGTGTTTTTTTTAATATTAAACAAAATTATGTATTTTTATCATACTTTATCATACAACATATACATTATATAAGCAATATAAAAATAAATTACAACTTTGAAGCAATATTTGAAATTATTCATATAATTAAAAATTTATCAATCGTTGTGCACAGAAATATTTATTTTGTATAATGTTGTGTTTACAGATAATAAATATTGTACTATAGATAATATACGATCTCCATTTTCGAACCACTTAAGAACCAATATAAATTTGTATTAGAAAATGACAAGAGCCTTCCACAGGCTGAATATTTAATATAACGAGATGGGGAATAATTTCCCGCAAGTAGGCGCCCTGATGTCGACAGCCCGATAAAGGACTAAGAAAATCTAGTATTCATGGCTTTGAATATTATCAAAAGCTGGATCAAATAATTTATTATTATGTCTTTCATCTTAAACCTCGGCATACCTTTTTAAAACCTAAAGAAGAACCTATTATTCTATCGCTATGACGTTGTTTTTCATGTTAATAGATTTGCGTATATCTGGGAAAACGTTAGTAAGTGTTATCGCCGTATAACCTTTGTGGTATATACATACTTTCCTCAATTAAAGCCCAATAATTTTTATAAATATATTAATATTTCTGACGGCATGTTCCCTTTTGGCACGCACGTCAGTTCATTTATGTCATTTATAAAATAATGAAAAACGTATTTGTTTAATGTAATAATTACAATTACTCCGTAATTTCATGTTATCAATATTTTTTTACTAGAAACTAAACCAGTTTCAAAAGTCACTAAAAAGCAAAGAATATTTTTTTCTTCAACATCTGGAAGTTCGCGTGAAGTAAAATTTAAAAATTACTATATTTTGCAAACTCGATGTAGTTTTTTTATGTTTTACTTGTCACCAATTTCAAGGTGTTGTAGAAAATATTTAGATTTGCTTTTTAGTTTCCTTTGAAGTTGGATTTGTTTTTTGTTAATTATTTATTTATAATATGGCGACCGAGGGCAGAACTTTCCGCCAGCGTAAGCCGGTCTCAAGACTTTTAGAAAAAGGTAGAAGATTCTGGAATGAAAAGACAAGGACAGATAAATGTTGGAAAGAGATAGACGATAAACGAAAGTTCTAGAATAGAAAGTTCGGGAAAGAAAGAGATAGATAGATGTTTAGAAAGGGACAGATAGTGAATAAAAGAATAACGAAATTATGGGTCCCAGAAAATTTTTCCGGGTATATAAGCAGCGTAAGGCGCGCCTACTGGGCAGTTTAGAGTTGAGTTCAGTTCAAGACAGTGAAGCGACAAGTGCGATACGAAAGAATTGGAAGAAGAGTTTAATAGAAGACAGTGACGAGTTTAGTGGTGAATTTAGTGAGAAGTGTAGTGGACAGTTTAGTGAAGGAGGAGTTTCGCGTAGTTTAAAAGGAGGTCCAGAGGCGAGCTACGCGCGGTAAATTCTGTGGTGAACACTGCAGCAGCAGAAGGTGTGTCTACCCAATATCGGCGACGGTATTGTGAGTGAGACATTTTATCGTAGGTACAGTGCGTCTTTCCTTGTGTGTGTAGGGGCAATCCTGCAGAGTGGAATCACGCACGGCTATGTAAGTCAATAAAAACATTAGTTAAAAACTGGTCTTTTCTTCCAATCCTGAGTGCGTACCCCGCTCGCACGTAACAATATTTAATAGTTACGCAAATATCTGAACAGCCTTTAAAAAAATACTGGCTGATCCTGATCCTGACTTGGTGACAATGAAACCACCTCAGGAGAATACTCATTCGAATAAAATAAAATTTGAAAATCGGTCCACAATTGACGGAGCAATTACGCAACAAGCATACAAAAAAACATATAGTCGAATTGAGAACCTCCTCCTTTTTGAACTCTTAATTTTTTATCCTGAAAATCCCGCGAGACTTTTTCAGGGAATTATTGAAAATAGCCAGATTGAAAAAATCCTGTCCTGGAAATCCTGCAGGAATTTCAAGTTAAGCGTGGACGAAGTTGCGGGCATATCCTAGTAAATACGTAAAACTGCAAGATAATATAAGTGATTTGTAAAATAAAACTTAGAAGGAGCCCAGGACTCGCACCAAATTTCATCTCATAAAACAGGAAAGTGTGTTGTGCTCGTTTCCTGTATAACTCCAACTTCCTCTATCTAAATTATCCCATACTAATTTTCTCCGATTTGATACAGACCAAAGTTATTTTAAAAAGTCACGCGCCCCTACTCAAAGTCTTCAGACAAGGATTAAGATTTACAAAGTATACCGCTGACTAGAATAAAATTCTTAAATAAAAAAACAAAAAAAAATTGAATCTGAAAATTTTACGTCCATAAAGCCGATCAACCACGGATTGGATCACTTACAATAAAGAGCTTGGACTAGTTGAAAAGGAAATCACTCTGAAACAAAATAAGTACCTGTAGATACTTCGTTCACTGGAAACTTGGACTAATATCCATATCTTTTGAACCATGCATAATATCTAAGTGAAACACACGCAAAATTTCCCACCATTATTAATATTATATATAACTAGAGTTTACGCCGCGGCTGCGCCGCGAGTCTACCTAGTGCGTCAGTCAGTCAGTCAATCTCTTATTTAAAGAGCAGGCGGTATAGGTTACATTGTATTAAATTTTTATGTATTGGCCCCGGAAGATTCACTTCATTTTATATCGCAAACTATACCATCCCCGTCTATCTGTAAACTACATATATGATAAAACTTGACAAAATAGATAACATGGACCAAGTGGACCAAATGGACCCAGTGTACCAAGCGGACCCGGCGGACCCGGCGGACCCGGCTTTCGTATCCTATGTTCATTCTCGGCATCGAAAATATTGAGTTTCAGCCCAATTGGTCCAGTAGTATTTCCCTGAAAACGGAACAGACAGATAGAGTTACTTTCGCATTTATAATATTAATAAGGATTATTAGAGCTAGGCATATTGCTGAAGAATTTTTTGCTTCTTCATTTCAAGCCAAAACATGTTGCGAAGCGGTGGTAGATTCGATTAGGATTCCATAGAACAAATAATAACCATAAACAAAAATGAAAATTAAATATAAGTTGGGTGTAGCATAAAATTAAATAATAACTTTAACATTACTCATTGACACTTGCCATCTTTTTCTTCCGTAATCACGGCTACCGAAAATTTACCGAAACATCAGTAATAAAAATGAATTAAAATGCCGAGCTTAAAACCTTTAAAACGTAGCTTTAATTAAATTCCTGTTTTATAACGTCTAAGATTTTTATAGAAATCTATATAGACATCTCGGAGCAAATTCGAGACAAACAAACAAAAAATATAAATGGCTAAATTTAGTCCTAAATTATAAAGATTAGAGGTTATAATTGTAAATAGCAGTATTCGCCTGCATTTTGGCATTTATTTTGATATCAAATAGCGATTATGACTTTGGTCCAATTTTTAATCTAATAAAAACTTGAACAAAATCAATGTAAAAAAGGAAGGACTAAGCGATTCTATTGTTAAATTTCTCTGCCCACTCTTTTAATCTGGCATGATGAATGGGCACTATAACATTAAGTTCTTTAGTTGATTTTAAGTATAATTTTTCACCACAACACATTGGTGTTCTTAATTTACGTTAATATCCTAAATTTAAAAATTATATCGATTATAGTAGTAGAGTTCGCGCCACAAAAGAACTCCCACGGAAAAAAATAAAGGAAATAAAAGTGTCGGCTTCGCTGTTTGATATAATTTTGTTCGTAAAGTAGCCAGGATAGAAATTTACAGCTTTAATTATGGAATATTTTGTATTTATTATACAACAATTATCTACATTCATTTGCGAATTAGTAAATAATTATTCTGGCAGGATTAAGCACGGCGATTGCAGCGCCGCGTCTATGGGACTTTTTTGGTGGCGCGGACTCTAGTAGTACAATTCGCCATAATGGTAGGCAAAGGAACTTGGTCCATTCAGTCCCATCTGATGTATTAGAGAGCTCAGCTGAATTGTAGGGAACACTACTGACTGACATTAATGAACTGAGTTTTTCTATCACCTCGTCAATTTGATTACACAGTTCACATTTCTCATAAAACACACAAATAACTAACTACTCAAAAACTATCAATATCATACAGTGAAACCTGGATAAGTCGGCTCTTGATATGTGAGAAACCGCTGTTATTGATATAATTACAATGAGGTGTCGAAACATTTGCATTGAAATACCTCTATTACTGGGAATTTTCAAAACTTTTTAACTGAGACGTGATTTCTGAGATTTTTTAACTGTTTATTTCACTAATTTAGACTTTATAGCTCAGTAGCCTGTATAAGTAAGACAATTTATCAGCTTTAGACAAGTTATGACACGTTTGTTTACAAACAGTCTAATTCTTTCAATTATATTAACTTTTCCTTATTAACATTTCCACCTCTTTACATGAAAAATGGTAGATTTCAACCTCTCATAGTGTGACCCTATATAAATAAGACAACTGTCATGTTAACCTGCATATTTGGGAAACTTGGTAAATGTAAAGCCTCTACAAGTGATAAAAAAATATAGGTCCCTTCAGATCCCAGTTATACAGGTTTCACTGTAATAATGGCTGTTACATTTATAAATGAACCAAAAGGAATGACTAAATTATATAGACTCTGTTTATCCCATTTGATAACAGACCCCTAAAAATCTCTCAGATATAAAGTTTTGTAACCATTTTTTGTACATGTTTATAAGTATTATTTTATGACAGTATCTTTTAGGTTTTTTATAAAAAGTTATTGTTACACTACTAGAAAGAGATGAAGTTTTTATGAAGAAAAGTTAGGTAACCCCAAAAGTCTAGACAACGGAAAGAATGGAGTAAATAATCAAACAATTTTCATTTCCTGTAGCAAAGTAAAACTGGTCGTAAATTTGAGTCGCATGACATGAAATTCATGGGAAATCTGGCGCTCAGCCATTGCTGGTACACGAAACTTAAAACTATCTATCTATGATATGCAAAATTTTGAGACCGAATATATACTAATCGACATATATTATAGTAATATTATAAATGGCTCAATTTTGAATAGACGTTTGTTGCTCAATACGCCAGAACGACTGAACGTATTTGGATGGAATTTGGCACAGAGGTAGATCAGGCTACTTTTTATCCCGGAAAATGTACGATTCCCGTGAGTTAACATTAATGCGAGCGAAGCCGTTCGCAATTATAGTGGGTAGTAGTGAGTATATAATATTAGTACCTATAGATGGTCGACGATACACATATTTTTTAAAATTATCTTTGGATCCAAAATACACATTGCCCAGGGCATATAATTAAGTTTAGTTTTATCATCTTTGAAATTTCACTGCAATTAAGAAATATCCTTAATTTCCACGGGAATTAATTATAGTGTATTTATTACAGTATATACAATATTATAGTATATACATGATAAAACGACTTTGTTTCGATACTTGATTGAAGATAGGAGAAACTATATCATTCTTAATTCGCAATTCAATGATTGACACCCTATTATTGTATTGAAAGTATTATGAAATTTCATATGTTTTATTTTGTAGGCATACAATGATTAAAATAAATACAATTGTATGGCTACAAAATAGAAAATGTTAAGATTTTTTAATATCTATACAGATAAATAAAATTGAAGTGTCTGATTCTACTGCCAAAATAACAGTTTTTTACTAAATGGATATGCAAATATATAGGGTACTTATATCAAATAATCATTATTTAATTTTTTTCTGTCTGGATACAGACAGACAGACAGAGTTCTGGCTACTATTTTTTAGTGTTACGCGAATAAAATCACGCGGACGAAGTCGCGTGCACAGCTAGTCTTTAATAAATTGACTGGGTTCTATCATTAGGTAGGCTGCCAACAATGGTATAGTTTACCTACATATTGTCGTCAAAGGTAATGAACGTAAGATAGTTGTATCAAAGGTTCATGGGATAGTTAACGTAAGACAAAACTGGAATATCACGCGAGTGCAGAAGTAATGGGTTGTATTAAACCTTTTTTTGTACCTACTTGCAAGGGTGAATAAAGGATAGGATACTAAAATGTCTCATTTTCTAGGACAAAACCCTGGAAAATGAGACAGCGTGAGCTAAAAATATTTGAATTATGCGAGCGAAGCCACGTGAATAGTTCTAGTGGTTTCATAAAACATGCCAAAGTCTTCCACAATATCCTCACTTCCTTTGTTAAAACTTCGGTGAAAATTTGTGAGCATTCCCGTTCAACTTTTTTACCATTTAAGAAATATGAATTTGGTTACTTTAGCATTCCGAATTTTGGCAAGTTAAATTGTTATGGAACACCAAATGGTTTTTGGATTAACACTATCTTTGTTATTAAAAATAGCAAACAATAGAACAAAACCAACTCTTCTTGTTATATTTAATTATGACTCATCATTATTATTAGTGGTTATATTCATATACAATTTTCATGCCTGTTTAATTACGAATTTATCACTCTGGTATGAACCGATTTCGTTAACAGAGACCGCTATGTTGCTGCCATTGGAAACCTGATTTTGAAGTTGCACATGTGCTCGCATATATGTATGTTAAGAAATGCATTGGTTAACAATAAGCATCGAAAGTGCAGTTATTTACAACTTTTAATAAAGTTGTCAAAGACCATTCTTCTATCTACATTTGTAAGTGAATAGTAATTTATGTATATAATGTGTATGTAAGTTTATATATATGTATTATGTCTGTTTATATTTTCTATTAAGATAGATAATTATATATTTTTGAAACTATGCTCACTCGATACCGACCCACTATTATATTGATATAAAACTAGTGCGTACCTCTTGTTTAAAGAGCAGGTGTTAATACAGATTACAATGTATTCAATTTTAATGTTGGTGCTATTTGCCCCCGGAAGATTTACTTCATTTAATATCTAATCTAATATCTATCCCATTTCCCGGGATGAAAATTATCTATGTCCATTTTCGGCATTCAGATGTTTTATAGGTTATGAATTTTTATATCTAGAAAGTTGAGAAATGATTGGTCTCCCATACAAACTTTCATCCCCTATTTAAACCCGTTCTAGTTTTATTTATCTATCCCCGGTCTATCTATCTGTAAACTACATAAACGACCAAAACTACAAAAACTACAACAACTACCAAAACTAATAAAACTACCAAAACTACCGAAACTACCAAAACTACCAAAACGACAAACCGACCAAAACGACCAAAATGACGAAAATGGCAAATCACTAAAAAATCAAAACCTATCCTACTTTCTAGAATAATCTTTACATAAATATATCTCAAAATCTATCCCATTGTCTGAGATGAAAAGTATCCCTTGTCCACTCTCGGTATTAAAATTACATATATACCGAATTTCAAATCGGTCCAATAGGTTTTTCGTAAAAGCAAACAAACAAGGAGACAAATATAGTTTTATCCCAGAAACTATCCCATTTTTCGGGGTAAAAAGTATCCTTTATTCATCCTTGGCATCGAAAATATATATATGTATACTCCCAAATCGGTCCAGTAGTTTTTCCGTGAAAGAACAACAGACAGACAGCCAGAGTTACTTTCGCATTTATAATATTAATAGGGCAAAATTATCTCCAGAAGGTTCTCTGGAAAAATCGCTATTAACGATAAGTCCTCCGGTTGTACTAGATATAATCGATTTTATTCATATTGAGTTAGACTAAGTTTGCAGACTTCTTTAAGGTTCTTAAATGAATAAGACCGAATATTGTTAACTCTGATGTATGCTACAGTCTTGTCTGTAATAAATAATATTTTATTCTATTCTAGTATTATTAATTTACGTAGCACGTTTTGCTCAGAAATAGATAATCACACTCAGGAAAGTCTAAAAGATCAGGACGAAAGTTATAGGTTATAAGTAACATAACACATGGACTTGTCTATTCATGGACGCACGAAACGCAGATACGTAGTCAGTAAGTAGTATGCACGCACGTCCATGAGTTATATTTTCTTATGAAATTTATTTCATAAGAAAATATAACTAACTAATAGTATAATAAAATTTTATTTAACTTAATAATTGTTTAATTTTAAATATTTTTTAGTTTAACGTCTAACTTTAGATATACATACATACCTTAAGTTTAAACATCGTTAAATAGTGTAATCCGGCCATTTATAATTATTCGTTTGAGATAATGTAATTGAGTGCAACATAATGTACTCAGACTACTCATTTTTTAAGTCCCGTAGCCATTTTTGTAAAAAGGCACACACCACATAGTTAATTTTGAACATTTATTTACATACAATTTTTATGATATGGTGTAATCATACGACCTATTTCTATGATTAGCATATTAATCACAAAGATAGGTTGTATGGCTATATTATTCCGCTCCTATCTTTTTTTTTTGTCAGTTCAGCAGACAGGTATACGGCCCACCTGATGGAAAGTGGTTACCATCGCCTATGAACATTTACAACACCAAAGATGCTACAAATGCGCTGCTGCTCTCTTAAGGTATACTGGAACCTGGCCACTAATGGTGGAACATAACTCTAGGTTGTTATGGCGGCATACTCTACACCAGGGGTGGTAGCCATCCAGACGGGCAAATACCCCACCACCTGGCTGTGGGTTGTTTTGTCGCCTCTTACAACAGGCCGACCGGCCGCAGGAAATTGTATTCTTTCGCCGTTCCTGCACGGACAAAATGTTATATAGGTTATATATAAAAGGTTGGGGAAAAAGTTACTTCGCACTTTATATAAAAATTCAAAAGGTTTTTTTATAAAGTTTATTTACATTTGACTAAAGTATGTAGGTGCCATTTTGTTGGATAACTTTTTACCATCTTGTAGGTAGGGTCGTGATCCCATTTCTATAAAAATTTTGGGGCTTCTGATCAAAAAACTGCGACAAGTGGTTTTGGCAGTCCTCTCGTGATGTTAACCTGACACTGCCTAAGGAATTCTGCAGAGACCGAAACGGATGAAAATCTGAAGGTGCAAGGTCAGAACTATACGGCGGATACATTAACACCTCCCAGCCAAACTCTCGTAATTTTTGTTGAGTGGCTAAAGATGTGTGAGGTCTAGCGTTATTATGGTGAAAAACCACTTCTGTTGATTAATTCCGGCCGCTTTCTCTCAACTTTTTGCTTTAATCTCATCAGTTGTTCGCAATACAGTTCAGAATCGATGGTCCTGCCTGGCGATAACAGCTCATAATGAATAATGCCCTTCCAATCCCACCATACACACGGCATCACCTTGTTGCGAGTTAACCCGGGTTTCGCCACAGTCTGTGAAGCCTGGCCGGCCTTTGACCACGATCTTTTTCGCACGTTCTTGTTGTACGTGATCCACTTTTCATCACCAGTTATCAACTTCTTCAAAAATTTTTGAAAAGATCATAAATGAGTACACGGTTCATTAGGTTTTTTTTCAGTGAGCTCATGAGGCACCCAAATATCGAGTTTTTTTGTGTACCCAGCTTTCAAATGCGCCAAAACCGTTTTGTGGTTAATTCCCAGTTCTCCAGCTACATCGTAACTACTAATATGCCGATTTTACTCCACTTTTTCAAAAATGGCATCAATTTTATCCGTAACAGGGCGACCAGAGCGACGTGCATCTTAGATATTAAAATTTCCGGATTGAAAACGCTTAAACCTAATTTGCGCTACTCTCACAGATACTGCATTAGGTCCATAAACATCACATTTGTTTTCGCGGCTTGTGTTGCATTTTTACCTTTTTTGTAGTAAAATTTTAAAATGTATCGAATTTCTTAATTAGATTCACTCATTTTAACAATAAGAAAAATGAAAATCACACATTTTCCTAATTTGAATTTGGAATTGTCTTTAAAATGAAAACTTTTTAATGATACCAAAACCAGCCAGATACAAATGGTATAGCCAAAGAGATCTTATTACAAGTTCATACATACTATATGCGAAAAGACTTTTTCCCCAACCTATTATATTCATTATAGCACTTTGACAATATATAGGTTTTTTCATTTCGTATATATGGGCCAAGCGGGTCAAAAGGTGTCTATTATGTACATTTTTCCTTTGAAGAACTTCATTTCTATTTGCTTGGAAAATAACAATGGATTATTGGCAATATATTATAGCTCTCAAATATTTTCGAATTTTTTCTTTATGTTGAAAGTTTACTACTTGTACGTACCTACTAACAATCGTGTAAATATGTTGCCTTTTATAATTGCTTGACCTCATTGACTGACTGCCTTACTGACATATCAACGCACAGCCCAAGCTACTGACCACTTCATTTTATATACCTGATTTTGGTTAGAAATAAATGTACTAATATAATAATGTTTTCGGGAATTCAACACCAAGGGCTAAAACGGAGATAAAATTTGTATGAAAATCCGTCATTTTCAAAGTGAAAAGTACGAAATGTTATATATAATCTGCTTCTGGTTAGAAATAAATATGCACATGTATTGGCGTTTTTGGAAATTCAACCCCTAAAGCGTTAAAAAAGAGGACGATTGTTTGCTCAAATTATGACTATTTATTATCCACGCGGGCCAAGCCGCTAGCAACAGTTGACAGCTTTGTTTTTATCTTTGGCTTTCGTACAATGCAAAAAGGGTACTTTATCTGTCTAGACACATTAAGGCATTTAGAAGACGTAATGACTACATTTCAGGCGTTAAGTCACTGAAGAACTGCGAGAGCCTTAACCACCGACCCGTTATTAACTTGTAGTATATGTGTTTGGATTAATAATAAACATAAAATTATTCGGGTAAATACATCATCCCCTTCCAAACAGCCAATACACTTCCTTTGTAAACAAAGTTTAACAATTTGCATTAGTTAGAAACTGATATATTATATATGTATTTATTCATGTATAAAATCATAATGAAATCTGACGAAATCCAACGTCACTGACTACAGGGAATTCGGACGAGTCCAATTCCGCGCCAATCCAGTTTACCTACATTAAAAGTTTTGATGCCTATGAAAACATGTTTATATAATGATCTGAATCAAAGTAAATCGTTTAAGGATTCGTAACTAAAGGACAAAGACGATGAATATTCGTTGTCGCCTCTACGGAACCCTTCACTATACGTGTTCCGACACGCATTTAATTGATTTTTATCGCCATTTACTTCTTACAAAGGAAAAGATGGGTAATATATTAGCTATTTCAATTCCATCAGGAAGATATATATCTAAAAACATAGCCAGCTATAACATCTTGATAGAAAATTTATCCCCAGAAAAATAGATTGTTTGAAACGCGTTCCTTTATACAGACTTTATTCAGATATATCTAATATTTTCGCTAGTTGTGCCTGCGACTACGACTGAAAGAAAGGTCCTAAAAAAATCCCGGGTCCGACATGATGGTAACTGGCGGATCCGAAAAATACTGAACTCGAAGAGCTGATGGATGAGCCCAATATCATAGGCGAGAGCAAGGCATATTCCTTGCGCTGGTTTGGCCACCTACATAGAATGGGGGAGGATCGCACGGTGAAAAGAGCCTATCTGGTCAGATCAACGGGACTGTGATCAGTCGGTCGACCCAGATATCGCTGGAGGAGGTAGTGATGGCTGATCTGCTCGAGCTTCAAGCCTATGGCTGGCAAGAGATAGCGCTGAACAGAAAGGAGTGGAGTATTCTCATTTCAGAGGCCACGACTCATTTTGGGTCGTTGAGCCGCAGCAGTTAGTTAAAACAAATTGTACCTTCATTTCACGCAAAGGAAATTATTAATCCAATAAGTCCTTTTGTAATGAACCTAAGCTTCATTTGATGAATCAAATCCTGACGCCAGCTTTCAATCGTGTAGATAGTTACGTTTAATTCACCTCTAATGTGGTTTACGGTTTCTCCAATCGTCTCCAGTAATTGCATCAAATGGTCCCTTAGCGAAAGAAGGTATTATCCCTTTGACCTTGTTTAACCTCGCTTGTTGCTGCATTTGATTTTTAATTAAACATCTGTTGTATTTTTTCACCTGTTTCTACGCTATGTTATTTGATGTCTGTATTTCGGAGGGTTTTCAATTAATATGTGCACGAGAAATACCTATATATCTTATATAATGAATGTATTCTTTCATATTAATATATATGTACACTGTATATTAGGTTGGTGAAAAAGTTTCTTCGCATTTTATATAAAAATTCAAAAGGTTTTTTTTATAAAGTTTATTTAAATTTGACTAAAGTATGTAGGTGCCATTTTGTTGGATAAATTTTTGCCATCTTGTAGGTAGGTACGTGATCCCATTGCTATAAAAATTTTGGGGCTTCTGCCCCAAAATTTGGAACCATTACAGAAGTAAATGATTTGAGTTTATACAATGCAATGCAAACAATTTCGAAAACGCAATTTTTAGAATTTTTGTCTGTTGCGCCTGTTAGTTTTGCTGGGAACTTGTGTAGGCTATATGGATTTAGTTTCTTTATTATTATAATGAATTTAACAAGAACCAGTAAATTAAGTTTTTATATAAGTAACATAGAGCTATTTACTATCTAGGGTTTTTCACGTGGCGCACCCGTGGGATAAACTAGTATTAGTTCGAGTTTTACAATGCGTTTAAAAATGTTAAAAAAAATCAGGAGGGATAATTCGGACCAGGAGATTGCGAAAATGCAATTTTTAGAATTTCTGTCCGTCTGTCTGTTTAAATGAAACTAGACATAGAGCAAGCTTATATCCCGAGGCGTAACTTAGAATGCTTTTGTCCCGATTAATAACGTCGTTTTCGTGGGATAGACGAAAATAGCGAAAAAGATGGCGTTGTGATCGCATCTTTTTGGGAATTTCTGAACGTATATAAAAGAAACTCGACTCAGAGCTTTTTTTTCTCCTTTAGCCCGGGCGAACGAGATATTCCCGAGTCTACTACTGTTTTTGTTCTACTTTTTATATATAATTATATATTACTGGGTGGGGAAAATATGATATATTTACTTAATTATATACGTATATTTATATTGTATTGTATAGTTCATGTTTTGATCTTGTGTGTTTTTGCTGTTTATATTCTTACGTATATATCTACGTACGCGCCCGCGTTGTCTTTCACAAGTCGGCACCACCCACACGATGTGCGTTTGCGCAGATTGTGCTGACCCGGGAAACATGATCGGACACATACCCAGATATTCTGTCTATTTATGAATGTATGTGTATATGTGTTTATATATACTTTATTGTATATATTCTATAGTTATATAATATTCTATGGAAAATATATATCTATATAATGTTTCGACTCAGAGCTGGCTTATATTTCGAATCAACAATCAGGATACATTCTATCCCGATAAATGAAGTTGTTTGCTTAGAATATACATACGGCTTAGCAAAATAGATGGCGCTGCAATCGCGTTTTTTTTTCAATTCACTAACAAATACCTATGTTGTCATAAACAACATGTCATTCATTGTATTACTTCTAATCAGGTTGGTTTCGACTCACCTTTATGTTTTGCTGAGCAGTTGTGTAGGCTATATTATACGGACTTAGTTTCTTTGTTATTAATATATGTAAAAAAAGGAATTATTTTTTTGTGTGAGTAAAATAAAGCTACTGCCTAGGGTTTGACATACGGCACAGCCGCGGGGCAAACTCTAGTGTAATATATATCTATAATTGTTAATAATTTTGTTTTACCAAAAAACAGCATATTTTCCGTCGTTATACAGATCTCGAAAACTTGATATTCATATAAATACTCATCAGTAAATAACAATCGTAATAAAAAATTTAAAAAAATAGCCAACTGTTTAAAATATGTGTTTTAAAATATCTAATAAAATGTTAAAGCGAGGCAAGAAAGTCCTAGCTTCCTTTAGCATTGTGGTATTTAGAACCTTTTTCACTTCATTTGTAAGTGGACGGTTGTGATTGCTTCTTCCAAGTTTACATTTGTACATAAAATAGGAAGTAGATTAAAATTTTATATTATATGTATGTCCTTCAGAAAATGTTCTCCAGTGGATCTGATTTTGAATAAAAACTTTTGAATTTTTTATACCGAGAAAAAATTATAAATAACCTTTTTGTGTTTGCGCGTCTTATATATAATAACTATAATACCTAAAGTTGGTATCTAAGTAAAACTTTAACAACTTTAAATTCCGCTCCTTCTTAATTTCTTTCCTTCTTAAACTTTAATATTATGATAAATGGACTTCGTTAAAAGTTGAAATTCTGTTAACAGTAAGTATAATAAAAAAAAACAAATTATAAGAAATAACAACAGATTTTATTGAAAAAACTTATTTTATCACATAGTTACAGTAATTGTCATTTTACAGCTATTTATTTTTTTACAGTCTATGAAATAATTACATGAAAATATTTTTAACATTCGTATTGTCTAAATTAACACATATGTTTTCATCGTATGAAAATAAGTTATAATGATGTAATTTTTTCTAAATAATTATATCGAGTATGTCACTTAGATATATACCAAATTTTCATATTATATACCTAAAAAATCTTTTTTACATTTATTACTTTCAATTGTTTAAATAATAATTCTTTATGTTATAAA
Organism: Dendrolimus houi; assembly: GCA_039645545.1. Lineage (NCBI taxonomy): Eukaryota > Metazoa > Arthropoda > Insecta > Lepidoptera > Lasiocampidae > Dendrolimus > Dendrolimus houi. The sequence goes on along the minus strand of CM077125.1, from coordinate 11,855,313 downwards.
GATTAAAATTGTAATATTAACTAAAACATTTATTTACGATGGTAATTTTAATATAATATGAAAATATAACTTTACGATTTGCAACATTAGCTTCAAAATTAAAATATGAAATCTGTGTAATTTATAAACATTGGTCTTGTATTTAATAAATCCAATTATTCTGTAAATAATTGTTACCAAATCGTTGTATTGATTATTATTTACATAAGTGTCCGTCGAACTCTGTTGAAAACCGCTGCAAAATGATGTTGTTTGACTTCCGTATAGTTCTCTTGAACAAACGTTGTTTATTAAAACTTTAGATTGTTTTCATAACCAAGTTTGATTATCTGAGAAGCCTTCATAGAAATACAGACAGCTACGGTATAGAATACCAAATATTGTGTTTCTTCTTGTGGATATGAAAGGCAAAACACTCATGTTCTTCATTGATATTAAATTTATACACATCACATAACGAAGGTTAAGACCTCCTTTTTTAATAACGCAGGGAGAATTCAGGGGGAGTCCGCGGGATCTCCCACTGGGCCACGCGGCCCCCTGTAATGGATTACGGGAGGAGTTACGCGTAGCGGTGCCTACGATCCCGAAGTCGCTTTCTGCGGATGGAGTCCGCTGCCGCGCTCTCCCTTCCTCTCTCGGTCGCCTCCTTCTGGGCCATAATTGACTCGCAGAAGGAGGCTACGGCTAACCACTTTTCTTTGCTCTAGAGGAGCATGACCTCAACCAAGCCCCTAAGCGTATCTGCTGGACCGATTACATTTTCCAAAAGAAACCTTTGGAGTCCCCAGGCGGCGCACTCGACTAGCATATGTAGGGCTGTGTCTACCGGTGCGCCGCAGTGGTGGCACTCGGGTGTGGGCTCTCACCCCGCTATACGGCACAGCTACTTACCGAAGCAGCCGTGCCCAGTAAGTATCTCTAACATCTTGTACGTCAGGGTCCCACTTTTCCGTGAGACCCACTGATACAGGTGAGGGCGGACAGCCTCCACCGTCTCCGTGCCAGGCACTGGGGGCTCGAGGTCCCGTTGCCACCTGTTAACTCAACATATAACATTTAAATTAAAAAAAAATGTTTTTGTTTTGATACGAATCCAAATATGGGCAAACAAAATCATAGTTCTTTTGGTTTATGAAAAATAATATGTGCTAGAATTTTTACCTGCAGAATCAGTGAAAAGCATTTGATCAAAAATATCAGAGAGCAAGTCATGCTCATGATAGCTAACTGTCGATAGAGTATTATTTGATAAAGTAAACTTAATAAAAAATTAAAAACTACTAACTGTTTAATTGTTCGAAATAGCTCGTTTAATTCTCTCTATTGATTATATTTTCGCAAACTAAACAAAGGATTTATAATTTTTCGGTCCTTGCCTAGTATGAGGTAGGTAGAAAATCGCTCCATTCATTTTGCTGTCTACCTTCTTTCTGTGTGAGGTGACGGCCAAAGCACAGGAGGGCGATGCAGCCATTTTGGGACTTATTTACTGTCGACGTTTCGACGACATCGCGCCGTGCGCTTACCTGTTTTATTGAATTCAAATAATTATAATTACTGGCCGTGCCAATAACTTTTAAAGACCTAATCTGTGTACAGTGGTAGCTCTCAAGTGAAACATAGTGCCGTGCTCTGTTTCCGAGTGCAATCTGAAACGAGCCAGGAGAGGACTGATTTTAAGGTTGGTGGAGCTTCTGCTTTTCTAGTACAAGGATCAGGTTCATATCTCTCCCAATGCAGTCCATAACTATCGAACCATATCCATGGCTACAGCGCCGCACAATAATCTATAATCTATACTCATATATAAAGCTGAAGAGTTTGTTTGTTTGTTTGCTTGAACGCGCTAATCTCAAAAACCACTGGTCTGATTTGAAAAATTCTTTCAGTGTTAGATAGCCCATTTATCGAGGAAGGCTATAGGCTATATATAATCACGCTAAGACCAATAGGAGCGGAGCACCAATGAAGAATGTTTCAAAATCGGGGTTTCTTTTCCTTTTCAGAGCTTCCGCTGCGTAAACGGTTAAAGTTTCGCAAAAATCCTTTGTAACAGAATTGTTCCCCTTTAAAAATTCTAAAAAAAGTCCGCGACAGCATATGTCTATCTTTTAAGGTTGGCTCACTATAACCTTTTTTATGCTAACCAAATTTGTTCTAAAATAATACATTATTTGCGGAGGTGTTTTTATAAACATGATATTAATCCTTATCCATATAAATACGTTATTCATCACAAGTATTAAATTTAAAACAAAATTGCGATTTACATCATTCGATTTCAATGAATATCTTAGGAGATATCGCAGTTTTAAAATAACATCGCAGCAAAATAACGATTAAGTACTTGCGCACGCATTTATGATGTGCAAGACCGGCGGGCGGGCAGTCATGAAGGGGAAGGGCGGTGGGGCACCTTATACGTAAACAAAGTCGCGGGCAGAAGCTAGTTTAAAATAAAACTCGTAACACAGAGCTGTAGCAGAACAAGGTCTATATTATAGAACTGTCATGTAGCCAAATTCAAATATTTTATATGTACAAGAATACGACTTTATGTTAATTTGAAAACGTGTAACTCCATCTAGTTACTATTTAACACAACTAATCAATAGCACAAGTTGAAAATTATAGTTTTAATATGAATTAGATGTTGTGATTGAACAATAATAATATTTTTCGAAACCACTGTTGCAGTTCACTAAAAGTACGTTGTCGCAATGGCGACGCGAACTAGGGGCTTAAAGCGATCGATTTCGCAGAGTCGTATTACAATGTGATAAGTATCAAAATAAAATGGATCTTAATGCTATGCCTTACACCTACCAACCAGTATAACTAGATAAATATCAATTTCACTAACTAGGCTCAGTAGGCTATCTGTTATGAAACTGTATCATCAGCGCTTCTATTTTGCTTTACACAATTGTAAATCAATTTATCGGGGAAAGACTTGCCTACAGCCCAGACAACGTGTCCTTTTTAGCAACATCAGTATGTTTCACTTTAAAAAGGACCCCACGAGGCACCGTCTCTTAACAAAGCGATACAAAAACAGTTTGAATCTAAAACCACATGTATAAAATAATTAATTAACTTTAATAACTAATTATTGTTAATAACAAATTAATATTATTGTTACAATTTAGGCTCCGACAAACATAAATACTACGTACAGTCTGTAAAAGCACATTTTATTACCTGTCGGCATTTGAACTAATTGTAATTCTTTTATGATCGTCTACTTTTGTTCACTTATTTATTGGCATACGTTTCTAAGTTATGGTAGAGAACAGTCTATTGTTCTATTGTACTCGCTCATTAGCATCATTAATCAGGTGTTACGGATTACGAGTACAAGCTGATTCTAGGAAATTCAGTCCACGTTGCCAGGCGGGCACAGTGCATTGGTGAAGTATAAAACGACAGCCTGATTAAGAGAGGAGGCAGGCAATCTACGACTACGATACGGGCGGGACATGTGTACATTTCGGGAATCTAATAGTGACGGACTTTGCGCGTTTTATTGAATTACGGCCTTCTGCATTATGTTTGGATTTGATGTGTTCGGTTATATTTGTACCTGTGTTATACGTATTTGTATAGTTCTAATAAACTCTATAGTAATTCTAACGGCATTTTAATTAGAGTCCCGTTAAACTCGTAGTAATAAATAAATTAATTTTAAAAGTAATGAATTTTATTTATTAATTAATGTCATTAATTAATTCATTTTATTGATAAAGAAATAAATAATTAATTAATTATTTTCATAATTTATAATAATAATTTAGTTACAATATAAGAATGCAGCTTAAACCAACTGCATTTGATTTAAAGAATTAAAAATAAGCAAATACCTATGAGAGTTACGTCACTACTTCATAGAAAGGTTTTCAATGTTCACTCGATTATAACTTGTCGTCGCACATATAGTACTGTTGACCGTCCTTTTGTCCCCTGGGGTTCATCCTTACAGCAATTCCATTTGTTAGGAGTTCCGTCGCGTTCGAGTGTTCTGCTAACAGACAAGAAATAGATAATATCAGGGGTGATGCAAACTTATGTTATAAAGGATATGATATAAAATATATGTTATAGCTTACAAAGTATTCTTATTTGAATTCTAAATATAACTTCGTACTTTCACATTTTTTTTTAAATATTCTACTGTTATATGTTTGATAATAATCAGTATCAGTACATCATTTAATTTAATCCAACATAATGTTAACATTAAACGGATCAACCAAATGAAATCAATTTGTTTGAAAGGCACATAACTGAAACGATACGACGGTGATGACATCGAATGATACAAATTTGTCTTTATTCGGATCACTGGCTGATTCATCCAAATTGAACGACAGAAATGAATCGTCTAATATCGGCTTTCTATGTATATTATTCTATTTTATTATTTTATACGTAAGGGGTTCTCTCCCTCACCCGTCCTTGTCACAGCTGGTCACATTCATGAGACTCCTCCCTTCATCACAGATTTTCCAATTTTACATCAAGAAATTATTACATTAAAACAGCAGTTCCGTAATTAGTTTTATTTCCATTTAAATTGTTTTTTAATCATTTAAACACAATACCCATACAGAAAAAGAAAGAAATATTTTAAAGATTTTCGTTAATGGTTCAAATTTCGTGTTTTAAAGCTTAAGTATATTTGATTTTGAAATGTGACGTCATGAAATTTAGGACCCCTCCCACCCCTTTTCACACAATGTCACATTTCGTCGACACCCTTCCACCCCCTTACCGTGTGACGGTTATGGATGGCTCCTAAACTGTAATTTTAATAAACTAATAAGTAAATCTGTACTTACTACTACTACTTACTGTAATAAGTAAATGTTTCTAAGAGTAATAGATTAAAATTATCCATTTCAAGTGTTGCTAAAATATATACAGCGTAACATAAAAATTATAATAATGAAAATTACAAAACATATGTGAGTCCCAAATCGCCGTCAGTTACTATTGAACTGTGATTTATTTAAAATATAGTGCAAGTGAAATGCCTTTTCATTATATGGACCAGCCGGCCAGCCAAGCAATTACAGTCTGCTACAAACATAACTTTCAACATCTATTTCAAAGAATATTTAGAGAAACTTAACATGCCAAAGAAATAAATTTTAGCTAGACGTATTTATTGCTGGAGATTTTCTTGTCACGTATTCTCCTTAAACAGCAAACACGTTGCGAAGCGGTGTACATAGAATATGAATTAGATTTATGTGCATGGCTTTGAAAAAATGTTCTCCGGTAAAACTTAATTTCAATAAAAACTTTTGCACTTTTGAAAAAAATAGTTTGCGCTTTACTTCAGGGCAGTGTCTCCATGTACACGGTAATTACCCTAGATGCACCGTAATCCTGTCTTTATCTATCGTCAAGGTAATAATGTATTACCGTGTCATATATCACCGTATTAGCGTTATAAATTATGTTGTAACAATTTCATCATGTACTGCGTAAAACAAATCATAGTCACTTAACAAATATTGCAATAGCAACACTGGTCCTGATTGCAGGGAATCCGAGGGAAATGCACCAATATCCAAAAAGTTTGTCTCCACTCACACAAATAAAAATATCAATAAGCCTTGGCAACTATTCTCGTCCTTATTTTAATGTAGGAAGGAGTGAAATTTGTAAGTGTGATGAATGAATGACGTAAAATTACGTTGTTAAATGACGTAAATTTTCTTAAAATATATTCAGAGTTGATTTGGTTAATAACATTGTTTTTTTTCCTTGAAAAATTACACGGTACACTTTTAGTAGAATCACCGTAATTTTATGTAGAAACACCGTATTTTTACCTTTACAACACGGTAACTCTCGATTGACACATGGAGACACTGCTTCAGGGTGAAGGGTGGAGGAGCGAGATGGAATGCTCCTCCGTCTAGAAGGAAGATCTTCCAGCGAGACTACTATGGTTCCTCGCAGGTCTAGGACTATCTTATTGTTGAAAATTTTAATATATTCTTTGTACGTTTCGGGAAACGTTTGCGACCTCAATTATTGTACAGTGTCATCTACTTGGCTTGTAAGTGTTCCACTACAAGGGTATTTAAGAATTACAGCTCTTGGTAAATTTTAGCATAACAACACAAGAGTTCACTTAAATTTTTGTTTAAAATTTATTTAAACAAACGGCTACAATTTATCATCAAAATAAAAGTTCCAGTAAAATCAGGTAATAATATTGATGCCAACGGCATTGTTCACAGAGAAACATTTACAAGATTAACAATAAAAATACAAGAGGTACGAAAATAATAATAACAACAGTAAGAAAAAGGATATAAAAATCACATATGCCTAGGCATATAATCAAATATGTATTAGAGAAGATAGATAAATATATGATTATTTTTAATCACATGAAATGGAGCAAAGTTGGGAAAAGTTATTTCAGCCCGAGTGTGCTATCAGTCAGTTAATATAGGCAAAATGAACCCTTTAAATTTGAAAAGAGAACATGAAAAAATATCAACATTTACGAACAAAGTGTTATATGATTCAACCTCATTTGGCAAATTGCGGTACAGAAATTAATTATTGTTGTATGTATACAACAATAATTAATTTATGTCTCTCAAGACCACGAGCCATAAAACAGCCCCGACTTTTGGAGACCTTGCGTGGGGTCATGGGTAGGCCAACACATAGAGGCCCCTTGACAATTTTAATGTAAATGTGGCGCGACACTGTTGGTTATTATTTTTAAGTGTCGCATTTTTAGAAATAAATATTTCTTTCTTTCTTCTTTCTATTCAATCATGTGACGGACTGGACATCGCAGTCCTGAGTTGTATGTTGTAAATGTCCGTGAAAAGCGATAGCTACACCATCCTAGCGACTTTTTCACAAAATTAGACAAGGCTTGTTTAATCTAGTGAAGTATAAACCAGCAACTCCTTGAGCACCAGCAACAGGGTGCAAGGAGGTGCACCTGCTCACCCCTATTAAGAATGAAAATATGCAGCAATTTTTTTTAATCTTAAGGCCTACCTAAACGGAGACCATTATCTAGCTCACGCATTACCACGTTTTTGAAGATATAAATTCATAGAATTAACATACGACAAATCCGTATTACATAAAACTTAATAAAAAAAAACGAATATTTCACAAAAAAATCGTTACGATTATGATACATTTCTATATATCAAAAATAATTCTTGTGAAAAAAAACATTTCATAAAATTATATGAAATCTTGTCTGAATAAAAATGATTCACGTGAAATATTTTTATTAAGTTTTGTGTAATACGGATTTGTCGTATGTAAATTTTATGAATTTATATCTTCATAGCTGTGGTAATGCGTGAGCGAGATAGTGGACTCCATTTAGGTAGATCCTTAAGTTACTGTTTAAATAAGAACTGAAGGCATCTAGGTCGATGTCCAAATTTGTTCATAACTGTGTCCATAAATTCAACATCCTTCTCTAACCTTTTCCTGTGAATACTGAGCATGATACACAGGCTGCTTAACCTCGCGTCTCCTTTCCCATTTGAATTTGAATTTATCTAGATAATATATATGTATAATTCTATATTTTATATTAAATTAATAGTATAATGTGTAGATGCAGATGCACTACCTTGAAAGTAAACCTGGTGGCGACCATTAGCTATTCTCTTAAAATTATTACCCTAACTTAGGATTTATTGCTAGTTTGGAGCATGTAAAATCTTCAGGCGAAAAGAGTGTAATCTAATAGATACAAACGTTTTAATCAAAAATATCGTTAATTTAACATGTACGTTTATAGGGGAATTCCTAACTTAGTCTCAAAAAAGTAACCATGCATGTACAATGTACATAGTTAAATTTGCTAAGTGCATACTAATTAACACGATCAGAGGGCTGGTGCGTACCTCGGGCAACGGATCAGTATGGCGATTCAGTGAGGAAACGTAGCCAGCCTTCTGGGCACCTTACCCATAAAAGACGGTTAACTAGGCTCAGTATTCTACTTATAGTCTTGAGGGACTATGGGTAGAATACGATACAAATAAGTTTCCTTTTATTGTATTCGATTATATATGATTTTATAATTGTAAAAATTGTAAAACAAAAATAACACGATTAAATTCGAGTCCTACTTACATTCAATATAAGTGTCTATTACCAAATCGATTCCAATTAGGTACTGCTATGTAACATATAGTATTCGAGTTCTGAATATCAGATAGGAAATTACGTAATTTTCAACGACCAAGTGGAAAGTCAGATTGAGCAGGTTTATAATCAACATTCGTCGGAAAAAAGAACTAATTGGGAACAACATAGGTATGCAATAATAGTTTATTACCTCGCTGAATACTAACATTAATTCTTTGAGTAATAATGTTTGAAATAATAAAATATCAAAAACCTGTGAAGAATGACATGGTAACGCAGCCATCTGGTCATGTAGGGCATAAATGTTTTTACAGGTCAATTGTAGTTCCCAATATTCTTCTTCATTGGCAGAAGCATTGAGAAATGTAAATAAGCATAAAAGAATCACCAAGAAGGGTATAAAACAAAATAGGAGTTTTTGGCGGGAACTGAAAAGAGATGTTGTGCTGTGCAGTTTTATTTTCTAAAAATGTGTAAAATTCCTCTAAAATGAACAATAGTTGTAGGATATTGATAGTTTTTGAGTAGTAATTATGTGTTTTGTGAAAAATGTTAACTGTATAGTTAAATGTGGTCTTTTGAGTTGTCACAAGAACTCCGTTGAATGGCACCAGCTGATAACCTATATTTCAGCTGTGCTACACATAGGCTTAATAAGAAAATGAAGAAATTACATCTTAGAATATCATTATAATCTTAGATTATAATGATAATCTAAGATCTGGCTTAAAGGCCTAGCTGCCAAGCCATAAATCTACATAAATAAAACAAAATATACACCAGTTTTTTAAATACTTCTGAGAATTTCTTTGTGTTGACTTGCGGTTATCCTTTCTTTTGAATTTTTATCTTGAGACTAATTAATGACAACGGAAAAGGGATTTCATGAAAAGGGGTCTACTTATCTTTCTTGTTTGTGGAATACTAAAATATTAAAGTGCTATTTTGATTACGCAACTTAACTCTTAAAAAGTTTGACCTCAAATGTATAAATGAAATAGGCCAATTGTCAGTCTACTATAGTGTATTAGTCAAAAAGATCCACTGTTTGTCTCCTTGAAAAATTAAGAAATCGAAAACAATTTTATATCTCGTTCAAGTTTAATTTTCGTTGAAAATATTCTTGAGCCTTTTGAAATTTTAAAAATATTCGTTCTCATTGGTTAAAACTCTGAGAGGGAGATACATTTTACAACTTTGAAGATAATATCACATCTCCCCAACTAATGACTTAAAGATATCGTTTAGAAACATCATCATGATTGTTGAAATCTTATCTAACTATACTTTCGATATGAATAATAACAAGAAATCGGCAAATAAAAATGGTCGTCCTTCAGTTATATTATGGCAGATACTCCTTATTTTTAGTTTACTACATTGTCTAATGGCATATAGACTACCTGATAAATTTATCTACGTTTAGAGACTCTTTGATTTTTGAGAGAAAATGACACAGACGAGCAGGGCGTTTTACAAGGATTTATCGATCAGGAACTATCTTATTATCCGAGCTAAAAGGTATAGTTATATAAGTCGCGCGCAGAAGGTTTGCCGATGACCACCCCTCCCGCCTCAACCGCGACCCGTGATCGTTTAGTTCTTAGTACTACTTACACAAGCCCCGGTCCCAGTCGTAAGAAGCGGGAGGGGCGACCATCGGCAAACCTTCTACGCACGACTTATATGTACGTACATCCACGGTATCATTTATAATTAAGTATGTGTGTGCTTGCGTCTGTGTGATATGATTCTTCAAGGTGTCCTAGGAAGTTCAATATTTGGCGGGGGTAAAGACCTATATAACTTGACTGAGGCAGAGGAAGAGGGATGGTTGCTTATAAGGTTGTCTGGCTTTCTCTTGGTGTCCATTTGAAGACTATTTTCAATTTTAAATATTTAAGAACACAACTACATTCACAATCTGCAACAGACTATATTAAAGAAAAAAAGAATAAACATAGATTTTAGTCTGTTAGGCGGCTGTGTCCTTCAAATACTTCAACCAGTTATTTACCGAAATTAGGCATCTTTATACTGAAGACTCAAAAGTTTGCTAATTCCCAACGCTTGACAAACAAGAGATTCGCATAATTTATTATAAAGATTTAATGCTTCAGTGATTTCCAATAGCCGAATTTCATCCGTAATTGGCAATTACTTTTAGACGTCTAATAAGATAGAAGACTACCAATGTATAATGATATTCTAATTTACTTGTAGCTTAGCCAGCGTCGCGGAAAAATGTCGTAACACAAATGAATTGCTTTAAGGATTTCTCCCACAAAAACGAGATCCTTAAGGTACTTTGCAGCCTAATATTTAAGATTCCTTTACTATTTTTAAGAGTCTGTAGTTATTTTCAACAAAATTACCTAATGTGTTTTGCAAAATTGTTGTTCATTTTTATGTTTTACTTGGCACTGACTTCTTGTAGGAAATCGGTTAAATATTTATTTTCTGTTTGTAGTCGGTTTTGTTTTTGTACGTAAACGTACGGGGTAATCTCAGACAGGTCTTGAAAAAGTATAATAATGTCCTTCACTAAATGTTTTAATTAGGTCATAATAGAGGAGATATTCACTTCTAAAGTTGTAAAAATTGTCCTCCCCACTTCTAATTTCAGAAGAATGAAATGATTTTTTAAATTATAGTAAAGCTTATTAGTGATTGTATTAGGGTAACGTAGCTAAATGACAAAAACAGCGAACGTTCCTCTTATTTGGAACCCTTCAATATATGTAAACTGCTATGCACTTGCCTTTTCTATGTAACGAACCTTTAGTTTATTTAATATTATATTATATTATAGAACGTGTAATTAGAGATTATAAAAGATTTTACTTATAAAAGAAAATTGTTTTACGCTAATTAGACGGTATATTAATTAAGGAGCGTAAACCGAGAAGGGTAATGGAAATAAAAGAAATTTTTCCCGGTTATTACTATAGGGTACGCAGATCTATCCGCATCGAATCACAATCCTAATATTTATTTATTTATTATTTTTTCTTATGAGACAAATTTTTGAATAAAACTTTAGTCAAATTGGTTGTTTAAACTTTAGATGATTAATTTAAAACAAGTCCAACTTTAATATCTAACTTTAAATATTTTTTAAGTTAGTTAAGACATTTAAAGTTAAATAGTGTAATAAGTGTAAAATTATACATATAATCTTTGTAAAAAAAATTCCACTATGTAAATAAATGTAACCTTTTTGTGTAAAAAAATAATTATAAATGATTTGAAATTGTATTTCTGTAGTGGAACACTTACAAGCCAATAGATGGCGCTGTACAATAATTGAGGTCGCAAACGTTTCCCGAAACGTACAAAGAGTATATACAAATTTACAACAATAAGAGACGGGCCTAGGCCTGCGAGGAACAACAACAACAATAGCCATCTCGCTCCTCCAACTTATACGGGGCACCCCCTTCATTTCAATCAATATGTATTTATAATACGCCTGTTTTATTACATATAAATGTTAGAATTTATTGTAACACTAACGGTTTCGGCATACGTAAAAAAATTAAAAATTTCGCAACGATCTGTCTTGAAAAAATAAAAATCTGGAACCCGATTCCAGCACCACCTACAGGGTCTAATTATGGATCTAAACGATCCGCGGACACCCACTCAAACACTAGTTTTTTTAAAACTTGGGTTACATTATTGAAGTTTTAGTAGCTATCCCTAAGTTTTTCTAGTAATAAATATAACCTATACTAATCTGGGTTAAAGTAGCATTCTAATGGTGAAAGAATTTCTGTAATTGGTCCAGTACTTTTTGAGTTTATTCGTTACAAACATACAAAAGCACAAAGATACAAATCTTTCCTCTTTATAATATTAGTATAGATTAGGTAGACCAAGCATCGAGCACTCGTAGTATAGCCGTTTAAAGGAAGCCGTTCGCGCCGCAGCGCGTAACAAGACTTTAGTATTAAATAATACAATTAGTTCGAATATAGGTGGAATACTTTCCAGTGAACACATTACAATTATCTACACAGACTCAAACCACGTGTATATTAGATAAGTTTACGTACTCTAGTTTGTAAAATGCTTTACTTCATTTCACGCTTGTATTTAGGTATACTTTTATTAGCCAGAGCATGTGTACACAACCCTTGAATAATTTCGATCATTAACCATGACATTTAAATAGATAAACGTCCCCTGAGACATTGAGTAACGACCTATGATTGGCAACTGACAGAGATATGCGACGAGGTTAAAGATTACTCTCAAGTCTTATAAGAGGTCTATGGTCAGAATTGCACGGCAACTCTAACAACCATGACAACAGTAATACTGTCTAAAACAATTTGGATAACAGCGGTCGCTATTGTACACATTAGGCATTAGGCTCATTTCCTTGAGCTACCACGCTGAACTTCGTAACGATTTTCTAGAAGATTTATTCCGCGTGCAATAATGACTTGAAGGGAACTTCCCTCTGCGCAGGTCGGATCATTTAAGAAGGATGTTATACAATTTCTGCGAGACGGCAACGCGTTGACAGCACCCCTAGTGTTGCAAACGTCCATAGCGGTAGTGACCACTTTCCATCAAGTGGGCCGTTTGCCAGCTTATTACAATAAAAAAGTAGTCCTAGTCTCCGAATCGGGCGTATGTTATAAGTAGAGTTGTAAAGACTATTTTGACCAAGGCTGTATGATCACACCTTGGACAAGATAATATGACACCATTTTAATTATAAGTTATTACAATAAGGGGACAGAACTTTTTTCGCCAAATCTGGCATCAAACTTGGTTAGAATAGAATGGTGATGATGCTACACTGTACTATAATATCAGTTAAAATTCAAATTGAAATGTGTTTCTTGTGCGACCTAATTTGAGTAGGCAGACCAAATTGGCTAGCAGCTTAGTAAGTATATTCGTTTTTTAATTTACGATCTTATTCATATTGACTTAGACTAAGCTTGTATGCTCCTTTCGTCGTCGTCGTTGTCGGCCATTTGCAGTCCACTGCTGGACGTAGGCCTCCCCAATACGACGCCACTCATCCCTGTCCTCTGGCTTCCTCATCCAGCGCCTACCGGCGACCTTGCACAGGTCGTCGGTCCATCGGGCTGGAGGGCGTCCGACACTACGTTTACCGAGACGCGGTTTCCACTCCAGGACTCGTCTGCCCCATCGGCCATGGGTCCTGCGGCAGACGTGACCGGCCCACTGCCACTTCAACTTGCTAATTTTGCGAGCTATGTCGGTTACCTTGTTAACCATGCCCCTTTTAGAGCCTTAAAAAACCTACAAACTTACTCTAACTCAATATGAATAAGACCGTAAGTCTATAAAAACTTAGCATCTAATAGGTATTTACAGTTTTATGTTGCTGTTCTTTAAATGTTCTTAAAATAGTGGTTAGGTGCTAAAATGAACTTTCCGAAGCAATATTTTCCAGTGTCATTGATAATAACGTAAAGAAACAAGATGATGACGTTAAATTTGGTTCTTCAATCAAATTCAAACCATTCTATAACATGCGCTAATAAATAAAATTATTGCTATTCTAATCAAATAATGTAGGAAATGATTTAAGACTTCTGGATTTAATAATGTTTCATTATGTTGGGTCACGTACCGAGCATCGGTGTAGATCGCGTCGTAATACTGCGTCGCTTCGACTGTCAAGACCGGCCCAGGGATGACACGTCGCGATGTTGTCTTTGGCTCACTGTCGAATAATGTAATATATAGTATGGATAAACCTATATTGAGGGAACTTGCGATAAAAGGGGTGGCAAGTCGAAATGTTTACGAGTATTTTATAATTATAATTTTTTGCACTATTTCAACAAAAGAATTAAACCTAACGTTTGCTGCATAATAACTGAGGCATTTCTGATGAAAACTAGCGCGCTAAAACCAGTTTTGTAAACACGTTTTAAGATGTTTTAGATACATATGCATAAGATAACTCTTTATTTTACACCTGGTTAGGTACTGATCTAGTTGAGAAGGGAAAAATAGTATAAATTTCAAGATGCTAAAGTTAAAAAACACTTTCAACGAAATTTAGTTTCTGCAAGATCCGTTAAGATGATTGGTGTATATTTAGTTAAATGTTTTTTAGGGTTCTGTGGCCAAATAGCAGAAACATTGCGCGAAAGTCACCTATAGGGAGCCCTTCACTGTTCGTGGACTACCTCATACACGGTCAATTTTAGTTTATTTTTGTTTTTGTACAAGCAAAAGTTCCAGCAACACATAACATGAAGTTTGAGAGATAGGGAAGCATAAAAATACCCAAGCGAAATATTATTATAATTCAACTCAACAATTCAATGGCAATATTTGTCAGAGACCACGTTTTGGTGGAGTATTCGGAGCAGTAAACAGAGCGGCTACGTGTTCACTTTTTGAACAAGAACTGTAAAAACTTTTCAAACATGAGTACAAAGTTGGTTTTCATAAAATAAACACAAAGTGAGTACGTATGTATGGCTGTCTACTATTTCTTCCAAATGTAAATAGCAATTCAGAACGTTGGCAAATTATAAATCGATTACAAAAAGTAAGAACATGACACACATGGGTGAACATGGGTACGTAGAATTTTACGGAATAGATCAAAAACACTTATTCGTTATATAAAGGAAATTTCCTTTTACATCTTTAATACTTAGGTACTAGTACAAAAAATAAGAAAAACTCATGATACATAGGGTGGAAAAAAGAGAGCAATTTACTTTCTTATGTAATATCATTTCCCAAAACTAAGGAAAGCAAACTAAGAATATGAGGATTATTTCATTTAGGCTATAGAAGAAAGTCACATCAATCTTTACTAAGTCTACTCTTAGTTCTATCCCCAAATAGAACATAAAAGCAAGAATAAAGCTACTAAGGGAAATTTATACAAAATAATCCTAATCGTCTACTGAATTCCAATATTCACAACACATTATAGGAATTTACTTATAGCTGTAGTGCAGTAGACAGGCCGTTGTTATCGGAATTGGTTACCGTCGTTTATCGATATTTGATTCACAAGAGGTGTCCAACATGCATCCAGCTTGATGCAATCTCATGACACATTTTATGAACGTTAACGTGCGGTGGGAAAGCCTGGACCCGAAGGTTAGGATATGGAGCTTTTCAAAAAGGGTGTCATAAAATTTCTTCGAGGCCGGCAGCCCATTGGTGACATCTCTAATGTTGCAAACGTCCATAGGCGACGGTAACCGCTTTCCACCATGTGGGCCGTCAGCCTGTCTGCTGTACTCCAGCTATAAAAAAAGGTCAGATTCTTAAGGTATGCAATATAAATATTTCTGAGAATGTTTGTGCGCACAGGTGCAATGGCTCGTGGATTTCCATGGGATGGGATAAACGCT
Organism: Dendrolimus houi; assembly: GCA_039645545.1. Taxonomy (NCBI): domain Eukaryota; kingdom Metazoa; phylum Arthropoda; class Insecta; order Lepidoptera; family Lasiocampidae; genus Dendrolimus; species Dendrolimus houi. Next base: position 11,839,777 of record CM077125.1, on the reverse strand, counting down.
CAAGCGATGACCAGCGCTGCTATGTTAGATAAATAAATAAGGCTTATCAACTTTATCAAGACCTTTCAAGGCGATTGAAAGAAGTCTCGCGTGACCAAAAGGCTGGCCTATATTTAGGCCAACGGATTAGCCTTGCCATACAACGTGGGAATGCGGCCAGCATTTTGGGAACGCTCTTCACCGACAGCAATCTGGACTACATCTTTTACTTGTAAATATGTTTATTTTTATTTGTATTTATTTTTGAAGTCTTTTTTGTAGTGTAGTTTAATTTTTAGGATGGTTTAGTTTATAATTTAGTTTTACATTTCAAAGTTAGTTTTAGTTTCAATTATATAAAAGTTATTAATAATATTAGGAATTAGTATTAGTATAGATATCGACAGTTACTAGGTAAATAAATAAATATCGGTAGACAAACAAACACATTGTGTTATGTATGGGTAATATACAATCGACCACTCTGGGGCTGATCGCAGAGACGCAGATCATAGTAAATTACGAAATATACCATGCCAGAAATCGAACCCGGAGCCTCTGTGTTGTAGTGAGGGTTAGCCGGCAACGGCTTGGCCTGTCAACCATAGACGCCGTCATAAATAGTATAGCACGAAGACACTATATAGAAAAGTATCTCAGAGCATTTCTCATTGTACAAACGAAATATTTACAAATAGAAACGTCTTTAAGTAAGGCAACACGCTTCATCAACAATTTATTAAACAATACAAGCTAAAACTTTCTAAGAGACCTATTTCGCGGTCGTACGCATACGAATTCCAATTTACACGTTGAAAACATTTCTGCTCATCGTATTTCCTTTGTATTCCCCTCAATTTGCTTGTGAGCTTAAGTAAATTATTCACGTGTGAATGGTGTTTAAAAAAAGCAATATTTAGATTAATTTATTATAGGTAACACGGGAAAGTGCATGTCAGTATAATGAAATGTTCTATAAAGTTGACCTGCACCGCAAAATTTAACAGTTTGGAGATTTTATAATAAAACATATATTTAGTAGTCAATTCCTGTTCATTAATCCGTGTTTTATCCGTGCAGGAACGGAAAAATAATATAATTTCCTGCGGCCGGGCGGCCTGGTGTATACAAGAGGCGCCAAAACAACCCACAGCCAGATGATAGGGTATTTGCCAGTCTGGATGACTACCACCCCTGGTCTAGAGTGTGCTGCTAGAACAACCTTGAGTTGTGTTCCGGAGTTGGTGGCCAGGTTCCAGTTTCTGTTTAGAGAGCGGCAGCACATTGGTAGTAACTATATTATTATATTACAAATTTCCACAGGCGATGGTAAACGCTTTCCATAAGGTGGGCCGTCTGCCTGTCTGCTGACATTATACAATAAAAAAAGTCTTTATGAAATAAACATGTATTTTTATTAAAATACAGAAAGAAAATCTCCAAATTGTGAAGTTTTGACTTACATATTATGTACATCTCTTTTATTATTAAATGAAACGTTCCAGGTTTTTTGATTTGGCTATTATAGAAAGTTAAAAATCGGATCTTATTCTTACTAATTTTTGACTTTGACTTTATTTTAAATTTTCCACCTTATTTCAGAAGTTAGATACGCGGAACATTTTTACGAATTTAGAAGCGAACATCTTGTCACCTATATAGATTTAAATAAAAAAGTTTTTAAGGAACATCATTATGTTGTTTAAAACCTGCCTAACGCTTATCGTTAGCCACATGCCCGTCCACGCTAAAAAATATCATCGCTCAGTTATACGTATTTCAGAATAGAGTTTGCCCTGCGGCTGCGCCGCATGTGGCGGTAGCTTTATTTTATTTAGACAAAAAAATATTTCGATTTTATACATATAATAATATAACAAAGAAACTAAGTCCGTATATTCTAAACCATTGCCCAGCAAAACATAGAAATGAGTCGAAGCCAACCTGATTTCAGAAGTAAAACCATGATAATTGTTGCCTATGACGATGTAGGTATTTGTTAGTGAATTGAAAAAACATAATTGCAGCGCCATCTATTTAACTAATCCATCTATTGTAGGGAAACAACGTAACTTATCGGGATAAAAAGTATCTTAAGTGTTGATTCGTGATATAAGCTAGCTCTGCGTTGAGTTTCATTCATATACGTTCAGTAGTTTTAAAAAGGATGCTATCGCAACGCCATCTCTTTCGATAGAAGTAGCTCTATGTTACGTACTTAAAAAAATAATTACATGTTTTATATACATAAACCTTCAATATTTTAGTTTCTTATTCAATTGATTACGTTATAATTTATTTAGGTTTATAGCTTGGCAGCTAGGCCTATAAGCTAGATCTTAGATTACAATATAGTTTCTTCATTTTCTTTAGCCTATTATACACGAACTGTAGGTTATCAACTGACGCCATTCAACGGAGTTCTTGTGACATTTCCAAAGACCACATTTGACTATACAGTTAACATTACTCACAAAAACATATAATTTACACACACACACACACACACACATAATCTCCTTTCAGTTCCCGCCAAAAACTCTCAATTCATTACAATTACAAAGAAGCCACAGACTGCTAAAGAAACAAGATCAATATAATACAGCGCGTTCATAAAGAGAAATCACAGCCAACCTGATTTGAAGTACCTAATACGTTATGAATGAAATGTGGGCAACCTGACAACGTATTTGTTATTGAATTACAGCGCTGGTTGTCAACACCGCAATTGCAGCGCCGTCTATTTTGCTAATCCGTCTAATTTAAAGAAACAACGTCATTTATCGGGATAAAAAGTTCAGTAGTTTTCACGTGATACTCTAACAGATTTTAAAAATTGTATTTTCGGAATCTGCTGGTCCGAATTAGACCCCCCCCCCATTTTTTTTACATTTTTAAACCCATTATACAAACTCGAGCCATTTATAGATTTATTATAATATAGATAGGTAGATGTACAGAGGTTCAATTTTTCAATGGGCCTCTTATAACTTAGTCCAAAACTATAAAATATAGCAAAAACATTCAAAGAAGTCTCGGGGCCGATTTTGATGAAAACTAAAGCAGTATCATTAATATATATATATAATAATGTCAGCCCACAAATGTCCCACTGCTGGGGTTGGGCCTCCCATTATAGACGGAACGGACAGTATACCCGCCACGCTTGTCCATGACGACTTGGCAGGTTTGAAACATCGGATATCGTGATGTGCATGATGCATCACGATGTTTTCCTTTATCATTGTTAGCACGTGGTTATAGTAACAATATGCATATTAGATCAAAAAACTGACTAAGTGATGCATGCGTTCCAGCCAGGATCGAACTCGCGCCCTTTGAGTTTGGGACGCGTGCGTCGTGTGCGTGCGTAACAGAACATATATAGAAGCCGTGGTAGCGTAATGCTAGCCATTACGCTACCACGACTGCTATATATGTTCTGTTCTGTAACTACTTCTATATATACTTCAGCATCATTAGATTTACGAAAAATCTATTGCTCTGGCCAGGAATCGATTCAGCTGATTTTGAAAAAAAATCACACACTGTGTTATTCCACCAAATCAGAGCTTATCTTTTGAGAATATCAAACGTAAAATTCAGCCTTTATATGTTACAGACATGTATCAAAATTTTAATATCACTTAGATTAGATCAGTGAAACGTTACATCGCGTACCCCGCCAACTTAATTAACAATTATATTAATTAGAATATAGAATAAATTTAAACAAAATATTCGTGTCAGTAAAATGGGATAATCAACTTGAAACACATAAATTTACAAAATGGAATTAATGAAGGTCTTAATTAAACTCTCTATATTAATTGCCAATAAATGAATGAGAATAAAGCAAGGTAGGTATTACGAAAATTTTATGGAACCTGGGCTTAATTGCCATTTAAACATAAATTCGGCTTAGACCAGATTATTATCATTAGCCTTCAGAACAAAGAGGCTAATATGAGTAACATAATTGTTATTCATATTAGCCTCTTTTATTTATGCTCACATTACTCCAATTCATACTAAATCTATACTACAATATAAAATTATTTGTGTGTTTGAGCTGATTTAACTCAAAACCTATTTCGTATTACTCCAGAAGTAACATCAACATGTTACATTTAACTTTTTAAATATATTTTGAGTTAACAAATAAATTAAATTGCCATAGGCTCTATCGACTGCTTGAATTGCCACTGAGATCATTATCATCTCTATCACTGACCCAGCGATTAATCCTATTTCGATCTCCCACAGTGGGGCTTAAGGTTCTTAGCAAGAGGGAATATATTAAAAATTATTACACCAGTTTCTAATGCTGTCGATCGCGTAAATATTCACGCGCAAGAGCATCCTATGTACTTCATTCATTGAAGTAAAAAGTTATAAACGGAACAACGCCAGGTATATTTGTTAGTTTATATATGCGTAAATACCTAATAATATTGTTTATTACCATTTCACGACTAAGCTGCTGATCTTAATTAAACGAAGACAATTTTGAAGAGGTAAAATAGAGCGTGAGAATTTGTATAATGAACACGTAATTTCCCAAGATAGGTGTATAAAATCAATTAACAAAAGCGTCTTTCAGAGATATATAGGTAACTAGAGTTTACCCCGCGGCTGCGCCGCAGGTCAAACTCTAGTGCATACCTCTTGTTTAATGAGTAGGCATTAATACAGGTTACATTGTATTAAATTTTTATGTTAGTGTTATTTGCCCCCGGAAGATTCACTTCATTTTATATCGCAAACTATCCCATCTCGGTATTAAAACTACATAATTGTACAAAATTACAGCAAAATCGATCCAGTACTCCTAGTAGATTTTCCTTGAAAGATTAACAGACAGACTGATCGAGCTACTATCGTATTTTTTATGGATGATACATTTTTATATCCGTAAACTTGAGAAATGTTTGGTCTCCCATACAAGCCTTTCATCATCTTTTTTAACCCGTTCTAGTTTTATTTATCGATCCCCCGTTTATCTATCTGTAAACTACAAAATGACAAAAATGACTAAACTGACAAAAAAGACCAAAATGACGGAAATGACTGAAGTAGCCGAAATGGCCGAAATAGGCGAAATGGCCGAAATGGCCGAAATGACCGAAATTGCCATAATGGTCGAAATGACCGAAATAGCCGAAATTGCTGAAATAGGCGAAATGGCCGAAATGACTGAAATGACTGAAATGACGAAATGACGAAAATGGCAAATCACAAAAAAGCCTATTCTACTTTCTGGAATAACCTTTACATAAATCTATCCCACTATCTGGGATGAAAAGTATCCCTTCTCCACACTCGGTATTAAAATTACAGCCGAATTTCAGCCAAATCGGGCCAATAGTTTTTCCGTAAAAGTATAACAAACAGAGACAAATATAATTATTTTTATCCCGGAAACTACCCCATTTTCGAGATAAAAAGTATCTATGTTAATCCTTAGCATCGAATATATATATATATATATATATATATATATATATATATATATTGAATTTCAGCCAAAGCAGTCCAGTAGTTTTTCCGTGAAAGCATAACAGACAGATAGACAGAGTTACTTTCGCATCTATAATATTAATATAATATTAATTAATATTTTAGTTCATTGAGATAGTAAGACAAATTCGGATGAAGATGCAGGTAGCAGTGACTCTACAAGCAACTGTCATAGAAAGGTTATCAGAGTGGTTTTCCAGTGTGGTATCCCGAACTTCCTCATTATCTATTTCCGAGATGTGAAATGTCCATAAAGCATTTGAATCTCACATTTTAGTTGAAATTTTAACTTACCTGAGAATGATTTATTAATTTCTAATTTCTTCAAGTCGTTTGGCGTTGCAGTTTTTGTCGTCCAACACCAACACAAGACTATTCGAAAGTAGATTTTAAACCTATGGACATAAAAATGGTTTCATAAAAATACATTATCTATAATTTGGTTGATGTCACAGTGATGAAGAACCTGCGTTTTATATTCTCGCTAAAACGCGAGAAACTTCTCTTCTCATTTATGACCGACACAGAGCGGTAATCGCGTATCACTACTGCCCTGAGTTTGGCTACATAATATTATTTTAGTACTCTATACCTGGTGGTGGTGTGCGGAGGAATTGATGCAAAAATAGAATTCCTCCATTTTGTATATAGGTAGCTATAATACATTTTACGTAAAAAAAATGTGACATAACTTCTTAATCCACTTATGTCTTCTATAGACATATGAAACCCACAAATCCGCGGTTAACCCTTGGCCTAAAACTAGAGTACTGCGTATACCGTCCATGCATATAAAAATAATGATTTAAAAATATAAAGACACGTTTTGACAGAAAACCGAACTAAAAGGTAGAAAATATTTTTAGATATGGACACATAAATAATTTTACTGTAAATTAGCGTGTGGTGTTTGTTATCTTACAAATATTTCATCGATAGCAATACATACTACATACAGGTCAAGCTTATAAAAGCGTGCTAAAGATACGAAAACCCATATCCAGCAGCGAGACGTTTATGGGTTGATATTATATTATGAAAATTCCATTTACCCACTATATTAAATTAAATCTACCTTAATAGACTTGTGTTTAGAACACAATTAAACATATTAAACTAAGTTAGACTAAATTTGTTGCAATGTTTATCTCGAGCCACTGAATTATTAAGTGTATCATTTTCGATGCTACTAAAACGGTCTATTTCTGATATCACCTGTCGAATATGTTAACTAGAGTTTACCCTGCGGCTGTGCCGCGGGTCAACCTCTAGTGCGTACCTCTTGTTTAAAGAGCAGGCGGTACAGGTTGCATTCTATTAAATTAAATATGTATTTGCCAGTTTATTATTTTAATATAATATTAAATTATGTATTTGCCCCCGGAAGATTCACTTCATTTTATATCGCAAACTATCCCATTCCCCGTCTATCTATAAACTACATAAATTACAAAACTTGACAAAATAGACAAATCAAATTAAATATTTTTTCTTGCGAACTAAGTGTTACATAAGTCTTATACAATATAACTAAGAACTCATTACTTAGTTGGACTTTAATAGCATCGCAATATTAATGTTGCTTTAACATATCTCTGTAAAATGTTTATTTAATTTGGTGCCTTATATATATTTTATTTTATTTAAAACATCACAATTTTGTCTTAATTTTTACCTCTCAATTAATTAAATATTCTTGGACACTAAATAATCTTATTATTTGACCAACCACTCGAATAATTTATGTTTAATCATTATTAAATTATCTTCTTGCATTATATTGCACGGTAACTTGTTATTTATTCTTGATGCCATCCCAAACACGCTTTTGTCATATAAAGCAGTGGTATTTAGAGGCATACAAATTTTATTCCTATTGATATGTCGGGCATTTAACACACTATAATTTTCAAATAATTTTGAGATGGGGTCCATTTTGTCTTTATTGTCAAATAAAGACAAAATGGACAACTTGGACGAAGTGAACAAAATAAACAAAATAGACAAAAATGACAAAATCACAAAACCTATCCTAGTTTCCCGGATAACCTTTATATAAATCTATTCCAAAATCTATCCCATTATCCGGGATAAAAGTACCCTCGGTATTAAAATTACGTATGCGAATTGCAGCCGAATTGCAGTCAAATAGGTCCAATAGTTTTCCGTAAAAGCATAACAAACAGAGACACAAATATATTTGTATTCCGGAAACTTAACCATTTTTCGGGATAAAAAGTATCCTATGTTCACCCTCGGAGTCGAAAATATATATCTACTGAGTTTCAGCCAAATCGGTCTCGTAGTTTTACTGTGAAAACGGAACAGACAGATAGACAGACAGACAGGCAGAGTCACTTTCGCATTTATAATATTAATAGGGATATAAGAATAAAAATGATGGTTACTTTGTTTCTTCATGTAAAAGTCTTTAAGTCAATAGATGCTACTTATGCGACCTCACAAACCTCTCGCCTCATGAATAGAAAATGAAAAATTTGATATAGAATGTAGTGTGTAATTTGCACTAATTTACTTAATTATAATTTTAATAAATATATACATAAAAGAATATATATAAAATAAACTTTTAAATATCAAAATATCATAGTAGTAGTAATAAGTAATAGTTTTTCTGGCTAGTGTGCTCACTGTTGAAACATGCACATCGAAGTGGGAAATCCGCCAATCCACCTTGGACGTGCCTGTTGGGTGTATCTGTTTCTCTGATATAATCTGGATAAAGGTATAACGGTTGACCCATCCAGATTACTGTAATTGAAACCTCGTGAGTTCGATTTTTTCCAGTGTAAACGTATACGAACTTTTTTTTATTTACACTAGCTTATGTATCTTGGATTGGACTCAAAATTGTTTAATGTTATCTATAACACAAGCGTAATTTACTAAACTAAGAAATGTGTGTTATTCGTATTCGAAATAAAAAAAATCTAATAATAAAATGTAAAATTAAAAACGCGCTAATATCTATTTAAAAGAAATTTTGATCATAATACTTACTTATTACTCATCCAATAATAAATAAGAGGATTAAACATTGAGTTGGCCATAGCCAGCCAGTAAAATCCCAAATATATATGTTGGGTAAAAGATGCAACAGTCAGCCATTTGAAGTGGTAGGCAAGCACGAAGTAAGCGTGGTAGGGTAACCAGCAGAATGCAAAAACTGTCACCACAAGAACAAACATTTTCACCGCCTGGGAACAAATAAAAATTATATTAAAAACTCATTGAGTGTGACATAATACCAATAACGAATCAATTTATACATTAGTGTTATTCGACGTCTAAAATTGCGCTGTGGATCTTTGTAGTCCAATGTCTAATATCAATGAAATTAAAATAGGACCATTTTCGAGCTACAATAGAACTAAATCCAACACAGAGAGTATCATCAAAATCGGTTTATAAACTAAATTTTATGCCCAAACATTGGCAATAGTTCATTATTTGTTTCTTATAATTATAAGTATACTACCAGTGACACGGGGTGGAAATTCGGCTAGGGTAAGCTGGTTGAAAAAACATACCATATGATACAGGCTTCGATAGTAGGGTCTTAAATTCTACAACAAATTAAGACCCTACTATCAGCATACAGCATACAAAAACACAGGGTTTGATGACATTAATTTTGATGTATGACAAAAGTGGCTTAGAAAAAAGCCTTTTTAGACGTGCGCAAAATCCACACCAGACGAGCTGGACACACAACTGAATTGGAATCAGAAAATAACAAACAAAACACTGTATTCAGTTTGCACTTGTCGTCCAAATATACTTAACGTACAGTGTGTTTGAAAATATTTAAAAAAGGCATCTCGCCTTTTCTAATTTATAATCATGTTTGGTAGAGCACGGCCTAAGATAATGTTATTTTTTTTTAAACTAAGTTTGGAAAATTAAGTTTCTCCGTTAAGCAAGTAGTCAATGGAGCAGCATTTCAAATGAATTAAAGCTATGTTGGCAAATAAAACTCACTGCAATGAACAAAAAAATGAGTAAAATCTGTAAACAATCACACAATGTCAATAAAATTTACACTTCTAAATAAAGACGTCTAGCTCGCGATGTTTTTTCTTATTACATTTTGTATTTTTAATTTTGCAACTTTACGGCATATTTTGAAACAAAAGTCGGTGCCTGATCGGGTTATGAGTTGCTATTTCATCCAATATGTGTGAAAACCCGCCGAGCGTAAGACATAGTAATACAGTGGTAAAATGTACACGAATAAAACGTAAGCGCCAATAAATTCATGGCATTTTCGACCTTTTTGGTCGCTAGTTCCTTAAAGGTAGGCTATGAGGAATCAAGTTGTATGAAGTCCACGCCACTGATGTCTTGCCTACTGATGCCTGATGATTATTGATGCCTACCTAAATGGCAATTACTATTTACAAACAATTATAATAACATTTCAACTTTCCATTCGTTATATCTAAACATAATTTGTACATAATATTAATAGAGTGTTTGCGTTTTATTTCTAAACTTAAATTGTTTTATTTAAACATGCCTCTGTGACTTCGTTCAGACTTGAATAGAAGACGGAAATAGGAACGTCAGGTTTTGATTACCAGTTTGTAGTATTGTTAAACGTCCGTTTAATTATAAGGAAATGAGAATACTCAACAAAAGCGTTATGATAATTTGTTTAATCGCGCAAGTGGTGTTGAATAGGTTAAGTCGAGTGGACAACGTTAGGCGTAAATTACAAAGGGAATATTGAATTTGTAAATTATCTCTCAGATAGATAATTAAAGTAAATTTATAAAGAACTATCTTCTGACCGCGACTTCGTCCGCGTGGAATAGTTAAAAAATAAGTAAGTTAAAAACCCCCGATTTTGAAACATTCTTCGTTGGTGCTCCGCTCCATTGCTCTTAGCGTGACGATATAGAGCTTATAGCCTTCCTCGATAAATGAGCTATCTAACACTGAAAGAACTTTTCAAATCAGACTGTATTTCCTGAGTTTAGCGCGTTTAACCAAACAAACAAACTCTTCAGCTTTATATATTGGTATAAGATAATTATTTCAGCGTATAGAGTCTTAATTTAAATTTTTTAATCGACATTGCTCGACTGTTTTATAATGTTTGCATTCTAGACTGAGGGTCTTAAGTGTACGTCTTCGCCGATTCGTATGATGGACATGATAAGTATCAACATACAGGGCAACTTTATGCTGTGTCTTACACCTACATACGAGTATATTTAGACATGTGTCAATTTCATTAAGTGATTCTCCAAAAGCAACCGCTTTAGGCCATCATATTTACATATACATTTATTGTTATACAAAAACCCAATGTTTACATTAGATAAGAACCCAGTTAATTTGCGAAACTGGCGAGTTAACCCCGTAACATCGTTTGAACGTTTATCAATTAAGTAGTAAGTTGTCGATTACCTATTCAGCCCTCCGGCTATCTAAAGGACGATAAGGGCTTCTTAACTGGCGTCTTGACTAATGCAAATAATATAATATAAACAAAGCTTTAGCGGTGATTTATAGCAAAATGGATGGCTTGAAAATGTTTTCCGTGTTTAAATTTCTATGTATACCAATATTTATAATGTTTAATTGAACTACGTAGAAGTTGGCCCGCTATAGCACTGTCTATTGTCGAGTTAAAGCAAAATAGATAGCTTAGAAACCTTCGCCGTAAAATCATTTACAACTGCCATCTTTTGTAGTAGTCAGTCAAACTATATTGAAATGAAAAAGTGGAAATCAGAAGCGTCGGGCCGGAAGGTCGAGAGACTTGTGCAGTGATCGACGTTAACGGCTTATTTTTTTATTGCTGGAGTTTAGCAGACAGGCAGACGGCCGACTTGATGGAAAGTGGTTACCGTCGCCTATGGACATTTGCTACACCAAAGGTGCTACAAATGCGCTGCTGCTCTCTTAAAGGAGACTGGAACCTGGTCACTGATGCCGGAACACAACACAAGGTTGTTATGGCGGCATACTCTAGACCAGGGGTGGTCGATATCCAGTCGAGCAAATACCCTACCACCTGGCTGTGGGTTGTTTAGTCGCCTCTTACGACATGCCGCCCGGCCGCAGGAAATTGTATTCTTTCTCCGTTCCTGCACGGCTCAGGGTATCCTGCTCCCAGTGATACCCTGGACCATGATTTTTGTTGAGAAGTCACGGCGGAATACCTATGGTAGGTCTCATGGCACTTCACCAAGACACGGAGGCATACTGGTAAGTATAGGACGTAGTCTGGCAACTAGTATCTCTTAGTTCCCTATTTATCGAAAGCTATATGACGAGCTGGTCGCCTGGAGTCCACATACTCTTCAGTAATCTCCCCCTGAGTCCGAATAGATGCGTAAAATCATTTCTTTAGCAATATCGAAAAAGCTCAGTCTTAAAATATTTAAAACATTTCTGTAGGTAGTAACTAAGTTGACAATTTAGTATGGAAACGTTGACAAATCTGGTTGTATTTGCGACAAACTTATGAACAGAACATGGATGACAGTTGGGATTAGTTTGTAACTGATCGGATGACATACCACAAGGCTTAGGTAACTTAAGCCAAGACAACTTTCTATAAAGAGGTATTAGGGCAGTGACACTTCCCATATGTACACGTTGAGAATCAATTTGTTGCTTCAACTTACACTAGCAATATAAATGTTCATTTGGAGGTATATTTGAATTTTTATTTGAGAAAATTAAGTTAAATTGGTCACCCTGTTTTTAATGTGTTCCCCTTATTACTACTACTCTTCTTTAGAGTTCCGTAGACGTTCTGACAAAAATAGTACCAATTTTGTATGTAAATGTGTAACAAACGTTGTTTTCAAATACTACTTAAATTAATTTGGCTACTGAAAACGCGAAAAGTATTATTTAAGGTAATCCTTATTCTCAATAGTTTTAACTTTGTTTCAATGAATTCTAGTTTATTCAATAATTAACTAATTTCAATTTTTTTTATCGCTGAAACTCAGCGGACAGCCTGACGGCCCAACTGTGATGGAAAGTGGTTACCGTCGCCTATGGACATTAGCAATACCAGAGGTGGTGCCAATTTGGTATGGTATAAAGATATTTATATATTTGATACTAGCTGTGCCCGCGATTTCGACGGGTGGATTTTTTTTCGCAAAATCCTAAATAGTAGCCTAAGTTACTTCTTATAACATCAGCTATCTGCCATTGAAAGTCCCGTCAAAATCGGTCCGGCCGTTTCAGATTAGCCGGAATATCCAGACAGACAGACAATTTTTTAATGTTATTATTATTTGTAAAGCTTTTTAAATAATATGTAGTGAATCTCAAACAAGCTATGTAGAACGCAAAACATGTTTTTTTGACATTGACTAAGATTGATAGACTATTTTCAGAGTACATTTTATCTTGTACATACATTTATTCAGCTGTAAACCGGATGCCTATTTGAAATATATTACTTTTATTATCTGTGTAAAATACATCTTCATTGGACTTTAAAGTTTCGTAGCTATTTTGCCAAAAACTGAACCCTTATGAAATAGTCATGAATGTCCGTCTGTTCATTTTTCAACCGACTTCAAAAAAAGGAGGAGCTTCTCAATTCGTTTTGTAAGTTTAAATTTTTTCATAGGCATTTGGAGTATGGTTAGTTAAATATGAAGATTGACGGGTACAAATATAAAAATAGACCAAAAAAGAGATGGATGGATTTTGTGAAGGATGAAGTGATGATTTGTGGTGTGACAAAGGACACGTAAACAGAAACAGATGGGTCTTTGAGTAAAAGTGCTTTAGCTTGACACATTGAATTTATAAGTACAGATTTCATGGTTTTCCTTTCTTTAAATTTACCAAGTATGCTAGAGAGATTTCATCCTTGTGATTGACCCTAACGATCGATGCAATAAAATTACAGGGTGTAATTTTTACAGATTTTAGTCGGTTCGATTCCCGGGTGAAGCAAGAGAATTTTCTAAAAATTTTAAATGCAGTTTTATTTCTTTTCAAAAATAAAAAAATGTTTCTTTGGAGTAAAATTTGCTATCTCTATTATTTAGAGTACTTTCCCTCCAGGTGGCATTAAAAAAATCCACCCTGTAGAACCTTATTTGTTTCGTAAATATATCCCGCTAAAAATTATCTTGTTATAGATACACTAGCTGATGCCCGCGACTTCGTCCACGTGGTGCGGTTTTTTAACTATCCCACAGGAACTATTTAATTTTTCAGGATCAAAAGTATCCTATATGTTGACCAGGGATATAAGCTACCACCATACAAAATTTCATTTAAATCGGTCCAGTCAAACAGAGACAAACAAACAGTCAGTTTCAGATAAACAGAGAAACAAAAAAATCTAAATTAGTTCTATTTCACTTCTTACATCTCCCTGACTCGGTTTTGAGCATTTGTTTTCATTGTACAGAAATTAGACCTCTACAGTTTTATTATATGTATGTATATATAGATAGATGGGTGGATGAATGGACGGATGTATGGATGGATAAATAACACTTTGTTACCCACCAAAGTAACAGATACAATACATTAGTTATAATATTTTTAGACAAAATAATAGGCGGCCTTATTTTAGAACGATCTCTTCCAGGCAACTTAACTTACAGATATTCTTGGCTAATCTCGCGATATAGGATATATAGGTAGTGCACAAATTAAGATGTTCCAAACTTCGTGCTCGTGTTATGTTCTGTGAATTATATTTAAATAAATTCATACCTTTCTTTTTGCCCGAACGACCTGCATTTGATGGTGAGTACATTCACCAATAGTCCGCGCTCTCAAAGCGGCGCTCATGCGCGCATAGGCCCAGATCATAATTGACATAGGAGCTACGTAAGTTAGAGCTAGAAATACTAGGTTGTAGCTGCAACAAATATTTGTATTTAAATTCCAAAATAATATTTTTATTTGAGCTGAAAGTGACGATTTTAGCCTAAGGTAAAAGTAGCGTATTCTATTACGATCAATCTTTCAAATTCAACAAATCTTCAATATGTTTTTCAGAAGTTTATTTTTGTCTAAGTTTACTCTTTGAAAAGTTCTAAACAGACGCTGTATTCCTACAATACGTTTACCGAAAAAATATCACTAACTCACCAGTATTCTGTCATCGATGTGGGATAACTGCCGTCAGGCCATTTTATTAGACATATTTCTCGCTCTCCATCCAAATATCTAGAAAAATATAACATTATTTAATTATAACAATTAAAAAAAATACATTCACTTCGAACCTTTGCGTCTAGAGACTGTTGCGAAGCTCTTCTGAAGGTGTATATAAAGAATGCTTTTAATTCGGTCAACAGGGCCACCTTACTGGCTCAAGTGCGTGATAAGTCCCCAAGAATTTCCAATTTTATCCACCAATGCTACTGTGATAATTCAATTTTAATGTACCAAAATCATAAAGTTTTTTCAGAAATCGGTTACCAGCAGGAGGACCTTGGACCAGCCATATTTTCACTCACTATTCATCCCATTATAGAAAAATTAAATTCTAAATTCAACGTGTGGTACCTCGATGACGGCACCCTTGGAGGAGACATTGATACTCTTAAAAAAGATATACAATATTTAATTTACGAGTTTGATAAAATTGGTTTAGAGCTAAATTATTCAAAATGTGAGATATATTTCAGTGACAAGGTGCCAAATATCCATAATATTATTTCAGATTTTCATACTTTGGGATTAAATTTTAAAATTGTTGACAAAAATAGCCTCAGCCTCCTTGGGTGCCCCGTTTTTGAGGAGTATTTTCTAGTTTCGTTAGTAACAAAATTCAAAATTTCCAGTCAAAAATAGAAAACCTAAAAAGTATAAGTTTACATAGCGCATTTTATATTATTCGGTACTGTGTTTTTACGCCAAATTTTATATATATTTTGAGATGCTGTCCTTTATGGAAAAATCAAAATATTTTGAAAACTTTGGATAATGTTATTCGGTACACGCTCTCATCAATTTTCAACATTCCTTTTGATGTTGATGTCAACCGTACATGGATCCAAGCCTCCCCTACCAATAAGGTATGGAGGTTATACGCAAAATTTCTTCACCCGCCTTTCTGTCCTCAGTTTACAGTACAAAGGACCTCATTGGTGAAATATTAAATCCGTCACTTGGTGACTTTGGGGTCCTGTATTTGACTGAGGCCAGAAATGCTTGGTCTGTGGCCTGCCCATATCAAAATTTACCCATAAATCTAAAGTCACAGAAACTATGGGACAGCCCGCTTTACTTATTGGTGCATAATAATCTTTTGGATACGTGTGCCAATGAGACGGAGCGTGCTCGTCTCCTAGCTGTCTCGCGTTGGGAGTCTGGTTTGTGGCTAGAGGCACTCCCCTCGGCGAATTTGGGCACTTTTATAGATGATAACACGTTTAGAATAAGTGCTTGCATTCGCATAGGGGCGGCCTGTGTTGTCCCATACCGCTCTCAGTGCGGAGATAAGGTGGGGCGCCTCGGTCACCATGGATTATCGTGTATCAGGAGTGCCGGCAGAATTTCACGTCATGCAACACTTAATGACATAATCTGTCGGGCTCTTGTCACCGCCGGGGTACCTGCCGTTCTAGAAACGAACGGCTTGTGCCGCGACGATGGCAAGAGACCCGATGGTATGTCATTGGTGCCCTGGAAGATGGGTCGCCCCTTATTATGGGACGCGTCTTGCGTCGATACTTTGGCAGCATCCCATCTTCCAGCCACTAGCGTGTCTGCCGGTACAGCTGCTGCACAACAGGAAGCCCTAAAACGCCGCAAATACTCAGCCATCGGAAATGGCTATATATTTGCGGCTTTTGGGGTCGAGACCCTGGGACCATGGGGGCCTGAGGCGCACAAGCTTTATCGAGACATAGCCAACGTCTGGTGGATGTCTCACGTGACCAAAAGACTGGTTTATACCTGGGGCAACGCATTCGCGTTGCCATTCAGCGAGGCAATGTGGCCAGTGTTTTGGGCACGTTTCCGACTGACAGCGGTCTGGTACTAGATCTTACAGTTTAATTTTAGTTTGTATATATAGTTTATTTTTAGTTTAATTTATTCTATAGTTTAATTTATTTATAATTTAGTTTATTTTTAATTAGGTATTAATCTTGTTCAGGAAGTGATTTAAGTACTTTAATAAAATATATTTCTACTGGCAGTAAATAAATGAATACAAAAAAACATATAATATAATGATAATGTTTTAACAAGCTATTATAATTGGTATAGGTACTTGTTTTTATAAATTCGTTTAATTATGGCGTGCCAACAGCACAATTCATAAAAATATCTAAATAAAAATAAGCATTATAATAATTAAATCGGCAGACAAACGTACACAGTATATTTCCAAACTAAGCAAGCTAGGACCTAAAATACAATGAACATATCGCGGTCTCTCGTCTTTCTCATCCAGTCCCTGCGGGGTGACCTCACACAGGTCGTTGGTCCCCCAGGCTGGACGGCGTCTTACGCTACGTTGACTGAGACGTAGTGAAGGATCCAGAACCAAATACTCAGACCAGAGTAGATAAGAAAAGGTTCCTTTACGAAATGTACACTATGGGGAATTAACCTGAAACCTCTGCACTCCAGTAGACTAGACGAGCTAAGGCTTACATCACTAAACCATAAAAGCAGACCAATCTGTGTAGTAAATAGGCACAGGTATAAGTCTCAAAGTGCGTACAGCGTATCTAGTCATAGATGTTCAAGCCATCGTGGAAGTATTCAACATTTTAATAAAATATTAAAATTCAATTTATTAATTCACTAGGGTTTTCCCCACGGCAACACCGCGGTGAAAACACTGGTAGACTCTAGTTTATTTTGAGAGCACGTAAGCAACACAGGTTACATGACAGTAATTTTTTATATAGGCCTTATTCACCCCGGAAAAATTTCTTGATTTTATCCGGAAACTATCCAATTTTTCGGGGATAAAAAGTACTCTTTGTCCATACTCGGTATTGACATATCATAATTATATATATCATATTTCAAGACGTTGCAGTCAAACAACTTACTTCTACACTTGTAATTTTGGTATGACTTGTTCGACGTTAGGATATTTATGAGCTGAAACTTAATGTATTAAAGTTATCCGGAAAATGTGGATATAATTAGAAGTAGAAAAATAAAGATATTAAGGTTTCTGACTGCCTTTTATAAAAAGAAAGGATTACAGAATAAACATCCCAATAATATATAATATCCCTGCTCCACTTGGGATAATGGTAATGTTAGTGACTATGACCAAATGTGTCTTGTTTATAGCGTAAAAATAACGCCGTTAATAATAAGCTACATAGGTGCATATACGTTATTAATGCTTAGTATCATTAATAATTAATAACAATGTCACATCACAAATAACGCATTAAGCCCTAGGCTACATCTGCGTAACACAGTTACTAATACTAACATTATCCCAGATGGAGTAGGGACATAAGAAGAACAACGCGACGATTGTAAAGATTAAATTTTAATTACAGAAAACCCTACTGAACATTTTACTGGTCTTCAATATACGTGGAAAATTCATTATGATCTTTTCCTAACATTAGCATAACAAATATTGTACGTCGAGACTTTTAATATAAAACTGTTTATTTAAACATAACATTAAACAACGGTGTCCGGTCGTCCTATACAAATATTCAGAAAGCGTAAAAGAAAATTACAATAATGAAATTAAGGAACTCTTACAACCTAATTTTGTTTTAGAAATTTATAAACTGAAGTAATCTAAGATAGACGTACTCGTAACTTCTTCAAACAAAATTAAACGTTGTTGTTGTCTAGGCAGAAACTACAGATACAGATCGAATACTCATAAGAGTATAATTGGGGTTACTTTTTGTCAAGTAGAAGTGGGTGGGTTGCACGTGTTACATTAAATACTAATATTAGTAATAAAGAGATAATCTGTGCATTAGTATTCAGACAAAGATGTTTTAATACAATGTTTTAATTTTAGGTAACATTAAAATATCTTCATAAAAAATACTTTCATTACTATTTGACTTATTTTACTTGTACAAAATTATGAAGTATAATTTTTGGTACGTTCGTACAAATCTATGAGACAGCGATGTTATGTAAGATGTTAAAAATGTTTCAGTTAATTTAAATAAATTATTATATGTATTATTAAAACTGGCAGTCAGCACCCGTCACTTACAGCTTACAGCATATTGGCCTTAGCGTGATGATATATAGCCTAATTGTTTTTTAATGTATAAATTGTTTTATTGTATGGTGATGATATCGGCAATATCAAAACTTAATTAGGTGCAGAAGTTTTGTATAATAAGCTGTTTAAATAATTAAAGATTTTTGAACTATCCCACGGGAACTCTTTAATTTTTCAGGATCAAAAGTATCCTATATGTTGACCAGAGATATAAGCTACCACCATACAAAATTTCATTTAAATCGGTCTAGTCGTTTCGGAGATTAGCCGGTACAAACAGACAGACAAACAGACAAACAAAAAATTTGAAAAAATCTAAATTAGTTCTATTTCACTTCTTACAGCCCCCTGACTCGGTTTATAGCATTTTTTTTCATTGTACAGAAATTTGACCTCTACAATTTTATTATATGTATAGATTTTTATAAATACCATCTCAAAAAATCTATCTACTTCCTATCATCTCTATGCAGACGATTTGCACATTTATACCCAGGCTCCAAAGGACACCTTATATGATACTATTAGGGTTATTAATGATGACCTGAGTCGTATTAATATTATATAACTGAAATACTTTTCACAGACTTAGCGTCAATTCTGGTAAGACTCAAGCTATCACTATTGGTAGCTCTTGAACAATAAAAAATTTTCACTACTTCCTGTTGTAATCTTTTATAATACATGTATTCCCATTAGTGACCAAATCAGGAATCTCGGCGTAATCATGAACAAGGAACTGTGTTGGTGATCTTACATTACCGAGTTAAGCCGCAGAATCTTTGCATCCTATGTATGCCTCACTCAAAAGACTAAAAAAATTCCTTCCAACCGCCACTAAGATTTCGATTCTTCAAGCACACAAGAGCAACTCATCAAACTTGAGCGTCTTCAAAATGTTTTAGACTCATATTTGGTTTAAAAAAATATGACCACTTCTCGGAATATCGCAAAAACTCAAGTGGCTGCTTATCTTACTTAGCCGAAATGCCCATCTTCTACATTTATTATATCGTACACTATTTATGCCCAACACTCCTCCTTATCTTAAGGAATGTTTCCACTTCCTTCATACATCACACACCTTCGATTTGCGCTACTCTAATAAACTTCTGTTAAAGACACTTGCAAATTCTTCAACATTTTACTCCAAATCCTTCGCCGTGCAGGCTGTTTACGTTTGGAACTCTTTGCCCGTAGATGTCGGAAAAGCTAAATCACTTGCCATATTTAAAAATCTATCAAAAAACATTACCTTAGTTTATAATAAATTATATACTCTATTCTTCTTAACATTGCCGTTTCCTGTGGACATTGTGCTGTTCTTACTTTTTATTTTATTTCTTTTTAATTTAATATAATTATATGTACAAATTATATACAATACCGTAAATAATCTAATACAATCAAAGAAAACTTAACTTATTTATAGTGTATTCTACCTATAGTCCCTCAAGACTATAAGTAGAATACTGATTCTTGATCACCGTCTTCTATGGGCAAGGTGCCCAGACGGCTGGCTACGTTTCCTCGCTGGATCGCCATACTTATCCGTTGCCTGAGGTAGGCACTAGCCTTCTGATCACCTGAATAGTCATTGAGTCGTTTTGATAAATTTTGGTCGAGGCTCATGGCTTCAGGACCCCATGGTCCAAGAGTCTTGACAGCAAACGGCACAAACATATAATTCTCACTGAGGGTTGCATATTTGCGCCGCTTGAGTGATTCAGCTGTTTCCGTCGCCGAACCGGCTGATCTAGACGTGTCTGGTAAATGGAATGCGGCCAACATGTCTGTCTACGCAGGTCGCATCCCACACCAAAGACTTGTCACGCTGCCAGGGAATTAGAGTCAATTTAATTTAATTATACCTGGACATAAGTTGTTAAAAGTATTCTCTGTTAAATCACGTTGCTGGAAGGCAACCTGACTTAACAGAGATCGCTTTCAGCGATAAGGCCGCCTTTTGTTTTGCCGTAAAATTATCGTAATTATTCATTTTGTAATTGTTTATTTTGGTAAACAATAAAGTGTTTTCAATTCTATTTTTTTTTTATAGATGGAGTACGGCAGACAGGCAAATGGCCCACCCGATGGAAAGCGGTTACTACGCGCGCTTAGGCGAAGATACAGTCGAGTGCACGGATCAGTTTAAGTACTTGGCGTATCTGGGGATAGCGACCACGACGTCAAGGTTCGTATCTCAGAAGCTTGGGCAAAGTGGCTTGAGGTAACAGGTCCTGGTGTCACTTGTGTCCCCAAAATGCCAGGTAACTTAAAAAGACAGGTCTATAAATCCATCATTAGACCTGTCCTTTTGTATGGCAGTGAAGCGTGGCTTGTACTTCAACCACACAAGCAATAGCTGTGTGTCACGGAGATGAAATGTTGTGATATATGTCACGCGGAAAGACTGCGTCAGGACCTAATGCATCCGCGGCAGTCTTCATGTCCGTGACAAAGCAAATAAACTGCAAGAGAGTCGCTTACACTGGTACGGCCATGTTCTACAGAGACCAGATAATTATGTGAGGCACAAATGTCTCGCCAGGTCCCAGTCGAAAGCGAAGGCCAAAGAACTGCTGGCTTGACGTTGTGAAAGATGATATGCGTACCAATGGTATTAAAACCGTTGATGCTGAAAACCGTGCGAAGTAGAGTAGGAAAGCGGACTCTGGGCGTCAGAGCGAACGCTCCGAACGCAATTGGGATATTACGCTAGGATGATGATGATGATACACTAACGGATACATAAACTGCATAAAAGTAAAAGATGATATTCAAATAAATACATTTTATCTATGGTCTCATTGTAAAAAAAATAATTGACTCTTTAAACTAAAACCACATAAAATATAAGAAATTGATTCATCATGACGAACTTTCTTGATAAAAAAACGAAATAGATAAAAATGTACTCACTCTTTCTTTTTGATACCGGAGTATAGTAAACTTGGTAGAGCAAGTAAAGCACTCAGGCACCATACCGTCACCAAAGCACCTCGGGCTACTCGACGACTTAGTCTGTGTTGCAAAGGTTTTACAATGGCCACGTATCTAGAAAAAAACCAATAAGAATAACTAGACTAAGAATACTAACTCTTAAAAAATGTTAACTTCTTAAAAAACCAAATTTTGATATCAATAAATGAATAAAAATATACGTATATTTGTATTAATAACTAGGATATGCCCGAGCTTCGTCCACTCTTGACTTGAAATTCCCGCGGGATTCCCGGGACACAAAGTATCGCAGCATTAAAAAAAATAATGTAAGCTATCGTTTTAGTGGTAACTGTGTCGGAATAAGCAATTTTTATGCATCCGAACAACTTTAAACCGTTCCTGGGAAGAATACCGTGGGAATCCCGGGATAAAAGACATCACACATTTTATTACATTAAATTTGCTATCGATTAGTGAAAAAATCACATTGGATTTGGATTTTTTTAATCTGGCCACTTTAAATCATTCCCAGAAAAATTCCCGCATGATTACCAGAATAAACGAAGCGCGAAGTTAAGTCTAAGAATTAGCTGTCGATCAGCGAAAACTGTATCGAAATCGGCTCAGTAGATTTTACATGAATCCCGAACAAACAAACAAAAAATCTAAAAAAAGTATCGTGTTCTTCATCGTTCATATAGTCTATTTCAGTTATTTTACAGCTTTAATGTACAGACATGGCATGTTTAGATTTTTTTAATATTATAGACTAAATAAAAGGCGAACAGTATTACTTTACTAAATAAACCATAACATATTAAATCTTTCATCAAAATTAGTCCACATCTAAAGTAGTGACGGGAAAAGAAACTGTCATAAAAATAAATAAACAACATAGCAAAAAAATTGTATATTAATGGATTGCCGTATTTAGTGAAACCTGTTATAAAACATGTATTTTAAGTTTCAATTAACAAGCTCGGTACCCGGATTATGCACGCATATGCTTTAAGCTCTTAACCTAACATAATAAAATCACGTGAAGATCACCGGATGTTAGTACTCAAACATGATATTCGACGAATTGCTGAAAATAACGTTCATTTTATATACGAGATCGAAATAATTTGAAGCAATTTATTTGTGTGGACTCATTCACTCATTGTCAGTGATTTATGTCTTCTTAAGTTTTAAATGAGAGACTTCCCCCAGCTTTTATGTCGAATGACTTATTTTTATTCTATACTCGAGTATTCCCTGCGGTAACACCGCGGGTACAAGCCCTGGCAAGTATCTCTATTTTACTTATATAAAACCTTAATTAGGTTTTATATATGTTGAGCAAAAGCTAGTGTATATTATATTGTTACGCGTTGCAGGACTCGAATTAAAATGCCGTTGGAATTATTATAGAATTTATTAGAATTATACAAACACGTATAACACAGGTACAAATATAATTAAACACAACCAGTACAAATGCACGATTCAATAACACGCGCAAAGTCCGTCACTATATAGATTATCGAATGTACACACGTCTTGTCTCGCTAATGGTTATCGTTGACTGACCATCTCTCTATTGGGCATTGCTTTATACAGCAAGATGCAATATGTGTACCTGGCAAGCGTTGACGCAATTTCCCAGAAGTCGTAATCCGCACACCTGCGTAATTATGCCTGCGAACGGTCATAAATAAGTACAATAGGCTGCTCTCCACAACAACCAATAAATAAGTAAACAAAAGGAGACGGTCATAAATGTTATTAGCTCAAACGCCGACGAGTAATAAATATGCTTTGTTTACAGATATGCAGGAGGCCCAAATTGTAACCATATGAACCTTCTTGGAAAAATCATCTAACAGATGGTGAAAATAGGTGAAAAATCCATTGCGTAGTTTAGGAGGAGTTATACAGTGGATATACAAACAGACAGACGCGGAAAGCGACTCAATACTATACTATGTAACGATACTCTAATATCTTTGCTTCAACTGGGATAATGTTAGTGACTGACTGGCAAATGCCACTTGTTTATAGCGTTAAAAAACACCCTTAATGATTAGCTACATTAGTATATAACCATACATTATCTGGTAATATATAATAATGCATTGAACCTATCGTTAGATCTGTATGAAACGGTCACTAATACTCACGTTATCCCTAATAGAACAAGAACAAACCCGGATGGGACGCCGTCTTTTCCTATTGCGAGCGCGTAATGCTCGCTAAGGAGGAGGCGGAGCAGGAGCGTGAGCGCACCAGTTTGCTCCGCTCCCGCCAAAGGAGGACGCGCCGGGACGGAGAGCAGGTTTCAATCTTCGGCCGCAGGGAAGGGAAAGGAGGGCGCGTCGTGTTTCACGCGCTCTCATCTCTCCTCTAGTGGGGCTACTTGTCAAGTTTTTACAATGAATTTCAAAATGAGAATAAAATAATAATAATGAAGGGGACTAATTTGACCAACTGAATCCGAAAATGTAATTTATATGTACTTAGATTTTTGGTAAAGTATCACATGCAAACTAGTGAACGAGTTTAAATAAAACTCGACACACAGTGATAGGTTATATCACTAGTCAATATATGGGATACTAGCTATCCTGATAAATAACATTGTTCCCATCGGCTAGAAGAATATAACACAACTACTGCGCTATATTTTAGCGCAGTAGTTGTGTTTTTTTTTGTCACCACCAAACCACACGCAATTCACTAATACATATATTGTCATGGCAGTCTGTCGTTACTTCAAATGAGGTAGGTCGCTAGTTCGCTACTAATATTGGTGGTAAATACAAAGGGATATTTTGCTGCACAGTATATAACCTTAAGAGTCGCATTAGCGGCCGAAATGGATCATGATACTCTTCTCTAATAGTGCTTTGCGTTTAATTGTTTTTTACTTTAATTTCTCTAAAGTTGAGAAGAAGATGCGGGTGCGTTTGCAAATAAACTAGAACAAATTCCTAAATAATTACGGTCTTATTCAAAATGAGTTAGAGTAAGTTGGAAGGCTTTTTTACGGTTCTTAAAAGAATACTTCAAACTTAGTCTATCTCAATATGAATAAGACTACTCAATACTTCAAGTAATATCAGGACTCTCTATGCTATTTTTACGGATATTATGTAACATTGTTGAGAAATTAATTGAATTATTTTCATTATTAATAGAATAAACACTAGGAAATCCATTACGTTTTAACTTAAGTCATGCATATGAAAGTAGAGATAGAATTTGTTTACGAAGCATGAAAAGGCTATTTTTCAACGCATATTTTATTTTGTTCGTGAAAATACATATGTAAGTAAATAGTGAATAAACAACAACATTACCTGTCTTTAATATAACATGCTATTTGTGTATTTCAGAATAGAACTAAATATTACAGTAAACCATTATATATTCTGGTTGTTAGTATATTATTTATTGGTATGGTTACCGTGTCTGTGGAAAATTCCATTATAATAATTTTCTATTTAATACGTCGTAATGGTAATCTTCATAGCGTGGTATTGACAGGCCCTATAAAATCTTATTATACCGCAAAGTTTGACGTAAGTAGGTTTGTCTACTCATTTAAGTAGGTATGTGGTTACTGTATATTTAGGGTAGGTATATTATATATGTAGGTATGTATAACCTCAATTAGCTTTTGATAAAACTTAAACTTTGCCTTTTTGTTTTCTTATTGAGAAGTGTATTTTGACGTTTACATAAAATTTAAACCAGGTGCTCAATGTTTTTAGAGTATTTTTTTATTGCGGTACTGGCAAACATGAAGACGGCCCAGCTCATGAAAAGTGGTTACTGTCGCCTATAGGCGTTTGCAACACCAATGGCGACGCCAACGCGTTGCCAGTCTTTAGGATGGGATAAATTGAATGGGATAGGGAGATTAGATAGAAGGATCAGACAGGAGGAATAGGTGGGATGGGATATGTGATTGGAATAGGGGATGAAATAGGGAAGGTTGGATGCGCGTTTGGGTGACTCCCCTTGGGGAATAGGGGTTCTCACTCACCCGCTTATGCCTTCGAGATGAGAGCGCGAGTGTTCCGCACACGCTCACCTCTCTCATCCTGGGGTGCGTTACAAACCACCCCACGTCCCGGATTAGACCTGGAATATGCCGGGGGATAAGAGAAACCCCCGGCAGCGGATGTGGCCTGCAAGGCCCCCGCATGTAATGGCACGCGGAGTTGGTTGAGCTTCCGCTTTCCCATAGCCCTGGCATAAGGCGCAGGACGAAACACACAGGGGTTTTAGTGGGTATCCCTAACTGAGGCGTGGCAATAGCATGGCACCAGTTTCGACTGGCATGTTAGTGCCACCCCCGATCTGGCAGGCAAATCGCACACGTGGGTCGCGAATCATCTCCTCAAGGTTTTGCCCTTGTTGGGCTTATGGTCCTCAATCGGATTTCCCCTGGCTAAAAACAAAAAGAAAGGTTGGATAAGGGAAGGCGAAGTGCCTTTTAACTCGCCTGTAAGAAAGTGCCACCAGGCATGCAGATATTCCGTCTTCTCTTTTTTTTAAGACGAAGCTTACTGGGCAGTCTTATCCTACTCATTGTTATGAAAGGGGCACCCCTACATCTGTCATGTTAGTGACACTGTCTAACCAGTTGTCCTACAGACAACTGGGGCTTAGGGCGATAGGGGTTTTGGGGTGGTTTTAGTGTGTATCCGGGAGTCGCCGGGAGTCCCACACTGTCCCACTGCCTGCCTTTCACTAGTGGAGGTTTTCACCTCGAAATAATAACCTTTCAGGCTTCTTCCATAACTATTTTGGCAAAATTGGAACTTTTGTTAAATCGGTACATCCATTCGTCACATGTGCACATAATAGTCATTGTATTAAAATACGTAGATGGCGTTCAAATATATATAGATAGACTTAAAAGAGTGAGTGTGTGAGTGAGGTGGCTGGATTACGTGAAGGATGACAATGATTTGTGGTGTGACAGGTGACGTATGTCAGAATAGAGGAGCATGGAAGGAAACAATCATATCGTGTCGACCCCAAATAATTTGGAGGTGGAAGAAGATATAGAAAGAAAGAAAGAAAAATATTTATTTCTAATAACGATACACAACACAAAATAGTACTAACATAACAAAATAT
Organism: Dendrolimus houi; assembly: GCA_039645545.1. Classification (NCBI taxonomy): domain Eukaryota; kingdom Metazoa; phylum Arthropoda; class Insecta; order Lepidoptera; family Lasiocampidae; genus Dendrolimus; species Dendrolimus houi. The sequence goes on along the minus strand of CM077125.1, from coordinate 11,812,986 downwards.
AGATAATATTATACAGAAATTGTATGCCGCAATTTAGAAATGAGGTTGGCACTCAGTATTTTGCTGTGCCGAAAGGTAGTCCGACACAGCGCTGATTTTCAGTGCCCACCACCTAAATCGCATATGGCATGCAACCCGTGCTAAACATTAAAAAAAAACAAATAATTATAAAAAACGTATAAGTATCAAAGATTAAAATATAAAGCACAAAAAACAGAACAATGTAGGTTGTAATAATAAAAAATGAAATAATGAGTATAATGAGATGGCGTTACATATAAAACTATTGCATATAGACAGTGAATACAAAGTGACTGTTTATCAACTGCTTGCCGTACTGAGATTCCAATACCATTTCATTAACTTAAACGGGAGCAAGTGAATGTTATGTTTCATAGTTCCAGATAGATATATATGTAGTTGTAATATAATATGTTAGAAGTTGTACATATATGTATAATGTTGTTTTAAGTATACGAAAATTATATACAACATAATATTGTTACGACTTGCTGAACGCCAACAAAAGACAAATTCACACCTGCATACCTGTAGACATTTTATTACCTTTTCGGCATTTGGACTTCTTTTGTTGACTTTATGTTTAAAATTTGTGACTAGAAAAACAACCCATTGTGTATTGTAATCTTTTATGGTAGTTATTAGCCAGGTGTGATTCTAAGAAATTCAGTCCACGCGGTCATGCAAACACATTGCATCTGTGCCGTATAAAGCAATGGCCCAATGGAGATTTCGGCAGTCGAGCGAAGCAAGACTTGTGTACATTCGGTAATCTATTTAGTGACGGACTTTGCGCGTGTATTTGTATTTCGATCTCCTGCATTACGTTTGGACTTACTGCGTTCGGTTATATTTGTACCTGGGTTATACGTGTTTATATGGTTCTAATAAACTCTATAATAATTCCAACGGCATTTTAATTCGAGTCCTGCAACTCGTAACAATATTATAATTATAAGTAATTAGTAAATATATAAATAGGTTTCATAGTTTCACCCACAGAGTACATAAATGTTTCACGGTTTTACTTTTTTTCAACACAGTGGCCACGCATAACCATTTATAAATCAATAGCTAATACCAAACAACAAACACGTATTGTATGAGATAATATTTTTTAAGCTTTACATATCCGAGCTATAAGTTAACAAAGCTGTATTGTTTTCTACCAATACAATTTCACAAAGCTGTGAGCGCCATCACAACACTTAAAACCCTCGTTTACTTAATTTTCCTTTAATATCTTTGAGCGCGGTAATACGCGTTTAAATATGTCTTTGTCTACTTACATCAAAGTACTAAGTTATCTAAATGCGTAGGATAATAAAACTTGAAGTAAATAAGTAAGTTGGGAAAATGTATACGCGACTAAAGAATGTTGTTAACAACATTGAAAATTTAGGAAATGAATGCGAAAGTTGAGGAATAGGGAAATCAAAACAATATTTTCTATACTCAACTTTAATAAACGATTCAGTACTCTTTAAAACTATTTGAAAAACATCTGTTAGATTTAATTGTGTCATCTGTTTGTATAAAGTCTATTATTTATTACGGTATATAATTATTTATTTTATTTATGTGTCTAGTTTTAATTACTAATTATTACCATTGTTCGTTGCTAATGGCTCCAACACCTTTGGCATTGATTTGGTCAAACTCCGTAGGTCTAACCTAGTTTTCATATCCCGTTCACGAAAACTAGACACGCAGGGTTACAGACTATTTTAAATATAATATTGTTACGAGTTACGGGACTCGAATTAAAATGCCGTTGGAATTAATATAGAGTTTACTAGAACTATACAAATACGTATAACACAAGTACAAATATAACCGAATACATCAAGTCCAAAGGTAGAAGTAGGTAAAAGGTTGGGGTTGTCTGGAAGAGATCGCTTTTTAGCGATAAGACCGCCCTTTGTACACAACTAGATATAATTTTAGTCTTTAAGTTTATTTTTGTATTGGTGTATAATAAAGTGTTATCTATCTATCTATCTAAAGGTAATGCAGAAGGTCGTAATTCGATAAAACGCGCAAAGTCCGTCACTTATCAGATTCTCGATTGTAGTACACGCGTCTCGCTTCGCTCGTGGTTTGCGCTCGACTGTCTCCCCCTCCATCAGGTCATCGCTTTATACTACACAAATGCAATGCCCCCGTATCTAAGTCGGCTTAATCCGCCACACCTGTCTAATGATTCGGCCGCAAACTACCATAAAAGAGTACAATAACAATGGGCTGTTTTCTAATCACAAATTTTAAACAAAAGAAGCTGGTCATAAAAGAGTTACAATTAGTTTAAATGCCGGCAGGTAATAAATGTGCTTTGTTTCAGATATGCAGGTGGATTTTGTTTTTGTCGGAACTTAAGCTGTAACAATATTAATTAACATTAGAGTCAAAACATCCAGAATCGCGATAGTTACTAGAAAATTCCATCAAAAATAAATTTACGTTTTTGTTATAATCTCTATTTCTCTCTATTTTATAACACGATATGAAGTGATGTTAATTTTTTGAATTTTTGCGCGTTAAGTTATCATTAACGGAGAATAGTCGTGGCGAGCATTGAGATGTTTTTCACACATACACCTCCACATAGGCGCACTAGTTAACCAAACGTGGTCAAAACTTTCGTTTGGTCTGTGCAAGAAACAAGTAAATAATTATCTTCTAGATATTTCTTTCATCCGTGCAGTAACGGAGAAAGAATACAGTTTCCTGCGGCCGGGTCGTGAGAGGCGACAAAACAACCCACAGGCAGGTGGAAGGGTATCTGCCTGTCTGGATGGCTACCATCCTGGTCTAGAGTATGCAGTTATTACAACCTTGAGTTGTGTTCCGGGATAAGAGGCCAGGGTTCAGTCTCCTTTTAGAAAGCGGCAGCACATTGGTACCACCTTTGGTGTTGTAAATGCCATGTTCATATGCCATGGTGACCACATTTCATCAAGTGGGCCCACTGCCTGCTTCTAAACTCATACAATAAAAAAACAGATCCGGTTCGAAAATAGCACTATGCTCGCGCCTCTGTGTACTAACAAGACAAGCCTGGATATTGGATATCTAAGCTTAGATTTCAGTATATCAATTACTCCGATTATTATTACTCCGAAGATTCTTTGTGGGTAACAAGGAGGATTATGTTTTTCTGTGAAGATTTATTTTCAAAAATGTATTACACATTTATGTAGAATATTTCTTATAACACATATTAAACATATATACTTAATTATTATAGAGTTATAAAGTCCCACGCCTAACATTGTCTCTCCCCATTTTAGGGAAACTGACTATACACCCTTCATGCTTGTCCAAGGCGATTTGGCATGTTTGATTTCCCAGCAGTAACCGGTTGTTATAGGAGGAATAAATGAATGAATGAATGAAAACTCTTTATTGTTTACCATAAACTTATATCTAGACAATTGATATGGATACATTTGCATTAGAACAATGAGCGGCCTTATCGCTTATAGCGATCTCTTCCAGGCAACCCACTGTCTAGGAGATTTTAAACGAAATTTCAATATAACATTTTTGGTGGTGTATTATAAAAAAAAGTATATATAAATAAAGTACTATATACTTATGTATACTGATATACATATATATACATACACACACACACACATATATATATATATATATATATATATATATATATATATATATATATATATATATATATATATATATATATATATATATATATATATATATATATATATAGATGGATGTTTTCTGCAACGTCACAACTTAGCTGATATGTGTATTAATTATGTATTTTATATTGTAAGAATGATAATTATTGTATGTTTTCCAAATAAATTAAATAAATATACTCTAGTAAAAATAAAATATGAACATGAATAAATTTCGCATAGTTCTTGCTAAGTCTTGCTAGTCGAAGTCGTGGTAGCGTAATAGCTAGCGGACGCGTTCCAAACTCAAAGGACTAGGGTTCGAACCCTGGCCAGAACGCATCCACCACTTAGACAAGCATGGCGGGTATACTGTCCGTTCCTCTATAGTAGGAGGCCCGAGCCCAGCAATGGGGCGTTTATGGGCTGTTATTATATGTATATATATATATAGTTATATATCTATATATATAGTTTATACATATAGTTCTTACAATTCATAAAGGAGAGCGGGCTTAAGCGTGTGTATGTACATTGCGATAGTGTGCATGACTGACGGAAGAATCAGTTGTAAGAGTGCCGACCAGTAATACCCGCTTTTGGTTAATCTAATATATTTAAGCTAATTGGGGGACTGTTGTTTTAATTTAATAATTTCTTGATGTAAAATTGCAAAATACGTCATGTCACACTAGGAAGAGAGAGTCTCACGAATGTGTGTCAGCTGTAAAAAGGACGGGAGAGTGCTCATGAAATCATGAAATTCGTGTGACGTAATTTGTGGAAGGCCCCTAAAGCCTGTTCGCCTTCGTGAATTGCCAAGAGTTATTCTTGACTAAGTCACTAACCTGTCAACAGTGATGGCAACTAATGTAAACACGCCAGTGGAAACTGTAAGACTGGCTGTGAAGTTGCTTGCTGTGCATGATACAGCCCCAAATGACCAATGAGCTGTGACCAGGAATACGAAATTCGGAGCTCCGTTGAGAGTGGCCATTAGCAAATCTGCTACTGCTAGGTTCACGAGGAAGCAATTCGTCACTGTCCTCATTCGACGATGAGCTGTTGACAATAAAAATGGTATTTATAAACAATAGGAATAGAAACTAGCCTATTGGTCAATCTTCATCTGCGCTAATGTTAACGATTTAGACTAGAAGAGCGCCTAGCCGGAAGCGCTAATCTGTACGCGGCGGAAATTCCACTGATGTGTCATAGTTTATTTAAAAACATTGCGAGTGTATTTAGCTGAGTTTCCGCCGCCGAACGTTCCGCAGGTGTCTCGTTGAGCTTAGACTATGACTGTAAGAATGAGTCTTATTTAAAGCGTTAAAAAATAATGCGTTAACGCACAGCCACATTAGTGTATAAATATTCGTTATTTGTCAATATTTAATGTCATTAACAATGTGCACCTCAAATAAAGCATTCAACTCATCGCCATATCTGCGTGAAATGGCCTAAATCTGTAACACTGTCGCAGAGGAAGCCCCACCTTATAAAAAATATAGCAAATACGTGGTGGAGTCCAAGTAAAATGTAGTGTTCGTTAAGGCACAAACGTTAAATGTTTTTATAAATTGGTTATGGATCCATAAAAATCATTTATCGAAAATAAATCATCTTAAAAGCAAAATCGACTTCACAAGTAACTAAAAAGCAAAAAACGAATTATTTTCTACATCTTTAAGTCGACAAAGTAAAACATAAAAATTACAAATCTGAAAAATTGAAAATCGGTCAACAATTAACGGAGACATCGGGTAATAAACATATAAGAAAAATAGAGTCGAATTGAGAACGTCCTACTTTTGGAAGTCGGTTAAAAATAGCTTAACAGATCTCGTTCAAAGCAAGTTTCTTTTAAGGTATTTTCGAGATTTAGCATCTTAATATTTTTTCGGAATTCTACATCTCATAATTTAAAAATTAAAGGGGCAGCAATACAATCTTCTTTGTTCCCTGCCATTCTTCAAGCTAAGTGCGGACTAATGTCCGCACTAATGTGTTAATATGAATTAATAACTTCATAAACCTTTTTTAATAACTTTTATTGCAGATACTGAAGCCAGGTTTATTTGCGTTGAGTATCAATTACGCACTTCTAATGGACTAACCCACTACGCCGGTAATTTCGGGTAACAATAATTTTTCAATTAACCTTGACCTAAATTACTAATGGCCGGTTCCTATATCTTACTATTCATTCACTGGTATTGGTACAAATTTGACATTTCTTTATGAAGCTTATGTCATATTTTGACCAGCAGTAAGGCAAATGAACGGCTAGTAAGATATGAGAACCGGCCATTACTCAATATCTCTCTATCCAGTCTCTGGTATTAAATGTCGATCCATAACCTCTAAATAACTTGCTGATAATGCATAAACGATTTCGCGCTGACTTATATAATGTCGCACGCCCTTGGCACTTAGCTCGGGGCGATCTTGTTATCAGATATTGCCATTTGTAAGAAAAATTGCAATTTAGTGGCCGGAAAAATATTACAAGTTTTACTTCTGTCTTTAAATTTGAATGAAGTTACAATTTTTTTTGAACCATTATTACCAGATTTACCTGAAATTAGTCTCGCAGTCAGTTTCTTAATATAAGATACACTAAATCTATACTAATATTATAAAGAGGTAAAGTTTGTGAGTTTGTGATGTTGTAGGGAGTAATATCCGAAACTACTCAACCGATTTAAAAAATTCTTTCACTGTTGGCAAGCTACACTATCCCCGGTGACATAGGCTATATTATATATTTTTTTTAAATTAGGGATCCTTACTGAAACTCCAATAGTGTAACCTAAGGTGTAAAAAAATTATCTAAAATCGCGTGCGCTGCGAAAACTATTGATGATAGAATAAAATAATGTACAACGACTTTGCAGAATACATCATTATTTACAAAAAGTGTCGTGACAGCATATGTTTAACTATTATAGTTATGCCACAATAAGTGTCCTTTTATTTTAAAGATTTAATTAAAATGCCGCCGCTAGAAAAGGCTCTTTATTTGTATCTTGGTATTCATCTTTATGAAAATAAATTACTTCATATTCAAGACTGCGTCAATACCTTTATTTAACTTTTTGAATTATTCAATTCGGACATTCCATTCGAAAGAGATCACGAGTTTAAAAATATAAGTATTAGAAAAAGTTGCGTGGTCGCCGCGCACCCTAATCGGCTAGATAGGCCTATGCGATGTAGGCGTCACTGAGGTACGGGCAGTACGCGAGGGGAAATATTTTGAATTCGCTTAGTAGGTAATTACAATCAACAAAAAATAAAGAGGTAAAGTTTGTGAGTTTGACACATTGTAGGGGTTAATCTTTGTGACTATAATGTGTTGTTTTTGTTCATTTCCTTATGATGAATTACTACACCATCAGCACGTTTTGTTCTGACAATATGCATATTAGCCCTAAAAAACTGCTTTTACAATACATGCTCTTTTTGTCAGCCACGATTTTTACCTAACGAAAATCGAATATATCAAAATTAGGGTAAAAGCTGAGTATGGGCTATATAATACAGAAGCTAAAATGAAAGATTCATGTGAAGTGAATGGTGCTGGATTATGAGTGCTTTGTGATACATCCGGAATCACGCTGGAATGGATAAATACTCTTTTCCCAAATAAGTGGGTTTAGGTGCATTTCAAATGAAGTATCTTCAACATTCATAGTAATATATAAAACGTAAAAATTACTTTATTTCGATGTTTGTTTGTTCTTCACGCTTTTATGAATGGTTCAATCTATATAACATTTGATATAATACCATATGTATAGTACAGTATGTATGTATGCAATTTCGATAATCCGTGATGACTGATGACGAATGTAGGATACGGTTTATGTTAGTAAATTGGAGGCTAAAGTTTAAGCTTGCGAAAACGCATGTAAAGCTTTAACCGGTAAATTTATTTACCTTATCTATACATATAATAAAACTGTAGAGGTCGAATTTCTGTACAATGAAAAGTAATGATAAAAACCGAGTCAGGGGGATGTAAGAAGTGAAATAGACCTAATTTAGATTATTTTCAAATTTTTTGTTTCTCTGTTTATCTGTTTGTCTGTCTGTTTGTACCGGCTAATCTCCAAAACGACTGGACCGATTTAAATTAATTTTTGTATGGTGGTAGCTTATATCCCTGGTCAACATATAGGATACTTTTGATCCCGAAAAATTGAAGAGTTACCGTGGAATAGTTAAAAAACCGCACCACGCGGACGAAGTCGCGAGCGTCAGCTAGTAATTAATACTGTTACGAGCTACAGGACTCGAATTAAAAATGCCGTTGGAACTACTATAGAATGTATTAGAACTGTACAAACACGTTACTCGTTTCGTAGTCGTTGCTTGACTGTCCACTCCTCTATTTGGGCATTGTCTTATATCAACTACACAGTACAAAAAAATTGGCCGCGCGCACTGAGTTTCGGAGAAATAGTAACTTGCACACCTGCGAACGGCTAACGAAGTCGAAAACAATAACAATAAGGATTAGTTCGACGCTAATGATGGTTATAAAACAAGTAGAAAAACAATAGTATGTTTTTCTTAATTACAAATTCAAAACACAAAAGAATTCCTAAACCCGGGAAGACAATAAGCTGCGCTTACAACAGACAACTGTGCGCTTGTCTTTGACGGCATGTAACAATATAGTACATAATATTGTAAGATGTCATAGTCACGCTAATTAATTCTTATATATACATCGAGGGCGCGTTTTATTTGACGGCCTAGGTGCATTATGTTTTTGATTCTTCAATAGCAAGTTCAACTCAACAACAGATAATAAGAATTTTTCTATAATTTGTTTGTAATTTAGAATGCTATATTATAAACAGATTCCAATTATAATTCTGTCCGTGATTTTGTAATTAATGCTGAAATATATACCGTGGTACAAATAATAATTATCACAAATAAAAAAGCTATTTGTAGAATTTATGTATTTCAGTTCAGTCTGTTTGATAGTTTGTTTTAAATAGATTGGCTTTCAATGAGAATTTTATGGATTGAAACTGGAATTTAATTATTCGTGTAGACATAATTTAAATATAGATAGATAGATAACACTTTATTATACACTAATACAAAAATGAACTTAAAGACTATTTAAGTTCACTTTTCATTTTCATTTTAACTATTACAGGGTTTAAAGATTTGAGGTACGAGCTGAAGTAAATGAGAATAAATTTATTAAGGTTTTCAATTTGTGACTGATTTTGGCCTGATCAACATATTTTAAATAATACATTGTCAAAAACGCGAAGAATGACCTGCTGCGCTACATAGTAGACTTGTGTGATATAGGAACTTGTCAGAGTTATTTTTTTTACTGAGCAATAACTGGCATTCCTAGCATTTTTCAATTCAATACTTTCCGTATTGAATTGAAAAATACTAGGAATTAGGCTTATTTTGTTAAGTAATTATAATATAAGGATATAGAACTTTTTAATGTCTTACAGTGAACTTATCCCACATAGGATCATAGCTCATTAGAGCCACTCGGTATCTGCCATCAATACATCGCCTTCCACAGGTGGAGGCCGCGTTAACAACTACTAAACCTCGCGTGGTCAACGAGTGAACGTCGCGTTATCCACAAATTGCCGAGGAGCCTGTCAGCGATTGCTACTAAGACTATATATGAATCACCACTCTGTACAGTAGGTTTCATCCAGTGGTCTACTCGCCGTCCGCGCGTGGACATCTTGCGAGCGGGGCTATCTAATGCTGTTGTCAATGTTACGGGCAATTTGATAAATCAGGTCACTATGAATAATGACCGGTCTGTATACGTAATGCCCGTATCAAGTGGGCAATATAATAAAACAAAGATGAATTGTACTTATCTGTTTATTAAAAGAAGCTAGGGTATAGTTATATAGCACTTTTATTTATTATTTGAGACAGTGAATTTTGGGTGGTTATAAAAATATAAACCTATATTACCTATATTATAAATAACCTATATTTAGAAAAACGGATCCTTTCATAATAAATAAAAGTGCCATATAACTATACATTAAATGAATTGAACTTACATAATTCTTATGGGAAGATAACCGAATTTATCATATTGTCTGGCTAGACGGAGGCAAGTATTCATATCATACCTGGTCCAAGTGATAAATCCAAGCTATCTTAAACCATGTTTTTTTAAATGGAGCACGGGCCGCTGTGCATTTTTAATGTAGGCCGGACAAAATAATAAATTTATTAAATTGATCAACGCTCTCGGTCATGATTCATAATGATCGATCCATATTAATAATACTGACCTATTAACAAATTGCTCGTAACACATATATATGTTACGGGCAAAAAAATACCTTTAAACTACTCACCAAGTACTGTCCATATAACTAGAGTATTTCCCAAAACAGCTAGTAGCAACATAACTGCAAACACGGTGCACCATGCCAGCTTCCCCCACCATGGCAAAGTGAATGGCCTTTTCCCTGGTCCCATGCAGTCTGCCAATTTGAGCCTAAACAAGAGAATTTTTCTTTGTAACTGCAATGTGTAATTGAACCTATACCTATATCTATATAGGTATGTGAAAAACTGGACAATATAAGTAAATTAATAAACCATAGCGAAGAGTTCTGTTACATAAAGATGACAATTATCCTTCTTTATGTCATTTAACTTCGGAACCACAAAATACATTTTATCTAAAATAAATAAATAAAATATGTTTAAAAAAATATTTAACTGATATTGTTAAAATTAACTATCGCTAGGTAACCTAGATGACATTATGTATGTATTTTTATCACAGCGGTAACAACATATAGATTACATATTATTACCAAATTTCATCCATGTAGACCAAGTAGTTTGCGAAAGGAATTAGTATGACATATGTATGTACAAGGATAGACGGATGAACAAAAATATAAGGATTGTATTTCTATCAAAATGGCTACTGAACTTGTATTGTAGTACGTATACTACTACGTATAAATTATTTCTCATTATTTTATAGTTATTCACTGAATATGAAATACAGCAAATTCAGCAAACCTCTAAGAGACAATTCGAAAATTACCAAATCACTCGAATATTAATTGAGACGTTACAAAAATATGCTGCTGACATTTCTTAATTGGGTTTTTCACTGATTGGGTGCACCGAAAGTTTAAATACGCTTTTTGATGACTTTCTAAACAAGGAAATTAAATTATTCAAAAGGCAACAACTATTCTTCAGAAGTGTCAATTTGTTTTAAAAATTAATATCCGGATGATGGCGCGTTGATACATATAAAATACATTTTTTTATTGCGTGAGTTCAGCAGACAGGCAGACGGTCCACCTCATGGAAAGCGGTAAAAATCGCCTATGGACATTTGTAAGAAGTATTATCAATGTGCTGCCGCTCTCTAGTGCGACTGGAACCAGACCACTAATGCCGGAACACAACTCAAGATTATTATGCCGGCATGCTCTAGACCAGGGGTAGTAGCTATCCAGACAGGCAAATAACCTACCACTCGGCTGTGGGTTGTTTTGTTGCCTCTTAAGACAGACCGCCTGGCCGCAGGAAACTGTATTCTTTCCCCGATCCTGCTCGGATAGATATATTTAAAAAAAGATAACGACTGCATATACATAATAATAATAATAAATAAAGATAAATGGCATAACGTCAGAAGTAACTTCGGTGAACCTGCAGCCCACCTCTCAATATCCTTTAGCCACTCACACCCCTGTTTTCTATGGCATTTTTAGGGGTCCATACAGGGAGTGGCGAGTCACCGTCTGCCCATTTTTCCATGTTCCCCAAATATTGCGACGGGCAAACGTCATAGTACCTATACTCCCAGACCCCTAGTACCACTAGCAGTTCACCCCAATAGCCTGGTACTTTTTGTTCTCATTTCCCACAATAAAAAAATAAAAAAATGTATTTATTTCAATAAGTCCATACATGTAAGTTGCCGGGGCTTCCCAGAAAGTAATCAAATGATACTTGTGTTGGAAAACCTCGCTCTTCCTATGTTGCTTAAATTTTAAGATTATCCATTTACTGAATTACAGAGAGTACTTTTACAAATATTAAAGAAAATAAAGAAAGAGATAAATAGATGGGTTTCGAGTGGTTTTGTCCGCAGTGGGTAAATAGCAAACAGGTGTGAGGTGCGGGTGTGCGCGTGTATGCGTGTGTATGCGTGTGCGTGTGTGTGTGTGTGTGTGTGAGTGAGTGTATGTGTGTTGGGTGTGTGTGTGCGGGTGGTAGTTTGAATGGAACACAAATCCCTACTAATTTATTATGAGTCTTATTGAATACATTAAGCATGTATCCGATTCACGCTAATGTAACCAAGATGTCTTCCACTTCATCATAATTAAGGGTAAGGAGCCATTCAGTTAGATTTTTCTTACACTCATATAGTTGCATGGGGTAAATGTTAAGAATGCGATTAATTTTATTATAAACACGGGGGGCTTGAGAAACATTTTGCCGACTAGCAAAGACTGAACGTGCGGAATATGCAGGGGCAACTATATCATAGCGTCTTTTTCTAAGTTTGGCACGATCGAAAGGTAACCCTTTGTGGTATCTAAGTGTCATGTGTAAGATATAGAGTTTCCTAACGGAGAGAAGCTTAGAAGTCGCATACAGGGATTCAGTAGAAAATCTATATGGCTTACAATACATAACTTTAATTAAGGATCTTTGCGCCCGTTCTAGGTCTATAAAGTATGACTTAGCTGCACCCCCCTACACCGATATAGAATATATAATTACAGATTGGGCTAGTGCAATGTATATTTTATTTAGTAGCTCGGTACACATAACGTGTCTCAGAGATTTGAAAACCCATATAAGCTTCCTTACCCTCCCTATGGTTAGTTCAAGGTGTGGGTACCAGCTTAACTTTTGGTCCACAATAATTCCAAGGTACTTAACAGAGCTAACCTTCTGAATAGTCGGGCAACCGTAAGTGTAAGTGAATGGAGTACCACAGGAATGTATTTTAATTTCAAAGTCAGGCAAGGGCTGTGAATTTAAGTATGGCGCAAAGCATACATAGTTGGTTTTTTGGGTGTTTAACGTGAGAAGATTCTCACTAAGCCATTGGCCAACTCTAGCTAGGCCCCTCTCAGCCCCCAACTTAACGTTATCCCAGGTCTTGGCCGTAAAAATTATAGCGGTGTCATCCGCATAGGACAGAATCCTCCCCCCAACGCTACTTAGGTTGCAAAGATCATTGATATATATCAAAAAGAGCGTCGGGCCGAGAATACTGCCCTGTGGGATACCAAATGTAACGTTTTCTTCATCACTTAGAAAATTGCCAATTTTTATCCCCTGCTTTCTGTTTTGAAGGTAACTACTGAGAAGAGAGGAGCAGAGCCACGGAATCCAATCCTCTCTAGCCTGCGTATAAGTATTGGGATAGAAACGGTATCAAAGGCTTTCTTAAGGTCAAGAAAAGCTACAAGACATTTGTTACCCTTATCTATTTCTTCTGTTATTGTGGATGTAAATCCAGGATAGCGTCCTGGGTAGACATTCCTTTCCTAAAGCCATATTGAGAGGTAGATAATATAACAATAATAGTCCTACACTGGCCGGGGCTTATCCTTGGGTGTATTATTATATGGTGTAGACAGGGATAATCGCCGGTCAGTGTCACGTCACATTTAGATTAAATTTATCATGGGGCCTCTACGTGTTGGCCTCCCCATGGCCCCACGCAAGCCCTCCATAAGTCCAGGACATTTTTATGGCCCGTGGTCTTTAAAGACGTACATTATAATAAAGTAAATATATGTTGTTGGGGAGTTTCTTGCGTCGCTTCTTCTCCTGTAGCAGTAACTGCATTGGAAGCGATGATAGTAGACTCATGACTTTCAATAAATAATCTGTAAGATTCCATTTTGAAATACACGTTCATTTTCATTATTTAATTTCATATCATAATAAATTCTAAAACAATGTTCATATAAAAGAGCGGGTACTCAAATGATTCGATACAAGTTGTTACACGAATATTTATTTTAATTTAAATTTTGAAGTAACGTATTTATTGTGGTTTTATTAAAATTTATTTATTTGTTTTACTAATTAAATATTATATAAGTAGAATTAGTTTTATTAATAAAACTACGGTGTAACGGTTTTAAGCCCGGTAATTTATTTGATTTGATTTAGTAAACGTAGTTTTATTATGTATGCAAGTCGCGAAAACTTAAGAAAATATTAGTTTTATTAATTATTATTATTATTTAATTACCAAAATTGGGTCGTTTTGGTCTTACGCTAAAAGGAAGGTTTGCACTGAAAATCAGCGTTGTGTCGGATATAATTCCGGCACAGCAATATGCTGAGTGCAAACCCTGTTTGCTGAAAATGCGGCGTTCAAATTCTTAAAATATGCTCTGTGTATAATAATGTATAAGGAATGTAATTACGTCGCTATTCCTTCGAATAAAGTTTTTTTTATTTCTTCTTTCAAATAACATGTCATTATCATAACTTTAAAATGTCACCGTAAAGATAATTTTAATTACTGTTTAAACTATAATTTAAAAGACGTCATAATTTGCAACACTCGTATACAATCTAGGTGGTTTCAGCGTTTTGCAAGATGATAAAAACGTGTCTTAGTTGATTTGAGTGTCAACTATCCTATTGTAGAGTTCAATGACCAAATGGTTAAGGCAAAACACATTAAGTCGATCGTCTGTTAGTAATACGAACCAATTGAATAATCTATATGCTTGGCATTATAGGTTTAATACTCCTCTTTTTAGGATTGTATCGTGATGTTATCTATTTGTAATATTATGAAAATGTAAAAGTGTAGACTATTGCTTCTTACATTTTTTGTGTTTGTCTGTTTGTTCGGGATACATGTAAAAACTACTTAGCTGATGTCGATGCGGGTTTCATGGTGGTGAGGGTGGAGACGCTTTCCGACCACCGGTATATCCGGTTCAGTGTCTCCACCCAAAACTCTGAACCCCCGTCCCTAGAGCTCCTGGTAGGAGAAAATCCGCGCTGGGCATTAAGGAAATTAGATCAGGAGGTATTCCGGGAGGCCCTGATTGTAGCGACGTGGTCATCAGGGCCCGATACGGAACCTCCTCAGGTCGAGCAGGAGGCAGAGAATCTACGGTTGCCCATCACAAGCGTCTGTGATGCGGCGATGCCCAGGAGGGGCCGATTTCGGCCCTCCCGTCAGGTATACTGGTGGAGCCCGGCGCTAGAAACGTTGCGTAGGGCGTGCAATCTAGCACACCGCCAGTACACCAGGCATTGTAGACGGCGTCGTCGCGCATCAGACGCAGCGGCCGTAGCAGCTCGCCTGTACGAGGGATACAGGAGCGCCAGACGCGACTTTCAAGTCGCGATTCGTGAAGCGAAGTCACAGGCCTGGGGGAGCTTTTGGTCAGCCTAAATGCAGACCCGTGGGGGCGCCCTTTCAAAATAGCGTGGAATAAGCTCCGTGCCTGGGCGCCCCCACTGACTGAGTCTCTCTCCAGGGATCTGGTGCATGACGTGATCGGCGCTCTGTTCTCTTCTAGGGCTGAGCACTCGCCTCCTGCCATGGCCCCACCTGATGCGGAGACCAGCGCGGATGGAGACCCTGTGCCCACCGTGGACCGGGTGGAGCTGGGGGCTGCGATGTTTCGGCTAAAAGCCAAAAACACCTGCTGGAAGTGTACCAAAAACTTTCATCGGCTGTCCAGAACTAAATCCAGATATTTCATGGTTGGTTGGACGCCGATGCCGACGCTTCCCACTGTAATGCCGTAGTTTAGTAACATTACTTATCCCGAGTTTTTACGCTAATTTTCGGGATTTATGTATTTTCATACTGTTACGAGTTGCAGGACTCAAATTAAAATGCCGTTGGAATTATTATAGAGTTTATTAGAACTATAAAAAAAAACACGTGTAACACAGGTACAAATATAACCGAATGCAATAAGTCCGTCACTAAATAGATTACCGAATGTACACAAGTCTTGCTTCGCTCGTGGTTATCGCTCGACTGCCTCATCTCTCAATTGGGGCATTGCTTTATACTATACAAATATAATATCTCTGCTCGGCCGCGTGGACTGAATTTCATAGAATCACACCTGGCTAATGACTACCATAAAAGTTTACAATACACAATGGGCTGTTTTTCTAATCACAAATTTTAAACACAAAGTAAACAAAAAAGTCGAATGACGAAAAGGTAATAAAATTTCTACAGGTATGCAGGTGTCAATTTGTCTTTTGTCGGCGTTTAGGTTGTAACAATACTAAAAAATCCATTACCCTGCTGAAAATAACCTTTGATTTTATATTTAGCAAAATAACTATAATATTTGTTACCTGTCTAATGTGAACAAAGTCGTGGGCAAATGCTAGTATAGCATATATTTATATTTCTGCAATAAAAGAGTAGCCTAAAGCAAAATAAATATTGTTTATTTGTAAAATCTATATTAGTCTAAAAAATGCTGAACATCGACCTTCACCCATTTGATAACAAGATAATACATATTTTTTATCATATTATAGTGATTTGTAAGCACGCCTATGATAGCTTGGCAATCTGCTTGCCATTTGTGCACAATATAAAATTATATCGTATCTCATTCTCTCGCAGGCTTAATTTAGAAATTTAGTAAAGTTTTAGAAAGTTTTAGAAAAGAATTCAAAAGAAGTTATTCTTCAAAAACCGAATGTAATATTTGCAACGCGTCATAAAATTTAAACCGTCCGCTTCCGCTTGTTTCCCTGCTTTGAGCAACTCGATGAACAAAAACTCGATTCCAATATCGAAACTTCAATTTCCCCATTTCAATGAAAACAGAATCCTTAAATAACATCCAGCGGACTATAGACTACCTCATACGAATTCACACAAGACTAAACCTCACAGGATAAGGAAGCTGTTATTTCGAGCACAAAACGTTTACCATTGATTATATTGGAAATGCCTTTCGGGCACTTACGCCTTCAACGTAATTGAAAGCAATTTGGACCCAGCTGCATTTCACGAATAGATGGAGAAATTTCAGCTGATACCAACGTAAAATATTTTGATAAATAGCATCTAATTTTATATAAATTTTTGATTACGAAAATATTTTATTGTTCTGACTACATGTTCTTTTTAACCCACTTCAAAAAGGAAGAGGTTCGCAATTCGACTGTATGTTTTTTTTTATGTTCGTTACTCGATTTCTCCGTCAATTGTTAACCAATGTTCAAAATTTTCTTTTAATCGAAAAGTTTGTTACCATGTCAGGATCTGATGACTGGATTCCAAAGAATTAGAGAAACTCACGAAAATTGTTAACCAACTTCTTCGTAACACGATAGCTCTATCAATTGTAAACCGATTTTCAAATTGTTTTCTTTACTCGTAAGTGTATACTCCCGAGGTAGTCCCATGGTCACTAAGTCAGGATATGATGAATAGATCGGATCCCAGGGACATCGAGAATAACCCTTATTAAAGAACGCCGTGCGCCTAAATTCTTGGGAAAAGCTACGTGTGTTGGTATTACCTTTTCTACAGGCGCTTAATTTTTTATACGCATGTTACGCGATTTCTCCATCAGCTGTGGACCGATTTTCAAAATGTTTTTTTAACTTCCGAGATGGTCTCATAGTCACCAAGACAGGATCTGATATGTGGATTGCAAGGAAATCGGGAGCAGCCCTTGTTAAAAAGCATATACACCGAAGTGTGAGATGGTGAATTTATATACGCGTGCCAGTTGTACAATTTCTACAGGTGCTTAATATATTATTTCTAAAGCTATCGAAGTATTTGCGCAATTAGAAAGAAAACATTTTTTTAACAAGAACAAACCGACTTGATTCTAAAACTAAAAAACCAAAACAAATATTTAACCGACTTTTTTCTACAACAGCTTGCAGTCAGTGCCAAGTAAAACATAAAAGAACAATAACAAATTTACAAAATATAGTAATAAAAAAAAATAATGGGTTGACATATTAAAATCCATTGAACCACTCCGAAAACTATTCGAGATAAACTTTCAGACAGACAAAAAATCTGAAACTGGAGGAATTGTTTGATCTGGTGCCAACGCTTCACTTTTACAACCGCACCGCTCGCCAGCTACAGGATATGTACCCCCATTTCCTTGAGCTCCCACGCTCAATTATGCAGTGGTTCTCCAGAACATTTATTCCGCGTACAACAATGATCTGGAGGGAACTACCCGCCGCGGTTTTCCATTTGGGCTATGACATGGGGTTTTTTAACAAGGGCTTTATAAAATTTCTTAGAGGTCGGCAACGCGTTGGTGACACCCCTGGTGTTGCAAACGTCTACAGGCGATAGTAACCACTTTCCATTAGGTGGGCCGTCTGCCTGTTTGCCTGCTTTAGGCAATGAATAAAAAAATGATCATTTATCATTCATTCTGAATGCGATTATGAGTTATGTGATTATGGTCTTCATCTTTAAAAGTTACTGAATGTGATTTTTAATTTTAATCTGACGTTTTCAGTCGTCACAGAATAACTCAGATATCAAATATCAATTAGTAATGTCTGTCTGTCTGTCTTCTTTTTAAATATGCCATTGCTCAATTTCCATATCTAGCCAGTGTGTCAAATAAGTATTCATAAATATTTAACTTTTAAATTAATCTCTAAATATATACGCAAAGCCTCAGGCAACTTGAAGGTACAAAGAAATAATTCTGGCTAAAGATGCATTTGATAATAAAACTTTATAGCAAAACTTCGAGTTCTAACCAAAAACTCAACGTAAAAGTTATTTTTGTCTAGCTTCAACTTGTTTTATTTTTGTTTAAGTTGTGTACTATTTACAGCTGGAGACAAATATATTGCAACGAAACTTTTCAGTAAAGTAGGAAAAAATAGCACTCAGCCTTAATAACAATTAAAAATAACTTTTTGTTATGTAATTAAAATGTCGTAGTTGCTCTCTAGGGTAGTAAGTTATTGCGAGAATCATAACCTGTTAATGAATTGTACTTTAGATCGGCATTCTTCGTTGGGAAGTCGACTTAAACAGTTCCCAAGTTCTATGTGTTTTGCTGTATATATCCTACACTACACTACTTATAACCAAATACTTATAAAATAACACGGCCGTGTTACCTGGCGCAGCTGCCGCACTACAGCAAGACCTGAAGCGTACATCTATTGGCAATGGATACATAATTATTTGCCGCGTTTGGTCTCCAGAATACGTTGCCCTAGAATCATGGGGTCCCAAAGCTTATCTGTTTTATCGAGACGTATCATGTCTTTTGATAGAGCTCTCACGCGACCCATAAGACTGGCCTTGAAATAGGGCAACGTATTAGCGTTGCCATCCAGCAGGAAATTGCGGCCAGCTTTTTAGGAACATTAATTTAATGTAATAAAATGTGTGATACTTTTTACCCCGGGAATCCTTCGGGAATTTTCCGGGTGCGGTTTGAAGTTGTTCGGATACATAAAAATTAGCTTGTTCCGATACAGTTACTAAAACGATAGCTTACATTCTTATTTTAAATACTGTGATACTTTGTGTCCCGGGAATCCCGCGGGAATTTCAAGTCAAGCGTGGACAAAGTCGCGGGTAAATCCTAGTATCTTATAAAATTGATTCAATCGAAAACATTATCATGAATTATCGTCAGAGTCGTCTGTAAAATTAGATTTTATTTAGGGGCAATTCGTGTAGCGTTTGAATCACGGTTACAAAGTAATTAACAAATAATTTAATTTGCGTTGAGAGTATCAGGAATTGTTTACGTTGATGAAGTAGTTCGATCGAGGTACAGAGTAGTTAATAATTGTAATGTTGGGCCACTAAACGATAGACCTAAAACATTTCTGCTTTGCTGAGATGAGAATGTTGAATTGAATGGAAAGGATTAATTTTGGAGAGTGTGCGGCTGAAGTATTCGACCTACTTCCCCTTTATAGAATTCCATCTTCGGACGACAAGGTGCTCTGGTCTACGCCATCATTTCAATCAGTCCAGTTCAACAGTGGAAACACCAACAGTGCGAACAAAGCGTTTTGTCTCCACGTTCCTTCTGAGTACGGCAGAGTTCTGGAATGCGCTACTAGAGTGTGTGTTTTCCGAAAAGTACAATCCGGAAATCTTCAAGTCTCGTGTGAATAGTTATTATCTAGGTAAGTGTGCTCCATCTTCGACTGCATCATTGTCTAATATTAGGCGTGAAAAATAAACCTATTTATCATAAAAAAGTATAGTGTTACAAAATGGATAAGATGAGAAATGAGAACATAAAACCGATATTAGACGAATTGACCATAGTGATCCATATAACAATAAACATTAATAATTCATTGTCAGTGAATACCGTCATGTCATTTAAGTTCCGTGCCTTACAACGAAATGGATTCAATTTGGTTGATCCGTCTATTATCAGCAAAAGCGGCTGTTTCGGAGTTGCACTCGTGACTGTAAACTCCGGAGGAAGAAAAATTAAGGTGGTATGGGTATGTAATGAGGAGACTGAGGAGTGTAAAAGTAAACCAGAATGAGTATGGAAGGAAGAAGGAAGAAAAAAATATTGTTCCGACTCTAAATGATCGGGATAAAAAGAAAAAGAGGGTACTGAGAGTCAAATCAAAAGAGACGCCTTTCATCATTTTGTAAAACGCTGCAGCGTCCTAGTTTTTGTACAAATCTAGCAAGTTACGACGACATAACTTTAACAAGTCAAATTGAAGTCAAAAAATATTTTTATCCTGATATTTTAAAAGTAGGACGTAGCAATAAATAAAAGAAAAATAACGTTCCGATGGCCCAGTACTCTTTCTCCCTGTACCATCCCTATCAATTCCATATCTATATTCTTACTGTCTAATGCTCCCATTCCATCTCCTTTATCCCATTCCCGCATACTATCCCTCGTATCTCGCCCCCTCTACCCCTTCCTAAACTGGCAACGCGTTGGCTACGCACCTGAAAAACGCCTATAGGCGACGGTAACTGTCGGGGGCTAGAAAGGCGAGATAAAAAACGCGAGTTTTTCGTTAGACATATTCAGATGTACTGTCAATAGTGGAACAAACAACTTAAAATGACAACAACGCATTCCAAAAAACTTAAATTCAAATTTACTACATACAAAATATGTATGTATGTTCATCAGTAACCACTTTCCAGTACGTGGACCGTTTGCCCGTTTGCCAACTTCACTAGAAAGTAAAAAAAGCTAGGTATTTAACGCTCTTTTATATGAACATTGTTTTAGAATCTATTGTAACATGACTGTTGTCCGGTTTCTGAGGTTACCAGTTATGAGTTCAATAACAATTGATTCCATAAAGTTATGTAATAGATAAACTTAGGTTAACTGTTAACCTACAACTACTACCAAAACTCGCCACAAGGTGGATCTGTTTAAGAAGGAATATCTAATATTTATTTACATCAAACAAAAACGTCAACAACAAAACGTCAAACAAAAGATATGGAATAGATAAACGCCTAATATTGGTCACTTAAGTTGAACCTTTTTTTTTTTTTTGGCTAGGGGAAATCCGTTTGAGGACTAAGCTGCGACAGGCACAGAAGCCTGGGGGGATGTTCGCGACCGGTGTGAGTGTGTGGGATTCGCCAGATCGGGGGTGGCACTAGCGTGCCCGGTCAAGACCGGTGCCACGCTATTGCCACTCCCCAGTTAGGGATACCCACTAAAACCCCTGGGTGTTCCGTCCTGCGCCTTAAGCCAGGGCTACGGGTAAATGGGATACCCAACTCCGCTGTGCCCTGGCAGGCGTGGGCCCCCCTCACTGGGCCTCTTCCAATGCCGGGGAACTACGTCCTTGGTGACATCATAGTCAAGTTCAACGTGGTGCGGTTTGTAACGCGCCCCACGGGAGGAGAAATAAGTGCGCGCGGAACACTCGCGCTCTCATCTCGACGGCATGTGCGGGTGAGTGAGAACCCCTATACCCCAAGGGGCCCCACCCGCGCCGCCCGCTTACGGTGGCCGAAAGTCGAGGTCCGACCTCCGGCGTCGGCGCGTCCTCCTTTGGCGGGAGCGGAGCAAGGACGTACGCTCACGCTCCCGCTCCGCCTCCTCCTTCGCAAACATAACGTGCCCGCAAAAGGAGGAGACGGCGTCCCATCCGGTGCGGCTCCCGACCATGGTGCGAACTACGGCCGGGAGCGAAAGGTCAAGTCCGGTAAAGGCGACGAGGTCTCGGCGCTGCTCTGTCCATGCAAAACATTCCTGCAGTGTGTGCAGCGCCGTATTCTCGTCGCCTGTGTCGCAATGATGGCACCCTGACGTTGCCTCACGGCCGAGGCAACACAGGTACCTCCCGAAGCAGCCGTGCCCCGAGAGGACCTGCGTCAGCCTGAACGTCAGGGTGCCGTGTGTACGTCCAGTCCATTCGCGCAGAACGGGCCTCACCGCCTCGATAGTGGCGGGGCCCGCGCTGGGGCTTCTGAGGTGATCTTCCCAAACTCCCACGGCGGCCTGGCGGAGCTCCGACCTGCACGCCTCGATTTCGCGAGGCGCGGGTCTGGTGCCCCTGGCTAGGGTCTCTTTGCGCCACACATACAGTGACGCCAGGACCCTGGCTTCCAGGTCTCATGGGAGGGATCCGGCGAGTAGCGAAGCCACTTCAAAGGACACCGTACGGTATCCTCTTATCGCCCTGACGGCCATTATACGCTGGGCTTGACGCAACAGCGGAGCGTTGCGGGCCGTCAGGCGATCCGCCCATACAGGGGCCCCGTAGAGGGCCATCGACCGTACGATGCCTTCGAAGAGCTTTCGGCATGTGGCGTTCGGCCCCCCGACATTAGGGAGCGTGAAAGCGCGCCCGCTGCCCCCTTAAGTCTGGGGAGCAGCTGCCGAAAATGTGCCGAAAAATCCCACCGGCTGTCGAGGACCAATCCCAGGTATTTCATGGTCTCCCCGATGCCGATGCGGATGCCTCCTACTATAATAGCGGTGTCTGGAGGTGGACGGTTCCGAGGACCGTGGAAGAACACGGCCTCGGTCTTCTGAAGCGCCACCTCCAGTCCAAGACGCCGGATCCTGCCTACTACTAAGGACACCCCAGCCGTGCCTAAAAGGCACGCCTGCCTGTGGGTTCTCCCTCGTGCTGCGATCAAAGTATCATCTGCGTAACATAAGATGCTGACGCCGGGGAGGACCCTGCTGCGTAACGTCCAGTCGTATGCGATGTTCCACAGGAGGGGACCAAGAACCGACCCTTGTGGAACACCGCACACCATGACTCGCCGATTCCATCCCTCGTGGACCGGGTAAATGACGGCTCGTTCATTTAGATAATCCCCGACTATGCGGCGGAGGTAGGACGGCACCCCGAAATACCGGAGTGCCTCCATTATACAAGGCCAGGGCAAGGAATTAAAGGCGTTGGCGATGTCTAGAGACACCGCCAATAATACCTCGCCCCGGGAGACTGCTTCCTCCGCCAGGCCTCTCAGGCGCATGACGGGGTCAATTGTGGAGCGCCCTGCGCGGAAACCGAACTGGTTGTCCGCCAGGTCCGGCCCCGTCGTCGATAGGTGCTGGACGAGGCGGTCGACGATGATGCGCTCGAAGAGCTTGCCAACCTCGTCCAGCAGCACAATGGGCCGGTAGGCGGACGGTGAGTCCGCAGGGCGCCCCTCCTTACGCAGCAGAACCAGTTTTCCGGTCTTCCACCGTTGTGGGAACTGGCCCTGCTCCAGACATGCGCCGAACTTAAGTTGAACCTAGTTTAACTATCGTACGATGGTGTGCTCCGAAATACAATTTTATAAGTTATTGAACTGATAGCGCTAACGAAGAGATAAACTACAGTTAAAAGTACCTATAAATAAACTAGGTTCAACTTAAATAAAAAACTTAAATATTAGGCGTTTATCTATTCCATATCTTTTGTTTGACGTTTTTGTTTGATGTAAATAAATATCAGATATTCTTTCTTAAATAGATCCATCTAGTGGCGAGTTTTAGTATTAGTTGTAAGTTAACACTTAACCTAAGTTTATGTGTTACATAACTTTATGGAATCAATTGTTATTGAACTCATAACTGGTAACCTCAGAATTCAGGCATAAGTTATGGACTATTCATTTGTATTAATTAATTGCATTAATATGTTATTTTGTATTTTTTCTGCAAAAAGGTAAAAAATGAAATTAAATGTTTAATTTTATTTAATATATTTGTAGCAGATATAAAATAAAGAGCATTATGCATTTCTCCATATATTCCTCCATGTGCGCAAGGAGGTAAGACAATTTGCCTTCACGTATTGATATATAAATAAACATATTTTAAACTAAATAACTCAAATATTTGTTTTGTTTTTTTTTCAATTTTTAGACTGATTTGGTGATAAAAAATATTTTTAATAATAAACAACGAAAAAAGAGAAGAAATTATCCTTGACGCCATCAAATCATGAAGGGATATCATGAACGGTTTAAGGACTTGACTTCATTGACACTTGACATCTTTGCTTCCGTGATCACGGCTACTGAAAGGTGGCCGAAACGTCGGAATAATAAGGATCAAATTGGTTAAAACGTGGTTATTGTGCTCAGTATTCTTCCAAAAGCGAGTACATTGAAATTATCAACTAACTTTTAGATCTTAGTTCTAATAGACTAGTACTGCGTCATTAGTAGTGAGCGTGGTTAAAATAGCAAAATGTTTGCTCGAATTTCAATATTAAACTTTGTAGACTAATACACACAAACACACAACAGTCTGTAAAGTTGTTCATTCAATTTCTTACTTGGGAATGATAGGAATGATACTATTATCGATATACGATAAAAGAGATTCCCTCAATATTAGTCTGGTAGAACTAGTAATAACTCATTCATATTTATCGATTAAAATGCTTGACGAAGTTATTTTCTAACATTAACACATACTAAAAGAAATAGTGAATCGGACACGAGCGTCAACGGTTGTTCCGTGTATCTTTACTTTAAAAACATGGCATTGTTGGCTCTAACCATCGCCGGCCGCTATAGCTTTATGGGACTTGACGCCAGTAAGAAAGTAGGCCCGTGTGTTATCAAATATTGTGCTTACCTGCCTCTGTATTTTTAATAGAGTTTTATCTAAATTCTCATAACTGTTAAAAGTTTAAGAAATTACTTATAACTTAAAATTCTTTAATATTTCCCAAGATTATGAGCCGTGCGAAGCAGACAGAGATAGGTGTCGGAGTTTGAACTTGGGATTCCTTTTTACCTTTAGCTACCGGAACTCTACAAATCGGCCAAGTGAGTGTCGTCCACACACCAGTACCTGAAGGATTCCGAAGAGGGGACAAACGTCCACTGTCTTTGTTATTTGGCTAAAGAACCCTAAGAAAAAACTTTTAGTTTTCACATTCGAACTGTAAGGAAATATTTAGGAATTAAAATATTTATTTTATCTTAACGTACATATTTCGTTTCGCTATTTCCCAGGGTTCAGAAGACATAGTTCCTAACGAAGTAGTGGACATAGCCGGCTAGCTATTGAGGAATAAACAAAAGGTGAGAATTATGAAATACTTACTTGAAATGTATATCGTCCAGAATCTCAGCCGGGATTAAATTCTCAATCTGTGTGAAGTTGAGACTGTCTGAGAACTTCTGCCATCCCAATATCTGCACTGTGCAGTTAATAAACTTTTCTAAATCAGAGTCCATTGCACCACTTTCAATCTACCAACTTTGATTTATTTTGATTTATTAAGTCGAACATTTTTATTTGTCCACACTTTAATTCACATTTACACAAATTATTTATTGATTGCGTAAGTGCGTATCATTAATATCAATTTTAACATTGCCACAGCATGTTTTGAAATTTTAAACTCTTAACTTTTAGATCGTATAGTTTTCCTTTGATTTTTATTATTTGTTGGGCACCACAAAAGTTATATTATAAACTATACATTTTTTTAACAAAAAACTTTTCCGACTTCCGAAGAATATACCAACTGTAAAAAAAACTAATAAAAAAGAAACCGACTTCAAGCCTAACCAAAAATCAATAAATAATATTTTTGTACAACAACTTGAAGTCGGTTAGAAGTACAACATATTTATTTGATATATTTTGCAGTTGTTTTTTTATGTTTTAGTAGGCACCGACTTCATGATGTTGTAGAAAATGTGTATTTTATGCTTTTTAGTTATTTTAAAGTCAGGTTCTTTTTTTTAGGAATTTTTATAGTATATTCTTTTGAAGTCGGTTCTGTTTATTGTTCTTTTTCTACTTTTAGTTACGCAAATACTTGATTGCTTTAGAAAAAATAATGAAACGTGCCTATAATATTTAAGGGTTACTCTCAATTTCTCTGGGATCACCAAGTCACGACTTAGTGAAAATGGGACGGGGGAGGGATACTCATTCAAATTAAAAAAATTGAAAATCGGGCCCACCTTTGATGGAGAAATTTCGTAGCAAACATACAAAAAACATACAGTCGAATTGAGAACCTCCTCCTTTTTAAAGTAGGTTAAAATAGTGGTTATTATAAATGAAGAGAGATTTCATAGTTTGATTTTAAAACGTAATAATACATACGGCGCGTTCCTTTAGTATCTCATAACGCCCAAAATGCTCCGTCTGCCGTTCCACATGGCGACCACGGTTGTTATGGTCGTGGCGAAAACGTCACTAATGACGTCATTATTTTCTATCGCACAGCGCTCACAACGACTCAAATTCTCTCTATCGATTGATATTGAAAAAGGTACGATTTTCAAATCAACCAATAACATTTGTGTATTTCGTCATTTAATGACATCAACGCTCCATAATCCGTTCCACTAGAGCTTATGCGGTTTTACACATGGTCGTTGTGAGTCTTTTGTGGAACGTAGCCATTGTATAATATTTATGTATGTCAAATATCAATATGTTGTCACTTGTAAAAAGATCTTTTTCAGTTAGAAAAAAGAGTTATTTTAAAATTCGTAGTAGATTCATTTTTAAAATTGTGAATTAATAGCTTCAAATGTTGTCTCTTTTTAGGTAAGTTGCATAATTGTAAAATTACATACAAAACAGTGTACACGTATATTGTATTGTATTTAATAAAAACTTAAACACTTTTCAGAGTAATAATTTGGTTTTTAGTTTACAAAGAAACAAACAAGTAAGAAAACCCTATTATATTTATAAAAACGGACTATACGACTTAACTTAAACTTAACGAAAAACTTAACGAAAGGGGGAAAGCTAGGATTCGAATTGGCGTCAAGGGAATGAGAGTCAAGTGTGATGGCTACTAATGGCCGATTCCTATATGTTACCGACCGTTCATATGCCTTACTATCGGTTAAAATTTGACATAAGCTCCATACAAGTAATGTCAAAATTTAACCGTTGATAAAGCAAGCGAATGTATAGTCAAATGTAGGAACCGGCCATATGAGCCTACGACTTTTTAGTCGGCGTGTATAGATGAAGCTGGATATTTTAATGTAAATGATTAATTGATAGTTTTAAGCTAATTAATAAAATAATTGTGCTTCTAATTGTTGTGTTGTTTCACATTGTTCCAACATTGTAGTTGTTCAGTCGGCAAACAGCAACTGTTCCTGGCACGTGTAAGGAATAGTTGCTGTTTGCCGACCGAAGAAGTACAATGTTGGAAAAGAACTAATTAGTATTTGGTAGGTTAAAATGTATGTGTCGGCTTAAACCGCTGACACGCTAGAGCACGGCTGTCGATGACCCGTGCAAACCATATAAATCAATCAAAAACCATTGTTAATTAATTACATCATTTTCTTATAATTTTCTATTGAAAGCGTCGTACACTCGATTAGGTTCAAATTACAACGTGGGAGTTTCCTCGATAAATATGTTATCAGTAAGGAAACTTCGTAACATGACGTCTCCTATTAATACTACGATTTAAAATCGCGGTATTTTATACAATTTTATTATGTGTAATAGTCGCGAAAACTTAAGAAAATACTATGACATCCTGTTATACATTTATATAACATCTACGTTATATTCTACCCTCTTAAGAATGAAGCGTGAAAGTTAAGAAGTTTCGAAGATGATATTATCCTCAATACTTAAAGGTCGCAAAAGTTATATTCAAGGAAAGGAAAGGCTTTGTCATAATATATACATATATATATATATATATATATATATATATATATATATATATATATATATATATATATGTGTGTGTGTATATATATATATATATATATATATATATATATATATATATATATAGATATATATATACTATGACAAAAGTATTGAAATATCTAAATAATGAATAATAAAAAAATATCTATTCTTGGTGTATTGATAACAGAAAAAACATGTAACAACAGAATACTTTTATAATGTGGTTTACCCACTTCACAAGAAGAGGCTTTTGTTCAGAACTAGAGATTTCCACTCGACATTTCTCGATTAACCTTCGAGTGCGTATCCCAAGGAAACTATTTTATTTTCCTATATAAAAAAATATTCGAAGTTCATTAACGTTATCAAATGTTATGACAGCCGGTCTCACGAAAGGAACAAACAAAATTTGTTATGCAAATTCACCGCCCATTTATAAAAATTGAAGAGTCTGTCCAAGCATACATTTCTGATATGGGTATTTACATTGCCTGGCCAACTTGTTTCATGAGTTTTGATAACAGTAATGCGCCACATAACTCTAAACGCGGTAAAGATATTGTTTTTAGTGGTGCTACTTTTGTTTTAGCGGCAATTAATCTGGTTACTATGCCATACGATGTTTCAATTCTTATATATACTGCTGCTGCATATGCACGCGCATAAGCATCACTAAATCCGTGTATTTACATTTTATTTTTATTCTTCTCTGTTGTACCAAGCCATCTTTTACTAACACGCCATGTATGTTATCAAAATCTTCTCTTATCTCTTTCCATTCTTGTTTTAACGTATCACTAATACTCTCATCCCAATTAACCTTTTCAAGCCATATCTTTTGTATTAATATTTTAGCCATGACAAGTTGGAGCGATCCATCCCAAAGGATCAAAAAGTTTCTGAACGTCAGATAAGATATGCCTTTTAGTAATGAATTCTTCTAGTATTTGAACTTCCATAACATGGCCACGTTTAAAGTGTCTTATATTGAGTTTTCTGTGCACAAGGTGTACCGGGAGGACCCTTGATAAGACCCTGCTCTAATATTTGAACGTACTCCTTGACACCCAAAAGCAAGTCTATTGACCCTGAATTTAAGTAAGAGGGTCTGCTAAATCTAAATCGATGAGATGTGGCCATGATTGTCTAGTAATTGTTGTAGCAGGAATCTTTGCGGTCAGCTGTTTTGACATCACATAGGCTTGCACACATAAACTATAACTGTTGTCCCATCGTGATCGTACTTGTATTTGTACCATGTGTTTAATATCTACCTTTGTACATCCCACGCCTGCAACACTTCCTTTGATCGGTAATCTTTTGAGCTTCAATAATTGGGTTGCTCTTTCACTTATAAATGATGCTTGGGAACCTTGGTCTATTAGTGCACGTAATATAATAGTGTAGCCTTGCTCATTTGATATTTCTACCATTGCTGTTGCTAGTAGTGCTTTGCCCTGTCTAGTCGTTAGATGAGACGCGATCAATGTGTTCACTTGAACTTCTTCTTCTTCTTCTTCTTCTTCTTCTACTACATGTTGTGAAACAAGTGGCTCGGAGGTGCTCGTCGAAGCCACAGGTTCTGTATTCTTGGTCTCATGTAGTAGCGAATGATGACGTCTGTTGCATATTTGACATGATATTGGTAGTTTGCATCTATATACTGAATGTCCCGGCGATAGACAGTTGAAACATAAGTGTTTATTTTTCACATATTCGCTTCTCTCCTTCGGTTCCATCCTGATAAACTGCTGGCAATGACATAAAGTGTGATTATCATTGCACATAAAACATACCTTCTTTGTTTCTGGAACAGCCACATGAAAAGAACGTTCTTTGACTTGCTTAACTTCCCTTACGTTTGCCGTTACAAGTTCCAGAGTGCGGAACTTTGTTTCGATAAATTTCTTGAAGTCGAACCAAGTAGGCAAATTTTCAGATTCGTCTCGATAGGCGTATTCCTCCCAGCATTTATGCGTCTCTGGGTCCAAATACCTTTATTTAAAATACATAGATAATTAATTAAATGAAATATATATAAAAATAAATACATTTTAATAGGTACATTATATTCGTTTATATTATTGACCAGTTTCTGAGGTTACCAGTTATTATGAGTTCAATAACAATTGAGTCTATAAAATTATGTAATAGATAAACTTAGATTAACTTTTATTGAGTTTCTGAATACGTATGGAAGCGTCCGATAACTATGAAATCGATAACTAGTACCAAAACTTGCCACTAGATGGATCTATTTAAGAACGAATATCTAATATTTATTTTGCTACTTTAATTCATCATTACAACTAGTAATATACCGAATATTTTTATTTTAGCGATTTTTAGTAATTTTGGTCGTTTTAAGTAAATAATTTAGATAATTTCATGGATACATGCTTAAATGATAATCATTGTCATAAAAAAATTGTGAAATTATGTCAAATTATGTTTGATTTTTCATAATATTTGGGTACGCTTTGCCGTTTGATTGGCATATAAAACGTGCATTCACTTCTCTGAGGTGTTCTGGATTTGGCATGCTTATGCCAGTTCGGGATAATTTTGCTATTTCCTTACTTAATTTAGGTATCACTCTTGACACAGTGGTTTTATGCACATTTATATCATCACCAACACCTACCTAAAAAGTACCAGTTGCGTTAAAGCGTAAAGATATACAAACTTGCTTCAACACGGACTACCTGTATTTATGATTAACCATAGGTGCTAATGCAGGATAATTTTTGTCACATAGGTACATCACGGTACCCTTGTTGAACCGATATCTAATTTTAAAATTATCATCTGTAAACAATTCGAATGGATTTCTACGTGATTACTAGGCATATATTTTTAGGGATTATTTTATGTTTTCACCATTGGTTAAATGTCTATGCACATCTGCCTAAGGAGTGTGGGAATTCGCCGCCCTCAGTGTTTCATTCATCACCTTTTGCTATATTCTCGAAAAAACGACACGGTTAACACCTACGTACGCCCTCATCTGAGCGATAATACAGGGCCGAAAGCAATCCCTGTATCCTCTGCCCACAGTCGCACCCACATAACAGCCAGGGGTTTACTGAACTAGACCAACTTGTTAAGTTGTGTTCAGCTACATACAAGAAGTTTGCTAATACGTAGGTTTTATTCTTTATTCTTTATTGTACACAAAACGTTACATACAAAATTATAGAATACTGGTGATGTATAAAGGCGAGCTTAACCCTAAAAGAGTTTTCTTCCAGCAAACCTATGAGTCTAGCAAGAAGGGGAGAAGCAAAAGGCAGGGTTGTTTACACTAAAGATAGTTAACGATATAATATTTAATATAAACAGATTAACAAAAATAAATTATATACAAGATACTCTTAAGATACATACATACATAATGTAAAATATAGATATATAAGAATAATTTAAGATAGTGCTCTTTGACTTTTTTTTGAAACTGCTCTCCGATGAGTTATCTCGGATCGTATGTGGTAGGGCGTTCCATAAGAGAAAGAACCACTATAACATGCCGACGAGTGTGTGGGAGCTTTAAGAAGAAGGAGTTTAGAAGTTCTGCAATGTTTATCAGAAGGAACAAGAAAGAGGGTTATGTAAGATTTTATACAAAAATAAAAAACTTATAAGAAATATGTTATTTTAACTTGAAAAATATTTACGTCATCGCTAAAATAAATTTTGATAAATTAACGTAATGAGTGAGTGAATACGGAACATCTATGATTTGAAGACGTGTCCAACAATATCCTACATGCCTATGTGTACAGTTCAATTCAATACGTCGTTGTGTAGCGGTGTCCTTATATGTATAATATGTAGACCCGGTACTTTCTGACTAGCTGTGCCCGCGACTTCGTCCGTGTGGATTTTTTCTTGCGGAACCGTAAAAAAAGTAGCATAAATTACTCCTTATAACATCGGCTATCTGCCAATGAAAGTGCCGTCAAAATCAGTCCTGCCGTTTCAGAGATTAGCCCGAACAACCACACTGACAGGCAAAAAATTTAAAAATTGATTTTTTGATATTTGTACCGTATTATACTTATATATAGTATACTTTGTCATTTTAACATTACAAACAGGCACTTAAATTTTATTTAACTGTATAGATAGACGGCTACAGTGACAGACGAATAGACGGACGGACATGAAGATCGACTTTAGGAACTGTGAACACCTTATTTTCATAGTCTTACTGCTTACGCCTTTTTGATCAGTTATAAAACTATCTATGAACTACGAAATGTCCAAAATATATAGGTCTAATACCAGCCCAATCATAATTAGTGCATTAATATTATAACTACCATTAGCGTCATCATATCTCATATTTGAGTAGGTTCTCTAACCTTGAGGTTCCACTACACCTAAATATTGGGTATATTTTTATGAGTATAATGTTCGACCTGGGGCTAATAATAGCCACTATCTAATCCCTTAACAGCTCAAGTAAATGTGCCTAAAGCGGTTATTACACAACGCTGATTGCTAGACCCTTTCTCTGAATTGGGTGGTGCAATAGAACAAAAGAGAGGCGGAATCTTGAGCTAAGCCACACTACCCACTACTCGGAACCGGGTCCCTAAATTAGTATAGCCTAATAAGGGTCTAGGTTGTCATCAACCAAGTTTGCAAGATAATATTGATAAAAGCTCTTATCGATCCCTGGTACAATGTCTTTATCTTCCTCCAGTATTTTGAAAGTTACTGTAGCGGTGTATTTTTATCTAACAAATATTTACGATCACTTTTGTCAGTAGTTATGGTGAGATTTTTATGCAAAAATGAATTTAATAAGCTTAGTCAAGGTATACGACAAGGTATAGTGCTTTACCTTGTCGTATACCCTGATCCAAACTTACGAGTGCATTGAATGCTCGTTCAGATTTTATGATAATTTTAGGAGAGTAGCGAACTAAAATATATTTTCGAATCCAGGTAATATTGACAATATTAATTAAAATTAATATTTTAAACCGCTCTCTGCTGTAACTTCTTTTCAACTCTAGGTATTTAGGAAATATCTCCGGTCTAGATTCCGATATTACAACTTTGAACTTTTTACCGTATAGCTCAATTATCTCAAAGTAAGTACTAATACCCATTCTTATCTAAGACTTCCTGACTGTGTAACAGAACCGTCCTAATTTTATTGATATACCCTTTATAGTACGAAACACGGACAAAGCACAAAATCCTACAATGTATTCTATAATAAATTCGCTTCAGTGGCTACGAAATCGAGCCCGGAAATGTGAACGGCTCGAACTATAAACGGGATGGTAAGTTGAATCGGTATCAAAATATCAATAAGACGCGTAGGATAGGCATTCTTCATGGCCTCTGCTCACGTAAAGATGTCAAGTTTGTCGACAATGCTATGCAATTAGAAGATGTAAAGATATGCGCTTTTATCCCGGTTTAAGATAGGCGAAACTGATAAGGTTTATTCCTAACAGTTGTTCTTTTGGCTTTATATCTGACCTGTATACATTTATCGGATTGAACGTAGGTTTAAAAGCTAATATGTGTTAACCACTATAACTCTGGAGGATAGTGAGGACAAAGGTTGCCAATAATAAAACCCGCCTAATATCTCGTTTACTACGGAAGACCTTTCAATTGAGATACAAAAATTAAAAACATGTAATCGGGTGAGTTAGATATATTTAACTCAAGATGAACAAATGATACACAGCATGGGGGAAAGTTTGCAACAGTGAATAAATGAATATGTAAAGAAGATGTAAGATAGACATAGGGGCCGCTTTAAGTGATAAAGAGAATATCTAGCCGCAGAAGAATATCCTACAGGGCAAGATTTTTTCTCATAAATGATGTATCTTCAAGATTCAGCATTAAAATTGTAATCTAATCTGTAAGACTATAATGAGTAATTTAATAAAAATACACCGAGTAATGTAAATCTGACCGAAAATGACTAGACATGCTAAGAATGTATCTAATAACACTTTTTTATTGCCTCTATTAAGGGGAAAATATAGTTTATTTATTCTTTAATGTTTAGCAGTTAACACTACACTTTATTATGAAAGTTTTATAACACTAACTCAAATGGTTTTATCGTTTTGAGTCTTCTCAATATGTCGGTATTATAGATGAGATTTCATTTAGTTAGTTAGTTTCTAGTTCAAAATAAATATCAGCAATATAATCACATTTTCATTATGAAGACGGAATAACTTGTTATAACATATTCTACAGCTCTTCAAAAAGGGCGTAAACAGATACTTAAAGTCTCAACGAGGTAGGCAACCCATCGGCTTCCTTATTGTTGCAGATATCCATGAGCGGCAGTAGCCACCTACCACCGTGTGGTCCGTTTGCCAGTTTGCATACAAGCAAACATAAAAAAAAACTGTATTAGGTCACGAAAAATGTTTTGTGATAATTTAAGAATTAGGTAAGTGCTTTGAAGTTCGCGCACAACGAAAATTCCGTAGAAGTAACAAATGTACATGGTTTTAATTATTTGGCTGCGGAACCATTAAACAGAATTTAATCTAAAATATTCAACGTCTGTTTTTCAAAACATTTTGGTTGAATCTGTGAACGACCTCTACTACTAACTACAAGCTTTTTCAGAATTTTTCACCTTTTAATTAGAAATTTTTCCAATTTTCGTATTTTAAAAGATAGAGATCGTAGCAGGTAGTGATCCATCGTCTCTGCCGACCCTAATAGGAAACAGGCGTGACAATATATATGTATGTATGTAAAAGGTAGAAAGGGAGGAGATTCAATTAACACAATTTTATGAGTAATTTATTTCGTCAAATATTGACTAAAATAAAAAAATAAATAAAACATCGTTATGGTTTTTCAAGATCTAACTAACCCTTACTAAGCCCTAAACTATAGTGAAAAAAATGAACCCCTATTTGTGTAGAATGTACGGTAACTACCCCCAATCTTTATGTTTTCGTGACTATAGAACTTCGTAGCTCTAAACAGATTGCACATTCTTATAAATCTTCATTCGTGTACATCCTGCCTTTTCTGTGAAAAATAACTGTGAAAATGTGTATAATATTTTGCAATCAAAAAAATCAAAATCAAAAATCATTTATTGAGTAAAACATAATTCACAATTTTTGAAACTCATTGGTCCCCCCCCAAACTAGGTCGACCTGTATCTCGGGGACCTCCGTCCGTCCTCATTGGTACAATTCTGATTGTGAAATTATTTATTACAGTTACATTCATTAAAAGAAATATGTATGAGTGCGTGCGAGTGTGTGTGTGTATGCGTGTATGTGTGTGTACGCGCGCACGCGCGCTTGCGCTCGTGTGTGTGTGTGTGTGTGTGTGCGTATGCGTGTTATGTGTGACTTGTGATATTGTGAATTTGTATATATAAAAAAAAACATAATAAAACAATACAATAAAAGGTATTTATGCCTATGCGATTTGTAAGTGAAAATTAGGCTCCAAACTCAAAATGCAACCGGTCCAAAGTTAGTATTAATATGATCATTAAAATGTTATACTTCCATTTTAAATTATGAAAACATCTAAATTACTGCAAATATTTTCATATTTATTTACAAGCAAGCTAAAATAATAATAGTGTTTTTTTTTATTTATTTATTTAATAAAATTTTACAGTAGATTAATAGTAATATGTTGATTAA
Source organism: Dendrolimus houi (assembly GCA_039645545.1). Lineage (NCBI taxonomy): Eukaryota > Metazoa > Arthropoda > Insecta > Lepidoptera > Lasiocampidae > Dendrolimus > Dendrolimus houi. The sequence continues at coordinate 11,777,481 of CM077125.1, read as the reverse complement.
TGTAATGACGAATGTAATTACGTCGCTATTTTTTCGAATAAAGTTTTTCTTTCTTTCTTTATTCTACTAATATAAATAAAACTTAGATAAATTCTAAGTTGATCAATACCAATATTATAAAGAAAGATTTGTATGTTTGTAACGAATAAACTCGAAAACTACTAGAACGATTTTAAAAATTCTTTCACTATTAGAATGCTACATTCTCCTTGGATAATATAAGCTATATTTAATTTAAATAATCGGATTCTACATTTTTTAAGGCAGGAAAACGTCTGCCGGGACCGCTACTTAACAATAAATTGATATGTTTTCCCGCTTATAGACATTTGTTCAAATCTGAAACATAGGATTTTGCTATTTTCTTACCGCTAAAAATTTAACTTTACAACCTTTGTATGATTAAAGAAACGTCCATTAAGTTCACGATTTCAAAACTTATTTAAAGAGAGAATACTGATATATAAAACTTTTCAAACTTCATCAAAAGATATCAGTAGAACCACTTTGAAATAATATATTTTTTTTAATTTATAATCGTTTTAAACAGTCAATTGGTAGATATGCGTTTTATTTATATTTTTAGTATTTTCACTTTGATTTTATATAGCACTTGCAAGTATTGCGTGTAGCCGGGACAGCGGAGTGCTATCAGTAACGCGCGCAACATTCGACTGAGCTCTGTTTAGGGGTTTAAAGGAAGTTCCACACAAAACACTATCCCATAAACCAGAAAAGACGTAGCGATTTATAATTTACTTAATTAAGGTTGCCAACCCTTTCTAATTAAACATTTGGAATGCTACGCAGATGTTTTGAATGTCTTTGTTTTATCTCAGATTTAGCTTTTTAGTGGTTTCAAAATTTATCTATTTAATGTATAATATCTGGTTGAATGACTTAAGCAATTGCCGGCCTAGCTCATTGAAATGCAGAGGTCCGAAGTCCGATTCCTGGCATGTTAAATTTTGCAAATGAACTATTCATTATTTACCCTGGTCTGCTTGCCTGGGAACTTCCCCAAAGTAGTTGTATGTATATTATTCATACATAGGCGTAACTTGGTTAGCTTGAGGATGTACAATAGATATTTGTCTGCCAGTTTATTAACAAAGAATGTTAGTTGTTAGAATGTTTAGTTAGCGGATTTTTCTTTCACAATGTGAGTCCATTTTTTTTATTGCGTGAATTCAACAGATAGGTAGACGGCCCACCTGATGGAAAGCGGTTATCACCGTCTATGGACATTTGCGCACCAAACGTGCTGCCGCTCTGAAAAGGGAGAAATCTGGAACCAAGATTATTATGGCGGTATGTTCTAGACTAGGGATGGTAACCATCCAAACGAGCAAATACTGTACTACCTAGCTGTGGGTTGTTTTCTCGCCCCTGACGTCGGGCCGCCCGGCCGCAGGAAATTGTATTCTTTTTCCGGTCCTGCACGGGTCAAAAGACGAAAAATCCTAAAAATTTTCATAAATCCTATAGCTATGTTTCTCTATTAGCTCTTTGATATTTTATTAATTAAAAAATATTTTTAGATTAATGAGTAAAAAGATTAAAACGTTAATAAGTTTCATTTTTGTTTAGATTCGTTTTAAAAATATGTTTCGACTACTAAAACGTCAAAAAGCGAGAGATGGTTGAAAGACCTGTGGCGACAGCTAGCCAATTGTCATTCATAGGATTCTTCCGTGTATTTATTACCACGCCTTTTTTAAACAGGGAAAATTCGATTCAGGACCATCAGCCGCGCGAGGGAAAAGGTCGCGTCCCGTGTTTGTGATTTGTCTCATCGGGGTGGCACTATCACCTTAAGTATGAAGTGCTAATGCCACGCCGCAATTAGGGATACCCACTAAAACCCCTGTCCGATCCTCGAACGTTCTTTGTCATGGCTGTGGGTTTGCTTGCGCATTCACCTCCAGCCCGGACGGGCGATGGCCGGCCCTATTACGGGCTGGCTCCACCATTTGTTAGCCAGAGAGCTGGGTCTCTCCGGCTACCTCGGGTCTCACCTCGAGGTGAGAGGGGGCGCGCGCAGATCGGTGCGCGTCTCTTCTCTCCGGCCTTTATGTGCAGGCGGTTCTGGTTTCCCCGCCGGTCGCCCGTACGACCGTACCCTTCGGCGACCGGAGGTCGTCACGAACCTTCGTCGTCGCCGCCGGCTCTGTATTACTACGCCTAGTTTTGACGACGGTAACCAGTTTCCATCAGGTGGGCCGCTAACCTGACTGCTCTACTTCAGCTATAAAAAAAACAAGAACAAATAACGAGAAAAATAATAAAATAATTCCGAAGTAGAACATATTCTCAATCGAATTATGCGTAATCCTTGACAATTTTGTATTCGATTGATGGAATTATGGAGCCAAATCGATTATTGGATATTACGAATTGATTTGAACCAACTTATATTTTTACTTTTCACTTAGTTTAAAAAAAATGATGCTGGATATTTTTATACCTACTTAATTAAAATGCTTAAAGTACTTAATTTAAATAGAAACAATACTGTGCTTATTTTTTATGTGTCTATTAACTGTTTTATTTCTGTTAACTGTCACTATCTAAATTATGAATTTAATTTATTAATTAGGGAAAATTTCTTTCCTCCTATTAATTTGCTATAAAAGGCTAAACATTAACGGTCTTATGCCCGGTATCTGAGGTTACCAGTTATGAGTTCAATAACAATTGATTCTATTAAGCTATGTAATAGATAAATTTAGGTTAACTTGTATTGAGTTTCTGAATACGTATGGAAGCGTTTGATAACTACGAAACCCCTAACTAGTACCAAAACTCGCCAATAGATGGATCTATTTAGAAGGAATATCTAATATTTATTTTATAATTTTAATTCATCATTACAACTAGTAATAGATAATTAATATAATAGTAATAAATAATAATTTAGACAATTTCATGGATGTATAAATGATAATCATTCTCATAAAAAACATTTGTGATATGTCAAATTGTGTTTGATTTTCATATTTGGGTACGCTTTACCGTTTGATTGGCATATAAAACGTACCTCCACTTCACTGAGGTGTTCTGGATTTGGCATGCTCATGATAGTTCGGGATAATTTTGCTATTTCCTTACATAATTTAGGTATCACTCTTGACACAGTGGTTTTATGGACATTTATATCATCACCAACACCTACCTAAAAAGTACCAGTTGTGTTAAAGCGTAAAGATATACAAATTTGCTCCAACACGGACTACGTGTATTGACGATTAACAATAGGTGTTAATGCAGGCTAATTTTTTCACATAGGTGCATCACAGTACCCTTGTTGAACCGATATCTCATTTTCAATTCTTCATCTTTAAATAATTCGAATTAATTTCTTCGTATCCTTAAGTTTCGTGGTATGGACATAGTAGAAATAATCTGCAGTATTTCCATAATATCCAACTCCGATGAACTGCTATCTATAATTCTAATAAGTATTTTCAGTATAAATTGTTTGTCCAAATAAACTATGTGATATACGAAGCGGTTTACAATTTGATACAACTAATTATATGTTTTAGGTTATTTTTGAATTATGACTTTGAGTGATAAACGTCAAACAAAAGAGATAAAATAGATAAACGCCCAATATTGGTCAGTTAAATTGAACCAAATTTAACTGAAGTTTATCGTACGACGATGTGTTCAGAAAGGCAATTTTAAAAGTTATTGAACCGATAGTGCTAACGAATAGATAAACTACAGTTAAAAGTACCTCAGGAACCGGGCAATATTATTCATATTGAGTTAGAGTAAGTTTGTAGAATTCTTTAAGAATTTAAAAGAAGCCTAGAATCTGACTTAATATGAATAAAACGGATAATATCTAGTTTTGTAGTACATAAAATTGATTAGGTGTTCGTCATTTCATTTGACCGTAGACTATGGAACCTTAATAAGCATTTAATCCGAAAATATCGCATGGTTAAAAACAAGCTAATATTTGTTCAAATGTTTAGTTAAAAATTAGAGATGACACTTTGTAGGATTTCGGAAAAGAACATTTTGAAATACAAATGTCATCAAACCATACAATAAGTATGTATTGTACATCACCATCGCTACTCCTAATAAATAATATTTCTGCCACGAGTTGGAAGAGATCGCTCTTTAGCAATAAGACCGCCCTTTGTACACGATTAGAATAATACGAATTCGTAAGTTTTTTGTAATAGTGTACAATAAAGTGTTATCTATCTACCTATTTTCTCACCTATCAAAATAAAACATCTTAAATGAAATGAAAAGCATCTGCCTGTCTGTGTATGCAAAATATAAGTATATAGAATAAACGAAATTCTATAGAATAAACACATGAATCAACGGAAAGAATACGTTGCTTTTGTAAAGATTCTGTTATAATAGGTTGGGGAAAAAGTCTTTTCGCATGTAGTATGTATGAACTTATAATAAGATCTCTTCGGCTATACCATTTGCATCTGGCTGGTTTTGGTATCATTAAAAAGTTTTACTTTTAAAAAAGACAATTCCAAATTCAAATTAGGAAAATGTGTGATTTTCATTTGTTTTTCTTATTTTTAAAATGAGTGAATCTAATGAAGAAATTCGATATATTTTAAAATTTTACCACAAAAAAGGTAAAAATGCAACAACACAAGCCGCGAAAAGAATTTGCGATGTTTATGGACCTAGTGCAATATCTGTGTGAGAGTAGCGCAAATTGGGTATAAGCGTTTTCAATCCGGAAATTTTGATATCAAAGATGCACGTCGCTCTGGTCGCCCTGTTACGGACAAAACTGATGCCATTTTTTAAAAAGTGGAGCATAATCGGCATATTAGTAGTTACGATGTAGCTGGAGAACTGGGAATTGACCACAAAACGGTTTTGGCGCATTTGAAAAGAGCTGGGTACACAAAAAAGCTCGATATTTGGGTGCCTCGTGAGTACACAAACCGTGTACTCATGTGTGATTCTTTATTACGACGTAATGAAACTGAACCATTTTCGAAGAAGCTGATAACTGGTGATGAAAAGTGGATCACCTACGACAAGAACGTGCGAAAAAGATCGAGGTCAAAGGCCGGTCAGGCTTCACAGACTGTGGCGAAACCCGGGTTAACTCACAACAAGGTAATGCTGTGTGTATGATGGGATTGGAAGGGCATTATTCATTATGAGCTGTTACCGCCAGGCAGGACCATCGATTCTGAACTTTACTGCGAACAACTGATGAGATTAAAGCAAAAAGTTGAAAGAAAGCGGCCGCAATTAATCAACAGAAGGGGTGTGGTTTTTCACCATGATAACGCTAGACCTCATACATATTTAGCCACTCAGCAAAAATGATGAGAGTTTGGCTGGGAGGTGTTAGTGCATCCGCCGTATAGTCCTGACCTTACACCTTCAAATTTTCACCGGTTTCGGTCTCTGCAGAATTCCTTAGGCAGTGATAGGTTAACATCACGAGAGGACTGCCAAAACCACTTGTCGCAGTTTTTTGATCAGAAGCCCCAAAATTTTTATAGCAATGGGATCACGGCCCTACCTACAAGATGGCAAAAAGTTATCCAACAAAATGGCACCTACATCCTTTAGTCAAATGTAAATAAACTTTATAAAAAAGCCCTTTGAATTTTTATATAAAATGCGAAGAAACTTTTTCCCCAACCTAATATTTCTAAAATGGCTGCCTAACTCTAAACGTCTATTACGCAACAATCTTTCTCGGCCATAAGTTTACGCACTCTTTAATAGTGTTTACACTGTTCTTAAACACAATGAACAACTGTAATTTTAGATTTGTATTTCGATTTATCTTATAGATAATAATGTCGTTTAAATTGATGAGTTGGGCAATATTTTAATGTTTGGACAATATGTGATTTGCGTTCCAAAATAATAGCAATATTAGGTATTATTATTTATTTATTAGGTAGATCTCTGAATTCCCTTGCAATATTTATTTTATACTAATGCCTATTTTCTTTGTCATATTTAAACATCATCCTGATATAGTTATTTTCCCCGATGCGATTGATTCCAGTAATTGTGGAGATCCAACCCCCACTCGACTTCTTTTTATAAGATATCAGATAAGAATATTGTTATTTTATGTACCTTCATACTTTTTAATAAATTGCCATATTACTTGCTACTATAGGATAAGTTCTGTTTCTCGCACATTTATGATACCATATGCGACTGTTCGATCGATATTCGTAGTTGGATTATATAATTACTTTTTATCAAATTTTACACTAATTAATATTTATTTAATATAATACACAACACTAGGATTTATTATTTTATTAATAAGTTTAAATTAGATTTAATTTAATTATATTAAAATATAATGTTTGTTTAACGCATTTGGTATGTAGAATTTTATGAATTGTCCATTTTGATTATGAAGACGGAAGTGGAAAGAAATATTTGCAAAGGAGGTTTTCTTGGAGAAATTACCGGTTTAATAAAAAACTACATTTTAACAGTTTTAAGCGCGACATTTTATTTCATTTTATTATTCCGACGTTTCGACCACTTTCCAGTAGCTGTGGTCAAATTATATTTTGCATCAATCGATCAAAAAATCAAATAACATACCACGTTTAAAACCGTTAAAACGTAATTTTATTACTAAAAAATGGGGAGCTGACCTCCAGCTCCGAAATGGACACACCGAACTATCCGATTTAAGTCCATCATCGAATGAACTTTTCTGAATACAGTAATTCAGATTTGTCATTTCATTTTCAGTCTTTTTCATTAGAATCAGTAATTGTTTTTCTTACTTCAGTGACAAGATACTAAGCCACTACGAATTATAAACGGAAAGTATGTAATTAATTTATGTAGCCACGAGAATCCGGCTCAGAGAAAGAAGGGCAACAAAAAACAGAATAGGTAAATAACGATAGTAAGTATTATTTATATAACGGTAGGTATAAGGCGACCGTCTTTTGTTATGTGATTGAACGAAACAAGATGAATGATCAAAGCAACACGTTAAATTGAATCTGACGAACCTTTAATCAGAACTCGTCATGACGATGAATCTCTTCTTCTCTGTGTTATACTTATACTGTACTGGAATTCGTTAATTAATGATTTTCTAGTTACAGGTCCATATTTCTGATATGATGGGTATACATATTTTATATTACGCCTTTCCACGCTGGTTTACGCGTTTTCACTTCGGCTTTGCATACCACGGAAATTGACCCAATTTGAAACATATTTTCATAGTTTTATATATTAGTTACTATCTTTTAAATTGTCATTATGGATTCTGTTGCCTGAAGTAAAAGGCTTTATTTTTAACAAATAATATGCAAGTTTTTAAATTCTTTATATAAACAGACACCTACGTGTATAAAAATACATAAATTTGTTAAAAAAAACTACATTACATTTTTTAAAGATAATGTCTGTCATTGTTGTCATGTCGTTCAATAATAAGCAAAATAGATGGAAATAAGAAAATTCTCTAAAATTGGAAAATAATGTAGTTTTATTTAATTATTTATATTACAAAACTGAACACAATTTATGCTACATGAAAATTTATATTTACTATATAAATACGAAAGTAACTTTATTTATTTTTTCACAACTTTATTTTCACAACTAAATGCCGGATCAAATCTTAATGAAATTTTGTAAGGAGATCAAATCCTCCATTCTGTGAAATAGTCCTGAAGGGAATTAAATAATAATTAAAAATATTTACGAGCAACCTATATTTTCTCAGGCTAGGGATATGAAAATTCTATTAAATTTTCTAGTCACCAATATGCGTTTCAACGTTATGCCGCGTTTTTCAGAAATAAAAAAATATAATTTCATTGAAGTCCCGGGTATTTGCTTATTTATAAATAAAGATATATAATTCACCTAACAAAACGATATATACTAAATTCTAATCAAACCACACATAATTTAACATTTTCACCATAAGAACGCGTCTTGAAACATCCTAATTGTTTGTAATTTCACAAAGAAAATTCGTTCACAAATAATGCCATTTGTTTTATTCCTTTTTGGTGAAACAAAGGTTAATTGTTAATTGTTCGTTTAGGCATAAAATCGATTAGACTACATATGAGGGTCGACTTTATTTTAGCTTTTGTTTTAAGCTAATTCATTATTAGACCATAATTAAATGACACACAAGGCCTTGTAAAAATTATAATTAAACAGTTTGTAATATCCTGTATGAATACGCTGAAAAACAAGTCATTATACTGCTAAACTTGATTTTTTTATATTAAACTAACTGACTCGGCAGACTTCGTACCGCCATATTTTATGAATTCCTGAAAGACTTTGTTTTATGACAAAATTAAAAAAAAATAAACAATAGCTCCTGTTTTCAATAGGATTTCATATATTGAAATAAAGTTAAAATAAAATAATACGACTGTATATATTCATCATATTAATTTTTTTATTGACAAATATTGGAATAAATTTATTTGTCAAAATGAATTTTATGAATAATTTCAAACACTTATTTACTCAATTATTGTAAATAAATACTATTCTTAAAATTATTCTTATATTCTATTGTAATGTATTATAGCTAGCGAGCGGTCCTGGCAGACGTTGTCCTAAAAAATTGTAAATCTAGGACCCGATTCTGGTGCCTCCTACCTGTTCCAATTTTGAATATAAACCATCTGGGGACCCATTCAAACACACACAAAAAATCATCAAAATCGGTCCAGGATATTAGGAGGATCCTAGATCCCGATCTCAGCGCCATCTATAGGTTCCAATTGTGAATCTATACCATCCGGGGACTCACTCAAACACACACAAAAAATCATCAAAGTCGGTCCAGGAGATTAGAAGGATCCTAGAACCCTATTCGAGCGCCACCTACTGGTTCTAGTTGTGAATCTATACCACCCGGAGATCCATTCAAACACAGAAAAACAAAATCATCAATCGCTCCAGGAAATTAGGAGGATCCTAGAATCTGATCTCAGCCCCACAAAGCCGCCACAGGTTCCAATTGTGAATCTAAACCATCCGGGGACCCACTCAAATACACACAAAAAATATCATCAAAATCGGTAAAGTCGTTCTCAAGTTATGCGCGTACATACATTTGTATAATTCATTTATATGTATATATAAGATGACTTTTATTTTTTGACATAACGTAACATAATTATGGCACCATGTCATCCTTTAAGGATTTGTAGAGAATATTTACTTTTTTAAAGTTTATCTCTATATTAAGAGAATTGTCTGTGTGGATTGACTTTTATTGGGATAAGATGTATTCTAAGTGTTGATTCGAGTTATTATAAACCTGCCTTATGTCGAGTTTTATTCCTATACGTTCATTAGTTTCCAAAAATGATGCGATCGGAGCGCCATCTTTTTCGCTGTTTATGTGTATCCCACAGAAACGACGTCATTTATCGGGATAAAAAGTATCCTAAGTTACGCCCGTTTCATAAGTTAGCTATGTTTCGAATTTTATTTAAATCCGCTTAGTAGTTTTCATGTGACACTCTAACAGACAGACAGACAAAAAAAATCATATTCGGTATTGCCTGGTCCGAATTATCCCATGTGACTTTTTTCACATTTTTAAACGTAATGTACAAATTCGAATCATTTACAGATTTATCATAGTTTAGATATTAATATTCACATTTTGTCGTTCAATATTGCCGAACCTTTTATTGACTATTTGTTAAAAACTAACTACTTAACTACCTATTTATATGTCATATATAGAGGTTACGAGCATTTCAGAGTAAGATCTTTTCACTAAACAATTGTCATTCCTAGTGTTATTATTCCATGCTATAAAATATTTTTAAACTAAAAATGAAGATGTTCCTGTGGAATATTAGTGAAGGTACAATTTTGTAATAATTTGAAACCATATTAAAATACATATGTGTGCAAACAGAAATATTACTTAGGTGTATAATTTACACGGGTGAAACAATGTTTTTTACTTAAAACAATAGATGTAAAGTAGTAGCCACAGTGTCCGCAACGTATGTGGGAGCACGCATTCGCCGGCTTTGTATGAAAAGACAAATATTTATTTAGAATGTACGAAGTTTGTACAATATTCTCCAGAGAGGTCGAGAGGAAGTCCGCAGCTTGTGTTGAATGTGAACATAAAACCTAAATTAGGACCATTCAGTTGTCGGTAAATACAGTTTTGTGCCTAGTTTAAGGAGGAATGTCTACACTCGGTTATAATATCTATATATAATTAATTCGTGTATTTAAATCAAACACATTATAAATAATTATGAAGATGTAGAAGTTCTATCTCTATATACTAAAGCAGAAACATATTAGAATAGGCTATGTGGACGATGGAGAACACGAAACAGTTTTTAGATTTTTGTTCAGTTTATCTGTTTGTTCGGGTTTCACATACAAACTGCTACTCCAATTTCAATGTATTCTTCACTGAGCGGTACCTTTTCTGATTTAAAATATGCGGTACTTACTTCCTGTCCGACCATTACAGCAAGATTTTTTCCGGGAGCGGTGATCTGATTCTGATAAGCTTTTTTTTAAAAAGCTTCGTTATTTTTGTTCCGTGGAAATACCAGATCTTTTTCTACCAACATAGCTTTTTCAGCTTTTTTCCGCCATAACTGGAAGCGCATAATTATTTCCCCACTTTTAGTCCATAAAACAATATTAAACGTAAATAAATAAACTTTTATTTTATTCAGTTTGTCAACTACTGTTATATTATAATGCTTAAATTAAATATACATAATAATGGCCTTAAACTAAATTGATGGGTGGGTGCAAATGTAAAGGTAGACCAAAAAAGAGATGGATTGATTGTGTAAAGAATAATATACTTATTTGTGGTGTGACAGAGGACGTATGTCAGAATAGAGGAATACGGAAGGAAAAGACATATTGTGCCACCCCAAATAATTGGAAGAAGGTGAAAGAAAAGAGAGAGAGGTCTTAAACTCAATGCACAGAGAATCAAACCTAAGTTGCAAAACAGACTAAAAGTGCCAAGGTCTAAATTCCAGTCTTAATTAATTATTTCATGAGTGTATGTATAAATTTAGAATAGAATAGAATATACTTTATTGTATAACATTAAGATACAGTTCAAGAGACATGAGTACAGAAAACAGTAGACGGTCTTATCACTAAAAGCAATTTCTTACAGACAACCTTAGGATGGATAAGAAAAGTTTCTGAGACATGTGTAGTAGGGGAGGGCCCAAGATGGTAAATGTGGAGTTATTCGACCGTTGCACCTTGGACCGTTGGACCTTTTGAATTGTGAAAATTAGATGCTTAAAAACAAAAACAGGTTATATTTCTTTCCCTTTCACTGGTGGGGGGAGCGTGTACAGGTTTTCAAAATAAAAGAGTCGCACAGAAATACTCAAGCGCGTCAGATATTCAAAAGAGATGCTAAATAAACCTTAAAGGAACTCCTATTCAAAAGACTGATGATTTGGACGCGACCAAAAGTCATGGCCGAGTTTTTAAGATGCAAAAAAACATAACATTGAAATACTCGAGCGCGTTAGATTAATATACAGACGGTTCAGCTTGATGTCCTTGTCGTGCTGACCCATAATCTGACAATTATGTGGAGGCATTTCCTTAATCTGACGGTTTGAAAAAAATTTGAAGAATAAAAAATACCCCCACCCTATATGAAGGGTTAATATATGGTGGGGGTACATAATATGGTGCAAGGTTTCTCCCCTTATGTTATTCTGCTACGCTTGAGTAAATCCCAAAATCCTCGCTTGGCCTCCCCTACTAGGGGTTTTGCAGGTTTAAATACTTATAGTTACATTGTTTCAATTTATAGAAAAAGGCGTGATTTTTTTACAGAACTATTTTCAACCGTGACACATAAACGTCATGAGTTTATTCGTGCCGCAGAATCGTGTAAAATACATAGAAGTTATGTATGATACTTAGTGAGACTGAAATTAAATTATTCAATATCATTGTTATATCAAAAATGTATAAACTATTCAAATTTTTAAATAACCTATAAATACGAGGAATAGATGAACTGTGTTACGCGTTGGTGGCACAGAGAGACTAATATGGTTACGTGGAATCTTAGACCTGTGACGTGTAAAAGTAATGTAAAAGTTCTAAAGGCACGATTCCACCAGAGTGCCGCACTGTGCGGCATTGTTCTGCACACTGTTCAACACAAATGTTTCTCTTGGTGGACTTACGCGCGTAAACATTATTAAAATGTGCGCGCACTCTGTTGAAAAGTTTTGCGAGCAACCGAGAGCTTTTGTTTGTGTACTCGTTCAAGCGGTGGTCAGCGCACGCGCACACATGTTTACGCACTCTGTTTTGTTGCCGCCACCAGAGCGAAAACATTAATTTTTTCGCGTACATTTGTTGGCTTCCGGTGGTTTCATGAGCATTTTGTTTATTTTATTAGGTATTGCCGTTTGCATTATGGAGTGGAAAAATGCTAGTTGGTGTCTTGTTTAGTGATTACAGGTCCAATGGCGTTGGTCAGCACTTTAAAATCTTCGCTCGATATTCGCGTGAAATTTTTAAATCCACTCAAAGGATGTTTAATTCTTCTAGAAATCGGTTTGTCTCTTCATCATGTCTTTGCAGGAAAAGCTTCACACAACAACAACAACTGAAAGCTAAGCGCTCCCGCGGAGAATATGTTCTTGTACAAATGTGCTGCACAGCACCCTTACAAAAGTTACACACAATTTTGCCGGTATAACCACACCGGTATATATATATATATATATATATATATATATATATATATATATATATATATATAAACTTATAAATTGAATTAACAGTAAAATATTGATTTTAGAAAAAGAGTCGGTGTGTTTATTTGAGGGTGTATTTGTGTCTTATGTATGTGCATCTGAACTTTTATGGAAGTTTATTTTATTTTCCTATTCGTAGCCATTTGCCATAACGGAACTTTTATAAAATCACCATATTTGTCCACCTGTCCGTCGGTTTCTGTTTTTCTTTGCCATTTTCTATTGGATCCTTCAATGCACGTGGCCCCACACGCATCTGGTAGATTTATTCTCGATTATATTAGATTGTGATAAATGTTGTTTCTAATATATCGTCCCTTTACCTCAATTATGAAATTTATAATGTTGGAGAAGAGTTTTTTGACCTTCAAAACATAATTGTGTCGAAACGAATTACTTTTTCTATCAATCTGCAGTGTATTTTCAAAGATACCAAGTTATTCGTTTCTATACAAATATTTTTTGAAGGTAAAAAGGCTCTCTTCTAATTTTCAAGTTAACACATTATTAAAGCAAAGAGGCGATATGTTTGTCGTCAAGAAGTCGCGTTCTATTGCTGGATATAGGAATTCAGTTGGATCGCATATTCCGATCCGACACTTTTCTTATTCAGACCCGAGGACGAACAGACAGACGATTTTACAAGGGGTCCCTTATACAAGCCTAATAACGTACAACATATGAGAGTTCCATTTGAAACGAGTATAATATTTTTTATATGCTAATTACTTGTTAATTGGAAGGTCGCGAGTTAAAATATTCGTAATGTACCTCTGTTGTTATACATGATACTGTTTATATTACTGTAACCCTAATTTCAAGTAGTCAATTATACAACAGGTGTTATGTATAATTTAATTTACTTTAACTTTTGTTTTAAGTTAAAATAATAAATTGAGTAGCCTACTATTTAAATTAGAGAAACGAAATACTGGAGTGACAGACAGAATATACTTTTTTCTAAAGTAATTGCGTTTAACAATTCCTAAAAATTTAAATACAATTCGATTACCGTATAGTTCAATTTCGTAGGACTGGTTGCCGATGAAGCTGACGAGTCCTGAAGTGGAAACTGCGTCTCGGTAAACGTAGTGTAGGATACCCTTCAGCCCGATTTACTAACGATCAGGGCATGGTAGCGAAGGGGGCTGGATGAGGCGAGCGGAAGAACGAGGGATAAATAGGTGGCGCAAACATAGGCTGGTCTACACCAGCTGTGGATAATTTAAAAATAAAAGCTTGTAAAAAGTGTAATACAGCATTGATATGGTTATAAATTATGATAAGTACCAACTATAAGTGAGCTGTAAAGTTATAAAACCTAAAACCTTTTAATTAACCTGAATTTAATACAAAAAGAAAACCACTTGTTCAATTTATTACCGTTAGTTATTGAGACCCTAAAAAGGAAGATGAATGGGTGTAGAAACCGGAACAATGTATCGAAGTAAAAGTTGTTCGAAGCGCCAGCGTTCGCAAGGCAAATGTAGGGGGATAACAGTAATTTGTTGTGGTAAGACGTGCCAAGATATTCCCATTTTAGCCGCGATCGCATAAAACATTGCCTTGGGAGCTGTAAATGGGAGTGCCTATTTCGTATTACTTTCTTGAGGCAAACCCCTGTCATTAATAGGGCCATTTTACAGCCATTATAGGTTTGTATTTTCTTTTTTCAAACCATTTCCACTAAACCGTATTTTTTATAAAATTGTCAAGTCCACCCGTCTATGTATGTCCCAATCGTAGATGAAATTTGGTGAAAATAATTATGAATTAGGGCTAGCCACCATACATACCACCTATACGAACGAAGAGCTTCGCGTCCACCTTTGTTGTACGCACCGCAAAAGAGTGAAATTCATTGCCGGAGTATTTTTCCCAATTATCTACAACCTAGGTGTATTCAAGTCTCGCGTGAATAAGTTAGGAAGCGTGCTCCAACCTTAGATCATATCTTTGCTTATTATCAGAAGATATCATGGCCAAACGTGAACCTATACTAGGTACAATAGAAAAATATACCTAACTAATCGATGAAAATACTTACATGTTGAAAATAGACAACAATAATAAACAGATCTCAAAAATCATAACAATGTTATGATTAAGATAGAGAGACGTTTCGTAGAGACTGTTTTTCATGTTCTTATGCAAAATGATAGTAACAGAATAAATTTTGCACATTCTTAAGGCGCTATTCCACCGAAACAGTGGTCAGCACATTAGTTGACAAACATTTTGTGCAAAACTCCAATAGTACGCGTACATAAGCTGTAGACAACGCTTGTCTGGTTATATATATATAAATATATGTGTAATATATTATATATATATATATATACATATGAGTTATGAGTATATTAGGTTATGTGCTTACAAGTTTAAAATAAATAAAATAAAAAAGCTTTTTTATTATTTACAATTTATTAAATAATAAATATTCCTGTATAAACAATAGCATGTTAATGACGACAGGCAAAAGTATCGAAATTTCGATATTAATGTATCACTCTTCTATGATTAATTGATGTATTAATGTATATCCTTGAACTTTAAATGATTTAGAACACTGTAAAGACAATAGGGCCACAATTCAAGAACTATTAAAGTTCCAATTGGTTGTAACAATTATCAAATTCAACAAACCCTAGAATTGGTAAACGCTCTTAACTTTAAAGTTTATTTATGTTCAAGTTATTATTTAGTCTAGAAAAGTATCTTGACATTCTTGCTTTTTGATATAGTTGACAGCCGTGTTGACTGTCCCGAGCTCGTCTCTAAATTGGCATATAATGTACTTACATACTCGTACGTACTCGTCCTACATCTTTGCTGAACGTTCCTTGTAATTCTACCAACTATTCTCAAAATTCTTTGTTTTCTCGTAAGACTCGTACTTATAATACAAAATTTTGTAAAATTGATATGTTTGCGTCCTCCAAATACAAATTTAAAAGTAACATTATTAATGAATTGCTGAATTTTACATAACACAACCCGTCTTTATTTGTGTAATTTCGACTTAACATTTGCTTTGTAAAATTGTTACTAAAGTGGTAGTTAATAAGGAAAACCAGTTATTGACCTTTTTTATTGTAAACGATTTTATATTACATTTGTGTATTCGCTGTTGGTTTTCTCAATAAATAAATTAATTAAATAAATAAATTATAGTATAGGTAAATTAGCATCGAGAAGTTTGAACGTTTGTAGTAGAAATATTTGTATATTTATAGGAATTCGGAACTTGAAATTTAAAATTCCTTGTACAATCAGCAAAAAGAGGTTTGTTACGTTTTGAAGAAGAAAATATATTTACAATCAAAAGTCAATTATGAAAGTCAAATGAGTAATAATTATTTACATTACTAATTGTTGTGAGGTCTGAGTAGTTAGTTTTAGTTTGATGATTAATGAATTAATTGATGTTATAATAATCTAGACATTATTATATTATATTATATATAGAATAGACTACTTTTCTTAATTTGTAAAATAGTATTCTTTCGGCAGTTAAAACAGATAAAGCTCATTTGACTATTAAAATACTTTGATTTGGAATCACATTCAGGTTATCATTTTTAATCTCTGGTAAAAAATCAAGCGTAGACGAAGTCTCGGGCATATCCTAGTTTTATATATAAGTATTCCAAGTACACACATCATCACAAGTACAAATAACTGCATTTTAATTTTTGAATGTGTTTACTTTTTATTTAAAATTATGGAATAATTTTTGCGAAATATAAATTCCAAAAAACTAATGAAGCCGTGAGAATAAGTTCCATCCAGACATATTCCTTTTGTACAGACATTTAACAAATTAACAGTGTGCATTTTTTTTTTATTGGACTTGACTTTATGTTGTTGGTCCGAAGACCTCACAACTTTACCGGGGTTTTCGGGGCGAGTGCCTTTGCGAAGCGAAGGCGCTCGAGCCTGGGGCAACTTGCTCGAGGGGGCTCCCTAGGAGTTTCACCTCGGCTGGACTGTTGCCATGAGAGGGGATGAATCTAATGATGCCCACCATAGGGCGACACAATGCACTAATTGAGAGCGGGCGACGGGTAATATAAAGCCCGAGAGGAAGGATCCCGGCGGACCGGGATCGGCGGTTCGCGGTGGCCTATACTATCCTACTGCCGTTTCTCAACGTGTTATGGTTGGGAGAGAAGAAACGGCGAAAGAAACTTCCCAGCAACACGCCTAGTCTATCCTATCGGGGGGGGGACGGGGACGTGGAGAGATCATGATTAGCGGCGTCGACGCCGCCGTCTGTGTCTGTCTGTCGGTGCCTGCCAGCCTGCCGTCCTAACCGCGGGCGGGCTGATCCGGGCCAGCCGTTTTGTGATACCGTCGACCTTGTCCGTGAG
This sequence comes from Dendrolimus houi, assembly GCA_039645545.1. Taxonomy (NCBI): domain Eukaryota; kingdom Metazoa; phylum Arthropoda; class Insecta; order Lepidoptera; family Lasiocampidae; genus Dendrolimus; species Dendrolimus houi. Next base: position 11,760,314 of record CM077125.1, on the reverse strand, counting down.
GATTTTACGCGGTCGTCGCACGAGAGCCTTTCGTCGAGGCTTATAATCGGACGCGGACACGACGAGGGGATTTCGATGGTGCGGCGCTAGATCGAAATACTTACGCGAGCGCGACGTAATGTAGTTTTTGATGGACGGAAGCTCCAGATCGCGGTGGATGTCGACGTTACGCATATAGAGGGGAGCACCGACGGCTCTGCGCATGAATTTATTCTGAACGATTTGCAGTTTCTTTAAAAGGGAAGGCTTGGCATGGCCGAATACCACACTCGCGTATGTCATGATCGGGCGGATGCATGTTTTATATAGAGTAAGCTTGTGTCTGAGGGACATTTTGCTTCGTTTATCTATCATGGGTGCTAGACGACCCATCACAAATCGCGCTCTATTCCGGACTATAGTGATATGCTCGTTGAAGCGCAAGTTCTGATCTAGGGTGACACCCAGGTATTTGGTGTACTTTGCCCAGGGGATCTCTTGTTCGTAGAGCGAGATGGCTTTTAAGCGAAGGCAAGCGCGTTTGGGAGAGCGAAGCGTGCCCGGGGAAAAGAACATTGCTGCGCTTTTCTCCGGGTATACCTCTATCCTCCATTTGCGAAACCATTCGCCTAGCTCTGTTACAGCTGCCTGTAGCCGGACGCAAGCCATTTGTCGGTTGTGATCTGATGTATAGAGTGCGGTGTTATTCGCGAAGAGGGCCAACTCTACATCTGGAGTTTTTGGAATGTCGCTGGTGTACAGTGTGAAGAGTAGTGGAGACAGGGCCGAGCCCTGTGGTACACCGGCTGTGAGTGGGTGAGGGGACGAGCGTGTTCCCTCCACTCGAAAACGGAAGCTACGGCCTAGGAGGAAGTCTCGCAAGATGAGCACGAGTCTGTCTGGCACACCGAACTGGTACAGCTTGTAAATCAAACCGTTATGCCAGACCTTGTCGAAGGCCTTAGCTACGTCAAGGAACAGTGCGGCTCTTCCTATAGGGCGAGGGCGATGGGCAAAGTGGGATAGTATGTGCTCCGTGATGCGGTGCACCTGTTGGACGCATGAGTGTCTGGCACGGAATCCAAACTGCTCATCGGGTAGTAGATGTTTGCTGATGGCAAAATCTCGAAGTCTAGAGAGGATGACCCTCTCGTAAAGCTTGCTGAGTGTGCTCAGTAGGCTGATTGGACGGTAGCTGGACGGTTTATTAGCCGGTTTTCCAGGCTTGTGAATACCGATGACGTCTGCTTCCTTCCAGATCGCGGGGAAAGAGCAGTTTGTTATGGCGGCATTGAAGATGCTCACTAAGATTATAATCAAGTGGCCGGGGAGGAGTTTGAAGACGCGATTGTTAATGCCATCGATTCCTGGGGCCTTTCGCGGTTTGAAGGACTTGATCAGATCTTGCACTTCTTTGACCGTGACTGGGTCGAGTGTGGTTTCCGCTGGTAAGGAGGATCTACGTTCGACCTCGGAGTCCACCTCCGTCAGGTGTGACTGGTCGACGTTTTGTGTAGTGGGGGAGCATTGAAGCTCTAGACTCTGAGCAAGGCATTCGACTTTCTCCTCATCATCGAACGCCTCGGTGTTGTCGGCTCTTTCTAGCGCGGGTATGACAGTGAGGGTATCTGATTTGAGAGCTCTAGCCAGCTTCCAGTACACCTGGTGAGTTGGTTCGATATCTCTCAACGTTCTGTCCCAACGTTGTTCCCTGACTTCCCGGATACGTAGTTTGACCTCGCGCTCTAGTTGGCGGAGTCGGACTCTGTTGTCTTCGGTGGGATATCTGTCGTGAGCTCTGGAGGCGGCTCTCTTTTCCCTCAGCAGTACCCTCACTTCATCCGGCAGGCATAAGTGGCGGTCATCCTCCACTGGCACCTGTCTGGACGAGTTCCGCACTGCGGATTGAAGGTGGCTGGTGAGGGCCTCGATCGCCGTCTCCGTGTCTTGGTGGGATTCGATGTGGTCCGGGATGTGGTCCAGGTCTTGTGATTCGGTTGCCTTGAAGAGGTCCCCAAGTCTCAACCAGTCTACAGAGGTCCTAGTTTCAGATGTCTGGTCCGTCTGTGGTCCTAATTTGAGGATAACCGGGCGATGGTCCTCGTCCATCGTTTCGATCGAATGGAACTGAAGAGTTACGCCCCTCAGTAATGCTAGGTCGAGAGTGTTTGGGGTCCCCCAGTCGCGGTTGGGGGGGTATCGTGTGGGGGTCATGGGAGTTATTACATCAAACAAAAGATTGTCTGATATATTTATTAGGGCTCTGCCATTGGAGTTAGTGGTATTGCAATTCCACTGTTCGTGTTTACAATTCAGATCTCCGGCTATTATAACAGCTGGGCCTAAGTTGAATAGGGCTTCTAGGTCTTTCTTAATAAGAGTTTTTAACAGTGTGCAGTGTGTGCCTTAGACCTATATATATTATCTTAACTAGTGACATGTGTGTTGTTTTTTCCTTTCTGTGTCTGGCTTATTAATTTTTAGGCTGTTCGTGTGTCTTGGTTTGTTTGTGAAGTGTGCGTGTAATGCAATGCGGTGGTAGTGCGCATTGGTGTGAGTATGTGTATAAGTTTTGTTGTTAGTTGTGTGTTTGTGACTTTGTGTGGTGTTATAATTTATTGTTTAATTGTTGTGACAAAGTGTTGACTGGGAATTGTTGTAGAAAAATTTTCAGTCGGTGTTAGTGATGATGGATGGTTTAGGAGGGAGATTATTGGCCCTCCAATAGACGTTGGACCACCGTCTTGTCTCCTATGCGTATCGCCATTTTACTACTTACTTGCATTTAATTTTTACTGTTTAAATATTTGAGTATTGTTCAATTCTAAGTGCCGGTACACAATTATAAACCCAACGGGTTTAGGAAACAAATTTCTGCCACGTTCACGTTGATTAATACGGTATATTTTAAATACTTATTTAAGTGTTTATCCTTGAGTGTATATATCCCAGAAAAAGGGATACTTTTTGTGTGATGCGAATTCAAAATTTACGCAAACGAATCCGTGCGAAAGCTTTAGTATTTACAATAAACAGCTACAGTCTATTTCATAGTGAGTTAGAGTAAGTTTTTAGGCTTCTTTAAGAACCTTAAAGAAGCCTGCGAACTTACTCCAACTCATTATGAATAAGATCGATATTCATTAGTAATTGCCATTGCAAAATCGTTCCTGCCAAGCAGTGTTTTGCTCATATCTCGATATCCTAGATTCTCCCTTGTATCAATGTACTCAATGAAGCTCTCCTTCGAATATATAGAAGCGTAATTTCACTTTGGGATATCTCTAGGACACGTTTGATATTTAAAGCCTAAATATATGTGGGAAATTATTTCTGTTAAACGGGTATTTACGACATATAATAAATTACATAAGATCAGAGAGTTAAAACTTTTTTCTTGGACAACCTTTCTTTAAATAATTAACGTTTTTAGGGTTCCGTAGTAATTTTGACGAAAATCGGAACCTTTAATGAATAATCCTGTTCGTATTCGCTGTCTGTCCGTCTGTTTTTATAATTTTGAGGCAAAATGTTAGCCTATTTGTATACTATACGATGTATTTATTTCCTTAGTGAATTTTACTTATGACTTGTTCAATTAGTCATTAGAATTGCCGCTCTGTCTATTTCCCTCTAACTCTGTCTAGACCCAGAGTATGCCGCCATAACAACTTTGAGTTGTGTTCCAGCATTAGTGGTGAGGTTTCAGTCCCTCGTTAGAAAGTGGCAGCGCATTGGTTGCACCTTTGGTGTTACAGATGTTCATAGGCGATGGTAACCGCTTTCCGTCAGGTGGGGCGTCGACCTGTCTGCTGAATCATGCAATAAAGAGGTAAGAAACAGTTTCGTTCAAAATTAGGAATAATATTGATTATGAATGAATGGTATGTTGTTGGTGTATGTTTTATTAACCATGGATATTACAAGTCCCGTGTAGTCGTAGGAAACAATATTTACTCGATACGATAGACAACGTGTCAACATCAGGTAAACATAAAGGTAGTTTCTGAATGTATTATGATTGTTCATGCATTTAAAAAACTTAATATTATTCAACCTTTCAAGACGTTGTTAACTGAAAACTTTTTTCACCTGGGATTAACATTATTGAAATAAGTGTTAGTCACCGTTTTACACAAATGTAACGATGGGTTTAATGCGCTATCTGTGAAGCGAAATTGATATTAATTGTTAATGATGTTAAACATTAACAGATAACGTATGTATATACACTAATGTACCTAATTATTAACGGCATTATTTTTAACGCAATAAACAAAACGCATTTGGTTAGTCACTAATACTAATATCATCGCAGATGGAGAGCAGGGATATCAGAGGAATAAAAATACATGAATTTTATTATTTTCAACTTTTGAGACAACAGCTAAAGGTGTTTGACGCATAACAATAATGTCAAATACGGTGAAATACGTTCACATATTTATTTGCTGGTTACGTTCACATATTTACTTACTGGTTTGGTTATAATAAGAATACTTATATTTTAAGGTGACCCATATATACTCTCATAAAGTACTGACAAGTTATACTCCGTATTCTAACATATTACCACTTGTATTTTTCCGTAGGCTTAATGACTACGTTAATATTTAACGAAAGCATTTATAACATAAAAAAGAAGAAAGCATTAAAGCGACTGCTTTTGAATACGGGTAGCTTTTGGATTTTATTATATAACACGTGCATTATAGATAACTGTCTTGTAAAAATAAAAATATAAATAAGATATTAAAAGATAAACTAAATAAGTATATATTATATGTATTTTGATGATCATTAAGATTTTAGTCAATTATTCCATGTTCGCAATTCTGAGTTATAAGAAAGTACCTAAGCACTAAAACAAAGTATGGGTGGAAGAATTAGTATTCTTTTTCCATGGTACTAGTAAAAATCACGTAAATGAAATCCAAGATTTAACTGAGTATTAAAGTAAATTTATAACATCTATTCAATTAAAATTTATTGAAGAACTTCGGCAACCTCATTCTCACGCCATTTAGTTTTGCAGGTGGTATTGCTTAAACACAATCTGTATTTGCTCAAGAACTTGTTTAGCCATTGGCTGTCGATCCTTACGCCTCGTTATAGAATGCCTACTTCTACGGCAGCAAGCAGAGAATTGGCGAGCAAAGTTTAATAAATAATACTCTAAACCAATGTTTAGATATCACTGGCTCATTGCTAGTTGATGCTATTAATTCCAGAAAGAATACGACCTGTCAGAGCTTAGCATATTTGTTTTCGAAAGGTCAATTTGTAAATCAATTTTCCAGAAATCATTGCGTAATCAAATCGTATTCAGTTGACAACGATTGATTGAATCTTCGTAATATTTACATGCATAAGTTATTTGGCTACCTTTTCAGGGTTTTGTGCCCCTTGAGATTCCTTTGCTTTTATAATTCCGAGATCCTAGATGTCTTTGAAACATGATTTTTTATTTGTTCTGATATACGAGATTCAAAATTCCGAACTTAGGTAAAATTATCCTTATTAAAGCAATGGTTGATAAACCTAATTTGTGACTGATTACTTTCCGTGATATTAAGCTATGACAATATTTCTAATGGCTTAATATCAATTTGACTTATCTTAATAATTATTTGACAATGTCCGTGCAGGTAAAGAAACACAAAGACATTTGAGAACGCATGTTTAGCGTGCGTTAGCTCGTTGCCTGTGTATTTATTATCTATAAAGGCCCATCTTTAATTCTATGTTATTTTCACGAATTAAATGTGACTCTACAGGCGTAGTCCTTTTACTCGTTCAAAACAAGATGATTTATTACATTCCAAATAATAATCTAGTCAGCATATGTAATGTCAAGTTTTCCAACAGCTATCTGTAGTAATAATTCATGATTGATGGAATTGTTTACGTCTGCATACATATGTGTGCGATGGACGTCTATATTAGAGATGTAACTAAGAATAATATCAATTCAATGTTCATAAATGGCCGGTTCCTATATCTTACTGTTTGCTGATTCATTTGCCTTACTATCGGCTGAACTTTGACATAACCTGCATGGCAAATTTTAACAGATAGTAAGGCAAGTAATGTATAGAATAGAAATTAAACGAAAACAACTTTATTGTGTTACTATATGTTATACATTGTATCTAAATAAAGAACTATTATGTGGAAAAATACATAGTATCTACTTGTGGATTCTGTAAAAACAGGACCTATTAAGATAACATTAAATGTCTATTTCGGTTAAGTTCATTCAGCAATAAATCATATACAGTGACCCATAACATCATGTATCTAAATAAAAATCTCGTTAATAACCTGACCCTTTAGATCATATGACATACCTTTATGCCTGACCCATAAAAGCAGTTAGACCTACTTATTTACTCGATCGAATAATTTATTCCATAAAGACGTCAAATGATGAATTTATATTTTGTTTATTGTAGCGACATTTCTTTATAGTTGTGTGCGTTTTTATTGCTGTAACGATTGAAAAGTAGTTGTCTGTGGACATTTATATCAACAAAGGTGTTGTCAACGTGCTGCCTCGAATGAATTTTATTATACTTTCTGAAAAAAACTCATAACGTAGCTTAGTGCTGTGGAAATGCCTCGGCTAAAGCGTGCAAGAGAAACGTTCTTGATAATATATGCGTATATGAGTGTAATGGTTTGAAGAGGTAAGAAATATCCAACCGTTGATAAGCGGCGTGGTGGCAAAAAAAACATAAAACAATTTATAATAAATTGAATACATTTTTTTGGGTAATTTAACACAATTTATCCTAATAAAAAATATCTTCTAAACAAACTTTAAAAAATCTCAGTATTGTATCACTTTTATTGTTAAATGATAGATAGATAGATAGATAACACTTTATTGTACACCGTTACAGAAAACCTTATAGCCTAAAAATGTTCTAAATGTGCACAATGGGCGGTCTTATCGCTAAGAAGCGATCTTTTCCAGACAACCCGTGAAATGTTGTGTTATTAACGGTCTTCTGGAATATTTCTATGTAAATGTAAATCTGTTATGTAGGTATTTGTAAGTAGATACAGACGAGTATGAAGGTAAATAACTTTTTCGTTAAAATTTCACCACCTAAATTTTAACTCGAAACTAAGAACAATCTAAAAAAAATATTTGTAAATCAGAATAGGATACTATTGTCCCAAAAAATTAATCATTTTCGCAAGCAACGGTCCAAACTTAACCCAAACACTGCCGCTGGAATATATTACAAGAACAGACACCTACCTATATTTTATTTTATAACAGAGATTGAAATAAATTGATATACTATTTTCTTCTTCTAATCTTAATCCCATTTTTATAATAAGGCCCCATCTAAGATAAATCGAAAAAGAAATGTTTGCGAAATTGTTATTTCAATATAAAGAATTGATATGCGGTATAACGCTGTGATATTGCCTGGCCCAGATTTTCCTCCGAGGAACGTAATGTATCTCGGTATTTTTCGTCGGCTTTATCAGTCTATAAAACTTTTCCTTGTTCGCTGATCCTCTGTGACTATGTCACAATGTAGAGCTTTGGCGAATAACCCTAAATTTTAGATATGGAACATGATATTGTTACGACTTAGCCAAAATTCCACGAAGCACAACAACAAATGCGAATGAACACCTGCGGCCATAAACTCCGAGTTTTAATATCGCCCGCATTTGCACTTCTTTTTTTCTTCTTTGTATTTAATATTTGTAATTAGAAAAGCCGCCTATTATGTATTGTAATCTGTTCCGGTAGGCAGTGGCTAGGTGTGATTCCGGGAAATCGGGTGCACGCGATGAGGTAGACATATTGCACCGTGCAGTATAAAACAATGCCCGAACGGAGGGGTGGGGCAGTCAAGCGAGGATTACAATACGAGCAAGACGTGTATACATTCGATGAGCGATATAGTGACAGACTTTGCGCGTTATTAAATCGTGCAGTTTTGTATTGGTTGTGTCCAGTTATATTTGTACCTATGTTATACGTGTTTGTATAGTTGTAATAAATCCTATAGTAATTCGAAATGGCATTTTAATTCAAGTCCCGTAACTTGTAACAATATGGTAAATCAAAAGGCTTTGCTCTCCGCCTTGTGTTAATATACTACATACTTTTATTGTATTGTATGCTATTTTATATTGAAATATAATATATAGAATGACAATCCGATTAAATTTGTTTTGTATTGAATTCGACTATATATATGCGTTAGATGTCACTGGTAACAATTTTTTCTAAAGCTGATGTTACAGAGTTCAGCCAAATTGAATAAATTTATTGGAAACGCGATTGATTCAATGTTATGTTTGCATGAATCTCTTTGGTTGATTCATCCAAATTAAAAGACAGAAATAAGCCATCTAATATAACATTAGCTTTATATAGCTCTCGTAATATCAGTGAAAAATTATTTCTTTCGTTCTGACACGTTGTTGAAATATATTTATATATAAAGCGACAATGGAAGGATTCAGAAATATTTATACATACATTTTTGTGATAAAATTCGATATGTTGTACACCGCATTTCCTACAAATGAGGTCGGCAACTCAACTTTATACTGTGATGGAGATTCCTCCAGCACAGCGCTGATTTTCAGTGCCGACCACGTGTCATTGATTTATATTAGACCTATCACCACAGTAAATGTAACAAGTGACAGGAAATGTAACAAGACAGTAACACAGTATATGAAACATAAAACGGATATGACAAACACGCGCACAGAAAATAAAAAGAATCATTATCCTATATAGTAATAAAATAATATAAAAAAAGAATAGAAATTATACATAAACAGAACTGTAATTAGTAAATACCAAATAAATAAAATAATAAATAAACAAAACAAAAAGAAACAATCAATTCAATGGAAAAGCCTTCAAATCCTTAGGAAGTTTGAGTTGCACGTCTTACAGGTGAGTTTTAAATAAAAGTTTACTCATTCTTTATAAGGAAGTCAAAACACAATATCTAAAAATGTTAAACATATCGAAGGGCCTCTTTCTGTGATTGTGGTAAATATTTTTTTTTAATGAAATTTGAATGTGAAAATTGTTTTAAGGTCTCTGATGGGTGGAGGAATATCGTTCCAGCATTTCGTGGCAGCATGTTTGAAGAAATCTCTAAAAGCAGCTCTTCTATGCTAAGCCAAGCAGTCGCTATATCCCTCTTTATTTTATATACCAAAACATGTCATAAGAGGAAATTAAACAACAGTACCTATGCAGTTGCTATTTTAACGCGGTTTATATGAGAGTTCTTGTTCTGAACATGTACCTATTGCTTCCCGAAATCATTTAAAATTGTACCATTTGCATCCGAATTTCTGTGCACTGGTGAAAATATAACTATAATTATTCCATTTTGACCGCGCGCCTACTAGAGGGCGCCAGGGTATTGATTGAATACGGGCGCTATATGTGCTAGAGCCGCCTTTGCATAAAAATATGTTTTAAATTACAGAGGAACAAAATGCGAGTAAAGGACAATCTCTGGCACCATATATACAATGTAGAAATTGGGGCTTTTGAGAGTTAAGACTATACTGATCGAATGTTACTCCTAAAAAATTTCGTCCTTATAGCGCGTAAAAATATCTTACTGCTTGGCGTAAACTATCTCATTTTCAGAGAAGCCCCCGCCAAACTTGTCTAACAATAAAGTAAATATGTGAGCAAAACATGTGTACACTATAACATATATGCCAACTGTTTAACCATGTTTTGAACAAATAAATTTTATTTGATTTGATTTGATAAAGATCCCAATAGCGTGCCCGTGCCAAGATTAACAGAATATCGAAATCAGGCACACCTACGATTGAGACGATAGTGTCCGGTGACTTTAATGAGGTAGTAATAGCAGAATTGTGTCCCTGCACGTAACCGTAATGCTAGGATGTTGATAATAAATAATAAATTAGGGAGCTTATCACATTTTCCAAAAGTGTGAGTCCAGTCCAATTCCTGTATAAATTTGCATAATTGAAACTCATATTAGCTTTAACAGTTGTTTATTAAAGGCCAACGATAAAGTCCCTAGTGTCCAGATAAATATTATACAATATGTGAGTATACCCATTGTAACACGAACAAACCTTTTTTACTCTTCACAAGGTCGCGTTTCAATATAATATTAGCCCTAAAACGGGCTAAAAAACGCACTCACTACTTGATTCGAACTTCCTGATTTTAGAGAAACGGACGATATAAACATAAGACGTGTTGGTTTCAAACACTAATAATCTCGACGTTTAGGTTTCCACGCGATGTTTTCCTTCACCGCCAATACATAGTATATATAATATACACTTAGTTCAAGAAAGTTCCCTAAGGGATGTACCTATGCATAAAGAGTGCCCTAGTCACCGAGTAGCGCGGCGACAACGTGCTCTCGCTTAATGTTAAGAGAATTATGGTCGAGGACAGAGCACATGAAATGATTAATATGTTTTCTAAAAAAGATTCTATTTGACACGACACTTGAAGATGTCCTGTTGGTATTTTTCTAATAATAGTGCGGCCTCAACTGGGTTAGTTACAGGCCTTTCACACAAATGCGCATTTTGAGATGCGACATTTTAATGACATTAAATATTGACAGATAGCGTATGCGTGTACACTAATGTCGCTATGCGTTAACGACTGCATTTTTTTAACGCTTTAAATCAAAGCCATTCAATAACACGCCCAACCCATAACACATCCAGTCTTGGACACTAACGCAAATGAAGTCCCAGCATGCAGTCCAATGCGTCTTATTTAAAATGTGAAAAAATAACGCTCTTAACACATAGCCACTTTAGTGTTTATATATACGATATCTGTCAATATTTAACGTCATTAACCATGTCGCATCTTGCTAAGGCTTCATCTGCGTTAGTGTTAATGATTTCCGGTCTTATTCATACCTATTGAATTAGGGTAAGTTTTTAGGCGTCTTACGGTTCTTAAAGAAGCCTACTAACTCACTTTAAATGAATATGAATGGAGGCTGAAAACTTCCTGCCCTTCGCCACCAAAATTAAGCTTGCAGAGTCGCTACTTTTACCCATACTTGATTATGCCGACACCAGCTATCTAGACTTAACTCAAGAACAACTTAATAAACTTGAGCGCCTCCAAAACTTTTTATAAGGTCCATATTTGGGTTACGCAAGTATGACCACGTTTCTCAATTTCGTATAAAACTCAAGTGGTTGCCAATTCGTTTTCGCCGGAATACTCATATTCTTTCATTGCTTTATAGTATTTTATTTATCCCTACTACTCCACAGTACCTTAAAGAACGCTTCGAATTTATTTTTTGCTCTCACAATTTACGCCCTTCCAGTCAACATAGACTTATTACGCCTATTCATAATACAACATTTTTCAATAACTCTTTCACGGTCAAGGCTATCCAACTTTGGAATACATTGCCTGTTGCTGTCAGACAAGCAAAATCTTTAATAACATTTAAGAACATGGTCAGAAAATTCTATCTGCAATATAATGATATGTAATTTTATATAATTAGTATTATATTGCATACAACTATATATTTATTATGTTTAAATAGTTGCATTTTATCACTATATCTTGAATATGTATATAACTTATGTGTATATTTGTATATATAGTATAGTTATATATTTATTATTAAAATGTAAGTAATCGTACAATAATTATGTATACCACCATCGCCATTCCTAATCAGCAATATTCCTGCCACGGGTTGTCTGGAAGAGATCGCTTTTTAGCGATAAGACCGCCCTTTGTACGCAATTAGAATAATACTAGTTCATAAGTTTTCTGTAATGGTGTACAATAAAGTGTTATCTATCTATCTATCTATCTATGAATAAGATAAAAGAAAATAGCATTATATAAATAAAATTGCAAGTATAAGATGTAATATAAGAAGCTTGAATAAGCAATAAAAAGATAGTTGTACTAGAAAGTCTCGTTCGCTCCAAGAGGAATAAATAATAATAATAATAATAACAATATGAATAAGATCCTTAGGGTGTGGCCGAATAAGTCTTATTTATAACGCTAAAAATAACGTCGTTAACGCATACCCACAATGGTGTAGATACCCACATACGTTATCTGGCAATATTTAACATCATTAACAATGTCGCATTTCAAATAACACAATAAACCCATCTCCATATCTGCCTGAAACGACCTATATCTGTAATACTATCGGGGTTCCCCGTCCCACCTTCTCAAATTGCTCATTACACCCGTCGCCACATCTGCGTGAAACTGCGGCCTATTCCTTTAACTTTATCCCAGAAGAAGCCGCACTGTAACTCAGATGAAGCCCCAGCATTAAAAAGAAAAACACAAATATTACACATGATAACCTAAAAAAGTACGTGGTAGTCCCCCTTCAAGATAACTTGACGCGGAGGTTACTAAATTCTACAAATTAAGATCACTTAATATCATATTATAAAACAGGTTATAAATAGAGATTATAACAAAACATAAATTATTCTTAATTTTTGTTGGAATTTCCTAGTAATTATCGCGATTTTAGGTGTTTTTGACTCTAGCTTTAAGTGTTAATATTTTCGATTGTTGGCAACCCTGCACGTCAAGTTATCGTGAACGAGTTATAAGCATAGCATTTGGTAGGGCATTTTACAATTCTGTCATGATCATAAGAAATGTGCTGGCCAAGGCAAAGAGCTCTGTGAATAAATATTACATGCACAAGAAATATGTCAAAATCTAAGGTAAGTTGTTTGTATGCATTTCTGTGTTTTGTTTATTCCGGGCTTTTTTGTAAAATAAAGCAAAAATAAATATATTAATTATAAAAAAAATCTTGTCAGTTGAATTCTTCATTATATTTCACAGAAAATATAACCAGTGGCAGAATTCAAGATTTACCTTTGCCCAACAGTGGGCACGCAATATGAGGGTAGCTAAATAGTTCACATTCACATTCCAGGTTTTAACTGATTGTCGTGAAATTCAATAAAATAAACGTTTGTGGCTGAAAATGGTTGTAAAAGCAACAAACTTTTACTTCGAGATCTTAGGATCGGAATACTGATCCAAAACCAGTGGTTTCCACATAGTCATAATCTTTGAATTGGTATCTACGATTTATGTCTGACCGAAGCTTGACCAGTATTACCAACCTAGTGACCGGTATTACCCGCCATGGTGTTTAATGCCGGTCAAAGTAGTTTTATTTTAAATGCTGAATATGCCAAATTTATTTTACATATTAATCTCAAGCTGTTACGAAAATGCTCCCTTGGATTAAAATTGTCAAATACCCGACTTATACAGTAAAGAGCATATTAGAAATAAGTGTCTAATATGTCGCCTGTTTATTCATTAAAACATTACGTAAACGTAACGTAAAAACATAAATAATTACGAAAAAGAAACTTGTACCAACTAATGGCGCCGCCGCAGAATCGAAAGCTGATAAGTAATTTTTTACTTGGTTCTAATTAACACTTTAACACTATAAAAATAATTCTGTATAAACTTAACAAATGGGATATAGTATAAGTGTCTTAGCATACTTATAAGTAATAAACTAAAATACAGATACGGATCTCGAGTCTGTAGACAGTACCTAAAACAAGTACCTACTTTTGTAAACTTAACACAAATCCACCTACTTACCTTGTAGAAATCACAATCGAACAATTTTTATCTCATATGTCAACTATAGCGCCGACATATGACACTAAGGCTATTTAGTATTAAAAATAGAAAAAAAATATTATAAATTATTCTTAAGGTACACTACAACATAAAAATCACTAAATTAACGTCACACACAATAACAACATAAACAATAAGCGCGTATGAACTCTAAAAACTTACATAGTCATTAAGTTGTAAAAAAGGGTACGGAACTCGAGTCCGTAGAGTAGTTAAAAAAAAAACTGTAACGCTAAGATTGTGGAGTAACAAAGAGAACAGATCCTGGCTTCCTTTCTACAAAAACAACTAAACGGCATTCGAGGACATCTATCGACTGCGGCTGACGGTTCTCAGGGCATAAGACTAGCCGCCATTCACATCAAGATTACCGTGGCAGGACGCGCAGGTATTACGTGCAGGTCTTCCTTTCTTTTTAAGTGAGGGGGTGATTACTTGAGGCCAATATCCCCGTTAATTTCGAAGGGCTTATCTAGTAGTAGGGGAGGCCAAGAGGGGATTTTGGGATTTACTCGAGCGTAGCAGAATAACATAAGGGGAGAAACCTTGCACCTTATTATGTACCCCCACCATATATGAACCCTTCATATAGGGTGGGAGTATTTTTCATTCTTCAAATTTTCTTTCAAACCGTCAAATTAAGGAAATTCCTCCACAATTGTCAGATTATGGGTCAGCACGACAAGGACATCAAGCTGAACCGTCTGTATCTATCGCGCTCGAGTATTTCAATGTTACGTTTTTTTTTGCATTTGCAAAAATCGGCCATGACTGTTGGTCGCGTCCAAATCGTCAGTCTTTTGAATAGAAGTTCCTTTAGGTTTACTTAACATCCCTTTTGAATATCTGACGTGCTTGAGTATTACGGTGCAACTCTTTTTTTTGAAAACCTGTACACGCTCCCTCTACCAGTAAAAGGGCCATACATCATATAACCTTTTTTTCTTTTTAGCATCTAATCTTCACAATCCAAAAGGTCCCCGCGACGCTCGAGTAACTCCACATTTAGCATCTTGGGCTCCTTGGGTCGTGGAGCTACATTAGCTGTTTAACGACACTAGCTAAGAGTGTAGGAAATACAGGGTGATTTTAGCGGAATCCGATTCTCTTTCTGTCTGTCCTCGAGCATTGGGGTATGCACAGAAATTTACTTTGCAACAATAAAGCAGTATACATTTAGGTATATATATCACTACTTATATGAATAGAAGAATTAGCCATAATAATGTTCCAGCCGAAAAGGCAAATGACTTGTGGCATGACACTTGATATCCACCTACGTAGGAAAAAATGGTCAATAAACAACCACGTTATTACAGCTGAGAAATACGTTGAATAAATGCTAATGGCCCATGAGAATACCAAAATAAAATCAGTAGCATAAAATATTCCTCGATAATACTCACTTTGTACTCCGTTATAATGGTTCAATATAAACATAAATCGGAGAGTTCGTGTTCCAAATCACGAAACGACCAAACAGATCAATATTAAGGAATTATTGTGTTTAAAATGTGAACGATAAGGAAGTCTTTCAAAAATAAAGGATAAGATATAATTTATAATTATAAAATCTCAGCTATGCGCGTTGCTTAAGACTTTCTCGCCTTTTGTTTTCGTTATCCCAAATAGGTACAGCAATAACACGTTGCGAAATAGAAATAATGTAGGTACGTAGAGAGTAGGTTACTTTTAACTTATACCTATATAGTTATAAAATTTGTAAAATGTTCTTCAACAGGCTTTAATAAAAGTTGTTGAATTAGAATAAGACTACAAAGAAATGTATTAAAGCTTTCAATATCTGACTGACGATAATAAATAATCAAAAGATTATGGCCCCGTCTAAAGATAAAGATTCAAAAGCATTTGAAAGTTAGACTTTATACCGGGCGATTTTCATTCTTAGTAGGTATGTTTACGCCATTTATAATATTCACCAACCAAATTAATATCAAAGGTAAATTCCACAGTGTATAAATTCGATACGTGCAATTGGGGTTGTATAATAAATAAACCGTTGCCTCATTATTTATTTCAATAACTTTGCTTGAGTACATGACGTGTAATTGTCCATCCCTTTCTTTCCTACATACTTCCCTATATTTGAGCCGAATATACCTTGCTCACTGGGTGAGAAGAAATCGACGACAAGAAAGGAGATAGTCCAATTGTGCTCTGTTCGTAACTCGAAATAAAGTGAAATAATTATTACAAAATACTTTAAGTAAAATTGTGTAGTGCTACAAATACTGTAAATATTTATCAGACTTAATAATAGTGGCCATAGGATATAATAACATAGAAGAACTGTGCCGTATAATCATTTGAAGGAGATCCGGTGAGTTCCCTCTGTGTCCTTCCAATTTCAATACGCTGATTGTGCTCAAAATTTTGTCTAACAAAATTAAACCAAAGGGTAAACAAGGTATAATATTAATTTTCCATAGTATCTAACGTACCAGCTATTATTTCCTAGTCATCAATCCATTAACGTAACTTGAACTATACCCAGTGCCGTAGCTAGCATGGGTGGCACCTGGGGCAGATATTGTAGGTGACACCTCTAAACTCAATCAAAACTGTTAAAATTAAAAATAAAAGTAATAATAATTTACGTTTTATTAAAATACGAGTATTACAAATAATTTTTATATATTATATGAAAGAAATTTAGTTAATAAAAAATTAAATTTCTTCCTTCTAGCTTTAACACTTGCAAACTCCGAAATCACGTCATTGGAATTTACATTTTGTGTTGTTTCATATTCTATCGTTAAAATACCAAGATTGTTTAATCTGGTTTCAGTCATTGTAGACCGCAAGTAATTTTTAATTAATTTCAATTTACTGAAACTCCTCTCACATGAAGCAACTGATGCACATATTGTTAGAAATAACTTTAGTGCGATCTGTTATACCTGTCCTCCACTCTCAATACACGCTTACCTCATCCATTTCCTGCTGTATCAGCATCTCCTGTCTTTCATATACTATTCACATTCCCATCCAACAGTCAGTCTCCAGTCTCCATTCCTCCGCCGCGCATATGAGCCGAATCGCTGTTTCAGTTTTAAGTTCTATTTAATTTCAATATTGTATTTTCAACGGGTAAATAAAAATCTTTTTTTTAAAAAACTGTTTTAAAGACTCCGTATAACAATTGGTGGCAGCGGTGGAATAATAAATCCCCGGTTAACTCAGTGCTTAAACAAAACTCCGTATAACAATTGGTGGTAGCGGTGGGATTCGAACCCACGCCTCCGAGGAGACTGGTGAGAACAGTGTTCATAAGGCGCTGGAACGTGGCAGGGGCATTTTTTAGCCCGAATGGCATTCGTTTGAATTCGAAATGTCCTTGAGGGACACTGAATGCAGTTTTAGCTTGGTCGGCTTCGTTTAGAAGGATTTGATGAAAACCTGATGCGAGATCTAGTGTTGAGAAATATTTACTATTACCAAGTTGGTCTAGAATCTCTGTGATTTGGGGTAATGGATAAGTGTCACCAATCGTGACATCATTAAGTTTTCGGTAATCAATTACAACTCGCCACTTCTGCGTATTTGCTGCGTCAATTTTCTTTGGAACAACCCATATGGGTGAAGACCAAGGGGAACTAGAGTGTTGTATAATATCTTGTTTTAACATTTTGTCAACTTGACTTTGGACCTCGGCTTTATGGATTTCTGGGAAGCGATAAGTTTTCGTATGGATTGGCGTCTTTGTCGTTGTCTTTATTTCGTGTTTCAGGGCATTGGTGTAAGTCAGATTTTCTTCAGGAAGATGGAAAATGTCGGAAAACTGTGAGCAAAGGTCGAGTAGTCTGCTTGTTTCTTCTGAGTTTAGATGTGAGGTGCGTAGGAGTTTCAATACTTCTGCGGTTCTATCAAGAGTGTTGTACTGATCAAGTTTTTTGGGATTTGTAATATTAGTGTGATAGAGCTTTTGGAGTTCCTCTCTAGGAAAAGGTTCTATTTTCAGTTTAAGATTAGGATTTAATTGTATTGGAGTGTCAGAGACGTTGACTATTGATATATTTATTCTTAAATTTGGTTTTACTTTGACTATGCAGTTAGCTACAAGAAGAGAGTCAGTTATCCTTTGGTCTAGGATTAAGCCTTCTTTGATATCAGGGTTGATTACTGAACATTCTATTATATTCTCCGATCTAGGGGGTATAGTAAACATTGGTTCATGGAATTTCATTTTGAATTGAAACATATCAGTTGCTTCTAGAGTACCTTCTGAATAATCTATCTTACAGTTGTAGAGCTTGAAGAAATCGTTGCCGATTATACATTATACGGAAAATCTATATCTGGAATGAGGTGGAAATAATGATCAAAGGAGTAGACGTTTATGGTAATATAGCCCAATGATGATATTGGGTTATTTGAAGCTCCTAAGCCACTAATAACGATTTTGTCTTTTATGATTCTAGGCATTATTTCGATGCTGTTATACTTGACAATACTAACGGAAGCGCCACTATCGACTAAGAAGGTAAGAGGATTTTTAGACATTGAAGTCTGGACGTCTATAAATGGTAAGTAAGTTTTTGATGGATTAGTTTTAATATTATAATTTGTTAATTTATTTTTTCCTGTTTCAGGTTTCGATCGAGATGTAT
Source organism: Dendrolimus houi (assembly GCA_039645545.1). NCBI lineage: Eukaryota > Metazoa > Arthropoda > Insecta > Lepidoptera > Lasiocampidae > Dendrolimus > Dendrolimus houi. Next base: position 11,741,996 of record CM077125.1, on the reverse strand, counting down.
TTATAGCAGAAGATTCAAGAGCTGGAGTATGTTTCATGAGTTTGTTCTCACAGCTATTAACTTGGGGCTGGTTACCCGGTCTGTTAGCTTGTGGAAAAGATACAGTGGACCTACGGCCATTACGTTGGGGCTGGTTACCCGGGTTGTTGGCTCGTGGTAAGGATATAGTATTTGACTTATTTTTGTTCCCACAGTCATGAAATTGGGGCTGGTTACCCTGATTGTTGACGTGTGGTAGGGATATAGTATTTGAATTATTTTTGTTCCCACAGTCATGAAATTGGGGCTGGTTACCCTGGTTGTTGACGTGTGGTAGGGATATAGTATTTGAATTATTTTTGTTCCCACAGTCATGAAATTGGGGCTGGTTACCCTGTTTGTTGACGCGTGGTAAGGATATAGTAGTAAAATTGTTTTTTAATTTAGATTTAGATTTAATTGAAGGAATTAGAATTTGTTTAGCATCGATTTGGTGTTCTAATCTCCCCGTACGACACTGGACGGGAAGCCGGATTCGTTTAAATTGTTGCCGTCTGTTTCATCACGGCCTTCGAATGTGGATGTCGCATGAAAAGGTTGACTAGCCCATGAACGAGGTTGAGTATTATTATTATTGTTATTGTTGGGCCATGTTGGATTGCCATATCGTCTATTGTTATATAGATTCGGAAGAGATTCTGTAAAATCCCATTCCACAATGAATTTCAAATATCCAGTCAGCCAATCAGAAACTGCCACAGTTTTATGAATTTTTATAGGTGGCACTATAACTGATGTTCACGGTCGGGTGTCACCCCTTCACGGGTGACGGGCGCTTACTTACTATTGTTAAATGTGTAATCAATATGAACAACATTATCACACATTATACTATAAAAAATTATATATTTGCCTGTCCTAAACTAACACATCAGAATTTGATATGTAAACCCTTTTCAGTTGAACATTATTTATACAAGCCGCATAAAAATACTTTATTCCCTAGCCCTCGCAATATTTCGTCGTTTAACTCTACGCCTTGTAATAGGTTGGGGAAAAAGTCTTTTCGCAAATAGTATGTATGAACTTGTAATAAGATCTCTTTGGCTATACCATTCGTATCTAGCTGGTTTTGGTATCATTAAAAAATTTAATTTTAAAGAAGTCAATTCCAAATTCAAATTAGGAAAATGTGTGATTTTCATTTGTTTTTCTTATTGTTAAAATGAGTGAATCTAATGAAGAAATTCGATACATTTTAAAATTTTACTACAAAAAAGGTAAAAATGCAACACAAGTCGCGAAAACAATTTGTTATGTTTATGGACATAATGCAGTATGAGCGTAATGCAGAGTAGCATAAATTTGGTTTAAGCGTTTTCAATCCGGAAATTTTGATATCAAAGATGCACGTCCCTCTGGTCGCCCTGTTACGGACAAAATTGATGCCATTTTTGAAAAAGTGGAGCAAGATCGGAATATTAGTAGTTACGATGTTGCTGGACAACTGGGAATTGACCACAAAACGGTTTTGGCGCATTTGAAAAAAGCTGGGTACACAAAAAACCTTGATATTTGGGTGCCTCATGAGCTTACTGAAAGAAACCTAATGAACCGTGTACTCATTTGTGATTCTTTATTACGACGTAGTGAAACCGAACCATTTTTGAAGAAGCTGATAACTGGTGATGAAAAAGTGGATCACGTACGACAAGAACGTGCGAAAAAGATCGTGGTCAAAGGCCGGTCAGGCTTCACTTTTTTTTTTTTTGGCCAGGCGAAATCCGTTTGAGGACTAAGCCCCAACAGGCACAGAAGCCTGGGGGGATGTTCGCGACTAGTGTGAGTGTGTGTGATTCGCCAGATCGGGGGTGGCACTAGCGTGCCCGGTCAGAACCGGTGCCACGCTATTGCCACTCCCCAGTTAGGGATACCCACTAAAACCCCTAGGTGTTCCGTCCTGCGCCTTATGCCAGGGCTACGGGACTGCGGGATTCCCAACTCCGCGTGCCCTGGCAGGCGTGGGCCCCCCTCACTGGGCCTCTTCCAATGCCGGGGAGCTTCTCCCCCGGCGCCTTCTCGGTCTATTCTATGCGTGGAGCGGTCTGTTACGCGCCCCACGGGAAGAGAGGTGAGCGCGCGCTGAACACACGCGATCTCATCTCGACGGTATATGCGGGTGAGTGAGAACTCCTAACCCCAAGGGGCCCCACCCGCGCCGCCCGCTTACGGCGGCCGAAGGTCACCATCCGACCTCCGGCGTCGGCGCGTCCTTCTTTGGCGGAAGCGGAGCAGGGAAATACGCTCACGCTCCCGTTCCGCCTCCTCCTTCGCAAATATGACTTGCTCACAGAAGGAGGAGACGGCGTCCCATCCGGTGGAGCTCCCGACCATGGTACGTACCACGGCCGGGAGCGAGGTGTCAAATCCGGTGTGGGCGACGAGCTCCCGGCGCTGCTCCGTCCAGGCTGGACACTCTTGAAGTGTGTGCAGCGCCGTGTCCTCGTCGCCCGTGTCACAATGGTGGCACCCTGACGTGGTCTCACGGCCGAGGCGACACAGGTACCTTCCGAAGCAACCAGGCTTCAGAGACTGGCGAAACCCGGGTTAACTCGCAACAAGATGATGCTGTGTATAGTGGGATTGGAAGGGCATTATTCATTATGAGCTGTTACCGCCAAGCAGGACCATCTATTCTGAACTGTACTGCGAACAACTGATGAGATTAAAGCAAAAAGTTGAGAGAAAGCGGCCGGAATTAATCAACAGAAGGGGTGTGGTTTTTCACCATGATAACGCTACACCTCACACATCTTTAGCCACTCAGCAAAAATGATGAGAGTTTGGCTGGGAGGTGTTAATGCATCCGCCGTATAGTTCTGACCTTGCAGCTTTAGATTTTCACCTGTTTCGGTCTCTGCAGAATTCCTTAGGCAGTATCGGGTTAACATCACGAGAGGACTGCCAAAACCACTTGTCGCAGTTTTTTGATCAGAAGCCCCAAATTTTTTATAGCAATGGGATCACGTCCCTACATACAAGATGGCAAAAAGTTATCCAACAAAATGGCACCTACATACTTTAGTCAAATGTAAATAAACTTTATAAAGAAAACCTTTTGAATTTTTATATAAAATGCGAAGAAACTTTTTGCCCAACTAATAATATTACATTATATCATTTTACCTATTTGTGTTATACAGGTCTTTTGGACCAAAAAGTTTTTATAGTTCACTTAGTATTCAGGTTTCGAGTTACTAATATCAAGAGATATATAAAGACACTCTCAAATAGTGCGTCGAAGATCCATACTACATGTGAAAACCAGTTTGGGTGTTTGTTTTCAAGTTAGTGTCCTCATTTACAGCTTTGAATATGAGCCGTTTCAAATGAAATAACATGGTAAATTATTTGAATACTAACTGAACCGCCAGACATTTGATATGACTCGATAGAAAAACGGCATTGTTGCGGAGATAACCCGAGAAATTATAGGTTTTTGTGACTAATAAATATATTTAAGGTTATAATAGTAATAATAATACATGCAATTTTTAACTTAGTGACAGACAGAGAATATAATATTAATGTGACAAGCAAACTTCAAATAATTAAAAATATATCTAAATAGTTGTATAGAAAAAAGTATGCAACAGGCATGTTTTCTATTTTTTTTACACTATAACCAAATTGAGACTACTACGAACAGTTTACAAAAAATTTACAAAGCCGCCCAGTCTTTCTCAAGTGATTCACTTACCAACTAGCAGCACTGCATTTTTATTTATGTAGATTTGAATAGGCGCTGGGTTTACTATATAATACAACGAATATAATAGACAGATTTCTATACGCATCTAAATTAATATTTTAGTATGAATAAATAAATACACTTTATTGTTCCCCAAAAATAAAACTAGGTACAATAAATGTTGAACAAAGGGCGGTCTTATCACTTAAAGCAATATCTTCCTGGCAACCCCAAACGAAGGAAAATATTAAAGCTATGCCCGCGGTTTCATCCGCATGGTGATGGAAAATCGTTATATTTTGGATAATTCACACTATATCTTTATAAATTATAGCTTATGTGTTATTCTGATGTGTAAGCTATTGTGGCGACATTAGTGCCAACATGATAAACAAGCACGCAGGCGCGAAACTAATATTAATCTATTAGAAATAAGACAGCGTACCGTTTTTGACAGCGCGGGCGCGTAACGTTCGCGCCGATTCTCTTGGCGCGTAAACAACATCTCAACAACCGAACGCAAGTCGGGACTTTTCGGAAGACAGTCTGACACACGCCTTCAACGCGGGCCCACGATATTCGTGCTCGCGTACAAAGTTCAGTTCTCGCGCTTGCTGCTTGCCTTCACCTAAATCCTTCTGAACTATATAAAACATGAGAGTGTGTGATTAAAAGTGTACGACGAAAGTTATCTTTTATTAACCCGTACACCGCTCAACGGACAACGGACAACCATACACACATCACATCACCACCTCACTATATTATTGTAAAGTTTCCATTCCATCCATCAAAATCCATTCAGTAGTTTTTCGTGAAACAGTAACAAACATACATCCATACATACATTCTTACAAACTTTCGCGTTTATAATATTAGTAGGATTTCAGTGGCGGTGTAGACAATAGATAATATGAGACATTCAAAACACAACTAAATAAATAATAGACTTTATATATGTACTATACAAACATGAAACATATCATACTACACATAAAATCAGAATAGAATAGAATAGAAAATACTTTATTGTTCACCACATACACATAAAGTAAATCATTTACAGTCAGCATCACTATTAGACCTGAGAGGACCAAAAATAATGAGTAGGTAAGTATTCCTTTAAAAGACGATAGAGATTTAACTTGTCTAATGTTGAGTGGCAGTACCTTAGTAATATTAATTAGATGCGATTTTAAGATGTATTTACATGTTTCGGCAAGCACGATACATGAGAAAATGCCTGGTAAGTCAATAAATGCAGAAACACTGTCAGTTGCTAGATTTGCAAATTACAGAGCTGAACTTCCAATTAGGAGGGTAACTAGGGTAGTTCATGATCACTTAGAGGACTTGTTATCTTTAAAGTAAGATTGTTCACGGAAAGAACTATTTATTTACTTATTTTGATTTGAATGTAATGAAAAACTCTGGAAATACTAGTTCTCACCCTTTTTCTTTATATCTATGACTATGATATTTAAAAAACTCAAATGTTAATGAAAAGAGCAAAGATCAACCTAAAGTAACGTATTTTTTTTTATTAAATATTAAAATAAACTAAGTAAATTTAGATTATGTAAATAGTTTCCAGATGAAAAAAATCCATATGGCTGTAAACTAATCTGTTGACGACAAGATGTTTTTTATAGCAACTGAATAGTCGACAGTTACTAAGTTTAATTTGCTAGATGTAAACTGGTATCTTAATGCAACATATCCAATGTAATCAAAATGACAAAACATTTCACGCTATACTATTTCACTAAGTTGAATAAAAGTAGAAAAAAATGCTAAAATAGTTAGCTGCTGACTAGATGGTCGTAAGCTAAACAAGCGTTATTTTTGTCAGTTATATGAGCTACCACCTGTTATACTATTAAAGTATGTTTATACAATATTTAAATTTGTTTACAGTTTAATACAATTATACATTGATATCCCAAGCATAATGTAAAGAAAAACATGTTTTACTTATATGGTTGAAAATGGTCCTAATCATAATTTTTCGTTAATTTTGGAGACATGCAGTATAGTTCTATTTCTTCGACTCATTTAAATGACAAAAAACAATCATGGTGAGACGTGCAGTGAAGAGAGAGAAGTGGACTAACTGTATGTTTTCATATATTATGAACACTTTTCGGGCTTTAATAATAATAATAATTTATTTGCACTGAAATATTACATCTATTTGTTAGTGACAAATTATTATATATGTTAGTAGGATAGACACATCAGAACATAAAAGCAGAAAGAATGCCCCTCCCTCGACACTAGACATGTAGCCTCACCCAGCATCGAAAAGGGGAGTACATTCTCTCTGCGAACACCCCAGGATACTGCTGGTGCTAGCCCGGACTCTAAACAGTAAGACGCGACTTTCTTACGCCTGATGGCGTAAAAGTCATCAGTACGTAGGCACTTACTGATATTACAGCGAATATTGTGGATGCACTGCAGAATCGAGGCAGACCCAGCAGCATCCTGAAGATGATATTATATTGAACACGGATGGCACTAACAGCTCTTTCTTTAGTTTGACTATTTTTACATAATTAATAGTTGGGGGTCATCCGCGAACTGCCCTGGTTACCCTAATAAGTCTTCGTCAACTCACTACTTAAGTAATATAAATGTAAATGAAGCTTAAAGGGGTTTTTTACCAGTGCATATTGTCGGTAGCTTTTCAAAATTATAACGATTTTTTTAGAGACATTTACATACATTTTCGAAATGATAAGAAAGTGCCCCTCTCCCCCTATTTTACTTTTAAAGCACGAGGTAAAAATTCTTAAATATTCCACAATTCGATTCGACTCTCCTATTATATTAATGTACTCTGTAAATTTGAGTGAAACCTGACATATTCATAAATTAACATTAAAAAGTCCGAAATGGTTGTATGTTTGTTTGTCACACCAATGCTATCTATTATCCAATACAGAAAATTAACATTCAAGTTGAAAGTCAAATGACAATTATTCCAGTACTTGATGGTTAGTTATTAGTGTTTAGTAGATGTCACTAGTTGTCTATTCGTATTAATTTTACGTAACATGTATCAATAACATTATTGATTTAATTTTGATAATCTGTTTAAATATAAAACAAAAAAACCCATTAAGACTTTCAATATTTGAAAGTTTTGGTTTAAAAATTTAAAGAAAACATCAAAAAGCGAGAGGATGACTTGTAGAGCTCTGGCCACCTTGTCACAGATTACATTGAATATATAAAGATCTAAGTTTTAGGGGCTTTTCCGAGTGACGTATTTTAACTAGATGATTATACATTACTATAATGTATTAAAAATAAATGGCACTGTAAAATCTAAGCCTTATTTTTAAGGTGCATGTAAACAATGTATACTAACGCCGCTGTCTTCAAATTTTTTTTCTCTTACTTTTTATTTAGATACGAAAAAAATGCTTATTACGGTTTTCAAGCTTTTAAAAACAAAGGATCAAAGTATGACCACAATAGCGCGCGCTGGTAAGTGAAAACAGTATTGCTTGATAACAACGCTATAGCACAGCAGCTCTATCTAGTAGATTTTTTGGAGATAATGGCTACGTTCGTTCCATTAGGGACTCATAACGACCACGTTCACGACCGCGATTTATCCCGTTCCACTTGCTTGCCGGCGTTACAATCGTAAACCCAAGTGGAACGGTTATTCGACTCACCTATTAACATGGGTCGTTGTGAGCGTTGTGTGATCGAAAATGATGACGTCATTAGTGACGTTTTCGCCACGACCACCAGGACCGCGGTCGTCTTGTGCAACGACTAACTGAGCATTTTGGGCGTTGTGAGCTACTGATGGAACGCCTTAAATGTAGTGTTACTGCTTGCCTGTATCCTCAACGTAACGCATTCTATTGCAAGAACATTGTGGCTAAACTTTTTATATAAGGTGACTAAAATAAAAGACTAATTACACTTTTAAATTTTATTTTAAATACAAATAGAAATAATTTATATTTAATCTTAACTACAAGCCCTTCAAGGACATTAATAACTGGTTTACATATAAATAAGATCTCTAATTTAATCATAAAGTTTACAATTATACTAATTCAATCATTTTTATAGGGTAATTCCGTGGTAGATGGCCATAAGGGAGAGATGGCCCATCGAAATATTTCAAAGATCCATTGACTAGGTGTCGCTGTTTACTGTTTAGTTCACTGCGTGTCGTACATGAAGGCAACGGTGGGACAAAAAAATTGGCGAAAAAAAGAAAAAGTAAGTAAAACCCTTGTTTTTTGTTTCGTCTACTGTGAATATTTTTTAGATAGTCAAAGTTTTACATGGTTGTAGTGTTAGTTTCTTAAAATAATGGTGATATTTGTATTTGCTGCAAAGTATACGAACAATACTTCGTTCTACTAACCTCTAAATTATTTGCTTCGTGTCTTAACTTGTTTTAGTTTTCGTTGTGGCCATCTCTTCCAGACAAAAAGGAGAGATGGCCAATTGCAGTCGGTATGTGATGGCCATAGCGTCATGGTAAAGAAATGATGTTTTATTGAAATAATTTCTTTATTGAAAGTGAAGTGAAAGGAAATTGGACAGAAGAATCACTAAAAGCAGCTATTAATGCTGTAAAACATGATGGATTAACCGTGCACGCGGCAGGTCTCCAATACCAAAAACCTAGAAAAACTTTAGAAAGAAGATTAAAGAAAAATAATGACAAGAAGGGACCTATGGGTCCACCTACTTTATTTGGAGAAGAAATTGGTAGCTCATATTAAAACAATGCAAGCTAAAGGCTTTCCTTTGACGATGGATGACGGAAGAAAAATAGCTTACGAATTTGCCGAATAGTTAAAATTAAAGCATCGATTCAACAAAGAAAATCAGAAAGCAGGATACGACTGGTTACAAATGTTTTTAAGCAGAAATACTGATATTACATTAAGGAAGTCAGAAAGAGTTTATTTGGCTAGAGCCAATGCCATGAATAGATCAGAAGTAAATGCATATTTTCAACTGCTTGAAAGCGTTCTTATTCAAGACAATGAGATACTACCTCTAAACTGTGTATTTAATATGGATGAATCTGGCTTACAGTTAAATAGTCGTCCGGGGCACGTGCTTGCTCAAAAAGGATCTAAAGCAGTTTCCACAGTGACATCAGCTGAAAAGGGGGAGACAATAACCATTATAGCCTGCTGCAATGCTGAAGGCACTTTCTTGTCACCTGCCTGTATCATGAAGGGCAAAAATAAAAAACCCAAGTTTGAAAATGGAATGCCTCCAGGATCAAAATTATTCATGTCTCAAAAATCAGTGTACATAACATCAGAGATATTTTTAGAATGGTTAAAAACACACTTTGTTCCAAGGAAACCAGCCAGCACAGTTGTTCTTCTGTTAGACGGCCACTCAACTCATTGTAATTCGGTCGAAATGTTGGAATATGCCAATCACAACGACATTATTTTGATACCAATGCCAAGTCACACATCTCATTATCTCCAGCCCTTAGATCGTTCTGTTTTTAAATCATTAAAACATCACTTCTATGAACAGTGCAGACTTTGGCTAATCCAAAATCCAGGACGCGGCATATCGAGACTTTCTTTCGGAGCTTTATTTAATAAGGCTTGGGAAAAAGCAGCGTCGCTATAAATGCTATTGCTGGTTTTAAAGCAACTGGAGTGTATCCTTACAATCCAGGATTGGTGCCAGATTATGCGTTTATTCAAGAACCAGCAGGTGTCTCGACGGATACTTCTGTTGCACGAGTGCTCCCACACAGTACATCTGCAGTGGAGGATAATGAAGAGGCACCTATTCAAGGTTATTCTTATGAACCAAGAAGAGATACAAGTTATAGCCCTGAAATCGTTTCCACAAAATCAAAAGCCTCCGTGAACACTACCACTATGTCTAATGTTTCAGACTCGAGCACCTCGAAAGAGTTTTCTTTCAATAAGAATCCAGATTACACCCCATCTCGATATTTTACAAGAATATCACCTATTCCACAAAAAATAATTCAAGTTCGTAAACGAGCAAAACAAGTTGGAACACTATTGACTTCGGAAGAACACATCAATGCCAGAAAAAATGCTGCAGAGAAAATTCTAAAAAAAGGGAACGTAAAAAAATCCACCAAAATAAACAAAGAAAAAGAAGAGGCAATAAAAGACACTGTTGAATGTGTAAACAAAAGAAAAGCCATTCGAAGACTATCTGATAATAGTGACGATATCCCACTAACAATGTTGTCAGATAAAAATAAGAAAAGAAAGTTAGACGAAAAGGACAACTGTCGTGGGTGTGGCGAAAACTACTACGAAACACTTCTCGTTGAAGACTTGCTTCAATGCACAGTGTGCCAGTTTTCAGTTCACGAACATTGCACTCAATTCGACAATATGTGCTCCATATGTGGTTAAGAGAAAAGAATACTTAAAAGTAGAAAATAAGATTCAGTAATTGTAAGGAATGGCCATCTTACCTCTAATGTCATGGCCATCACGCCCGGACACCTCGGAGAGATGGCCAATTGTGATTTAAAAAAAAATTAATATGGTGATCTCATTAGAAATTGTTACTTTTATGTTTATAATATCATAGTTGATTGGTCAAATCTTAATTACAAATAAAGATTTTTATAGTAACGTGTGAGATTTATTTTTAACAGTATTTTTAAAAAAATATGGCCATCTACCCCAGACTTACCCTATGCTGTAATATAATTAAGTCATGAATAGACGTTACATGGGTGAATGATTAATTATTTATTCGACGGCAAACGATACATCCAGTACCTTTTAAGTAATAATATTACGAAACGATTAGATATATTAACATCGCTCGCTATCCGTTAAAATTGAGAACAAAATAATGCAAAATGGGAAGCCTTCACGATCTCACCAAAATCAACACGAGCTCTCTTCGTTTCATTCTCAATGATTTAATTATTGAAATGGTCGTTGTAATTATGTAATATTAACTGTTGCACCTCTCAGACTTGAATTATGATCCATAAACTCAAAATAGACATGATCGAATTTCTATTTTGACATTCTATTTATTTGTACTTCATCAAACTAATGTTTATCATTTTAGTACATTTCTACAGATTAAGAAAAAACTAACAGGTATAAAAAATATATGTTTGCTAGTAGGCAAACTGGCAAACTGACCACCTGGTGATAGGTGGCTACCGTCGACCATGGACATCTGCAACACTAAGGGAGCCGATGCGTTGCCTACCTCGTTGAGACTTTTTCCATATATTATTCCATATTCCATTCCATAACTTGGACACATATGGCATGAAGGAGCGTCCTCCATGTACCGTGGAGGACTTCCAAGTGTCTAGGAAGTGTAGATGAACTCCCAATCGCCGGCGATTGGTGCGATGATAGAATGGCGGAGATTTATATAATCTTTTATAAATTAAAAAATAAATTTCAAATACTTTTTACGTAATCCTACTTTAACTGTGAACACGATCGTATACACAATAATTTATTGACACAAAAAAATTACACTATCAAAAATATAATAGTCTCCATTAATTAGTAAGTTCAATACAATTCTTATCAGCATATTGGTGGCATCTGATATTCATATTAGCAAGTAGTGAGTTCGCTACAGAATATAAGATCCCAAGGTAAGCTATTGCTACAACTAGGATTGTGATAAAGTATAATAATTTTATGCAATAAATTATTTGATTTGATTTGATTTGAATTAACAAACTATAATTCTACATATACACAATCAGACAGGTGATCGATCACATTGTTAAAGGATCACCCGGTGATACAAAAAAAAATGGTTAAAAGCTTAAGTATGCGTCTGAATAAAATAATTTTGAAATATTAAATTCATTTTACCTCAGATTGCTGAGAAGGTCAAATTCGTTTTATGAGGAGATGGAGTAAAGCGGCTCCAAATAAATGTCTTCGGAGGGCTATTCTTTTAACATATAGATTTTCCTCCCCTGCACTAGAATCTAAACCTCCATAGCCCACCCTTTGCATCTGCAGATGTCTTACTAATAGACTTATTTCTTGCATACTCAGTAACTGCGCAATATTATGTTGTTAATCTCGAGAAGCTATCAAATATTTTACGTGCACTATATAATGTTTAGATTTTAAATTAAATTGCAAAAATATGTCGACGATAAATTGCTACTATTTATAGACGAATTAAAACAGTATTTAGAATATTTCTATAACACATTAGTCATTATGACGAGATGAAGTATGTTACTCAAAATCTGCATCTAATATTAATATCATAATATATGCACTAAATTATTTTAGTATTAAAAATTAAGGTGATTTTATATCTGGGCTAATGATAGTGTTAGAGTTAATGACTGAGTCACGTAAATGTAAGCAAAGGTATAATCCGTTATTTGAGAAGCGACATTATTACTGACGTCAAACATTGACAGATAACTCATGTGTATAGACTAATCCATTCCTTTAACAAACTTGTGAAGGAGCACTGTGTAACTGTATAACGTGTTTATTATTTGTTTTGTATATATATTTACGTATATATTTATATAGATATATATGTATAATATTATTGTATCTTATTATTAGCATCTAGTTCAACTGCACGCCAACGCTGTCTTTTCAATTAGATCTTGTCCATCCAAAGGATGCCTGGAAGATATTGCTTTAAGCAACAATGCCGCCCATTGTACTACTACCTTATAGTTTTTAAGCTTATTGTGTGCTTTTTCTCTGTTATGTTGGTGTATAATTCAGTAGTCTTATATTGTAATGTAGCTAATTATTGACGGCGTTATTTTATAGCACTATAAGTCACATTTAGACACACTAACATTAACCCAGGTCTATCAGAAGCGTAAGAGAAATTCAATCAACGCTATTTAAAATTAATGGTCATTACTCGATATTTGAGTGCAGCCTTGCATCATTCAAATAATTGGTAAGCGCTCCCGTGGCCCGTAATTAAAAAAACCATTTTACACAGAATATTAACATCATAAAACTGTGAAACGATATTTTGTTTATTATTATTATTATACAATGGTTGAAAATTAAAATACGCAAGCAAACCATTTAATATGTCAGTTTATGAAACAAATATATAACAGCATATACAAATACCGTTAATATTATATAATATCATTTTTTGGACTACACATTTGCAACATTTAATCTACCATAGATCTCGGCGTATAATTTGACTGAACATTAATTAACTCGACACAAAATTATAGGAGAAATCGCACAAAGTTCAACTTATACGCCTAATATTATACATAAAAAAATTAAAATACTAAATTAAGAACACTCGATCGAGATAACTGCCAATTTATTAAAAAACATCACAGACAAAAAAAGTACATAAGAGATTTTATCAGCAAAAGGAAATACAGTACTTATTATAATTTATATTAGTGATTGTACTTATATTACCCCTACATAAGGGAATTAATTTACTCTAATGTACATAAAATAATATAAAAATACCTAACTGCATTAATACATAGCCAGAAATACTCCTTGTCCTATAATTTAAGTGTTAATTTGAACAAATCATGACGAAATTGAAATACAGTTTATGTGAACGAAACCATGACTATTGGCTTTAAAAATGAAATTAAAGTTTAGTTTTAGAAATCACGAACAACGATACCAAGCTATACAGTTAAGCTTTGCTATTTGTTTAGTTTATTACAATGCTAGAGTATGTGGTTTAGAGATGCCACGAATATTCGGCTTCTCTCGGTATTCGGCCACTTTTTTAACTATTCGGTTTTCGAGTCGAATATTCTTGGCATCTCTAGTTAAAACGTAGTATAACTATCAATAATTTGTGATTGAAATGTATACGTTTTGAATATCGAATATGTGCGTTTTTTCACTATTTTGCATTCGATTTTCGGCCGAATACCGAATAAAAGCCGAATATTCGTGGCATCTCATTGTGGTTATTGTTTTTTTTAATTATAAAATGCTCGGTGCTAATAGATGCTAAATATAAATATAATGTGCAGTCTGGTTGAAAAAATATTATGTTACGAAGTACGAAGATAAGGTTGCATGACCAAAATGTAAAACTGTCTTATTTATGAAATACATAATAGAGGTTTATGGATCCTATTTTCTAAAGCAAGACACATTTTGTATATGATTAATACCATCACGACAATAACTCAATACTACAAGAACATTTTTTTTTATAAATATTACAGTTATTATAAAACGGAATAAAGAAAAATGTTTTCGTTTTATAATTTTAAAATAAACATTTTACTTGAAATTTTTCCAATTCCTAGCTTTAAAACAAATAACCTTCAACAAATATTTGAAACTTTTCGAAATAAAAAGCCTTAATTAGTTTATGTTAACAAATAAATAAAAAAGGCTAATTACATACAACACTGAAGTAAAATGTTTCAAGTATGAAAATAATGTAACCAATATAGACAGTGCCAAATGCCAATATTTATATATCATTGACAACATACCCCTTAAAAGATAATTGGTATACACTATATATTTACACTTTCTATAATTAATTACCAAACAATTATTTTGAAATATATCAAAAGTTACTACATGTCCTACAATTAATTGCATCATGTTTCAAAATCATGTAAATCACAACAAAACAGTTTTCAAACATCACTAAAGCTAAATACACAGATATACATACAACTATTACATTGCAATGTAAATATTTTGTTCAATTTAAATATTGTACCTTGTTGCTGAAAAATCACCTTTCTTTGAATATAATATTTTCTTCTTATAACATTCACTTAAATCTAATTCAAAATTATTCAATTTAGTTCGAAAATAGAAATAGAACATACAGCATTATGATAGGCTATTAATTTTACAAAACATCGCATCTCTCGTTACAAATCAACAAAATTGATGTACCAAGTTGCAAATAACTAATGGCCGCTTCCTATATCATACTATTCATTCACTTGCCTTGCCATCGATCGGATTTTAACATTACTTATATAGAGCTAATTTCATCAGCTTATGTCAAATTTTAACCGATAGTAAGGCAAATAAACGATCATAATTTACCTGGTCACATTAGCTTTTAAGCATCCCTTTTCATCACAACAGATTTGAGTTTTTAGCAATGAAATAATTAGTAAATTATCTTGCTTGGTGGAGCAGATGCGTTTCCACTCATCGCTTGCTCTAATGTGTCAAGACGACGGTAAGCGTGGCCACGGCTGTTCCTACGACGCCCTGCCTGACGACCTTCTACCATTAAGCCGAAGAACTGCAATTAATCATTTCATGATGTTAATAAATCAATAACACAAGCACGTCGATGTGCGATGTACTAAAGTTCTAGAATAGAAGGTTCGGGAAGAGAAAGACCGAGATAGATAGATGTTAGAAAGGGATAGACAATGAACGAAAGTTCTAGAATAGAAGGTTCGGGAAGGAAAAGACGGAGATAGATAGATGTTTAGAAAGGGATATAGATAGATAACACTTTATTGTACACCATTACAGAAAACCTTACTAGCCTAAAAATATTCTAAATGTGCACAATGGGCGGTCTTATCGCTAAGAAGCGATCTCTTCCAGACAACCCATGACAGGAATAAAACAGATTATATTGGTCAAAGGTGGTATACATAAATATTAGAGGATATGCAGTTACTTACATACATTTTATTCATTTATAAACATATAATTATGTAAAATATTATATAAGTAAAATTATAGTTAATAGACATATATAAATACGCCTACTGATATTACATGCATAAATATATACACATAAATATACGTAAAAAATATCAAACATCACTATGTTGTAGGTAGTGCATTTTTGTCATGTTCTTAAATATTGTTAGTGATTTAGCTTGTCTAACAGTAACAGGTAGCTCATTCCACAGTCGAATAGCCTGTACAGTAAAAGAATTATTGTAAAAAGATGAATAATGTTTGGGAGTATAAAGTCTAAGATTCGTAGAAGGTCGTAAATTGTGAGAAGAAGAAATGAATTCAAAGCGTTCTTTGAGATAATACGGGGTTGTGGGGATAAACAACACACTGTAAAGGAGTGAAAGAATATGAATATTCCGGCGAAAACGAATTGGCAACCACTTGAGTTTTTTACGAAACTCAGAGACGTGGTCATATTTACGTAACCCAAATATGAAACTTATACAAAAAATTTGGAGGCGCTCAAGTTTATTAAGTTGCTCTTGAGTCAAATCAATATAGCTGGCGTCAGCATAATCAAGAATGGGGAGTAGTAAGGACTCTGCAAGCTTAACTTTGTTGGCTATGGGCAGGAAGTTTTTCAACCTCCCGAAGGATTTCGAAGAGAGGAAGAGACGTCGACTCAATTCGGTTATGTGGGGTCGCCAAGATAGCTCCCTATCAAATATGACTCCTAGATTTTTTACTTTCTCACTAACCGGGATATGTGTACCATTAAATATGAAATTTGGCAAGCAGGTCCAGTCAATTCTACACAGCATCCGTGAACTACCTATGATAATTAGCTGAGTTTTCTTGAGATTTACTTGTAGTCCATATGATTTACTCCATTGCGTTATGTGATCGAAGTCGGAGTTTATTGTTAAGACTGCATCTTGTAATGTTGCAACAGGTGATTGTGTATAGATTTGTAAAACGTCTGCATAGAGATGGCAGGAAGAAGTAAGTTTATTAGAGATTGAATTTATAAAAATCGTGAATACTAAGGGAGATAAAACGCCGCCCTGAGGAACGCCAGCAAAAAGATCACACCATGACGAATAGTCGTCATCGACTCGAATCCGCTGCCGGAGACCATACAGGTAACTATGAAACCAGTCGATTACTGTAGGAGATATGTTAATAGAGTTTAGAACCCTAAGCAACAATTCAAAATTTACATTGTTGAAGGCACTGCTGAAATCAAGCAGCGATAACACAGTCAGCAGACCGTTATCCATGCCATGCCGGATGTCGTCAGTGATTTGGACGAGAGCTGTGGTTGTACTATGGCCAGGACGGAATCCGGATTGATAAGGATTTAAGAGGGAATTACGGTTCAGGAAGAAACTTAACTGTTGATGAACTAGACGTTCAAGAACTTTAGAAAGGAAGGGGAGTATAGAAATAGGACGGAAATGAGAAATTAAGGTAGGATTTGGTTTTTTTGAAAGAGGAATGACCTGGGCTTCCTTCCAGGCAGTAGGAAAAACACCAGAGGTAATAGAAGCATTAAGGATATGAGTAAGGATAGGATTAATGACATCCAGTATGGGTAAGACCATATTGCGACTGATGCTATCGCTGCCGACAACTTTAGATGTAATGGATTTTGCTGCTTTTTTAACATCACTATCAGTGAATCGACTAAGAAGAAAAGGAGAATGTTTGGGTGTTGGCATAGAAGTGATTTTGTTTAAAGTGTCTGACTTAGTTACTATGTCAAAGTCAGAGGTGGTAGTGAAATGTCGATTTAAATATATATAGTAATTAAAAGAATAACGAAAAGAAGATCGAAATTATGGGTTCCAGAAGATTCTTCCGGGTATATAAGCAGCGTAAGGCGCACCTACCGAGCAGTTTAGAGTTAAGTTCAGTTCAAGACAGCGAAGCCACAAGTGCAATACGAAAGAGTTGGAAGAGAAGTTTAATTAATAGAAGACAGTGACAAGTTTAGTGGTGAATTTAGTGAAAAGTTTAATGGACAGTTCAATGAAGGAGTGTAGCGTAGTTTGAGAGAAGATCCAGAAGCGAGCTACACGCTGTAAATTCGGAGGTGAACACTGCAGTAGCAGAGGGTGGTCTACGCAATATCGGCGACAAAAGCGCAATATCGGTGTTGTGAGTGAGACATTTTATCGTCGGGACAGTGCGTCGTTAGTTGTGCGTGTAAGTGCAACCCTGCGAGGGGGAATCACATACGGCTGTGTAAGTTAATAAAAGCATTTAGTTATAAACTGGTGTTTTTCTTCCAATCCTGAGTGCGTACCCCCGCTCGCACGTAACAATATTTAAACATCCTACATAGAACTTTTTTACTAAAGAAAACACATTCAAACCACAAATAAGAAGCAGAAAAAAAAATGGCATATAGATATAAGATACAAAATCACAGACGTATGATAATAACTGTAAGAGTTAAAACAATAAAAACTCCCAAGTCCTGAACAATATTGAATATCGAGAGATAAAGGGAGGGGGATGACAAGCAAACTTAAAAAGATGGTTTCCAATTTTGACAGCATAATACACAGAAACATAATAAAAAAAAATTTCAGGGAGCATAATAAACATAGCAACAATTGTTTTATGTGAGACCATGGGCATTGGGTATACCCTACCACCAGTGTAAAAGAAGCTGATTTTCATCATTGTGCATAGAAGCTCCACACTACCATAACTTCTTTACATCACATTACATTCTTTATAACGTACTGTTTGAACCTAGGATCCCGTCTTATATTAAATAACGTTTTCAGTTCTTTCACAGTGATTCGAGATGTTTGAGCACGTCAGAGAGGTTACGAACCAGGACACCGTTACATACTACAGAGATTTACGTAAGATCGTTCTCTGTTCAGGCTGTGCATCTCTGGAATGCTCTGCCGGCAGATGTCCGATCTGCTAAATCTCTCAACTCCTTTAACAGACTTGTGAAGGAGCACTATCTAACTGTATAACGTGTTTATTGTTTGTTCTGATGTCTATGTGTACGTATTTATTTTTATAGCTAAAATACATGTATAATAATTATTTGATCTTATTATTAATATCTAGTTCAACTGTACGCTAACGCTATCTTTGTAATTAGATCTTGTCCACTCAAAGGCTCCCTGGAAGAGATTGCTTTAAGCAATAAGGCCGCCCATTGTACTACCTTTTAGTATTTAAGCTTATTGTGTATTTTTTTTTCTGTAATGTTGGTGTACAATAAATAGTATTAGATTGTATTGTATTATACCATTTAAAATTTAGGGTGATAATAATATTGATATTTTTTATTGGGAAACTGGCGTACAGCAGATGGCTTGCCTAATGAAAAGCAGTTAGGTCGCCTATAGACAATTGCAAAAGCAGGAGCGAAGCCAGAGCGTTGTTAGCTTTCAGGGTGGGATAGAAGGATCAGGCAGGAGGTATGAGATAGAAGGGAAATTAAGATATTAAGTATACCTAAAAACACTTTCAGGGAAAATGTTTAGGGTTCCACAACCAAATAACAAAAAGTATGTGTGAGTGTGTGACACGAAATTTTAGTTATTTATTTTAAACTAGAGTTTACCCCGCGGCTGCGCCACGGGTCAACCTCTAGTGCGTATGTCTTATTTAAAGAGCAGGCGGTATAGGTTACATTGTATTACATTTTTATGTATTTGCCCCTGGAAATTCACTTCATTTAATATCGCAAACTATATACCATCCCCCGTCTATCTGTAAACTACATAAATGACAAAACTTAACAAAGTAGACAACATGGACGAAATGGACCAAGTGTACCCAGTGGACCAAGTGCACGAAATGGACAAAATCACCAAATGTATCCTAGTTTCCAGAATAGATTTGGTGATTTTGTCCAAATGGACATGGATAATGGGGTAGATTTATGTAAAGTATACGAAATCGTTTATTTTATATAAATCTATCCCATTATCCGGGATTAAAAGTATCCTATGTTAATCCTCGGCATCAAAAATATATATATTGAGTTTCAGCCAAATCGGTCCAGTAGTTTTCCGTGAAAACGGAACAGACAGACAGACAGAAGTTACTTTCGCATTTATAATATTAATAAGGATTAATATTGTAAAATTGTAAACGCCGTGTCAGTACATTAAAGCTATTTTTAAAAAAGCAACTGGAATAGACTATATAAACGATGGAGAACACGATGCAATTTTTTTTAGATTCTTGTCGGTTTAATTGTTTGCTCGGAATTCAAGTAAAAACTATTGGGCTGATTTCGATACGGTTTTCAGTGACCGACAGCAAATTTTTAGACTTAAAATCTGCGCTACATTTTATCCTGGGCATCCCGCGGGAATTTTTCTGGAAATTATTTAATATTACCAGATTAAAAAGATCAATGTGATTTTTTCACTGATTGAAAGCAAATTTTATGTAATAAAATGTGTGATATTTATTGCCGGGAATCCCGGCGAAATTTTCCCGGGAGCGGTTTGAAGTTTTTGGATGCATAAAAATTAGCATATTCCGACAGTTTCCACTAAAACGATGACTTACAATTCTGCGATACTTTGTGTCCGGGAATCCCGCGGAAATTTCGAGTCAATCGTGGATGAAGTCGCGGGCATGTCCTAGTAAAATAAAATTACTCACCACTTTACTAACTTTATTCTTATTATGATACAGGACATAGAAGAGGACCACCATAATTACTGTAATGAGGAAGAATGTGAAGAAATGGTCGTCATCATCTGAGTATCCATCTTGATTGGTGCTTGCATAATAACCTAAAAAATAAAATATTACACGTAAATTAAAACAATTTTTAGACAAACTCAGTCAAAGATTGAAAACAAATTTTTAAATCTTTTAATCGCATACTAATAATTCCATGAACAGCTTGACAAATGAATGCCAATACATTAGAGCTCGCGATTAAAGATCAGCAGACGTTATTAGCAGTGTTTCAACAATGGATACTGAAGCATTTTGGCCATATAGCCCAAAAGAACCCAGAAAAAAATTATGGAGGGGCTTGTGGTCACTGAGAAAGTTGAAGGCATGAGATCTCATGATAGAACTCGAAATATAGATTGATCATGTCACTGACCAGTTAAATATCTCCATAAATTCGACCTTCCACCAGGATTAAAACTATCACGGTGGAGGGGAGCAAATATTCACTGCCAAAATCACGATCCTTAACAATTATAGAACAACTTATAAAGAAGAAACTTATAAGACGCACCACTCTGCATGTGTTGAGTATTTGAAATCAATTAGTTGTCAGACAGTTTAGTGATAAGTCAGCAGTTGTACTACCTGTGACGTTTCTTTTTCTTTTATTTGCTGTCTGTTCTGGTATATAATAAACAGTATTGTATCTATCTGCCTAGGCCTAGAGTCTAGAGACAAAGACCACCGGAGTTGTTTCATGGCTGTTTCATTTATTACTAAGCTTACTATCAGTTTAATTTTGATTTAAGCTCTGTTGTCTATCGTTTTGTGAGTTGTCAAAATATTAAATGTCAATGTAGGTATTTCGTAATAAACTTAGTTGTGCTTTCATCTTGAACCATGTAGTTTCTTTTAAGCTCCACACAAGAAATTTCAAAATTCAACCTATAGTAGGGCAAGTGAATGCATAGTAAGTAAGATAGAAGCCGGCCATTAGTGGATATCCAGCAGAAGTCGCAAATCCCACACTACCTCTCTAGCAGTCACATGTGCATAAAACATTTTTACTTAGTAGTATAATATATATATTATGGTATAGCCGCCGCTTAGCAGGTTTGACACATGGGTTATCTCGATGTGCAGCTTCATCACAATGTTTTCCTTCACCATTGTTAGCAGGTTACAAGTCGTGGTAGCGTAATGGCTAGCGCAAGCATGCCAAACTCAAAGCGCGCGGGTTCGAATTTGGTAGTTTTCTGATCTAATATGCACATTGTTACAATTTAAAATATACATGTTTCTTGATACATGAAAAGATAAACGTAGCTACATACTTTGTGTAAACTTACTATTGAGGTCAATGTAAAACATGTGTTCATATATTATAAACATCCGAAATGTATTTTAAGCTGTATATGAAAATTCATGTTCCACATATTTAAATTACATGCAGCAGGAAGAAGTTATTTTTAACCAATAACATAATATTGTACAATCGTGAGAAGATCTATTTACTTTTGACAAAAAAGTAATAATGCACATAGGTCATTTGAGGAACCATTCATTGCCAATTAATGATTAAAATTTAAGGTTTCATATACTCCATAATCTCGAACCTAATCTAATATAATAGAAATCTGAATACACTTTTTCCCAAATTAAAATTTGCACCTGTCCTTTTGCCTTTGAATATTGTATGGAGCTTATGTCAAATTTTAACTGGTAGTAAGGCAAGTGGTCAATAAGATATATGAACCGGCCATTCATCTACTCCACGGACAGGCTTATATACCCTCGACAGTCAGTGAAAAAAGCAATAGCAAGATGGTGAAGTAGGTACATTCCAATGGACTGTTCACTTCAGGGATTACTATATCCAAGCATCTGTTTTCAACCAATGTATAACATAGCCAAACTACTTCAGATGGCGCATATCATGTAAGTAAACCGGACAGCCAATCGGATGTATGTTTTGTCAAAAAAACTGCATCAAATTCATTGAAAGATACTAGTGCAGTTCAGTCAGTTGATGGGATTGTAGAATGTATACTGTATGTACTGATTTGATTGTAAAGGAAAGGTATGATCATATATTTTAGATATGTATCAACATATAATTTGTATAGATGTGGAATTTTCTTTCAATCAAAGCAGTATTTTGGCTATCTGTCAATAAAGTACATAGTATGTTATATATTATATGTATTGACTTTTATTGAACACTAGAGTTTCCCTGCAGTGAAAACTCTAGACAGTAACTCTATGTTACTTACATAATAAAAACCAAGTTAGGTTTTTTATATATATTATACCTAAAACTTTACTGTTTCTTGTTCAATTCACTAAATTAAGAAAGAAACTAAGTCCATATAGTCTATACAACTGCCCAGCAAGACATATAAAGGCGAGTCACAGCCAACCTGATTTGAAGTAATACAAGGAATGAGATGTTGTTTATGATAACATAGGTGTTTGTTAGTGAATTTAACAACGCGATTATATTTTGCTAACCATGGAAACAACATTATTTATCAGGATAAAAGTATTCTAAGTGTCAACTCGGGTTATAAGCTAGCACTATGTCGAGTTTTATTCATATATGTTCAGTAGTTTTCATGTGATGCTTTAATGGACAGACAAAAATTCTAAAAATTGCATTTTCGACATCTCCTGGTCCGAATTAGCCTCCCTGATTTTCTTCACATTTTTAAACTCAATGTACAAACTCACACCATTTACAGATTTATTATAAAATAGATAAAAGTACCATTGAAAAAGAAAAGCATAAGTAACGGCCTTCTTTAAATATACATACCCCCTTTCACAGGACCAAATGATTCAATTTCATCCACGGGAAGTTTGTTTCCTGTATTAGGTGCTGGTGCAAGTAGGTCCTGTTTTTTATCTTCTTCAGTTTTAATATCGGCACCATCCTCAGTATCATCTACATTGTCATAATGGATATCATCAAGACCATCTGATCCTGAAATATTGATTGCATATTTCTACATATATTTACAATTACTATAAAATGTGACATCACAATTAGTAGATATTTAGTAGACAAATATTAAAAAGTCATAGTTACTGAAAAGTGCTACATATCACAGACTAAATAAGGAAACTAATTACTCTTACTAACTTACTCATGCTCGCTTTTGAATCATACATAATGTCATTTAAATATAATACTTTGTATTTACTTATCTTTTGTTTGTCAGCATTATTCTAACATATGCAGAATACTAATATCATATAAATGTTCAACCAACTCATGCCCGGTTTGATATCTTACTATTCATTCCCTTGCTTTACCATGGGTAGCAATTTAAAACTATTTGTGTGGGGCTTATGTCGAATTTTTATTGATAGTAAGACAAATGAATGGTTAGTAAAATATGTAGAAACCAGCCAATAATCATAAAGAGTAAAAAGACCAAGGTAAATCTGTTTTGCCTTATCTTTCATCTTTCATTATATCCTAAGTTTTGATAGCTTAGTAACTAAGGTGTCTAAGACACCCATATTACAATCCAATAAAATGAATTTCAATCCTAGCCAAGAAGCATTTATCTTTTAGGCAGTTTTCTTAACCTAATGAGAATAATTGTTAAATGGTACAATTGTCACATACTGATGATGAAGAAAAATTGCAAAAAAACTTGCAAGACAAGATTACCAATGTGTAAAACCCGCCAATCTTTCTTGGACAATTTTGTACATTGTTAGTATCATAACATTACCTATACTGAATAATCAGGTTGGGTATAGATATAAACCGGGATGATTTTAATGGTGAATGTCTTTAGGATTATGTTTAAGACTTATTTATAACAATTAAAACTGGTTTTGAGGGGAGAAAAACGTTTTCAATTAATTATGGAAATTTAAAATTCACGACATTTTTCTGGTAATTTTGACAATAATAAAGTGTAATTTAACTTTAGAAATATACTCACGTATTATATAACACTACTAAAACTGTTTTTAACTACTAAATAATCACTAAAACTGATTTTAAATCTAAAAATAAAGTTTAACTTTAAATAACGAAGCCACAATAAAAAATATGATACTGAAAACAGGTGTGTTTTTTTTTCTTTATAGTTCGATAACTCTATATGGAGATGTCACTAGGTTAGCTTTAGGCCAGAACTAACTGGTAAACATATAACATTAGGTTAGGTTATATGCAGACTAAAGCGCACGAGCCGAATGAGAGTGTCACGGTAACGGCCGGCGAGTGCCAGAAAAGACTGGTAACCATTTACTATATATTTTATACACACGAACAGCTGATTAGGTATATCCGTAACTAGGCAAATAATTGCACGCTCGCCAACAGTCACTATACAGTTACTAACCATAAAATTAAAAAAAAAACAAGAAACTGTTGTATTTTATTTCATTTTTAACAACTTTATGTTGTGTTTCTGAACTATTTTGAACCTTTTTATGTTGATTACTGGATTTATATTGGATTTCTCAACTTTGGATCTATGATATTAGTGAAAAACATATGTGAGGTTAGATTTACAAAAACATTAATATCTCAAGAACTATGCATATTCTCCACATGGGAGTTGCAGAAGGGGTAAGTTCCCCCCCTTCATTACTTATAATAACCTGGGCTTATATTTATACCAAAGCAAAGACAATGCATGTTTTAACAAACATGCTTATAGAGCACTACATGATGAATATGCACTTGTTTAGTTTATACAATTACAAAGAAGACAGTGACTTTTGGGCCAAATAATTTAATGACTTGAGATATGGCTTAAAAAAAACTATATTGTTCTATTACAAAATAGAATACATCAGCTCTAAATTCTATCTGTAAGAAGAGAATTCTTAAAAACAAGGTCATAAATAAAATAATTTAATGATTACCATAAACAATTTATGTGAATGATAATAAAAAGAAATCTTAAAATCACTCAAAAACACTCAAATGTACAAAAGTGTATCAGTTTCCTTTAACAATATCAGTGTTTGAACTTGACATATATCTGGCTTAGAAGTGCATTATCCAACACAATGTTTTGCAATCAATTCATACAATAACATTGTAAGGTCAAACAGTTATTGCATGAATTTCTTAATATAACATAATACTTTTCAGACATAACTTATCATTTTTTTTCTCATCAACAATTTTTCTTTAAAACTTGATTCTTAAGCCAAAAAATATGAAGATAAATAAGGAATAGGTCAGTTTTTAACAGATAAACAAAATATGAGGACTTTACAAAACACCACTTTACAAGACCCTGAATGTTCTCATGAGAATTTGAGAAATGAAAATGTAAAACAGTTGTGCACTAGAATATTAAGTGCAAAATAAACAAAATTAATTATAGATAAAAATGAATAGTATTCATTTTTTATCTATAATTAATTTTGACATATAAGTCTTTATTGTTGAAACATTATCTCACTTCAATAGTACAATAATGATATATCCATCACACTGTACGGCCTGTTTGCCTGCTTCAGACTATATAAAAAAAACACTTCCACAGAAGATTAATGAATTTCAAACATCTATAATAATCTAATAGTTCATCATCATCATAATAGGATTTATGATGATGATGAACTATAAACATGTTACTTTCTTTACTTCTATTAGCTGACCTATGCAACAAACACACTTAGGAAATCAACAGTCATTTGATTTTCAAGCATTCTACCTAAGTGTGGGTGGAAGAAAGTGTACTTTGAGCAGGTCTTAACAGATTTGCTTATGAGCATGAGGATGGACTATGTTTAAAAATAGCATGCTTATTGCTAGTAAATTTTAAGATATAAGATAAGCAAGATTAGCTGTGGAGCCTGCTAGTTTTAAACATGCTTATAAGCATACTTAGGTGCAGTATTGTTATAAGGGACATTTATTTATTATTTGAGATATAAAGGGAATTTTGGGTGGCTACAAAAAAAGTAACTATGAAGACTAGGGTGGGAGCTCTGCTTCACTTTGCTCCCGCCTTAACCTTCTAGCCTATATTAAAAAATTTGGATCTGTTCATAATAAATAAATGCCCTATTACTATACCCCACCTGCATACTTTGTTATTAGCATGTGTATTAATCAGTATGTTTAAGAAGTATAATGTGCAAATACTACTTGCCTAATCCAGTGTCACCCTGGTCCTTTGTGTTAGGAGGGTCTAGAACAGGATCCTTGTCTTTTTCTGAGTTTGGTGGTACATAATGGACATAGTCATGACTACTTTGAGACTTATTAATTTCAATCTGATTTATATTTCCATTCCCAGAATCTAGTGGAGGTTTTTCTTGCTTACTTACATTTAAGCTTGTTTCAAGTTTACTTACTGCACTAGCAACAGTTACCTGCTTATTTGTTGGTAAAGACACTCCAGTAACATTAGGTGGTGCTTGAGCACTACTTATTGACTCATTTTTCTCATTCAAAGTAGATTTAGAAGATGTTTCCTTATGTTTTAGCTCAGGAGAATTTGAATCATGCTTAATTTTCAGATCTATCAAGTCTTTGTTTAGTGTTGTGACTCCCTTTTGATCATTGTTTGATGCCATCTCAACTGGTTTTTTACCAGAAACGACTTCAGCTACAACACTACTTGCCTGTGTTGTTGTCGTTGTTGAAGAAATTACTTGACTCTTTAACATTTCCATGCCCCATTTATAATACTTGCAATATTCATTTGCGTTTCCCGATAGGTCATTTTTGCCACACACCTGACCACAAGTTCCTTGACGCTTGAATACATTCTCAATCCCGGCTTTGTAATTAGAATACCCTGAAATGTTTGAGAACACCCAATTTTTCGCCTCGTTGCATAAAGAGTTAACATCCTGGACCACATTAAGTTGAGCTGAGTAATCATCTTTCAATGCTAATTTCGATGCATTCACTGCGGCGCATAACTGACTGTTTATGTCATAGAATATCAAACATTTAGTATGCTGTATTTCATTATCTTGCTCCCCTAAACACTCATTGACTTTACTATTAATTTGAGTAGACAAAAACGGGATACTACAATTTTTTTGTAGGGTCGATAGCAAAACAGAAACACTGGGACTAACGGGTATTCCCAAACTGCTGTAATAGGTGTTAATTAACAACAAAGCGATCACGTATCGAAACATTGTAAAACAGGTATAATGTATTAATATCTTTTGAAATGCGAATAAATTCTCGAAATTCAGTTTCAGACCACAACAAAATTCATATCCTATTCACAAACCAATATAACTTTTTTTTATTTTAATTATGAACGAATGAATGTAAAGGGCGCCCTCCTCCAGTATCCCACAACGCCCAAAATGCTCCGTCTGCCGTTCCACATGGCGACCATAGTCGTTATGGATGGGACGCATTCTGTTTGTAGCTCACATCGCCCAAAATGCTCCGTCAGCCGTTCCACATGGCGACCACGGTCGTTATGGTCGTGGCGAAAACGTCATTAATAATTCATTATTTTCGATCACACAGTGCTCATAACGACCCACGTCAAGAGGTGGGTCGAAGTGGGCGTTGACCACAGAGCATTAATTCTCTCTATCGACTGACATTGAAAATGGCGCGATTTTCAAATCAACCAATGACATTTGTGTATTTCGTCGTTACTGACATCAACACTGCATAATCCGTTCCACTAGAGTTTATTAATGCCCACAAGCAAGTGAAAAGAAAAAAAATCGCGATCGTGAATGTGAGCCTCTTGTGGAACGTAGCCATATTGTGTGCTAAGGATTCCATTTTCGGTTAGAAACGATTAGACTTTGTGGCGGGAATTGAAGAGTGATGTTTTATTTTAAAAATGGGATAATTTATTTTTAGTACTTAATATAGTGAAATAATGGGCTGCATTTTGATGCAGAGTGGCATGAGATTAAGGGAAATTGAATTTAGGGGTATGTATACACATGCCTTATATATATAAACACTAGACCTGTTATTTGGGCTAGGAAACACCTTTTTAGGGTCCACCAAAAAGTTTTTAATGAATAATGGGAAAACAAAAATAGGTTTGATTAACAAGGTTATGTCACATTTGTTGACAAAAAACTGTGATTTGTGTTCAGGAATACACTTCACAATCATAATATATTATAAACTGTTTTTGAGTTTAGTAAACGAGTTTTGAATTAATTATTATAATTTTGAAGTTCATAGTAATAAATCCCAGTATTGCTACTTTTTTACTTTATGATGACAAATGTTAACAATTCGATATGTCAATAATATCGATTTATCGATCGAAGTGATGGTTACAAATTGGTTGTGACATTCGCTGACCGCTAATGTGGCACACTCGCTTTGATCTCTCGGCTTGTGTGCTTTAGTTTGCATTTTTAGACTGTTTTGAATGTTTTTTACATTGACCACTACCTTTCTTCTGCATTTCTTGTCTTTTGATATCAGAAATAAGTAAATCATTAGTGAAAAAAATAAGTAAAATTATGTTTACAAAAAAATCATAGATCAAAAATTACATGTGTCCTAGATATGGGGGTTGCAGAAGGGAGAAGTGCTCCTTCCCCTCCTCACCTCTACGCCCCCAAATCTAGTCGCACGATGATATGCACAAGACTTGTGATGCGAGTACGAACAATATTTCAAGAACATAATGGTATGGTGAATTTATTTAATCACAACATCTCGATATGATTCATACAGTTATAAACAACTAGAGTTTTCCCGCAGCTGCTCCGCGTGAAAAACCTTAGGTTATATAAGTCTATGTTACGTACATAAAAAAATATTGAAGGGTAATCCCTTCAATACTTCAGTTTCTACAATTACAAAGAAACTAAATCTATGTATCCTAGACAATTGCGTAGCAAAGCTTGAAGAAAAGTCGCAGCCAAGCTGATTTGAAGTATCTAATACGTAATTAATGACATGTGGGCAACCTGACGACGTATTTGTTATTGAATTACAGCGATGGTTGTCTACATCGCAATTGCAGCGCCATCTATTTTGCTAATCCATCTATTCCAAGTAAACCAAGTATTTTATCGGGATAAAACGTATCCTAAGTGTTGATTCAGGTTATAAACCAGCCGTATTTCGAATTTCTTTCATATATGTTCGTTAGTTTCCAAAAACAATGCGATCGCAGCACCATCTTTTTCGCTAGTTTCGTCTATCCCACGGAAACAACGTTATTTATGGGGATAAAAAGTATCCTAAGTTAATTACGACCCGTGATATAATTAAGTTAGCTCCGTTTCAAATTTCATTTAAATCCGTTCAGCAGTTTTCACGTGATGCTCTAACACACAGACAGATAGACAAAAATTCTAAAAATTACATTTTCGAAATCTCTTGATCCGAATTATCCCTCCTGATTTTTTTCACATTTTGAAATGGATTGTACAAACTCGAACCATTAACAGATTTATTATAGTATAGATATCATAACACAATAATCATAATTTATTATTGAGGCCTTACTGCCCTGGCTAATAGTTAAAACAAAAAAGCCTTTATTGTGAGAATAATAGTTTAATTAAGCATTCTGACAGACATAAATAAATATATAGATTAGTTTAAATAGATTTAGAAATACAAATAAGATACATTACACAATTATACATATTGTTTAATAATATCTTTGTTGCGTGAAGAGAAGGAGGGTGTTATACACTTCCTTAATCCTATTTACTTTGTATTTTATATCAGACCAAATTTTAATTAAATTATTGTGATTAAATGATTTTAAGGAAGGGAGAAATGGGGTATGGATTCTTGAAAAACTTAGTAAGACAAAAGACAGGTCTATTTATCACTTTTTACTTTTGCAGACACAAGATACTTAATTCAAGGCACCCGGCAAATTGTACTTTAAAAGCCAATTTCTATATGTTATAAACTGTTCATTTGCCATACTATCGGTTAAAATTTGACATAAGCTTCATAGAACTAATGTCAAAATTCAAGTGTTGGTAGGGTAAATAAATAAATATTATTAATAGGAATTAATAAAATTATAAATGCGAAAGTAACTCTGTCTGTCATCAGTCTGTCTGTCTGCCCGTCTGTCCGTCTGTCTGTTCCGTTTTCACGGTAAAACCACTAGACCGATTTGGCTGGAACTCAGTATATATATTTTTTCGATGCCGAGGATGAACATAGGATAATTTTTAGCCCGAAAATGGGATAGTTTCCGGGATAAAAATATATTTGTCTATTTGTTTGTTATGCTTTTACGGAAAAACTATTTGACCGATTTGGCTGAAATTTGGTATATATATAATTTTAATACCGAGAGTGGACATAGGATACTTTTCATCCCACATAATGGGATAGATTTGAATTTGGTCAATTTGGTCGTTTTGGTCATTTTAGTCATTTTGTCCATTTTTGTAATTTTGGTCAATTTGGTCATTTTGGTCAATTTGTTAAATTTGGTCATTTTGGCCATTTTGATCATTTATATAGTTTACAGATAGATAGACGGGGGATAGATAATTAAAACTAGAACGGGTTGAAAGATTGTATGGGAGACCAATCATTTCTCAAGTTTATAGATATGAAAATTTATCATCTATAAAAAAATGCGATTGTAACTCGATCTGTTTGTCTATTAAGCTTTCACGGAAAACTACTAGGAGTACTGGATCGGTTTTGCTGTAATTTTGTTTAAATGTAGTTTTAATACAGAAAATGGACATAAATATTTTTCATCCCGGGAGATGGGATAGTTTGCGATATAAATTGAAATAAATCTTCCGAGTGCAAATAGAACTAACATAAAAATTTAATACAATGTAACCAGTATTAACGCCTGCTGTTTAAACAAGAGGCACGCACTAGAGTTTGGGTAAACTCTAGTAGTAAGATATAGGACCGGCCATAAAACAATTAGTCGAATAATCCATACGATACATTAACATATCTAGGAACGGAACTTGAATGAATGAAATCGGAGATAATTAAAACCCAATCACACGTTAAGATTTTTGGCGGGAGCTTAAGGGGTTTGGTTGCTGTCTTCAAAAACCATAGTACTTTTATAGTTCGTATAAAGCAGATTATATGTTGTAATAGTGCTAAGCCGAAATTGAACACAGAAAGAAGAAATTATATTATACAATAGTCAACCTCTAGTGCATGCTTCTTGTTTAAAGAGCCGGCGTTAATACAGGTTACATTGTATAAAATTTTTTGTTAGTGCTATTTGCACCCGGAAGATCATTTTATATCGCAAACTATCCCATCTCCCGACATGAAAAATATTTATGTCTATTTTCGGTGTTAAAACTACATTTAAACAAAATTACAGCAAAACCGATCCAGTATTCCTAGTAGTTTTCCGTGAAAGCTTAACAGACAGTCATATCGAGTTACTATCGCATTTTTTATAGACGATAAATTTTTATACTTGAGAAATGATTGATCTCATTCAAACTTTTATCCTCTATTTCAAACCGTCGTAGTTTTATTTATCTATCCCTCCCCCCGTCTATTAAAACTAGATAAATAACAAAATGACAATAATAACAAAAATGACAATAACGACAAAAGGACAAAAAGGTAAAAAGGACAAAAAGGACAAAAAATGAAAAGGTCAAAAATTACAAAAAGGACAAAAAAGACAAAAGGGACAAAGAGACAAAAAGGCCAAAAAAGGAAAAGAGCAGAAAGGTCAAAAATTACAAAAAGGACAAAAAGGAAAAAGGTCAAAAATTACAAAAATGGTAAATCACAAAAAAACCTATCCTACTATTTGGGATAACTTTTACATAAATTTATCCCATTATCCGGGATAAAAAGTATCACCTGTTCACCCTCGGTATTAAAATTACATACATACCGAATATCAGCTGAATCGGACCAGTAGTTTTTCCGTAAAAGCATAAAAAACAGAGAGACAAAAATATTTTTATCCCGGAAACTGTTCCATTTTTAGGGATAAAAAATATCCTATGTTCATTCTCGGCATATATATATATATATATATATATAT
This sequence comes from Dendrolimus houi, assembly GCA_039645545.1. NCBI lineage: Eukaryota > Metazoa > Arthropoda > Insecta > Lepidoptera > Lasiocampidae > Dendrolimus > Dendrolimus houi. The sequence continues at coordinate 11,709,951 of CM077125.1, read as the reverse complement.
ATATATATATATATATATACTGAGTTTCAGCCAAATCGGTCCAGTAGTTTTTCCGTGAAAACGGAACAGACAGACAGACAGACGGACAGAGTTACTTTCGCATTTATAATATTAATAGGGATTACTTGCTTTTGTGAATGACTTGTTTTGGGCAAAAAAATATCTATAAATATTTTTAATAAAATATGATTTTCAAACTTCCACGACCACTGTGACTGAGCGTCAGTCTATAACTATGAAATAAGACCACTAGGCATATAAATATTCTTTTCCACACTATAACTATAATTTGATTCGGATGAATTTGCTCGGAGATTATTCGGTAAGTAACAAATAATATCCACGAATAGTTAGTTCACAGTAAGATTTTAACTTCTTTCTAAACTGGGCCGACTATTTGTATTGCTAACTAAAATTGATTTTATTATCGTTTTAAAATTATCAACACTCCAAATGCCATTTGTTGGTTTGTTGTTGATACCACAGGTTTCTATTCTTCTGTATTCTTCAAAAATGCATAAAACGTGTAGGAGCTTCGTACAATCTGAAATGAAAAATGGTAGGTATCCTAAAATGCAGTGAACTAAGTATAAACCTAAAATTCTTATCAATACGGTTTTTTTTTTGCAATTGGCCTTGTTTTAACAACATATTATTTCGGTATAGTAAGTACATAATTATGCGTAATGTATTCAATAAATAGCACAATCGATGACAAGAGCTTTTATGTAAATAAAATAACGACAAAATCTTTTTGAACAATCTATTTGCACTTTCGCATCATTTCTTTTAATCTAAATATTAAATAAAAATAAATGCAAGTCCTCTATGCGTTCCTAAACCACCTAAACCTATCTGCTCAGTGGATCAGGTTGTGATGAAATTTTCGTAGGGCGTTCCGAGGACTCCGTGCGGGCTGAAGGTGATTGCGCAAGCGAGCCCACAGCCCCGGACAAGAGACGTTCAGGGATCGGACAGGTGTTGTACTGGATATCCCAAACTGTAGTGTGGCAATAGCATCCCTGTGGGGATACTAGTGCCACCCCCACGTGGCGAAATCCACATACTGGTCGCGACTTTTCCCTCTCACGTGGCTTATGGTCCTCTATCGGATTTCCCCTGTAATAAAGAAAATGGTGTTCTAAGGACGCTAGCGAGGATTTCTCGCTCAAAAACCAGAATATAATATAACCAAACTTTTTTTACTTTCCGTGGCATTGCAATGCATGCCGGGTGCATCTAATTCCTCATAAAAATAAATACAACTTACCGATATAAAGGTCTCATTCGATAGTGGGATTATAAAACCAGCAATCAGTTTTATGGGTTTCTTAATTCTTTCCATGAAAACTATTATATTTTTTCGATGCGTTAGTGGTACTTCTAGCCAATCCATCATATAAGCAGATTCTACGATTAAGTCACTCTGTAGTAAATAAATAAATATGAATAAATAAAATAAATAAATCTGCACACAAACACACGGACATTGTATTGTTACAACCTGAACGCCGACAAAAGACAAATTCATACCTGCATACCTGTAGACATTTTATTACCTTTTCGGCATTTGGACTTCTTTTGTTTACTTTGTGTTTAAAATTTGTGATTAGAAAAACAGTCCATTGTCTATTGTAATATTTTATGGTAGTCATTAGCCAGGTGTGATTCTAGGAAATTCAGTTCACGCGGCCGAGCAGACATATTGTATTTGTACAGTATAAAGCAATGCCCCAATTGAGATATGAGGCAGTCGAGCGATAACCACAAACGGAACAAGACTTGTGTACATTCGGTAATCTATTTAGTGACGGACTTTGCGCGTGTTCTTGAATCGTGCTTTATAATTGGACTGGTTGTGTTCAGTTATATTTGTACCTGTGTTATACGTGTTTGTATAGTTCTAATAAACTCTATAATAATTCCAACGGCATTTTAATTCGAGTCCTGCAACTCGTAACAATATTTTATTCCTAAGCTAAGCAAGTTACCTTGGTTACCAGCAATATACTTGCAACAATAAAACAATTTTCGTATTTTAAAATCTATATAATTGACATATACATAAATTCGTTGACATTTATCATAATGAATCTCTAAAGTTCGCTTGTCAAGCTATAAAGTTAAAAAAAGGGATATCAAGTATGACTTCTTTACCTTGCAATAAAAATTACCCAAGTTTAATTAGCCTTTATAGAAAAAAAAACAAAAGTTTATCTGTTTTATCATATTGCCCACTTGATACAGGCATTATTCATAGCGACCGGATTTATCAAATTGCCTGGAACATATACACCAAATGTGGGTATAAAACAATATACGTACAATTCAAGAATCACAGCATATCCAACGACAGTGGATGGAACAACCAAAGAAAAAAAAAATTGTTATCGACACTAATTGAGATAAACTCATAAAGGTATTGGTAATCTATAATTAATTATATGATCTAAAGCATATATGGGCAACAACCGGCCCGCTGTAAGATATGATCCGGCCCGCGAGACATTTTGAGAAAACCCAATTAAAAAAACGTTACATTAGGTACTTATACTCACGGGAGTGACAGTGAGGCGGCAAACATCAAATCCTTTGATGTTTGCCGCCTCACTCTTTGATAATCGCCGCCACTCGGCTTGCTCGATCGAATTCTTTGAGGTTTGTCACCTCACGAGCGACACATCAAAAGATTTATTGCTTCTCAATTATTCTAAACTAGTTTATTTAAAAATATTATCACTACTTTAAAATGCAGTAAGTACTTTTAAACGCGCCCCGCGAACGCATTTACACGCTAAAGTTTGGCCCTCAACGCGGCAAAGGTTGCCCATATCTGATCTAAAGGACCTGGGGGGATGGGCGCATCATACATGATGTGCCCCGTCTCTGCAGCCAAAACCATCGCCGAGCGGGGCCACCTTCTGGTGGGCTTCACCTCGGCGAAGGTGGAGGCTCTGGAAGCCAGACCGATACGTTGTTACAGATGTTTCAACGTCGGCCACGGCACCCAGACCTGCCCGGACTCGTGCCCGGACCGGACCGGCTTGTGTCTCCGCTGCGGTAAGAGCGGACACAAGTAGCCGGACTGCACAGCCCGCGAACCCCACTGCGCCGTCTGCGCGGCGGGGGGCAAACGCGCTACCCACCCGACGTTGGCGAGGCACTGCCAGCCCCCATACGTCAAGGGTAAATTCGTCCACCCGAGGGCGAATAAACGACCGGCGAATGGAAGGGGGGTACCTATGGACACCTAAATGCCCAGTACACCCCTAACATTCTTCCAAGCCAACGTTAACCACTCCCCCGACGCCCAGGACTTGTGCCTGCAGGCGATGGCGGAGTGGCAAGCAAACCTGGCCGTAATAAGTGAACCTTATTACGTACCCCCAGCAAGGAACTGGGTGGGGGATCTCGACGATGTGGTAGCCGTGGTCGCCAGAGCCGGATCTGGCACGCCGCTCACCAGTCTCGAAAGAGGAAAGGGCTACGCGGTGGCAGAAAGCGGATGTTACGTCATCATAGGCGTGTACCTCACGCGGAGCCGCCCCCTGGCGGAGTACGAGCTCGCCTTGGACTCCATTAGGGCAGCCGTCGGCAGACTAGCGCCGAAGACGATATTCGTCCTAGGCGACTTCAATGTCAAGCACCCATCCTGGGAGAACGCGATTACCGATGTTAGGGGACGGGCGGTTGAAGACTGGGCGCTTCAATTCAACCTGTCCATCCTGAACCAGGGGTCGGTCCAGACCTGCGTACGTGCGCGGGGTGGATCGATCATCGACTTGTCATTCGCCACACATGCGGCCGCCAGCAGAGTGGTAGGATGGAGAGTGCTGGAGGAGATGGAGACTCTGTCTGATCACTTGTACATCAGATTCGAGCTCTCTCCCTCACCTAGTGCTAACCCTGTTCAGGGCCCCTCCCGACTCCCGCGCTGGGCTCTTACCAAGCTCGACGCGGAGCAGGCCGAGGAGAGGGCTATCATCGAATGCTGGACCTATCCAGCCGACCTAGGGAATCTGGAGGCGCAGGCTGAGCACATGCGCAAATCCCTCAAAAGGATTTGCGACGCTGCTATGCCTCGAGCCAAACGACCGCCGCCGCGTACATCGGTCCACTGGTGGACTGAGGAGCTGGCTGAACTGCGGAGGGCAGTCCGCAGAATCAGCCACAGGCTCAAACACAGCAGAGCGCGTCGTCCTCCAGACTATGTTGAGGAGAATGGACTCGTGGGGGAGTTCAGAGAGGCCAGGAAGGCCCTTTCAATCGCAATTCTGCGAGCGAAAGCCCGGGCTCGGGAGGAGCTCCTCGAGACACTGGACCGGGACCCTTGGGGGCGTCCGTACCGTGCGGCCCGCAACACGTTGCGGCCTTGCACCTCCACGGTTACGGAAACGCTCGAACCCGAGATCCTCCGGTCGGGTATCGATGGGCTCTTCCCGGATCCGGGGATCTTCACTCCCCCCGATATGGGTCCAATCATTCCCGACACCTCGGAGGTGGAGCCTCACTCCATCACCGAGGAAGAGTTAGACGTCGCCCTGGACCGGCTCCGGGGCAGGAAGAGGGCTCCGGGACCCGACGGGGTTCCGGGTCGGCTCCTCTTCCTGGCCGCCAGACATCTACGCGGCCAGCTGCGGGAACTGTTCGATGCCTGTATTCGCGCAGGTCAGTTCCCGTCGCAATGGAAGGAGGGCCGATTATGCCTGATTCCCAAGGGAGGCCGTCCTCCCAACGATCCGCCCGCCTACAGGCCCATAGTGTTGCTTAACGAGGTCGCCAAGGTCTTCGAGAAGATCTTAACGGAACGCCTCGTTAAGCATCTCGATACTGTGGAGCCGGGGCTAGCACAGACGCAGTTCGGGTTTCGGCGGAGGCGCTCCACGTTTGACGCCTTCGAGACACTGCGATCTGTAACGGACGATGCAGTCCAAGCAAAGGATACTGTCCTAGTGGTTTCGCTAGACATAGCGAACGCCTTTAACAGCCTCCCTCACGAGACGATCAGGGAGGGGCTTCGTGCACACGGAGTCCCCCCGTACCTCACGAGGCTGTTGGGCGCGTACCTCCAGCACAGGTACATCCTTTGGGAGGGCGGTGAGTCCGAGAAACGCGCGATAGGTCGGCGACGCGTCGCGTGCGGCGTCCCACAGGGATCGGTCCTCGGGCCGGTTCTTTGGAACGTCGGTTATGACTGGATCCTTCGGGTTCCGGTCCTGCCCGGAATAGGGCTAATCTGCATTGCAGATGACACCCTACTCACGGCACGCGCTGCGTCAATCGCGGAATCCGTGGACCTCGCCAACGCCGGGTTGGCGATCGTGGTCCGAAGAATAGGTAGGCTGGGCTTGAAGGTCTCCCCCGCGAAAACGGAGGCCATCATGTTCCATAGGCGGTTTCGTAACCCCCCCGCGGACTTGTCCGTTACAGTTCAAGGGGTGGACATTCGTGTAGGCCGCCAGATGAAATATCTGGGGCTAATTCTCGATGGGAAATGGCTGTTTAAAACGCACTTTGAGCAGCTAGTTCCCAAGCTCGTGAGGTCCGCAAGCGCCCTCTCTCGGCTTCTTCCCAACGTGGGGGGACCAGGGAGGACGACTAGGAAACTCTACATGGGCATCCTTAGGAGTATGGCCCTGTACGGTGCACCCGTATGGTCCACTGCACTTCACCGCCACAATAGGACTTTGTTGTGCCGCGCACAACGGGTCCTGGCGGTGAGGACCATCCGAGGATACCGTACAGTGTCGTGGACGGCGTCGACACTCTTGGCAGGTGATCCGCCCTGGCCTCTCCAGGCGGACGTGATAGCCAAAGTTCGGCGCTCCCGACAGGATGCCCTCGCCCGTGGCCTGGTCTATGGCCAAGCCGAACTCCAGGTGATCAGGACGCGGGAAACCGCGGCCATGATCCAATCTTGGTCAGTAGAGTTGGAAAACCCTGTTGCTGGCATTGACACGGTGGAAGCGGTTCGACCGCAGCTGTTGCGATGGCTCTCGCGGAAACGCGGGACCCTGACCTTCAGAATGACACAGATACTTACCGGGCACGGCTGCTTCGATAAGTATCTGTGTCAGATTGCGGGCTGCTTGCCTTCACCCCAATGCCGCCAGTGTGGCGCGCTAGACACGGCGTTACACACGCTAGTCGAGTGCGCAGCATGGGCACCTCAGAGGTTTGAACTCGAGACACTTGTAGGACCGATCGAATCGCTGGGCGATCTGGTGCAAGCCATGCTGCACAGCGACGATTGGTGGGTGGGTGCGGCCAATTTCTGCGAGACGGTAGTGTCCCATAAGGAGGCCGCGGAACGAGATAGGGAAAGAGATGGTAGTGCGCATGCGTCTCGCGGGCGCCGACGTCAGTCGGGAGCCCGGAGGCGCAGGTATGCGCATAACCTCCCTCCCTGAAATACCGCTGCAGGGGCCCTCTAGCATCTAGGGAGCAGAGGAGTCTTCACCCCTGTTGACGAAGTGAGTTTGTCTCTCCCGGGGCATTCTCAAGCACTTGTGCGCTAGGATCGGTGTGGGCGTAACTACGTTCTGTATCTCACACCTTTCCTACCATAAGCGCGGGGCACATGGGAGGAGGGTGGTTTTAGTGGAGTATTGATTAGTCGAATCTCCACACAAGCCGGTTGATTATTGTTTGGTTTGCCTCAGTGGAAAGCCTCCATGATCAACAACGGTCTAATCCCTAGCAAAGGACCCGGTATGTGCGAAATGCATTTACCCCGCCTTAAAAAAACAAAAAAAAAAATAAGTAATCTTTAACCGGTAAGTTTAACTGTATTAGTTTTATATAGCATATAAGCAATTTTCTTTGACATTGTACTTTTATTGGTGTTTCGCCTAGTTTCATATCACAAAATATTATGCATTTCGCATTTTAGCTCCGTAAAAGTCGTAAATGAATTATTTACTTGTTAGTAAAACATTACACAATTAATACGTCGCGACACATCGAAAGCTCAAAGAAAGTTCGTCTTATTCAGTTCCAAAACTAGTTTTGCTCAAATTTAACTAACGTTCAATTTTATACGAGCCCCTCCTTATGACGTCATAAGTAGGTACAAATAAAAAGAGCGCATTAATTATTACTCTTTGGAAAGTAGTTAAAACTATTTCTGTCGTGATATTTTAAAAGTTAGATGATAAGACGTTATTTCAACGTGTGTCCTTTTGGATTTAAATATATTTATTGTAGCACGCGTCTGCTTCCCTAATAATTTGAGGAACACGAATATTATAAAGGCAAAATTTATATTATCTAAATAGCTACTTAAAACACGTTAAACTCATCCCAAAGCTCCGTTCAATTGCAAATCATTAATCAAGCGAAATTTCACCTAATACATAATCTCTCAGGATTCTTGCGTTGCTACAATGTTTTTTTTTTTTATAGAAGAATGACATAAGTAAATAATATTCACCGGATTCCTAAATCTCTATTACGCTATATAGGACTCGGTATATAGAGTGGACGTGGCCTAACTATTGATTTAACTCTTTTTTCCTTATCATACCACCCTAATTTAACAAATGAGTTCCTGAATACTGCTTAGTGACAGATCATTTGCTTTACTATCGGTTAAAATTTGACATAAGCTCCATATAAGTAATATCAAATGTCTACCGATGCATGGCAAGGCAAGCGAATGAATAGTTAGATAGAGGAACCAGCCATTAAAAAATCAAATACTTAAGCCCTTATTTCAAAACCCTAGTGCCCAAATCGACTAATGACCGGTTCCTACATTACACTAACCGTTAATTTGCTTTATTATCGTTTAAATTTTGACATAAGCTCCATACAAGTAATATCGAAATTCAACTAGATGGTAATGCAAGTGAATGAATAGTAAGATATAGGGACCAGCTATTAAAGATTAAAATTCTTAGGCCAACATTTTAAATCCCTGGTGCACAAATTGACTGATCTGATCTTTACAATTTTTACCATGCGCTTGTTTACAATATAGTCCTATATCGTTGTATGTTACACATAAACACAAGCATATCTTGCCTTGCTTGAATTGTATACAATTTGCATGTATGTTAGCAAAAATATCAAGTACCTCATGAGTTATTTCATTTCCAATGTAGCAAAACACAAATATTTCGGTCAACATGCAACAAATGTATAAAATCATGGATACAAAATCTACCGAACAGGGGTTCATCTGAAAATAATAAGTTGATACGAGTTAATTATGATAAATTGAATTAATCCATTCACATCGAAAGATTCCGTAAAGGTGACAAATGTCCACTATTTTTGATATTTAGTTACAGAACCATAAAGAAGCATTTCAATAGACAATATACCATATCTTAAAAATTAAGATATTCATTTTTTTTCAGAATATTGATTCCTTTTATTAGTTCAAAAGTTAGAGAGAGAGACACACACATAAACTCACATATACAATTTAACAATTTTGGATGCTGATATCTAAAGGCCTAAACCAGCCGCTTTCGCAAATTCCTATTACGAATATTACAAGTATTAAAATAAAGTGGATTTTTATGTAATATCTTACACATATACCAGTGTATCTAGATATCTGTCAATTTACTAAGCGATTCTCACCTATGATCACGACTATAAAAAACATTATAGTGATGTCTAATTTACAATTAGTGATGATATACCTACAAAAATTATCAGATCCGTCTGTGTACCACACTGGATATAGATATATCCATCCTCAGTTCCATACATAGCGACCACTCTTGTTCTTTACTTCTTTCACTACAGCATATAGATTAAAATTTTGTATAAAATTTCATCTGTGTAGACTTATGGGTCCGTTCCTATATCTTAAGACCCTTTAATTACGTTACTGTCGGTTAAAATCTAACATAAGCTCCATACAAGTAATGTAAAAATTCCACTGATGGTAAGGAAAGTCAATGAATAGCAGTGGCGTGGAGTTCATACATCTCGATTCCTTATAGCCAAAAGGTCGAAAGCGCCATGCATTAATTGGTGCTTAGGCTTTTTCGCTGTTTCGTTGTGTAGTGTTTGTTTTGTTTTTACTGTATTAATATCTCTTTCACTAGGCGGCTTTCCATACGTACTTATTGGATGAATAAGCCGATCGCGCGCAGGCTTTTTATTTCAAACATTTTTTCGCTGTTTCGTTCTGTTATTTCGTTTTTACTGTATTACTATCTCTTTTGCTCGGCGGCTTTCCATACGTATTGGATGAAACAGCAACGGTAACTTATAAGCCGATCGGACACCAGCTTTTGTTTCAAAATATGCGGTAAGAATGCTAAATTAAAAATACAAATTGTAATAAGAATATATATGGCGAGTTAGACGTTTTTATTTAGAATTTATTTACAAAAATAACTCAGTATTAGCTATGATTCGCCATTAAGGCGTGAGTGCTTGTTTATATTTGTTTATTGTGTTATTGTTCAAGGATTTTACTCAGTACTTTGTTCAATGTAGTGAATATTATTTACCAAAATGGCTTTAATTTATTTGGAATGCTGCACCACTGACTCCATACATGCTTAACGGAGAAACTTTATTTTCCAAACTTAGTTTTGAATACAAAAAACATGTCATCTTATTATCTTAGGCCGTGCTCTACGAAACATGATTATTAATTACAAGAGGCGAGATGGATTTTTTAAACATATGTAGTGGAACACTTGCAAGCCAATAGATGGTGCTGTGCAAATAATTGAGGTCTCAAACTTTTCCCGAAACATACAAAGAATATATACAAATTTTCAACGACAACAGGCGGGCCTAGGCCTGCGAGGAGCAACACTAGCCTCGCTGGAACATTTTCCTTTGAGACGGAGGAGCATTCCATCTCGCTCCTCCACTTAGTCGGGGGACTTCCTTCACATATTTAAATATCTTTGTACGATAAGTATACTTGGATGACAGGTAGTTTCAAACTGAATTAAATGTTTTCTTTCCATGTTTGTTATTTCGTCGATGCCAATTCACTTTGGAAGAGCAGAGGTTATGCAGATATCAATAATTCATCAAAATCAGCTAAAAACACAACCGGCTTACCCTATCCAGATTTCCACTCCACGTCACTGAAGAATAATAAGATATAGAAACCGGCCACTAGTAATCTTTAAGTAAAGTCACTGTGAAATACAAAGACGGATGGAGGGACGGCTATGACGATTTCATAAGGGTTCAGTTTTCCCCAAATGGTCACTAACTCCCATAAAATTAATCCCAGTATTCTTCTTTTGTACTGTATGTTAATAATAATATTTTAACAGCTTACGTTCATTGTTCTGTAAGCCGCAGTGCAAAGTATCCATCCAGTTATCAAAAACTGATACAATATAACGTGGCTAAATATATTTTGAATGTTTGTTGAAAATCTGTAAAATTTTAAATCGTTTAAGTGTTTCATGTCTGATATAAAATATAAATATAGTTGAAACGGTTTTAAGCGCGCTGTATATGTACTATTTTTTTAATTAGATAGATATGTAGATAACACTTTATTGCTCACCAAATGACCAATTACAAAAATGCACGATTAGTATTGAGATAGGGATATAGTTAAAGATTTAGGTCGTTTCACGCAGATATGACGATTGGTTTAATGCGTTATTTGAGATGCAACATTGATAATGACGTTAAATATTGACAAGCAACCTATGTATACACACTAATGTGACTATGCGTTAACGGAGTTGTTTTTTAACGCTTTAAATAAGACGCATTCAGCCACAATCTAGTTCTCATGAAGATCCAACATCGTGATAGAAATAATAGGCGGCAAATTTCTTCAAAATAAACAGTAAGTATAGGAACCGGCGATAAATAGCAATCTCCTAAAAATTAAGTAAGTTAATAAAAGAGCAGGTATTCTTATATTTTTTTAATTACGCCATTCTTACCTTACAATTTCTTTGTAATGCAATATTATTTTTCGAAAACGTCGCGCAAAAATATCGTCAAAGCTTAGTGAACTTTGTTTCATCTCTTCTTTAGTCCGGTTTATTATGGCTTCTAAATCAAATCTACAAACAATTAATTATTGTTATGTCCAGGTTTCATTAAATATTTAATAATAATATTCTCTTACCCCTCGTCTTAGATCATATAATCAGTGCCGTAAATAGGGCGGGCGGTGCCACCGGTGCCCAGGCTCAGGGCGTAGACTCTGGAGGGCGCAAAAATTACCAGACTAGACAGGACTATTATTTTGTCGGTTTGCTCCTGATAAGTTTCCGCTGCGCCCCTAGTGCTCGATTCCAACACATACGTACCTACGTGTCAGTTTCATCAAAAACGTCTGTTAAATTTTAAACATAAAAACTTAAAAAAATGTTTTGAAATTTTAGAAATATTAGATAATTGGTCCACCAACACCAAGGTCCTTGTGCGTTATTTTATCACCCTGAATGAAATAAAGTAGGCCTATACATAGCATTGCTCTAGCCAGGGTACTTACCTATAAGATTAAAAAAAAACAAGGGCGCAGTTATAGAAGCTTGCATAGGGCGCAGAAAATGCTATTTACGGCACTGCATATAATGTCATACCCTCAATGCCCCTCGTTTAAATTATGTCCACTTTCGCGACAGGAAGCAAGGCAACGTAAGTATGCCATGTTCGACATAAATGTTTTTAGCATAGTAAGAAAGTATTGTAATACGTATTACTTTGAACAAAGCGGAAAGTAAAGAAAGTTATTAAAAATTTTGTCCACGTAATGATAGAGGTGGTTAATTGATATTTAAATTCCCCTTTTCCATTGCCACTTTCCTGCTTGCTGCCGTGGACATGGACATAAGGTAAATGTGGCATAACTTCAATTTACCTTAATATAGAGAGTTGTGTTTTACATTGTGCAAAGAAGAAGGAAATAAAGGAATCCATTGTAGAATTGCCGTAAGCGACCCATGAAGTTTGAATCCAAACGTAGATTATAGTAAAATAGAATCTAAAAAAAATTGAGTTTATATACCACGGTCTTTCTTGCCGCCGCAGTGCCGGCAGATGGTCACGCCACGCCACCTTGAATGATGTCTTACGGAGGGCACTTGCCACCGCTAACGTGCTGGCTTTATTGGAGCCGAACAGTATTACACGTGACGATGGTGGGCGTCCTGACGGAATGACTAATTCCCTGGCAGCGTGGCAAGACTGGTGTGGGATGCGACCTGCGTAGACACGTTGCGTAGACTCTTCATGATCAGAAGGCTGGTGCCTACCTCGGGCAAAGGATGAATATGGCGATCCAGCGAGGCAACGTAGCTAGCCTTATGGGCACCTTACTCTTAGAAGACGGTGACCTAGGCTCATTATTCTACTTATAGTCTTGAAGGACTATGGGTAGAATACAATATAAATAAGTTAAATTTTCTTTTATTGTATTTGATTATTTATGGTATTGTAAACAAAAAAAATGTTTATATAAATATTTTGAATCAACTTCAAAATTAATGATTGTTTTTAAACTATTGACATCAGTAAATCCTACTCAAGTAGGAAATTCTATGATACGCGTTCGTAAGAAATACACTTCAGCCGTTTGAAGGTATCTTTATTCCACGGTTGTAACGTGGTTGTTACGATCATACTAAGCCAAGGAATGTTATTGTCGTAAGCATCGTAACAATTTACTACTGTCGAATACGATTCATTCGATAGGCATTTCTGCTGAATATAACCAAGTGTAAAGCCCATTTTATTTGCTACAAACGTTTTGTTGGAAGTAAAATTCAATTCTGTTTATGCAACTACATATATTATTGCAGAGGACATTTTGGATTTGATTGTCAGATTTATTGTGTACATTTCCTCAGTATTGTTTATCAAGTAATAAATAAATAATATTGTACTTACTGCGGACTGGGGTTTTCGTCAAAAGGCAGCCATATGGCAAATTCGACAGGTTTTCCCTGCGAATACAGGATGATAGGATAAAGGACCCAGAGAAGGCAGGTCGATAGAGCAACGGTATTGTATGCCCAGAGGAACACTCTGGCCTGCTGAGCGACCCGCGATAAAAATTCATGATGCCCCGTCTGTTTCTGATTAAATACAGGACCTTAAAATGAATATTAACTAAGCGCTTTTCAATTAAAATCTTAATCCAATAGATAGTCCACGTTATGAATTATTTATATTACATGTAGCAAATAAAATAATTTAAACAATTAATGTCTTATTCATATTGAGTTTATAGGCTTCTTTAACATTCTTAAAGAAGCCCACAAACTTCCTCTAACTCAATATAAATAAGACCGTTATTTTGTAAATATACCTTTCATTGTATTAAGTAATTCTTCAATTTCGTCGACTTTCATCGAAAGGACTATTTCCTTAAATATTAAATCTGAGTTAGTCAAGAGTAAATACATTGTGTCCATAACTTTATTAGGATCATCTTTCACCTGGAATATACACAAGATTAATTAAGTATTTGTAGTTAATAATGACTTTACTTTGATTCGTATTTTTCTAAACAATGTTACTTACGTGATAAACTTTAATAACTTGCTGCACGGCGTATAATAAAATAAACGCTAAGACCAATTTCATATAAATATTATGTAACATTTTTCGTACTATTGAAGATGTTTGCAAAAGTGGATAAAACCCAATACGTGTTAAATTTTGTATATGTGGTTTTAAGCTGAGGTATGATAATTGAGTTTCCATTACAGTTTGCCTAAAGAGGATGAATTTATTGAATAACGCTGTTAATGCGCACACACACAGTCACAAGACAAATTTCAGCCTGGTGAAGACCACGTAATATTTTTGCTATAACTTACGAACTGAACACTTGAATGAATGAATGAAAACTCTTTATTATTCACCATAACTTAAACCTAGACATTTAATATAAAGACATTTCCATTAGAACAATGGGCGGCCTTATCGCTTATAGCGATCTCTTCCAGACAACCCGGTGTCCAAGGAGATATTACAAGAAAGATTAAGTAATATATTTTGATGGTTTAAATAAATTAAAACTAATCGTAATTAAAGAAAAAAAAACAAACAAAATAATAAACTAATATAGATATAGATATACATTTACATAATTAAATATAGATTATAATAATATAAATTACATGTATTTACATGCGAAGAATAATACAATTCTATTTACTGCAACAATTTTATTTAATGGACAAATAATGGTCAGTGATCAAGTGTTTGAATATAGAAATTGATGTAGCTTGTCTGATTTTCAAGGGGAGGGAGGGAGTTCCACAGGCGAACAGCCTGTACGGCAAAAGAGTTTGCTACAAAGGACGAAGTGTGCTTAGGAATCGTTAGCAGAAGATTTTCATTTGAGCGCAATTTACAGGAATGAGATTGAGAGAGGAAACTAAAAAGTTCCTTTAAATATGGGGGAGTACAGGGATTGAAAAGGATATTGTGCAAAAGTGACAGTAAGTGAACATTCCGGTGAAGGCGAATTGGCAACCATTTAAGCTTATTACGAAATTCGGAGATATGGTCATATTTACGCAACCCAAATATGAACCGGATACAAACATTTTGAAGGCGTTCAAGCTTATCTAGTTGTTCTTGGGTGATGTCAAGATAGCAAGTATCAGCATAATCAAGTAGGGGGAGAAGTAAGGATTGAGCAAGCATAATCTTAGGAGCAGTAGGTAGGAAATTCTTCAGTCTTCTTAGTGAATCATATGACGCAAAAAGTTTCCGACTGATTTCAGTCAGGTGAGGCCGCCAAGACAGTTTTCTGTCAATGATAATTCCTAAATTTTTAACAGTTTCACTTATTTCAATGTGCACACTATCAAACACAACATGGGGAAGCAAAGACCAGTCAATTTGGAGACAAGCCTAGAACTGCCGACAACAATAACCTTAGTTTTTTTTCAAATTAACGCACAGACTATAGGCTTGGCTCCAGTTAACAATTTTTGTAAAGTCCCTATTTGTAGTTTGAATTGCTTCTGAAAATTGGTTAAAATTACATTGAGTGTAGATTTGTAAATCATCTACATAAAGGTGGTAAGACGAAAAAAGGTTATTGGAAATCGAGTTAATGAAGATAGCAAATAAGAGAGGTGATAAAACGCCGCCCTGAGGAACACCAGCAGACAAATCACACCATGACGAATAAACATCATCAAAGCGAATGCGGTGCCGGCGTCCAAACAGGTAACTACGAAACCAGTCAATAGCTGTTGGAGATATGTTAAGAGAACTCAAGATTCCAAGAAGGACATCTAAATCAACATTATTAAAAGCACTACTGAAGTCAAGCAGGGACAATATAGTCAATAGACCATTTCCCATATCATGACGGATATCTTCAGTGATTTTAACTAGTGCAGTAGTGGTACTATACCCTGGATGGAAACCGGATTGGAAAGGATTGATAAGGGAATTGGTGTTAAGGAAGAAGCTGAGGTGCTTGTGCACTTTAGAGAGGAAAGGTAGAATGGAAATGGGACGATATTTGGAAAAGGAAGAGGGATTGGATTTTTTAGGTAAAGGGATTACTCGGGCTTGCTTCCAGGAATCAGGAAATGTACCAGAAGATATGGAAGCATTAATGATGTGGGTGATAACATGAATGATATCGTCTAATATAGGAATGATCATATTGCGTCTAATACTGTCACTGCCGACAGCATTAGAGCTGATAGACATTAAGTTCTTCTTAACATCACAACCAGAAAATTGACAGAAGTTAAAAGAAGGATAAGTAGGAGTTGGCATGTTAGAAAGTAATTTATAGTTGCAGTTTTAGACTGCCTATCAAATTTGGTATTAGAGGAGAAAAGCTGATTTCACAAGTTTAGATCTTTTGATAGAGAATCCGAAGGTTTGCCAACTCCTAAAGATTTAAGGAACTTACGCATTTTTTGTGCTGCAAGGATTTTATTTCATCTGTTAGCCAGGGAGCAGGTAGATGTTTAATTTTTATAGCCCTTACAGGCGCATGTAAGCCATACAACTTAATCAAAGCTGTAACACTTCAGCTATCAAGCTTGATATACATAGAACAACTGTCGTAAAGAACCATTAAAGTATAATTATTGATTTTATAAGAACCGTGACCAAATATCTATGTTTAAGCTTTCACAACCTGACTATTGCTTTGGTGTTGAATCAACTTATAAATTTAATCACTATAACTCTGATTTTGGTGCTTAATAATTTAAGATAACGGAAAAAAGTGTAAGTGGTAGAAGTGATGGATGTGCTTTTCTTCAAATTGAATAAAAGATAACCGACGAATATATTATTAAAAACTATTATTGTTCAAAGTTCAAACCACAATGGAGTTATGTTTATTCCTACTCAGTTAATATATCACCATCTGTTGTGTTAGCTTTAAAATTTTAATGACCCTTAATTACGGTGTTGTCACCTGTCGTAAGGATAATAACAGTTTTGACATCTTAGATAGGTTCCAATTAATATAAATATTAAATAATGAGTTGTGACACAAAACACATGAGAATTAGCTGGATCAATAATTTACTTGGACAAACATTACTTGTGCATAATAAATTAGTAAAGTACCTAACATGACATAGTTTCTTTCACACGTGGCAGGGGTTTTAAGGTACCGTAAATAAATTGTACGGACGTTATGTCATATAGTTATTTAGATATGAAATGTCTGTCTCTGTCCTTTGCAAAGGTTTCCGCTTAAAAAAACTATTGCCGTAATAACACTCACGACGTGTCTGGTTTCGCGCAAGTTTGGTTTTAATGCCAGATTATAATAAAAATAACATATTGGTTAAGGTTTTTAAGATACCGTTATCAAATAGCACAGACGATACGTCAAATAGTTCTTTAGATATGGAATGTCTATTTCTGTCCTTTGCAAAGGTCCACGCTTAAAAAATTATTGGCGTAATTAGACTCACGACGTGCCTGATTTAGCGTAGGCTTAGCTGTAATCCCCCCAGGGGGTGCCCCCCGCGGTCCCCACCCGCTCCGACCGCGGTTGACACACGGGGAAGCGTCCCCGGGGCCCCAAGCGGCCACTGTCACATTTCCCGCCTTACTCCGTGACTGTGGTGTCCCACCTTCGTTCCGATCCTTAAAAGGTTCCTTTTAATCCCTCCTCACAACCAGCCATCCTTTCCCTCGTTTGACGGGTCACTCGCACCTCTCCGCCTAACGGAGAGGCCCCTTGCGATGTGGCGGCGACGGGTACAGTGTCCAAGAGTTTTGGCAAACCCGGGCCGGCGACGGAGTGGGCCTAAGGGTGCGGTCCGCCCCTTGTAGTGTATAGCCACCGTCGCGCGATGTAGTGTGTGGTGGCGGCGGTTTCAGCCGACCGCACCCGCACCGCGGATTAAGAAACATTCAGATGAGTCTGGGTGGAGGCCTCGTTCTGTTCACCCTTAGGGCACGGCGACACCCCTACCCACCCGAAGCTTGGTCGGCGTGTCAGTAGCTGTGTGCCGGGCGGATCATCCCGGCTGCAAGCGCCCTGTGAGCGGCGTGTGGGGTGTTCTGCACCCTGCAGACGCTGCGCACGCCGCTCACAGCTAGTCTTAATTCATAAGTCATTCAGATGATCCTCCTCAGTGGGGGAGGTAACAACTGTCCGGAGTTCAATCCCAAAAATGAGCACGAAAGACCAAGAGAACCTACCCCAGGTGAGTCAATCCTCCCCCCAAAACAAAAAAAGAGAGTAAATCTCACCCCGAGGCCGGCACCTATGGCCCGGGCAGAAGCTCCCGGGGGGTTTACTTTTCGTGATGATTGCATTCCACCATCATCTTTAACGCACGACAGATTGCCCGAGATGGTCGGTGAAGTTAGTTTTAGAAGTAGCAGCCAGAACAGTGGCCGCAGTTTGATAATTAGACGAAATAATGGGCGAGCATCAACCCTTAGTGAGGATAGGAGCAGCGCCAGGAGTAGTACCTTGAGTGGAGCTGTCGAGGAACCATATCGATGTTCTCCATTCGGTTCTGATCCCGGTCGCGCTCACACACAAGATCGCGGTCGCCTTCTCGTTTCGGTTCTGGGCCCTATATACGCTTCGAGCGAGAAATGAGGACCATCGAGCCGACGACCTGGCGACTACAGAAGAAGAGGAGGAGGCCTGTCCCACATCGTGGGACCCTGCAACATCAAGCAGCGAAGAGAGCCAGATTGCAAAAACTCCCCGCAAAGTATCTCTACCTAAACCGGGGAGTTTGGACAAGGCGGCAGCTAGCCTGCCACGGGCCAAGAAGGCCGTTGCACAGGCGAGTCGGACTACGGCTCTAGAGAAGGACCACGAAGAGAGCACCGTCGAGCTGGTTACAACTGCCGAGACAAAGTGTGTCGCTCGACGGGCTCCGGAACTTCTAGGTCACTAAGATCGCAGTGTGGATGTAAACGGTGCCAAAACATCCCTTGCGATCGAAACAGATATATGCAACGCCCTAGGGATTATTCGCCATGTAGCTAAGGTCCCTAAAGGCGCATTTATGAAGTCATTGAATGACTCCGCAGCGATCATAAATGATGCCTTTGAAGTGTTACGGAACCGCACGGAATCCGAAGAAGTGAGAAGGCTGGAGGCGACCAATTGGCACTTGGAGGCACAAATAAAAGCCCTCAGGACAGAAATGGTGAACCTTAGGGCAGAGTTCACCCGCGCCTGTCCTGCGCCCCCACCACCGCCACCGCCGCTTCCAAAAACGCAGTCAACCCAGCCGCCTAAAGCTTCAGCTCAGGATAGGCGGCTGGACGATCAAGAGCTGTTGCGTCACCTGACCCTTTCTATAGGGAAAATGGTTGACGCCAAGATCGCGGCAATAAGTGATAGGCTCCTCCCGGAGCAACGTATCTGCCCGCCAGTGGCATCAGACGTTCGGCACGAAAGAGTGCAGCCATCTGCAGTATCCGGGAGGAAAGAAAAGAAGGTTCCTGCACCTGAGTACCCCCCGCTTCCCGCCCTCAGAAGGGGTGGTCGAGGCGTAGAGGGGACGCAGGTAAATTTTTCTGCGCCCACCCCTGTTCCTGGAACGTCGCAGTCGCAGCAGCTTGAAGAAGTTTGGTGGGAGGTTGCCCGAAAAAAGACGAAAGGGAAACCACCGCCTCCTTAAAAGCAAGGCGCCGCCAGCAAGACCCCACTCCCCAGGCCGAGGAACAAGCCATCGAAGCTGCCTCCAAAAAGCCGGGGTTTGCGTATGCACCCCACGAACACAGAGCTTGAAGATGCCGGGGGATAAAAGTAGTCCCCCGGCAGTGGAAGTGGCCTTTCGAGGCCCACGCCTGCCAGGGCTGCGGAGAAGCTAGGTCATATACCCGTAGTCCTGGTATAAGGCGCAGGACGGAACACCCAGGGGTTTTAGTGGGTATCTTTAACTGGGGAGTGGCAATAGCATGGCACCAGCTCTGATTGGGCATGCTAGTGCCACCCCGGATCTGGCGAATCCCACACTAGGTCGCGAACTATCCCCCCAAGGTTCTGCCCTTGTCGCGGCTTAGTCCTCAAACGGAATCCCCTGGTTAAAAAAAAGGCTTAGCTGTAATTGTAGATTCTAAGAACACGTTGATTAAAAAGTTACAAAATCCATTAATATAGTTATATCTTTAAATAATAAAGTATACCACGATTATCAGGCCGAAAAAGCAATATTCTTGCCACGGGTTATGTGCAAGAGATCACTTTTTAACTATAAGACCGCCCTTTGTACACAATTAGAATAGTAGGTACCTAGTAGTTTGTAAGTTTTTGTAAAGGTGTACAATAAAGTATTATCTGTCTAAATAATTGTAGCATTTTTGCCAACAAGATAAACATATCTATAATAATACTACGTTTTAACGGTTTCAAGCGCGATAATTTATTTGATTTTTGTTATTCCGACGTTTCAGCCACTTTTCAGTGGCCGTGATCACGTGTCAAGTATCAACGAGTATTGTTTAAAGTTTTATTTAGCCTACCGCCAGCTTGTTCATTTTAATTATTTAATTTTAATTTTGTTTATGGTTATTATTTACTCTATGGGAGCCTGATCTAATTTACCACCGCTTCGCAACATGTTATGGCTTGAAGAGAAGAAGCGGCGCAGGAAACTCTTCAGCAAACATGCCTAGCTCTAATAATTTTATATAATATTAAAATGGGTGGAAGGAAAAATAAAAGAAATTATCAGTCAAGTTGGTTTGTGTTCCGGTGCAAGTAGAAAGAGCTCACAGTGTCATGACGTCTGCACTTGGTTTTTGCTGGGTTTGGGTCTTGATAGTTTTGAAGATCGGATCCCAAACAGGTGGTACTTGCCAATCATCTTCTCTATTGAAATTTGGGTGTTTTTTTATTTCAACAGCCTCACGCATCATTCTAGGTATGAAAAGATTCTCTTTCGCGAGGATTTGTGGGTTATCGAATCTGCTGTAGTGGTTGGGTTTATCCAGCGTGTGTTCACTGATCGCAGACTTCGTAGACCTTGTGTGTTTCATGTCAGCAATGTGTTCTTTTACCCGTGTTTTTATGCTCTTCTTTGTTTGCCCAATGTATGATAATCCACACTCAGAATCGAGCTTGTAGACACCTGCATTCTGCAGTGGGATATTGCATTTCACAGCTCTCAAAAATTGGGTAAACTTTTTATGCGGCTTGAAATATGTAAACAGTATACTAGCAGTTATTTTGTATGACTTTCGATTTGATGGGGGTTGGATCTGACAATCAGCATTGTGTTAGTTTAATGCTGAGTCTAGCCTTACTGTATTGAGTGTACCTAATGCACGTACATATTGTAGTGTCCGCACCTTTTATATATTATAATCTCATATTTTATGTATAATATGTAAACAGTTTACTAGCAGTTATTTTGTATGACTTTCGATTTGATGGGGGTTGGATCTGAGAATCAGCATTGTGTTAGTTTAATGCTGAGTCTAGCCTACTGTATTGAGTGTACCTAATGCACGTGCATATTGTAGTGTCCGTACCTTTTATATATTATAATCTCATATTTTATGTATGTATGTTAGAAAACAGGTATATAAGTATACATAGTTGGTATTATGTATGCATTAATTTGCAGTAATAAATATTTTCCTTTGTTGTTAATTTAGTTAGATAATAAACTAAAATTAAAAGGCATAACGCCATAACATTATGTTTACAGTGATAGAGGAAACGCGGAGTGGTTGTTAAATGCTTGCAGCTTAAGAGGCTAACATCGTCTTTGTCACGTTTAGCCCGTAGACTTCAGAATGAGCACTCGTTAGCGATGTGTTATTGCTCACTTAATTCTTACAATAACAGGCTCGTCTTAACGAGTACCGTAATTTGTGACGAGCTTATCGTAAAAATATGCTTGTAAAAATGTATGGTGTACTTCCTTTATGAGTCTGAACTTCTGAGAGTTCCAAGATTTTTATGACTAAACAAGCTGCTATCCCATTTTCCCTTGCATCATTTTTTAATATACGTCAATGTAGGTAAATAATACTCTCCAGTCTCCTTTCCAACTTACTACTCTCCAACAACCGCTGCCCCATGTGACGTTTCACTCTTAGTATATGTTTGTACTTGTCCACACCATGTAAGATTGTTTGACATTTATGGATGGTTACGATTATTGTATAGACACGTCATATTCCGCGACAATGTTACACCGTACACGGGTATACTACAGTGAAATCACAAAAAAAACTAACAAGTGTTTTTGCCAAACGAGTAATTATGGGATGAATTTGTGTAGTGTAAGTAATTGTACATGGGGGTATTATCGTTAGACAAGTCCTAAAAATCATAAAGATGTTCCATAACGCATATTATTTAATTCTAATGGAGGTATTTGCTTTTTAGGTTGTAAAATGTCGTGTCCGGTTTAACTTTCAAACTAGTGAGAAGAAAATTATGAACAAACCTAAAAAATACTTTTAAAGATAATTGATTCGAAAAAGATAATTCGATTAGTTTTTAAAATATGGGATAGTTTTGTACAACTGTTTTTTTAGGGTTACATAATTGGTCGCCTCTTTATTTCTCTTCATCGTGCATGGATGCACTCACTTGGCCAACTTTTATTTTATTCTATTGACTTTTAATTAGCCACCTACAGACATGAATTCATAAAGAATTTTTATTATTATCACATGAGAAAAATACGTTTTTTGAGAGTAGCAAAAGGCTAAATTATGTTTCGAGTTTGCTCCACTTATAGCATTTTATGGAGACCCGTGTCTCCGTCGGCAATATTTCTTCTATATTATTGCTACCGACTTTTAGATTAGCATAAATAGGCGCAAATATAAAAAGCTTTTAAGGATACATTAAGGAGGAAATGTGTAAATCTGTCTGTATGTGTATTTCTTAACTCCGGTGATTTTTCGTATATTTTAATTATATATAAAGCGACCGTTGCATTATATACTTTTTTACATAATTCGTTGACACATGTTGACCTAAAGCCGATGTTAGATGGTCTGTTTCTGTCTTTCAAATTGAATAATCAACTAAAGTGATCTAAATATAACTTCTATCATTCAATGCCATTGAATACCGTCGTGTGCCTACAAATAAATTGATTCAATTTAGTTGATCCGTTTAATATAAGCATAATTGAAAATTTTAATTAAGTAATTGATTTCATTGTGATCACGTATAGACAGTTCTATACACTGTTATTCCCTAGAAGATCACTTGTGTACACTACAAAAAGGATTTTTGCAATGAATTACACTATTTAAACATCATTGTTTAAATATCTTAGAAAAGTCACATCTGAATTTAGATATTACGGTATAAAATGTTTTATATTAATCATCTAAAGACACAATTTAACATTTTTTTTATTTTTAACTAATATTTTGCTTTTCTACTCGACCACTAAGCCCCGGTTTCTATATTTTACTGACGGTTGTCTGTAATAGTAACTGATTGATTTTAAAGCTACCAATAACCGATGGTTGAAAGGGCTATACGAGCGTTTCCAAAGCTCATTGACAATTAGTAATACTGTCGGTTATCAGTAACTAATTCCCCCCCAAGCGTTTTGCTAACACAACGTAGTTGTGTTCGTAGTACACACAACGTAATTCAATAAGTTAAGGTATAACTACAGAATAAATACATTTTCAAAACAAGAGACCTTTTGTGATATACGATTGTCATTAAAAATCAAGCTTTCAATCAATCTGCTTTAAAAATACTTACAATTACAGAGCCATTTTATATGAATGTTGCATGAACAGAACGCAGCAATCTAAACAACATATAAACTTTTTAAATAATAATTGTTCCAATGTCATTGGATTTTTTGTAAAAAAAAGAGTGTTGTCACAAGAAACAGTGTTGTCACTTCAGAAATTTTTCGCTTGTTATAGGGATTTGTCGTTTTCGATCGCATTTTTTTAAAAATAAGTTAATGCTAAAAACAACGATTTTCATGGTATCAGAGTCAAATGACGGAAACTTTGTGGGGGAACCTTGTTCGATTATTTGTTTTCATTCAATTGTTTTAGGGAACGTTTTGAAACGCGACCGTTTCACACAGATGATGTAGCGATGGATTTAATGTGTAATTTGAAGCGATGTTGTAATTTATTGATAATGACGTTAAATAGTGACAGTTGGTACTTACTAATACTTTATCTATTAATAATGTTATATTCATTCACAGTGTTATTTTTAACGCTATATTGAAGACGCATTAGGTCACAATCGATAACTATAACGTTATCGCAGGTGAAGCTCAAGAATAAAAAACTGTAGTCTAATAACTTTGGAACCTTTGACCTTATTATTAGAAATGTGACATTAACCATATAAGTTTTATTTGTGCTGACAACAACTGGGAACTAAGAACTTTGTTGTTGTTTTAAAAATTTTGTCGACGACATTTTCGAAAATGATTAAAATGACCAAAGATAACCAAAGTGATTAAAATAACGAAAATGATGAAAATAACCAAACTGACGAAAATGACCAAAATAACCAAAATGACCAAAACGACCAAATTGACAAAAATGTCATCACAAAAACAAAACCTATTCTACTTTCTGGGATAACCGTTACTTTAATCTATCCCAAACTCTCTTTTCCCGAATGAAAATTATTCTATGTCCGTCCTACATAATGAACTTACATATATAGGTACCAAGTTACAGTCAAATCGGTCCAATAGTTTTCCGTGAAAGCATTACGGGCAAACAGAAAAATATACTTTTATCCCTAAAACTATCCCATTTTTCGAGATAAAAGTATGCCATGTTCATCCTCGGTATCAAAAAAAGTATATATACTGATTTACAACCAAATCGGTCTAGTAGTTTTTCCGTGAAAGGGTAACAGACAGACAGACAGACAAAGTTACTTTCGCATTTATAATATTAATAGAGATGAATAGTAAAGCAATACTTGAATTGGAATTAGAACTGTTAAAGATAAAAATAGTAAATTTGAAAGATATAAATAAATAAGAATTAAATCCAAGTCAAAAGAAGAAGTAAAAAAATTGAGTTTAATTTAATTTAAAATCACGTATTAATAACGACAAAAAAACCGGCAACCGGCCGAAATCGGGTAGTAATAAAATTCCTACGAATAGTAGTGTTGATAACCAGCGGTTATAATATAGAAACACTTCATCTGTCGTTTCCATACAAAAAGTCTACCGATCGGTTAGAAAATCCCTCTCATCAGTAGTCGGTACTTTCCTGAGCAACTAGCTACGGACAATTGATTATAGAAACATCAGTAGAGTTACCAGGCGTTAAAACGAAACGGAAAGCGAAACCGGGCATAAGTGAGTAAGTGTTTGTAAGATGTTTGAACCCGCGTCTTGGAATGAGACTTGCTTTAGTTACATAGACTTTTTATTGCTCTTTAAGAAATATATAACACATTTTAAATCTCTCGTCCAAACGACGCAGCAATAATTCCTTGGGCCCATTTCTACTATTATACTATCTCGTCAAAATCGCTGGACACTATCATTTGCCTAATTTGGGTATTCTGTTAACTGCAATTGTATGCCTGTGGTACACCACTCTATCTTTATACATATCTATAAGCGAAAACTCGTGAAATAACTGTTTAAAGTTTTTGCTAGCTTTTCAATATTAATTTCGGCTAACACCATTTCTACAAATTGTAATACGATTTTTTTAAATATTATTCAGTTATTCTGCCGCGACGATATCGAGAAGATATGGTGGATTTACCAGAATACGAACTTTTAATATAAAATATTAAAATAGCAGAATTGCGCCTGTATTCTTAATTATCTCACACCGGTAATTTATATTAAAAAAAACTCTCCCGGTGCAAGCTATCTCGGCAGTGAGTGTGAAAAGCAGATATTTCCTGAAAAATGCAGACTAGGGAGCGAGCGTTGTTGCGACCTTTGGTTGTGTCAGTGCGACACCTCCCGAGAGGTGCTCGGGCTCCTTTGTTATCATTGCGCGAATTACGCAGGTAATGGGCCGCGTTTACAGCGTACGTGCCTCGGCATTCATTAAAACGACTAATTAAACCAGCCGTCGAGATTCCAACGACGAATCCGCCTTATGAGACGATACTTCCAACTCTTGGAGGGGACAAGGCATGTACTGTTCTAATTATCAAGGAGTAAAATTAAGATAATAAATAAAGTTAATTAACAATATTTTAAATCTAAACGTCACAATTTATTTACGTATTTCATATAACGTAAACTTAGTACTAATATTAATTTCTTCTTTTTTACAACATGGCATGGCTTTGATTTGTGATTCTAACCATGATAATTTTTTCTTGTTTACAATATGTAATAATGGAAGCCCATAAACATCCCACTGCTGGAGGCTCGGGTCTCCCACTATTGGGGAACGGACAGTATACCGGCCACGCTTGTTAGTATGTGGTTATATATATATATATATATATATATATATATATATATATATATATATATATATATATATGTGCACATTGAGTCAGTAAACTGCCTAAGTGGCGCATGCATACCGGCCAGGATTTGAACCCATGTTCTTCAAGGCTGGGAACCGTGCGCAAGCCATTACGCAAACACGATTTCACTTGTTTCTTTACAATATCTTTTCGTAAAAAAGATATAGAAGATAATTAAGTGCAATAGAAGAAATAGAAGACGAGTTAACAAATAAACAAAATAGCATTAGGTAATTAGAGTAATAATAGTATAAGCAAATAGTATTATATAAAGTAGAATAATAAGACCGTAGAATGTTTTAAACCCCCACATTGTATATTAAAATATGTATTGGAAAACTAAATTGGTAATACAGAGAAAAGAAAAGAGAGAATGAAAAGAAAATTAAAAATAAAACATAAAAAACAAGAACATGAATACCCTGACAAACGTGTGCGTCAGGAGAAGGAGATTATTTAAAAAAATATGGTTTCGTATAATTTGTGCTTCTAACCATGATATTAGTTATACTAAAGACGAAGAAGATAGAGGTTCGATAATTTAACAGTCAGGGAAAGGTTTTCAAGTTTTATCCTTCTACATCTGGGACAACGTTAGTGTTAGTTTTCCATGGCATTATTTGAGATGTAATATTGTTAATGATATTCAACATTGACAAATAACTCATTTCCATACAATAATGTAGCTAATCATAAACAGCGTTATTTTTAAAGTATATAAATAAGACGCATTTGTCAGTCACTAACACTAACGCAGGCTGAGTAAAGGCATTATAATAAGCCTGTTATTAAAGTACTCTTATCTAATCTATCTATAATATTATAAAATTCTAAACATACCGTATCTGTACATTGAAGCTATTAAAAAAAAGAACTGGATTAGACTATATAAACGACAGAGAACACGATGTAATTTTTTAGATTTCTTGTATGTGTGGCGGTTTGTCTGTTTGTTCGGGATTTAGATAAAAACTACTGGGCCGATCTCCATACAAGTTTCGCTGATCGACAGCAAATTCTTAGACTTCAAATCTCTGCTACTTTTTATCCTGGAAATCCTGCGGGACTTTTTTTTGGGAATGATTTAAAACGGCCAAACTAAAAAAAACTCGAAATTCAATGTGATTTTTTTCATTGATCGATAGCAAATTTTATGTAATAAAATTTATGATATTTTTTATGCCGAGAAACCCGCGGGTATTTTTCCGGGAGCGTTTTGTAGTTGTCGGGTATGTAAAAATTAGCTTATCCCGACACAGTTTTTACTAAAACGATAGCTTACATTCTTTTTTAAATGCCGCGATAGTTTGTGTCCCGGGAATCCCACTAGAATTTCAATTCAAGCGTAGACGAAGTCGCGGGCATATCCTAGTATGAATATAAATTTAAAACAAGATGGAATTAAAAGTTCCCCGCTGTGATTCCAGGGTATGTCACAATGTCTTTCGCGCAGCGTTCAATTTTAACGGGTTTAATGTCTACGCGTAGGTAATTTCCTAGTTTCATTAAACGATACGTTATGATTTATTATTTTCAGTACCTATGTATTAAGGTTTTTAGTACTTTCATGTTTTATGAATGGTAATTTAACGATAGCACATTTGCGAGATCTAAGGCCAGACTTAGCATAATTATGTATTATGTAAGATAGGTCCTTTAATGTGAAGATCAGTCTCTAGAGTTAAATCTTCTCGCATTACTTCTGCTTAAAGTATTTTCACTGATCGCAGGAAGCAAGATAATATTAAAAAATTCAATGGTAACTGAGTTTTTTACTTTAATGTAATGATAATAGTAGGTACCTGTTTCACTAGTTAACAAATTTCTAAAAATACCTTTTCTCACTGCTTCGCTCATATGAATTTCGTAATCATATCCCACCGAAACTAATTTTTTAATCTGGTTCAAAAATATTCCATGTTCATCACCGTTATCAAAAAACGCTTATTACTGTCAAAAAAGTATCGGAAATGGATGATTTGTTTATGGTTCCAAATAATTATTTTTTTTGTTAGACTTAGGAAGGAGTTTGAGTTGCATCGGTCATTTAGATTAAATACAGTGATGTTTTTAGTTAGATCATATCTAGTGTGTATTGCGAACTTCATAATGGACAAAAACATACAAAGACTTTGTCTTAAATTTTGCATTGCCAATGGAATTTCGTGTTTGGAGACACTGAAAATGTTACAGAAGGCTTACGGTGAATCGACTTTATCAAAAACACGTGCCTATAAGTAGTATAAAGCGTTCGAAGGCGATAGAGATCAGCTGGAAGATTTGCCTCGCCCTGGTAGGCCATCAACGTCTTCAACTGAAGTTAACATCGCAAAAGTGAAGGAAATAGTCTCTGAAATATCTCCTTCAAGTATGAGAGAATAATATAAATAATATATAATAAAGAATAGCCGCTGAACTTCTGTGTCTCAAGAGTCGATCCGTATCGCTTTAAATAATCTCTTGGATATGAAACATGTTGCCACTTGTCTAGTCCCAAAAGACTTGAATTTTCTCCAAAAGCTCAATGGCATAAGAGTCGCCGAGGACATGCTAGAACGAGTCAATTCCGACCCAACATTCATGAAACGCATTGTTACTGGTGACGACACGTAGGTTTATGAGTTTCACATGCAAACTAGTCAACAAACTTCGGAGTGGCACCTTCCAACTGAACCGAAACTGAAAAAAACCACGCCAAAGAGTGTTGTGCACTCAGAATTCTTACTGGAAGGTCAAATGATAGATAACGTATATTATTTGAGCGTTATGCGGCGTTTAAGAGAGCAAATTCGACGAAATACCTGTCAAGTCGCGTTGGAGAAGCATGACGGGTATACTGTCCATTCTCCTATAGTGGGAGGCCCGAGCCCAGCCCGTTTATGGGCTGTTATTACTATTAGTATTAGGTTGGGGAAAAAGTTTCTTCGCATTTTATATAAAAATTCAAAAGGTTTTTTTCTAAAGTTTATTTACATTTGACTAAAGTATGTAGGTGCCATTTTGTTGGATAACTTTTTGCCATCTTGTAGGTATGGACGTGATCCCATTGCTATAAAAATTTTGGGGATTCTGATCAAAAAACTGTGACAAGTGGTTTTGGTAGTCCTCTCGTGATGTTAACCTGACACTGCCTAAGGAATTCTGCTGAGACCGAAACAGGTGAAAATCTGAAGGTGCAAGGTCAGGACTATATGGCGGATGCATTAACACCTCCCAGCCAAACTCTCGTAATTTTTGCTGAGTGGCTAAAGATGTGTGAGGTCTAGCGTTATCATGGTAAAAAACCACACCCCTTCTGTTGATTAATTCTAGCCGCTTTCTCTCAACTTTTTGCTTTAATCTCATCAGTTGTTCGCAGTACAGTTCAGAATCGATTCTCCTGCCTGGCGATAACAGCTCATAATGAATAATGCCCTTCCAATCCCACCACACACACAGCATCACCTTGTTGCGAGTTAACCCGTGTTTCGCCACAGTCTGTGAAGCCTGACCGGCCTTTGAACACGATTTTTTTCGCACGTTCTTGTCGTACGTGATCCACATTTCATCACCAGTTATCAGCTTCTTCAAAAATGGTTCGGTTTCATTACGTCGTAATAAAGAATCACAAATGAGTACACGGTTCATTAGGTTTCTTTCAGTGAGCTCATGAGGCACCCAAATATCGAGCTTTTTTGTGTACTATTTTCAAATGCGCCAAAACCGTTTTGTGGTCAATTCCCAGTTCTCCAGCTACATTGTAACTACTAATATGCCGATCATGCTCTACTTTTTCAAAAATGGCATCAATTTTGTCCGTAACAGGGCGACCGGAGCGACGTGCATCTTTGATATCAAAATTTCCGGATTGAAAACGCTTAAACCACATTTGCGCTACTCTCACAGATACTGCATTAGGTCTATAAACATCAAATTTTTTTTTCGCGGCTTGTGTTGCGTTTTTACCTTTTTGTAGTAAAATTTTAAAATGTATCGAATTTCTTCATTAGATTCACTCATTTTAACAATAAGAAAAACAAATGAAAATCACACATTTTCCTAATTTGAATTTGGAATTGCCTTCTTTAAAATTAAAACTTTTTAATGATACCAAAACCAGCCAGATACAAATGGTATAGCCAAAGAGATCTTATTACAAGTTCATACATACTATATGCGAAAAGACTTTTTCCCCGACCTATTATATCCAACTTACATCAGTGAACATTCATGGCTTCTACGGCTTTTTTGAGTGCGCAGAGAGAATTTTTGAAAATTAATATATAAAGCTATTCAAGTATTTGCGCAACTAAGGGCCGCTTACATAACGATCGCCTTTAAATAAAATTATTTAATCATATTAAACTGCCTAAATACGTTTTACACAAAACGTATAGACAGTTCTTTAAACGTTAGTGGTAAATTTTGCGTTGTGCAAGACAAGGTGTTGTGCAAGGGGGTTAAATGCGTTTTGTGTTTCTTAAATAAATTTAAGCAACCTTATGCAAGCGGCCTTAAAAAGTTTTTTTTTTAACAAAACCAAAAACAACTTCAAACTTACAAACAAAAAATAAATATTTAACCGACTTCTTTCTACAACATCTTGAGGTCAATGCGAAGTAAAACATAAAAATTACTAAGTATATTTTGCATATCTGTTGTTTCATTTTACTTGACATCGACTTCCAAGATGTTGTAGAAAGAAGTCGGTTAAATATATTTTTTTTGCATTTTAGTTTGAAGTCGGTTTTGTTTTGTTATATTTTTATATATAAATAAAAATGGAATGGTGGCCCCACCTGTGATTGCAGAGTATTGTCATATCATAGTATTCTGCTTAGAGGATAGTTTGTATGTAGGTATGTAGTAGATATTCTTTTTCCATGGTATAGGTAAACATTTACCGCTAATGATCAAAAACTAACACGCACCGACCGTATACACAAAAGACGTGATTGTCCGCAGCTCTGATTTCCAATCCCAACTAGTGTTAATTTGGGAAGCAAATGAAAGGCAACGGTTTGGTTTTCAGTGTAGGTACATTTGATCCCTGTGGGACTTGAGCGTTGTTAATTAGCGAGCACCACGCCGCGGGTCGGTTTGAACCCAACTGTCTCTGTAAACATATGTAGAGTAATCGAGAGATACTTTAAATAAATTAAATCTTTATTTTAAATAATATAAACTATATTTCTCTCTTTCAAGATGTGAAAATGAGTTTAATTTTATAACAAAATGAAATTTAAACAATGAACATGAATGTGTTTATTTCAAAATGGAATCTTACAGATTATTTATTGAAAGTCATAAATCTATCACCGCTTCCAAATAAATTTTAGTTACTGTACCAAAAAATTTAAAGCAAATCAGAAATCAAAAATGCAGACATTGTATGTATTAATTTCGAGAAAAATTAATTGTAATAAATTTATGAGGCAGAACGCCATTTTTCAACTCCGCCTTAAATTCGCGATGAGTGAGAATTTAACTAGCATTAAGTGCGAACGTGCTGCCTTTAAATATACGCTCGCTATATGATTTGTTTTTATTTATTTGAAGATACAACACTAAACTTACAATCTAATCCAAGTGCGGGGAAAAATCGGCCAACGGATCAGTATGGCGACCCAGCGAAGTAACGTAGCCAGTCTTCTGGGCACCTTACTCGTAGAAGACGGTGATCTAGGCTCAGTTTTGTACTTATAGTCTTGAAGGACTATGGGTAGAATGCAATATAAATAAGTTAAATTTTCTTTTATTGTATTAGATTATTTATGGTATTGTTAACAAAAAAGAATTTTTTTATTGTTTAAAAATTTTGAATTAACTTCAAAATTAATTATTGTTTTTAAACTATCGACACCAGTAAATCCTACTCAAGTAGAAAATTTTAAGATACGCTTTCGTGAGAAATACACTTCAGCTGTTTGAAGGTATCTTTATTCCACGGTTGTAACGTCGTTGTTACGATCATACTAAGCCAAGGAATATTATTGTCGTAAAGGTTGTAACAATTTACTACTGTCGATTACGATTCATTCGATAGGCATTTCTGCTGAATATATCAAGTGCAAAGCCTATTTTATTTGCCACAAACGTTTTGTTCGAAGTAAAATTCAATTCTGTTTATGCAACTACAAGTATTATTGCAGAGGAAATTTTGAACTTGATTGTCAGATTTATTGTGTACATTTCCTTAGTATTGTTTATCAAGTAATAAAAAATATATATTGTACTTACTGCGGACTGGAGTTTCCGTCGAAAGGAAGCCATATGGCAAATTCGACAGGTTTTCCCTGCCAATACAGTATGATCGGATAAAGGGCCTAGAGAAGGCAGGTCGATAGAGCAATGGTATTGAATACCCGGAGAAACACTCTGGTCTGCTGCTAATATAAATAAGTCAAGTGTTCTTTTATAGTATTAGTTCATAAAGTCATTGTAAAATGTTATTTATGTATATATGATTATTTTGTTAAAAAATCTAAATATAAGACTAAGAAGTAATTTAATTCCAACTTAAAATTCTAGATATAATCATTTAGGAGACATTGTTTTTCAAAATGAATCTCGACACTAAGACAAGTAGTAAATACGCTGAAGCACACCAGCAGCGGCTTCGTTTCACACGTCTGTGTTATCGAATATCGTTTCCTTTTGAGTCTTTTCAGTAAGTCCTTATTGAAAAGACTCAAAAGGACCAAACCATTTGAGTTAGTGTAAAACTCTATTATTGAGAAACATAGATGTTTATTCAAAGAGTGCCAATTCCCCTGTGAAGTCTGGAATTAAATATTTGGAGCGAAAATATTCGATATTAAAGTATAACAACATGAACCTTCCCGTCATCCCGGTACCAGGTATTTGTTATAAAGTCGGACCAAACAATGCTGATTTAAACTCTTAGTTAAAGTTTTAAGCTAATAAGCGCTCACTGCTTTTGTTTTGTGTTGTAACAATCAGATGATGAAGGGAAACTTGGGTTAGCTCTACCACTATTGTTTACTAATGCAACCTTTTAGCCATTTATTTTCACTGCGTACGTGGTTGTAATCAAATCTTTTGATTAGTTGTTATGAAATATAATATTTATAGCATTATAAATCTTTCTATTAAATAATATATAAAGGTAAACCAGCTTTTCCAATATTTGATAGCATTTGAAATACCTAATAAATGTTTCGAAACGTAATAAAATTATAAAACTTATTTCGGTAATCCATATTATAATTTGCAGATTTTGAAAATGAGTTTATTTGATTATTTATTTGTTTTCTGTTTTTGTACAATTTGTAGCTTCTATAATTTAGATGCACAATCGCACATAGGCTAATTTTTGTCCCAAAAAAAGGAGTTATTGTAGAATACAGTGACAAAGCTTGCACGGGTAAAACCGAGTGGTATCTGTTAGTGTAATAAACATAGTATATAAATAGTACGAGCTTGTATTCAAATGATGTTTCATGAAAGACCATTGTTGGTACGATTTCAAGTGTCCGCGTAGCTTTCAAATTTAACTATCACGCGACGTGAAATGATGGATGTATATAATATATATTTTGAGTAAATGTATACTATCGTTTACCAAAAATTTAATATGTAATCGTTTATTGTTTAAATTTAAATATACTCTTTTAACTTTTAATTTTGTAGTACATATCTTGATATATAACCGTTGAAAAATCTGTAAGTATTAAATACAATACCCGCGGCTCTTTGAATAAATACATATTTCAACAAGCAATTTCATATTTATGAGTCTCATGGGATAATGAAAATATTCAATGATTTATGAATGCTTTAATTTTAAATGTATGCATATTTTATTGATGTAATAACATAAACAACGTTTGAAAATATAACAGAGAAACAGTGGGTTGCACAAAAAATTAAAGTAAGTAAAACTGAAAATGTCATTAACATTATAACAGTGGTAGTTATTGTTGATTTATATATAAGCAGCGTGATTATAAAATCATGTTAGATTAGTAGATAAGGCACCTTATCTCATCCAAATGATGTGGCTTCGAATCTATCTACTGGACGGGAAACATGCACCGCTTAAGTAGTTTTTCTAATCTACTGTTGCACATCCAAAAAAATACCATGTGTGAAACTTACCAATACACCTTACGGCCTAACCACGACCTTGTCGATATGAAAGATAGCTAAGTACGACCGGAAAGGCGACAATAACAAGAATATTAAGATTACACTTGCGATCAGGCCGCTCATCACATTGCCCGTTGCTAAACCCATGGTCGTGGCCAGACTGTTACACAAGCGTGGTTGGTATACCGACCGTTTATAGGATTTTATTATAACCGGCTATTCCAATTATGTTTAAATAGACTTCTTAATCTGCGGGGCCTTAGGAAAAACATATTTTCCGTTTTCAAATAAATATGTTCTGCTTGAAACCTTAAAACAAACGCGGTTAAATATTAAACTACTAGCAAACCTACATAGAAGTCTATATAAAACTGATGTATTTGCCAAGTCTTTTATTTCCAAAAATAATATTTAATTTACTCATGCACTAGTTCACACGACAGTCGGGTTCATACTGCGTATTCAAACCATTAAAAAACAAGGCCTCGTGTGGAGAAAATAAACGGAACCAAAAATAAAATTTGTAAAAAAGTTGTTCGCAGTTGAGCCTGTTTTTAGCTTTTTTGAAATTAATCAATTTTAGCATTACAAATATGTTAACTTACTATTGTTGGTGGAATCATACATTAAACTACTTTTTTTAGGGTTCCGTGGTCATTTAAGTGATAACC
Organism: Dendrolimus houi; assembly: GCA_039645545.1. Taxonomy (NCBI): domain Eukaryota; kingdom Metazoa; phylum Arthropoda; class Insecta; order Lepidoptera; family Lasiocampidae; genus Dendrolimus; species Dendrolimus houi. The sequence goes on along the minus strand of CM077125.1, from coordinate 11,675,322 downwards.
AAATCCTTGTTTTCGTTACGTGTGTCTGTCTGTTTGTCTTTATATGTCATTTTTCTCAGAAACTACTTACCTATAACATACTACCGTTCATTTGCCTCACTACCGGCTATAATTTTACATTAGCTACATAGAAGTCGTTGGAATCTCCAGCAAAGAGTTTTTAATGTGTGATGATGATTCGATCTGGCCACTAAATATACCCTAATATTTGAATTTAGAACATAATATGATATGACAAATATCAAAAGAAAATCTATATTTTCTTTTGATATTTGTCATATCATATTTTTTCCTTGCATTAAAATAGTCCTATATCTCTTATAATTATACAGCGTACTAAGATATGCACACGACTTTATCTACGCTCGACTTAAATTCTCGCGAGATTCTCAAAGTCGAATCATTTAAAAAAGAATGTAAGCTATCGTTTTAGTAAAAACTGTATCCGAATAAGCTAATTTTTATGCCCCCGAACAACTAAAAACCGCTCCCGGGAAAATTCCCACAGGACTTCAGGGATAAAAAAATCACACATTTTATTACATAAAATTCCCTATCGATCAGTGAAAAAGTCACCTCAGAATTCGATTTTTTTTAAACTGGCTATTTTAAATCTTTTCCAGAAAAATCCCCATGGGTTTCCCAGGATTAAAACTAGCGTTGATTTTCAGTCTAAGAATTTTCTGTCGATCAGCGAAAACCACATCAAAATCAGCTCCGTCGTTTTTACGTGGATCCCGAACAAACAGACAAACCGACAAATAGATAAACAGAAAAAATACAAGAAATCTAAAAAAACTTGCATCGTATTCTCTATATAGTGTATTCCAGTCGTTTTTTTGAATAGTTTCTATGTACAGACACGGTTCGTTTAGAATTTTATAATATAGTATATATGTTATCTATGGTCATATATTACGCACGTGCTGTAAAAAATGCACGTGCATAGCGGACTGAGAAATAATATAATAATAAAAATATTATCATAATATTTCACATTAATAATATAATAATAAAATTATTATTATATTATTTCACAGTTCACTATAATTCATATTTAAAGAAGTGTTTTAACACAAGTAACGTCAAATTTCTGCCAATGGTAAGGCCAGTGAATGAATAGTAAGATATATGGGAATCGGCCTTTAGTCTATAATTCTATATGAACAAAATTTAATAAATATGTTCAGACGACACCCTTTCTCAGTATTTTACTTCGAACTTGATCTGTATGGATGAAATTTGGTAGGGAGGTATAATATTCTTTATGGTGCTAACCAATGTTCTAGTAAAACCGCGTAACAAATACAATTAAAAAAGTCGTGGTACCGTAATGGCTAGTAAAACGCATGCGCCGCTTAGGCAATTTTCTGACCTAATGTGCATATTGTTATAATTACCACGTGCTAACAACGGTGAAGGAACTCATTGTGATGAAATTTGCACATCGAGATAACCGATGTGTCAAACCAGCCAAGCCTTGGACAAGCGCATATACTGTCAGTTCCCCTATAATGGGAGCCCAAGCCCAGTAGTGGGGCGTTTATGGGCTGTTATTATATTACATAATAAAATTATGAGTATAACTTGTTGAGGTTTGAACATGATTTTGATAGTAATGTGGGGTAATCTTAGTTATCTTAGTTTTTTATTTCAATAATAAGCAGCATGATATTCGTGGCAAAAGTTGTGTGAATGCCGGTTTGCTCCTCCCCTAACTTTTGAATTATGAAAACTAACATTTCATCATGAGTAGTTTTTGAGACATATAGGTTATTCTTAATTGAGTGCGCTTTTCAGAGTTTCATAGCCAAATGGCTAAAACACTGGACGACCGCCGCTTTTAGGAAACCTTTCAATGTGTCTTGTGGTCTGCACTTGGGAGACCACTTGTTTTATAAAAGAATATGTTACTTTCATTATTTTTAACGAAGATGTTGACATTAGTAATATTTTTTTGAAAACTAAATTTAGATATATATGAAACAATGAAAGTGATAAATAAATGTGTATAATGTTATCTACTACTATGTGAAAAATGAATAATAAATAAACTTGGTTTGTGAACTCTACATTTTACTGTGATGCCACCACAAAGTACACTTAAACCGTGTGTGTTGTGAAATTCAGTTGTAAAATAAGGATTCGCACACGTGCTTTATTTGTACTTGATCGAAATGCATTTGACATTAATTAAACGTTTAAAATCGGTTTATAATAGGTTGGGGAAAAAGTCTTTTCGCATACAATATGAATGAACTTGTGATAAGATCTCTTTGGCTATACCATTTGAATCTGGCTGGTTTTGGTATGATTCAAAAGTTTTAATTTTAAAGAAGACAATTCCAAATTCAAATTAGGAAAATGTGTGATTTTCATTTGTTTTTCTTATTGTTAAAATGAATGAATCTAATGAAGAAATTCGATACATTTTAAAATTTTACTACAAAAAAGATAAAAATGCAACACAAGCCACGAAAAAAAAATGTGATGTTTATGGACGTAATGCAGTACCTGTGAGAGTAGTGCAAATTTGGTTTAAGCGTTTTTAATCCGGAAATTTTGATATCAAAGATGCGCGTCGCTCTGCTCGCCCTGTTACGGACAAAATTGATGCCATTTTTGAAAAAGTGGAGCAAGATCGGCATATGAGTAGGTACGATGTAGCTGGAAAACTGGGAATTGACCACAAAACGGTTTTGGCGCATTTGAAAAAAGGTGGGTACACAAAAAAGTTCGATATTTGGGTGCCTCATGAGCTCACTGAAAGAAACCTAATGAACCGTGTACTCATTTGTGATTCTTTATTACGACGTAATGAAACCGAACCATTTTTGAAGAAGCTGATAACTGGTGATGAAATGTGGATCACGTACGACAAGAACGTGCGAAAAAAATCGTGGTCAAAGGCCGGTCAGGCTTCACAGACTGTGGCGAAACACGGGTTAACTCGCAACAAGGTGATGCTGTGTGTGTGGTGGGATTGGAAGGGCATTATTCATTATGAGCTGTTATCGCCAGGCAGGAGAATCGATTCTGAACTGTACTGCGAACAACTGATGAGATTAAAGCAAAAAGTTGAGAGAAAGCGGCTAGAATTAATCAACAGAAGGGGTGTGGTTTTTTACCATGATAACGCTAGACCTCACACATCTTTAGCCACTCAGCAAAAATTACGAGAGTTTGGCTGGGAGGTGTTAATGCATCCGCCATATAGTCCTGACCTTGCACCTTCAGATTTTCACCTGTTTCGGTCTCAGCAGAATTCCTTAGGCAGGCGCCAAATTGTTACATATAATATTAGGTATATGGTTTTCGAATTGGCGCTAAAAAGGTATTGTGCCCCGGGCGCGAGTTAAGCTCGCTACGTCACTGACATATATACATATATTATTATCAGTTAATTAGGACAAATAGTGCTCAACTCTCCTTTAAACATAAGGAAGAGCGTTCCAAAGTTTGACTCCATGGACAGAAAACGAACCGTTATAACATGACGATGAATGTATGGGGGCAGAAGAAGAGATTTAGACGTTCTGCAAGACATGTCCGGGGAACTAGGAAGTCGAATTGTTCGCGAAGATAAGAGGGCAAATGAGGATTGTGTATAACTTTAAATAGAAATGTAACGACGGATAGTCCGACCGACGACGAATCGGGAGTCATTTGAGTTGTGATCTAAATTTGGAAACATGATCAGAATATCTTTTCTATCGTCTATAGCCTCTATAGGTTGCAATGCCCATGTTTTTAACATCGACCATCTACTTGTATATCTGCTCCAGGCACTAAAAATAGTGTCCATAAACAAATTTAATTCTTTTACTAATCATAGTGTTTAGACAGCTTTAAACGTAATGTTTCACTTAACTACTTAAAGTGCAACTTGATTGAAAGGAGACCGACACGAGTGTGGATTTAAAGGAAAGATTAAACTGTGACATTCATTAGCAGCAATCAGTCAAGCGAACTAAGCAGGGTAGGTAGCCTTCCGACAGCTGACTGCTACTTATCTAAATAAGATCGGTGTCGTGCGTGATGGATTTTAAGACCCTCGTCGTACTGGCCGAACGCTTACTCTTTTAAAACATATTATTAAACAATTTAGCAATTAAATTATTTAAAAATGTATAGTCCTTGTAGGATTCACCGTTTATCCTCAGGATGTAATCATTATTATGTGTCGTCCTAACCTTAGGTCGCCGTGTTAGCGAACCACTATTTACTTCTGTTCTTGGCGGTGGTGTATCGACTCATAACGCGCTTACTTTCATTTGTCCTGAATATCAAAGAATATTCGGAAGTACCCTCGCATACACTAGTTCTGTCGCCATTATAGCATCAATAGGTCCGTCATGGTTGTAAATCAAATCTCTTTTCTCAAAAATTACTAGGTTACTATGAATAAAGTTTAGCAGGTGTATATACTATACTACATATATACCACTTCACGATATATAAATGTTCAAAGGTTTTCATTTACTCAATAGCCGGGGAAACATTCGCTTTCAAAGACAAGGAAAGCGTATCTCCTATGCAGCTTTTGAAATATTATGCAGAAAGAAAAATTGGTTTACCAATACCCGTTAAGTAGTGTTGAGGTAATTTTAATTAAATGCTTTTTTGGTTCTGTAGTCAAACGACGAAAATAGGGACATTTCTGCGGAACCCATAATAGTTTGTGGACTGCTACACACTTGCCTGATGTATTTCAATTAAAATATCCATTCAAACGAGTCGGTCATGGTACTCGGAATTATTTAAATGCAGTCCAGTTTTTAATCTTTATATTCTCTGTTGAAACATTCGTCATTCATACTTTACATTCGACTAATGTTTGTACGTGTACATTCCGGAATCTATTAGCCTAATTTCATTCCGCATACGTAAGTCGCATAAAAGGATTCCATAAAATTTCACAGTAAACAACGACAAGTATTTATAGTATAAGGAAAATTCAGATTAAACGTGACTGTGAAAGTCCCGGGCTCTGGGTCTTACGGGTAATTCGCAATAACACAGCGCTAATGACCCGGCATTCACAAGGGAGAATTCTCAGCTAACTGCGATATTAAGACCTTCTTATTTGGCTATTTCACTTCGTTACGAGACTTTTGTGGGAGTTCGTGGACAAAATATCAACTTTACAATATTTAAAAGAGTTAAAATAGTAAAATAACTCATTTATTTTTCTATTTATTATGCAATGACAACCGTGAACACATGTATAAGCAAACTTACAAAAACAATAATAATTGTTACAAATAGATTTGACACAAAAAAATTATAATACAAAGATTTATTACTCTGAAATTCATATATACAGACTTTTATAATGAAAATTATCAGTTTTCAACATTCTTTACGATACCGTGGTTCATAGAGATAACTAATTTTTAAATAAAGTAGGTAACATAAGAATTTCTGTGGGTATTATAACTCTTTCTTCAATATATATTATGAGCTAGGCTCTTTGTTATTGGAGTCTCTCCGATTCATCGTTAATTATTTTACCTCTTATTACAGCTGTTTCAACTTGCTTTATATTTATTACCTATATCTAGATCAAATTTAAATAAAAAGTTATTTTTGAAAAATTCAAGATCTGGCAAAGCCATATGTGTACATCATCATTTTAAAAGCAAATCTCTCTAGTGTTGTAAATATCTTCACACTCTGTTTATTCCATTCACTATTATTTGCAAATATTTCTTAAATTATTTATCTTTTCTATGTAACATATTAGTTCCCTTTGACTTATTACACCTAGCTGGGGGATAATGAAAGGTGTCAATGGTCAATGTTCATATTAAATCTTACGAAATTGATTTCCTGGCAACCATCCCCTTAAATCAATGATGGGTAAATAAATCTAGCTCGGATCCCACGGAGACGTGAGTAATGAACCTGATACTCTAGATTAGAGGGGTTAATCAATATCAGTAATGTATTCAACGCAACTGTTTCAATGTTCATGTAATACTCAACACTCCCAACGTTGGTAGCAACGGAATAAAAGCCACCCATTACGAGATGAACAGAAAATTCAATTCGCTGAATGTGGTTGAGAACATTTTGATTATAGCGACTCGCAAACACTCACTCTGTATATTCGTACAGGTAAATAATTGGGTACATATACGGAAATCGGGTTGCGCTCACCACCCGTCTCGTTCCGCTCCGATTTTCGTGGTTATACTGCTACTAAAATATCAACGAACTAGTCGAATTTATAAATACAAACGACTCACGTATATATTGGCAGAGGGAAGCCTAAAATAACAACTGATGCCAAATTGAAATCCAAAACACTTACGTGAGTCGGGAGGATATGAAACGTAGTGACCAATTTCCCAATTAAAGCGCACCCACAGATTAGAAAAAGGAAAAACATGACAGTGTACACGTCGAAGACTTTTTTCCTGTTTTGTTCAACCTATATAGTCTGTAGAAACCTAATTGCAGTTAATTTCCTGTTGATATACAACACCAGGAATGACGATCTCCCAGTAAATCAAATAAGTAGTAACGTAAAAAATACAAGTCTGAAAGCTCATAAATCCTATATTTTAATTATTCTTCTCTCTCTTTTAGTTGTTTTATTATTTAGACTAAATAAGTATAAAATTGAAAGGAAACTTATAAAGACTTTCAGTTGATTCATTTGGTCTACAAAATGTAGATTAAATTATAAAACGTTAAAATGTTAGACAATAATAACTTGTAGCACCATTTATTGATACAAGATTACTTTCCAGAGCGACATTTTTGAGCGGACGGTTATCATTCCTTCTAACTTGTTACGTCTTATATCGGTAGATATACATAAATATGTTAGATTATTGTACTATTATAGATATTTGCGGGTAGTTATGATTACTACTCGGCTCGTTTCGTCATCGCTCGCATATAAAACCGAGCGTAGCGATTAAAGATTATACCACTCTGTGGATCATTCTCACATAGTGTATTATTTATGGCTCACTTCGGCTTTATTTCGATATACATTATACATGTCATAGTAGCCTCTAGGGTGACTAATTATTATCTGAGAATAATAATATAACCTACGTTTAAATGTATCTGTTTTAATTAATTAAATCGGCATTCTAGCGGAAGAAGCACGCTCAGAATAAATACAATTTATATACGAGTATCCTCTTTTATTCTGTGATAAAAGGTTTGATCTGTGTTCGCCTATTACATAAAACACACCATTGTTTGCTACATAATATACAACACAACAACAAAGTTTAAAAATATTTTGGGTAAAACTATTTTTATAGTAAATGCTTATTTAAAAAAACGTTTATTTATAAATTAAAACTACGGTCGTATATAACTTTAAAGTTCATCATAATTTAAGTTATTTACAGAGATATTATAGCCCGTTACATTAAGTACACGTTCAACCCTATTAGTGCATCTGTGTATTTATTATTGTAATATGTAAAATTTTACTTTTAAAATGATTTTTAGTTTTATTATTTATGTGTGAGAGTAGGTAGTATTAAAAGGAACGTTAGAGTGGTGCAAGTTTATTAAGGTCAGCGGCTTATTAAATTAAACTTAATAGTAATGCTGTTTTATTAGATAGGTACTTATGATATCTATATAATTATTAAGTTTCATGATAATCTATTTATTTTCGATTCCTTGACGAAGTTACCAACAACTATTTATACAGACTCACTCCTACTTTATATATTTCTATAGGTATAGGTACCTATAGAAATATATAAAGTAGGAGTGAGTCTGTATAAATAGCTAGGGCTATTTCCATATAGTTTTTTAATAGAAATAAAATTAGCCAAACCTGTATAAGTTTCCATAGACGTGACGAATTTTATAGAAAATACCTTATACCTAAAAATTGCCATAGAAGAAAACTGCTCAATAGGTTTTCGCTCTTCTCTTTTTAATTTTTTCGTAATTTCATTACAAAGTTGTGTAGCATATAAAATAGACGATTAAGTATTTGTTTTTTGGTTTTTAGTGTGAAGTCGGATTTGTTTTTGTTAAAAAAAATAATTTTACTTTTTAGTTGCGCAAATACTTCAATAGCTTTAGAAATAATATATTAAATACCTGTAGAAATGTTACAAAGCCAGTTGTACGTGTGCCAGCGCGTATACGAATTTGCCATCTCACTCTTCGATGTATATGCTATTCAACAAGGGTTGCTCTCGATTTCCTTGCGATCCACAAATCAGATCATGACTATGGGACCATCTCGGAAGTCAAAAGAACAATTTAAAAATCGGTCCACAATTGACAGAGAAATCATGTAACATGCCTACAAAAAAATTAAACGCCCGAACAAAGTGTAATACTGGTGTATATAAACAAGCTTTTTTGGAAAAATGTAGGCTCTCGGCGTTTTTTAATAAGGATTACTCTCGATTTCTCTAAGATCCACTCATCAGATCCTGACTTGGAGAACATGGAATCACTTCGGGAGTATATACTTACGAATAAAGGTAAAAATATTCAAAAGTGATCTACAATTGACGGAGAAATCGCGTAACATGGATATAAAAAAATTAAGCGCCTGTAGAAAATGTGAATGTGATACCTACACGCGTATACAAGCTTTTTCCGAAGAATTTAGGTGCACGGCGTTCTTTAATATTTATTATCCTCGATGTCCTTGGGATCCGATCCACTCATCAGATCCTGACTTGGTGACCATGGAACTACCTCGGGAGTATACACTTACGAGTACAGAAAATAATTTGAAAATCTGTTAAAAATTGACGGTCATATTGTGTTATGAAGAAGTTGGTTAACAATTTTCGTGAGTTTCTCTAATTCCTTGCAATCCACTCATAAGATCCTGACTTGGTGACAATGGGACCAATTCGGGAGTACAACCTTGCGATTAAAAGAAACATTTTGAAAATTGGTTACATAATACAATAATAACAGGCCATAAATGTCTCACTGCTCGGCTCAGACCTCCCTTTATAGGGGAACGGACAGTCTACCCGCCACACTTGTCCAAGGCGGCTTGGCGGGTTTGACACATCGGTTATCCCGATGTGCAGGTTGCATCACGATGTTTTCCTTCACCGTTGTTAGCACGTGGTAGCACGTAACAATATGCGCATTAGGTCAAAAAAATGCCAAAGCGGTGCATACGCTCAGGCCAAGATCTAACCCGCGCCCTTTGAGTTTGGGACGCGTGCGCTAGCCATTACGCTACTACGCCTTCAGAGAATATACTCACAGATAATTCTTCTCTAACTTTTGTTAATATAAATATAATTTCATTAGCCTACATCCGCCAACATAAATTATCATTCAAAATAGACTTCTTAAGTATCACTTACAATTATTCACTGTTTTAGTCTAAAAAATATTATTATCAGTTTTATTTCGGTCCAAATTGGACTTATGTTTAATCATCGGTCTTATTGACTCTCTAATCTGTGCTGCACAGTGTAAAACTCGTATCTCATTCTCTCGCAGGCTTAGTCCTATAGATTTATGTGTTATTTTTTTTAGTGTCGCTTTTTAGTTTCATCGAGTTTCAAATCAAAACGATTCTAAAGAAGTTTCACCTAAAAAAACGTACAGAGGAATTGAGAACCTCCTTTTTGAAGCAGGTTAAAAATTAAGACAGGTATTCAGCTAAATAATTAGATAGTGGGAGTTACTTATACAGTAGAAAGAGGGTGAAGGTTGCACGATAGGCTCACATTAGAGCAGACTTGAATTCAATTAGCATGGAGGTGTGCGAGGCATGTAACACGCTATGGTAGGCACACGATGTCGTGTTGAAGCGCCTGTGGCTTCCTGCACCCACAGCACTTAAGGTGCTTAGGTATAGTGCTGATGCGTTTTAGAAGCGGAAGCATTCCAATACGGACTCTGCATTGATAACGAGTTTACTTCGAGCTAACTTTATAAGTATCAAGATCGGTTGTTGTTTATTTGCGAATTCATACATTGGCTTATTGTACGAGCATAAAATAAAGATACCAGCGCAAAATACACGCGCAGACGAATTGGTATAGCCGTCACGTTTATCTAAAGCGGGTTTCGCAAATCGCTATTCTCGCTGTGCATGATGTGTTCCTTCATGATCAGCCCGTGGTAAATGTAACAACATGCTCATTTGAAATTTACTTATTGTTATATAATTAATAACATCGCTCGTGGTAAATTAATTAAATAACGGAAAAATAAAGTGCCGACAACTGGCTAATTTAAAATATTGATGTCAGAAACTTGCTTGTCCGATCTGAACGTACCATCCTCAACTTTAAAATATTTTTTTTGATTTCTGTAATAAATTACTGATGCAAGATTAGTTAAATATCATATCACCACGGCAGATAAACTAAATTAGATTAGCACATTCTTCAGCCGGCCGTCTATAGAGACCCACATGACTTGCCAAACTATAGAGGTTGAAATACTAAATATTCCATTTTACCTAATAAAAATATACACTTGGGGCATAGTTATTTCTACACAGTTCCATTTTGGTACTAATATATTATGTAAGAAATGCTATTTCATCTCATCTAAATCGCCTGCAGCGTATAGCCTGAGTCTCTGTGCTAAACCCGCCCCCAAATTACCTGACTGACAAACCACTAGTTCCCATTGCGCTCCTAGTTGGAGTAATTTCCACCAGTATTAGTATTAAATTTCAGTACATTTACGTTTGCTTTTGAGAATATTCACCGTAGCATATGAACGCTTATTGCATTAAACATTGACTGAAAACTTAAAAACTACTACTGTACTGTATCTTAAGAGCATATTAACACATCTTACTAAAGGATGGCACCTGCTGTATCGAACCGACAAAAAGCTATACCAAGTGCGTACTAGGAGTGAATTATTATCAGATACATTGTCTATTCTACCATTCATTTACCCTGGGAGACTGCATATGCATACATTGCAATACTCTTTGATTGCAGTATAAGACACCTAATTTCGAAGATTGTTTTGAGCTCGAAGCTTGTTGTCAGTTTTGTGTTATGTGTGCAATGTGTGCATGTGTGAGTTGGATGAATATTAAAATTTTTGTTCAGCCTAGTTTTCAATGTAAAATATTTTTTTTTTAAATTAAATTGTAAGTAACACAAAAAGTACCAATACATTTTTTATTTCTCTGAAAATGTAAAGAAGTTTATACCGTTTAAATATCGTTTCCTACCTTACGTTGTAGTAAAACTAAACTTTGTGGTTACTAGTTTCTTCCAACATTACACTACGAATTCAATTTCTAGTTTCCGCAACATCTACCAGACGTATCCAATTAGGTGAGAGAGAGCAATAGAATTACAAGTCACCTCGACTTAGCTACGTCGGACTAGATGCATTCCTGGCAAGTGATGAATGTTGCAGTTCAGTTGAACTCCAACATTCATTTGCAAGAAGTGTCCAGTAATTATAAACAAAGTAACATAATAATATAAATGAATACGTACTATGACACAAACAAGTTTTTGTTTCAAGTATGAGACAATATTTCTTATTAATTTTTAAAAACGAATCAATGATTAATCTTCTTTAAAAGTCTGTCTGTCTGTATATGCGATAACTCATCCTAAACTGTCATACAACGCAACCGATTTTTAAGCGGTTTTCACAATTAGTTACATAATTTTTCATTAAAGGTTTATATATATTACTAGGATATACCCGTCACTTCGTCCACGCGTGACTTGAAATTCCCGCGGGACACAAAGTACCGCAGCATTTAAAAAAAGATGTAATTTATTATTTTAGTGAAAGTTGTGTCGGAATAAGCTAATTTTTACGCACCCGAATAACTACAAACTGCTCTTGGGAAAATTCCCGAGAGATTCCCGGGGTAATAAATATAACACATTTTATTACATAAAATTTGCTATCGATCGGTGAAAAAATCACTTTGGAATTCGAAATTTTTATTTAATTTGATAATTTTAAATCATTCCCAGAAAAATTCCCGCGGGATTCCCAGTATAAAAAGTAGAGCAGATTTTAAGTCTAAGAATTTGCTGTCGATCAGTGAAAACCACATCGAAATCGGCTCAATAGTTTCTACGTGAATCCCGAACAAAAAGACAAGAAATCAAAAAAAAAATTGCATCGTGTTCTCTGTCGTTTATATAGTCAATTCCAGTTGGTTTATTTTAATAGCTTAATAGCAATGAACAGACTTTTTAGACAGAATTTTATAATATTATAGATATAAAATCTAATTAAGTTTTTATGTATGTAAAATAGAGCTACGTCCTAGTTTTAAAATTAGTGATTTTATTAAAACCTATTTATGATACATAAAAATATTTGTACCTATATATATATATATATATATATATATATATATATATATATATATATATATATATATATATATATATATATATATACACACACACACACACACACACACACACACACACACACACACACATATATATATATATATATAAATTCTTGCACTGCTATGAATTTATAAACCTGAAAAAATGTTACTAGTCCAGAAATAGCACTCGATCTGGTTTAGTTCCTAAATTCATCATGCTATTCAGTTAGCGTAAAGCTTTCAGGTACACGTTTGAGATACGTTTCAAACTAGGATAATATCTTTAACATCCCCGTCGAAGTTACCGAGGAAATGATGGAATAGTCTACATTGCAGAGCATGTATAAGATTGAATTTGAGCAAGAAATTAAATGGAATATTCTTTAATAACCATTTTTGAATATTTATATGATGGTACAATTATATGAAACAAGTCTTAGCGTGGTATTACTAAATTTAAGGGATAATATCTATAAACAATGTTGATGATATAAAGCAGCATTTACATATACCTCCGCCTCACTGCTGGACTCGGAATGTTTGTTACTTTAAGGAAAACATTTTTTAGACTAAATCCTTTAATCTTGAAACTTTTAATCTTCATTATATAACTGATTTGGTGCAAAAATTATATATTTTTTTATTGTAAACAAAATAGTTACATATAAAATTATAAATTAGTAGTGATGTACGTACAAAGGCGAACCGAACCCTAAAGAGAGTTTTTATTTCTCATATTCTGAAAATACGCTTGGAGTAGCCTGATCACAGGGATGTAAACAGTACTTTACGTCCCTGAGAAATAATTTTCCCTGTTGTCAAAAAATTTAAAAACTATGACAACCATAGATAAATCATGCGACTCATGCCCCAACTATTTGTACAGCCACTGTTAAACCGCGGCATTAATTGTAATAAAAAAATATCAACAATTTTGTAACATCATTTTATACTTATAAAATACTTTTTACTAAACTATTATTTAATTGACATAAATTTGAGCTAAATATTTACTATCATCAATGACAAAAATATGCTGGCTGATAGAATGCCAGACAAAAAAATTACTTGACGGTTCATATGGATTTAACGTCTGATTTCATAGAGAAATATGTGTTTGTTTTACTGATCAGTTTCTATTTACTCTCCCCATATTCGATATAAGCAGAGCGTTAACCTCGGGTGAAATATCTATTTAGGCATTCGAACTATTAGCGCCCTCGCTACGCTCGTGCGCCAAACCATCTCGTGTCTAAATAGGACATTTTCACCTCTCGTGTAAAAATCTACTATTTCTTACCTATGCATCTAGCGAGAGGGGGAAAACAAGAGGCTGTTAAGGTTGAGGTTTTCAATAATAAAACATCGATTACATGTGTTGCCATCTAGTAATGTAGGTTTTAGGAGCTTTGTAGGGTTACAATTTTTAATGGGTAATTGTCACTACTAGTTATTCTATTTCTATGGTTTAACTTTACAGTCAGTTATGAGGGTTAGACTTTTTGTACAATATAAGCAAGCTATTGCGTGCGGTTATTCCCCCAGTCACGGTGTAAACATTTAGTGGCGGCCCAAAGCTTTTAACTAAAAGGCTTTGTGTATCTTAACAATTATGAAGAGAAAGCAAATCTAGTTTTAGTTTTAACGTCCATTGTTTGTTAATGCACCCAAACGTTATCACCTTGGTTTTCGACTTAAGATCATTAAACATTCTCAGACCGAGGCGTGCCGTTCTATTCATTCGAACGATAGCTATTAAGCTCTGCGGTAATAATCAATGAACTATGCTTAAAAAAAAACACAGCAGAAGTGTATTTTGAAATGATATAAAATTAAAAAAAAATAGTTTCTCAATTTATTTTAATTAATATATTGCCTTATCTGAGACTTATACTATACCTTACTACTCAAGTATTAACATGAGCATAAAATACCTAATTGTGTACTAATCTGAGTTCCATATATGGCATATACATTATTTGAGTATTCCATGTTCCTATATAAACAATTCTAAATGTAAAGTTAGTTATAGTAGAGGCGACATTGAAGATCGACTTTCACCCATCTGATAACCAGATGAGACATTTTTTATCAAATTATATTGATTTATATACACGCATATGATAGCTTGACAATCGAAAAGTATTCATGACTGTTTTTAATTAAATTAATTTTGATCATTTTTTTTTTCATAACGTTAAATTCTTCTGATAACTGAACAAATTTAGTTTCAACTGATAGATTTTAACATGGAGAATGTGCCTCGATAGGTTCGCTTAGTTATTTCTGTTCATGGTTACCTGGCAAGCAGGTATGAACAGGTAAGTCAATGTAGGTAACTACAACGTTCTGTTAACCAATAAAAAAATAATATAAGAAAAGATAATTTAATTTCAAAAATAACCGTATAGGCTTGTCTGCAAAAAACCGTTCAAGGAATATTATTGCCGTGCTTTGCAGACTTCAAACACAGCCGCCCTGAACACTTTTCGATTGCCAAGCTATCACAGGCGTGTTTACAAATCAATATAATTTAATAAAAAAATATATCTCATCTTGTTATCAGACGGGTGAAAGTCGATCTTCAGCGTCTCTTAGACTATTATTGTTGATGTTTTTTTGTTTCTTATTTACACTTTTGAATATGAATTGATTTGCATGTAGGTATTTCAATATAAGTGAACTTACGGTAATATTTTTGTTTTTTATTGGTTTGATGAATTAAGGGGGCCCTCTGGTTTAATGGGTTAAAAAATCGATTTATTTTGTATAAATTGTTTTCTTAGTGTGTCTAAAATGTGGAGGTAAAGTGATTTTTCGATATTCGAAGCCATTATAAAGATACAGCAGTTAGAAGGGACAGGTTTTTTATAGTTATAACTGTACTTGAAACAATAAACGTGTTTTTCTCAAAACCATGTTTTTCAAACTTTCCTCCATCATATCTCAAAAACGGCTGGGCTGATTTACTTCAAATTTATTGGGTCTACTCAGTATGTCTAGACGCATTGAGTGCACTATTATCATCTCAACATTTTGGAAATTTCTATTATTTTGTATCAAAAAGTTGACAAAAAACACGTGAAATTCGGACTTTTTTGTTCCGGAGTCTGTCAGAAATCCAATATTCAATGTTTTTTTCTTCGTAGACCACTCGGTGTATTTAAGTATGCAGATTAAACCCCACCGGGTTTTATTGTTTACAATAAGCCACTCAGCTGATATCATGAAAGAAGTGGGCGTCCATTTTTTCGAGGCAGGTGTCTTCAGACCAAAAACCAAAGTTATAGCTTTGGTTCTACTGAATATTTTTAGCTAAAAATTTAACTGTATACTCTTGAAATATGTATAAATAAATGATAAAAAGTTCAAAGTTCTATCTCTTCATTGGTCTTTACAAAAAAATCCCAAAATATGCTCAAAAATCAGGGCGCCAAACCAGAGGACCCCGTTAATGATTTATATTTAGGGAATTTACTGTAGCATATACTATTTAACAAATTATATAAAAATAATTAAAATAAACATAGAATATTTTTATTTCGCATTTAACTCTTGTCTGGTATTGAATCAACAAGAATAAAGCTAGTTCTAGTGCTTCAAGTATATAGTAAGACAAAATATTGAAGAGGCGGTTCTAAGAACTCTGATGTTGCTAATTATTTTCTGTGTTGCAATTAATAGTGGGTGGGCGGTACAGTAGGTATTCGCGCCAAGTTTCCCCGCGGGGATGTCGTGGGTTTGCCGCCAATTGCCCAGATTTGTCCTAGTTGCCAGGTGTCTTGAACCTAATTAGATTTAGACCTGATACGTAGAAAGAATGTATTGGTTTTCTTTTTATAATGGTAAGGTAAGGATATTTTCCTTTCGATACGTTTTAATAATTATTTTAGTGATTGTCTTGTCATCTATTTTACTTATGTATTTAAACATGAGCGACAATATTTTAAACATAACATTAACATTTTCCCTTAAGAGAGTAGCAGCGCATTTGTAACACCTTTGGTGTTACAGGTGCGATGGCAACTGCTTTTTTATTGCTTGGGTTCAGCAAATAGGCAGACGGCCTACTTGATGGAAAGCGATTACCATCGCCTATGACACTTGTACCACCAAAAGTGCTATTAATGTGCTGCTGCTCTCTAAAGGGGCACTGGTACTTGGCCACTAATACCGGAACACAACACAAAGTTGTTATGGCGATATACTCTAAACCAGGAATGGTAGCCATCCGGACGGGTACATACTCACCGTCTGGATGTAGGTTCTTTTGTCGCCTCTTACAACAAGCCGCAATTGTATTCTATCCCCGTTCCTGCACTGATAGTTTCACTTTCCATCAGATGGTTGTCAGCCTACCTGCTCAACTCATGCAACAAACAAATAAAAAATAAATATGCGAGTAAGCTTATAATCATTTTAATTACAGGCGATGCTTCCAAGGCAGATTTTTAGTTTAATTTTATATAACTAAATCCAAGAATTATTGTTATTTTAGATTAGTATAATTGTAGAATGACAAGCATGTATTTAATCATATCGGTACTGATCGACATCAGAAATATGAGATTTTTAGTTATACTTTACAGCCCAAGTGATGTATCTACCAATCGTGTGCCACAAATTTATGTTACGTTTTTAATTATTCAAACACGGGAGGGAAACAAAATAATAATAACGCCAAATCGAAGGATAAACAAATGTCTATAAGTATAAATTTACGCCACAATTACTTATCGTGTGGATTTGGTGTATGAGACCAGGCAAGACTGGTTGTGGGTATCCTACACGTTACACGACGCTCTCACAACGATACCAACCAACGTCAATTTCCGCTGCACCGCCTGTTAGCGGCACCTGGTGCTCACCTAAAATAACGAACGAAGTTGCATAACACAAAAAAGCACAAACATTACAATACAAAATTTTACCTGTTATCCTACGAGTTCAATTCTAATATTTTCCAGATTTAGTGAAACCGACGGTTTCATTTTTTTGCGGTGATTAAAGGAGGTTTGAATAAGGCCTCTTCCTATGGCTCGGTTACTAAATAACTGAGTTACTATCTTAGCTGCCATTTACCTAGATACCTATCACTAATAAAAAAATCTATTATTTCATACCACATCTCTTAAATCTCACATGACTTTATGTTCTGAACGCGTTATAGTTATCATTATAAATTTGATAATGTATGTCTTTGAAGACCACGGGTCATAAAAATGACCCGGACTTTTGGAGGGCTTGCGTGGGGGGGGGGGGCATGGGGAGGCCAACACGTAGAGGACCCTGGACAAATTTAAGGTAAATGTGGCGTGACACTGACCGGCGATTATCCCTATCTACACCATATAGTACTGCACCCAAGGTCAAGCCCCGGCCAGTGTAGGACTATTGTGGGAAATGAGGATAAAAAGTACCGGGCTATTGGGTTGAACTGCCAGTGGTACTAGGGGTCTGGGAATATGGGGACTATGGCGTCTGACCGTCGTAATGTTCAGGGAACATGGAAAAATGCAGACGGTGACTCGCCACTCCCTGCATGGGCCCCAAAAAATGCCATAGAAGACAGTGGCAACATGGGTGTGAGTGGCTAAGGGGTGTAGAGAGGTGGGCTACAGGTTCACCGAAGCTACTTTTGACGTTATGCCATTTATCAATTCCACCTCTGGAGCTTGAGTCTTAGCTCTAGCTCTCTATAATTTTAATTATTATTGACTAAGACTTAGTGTTTTAGATTCGTAATAAGTAGTTTTTTTCATTACGATTGGTATATAATGCAATATCTGAGATCCGGACTAGAAACCAATTGAAAATGATAAACGTTGACGATATTTTGAATGGAAACAAAAATAAAATAAAACAATAATAATAAAATAAAATAAATAACAAACATAACACGGAACCCAATGGAATTTCGCAGGTGTAAGCCACAACGATATGGGTGCGTTGGTTTTAAAGGAATTACGGTGAACCGTCTGCGCAGTAGAATTATTGCCGCTTTGGTTAAGACTCGATTTCGGCACGAATTTATAGACGGTGTATTAATCAATTGTTAGTATAGCCCTCATAATACTTGGGGTTTATAGAAAAAAACGAGGATATAAAGAAAACAATGAGTAAAGACTTGTATATAGAAATACACAGTTAAAAAAGTAGATAATACAAAACCATAAAATTGTAAAACGATGATAGCATGTAGGCTCTACAGTCTATAACTCTATGATCCTTTACAATTTTATGAAAGCTAATTATTTCAAAGAATCTTAATCTACATTCAGATTCTTTGAAACCATTGGCTTTCATGTCTGTTTTTAATATTCTTAACAAGCTAAAGTGGCATTGATGACGACTGGGACAAACAAGTTCTAAAGCGTTGATCAAGTCTCGGTGTATGCTTTTCAATTCGGCGAAGGAATGACTAAGATTGTCGATAGGGGCTAAACAAGAAAAACGTAAAACAGGACATAAATCTGTCGCAAATTTGAGGACGCTCTCGAATGCATACGATGATGACATTGTATAATATGATTTTGTGCTAAAATTTGTATAATTACCCTACCTTTAATCATTACCTTATACTTTGAAATCAACATGGGTAAGCCGTGCATCTTTTTTAATCGCCTAGTAAGAAAAATCTTTTAGTATAAACCAATTAGTAAACAATTTTCCTGATTAAACTATTAAAATATGTACCTAATTGCGACTTAATTATTGAATAAATAAAGCTCGAACTAATTGCTTATTACAATTTTAATTAATTGCTTATTTAAATTGTAAAACAAACCCTGAAAGTGTGTACAAAAATTGTCTTAACATCCAAAATTATCGTAATCCTCATAAACTGTTTAGCAAATTACGCCTCATTAGCATACAGAGAACGTAATTATCATTACAGACAAAGGCCGGTTCCAGATTAGTCGAAACA
The DNA here is from genome assembly GCA_039645545.1 of Dendrolimus houi. Classification (NCBI taxonomy): domain Eukaryota; kingdom Metazoa; phylum Arthropoda; class Insecta; order Lepidoptera; family Lasiocampidae; genus Dendrolimus; species Dendrolimus houi. The sequence continues at coordinate 11,656,078 of CM077125.1, read as the reverse complement.
GTTTGGTACTTGTCTTTTTCAACAACAGTTGCACCATATTAATTTATAATATCGTCGTATTCTTTGCAGAGTAATACTTCCAAAAATAATTGTGACATTGAAAAAAAAAATCTTTAAATGAAAACTTGTAAGGTCGAGGACAGTTAAGTAAATTCCAAGTTTTTTTATGTTTTCATTTGCACGAATGGTTTCAATTACGTAAAAGTTTACAACTTAACTTTACAGAACAAAAAAGCAACTTTCGAAGTATAGATTAGACGCCTCTCAATATAGTACTATCACTACTATCTACAGTCCTAAAGAATGTGCCACGCGAAAGAAGCCATAGAAGCGTGTCATTACTTTAATACATGCCATTCTTTAACTACTAAATTGTGTAAAGACTATCGCATTTAATAAATGCACAGTGCCACCTATTGCCGAGTATTAGTTCTAGTGTGTTACAAATTTTATTTAAGAAATCTTTTGCTATTTTTTACTTTGTTACAAAAATGGCTTATTTAAATTAAACTACATTATAAAATATGCTAAAGTAACATTAAAAATCTTAAATTAAGTTTCGATATTTTTTTTATTGCTGAAGCATAGCAGACAGGCTGACGGCCCAACTGTGATGGAAAGTGGTTACCGTCGCATATGGCCATTAGCAATACCAGAGGACCTGCCGGCCTTGAAGGAGAAACTGGTCCCGGGACACTGATACTGGAAAACAACTCAAAGTCGTTATGGCGGCATAGTCTAGACTAGTGGCAGCCATCCAGTCGGGCAAAAACCCTACAACCTGGCTATGGGTTGTTTTGTTGCCTCATACAACCGGCCGCCCGGCCGCAGGAATTAGTATTCTTTCTCCGTTCCTACACGTATATATATAATAGAGAGCAGTAGCGCATTTGTAGCATCTTTGGTGTTGTAAGCGTCCATAGGCGATGGTAACCGCTTTCCATAAAGTGGGCCGTCTGCCTGCCTGCTGAGCTCCTGCAATAAAAAAAGTAAAAAAATATGCAAGCTAAAACTAATGCTTCAGATGATAAATTAACAAGTTAAGCGGTTTTATGATACTTCGTGTATTAGAAAATGAAAATGAATATATTTATTTCAAAATTGACTCTTACAGATTACTTATTGAAAGTCATGATTCTACCACCGGTTCCAAAGCAATTTTAGTTACTGTTAAGGGAGAAGAAGCGGCGCAATAAACTTCCCAGCAACATATCTTTATTTCATAACTAGCTGATGCCCGCGACTTCGTCCGCGTGGTGCGGTTTTTAACTATCCTACGGGAACTCTTTAATTTTTCGGGATCAAAAGTATCCTCTATGTTGACCAGGGATATAAGCCACCATACAAAATTTCATTTAAATCGGTCCAGTCGTTTCAGAGATTAGCCGATACAAACAGATAGATAAACAGAGAAACAAAAAAAATCTAAATTAGTTCTATTTCACTTCTTACATTCCCCTGACTCGGTTTTTAGCATTTTTTTTATTGTACAGAAATTTGACCTTTACAATTTTATTATATGTATAGATAATAATTTCTATTCGTCTTTTTTTGGTAAATCTATAGATGTTTGATACACGAATTTAAAGTAGCGGGTTGGTAGAGGGGAGAGGGGGAGGCATACTTACTCCTACTACAACCCCTATGAATCCAGCAGTACTAGAAATAATATTTTATTTTGATAAAAATAACCTCATTTATTTTTTCACTAATATTGCAATTATATCATAGGTCCAGATTTCAACAATCCTTTCAAAGTTTAAAAGAAAGCCAGTGATCAACAGAAAAAGAACTAAAATAACCAAAAAACAGTGTAAGTAAAAGTAACAAATGTTTCGCAAGCCGTCGTAACTGTACATGTATATAAAATAAATAGTAAATCACTGTTCTAGTCACTGGTAGTGACTTATCACCACTTATCATAATAATATTAGTGAAAAAATAGGTGAGGTTATGTTTACCAAAAATTAATATTTCAAGAACTCCGGACCATAAAAGTTCCAGAATGGGTAAGTATACCTTCCTCCATAGCTACTCCGCCAACCCGCTGCTTGAAATCCGTGTACCAGATATCTGAGTAGCAGCCTTTTTTAATGTAGTTAATACTAATACATAATTGAAAAAAGTACTTTATATGAATGATTACTGCAAAATCTTGGTGGTGATCGCATTTATACTTATTCGGTGCGGTCATTTAAAAAAAATCTTTCGTCGTACGCCTTCTCGCACAAGCGTGGCTTTACTATTTTTTTTAATTTCTTTATTGAAAGCTCTTTGATTTTTCTGAAGAGAATTATTAGAAAGTTCATACTGTTGCGAGCCGATGCGACTAAACCTTTGCAGATGTCTTATTACATCTTTGAATTTGAGTTGAGTGATCTATTGTTCGCACTTATCTCTTTGTTTACGCCGCAGCAAGACGTCATAAAACCTTATTCCTTTGTAAACTATTACATGCAAATTTTTAGAAGCCATTGAGCCGACAACTTAATAATTTAAAGGAGTGGGCATGTTGCTAGGACGCCATGTGTAATTTGCAAATGGAGAGGATCGATCAGTCGAGGAATGGGTAATCCTGTTCTGGTTGCGAACGAAGAGTTACCTAGTGTGTGAATAGTGAATAAAATGTCAACAAGATTGAGAATCTGGTTTTGGAAGACAGAAGAATAACTATAAAACATATAGCTGACATCCTAAAGATATCTTTTGGTAGCGTTCAATCCATTTTAATTGATTCACTGGGGTTCAAAAAATTGTCGGCAAGATGGGTGCCACTAATATTAATCCGCGAAAACGAAAAGCGACGTTTGGAAATTTCTAAGCGCAATCTCGAAATGTTCCAGCGTGATTTGGATAATTTTTGCCGTCGCCTAGTCACCGCGGATGAAACGTGGGTCCACCATTTCGATCCTGAAACTAAGAGATAAAGCATGTCTTGGAAACGACCATTCTCTCCATCCATTAAGAAATTTCGAATTGCTTCTACCGCTGACAAAATTATGGCCTCAGTGTTTTGGGATAGTGAATTGAATCCTTTTTATAGCTTACATGCCAAAAGGCCCGACAAATACTGGATGCTATTATGTAAACTTAATTCCGAAAGTGCGTGAAGGGATGAAATAAAAACGTCGTGAAAAACTGTCATTGGGCGTGTTGTTTCTTTACGATAACGCTCCCACTCATCGATCGAAAGTTGCGCTCATCGCAATCCGCTGTACTGGCTTCAATCTCCTTGACCACCTACCATATTCTCCGGACTTAGCTCCAAGTGATTTTTACTTATTCCCAAAATGAAAAAAGGAAATTCGTGGAACTAAATTTCACGATAATGACGCGGTTATGGCTACCGTAAAGCAGTTTTTCGAGACTTAAGATAAACATTTTATTCGCAAGGAATAAGGAAGTCAGGAACGCGTTCTTTTAAATGCAATTGCATTGGAGAGAGATTATGTAGAAAAATAAAATATTTTTGTTTTAATTTTCGCATTTTTTAATATTGATTCCAAGAACTTTTTGATTCACGTGGGTATAACAAAACACGTAGAATTTTGAGAACTGCTTTGTTTAAATTCAGAATGAGAATACGCGTTCACAGCGGGTTTACAGTGTTAATTTATACGTCGTTGACGGTCCAAAAAATATTATATTATTTACTACAACACATTTGATTATTTTTTTTAAAGTCGCGGTAGCGTAATAGCTAGCACACGCGTCCCAAACTCAAAGGGCGCAGGTTCGATCCTGGCTGGAATGCATGCACCACTTAGTCAGTTTTCTGATCTAATGTGCATATTGTTACAATTACCACTTGCTAACAACGGTGAAGGAAAACATCGTGATGCAACCTGCACATCGAGATAACCGATGTGTCAAACCTGCCAAGCCGCCTTGGACAAGCGTGGCGGGTATATACTATCCGTTCCCCCTATAATCGGAGGCCCGAGCCCAGCAGTGGGACATTTATGGGCTGATGTTATATATATATTATATTTGATTCTTACATTGTAAGTCTTGTTATATAATATTAGGTAAATTATGTCATAATATTAATAATAATTTTATACTAAATGTAATACTTAATTTCTAATCACTGACGATAATTACATTTCTTCAAATATTTGCTGTTAGGCAGCGCCACCAGGAAAACTCAACAGACGGTTATAAAAGTACCCTCATTATTTTAAAATATAAATAACAACTGAATTTATGATTAATCTGATTAGCTAATACACAAATTATCAATTGTCCATAAAGCAAATACTAGTCTAAATATTTAATAATAGATGGAACCACTAATACCAAGCTGAATAGGTGGCACTTAACAAATGCTAGTTAAAGTGGATTGAATCATGGAAATGGACAATTGTTTAAAGACAAGCACACGCTTATGTATGTATGTTTTTTGAGATTACACTACAACATTACATAGCAGCATATAATAATATTCTTATCTACGTAATTTCAGTCAATAAGTTTCGAAGACAATTGCTGTGACATATAAACAAACAAACGGGGAGAAACTATAAGAATTCTATTTTTACCACCAAACTATGGAATACTAAAAATTAAATGAATACAAAAATATTAAAGTGTAATGACAAATCTGAAAACGGTCTTAGGATTACAACGCGAGTGTTGCTTAAACATTTAGATACTCTGAGACAAATCTCTGTAGAAGCTTGTGAACAAACTTAGGAATTCGCTAGCACAGCTTAGCAGAACTCGGTAAACAGATGTGATGCAATATTATAAATGATTATAACTCAGATTATAAAAAGAAATATTATTCACTTAAATGCAATAATATAATTATTATTTCTTCAACGTTGGCCATTCATTACACTTCTATAGTGAAACGTTTCCAAAGTAGAAATAAAATTGTACAATGCACTTTGTTTCTCCCGTACACTAAAACATAAAGCATTTATTTGCATAACTCCGGTTACAATTGACAAAAATAAAAAATGTACAAAAGGTCATCATGTATTTTAAGAGCTTTCGGTTTTAACAAAATATAATATTTATAATCTGCATATTTTTACATAACAACAAAGAATAAGTAGATGTAAAAATACCGGTTGAAGTTTGAAAAAGACTAAGGATCTGTTTTTGAAAATTTAAAATTCATTTATGATAAGGAATATTGTCTTTGAAGAATTAAAACCAGTACGAAATTATTTTAAAAAATTAAAACCAGTACGAAACTATTTTAAAGAATTAAAACTAATAAATGCAAATATCGGCTAAATGCGTGATAGGCCACACATAGTGGAGGTTTCGTAGAGGTAACAAATTTTCAAACAGTGAAAATTTTTTTCATTTGGCTTCAAAACATGTAATCGAAAGGACACCATGTCTAAAAACAACGGATATTGTATAAACCAATTTGCTCCGAATGTATTTTGAAGTTCTACCACCTTAAACTGTTCACTTTATATAATATATCAAATGTACCAGGTAGAGCTAGAGGGGCCACGAATTTACACATCTTTGGAAACTAATATATTTACACCTATTAACATAAATAAAAAATAACGAAAGGACACTGTTATATATTTAAAAAAATTAACGATACGATACAGCAGGTGCCTCTAATCTATACTTTTTCTTGATTTCAATACATCGTTGTATAGCGGCATATAGATTATATATTTTTTAAGAATTTTAAATTATTAACCTAATACTTTCCGAAGAAATGACATGAAGGCAGATGGACGGACATAACTATTTCATAAGGGCTCTTATTTTCCATAATAGTACGGAACCCCAAAAACAGGAGTGTAAGTTTTCAAAACCAGTACTGGTGCATTTCTTATTTTAAATTCACTTAGCATAAGGAAAGTCGTCCTTCGCATCGATAAACCGTGAAACATAACATTGTTTGTGCATCCGGGTCTAAAATGTCGTGTCGACAGTTTCCTTGTAAGCGGCAGTTAACACCACCTGTTTTAGATAGATAGGTACATGGCTCATTTTATGTTATTATAGCAATAATATTATGCTTTTGTTGCAATCTCTTTTGGCCCAGCATTGAATTATTAACCGAGATAAAGAAATGAGACATGTTTATGGGAGAATTTTTAAGTTGAGATTTCTTATAATATACATTTTAATGTATATATATATATATATATATATATATATATATATATATATATATATATATATATATATATATATGTGTGTGTGTGTGTTTGTAAAAGATAAAACAACATATTGATCGCTTTTAAACATCAATTGTGTCCAAATTTTTTCGCTGTAGCTGAAGTGGATAGTTATGTATGTAAGTATACGCTTATACGCTTTCGCCTCATGCCTGTTTTTGTTAAACCTGTTAATTAATGCATTACACTGGCTAAATCCAGAAACCGTATGAACCCATGTTTATAAAAAAACAAGAAAGAAAAATATTTCAGCATTCCATTTTTAAATGAACTCAATCAACATTGTCATTTGCGGTTCCCCAAATTCTGAGAACAAACAGCGTTTCTTGAACATTACTGCGGCGACGGTGGCCTGTATTCTTTTTCCAATACATTAAACCAGTATAAAATGGCAAAAATATATCAAGGGTGAAAATTTATTCAATAATACAGAAGACAGGATTAACTGGGCTTGATAGCGCTCCTCTTGAGCCGAACTCATCTGCGGAGGTATTGCTTTTTTGAGCCACCGAAATTCATATACTAACAGACTAGGCTCGGCGTTTGGCTCCTAAGTCTCTTATAATTCAATTTTAGGTTTGTTTTACAAGGGATACAGAAATTAATTTTAAAGAATATTCTAAATATTTTTTCGATGCTGAAGTAGAACCAGATTAAAACGGGCTAGTGGTATTAGCAACAGGCAACATGCCCGAGTAACTGATTAAACTCAATAGAGAAACAGAGGGTCCTCGATATCTCAGCGCGCAAGTGTTAACTGGAAATTATGAAGCAGAACATACCAGCTTGACAATTTTAGATGACGAAGAACGTGCTAAGCCTAGTAGTTTGAGCACGAAAGTACATCTAAGAACAGCTTGAATTATGGTAACCAAGGAGAAACGAAAGACTGAAATTAATTTTATCCAGGCACGTACCAGGAAATCTAACGGCAAGTATTTGATGAAACTAAAGTTTACCTCACATATAACTAGTTGGTTCATTGGAAGTGAACGACAAATGAGTAAGTTAAAGCGACGGTACGTAGTTTGTTGCAGTAGACATAAACCAGATTGCGGGACTTGTTTGTTCTTAAAATTACGTAGGGCTTTTCGTCGGTAGACCGCTGTGTACTGTTGTTCCTGTTAGATTGCTTCCCACCCAGTTTCAATCCTGTTTAGCTTTCGACGTTGCAGATTGCATAAGATTTGTACTGACTTTACCGATCATGGTTTATAAATAAATCAGCTTAGAGTCGTTTCTGCGTTTGTAATAGTGTATATCCCACACTACAGATAGTGGCTAAAACCGAAATGAACAAATTACGCTAGCTACCACGAGCCTCGTGTTCTTGCTTCAGCTTATAAGTAGCGTGTACTACTGTGAATATTTGCAAAAATGCGACACTGCTGCAATCAATCACCACAGAACATAAAAGTTCTGTGGTGATTGACTGCAGCAGTGTCGCATAGAATATACTAATTTGTAAAAATATAAATTAAAAATGATATTGCCCAAAACTGCCTTAGCGCGTTCAAACTAATGTTGATGTTTAAAAGACATACAAAAATATTTTCAGATATTCTATGTAGTTCATATATCATTCTTATTTAGTGGGAATATATTTTTTTTTTATTTAGTTTAATGTAGCTCTTATTTAGTTTAGCCCCAGTTTAGCTCTATTTTACCTCTATTTTAGATCTAGTTTAGCTCTATTTTATCACAACTGTAACCCACTTTACTGTTATGGGAAACATGGGACATCAAAGATTCTAGAGTAAATTTCAATAAGTAATTATATTTTTTTTTTAATATTTCTTTTTTCATTTGCATTTTTGATCTTCTTATCAAGCTATATTGACATTAGTGTCGTCACCAATCCCAGTCGTCTGGGGCATACAAGTTTTAAAGGGTTGACCACGTCTCGGTCTATGCTTTTTAATTTGGCAAAGTAACGACTTAAATTGTCGGTAGGAGTTCAACAGGAAAAATGTAAAATAGGATATAAATCAGTGGGGACGCTTTGATAATGACATTGTAAATTACAATTACAATAGATAACTCATGATAATACACGATATGTGAATCTCTTTGGTGAATTTAGACCGTGACTGCTATATTGAATGCTGGATATATTGAATACTCAATATTATTAATAAGAAAAAACAACAAAGTAAATATTAATACTACCTAATATATTTTCCTCCAATTGACTACCACCTACCTACTAAACTACCCACGATGCAAAACGTCATTCGGTTAACCTCGTTAGTATGATTACTGCGCGAGAGACACACACACTAATTCATGCCAGATTCTCTACTACATCATTTTCTCTCTTTATTTTATTATATTATTTTAGCGCGTCAAAATAAACAAAAAAATCGTTTAGCAGTGCTATTTTCAAGACGTTTAAGTTGAAAGTGGAAAAGACCGTAAATCATAAAAAGCAAAATGAGGCTAAGTGAGTTGTGAATTAACTTACTTTCAAAACAGGCGGAGGTTCTCAATTCGTCATATATTTTTCTATATTAACAAGTCGTTATATGTTAGTCAAACTTGAGCATGTATGTTTCGTCCATGATTTTGCATAAAATGGTGAGTGCTTATGATTATCCGATTACAAGACACGCCAGCCGCGGTCGATATGGTCGCATGATACTTGGGCGTACAGCACTTACTGTCTGATTTTGTAGTTACACAATGATAGGTATTATTAGCTTCAACCTCCTCTTATGTCTTCTAGGGATTTTTTCGTGGGTGCTGTATTCAGACGCAAGAGCCTTTACTCCAACCACGACACTTGCCCCACACATCTCTGTGAATCAGTGAAGTCACTTTAATCAACACTATAAAGTTTAAAAATCCTATTACTGCTATAATTATATTCACCCTAAGCCGTGTCTTTGTAAATCTATTTCTTAATATCAAAACTGGTGGCCCATATACGCTCAGAATTCAATAATTCCGAGCGTATATGGGCCTCTCATTCATAACATTCGATATCATGAATACGCAAAACGGGCATACCTGGCAACAGTGTAAATATACGATGTTACAAAGTAAAGAAATGAAGTACCGGCAACGTTCATAGCGTCGAAAGTATAAAATGCAGATATCCGCCTGAACGATAGCTGTTGCACTGAACAGAATTTTATTGACCTCTTTATTTTACAGGACAGAAACGGAACGTCTGTTGGTGCACTATATTACTTACGCGTGCCCGTTTCAGTCTCGTACTAGAGAGCAAACTGTGATATACGTATACCCATCTATTTAATTAATTACTTTCAGGGCGTCTATTGATTTCTCTTAGCTATTTTTGACGCAACGGCAATGCCCAATGTTGCAATGGATGCATAAATCTTGCCCAAATCTATTTCCTGTCATAGAATAGATAGGTAGATTTCAACATAAACGCCAAAATAAATACATTGCTTTGAAGGAAATGAATACATTATTTCTTTTTTCTATTTCCAATATCAATGGCACAATTGAGAGTTATTGTAAAAAAAGGACATTCAAAAAAACTAAAATTAAAGCAAAACACAGCAATCCAATGCATTCGAACGACTGCACAATTAGTATTTGTACTTAGTAGCTATTTTTTATAACAATTGAATAGCACTTGCAACGAAACATAGAACATTGACCTGCTCAAGTTTGAAAACTATTTCCATAATAACATGTTGCCGGTACCGCGGCTGAACCGGGGTTAGTGCTGCATGCAATTATATTTCGATATTAATTTCACCGTAGAGCTATTTACTACAAAATATGGAATTATAAAGGTAATAAAACAAAAATAACATTTTTGTTACGCCTTACTATGGTCTTGTTTGATGTTAGTTTTAAGGTAGTCTTAAAATAAAAACATTGGTTAAGTCGTTTCAATTAATGTAATGTGAAGGATTTCGTAGACGTGATGATTTTTTGATATTTGACTAAAGAATCCCAAAAAAAATTTGATTACACGTACTCCATAGTTCAAAAACTACTTAACGAAGTTTATTTAAATCAACTTTCCTTCTAAGTATGTACATATTTCGAAGCTTTATCTCTGTATTTATTTTTCTAAATGTTCCAGTTCGAAATTTATTTAACAACTTTAGAGGCAAATATATATATGGTGACCAATGGGTCACCATATATTGGTAAGTAAGGCAATGGCCTTAAAGAAAAAAATCTTTAACATCTTTTTTATCCTCATTTATAAATTAGCTTCATCCCTATTTTTGATATTTTATTATACTATTGTCTTGTAGCATTACTTACCCGTCAAATCTCATCGATTTTGTTTTTATATTGAGTAGGTTCGCGTTTGACTGAAATTGCGCCTGATATCAGGTGGAAATGCAGTCTAAGGTGGAGCACGCTTACCTAGAAGATACCTGTTCACGCGAGACTTGAAAACACCTAGATTGTATTGTGTAGCCATAGGTATAATATCCATCCATAAGTAGATCCAGTAGTTTCTGGGACAAGAATGATTGCACGTGGCCCGATACGTACTTAGTTGATTTTACTATAAGTAACAAAACAACGAAACAAAACCACGCTTAAAACGTAATTTTAATACCATTCTAGCTGTTTATACTTCATTTAGAAACTTTGTACAACAATCAAAATTTTCACAAGAATTATATTAACGGAAAATAATACGTTAATCATAGTTCATTACAGCGGATTTTACAATATGATGATTTTAATGAGCTACAGGATTATACTTCCCATTTTCTGTTCTAATGAGGCTAAAACAGCTTAACATAACAGGAAGAAGGAATTTTCAACAGCTTTTTATAAAAGAATAATAATAGTTTCGAATACAAAAAATCTGACAACTGAAAGGTAGAGACAGTGTTGTGTAGAAAATTCTGAAAAGTTCATATTGGTCTACCTTAAAAATACTTTTAGAATTCAACTGTAAACAAAAACCATTAAGTAGTTATTGAGATGTGGACCATTTTCTGTCAGGTGTTTTTAGTGTTCCGTAGTCAAATCACGGATTTAGAATCCTTTTTGAGTGGAGTCGCAGGCACTTGGCCAATTTTCACTTTGTAACTATTACCCTTCGTCCAAGGGCATCTCATAACAGAAATCAAAGAGATTTTTGCTTCAAACGAATACGTACCCGCAACTGTTTTGTTAAGGGCGGCGTGTAGGCCCCGTTCTCTATTTGGCTAATGGATATATCAACGAGATTGGTTTCCTAACACAAACGAGAACGACGCCCAGTTAAAATAAAAATACCGGGTGTATTTTCATAGAAAACAAATTCAAGGCTTATTCAAAGTGTCATTGAAACTTTTGAGCTATACGATGTGCTGTGTCAGTTGTGGTTTATAAATACGATTTAAACATATAAATAAAATATGTACATGTGCTATTAATGATGATCTATAAGTAAACTAAGTAGAGGTCTATCATTAGAATTTCGTAGTCAAGCAAACCTAAAACAGAATTACTGTTAATTGAAATATATTTGTTTAGTGGGGTAAATGATTAACCAAATCACTACCGACTAGTCCCGCTAAAAGAGATAAGTCCAAGGAAAAGCGGTGACAGTAGAAGAGGCCTTGTGAGGCCCACACCTGCCAGGACTGCGGAGAGGCTAGGTCGCAAATTATCCCCCCAAGGTTCTACCCTTGTCGCGGCTTAGTCCTCAATCGGATTACTAATGGCTAAAAAAAAAAGGAACAGCGGTGTGACGCCTTGAAGGATAGTATATGCCTGCTAGTGTTTGAGATCATGAGGAATAGGTACAAAGAGGGAAAGATAAAGTAGATGAGCGGATGTTGGGCCTTTAACCGAGATTTAATGCTACGATAATGATGATTACATAAAAATTCAGTTATTGCAATGTTTGGTTGGAATATTATAAACATTGTCAAAGCGTCCAATATTTACCTTCAGCCAAAGGCTTGTTAAAGACTTACTAACTTATAACGTATATATTATAGTGCTTATTATTTGTCTGGCCAGAAACCAATTTAATAAAGCCGAACAAAATAGAGATTTAATATCCGGACAGACGCCACTCTAGGTATTAAGAACATGAGGTATTTATAAGTTTTAAAAGTAATAAATATTGAGAGACGAGTCTATATTTAGACAAAGCCGCTCCCGACTCAGTATTTGATTCATAAATTAAATTATTTATTGTTGTACTTTTAATTTAATGTTTGCGCTCTTAAAAATAAAAGTAGTTTATTAAAATCAAAGAGATGTGTTTTGTGATCGTACAAAACGTTAGGTACTGTAACGACTAACCTCCTTAGTCGTCATAATATATTTGACGGCCTCTGTGGTTGAGCGGGCTAAGCCGTTGCCGGCTTACCTTACTGCTATACAGAGGCTCCGGGTTCGATTCCTGGTATAGTAAATTTCGGAAACATATTTTCTCCTTTATTTACTATGGTCTGGGTGTCTGGAATCGGCCCCAGAGTGGAAGGGTACGTTGATCACCCTTAACACTAGCGTAACTTGCTTAATTTGTGTGTTTGTCTGCAAATTATTATTATTATATTAAGAAATATATTTTTTTCAATTAAAGTCGAAGAATGCCTCCCAAAACAAGAAGAAGAATATATTATTTTATCGGCCCGCGAGCAGAACACATCTCATGTAAAAGTGTCACGATTGCGAATATAAACTTATATCCTAAACTAGTCTCTCATTGAAGATAAAGATCCCGGTCAGCTCTGAAACCGCTGACCGTCACAGTACAGTCTCCTTGATTTTCAATATAGTGAGTAACGGCGTCATAATTCTCATGAATCAAATAACTTATTTATGATTGTTAATACAAATAATAAAATTATTTGGAATGGATTTCAAAAATAATATGACAGCAATGTAAAATACACCACCATTTCTTTAGTATATTAAAATAGAAAGAATACGGGCTTTACGGGAATACGCGGAATACGAGACAAAAAATATAAACTTACCTAAGTGTAGAAAAAAGGTTTCATAAGAGATTTTTAATAGGTTTTTTTTCGTTTTCGTTTTTTTTTAAATTTTATTGTAAACAGTTTCAAATTTTGTTATTTATATACAAAAAATTATACTTTAAACAAAAATTTGTCGTTGAAAATACTCCATAATTTAAGAAACGCTATTAAATGACAAGTAAGCAATTAAAAAATTGTGTGTGTGTGTGTGGAGAATATACTCACAGATAATTCTTCTCTAACTTTTGTTAATATAAATATAATTTCATTAGCCTACATCCGTCAACATAAATTATCATTCAAAATAGACTTCTTAAGTATCACTTTCAATTATTCACTGTTTTAGTCTAAAAAATATTATTATCAGTTTTATTTCGGTCCAAATTGGACTTATGTTTAATCATCGGTCTTATTGACTCTCTAATCTGTGCTGCACAGTGTAAAACTCGTATCTCATTTTCTCGCAGGCTTAGTCCTATAGATTTATGTGTTATTTCTTTTTAGTGTCGCTTTTTCGTTTCATCGAGTTTCAAATCACAACGATTCTAAAGAAGTTTCACTTCAAAAGTCACATATGATACCTTTTTTAACATTTAGATTCGTTTGTCTTTTAAAGTTAGTAATGCCACATTTCAGTCTGAATTGAAAGACTGAAATGAGTAGAACACAGAATACATTAATATAATAGGAGAAGTAGTAGAATTCGCCATAAAGGCAAGCAAAATCCACATAGCCAATTCTGATGTATAAGTCTTTGTGTAGATAGCAAAGTTATATTGCGGGCTACATTTTTTTTAAATTTATTGTCCAATATGCTTACATTCAAATACATTATGGCGCGTTTCCATGCTTGCCAAGGCTCGGCAAGCGTCCACAAGCACAAGCGTGTAAAGAGGGCGTTTGGCTTGGCTTGCGTGAGCTTGTGGACGCTTGTATTCGATCCGGTCTAGTGTCGATTTTTGGACACAGATCAAAAGACGCTTTTTTTTTTTTTTTTTTTTTTTTTTTTTTTAAGGCGGGGGAAATGCATTTCGCACATACCGGGTCCTTTGCTAGGGATTAGACCGTTGTTGATCATGGAGGCTTTCCACTGAGGCAATCCAAACAATAATCAACCGGCTTGTGTGGAGACTCGACTAATCAATACCCCACTAAAACCACCCTCCTCCCATGTGCCCCGCGCTTATGGCAGGAAAGGCGTGAGATACAGAACGTAGTTACGCCCACACCGATCCTAGCGCACAAGTGCTTGAGAATGCCCCGGGAGAGGCAAACTCACTTCGTCAACAGGGGTGAAGACTCCTCTGCTCCCTAGATGCTAGAGAGGCCCCTGCAGCGGTATTTCAGGAGGGAGGTCATGCGCATACCTGCGCCTCCGGGCTCCCAACTGACGTCGGCGCCCGCGAGACGCATGCGCACTACCATCTCTCTCCCTATCTCGTTCCGCGGCCTCCTTATGAGACACTACCGCCTCGCAGAAATTGGCCGCACCCACCCACCAATCGTCGCTGTGCAGCATGGCTTGCACCAGATCGCCCAGCGATTCGATCGGTCCTACAAGTGTCTCGAGTTCAAACCTCTGAGGTGCCCATGCTGCGCACTCGACTAGCGTGTGTAACGCCGTGTCTAGCGCGCCACATTGGCGGCATTGGGGTGAAGGCAAGCAGCCCGCAATCTGACACAGATACTTATCGAAGCAGCCGTGCCCGGTAAGTATCTGTGTCATTCTGAAGGTCAGGGTCCCGCGTTTCCGCGAGAGCCATCGCAACAGCTGCGGTCGAACCGCCTCCACCGTGTCAATGCCAGCAACAGGGTTTTCCAACTCTACTGACCAAGCTTGGATCATGGCCGCGGTTTCCCGCGTCCTGATCACCTGGAGTTCGGCCTGGCCATAGACCAGGCCACGGGCGAGGGCATCCTGTCGGGAGCGCCGAACTTTGGCTATCACGTCCGCCTGGAGAGGCCAGGGCGGATCGCCTGCCAAAAGTGTCGACGCCGTCCACGACACTGTACGGTATCCTCGGATGGTCCTCACCGCCAGGACCCGTTGTGCGCGGCACAACAAAGTCCTATTATGGCGGTGAAGTGCAGTGAACCATACGGGTGCACCGTACAGGGCCATACTCCTAAGGATGCCCATGTAGAGTTTCCTAGTCGTCCCCCCCGGTCCCCCCACGTTGGGAAGAAGCCGAGAGAGGGCGCCTGCGGACCTCACGAGCTTGGGAACTAGCTGCTCAAAGTGCGCTTTGAACAGCCATTTCCCATCAAGAATTAGCCCCAGATATTTCATCTGGGGCCTACACGAATGTCCACCCCTTGGACTGTAACGGACAAGTCCGCGGGGGTTACGAAACCGCCTATGGAACATGATGGCCTCCGTTTTCGCGGGGAGACCTTCAAGCCCAGCCTACCTATTCTTCGGACCACGATCGCCAGCCCGGCGTTGGCAAGGTCCACGGATTCCGCGAATGACGCAGCGCGTGCCGTGAGTAGGTGTCATCCGCAAAGCAGATTAGCCCTATTCCGGGCAGGACCGGAACCCGAAGGATCCAGTCATAACCGACGTTCCAAAGAACCGGCCCGAGGACCGATCCTGTGGGACGCCGCACGCGACGCGTCGCCGACCTATCGCGCGATTCTCGGACTCGCCGCCCTCCCAAAGGATGTATCTGTCCTGGAGGTACGCGCCCAACAGCCTCGTGAGGTACGGGGACTCCGTGTGCACGAAGCCCCTCCTGATCGTCTCGTGTGGGAGGCTGTTAAAGGCGTTCGCTATGTCTAGCGAAACTGCCAGGACAGTATCCTTTGCTTGGACTGCGTCGTCCGTTACAGATCGCAGTGTCTCGAAGGCGTCCAACGTGGAGCGCCTCCGCCGAAACCCGAACTGCGTCTGTGCTAGCCCCGGCTCCACAGTATCGAGATGCTTAACGAGGCGTTCCGCTAAGATCTTCTCGAAGACCTTGGCGACCTCGTTAAGCAACACTATGGGCCTGTAGGCGGACGGATCGTTGGGAGGACGGCCTCCTTGGGAATCAGGCATAATCGGCCCTCCTTCCATTGCGACGGGAACTGGCCTGCGCGAATACAGGCATCGAACAGTTCCCGCAGCTGGCCGCGTAGGTGTTTGGCAGCCAGGAAGAGGAGCCGACCCGGAACCCCGTCGGGTCCCGGAGCCGTCTTCCTGCCCCGGAGCCGGTCCAGGGCGACGTCTAACTCTTCCTCGGTGATGGAGTGAGGCTCCACCTCCGAGGTGTCGGGAATGATTGGACCCATATCGGGGAGTGAAGATCCCCGGATCCGGGAAGAGCCCATCGATAACCGACCGGAGGACCTCGGGTTCGAGCGTTTCCGTAGCCGTGGAGGTGCAGGGCCGCAACGTGTTGCGGGCCGCACGGTACGGACGCCCCAAGGGTCCCGGTCCAGTGTCTCGAGGAGCTCCTCCCGAGCCCGGGCTTTCGCTCGCAAAATTGCGATCGAAAGGGCCTTTCTGGCCTCTCTGAACTCCCCCACGAGTCCATTCTCCTCAACATAGTCTGGAGGACGACGCGCTCTGCTGCGTTTGAGCCTGTGGCTGATTCTGCGGACTGCCCTCCGCAGTTCAGCCAGCTCCTCAGTCCACCAGTGGACCGATGTACGCGGCGGCGGTCGTTTGGCTCGAGGCATAGCAGCGTCGCAAATCCTTTGAGGGATTTGCGCATGTGCTCAGCCTGCGCCTCCAGATTCCCCAGGTCGGCTGGATAGGTCCAGCATTCGATGATGGCCCTCTCCTCGGCCTGCTCCGCGTCGAGCTTGGTAAGAGCCCAGCGCGGGAGCCGGGAGGGGCCCTGAACAGGGTTAGCGCTAGGCGAGGGGGAGAGCTCGAATCTGATGTACAAGTGATCAGACAGAGTCTCCACCTCCTCCAGCACTCTCCATCCTACCACTCTGCGGGCGGCCGCATGTGTGGCGAATGACAAGTCGATGATCGATCCACCCCGCGCACGTACGCAGGTCTGGACCGACCCCTGGTTCAGGATGGACAGGTTGGATTGAAGCGCCCAGTCTTCAACCGTCCGTCCCCTAACATCGGTAATCGCGTTTCCCCAGGATTGGTGCTTGGCATTGAAGTCGCAGATCAAAAGACGCTTGCGGTAAGCGCTTGCGACGCGTTCACACGTTGGCGTCACAAGCGTCTGCACTAAGCGCTTTTTTGTCCAGTTTAAAATATGGCTTAGGCAGCGTGTATTAATTTAAAATCTTGTGTACGCTCCATTTACGTCAATGACATTTTGTAAGCGAGTCCTCATTGATTTAATCATTTTGTAATAGTAATCCTAATTTCTAAAATTATCCCAAATGGAATGAACGTGATCCTTTAAATTTTCTTGTGTACGAGCTTCACTCTTATCCCAACTTTAAATCATTAACCTCCATAGATTCTCTACGGGGTTAAGATCTGGGCTTATTGTTGGGATTTTAATTAATTCTAAATCGTCTCTTGTTGCAATCCGATTTTGAATTAGTCTCGAATTATGAACAGAATTTCCATCCTGTATGAAAGTTATTCTGTGGTTGTCAGGATAAACTATTTTGGCTAATGGTAAAAAACAATCTTTTAAAATTTCTACCTAGTCGTTACTTCTCATACGACTAGGCACTTCACAAAGCTCTATGGGTTCCCCTGAATTAATCCACCCCCAAAACGCCATTGTAATACGTCCACTATGTCTATTTAGAAGTGTATTTCCTTCGTTACAAAGGCATTCGTCCGTCAGCTGCAGAAACGAATACTTTCTCATCCATGAAATACAAGTTCGGTGTCCGCCATGCTTGGAAGTATGTAGCACATTGACGCATTCACAAGCGTGTAAACGACTTCCAAATGCCAAGCGAGATTTGTGGAGCTTGGGCCTTGTAGATGCTTGTCGAGCCTTGGCAAGCATGGAAACGCACCATTAGAAACACATTTGACTGTGGCACAGAAACCTCATAGGTTTATTCGTGCCGCAGAGAGTCGTGTACACAATATTGTTATATCAAAAATAGGAGCAGAGGCAAGTAATTTTTATCATCATTCTAGTGTTTAATTTAATTGACGCCATTCAAAGGAGTTCTTGTGAAAACTCGAAAGGCCATATTTGACTGACTATATAGTTCACATTTTTCATAAAAATTTACTACCCTAAAACTATCAATATCCTAAAACAACTATGCTCATTTAAGAGTGATTTTACACATTTTTAGAAAATAAAACTGCGCAACACAACGTCCCCTTTCAATTCCCGCCAAAAACTCTCACGACTGAAACGATCCGTCTATTTTCGGCATAGAGTGCGCCTCACAAAGATACCCCCACAGCAAAAAATGGAACTAATCACATAGATCAGCCCAACTACGTTGCCATGTTGTTTTTATCAAGTGTTTTAATGTAAATTTTACATATTATTAATATTATATTTACTAATTCTATTAAAGCGAAATATTTCTAAAATTATTGTATGTTTTATAAAAGTCCGTTGCACGACCCTAGCACCACATCTGCAGGACTAATTTCGTGAGACAGAGTCCACATAAGTTATATAGAAATTATTGTAAAATATGTCATAAACTAAATTGTATTAGCACAGAGTACATTAATATAATAGGAGATGCATTAGGAAGTTTGGTTATCCATCTCGTCTATGTCGATAAATTGCTTTAATTAGTTTATTTTGCGTGGAAAGATTACCAGTAAACATAAGCTTAGTTTTACTTATTGTTCTGAGGTAATAAATTATTTTATAACTGACGTTTTGAATCTAGATAAAGAGTTGTTTGGAAATTTTGACGGAATTTGATAAGTGATATTTTGATGAACAGTTTTATTTAAAGAAAATATAATATTGATTAAAAGCGAAAAAAATTGTTGGATTTTGATTATTGTTAACAAAAATTCTACGTTTATGTTTAAAAACTTAACTCTGTACTGAAATGTGTTTTTTCAGCTGTCTCAAATACTCTTTCAAACAGAAAAAAACAGAGACTAACAATTTAGCCGAGGCTCTTTCTTGGAAAAATTTATCTATAACTTAAATATTCATGTATACGTTACACCGCGATACTATTGTAAATACATAAATCATACAACCATATTTAAAACGAAGAAGTGTTATCTATATTATTTACTAGGATTCGCCCGCGACTTCGTCCACGTTGGAAGGGTAGTAAAGATCACAGTTGTTTTACACAGATAATTTTAATCAGTGAAAATATTCCATCCGTATTAGATTTTTTCGACCTGGCCACTTTAAACTTCTCCCAAGAAAATACCCACGGAATTCCCGGGGTACAGCAGATTGTAAGTCCGAAAATTTGCTATCGGTCACCAAAAACTGTATCGAAATCGGTTCAGTAGTTTTTGCGTGAATCCTGAACAAACAAACAAATTATATAAAAAACAAAAGATTACACTTTCACAATTTTATAACATTACAGATTTTATTATAATCTTACATGTATAGTCATGGTAGCGTAACGGCTAGCGCACGCGTCCCAAAGTCAAAGGGCGCGGGTTCGATCCTGGCCGGAACGCATGCATCACTTAGGCAGTTTTCTGACCTAATATGCATATTGTTACAATTCCCACGTGCTAATAACGGTGAAGGAAAACATCGTGATGCAACCTGCACATCGAGGTAACTGATGTGTCAAACCTGCCAAGCCGCCTTGGACAATCGTGGCGGGTATACTGTCCGTTCCCCTTTAGTTGGAGGCCCGAGCCCAGCAGTGGGACATTTATGGGCTGCTATTATTATTACATGTATAAATAACTATCTAACGAGGATGTCGTATACACATTCTAAGTGGGCCGAAACTATAACATATAGCGAAAAATAATCAAAGGAGTCTCAGGACCGATTTTAATGAAAACTATATCATCAGATTTTTGAAAAATCAATTATCCTAGTCAGGAATTGAATCGACTGGTTAAAAAAAATCACATACTGGTGTACACATACCAACCCATAGTGTAACTTGTAAGGATCAATATCTGTGAAGGAATGTCAAACATAAAACTAATCGGTATAATTAATAAGCACTTAATAATTAGTCTGTTTTAAATAGGGCGGAGGACGGTTTGAGAGAAATAAGGTAAATCTATACAATTCTAAACGTGCCGTGTATAGACACAAATAATGTACAGACATAGTAGCTATTTAAAAAAAAGCAACTGGAATAGAAGTATATAAACGACGGAAAATACGATGCATTTTTTTTTAGATTTTTTGTCTGTTTGTCTGTTCGTTCGGGATTCACATAAAACTATTGGGACAATTTCGATGCGGCTTTCTCTGATCGACAGCAAATTCTTAGACTTAAAATCTGCGTTACTTTTTAACCCGGGAATCACGCGGCAATTTCCCGGGAGCGGTTTGTTCGTTTCTTGTTTGGGTGTTTAAAAATTAGGTTATTCCGACACAGTTTTCACTAAAACGATAGCTGCGGTACTTTGCGTTCCGGGAATGCCGTGTGAATTTCAAGTCAAGCGTGGACGAAGTCGCAGTAATATCCTAGTAGAGAATTAAACATCGTGCTTCTAAATATAATATTTTTATTAAATACCAATTAATATTTATTTCGTAGGAAAGTTTATGATAAAGCTACAGATTACGTTTTAAGGATGTGTTAGCCATACCGTCTTATTTGAAATAGACTATTCTTAATAGTGAAAATAACGCGTTTCTATTCATACAATTAAAGTAACTACTTGCAATACTGTATGGTCTAAATTATTCAAAGGCCGGATTTAGGACCGCGCGTATGTGTGCTTATGTATCAGTACGAGCAAAGTGGGATGTGAATGTGAACGGTAGAACGTGACGAATTCAGCTGAAAACGCACGTAGACAATTAACCCTGGCCTGACGTCTGCAGTGATACATGAACCGGGCCCCTCGAGGGTGTTGGAAATAAAGCGAAGCCCAAATAAACACGACATTTATACTCCTCACTAAACATTTCCCCTCACTTAACAAACAGAAAAGTATTAGAAGAGCTTATACGTTTATATGTGTACAGGTAACTATAGGTACTATTAATTGAGTCCAACTTTGTACGGGTTAATAAAATATTTTCTATGCGAATTTTCTAACATATAAACACTCCATGTGTAGTAAAAACTAACGCATGTTTAAAAAAGAAAGAGTTATAGATATATAAACTTTAATGCTTTTATAATACAGTAATATTTTACATACTAATAATGAGTTTTTGAAAACTGCTACATATTGGTGTCCCACAGGAATATTGCAAGTTGATTTCCAAACGAATTGTGATTCGAATTTCGATATCCGCCTCCTACACCATGTTTTGTTAGTTTTAACTTTTTAATGTATTAAAATAGGAAAATCATATAATTTTAAGAAACATTCAAATTCATATTCAAAATTTTAAAATTATCTAAAAATATGATTATTCATAATTTCCCTAAAAAAAGTTGTGTGTTATTTAATCTTTATTTCTTAGTTTTGTGTTATTTTTCGAAGTTGGACGTTTCATTAACTTATTATTATTTTAGAGATTTCGATAAAAATTTTGAAGAGATATTTTCTCATTTATATTTCTAATTACCATACCATATATACATAAACGAAATTCGTATTAAGAGCGAATGTAAATTTAAAAGAAGCACACGTCTAAGCCAAAATTAAAAGAATTTCGCAAACTTCGGGGCATAAATCTTCTCCGCGTCTAATTACAAGGATTCGGGTCTCCGCTATTTTCCGGGTAAACTTATGGCGGCCATGCGTCATGAGGTTTTTATGAAAAAAATTGCGACGCATCCCAAACATTCGGTGAAGAATTATGAAATACCTAAGTCACGTTAGTTTCTTTGTGATGGTATTTTCATAAAACTTGTAGCATGATACATAGGAATTATCATTTTAAAGTATTACTACAATCCAAGTCAAGGGATTCGTATTGGTAATAAACTTTTATTGTTTTTGCCTTTTGAACCCTAAAGAGTTCTTAACTGAAATTCGATACATTTTAAAATTTTACTACAAAAAAGGTAAAAATGCAACACAAGCCGCGAAAAAAAATGTGACGTTTATGGACCTAATGCAGTACCTGTGAGAGTAGTACAAATTTGGTTTAAGCGTTTTCAATCCGGAAATTTTGATATCAAAGATGCGCGTCGCTCTGGTCGCCCTGTTACGGACAAAATTGATGCCATTTTTGAAAAAGTAGAGCATGATCGACATATTAGTAGTTACGATGTAGCTGGAGAACTGGGAATTGATCACAAAATGGTTTTGGCGCATTTGAAAAAAGCTGGGTACAGAAAAAAGCTCGATATTTGGGTGCCTCATGAGCTCACTGAAAGAAACCTAATAAACCGTGTACTCATCATTTGTGATTCTTTATTACGACATAATGAAACCGAACCATTTTTGAAGAAGCTGATAACTGATGATGAAAAGTGGATCACGTACGACAAGAACGTGCGAAAAAGATGGTGGTCAAAGGCCGGTCAGGCTTCACAGACTGTGGCGAAACCCGGGTTAACTCGCAACAAGGTGATGCTGTATGTATGGTGGAATTGGAAGGGCATTATTCATTATGAGCTGTTACTGCCAGGCAGGACCATCGATTCTGAACTGTACTGCGAACAACTGATGAGATTAAAGCAAAAAGTTGAGAGAAAGCGGCCGGAATTAATCAACAGAAGGGGTGTGGTTTTTCACCATGATGACGCTAGACCTCACACGTCTTTAGCCATTCAACAAAAATTACGAGAGTTTGGCTGGGAGGTGTTAATGTATCCGCCGTATAGTCCTGACCTTGCACCTTCAGATTTTCACCTGTTTCGGTCTCTGCAGAATTCCTTAGGCAGTGTCAGGTTAACATCACGAGAGGACTGCCAAAACCACTTGTCGCAGTTTTTTGATCAGAAGTCCCAAAATTTTTATAGCAATGGGATCACGTCGCTACCTACAAGATGGCAAAAAGTTATCCAACAAAATGGCACCTACATACTTTAGTCAAATGTAAATAAACTTTATAAAAAAACCTTTTGAATATTTATATGAAATGCGAAGAAACTTTTTCATTATATTCTTTTTTTTTAATGTTTCCTTTCAATAGTTGAAATATTAAAGGCTGTGTACACATTTTTTATGAATTTAGAAGCGGTCATGCCCTTACCTATTGACTTAAATAAAAAGAGAGGCATTAGAAAATATCGCTATAATTTTATTGTTCTCTAATCATACCTACTCTACATGCCTATGAAGTAAATACCTTAATTTTTTTTCATTATACCATTGTATAAAAGCTTATAGAATGCATTTTTCTTCCAAATTATAAAGAAATAAAGAAAATATTTATCGTCGAGAATGAATGCACATTAACCTAAAAAACGTTAGACTAACAGGACTTATACGTAAGGATATATATATATATATATATATATATATATATATATATATATATATATATATATATATATATATATATATATATATATATATATATATTAGGTTGGGGAAAAAGTTTCTTCGCATTTTATATAAAATTCAAAAGGTTTTTTTATAAAGTTTATTTACATTTGACTAAAGTATGTAGGTGCCATTTTGTTGGATAACTTTTTGCCATCTTGTAGGTAGCGACGTGATCCCATTGCTATAAAAATTTTGGGGCTTCTGATCAAAAAACTGCGACAAGTGGTTTTGGCAGTCCTCTCGTGATGTTAACCTGACACTGCCTAAGGAATTCTGCAGAGACCGAAACAGGTGAAAATCTGAAGGTGCAAGGTCAGGACTATACGGCGGATGCATTAACACCTCCCAGCCAAACTCTCGTAATTTTTGTTGAATGGCTAAAGACGTGTGAGGTCTAGCGTCATCATGGTGAAAAATCACACCCCTTCTGTTGATTAATTCCGGCCGCTTTCTCTCAACTTTTTGCTTTAATCTCATCAGTTGTTCGCAGTACAGTTCAGAATCGATGGTCCTGCCTGGCAGTAACAGCTCATAATGAATAATGCCCTTCCAATTCCACCATACATACAGCATCACCTTGTTGCGAGTTAACCCGGGTTTCGCCACAGTCTGTGAAGCCTGACCGGCCTTTGACCACCATCTTTTTCGCACGTTCTTGTCGTACGTGATCCACTTTTCATCATCAGTTATCAGCTTCTTCAAAAATGGTTCGGTTTCATTACGAAGTAATAAAGAATCACAAATTAGTACACGGTTCATTAGGTTTCTTTCAGTGAGCTCATGAGGCACCCAAATATCGAGCTTTTTTGTGTACCCAGCTTTTTTAAATGCGCCAAAACCATTTTGTGATCAATTCCCACTTCTCCAGCTACATCGTAACTACTAATATGTCGATCATGCTCTACTTTTTCAAAAATGGCATCAATTTTGTCCGTAACAGGGCGACCAGAGCGACGCGCATCTTTGATATCAAAATTTCCGGATTGAAAACGCTTAAACCAAATTTGCGCTACTCTCACAGACACTGCATTAGGTCCATAAACAACACAATTTTTTTTTCGCTACTTGTGTTGCTTTTTTACCTTTTTTGTAGTAAAATTTTAAAATGTATCGAATATCTTCCTTAGATTCACTCATTTTAACAATAAGAAAAACAAATGAAAATCACACATTTTCCTAATTTGAATTTGGGATTGTCTTCTTTAAAATTGAAACTTTTTAATGATACCAAAACCAGCCAGATACAAATGGTATAGCCAAAGAGATCTTATTACAAGTTCATACATACTATATGCGAAAAGACTTTTTCCCCAACCTATTATATAAAGTCGTGTTAGTTACACCATTTGTAATTCATGAACGGCTGGACCAATTTTTATGATTTTTGTATTTTTGAAATTGTCTTCGTGCCGAATAGGATAATAAGTATTAAAATATGATATTAATCAATAAAAAATATTTATTTATTTATTACATATCCAACAGACAATAAACTCTGTTTAATATGATTTTTGCCAATTACTGGATACTTTACGCTTTACAATGTTTTTGTACAAAAGCAAGACCGTTGTAAAGAGTTTATGATAAACTCTGATATAAATGTAATGTATTTAATAAAATAATGCCTGCTGAAGTGTACCCTATATAGTATATATTATATATAAGTAACTAAAAATAATAATATACAGATATTCATATTATATATATTTATAATATTAATATATATTATGCACAAATACGTATTATACATACATAAAAAACTATAGAGGCGTTCCAAAGGCGTGGATATTTATAGTGCCTAATAAATAGTTAAAATGTCATCCTAATTTTTCTAATATCTTTGATTTATAAATTAATTTTGAGTGATAGAAAATATCTACTTCATTAAATTTTTTGTTATAAGTGGCAGTAAGACGAGCAAGTACTTCATTTAATCAATAATTAGTTCTGCTACAGGGCACGTGAAACAATTTGTTATGCCTAGGGCGTGTTTTGAGATTTGGCACTGCCAGGGATACAGATGATATTATTATTAAAAAAACATAAGTCACAACATCAGTCTAGTCATTCATTGGTTATGATCTTTCCCGGCCGATTTCGGCAATGGTGACTACATTTAAACTCAGTTTCATTTGTCTGATTTAGGTGAATTATTTTATTTGTATGTCCAAGTGGGTCCCGGGATAGTTTAGATTCAAATTTGAACCAGGTTGATGGTGCTGCAATCGGGTTCCAGGATTTAGGTGAAATTATTTTTGTGTGTGTTCAAGTGGACCCCGGGATGGTTTAGATTCACGATTGGACCCGGTAGGTGGCGCCGCTGAACACCTCTTTAACGGTAGGACCGATGTTGATAATTTTTTTGTGTTTTTTCAAGTAGATTCGAGAATGGTTTAGATTAACAATTGGTCCCGGTTGTTGGCACTACAAACGGCTTCTAGATTTTATTTTTTAAGGGCAAGACGTCTGCCGGGTACAGCTAGTGTGTTATAAAAAAAAATAACTATAAAAGAAAGGCACACAACATTCACGGCAGTGAGGCTGGTAACACAGCGTTATACTGTGTCAAAAACTGACACAGCGCTGATTATATGCACATAAAACTCTATGCGATAAAAATGACTGTGACATATATATATTAACTAAGCAGACATGACGACTTTAGAAAGATTCCATTTGTTTCAAAATTATTACGGAACTTTGCAAAGGAACTATCTAAATCTAAATTGCGGACATAAGGAAGTTAGCTTAATGTAAAGCTAAACCACTACTGGTCTGGAAGGTTTTTTCTAGAAACCTATAGTACAAACGGAGAGGCTCGTCTCTAGAACAGAGACATATAAGTGACTATATATATAGTGGTATAAGTTAAATTGGATACATAGGTGCCTAGATAAGCCTTCGCATACAAAGCTTACTACAGGTCAATGCCACGCTTCCAGAAAATTCTTGGCTGGAATAATGTATCATAGATTAAAAATAGCGATGGTAATATACGTACTGAAATGTTACAATTCATAACAATTTACTAATTAACAAATACTGAAGCTTTTCTTGTTGCATACGACAAAACAAAGAAGTAAACGATATTTTATGAATTTGCATGAAAATCTCTATTTTAAACACAACAACTGCATAGAAGAGTGGCCAGTGCAGTGACATGTAAAATATTATGTGTACATTTCAGTCCAGTTATTTAAAAACTGCAAGTGCACACAGTACGTCATAACAAGTACGGGTTTGTATTAGCTTTGGTATACGGGGGCTGCGCAACGAAGCAGCTCACTTGAGCACAGACTGTGTGTTCAACTCGAGAGCACTCATACTTGCAGGAAAATAAACTGAGCAAACATTAGCCCCCAACTATGCCGGGGAAAAATTATTACGAAAGTATAATTTCAATTTAATCATAACTTTGTCCGAGAACGTAATACATATACACTGTAAACATACGTTGTTTGTGTGCAATTAGGGTTGTTGTATGTAATAAAATTTGGTATAGCAAGGCAAACTTTATCACCTTTTTGGAGTTTAATCCTAAGAAGCGATTTTTATATAAGGCATCAGTATGGAAATTTCATAAGTGAATGAATAGAGGGGTTAACTCAAAAGTGTTACTTTTTTTCCTTTAAACTCTTGTATCAGAGCGAGCAAAATGTTGCGAAACAGTCCTTTGCATATATTTTATTGCCCCTTTGAATTTGAGTGATCTATTGTTCGCGCTAATCCCTTGGTACTGCACCGCAATAAGACGTCATAAATTCTTCTTTCTATTGTTTGTGTCTCATGCAAATTCTTAGGAGCCATTAAGCAGCCAAGTTAAGAATTCCAAGGTTCTTTGGGCGCGTTGCTAGGCTATTTTACAAATATATAAGGTCGGTGAGTCGGGACCTGGGTTAGTTGGGTTTCAACTACGACCGAGGCGTTACCTAGTGCGTTTTTGGAGCGAATATTTTATAACGACGGACTTTGAGCGATTTATGTGATTACGATTTTCCGCATTACGGTATGGATTTGTTGTATTCGGTTGTACTTATAAGAATTATGTTTGTGTATTTCTCATAAACTTTTTGATTATTCCAACAGAATTTTAAATTCACATCCCACAAATTCGTAACAAATACAAAAAAATAATCAAATTTACTCCATTTTTAATGTTAGTGTCACTAACGAACAGTAACAGTAACGCATGTGCAGATGTTTTTTTGGTATTTAAGAAGTAAACTCCAGTCATGCGTCGCAGCTGACACTCAAGTTTTTTTGTGGAGCCACTTGTTGCAAAGAGCGGCCATTTTAAAATATGGTATTTTCTATTTGTCGTTTGTTAATATAGTTCATCGCCTCTCTGAAACCCTACCTCATTTGTGAATTTATACGCGATTGGTAAATTTTAGTATTATTAAAAGTGTAAAACAAACTAATTTTTACAATTGTATTTTAAACTAGTGTTAAATTTATAAGTCTATTTATTAAATATTATTTTGAACCTCCTATATGAACCTATAAAACATTTATACTGAGACACAAAAGTTGAATTTTGAGTCACTTTTGCGTTTAATAATCCATTGATGATGATACCAAACTTCGTGATATGGACAGTAATATTGAATATGTAAGTAACAACGATGTTTATTCAGTATAAAAGTTACTTTGAGTTTTGTGTTTTATTTTAAAAAAAGTATAGATACACTTTGTTTTGATGTTATTATTGTTACTGGCATTCAAACGGTAACACAGTCCACATGATGGTAAATGGTTACTGTGGTCCATGGAGATCTCCTACACTATGGGAGTCCAGTGTCCAAATATCTGTTTACGCCCGTTTCGAAAAGTACCATATTGTAGCGCCCTATAAAAATCGCAGTACGGTATTCAATCTACAGCTTACACATACACATATATTTATGTACATTTTCCGACCTAATTTTATTTATATAGATATAGACGAAAGGGTAGATTTAGGGAAATATGGAGTCTGTTATAAAAGAACGTCGTAAGCGACAAACGTAAAATTTTACTGGAGAGCTGCTTTACAAATTATTTCTTAATACGTTACTCATAGATTTCCTACTTTTAGTATATTCATGTTTTGCCATTATAGCAGGCATGAGCTTAAGAATCTTTTTTGTAGGATCTGAAGTATTTTTGCTGTATGTTACAATAAAAAAGTAAAATACTTAAATTCTGTTTTTCCATAACAGATTTAAAAACGACCGTTACGCTAAAATAACAACAGCATGCGGTATATACATCTGGCTTGAATTTTAGCTTACTATAAAATCAATCATCAAAGTATTTCCAAAAATCTTTCATAAAATCCTTAAAAAGTAATACACTCTTCTGGACGCAGTTAATCAAACCTCTATTGAACTTTGAAGCGAATGAATGCAAGGAAATATTGGTATCATGTTTCGAACGAGGCTCACTTGACTCGTTAACTACCTACTAGTGCTTATAGTTGTATCTTCATTCCGTTCGTTATTAGCTTTGTTTCCTCGTATTTTTGACTTGTTTTACTCTTGGATATCTCTTTTACGCAGTTTTAAATTATTGTGATATCAATTTTATGATAAAATGGCGAAAAATTATGTATGAATCATTTTAGAAGTACCCACAGCGCTTGCCAAAATTTCTCTTTGCATGTTGTATGAATTACATTATTTTCTCAACTTTATTTATAGATAGTAAAAAATGATTATTTATTGATGCCATTACAGCAGAGGTAACAAGCTTGTACGATTGTAATTGTATAAAAAGGGCGATCTTATCCCTATTTAGCGAACTCTGTCCAAGACAAAGGCAGGGTTGAGCAGTTTTTCTAACCTAATGTACATATTTTACTTAAATACGTATTGATTGCGAAGTAAAACATCTTAATCCAAATGACCAATATGTATAATCCGCCAATTCCCCTAAGAAAAGTTGTGATGTTGAGTACTCCATCTGTTTCCTTAACATGAAAATAGCAAGTCAAGTCGTAGGACATTTAACGGCCTATATTATTCCCATGATCTTCATTCATTAGAAATAGATATATCAATTTGTAAAACCAATAACGAAAAGGGTAATACCAAATATTTCATTATAACAATCCAATCCAATCTTAGATTAAAACCTAACACTCAAAGGAAACAATAATTACAGTTCAGGGGCCCAATTCTGCCATTACTATCTCATCAAAATCGCCGGACACTATCGTCTCAATCGTAAGTTTGCCTGATTTCGCGATTTCGGTAATTCCAATGATGTGCCCGTGATATACCACTCTATCTTTATAAATATTTATAAGTGAAAACTCGTTAAATAAATGGTTAAAATTTTAGTAGCTTTTCAATATTTATTTCGGCTAACCCTATTTCTGCTAATGGTAATACCAATTTTTTACTACTAATATCCCGTCGCGACGATATCAAGAATATATTGTGGTTTTTACTAAATTTAATTTAATTTAATAACAATGGAATCGTAGTTTGAATATTTTCGCAACGCCAAGATAGCAAATAAGCAAATAGCAGAATTGGACACCAGTAACAAAATCAACACTTAATTATTAACATTAAACATATCTAGCGGAGAAATAGTGTTAGGAAAAACCCGAAAACGATCCAGGCGTCGTTTACAATAACAATTGTCACATTCAATCAAACCATTGAAACGGTGTATGCCCCCGACAAAATAAAATGCGGGCAAGTTGGTACGTAACAATTCCAAGGATCCATACAGTAAAAACAGTGGGATCTCATCCAATTTTGCATTCAATCTACGACCACCAGAATTGCTTCCTCCGAGATGACCCGCCACTTTCACTCGCCGTAAAGCGATGACCTAATCCGGTTTATTTGATTTGGGTTCCTGACTTCAGCCTTCTTTGCCAATTTGTAAGAATAATGTCAGATCTCGAGAGTTCTGACAATATATTATATTGTACTTCAGACACTGGTTATTGAGAAGAGTATTTCCTCTAAGCAATATTTTATGTTACATACTAGGATATGCCCACGACTTCGTCTACACTTGACTTGAAATTCCCGCGGGATTCCCGGGACACAAGGTACTGCAGAATTTAAAAAGGAATGTAAGCTATCATTTTAGTGAAAACTGTGTCAGAATAAGCTAATTTTAATGCACTCGAACAACTACAAATGAATACTGGGAAAATTCCCGTAATAAAAAGTATCACACATTTTATTACATAACATTTCCTATCAACTAGTAAAAAAATTACACTGTAATTCAATTTTTTTTCAATCTGGTCATTTTAAATAATTTCCAGAAAAATTGCCGCGGAATTACCAGGATAAAATGTAGTGAATATTTTAAGTCTGAGAATTTGCTTTCGATCAGCGAAAACCGCATCGAAATTGGCTCAGTAATTTTTACGTGAATCCCGAATAAACAGATCGACGACAAGCAGACAAGAAATCTAAAAAATGCATCGTGTTTTCCATCGTTTATAAATTGTTTTCCAGTTTTTTTCTTAAATAATTTCAATGTACAGACGCGGCATTTTTAGATTTTTTTAATATTATAGATAATTTAAGATTTATTAGGTTACCTAGCAAGTAGGAACATAAATATAGTGGATAGGAAAGAAGGAAACAAATGTATATCGTGTCCGTCTGTCATTCTATGTATGGCTTAATCGTTTACTTTGAAAATTATTGGGTCCCTAAAATAATATATCCACAGTCATATAAATAAGATTTTAATAAAATAAACTATTGAAAATTGTTGAGTGGACTGTAATTCTTTAGGTACATAGCACAAGGAAGAAAATCCTTGAATTAGCGCAATGCATATATGTGGTACCGCCATGTAAATCTCCTTTCGACCTATTCAAACTTTTTCTAAAATATTTAAATTCTTCATTTAAATCTGACGGCGTGTTCCTTTTTTCACACGCATACCAGTCATTCATTGTCATTTCATCAACAAATAAATTACACATAATCGCCCCGCATATTGTAAATATATAAAATAAATTAACATACAATAAATATAAAATATAATTAATATCGCTCCGCGCCGCACCGCTTGGTTATCAAATGCTGCAAATATAAATTAATATATAATATACTATAACCAACACCGCAAGTACAAAATACCATAAACATATTCTAAACTAAAGTGAAGTGAAGTGGACTGAGGAGCAGAGGAGCAGGTACATTTCATGCCCATTAACTAGGTACCAACATGTGTGCTCATTCTCAAATACCCATCAAAATTGTCCCATTCTCCTTCTTTCTCATTTTGATACAGTTTGTTTATCACTAAACCCAGCGCCGCCGCAACAGTATGTATGTATCTTTAATGGATTTACAGGAGATATTTTTCGTTTATTACAACTCAGCAACCACGGGTATATTTTAAATATAAAAAATATTATATAGAAACTAACATAAAGTTATAAGAAGGCCATTAACAATCAGTGCAAATAGATATGTCGGATATTATATTAGACAGATTTAAATAAATCACAATTATATATTATGTTCCCTAATTCACTTTTATTTTGATCAATAGATGGTGAGATATTCACATCCAAGCTCGCAAAAGTTGTGCCCCCGCATACTTTGAAGTAGATATGGCCAGTACAGTGTTAGTATAATTTCATTTTAGCAGAAACAACAAATTTCAAAGCCGTATATTAAAATGATAGCATATTTTTATGTTTAGATATCAAGAACAAAGCACCACAGATTTGGTGTTAATGAATCAACGTCCCCAGGCTATCTTCAGTTAAAATCGTAACCTTTAACAGTTGCCTTAATGTATATTTTATCTCCGGTAAATCTGAAATCATTCTGAGCGCATACTTTATTTAAATATAACAGCAATATTAAATAAAATCTAATTTAATGTCATAACACAAAACTACTTGATTGCATACATCTTAAAGTTATAGAAAATTATATAAATATTTCATGAGCATTATTTAGTACAAATAATCAGTTTTGTCGTTAATTTCTTTTAGACAGCCTTTGGATGGACAATAAGCAGAAAATTTCTTAAATTCTATGTATGTGTAATTATCAAATTCAAATTCAAAAGTTTTTATTCAAAATAAGTTCCACTGGAAAACACTTTTTGAAGGTCATAACTAACCTATATAGGTTAAAATTTAATTTTACTTCCTAATCTACGTATACCGCATCGCAACGTGTTTTTGCTGTTAAGGAGAAGAAGAGGCAAGAAACTCCCCAGCAACACGTCTAGCTAAAAATTGTTTTTCTTTATATTTCTTATTCTATTTTTATCTCAAGTTCTTTTTTTTATAACTTTTATACAGAAGTATGTTACAGAATGACTTTTGAAGAATTAATGGAGTTGTAGCAAACAGTGCATATTCAATAAGACAGAGACATATTTAAAGGACAGAAAAATATTATTATAGTTATAAATATAAAGACATGACGTACTATTTTATTTTTTGCTTCTACATATCTCCATATATTCCTTACAAGTATGGAAAGATAAAAATGTTATACTCGTACAAAATACAGTATAAGAGGTTGGAGCGAGCTGCTATGTAAATGAAGTATTGTCATTTAAGTATTCTTCAAAAGTGTAGTATCCCTATTGTATTATATATTATATAGTGTAGTATCAATTTTAGATATGGTCGACGAAGTCATGGAATGGCCTTGGATAATTACAATCTGGCGCCAGATACAACCCACAGCCAGGTGGTAGGGTATTTGCTCGTCTGGATGGCTACCACCCCTGGTCTAGAGTATGCCGCCATAATAACCTTGAGTTGTGTTCTAGCATTAGTGGCCAGGTTCCTTTCTTTAGAGAGCGGCAGCACATTAGCAGACTCTTTAGTGTTACAAATGTCCATAGGCGACGGTAACCGCTTTCCATCAGATGGGTCGTCTGCCTGTCTGATGAACTCATACAATAAATAAAAAATAATAATGCTAATTTAGTTAACACTACAGTCATCTATACGCTATAAACTTCATTCTTATATTTCCTGAAACAGTTTCATTCTATTCAATTATACTGAATTAGTTTATATCCAAAAGCATGAAAAAGGAAA
Source organism: Dendrolimus houi (assembly GCA_039645545.1). Lineage (NCBI taxonomy): Eukaryota > Metazoa > Arthropoda > Insecta > Lepidoptera > Lasiocampidae > Dendrolimus > Dendrolimus houi. The sequence goes on along the minus strand of CM077125.1, from coordinate 11,622,478 downwards.
CAATCAAATTCACTACCACACTTATATGCTAATTTGAGGCTTTCAGGTATACGTGAGTAAAATTTTCGCCCAGCGCCAATTTGCTTGAAGTTTATTTTATAATGTGAATATTAATGAATAATTGATACTAGCTAGAGACACAATTTGTTCACAGCCGTATTTAAAAACACTGTTCACAATTGGTAATTAAATATCAAACAACTTGGATCACAAAAGCGTTCTCATTTTTAACACTGCCTGTCAAATAACGGCATGGAATGGACACTTTAATAAATATTGCATCTCATCAACAATTTCATATTAAATACGTGACTTAAAAGGTGCACACAAAATATTAAAGAGAGTTTCTCACTTCAATCTGAATAATCATTCCGCTTGAAATGTTTGCATCTGACACAAGTTGCTTTGATTCCACAAATTTTACGTTCCGTTGGATTAACTGTGAGATCTCGCTTCGAAGAACAAAGAAAACTTTAGTTTGCAAATCTTAATTCGGACACTTAATTAATTTGCGTAGTGTGACGGAAACTTTCAAAACTATAATACCTAACTATTCTCGCATAGAAAACTTCACATTTTAATTGCACAAACTAGTTAATATATTGGACAAGTGCGTGGTAGTCTACGAATTATTAAGAGTTCCGAACACGTGACAAACGTATATTGTTTTTATCATTTGGGTATAGAACCATAAAAAAGTATTACATAGAAAATACCTCATATTTCAAAGAGTACTCAACAGATATTGTTTAAACTAATTTGCGTTGAAAATATTTTAAAATTCTAGAACCTCAATTCTTTACATGAATACCTACCCTACAGTTCAAAGTAAGAAGGAGAAATAAACACAACATTTTAGGACTTTGGAAGCAAACCTTTTCTTATTGACTTAAACATAAAAGTAATTAAAAACATTGTTTTGATATTTCATAATCTGACCAATGGTACTGAAAAAACACATGTCTGAAAAACCAATGAAATGACATTGAAAAAAAAGTCAACACTCCGTTCGTTATATGACAGCTACAACTAATTTTTAGTTATTTCTCGGTTTTACTTCACTATTATATAACACCATATTATTATTACGAGCTACAGGATTCGAATTAAAATGCCGTTGGAATTACTATAGGATTTATTAGAACTATACAAACACGTATAACATAGGTACAAATATAACCAAACGCAATAAGTCCACATGTACTGCACAATTAAATAACACGCGCAAAGTCCGTCACTATATCGGTTATCGAATGTACACGTCTAGATCGTATCGTAATCGTCGCTTGACTGCTCCACCCCTCGTTCGGGCATTGTTTTATACTGCACGGTGCAATATATCTACCTCATCGCGTGCACCCGATTTCCCAGAATCACACCTGGCCACTGCCTACCGGAACAGATCACAATACAAAATAGGCGGCTTTTCTAATTACAAATATTAAATAAAAAGAAAACAAAAGAAGTGCAAATGCGGGCGGTAATAAAACTTGGGGTTTATGGTCGCAGGTGTTCATTCGCATTTGTTGTTGTGCTTCGTGGAATTTTGGCTAAGTCATAACACTATTATAGACTATACCTTTGTATCAAATTTCCCCATATAAAACCAGTAGGTAATTTCCAAGAAAAAATACTGAAACGTACAAAGTCAAATGCACAGACAGACAAACAAGACTAAAACCAGCGTTCCATTTTTGCTAAAATGACTAAGAGTTAATAGAGGCTGCGCAGTATTAAGAAACAAATAAAGAAGTTGCAAGAGCTAAGGGATCAGTAAATAATGCTTGTTGTGGGTAATGTGATTAATTTCAACGAACACTTTCCGGCCATAAATGGCTTGTCAGAAACTTTATTACAGAAAAAGTTGTGTTTATACCGAAAGGCTGACGAGAGGTTTACACTAATGGCTCTTGAAGTATTAAACATAAAAACTGAGTTATTCTGCATTTTAAAGTTTAGTAATAAAACGTACCAGTAGCTCAGCGACTGCAAGACTTCCTTCCTACAGGTTGATGTGATAAAACAACCTTATTGGTGTTAATCAATAAAAAATATTAATTATACCTGTTAGAATAAGCTTTTTATACAGGGTGGAATTTTTTAATGCCACCTGGGCGGAAAGTACTCTAAATAATAGAGATAACAAATTTTACTCCAAAGAAACATTTCTTTATTTTTGAAAAGAAATAAAACTGCATTCAAAGATTTTCGAAAATTCTCTTGCTTCGCCCGGGAATCGAACCTTTGCATTGCATCGATCGTTAGGGTCAATCACAAGGATGAAATCTCTCTAACATACTTGGTAAATTTAATGAAAGGAAAACCATTAAATCTGTACTTACAAATTCAATGGGTCAAGCTAAAGCACTTTTACTCAAAGATCCATCTGTTTCTGTTTACTTATGTTAGTAATTAATAATTTATCATTGACTTTATTTATCAATTAAAATGACAAGTTAAGTACTATTTAGATAAGACGATTGCAATAGCAAGTGCTTGTAATGCAAACGTTACACGTTACACGCTATTAAAGGTTACTAGAAATGAATTTGTTAAAAGAATAATTTGTGTATCCAAGAAAATGGAGCCCATTTCGAGCAACTAATTAGTTAGTTTACCATTTTTTGTGAATAATTAAAATAATTGAAGATTTCATGGTTTTCCTTCCATTAAATTTACCAAGTATGTTAGAAAGATTTCATCCTTGTGATTGACCCTAACGATCGATGCAATAAAATTACAGGTTGTAATTTTTACAGATTTTAATTGGTTCGATACCCGGGTGAAGCAAGAGAATTTTCGAAAATCTTTGAATGCAGTTTTATTTCTTTTCAAAAATAAAGACATGTTTCTTTGGATTAAATTTTTTATCTCTATTATTTAAAGCACTTTCCCTCCAGGTGGCATTTAAAAAATCCACCTTGTATATAAATGGACTACGCGCCGACGCGGACTCGGTGTAGGTACAATAAACGCCTTACAAGTAAACGCTTGCGTATCCTTTCTAACAATACCATACCCTACCTAAAAAACGTTGATAAGCAGCAATGTCTAATGTATTAATAAACAATGTTTTCAATTTTCATTCAGATGAATAGTTAATTTAATTCCATTCTAAATACTAACAAATTGAATTAAATCTTTGTCAAACAAAGACGTTTATAGATTTAGTAAGATATAATAGACTTAATGAGGAAGTACTTGCAGGTCACTTTCTAGATTAATTTGCATATTATCGGAGTGTGGACAGAAGGTCGCGTGACAGTGAAGTTGAATTAACATAAGAATGGGCCAAGGAGGTGAACGTTTTGTTAAGATTTCAACTTAAGCCCCATAGTCAGTGAACTAAAGTTTAATAACTATAATGTACACAAAAACCACTATTCAGTTAAAATATGTGAAACATTATATCGGTGCATATTTTTAAATCTAACCTTTTATAGGTACTACTAATACGTACATATGAAAGTGAGTTTGTTTGGATATTTGTTTGTTTCTTCTTCAGTGCATTAGGAATGAACTTGATCGTCGATATAGATAACAATGTTTGTCCCGGAAATTGAGATAGTTAGTCGGTATGATTTCTTCACACTTGTCTAAACAAAAAAAACAATTACTCAGTTATAAGTATGATCATTTTTAGTTTTTAGTTACAATTTTACTACAAATTTATGAAACGGTAGATAATTACATACTTAGATTACAACTTTCTGCCAAATTTCATCAATATATACCCAATGCTTTGTTAATAAAGATGGCTGTGACATACATTAGCAGACGGACATAACAATTTTACTACTAAGTTTATGACCAAAACTATCGGTTTGGTCTCAAATTTACAGTTTCCATTCGTGAAATCGCGGGCATATCTTTGTAGTTCCATATAATTATTACGTCGATTGATATGCAAATTTATAATGTTTATATGGATCGTTAGTATTAAATCGATCCCAGTTAACTATCTATCTTACCCACCACATTTTACCTTCAGATAACTTTCCCAATTATATGCCTATTTCACTTTACCTGCAGGTAACTTTCATATTTATCATGGTCATGCAACAGTTGAAGTTGAAGTTTTAAAATATTCAGTAAATACAAATAGTAACATAAATTGCGTTTTTGGGCAGAAGGCTACGATATCTAATTGAGTAATCAACGAAATTGAAGCCAGGTATATTACGTAACGGATGGTAATAATAAAAAAGCCTGACGTTTTTCGCTATTTATTTCCATTAGGTGTGTAGCTATCAGTATCGTCCTTCATTGTCGCCGTGTCACCAGCCAACCAGCTTTATAGTCGCATGCTCGAGGGCAGTTTCCTACCACCACAAATTTAGGGTCTATAAAATTGATGAACTGTTTCTTAATAGCGCCTTATTTCTTGAATTTTTATTAAAGAGCCGTTACCTGTCAATCTTTTTTATTTGAGAATTTTGATTTTATCCAAAATGTTATTTGTAGTTTTGGCGGAAGTATAAAACTTGAAGCACATGTGCATATTCTTAAAAAATATTATTTGATTTTTCTAAGAATGAATGATGAAAGTCTCATTTTATGTCTTTTGGAATTGCCACAAGACTAAACTTGGCTGATATGACTGTCTCAAGACCTATAGTTGTGATGATGTGATACGTGTGTTCACGTATGTGTTAATATATCAATATACTTATATTTATAATTTAAAAAAATATCTTACGTGTTGGTGTAAAGCAGATAATATAAATTATCAGTAAATTTAAATCGATGCAAATTTTCAAATGTATACAATTCTAGAATTAAGAAAATTCACCAAATTTCATAACGATTGGGTTTATTCCCAAGGTCATGAAGAATGATGATATTGGGTATATAGATACAATCTATGCGCATTTTAGTTGAATTGTAACAAGTTGCGTATTGGTAAAATTCACAAATTAAATTAAGAATAAAACGCGGGTATTGTTACACTTCTGAAAATTACTTAGGTCAGAAACCATTTTGCTTGGATCCCTTACTGTAGTAGGAATAATATTTGCAGCCGAGACGCTATATTCTAGTGCACGAATGGTACTGTCGACATTATTGGAATTTGCAGAGCAACTGGAACAGCAACGAATAAGATCTTTAAGATAAATGTAATAATGTTTCATTTAGGTATTTTTTAAGTTCGAATCGACTTTTATTACTTTGGTTTTAAAGTGTTTTACAGGGCTTCTTGTAGTGATCATGCATTGACTGCTGATCTCACTGAACGTAAACATTCCTGGGTTGAGTCCCGATAACGTAAATTTTGCAAAACATCTTTCTCCAATATTTATTCTGGTCTGGGTGTTACTAAAATCAACTTCAGTGTCTTACTTAGCTTGAAAATAAGTTTACCATGTATAAGCATAATTTTATCAGCTACAGGAGCGGAGTTATGTCTTTTCAACTACTAGTAAAGTTACAGTATAGGTACTTCTTAAGGTTCCGGAGATAATGTGACAAAAATGGAGCCTTTGTGAAATTGTCATGTCCGTCCATCTGATTCAATGTAACATTGCCATTTTCCGCAGAAAATATTGGGTCCATATAAATAAAACTTAGTATAAATATGTAATCTATGAAAAAAATGTGAAGATGGGTAGTCTAAAGTTAATAACACGATGTTCCTTAATTACTTTTTTGTGTCAATAAATGAGGACTGTGTAAAGGATGACCTGTTGATCTGTGGTTTGGCAGAGAATGTCTGTCAGAATAGAGGAGTATGGAAGGAAAATACATATTGTGCCGACCTCAAATACTTGGGAGAAGATGAAAGGAAGAGAATATATGGGGAGATAATTAATAGGTTCCGTAGTGGCGATAATAGGGAAGCGGGCTGGCAAACAAACTGAAATACTTTTTATAAAATTACAGAACGTCGCAGCCTCATAGCTATTGTAGGAACGTACCTACTTATATAGGGATAGGCAGAGCTGATAGACTTCCACTTGTTACAATCTTGACATACATCGTTTGCTTCATCTACATTCATTAATCTCTTCATACATACACATTTATTATAGGTGCTTTTTACCGTACCTACTTATGACGTTATAAGTAGGTACAAGTAAAAGGAGTGAAATAGCGCATTAATTATTGTTTGAAAACTAATTAACATTATTTCTGTAATGATATTTTATAGGTTAGATGATAAAATGTTATTTTAATGCCTGTTCCTTTATACGTAAAAATATTACAATTTATTTTAACATGTGTCCTCTTCTTTAGAGCCCTCCTCTTATAAAATTCGGAAAGATTTGTGTTTGTAAAGCTTCCGAAGTACTTTCAACGAAAATTATTTAGAAGAATATTCTATGAGTACTTTTTAAAATATAGGGTATTTATGGTTCACTGCTTTTATGATTTGTATCCAAATAACGAAAACAGACAAATGACTTTTAATAACTCCACGAGACTCTACGTTGTTCGCGAATTGCCAAGCACTTACTTAATTTATTTTAATATGAGCTGTATGTACTACAATTTTGCAAGTATTCAAAGTGTTATATATACTGATAATTTCGCGGCCTTGTCTTTGCGTGTCGCCTCGCGTTGCGTTATCAAAGCGCTTAGATCGTTTAGTATGATAATTTACTGGAACCTAGTTCATAATGTAGATAGGTATGGACTATAACCATTACATAGTATTTTTCGTACAAAAGTGGTTTTTGTTGTAAAAACTTAATGGCTTTTGAAATGGTCACACTTACTTTAAGCGTACATAATCACGAAATTACTTTTTAAATTTTAAAACAGCCTTTTCCTTTTTTATATTTATTAGGCAATTGTCAAAGTAGATTCTTGTTTGATATTAAAGGCATAATAAATTTATTACTCTAATGGTTCATTTCAAAATTACCTTCAACACATTCTTATCTATCTATTTCTCCTATGTATTTATTAAAATATAAATGTGAATATTTATTTTATTTTATGTATTTAGTTGCTTATTTTCTGTGATGTTGTGGGGTATCAAGCGGTTTTCAGGAAGTTTTATAGCATTGGACCCGGGACGGTGGTAATAATTATAATTAACACTCTTTTCTTGGTCTAATATAGTTTATTTTTTCAATTGTAATCATATATACATAAGCACATAATATTTATAATTATATATATGCATGCATGTTTTTAACCAGCAAAGAGGATGCCGTTATAGTACTTACTACCTAGGTAAAAGTTTTCCACCCTAGACCACATGTTCGATTAACATCTGGCGAAAATTTAATCACAATCGAACTTATATCACAAAATATGCGTATGTGTATATGTTGTGTAGTGTGCATTTGAGGGTGCGTTTATACAAATAAAATTACTAAACAGAAGTAACGGAGCGGAGAGCCAGGAAGCTGGTTGGCAACGACCAGCTTTTCGACGACAAAACGCAAAATCTCGAACATCGACGCAGGGTTGCCAGCTTATCGGTTTTCTATCGGATTCACTTTGGAGAGTGTGCAGCTGAGCTCTTCGATCTGATCCCGCCATCTCCCTTCTATCATCGAACAAACAGAAGCACCGGCATGCGGCACCGTTATATGGTAGATATTCCACCTGTAAGAACGAAGCGCTTTGCATCTAGCTTCATCATACGCACCGCAAAGGAGTGGAACTCATTGCCGGAGTCTGTCTTTCCCGATACTTATAACCTGGGTCTCTTCAAGTCCCGTGTTAATAGGTACCTTCTAGGTAAGCGTGCTCCATCCTAGACCACATCTTCCCTCCACATAGGGCGAGTTTGTGGTCAAACGCGAACCTATACTACATTTTTTTTTAAATAACATAATTGTAGTTTGTTTTACCTGTATCACAGTCAGTAATAGCAAAGTTTCAAAAACAAAAGTCTAAGTATGAGACAAAACTGTAAAAAACAACAGTGAACCTGACCCTGCAAAGCGAGTCACGCAAATCCCTTACTTTATGAACTTCGTTGTCTCTTATCTGAAGCTCGTCGCAGAGCCCCGTTCGATATTAGCTTTCAAATATCGCAGCCGATCCGAAGCAAAATCAAAGCATGCAGGGTGTGAACAAGGAAAACATTTTACTCATAGTGCCGTCGCCGTGTTAGCTCACAAACTTTGCATACAATGTGAGAAATACGGATGTACATACGACTCTATGGATATATTTATAACACGAAACTTTTAAACTAAAAATGTCGCTTTTATATTTAACTTTTCGCACCAATTTTATTATTATTTATTTATTAAACATAAAGTTATTTCGGATACCCGCTATATATCTACACAGATAAATTAAATTGAAGTTTCTGTCTGTAATATCAAAATAACAGCTTTTACTAAATGCATATGAAAATATATGAGGTATACGGAAAATTTTTGTCTGTCTGAATGCTCCGGCTAATCTCTAAAAAGGCTCAATCGATTTTGACGAGACTTTCACTGGCAGATAGCTGACGTTATAAGGAGTAACTTAGGCTACTTTTATTAATTTATTTTAGAGTTCTAAGTCGAAGGGAAACACGAAGTCGCGGGCACAGCTAGTACCTAAATATAAATCAGAACTATATTTAGTTAAGGTAGCTTAGAGACTAGGGTACACGTTTCATTCTAATGACGTTGGTCCAAATTCTGACCGCGAAACATATTTTGGGCAGTTTACCAAAATATAATTGATTTAATTTATGCTCAGGTTCTATGTCTTAGGCTCTTAGGTTCGAAATTAATCGCATTACGCGGGATTAAGTGTCTAACATTTTCTTTGCACTCTTAATTATTACATTTCATAAAATCAAGTTTACTAGGCCAACCAGGTCTTGAAGATAGAATAAATATACAAATATCTATATGATCTCATAATGCATATAAACACACTATAAAATAAATTTTATTTTGGTAAATAAGCAAAACAATATATTAATAACTTATTAATTTTGTTATAAACCGTACTCATACACAATCTTTATGTATGAATAGCAAAAACCATTTCTAAAATACGTACTATTTCTTTATTTAGTTACAGTGAACCACAGAACAATGTCTAAATGCTAAGTTATTATTCTGAGCAGTAAACATAATTGTTATCCATAAATAATGACACTACAACAAAAGACCTCATCCAAATGATTAATTATTGAACAAACGAATAGGTAGCTAACTAAAATTTAGGCAACCATTGCTCCATCTGTTTCTTACTTGTAAAGAACGTGCTTCTCAATTATATAAATTGAAAATAAGTACTTAACAAAATGTTCAAATACTATACACAAAAATAGCTATAACTTATAAAGGCTCTTAAATTTAATTTTATGTACATTTTCTAAATAATATGAAATTAAACGTCTACACTGTTAAATGGAGTTGCTAATAATCGTCTAAAAACTGAGAGGCGTAAAATATATTGTTAAAAACTTACAAACACTTAAGATGTTTAGGTTTCGCACAAACATGTCGACACAAAATTAAATTTAATTTCATTTCATTTAAAATTTAATTTTATGTACATTTTCTAAATAATATAAAATTAAACGTCTACACTGTTAAATGGAGTTGCTAATAATCGTCTAAAAACTTTGAGAGGGGTAAAATATATTGTTAAAGACTTACAGACACTCGAAATGTTTAGGTTTCGCACAAACATGTCGACACAAAATTAAATTAAATTAAATTTTATGTACATTTTCTAAATAATATAAAATTAAACGTCTACATTGTTAAATGAAGTTTCTAATAATCGTCTAAAAACTTTGAGAGGGGTAAAATATATTGTTAAAAACTTACAGACACTCGAGATGTTTAGGTTTCGCACAAACATGTCGACACAAAATTAAATTAAATTAAATTTTATGTACATTTTCTAAATAATATAAAATTAAACGTCTACATTGTTAAATGAAGTTTCTAATAATCGTCTAAAAACTTTGAGAGGGGTAAAATATATTGTTAAAAACTTACAAACACTCGAGATGTTTAGGTTTCGCACAAATATGTCGACACAAAATTATAGAAGCCGATGTTTTCATAATATCAACGGCTGGTCTTAATTCGATTCGATTCAAGCCTAAATAAAAGCTGTAAAGGAGATCATTAAAATCCCTCTTCCGTAAGCATAAAGCTGAATCAGAGCAGTTTAATGCGATTCTCTGTCGATAAGCTTGGAGGGACGTTTATTAGCAAAGGCGCGGCGGACGAGTTGAAATCATTAATCACACCAATTTATATTCACGCCGCCCACGTCCCTACAATGACATCGCGTCTAAATCAACATCGTTAACTGAGATTCCTCTTAGTTAGTATTTAAAACAGAGCGCTTTTGAGATAGTAATCCAAAGGTTGAGGCTTATTTGAATATGGCAGCGAGAAGCTTACTGTCCCCAAATAAAGATACCAATTTAATTTTATAAGCACTAAAAGATATTCGCAAAATTTATTGAGAAACATAAGAATTTAGTGCTGCTATGTTTGAGACAAGATGGAACAATTTCAAATGTTATTATTATATAAGGTCACTACACAAATAGATAGCTGGAATTGTACCCAAAACATTGAGACCCTTTCTGCTCTGAGGGTAAAAAGTGCTCAAGGATTCAATGGTGCGAAATAGCGGGGTGGTTGCCGCAGTAAGCGTTATTAAAATTTGCCTACACCAGCAAAAGCGCCGACCGGTGAATAAGAAAGAAAGAAAATTAGCCAATTTTATAAGTCCACGGAGTCATCAAGTTACGGAGTGAAATAAAAAAATATTTTGTTAATAAAAAAACTCTTTTGATTTATGTAGGCCTAATTAAAAGTTAGTGTAGAGTTGCATAAAAACGTGACAATATCTGTGTTCATTTTATAAATTCTTAATATTTTACAGTATCCTTCATTCTTTTTAAATTTAAGGCTTCTATTCCCTGGAGATTAAGTAAAACAAATGCCTACTATAAAAACTTTTTACTAAACTAACTGCTTTTAAAAAATAACTGCTAGAATTACGAGTAAAAGTATGAAGTTGAATATTTTTATCTTGATTTGATTAGCAGTCACAGCCGATTATAATACAATTTAAATATATACTTTGCATAGTGGGGATGACAAGGACATTACGACTATTTATCCTGGAAATAGGGTACTTTTTGCGGGATACGAATTCAAAATTTACGTAAGCGAAACTGTATAGGAAGCTTTAGTATTTACAAGAAACAGCTAAGCCGTATTACACGAGCCATATTTTATTTACATTCTAGACTAGGGTTAATATATCCAGCTCAAAGCGGTCTCTTATCCTCATGGGGCGAAGAAAGGGTTAATGGGTTCTAGTGGACCGCGTTGTTAACCCGTATGACCGCCATTCCGCCCAAGGCTTCGTCCGAAGGAAAATAAAAAGGTTATCGGTATAATTTTTGATGACCAACAATTGTCATTTACTACTGTTACGAGATACAGAAAATGGTGGAGTGGCCTCGCATGATATTTAATGTCTCATTAGACATTAAATATCATGCGAGGCCATGTAGGTAGGTAGGTAATGTAGAAATTGCCAGAATTACAAGTGATCTCATTAAATCACTTGTAATTCTGGCAATTTCTACATTACCATGATAATTAAAATAAAAGTAACCTACATATTACACTTTATTATAAATAAAATAAAAATAATACCTATTTCATATAACAAATTAGTCCGAGACCTCTTTCAAGAGAAAATATTCCTTCAAAGACTTGACGCATTACCTTGTTGAATGTCACGTTGCCCTATAATCCCTATTAATAATATAAATGCGAAAGTAACTCTGTCTGTATGTCTGTCTGTCTGTCTGTTCCGTTTTCACGGAAAAGCTACGGACCGATTTGGCTGAAACTCAGTATATATATATATTTTCGATACTGAGAATGAACATAGGATACTTTTAATCCCGAAAAATGGGATAATTTCCGGGATAAAAATATATTTGTCTCTCTATTTGTTATGCTTTTACAGAAAAACTACTGGACCGATTTAGCTGAAGTTCGATATATATATTATTTTAATAACGAGGATGGACAAGGGATACTTTTTAGCCCGGATAATGCGATCGATTTTGGGATAGATTTATGTAAAGGTTATCCTAAAAAGTGAGATAGGTTTTTTGATTTGCTATTTTCGTCCTTTTAGTGATTTTATTTTTTTATTGATGAAGCTCAGCAGACAGGTTGACGGCTTAACTGTGTTGGAAAGTGGTTACCGTCGCCTATGGACATTAGCAATACCAGTGGTGCTGCCAATGCCCTGCGGACCTTGAAGGAGAATTTGGTCATTTCTCTCATTTGGGTTCATTTTGGTTATTTTGGTCATCTTTGTCCTTTTAGTCCTTTTTGTCCTTTTTATCATTTTTGTCATTACTGTCCTTTTTGTCATTTATGTAGTTTTCATAGACGGGGAATAGTATATAAATAAAACTAGGACGGTTTGAAATAGAGGATGAAAGTTTGGATGAAACTACTAGGAATTCCGGATCGTATTTGCTGTAATTTTGTTTAAATGTAGTTTTAAAACCGAAAATGGACATAAATACTTTTCATGCTGGGAGATGGAGTAGCTTGCGATATAAAATGAAATTAATCTTCCGGGTGCAAATAGCACAACATAAATATTTTGTACAATGTAACCTGTATTAACGCCTGCTCTTTAAACAAGAAGCACGCACAATAGGCCGACCCGCAGCACAGCCGCGGGGTAAACTCTAGTTACTACATATAAGAGAGAATGCGATAGACAAGTATACGAGTACCGTAAAATGCAATAGTCCCTAAAATCCCTAAATGAACATTTTTGATTATCCAATCAACGTTAATACCCCTCTCATAATGTAATATAGGATCACAAAACATATTAAGTATGAGATTTAGTACTATGTTTTGTCATTCTATAAAATATATGTCGTCTACATAGGAAATAAATAATCTGTTGCATAATTTTTTTTTGTTGTAGAAAGAAGTCTGTTAAATATTTATTTTTCGGTTTTTAGGGTGAAGTCGGTTTTGTTTTTATTAAAAAATGTCTTTTTTACTTTTTAGTTGCGCAAATACTTCAATAGCTATAGAAATAATATATTAAGCACCCGTAAAAATTGTACAACTGGCACGCATACAAACTGCGTATACAAAGTCATTTCACTCTTCGGTTATATGCTCTTCAACAAGGGTTGCTCTCGATTTCTCTGGGACCCGCTCATCAGAGCCTGACTTGGTGACCATGGAACCGCCTTGGGAGCATACACACTTACGAATAAAGAAAAAAAATCAAAAAATCGATCCACAATTGACGGAGTAATCGCGTAACACGCATATAAAAAATTAAGAACCTGTGGAAAAGTAATACCTACACGCGTATACAAGCTTTTTACCAAGAATTTAGGCGCACGGCGTTCTTTAATAAAGGTTATGTGCGATATCTCTAGGATTCGATCCACTCATTAAAATTCAAAAGTTTTTATTCAAAATAAGTTCCACCAGAGAACACTTTTTGAAGGTCATACACATAAGTTAAAATTTAATTTTAGTTACTACTCTATGTACACCGCTTCCCAATGTGTATTGCTTTTAAGGAGAAGATGGGGCAAGAAACTCCCCAGCAATACGTCTAACTAAAAATTGTTTCTATTTCTTATTCTATTTATATCAGAATATTCAGAATTATTTTTCGAAGAATTAATGGAGTTGTACGAAACAGTGCGTACTCAATAAGACAAATACACAATAAAAGGAAAGAAAAATATTATTCTAGTTATAATAATGACGTACTAAAATTTTATTCTGCAACATATCTCCATAAATTCCTTACAAGCTTGGCAAGATAAAAACGTTATACAAAATATCGTATAAGAGGTTGGAGCGAGCTGCTATGTACATGAAGTTTTGGCATTTAAGTATTCTTCAATAGTGTAGTATCCCTTTTTTAGCAGGATACTTTTTAATTTGGTTTTTAATTTAGTGAAATCAAATCCACATCCTCCTCCATCAAATCCTTACTTGGTGACCTTGGGACTACCTCGGAAGTATACACTTACGAGTAAAGAAAACAGTTTGAAAATCGGTTTACAACTGTCGGAGATATCGTGTTACGAAGAAGTTGGTTAACAATTTTCGTGAGTTTCTCTAATTCCTTGGAATCCAATCATAAGATCCTGATATGGTGACAATGGGACCAATTCAGGAGTATAACCTTTTGATTAAAACAAAAAAAACTCGGTCCACAATTGAGGGAGAAATCGAGTAAAGAACATACAAAAAAATACAAAGACGAATTGAGAACCTCCACCTTTTTAAAGTGGGTTAAAAACAACAGAATGTAACTAAAAACCGTATTGGTCATTTTTATTCGGAGTTAAAAGTATCTTATATTCATCTTCGTTTTTTAAAGTACCTACATAATAATAATTATATCACACTTTCAATAACTCCATATTCAAGACCATGCAGGGCAAACATGAACAAAGTCCATCATAAAAACTAATAAACTAAAGTTTATATTGTGTATGTTAGTATTCCAAAAGGGCAAATTATGCATTTCATTTTGGTTAACTACAAATAGTGCAGCACAAAGAAGCAAGCCTATTAAAACTGAAATAGATACCCCACTAACGTGTTTTATAAATATATAATAAAGAAAAGTCACCGAACACGAAGTGAAATATGTTTAACGAAGTGTAGGTACATAACAAGATATTTTCGTAACGTAAAGTTCCGGAATAACTTCCGACTTATAAATTGAATACTGTATATTATTATATCGTTGAACGTAACATAAATATAAAAAAGGTCTACAAAATGCTCAAGCTTTTATAATATTAATTTGTTTAGTTACCACAAGGCGTAATTTTATTTTTCCATTACCGCTGTCGTCTTAATTGCTGTTATTAAGGAATATTAACTTGAAAAATCATAATAGACTTGGTTAATTTTGATACAACGTCACTAATGGACAACTAATTATTGGAATGGAAATGGCTTTCAATTTTTTACGTTATCTATTGTAAATTTTAGGAACATTTTCTTGTTTCTAACTCAATTTTTAGGCTACCTCTTTTAATGCGCTGTTCTAATATACCTTGTATTCGCAGCTTTACTTATTTGGTACAATCTTATTTATCGTTTATATCTTGGAAACGAGACGTTTTAGAAATTTTTCTTTCATGTAAATCTTATCGCTATTGATGCCGTTGATACAAAAATACTTTACTGCAGCTGTGGTTTTGAAAGAAAAGAGCGGAGAACACTGATATAATATACATGGGTGACGGTAAGCATAAAATATTTTAATCAGCTTTAATAACAAACAATATTTAAATGTTGTTTAGAACAATAAAAAAATCTAGCAAAAACGAAACCGACTCCAAGAGTAACTCCAAGACCAAAACGCAACAAAATAAACATTTTCTACAACATCTTGAAGACGGTGCCAAGTAAAACAGTAACATATTTGTAAAATGCAGTAATTTCTATTTTATATGACATATACAGAATGAATTTTTCAAGTGGACCTTCGGGGCCAAATCCTTTAACTATACGAAAGCGGAAAATACTTAAAGGAGTTTCGAGTAGTAATGAAAAATAAAGTGGTATCATTAGATTTTTGAAACATCAATTACCCTGGTCAGGAACCGAATCCGCTGATTTTAAAAAAATAACATTCTGCAATATTACACCAATTTATAGTGTACAACACCAGGTCACATACGTCTATAGTGACTCGCCAGAAACTCCCAGAGCTTGGTTGGGAAGTTTTAATACATTCACTGTATATTCCGGACCTGACACCAAGTGATTACCATCTTTTTCTTGCATTACAAATCTTTCTTAGTGATAAAAAATTAGCATCAAGAGATAAATTGTGAAAATCGATTACTAGAGTTTTTCGCCAATAGGGACCAAGACTTATATAAGAGAGATACCATGAAGCTATCTTTAAAATGGCAACAAATTATACAACAAAATTGTGTATATTTGATTCAAGTCAGATATTCTAAAACATATTAAATAAGGTCTAGAAGTTCACGTAAAAATAGTGGATTTTCATCTGTTTGAGAGGAAATGAATAAATATTAAATTAATTAGAGAAATAAAATTATCCTTATTAGTTAAATTGTGAATCATTTTCTCTAATAAAACATACACATATATTTATAGTTAGGTATAAATACGAATGAATAAATCTTTACTTCAAAATATATTTTATTTTAAAATAAATTTAATTTAGAAACTTTCTTTGATTCCAGGATAAATAACTATTGAAAGGAAAGTGGCAATTTTTGCGTAAAATGTTTAGAGATTAGCAGAACATATCTACCCTTTTCATCTACTCAGTACCGTAAGTAATAAATAGTAGAACCGTAAAGAACCAATATCACGCGAAGAAAATGTGCATTAAATTAACAACCTTCAAATCGATCTTGATGTTTTAATAACAACGTAGATATGAGAGGTTTTGGTGGGAACTTGAAAAGTGATTTTTCTGGTCAGTTTCCCAATCTTCTTTACATAGTATAAAACAAGGTGGCTTTCCGCGTCTGTCTTTATATCCGCTAACTCTTAACAACGCAACGGATTTTTAAGTGGTTTTCACCATCCGTAACATAATTTTTCACTGTACTTAATTAAGTTAAAGTGACTTAATTAACTTTTTCTGTGAGTGGAAAAAACAATATTTTGGCAACTGAGTCATAGAAGCGCGCCTAGATAAAAATTTAATGCAATGTAACCTGTGTGAAAAAAAGGTTGCTAACTACATAAGCAAGGTCTACGTATTGAATAAAAATGTTTTTAACTAAGAAAGAGTTACCATTTAAGCCGTCTGGTACTTTGTTTCGGATTTCGGCTCGTGTCTATTTGCTTGAAAATGATTAAAACTTGAAAATTCATGAATACTCGAGACTAGCTAGAGATACAAATCCTACCCGTTAATATTAAAAAAAGAGAACAATGTATGTACAGTATGTAGTACAGACTTTATCAGAAAAATGGCCGTCCCAGTGATTTGTACATTGCTTCCTATTTATTCATGCACTTTCTAGGGACGATTACCTACTCCCGGCAGTCATGAATAAATTTGAATAATTCCACACCGAGGTGTAAATGATGCAAGTTTTTGCATTTAAAACTGTTATTAATCACTTTATTTTTTGCTGTTGACAAATTACTACGTCGACGAGGACTACAAGGCTGTTTTAACGTTTTCAACAATAACCAATCAAATCTGTACCAGTTTATAAGCGTAAAGGTATTTAAGATGGTACAAGTGACTTATTGAGTTAAATAGATGGCGTTTATCACTAGAATCGCATTTGATCTTTATTATTTTCTACTTAAATTATACCTTGATTACGTATTACAAAGCGCTTAGTGTTTCGCAAATATTATTTAGGTATTTATTTCACACAGCAGAAAACAACAAAGAAAACAGCTGAGTATAATATTTATAACATCAATTTTATTTCTAATCTATCTTGAGAAAATTTAAAAAAAAACTTATATTACTGAAGTCGGCCAGTTAATTTCTGTGCTAAAATATTATCTTAATGGTGTACCAGGGTTAATCAAACAATTTTTAGAAGTGTATATATATAAAATCTTTTTGGGAGAAGTTCCATATTAAAATTAAAGAGTGTCAATCACACGATATTTATTTTTTTAACGACGGGGAGGGAATGCATTTCGTACAATACCGGGCCTTTTGTGAGTGTTAGACCTTACGCGGCGAGACTAAGCGCCGCACAGCTTGTGTGGGACTCTGATGCGGACATTCTGAACTACACCACTTATCCTAAACCTGCGTCCTTCCCAAGTGCCCGTGCTTTAGGTGGAAGAAAGTGAATTTTCAAACGTAGATACACCCATGTTCATCTGCGTATCAAGGCCCGAGTCACCCAGGGAAGCAGAGTAACCCACTTCACCAACAGAGGTTAGTTCCACTGCATCCCCAAATGCTGATGGATCCCTGTAATGGAATCACGGGAGGAAATTTTGCGCATATTTGCTCCTCCGGACACCGGACTGACGTCGGCGCCCGTTAATCGCATGCGCACCTCTCTCCCTCAATTGTTCGGCAGCCTCCTTATAAACATTACTGCCTTGCAGAAAGCTGATGCCGCCCCCCAGTGAGCCTTGCTGTGCAGTATGGCCTCAACCAAACTACCCAGTGAATCGTTCAGCCCTACTAAGGCCTCGTGCTCGAACCTCTGAGGTGCACATGTAGCACATTCGACCAGCGTATGGAACGCAGTGTCTAGTGCGCCTCACTCGCGGCATTAAGGGGAAGGCAGATATCCCACAATCTGATGCAGATACTTATCGAAGCACTCGTGCCCGGTCAGTATCTACGTCATCCTGAAGGTCATGATCCCGCGTCTCCGCGTGAACCATCGCAACAGGTGTGAGTGCACGGCCTCCACTGTAAGATACACCCGTATGGACCTCACAGCCAGGACCCGCTGAGCTCTGCTCAGCAGAGTCCTATTGTAGAGGTGGAGTTCATGGTTCCACACGAGTGCACCGTACAGTGCCATACTCGGAAAGATGCCGGAATAAAGCTTCCGAGCCGTCCCGCATCGTGCCCCCATGTTGGGGAGAAGTCGGCCGAGGGCGCCTGCGGACATAACCAGTTTGGGAACTAGCTGCTTCAAGTCAGCTTTGAATAGCCATTTCTCATCAAAAACGAGCCCCAGATATTTCATCTGAGGCTTAACAAGTGTGGAGGGAGACCCCTTGGACTGTAACGGCCAAATCCGCGGGGGGATCCCGAAAATGCTTATGGAACATAAGAGCTTCCGTTTTCACGGACGAGACCCTCAAGCCCAACCTACCTATACGCTGAACCACGATCGGCAACCCGGCGTTGGCGAGATCTACGGATTCCGCGAATGACGCAGCGCGTGCCATGAATAGGGTGTCGTCCGCAAAGCAGCTTAACTCTATCCTAGGAATAACCGGCTCCCAAAGGATCCAGTCGTGACCGACGTTCCACAGAATCGGCCCGAGGACCGACTCTTGCGAAACGCTGCACGCGTACCGACTCTTGCGGAACGCCGCACGCGTCTCTTACCTATCGCGCGACCAGACTGACCACTTTCCCAAAGGATGTACCTATCCTGTAGGTACGTGCCCAACAGCCTCGTGAGGCACGAGGGAACTCTGTGTGACCGGAGTCGCTCCCGGATCGTCTCATGTGGGAGGCTGTTAAAGGCGTTTGCGACGTCGATCGATACCGCCAGGACATTATCCCTTGCTTGGATGGTTTTGTCTGCGACAGTTTGGAGAGTGTCAAAGGCGCCTAGAGTGGAGCGCCTCCGACGGAAACCGAACTGTGTATCAGCAAGCCCCGGCACACTCAGTGTTTAGATGCTTAACGAGGCGTTCTGCCAAGATCTTCTCGTAGACCTTGGCTACCTCATTGAATGACTTATTTCAGCATGATATGGTTTGGCGCACGAGTGTAGCGAAGGCACTAATAGTTCAAGTACCTAAATAGGCTTTTTACCCAAGGCTAACACTCTGCTTTTCATTTCGAATATGAAAAAAGTAAATAGATACTGATTAGTTAAACAATCAATTGATAAATTTTCTAATGAAATCAGGCGTTAAATCCATGTCTAAATTTGATAAACTCATTTGATATGTCATATATTATACGTCAATTAAATTTCTTTTTCTGTGGCATTCTAGCTGCCAATATTTTTTCTTTCACTGATGTTCGTAAATATTTAGCTCAAATTTATTGTATATGTAGACGGTTCACTGTCACTCTCGCAGAGCATCGTGACGATGGAAGGTGGCGAGAAGAAAGAAGATATAACCTCTTCTAGAGAATGGTCGCCAGCGCACCAAGTATTCGACGAACTGCGATCCATTGCCTTAACCAAAGTGAATTATAACGTAATCAGTGCTAATATCAAGAGAGATGATTGTTATTTAAGCAATAGAAACATTATTGGTAAAGATCACAAAAGATGTTAATTTCATATATATACATCGTGCCATGCCATGATGAATTCTGATCAGTAAAGCTCTGACGAGCTTATATATACATATATATATTTAATAATAATAAACATGCCGTGTCTGTACATTGAAGCTATTTAAAAAAAACAACTGGAATAAAGTATATAAACGATAAAGAACACGATGCATTTTTTATTTCTTGTTTGTTTGTCGGTTTGTCTGTTTGTTTGGAGTTCATCTAAAAACTACTGGGCCGATTTCGATCCGGTTTTCGCTGATCGACACCAAATTTTTAAACTTAAAATCTGCGCTGCTTTTCATAGTAGGAATCTCGCGGTAATTTTTCTGGGAATGCTATAAAATGGCCAGATTAAAAATAACGAATTCCAATGCGATTTTGTCACTAATCGATAGCAAATTTTATTTAATAAAATGTATGATTTTTATCCCGGGAATCCCGCGGGAGTTTTCCAGGGAGCAGTTTGAAGCGGTTCGGCTGCATAGAAATTTGCTTATTCCGACACAGTTTTCACTAAAAAGACAACTTACATTCTTTTTAAATGCTAATATACTTTGTGTCCCGGGAATCCCACATGAATTTTCCCGGGTGTGGTACAAATTAGTTATTTTGCATAAATATTAGCTGATTTCAATACGATTTCACTAAAATGATAGCTTAAATCCTTTTTTAAGTGAAGCGATGCTTTATATTTCGAGAATACCGCAGAAATTTCCTGGGAGTGTTATTCATTATATTACTTCAAATCAGATTGCCTTCGACTCACCTCTATGTTTTGCTGGGCAGTTGTCTAGATTATATAGTCTTAGTTGCTTTGTTATTATTATATGTAAAAAATCGATTTAAGTTTTTAAGTAAAATAAGGTTTACTGCCTAGCCTGTATATATAGTTTATTTTTAGTTTGATTTATAGTATAGTTTAATTTATGCAAATATATTAATTATTACGGTTTACATATGTAAAATATGTATGATTATTAAAAAAAAAAAAATCTAATAATAATTTAGTGAAAAGTAATTTATAAGAATAAAAGAATATTACACAATTGTTGATATTTTTTTAATTACAATTTATGCCGCGATTTAATAGTGACTAGAAAAAGTTGGGACATAAGTCGCATGTATTTTCTATGGTTCGCATACTTTTTAATTTTTTTTAACAGCAGGGAAAATCTTTTCCCAGGGACAAAAAGTACTGTTTTCATCCCTGTAATCAGGCAACTTCAAACGTACTTTCAGAAAACGATAAATAAAAAAATATTTAAATAACACATGCGACGGCAGCACGGGTCGGTCGACCGCGCGCGATTAGGTTCACGATTTTGGACCTAATGTCAACGGTAGGGTGGCTTCGGTCCCTACAGTACCTCACGACGGCACAATGCTATTGGCTAATCAGCCTCCCTAGGACACAGACCAAGAGATCTCAATGTGACCAAAAGAACGAACAAATTGAAATAAATGGCTTAAACAACCCTTATTTAAAAATAGGCAGCGAGCATTAAATATTTCAAACGGATAACCTTAAACAAGCTAAAATATTATCCCTTATAATTACAAACGCTACCATCTAAACAATTTACATTATATCGTAAGTTACATTCGCAATCACAGAATACCACTCATAATATGCAAATATATTTAGACATACATGACAATAACTGTATAATTTATGCTCATTCGTCCTTCACTAGGTTAGATCACGTGCAATGGGCACTAGTCACGGTCGACGAGCTACGGTTAACATACGTAATGGATAATATCAATTACCTACAGATAACAGTATATAGCACATTCGAAATTTATAGGGCGTACACTATATTTACCAATTAGCTGTACCCGGCAGACGTTGTCTTTCTCTTAAAAAATAAAAATCTATAAACCGATTGCAGCGCCATCAACCGGCATCAATTGTTAATCTAGACCATTCTCGAAACTACTTGAAATAACACAAAAATAAACATCAAAATCGATCCCACCGTTAAAGAGGTGTTCAGCGGCACCACCTACCGGGTCCAGTCGTGAATCTAAACCATCCCGGTATCCACTTGAACACACACCAAAATTAGACAAATGAAAATGAGTTTAAATGCAGTCACCAGGCCGAAATTGGCCGGGAAAGATCATAAGAAATTAATGGCTAGACTGATGTTTTTAACGATAATTTTTTTATTGACGAATATCATATTTTAATACTTATTATCCTATTCCGGACGAAAACAATTCCAAAAACACAAAAATCATAAAAATTGTTCCAGCCGCTCTTGAGTTATAAATGGTGTAACTAACACGACTTTGTTCTATATGTATAGATACGCGGTCTCCATTCTAGGACTAGTCTACTTAATCGGCCATCGATCTGCTGCAGTCGTGATCGTCGCTATTTTAACTTACTGCTTTTGCAAGCTACCTCCGTGATTTTGGTTCTGGTATGGTTATCCTTGCTTCGGATTTTATCCGTAAGAAAATCACTCAGTATAACTCCTTTCACAACCTAGCTTTAAGTTTGTAGACCAACTCAACTGTCAGTGTCCACATAGTGGCATGTTATGACGGGCCGGATGCACTACTAGAAGATTTTGGTTTCTAAGCATTGCCAAAAGCTGACGAACTTGACGAAGCCTAAAGAACAGCCACAAACTCTGACAAGTGACGCGTAATATAGATAAATTTAAATAGTATAAGTAAAATCCGAAATTTCACTATCATTGTTTAGGCTTAGCGAATCGTTATCCGACCGTGAGTGCGGCGATATATGTTTAATACGTAAATAGAATGTTTCCTTTTTTTACCCCACTATGAGGCGAACATAGAACAAGATTGTGATTAAGTGACTCAACCACTTTATTTTCCCTCTTTTACTAAATATCTTTATTTTTATTTTGCCTAAGGTAATTTGTTTAAGTTAGCGAATACGTTTCATTTTTTATTTTTGTGTTGACAAAAAATATCTAAATGATATTATAAAACCAATTTAATACTTTTTCAGACAATATGAGGTTTTTTGAAGAGCGCTTATGTGTAAAACATTATTTTATTACACACCACTATAAGTCTTAGCAGTTCAGTAGCTAAGGCACTCGCATCAGATTCCAATGTTGTACATTCGATTCCTTGCTGGGGACGAATATTGGTTAAAATAAAGCATAGTTGTAGGTTAAAAAAAAGGAAGAATCTTGTGTTTGTGTTGAAAATCTCAGTTGTGTAATGAACTGTTGGTCTTTAAAAGAAGAATTTAGCGGAGATTTCTGTGTTACATGGATCCAACTTTCACCTGGTGCCCATTTATTAGAAGGTTATATTATAACATTTGTTCCAAGTATTATTAATATTATTATATTATAATATTTGCGGGTAGTTGCGATTATTACTCACCCAATTCGTTATTGCTCGAATATGACACCGAGCGGGCGTAGCGACGAACGATCATTTTCACCTCGGCTTTGGTCGGATGTACATATCATATTAACGCTCTAGGATAGTTATGTATTGTACGAGAATCATAACATAATAAATTGTACTTTAGATCGGCATTCTTCATTCAAAAGTAAAGTTCTCCACGTTCTATGTGTTTTGCTGTATAAATTCCCCACTAACAATCATTATAAAACTTCAACATCTACGAAAATTTAACACTGACTAGATAGATATACAAATCTTGTGAAATCACATTTAAAAAGTAGAATAAGAATTATTTATATTCGGAATAAATTTTGTTTTTGTTGCATTTGTTACAAAAATATTTTGTTCTTTATTTATAATATACAAATATAACTTAAAATAATAAAAAAGATACAAAGAAAATACAACAGATTCTTGATATATTTTCTTTGTTCGCTTAAAAGCGAATAGCGAAGGGTGCTGATATGTGCAATGCGGGCTTGACGCGTGTGTGTCGTTTAAGCTTTTTCAAATAAACCTTCTTACAAAATTCTCGTGAACAATTCGAACCTTCAATTCCTTTTTGTCAGTCTGTGCATACAATGGAGCACTTGAATTTAAATTCAGCCATTCTACGTAGATTTCAAATCAATAAGTAAAACTGTTATCACACTACGCTGGTCTTCGGACCCTTTTTTCTACATCAAGATATAAAATAATAAGATAAAAGGAGTCGAAATATTTAGGCCAGGTCTATCCTCTGTACCGAATGCCTGAAACAGTGTAGTGTAATAAGGGTTTTACTTATGAATGCTTTGAAGTTGTAGTTAAACGTACACATAATATGATTTAACGCTTTTGGTATGCATAAAGCGTGCCGTGATGAGTACGAGTATATTGGACATTTCGCTGATTGCAATGAAAGATTAATTCATATTTCGTTGGTTGCTTGTAACACGCCCATACAACAAACAAGGTTGGTAATTAAATATACAACATAAAAATACTTGTGGGGGACTGGTGAATGGTGATATACGTATAATATCAGAAGGTTGCTTGTTAGAAGGTGTTCCTGAGGTGTGAGAAAAATTAAACCAGGTTTTGATTTTAACTATTCACACGGTATATTATTATAAATGTACATATATATTACACACGTTAAGTCACACGTATGGGCGGATGTGTTAAGCAAGACAAAACCGATCGGTCGCAATATTTGGGTAAGACGGACAAACGCGCGTCTTATTTGCACGAATGTGAAAAGTACTGACAAAGCGGTTTTGTGTCACCACATACTCTTACAAACAAGAACTCCTCCGAAAGCAAAAAGATTTTGTTTTTGATTTTCTGGCCTAATATCGAAGACCTTTAAGCCAATTTTTATATCATACTAGTGAGACCAGTATTCGTTATCCTGTCCTGAAAAAATAAAGATCTTATAAACCCAATTTTAGCCCCACCATTCCAATTGTGAATCTAAACCATCCCAGGACCCACTCAAATACGGACACGAAATTTAATAAAAATTGGTCAAGCCATTTTTGAGTTTTAGCCAGACTAACGAACAGCAATTGTCTATTACATGCTAGATTTTTTTTTAATTTAACCACAGCCAAATTTTAGGATTTTTTTTAACGGACACTAAACAATTGAGTTCTTGTGTTACATCAAAAGATCATATAAACCTATAAAAAGGATCATATAGACCTTCCATAAAAACCAAAATTATATATTTTTGAAAATAAAATTGTACAGCATAACCATAGGCGTACATACATAGAAGGGGGACGGATGGGCCGTACCCACCCCAGTATGGTCTAGTGCCCATCCCAATACGGTCTAGTGCCCATCCCAGTATGGTCTAGTGGCCACCTTAGGATGTTGGGTTATCAAACCTAACCTACCTACACCTAAGAAACTTTATTTATTTATTTATTGAGAAAACCAACAGCGAATACACAAATATAATATAAAATCGTTTACAATAAAAAGTAAGGCCAATAACAGGTTTTCCTTATAAACTAACAATTTAGTAACAATTTTAAAAAGCAAATGTTAATTTGAAATTAAAGAAATAAAGTCGGGTTGTGTTATGTAAAATTCAGCAAGTCATTAATATTTTTACTTTTAAATTTGTATTTGGAGGACGCAAAGAGATCAATTAAAAAAAAAATAGTATTATAAGTACGAGCCATACGAGAAAACAAAGAATTTTGACAGTAGTTGGTAGAATTACAAGGAACATTCAGCAAGGATGTGTGACGAGTACGGTATCTGGGTACATTAAATGCCAATTTCGAGACGAGCTCAGGACAGTCAACACGGCTATGAACTATATAAAAAAACTTGACACAAAAATCATTAAAATTGAATAACTATCTATAGCCGAGAAAGCTATGTATATACTTCGTTTTTATTACATACAGTACATTCCGTTTAATTACTTTTGAATACACAACGTACTAAGCTAGAGTACAATTGGCCAGGCTCAGGCCCCCGTCTGAAAAATAACCCTAGATACGCCTATGAGGAAAACTGATAATAATCGTTGAATAGAGTGCACCATCTTGCTTTGATTTTGTGTTATTGCCTGTATTTATCATTCCTGTTCTGCCAATAAAAGTGTCTTGGCATGATCTATTTCATTCTGAATTTATCCCCACGTGTAATAGTAAAATTATGCTTATTAATTATAAATCAAAGTAAATCCTTGCAAATAATAAATTCACAACCGTTCAAAAATATCATTACATCCCGCCAAAAAATATCATTAGAAATTATCATAAAATGTTGTTGTTCATTGAAGTACTTTTTGCTGTCGCAATAATTAAAGTATAATTTATATGGAGCATTGGTGCGTAAAGTGGACAGAGCATGCATACAGCGAAATGGACACGCGACACTCCACCGGACGGGACGTGTCACGATCAAAATTTATGGACACCACTTAGTTGCACGTCATATGTTACAGTGGCCATTGAAAAGCCCGATTTAAATAGACTACAACTTAAAACATGACACGTTGTAAATTATGGCCCATGTAAAATGTTAAATACTTTATCAGAGACTACTATACTTCCCGTCGGTACAGACACTTTTTATGGATACCAGCTAGTGGGAACAAATATCTAGCCATGTACTTCCGCAGGGTTCCGGTAAAAAGGGTCCAAGAAATGCTGGCTTCACGTCGTAAGGAACGAGATACGTACAAATGGTTTCACAATTAAGGATGCCGAAGACCTCACGAAGTAGGAAAGAAAATCTAACGGATCCCGGGCTTCGAGGCAGACGCTCCGAACGTAACCGCAATTTAATGCTAGGTGATAGCTATATTTTCCGTCTATGACATGGATGGTCTTTCTTCTAATTGAATTTCTTCTATCAGATCTTGCGAGAAACCAAATAAAAATTGTGTGTGTGCAATTCACATGCAGTAGAAGTGAAATAAAGTGTGGCAAGGCGGTTTCTAAATTTCGTGACGTCATATTTCATATATTATATCGTTGTAATATATTTAAGCCTTAAAACACGAAATTTGGAGTATTAACGAAAAACTTCAAAACATTTCCAACTCTATCTGTATGAGCATAGTGCTTAAATAATTAAATATAATGTGTTCTCTCATTCTCTCGCAGGCTTAGTCCTATAGATTTATTTAATTATCTCTTTTAGTGTCGCATTTTCGTTTTATCGAATTTCAAATCACAACGATTCTAAAGAAGTTTCCCTTCAAAAATATATTTTGAATAACAGTACAGTAGTAATACCATTTGCTACAAGGATAGGCAAAGGAAAATTAAGTCCATACAGCCTCTTCTGATATATTAAGTCTTCATATAGCTCAGCCGAATTGTAGATCTTCTACTGACGCGAATCAACGCAGTACTTGTGACAACTCCAAAGGCCAGATTTGACTACACCGTTCACATTTCTCACAAAAACACATAATTATTATTCATAACCTCTCAATATCCTACAACTTTTGTTCATTTCAAATTAATATTATACATCTTTAGAAAGTAAAACTGCACAACACAGCGTCACACTACACCAAAAACTCTTTAAATTAAACATCAAAAACGAGTGAAGTGTGTACCAGTATCCTGATCCAGTCATGTAGAGCTTAGGAGCCTTTAGAGATACGTCTTTACTGCATGACCTTTTTATTTCGAAGCTAGCAAACAGACAGACGGCCCACGTAATGAAAGTAGTCACCGGCGCCTGTAGTAGACGTTTTCAATATCAGGGGCAAAACCAACGCGTTACTAACTTTTAGGATAGGATAAACAAAATGGGATAGAGGTATAGGAGTTGTCTACATCTCATTGTACATATTGTTTTTAGAGTGATTCTCTAATTAAAAACTAACAAAACAAACATACATACATTCACACACATAAATACATTTCCACATACATAACAAATGTTAACACGAAGTGACTTCCAAATGTATAAATTTTAAGATAATTTTATTTTTTATAATGTACCAGGATATGCCCGCGACTTTGTCCACGCTTGACTTGAAATTCCCGGGGGTACCCGGGACACGAAGTATTGCAGCATTAAAAAAATATAAGTTATCGTTTTAGTGGAGATTGTATCGGAATAAGCTAACTTTTATGCATCCGAACCACTTCAAACCGCTCCCAGGAAAATTCTCGCAGGATTCCTGGGATAAAAAACACACATTTTATTACATTAACTATCGATCAGAATTTTTTAAAATCATTCCCTTAAAAATTCCCGCGGGATTCCCAGCATAAAAAGTAGCATAGAGTTTAAGTCTAAAAATTATCTGTCGATCAGCGAAAACCGCATCGAAATCGGCCCAGTAGTTTTTACGTGAATCCCGAACAAACAGACAAGAAATCTAAAATAATTGTATCGTGTTCTCCATCGTTTATATAGTCTATTCCAGTTGCTTCTTTTTTAAAACTTCAATGTACAGACACGGCATTTTTAGACTTTTATAAAATTAGTCTTCGAGTTATCTGGAAATGGAAATGGGAAAAGTTTTATCTATGATTTAAATTCTTCTTTTTGTTTATGATTTTGTCAATATGGAAACCTATAATGTATTACACGCAATATTTATTTTTTCTTTAATTTTATATTAAATAAGTACATATTAGTTTTATACATTAATATCTATTTGGACAAACTGATTTTTTGATATTCTTTGATTAAAATTTTTATTTTTCTTTTGTTTGAACTTCTTGTCAATATAGTATCTAATAATAGCATGTATCACACGAAACATTTTCTTATAATTTAATTAATTCATATTATCTGAAACATCAGTTTTATACAGGAGTTATGGTATACAGGGGGTGGAATAAGGGAATGGGATAAGGGGAGAGAGAAGTGATCCATTGGAACTATCACTCGTCGCACGAAACACAGTTTGCTCAAGACTAACCGTTTCACGTCGATATTCTGTGAGAGCGTGGTATCACACCGATTTTATGGAGTTTGAACGATTCCCTCCTTAGTAACATAAAAATGAATAGCTTTCTTTTTATAAACCGCAAAGCCTAGCAATACGTACATAAAGTTGGAAACAATTAATTTTTATATCCGTCAGTTTTATTATAAATTTTAAGTCTTAAATTAACCCTAAAATTTTAACTTTTAATTGTCAACTAAGTATTTGAAATCCATTTTCAACTAAGGTAATTGATTAATACACTTTATTTAGTGTTGAAACTTATTTGATTTCACTATAAAGTAATTATTTGTATTTTTTCTTACGAGTAAGTACATATATATCGCCTATCCACTGCCCACAATTTGCGCCATGATACGTACCGAAAACTTATGACGCCTGCACACACTTCATCCTATTATGATAATTCGTTTACAGTGCAGGCTGTCAAACTTTGGAATATGCTGCCTCTTATTGTCAGAGAGGCCAAATCCTTACCAAAATTTAGAAATTTGCTCAGAAAACACTATTTGTCCACAAATAGCTCTGTCTGATTAACACAATATAATCATGCTAATACATTTATAATAATAACTTATATATTTTAAATGTATTATTGTATATATATGACTATGTATATATGTATGTATTTGTATATTTATTTCTTAAATTAGTTTGAGTATTTGTGTATTTATTGCCTATTTCCTGCACCACCTATATCGCCTGTTTCAAATTTCTTTCACTTAGGTTGCCTGTAAGAGATCGCTTTGAACGATAAGACCGCCTATTGTATTGCCTAGAAAATATTATAATTATGGTCTGTTTTTGTAATTGTATATTTTGGTGTGCAATCGGCGGTCTTATCGCTAACAGCGATTTCTTCAAGACAACCTTCTGGACATAATTTTACATTTATAATGGGTCAGTGTTCATAGTTCATCAGTGCGCATAGTTTAAAATATATACAATCATATATTCCTATATTAATAGTAAATAAAAATACACATACATATTTATATACAACTCTATATGTACGACATAGAGTTACATACACATACATAAACATTACATTTAAATGAGGCATTTGAATTTCGTGGAGCTATTTTGATTTAATTGTCTAAGGATATTATTATTTTTTATATAATATTTAAGTAAAAGCTTGCAGTTTCATCCAAATTATAGTCTTTCGACGATGCCAAAAGGGGAAGTTTTTTTTAGCACCTTGAAAAGGTATGTTTCGCTAAACACAAACATAATTCTTCGTTGAAAACAATCAATGTAAAATATCTACTACAACTATTGTTCACTTTAACTTGTTTTTTTACATTTTTGAGGATATAATTCTGATATTTGAAGAATCAACCCAATTGAACCAATTTGGTTTATTTGAATGTAGACTTGAATCAATTTGGTTTATTTGAATGAAGAATTGAATCAATGACATTGAATAATTCTAGTTTATGTTTATATGGATCACCTTGGTTGATTCATCTATGTTGTAAGACACGAATTAAACGTCTAATATCGGCTAAATTGAACAGCAAAACATGAACCTTCAAGTTCCCATCAAAAATTGCCATCTTGGCTTGTTAGACTAGAAACGCCGACCAGCACAAACGTTTTTTGTACTAATGAAATCCTGACGTTTCACTAGCTCTTTCGCCAGTGTCCCAGAGGATCGTCTCATTTGGTCATGGAGCAAATTTACTCAGGCCAATCTAATACGGGTCCAACGTACGAGATTGCAGGACTTTTCTAATCTATGGCTTTAATTTCGACTCAGACCACAATTATATAATAAGACTATGGTGTACCGGTGACTGTGCTCCCGTTGTTTTCAACTTGCAATCTTAACGAATAACCAATAGGGGAGCGGGCGGTCATATCAATTGAGACACTTTTTGTCATCACACAAAACGTCACAGCCTCCTTGATTTTGTATGAGAATACTGCCTAATAAGGTATGCCGTATGAACGAGTCTAATAGCTTATTGATTACTTATACATAGTTTAAACTATACATAAAATTATTTCTATAATGCACTGTTGAAAGTAAGATAGATAATAATAAGATACTTTGACGCCTACTCTTTTATATGAACACTTTTTTATAATTTATTGTTATGTGTCAAATACCCAATTAAGATACTTTTCATCATATTACAAAATGTCGCAATCTTGTAGATTTGGCATGAGCGTACCTACTTATAACGTCATAAGTAGGTATATATAAAACGAGTCAAATGGCGCATTCATGATTACTTAAACAGTAATTAAAATTATTGCTATACTGATATTTTAAAGGTAAGATGGATATTTTATCGCCTGTACATGTATGTAAATAATGCTAATTCAAATTCATTTACTGTAACATGTGTCCGCTCCCGTATTGGCGCAACCGCATTGTAAATCTGATACGTGTCTAGATCTATGAGTACCTACTGGTTGGCGCAAGATATGTCATGGGGCTCGGCCGCCGTAAGCGGGCGGCGCGGGTGGAGCCCCTTGGGGTATAGGGCGCTCGGAATAGACCTAGTGGTGGCCAGGGGCGTAGTCCCCTGGCATTGGAAGAGGCCTAGTGAGGGGGGCCCACGCCTGCCAGAGCACGCGGAGTTGGGAATCCCGCAGTCCCGTAGCCCTGGCATAAGGCGCAGGACGGAACACCCAGGGGTTTTAGTGGGTATCCCTAACTGGGGAGTGGCAATAGCGTGGCACCAGTTCTGACTGGGCACGCTAGTGCCACCCCCGATCTGGCGAATCCCACACACTCACACTGGTCACGAACATCCCCCCAGGCTTCTGTGCCTGTCGCGGCTTAGTCCTCAAACGGATTTCCCCCGGCCAAATAAAAAAATGGGGCTCATGATGTAATTTTTACTCCTTATTTGTCAATTTATTTTAATTGGAATCTGTCAAAGTGGCCGTTTTAACTCCACTGATTTGATACACTTATAAATAATTAGTATGCAAAATTTTATTTCGATTTATGGCGTAGAAGCATCGTGATTCACGCACAAACAGAGAAATAGTACATACATTGTATTGTGTATAGTTTCATATAGAATTACAATTTTATTTTCTCATTGAATTAATTTCAATGTACAAACATTTCTATGGATTTGTTATTGTATATATTACAGCAGCTTTTTCTAATTAATTAATTAGAAGAATAAATAGAATTTATTATTTTGTTTACCTTTATTTGCTTTTGATATTCGTGAAAAATATATTATACCAATAATAGGCATAGTGGACTTGTCTATATGAACATTCAACAAATAAATTTATGGAATACGTACCTGCTCTGTATAAAACGATATAGATTTAGGCCACAGCGTTGGGACAGTAGAGTCGCCAAGGATATATCGACTGATTATTATATTAATTAAAATACAACATTTGGTAGAAATAAAAAATCGGCCAAATGCATACCGGACCACGTCTATTGACGGATGCCGTAGAGATGACGAGCACCCAATGTTTTATCATTTGGCCACGAAACCCTAAAATAGCACCAAGTCGTAAATAAAGCATGACTCACAAACTATTGTACTAATGAAATAAAACAGCGGAGTCTAATTAACAATTTGTTTTGGTGTTTTTACAAAGATAATAAAGAAAACCTAACCTATGTAGAATAGTGTAGCAACGCCACACTACTTAACGAATAGTGTTCAAATTATTTTTCATCGAAAGTATTATTTAAACCTCTAGAACCCTGATATTTTCAGAATTTTTCTGACATGGTTTAAAAGTTTGGAGCTATTGGCCTTAATAAAAAATAACTAAGGAACATCGTTATGATTTTTCATGATGTGATTAACAATACCCCATACGACCATGCACACCATATCCGCAACACATTAATCCGACACAGTTTCAGCGACGATGACCATCACAGGGCGGGTAAAATCCACGATATTTTATTTTATTTCTATTGCAGGAGTTCAGCATACAGGCAGACGGCCCACTTGATGGAAAGCGGTTACCATCGCCTATAGACATTTGAAACACCAAAGGTGCTACAAATGCGCTGCTGCTCTCTTAACCTGAGTGAGTTCCTGACTGGAACCTGGTCACTAATGCCGGAACACAACTCAAGGTTGTTATGGCGACATACTTCAGACCAGGGGTGGTAACCATCCAGTCGAGTAATGCCCTACCACCTGGTTGTGGGTTGTTTTGTCGCCTCTTACGATAGGCCACCCGGCCGCAGGAAATAGTATTCTTTCTCCGTTCCTGCACGGATGAGCATCATTTGACTATATTATACGCTATTTTGAGAAATACTTTAGTAGAAGATGACTTAATATAATTATCCAGGAGGCCTAACTAAGCAAAGACGAGACGTTGTGAAGAAGAACATGCTAGCCAATAGAACAATTTAAATATCTTATAAATTGGGAAAGATTGGAGGCAGATTCCATATCATCCTACATCAATAACTAACAAGCAGAAAGAAAGAAGTTATGATTTTACAAAAAATATCATTCTGTCTAACGTTTTTAATATAAGGTATTTTACATTCTGTTTTCTCTACTAAGCAGCGCCGAAATGCAGAACAGGAAGGGAGACTAAGACCGCCCATTTTTAAGAATCGATTAGTGAAATTGACACGTGTCTACATATGCTGGTAGGTATAAGACATAGCACATAGTACAAATTTCCACTTTATTTTGATACTTGTCATATTCGTAATACGATTCGAGGAAAACGAGCATTTAGGCCTCCCTGACAATAATATAATTAATACGCCAACATTGCTACTGGATCGTTTCCAAAAACATTGTATGATGTTGTCAATTTACAAAACGCAACACTCCTGCCACGCTCTCTCTACTATTCCACGCGCTTCTGTGATCAAAGTCAACAGCGTTATGAGCTGCTCTAGCTCTCCCAAGTATCAAGATTTCTACGCGTCGTGTAAATTAATTTCAATAGTTGGTAAGTTTGTTAGTCTTATCTATAGTGGATATCGCAAAGTGTTTATGCCAAGTTCATCATGATAGTAGGTAGAAATACCGTTTAATTAAATTATTGGTTGGGATATGTGGTTTTATTAAAGGAAATATAAGTTTTGCCGAAGTATTATTTTTTATATTTTCACGGGAGATACACTGTTCGGCTCACTAGAATTTATACTCCTAGCTTCGATTATCATGCAGGTTTTTCAAACATCTGTCATACAGATTTCTTATAAATCTATTTCAGGCACCAGTCTCACACACCAGGTTTCTTAGTGAATCTGTTGTGTTGAGAAATAAATAAAGTTTTATTATTATATTATTATTACTGTAGATGAATTTCTCAAGAAAAGTGCTTGTCGTTATTATTATTATATTATCTATATGGGAAGGCTTAGTGATTTATTTGTTAATTCTTTCTTTTTTTTGACATATTTTTTTATTTTACTAAAGCTTATTTGACATATTTCTAAATTAAAATATTTATGTAAATTCAATTTTAGTATTTAAGTTATTTTGTATGCCACTATGTGGTAGAATGTACTGTACATCTACAATTGTATAACACCTGTATAAACTACATTTTTGCAAATAAAGATATTGATTGATTACATAAAATGCTATCGTAAAAATCACATTAAAATTCGATTTTTTTATCTGATCATTTTAAATCATTCCTAGAAAAATTCCCGTAGGATTACCAGGATAAAAAGTAGCGCAGATTTTAAGTCTAAGAATTTGCTGTTGATCAGCGAAAACCGCATCGAAAGCGGTCCATTAGATTTTACGTGAATCCCGAACAAACACAAAAGAAATCTAAAAACAATTGTATCGTATTCTCAATCGTTTATAGTGTATTCCAGTTGTTCTGTTTCCAAATAGCTCCAATGTACAGACAAAGCATTTTTAAAATTTTGTAATATTATATTGTTACAACTTAGCCAAAATTCCACGAAGCACGCCGACAAAAGTGAATGCACACCTGGCGGCCATAAAGCACAGTTTATTATCTGCCCGCATTTGGAGTTCTTTTGTTTACTTTGTGTTTGTTTGTGTATTGTAATCCTTTATGATGGTCGTTAGCCAGGTGTAGTTCTTGGAAGATCCAATCCACGCGGTCGATTGTTGTATCGTATAGTTAGTATAAAACAATGCCCGAACGGAAGGGGTGAGGCAGTCTAGCGAGAACCACGATCAAAGCAAGACGTGTACATTCGATAAGCGATATAATGACGGACTCTGTGCGTGTTATTTAATTGTGCATAATATTTGGACTTATTGCGTCCGGTTATATTTGTAACTGTGTTATACGTGTTTGTATAGTTCTAATAAATTCTATAGTAATTCCAACGGCATTTTTAATTCGAGTCCCGTAACTCGTAACAATATTATAGATAATTAGTTTAGTTTGCAATTGACAAGATATCCTTGTAATCAACAACGTTGTGTATATGATACACGTGTGAACGTAGTATGAATAAATCAATAGTACAAAAGAGTATATATAGTATTACACAACAGCCCGTTGGAGTTCGATCACGTAGAATAATTAATAGCAAACAAACTGCCGTTTTCACGATTGAGATTAGGTTTATTTTCAATGTATATTCTCATAGAAAATAGAGTTCGTTTAATTTTTACAAATATAATTCTCTCTATACATACTTACGTAAAACCCGTGTTAGCTTAGTGGTTAATGGACTCGCGTCGCAAACACGTATCTCAAATAATACCAGTTCGAAACTTAGCCGGGAAGCAACAACCACTTTCTGACCTAATATGCATATTGTTACAATGACCACATGCTGACCGTGAAGGAAGACTTCGTGATGAAACTTAAACATCAAGATAGCCGCTGCGTTAAACCCACCAAGCCGCCTTGGAAAAGTGTGACAGGTATATCGTCCATTCCCCCTTAAATGTTATGACCTATATATATTATTACTAGCTGACCTGGCGAACTTCGTACCGCCATATTTTCTGAATTCCTAAAAGACTTTGTTTCATGACATAAAAACAAAATCACCAAAATCGGTCTAGGTGATTAAAAGAATTCTAGAACCCGATCTCAGCGCCACCTACCGGTTCTAATTGTGAATCTAAACTATCCGGGGACCCATTCAAACACACAAAACAAATATCATCAAAATCGGTCCAGCCGTTTAGGAGGTGTTCACTGTCAACACATGTACAGAACAAGAAGAAGATATATATATATATATATATATATATATATATATATATATATATATATTATATACTGGTGTATATAATTACATACTGAATATCTGATACAGATGTGTCAAAATATAGAATATAACAGAATATATATTCCTTGTAGTAAAGATATTACAAAAAAATCTATCAAGTACGTATCAGTCCACACAAATATTCACGGTCTTCTTTATTACGCTAGGGGCCATAAAAAAAGAAATTAATTGAAAACTATTCTTAAACGGAAACTTTGAGTATCCTACTCAACAAATCTTGGCCATACCAACATTCATTTAAAATATTTTTTAAACTTCAACAACTTTTGCATGTCGTAGTTCTAATATATATATATATTTATTGCATGAGCTCAGCAGACAGGCAGACGGCCCACCTGATGGAAAGCGGTTACTATCGTCTATGGACGTTTGGATCACCTACAAATGCGCTGTTCCTCTCTCAAAGGAGACTGGAGCCTGGCCATTAATGCCGGAACACAATTCTAGTTTGTTATGGTGACATACTCTAGACCAGGATTGGTAGCCATCCAGACGGGCAAATACCCTACCACCTGTCTGTGGGTGTTTTTTCGCCTCTTACGACAGGCCGCCTGTTCCTGCACAGATATTCAAATAATTTCAAACCTTACTTAAATTAAATTACATTACAGCCTTACATATAAATGTAAGGCTGTAATTTACTATTTTTTTATTACGAAGCTGGCAAGCAGACAGGTGGACCAGCTGATGAAAAGTGGTCACCGTTGGCTATAGAAGTTTGCAACGCCAGGGGAGAACACAACAAACAACACGTTGCCAGTCTCTATAATTGGATAGAGACGGCATAGAGGGATGAAATAGCTCTCTATTTCATCCCTCAATTTCATCTCTATGCCATTCCTCTTGTCTGATCTCTATCAGACTAGAGGAATAGCGTAGAGAGGATGGGGTGTGGGATTGGAATAGGGTGATGGGATAAGCAAGATGTGATAAGTGGAGGTAATTGGAAATCTCCCTCAATGCACAAAACACGATTAGCTCAAGACAAGCCATTTCCTGCCGATGTTCTGTGAAGCGTGGTATCACACTGATCGAACTGGCCCCAAGAGCAGTAGTTAAGATAATTCCAACATTGCTCCATGTAGAACATCGTTTCTTAACCGGGGAGTCGCGTTTGTTATTAACATAAGTCACAGTCTGTTAAAAAATAAGACCTATATATAAATCAAACCTTTAAACAAACTATTAATTTAAATATTATTATAATTTTTGAGTTAAGGGCTCGCAAGACTTTCATGGGTCGCAACAAAAAAATCTTAATAATAAATAATACTTTCTGAAAAAAAAATAGCATGTCAAACATATACGGATATGACAATTTTAAGTATTCCATTCTTGCCAAAATGGCTACGAAATCCTGAAAAGCAGTCGTTCTACACGGTGTACTTAATTAATTTAATATTTAGCACTTACGCGCCCATATAGAGCACATTACAGACTAACAGCACATTGTCACCACTTGCTGCAAACCACGACCCTTATTAGATTTTACTGCACTCAACTTACATTCGCTTAACGGTATATTACCAACACGTTCTCTGTCTAATTTCTTCTGAGACGTCGAAATTGTTCTGCAAACAACGAAATTAACTTTCCATAGCTAAATTAACCAGTAAACAAAGGATGATCGGGCAATTCTTAGAATTAATAATGAAAGTGGATGTTTACACTGAGAAACCCTTTCCACGGCGCTTTCATTCTTTACTCGATAAACGTAAGCCTCCTAATCTGTGAACAATGTACAAAAAAACTCGCAAACAAAACGCACAATTGAGTTTGGAAAACAGATTTGAGTAAATAACATTGTTTGGAAAAAATTTTTTTCAAAGGAATAATGATATTTATTTTTCTTTAACATTATCTTTAGCATTATCGTCACCAATAGTACATATCCTGTACATGAATCTAGTTATCTAATATAATGTTTTTTATCTTTTGAATATTGGATAAAATAAGGCGCAGTCAAATGACCGGCGTAATTTAATGTATAATTAATCTAAGAAAATTAGAGTTAAAGAAATTGATCCTTAAATCTACACTATACATTGGTGTCATAATACGGTATATTTTGATGCCACCCGTGATCAGAATTCTTGCTCATATTTCACCCAACGAGTAAGCATCGCCACATAGTGCGGCAATGCAGCCAGCCTTCTGGGCACGCTCCCATCTGGCAGAGATTTTTATTTTATTTTATTTGGGTTAACAGCTGTAGTTTTACAAACTAACGTTACAGAGATAGCTAAAGAACAGCTATTCATAAACCTCCACAGATGACAGGGTAAGTAAAAATAAAGTATAAAATGCAGTAATTATAGAAAAAAAACAACAATAATATGAAAACTTTGTGACAGGGAAACTAATTATTATTAAAATAGGCTTTGATTAAATTCGCATTTACAGATGCTAGACTATCCACAAACAAGTCAATGTCAACATAATCCGACTTACTGAGTTTGTTAAATTCATTCACTGTTCTAACAAAAAATTAGTGGCGTCTGAAGGCTGTACGTGTCAAGGGCGAATGAAGTAGTTTACTAGGGCGTACAAGACTAGGCGGAACATACAAATGTAATTTCTCGATAAGACTAGCACAGTCAATTTTGGACTGGAATCGATTAGTCTTCTGTAGTTCATGGACGATGCGTCATTAGGAACCAATTCCCTGCAGAAGATCGAGGCCGTGATTTTTCACGGCCCTCGTAATCGACCACCTCTGGATACCAACGTCATCGGAGGTGACCGTATCGGCATCGGGGAGACCATGAAATATCTGGGATTGGTCGTCGATAGCCGATGGGATTTTTCAGCACATTTCAGGCAATTGGCCCCCAAGCTCAAGAGGGCGGCGGGAGCGCATTCACGCCTGCTGCTCAATATTGGGGGGCCCGAATCCACGTGCAGGAAACTCTTCGAAGGCATTGTGAGTCTATAGCCCCTATACGCCCCCTCCCCCCTCGTCCGGGTAGACCACCTAATGGTCAGAAACGCAGCCTTGGTGTGACAAGAACAGCAAGTGCTGGCCGTCAGGGTGATAGGGGAATACCGTACGGCGTCCTTCGAAGCGGCCTTGCTACTCGCCGGATCTCCACCATGGGACTTTGAAGCCAGTGTTCTCGCATCGCTATACCAGTGACGCAAGGACCCCTTTGCGAGGGGTACTAGACCACCACCTCAGGAAACTGAGGTTTGCCAGTCGGAGCTCCATGACGTCGCCATGTTGGTCTGGGAAGAGTACCTCAGACACCACAGCGCGGACCTCGCCACAGTGAGGCCCGTCCTGCATGACTGGAATAGACATAAAAATGGCACCCTGACGTTCTAGCTGACACAGGTCCTCTCGGGGCATGGTTGCTTCGTGAGGTACCTGTGTCGCCTTGGTCGCGAGCCAACGTCAGAGTGCCATCATTCTGTCATCGGCAACAAGGATACGGCACTGTACACTTTCCAGACGTGTCCTATCTGGACAGAGCAGCGCCGAGACCTCGTCGGCATAGCTGGATTTGACCTTTAGTTCCCGGCCGTAGTTCGCGCCATGGTCGAGAACTCTACAGGATAGGACGCCGTCTCCTCCTTTTTCCCGAACGTTATACTTGCAAAGGAGGAGAAGGAACAGGAGCGTGAGTGGACATCCTTACACCGCTCCCGTCAAAAGAGGACGCGTCAGCGCCAGTGGGCCAGCCTGGACCTTCGATCGCTGTGAGCGTGCGGCACGGGGCCCCTGGAGAACGGGCTTCCTACCCGCAGTATACCGTCGAGATGGGGGTGCGACGTCACCTCTACGCTCGTGGGGCGCGTTACAGACCGCCCCACGCATAAGAAAAGATGATATCGCTGGGGGATAAAAGTAGTTCCCCGGCAGTGGATGAGGCCGATGGGCCACCGCCTGCCAAGGCCAGCGGAAAGGCTAAGATTCGTAGACCCCGCATTAAGCGCAAAAACGGTATACCGAGAGGTTTTAGTGGGTGTCCCTAACCGTGGTGCGGTCATAGCATCATTAGTTTTATGTAGATATGCTAGTGCCACCCCGACCTGGTGAATCGTATACACCGGCCGCGTTTCCCCAGTTTACTGTGCGGCTGATGGCCCTCGTCGAGATTTCGCTCGTAAAAAAGAATAGGAACCAACTCCCTAAACTATACTAAAAGAAACGTTTCAGATTACGAAACGTTAATCAGTCTATTAGTTCACACGGTCATCGCCCAGCGCACCAGTTAACGATCCGACAGTCTTGTGTACTTCATGAACTATTAGGAACCGTGATTCGATTGCTAATAAAGACCATCGAAAAGTCCTTATGACCGAGTAGTACTAACAATACTATTAAGATGAACTAGTTCAGTAACCGAATTGTTCTAATAGGACCACTCACTTGGATAACTGAATAAGCACAAGACTACACTCGATGCTGGACGCCGATTCCAGCGTCGGATGGACGTATGATCACTCTGGAATAGAGGCATTTCTGAGTGCTCAGTATGATTGGACAAATTTGTCAACTGACGTCAAAATCGCGACGTTTTTACACTAAAACGCTCAAGATTGAGTGCGGACGCGGCATGAGACGTATGCTCGCCGGGTACAGCGTATATGCACCGATTCAAGCGTGTAAACAATAATACATTTTCATAATCGCGTTTGGAACAGACCACCTTATAAATTACATACAACTTAAATAACAAAATACTGGCCTGTATTTTGGGCAACGCGTAAACGTTGCTATAGAAAGTGGCCAGGTTTTGGGATGTTTCCAAACTGTCGGTTATTTGGGACCCACTTATTATTTATATGTTTTTTTATTTGTAAATGAAGCTGTAGATATATTATATTTATCAGTATTTTCTGAAGACGGACCATATATATGGCAGGGACTTTTGGAGGACTTGCGTAGGGCCATGGGAAGGTCAGCACGTAGAGGCCCCGTGGTAAACTGGGTAAATGTGGCGTGCCACTGACCGGCGATTATCCCTGTCTACACAACATAAAAATGCACCCAAGGACAAGCCCCGGTCAGTGTAGGTCTATTGTAGGCCCAGTTCCTGATCAGCTCTCTCGCGGAGCGGTCACGAATGCTTTGCTCACATCTTTTTGGTGCAATTTTCCGCGCTTTTCTATTTGGAAAAGCGATAGATTGCTAGTTCGGTGTACGGGTGATAGTGTGCAAGTGTAGTTTATCCAGTTTTCGTGCAGATCGCTGTCGGGTGAGTAGTTTTTACCCTAACGGTCGGCTTGCTTGTTAGTGCCGCGTGCAAACGGTCGCGCGCGCTTTTTGTAACGGTTGTTTTGTGTGTATAGTGCTTTCGCGCGCCTGTCTGGTCTACTTTTGGGTAGGGCCTCCAGTAATGGACGGCCCAGACACCCCGAAGGCCCCCAGGGCGTCGAGTGTCACGCGCAAGCGTGATCATCTCGGCGCCAAGGACGGCTGGGCCATGAAGGAGATAACGCGACAAGAAGGCTTCTCTGGTTCGCCGTAGCCGTAGCGCTGCGGAATCTCGTCTCGGGCGCCCAGATGGAGCCGTTTTAATGGCTGCCGGGTATCCCGCTTCGCTAGGTGGTGCGTCGGCAGTGGTCGACCTCACCGCTGCCGAGTCCCACGGTAAGGAGAGCGCGACGATCGGGCCGCCTTCGGCTCCCGTCGCGCCTAGGACCCCTGCCATGCGTGCCGCACGTAAGAGTGCAGCACACATGATCGTAGATAGGGAAGTGGTGCTTACCGCGAACTCGGCCGTGTCTCTGACCGTGAGCGCGGCTAGCGCCATGGTAGAAAATGTTTATTTGGCGCCATCGCCACCTGCGCGGGCTTCCTCCGTGCAAATGACCGATGGCTACGTCAATCATTTAGACATCGCGCCGTCAGGCAGTGTCCCGGACTCGCTGGAGTGCACGCTTGACGACGCTATCCGTCATTTTTGCAGCGTAGGCGCTGAACGCTGTGCGTCACACGGGCGACGCGACGGCGATTGTGCTCGCGGGTGCGGAGGCCTACCTCCGCAGCGAAGGGGGGGAGAAGGGCCGTAGGGCCAGGAAGGCCACTGCCGCCAAATTGGCCGCGGCTAGCCAGTGCGCCGCGCTGATGGAGGACGTGAGTGCTCTGCCCTGGGGAGCTCCGCCTAGCGGCGAGCGCCCAGATGGAGCATCCCTAAAAATACGATCGATTTAGTGGAAATCGATACTGTTATAAATAAATAACACTCCATTGTTTTAGTATACATAATTGTTTTTATAGGTATTATAATCAATCTAAAATAAAACTTAATATTATTGATTAACGTAACGTAAGCACTAAAATCTACTAACGACAATTATTAAAAGAAATAAATAATAATGTAAGTATGTAAATAATCGTTAAAATCGATCACACCACGGATTGCTCTAGTAAACGGGAAATGTTAATGTCAAAGTCTATCAATTGTCATGGCACAGGCATGTCATTTTGTTTTGTTATTCGCTTTTCGTATTTTTGCGCAAGTGAATGTGTTTTTCCGTATTTCTCGGGCTTTATTATTTTAAAAGACCTCTGCTTGAATACTGGACTCTGATTGACTGCCTTTTGACTGACCCCCGCTTGAACATTGGACACCGTACTCTGGCACCCCTGCTGATCTATGCTGGAAAACAGGATCTGTAGTTATTGTTTAACGACATAAACGATACGAAACGACATTGGACTCTACCTGGATGTTAAGAGGAAGAATAAAATCCAGGCATATTAGTAAAAGGATGTATTTTGTTTATATATTAGTTGACAGCTC
Organism: Dendrolimus houi; assembly: GCA_039645545.1. Lineage (NCBI taxonomy): Eukaryota > Metazoa > Arthropoda > Insecta > Lepidoptera > Lasiocampidae > Dendrolimus > Dendrolimus houi. The sequence goes on along the minus strand of CM077125.1, from coordinate 11,579,748 downwards.
TTTAAGGGAAAGGGATGCTATAATCCAATATTATTTTACCTGTATTGTTGGCAAAAGAACGGTTGGTTGCTATGCCCACACCATGAGCATAATATGTTATCTTGGTTGGGCGCGACACCAGGGTAGTCAGTTGCCTCCTGCGCAATTTCTGGATACCATATTATTATATAAAGATAATCCTAATGAAGAAGGTGATGATTAAAACCATTTCTTACAATTATGTGTTTCTTATTTTAACATATTGCATCAAATCCCCTAGTAGATACAATATTAACAAATGCCAACCAGGTAGTGATTTAAGTGGGCCTTAATAAACATAGTTTCAGTTGAGGTTTTCAGTAACATCAATCAAATAAATCTGAAGTCACCCCGCACACGCTTTTTATGTACCTACCTAAAACCTTACCGTGTTAAGCTGCAAGCGCACAGCGCATGTGCCTTCGTAGGAAACAGCCTTAAAAATATCATTTTTTATCATTTTTCATGAAAATAACTCCAACAATAAAAATAACCTAAAATGTAAACATTGTCTGATTTTACCAATTTGGCCATTGCTGGGAGACGTGAAAATTGAGCTTTCGAAATTTGCTGGTCCGAAAGAGCGCCGCTGATATATTTTTTAATTTTTAGAATCACTGTAGAAACTCAACACCCCAAAGGATTTATTATATTATAGATAGAATAAATTAATAGACCAAAATAACAAATAATAGCGAGCTTTTTTAAATAAAATTACGTTTTAACGGTTTTAAGTACGGTATTTTCTTTGTTTTTATTGCTCCGACGTTTAGGCTACCTTTTAACTGACTTCAAAACGGGAGGTTCTCAATTCGTCTGCATATTTTTTTTCTAGGTTTCTACATCAATTCTGAACCGATTTTCAATTTTCTTTAAATCGAAAAATTTTAATCCCCAATTGGTCCTATTGACGCCATGTCAGGAGTTGATGAGTGGATTCAAAAGAATTCGAGAAACCCACGAAAATTGATAACAGACTTCTTCGTAACATGATATCTAAGTTAATTTTAAACCAATTTTCTATTATTTTTTCTTTACTCGTAAGTTTATACTACCGAGGCGTGGCCATAATCACCAAGTCAGGATCTGGTTAGTGGATTTCAGGGAAATCAGGAGTAAACATTACTTATTAAAGAACGATGTACGCCTAAATTCTTGGAAAAAAGCTTGTACACGCGTGTAGGTGTTACATTTTCTACAGGCGCTTATTTTTTTTTGTATGCATGCAATCCGATTTCTTCGTCTATTGTGGACAGATTTCCAATTTTTTTTCTTTATTTGTAACAGTATATATCCAAGCTGTTCCTATGATTACCAAGTTAGGATACGATGCGTTGATCGCAGAGAAATCAAGAACAACCCTTGTTGACGAGCGTCAACACCGAAGAGTGAGACAGTAACTTTTTATACGCCTGCTAGTAGTACAATTTCTACAGGCGCTTAACATATTATTTCTAAAGCTATTCAAGTGCTTGCGCAAGCAAAATGTATATTTTTTTTTTTTAACAAAAACAAAACCGACTTCAAGCTAAAAAGCAAAAAATAAATATTTAACCCCCTTCTTTCTTCGATATCTTAGCACGAGTATATCAAAATAAGGCACAGAATATCTCAATATTAATATAAATATATGCAAAAATATCCCTTATGCTTTTAAAATGCAAATTTAGGATATAAATTTTGAATATTATGAAAGGACAGGCAGAGGTTGTTCATAAGTTTTGACTAAAAATTAGTTTTAACAACGCTTAAGTATAACATCGCTTGGGAAAAGTGAGGATAAACCTCAGTAACTTCTTCGCTTAATATGTCTCAAGAGTAATAACTATAATAATATTGTATGTACCATACTCGGCTTACATTGTCTATCGACCAAATAACTTGTTACAGTGAACAGGTTACATTATTACAGCATACTGGTACCTTTGTAATCTTTGTAACCAATAAAAAATGTGTACATTAAAAAGTTACAAAAGCGATAAAGCTGTCTAATTTCTTGCCTGCAAATATTGTAACCACAGAGCTTACAACTTCATCACACCGGGCGACGGTGTTCTTTGCTGTGTGATTGTAACAAATATATTGTTGTGTTTGTTTATTTTGGTGAGCAATGAAGTGTTATCTATTTTGCACAAGAAACATGAGCACTGGCAGATTTACCAGCAAGTTGAGTAGGCTAACGCCTAGAGCGATAGATTTTAATATTGGCGTGAAAGGATTAGCCTTGAGCTCGTGTTCCGTGCGATGAATGAGAGTTCCGACTGCACACTTCCCCATCCTCTTCCTATCCTTTCCCCCTATTACTATCCCATATCCCATTCCCACTATCTCATTCCTCCTCTCTGACCCCTCTATCTTATCCTCTTATCTCATCCTATACATAGGCTGGCAATGCGTTGGCTTCGCAATTGGTTTTACAAACTTCTATAGGCGACGGTAACCACTTTCCATGAGCTGGCCAGCTTCGCAATAAAAATAGGTAAAAAAGGGACGGCAAATATGGGCCCAAACTTTTTTTGTCTTACAGAAATTATAAGATTCATAATTTATATAAAAAATCATATTAACTATTAAACATGTAGTAATTTTTTTCACGGTAAAAAGGTGGAGTAAATAAAACGATAGTTTATTGTACAAATCATAAAGTTATAATTATATTGTAAAAATAAAATAAATGTAATTAATATCAATGTGAACTAGGGTATCGAATTGTAGAGGTCGGTAGGGGCGGCAAAATTTTATTAGCCTACTGACGGCAAATGTATAATTCCGCCACTTATATGAGACCGAAAATTGCGTCATTTGGAACATTGTTCAATTTTTTTACACGATTCCTATAAAAGGAACCCGTTCCAAATATATATGCACTTATTTCTTTTTAATATCATCCCTAACTATTTTCATTAATGGCAGTTGTAATGGCTGCGGTGGAAGTCCACAGTAGCCAGTTTTCAACTTTAAATATAACGTTATACAACTCATACTCATCCGACAGGGAGCAATATTAAAATAGCTAAATGCTCATTTAGAAAACAGTTTTCTCTCCAGAATATTCAGAACCTAACCGAGTTTAAAAGTGCACTGTGAATTTTAAACTACAAACTACATAGGATATGGGCGTAAAGGCCAGCGTACTGTAAATAGGACGCTTTTCCACGAGTAATATTCAAAAAAGTGCATCTGAATAGATGCTTCAACTGAATTAGAAATAAAATATTCGTATATATCGTATCATGACTGCCGCTCTTTAGGGCCGCTCCATCGCAATATGTATTCTGATACTCCATAGAAGGTAGGTATAGCTGAGGGGTCCGACCACTGATAAGAAAACCGCCGTAGGCCCATTGGACCACGCAAACAAAGGACTTAGTTTATTTTTGTCAAAACACAAAAGAGAACCCTAAGTAAACACAAACATATGAGCGTACAAATTACATTGAACAATTCCAATTTGTTTGAAACTGAATCCATTAACTTAATTCATTTGTATCAATGATGCTATAAAAATACTGAAAAAAGATAAACAATGAGACAAAATCGAATTAAGTGGGTATTAGAAATAAAAAATAGAAAAAAACGACGCATTCTCTAAGTATTAAAAAAGACATTACTTTACCCAGCGTCTTTAATTTTTATTTATATACCTAATATAAGTGTCTAGAGTTACACGTGATACTGTATTTTCTCTCTTTTATCGTAGCAATGTCTATATATATATATCCATCTCCCTTCTTTACTGGGTTACTTAAGGCAGTGTTGCCGCTTAAGATTAATTATTGTAAGGTTGCCGCTAACAGAGTGCGTCTCACGAAAAATAGGGGTCGATTAATTACGCGCGTCGTTTTAAATTGGAAAAAAAATATAGTAGTGAATTAACAGCACAACAGGGACTGAGTTAAACATTAAATTTAGTTTTGTATATACATTTTATACTGCTAATTGTAAAATTAAAACAACTTCAAATACACAAGTCGATGTTTTCTCTTGAAGCGATGTCTACCAGATTATTTTTATCCCAAAAATGTTGCTTTTAAAAATAACAACAAATATAATAAAAACGTATTAGAATTTTCCTTCACTAAAAAAATAATTCAGCTATTCGTAGTATGTATTTTATATATTATATATATATATTATATATATATATATATATATATATATATATATATATATATATATATATATATATCGAGATGATTATAGTAATCTCGTAACTTGTTATCTGGTTGGAACAATTTAATAAATTAATAATAATAATACAATCTATTATATAATTATAACTTCAAATCTATAAAAAATATTTTTAATTCATATGAACAAATAAAATCTTATTACAATACAATATGTGCCAGTATTTTAAAGTTTATTAGTTAAATGGCATAGCTGGGAGCATTCTCATCTCAAACTATAACTCCAAAGAGGCCAGCTGTCATGTTTTGTCTTTACAAACAAATACCCAGCGGTTTATTCCGTTATAGTAAACGTTTCAAAGTTCTAATAATTCTCAAACTAATGGTATCAACAGCTTTGTGCCAAATCTTATGTTCGTGTAAAACTTCAAACACGCAAACATCTTCAATAGATTTCTAACAAATGGTACGTAGAATTTTCAATATGTTATAACGATATATTGTAAATGCATTCTTAATTATTTATTTTTTTATTAGTCTAATATTTCATTTCTAAATGTGAATATGACTTTAGGTATTTGTTTGTATGGTGTGTTATTTTCATAGCTTTGATTATAAAATTATTTTCATAGAAATGAGTATACTTACAAGATTCGAGATGAACGTAAGAGACTATTATCGGTGATATGACATGCACTCCCACAGGATACGGAACATATGTTTACTCAGTTGAAGCCTCAGAGAAATCGTTCGTTGCATATACAGTACAATTCATTTATTATGAGTCGGCTTACGTTAACCAACCGCTTAATATGAAGTAAATTACACAAATTAGTTAGTAGTAGGTTTCCATATAAAATTCTCTATAAAAAAGTCGGATATAATGACCTCGTTTATAGTAAAGTGCCGTTTATTATGATCTATTTTTATAAATTATGTCTGGTTATAGTGACAATGATAGCAATTTTAGAAAGAGTCTTGTGCTTAAAATTATCAATTATCTTGATTCTAATCAAAACAACTCTTCTACGATAATAAAAGTGCTAGATGCTATATTATGGTTAATGATGCCTGTAACAAAATGTATTAATTATATTATAATAATTTTCTGTGTATTTATATGCTTTGTGTTTTGTATGACGTGTTTGTCACTTTCCTTCGATGTCATTTATAAACGGATTCTGCTGTAATTGAGTAGTTGACACACTTCAAGATGAGTACTGAAACATTGTTCAATAAATAAATGTGTGTGTTTATGTGCAGTTCACACACAGTAGAAGTGAAACTTCAGATACTATACAGGCGAACATAATTATATCTACAACGCTTAGTAGACAAGTGTGGAGGCTACGAAAACTACTATACTTATTAAAACTACCAAAACTATCAAAACTACCAAAATTACCAATATAACCAAAATGACGAAAATGGCAAATCTTAAAAAAAATACCTAGGAATTTAGTGTCGCTTTTTCGTGTCATCGAGTTTCAAATCACAACGATTCTAAAGAAGTTTCACTTCACGTTACAATTTTATGTAATTTTAATAATTAGAATCACGTCTATTATTGTTAAAAACATACTCATCTTGTTCCCTCATCAATGTCATATTGTCTCCAGGCCATGCATTCAATTAGACAATACAAACTGGTAGATTGGCTTTGTCACGTAAAATCTTATTTGGACTGAACTAAAATAAAATGTGTAAAATATAGTTAGTCGTTATTAATACAAAACACATTTCAATTTACCTTTTTTTAAAAATCAAGTTTTTCAATAAAACTATTCCATTAAGACATCCACAAACCGTCTTCAAAACAACACAATTTGGAAAAAGCAATAAAGCTTACTTAGGCTTAGTGCTCATTTAAAAGATGTCTTCGATAATTAATTCACATATTTAAAACAAAGAAATCTGAAATAAAATCTCAATGGAAAAAACATGCATTATAATCAAAATACCTACCAGGAGCGATAAACTAGAAATATTACCAATTAATAACAAATAACCATCGCTTTCCCTTAATAGCTAGTTGACCAGTTTTCACAAAAATTGATCCTTATAAGCTACTCTATCTACTGGTGTAACAATACAGGTGTTATTTTTTCAAAATCAGCCGATTCGATTCCTAACTGGGGTAGGTAATTGGTTTTTCAAAAACCCAATGATAGCTCTATAGATTTTATCAAAATTGGCCTCGAGACTTTTTTGAGTATTTTTGCTTTTTCGTATAATGTAGAATTTCGCCCTGAAGGTCCACTTGAAAACTCACCTGTATAGTTAACTTTTATTACATTCCGTATTAGGACTAGCCTCTTTTGTGTGCAAGGCGAACGCAAGACTATTTATAAGTGTGTTTGTAGATAAACAAAACTGAGAATGAAATATAAAGTTTTTAGATCCCTTATATCTAACACAATGATTGCGAAATGAAACGAAAACGCAGTACGGTAAGTTTGATACGCTTTGAGATACCTAGCGCATGTGCAAGTTAGTGAGCAAAGTCAGCGCCGGCCGCTCGTAGCGACCGTAGCCTACAGTCGCGCTTTCACTCACCAAGCGGGATCACGTAGCACGTCTACGCCGCTACGATCACGAACTTCTACTACATCGAGCACATTATCATGCCGCCAAAACAGTGAAGTTTCATAGACATAGTTGCGATGAGTTAATAATGATGTTGTTGGGAAAACTTTTGTTCTATATACACTTCGGACTTGTCTTCCACGTTGTGATTTGTTTTAAGGATACTGTCGGTAAGTTCATTAAGAGTACTCCATATATAACATAACATAATATAAATGAATTATAATTAATACAAACACTTTATTGTTTTTGATTAACATAATTTACTCTTGAACATAAATAACAATAACACAGAATAATCAGCGGTTTAATCGCGCATAGCAACCACGTGCTTAAAGATATTTAAAATATGGTGCTAATTAATAAGACAGACATAACCAATTTCGATAGTACGAATTGCCTTTCAGGCAGTAATACTACAAATTGGTATCGTAACATGAAAGTGGCCAATACCCATGGCCCTCACAATTAACTTCCGCTAAAACAATTATTACTGGGTAGGTTACGTGACTAAAAATATCAGCCTTAATAGAATTACCTTTGGAAAATACTATCAATTAGACCTAAAGCAATTTAAATTTTATGTGTTCTCGGTATTAAATTTTATCGTTGACTTATTTAACATTCGAAAGCGGCTAGAGATTTCAATTACATACCTAGTAGCGATAAACAGCTATAAAGGAAGTCATATCCAAAAATTATACAATATTTACTAAGTACTGTTAGTAAGCTGCAACTGGATATACAGACAATTCCTGAGTTCAAAAGATCTCCAGATTAGAGCATTTTGTCTCAAAATTTTTTGGAGTATGTATAAAACTTTGTCTTCAGGATGTGAAAAATTGAGCCCGGCGCTAAAAGTATCTAATAATAACAGCAGTCTTGACGTCCTGTTACTTCTGTCAAAAAAATTCAACAAATTAGAGAAATTGTAGAATGTTTGCTGATAATGCGGTGCACAAATACTCAAATATGCTTTTTTTTAAATCACATGTGAGCAATTATAAGTACGTCGCTATTTCTTCAAGTATAGTCGTTTTTCTTTCTTTCAAATTTACAAAACTCAATCTGGAGTTCCTGCTAGGTTTCGGACACGTATTATTTTTTTAATGTTTTTCAAGGTTTGAGGATTTAAACAAATTTAAATTGAAATGAATATTCAAGTTTAAGAATAATTTTTAATCAAATAGGCCCAGTGAGATCTGACCCTGTATAAACCCCCACACCATCCCCAGCTAAATCGTAAGACTTTTATTGAACGATAAGTTGTGATGGTAACTCGAAAATATCGGTAAATAATTAAAACTTTTCACAAAAATCCAAAAATATTGCTCAAAATAATACTTAATACAATTTACTACAAATAGTTAATTGAACGCAGTTGTGCCAAAATGAACAAACCCAAACGATCAAACCATGAGCAATTGATACGACACAGATCAGAATGTGACAAATTATTATTCAGCAAAAACAACCCAATTTTTATTCACATCTGACAGATAAAAGTATGAAACAACCTACACATGGAATTTATGTAATCTAGATCTAATTTCTAGATAAATTTATTTTTGATAAAAATAATAGTCTGTTCTTGTAAACGAACATTTATTTTAGTTTTTTAATCAAAATACTTGTTAATTAATTTTAAATGTACAACGCATACCTAGAGAACCTTCATTGCATTTGTTATTTCACCGAGTTTTCAATTATTATAAAATAACATTAAAAGGTTTGGTAGCCCGTTCTTTAATAGCATCGAGTTTAACAATTTGCCCCAGCAATAGGTTCCAGTCTATCGTAATCATAATAATACAACAGAAATTCATTTCACGAGTTGAATATTAGTTTGAAGTGCTTTTTAGAGTGTGCGACCTGTTTGGCAAAGCCGGAACCCTTAGATCTTTGTCATGACCATCCTTCCGTCTGTCTGTCGATTTTTGGACGTAGCAGTAATTTTTCACAGAAATTACTAGGTCAGCTAATAAATATCTAGTATTAGCTGATCCCTACTCACTTCGCTGGGCGTCATTAAAAAATACACATGCACCCACGCATACATGCACGCACGCACGCATATCAAGATTTAATTAAGCTCAGTAACTTTGGGTGGTTTGGGAATACGCAAAATCTCAGATGTAGCTTTACCTGCTTTTCTATCCTCAGTTTATAGTACTGTGGACCTCATTGGCAAACTAATAAATCCGTCACTAAATGACTTTGAGGTCCCATACTTGGTTGAGGCCAGAAACGCATGGTATCTACTATGTCCGAGCTAAAATTATCCAATAGAGATCAGATGCTTTGGGACGAGCCGCTCAGCAAGTTAGTGTATGAAAATCTCTTGTCCTCTAGTGTCAACGAAGCTGAGCGAGCCCGCTTCATAGCAGTCTCAAAACGGGACCCAGGCTTGTGGCTTCAAGCGCTGCCCTCATCGAATTTAGGCACATTTACATTTAGGATTATTGCCTCTGTTCAACTGGGGGCAACGGCTTCCCTTATCACTGTCAGTGCGACGATAAAGTTGGTGGTTCAGGTCACCATGGCTTGTTGTGCGTCAGAAGCGCCGGCAGAATACCGCGCCATCTTTCACTAAATGACATTATCCGCCGGGCATTTGTCAGCGCCGGGATCCCAGCCATTCTAGAGCCGAATGCACTGTGTCACGACGATGGCAACAGACCGGACGAGATGTCTTTAGTGCCATGGAAGATGGGACGACCATTAGTGTGGGACGCCACATGCGTTGACACTTTGGCAGCGTCCCATCTTCCCGACACGGCTGTGGTAGCTGGTGCAGCTACCGCCCGACAAGAGAACCTAAAACGTCGCAATTATGCAGCCATTGGTAACGGATATATATTTGTGTATTTTGGTGTCGAAACTCTGAGGCCATGGGGTCCAGAAGCCCACCACCTTTATCAAGACATCTATCAACCGCTTCGATAGATGTCTCGCGCGACCTAAACGCTGGCCTATATTTCGGGCAACGCTTAAGTGTTGCCATACAACGTGGTAACGCGGCCAGCGTTTTAGAAACGTTCTCAACTGACAGTGATTTTGGACCCATTTATTATTTGTATTTTTTTTAAATTAACCTATAGATATTATTAGTATAGGTATATTTTAGTTTTAATTTTTTGTTTAATGTAATAGTTGTAAATAATAATTGTAAATATTAAAAACAAAAAATTAATAGTTGCTTTGTAACCTTTAATTAATTCATAAACGCAGAAAGCATTCGCAGTGCCTCGTACGAGGATGTGCGCAATTCTTGCGTGGAACGTTATTGCTGTAAGATATTTGACAGGCGTTTCGTTGCCCACTTCGCTGGGCGTAAAACATTTTCAACTTTTAATGTAGTAATTACAATCAAATATAGCCTATGCCACTTGGTAATAATGTAACTTTCTACTGGTGAAAGAATTTTCAAAATCAGATCAGTAGTACTGGAGATTACCCCGAACATCCAAACTCACAAACTTTACCTATTTATAATATTAGTATAGATATGGATGAAATTAGACAACGAGGTGTAGTCTATGTGGCATTATACAATGGTGTATTACATACATACATATTATAACGCTTGTTACCCATGGGGGTAGGCAGAGACTCTGGTTCTCCACTTGCGACAATCCTAACAAACAACTACCGGCACCAAACTCCAATCTACACCATTGGCGCGCATAATAGTGCGAAACAACTAAAAATTAGATGTAATTACCATACATGTATCAGAGGTATAACGATTTTTTTTCAAACTATATGTTATGAAACTGGCACTGTTAGACAAAATTTATACTGTAATTAAAAAATTTCATAAGTATATCATCTTTTTCATATAAGTATATCATCCCGCAATGCTTGAAGACAAAAGTCTTCAAGCAGTGCGTCCTCCCTGCATTCACCCTACGGGACCGAGACTTGAACACTGACGGCAGGATTGGTCCACAAATTCCAAGTCACTCAATGGGCTATGGATAGAATTAGTAATGAGTATATCCGTAAAAGAACCACAGGTTGAAGTGGCACCACTGCCACTTCCTATGCCAGTGGTATCGGCCATCTGTCGTAGGCCCGATGGCCGAAGGAACAGGCGTCTCGGTAAACGTAGACCTGACCTACACCTGCGTAAGGTCGCTGGTAGGCGCTTGATGAAGAAAACGGAGCACCAAGATGAGTGGCGCTGACTCGGGGAGGCCTATATCCAGTGGTTGCTTGTGATTGTCTGATAACGATATCATCTATTTACGGTACATAAAATTAAGTTGATTCTGATTAGTAATACAGAGTCAAAACTGTCCAGCCAATATATGGTGTTGCTTAAGAAGGGCTTCCTAAATTTCTTAAAGGCTGCCAACGCGTTGGCGATGTTACAACCATCAAAAAGCCATAAATATTTTCTATTTGATGGACCATCTGCATGTTTGCCTCCTTCAGGCATTAAAAATATACCTATTGTTTCATTAAAATCTATAGCCACAAAGAAATATTTTTATAAAAATGACCCCACAAAGCTCTATTCTAAAAGCACCACTATACACCACATTTTTTCAAAAATCACTGTTCTATAAAATTTACGATATTAGGTAATCTATACTATTTTCATTTCATTGTTTTCTCGATGACAGTTCTAATTTGATAGTTGTAGTGTTGTGACCAAATAAGTAATGATATCGATCGCATATATTTATTATGTTTTGAACAAAGACAAATACAACGAAAACATTCAAATATATTTTTTTAAGCTGGGAACACTCAATGGCCCACCGCCATTTTGTGTTTGTTTTAATCTGTCACTCGCAACAAGACGGTCGTGCTATGTAGTCACTACATTTCTGTTCGCTGAATTTTTTCACATTATCCATACGTTATGTTATGTATTTTGTGTTCCTCCGTGTTGATTGCTGCCCAGCTGTCAAATAAATCAAATGCCTAATGGATCTGTTCTGAAAAGGCAGGCGAGAGAATTGGTGATCAAGGTTCGTAATTACTTTGAAGCAGAGTATGCTGGCTCGCTATTACCACTGTCGCCAGTGCGAGAGCGTGTTGCGGCCGCATTAGGAATTAGTGGACCTACTGTTTCAAAAATTACTACCGAAGCTTACGGTACAAGCGACATGCAGGAAAATAAGCTTCGTACGCCGAAGAAAAAATACCAACCACGTCGTGTGACATCAGTTGACAACTTCGACGCTGACGCTATTCGCCGTCATATATATGACTATAACTTGCGCAAAGAAATTCCAACACTTAAAAAACTTGTTGTTTCTTTACGTGAATGTGGTATATTCCATGGCCAAAAATCGTCATTAAGCTTGGTTTTGAAAGAAATTGGATATTCTTATAAAAAATCGGACAAACGTAAAATATTGATGGAGCGTCACGACGTTGCAATGGATCGCTGCGAATTTTTGAGCGAAGCCAAAAAGATATCAGATTGGTCAAATGTTATTTTCACTGACGAGACTTGGTTAAATGCAAACCACACAGTATCTAAGAACTGGACTGACGACACCGCCGCTTCGACTAGTTCAGTGTCAATGGGAAAAGGTTAACGCCTTATCATATGCCATGCAGGGTCTACGAAAGGATTCGTGTCAGATGCTTTACTGGCCTTTAAATCCAAGAAAACAGTGGACTACCACGATGAAATGAACGCGGAGATTTACGAAGGATGGTTTAAAGAAACGGTGCAGTCTCTGCAAGAACCGTCGATAATTATTATGGACAATGCTACATATCACTCCAGACAAATTGATAAAATGCCGACGCAGGCCAATAAAAAACAAGAGATAATTGACTGGCTCCAACGTCATGGCGAAAATGTGGATAATACTTTATTAAAAGTACAATTAGTGAATATTTTAAAATCGAAAAATAGCCTTCCTAAAAGATATATTACCGACGATATAGCTGCCGAATGTGATCATTGGGTTCTTCGACTTCCGCCGTATCATTGCCAATACAATGCTATAGAACTAATATGGGCACAAATCAAAGGACACGCCGCTCGAAACAATATCCATCTCCTTTTTACAGGAAACAAGATGTTAGATTTATTAAAAAATGCATGTGCGGAAGTAACCGCTGAACACTGGGAAAAAATTGTCAGAAGAACCCAAAACATTATTGGATTTTATTGGAGCGTCGGATTGGAAAATTCATGTGGAATTCGATAATATAGAAGTACAGGAACTTATAATAAATGTTGGGGAGAGCTCATCAAGTGACAGCGACGATTCATCAGATTTTGATTAAAATAAATAAATAAAGAATCAACATAATATAATTACATCTTGTAATGAAATGTAATATTAGTTAATAAATTTGTACAAAATTATCCGGCAATAGTTTAGCTTCTTAAACTTTGTAAAAAAATATCGGGTCTGTTATCGTGTTACGTTTATCGATAGCTCCATTCCTATCAGTTTCTCCGACTCCGCTATGACCTTGTACGTGCGTAAGCGTCATATTTTTATTAAATAATGTATATATAATGTAAAAAAGACGCTCGTTCAAGTTTCCACAGGAGCTGTCATCGGTGCCGAAAACTCTTCGAAGGCATTGTGCGGTCTATGGCCCTATACGGGGCCCCTGTATGGGCAGACCGCCTGACGGCCAGAAATATGGTCTTGCTGCGGCAAGCGTAGCGAGTACTGGCTGTCAGGGCGATAAGGGGATACTGTACGGTGTCCTTCGAAGCGGCCTCGCTACTCGCCGGATCCCCACCATGGAACCTCGAAGCCAGGGTCCTCGCGTCACTTTACCAGTGGCGCATGGAGGCCCTGGCGAGGGGCACGAAACCGGCGCCTCAGGAAACAGAGGCCTGCCGGTCGGAGATCCGCGACGTCGCCATGGTGGTCAGGGAAGAACGCCTCAGACACCCCAGCGCGGGCCTCGCCACCATCAAAGCGATGAGGCCCGTCATGCAAGACTGGACAAGACGTAGATACGGCACCCTGACGTTTCGGCTGACACAGGTCCTCTCGGGGCATGGCTGCTTCGGGAGGTACCTGTGTCGCCTAGGCCGTGAGCCGACGTCAGGGTGCCATCATTGCGACACCGGCGACGAGGATACGGCGCTGCACACACTCCAGGAGTGTCCTGCCTGGACAGAGCAGCGCCGAGACCTCGTCGCCGTCACCGGATTTGACCTCTCGCTCCCAGCCGTGGTACGTACCATGGTCGGCAGCTCAACCGGATGGGACGCCGTCTCCTCCTTCTGCGAGCATGTTATGCTTGCGAAGGAGGGGGCGGAGCGGGAGTGTGAGCAAACATCTTTGCTCCGCTCTCGCCAAAGGAGGACGCGCCGACGCAGGAGGGCGGATTTCGACCTTCGGCCACCGTAAGCGGGCACGCGGGTGGGGCCCTTTGGGGTATAGGGGTTCTCACTCACCCGCATAAGCCGTCGAGATGAGAGCGCGAGTGTTCCGCGCGCGCTCATCTCTCCTCCCGTAGGGTGCGTTACAGACCGCCCCACGCCAAAAGAGCATGACGATGCCGAGGGATGAATCCCCCGGCAATGGAAGAGGCTTCGTGAGAGAGGCTCACGCCTGCCAGGGCTGCGGGGAGGCTAGGTTATATACCCGTAGTCCTGGCATAAGGCGAAGGACGGAACACCCAGGGGTTTTAGTGGGTATCCCTAACCGGAGGTGGCAACAGCATGGCACCAGTTCTGACTGGGCATGCTGGTGCCACCCCCGATCTGGCGAATCCCACACACAGGTCGCGAATTATCCCCCCCAAGGTTCTGCCCTTGTCGCATCTTATGGTCCTCAAGCGGATTACCCCTGGAAAAAAAACTATCTACTCTTTCCCTTAGTTTCCCATTTGATATTTCTTCACTGATCCTTATAAGCTTCACTAACATTTGATGTGATAACACAGTATGTGGTTTATTTCGAAATGAGCGGATTCGATTCCGGACTAAAGTAATTTTTCAAAAATTTTATGATAGCACTTTACTTTTCGTCACAATCGGCCTCGAAAGTACTTTTAATTTTTTTTTTCGCTATTTCGTATAGTTTAGGATTTGGCCCTGAACACTACAAAAATTCAGCCTATATTAAGTAAAACACGTAATATGAATTATACATATAATAAAATCACAAGTCTCAACCAAAATCACCTGTCGTTCACAACACAAGTGCTCTCTCGCAAATGTGAAATACGTTTTCAATTTTATTTGAAATCTCGTTTGTATCACAAAATAAAATACATAAATGGGACACCATTTGTAATTTATTGCTCTTGAATTAATTAACGGTTTTGCAGTGATTGTGTTTCATTTTATATATACCTCGATAAATCTGCGTCCCCCTTGGCCAGAGGCCTTGTCGAGGTGTCTTCTTAACGGTATTGTCTTAAGAAATTGTACAATTCCGTTTTGTGTTAAATTTTTTGTAATTGTTAGCAGGAAATCTTCATTCTACATGTTTAGTACTAAATTATTTAATAGCATTTAATTAACAGTATGAAATATTTAAAAACAATTTACTATAAAATCTATACAGCATTATAAACTAATCATACTTACAAATAAAACCTTTAAAAAATACTAAAAATAAACAATATGTAGTAGCAAGAGGTAGAGGTTAAATGATACTTCAGATTCTAGGGAGCAGAGGAGTTTTCTCCCCTGTTGTCGAAGTGAGTTTGCACTGCTTCCCGGGGCATTCTCAAGCACTGATGCGCTAGGATCAGCGTGGGCTTAACTACGTTCTAAGTCTCACGCTCTTCCTACCACAGCGCGGGGCACACGGGAGGAGGCTGGTTTTAGTGGAGTATTGAGTAGTCGAGTCTCCAGACAATCCGGTAGACTATGGTCTAATCTCTAGGAAAGGACTGTGCGAAATGCATTTCCTCCGCCTTAAAAAAAATATATATAAAAAAAATACTTCAGATGGCAGACAGTAGTAGATTCACTGTCAAGGGCTGATGTGAACTGAAGAGAACTAATTTATTTTGGAAAACGGTAACTTTAAGTACAAATATTAACAATTCATACAGCTAGTACAATATATATATATATATATATATATATATATATATATATATATATATATATAATATACCACAATGTGTGAGCGGGACGGGTGACGTGCGAGCGAGATAGAGCAACTATTAATATATGCGCTCCTGCGTTGCACTAGCCAGTAGTTCGTTGTCCG
Organism: Dendrolimus houi; assembly: GCA_039645545.1. Lineage (NCBI taxonomy): Eukaryota > Metazoa > Arthropoda > Insecta > Lepidoptera > Lasiocampidae > Dendrolimus > Dendrolimus houi. Next base: position 11,563,841 of record CM077125.1, on the reverse strand, counting down.
CTGCGATGACTAGACGTATGCAGCGCTCATAAATATATACAAATTAAAACTTACATAGAAAACCCAATGGCAGACCGCTATCAGGTGGTAAAGTCTTCGGTAGGCTAGGCGCATTATTAACACTAATAACGCGGGATAAAAAGCATTTATTAATACGTTAAATATATTAAAAACTTGAGATCTTTGAAGAAGCATCTTAGAAGTGACAATCGTAAAACAAAAAACGTAATTCTAGATATCTCCTAAATCGTACATTTTTTAAATTTATTTATTGCAGTAGTTCAGCAGACAAGCAGACGGCCCACTTGATGGAAAGCGATTACCATCGCCTATGGACATTTGCAACACCAAAGGTGCTACAAATGCGCTGCTGCTCTCTTAAGGGAGACTGGAACCTGGTGACTAATGCCGGAACACAACTCAAGGTTGTTATGGCGACATACTTTAGACCCGCGATGGTAGTTATCCAGACAGGCAAATACCCTACCACCTGGCTGTGAGTTGTTTTGTCACCTCTTACTAGAGGCCGCTCGGCCGCCGGAAATTGTATACTTTCTCTATTCCTGCACGGATAAAAATCACTATAATAGGCGATTATAATAGGGAGAAATCAGTCCCTAACCGGTTTTACGGAGAATGTTCCCAATAGGCTAGCCGCAGTGCTTTGTTGATTTGTTTGATGGTAACTTGTGAGTTGTGACTAATATAGTCCAAAAATTATGTTAAAAAATTTTTTTTTAGTTAGTCTAAGATGATGAAGTAACCAATCTACCCCTCCTCCAAATTCTAATTTTAATTCATAAATTTCTAATTAATAAACGACATGTAAGTGGTCGAAGGACGTTGGTCTGTATCTGTCCGGTCACGTATACCAAACTTCCGACGAGCCATTAAATTGAGAGTAACTAAACTTCATTTATCTCGGGTGTCTTCCATGGGCGATAAGGTTTAGAAACACGGTTGAAAACTTCAAAGAACTTACGCCGAACTTCGTTGAAAAGTTATCGAATCACGCCGATCGCTCGAAAATTTGTTACTTACTCAATATTTTAAATAATCTTCTTTGCAACACTTCTTATCTCGGAAACTTTACACTCCAATTACTTTATACTCGACATGTTCGGATAAATTATGTCTCTGCGCTTGTTTTCTTAAGGTTTCTGCCAAATAACTCTGACGAAGTTTTTAGTTTACTTTCTCATATGTTACTTCGAATATTTATACAGTTACTTAAATTTTGAAATACCACGACTTCCTTGTGGCTTCACTTGCATAATATTCGATGGATGCGTTCCATACGGTATCTATTTCATTTTTTGAAATAGGTTTTTTAAAGCTAAAAACAGGCGAAGAAGTAGAACTGAGGGAAAGTAGCTACTGATGCATATAGACGTTTGCAAACCCGGGCCGTTGGTAATGCGTTGGCGGCCTTATAGGAATTTCACAAAATTTCTTCCAGTCGTGACCACACTTTGGCGAGTAGCCTTTATATACGGGACCCATAAATGGTATTATTCTATATTCATCCCGTTATCTCAAGTACATACATAATTATATAGTTATATCAGACATATATGGAATAGTTCTTTTCCAAATTCATAAATTTGATATCGAATCGATCGAATTTTAAGCCCGCGGCCAAAATCTCATGTTTTGGACAAAAGTATTTCAATAATTTAAGGAAGTTAAACTGCAGAATACCGCTTGTTATTAATAGAAGTCATATACTTGTCGATCTTTGATAAACGCCGAACATATCTATTTAATAATAAATCATTGTAATTCACAAAATACGAATACGGCTTCTAAATTACTAATTTTAGTTGAAGTAGAGATTGGGTTGTCTGCTCGTACGTATTCTGCGGAATTAGAAATGATATTTCAAGTCCTTCTGTATCCAGTCACACTGTATATAGAAAATCCACAAATTGAGTTTCTAGCTTTCAAGAAGAATATAACTTTGATATTTGTAGAAGCACAGCTATTTAATTTTCCGCTAATGGCTAATTTATGGCCGGCTTCTATATCTTACTATTAATTTACTTACCGTCGGTTGAATTTTGATATTAAATGTCAGTTTAACTAACCAATGATTAAGACAAATGAACGATCGCTAAGATATAGGATCCGGGCTTTAAACGTATTAATTATAAATAAGTTTAAATATTATTACATTAAATTTGCCATTGATCAGTAAAAAATACACATTGGAATTCGATTTTTTTAATCTGGGCATTTTAAATAATTCCAAGAAAAATTCCCGCAGGATTCCCGGGATAAAAAGTAGCACAAAGTTTAAGGCTAAAAATTAGCTCTCTATCAGCGGAAACCTCATCGAAATTGGCCCAGTAGTTTTTATGTGAATCCCGAACAAACGGAAAAGAAATCTAAATAGACTATAAAAAATCTGTTCTCCATTTTTTATATAGTCTATTCCAGTTGTTTTTTTAATAGCTTTAATATACAGACACGGCATGTTTAAAATTTTATAATATTGTTACGACCGACAAAGACCAATGCACACCTGCAGTTTATTACCTTTTCGGCATTTGGACTTCTTTTGTTTACCTTGTGTTTAAAATTTGTAATTAGAAAATAGCCTATTGTGTATTGTATTCGTTTATGGCCGTTTGCAGGCATAATTAGGCAGGTGTGAAGATTACGAATTCTAAGAAATTCGATCTACGCAGGCGGGCAGCCATATTGTATCGGTGCAGTATCGGGAGATCGGCAGTCTAGCGATGGTCACAAGCGAGACAAGACGTGTGTACATTCGATAAGCTAAATAGTGACGGACTGCAAGAATGCAATTTGCGACCCCCGTAATGTGGACATATGTAGCATCTGAGACTAATCGTTTTTCTCAAATATTGTATTCTTATTTAGTTTATACTTACCCGTACCATTGTGCCATATGACTAGTTTCTATTTTTATTAAACGATTTTGTTGATGTTGATTTAGTTCCAAAGTAACGAAGAAATACGTTTAGTTATCTAGGATTTAAATCATTACACACATTTTAATTTAACAAGATCATTGAAATGAAATAAAATGAAATCTTTATTCGTATGAAACATGGATAACAATGTCTTATGATATAGTGAGATAATGTTTCGCCATTTACTGGCATACAAATTTTCTTAAAAACTAATATGGCATAAACATTATATATTTTTATGTAATAGTCGTTTAAGATCATTACTATTTGTTGCACAATTTTGTCACCTTTGTGTCAAAGTTAAATACAAATATATATTTTATGAATGTCAACTTTATTAATAATAATGAATTGTCAAATATATTGAATAATGATCGCATGTTGGTAATAAAATAATATATATTATTTAGTTAGATCGAATGACATTTATTTATTTCAGATATATATTTATTTCTTCTTTTTTGTTTTTTAATATATATATATATGTGTGTGTGTGTGTGTGTGTGTGTATACAAAAAAGAAGAAATAAATATATATCTGAAATAAATAAATGTCATTCGATCTAAATAAATAATTCTGATACCCGATAAAAACATTTTTCAACCAACCATGAGAATAATTTTCTTTTAAATTGTTTGAGAGGTTAATTCTCTTATTGATGCAGTTATTCCATTATATACTTTTATTGTTATTGTTGGTATATTTTTGTGACTTATGCAGTCCTACGCATTGGAATTATTAGTCTAGTTGGGTCTCTGGTCTTGATTTTCGAATATATTTGGTCTGTATACGCTGAAAAATATTTTGAATGTTCCTTTACAAATATACCGATTTGTAATATATGTAAACCAGCTAGACTTAATGATTTAAGGAACATTGACGGCTTTTAGTTTTCTTAATGCTTAACTAGGCAAATCTGTTTCTGGAACACCAAATCGATGTCTTAAGAGCTATAAATCTCTGAGCGGTTTGCATTAGATGCAAGAAATAATGACGATATGTAATAAAACATCATTACTGATGCGAATGCCCAAAGTTTGAGGGGTGTATTGTAGTTTTCCTTAGGCTAAGACCGGTTTTTATTCCGCCTTTACGCCTCAACTCGTGAAGCTCAAAGATTGGCCCTTCATGTAACGATAAAAGTATGATTAACCTTTATTTCAGTTAAGGCATTGATTTTTACAGAATATTTGAAGATATATAAACTTCTTATATTAGCAGGCAGTCGCGTGACGACTACATTCGAGAGGCCAGCGCGCGGCACGCCACCGACGCGACGGCAGGCGGCTGGCAGCGATGCGATACGCAAATATTTATATCAGCCCCGATGGCACAAGTCATTGCTTGAAAGCGTTCTCTTGTAACAACCTCGTTGCAAACGCAAATTATTGCCTGTCTATTTTATTTACAACATAAATAAATTGTATACTGGAAAAACCATTTGAGCGGTATTGTAAATTGAGATTAATTGAACTTTTTTATAGCATTGATGTCATAACTTATTGGCGTTCGTATTTTTAATGCGTCGCCCGAGACCAAAAGGTATAAGCTATTAAAATATGTCCGCAGCATTTATGACACAATGCCGACTTTATACGCAATAATTTGGAAAATATTATTATCTCAATAAAACATTTAGGGTAAAGTTGTATAAATTATGGTGTGCGTTTAGAGTACTTTGAAGGGACTAAAATACGATCCTACAAAGAAAATAAGCTAGTTAAGGTTTAATGAAATATAAATTTTGACATTCCAATTTGGTAGCTTTGAATCCCGATGACAAGCATGTACTGCTTAGATTGATGATGCCCAAAGTGGCTTATATCAACCCTCAATGGCATATTAAGACCTGCAAAAATGTTCGAAAATAAATATTTCAAAGTTGTCAAAAACACATTTGAACTTGATGAATTTATATAAAGATGTATACTCAAAATGGACAAACCTATGTTAATATAGTAACATAATCTATGTTACTATTAAGAAGACTACGATAAAACGCGATAGTAAACGTTTCGGAACATTTGGTTTAGACAATTTTATGGGCTAATGTGCATATTATTAAGGTGTGGCTTCATCTGCGATAGTGTTACAGACATAGTCCGTTTCACGCAGATATGGCGATTGGTTTGATGCATTATTTGAGATGCGATATTGATTGAAGTTAAATATTGACAGATAACGTATGCATGTATAACTGTCTTGCCATAAATATTGTAACAAAGATTTTTTTTTCTATTGCAAATAACTTTTATAAGTTTTACAGTGTGTTAGTTTAATATATAAATATAAAACAATTTAAAATACAAAAAGCTTATTCGAAGTGGTCTCCATTGGCTGCAATACAGTCCTTTACGCTTTGAGGCCAGTTATCAATAGAAGCACACACTCTTTCCAGGGGAAAATTCTTCACTGCCAATGGTATGGATTGTTTTAGGGACTCCAAATTATCATGGCGTTTAGAGCAAGCTGTACTCTCTAAAACTGACCATAAATCATAATCCAGCGGATTAAGATCGGGACTGGACGACGGCCAGTCTTCAGCTCTGATGAAGTCCGAAACGTTCGTTTCCAACCAAGACTGCGTGGATCGAGCTTTATGACCCGACGCCGAGTCTTGCTGAAAGGAACATTCTTGGTTATTGAACATCGTGTTGTTACGGGACTTAACTACCTTCTCAAGAATTGGTATCTTGATACACTTGTGCCGATGTTTTGATAACTTTTTCACAAAAATATGGCTCAGTCACTCCTTCATAGCTAACACCTCACCAAACCATCACTGAAGACGGATAATGCCCACGCTGCACTCTGTCGACTAATTGAGAAGCTTCCTTAGAGCTTGGAGCATAAATACGGTCATTTTGTTTGTTAAAATGTTGCTCAATTGTAAAAAAATTCTCATCCGTAAACAAAATTTTTCCGTGACCTCCCTTTGCGTACCGCTTCAGTAGTTGTTTCGATTTTACCACGCACCCTATTCTTTTTTTAATTATGAGTTAAGAAATGACCAGGGCGTCTTTTATAGGCTGCAAGACCTAAGTCATCTTTTAAAATACGCGACATGGTTCTAGGTGATATCTTCATCTCTCGAGATAAAATCTTTTGCTTTCGGACAGGATTTCTTCGAATTCTTTCCCTTATTCCTTTGACCACCTTTTTCATACGAACACTAAGTGGACGGCCAGATCTTTTTCTGTCACAAACAGAGGAGATCTCATTGTACCTATTAATAGCCCGGTACACAAACATTTGACTAATACCAAGCGTATGGAGAGTTTTAAAAATTGCATTTGGCTCCATACCTACTTTGTGTAATGCAATCACAGCGATTCGGTTCTCTTTATCGCCCCACTCCATTTTAATATTGCAAAATGTTGTACAATGTATTGGCGCCAAAATGAGAAACCACGATAAACAATCATATAAAAATGACAGATTCCAAATTCAAATGTAATATTTTGTTTCTTTTTAATTGTAACAGTATTTATGGCCAGACCAAGTATACACTAATGCTACACAGCCTAAATCTTTACTACACGGCCACAGCCTAAATCTTTAACACTAATGCAGGTGCAGCAGCAGTATTACAATAGGGATGCGGCGGACATGTGTTATATTCAAATCTAATAATACTTCTTCTGCTTATAAAAGAAAAGGCGTTAAAATAACATATTATCGAATTATTTTTTATATACCATCATAAAATAATTTTAATTACTTTCAAACAATAATTAATACGCTGTTTTAGTTTTTTACTTGTACAGTCGTGGTATGAAAATGTTCGTCAGTTTTCAAATTGATACATTTAACATTCCGCGAGCACGTGTTGCTTTTTCAAACTAAGTCAGAGAACAGACTGTTCCACAGAAAATTATGTTTAACTATTTGATAATAAAGTTTAGAATTATAGCAGCGAGAGGTAAAGGTTAAATGAGTATCAGATGGCAGAGAGTATTCACTGTCGAGTGCTGATGCAGTTCTCCGTTTCCCGCTGCGATGACCGGATGTATGCAGCTTTCATAAAATTATTTAGAGAAAAGTTGTTTGAATTTCTATCTTCTCTAAGAAGATTGTTTAGATCACATAAAACCTTTTTATTGGTTTTAATATTTCTGTTAAGCGTAGTAATTACATCCTCTTTGTTTCTTATTCTTAATCTCAACGTTTGTCATTGTCAACATTGCAATATTCTTTTTTCTCGTTTCTATATTTTATAAACTTAAAATTTATTAAAATTTTGGTAGTCTTATTTCATGTACTTGTGCAAGCAAAAGTCGACTTTAAAGTGACGAACATTTTCATTCCGTGACTGTACCTACTTATGACGTTATATGTACGTCCGTACTGTTATAAGGGAAATAAATTTACCCTTTTTAAAAAAAGAATATTTTAATTGTAAATTATAATTATGAAAAGTACTTGATTTTAGAAAGCAACCGCTCACAACAGAAATTAACGACAGACTGACTCACTCGCATTGAAAACAGGGTATATGTTTAGTAAGGCTGCTGAGGTATCTTGGCAGTCTTGCAGGTAAGCATTAACCCTCGCAGTACATGGGTATAACAGTACGCTCCTACAAAAAAAATCAATTTTTTATGCCTTATTTAGAACTACTACGAACAGTTTAAAAAAATAGCCAAATCGATCTAGCTGTTTACACGTGTTCCACTTAAGAACGTACAACATTTCTTTTTTATTTATAATATTATATCATTGGTAATAATTGAGCTGTCTATTCGGTTAATATTTTCAGAAGTATTTGAATAAAAACTTTCCCGTGCAGGCAAACCGCAATCCAACAGCTGCAAAGTGTTTGCTAGTTTAGGATAGTTGTGAATCTCAACGACAAAACAATATTTCGAGTGAAGTCACTGAAGTAATATTTAATTCAGGAAATTATAAATTTTAAAAACCATTTTTTTCAATTACAATATACTTTTTCATGTTTTTATAAATGAGTTTACCCACAGACTATGTATGCAATTCTAAATTGGTATAAGTTACAATGATGGAGTTCATACTAAAAATTGGAATCGTTATTGCAAGCAAGGAACAAGAACACTAGTAATGACTATCCAATACTTCATCGTTTTTTCTTAATAATTAGTTTTACTTTGTTCGCTAGATGTTACTAGTATCGATTACAGTACGTACGTGACATTTGTGTAAACAAATTGGTATTGGTAAGTATTTCTGATACTTTGTTTAAATATGAAATTAATAAATACTTCTTAGGACGTTAAATACTCCTTGATAAAGGGCCGATTTTGGAATCATCAGATAAAAGCCATCAGTCGAATAAATTATAACCTAAGTGAATTCAAAAGTAAAACCATTTAACTGTTTTATTCATGCAACTGACATTTTTAACTTTTCCAGGTTATACATTATTACTAAGAATAACTTTTATCTGGTTATAGAAAAATTGGCCCTTAGTTTAAAAAAAAACATGTTTTCAAAAGCATGACGTCAAAAAGCAAGAGAATAAAGACATGTAGTGCCATTTAGTAATCTACGATTTAGGAGCTTGTCAAAGTTATAGTTTTCTAATGGGCTATTCTCATGCGTGATTTTCCATTATTGCATATTAGATAGGTACGTTATAATTTTCAAGGTCATAACGATCTTGATGTTGCTGTACCTTCTTACGTTAATCAATCCCTAGATACATATGTAGACAACGGACCCTTAACCTTTTCTGTAGACAAAACTTTCTAAAGGTAATTTATACCGATGAAATTTATATCCGAGAAGTAAATTTTCACGGATAACGTATATCTAGTATCAAGTCCATAAAACAACAACGAATACGGCGGCCATTAACTGGATCAAACAAATTGTTATCGAAGTGCTAGCTAGTAAGGCCAGTTGGCGGGCGATAAAAACACAATAGACCCAGTTTGTGCCACTGTTGTAAGAGGCACAATAGCATTCTACCGTATCCAACAATAAAGCAGTCCTTTCAGTCTTCGGCAAACATGAATGACAATTTGTGATATAAAATACTTAGGTCTGTGCTACAAAATAACGTCCGTAGAGTCGTATAAATAAGTAGCGACATAAAACATTTAAAACTTTTTTTACAGGCTGTAAGGTGGGGTAATATTCTGACATAAATTCCCCCCGGGGTACCACCCCACTCCTCGAATCCATAAAACGATAAAGATCATCTTTTGTAGCTCCCACCAGCAACGGTAAGGTTTCTTGTATCTCACAAGTCTTAAACAATTCGGTTATTCTGGGCAAACACAATGAGACAAATTCACTCATTATTATGCGGAATTTAAACTTTGTTTAAGGATTTCGCTGTTTCTGAACATCGTTAAAAATACTGTTGTATTTATAATTACGGATCTTCATTTATTCACGGAAAGTTTTTGGAGCAGAGATTTCAAATAAAGAGGGGCATTGTGGGATCTGTCTTTCATAAACAACGTATTTGCATATCTAGAGCTACAGGTTGAGCGGTCTGAATTTCAGTGATATTTCTCTTGTTTGCTTGTAAATTATTACTAAATTAACTTGCCTATTACTAATGCTATTTTTTTCTTATTATTCTTATATTGTTTCGCAGTTTTAAAAATAATAAACTTATACATATAGGTATAACTTTCCATGCGGCTTTTCTCGCATAAACTTCAGATCTATATCGAAACTCTCCAATATGTAACAACAAAATTAAAAAACATTGTATCAATTCAATTAAGTTTCAATAAAATTTGTATTTATAACACGAAAATCACTATTTTTTAACACATAAATATATTCAATATTCATATCCATTCTTAAGAGAATGTACAACATAGTCGTAGATATACATAACTAATACTAAATATAAAGATAATCAAGAAACCAAAAGCTTATTATTGGAGCTATCAAAACAAACTTATCTTTTATCTTTGCTCAAATGATTTAAGTGATTTTTGATTCATAAATTACATTTATATCATTATGGTCCTCGTAGCCACCCATTAATAAACTAGCCGCAAAATGCTTCGGTAATAAAAGCTGCCTAAACATTTTATTGGTGATCAATATATCTATTCTTTGTTACGTCTAATCTATATTTTTATTTCACTCGCTGAATTCGCAACCTTATCTTTACGGAAATAAAATCTTTTTTTTTATCAGATCATTGTTACTACCATGCATGTACCATTTCATTGTATTTGTATTCGACTATAAAAATTTAGTGGTAAGGGGCAAGAAAGGACTATAACAATGTAGGCTGCGTGCAAACGAGCCACCCACCACAGCCATTGATGGCCAGCGACAAACAGTTGACACACTTTTTCATGGGTTATGTACACGCCGCACACATATAGCCGGTGGCGGGCACACGGCCAGTAAAAGTGACGGTGGCGCGACAACCACCGGTGGCTGTGGTCGGTAGGTCGGTCGGTCAGCCGTTTGAGCTGAGCCTTAATACGCACTAGCTGTGGCCACCACTTCGTTCGCGAAGGACTTAGACTTATCGTATTTTCTGAACGTTGTATGATATCAAAATGTAACATACACGAAAATCTATAAACATAAATATTACTAAATATCTATAACCTTGTAGAGGGTTCGATTTTGTAAAATGCGTTTAAAAATATTGAATATATCGGGGGAGCTAATTCGGACCAACAGACAGTGCCTTAGGGGTGTGCCAAGTGCCAAGACCTACAGGGCACCGCGCACGTCATATTAATTTCTGATGTATAAGCTATATTACTGTGAAATTTCATCTAAAATCTGTGTAATAGTTTTTGCGAAGGAGAGTGACAAACATGCATCCACACATCCTCACAAACTTCCACGTTCGTAATATTAGTAGGATATAAAAGAACATCAAATATATGACTCGCTCATGGCGCCTTTTTTCTGTTAACGCTGGGGCAATGCATTAACTCATACTCTCAGAACCCGGGAAATCACGGAGGAAATACCTACAACCAGCGCTACACACAAGCTTGAGATGATAGAAGAAGTTGCAAGCGCCGACTACCAGACTAACCGCTAAAAACCTTCTAGGGTCCCTCCGCATTGTAATGAGGCGCCACGGGACAGTAATCATAAGTATGATCTGCCGTGATGTGTCGATGCAAGCAAGTTGTTGCAACTTTTAGAATTTATGGCGCTTCCGTTGCATTTACTAACAAATAAATCTTCGTCATCGCAACAGCGAACGAAATTTCACTGGCAGATGCTAGTTTAAGATAAAATATTACTTCTAACCCTTAAAATTTTTATTTGATGAAAATTTCCCCTCAATCTTTGGCATTTATTTTGAAATCACAGACAGACTTCAATTTTATTTATTGGCATAGATTAAAGTGTCAATGTACTAAATTCATGTCAATAAAAATAAAATTGAAGGGTCTGTCGTATTGTGTATGATGTCGACATTTCTTGTTGTACTTACATCTATTCTCGGCATTCGATAATGCTCGGAACAGATATACAGAGAAAAAACGTTCATTATCGGCTCTGGCAAGCAAATAAAACAGGATAGCACCCCAGGGGCCGTTCAGCTGAATATTGCGACCCGCAAGCAAATTTGCTCTAGCCACAATAAATGCTTAGGAGAGAGAGTACGTGAAAGAAACAAGCTGCGCCGGCAACAATAACATTTACTTATGTACACTGGGCACATACGGACCTCCGCTGACGCGTGTTTAGAACCAAATTGAAGGAGACCGATACGCTTTCATACATTCTTGGGCCCAGATTGTAAAAAGATGAGAGAGATTATAAGATTTCTTTTATTATATTTATATTTTTTATAAGTGTACGGTTTAGTTGTTTTGAATAAAGTAATCGTGTGGTGTAAAGGTTTTTATAAAATTAATTACTGAAATTCATTCACACAAATCTATTATGGTAATCCATAATTTATTTTATTCTTACCTTATTTATGATTTCTCGTCTTCCAAATGGAATTTAGGGCTGATGTTTTCCATTTTGTAACAGAAAAATATAATGTCTATTTTTAAGCCATACCCAAAAGCCACCATAAGCCAAAAGCCTCTGTCCCCTATACCCGCTAATTATCCAAAGGAATACTGCTCGGCCCTACCCGCTTCTCATAAATATATAACCGTTCATTTATTGTCATGAAAAGCTAAAATATAAAGTTACAGTTTGAACAGAAGTCTTATCATGTCGATTCATTATCAAAGTAATAGAGACCAAATAAATTAATCAACATTTTGAAGCCCGCAATATAAACAAAGTTTAGTGAAATATTTGATAAGATATGAGATTTCGACGTAATAATTATAACTAATATCAATGAACTTGGAATAAGAGGATCTAATATCAATTTCTAATCTTTATTATAATAGACGCTATTATTTCGAAGAGGAATATTTCGTGTAATTAATTAGAGTTGGTGGTACCGCGTGTCTTCGATAGGCATAATTTGTTTTAATAAAATAAGTTAAATTTCGAAAAAAATTACCCATATTATAATACACAAAATATTATTATACTATATTATATTCTGGTTTGCGCCAATATTATGCGCAGTAAACTTTGTTTTTACTACAAAAGCGGCGGTGAAGCAGTTTTTTGTGGCTAATTTGGATAGCCCATAAAATTTAACTTGGTCTATATATAGTTTACGCGATGTGGTAAATTAAAATTAAAGTGATAAACAAACATGCTATACCACTGAGGACATGTCTTTCATTTCTTTCTATATTGTTGACACAATGGCGCAATCTAATCACGAAGGCACTCTTTTTCTTTGTCATGTAAGTATTGTAGTGTGAATATGGCAGAAACATACAATTTTTTTGTAATATTGATCATCAATATCCTACACCATAAAAATCGCACAACGGTATAAAAGGTCCAGAAATGAGAAGAAGCATAGCAATGCATAAATCACTTCAATGTATTATTCTTCCGATTTACACAGAACTTATCGTCCTCACACTAGACTGTCACAGAATTACACTGAACTGCTCCACTCCCGCCAGGTTTTATACTATGGTATAAGATCGAAAAAAGTTTATGATGGTAGTTAACCGAGGGATTGTACGCATGGGTGGCCAGCTTTTTATTTGGGTGGAGCATCAAAGTCTTTATTGATGGCGTATGCTCGGAGGAGACGAAGCCCATTAAAGCTGGCGTACCCCAAGGCTCAATAATGGCGCCCACACTGTTTATTCTGCACATCAATGATATGCTGTAAACCAGTAACATTCATTGTTATGCAGATCACAGCACGGGCGATGCTTTTTGCACTGGCCGCGCAAACATTCCTCGTGCAGAAGTTGAGGACAACAGAATCCGACTTGTGTCTGAAATTGAGACCTCCCTGGAGCAGCTTTCGGATTGGGGAAAACGAAATCTTGTCATTTTCAATCCCTAGAAGACGCAAGTCTGCGCGTTTACTGCTAAAAAAGCCCCATTCTTGTTAGCGCCGCAGTTCGAGGGCACCCACCTTAAGATCTCGGACACTATAGGATCCTGGGCGTCAACATTTCGAGCGAGGTGCAATTTAAGGGTCACTTGGAGAACAAAGCGAATACGCTTCAAAAAAAGCTTAGGGTGCTCAATAGGGCTACGTGGTACTTCACACCGGGACATAGGCTTTTATTACATAAAGCTTAAGTGCGTCCCCATGTGGAGTACTGCTCCCATCTTTAGGTTGGTGCAACCGAGTACCAGCTGCTCCCACTTGACTCCTTGCAGCGCCGAGTGGTCCATATTGTCGACGATCGCGAAGTTACAGACGGTTTAGAGTATCTCAGCCATAGAAGAGACGTTGGTGCTCTAAGCGTCCGTTACACTCCCAGTTGTACCATCTGTACAACTGGGAGTGCTCTGATGAGCCATTTGATTTAGTGCCTACGTCGCCATTCTATCATCGCACCACTCTCCGGCGATTGGGAGTTCATCCACACTTCCTAGACACTTGAAAGTCCTCTACGGTATGTGGCGGACGTTCCTCATGCCATATGTGTCCAAGTTATGGAATGAACTCCCTCCCGCGGTTTTCCCAGAGCGCTACAATGTGGAGCTCTTCAAAAAGGGCGTGAACAGATACCTAAAGTCTCAACGAGGTAGGCAACGCATCGGCTTCCTTAGTGTTGCAGATGTCCATGAGCGACGGTAGCCACCTATTACCAGGTGGTCCGTTGGCCAGTTTGCCTACAAGCAAACATAAAAAAAACCGGAAATGTCGCTCACATCAGTATTTTAGTAAACAGTTCCCATTATTTGATTTTATTAACGGAAGTGACAAGGAAACTGATTGACCGGAAGTACCGCACACATCGAGCCTTCAGTAATTAAATTATATATATGCTATGTATAAAAATCACACAATCATTGTTATTAATTACATTTTAACAACAGTAAATTAAAGACGAAATTACTAAGTGTTTGACGTTTATCAATAGTTAAGAAAGTTCTTACAGGTAGTATTGAATTTTTGTTCACATACGTGGCAAGTATAAATAAAGCCCTCCCGCATGTTCCGTCTCTTCGCTATATCGCTTTTTTACACAAATCTGGTTCAGTTAGCACTAATGAAGTTTGGATCATGAATATATGATTTTATTAGAATTTTAATGCTTTTATTTACTCGATAATATGTGTCACGCCATATTTACATTAAATTTGTCAAGGGGCCTCTACCTACTGACCTTTCCATGATCCCTCGCAAGCCCTCCAAAAGTCCGGGCCATTTTTATGGCCGGTGGTCTTCGAGGACATGCATTATATTCAATAAAAATTACATTTACAAAACCTACATTTTGTGGAATAGCAACACTTATCTTTCACGGTGTCAGGTAGTAGTGTATGTTAATACTATGGAGAGTAGAGCCTCCATAGTTGATACAGATATTGATATAATTTAAAGACAAAATATTTCAATTTGATAATGAATTCTAATTCAATATGTTACAAGATGTCCATCACAGTAGCCATGAGAACCATAGTGTATATTAATATGACATAGACAATCGTCATAGATAATACTTTTAGTCGATTTATCAGATGATTCGATTTATAATTAAATTACCATTTTCTACCGGTTAGTTAATTTTATAAGCCCACTAAATTATCTAAATAATTTAGTGCATCAGTAACTGATTATTATAATTGTTTTTATGATTCTGGTAACACTATGATGTAATAGTAATTGCTATTTTTAGCAATGATGCAATGTTATTGTTTGTAGGGTAGCATTTTTCGTATAAAAGGCGTAGTGGCGTTTAGACTGTGTTCATGGATTCGCCCGTTGTCGTTCTTCGCGCGCGCACGTCTCCCATTCCGCCTCGGCTGTCTGTTGTGTTCGTTCGTTCACCCGGTCGATCTGTGTTTTTTCTGTGACAGTGCAGTGAAAAGTGCGTCATCAGGTGGTTTTTCCACCAAATCGTTCGTCCCCCTCAGGGACAATGGACGGCGTGGAGCTCTCTCCATTGCTGTTGGAGGGTTTGCTATCGTTTTTACGACAGCAATTCCCTCAAGCGCTCGACCAATTTTTGAGGACTCCGGAGTCCCAATCAATGGCGTCCGTTATCTCGGAACTTAATTCCGAGAAACCCGTGTCCCGTAAGTTACACGTCCAAGGGGCCCCCCCGCACCCGCATCTGCCGTGATCACCGCACCCCCCGCGACCCCCGCCACCGCGCTTATCGCTGACCACCTGCGCTCTGCCTTAGCGCCCGCCCCCGCGCCCCCGCATCCGTACCTGACGTGTTACCGGCGCGCCCGCCACCCACACCCCCGCTCAACGATGCCCACCGTGTGGCACCAAAATCACGCGCCTCGTTTTCTCGCGGTTCCGCGTCGGGACAACCGCGTTCGAGCTCCGCGAGTTCGACGACATCGCGTTCGCGATCGCCCATACACCGACCGCGTAATCGATTCTCGTCGAGAAATCCCCTGACGGTCCGCAATACCTCAGGGATGCCCCTCTTCCACCGGCCGATGAAATTACCCCCATGGATGTCGCGCCTCCCGCGAACATCCCCTTAAACCACGAAGACGATGACGGTTTCATAACCGTCAATCGTACCAAGAAACGGAAGACCCAGAGGGAGGTCCCCCCCAACACCGCCCCCACTGCGGGCACAAAACCAACAGCGGCACCCTCCAGCCGCCCTGGGCCACCTTCACAGCGCCCGCCACCACCCCTGATCATCCGCAAGAAAGCCCATTAGCTTCAACTCGCTAAGGAACTGCCAGGTAAGGCAATCTCTATAAAAGAAGCCCGTGATACCCAACATGGCATCAAAGTTATGGTCACGTCTTCAAGTGACCACCGCTCCCTAACATCCTTGTTATGTGACCTTAAAATCGGTTACTACACTTCCCGGAAGAAAAACGCCTTCGGGCTGTAATCCGCGGACTCCCACAGGAAATCGAGTGTTCCTACATTCTCGAGGACCTTAAGTCCCAAGCTTTACCGGTGCACGAAGTGCACCGTATGCACAGAGGCGACGCAACAAAGTCTCCTCTAAACCTAGTATTGGTTGTCCTCGACCTCTCCCCAGAGGGGAAAAAGATCTTCGAACTTGAGAAGGTCTGTGGCCTCTCTGGCCTTCGTGTGGAACGTCCACACGAAAAACATACACTGCGGCAGTGTCATCGTTGCCAACTTTATGGGCACTCTGCCCTACATTGTCAATCCCGTCCCAGGTGCGTCAAGTGCCTGGGCGACCACGGGACCTCAGAGTGCACACGCACCCGGGACTCCCCGGAGCCACCGAGCTGCATTCTCTGCGGCCAAGCGGGTCACCCCGCTAACTACAGAGGCTGTCCTGCCGCCCCCCGACCCAAACGTAAGGTCGAAAAGGGCAACGCCCAAAAAGGCACTAGAAAAGTGCCGAACAAACCCGCATTCGTGGCGGCCCCCCCTCCAGTGGTAAATCACTGGACGGGTCTTCTCACGACGGAAGCGTTCCCTCCACTAAGGACGCGCGCCCCAATTTTGTCCGGTCTACCCCCAGCAACCCCTGCCCCCGCCCCATTTTAAAAGCACCTTCTGGGCCGTCACCCCACCACTCTTTAGCGGAGGACTTAGCCTTGGCGACTAAATTCGCCAAGAACTTGCCTTTCGACCTAGCAGAGGTCCAACTCTTGGCTCGAAAACTGAGACAAGTTGCAGAGTCTGATCAACCCTCCCTCCGGGATCAACTCGTCATCGAAATGGATCACGCGTACCTCCTCCAGGTACTTAGGTCGTTATAACTAAACAACCTAGTTAAATTATTGTTACCGGTAACAAATGGCGCATGTAGATAGAAATAAACCACGCTCATTGACTCTGGCGACTTATAACGCCAACGGCCTTCGAAACCAGCGCGACTTGGTCCATGACTTCCTGGTTACCAATCAAGTAGATATACTACTAGTGCAGGAGACCTTCCTGAAACCGAGTGAAAGAGATCCAAAGATCTCTAACTATCGGGTCACCAGAAATGACAGTATAGGCCGTGGTGGCGTCACCCTGATCTATTTCAGAAGATCTCTACACTGCATGCCTCTAGTCACCCCACCACTAGTAGGTATGGAGGTATCCGCCTGCAGACTAGCAATGACTGGCCACCAACCTCTAGTCATAGTCTCGGCATACCTCGCGTGCTAGAAAACCCTTATTAAGAAAGACCTAGAAGCCCTGTTCAACTTGGGCCCAGCTGTTATAATAGCCGGAGATCTGAATTGTAAACACGAACAGTAGAATTGCAATACCACTAACCCCAATGGCAGAGCCCTAATAAATATATCAGACAATCTTTTGTTTGATATAATAACTCCCATGACCCCTACAGGATACCCCCCCAACCAAGACTGGGAGACCCCAAACACTCTCGACCTAGCATTACTGAGGGGCGTAAC
Source organism: Dendrolimus houi (assembly GCA_039645545.1). NCBI lineage: Eukaryota > Metazoa > Arthropoda > Insecta > Lepidoptera > Lasiocampidae > Dendrolimus > Dendrolimus houi. Next base: position 11,546,052 of record CM077125.1, on the reverse strand, counting down.
TCTTCAGTTCCATTCGATCGAAACGATGGACGATATAGACTCGGACCATCGCCCGGTTATCCTCAAATTAGGACAACAGACGGACCAGACATCTGAAACTAGGACCTCTGTGGACTGGTTGAGACTTGGGGACCTCCTCAAGGCAACCGAATCACAAGACCTGGACCGCATCCCGGACCATATCGAATCCCACCAAGACACGGAGACGGCGATCGAGGCCCTCACCAGCCACCTTCAATCCGCAGTGCGGAACTCGTCCAGATAGGTGCCAGTGGAGAATGACCGCCACTTATGCCTGCCGGACGAGGTGAGGGTACTGCTGAGGGAAAAGAGAGCCGCCTTCAGAGCGCACGACAGATATCCCACCGAAGACAACAGAGTCCGACTCCGCCAACTAGAGCGCGAGGTCAAACTACGTATCCGGGAAGTCAGGGAACAACGTTGGGACAAAACGTTGAGAGATATCGAACCAACTCACCAGGCGTACTGGAAGTTGGCTAGAGCTCTCAAATCAGATACCCTCACTATCATACCCGCGCTAGAAAGAGCCGACAACAACGAGGCGTTCGATGACGAGGAGAAAGCCGAATGCCTTGCTCAGAGTCTAGAGCTTCAATGCTCCCCCACTACACAAAATGTCGACCAGTCACACCTGACGGAGGTGGACTCCGAGGTCGAACATAGATCCTCCTTACCAGCGGAAACCACACTCGACCCAGTCACGGTCGAAGAAGTGCAAGATCTGATCAAGTCCCTCAAACCGCGAAAGGCCCCAGGGTTCGATGGCATTAACAATCGCGTCTTCAAACTCCTCCCCGGCCACTTGATTATAATCTTAGTGAGCATCTTCAATGCCGCCATAACAAACTGCTCTTTCCCCGCGATCTGGAAGGAAGCAGATGTCATCGGTATTCACAAGCCTGGAAAACCGGCTAATAAACCGTCCAGCTACCGTCCAATCAGCCTACTGAGCACACTCAGCAAGCTTTACGAGAGGGTCATCCTCTCTAGACTTAGAGATTTTGCCATCAGTAAACATCTACTACCCGATGAGCAGTTTGGATTTCGTGCCAGACACTCATGCGTCCAACAGGTGCACCGCATCACGGAGCACATACTATCCCACTTTGCCCATCGCCCCCGCCCTATAGGAACAGCCGCACTGTTCCTAGACGTAGCTAAGGCCTTCGACAAGGTCTGGCATAACGGTTTGATTTACAAGCTGTACCAGTTCGGTGTGCCAGACAGACTCGTGCTCATCTTGCGAGACTTCCTCCTAGGCCGTAGCTTCCGTTTTCGAGTGGAGGGAACACGCTCGTCCCCTGACCCACTCACAGCCGGTGTACCACAGGGCTCGGCCCTGTCTCCACTACTCTTTACGCTGTTTACCAGGGACATCCCAAAAACTCCAGATATAGAGTTGGCCCTCTTCGCGGATGACACCGCACTCTACACATCAGATCACAACCGACAAATGGCTTGCATCCGGCTACAGGCAGCTGTAACAGAGCTAGGCGAATGGTTTCGCAAATGGAGGATAGAGGTAAACCCGGAGAAAAGCGCAGCAATGTTCTTTTCCCCGGGCACGCTTCGCTCTCCCAAACGCGCTTGCCTTTGCTTAAAAGCCATCTCGCTCTACGACCAAGAGATCCCCTGGGCAAAGTACACCAAATACCTGGGTGTCACCCTAGATCAGAACTTGCGCTTCAACGAGCATATCACTATAGTCCGGGATAGAGCGCGATTTCTGATGGGTCGTCTAGCACCCATGATAGACAAACGAAGCAAAATGTCCCCCAGACACAAGCTTACTCTATATAAAACATGCATTCGCCCGATCATGACATACGAGAGTGTGGTATTCGGCCATGACAAGCCTGCCCTCTTAAAGAAACTGCAAATCGTTCAGAATAAATTCATGCGCAGAGCCGTCGGTGCTCCCCTCTATATGCGTAACGTCGACATCCACCGCGATCTGGAGCTTCCCTCCATCAAAAACTACATTACGTCGCTCTCGCGTAAGTATTTCGATCTAGCGCCGCACCATCGAAATCCTCTCGTCGTGTCCGCGTCCGATTATAAGCCTCGACGAAAGGCTCGCGTGCGACGACCGCGTAACATCCTCACGGACAAGGTCGACGGTATCACAAAACGGCTGGCCCGGATCAGCCCGCCCGCGGTTATGACGGCAGGCTGGCAGGCACCGACAGACTGACACAGACGGCGGCGTCAACGCCGCCAATCACGATCTCTCCACGTACCCGCGAGGGACGCCAGGAGATACAGATTCATCCCCCTCTCATGGCAACAGTCCAGTCGAGGTGAAACTCCCTAGGGAGCCCCCTCGAACAAGTTGCCCCACGAGCTCGAGCGCCTTCGCTTCGCAAAGGCACTCGCCCCGAAAACCTCGGTAAAGTTGTGAGGTCTTCGGACCAACAACATAAAGTCAAGTCCAATAAAAAATAAAAAAAACTGTGTTCATTGCTTAGTGTGCTGTGTGAATATTCACATCAAAGGCTGAACAATAAGGGGAAACCCTACCCAAATAGTTAATATTTGGTATATTTGGTACTTTCTTACCCAAATCTCTCCTTGCATTTTGCAAATAGTAACACCAAGTAAAGGAAGTTTACGTTTAACAGCAGAATTCTCGCAAATTTACTTATAAAAGAACTTGATACCTTCGTTTTATAACATTAGAACGTTAATATTTTGGCACGAGTTAATAATATATATATATATATATATATATATATATATATATACATATTAATAACTAGCTGGGTTCGTGACTTTTTTCTTGAGGGAAATATATTTTATATTCATATATTTTGAACACTAAAATTTAAGTTCACATTCCTCCTTGAAACCCAAAGAGTTTTATTGAAATTCTTTGAGCCTTTTCTTAGCTTATCCTAAACTAACTTTCAGGCAGATAGATAAATTCTAAAAACGTTCATTAATGATTAATCATCATACAATTATATACCTAAACGTATATTTTTAGGTATGTAATTGCTATTTTAACAATTAAATCTGACCTCAAAAGTTGACAACATAAAATAAACCCTAATAACCCTAAACCACCTGTTGATTTGTTTGTTTATGATCTACCTAAAAATCTGCACCACCTACGTCGCCAGATTACGTTAAAATATTCCCTAAGTTAGGTTGCCTGGAAGAGATTGCTTTAAGCGATAAGGCCGCCTATTGTTTCTACCATGACAATATTGTAATTGTGCTTTTTTGAAATGGTATCTTTAGTGATCAATAAAGTGTTATCTATTGTATTCTAATATAAACCTAACATTACTAGTCCAGCCGTACCAGACTGTTGTTACTAAGCTACGCACGTAAACGACTGGAAACAAGGGCATGGTACTCTCTGATTCCTGACGAGTCTTGATCTAATGATGAGCCCATGTAACATACACACGACCCTGGCAAGAGCGATGTTAGGAACACTGGGATGTTTTAGTAGATATTCTTTGTAGGGATAGCATTTCTGCCATGCCCAATGGCAGAAATGCTATCCCGACGAGTTCGTCCCCCGACTGTTACGAGGCGTATTTGGACAGCGCCTGCCAGGGCTAGCAGAGTTGCCCCACTGCTTGTCTGCAGTCCTAGCTATAGGTTAGTGGATGGAATAACAAAAGGTTTAGTGGATTTACCGGTCAATAGCAACCTAACTCTTTCAAGGTAGGACTAGGCCGGCAAGTCCAGTACGCCCTCACTGCGATCCTCACACGATGAATACTCCACTCCATAAACGTATTCTCTTCGGCCAAAGAAATGGCAGAAATACCATTATCACTCCAGCTGACTGAATTCCACACTCCCCCGGCGTGGCTCGAGAGATAAAAGCTTCAGCTTTCTCGTCGCCTGTGGCCTCCACAAATAATTATTATTAATTAATAGTAGATTGTTATATGAGAGGTGAAAGTGATGTATTTAGGCATGATATGGTTTGGCGTACGAGCGTAGTGAGGGCGCCAATAATTCGAGTGCCTAAACAGGCCTTTCACCCGAGGTTAATACTCTGCTTTTCGTTTTGAATATGTTTTCAACCCGGTGATTAGGCAACTCTAAGCATATTTTAAAAATATGAGAAATGAAAAGATTATTAACGAATATTTATTAAATAAACTAGCTTAGACAGCCTTTTCTTTATTCAAAATACCTAATTCATTAAAGATAAATATTTCTTCAGTTTGTATTTAGCAAAACAGATCCTGTTTTGTTAAACGTTCTCTTATCATCTTTATTTTCCTACTGACTCAAGCCCAGATTTGTTACTGTTTAATTTATTCATAGACATCCGCCAATTAATTACGTATTTACAATATCAATAAACGTGTTCATCCATTGTCCACTCTTGCTAACACAACCTGAATAATTTAAAACCTTTCATTACAATATAGATATATATATAATACCTATGGCTCTATTATTTTTAGGGTACCGAAGCTTGACGTTTCAACATCATCATCATGATTCGTCTGTCTATCTTTTTATATTATTGTCGTATTTCTTAGATACTAGAGCTATATGGATGAAATTCTACTAGAAGGTGTAGTTTATTGGCGCTACACAATTATGCTTATAATCCTACTACTATCTTCAAGCGATATAGTGTCTTTGAGGGATTTTCCTATAAAAAAAGGCATAGCTATTAGTAACACTTGTGCCACGTTGTTATTTATTCATACCACCTCACTCACCGACTAAGTCATTTTTTTTTTAATTGCATGAGTTCAGCAGACAGGCAGACGACCCACATGATGGAAAGCGGTTACCATCGCCTATAGACATTTGCAACACCAAAGATACTAAAAATGCGCTGCGGCTCTCTAAAGGGAGACTGGAGCCCAACCACTAATGCCGGAACTCAAGGTTGTTAAGGCGGCATACGTACAGGCAGACCAGGGCCATCCAGACGGGCAAATACCCTACAACCTGGATGTAGTTTGTTTTGTCACCTCTTACGAAAGGCCGCCTGGTCGCAGAAAATTGTATTCTTTCTACGTTCCTGCATGGATAAAGAAAATTTAATAATCTTTCCCTATATTATTACTCTGTAAAAAAATCTTCATGTCTCATATTCTGAAACTACACTTATCACAGGGATGAAAACGGTACTTTTCGTCCCTGGAAAACGATTCTCCATGATGTAAAAAAATTAAAAAAACTACGTGAACCATAGATAACATGCGACTCATGTTCCAAGTTTTTACAGGCCATTTAAATTGCGGCATAAATTGTAATAAAAAAATATCAATAATTTTGTAACATCATTTTATACTTATAAATTACTTTTCACTCAATTATTATTTAATTTACATAAATTTGAGCTACATATTTACTATCAGTGACAAAAAAATACTAGCTGGTAGAACGCCACAGAAAAAGAAATTTACTTGACGTTTCATATGTAACGAATGAGTCGATCAGATTTAGATAAGGATTTAACGCCTGATTTCATTATAGAAGTAGCTGTTTGTTTAACTAATCAGTTAATCAGAAATGAAAAGCAGAGTGTTAACCTCGGGTGAAATGTAAGCACTCGAACTATTAGCGCCCTCACTACGCTCATACGCCAAACCACCTCATGCCTAAATACGTCACTTTCATCTCTAGTGTTACAATCTATTATTTTTAACTTTTTATTTAAAGCAACATATAACTAAAATAAAGCAAGTGATTGTAATTTGCGCATTGTGGGATCTACTGTATCGAACTTAATACTGATTTTTGGTGTAAATTTTCCATAATTAAAGCGTTGCAAATTTGTAAGTATTAACGATTTTCTCTTTTACGTCCTTTTTTAATAATATAAATATATATATTTTTTTTATATCGCATTTGTCAATATTATATATTATATATATCCTGAGAATGTTACACATAAACAAATACTGAAATTTTACCTATTAGGATTCTTAAAACACCCTGAAAAATTATTGCAAATTTCGATATTATCGTTCTTTTAAACAATATTTTCTAAACGAGACTGCCAAAAAAGATAGTGTAATATTTTCCGTGATAATCATAGTATTTACAGCGATAATACCTAAAATACCTAAGTTTTTCATGTATTGGAACATTTTATTTATGTATCTATTAGTAATTACTTAAGAAAGAGATGAAGATTCAGTAATTTAATTAACCGTACTCATTACTAACAGGCAATATCCCTATAGAATATACGTGACTTTAGTTTTTCCTCCTGAAATATCCCACTTGGATAATAAATACAACAGCTCATAAGTTCGTATATGTTTTCGATGAATAAAAAATCGATTTATAGCTTAGTTAAACGAAACAAGAACTACCTACATTATACTTTCAATAACAACATTAAGGGCCAAAGTAAATGCGTGCATGATCTCGTTTGCAATTTTCCACATTTTTGAAGAAATAAATTGACAAAATTTACTTACAGTATATCCATATTACACAAATCTTAATAATAAAATTAGGAATGTTTACATTAGTTTAATAATAGTTTCCAGAGTTCACAGATTCTATATGTACCTGCATTTAACTTTGTTTATGTACGAGTCCAATACAATCATTCCCTCAGGGTGCTGTTGAGGCAACCGAGTTTCTGCAATGCGTCGTCTATGTGCGAAACACACATATGACTATGATGCTTTATGGCGTAAAAAAACAGCTTCGTTACTAAGCAGATTGCGTGATAGCAGCAACAGCATCCTGAAGGGAATAGCTCATAAATTCGACTACCCACTCATTTGGTCCTTCATTAAATCAGTGCTAGTCATTAATTACTAACATAGACATAAGGAAAAAATATTACCAATAACATTATTGTGTGTGTTTATCTGTGTACATGTATTGGACTGTGTTTGCTTGAAATAAATAAATAATTATTATTATTATATGTGTATTTTCCATAAAATATTCTTATCGTCCCAAAAATTAGATATTTGGGAAATTGTTTTTGGTTTCATAAAAATAATAGTTTAATAGTTAATATAAAAGTCATAAATAGTTAATAAACTTGCGAATAAGCCCTTGTCATCGTTTAGTCAGACTATTAATGAGTTCCGATTGCCCCCCACTCCCTCCCCCGAATCCAATCTTCCCCATCAAATCCCTCTATTCCAATCTCATATCCCATTCCTCCTGTTAGAACCCTCTATCTCATCCCCCTGTCCAATCCTCATTATCCCATCCTAAAGACTGGCAACGCGTTGGCTTCACCGTTAGTGTTGAAAACGTCTATAGGCGATGGTAATCACTTTCCATGAGCTGGGCCTTCTGTCTATTTACCCGCTTTGCAATAAAAAATAATCTACTTGTATCGAAACTTATTACACTACATAACTGGAAAATTTCTGTTCAAACGATAGTGAGGTGTCATAAGTGATGGTGCTGGTGATGAGTGATGTTAACTAATGAAAATAAAAATCAGGCTTTATAGATGTATTGCATCTATCAATATTTTATTTGGTTCAAATTAATACGACGTATACTATAGATTAAATTATATAGATTATATATTACAAACAATATATTATAGATTAAATTGTGATAAAAATAAAACTATTCTATAAATAAAATTAACTTAAAAATAAATATTTATATCTTTGTTCTAGAAGTGCCACGCTTTGAAGATAGTCTCAACAACTTAACTGTGTCTCTTGGAAGAGAAGCGGTTTTCACTTGTGTCGTCAATGATCTCGGATCCTACAGGGTTAGTATTTTCTAATTTATAATTAAATAGCACGATTTTAACCTTTCTTTCACATTAAATTGTTTCATGATGAATTTCTGTTTCTAAGTAGCAGCTTTAAACACATTTGTTACTTGTTAAAGATACTGTCATTCAAACTTCACAGTAGATGTTAGTAGCGTACCGTCCATACGTATAATGATGTGTTTGTGCAGATTTTATTCTACTACTAGCTGAGTCCGCGACGTCGTCAGCGTGGAATTTGTTTTCAAAACCCCCCGATTTTGAAACATTCTTCATTGGTGCTCCGCTCCTATTAATCTTAGCGTGATCATATATAGCCTATAGCCTTCCTCGGTAAATGGGCTATCTAACACTGAAAGAATTTTTCAAATCAAACCAGTAGTTCCTGAGATTAGCGCGTTCAATCAAACAAACAAACTCTTCAGCTTTATATCTAATATATAAAATTCTCCTGTCACGGTGTTAGTTACCAAACTCCTCCGAAACGGCTGAACCGATTTCTATGAAATTTTGTGTGCATATCAGGTAGATCAGAGAATCGGACAACATCTATTTTTCATACCCCTAAATGATAATAGGTGACCCATCCCTAAATATATTTTTTAATTTTTTTTACTAAATTTCTTATTTATATTTTATTATGATTTAGTATTGAAAAATATATACAACCCTAAATTTTCATCCTTCTACCACCAACCCCTATTTTTTAATAGCGATATATGTACTTTAATAATTTTCTACTCTGTTCAAGTTGATTCGAGTTTAGATTAACATTTGGTCCCGGTAGATGACGCTGTAATCGGGTTCTATGTATATAAAGCCGAAGAACTTTTAAGACACAGTATTCTATACGTTAATTTTTTTCTTATCCTGTACAAAAATATAAACAAAAAACAATAATTTATAACATCATTATGTATAATTTCCTAATAAAAAAATTACAAATAATATATATCATTTACTTAGGGAAATAAATTTGAGTCGAAAAGTTACCAAAAATAGTTCTTATAATCAAGGATTTGAAGTACGATTAAACCTTGACATTGGTTAATGTGAAACAATTTAAAACTTTTCCGTGGCAGTTCGTTTACGTGTAGATTCTCAAAGGTTAATTTGAATAAAGGTGGCGTGGCTACGCGTGGACACGCAGACTATCCTGACGATCGCCACCCACGTGATCACGAAGAACCACCGGATCGCAGTGAACCACAGCGATAGGAGGGTCTGGTTTCTTCACATTCATGACGTCCGCCAGTCGGACAGAGGCTGGTACATGTGTCAGCTCAACACCGATCCCATGAAGAGTCAAACAGCTTATTTAGATGTAGTAGGTGAGTAGTTTTTATTAATTCTCAAACTTGAGAGTAAAATCAAGGGATTACTTCACTAAATAATACAATTTTGCCTGTAAAAGCTAATCAGTGATTTCACTTTAACATTCTAAGGGCGGATTTTTCAATCACCAAATATTATTCATAGTAATAAAGTATAATCAAGAAAACTTTTATCTGATGATTGAAAAATTGGCCCTTAAATAAATAAATAAAAATTCTAAACTAATTTATAATATTTCTAAACTACTCAGAAACTGAGAAACTGATTACGATTGCGGAATTCAATAGTCTTTACTTCCACGCACATTTATAGACATACATTGATACTATCACAGGCAAACACTCTTGAATTATAATTACACACACACATACAAACTTCTTTCTTTTTCTTTAATGCAATGTTTAACGTTGGTGGTTATTATTATAGCAATAGGGAGGCGACGGCCAGGAGTATCATCACACAGGGCTTAATCTAGTTTTGGTTCCTGTCTTTCCCACTTTATTTAAGTTTCTTTAATTTTATATATTTTTTTTTTTTTTTGTGGGAAGTATAAAACAATTGTTTAAAAATGTGTCTATTTGCAATTTCCTCGGGTGACCGTTAGAGCGTATTCACATTGATCTCGCGTCCTTAGTAATGTAAATCCAGTTATGAGAATTTTCTTGGATATGCAACACCCAAAATAGCGGGCCAGTTGAGCAAAATTAAACGCGTAATTTAAGTAATTTGATTACGGTGCGGTATCGATTGTAAGCTTCATAAGTAATTCACATAGGTGGTTATGAAATTAGAATCAGTTTGAAATAAATTCGTAATTTTCAGTTTGAAATAAATTCAGCCGGGCGGCTTGTCGTCAGAGGCGACAAAACAAAACACATCCAGGTGGTAGGATATTTGCCCGTCTGGGTGGCTACCACCCCTGGTCTATACATAACAACCTTGAGTTGTGTTCCGATTAGTAGCCAGGTTCCAGTCTCCCTTTAGCGAGCGGCAACACATTGATAGTACTTTTCGTGCTGCAAATGTCCATAGGCGATGGAACTACTTTCCATCAAGCCTGTCTGCTAAACTCATGCAATAAAAATAAAACTACTACTATATATTTTTATAATTTTGCTACATAGAATAAAATATTACTAGTGGTCGCCGGTGCTCGAAATTCGACCATAATAATTAATGTTAAAGACTATACTTCTATAATCACAAATTTCGCCAAGGCTATATATACACTGTTAATTTGACTTGAACAATAAACAAAAAAGTATATATGTGTGTGTGTGTGTGTGTCAAATACATGGTAGCGTGTGTAACGTTGTTTTTATTGATTTAATGTATATTTTATGCATAATTTAAAAAAATATTAGTATTCGTTGGTTCTTCTCTATATAAACTATAAGTGTGTGAAATAGTCCGTCCGCTTAGTTTTCCTAAATAGGGGTACAAAGCTTTTGCTTCACGTATTAATATATTATTAATATATAGATTTATCGCACAAAAGAAGTAGCCTACATCGGCAAAAAACAATATTTTAATTAGTTTAATCGGCGTTCTTGTCGCCTTCGCAATATCTTCCAAAAAAACATTCAAAAAATAAATTTAAACCAAAAGATTGGGGGAGTGAAGTTGGTATCCGGTGCCCAATATATCTTAAAATAATAATAATATAATCAATAGTATATGTACTAATATGTATACTGTGTGTAATTTATATGCGAATTATGGATACACTAGCGTATTTTAATAGCAACTACATATATATCTAGTATATACTAGAAACCATACCGTATCTGTATTCCGTGACAGATATTGTTCTTGTTTTTAATTTCATTTACACATTGCCCGGTTTATTTATTTTATATATGTTCTATAGTATACCATAAGAAAAGAATACCTAATCCTTCATCTATTTTTAATAATAATATATACATACATACAAATTATCACGCTTGTTTTCCACGACGGTAGGCAGAGACAATGGATCTACATTTGCGACGATCCTGACCAACAACTTTCGCTTCATCTATTTTCATGAATCTCTACATATTATATATCAGTCAGTAATAGTCTAAATAATCCGATGTCGATAAAACCGGCCTAATAAACCCAGTTCCGATTTCAATCGCAACATGTTACATTAGTAAATAAAGTATTTTAAAAACATGTCCTCTTTCAAGCAGTAAATACATAATGAATGGACGTTGTAGTGCCGCCTGACATATTGGACTACCCGACGAGCAGCGACCAGGTGGCCCGCGAAGGGGCGAACGTGACGCTGCGGTGCGCCGCGCATGGAGTCCCCACGCCCACAGTCGTCTGGCGGAAGGAGGCAGGCGACCTCCTGCCCAGGACGAATTTTAGCGACACCCATAGTAAGTTCATAATGTAATCCCTCGTTTACATTCAGCCCCTACTGATCATGCTGCTGCAACTAATCAAGATACTTCTGTGACAGCATCGCAGGCAATGAGAGCTTACATGCTTTACGTACTGTTCATACACAGTAGTTGCAAGTTTGCCTACTTTGTGGAAGATAGTAATAATATCAATTCATCTTAATAGAACATTATAATATTGCCAAACGCTACTACGGTAAGTGCGCAGGAGAGCAGTATGTAAACATTTAATCGCGCTCGTGCTGCCTGGTACCCTTTATCTTCTTTATGAAAAACCACCAACGAGGAGGACGTAAAACAGTTGCAGGCGTAGTGTTATGTTTACATACTTGCCCTCTGTCTGGCTCGAAATCGATCGCTACGGTGAACGCTCAGAATAACTATTGCTATATAAACCGTGCTAATATTAACAGATCCATTGTTGATATAAGCTAACACTTTATATGAGTCTGAAACAAAAATTGTTTTAGGTTATATTGTTTCCAACGATTCACATGTATATAAATTCTTCTGATCATCTTCTAATTCTTTGATGGACGTGGGTGATTTCCAGATCATTTTGTCGCGATCATAGTCTGCTGCGGCTCTTTTAATATATAAAATGGTGAAAACATTTTGTGTAATTGTATTTGATGTTTTGGAGCATTCAGAATTATAACAATACATTTAAATGAGATTAAATATTTATTTTTACCTCTTTATTGTGTCCAATTTATTATGTAATTGCACTATTAGGTGTCAGAGACTCCGTTATGCCATTAACAATTATACAGGCATATCACGCTCACTGCACGACACACGATCACAGAATTATATTTTTTTATATAAAATGGAATTATGACGTCATAATACTTCTTTGACCGCAACACTGGATTGGACAGATGACACAGGTCACAATAAATACTAAGGCTGATATCACACTGGCGATTTGCGAGGCAAATGCGCAACGAGATTGCAGCGAGTTCACGACGAACGCGCGCCGAATCGCCACTAAGACGCGGCGGGCAAGCAACAATTTCGCGGCGTGCTGTGCGCGTTTTTAACAAAGTTTTTGAAGATGTTTGAGTGTCCAAAACGCGGACAGCATGCCGCGAACTCGCTCGCAAATCGCCAGTGTGACATCAGCCTGACATTCCTTACATTATAAAAACATGCTTTAAAATACCATTTAACCCTAAGCCTAATCTACCTGAGAGTTACATAAAGCCTTGACATAAGTCTCAGAGGCGTACATATATTACAGATAAAAGATAAGATTTGGAAAAAAAAATTAGGTTGGGATATAAACTAATAATAAAACTCAGTTTTATCAATAAAATTTACAACTACAGTTATTTATTAGAACAAAATAAAAACATAAGCTTATATTTAAACAATAAATTAACTACTCACACGTCGTAAAACATATATATTTTTTTAAAACAATCTAATATTTTTTAACTTTAATTACTTATTCAAAGGATTTATATTAGAAGCAATCATACTTTTAATTACTACTTTAAGAGTAATCTACACAAACATTGACTTTGTACTCTCAACATACTGAATTTTTGCATTTATAAAACACTAGTTTTGACATTCTCTTTTTGCTGTAGGAGTAAAAAGTGCAGTATTTATGTTTTTAGGTACAAGTTCTCTAATCTAAAGTTTAATGCCAGAATCAGTTAGTTTTGCAAGCAAAATTGACTTATATTTTCTTATAAAGATTTCTTGCCAAATTCTTGCTTTCAGTCACGTCTCCGTTCAAGGCTTGACCAAATCTGCTGAGCTGCTTCATGATTTCCCAGAATTCAATTCAAGGGATTCTTATTGTCCAAGACCATGTTGTAGCCATAAATTACAAGTTTATAGTTCATCAAACATGTCCATTCTTACCGCAAAAAGTATTTCCATAAACACGATATATTCGCGACACGATATGAATGATTCAAATCTACGTTCACATAGATGACTTTGGTTAATTCATTCAAATTGAATAACAACATTGATCTATCAAGTCTGTAACAGTTGAAATGTTCCATCTGTGTCTATTCGAGTATATGCCTTGCTACTGGAATACGTGCCAAATGACAACAAACAAATCCTATTTATTCAAATTCTAATATTTATAAAATATTATTACTAAACACGTAAACATATAACAGTTTTATTCATCGCCCTCAAACAAATCTTACAGTACCGGTATTATTGAGCAGCTATTGGCTCTTCTATCCATATGAAAGTGTGTGCCCACTCTATTATTCTCGGAAACTGTGATAAGTCTCTTTCTTAGAGAACTCAATTTTCTTGTTCTACTACACAATAAATTCGAATCCTGAATAATGATTAGTATCAAAATCGATATAATACTATTGAAGACTTTCAAGTAGAAATTATCAGAATAAGTAATTAATTTTAATTAATTAGTCGTCTAAACCATTTATTAAAGTTAGTAGTGAGAATACTCTTTAGAAGTTCAAAATAAACTGCGTTTACAAAAGAGCATATTGATACCAGCTTTTACTCGTGACTTCGAACGCATTTATTTTTATATTTTTTTTATTGAGTAAAACCACAACTGTAAGGCTTTCTGTCTATTAAAGCAGATCGAGGCTGTGGAGCGGAGAAACGAAGAAATATTAACCAATAGGATTGCATAAACATTGCGTCGATGGACAAGCAGCCAATCTTATTGGTTAATATTTCTCCGTTTCTCCGCTCCGCAGTCTCGCTCCGCTTCAATATACAAGCAGCCTCACGCTGAATCACGTATTACAAAAGAAATGTAACTTGTTTTATTATAATTAATACTACGCTGTAACGGTTTTAAGTGCGGCACATTGTTTGATTTTATTTTTATTTCGACGTTTCGGCCACTTTTCAGTAGCCGTGATCACGGCAATCGTCGAAATAAAAATCAAACAATATGCCGCGATTAAAATAGTTAAAACGTTAATTTTGTGTATTAATCGCGAAAACTTAAGAAAATACTATGATTTATTATCTTTACAGACACATCAGTGAGTGGCGCAGTATTACACCTTGTCAAAGGTATCGAGGTTACATATGGGTGCATATTTGTGCATCGCCAGCAACGGAGTCCCGCCTTCCGTCAGTAAAAGGGTGATGCTCGTAGTACATTGTAAGTTAATCAACGAGAGAATTCAAATTAAAATCAATTAGAGACAAAAGTTCATCTGTAACAAAGTCATTCCAAACGGACTTTGCCCCAGAGCTTATTAAATTAATTTAATAAGTATTTTGAGGTCAGTTTTTAAATTGTTACACTGAGTGAGATATTCGGAGAAGTTATTTTCAATGCGACTCAAATTAATTATATTATAATCTTAATTTTTTACAGTAACTGATGTTTCAAAATTTTTAATAATGAGTAAATGACTAATTATTGAGTAATTAATTAATTAGACGTGCTAAAGCCATGCTAGAATCAATATTTTGATTACAGTTCTTAGGGTTGGCTCGTTCGGTGTGATACCACCTCTCACAGAATATCGGCGTAAAACGGTTAGCCTTGAGCTAATCGTGTTTCATGTGATGAGTGAGAGTTCCGATGGCCCACTCCTCCTCCCCGTTTTTTACGAGGGGAAACCAGATTGAGAGCTATCGGCTACGAAATAGGGGATGATCGCAGCCAGTGTGTGGGATTGGCCAGGTCGGGGTGGCACTAGCACCTCTAGCCAGAACTAGAGATGCTATTCCCACACTACAGTTAGGGATACCCACTAAAACCCCAACGGCCTCATCCACTGCCGGGGAACATTCATCCTCCCCCTACCCAACCTTCCTTATCCCGTGGGACCTGTTCCAATCTGATCACTTCTATCCCATTCCTCCTGTCTGATCCCTTTATCGCATCCTCTTTATCGTATCCTAAAGGCTAACAACGCATTCACTTCGCCATTGGTATTGCAAACGCCTATAAGCGACGGTAACCACTTTCCATGAGCCGTTTGCCTGTTTGCCAGCTTCGTAATAAAAAAATATAATTTGACTTCTTTTTTGGGTACCGTAGTTATTTTGTCAAAAATCCCTCCCTAACCCCTAAATAATCGTCCTGAGATCTAATTCTGCTATTAAGATCTTGTCGAAATCGCTGGACACTATCGTCACGATCGTATGCTTCGCCTGATTACGGTATTCGGTTAATTCCAATGGCTTGCCCGTGGCACGCCATTCTGTCTTAATAAATACATATTTTAAGCGAAAACTCGCGAAATGCTTAAAATTTTGGCAGATTTTGAATATTCATTTCAGCTAACGCCATATCTGCTAACTTTAACACATAGTAATACTAATTTTGTCCTACTAATACTCCATCGGGACGATATCGAGAAGATATTCTGGATTTAGTAGAATAGGAATTTTTAACACTATCGTAACGGAATCGTACTTTGAATATCTTCGTAACGCCAAGATATTGAAATAGCGGAATTGTGCCTCTGTTCCTCTCTGTCTTTGTCATATTCATTCAAAAACTGACGGATCTATAGAGAAGATTATAATAATATATTATATGCAAATTAATAATATTAAAATCCTAAATTGAATAAATTTAAGTAAAACTATTAATTCAATAACAATCTCTTTGTTCTTTTTAGTTCCACCGATAATGACGATACAAAACCAATTAGTGGGGGCAAAGGAAGGCGATACGGTTCATCTCGATTGTCATTCGGAAGCATTTCCAAGGTCCATTAATTATTGGACGATAAACGACCAGATTATATCGCAATGTAAGATAAAAAAATCTGTGATATTTTTTATTTAAATTACATTATTTTTAACCGATTTCCAAAAGGAGGAGGCTCTCAATTCGACTGTTTTTCCTGTGTGTTTGTTACGCGATTTCTCTGTGAATTGTGAACCGATTTTCAGATTCTTTGCTTTATTTGAAAGAAAATACTCATGAGGTGGTTCTACTTTCACCAAATCAGTATCTAATTAGTGTATCCCAAGGAAATCGAAAGCAACCCTATTTGAAGAATGCAGAGCGCTTACAGTCTTCGAAAAGAAAAGCCTGTATACGCGTGCCAGTAGTGCAATTTCTACAGGTGCTTAAAAATTATTTGTAAAGCTATGCAAGTAATTAAAATGTAGAAAATAAATTAAAATAAAAAACAAAGCTGACTTCAAACTAAAAAGCAAAAATAAATATTTTATACATCATCTTGACGTCGGTGCCAAGTAAACATAAAAACAACAATAAAATTGCAAAATGCACCGACTCCAAGATGGTGGAGAAGATATGATTTTTTTGATTTTTACTTTGAAATCGGTTATTTTTGTCAATATAATCTAATTTGAATGTTTTTTTGTTCCAGCGGACAAAAGGTTCGAAATCACTGCAATAGAACGAGGTTACGAAGTGGATATGAGGCTGAAAATAAAAAAAGTGGGTAGAAATACATTCGGGACATATAGTTGCATATCAAAAAATTCTCTAGGAGATACAGATGGGACAATTAAATTATACTGTAAGTAACAATAAGATTTTAAAAGAAAAGGTTTACACATTATTATTATTTTATTGCATGAGTTCAGCAGAGAGGCAGACGGCCCACCCGATGGAAGGCGGTTACCATCGTCTATGGATATTGGTAACACCAGAAGTGCTACCAATGTGCTGCCGCTCTCAAAAGGGAGACTGGAACCTGACCGCCGGAACACAACTCAAGGTTGTTATGGCGGAATACTCTAGACCAGGGGTGGTAGCCATCCAGACGGGCAAATACCCTGCCCGTAAATACCTGGCTGTGGGTTGTTTTATCGCCTCTTACGAAAGGCCGACCGGCCGCAGGAAATTGCATTCTTTCTTCGTTCCTGCACGGATAAAATTTACTAAAGTTTATCTAAAGTTTGTTCTTAATAGTTTTTGAGTTATAGATAACTTTAAATAGTACGTGGAATAGATCTTTCCGTTCCGCTTGCTATACACTATTAGGCTAATTGTGAACTTGTAACACTGTTTCGTAATATTATGTGCAATAAACGAATAAATATTAAAGATAGGTATTTGATACATTTGACAACAGAATCTTACAAACGAGACAGCGCATTTGAATCATCTTCACGTTATAGATAATTTTAGAAAAAAAAATTAAACAATAATTAATAAGCTAATTTGACTAGTTTGAGAATTGTGACGTCACAATGCCTTACATTCAAAAAAGGCTACCTTCTTTACATCTGTGAGGCTGTGCCTTTTTCATGACGATAAAAAGCATCTCTATTGATTTGATTATCACGTATCCTTTTACCTAGATTTATCAGTTCTAATATTTAATTAAAAGGAACAATAAAAAGTCCCACTTAATACAGTTTACAAGAAAGTTTAAATTATAGATAATTACAGAAAATTAATAATATCAATACCAGCAACGCTTCTAGGCTTAGAACTCTCAGATTCAATTTCATAATCGAATTGGCGGTTTTCGCACCGATGTGCAAAATCTCCGTTTACAGATTCTTTACATTAAGAAAGCGGGCAGTCCACGGATTACGAGGTAATCTATGGGACAGTCAAATCAACTCAGATACATTTTATAAACATACAGAAATTCGAAGCATCATAGATATTGTACGAGGGTACCTACGTATGTCGTCTTAAATAAGTACAGTCTTGGTATGAAAATGTTCTCCAGTTTTCAAATCGATTCATTTAACGTTCCGTGAGCACATGTTCCCCTTTCAAACTAAGTCACAGAACAGACTATTCCACAGAAAATTATGTACTGTTTGGCAATAAAGTTTAAAATTACTTAGATCAAAGTTGATTTTCTATCTTGGCTAAGAAGATTGTTTTAAGGTGTAAAACCTTTTTATTGGTTTTAATATTTATGATAAGCGTAATGATTATATCCTCTTTGTATATGATGATTAAAACTATTGTTAATCTCAATGTCTGTTTTTGTCAACATTGCAATTTTATTTTTTCACGTTTCTATATTTATAAACGTAACATTTATCAAAATATTGGCAGTATTGTTTCTTATACCCGTGCAAAAGTCGACTTTAAGGTGACGAACATTTTCATTCCGCGACTGTACAAATAAAAAAGAGTTAAAAGGCGTATATGGTTTTAAAAATAGGCGTTACCTTTTCTGCGATCTTATGTGACTTTTGAGACAACTTTTAGAATGCCATAATAAAAAGGTTTTTACAAAAGCATAGCTTTGGCATTAATTTCCAGGTGAAACCCTAAATTGAGTGGACAATGACCACACATTTCTTATATGTATTTTTTTCATTTATTTTGCCATCAAACAGATATATATATATATATTAGGTTGGAGAAAAAGTTTCTTCGCATTTTATATAAAAATTCAAAAGGTTTTTTATAAAGTTTATTTACATTTGACTAAAGTATGTAGGTGCTATTTTGTTGGATAACTTTTTGCCATCATGTAGGTAGGGACGTGATCCCATTGCTATAAAAATTTTGGGGTTTCTGATCAAAAAACTGCGACAAGTGGTTTTGGTAGTCCTCTCGTGATGTTAACCTGACACTGCCCAAGGAATTCTGCAGAGACCGAAACAGGTGAAAATCTGAAGGTGCAAAGTCAGGACTATACGGCAGATGCATTAACACCTCCCAGCCAAACTCTCGTAATTTTTGCTGAGTGGCTAAAGACGTGTGAGGTCTAGCGTTATCATGGTGAAAAACCACACCCCTTCTGTTGATTAATTCCGGCCGCTTTCTCTCAACTTTTTGCTTTAATCTCATCAGTTGTTCGCAGTATAGTTCAGAATCGATGGTCCTGCCTGGCGGTAACAGCTCATAATGAATAATAATACCCTTCCAATCCCACCATACACACAGCATCACCTTGTTGCGAGTTAACCCGGGTTTCGCCACAGTCTGTGAAGCCTGACCGGCCTTTGACCACGACCTTTTTCACACGTTCTTGTCGTACGAGATCCACTTTTCATCACCAGTTATCAGCTTCTTCAAAAATGGTTCGGTTTCATTACGTCGTAATAAAGAATCACAAATGAGTACACGGTTCATTAGGTTTCTTTCAGTGAGCTCATGAGGCACCCAAATATCGAGCTTTTTTGTGTACCCAGCTTTTTTCAAATGCGCCAAAACCGTTTTGTGGTCAATTCCCAGTTCTCCAGCTACATTGTAACTATTAATATGCCGATCTTGCTCCACTTTTTCAAAAATGGCATCAATTTTGTCCGTAACAGGGCGACCAGAGCGACGTGCATCTTTGATATCAAAATTTCCGGATTGAAAACGCTTAAACCAAATTTGCGCTACTCTCACAGATACTGCATTAGGTCCATAAACATCACAAATATTTTTGGCGGCTTGTGTTGCATTTTTACCTTTTTTGTAGTAAAATTTTAAAATGTATCGAATTTCTTCATTAAATTCATTCATTTTAACAATAAGAAAAACAAATGAAAATCACACATTTTCCTAATTTGAATTTGGAATTGTCTTCTTTAAAATTAAAAGTTTTTAATGATATCAAAACCAGCCAGATACAAATGGTATAGCCAAAGAGATCTTATTACAAGTTATTATATAGTAATTTATATTGAAATGTATATACATTTCAACATAAATTAAGAGTTACATTAAATTTGTTCTTATAATCTAACAGTGCCTAAAAATTGTTCTTTATAAAAATAATCGCTAAAAGTGCTGAAAACAGTGAGAACACAACTTTCAATTTCGAAAATTGATGAAAATACAAGATTTTGAACGTTAATTACCATAATATTTCATTTAGTTTAATTTCCATAGTTCATAGACTGTGCTCGGTTTTTTCGGTATGTTTTCTTTCACAGCCCTATCCGGTAAGTTCGAGGAAATGCAATACAACGAGGTCGGGGACTTCGACGAAGGCCCGGACGTCGGAGAACTCGAAGCTCTGAAACGGAGCGCGGGGAATCGTCACACGTACGAAATAACGTTAATGATAGCTGTATTTTACGTTGTATTATAATGCTACTTTGTATATATAAAATATATTGTTACTATAATATTTTATTGGTAGTTTTATTTATAGCTTACATCTTCATAATAGTAATTTTTAATTAGACATTGCTCCGTGGCTACGCCGCGGGTCATACCGTTATATGTGACTGTATTTTACTTATATAAAAACATAATTTGGTTTTATATATACCTAGAGTGAAAAACTATCTAAATGCTGGTGAAAACGCTTAAACATTTTATGCGTGGTTTAGGAGTAGATATACAGATAGATAGTACTAATAGTACTATTATAAATAATTAGGAAATGCCCGCGACTTCGTCCACACTGGACTTGAAATTCCCGCGGGAATCCCGGGACACAAAGTACCGCAGCATTTAAAAAGGGATGTAAGCTATCGTTTTACTGAAATCTGTGTCGGAATAAGCCAATTTTTATGCACCAGAACAACTAGAAATCGCTACTGGGAAAATTCCCGCAGGATACCCGGGATAAAAAGTAACTCAGATTTTAAGTCTAATAATTTACTATCGATCGGCGAAAACCGTATCGAAACCGGCCCAGTAGTTTTTACGTGAATCCTGAACAAACAGCCAAGAAATCTAAAAAAACGCATCATGTTCTCTGCCGTTTATATATAGTCTATTACAGTTATTTTTTTATAACTTCAATGTACAGATACGGCGTTTTTACAATTTTATAATATTATAAATAACAAACCATTAACATCCTACTCCTGGACTCGGGCCTACCATACATACAGGTACGGACAGTATAACCCACGCTTCTCCATGCGGATTGGCGCTTTTGACACATCGGTTATCTCAGATATATATAATGTGCAGATTTAATCACAATGTTTTCTTTAACTTTTAGCACGTAGTAATTGTAACAATATGCACATTAGTTCAGACAACGCCCTAAGGAGTGCGTGCTTTCCGACCAGATCGAACTCTCGCTTTGAGTTTGGTACGTGAATACCTACGCTAACCACAAAATTCCCACTGCTTGTATTTGTATATTGAAAAAAAATAATTATGCAGTTATATTTGTTGTCAAACTATTTTTATAACGGATTTACTATTGTTTAGCAACACCACCCTACAAAACATCAACATAGACCCAATATTTTCGCAGAAAAATGGCTGCGACATTCATAGACAGCCGGACATGACCAATTTATATGGCTTTCATTATTGCCACAACGGCAATAAGACCATAAAAAGAATAATCTTTTTCTTCTACATCTTTGTACCGTATTTTTCGTATATTATAATAAGATTTTATGACAAGTGCTGGCGTGCGCGTATGCATGTAGTCATGTGGGCCGGCTTATTGGTATTAGTTTTTAAAATTTAGTGCTATAGATACATAACAAAGCAAGCTGTGTCTTCATATAAAAGAACACATTCTACATAATACATAATATTATACAAATAATGTATTTAAACATATTTCTGAATGTGTTTAGTTTTGAAGACCATAATAAAAATTAATAAAAAAAACAATAATAATCCGCAGGAGGAAAAGGTATTACAAAATATACACAATGTTATAACTCGATGAATATGAAAACCTATTGACCCACGCAACGTCCAAACTACAACGATAATCGTGTTATGACATCTAAAATTGACTTATTTACATGCCGATTATGCGGTAGGTATTTCAGCTTAATATTTGCCAAAATGAAAATCGGTTGCAAACCGCTAACTGTTATTATTGTTCAGGCGGCCTTATTATGCGATTAAGCAAATTGCCGTGATTGGCAAAACGGTACCATAATTTTAATATTTATGTGTTAATATATTTATTTTAAAATTTGTTGAAATCCCTAAATATATCGAAATCAGAGCTATCCACGCAGCTTCGCTCGCGTACGTTTAAAACAACTTTTTGGGATAATAAGTATCCCATATTCATACTCGAATGACGGAAGTACACATACTGTAGATATGGTATGAAAAAGATTCCCCTTTAGCTATACGACCGTCCCTTATATTCAAATTCAAAAGTATTTATTCAAACTAAGTTCCACTGAAGAACATTTTTTGAAGCATGTAAAGTTAAAATTTAAGACGAAGACTTCTTATTCTATGTACCTACACTACTTCACAATGTCTTATCGCTGTTTAACAACCGTCTAAGAGACAAAAACCGTTTTTGATTGATTCCTAAGCCAATATTTACACACCTTATAGAGGTGAAAAAATATATATCAATCTTGGTCATATTTCTGAGGTAAAATTTGTTGTCAAAACGCATTTTCGATCAATTTTCTCGATAGAAAATAATTGCAAAGTAAGCTCTAAACGTGTTCTTCAATCTTTCATATTGTCATTAATGTTAAGCGTACATCGCTAAAATTAATAAAATCCCATCGTAGTAAACATTAGTCGCGCGGGGCTAATTATGTGTAACACTGATTTGAATTAGGGGTATAAACCCTCTTAAGGAGAAGAATCGGCATTAAACACCCCAGCAATACTATTGTTACAAGTGCGGGACTCGAAATAAAATGCCGTTGGAATTATTATAGAGTTTATTAGAACTATACAAACACGTATAACATGGGTACATATATAACCGAACACAACAAGTCCAAACGTAATGAAGAAGGTCGTAATTCCATAAAACGCGCATAGTCCGTCACTATTAGATTCCCGATTGTAGTACATACGTCTCGCTTTGATCGTTGTTCTCGCTCGACTGCCTCCTTTCCCCATCAGGCCATCGTTTTATACTGCGCAAATGCAAATACGCCCGTCCGGCAACGTGGACCGAATTCCCTAGAATCAGCTTGTACTTAATCCATTAATGTGGCCATAAACGAGTACAATAGGGTGTTCTCCACAATAACTAGAAACGTATGCCAATGAATAAGTAAACAAATGAAGACGATCATAAAAGAATTACAATTAGTTCAAATGCCGATGGGTAATAAATGTGCTTCTACAAATCTGTATGTGGAATTTGTCTTTGTCGACGCCTAGGTTGTAACACTACATACATACTATATACAGGGCACAAACTTTCAACAGAGCAGTGACGAAAAGTACCTTAACCGCTGCAGCTACACAATAATGGTCTTCGGAGACTATCCATATTTTTTTGTGAAATTTTAATCCTCATTCATAGATTTAAAAAAATGTACAATTAGCAAGAAAATGGCCATGTTACATTTAATTTATGCCAATCAATCTTGTTTCTGATAATGATCAAAAACTTCTCTGAGACTAACCCGGGTTGAAGTACTAAAAGAGTTAGAAATCGCAAAAATCTTTTCCGATACATCTTTCAAGATGTCCAAGGTACCTTATTTATTTATGAAATCTTTTCGTTGACTGAATAAAATATAAGATTGAAAAACATGTCTTTCACTTTTTATAAGTAAACATTGATCCAATCTCTCTTCCCTAACTATTCATAAGTATACAAAGGACGTACTAAAATTACATGTAAAAACATAAAACAAATTTTAATTAATAAATGAATACTCGTAAAATAGAAATAAATTTCCTTTAACTAAATACCGTCTTGTCCCCTAAAGATGGGAAGGTCCGAAGTCAAGGAGTAGACAGGACTGATATTATTAGATAGATAGCCCTTTATTTTTCTTCAAAATAATCAATTACAAAATGAATAATCAAAATAATTTTACGGCAAAGCAAAAGGCGGCCTTATCGTTTATTATTACTGTTATACACGTGGATGACGAAAACCAAGACATTACAAAAGCGATATATCATGCACGATATTTCCTAGGAGTTGTAAATTTTATATATGTCGCCGGTCCGAGTCGAGGGAGTTATGACACTTGTGTTCTGTTCGAGCAAAGCCACAACGCGACGATTCTCCAAGTTTCAACTTTGTCAAAACTACCAAATATTACGACTGGGCTTAGAGACAAATGTATATTTGTCGTAAAATATGTGCCGTATATATTCGTCACGTGAGGGTTGTTATCCCTCTAGCGCGGGTCTAGGAACAATTTTGTGAAGGCACGTGCGAAATTATAGCCAAAATACTAACGCACACCCGACCCAAATGGAGATCATTAGAATTCATTTCGCACACACCCGATACTTATCGCTCCTGTGGTATCTATTTTGTTTACGTAACTGTATGAATTTAACACAATACCTGCATAACTTTACGACCTGTAGCGAAGACATTAAAATATTATTCAATAATCGGTTTCGCTTGTTGGTTCTCATGGGAACAACTATCCCGGATTTATCTTTGTTTTGTTTTGAGAAGTTTTGGGTGTGTTTGCAAAATATGATTCCATTTATGAGCAAACATTGCAGAATATAAATATATTAGTTACATTGAACTAAATTGGCAAAATTCATAGATATTGAACATATCGACGTCCAAAATAAAATTAAAATTGCTAAAAATTAATGAGTTTTACTTATAGGCATTCATCATAAAATTCGTTGAAACAAATACAAAGAAAGTCAATTCTATTATAGTGTAAGAGGTTTGATAAAAAACACCACCCGCAAAACAAAACAAGAGCCATACAAAAGAAATTAGATTCTCTAAAAATCTATATTATAACATTCTAAAAATGCCGTGTCTCTATATTGAAGCTATTTAAAAAAAAATAACAAGTAGAATAGACTATATTAACGATGGAGAACACGATGCATTTTTTTTAGATTTCTTGTCTGATTGTCGTTTTGTCTGTTTGTTCGGGATTAACTTAAAAACTACTAGGCCGTTTTCAACGAAGATCACGGCCGATGTATGGTGGGTGTGTCGGGGTGGCACTAGCACCTCAAGAGTGAAGTGTTATTGCCACACCAGTCAGGGACACCCACTAAAACCCCTCGGTGTTCTTTCCTTTTCCTCTTGGGCGGTGGCCCAAAAGGACTCATCCATTGCTGGGAAACACATTTTTGTCCCCCGGCATCTTCAAACTCTTTACTGCGTGGGGCGTTGCGGCGCTCCCCACGGGAGGAAAGGTGAGCGCGCGCTACGCTCCTACAAGTATCGCGGTCTACCAGCATCAACTCTACTACCCACACTGTTGTCATACACTCGTTTTGTCAGTCTCCTTTCATCCACTCTCTCTACATTGCATTGTCCAAACCACCTTAACATTCCTTCTCAACTTATACGTATACACTTTTTTTCTGTAGAAAGTAGGTAACTTCTCTAAGCTACTCGGTAAATGTCATTAATAATTCTTCTTTTTTAGACATCTCATAGTTATAAACAGCAAAAGCATCTTGTTTGCCTTAAAATTTCTTGCCCTTGAATTTTTGGATAGATATAAAAGTTTCTAGGTCAGGGGAATATGATGATAAAAGATGATTGATAAACATGTTTTTGAATGTGTCGAGTGTTCTGGTAGAAGTGTCGGTATGCCTGAACAGGTGCCGGATTGATCCCTATTTCGGTCCCGTGTCACACCAAACTGACAACACAAATCAAAACGCAAGAAAACCTGAATATCAAGATTACCAATTTATAAAACCCGCCAAGTTCTAGATACGCAGCGTGCACAGTTTCATAATTCTGTATTAAACGTAGATATTCCAAAATACAAAACCTTCAAAATTACTATTCAACATTTTGTGACAGCATAGTATCATTGATCAGCGTGAGCTGAGGTAAGTGAGTGCGAAAGGCGATTGTCACGAATCCGAAGGGTCCGGATGCATTCAGTAGAGCACAAACGTAGCCATTCACTTTGAATCAGACACAGGATTACGCCGTCCGTGATCTGAAACTTCTACTAGATACACCATTGTTGACAAAATCAAGGTGTAAAGAACGCACGCCACTTGGCTACATAATAAATATCCACTTTCATCATGGTATATTTACTTACATCTATAATTATTACATATAATAAAATTGTAGAGGTCGAATTTCTGTACAATGAAAAATAATGCTAAAAACCGAGTCAGGGGGATGTAAGAAGTGAAATAGAACTAAATTATATTGTTTTTCTAATTTTTTGTTTCTCTGTTTGTCTGTCTGTTTGTACCGGCTAATCTCCGAAATGACTGGACCGATTTAAATGAAATTTTGTATGGTGATATCAATAATCATGGTGATGGTGTCAAGATATAGACCTTTGATCTCAAATTATTAAAAATTAAAGAGTTCCCGTGGGATAGTTAAAAAAGCTTTAATTACTTAAACAGCTTATTATAAAACTTATGCACCTAATTAAGTATTGATATTGCCGGTATCATCATCATACAATAAAACAATTAGGCTATATATCATTACGCTAAGGCCAATATGGGCGGAGCATCAATAAAGAATGTTTTAAAATCGGGAAGGTTTTTTTAACTTACTTTTTTTTTAACTATTCCATGTGGACGAAGTCGCGGGTAGAGGATAGTATTAAATAAAAATACACGAAAGTATTATTATTGCTCCACCTTAAAAATAAATTTGTTTCATTTATATAAAGGTGATTTTCTCGCAATTATGTCTCTTTACTTAACCCGTATAAATAAAATTTGTCCAAATGTCATACAATTTAAATATGATACAATGTATACTGGAATGCTTATGTTATATAATAATTATTTTCTTTATTATTATAACAGATTCGCAAGAGAGGTGGTACCACCCTCTAGGGGAAATTGAAGCCTCCAAAAGGGCGGGCACACGCGTTTGGGTATTTTCTGAGAATATGGCTTTATTTAAGATTCGACGAACCAATATTTGTGTATTAATTACAGCAATTTATACGTAATATAGAAAAAAGAAATGTGAAAAGAAATTTATTTTTATAAAGTTTCTAGGATATACCCGCGACTGAACGAAGTCACGGGCATATCTTGAAGTTCCTGCGGGCTTTCCGGGGCACAAAGTGCCGCAGCATTTAATAAAGAATGTAAGCTATCGTTTTAGTGAAAACTGTGTTGGAATAAGCAAATTTTTATGCACACATTTCATGTATCACACATTTTATTACATAAAATTTGCTATCAATCAGTGAAAAAATCACAATAGTATTCGATTTTATTTAATCTAAATTTTAAATCATTCCCTGAAAAATTCCCGTGAGATTCCTAGGATAAAAAATAGCACAAATTTTAAGTCTAGGAACTTGCTGTCGATCAGCGAAAACCGCATCGAAATCGGTCCCGTAGTTTTTATATGAATCCTGAACAAACAGACAAGAAATAAAAAAAATGGAACGTGTTCTCTATCGTTTATATTTATACTATCTATATACTTTACATATAATAAAACTGTAGAGGTAAAATTTCTGTACAATGAAAAAAATGCTAAAAACCGAGTCAGGGGGTGTAAGAAGTGAAATAAGTAGAACTAATTTAGATTGTTTTCAAATTTCTGTTTGTCTGTTTATCTGTTTGTCTGTCTGTTTGTACCGGCTAATCTTCAAAACGACTGGACCGATTTAAATGAAATTTTGTATGATGGTAGCTTATATCCATGGTCAACATTGCGTTGCGTTGCATTTTCTTTGCTTTACCTTATTTATTTTGACAACATTATTTATTAATTTACGTTTAACTAACTATATTTGTACTTGACATATGCATAATATTGACATTAATTAATAAAATTACTAGAAATTGACATTTAAATTGTAAATGCTGTGCACTCCTTTAATGGGTCCACACATCAGAATTTTTATAATAAACGATTTGTAATGTAACATAATAATGTGTGTGTTGTTGGTGTGCCTTAAATAAATAAATAAATAGACATATAGGATACTTTTGATCCCGAAAAATTAAAGAGTTCCCGTGAGATAGTTAAAAAACCGCACCACGCAGACGAAGTCGCGTACATCAGCTAGTATATAATAATAAATCTGTAAATGGTTCGAGTTTCTACATTGCGTTCAAAAATGTGGAAAAAATCAAGGTGGATAATTCGGACTAGCAGATTCTGAAATGCAATTATTAGAATTTTTGTCTGTCTGTCTGTATGTCTGTCTGTCCGTATGTCTGTCTGTCTGTCTGTCTGTTTATTACGTGAAAACTACTGAACGGATTTAAATGAAACTCGATATAGAGCTAGCTTATATCCCGGGGCGTAACTTAGGATACTTTTAATCCCGATAAATAACGTCCTTTTCGTGGGATAGACGAAAATAGCGAAAAAGATGGCGCTGTGATCGCATTTTGGAAACTACTGCACGTGTATAATGAAGATCGACAGAGTGCTGGCTTATAACCTAAGTTAACACTTAGGATATATTTTAACCCGATAAATGAAGTTATTTCCTTAGAATAGACGGATTAGCAAAATAGATGGCGCTGCAATTGCGATGTAGACAACTATCGCTGTAATTTAATAACAAATACGTTGTCAGGTTACCCACATGTCATTCGTTACGTATTAGCTACTTCAAATCACGTTGGCTGCGACTTTTCTTTATGTTTTGCTGTGGAGTTGTTTACATTATATGTACTTAGTTTCTTTGTAATTGTAGTGAATTGAACAAGGAAGCTATGAGTCGGGTTGATTGTTGTTTGCATGTATAACGCACAATATTATTTGTTTACATTTTAATTACTTTTAAAATTCTTAATTTAATTTAATTTGATTTGTTAAATCTTTCTATAACTTAAAAATCGTCCTAAACTAATAAAAGTTATGAATATTATAATTTAACAAGCGACCAATCAGAGCAGAGCACGTGCCTCGAGCAGAGTCGAGGCGCCATCTGTACTTAAGGGATGCGGACGAGTTTTTGCGATACATTTGAGCGATAGCAACGGGTCGAGTTGGATCGTTGAGAATTTAAAAGGAAAGGGTTAAAGTAAGATCGGTATCCTGAACCCGCTGCTCGGTCTTAATTGTGACAAAATACTGTTTAAATCTAAATTAAACGTGTATAAACCGCGACCATTGTGTTTTGACGCCCTTTAAACCCGTAACCACTAATGACGATGTATATCTAATAATATAACACCTAATCATTTTTTTATGTACGTAACACGGAGCTTACTACCTAGAGTTTTTCACGCGGCGTAGTCTTTCTTAAAGTAAAAGTCTTTTTAAATAGCTTCAATGTACAGACGACGAGACGACATTTTTAGAATTTTATAATATAGATATTCAACACTTCTTTAGAAATAAGAATCCTACTATTTCGCTTATTAAAACTTCATCTCAAATATCTCATAAATAGATTTTAATTATCTTTAGTACAGATTATTTTGAAGATTTTAAGGGATAACCATATTATTATGATAATGAAAGAATTTTATTGCCAGGTAAGGCTGGATTAATCTTTAACATCAATATATCTAACTACTGAAGAACGATTCAATTAAATTATAGTTCTTCTGTCTGCAGTTTTGTAACTACGGCTATTTTTTTATTTTCCTTCAAGTGGCGGCTAAATCAGTCTCCAACACACAAGAGGTCATCCGGACGTTCCTTAAGCCTCGTACTAAGACAAATTATTATCAAATCTTCACATCACATTTCAAATCATTTATCTTTAAATCCAAGTCGTGCTTTTTTGGTGTATTTGTGCCTAATGGCCGGTTCCTAGTAGTCATTCACTTGCCTTACCATCGGTTGAATTTTGTTATTACTTTTATAGAGCTCGTGCCAAATTCTAACCAATAGTAAGGCAAATGAACGATCGGTAAGATATAATAACCGGCCATAAGTCAAGTGCAAAGTACCATCCTATGACCTATTTATTTCTTGCATTCCTAGGAGCTGACGTAGCTTTCCCATTGAATATAAAATGAAAGGTGCTTATTAACTTCATTAGTTTTTGTGCAAGATTTGGCATACTCTCCATTTCCATTAATATCCTAAATAAAAAGAAAATCGGCAGAGAAACGCGCACATTATATATCCCCCAAGTTAAACCAGTTACGCTTGTGCTGTGGGTAATATATAACGGATCAATCTGGGCCCGATCCTAGACACACAGACCATAGTAAATAACTGTTAGTTCGTTTATGAAATTTGCCATGACCAGAGATCGAACCTGAAGCCTCTGCATTGCAGAGAGGTAGGCCGGCAAAGGCTTAGTCAATTCAACCACACAGACCGTCAAATGTAGTATATTATCAAAATCTAATGCCATATTTACACTGCGCTCATTGCCGCAACAGCAACCAGGAAAGTGGCGAAAGAAATGGGCAGCGCGTGTATGTAATTCTACACACAACATATATGACGAATATGGCACATTTATCCTGCCCATTCTTCTGCTTCCTGCCATGGAAGAGAAAAAAATATAAACGATTTAAATATAACGAGTGACATCACAGTACGGATCCGTAATCTAACATTGCATAATAACCAATAATAAAATTACGTAATAAACTTTCATATAAAAGCATGGATCACTAATAAAACAAATTACCTAAACCTGGAGTAGGTAACGTGATTCGTTACCTACTCCAAGACCCAACGACAATAAACTAAATATTACTACGATACTGTTTTCCTAGCAGTTATAAAGCAGCAGCCACAGAAACGTTAAATTTGTAACTCGTTAACAACACGATTTCAATTTAGTACCGGTACGAAGTTGTTGAAAATTGTAGGTAACACTTCGCTTAATTTCTCTAAATCGTTATAATTTGAAGCCAACAGTCAACCCAGACACTTAATCAAATTACATGTAGCACGCTTCTGTTTTATTTTCATATTGAATTTGTAATTTTACGATATATACTTCTATTAAATAAATATGTAGCTCGGCACATTTTGTAAGTAAATCTAGTCAATGTCAAATACTCATGAATTTATTTATTTAAAGATTAACCTTTCCATCTAATAAGTTGTTACATTTTTATTTCCATTGTTTTCAGAATGAGCTAATATACCTATTTCCTTACTTGCATCGCCTATTAAGTTAAGCAAAAATTGACTGGAAAAATTACTGATTGTAATTCAAATTATGAGGTAATGACATGGAAGCAATTATTATAGAAAAACGATATGTACATAGCTACTATCTTTTTTCTTCAAGACAATCAACAAATAAACAAATAGACAAAAGCACAATACTGTTCAATGCCAATAAAATAAATTCTATTTATATTTTAGACTACAGTTTTCCCCGTGCCTACGCCAAGGATAGTGTAGCCTCTAGAAAGTAGCTCTATATATATATATATATATATATATATATATATATATATATATATATATATTCAACCCCTAGCATACCAGCTTTAGAAAAATTAAGATATATATAAGTAAATAGAACGGCAAATAAAACCTAAAATTATATTT
Source organism: Dendrolimus houi (assembly GCA_039645545.1). NCBI lineage: Eukaryota > Metazoa > Arthropoda > Insecta > Lepidoptera > Lasiocampidae > Dendrolimus > Dendrolimus houi. Next base: position 11,514,433 of record CM077125.1, on the reverse strand, counting down.
GGATGTTATGAACACTAATATTAAAGTTAAACAACTTGGATGTTTCTGGCATATAGGTGTAAAATATCCGATCTGGAAATGTGTACTTAACTCAAATTTTTCAAAGTGTATTTCAGTGTGTAAACCCATTAATCAAATACGGCTAGATCAAGCGGCACAAATGTACCACCTTTAGTGAGAATTATATATTTGTGCTGTTCCCTGTTGAAACGCTTGGACTATTCTTGAGCCTCTAAAAAGAGCTTTCAAAATACCTAATCGACTCTTCAGGTGATTAGAGGGCTGGTTCCTGCCTTAGACAACGGATCAGTATGGTGATCCAGGGAAGTAACGTAGCCAGTCTATGTTGAGAACCTTTCTCAGATACTTAGATGACCTAGGCTTAGTATTCTAACTATACTTGTAGTCTTAAGGAACTATTGGTAGAGTACAATACTAGTTTATAATTTATACACCATCATCATCATCATCCAAGCGTTAAATCCTGGCTGCATTCCGAGCGTTCGCTTTCCTACTTTTTCTATTCTACTTCGTGCGGTATTTAGCGTCCCCGTTTTGAGACTATTGGTACGCGTGCCATCCTTCACAACGTCAAGCCAGCATTTCTTGGGCCTTCCCCTTCGACCGACCTGGCAGAGGCGGCGTGATTAGACATTTGTTTCCCACATAATTTATATATATTTTGTTGTAATTCATAATTGTTATTTATAAACTCAAGGTTTCATTTTAGTTGTAAGACTTGTATTTGAATAAAATAAATATTCTTTCCAGGAATGAACTATCATATTTTAAAACTATAGAATATATAGGCACAATATTTATTGGAAATAAATTAAAGCTAGCGGAAAACAATTCGAGGCTTTTGTTTATCTCGAGTACCATTAATAACAGGAAGAATTGCCCACTTCTGCTGTTCTTGCTCATTATTGCGTGATGATTTCTCGAGCGAATTTCTTTATTAACTTATATCTTTATCTTTATAACTTGAGGATAATAATGCCCACGCTAATGGTTTTATCTTCTCGGATTTTCTATTAACATTTTTACATTTATTTCTGAGATTAGTTAAACATTGTCATTGTGGTGGATACTAAATATAGTTGTGCTGGGGCGTGCCCTTACCATCGTTATTGTTATATTATATGTATTCATCAGGATCCTTGACAAACTAGAAATTATAAGTTTATATTTTCTGGTATAAGAAGTGTCTTTCATCAATTTACAACCTCTGACAATTTTCTGTGGTTGTTTAATATGAAACGTTTTTTTTTTTTTATTATTAACTACTCTACGGTCTCGAGTTCCGTACCCTTTTTTACAACTTAATTACTATTAAAGTTTTTAGGTTTATACACGCTTATTGTTTATTTTGTTATCGTGTGTGACATTAATTTAGTGATTTTTATGTTGTAGTGTACCTTAAGAATAACTTATGATATTTTTTTTAAATTATTTTTAATACTGAAAATATGAAACGTTCCTTTTATCTATATTTATCGCTGCTTTTTACCGGTTACCAGCTTGAAGTTATCGCAGATCACCCTCTGCACTATAGTTGGTAAGTCCAAGTAGGTTCTTCTGACGTCATCTAGATAGATAGGTAACGCTTTATGAAACAGAATTAGATAAATACAAAAGATAGTACAACGGGCGGCCTCGTCGCTAAAAATATCGCTATCGCTAAATCTACAACAAACATATCATAAATAAATACTTATTCTACAGACACAATCCCATCTTCTGCAACAAAATGTACCGTATATTTATCCCTTTATCGAAAGTATAGGTATAGGTACTAAATTTCATAATTGTCTATAAATATTCTAGGCCATAAATGCCATACAACTTGCGGAACAATAAGTAAAATTCATATAATTATTTATAAATCCTTTGTGCCTCTTCCGCATAGTATATCTTGTTTGTCTTATTTCTAACAGCCTTTATTCCTTCTCTATACATGTACGTCTCTTAAAAACACGGGCTATAAAAATGGCTCGGACTTTTGGACAGCTTGCTTGGGGCCATGGGAAGACCAACACGTAGAGGCCCCCTGAAAATTTTAATCTAAATGTAGCGTGACACTGACCAGCGATTATCCCTGTTTACACCATAAATTATTCTAATTTTCAACCTATAATGAACAGATTAGGTACTATCATTTTTAAATTTTCCTTTTAAACAGAAGTTTTGTCATATATAAATAAATAGTACGTGTAACTCAAATTATCCTACACTGAGATTCTTAACTATTTAAATTGATTTGTTCATAGTCATATTGATAACATAAGAACAGAAAAATAAAAGTTTGTGTAGCCCGTTAGGCACTGAAGTCCCGAACTAAGATTCAAACTGTAAATTTCAGTGGATTTTGGCAACTTTCGGTTACAGCAGAATACAAAATACAATAACGCTAAAGTAAAAATTGCTAAATATTGAAACTCTGTACTCTATACTAGATTACTAATAGGATTCAAATATCATAGTATTCGTGCAAAATTCAGAGATCTGTTCAAGTTTAACCAGTAGGTAGGTATATATGTAGTGTAGATATAATAATTCGTTTACTTTCACATTTCCTTTACAGTAACTAAAATTCGCTCGGCCTGAAACAAATAGTAGTTGTGAAGAAGAATTAACGATAAACAAGTAATTAAAACTTATTTACCTACACTGTTGGCTCGCGTGCCTTATTCGTACTAAACGAGCGCCGAGCTCGCCACACATAAATATCTGCCCATATCTACATGTTAGAAGTCTTAGGACTTAATCGTTCCACTTCTTATTCTTTACTAACATTACTAGGACATTTTTTACACTATAAAATATGTTTAAAAATAACTGTTGTTCGCGGCTTCGCCCGCGTAGATTAAAAATAGTCCTAGTTTAAACAAACTTTCAACACCTTTTTAACCCCCTTAGGGGTTGAATTTTCACAAAAGCCGGTACATGTGTGCCTTTATTTCTAGCCAGAAGTAGGTAGGTATATAAAATTTCGTGCATCATACTTTGAAAATGAAGGTTTTGTTATTTTTATAGCCGGAGTACAGCAGACAGGCAGACGGCCCACCTGATGGAAAGCCGTTACCGTCGCCTATGGACGTTTGTAACAACAGAGGTGTCACTAACGCGCTGCCGGGCTCGAAGAAATTTTATGACACCCTTTTTAAAAAACCCCATATTGTAGCGCTGTGGGAAAACCTCGGCTGGGAGCTCATTCTGAATCCCCACGGTGCGCAAGATAAACGTTCTAGAGAACCGTTGCGTACAAGAGCGAAGCGGCTCAAGGAAGTGAGGATGAACGCCCAGCCGATGGCGTGCGGTGCGGTGGTAAAAAGAAGACGAAGGCACCATTCTAAACAGTTCCTCGGAACACTCTTCGTTGTATGGTCGGTAGAATACGCAGAGAGACGCGAAGTCTCTCCAAAGGCTAAGCGTATCTAAACCGTCTGTGAGTATGGGATCATCGACAATGCGAACGGCTCGACGTTGAATACTGTCCAGGGGATTTAGCTGGTAGGCGGGTGCCCCGGCCCGCAAGTGTGAGCAGTACTCCATATGCGGCCTCAACTGGGCTTTGTAAAGCACAAGGCGTTGCCGCGGAGTGAAATACTGCTTGAACCGGTTTAGCACTCCCAGCTTCTTGGAGGCAAGTTTTACTTTGCCATCAAGGTGGCCCCTGAACTGTACATCGTTTGCAATGTCGACACCAAGGATCCCAATACTCTTAGAGGTGGTAAGGGGTGTTTCTTGGTACTGAAGCGCATGTACGAATGGAGTTTTCTTGATAGAGAATACGCAGACCTGTGTCTTTGTGGGGTTGAATTGGACAAGGTTTTGTCTTCCCCACTCAGAGACTCCCTTCAAGGAGTTCTCTACCTTAGACACAAGTCTAACCCAACTTTCCTCCACAAATGATTGAGGGACGTTTGCACATCCAGAGTAATGCGCCTCGCCTGTGCTGTCATCCGCATAACAATGAATGCTGTAAATGGACAACATATCATTGATATGCAAAATGAACAGCGTCGGCGACAGCACACAACCCTGAGGCACACCAGCATTGATGGGCTTGATGCTAGAGCAGCAACCGTCGACAACGACTTGTATGCTGCGCCCATCAAGAAAGCTGGTAGCCCGTAAGATGGTAGCTTTGACAGAAGAGCCCTGAACCAGACCCGGTCGAAGGAAGGCCTTAGCAATATCTAGGCTGACAGCTAGAGCTTCCCCTTTGCTCTCAATGTTTTCAGCCCAACGGTTGGTCAAATACACCAGAAGATCCCCAGCACAGCGACCATGGCGGAAGCCATATTGCCGGTCATTTAAAATCTGGGAATCTTCAAGGTACCCCAAGAGCTGCACGTTGACAAATCGCTCCATCACCTTTGAAAGCAAAGACGTTATTGCTATAGGCCTATAATTTGACGGGTCCGTTCGGTCACTCTTTTTGGGTATGTTGTGTACATCGATCGATCACGATCGTCCACGAAGCGGGGACACGACCACTGCGGTAGGAGAGAGTAAAAAGTCGGGCAGGGACTGGAGACAGCTCAGCTGAACATGTCTGCAGCACAATTGCTGGTATGCCGTCTAGACCAGATGACTTCTTGACGTCGAGGGAGCGGGGGCACATCGTACTGCTTTCTGAGTAAAGCGGATCTCCGGCATGCTGGACTCACACTCAGGGATTGTAGGTGGAGTTTATCCCCCGTCGTCAAGAGTCAAATTGGCCGCAAAGATTTCGCCCACAAGATCGGCTTTATCCTTGGCGGCGTGTGCCAGACAGTTGTCCGCTGTGCGCAACGCTGGAAGAGACGTGCGACAAAAGTTTCCCTCGACAGCTTTGGCGAGGGCCCAAAAAGCTCTACTCTCGGAGGGGTAGCTTGAAAGGCGCTCACCAATTCTGCCGATGTGGTCGATTTTTGCTCTCGTAAGCTGCTTTTTGAGGAACCTGGACGCAGCGTTGTATCTCTTTTTCAGGTCAGTAGCACTTGGATCCTGACGAGCCCGCGCTATGGTCCAGGCCCGATAAGCCTGTTGCTTCTGCTTTACAGCCTCACCGCTAGACTTGTTGAACCATGGTTTACTCGTACCACCAATGGGTACTGTTGAGTTTGGAATGTAACATTCCATTCCCTGCAGCACCACATCGTCGATCGAGTTTACGCATGCATCAGGATCTTCCGACAAGAAACACAACTGCCTCCATGGGTAAGATGCATAAAATTCACGCAGTCCATCCCAATCTGCTGACCTATATCGCCACACTTTCTGTTGCCTAGCAGGGCGAGCCCGATCGGGAATAGGAAGGGGCACCAACGAAGGGACCAGACAATGATCAGAAGTTCTAATGAAGCACTAATCGAGATCTAATAATTCTCCGGGTGTGTGGTCAACAGAAGGTCCAACAAAGAAGGCTCATGATCCACTCTATCCGGTATACGGGTAAACCCCGTAACCACCTGAGTAAATCCATGGGCGAGAATAAAATCATAGGTAGTAGTCCCTGGCAAATCAGTCCTCGGGGAACCCAACCACTCAGCGTGATGGGCATTAAAGTCCCCAAGGATGACTACCTCTGCTGAAGGGTACTGCCCAAAAACCTTGTCGGTTGCCTCTTGGACGCGTTCAAAAAAGCGAGCTGTGTCAGTCCTTGCGCATTCTCTGCCATGGGACCGATATAGGCACGCGTAAATCCGGGTGGAACCACCAATATCCACGCGTATTCACATGATGGATAGGTCCCTCCCTATCTTCAAGGCCGTGAAGACGGCGACAACAGACGTCTTCCCGGACGTATACACATACCCCGGCTTTTGAAATGAACAAGTGTTCCAGATTGTAGCCAGGGTAGTGAAGATATGATGTGTCGGCCGGAGAAGAAATCTGTGTCTCCGTTAGGAACAATAAGGCCGGCTTTGCCATCTCAAGGTGGTGATGGACGGCATTAAGATTATCGTGAATGCCTCTAATATTGCAAAAGTCAAGATTGAGTGTGGAGTCAAAACCCGCTGTGGTACGCTTATTGTTCATTGTTCGGCTCATAAATAATTGAATAAAAAGTCAACGGAAGCTCTAAGGTGTCTGCGAAAAGGGGAAAAAAGTATGATATGTGCCTGTGCCAACCAAATCTACAGGTTGTGTGATGAGCTGGTTCGGGACACAGAAGGGCCGGCCCCCAATCCTCCCCGGAGAACATTACCGGGCCACATCCGGTCATCGTCCAGCACGACAATGCTCCCCAAGATTATGTGCCAGTTGGTGGGATCAGCCTCCATGGGACCGCGTAATCCGGGTTCGGGTCCCCTACTACCTGGAGAGGGGCCAGCGGTCGACCGTTTCAACGGGTCTCCCTGACCCCCGACCCACCTTCTCATGCCCGCGAGGATGCAGTAGGCTCAAGCACATATCTGGTTCCAAATTTCGCAGACACAGTAGCGCTTCGGAGAGGGGGGACTGAAACCTGATCATTAATACCGGAACACAACTCAAGGCTGTTATGGCGGCATATTCTAGTTGGCCGCAGGAAATTGTATTCTTTCTCCATTCCTGCACGGATAAGATACATATCATAATACATACAAACTTTCATCCCCTTTTTCACCTGCTTAGAGGTTGAATTTTCAAAAATCCTTCCTTAGTGCTTACCTACAGTATAGAAAGGAGCCCGCATGCATTTTCACAGTCCTACTCCCAATGTGCTTTGCCACTTTGTCAGGTGTACGTTGATAAGTCAGTCAGTCAGTGTGGTCAAGTAATTAATTAATTTAATATAATATGTGTAAAAGCCGTGGTAGCTTAGTGGCTAGTGCACGCGTCCCAAACTCAAAAAGCGCGGGTTCGTATCGTAGCCGGAAAGCATGCACCACTTAGGCAATTTTCTGACCTAATGTGCATATTGTTACAATTAACACATGCGAACAGTGAAGGAAAACATTGTGATGAATCCTGCACATCGAGATAGCCGATGTGTCAAACCCACTAATCCGTCTTATAGAAACATAGCGACTATACTGTCCATTCCTCTATAAAAATGGGAAGACAGAGCCCAGCAGTGGGTCGTTTATGGGCAGTTATTATTATTTTATTATGACATAATATATGTATAGCCAAATATTAATAATTCAAAGAGACTTTAATACTTAATAACTTTGAAAGCTCTTGTTCTTTATAATTGGTCGACTTGTAAATAATTACTGATTCTTTTAAATTTCATTATGCGCATACACGCATTTGCGTGTATTTAACGTAAATCGTATCTCTATTCAAACGTTGTTAAAATTTTATTAAAAAAATTGTTTATTATTGTGGTTATCAGTTAAAAATATAAATATATAATTATGTCCGTGTAAATAGCAAATAAAACCAATAATTTTAGTTTTATAAATACTTAATTAAAAGACAATCATATATCACATCATTATAATAATAAGTCAATAATGTATTTTCACGTATGTATGCATGCCGAAAGGTGAAATATGACGAACTGTATTAAAGTCAGGGGCGTAGCTACCGCCGTATCAGCCGTATCAATGATACGGGCCCCCAGGCTTCAGGGCCCCAAAGTGTGTAAGCAAAAATTTCTAAAATGTTATCTATAATCTTCTATAGATTAATAACATTTTTGAGAATAACTAGATCCAGAGAAACGGCTATCAGACTTGTTGTGACTACTGTAGAGGCAGAAAATCTAGAAAAATGAAATCTTCTTCATCTATGGATGATTTGACAAAAAAGCTTGCCGAAAAAAAGGCGAGAAAAGTGTATATTTTATGTGAATTGTTTGGCTAACTTAGCTCCCAGGCGCATTAAGTGTAAGTAATAACTTATAATCAATATATAATTATTTTAGTTAAATTCGAGCATTTTGTTGTTTCTATTGTAAAAAAAGCTTTACCCTTCCTTTGGGCCCCCCTAAACTCGTTTGATACAGGGCCCGTCTAAGGCAAGCTACGCCACTGATTAAAGTTTAATACATATTTACATAAGAATTATTTGTATGTATCCATTTTTGCATAAAATAAATTGAATTGATATAAGAGGAAACGTGTTATGCTAATTTTACAACGTATATTGCTGTTTGAATTAGCAAACATCAAAGTGTACTTTTAGCTGTATTTTCACGTAAATTCTAGAATTTGATTAAACCAGTTCAGTTCAGCAAGTTACATAAAAGTAAAACTTTATACTGCGTCTGTTAAATGTGATTAATTAAAAACTGCATCACTTAACTCAAGCTGTATCTGAAAAATTTATCCGTGTAGAAACGGAGAAAGAACAAATTACGGGCCGGCGACCTGTTGTAGAGGGCGACAAAACAACCCACAGCTAGGCGGTAGGGTATTTATTTGCCCGTCGGAATAGCTACTAACCCTGGTCTAGAGAATGCCACCATAACAACATTGAGTTGTGTTAGGCATTAGGGGCCAGGTTCCTGTCTTCGGTTAGAGAGCATCCGCACATTGGTAGCACCTTTGGTGTTACAAATGTTCATAGGCGATGGTAAATGCTTTCCATCAGATGGGCCATCTATTTGTCTGCTGAACTCATGCCATAAAAAAGCCCTGGTAGTTTAGTGGTTAGGGCAATCGCGTCCCAAACTCAAAGGACACGGATTCATATCCTGATCGGACAGTATACACCACTTAGACAGTTTTCAGATCTAATTTAGTGCATATTCTTACAATTACCACGTGGTAACCGGTGTGGGAAAATGTCGTAATGAGACCTGCTCATCGCGTTAACCGATTTGTCAAACCCGCCAATCCGTCTTATACAAGCGTGTTGAGTATACTGTCCGTATTCCTAAATAGGTGTTTCGAGCCCATCAGTGGGAAGATTATGGGTTGTTATTATTACTCGACTACAAAGTTTCGTAATAATAATAAACAAAGAATCCCTTTTAGTGAAAACCAAGGAGAGTAGTGAAACCTCAGTACTCGGTTCCATTGGGACAAAGGCAGGCTGCTGCCTTCATACTTCTATTTGCTTTACTATTCCTGGTAGAAAATTGATATTACTTGTAAGGCAAAGGCATGGATAGTAAGATATAGAACCATAACATTAATTGGCTGGCACAGAGTGGAGTTTCAAGAGCTAAGGTTGCAAGGGTGGCGATGTTACGAACGAACGGATGAATGATGAAATGAACGTAAAAAAATACTAATTCCTGCCTTTTCTGTGAGAGGAAATCCGGTTCAGAACTGCCCACTGTTGGGAAACGCGTTGGGGTAGTGTGGGATTCACCACGTCGGAGTGGTAATAACATCTCCAAAAAAAATCTATAAGCACCCGAGTCTGGGATACCCACTAACACCCCCAGATGTTCCATCCTTTGCCTTACGTCAGGGCTACAAGAAAGCGGAAACAAGACCAACTCCGCATGTCCTGGCAGTCACTCATGGGAATTCTTGCGGCCGGTTGTAAGAGGCGACAAAACAAAGCACAGTCAGATGGTTGTACATTTCCCCGTCTGAAGGGCTACCACCCCTAGTCTATGGTATTCTGCAATAACAATCTGCAATTGGGTGTTTGACACATATTACAATAAATTCTTAAATAATATTCATATAAAAGATCAGGCGTCAAAATATCTTGCTATCATTTTATTTTCAACAGTTAATTAAAGAATTGATTTTAGATAGATAGATAACACTTTATTGCTCACCAAATATACAATTTCAAAAATACACAATTATAATATTGTCATGGTAGAAACAATAGGCGGCCTTATCGCTTAAAGCAATCTTTTATATAATTAGTATTATATTGCATATAACTATATATTTATTATGTTTAAATAGTTGCATTTTATCACTATATCTTGAATATGTATATAACTTATGTGTATATTTGTATATATAGTATATGTCTATTATTAAAATGTATGTAATCGTACAATAATTATGTATACCACCATCGCCATTCCTAATCAGCAATATTCCTGCCACGGGTTGTCTGGAAGAGATCGCTTTTTAGAGATAAGACCGCCCTTTGCACACAATTAGAATAATACTAGTTCGTAAGTTTTCTGTAATAGTGTACAATAAAGTGTTATCTATCTATCTATCTATCTCTTCCAGGCAACCTAACTTAAGGAATAGTTTAACCTAATCTGGCCATGTAGGTGGTGCAGATTATTAAGTATATTTTTTGTTTATTTTTATTTAAATCGGCAGACAAACACACACACTGTATATCCCCAAATTAAGCAAGTTACGCTTGTGTTATGGGTAATATACAACGGACCATTCTGGGGCCGATCCCAGACACCCAGACCATAGTAAATAACGGAGAAAATACGTTTCCGAAATATACTATACCAGGAATCGAACCCGGAGCCTCTGTGTTGCAGTGAGGTAAGCCGGCAAAAGCTTAGCCCGCTCAACCACAGAGGCCGTCCAATCTATATATATCAAAATTAAACATACTTAAACTACATATTTTATAAATTAAATACACATACTTAAATTATTTTATAAATTAAATACATACAATAAATCATAGTATAACAATTAGGCAAAATTATTTAAGGAAAAGTAGTGTTTTCTGAGTGCGTTCTTAAATGTAGGCGATGTTTTGGCCTCTCTGACAGTAAGAGTAGATTTTAATTACAGTTCATACAATAATTAATAAGCTATTAGACTTGTTAAAATTGTGACGTCATAAGCCAGTATTCTTATACAAGTTCAAGGAGGCTATAACATTTTGTGCGATGATAAAAGCCGTCTCAGTTGATTTGACTATCAAGTACCCAATTGTGTTCCGGTATTACTGACCAAGTTCGGTTTCCCCCCTTCGTGGTCAGCAGGTCAGTAGTGACATTATTGTTAATGTTATTGTAAATGTCAACAAACGACAGTAACCACTTTCCCTCAGATGGACCGTCTGCTTATCTGCTGCACTCACGCAATAAAAAAGATAGACACAATTTGTATAAATTTAGAATCTAGTATTTCCCTGCTCATTGACTTAAATAAAAAAGTCGTTAAAAAACATTATCATGATTTTTAGGTCTCACATTGAAAAAAAAACCTTATTTTTAGTTATTTTTTTATTTAATTTTTTTGTTTATTTATTTTGTGTGCCGTATAGATTACACTTACGCCTTCTCAAATTACGTTCATGTAAATAAACCCTGTAGTTTCCGAGAAACATAGCTGTGATATACAGAGAGATACGCGTAGAGACGAACAGACAGACAGATAGACATGACAACAGCACAAGGGTGCCGTTTTTTCCTAAAACACCTATGGTACTCTAAAAGTAACGCAGCCGAAATTTTAAAATAAAAAAGGATTTAATTAGACAAAAACCTTCGGCTACAATCGCGCAGGTAAGCTCATTTTCCGCATCTATAATTACATCATCCCGGTATCATTACTGGAAAAAGATTTTACTGATAAAAGAAGATTTACGCAACTGAAATGAAAAAAGTAAAACCAACCGAGAAGAATTGTTTATTTTACATTTTGAATAAAGCTCTCATAATAATTCCTTAAAAACGTGAGCTAAAATTATTGTATTAATCTTCTAAAACGATGAGTACGCCGTATTTATATTTTCTTATACTTATTACTACACAGCATGTAGTAGCAAAACAGTGTTTTCAGGTTAAATGGATGTATAATTGTATATATGTGTGTGTCTTACTTCTTCTAAATTCTAGAAGAACTTAAATAGGAGAAGTAGAAGATTCTAGTTTCGAAGAATAAAAAACTGATAGACCACAAACGTCTCCACTGACCTGAAATGAGAATGTTGAGATGGATGTGTGGTGCAAAATATAGTAATTTTTATGTTTTACTTCGCATCGACTTCTTTTTTTTCTTTTTAGTTGCGTAAGTACTTGAATAACTTTAGAAATAATATATTAATAAGCTCTTGTAAAAATTGTACTACTGGCAGGCGTCTACAGGTTACTATCTCACTTTTCGTTTTGAGGCTCGTTGGTGGGTTGTTCTCGATTTCCCTGCGATCCACTCATCAGATCCTGACTTAGTAATCATGAGAACACATCGGGTATATACTCTTACGAATTATGAAAAAGAAATTGAAAATCGGTCCACGATAGACGGAGAAATCGCATTACATCCATACAAAAAAATGAAACGCCTATAGAAAATATAAGACATATACGCGTATACAAGCTTTCTTTCAATAATTTAGGCGCACGGCGTTCTTTAACAAGTAATGGTTACTCTCAATTTTCCTAAAATCCACTCACCAGATCCTGACTTGGTGACCGTGGCACCACCTTGGAAGTATAGACTTACGAGTAAAGAAAAAAAAATGTAAATGGGTTTAGAATTGACGGAGATATCGTGTTATGAAGAAGTCTGTTATCAATTTTGGTGGGTTTCTCTAATTCCTTGGAATCCACTCATCAGATCCTGACATGGTGACAATGGAACCAATTCGAGAGTATATATAACCTTTCGATTAAAAGAAGAATTGAGAACCTCCTCCTTTTTGAAGTCGGTTAAAAAGAGATGGATGGATTGTGTGAAGGATGTTATGACGTTTTTTCGCGTTGTGACAGAGGACCTATGTCAGAATAGAAGAGTATGGCAGTGGAAGGATGTAACAGTTATATAGGACAACTGTAATACATATCTAATAACCTAAATTATATTAATATGTGTCTAATTATGTCTCACTATCTATGTTATACCTAGGTGTTATAAATGTTAAACATTGTCTTGAAATAAACGAGTATTATTCCAGCATTGGTTGGTTTCACTTGTCTCCCATTCCGATAGCCGTTGCAGCAGTAACAGATATTGTGCCGACCCTAAATAATTGGGAGAAGGTGAAAGAAAGAGAGAATTAGGTTTTTCAACGGGCGATTATCATTACTAGTAGTTTTCTAGAAAGATAATACCAACGTTTTAATTTATTTAGGAATATTTATATTTAGCATCTTTCTTCTAAACTAATAATATAATTGAAGTGTCTAGTCTGCCACGTCTTACTCTCGATCCTTTCTTCACGTCTTGCGGTTCCTTTGACAAATGTACACAGGGGGTACCTTCCAGCACACGGGTTAATATAAGCGGGTATAGAATGCGGCACGACTAACAAAACGCGGAGAGATTTTCGCAGAAGCACCGACGCGATCAGCGTATTCGCTATAAACTTAGAACAAATGAGACGATTTTTTTTTAAATCGCTATTAACTTATAGGTTTATGAATGTTTTCGATTTCCTATTACTGCTCAGATCTTTCGGTCCTTTTCATTTACTCAGGTTATTCGTAGAACAATTAACATTTTACGTGACAGATAATACTTTTAGCATCCATAAGTGTTTGCTTCTTATATATATGTTTTCTAAGTTATTATTATATAAGTAAATATTTATAAATACATAAATATTTATAATAAATAAATATTTTTTTAATATATATTTAATATTATTGTTGAATACATTTAAATAAGACTCTTTTTTTAACTAACCAAAGTAAATGGTGTTATTGGAAAAATAAGTGCCAAATAACGTCAGTGTCAATACTTATCAATGTAGTGAGGGATGGCTTATTATGATCTTATTAAATTAAGTTCATCGATACCTTGACGATTAATGTATAGACAAACCCTACGTAAATAAAAGCGTTAAGCATTCTTTACAAAGATATGTGCGTTAACTTATGTAGTGTACACATGGCTTGCGTCTGGGTAGCAAAAATGTTGCCAATGCAAACTATTTCACCGTTATTATATATTAATGTACTATATTTACGGACTAAGATGTATTAATAAAATAATCTATTTGTTATATTAAGACATATAATAGCATTTTTTAACAACAACAACAAATCATAATGTACAAATATTCTTACCAATTTTAACATTAAAAAGCTATGCAACTTTTTTTAAACTATGTAGTTTTAATTATAGCCTAGAAAATTTAATAACTTAATAGAACATAAAAACATAATTTAAAACAATAAGTTATTGGCAAATTTACTTTTTGGGTCCAACAAAAAGAGGAGATAGTAGCTGGTGGGTCCGAACTGGGTCCGAACTGTCCGAACCAACTCCGACATAGAAAACCTCGTGGCCGAGCCTAAAATAATTGGGGAGATAAAGGCTCAGTATCTCCGGTGGCTCCGTCACGTAGAAAGAATGGAGGAGGATCGGAATGTGAAGTAAGCATACTTGGAGTGACCAGTCGATCGGCAACCGGTTGGCCGTCGTAAGTATTACTAGAAAGATAAAGTGGAAGACCTAACCGAACTTCAAGTCTGGGAAGACTAGATACTGTTCAGGACAGAGGAAAGTGGCGGCCATAATATACTTAACTTTAACTTACTTGCATATATTTGTATATGATGACATTCTTTTTATTGATAAAAACAATAAATATTACTTATATAATTATCTTTAATACTTTCAAAATAGGTCAAAAATATTTTGTTTAAGTGATATTATGTTCTAGAATTTTGTCGTACTTCTCACAACACGACTCGCTCTAGCTCTATAGGCTCTTGAATGGGCTAGAGTGAAAGTTGTCGGCTCAATTTCTATTACGAGTCTCTACTGAGCTAACATAGCTACAGTTATATAGAGCGGAAGAGCTATATCCTTTTTCTCTTTTTAGTCAGTCATTTTGCAGAAGTCTCCCAAGTAGGGGATCTAGTCTTTGCGATGGTAACTCTTAATATAGCTTCATATTCCAAAATCGCCTTTCTTTAAATGACTTTAGGGGTTCGAGATTCCGTCTATCTGTTGTTAGTCGTAAGATACCTATGCCTAGAAAAAAGATACTTAGAACTCATTTCCTTAGAACTCTGAACAGAAAAGTCGTTTTCACTTAGAAGGGTTTTACTGTAACTTTTTTATTATTATCTTTAAAATTTACAAATTTATGACTCGATTTATTTATCGATTATTTGATACTGAAATGGGTTCTCAATTACGCAATATTTATATGTAAGTGTCGACTTTCGTCATATTTTCTACTTATTTATTTAACTTCTGAGATAGTTTTCTGTTTGTTTTATTAAGTGGATTATTATTAACAATCTATATGTAGTTTTGGACTGACGAATCTGTTCAGGAAAACTGCTTCTGGATATCGAAGTTACTGATTTATATTATGTGACCTGTGAATTTGTGTAATTCGACCGACCAAGCCCACCCACTATTGGATTTTTATATTAACACAAAACTTGATATGCAGTGAAATGTATTAATGAAAATTATATAAATTTTTTAAATAATATGAAATTTTATTTAAAATACAGTTGCAATTCGTGGTGGAAGATACCTCCATACCTAAGCATACAATATATAGAATATCGATCTTATTCATAGACAGAGTAAGTTTGAAGGCTTTATGGTTATAAAGCGTTCAAACTTACTCTCTCTATGAATAAGACTATTTGTAATATAGAAACCTGCTATACGTACACATCACACACGAGCACACACACACACACATATATAGGTACATTCATATACGAGTTAGTGCTATGTTCTACACGCTAGATAGTGCTAGTAGCACCATTTTTACGACTGAAGACTATCTTTATATATTCAATGTACTCTTTGGATCAGCAGTCGAACGCAGACTATGCCATATTACATTGACAGATGCGATGAAAAGAAAAAAATAAATAAACAGGCGGTGACCAAATAGGTTGGTGTTAACAAATTGCTCTCTATAACTGCCTTATTATAAACAAATAAACGTTTTTAAAATTTCGAATAGGCTGAAAAGCTTTTAGTGAAATATTTATGAATTATTAATTAATTAATTATTAATAAAGGTATTTTATCTTGAATTTTCGTCTGTTTTGTGTATACAGTCTCGCGCGGACAATGTTTCGTGCATATACCACCGATACAATAATATTCAACGTATGTATTTTGTTTTGTATAAAGTTGAATCGCATTTTCTCGCCTTCAATCAAACTGTAGGGTAAACCGGTTGAGGTGCGGACGTGAGATCCATGCCAAAACTCTAAACCACTAGATATTAATACAATCAAACGTAACAACTTCAATAAATATTGAATTTATTTTACAGTATCCTTTTGTTAAAGAAAAATCATATTCTTTTTGTCTGATTTTTACCTTTTAGGTATGTTTATATTTAATACTAGGATATGCCCGCGATTTTTTCTCCACGATTGACTTGAAATTCCTGGAACACACAGTACCGCAGCATTTAAAAAAGAATGTAAGCTATCGTTTTAGTGAAAACTTTGTCGGAATAAGCTAATTTTTACGCACCCTAACAACTGCAAACCGCTCCCGGTAAAATTCCCAGGGGATTCCCAGATAAAAAAATCACATATTTTACATTTTTTTTATTCTACATAAAATTTGCTATCAAACAATAGAAAATCACATTGCAATTAGTTTTTCTTAAACTGGTCATTTTAAATCATTCCCAGAAAAATTCCCGCAGGATTCCCAGGATAGAAAGTAGCGCAGATTTTAAGTGTAAAAATTTGCTGTCGATTAACGAAACCGGCATCGAAATCGGCCCAGTAGTTTTTCATGAATTCCGAACAAACAGACAACAAATCTAAAAAAAATGCATCCTGTGTTCTCTGTCGTTTATATAATCTATTCCAGTTGGTTTTTTTAAATTTAATTTACAGGACACGGCATGCTTAGAATTTTATAGTATTATAAATTTCTAGCTGTCCGACTCTATGACTCAGAACGTGAGACGGGCAGTCACTTCCCTTTTAAAAAAAATTGTGAGTAAATATTATCTCACACTCTAATAAACATTATATCCAAAAAGCATGAGTCGCTCAGCGTTAGCAGTATTGCTAAGCAGTCGCTATATCCCTCTTTATACTACATACCAAAATGTGTCATAATAGAAAATGAAACAACAGTGTCTATGCAGTTGCTATTTTAGCACGGTTTATATGCTTTTCAACATCATTTAAAATTACAACCAAAATTTCTGTTTACTGATGAAAAAACTGCAATTATTCTATTTTGACCGCGTGCCTACTAGAGGGCGCCATTGTATTGATTGCACACCGGCGCTATATGGGCTAGAGCCACCTCTGTACAGTATATTTCAAATAGAACGTTATGGGAGAAATTACGTAAATAGAGAAATAGACATTGTGATTCTAAGTAACTTGCTTAATTTGGGGATATACAATATGTGTGTTTGTCTGCCGATTTAAAAAAAAGTATAAGATTATTATTAAACAGTAACAAGATTAAATATATTTTATATAATATTTTCTTAAGTTTTCGCAACTTGTATACATAATGTGAGCGCGGGCGGTAGTGGGGATAAAAGAGAAGGATCGGACTTACAGGATAGGTCGCCGCACCAGACACGCTACGAAAGATACGGGCTTCGCAGCGGCAAGGCACTTCTTCTCGTAATCCTTCCTTTGCGTTTTGCGGTTCCTTCGACTAGTGGACCAGCTGGGACGATACAGCGTGCACCTTTCCAGCGTACAGGTTGATATAAGCGGGTGTGAATAGCGGCACAACACACAAAACGTGACGAGGTTTGCGCGGAAGCTGCGGTGCGTTCAGCGGTCGGACGTAGACTATGTCACATTACATAATGACAGATGCGGCGAAAGAAAAAAAGGAAACTAAAAGGCGGTGACCAAATAGGTCGGCATTAACACATAATAAAAATACGTTTTAGAGGTTTTAAGCTTTTAGGCACTGAAAAGTGGCCGAAACGTTGGAATAACAAAAATCAAATAAATTTCCGCGCTTAAAACCGTTAAAAGGTAGTTTATTATATATTTTATATAATTAAAATAACTATTTCTTTCGTAGGAAAGTGTACCATAACGCTAGAAGTTACTTTTGGAAAAATTAAATCACAGTTTCGTATTCTAGATTTTCCGTACATACGAGTATGTCAATTTAAAAAAAAGTTGATTTGATTCCTGATTAGAATAATTGATTTTTGAAAAATCGAGTGGTAACACTTTAGTTTTCATTAAAATCGAACTCGAGACTCCCTTGAATATTTTCCGCTATTTCGTATAGTTTGGGGTTTGGCCCCGAAGGCCCACTTGGAAAATTCATCTGTATGTGCTATTTAATTTCGCAAACACCGCCATACACTTGAGTTTCCTATCGTGTAATCAATAACTGGAGTTACCCAGGGAGAAAGCGCTCTAAGGCGATAAGAGCGACTATTGGTAATGAATAATTATTACTCTGGCCAACAAAAAATAAAAAGCCAGCACCACCACTTGTGCGCCGTTGTTATTGTAAATGATTTATATTATGTATATGGTGAATAATAAAGAGTCTTCTATCTATCTATGTGTTCTATTCTAGTTTATTATATATAATAATGAAATGAAATTTATTAAAGTACTAGAATATACCCGCGACTTCGTCTACACTTGGCTTGAAATTCCCGCAAGATTGCCGAGATAAAAAGTAGCGCAAAGTTTAAGTCTTAGAATTACGTATGGATCAACGAAACCCGCATCGAAATCGGCCCCGTAGTTTTTATGTGAATCGCGAACAAACAGACAACAAATCTAAAAAAAAATGCATCCTGTGTTCTCTGTCGTTTATATAGTCTATTACAGTTGGTTTTTTTTTTTAATTCAATGTACAGACACGGCATGTTTAGAATTTTATAATATTATAGATAACAGTCACAAGATTACGTAAAATATTTATCAATACGAGTAATAGTAAGACAAAGAACGTTACAAAGGTAAAACCTCTGATTCCCGCATTGGTTCTCCACAAAACCTGTGTGGCTATACAGATATTCACTTCTGTCGTAAAAGTTTTTTCCGTTTGTAGCATGGAAATAATTTAATTACTAGTAACTACATGCCTGGTCTGTGAGTTCATATGTATTTGTGTGCCTGTGTGGGTATGCATACGAGTGTTTAAGTGAACCCTAAAATAAACAACATTTGTAGGATATTGATTGTCTTCAAGCAGAATTTATGTGTTTGTGTGAAAACTATAACTGTTTTGTAAAATATGCCTTTTCGAGCTGTCACAAGAACTTCGTCAGTTGGTATTTGATTCAAAGACATACAATTTTATTCACCAATGCTATCCATCTAAACATTAAAATAAAACAAATAAAATGTAACAATTTAGAAATTCTAATTTTATACTCTTATTATACAACTACAAACGACGGCATTTTCGTAATCATAACGTAAATTTTACGGGGTCTCATACGACCCGAACACAAACACCTAAACAAACAGCTAAGTACACTTATGTCGCACGATAAAGACACACACAGAACTCTTCTATACATAATATTTACATGCCCTGCTATACCCTTAAACAGAACCTTAAAACAAACCCCTAAAACATATAATTAAATGTATTTCTCCCAAATCAGTTTAGCTGAATAGTTAAATACGTAGAATGTACCAAACTAATGTATCAAGTTCCTTCCTAATTCGTAACGTTTGTTTGATTTAAAACTGAAATAGTTGTTACATTATATTTTTAAATCTGAAAAAAATGATCAAAAGTAAGGTTTTGACTGATTTGGACTAAATAAATATATTTTAAATAATAAAACATCTCCCGACGGCTGTTTGGTTTAATTGCAGTCCCTCATCAGTGATTACCTTTTAATTCTTGTTTAGATTCCATAGTAAACCTACAGTTTACTTTTATCCATGCAGGAACGGAAAAAGAATACAATTTTCTGCGGCCGGGTGGCCTGTCGTAGGAGGATACAAAACAACCGACAACCACGTGATAGGGTATTTGCCCGTGTGGATGGCTACCACCCCTGGTCTAGAGTATGCTGCGATAACAACCTTGAGTTGTGTTCCGGCATTAGTGGCCAGGATCCAGTCTACCTTTAGAGAGCAGCAGCACATTGGTGGAACCTTTGGTGTTACAAATATTTATAAGCGATAGTAACCGCTTTCCATCAAGAAGGCCGTCTGCCTGTCTGCTGAACTCAAGGAATAAAAGATAAAAAAGTTTTTGAACTGTTTCCAATTTTAAATACAACAAATAAGCGTTATGTCTACACTAACATTAGCTTAATTCTTTTATGCTTTTTTTTTCCTTCTTCAATTTTGTGGACTCCTTAGATCATATCATTAATATAAATATATTTACGTAAGCTTTTTATTGCTTTAGGATGGTTTTCCTGTTCATTTGCAGCTACTGAGTAGTGTATTAGGCACGGTCCTGTACCTAATATACACAAGTGATATTCCGGAACTAGAAACTAATATAGCTACTTTCGCGGATGACACAGCTATCATGACTACAGGAGTTACTCACGAAGAAGCTATAGAAAATGTCCAAAAAGCAGTTAATACCATCTACAACTGGACAAAAAATTGGCGTATTAAACTCAAAGAAGTCAAGTCGATCCACATTGACTTCACTAACGAAATGGTAAATTATCACCCGATATGCATAAATAACAACGTAGTACTGTATGAAAATACCGAAAAGTACTTGGGTATGACACTTGACGCTAAACTACGCTGGAAGGCTCACGTCAAAAAGAAACGCGGTGAACTAGAGAGGCTCGCTACATAAATAATTATGTACTGACTACTTGAAAAACATTCAAAGTTATCAGTACCTAAGAAAATACTTCTTTATAAACAAGTCCTGATGCCAGTCTGGACCTATGGCGTAAGCTTCTAGGGCTGTACCAAACTAAGTAGAAATCATACAATGCTTCCAAAAAAGTACTGAAAGACATTGTAAACGCGCCATGGTGCGTTAGATCGAGCGACCTCCATCGGGACCTGAAAATGGAGTTTGTCACCAGCATTTTTAGCAAATACGCGGACATCCATGAGCATCAGCTTCATCATCATGTGAATGTCGAGGCGATCTAGTTCCTCGACAACACGGACATAACGAGAAGGCTCAAAGGGACAAAACCGTTTGAACTAGTGCCATAAACAAAACAAAAGTGTGTTGTAATGTGCTAGCTATTAATAAAGAACACATGAACAAAGTGTCTTCGCCTTAATAAAGACAATAAGAAAAGTGTCAGTGGACAGTTTCTTAGTATCAATACTTTTAGTTAATTTAGGCTATATTTAAATTACTTATTAGTCTTTTTAGATTAGATGGTAATGTTAAAGATATTTTTTTTCTTAAATACTTCATTTCTAAAAATATCTGCTGCTAATTGATGAACTAAAATGATCATAAACCATCCTTTTCGCTAAAACCGGTACTGATTTGATACCATATGTTACCGTTGTCAGTTTATATGCTGATAGGTTCGTCGAGCTATCTCTGGAAACTATTTGCTGCAGGATTTAAACTACTTCACTTCTTGTCTGCTGTGATTGCGTAACTGTACTGTCGCCACCTTAATATTAATGCTTGCAATTCTTGATTCAAGTTAGGACCCTCAAGCTTGAAGTCATTAAAACTATTCCTGCAGAATTGTTGACTATTGTATTAATACGGTACGTAGCTTCGTCGTACTGGATTCTTCTCGTATCACTGTGAGTTGATGTAGAAACAGAGACTTATCGCTAATGCTTACTAAGTTCGTATGTTTCGTTTGCTCATATTCGTTTATAAATGACTTATATTGGTTTGCTATTTCTTCTTCTTTGCTAATTTTTCTTCCAGGCTCCAGGGCTGTTGTTGTTTTATCTTTAGAATTATCAAAACCTGAAAAAGGTTCACATTAAAATAAAAAAAACAATAAGAAGATGAAAAATACTTTATGATGTCTTCTCATACGTACCAAATATACAAAAATTCGGTTGCTATTTCCAAGGAGTTGGACAACAAACACGTTACGTGACACGATATTTTTATATATTAGAATATGTAACATAGGGTTTTGCTGGTTAAAACATTCATGCATGTTTATAATAACATTATTATTTTACGACACCTTTTTTCTAATGTTATCGGTTTTCATTGTGATCAAAAAAATGCAATGTCGCAATTGCTTTAAGGTTTTATTTTAAATTTCATTAGATAAGTTATTAAATTGTTGACGTCTAATTAAATTATGTTTTTTAAAACAAAATAGACATTTGATCGCGGAGGAATACATTATTTTCGCAATATATACTTCGCTGTACTTATCATACTATTTGTTTTTATTATAAGAAGGTTTTTTTACTTTTGGTAACAAAGGTTGATTGAGATTTAAATGATTTTCGTATATCAGATTATCACCAATGGGACGTTTCTAAGCTTATGAACTTATTTTCTAATAAAAAATTCTAGCAAAAAGAAAAATATAAATATTTTTGTACAACATTTTAATGTAAGTGCCGAGTAAAACACATAAACAGGCGACGGTAACCACTTTCCATCAGGTGTGCCGTAAGCCAGTCTGCATTACTCTAGCAATAAAAATACAATTTAAAAGCTTTTAAACTAAAAGGTTTCTATTATTTTAAAAAAGGTAATCCTAATATTTTATTGGCATTTGCCAATTAAAGAAGGAATGTGGAGTGCAATGGTTAGATGCAGCTGGGTATTCACCAGGACTCTGGCCAGCAATAAAGTAGGCATCAAACGGAGTACGTGCCTTAAGATTAGACGAGTTGTACGTGCTAAGTCCTTATTTGTAGATAAAACCCAGCTAGCGAGAAAACTGGGATGTTTTAAAAGGAAAATGGGAATTTGCATTATCACATTCCACTGAGGAGTTATTTCCTTCCTCAGTTTCACGTCGTATGAAATTTCACTGTGCTCTAAAATTTAGAATAACAGAAACGTTTTCCTTCCATTTATTTTACCAGTTTCTTCTTTTTATAAAACTACTAGCATTTACCACGCGGCAGCGCCGCGGGTCAAACTCTAGTGCGTACCTCTCGTTTAAAGAGCAGGCATTAATACAAGTCACATTGTATTAACTTTTTATGTTAGTGCTATATGCCCCCAGAAGATTCATCTCATTTTATATCCCATCTCCCGGGATAAAACGTATCTATGTCCATTTTCGGTATTAAAACTACATTTAAACAAAATTACAGCAAAATCGATCCAGTATTCCTAGTAGTCTTTCCGTGAAGCTTAACAAACAGACAAATCGTGTTACTATCGCATTCTTTTATATATAATGATTTTTTTATATCTATAAACTTGAGATAATATTGGTCTCCCATACAAGCATTCATACCCTATTTCAACCCGTTCTAGTTTTATTTATCTATCCCCGTATATCAATTTGTAAACTACATAAATGACAAACATGACCGAAATGGCTGAAATGGCCGAAATGACTGAAATGGCCGAAATGGCCGAAACGACCGAAATCGCTGATATGGTCGAAATGACCGAAATTACCGAAATTACCGAAAATATCGTAATGGCCGAAATGAGCAAAATGGACGAAATTACCGATATTAACCAAATTACCGACATTAACGAAATTATCGAAATGCCTGAAATGACCGAAATGACCAAAATAACCAAAATGACAAATCGCAAAAAAACAAAGCCTATCCTACTTTCTGGGATAACCTTTAAATAAATTTATACCGTTATCCGGGATGAAAAGTATCCCTTGTCCACCCTCATTATTAAAATTACATACTGAATTTTAGTGAAATTGGTCCAATAGTTTTTCCGTGAAAGCGTAACAGACAGACAGACAAAGTTACTTTCGCATTTATAATATTAATAGGGATTACATTTCTTTTATACAGTACTATGCTCTCACTATCATAATTAAAATTTAACTAAACCGGCCAAGTAAGTTGGCCACAATAAAGGGTTCCTTAAAAGTGACAAACATTCACTATATTTGTTGTTTGCCTATAGAATCATAAAAACTACTCAACGTATCTTGTTCTAATAAATTTTCGTTGAAAGTATTTCGAAGTAAAACCTCTACGAAATTTAATAACAAGCTTATTGTAATATATTATAATAAGACATATGACAGAATAATATTAATGACATAACAATTCCAAATTACATTAAACTAGTTATTTTTTTCTTTTATCATTTACAAATAAATAAAAACCAATTATTACAAGGTGAAAGATCAGTCAAGATGACTAACACCCATAGTTTATTATTTAATAAATTCAACGTATATTATTACAAAATTTTTATTAAATATATTTCAAATAAGGAATCCATTTGATATTGAGTAAATTGGACTAAATACTAGCAATGAATAGGTCATTTCGTGAATAAGATCTGGTTTACCCAGATCAATTTCTTAGCGACGCGGAAAGCGTAACTTTTGCATTAGAGGGAAAAGCGTTCACTGAGAATTTCCTAATGGCTCACACGGTGTTTACTATAGTGTTCTCTTCGCACGTCTTATGTGAGGTTACTACTACCGATACTCGTTTCTAATTTCTAGTCTGGTTGTATGTGTGTGTATGAAAAACGTGAGTTGGAGTTTTATAGTAGGTGTCCAGAGTTAACCAATCAGTTTGCGCCGAGGAAGCAATAAACTGGACATCACGTTCCAGTGACAAACTACTAACGTTGCGAGCTTAGTGAAGAGCACGGAACGGTAAACGCTTGCCTGTGCTCTTACATGGACGAATGTAGACTTATTACACACATGTTTTTTTGATTCATTTAAGATACTGTCATTGTAGGTTTATTGTGCTGATGCAAATAGTAATAATAGAACTAAATGATTGTCATAATTAGAAACAAGTGCCATCCCGCAGTTTAAGTTATGTTTAGTGATGTGATGTATGTGGTCGTAACGTGATTTCATTTCCATAATATATTCGCAATAATCGGGATACTATAATATATAACTGCAGATGTTACTTTTAAATAAAAAATGTAATTAATTATTGCCTTTTATGATTTTGTATTTTACTTACAACGTTTTAACACCATAAATAGAATACTATATTATTAGTCTATGCTGAATGCTTAAGTTACCGACGTACATAGATAACGTGCCCAGGAGGCTGGCTACGTTACCCTGCTGGATCGAGATACTGATCCATTGTCCGAGGTAAGCATAAGTCTTCTGATCGATACCTGAAAAGTCAATTACGCGTTTGAGAGCTCTTTATAAGGCTTATGGTCTCGGGACACTACGGTCCAAGCATCTCAACAGAAAACGAGAAAAACACATATCTCTCACTGGATAATATATCAACATTTAAAAATATTGTTTTTATACATATATTCACGTTTCCTTTTAAACGGTAATGTCTATAAGTAGTAAAAGTAATACAAAAAGTAAGTTGGTAAGACAATCATAGGACAACATAAAAAATTAAGTCTTAAACAAATAAACAGTAAAGTAATTAATTAAGGCTTATATTAAAGCTTTTGTAAAAGTGTGTGCGATAACATAAAATCGACATTATCTTTGGCCGTGCTAATGAAAATGTCGATGAGATGATAATAAATTTTGAGATAGCCAGCTTCTGGAATTCCATTCCACGAAGGGGTTAAACAATATTTTATCTGAAGGACTTGCCGGCAAATTTCTGCCTGCATACCACCTATATATTGACTTTTGAAAATAATTCGATTTTGTACCTACTATAGAATATTTTTTTATCTGACATATATAGTATTTGTTACATAAAATTATAAACTAGTACAATGAAGGAAATAACTTATATTGTATTCTCCCCATAATCCCTTAACACTTTGAGTAGAATATTGCAGCTAGGACATGGAAGTCAATGGGTACAGTTCCCAGAAGGTTGGCTACATTACGTTGTCCGAGGTAGAAACTCTGATCACCCGAAGAGTCAATGTGTCGTATTATTAAGAATAATCATTAAATTAAATTAAGCAAGTACGTGTCGGACCATACACATTGCGTAGGGGTGATGAACGTTCTGTTTCTTTGACATACAAACACAAACGAAAATGAAGAAAACATAAGGATTCCGTTTTAGCCAAAATGGGTAACACGTATTCCTAAAGATATTCAACTAAGTACTGATCCTTTATTAAACTAGTGTTTACCATTTTACCATTAGATTAGTACTTATTACAAAATGTATTTATTTGCGCTGGTGATTCTGGCCAATATAATGTGATATACATATGATATATACAGCTCGGCAATTTTTTTATTCTCTTTAATTATAGAGCTTTATCACTCTATAGTGATAATGTCGCTCTATATTATTTTTAGATTACACATAAACATTCTGTATTCAATCAACAACATTCACATACAAAATTATAATCACATTTGAACTTTTTTTTTACTGTGCAAGTTTGTACAGCATTCTCGCCTGATCCGACATGGGAAAGGCGAGAATGCTGTTTGTTACATACTCCTGCTTTTTTAGGTTGTCTCCACAGATGTCCTTCCTGTATTATTCGTTCTGGACACATTCCACCAAAACATGTAGGACATACTCTACTGTATCTACTACAGTGTATGCAATTAGAGGTAACAACTTAGCTTAGCGTTTTGCTTTTATGTCAAAATAAAGAGAACACCTTTAAGAATGTACCTTTATTAAATGACAATATAACATGCGTACGTATAAAATACATGTATACGTTCTAGAATCTACCATACATATTGTATCGTAATAATGCAGTGTTATAAACGAGCGATCAATTTCACAAGGTAAGCCATTGAAAGCAGATTTCAATAGCAATCAAACCGCGATGTAACGCGCTCACTCCCAACTAATTGCAGATTATCCGTCATATTTACTAGCCAATCAATCTCTACATTCAAATTCATTCAATCGCTTTCGGTGCCTAATTACTTCATTTGCTTGTATTAATAATATTTGTAATATAATAAAGTAAAATCAGTACAGACGGCGCCTACGTGAACAAAATCATCAAATGAAGTGAAACAGTTTTTAAAAACTTATATGCGGAAAGTTATATAGTAAACTTGTATACACATGGTTTTCCTCTGTGTGAGTATTGCATCCACTAGAAACTATTCCTTTATCCGTACTAATTCAATTAATTAATATTATGTACTAAGTTCTCACAACGCACTGGGGCTCGATCGGCTTTCTTTAGCCGGCTTCACTCTGAGAGCTCGGGAATCGGTGTACCCATTTTGCTCGTCTGAGATTGTCTTAGAACTTTTAGTAAACCAATTCTAATGAACCTCTAACTAATCTTATTATTGTAGCAATTTATACACTACTACATTTGCGATAGTATCAGGTATATACCTTCACATAAATTGCAACAGGTAATTCAGCAATTTACTGTAATTTGCTTTGAAGGTCTTGGGTTACGTACGGGTGTCGAATCCTGGCCGTGAGCTTAATAGAAAATTACTCTTCCGGTATTTCATAGTAAAGGGAAATATTGCTATGTGATCCGGAAGTATAATTGTAATGGTTCCAATATCTTATAATGGCCCCACTGTTGGGTTCGGATATAGGTTGGACCTAAAAAACCTCAACTGTGCAGGAACGGACAAAGTACACTATTTCCTGTGGCCCAGCGGCCTATCGTAAGAGGCGACAAAACAACCTACAGCCAGGTGGTAGGGTATTTGCCCTATTGGCTACCACCCCTGGTCTAAAGTATGCCGCCATAACAACCTTGAGTTGTGTTCCGGCGTTACTGGCTAGGTTCTAGTCTCCCTTTATGAATGAATGAATGAAAACTCTTTCTTGTTCACCATAAACTTAAATCTAGACAAATGATATGGATACATTTGCATTAGAACAATAGGCGGTCTTATCGCTTATAGCGATCTCTTCCAGGCAACCCAATGTATAAGGAGATTTTAAAGAAAATTTCAATAAACGATTTTTGGTGGTATTCTAAACTAAAATAAAATATAAATAAACTACTACCTATATATAATTAGATATACAATGATATTATAAATTAGATATATATACATTCGAACAACAGATACATTCATGTAATGCAACAATTTTATTTAATAGACCAATAATGGTCAAAGACCATAAGTTTAAATGTAGTCATTCATTTAGCTTGTCTGATTGGTAAGGGGAGGGAGTTCAACAGTCGAGCAGCCTGTACAGCAAAATAATTTCCTACGAAGGAAGAAGTGTGGGCAGGTATTTTTAACAAAAGATTTTCATTTGAGCGCAAATTACAGGAGTGAGATTGATAGAGAAAAATAAAAAGTTCTTTTAAATATGGGGGAGTACAGGGATTGTAAAGGATATTGTGCAAAAGTGAGAGTAAATGAACATTCCGGCGAAAGAAATTAGGTAATCGTTTAAGCTTATGACGAAATTCGGAGACATGATCATATCTACGCAAACCAAATATGACCCGGATACAAACATTTTCAAGGCGTTCTAGACAATATTCCGTCCATAGACGACGGTAACCGCTTTCCATCAGGTGGACCGCCTGCCTGTCTGCCGAAATCATGCAATAAAAAAAATTACACACATATTGGTTGCGCCGAGGAACACTTCCTTATAATTTTTTCTCCCCATCCTCGACATCAAAAAAAGAATAAACTTTCAAATAAAGAATGCGCAATACAAGATATTCAACTTAGTGTCAGTGCAGTCTCCGCAAGATAGTGAAATGATTGTTGGAACACAAATAAAAAGAAATCATTATAAATTTTTTTTTTTTTTTATTGCATGAGTTCAGCAGACAGGCAGACGGCCCACTTGATGGAAAGCGGTTACCATCGCCTATGAACATTTGCAACACCAAAGGTGCTACAAATGCGCTGCTGCCCTCTTAAGGGAGACTGGAACCTGGCCACTAATGCCGGAACACAACTCAAGGTTGTTATGGCGGCATACTCTAGACCAGGGGTGGTAGCCATCCAGTCGGGCAAATACCACCACCTACCACCTGGCTGTGGGTTGTTTAGTCGCCTCTTACGACAGGCCGCCGGGCCGCAGGAATTTGTATTCTTTCTCCGTTACTGCACGGATAAAAATTTATTCTCCTAGCAAATCCTAGTGAATGTGTGAACCCCCGGGGGACGATTGCAGTGTGGCGGTGGACTGGTGGCGAGGTAAGTTACTCTTCCCTTGCTTCTTCTTCTACGTCCCTTTGTCTTCTCCTGGCCATTGCATCGCGCGCGCACATATAGTAGTAATGTTTATTTAACAATTTATTCAAGTTCGGATACTTTTTAACTTCTGAAATGATGTCATAATTTACAAGCAAAAGCAAAATTATTTTTAATTAATGCAGATGTCCTAATTAAAGGCAATATCAACGAAACGTAATATAATTTAAATCTAAATTGTAAAATAAAACAAAGAAGTTAAAAGAAACTTATCAAAAATAAAACCAAATTATAAATTAAATCACACTATAACGTAAAATAAAAAAAAAACTAATAAAGTAATAGAAACATATTTATAGATAACAATGATATCTATTGATATTTTAAAGTAATATGACAAGACAGTATTTTAAAGCGTGTTTCCTATATGTAAATGATGACAGATTTATTGTAACATCTGTCATCTACCTAATTGTAAGATTATATATATTAGGTCAGATTTGCTATTGAAGAAAAATCCTGCCCATGACAACTGCGCAACAAAAACATAAGCACGAAAAGCTTCTAAACTTTGAGTAAGCAGATGGCATTTCATGTCTTCTTCTTACTTCTGTCACTTTTTAGTTTTTTCTTTTCTTTTCGGAGTAATGTTCTTACTGGGTTATTGCCATTGCTAGTGTTCTAGCGTTTCTAGCTGATCAGGCAAGCGGCGGCACTCTCGCAACTGATCATTCCATCAGACATGCACACTACAGATTTGTACACGTTCAACCATGATGAGTAAAGCTCACTCGCCTTCGTGAATTAGAACAACTATAATAATACTAGAACCTAAACTCCTTACACGAATTCCCCTAATTTAAATATGTAACAGAATATATATTTTAATAATTATATGGGAAGAATATAATAAACGCAAAACAACATGTAGTAATTAAATCAGCAGAAAAACATAAACTTTCACCCGTCGCGGTCATATTTCTTATTGATAAGACGATAAGCAAGAACGTGCAGGCCTATTTATAGCCAATAAATAGGGGTTTAAAGCATACATTCATACGTTCAAATTAAGGGAATGTATACATCAAGAGTTTAAATAAGACATGTAAGGTAAAGTAATAGTAACACTAGACAGGAAGCGGAAAAACGGAGCGGACTAGTATTTACGAGCAGCACATCCGCCCCCTGGGCTTCATTAACACACGCCGCTAAACACAAAAAACGTTTTTCTACACGAATTCACTCTAAATTCTACCCTCGAACGATACAATTAATACTTGTTACGACCACTTAAATTAGCTAAGTGACTATTTTCCGACGGATTTATGTATCGAAATATCAAATAAAATTTAAGTGAAATGTTTGATTTAGATTAATACCAGCAACTTATTTTTAGGGTTAAAAGAACTAAAAGTAAATCGGTCGTGTCATTCCATACACAGTGTAGGATTTCGTAGAGTTGATGAAAAGATAATGAAATTTAATAAGGCTCATTATACAATAGCTACCTACACATTATATGTACTTTACAGTAAACCTCCAAGTACGAGTTTTGTTAAATATTATTATGGCAACAATTCTATTAATAAAGAAATTAACGGTAATGAGTATGTTCGTCATTACTTGTCGTCCGTTATGTCCACGTTAAAAAGGTTACCAAATAATTTTGAAACTGAATTATACCACTGTTCATAATAAACTATTGTTTCACTCTGCCGGCTCACAACCCTAAACTTCCACTGTATGGAATATTTTTTAAAATTATAATATGATACAATACTGGTTTTAACAAATATCAAGTAAAGAAAATAGGTTTCATATGAAAGCCCAGTCAGACACCTGTAAGTTTGCAATACCGACAGCCTCTAAAGCTAAACAGGCCCTACGATTCATCAATAGCGGTCGCAGCTGCGAAAACATGAGTCCGACATGCAGAATTGTAATAATATTTGTTGGATTAACTCCTTGTGTGGATCTTCAGTCTGACGTACACTGGCTAATTAGCCAGCCACAAGATAAATGTCAGCAATCACGAACGCGCCGAGTCGTGGCGCTATACTCCATGCTACGGTAGTCGGCTAACCTTTCCTTAACCGCCACTCCGTCGTTTCAAGCCCCCAACAAAAGATTGCTTACTGTTCCATCCTTGCCTAATATAAGGTGGGTAAGACATCGCCCCACTAATTTTGCCATCTACGTTCATTTTCTGTGTGAGGTCCGATATGCAGCGGATAAAAGGTAGCTATTTTACCTCTAATATCCAGCCAACGTTTGATAACAAATAAATCGCATCCCTCATCCTTTTTCTAATAATCTAAGTATTTTCTCAACTAAGTCTCATTAACTACAAATTTGCCATACTTTTTTAATTGATTCACTTTTCCTTTGCAAACAGGATTTGCCAGAGGCACAACACTATTTCACTTTTATAACACTTTTCTCGTTGTAGGTAGCTAAGTCTATAACATTTATGTTTGTTATATTTTTCTATCTATTCCTAATTAATAGTTTTCTTACAATCATTTCTTTTATCTTTACTTTCTTATATAAGTACGTTACCATACTGGTGTATATAAGGGTTAACTCATACGTGGAACTCGGTGCCGTACTCTGTTCCTCTGCGTGCTACAAATTGAATTAAACCAGTAGATGACGAATATCAGGGTTCGTATAGCTTCTGCTGTTCTAGCGCTAAGAGCAGGTTCAGATGTCTCTCCCATACAGTCCACTATTAAAACCAGTAATATTATACTTGCAAAATACTTAATAGTCTACAGTTATTACTCCTCAATACCTCATTAACTGGTGTTTGATATTCTCGTGAAATACTTCGAATAAGCTTTCATGTGAGAGGTGCCTATATAAAGAATAACAATCGATCAGCTCGCGATATCGGAGTCACTGATAGCTCAATAATAAGCTGCGAATTGCCTTGGTAATAGTGTCGTCATAGCAAAATGTCAATTGTTGAACTTTCAAAGGGCTGTGCAGTAATAATAGGGGTTGCCCTTGTTGATCCGTGTCGTTGTAAATCAGTGCTTCAGTTTATTTTGAAGGTAAATTACTATGTTGAAAGTTCAACACCGATGACTGGCAGATAATTAAACCTGTTCGATTTCGTATATGCAAATAGCTTCTTATATGCTAATTAAAAATTAACTATCCAGATATGAACATCCTACAAATACCTACATATATAATATAATAATAATAGCAGCCCATAAATGTCCCACTGCTGGGCTCGGGCCTCCCACTATAGGGGAACGGATAGTATACCCGCCACGCCACGCTTGTCCTTGGCGGCTTGGCAGGTTTGACACATCGGTTATCTCGATGTGCAGGTTGCATCACGATGTTTTCCTTCACCGTTATTAGCACGTGGTAATTGTAACAATATGCACATTAGGTCAGAAAACTGCCTAAGTGGTGCATGCGTTCCGGCCAGGATCGAAACCACGCCCTTAGAGTTTGGGACGCGTGCGCTAGCCATTACGCTACCACGACTTTTAAATACCTACATATCGACGGTTAACACAAGAACTCAATCAAGACCTCCTGAAATGGCAGGTCTTGTTAGCAAAAAAAGCAGTTGATCAAGAATTGTTTTGATCGACTGCTTTTTTTACTGATTTTCCAAATAAAAATTCTACTTACCAAATAAGAAAGTTTTCTATACAGACAGATATTTACTATTTATACGTTAAACCAACTGAGTTATACTTTTGTTTACATATATTTACGCTTACATCAAAGATAAAAAGTTTTTGTTATGGCTACTGCATAATTCTGGTAAATTGAGTAAGGAGGTCTTGACACTTGTCCGTCGATGAAACACTAAAATACCCGGGATAAATACCGGGTTGATACCGCGGCTGTGCCGCGGGTCAATCCCTAGTGCGTACCTCTTGTTTAAAGAGTAGGCGTAATACCTACAGGTTACATAAATGATAAAAAAAGCCAAAAATACCCAAAAATGGCAAAATTGCCTAAAGTGCCAAAAATGACAAAATGACAAAAGTGCCAAGAGTACCATCAGTGCCAAAAGTGCCAAGAGTGCCATATATGTCCAAAATGACAAAAACACCAAGAGTGCCAAGAGTGCCAAAAGTGCCAAATATGCCAAAAATTACCAAAATGCTAAAAATTACCAAAATACCAAAATGCTAAGAATGCCAAATATTCCAAAAATGGCCAAAATTACACAAATGGGAAATTGCCAAAGTGCCCAAAATCTCAAAAATGAACAAAATCGCAAAAATTACCAAAATGTTCAATATAATCAAAATAATCAAAAAGACCAAATTAAGCAAAATGGGAAATCCAAAAAAACCTATCCTACTTTCTGGGATAACCTTTACATAAATCTATCCCATTATCCGGTATAAAAAGTATCCCTTGTCCACCCTCAATATTAAAATTACATATATACCAAACTTCTGCCGAATCAGTCCAGTAGTTTTTTCGTAAAAGCATAACAAACAAAGAGACAAATATATTTTATAAAAAGTATCCTATGTTCATCCTCGGCATCGAAAATATATATATACATATATACTGAGTTTCAGCCAAATCGGTCCAGTAGTTTCTCCGTGAAAACGGAACAGACAGACAGAGTTACTTTCGCATTTATAATATTAATAGGGATAGATTTGAGTAATGCAACATAAGAGCACGTCCCAGTTCTAGGCTGGGCGTCCCACTATTGGGGAACGGACAGTATTCCTGCCACGCTTGTCCAAGGTGGCTTGGCGGGATTGAAATATCGGTTATCCCGATATGCAGATTTCATCACAATGTATTCATTCACCGTTGTTAGCACAGGGTAATTGTAACAATTACCTAATTTTTATTATTCATTTTATCTGGTGTTTGTGTCGGTGAAATAAAAGCTCACCACCTCCGCTGGCTCGGTGACGTAGAACAGATGGGAGAGGATCGATGCGTGAGGAAAGCATATTTGGAACGGCTAGTCGGCGTGCGACCGGCCGTCCCAAATATCGCTGGAAAGACAGAGTGGAGGCTGACCTGTTGGAGCTACGAGCCAATAATTGGCAAGAAACTGCGCAGAATAGGGAAAATTGGCATGTTCTCGTTTCGGAGGCCAAGACTCACTTTGGGTCGCTGAGCCAGC
The DNA here is from genome assembly GCA_039645545.1 of Dendrolimus houi. Lineage (NCBI taxonomy): Eukaryota > Metazoa > Arthropoda > Insecta > Lepidoptera > Lasiocampidae > Dendrolimus > Dendrolimus houi. Next base: position 11,480,448 of record CM077125.1, on the reverse strand, counting down.
GGAGTAAGTAAGTAAGTAATTTTATCCGAGTAATAATTGAGATTAAATATGATTGGGTAACTATTTTAATCTCCTAGCTTACGACTATCTGCGTACGTATCACGCAACAACTACTGATTAGATTTTTGAAGTTTGGTATTATTTTAGAACCTTTTTCTTGAAGTATGCTAATTTTAAAATTTCAATATTTAACTAATTATGTAATTTAATAATAGTAATAAAACGTTCGTTGAGACTTTAGATACTAAACGCGTAGCAAGCTAGAGAATATCCAAGTTTCAAATGTCTTAATTACTATCACGAGTTTGCTTTGCAGAAAGTACCGCTTTGCGCTGTTTGGAATATAAATATTAATGTATAAGTTTATTACATCACTCGAAGCAACATTTAACAAATTAGGTTATTAAGACACACACATACATACACGGCCATGACAAAAAACATTTTCTAACAGGTGAACCATAACTATTTTATTATTAACTAGTGGTCTTGGCAAAAGTTGTCCTGCACTAAAAAATAAAAATCTAGAACCAGATTTCAGCGGCACGTACCGGGTCGAATTGTGAATGTAATCCACCCCAAGACCCACTGAAATACATAAAATTTCATCAGATTTTAGATTTAGATTGATGGATTAAATTATTGAAGTTTTAGTAGGAATTCTTAATTTTTATATAGCCTATATTAATCAGGAATAATGTAGCATTCGAATTGTGAAAGAATCTTTTAAATCGATCCAGTAGTTTTGAGTTTATTCGTAACAAACACAAAAATATAAATCTTTCGTCTTTATAATATTAGTATAGATGATTATGTAAATTTTTAAATTATATCATTTTGTTATAATATTGTTGTCTCTAGGTTCATTGTAACTTTGTCATTATTTAATTGCAATTTATATTATTTATGTTGTATTGTCCACCGACTTCACTGGCTGGTCCCAAGCGGAAGAACAGCGCTGGCCTTAATTGGCCAGCATTATGCTGAGACTGGGTCCAATTTTAGTACTTATTTTGTTTCTATTGTTTTAATGTTCGATAATCTTCTGTATTGTTTTTATCCTGAATAAAATATTTTTTTTCTTTCCATCAGTCTGTTTGCTGTACTTTAAGCTATTAAAAAAACAGGTGAGTAAGTGTCAGTCTACAAATTATAAAGACCTCCTTAAATATAACCAACGTCCTGCATTTGTCTTTTGGTTACAGAACGGAACTTGTTTAGACTTTCTTTGATAATATTTTTTTTCAGTTCAAAAATCAGGTCAACATTTTAGAGGTGGGACTTATTTGTCTCTAACAGCAAATAATTCCTTTTTTTTGACTTAAAAAAGTAAATGATAACGTAACATAACATATGTACATTAAAAAAATCATCCCTCAGTGACATATATATGGGACACCACTAGGCGTAGTTAATCGTGTGTGTAACGATACTAAACATAGGATACTTTTTATCTCAACAAATTATATAATCTCCACCAAATGCAGATCCGAAATATACGCCAGCAAAGCCTTGTGGAAAGTTCTAGCTATCATAAGAAACTAAATAAAAATCTATGTCTATGCTTTATCATAGAGTGATCAATACATATTGTGTGCTACAAGTATCGTTGAATGAAATCCATTTCTCGACCGGCTTCCCTTTTTACTGATTAATTTCCTCAAATCGTATGTTGCAAGAGGCAATAGGAAAACGGCGGGCGCCCGGGGCAACGCATGTCCTAAAGCCTCGCACCGATATTCCCGGAATACCCCTCATGTAACAATGATATCAGATACTAGATGTACATTTTTTCATTCTACATTAAATTGAAAGAAAGGCTGTTTAATAGATTGTTAACCGACTTCAAAAAGGAGAAGGTTCCCAATTCGTCTGGACGTTGTTTTTTTATACGTTTGTTACTCGATTTCTCGATTTTAATATTTTTTCTTTTGATCGAAAGGTTATTCTCCCGACTTGGTTTCATTGTCACCATGTCAGGATCTGATGAGTGGATTTCAAGGAATTAGAGAAACTCTCAAAAATTTATAACAGACTTCTTCGTAACACGATATCTCCGTCAATTCTAAACCGATTTTCAATTTTTTTCCTTACTCGTAAGTCTATACTCCCGAGGGGGTGCCATGATCACCAAGTCAGGATCTGGTGAGTGAATTCCAGGGAAATTGAAAGTAACCATTCCTTAATAAAGAACCTAAGCCTAAATTCTTAGAAAAAAAGTTGTATACGCGTGTAGCTATTACATTTTTCACAGGCGCTTAATTTTTTATATGCATGTTACGTAATTTTTCTATCATTTGTGGATCGATTTTGAATTTTTTTCTTTATTCGTAAGTATATACACCCGAGTTCGCCAAGACGGGATCTGATGAGTGGATCCCAGAGAAATCGAGAGTAATCCTTATTAAAACACGCCAAAAGCCTACATTTTACAAGCCAAAAAAGAAGCTTGTATACGCGTGCTAGTATTACACTTTCTACAGGTGCTTAATTTTTTTTGTAGGCATGTTACGCGATTTCCCCGTCAATTATGGACCAATTTTCAAGTATTTTTTACTCCCGCGAAGGTCCCATAGTCACCAAGTCAGGATGTTATTTATGAATGGCAAGTAAGCCGAGAGCAAACCCTGTTGTAGAGCATATACACCGAAGAGTGAGATGGCAAATTTGTATACGCGTGCCAGTTGTACACTTTCTACAGGTGCTTAATATATTCTCTCTAAAGCTATTGAAGTATTTGCGCAACTAAAAAGTAAAAAATATTAGTTTTTAATAAAAACAAAACCGACTTCACCTTAAAAAGCAAAAATAAATGTTTTACCGACTTCTTTCTACAACATCTCGAAGTCCGTGTGAAGTAAAACATAAAAATTACTATATTTTGTAAATTTGTTTTTACTTGGAACCGACTTCAAGATGTTGTAGAAAGAAGTCGGTTAAATGTTTATTTTTTGGTTTTTAGTGTGAAGTCCAATTATGTTTTTGTTAAAAAAATAAAATTCAGTACACGTATTTTTTATAGTAAATAGATAATATAATATTAATTAATATTATTAATATTTTAACTGTAAATTGCTATATCTATAATTAGCTACTGGTAAATTAATAGTTAATTTGATTTGTAGAATAATGCGATGCATTGTAAAATGTTTTGGTGGGTGTTTTACAATATTACTATTTAAAAGCAAACAAACAGACCGCCTAATTGATTGGCAAACCGAATAAGAGGCCTTGTCAACCTCTAAGAGATATAATGCCCATCTGAACGTCATGTCGTACCGCTGAGGGAAAACTACAGTTAAATAGATTTGATTACAGTTAAAAACAGAAAATCAATGACAGGTTCTCACTAATAACCTATTCATTACTAATAACATGCAGACGCAAGAAGTACACCGAATCACTGTTGAAAAACTTAGGCCTAGACATCGCTTGGGTCCTGAAATAAAATATACGTCAAAATCTTTTAACTACCTTATAAAAAATAAATGAAGGATTAAAATTAAATAAGATTCTCTTAAATTTTTGACCGATTTAGTCTAAAAAAAATAAAAACTATATGTGTGTGCAGTTCACATGGAGTAGAAGTGAGACTTCAGAGAATATACAGGCGAACATAATTATATATACAGCGCTTAGTAAAAAAGTGTAAACTGCATACACACATTTTCGCATTTCTATTCTATTATAGACGCGTCTTTATTCTTGGGCATTTTGACCCTTATTCGTAATAATTCAATCTAAAATACACTTTAAACAACGACCATAAAGTTTAAAATTCAATGCATTGTTACGCACGTATTATCTACGTATAAAAGAATATCTGCCTTAAGTTTATACAGATAGAGCTAAAATTCATTTGATTTTTTTTTAGTTTTATTTAAAGTGAAAATTAATACTAACGGGTAAAGAGAAATGTGTTTTATTGCGAATTAAATAAGGTTGAATTTTATGTATTTATCTCTTTTTAGTGTCCTTTTTCATTTCACTTTTTCGTTTTATCGAGTTTCAAATCAGAACGATTGTAAACGAGTTTCACTTCAAAAATCTTGTGATACTAAATGTGCCCAGTATTATTCTTCGATAATTATCGTATTTATACAAAAAAAATGGCTTTTGTAACAAAAATTAAGTTATTTGTCTTCAATAATAGACATACGTAGCGAAAAACATACTGTAATACGTTAAGAATGAATTATAAGAATAGGCGTTACTATGTTCTTTATTAATAAGCCATGAAATCATTATAAAAAATCTAGTTTCTATGAACTACTATGAGCTACTATCTATATACTGTAAACCTTTTCTTTTAAAAAAGTTACAAATATTTAATAGAAACATAATATTATGGCATTATAAAAATGCCAATACATATGTATTGGCATTTTTATAATGCCATAATAACTTAATAATAACTTATAAAAATAATGTTATTTAAATTTAAAAACTACACTGAATAACCACATTTCCCAGAACATTAATGCATTAAAGATAAAAAAGTTTGAATCTACAATATTTTATGCTCTTTGAAACTCGAAAAGTATTTCGTGAAGTTAAAGAATATTAGATTGATCATAACAATGCTCTAGTATACTATTATAAGTGCATTTTTACCTAGAACTGCACAAAACTTACCAAAGTTGGAATGTTTGTAATGGATGATGTTTGAGACAAAGCTTTTTTAAAAACCTTTTCGAATTTTTGTCTGACGTTCGATCTGTGTGTTTGTTACAACATTGGGTGTAACTACTGAACAGATTTAAATTAAATTCGTCATAGACAGCTAGCTTCTATTCCAAATCAACAATGAAAATATATTTAATTTTGTGCCACCATTGCAATTCGCTACAAAACACATCGTCACGGCAACCCGAACGAAGTATCGCTGGCAGTGCTACTAATCAATTCTAAAACAATGCAGGCATAACAAAAACAGGGTGCGTATAAATACCTTACTTCGTCATACCTTCAAAATTTCATCATAGAAATATTTAATTTTATAATATGCTGTTAACGAATAGTCAGAAAACATTTGACTTGTTAGAATTATGACGCCGTAACGTCATACACCCGAACAAGGCTTATTTTTTTGTTTTCTTTATTTGGGTTTATGGCTTGGCAACTAGGCCTTTAAGCCAGATCTTAGATTATAATGTACTTTCTTCATTTTCTTAAGCCTATGTGTAGCACAACTGAACTGTAGGTTATCAGCTGGTGTCATTCAACGGAGTTCTTGTGACAACTCAAAAGGCTACATTTGACTATACAATTCACATTTCTCACCAAACATAATTACTACTCAAAAACTATCAATATCCTACAACTATTGTTCATTTTAGAGTAATTTTACACATTTTTATAAAATAAAACTGCACAGCACAACATCTCTTTTCAGTTCCCGCCAAAAACTCCCGAACAAGGTCAAAGAGGTTGTTACCATGGATAAATAATATATATAAAAGTTGTTACGTTTTATATGATGATAAAAAGTGTCACGCTTGATTTGGCTGTGAAATGCCCCAATGGGCTCCTCTCAAGGCATGACGCAATCTGATCTTCCACTCGTGATATCCAAATCCTGCCAACCAGTTTTTGTAGATCACCGTGAGTATTCCACAACTAGGGTTGCCATGAGTCTGAACGAGTCACGAAACAACCATCAACTGTAAAAGTACTAGTTTTACATAATTATGTAGGTAATTATTAGAAATTTATGAAGAAGTAATGCACTCAGAATTATTAGTTTCTTTTATCGTATAAATATGACGCTAGAATTTTCTTGTCTGTGTTCTATTAGCTATAACTCCATGAAAGCCTGAGAGAGAACTTGCCTGAAAAAAACAACGATAAAATGTTACGTAATCTTATACTAATATATAAAGTTGAACAGTTTGTTTGTTTGTTTGTTTGCTTGAATGCGCTAATCTCAGGAACCACTGGTCTGATTTAAAATTATTTCAGTGTTAGATAGCCCATTTATCGAAGAAAGCTATAGGCTATATATATCATCACGCTAAGACCAATAGGAGCGGAGCACCAATGAAGAATGTTTCAAAATCGGGGGGTTTTTTTTAACTATTCCACGCCGACGAAGTCGCGGACAGAAGCTAGTGATGTATATAGAGGAAGCAGTATGTAGATTTTATTAACTTATAAATATACGATTTTCATAAAATGTTGTACAGAAAAATTTAATGTGATTATGAAATGTGATTTTACAGACAGGCGGTCTTTTGTTTGTTCTGACAAGTCTATTGAATTTTCAATGGAGTTACTCGCTAACGTAACAAAAGGTCTACTATTAATACCTTTACAGATATTTTTCACTACAAAAAACTGGAGAAAAATCTAAAAAATTCTATTGTATGTGGCCAATGAATAATCGACGCGTGCTTTCAAATGCCAGTTTAGGTGAAAGAGTTCTTATTATACTATTATGATATGACCATACTTTTTTATATAATTCATTTTTTACAATATAGCCTTATAAACTTTTTAAAAGCGTTTCTAATCTATGGAAATTTTTCACCAGTAGAAGAAAATAAGCTGTTTATCAGCCTCCTACTATAATAATGTAGAGTGTTATCAGCTAATTTTCTTCTACTGGTCAAAAATTTCATGATAAAAACAAATACAAATTAATAGGCCTTCTTATAATAACTTATTGAAGTCATGAAATTTTTGATCAATGATGTTCTTGACTGTTTAGAATGGACCTTACTTGAATGTCACCTTTAAATAATAACACTAGAAAGACCTAGTAAACTCTACGCCTAGTAAAAAATGTACCTATGAAATTGTCCCAAAATCTTACATTTCTATTGTTGCAAGTTGTAGAGTTCTGTTCCTGAGTTGTACTCGTAGAAGTCGCCACAAATCATTCTTGACTCGAATTTTCATACACAAAAAACCATTAAAATTTTCAACAAATATTTTATTATTCTAAACACATTTTTATATATTCTTTAGACCACGATGGTTTAAAGAATGAAGGTGTCATTTCAAATTGCATCCATATAGAGCCATATTAGTCTTTTAATAAAATTACTGTGATATACAAACGACCGTGGCAAGAGTACGAGTTTAGTTTGTGCGTTTTTTTTTATTGCATGAGTTCAGCAGAGAGGCAGACGGCCCACCTGATGGATAGGGGTTACGCTTAAGCCTACGGACTTTCGTAACACTAAGTGCTACCAATGTGATGCTGCTCTCTAAAGGGAGACTGGACCCTGGCCACTAATGTCGAAACACATATTAAGGTGGTTATGGAGGCATAGTCTAGACCAGTGTTGGTACACATACGTTCCTGCACGGTTCCTACGATTTGGCTATGGAACCCTAAAACTATAAAATATAACTTACTTTACCACCAAATTCCAAATAATATTGCAAGGTCGTAAATGTTCACAGTTTTGTCTATTAAAACAAGATAAGATATTTCTCTTATTCGAAAATGTAAGTTAAACCTTCTTTAAACTGGATTATCTGTTGCATAAACCAATTTTTGTCAGTACAGTAAACCCTGTTAGTTTTAAGACGGAAAGTTATTATTTCCAGTTAAGTCTCTGAAAGTCGGCCGCGGTGGTAAGAAAAACTTTGTTTGCAATTTTCTTTTCTTTTACTACTTTTTCAATTGTAACAATTTATGAAGTAAGCATTTAGTTTATTTTCTTACTGTTAACTAGAAGAAATGTTTATTTGTCCTTTTATTAGGATTCCGTAACCGTTTTGCTAGTAGCGGAATTATAAAATGTTTATGTCCGGCCGTCCGTCAGTCCGTTTGTACGTTAAACTTTGTATGACACAGTCATTGTTCTCGGAAAGTACTAAGACATTGTATTCGAAATAACACTATACAATAATGTAGTGAACTTTTGATAAGTGTAACAGCATTTAATTTTTATGTTTCATTTCTAATGTTCACTAGGCATTTTGACAAATCCGGAACCCTTTTGCTTTCACCACGTCTGCCCGTCCATCTGTTTTCATATGTCACATTTATTTTACGCAAAAAGTACTAGGTTTATGTCGATAAAATTTGACAGGAAGATGTAGTCTATACTATAATGGTGCACGTTAGTAGTACACAGTACATAGTCGTGTGGAGTGTCGTTAGTCAGATCATGAAAACCCATGACGACTTTTTATTGAATTCAACCGGCTTGCACCCCCTAAGTCCCTGCTTCCGTGTGCCACGCACCCCTTGCACCCCTGGGTAAAGATGACCCTGTGTATAATTATGATTTCATTTTTATTTCAAAATAAACTTGCTGAGTATTTACAAAAATTAACATTTAATGAAACCGAATATCTGCTGAGTAAAATTGGATCTTAATTGAACATTTATCTGCTCACAAGTTAATCTAATAATATTTTGTAATATACACCCATGTGAACCAACAACTAACCCTCAAGACACAAGTGCCTAGTTTGGGGGTTAGGGAAATGACATGTCAACATATGTACATAGATTTAAATTAATTTAAACATTCTTTGTCATTGTATCTGACTTTTTTTACAATAAATTATTATTATTATTATTACCTAAAAAATATATATGCCTGTAAATTATTGATATATACAAATATTTGATTGGTATTTAACCGTTAAATTTGCAATGTACTCCACAGAATCCATTGCATTTAAAAAATTGTTGCAAGAAAATTTCTTGCAATTTCTACTTTTTTTCGTCGTGGATACATCGAATAACTTATCAGAAGTCTTAACATTGATAAAAGAGTTGACAAACTCAAAATTGTAAAGAAGAGAACTTGTATCCCTACTTGCCTCCGGTAAGTTTCGAAATTTATTTTAGTACATTTTCTCTTAGGACCTCTGATTTTTTACTTTTATATAACATATAAACAGTGTAAATAACAGTATTTATTACTAATTTTATCAATATAATATATACAATTACTATACAGACGAGAGAGTCTGATTGTACTTCATGATCGATGTAAGTATACACCACTTGGTGTATGTCAAAAAAAGCTTTATAATAATGTTTCCTACATTCATTCTTTGCTAAAAAAAGGATAACCAATAATAGGATGCACGTCATACTTAGGAGAACGAAACAAAAATATAAAATAGAAGTAAAACAGATTTCGTAAGACACTATTGTTTTCCTAAAGGACATCTTAGCTTGATGCATAATGACAAAGATAATGGTGCCAAAAGGCGGAAGAAACAATTACGAGCTGAAGCCGTTTGCAATCACGTAGAGTTGTTTCAGAGGAAACAACGCTGCTCCTATAGTAATATCAAGATTATTTCTCAGGAATATTATTGCGGAAAGTACTTACGGTTCCCCAGTTTATTACAAGAAGGAATAGTCTAACATTCTTTTTTATCTGTTGCTAATTGGCAAAGGAATTCGATTCCGTAAGAGGGTGTGTATACGATACCGCCACAGCGCCGCCTCCGCACCGCCAATCTGTGTAGACTAGGTGTAATCGCGCTACCACTGCACCGGCAGCGCTACACTCGTTGTCGAGCGCACTTCAGTGGAGGGGCGGAGTATCATTTACATATCAATTCACAGAATAGCAGCGCGACGGAGATGCGGTAACGGCGTAAGTCGTAGTGCTGGCGCGTATGGACGGTGCTCTCTTAAAAGCGCTTTAAAAGTATTCTACCAGTAGGTTACAAACATAAGAGATTATTAATCAAAAAAATCATATTATCACCATAAGTAATAAGTCTATTTTAACTATGTTTTGACTTTTTGATTAATATTTTCATACGTGCATGTCGTTTTATAGAACTTTTTATTTAACGTTTGATAATAACATTATCTGTGATTTGCTGATAATTTCACCAAACACACTAGTTGAAAACATTTATTTTCTCGCTTTTTTTTATCTATTCTACCTCTATATGCTCAAACCACTTAACATTTATGTTTAAACCCTATTACCTCTTGTTGCCAGAATTTATAATAAGCGATATTACCAGTATTCAGATATTTTCGTTACTAAAATTTTTATGATAAATATAATTTATAATGTAATCTTAAGAGCACATTCAAAACCAAATTTTGACCCGTCAATTTTCACATATAAACGACGCTACGATAAAGTGTACCTAACTATTATAACTTGCAGAACTTCTTTTACCAAACGACATTATAACCTAATCCATTCATACTATTGGTGGCAGTTGCTTCTTGTTGGAGAATTAAAAGTCGGGAGTAATGGACTGTATGATTATTATTATTATTTAACTTTTTATACGAATAAAATAGTTACCAAAGTCACCTGAAAATTACAGGTTCAATCCTACTAGTTCGGGACTTTGGTTACCTGACGGAGTGCTCAAAGTAATCGTTTTTCATTCTTAAGTATGTACTATGCCTATAAATATAGATTTATTTTATTTTTATAATAAACGATATTACCAGGAACGTAATTTCTATTATTTCATATTCTGAAATATATATCTCTAATTTGTTACAGCTAAAAGTCAAGCCTCATTTCCCGTTAACCATTCTAACGATATGGAAAACATCGTAACAAAGTTGTACACTTGCGAAAATTGTTATGATGAGTGATATTAATTTACGCCCGAATAACAGTGTGTCAAGTAATCTCCTTAAAGTAATGTATTCTCGTAAAATAAAGTCGAGTTAAGTCTCAAAGTAATTTGTATTATTTCGCTTCATGTTCTGCTTAATTATTCGCTACATCTAGACAGGCAGGTGCGACGAATCTGTATTTATTTGCATTAAAAATAAATTTGCCGAGAGACTTGCGTAATTCAGGATTATGAACCGACAGCTGTGTCAGACAAATTCGTATTTGCGGATTAAATCTTAATATTACCATAAAGTTGATTAATAGCTCATTTCTACAACACGTAAATAAATGATATCAGATTCAGAAGCATTGCCTTTCTATACTGAGTTTAGTGCTATATGTAAACATCAAAATGTAAAGCTGTGGAATGGATGATTGTGGAAATAAAATTATCCGTTCATATATTATTTCTTTACAATATTCTATGTAATGTCCAAACCAAGATAATAAATCAATTAAATACTAATATAATGAAGTGTAAAAATGTAAAGATACATATCAATATATTAATTACATGACGTCTTATCTCTCGGTTAAAATCTTCATTCTCATATTTTTGTACGAGGAGTCAGTCTGCGATAGAAAGTTCCAATCACCACATTTGTACAGTTACAATTAATACATACAATACAATTATAAATTAAATATAAATATAATCATTAGTTATAAACTACTACAACGTCAGTACTAAAAAAGTGCATAAAACTTGTGTATCAGCTCCGACGCACAATTAAAGTTTATTCCTTAAATATTAAACAACACGTGCAGGCGCGCGACGACAGCGGCCGAATAAGGATGAATTCAAGAAAAACACACAAACAGACATATAACTATTTAGCCAATAGAAAATACACATATAAACATAAAACACACTCACAAACATATTAATTTAAGATCAAAATCATATAAATAATATTAGAGCATCTTACAGAAATATAAACTATAGTTTTGCTAAAACTCATATTGGCAGGCAAGCTAATTAATATAGGAGACGTGAGAATTAATAGGACATATACATTTTTATTTTTATTTTTTCACTCTAATACAGGGGATTTAAAAGAACAAAACACAATTAATTATAAAACACGGATTTTGAATTAGGCTTGTATTATTTCACTCTTCATAAAATTTTAACATCGGGGGCCTTATAATAAAATCGATTCTTAAGGAGTAAAAACCAAATAATTTTATTGCGCTCTACTGTTTTCTGCAAGACATCATGTTTTATTTATATATATTTTAGTGTACTTATAATAAACAGTAAGCTATTATACGTAATTTGCACACATATAATATAAACAGTCAGACACTAGAAGAAACGCTTTGTATGCAAATAAATTGTTGCAATTTATTTATATTTTCTGCACATCAAAACTCTTAAGTCAGGAATACGAGAAGGAACTAATTTCACCTGCAAGATAATTATAAACATTCGTTATAAGATAGAATAATAAATGAGCTGAACACAAAAGGAAGAATAGCTCCCGGTAGACTGATGGTGCTTTAACAACCCTGTGTCTATACAATTTAAATTAAACGAAGCTTACGTACGTATGAATAGAATATTAGGAAATGCCTACATACCTGTTACCGGTCTGACTATTGCGCAACCAGAACAAAGGGCTGCCTGCCACCAACAAACAAAAACATGATTTACCGAATGCGAATGAAGGTACTCTGAACCTCTAAATTATTAAGATACAATGACAATAACGTCATAAACCAGAAATGTTTTACAAAATGTACGTATTATTTTCACTGCAAAACTGTACCTGTACAAAACAAGCAAGTGCTTCATAGAAATTGCTTAATGAATGTAGCACCTAATTAGTAGCCAAATTAATTGGTTTCCTTCCAACTGTGTATCTAGGTACTATCGGGATTACGAATCCAAAGCCTTTACAATTAAACAAGCGAAGCAGGTATACTCTTTGAAATTGTTTGCCGATAAACCTGGGTGACTTAGCTTAAGTAAATTCTGGTTTTCATCTTGTTTGCCTGTATTCTTTCTTTTGAACACTGATAAACAATTGTTGCGATTAAATCAAACCTATATTTCAATATCATTGTTATTTAACAATTGTTATTTTACACTTAGTGGCTCATCGGCAAACAATTTTCATTTTTATGACGCGGACAAAACTTGTCAGAGATCACGAATCGCTAAGGCAGTTTTTCTGACCTTATTGTACTTATATTTATTTACTAAGAAAAACAACACTGATACATCTACATCCCTATCCCTATTATTAATATTATAAATACGAAAGTAACTCTGTCTGTCTGTCTGTCCGTCTGTTCCGTTTTCACGGAAAAACTACTGGACCGATTTGGCTGAAACTCAGTGTATATCGTGTAGTGTGTCGATGTGGTCGGTGTGATCGATGTGATCGATGTGGTCGATTTGGTCGATGTGAATCTGTCGATGGAAATCGTACGATGAAGCTTCCGGGGCAAATAGCAGTAACATAAAAATTTAACACAATATCACCTGTGTTATAACCTCTTTAAACAAGAGGCACGCACTAGAGGTTGACCCGCGGCGCAGCTGCTGAGTAAACTCTAGTTCCATATAATCTAGACATTATACTACCCAGTAAAATATAGAGATGAGTCGAAGCCAACCAGATTTTAAGTAGTAAAATGAATGACATATTGCTTATGACAACATGGGTATTTACACAGAGTATATTATCATAATAGGTGAGGTATTTGTTTCTAAATGAAAAAACGCGATTGCACTGCTACCTATTTTGCTAATCCGTATGGAAACGACGTCATTTACTAGGATAAAAAGTATCCTGACTATTGTTTTGGGATATAAGCACCTCTGTATCGAGTTTCATTCGTATACGTTTAAGGGCATTCGTACACAGACAGACAGACATTCTAAAAATTGTATTATTAGAATCTGCTGGTCCGAATTAGCCCCTGATTTTTTTTACATTTTTAAACGCATGTTACAAACTCAAACCACTTACAGATTTATTATAGTATAGATCGATAGAAGATAGATAAATGTGTGAAACTGACCAATCTATGATATACTCTCCATTCCCCTCAAATAGTGGATAGGCAAATACATCAGCGGTCTGTTATTTTATTAAATTTTTCATATTATGTTATTTACTGTGATAATTATAATTTATTTTTATTATTCTTATTATAACAAAAAATTATAACCTTGAAATAGATCTAAAAATATTACACACTAGATTCTTCGAGCGACTCAATTACATGGTTCCAGTTATGCTCACTATGAGCAATAAAATGTTCGCACAGCAATCAATCTAAAATATCTTGCGTAACCATAAATATAACTCCAAAGAAATCTCTTTGAGATGAGGATTTATTAATATAATGGAATCGGTAGGTCAAGTATTGTTACATTTTGTAAGCCATGCCGGCGTGGCGTTTACATATTTTATGGGATGGGACGGGCTGCTACCGTAACTGCATTTTGCAGTAATGACATACTATACGACTGAATTGGACATTTTATACAAAATACGTACGTAATGAAACTTTTTAAAATCTAAATAGATAAATATATTTAATCTATTCCTACAATTGGTACTGTGTAATCCCAGAGCTGTATAAACCATATTAGGAGCCGGGGTGCGAAAATTAATTCGAGCTCTTTTGCCAACAATAAAAAGTAAAACTTATTTTTTATTATTTGTTGCTGGCAATTTCAAGATCAATTTATATATCGTAATAATAAGAAGACGCATTTTTAAATAATACCTATTGCTTTATATTTTTATGGTGTAATGAATTTTTGTTTATTGTTAAATAACAATACGCAAATTACGCATGGTATGTGTATTAACTATAGTGAAAATAAATTTCGTTTACATAGCTGCGCTGCCCACTTCCGTTGGCACTTTCCTGCTTGCTGTCTTAGAAGCGGCATCTTGTAAGCGAGGAGTTTTTATTATTCGTTAGTTTTACGAATTCCGACTTAACCTGTTCTGAGTCATGAGATATATATATATGAGTCATCGTATTAGTTTACTGTCCAAAAACTAATTGTAATCGAAATTAGTCATCTGCATTTTTTTATGTTAGAAAAATAATATAAAGTATTTAAAACTACGTTTTAACGGTTTTAAACACGACATTTTATTTGAGTTTTAGTAATAAATAATAACTTTAATATTATTCATTGACACTTGTCATCTTTGTCTTTCGTGATCAAAATATATAAAAATCAAATCAAATATCGCGTTTCAACCCGTTAAAACGTAGTTTTTGTTACTTATTTTATGTCGCGAAAACTTAATAAAATAGTACAGAACGTTTTGTGTAAAATCAACTCTTTCCCTTAGTTTTACGTTAGACATTCCTTCACAGAAATTAATTCTTATAAGCTACACAGGCTACACTATGGATCGGTGTAATAATACGGTTTGTTCTTTTTCAAAATCAGTTGATTCGATTCCTGACTAGGGTTTATAAAAAATCTAAAGATGCCGTTTTGGTTTTCATCAAAATCAACTCTTGAAACTCTTTTAAGTGTATTTCGACATACCTTATAGTTTCGGACTTAGCCATAGATGCCCACTTGTATTTTCCTGTATATAATACCTATCAGTCCATAAAATTCCCACTGTTGGGACTCAGGCTATTTTATTATTTAGTGGAACGGCATTATATGACACATTATATTATGATGAGCAAGTTTGCTCTTAGACGTTCAGTTTATACTGGCAGATGGCCCACTTTATGGTAAATGATTACCGTCGTTCTTGGACTTCTGCAACACTACAACCGACGCGTTGCTTACGTCGTGAAATTTTGGGTATCTAGTTACTCACTTTTTGAAGAGACCCATATCGTGATTCTCTGGAAAAACCACAGAAGAAACTTCATTCCGCAGCATATCATAAGCAAAACATCATGAAGTAGTGTCTTCAAGTATCGTTTAAATAGAATGTTATTCAGGTAAGGTGTCTTTAAAGTCTGGTGTGAATAGGTATTTTCTAGCTAAGCGAACTCCACCTTAAACCGCATCATCGTCTAATGCTTGGCTTGATCAAGGTCAAACGCAAAGGTATTTAACATAAAAAAGAAGCAACGCCATGTATAGTGGATAGATGAAAGTTATACAGTACAACTTCCAAGCGTCGAGGAAGTGTGGATGAACCCCCAATCGCTAGCAAATTAAATAGTTCATCAAAACACTCCCCGTTGTGTTCTATAACTATTATAAAACTCTGTCTTTCTTGTTTGTCACATAAACAACACCAAATTGGCAGAACGCTACGCGGGCACTTAATTCATTAAAAGTTTTTTGTATCGCACTAGGTAAACCCAAATGTGCACTGATTCAATCAGACACAACTTTGTTGTAACAACCAAATTCTATTTAGTGTTCTCGTAATATCCTAATATCCTTTTACATTTTTCGCTGGCCCTAAAAGGGGTCGGAGGCAACGATTTTACGCTTCTGTAAACACATTAAGTCAGAGAAAAGTGCGTGAGAACTAAACAACGTGGATGTAAACCGCAATACACGATTACATAATAGAAGTAATGACCCATTATGTTTTATTTTCATTTCTTTAATATCCGGCTTTAACTGCCGCTATCAAAATATACGTCATCAGCAGACATCGAAAGCGATAAATACAAGCACCGAGGTATCCCAATAGCGCATCATTCTAAATATATAATCCATATAGATGTTTTATCTTCACGTCGTTAACTTACTCCTTTTACGAGTGTCATTACATTAAAATCAGAATGGCGAACACGATGGCTTTGTCTTATAAAAGAAACAAAAATCGGGCAAGTGGTTGTTGAATCACGAACAAAGAAGGGTTCCGTAGTCTCTCTTCTCTCTCTTGGAAGCTATCCGATTTTTCAGCATAAAAGATAACCTAAGTTCATCTAAGATACTATTATAGCTTCATTCGCAAAACCTTGAAGGAGGAAAAACATACGTACGAACAATCGCGTTTATCTACCTATTTGCTGAATAAATCGGTTAAATAGATAACACTTTCTTTTACACTATTACAAAAAAAAATATAGCCTAAATATCCTACCGCTAAAAAGCGATCTCTTCTAGACAATCCGAACAAAATCTTAGATTAGTTATAATAATAATATTGGTCAGTGTCACGCCACATTTATATTAAATTAGTCAAGTGTTGGCCTCCCCAAGGCTCCCCACGCAAGCCCTCCAAAAGTCCGGTCCATTATTATAGCCCGTGGTCTTGAGAGACATAAAATAATAATAATATTATAAAAATAAAAGATTTGTATTTTTGTATGTTTGTAACGAATAAACTGAAAAACTACCGGACCGATTTCGAAAATTCTTTCCCTACTAGACTTTCATTACTAGAAAAAAATAGGGATCTCTAGTAAAACTTCAATAATGTAACCCAAGGTGTAAATAAATTAACCATAAACCACCTACCCGTACAAAGCTAGGACGGGCCGCTAGTTAGTTATAATAAGTAAAAAAATGTGTTTGAAACCAGCAGATTCCAAAAATAAAACTTTCAGTAATTTGTCTGTCCGTTCGCGTTTAAATGGAAAGTATTGAACAGCTGAAATAAAGCTTGATATAAAAGTAGTCAGGTCAGGTCTAGGACATTAGCTAAATTTTAGATCGTACCATGAAAATGTTTTCATAGTATACAGTCTAGCAAAATCCAGGGGTACTCACTATTTTGAACATTTTGTATAAATATAAAATGATAAACGTGTGAAAAGTTCGAATTAAAGATATATATCTAAAATAGCTTTGAGTTGATGAAAAGTAGAAAAGCGAACGCTGAGCTTCGAAGACCCTCAGAAAGAAATAGGTATTGAAAAGCGGAATACAGATTTTATTAAATCAGTTTATAGATATCACCATATTTGTGGTTTCACACTTTTTTAGTTCCATAGCCAAATAGCAAAACAATAGATATTCAACGTCACACCGAAATCTTATATGAGTGGGCCCAAAACACTAGATCAAGACAAGCTACATTTAGAGACCAAATACATATAACTTTTTGTAGAACAATCCAGTAAAATCCATACAAACAAAAACGCTGGTATAACTAGTATAATACACAAAAATAATGCACCCCACAGACAATTTGAAAGTAGCAATTGTGGCCTTTATCTAAAGAGGTTCTTGAAAATTGGTTTAGCTCTTTCACTTTTATTTTTCGCTCACCTTTGTGTACATTTTCGTCGTCCCATTGCTTTGAATTAATTTCACGCCAGGGCGGTCATTTGTATTTCTTTTGTTTCGAAGGTTGAGGCGCTTTCGGTGCCCGTTAAAGATATATTTGACCCGTTAGCACATTGCGACAACTTCGGAGCGGGCTATTTATTTACTTGTCTCAATAGATGACGCCGCCACTCGTATTTTAGATTTAATCAAAACTGACAGCATGATTAACGCCGCCTTCACATTTGTTGAAGTATCAAAGAAAACGCTGAGCTTTTGCTTCTCTGTTAATGAATTTAAAATATACATTAATAACCGTAATTACAGTAATCTTTCAAATACCTATTAGTGAGAATATCATTAATAACTCTCAGATAAAGTTAAATTACTACGTGAAGTACGAGAGTATGAGGAAGCTCACATGCCACAGATTATAAATCAGGTCGTTCGTTTATCCCGATCACTGCTGACTTATGGAGTAAAGTTATACAGCCGTTGCGGCTGTGCTTTTGACACCTGGCAGCAATTAACATTAAAACGGCTCTAACTTGCACCTCTGCCATAAATCCAAGTAGATCATTAACGTCATTTGTTGCCTAACAACAGCCTTGTTGTGCCTTTTCATATTTTAACTTCAGATACCGAAATATTTATTTAGAAGTTGAGTGTTGTTTTTAATCAAAACTAGTTTAATTTATAAATGAACTGTTACCATGAAAAAGAATATTATACTGTACTGGGATTGTAATTCCTTATTATACTTTCTTTTAAGGTATTACGGAGGTTACTATATTCGATTGGATGTGTAAATTCACGCGGAAATAACGCGTTAGGAACTCCCGCATCCGTGGTAGCCTTTGGGTCTGTAATTCCCTTTGTTTTCACCTTCTCCCAATTATTTGAAGTCGGCACACTATGTCTTTTCCTTCCATACTCCTCTATTCTGACATACATACGTCCTCTACGACACAATAAATCATCATGTCATTCTTCACACAACCCATCCACCTCTTTTTTGGTCTATCTTTACTTTTGTATCTGTAATATAGTATACAAATTGCAAAAGAGTCCCCTACATTGCTACGGCCACGTTTTACAGAAACGGACTTGTTGGGTCCGAAACGAAATATCTAGCTATAATATAATTGTGCCAGGTCCCAATAGAAGAGGTAGGCCCAAGAAATGCTGATTTACCATGGTGAAGGATGAATGTCAATGAAATAACATTAGAGGAAGCTTAACCATGCGAATGACAGAAGATGAATATAATATTAGGACCCTGGGCTTCAAAGCGGACTCTCTAACTAACTGGAATACTTTAAGATGATGATGGTGAGATTGACGCCACAATTCTATACACCGCGAAAAAGCTACAGGTATATCTAAAATTTTGTGACTAAAATATAACAGGAAAATAAGTCCATTACCGTAATGGAAAACAGTGGCTCTCGCGTTGCTAGATTTTTTGCTTTAAACCGATGCCGCAGTGCAGTTACAGGAATACATGTATCAAAGCTCTCTTTCATTTGAATACGCGCCGCTTCCAGCTGCTGCATCCCCACGAAATATCGACTTTTATTAATATCTCAGTCTAAAATTATGAATTAAAAATATCGAATGGATTTTATCAAAAACCGGCCAAATATGTGTCATTTCCCATATAATAAAAGGTACTGTAGAGATTATGTGTATAAGGGCCACCCCTTTTAGCTTTATTGCGACTTGACTAAATCATTGTTTAGCGGCATACTATGTGTATAAAATATATATATATTTCTTTCTATAAAATCTATGTATTATAGATCTAGTGGTGCCTGAGAAGTGTATTACGAATTTACTAAATTTGCTACAAAACCCTAAAAATGTCAACTGTTTTCATATAATACGTCAAATACTGAAAATTCTGATTATATTACATAAATATTTTGCTGTAAATAGTAGAATTACAATCCAAACCCAATAAAAGTTAAAATTTTAGTTATACAAACACATTTCAAAATTGATTAGTAACTTAGGTAAATACAATTGTAGGCAATAATTGTCGGGGTAGGTTAATTCAATCGACATGCCTTTAATTAAACCCACCTAGACAAAACTATTTCGGCTCCAGTTGTTATATTAATAACAAGTTGTAACTTAATTTGGAATAACAAAATTTTGAAACACAAACAATTTTGCTTCGCCGGTAAAAATACCTCAAAACCTCTTCTTTATTTGTGAAGGGCTCGTAAAAATATTTCCCAGTTTATTCTTCAAAATAAGAATAATACAATTAATTAATATCCGTCGTATTTTTTGGCAATGATGTCTGTTCTATATTATTAAATTCTAAGTATGCCTTGTCTGTTACATTCAAGCTATTTAAAAAAAACAACTGGAATACACAATATAAACGATGCAGACCATGATACAATTTTTTAATTATAGATTTCCTGTCAGGTAAAAACTACTGGGCCGATTCCTATACGGTTTACGCTGATCGACAGCAAATTCTTAGACTTAAAATCTGCGCTACTCCCGGGAATCCCACGGGGATTTTCCCGGGAGCAGTTTGTAGTTTCAGGTGCATAAAAATTAGTTAATTTCGACACAATATTCACTAAAACGACAGCTTACATTCATTTTTAAATACTGTGGTACTTTGTGTCCCGGGAATCCCGCGGGAATTTGAAGTCAAGTGCGGATGAAGTCGCGGGCATATCCTAGTAATGTTTTAAAATACTCCGCTGAAATTACGTAGAGAAATACATTTTGCAACATTTGTTTTTGTGGGCAAGAGCTGTGTAAATCCCCTACTGTTATTTCGTCACAACTCACAAGCACTATACCAGTACAAATATATGTTATTTGACTGGCAGTTTTTAATACCAGATACATTTTTTTTTAAATAAGGCTAAGGAGACTTAAGAAAAATATTATTGTGTTGTGGAATGTCGAGATCTAACAAAAGTAAATCCAATTCCTACATTTAATATATCTATTATTACATTAATATACCTTATAAAATCGTCATGTACTTTCGTTCATCTATGTATATACATACATTATCACAGATAATATTCTATATGCAGTTACACAGCAGTGTAGTGAAATGGTGAAAATAATTAGGGGCGGCCATGTAACTGTCCCTCAACTACATGTCATTGTATGGACATGTAACTGGGGGGGATAAAAATAAATTTGGTGTATAAAAGCATAATATGGAATATCGTTAAACAGGTATCCAAAAATTCTAACAATGTTTTAGGAACATTTTTAATTGAGTTATTGTCAATTTTTTATTTATATGTGTAATATTTGTATATCCTATTTACACGTATATTGAATTTGCACACCACCGCCATGCACTTTACGATACCTTTCATACAATCCATAGCCGGGATCGTCTAGAAGAGATAGCTCTAAAGCAATAAGGCAGCCCATTGTTCCTGACTTTACATAAAATTACTGTAAATTATTTACTTTGTATGCATGTGGTGAAACAATAAAGTTTTCTGTCTTTCTATCTATGGTGGAAGGTGGTGAAATATTTAGTTCTAAGTCGTGAAAAAAGTATCCCAATTTAAATAAAAGTCGAAGTTCAAGAATTCTAAAAGTTAAATAGTACATTGTTACATAAGAGGTAAAAGTAACCTATTTAGACCCGAGATGGTTTGGCGCACGAGAGTAGCGAGGGCGCTAATAGTTCGAGTGCCACAAAATACATTTAATGCGGAAACACCCGCTAGATGAAAGATTCGGCATCACACCGAACACTACATAATTGCAGACGACGTGTCATAGATTACTTCTAAAACACTGCGAGCACATTTAGTTGAGCTTTCTGCGCCGTACTTTCAGCAGATATGTCGCTAGCCTTACTTACATACATTAAGTACACTGTTACTACTTTATGTGAATAAAATAGCGACTACTCAGCTTTTATTATAGCAACGTTTCTACAGCTTTAATAATTGTTCTGAGGATTCTAGTCAAAGGGAGTCAAAGAAGGAGTCACGGGTGCCACATCAACTACACACAGATCCGGCATTGTTCGTAAATGGAATCGAGTGGTAAATAGGCTGCTTGTCTCCGCACCGTGGTTTACGTGAGATTTACGAGTACATTCACAGGGTAATTTGCATAGTAGTAAATAAATGTTCTGTCGGTGCCGTGCCGCTTATTTAGACGTTATTAACTGATTACGCACTCGATAACGCCACACACGCCGCATGTTTATGTCTGCCGAATAAAACAGTAAAATTCGCTGCTGAACCATTACAATTTTATTGCGCTAGAAATACGTCAGCGTCATTAAAACTTAACACTTTTGCTATAAATATCCTGAATAAAGTATTTTCTTAAGTTTTCGCGACTAGTAAACATAATAAAACTACGTTATAAAGGTCTTAAGCGCGGTATATTATTTCATTTTTCTTTGATGTTTCAGCCACTTTTCAGTAGCCGTGATCACGGAAGACAAAGATGGCAAGTGTCACAGACACATGACATCTTTATAGAAGCAAAAATATTTTAAAACATAAATATTACTTATTAAATTTTGCAAAGTTGTTAATTTTTCTTTTGAGTTTCACTTGGCACTGCCTTCAAGATGTTGTTGGAAATATTTACTTTTTGCTTTTCATTTACTTTTAGAGTAGGTTTAATTTTTTGTTAAAAATATATTTTCTACATTTTAGTTATGCAAATACTTGAATAGCTTTAGAAAATGAAGTCGTTTCAAAAACATATGACGCGTTGTACGTGCCTATAATATTCAAGAGTTGCTCTCGATTTCCCTGAGATCCATTCAGATCCTGACTTGTTAGGAGTATAGTCTTTCGATTTAAAAAAAAAATTAAATATGGTCCACATTTGACCGAGACATCACGTAATAAATATACAAAAAAACCAGTGGAATTGAGAACCTCCTTTTAGAAGTCAATTTAAATGTATAATAGAATAAGTCAGAAAACTTTGATGCTTAATTTAAATAGAGTTGCAACGTTCATTATCCTCTTCATTGTTGCTAATCGAACACGAAGAGTTAATTCGATCAATAGGTAAATTAAGTTTTGTATTGGCAACGTCAACGTTTTTCATTTGTGTGCAAGGCAATTGTTTGCTGTTCCACTCGACCTATAAACTCGGGGAATTCGAGTGAATATGCAATTTAACGTGATTGACTCGAATCCACATTTAAAATTACTATTGCAAATTGATTAAGAGATTTAATATCGCATAGTTAGTGCATGTGTTCAATGATGTCATATTTCAAAACTATGAAAATTACGATTATTCTATACTAGCTGATGCCCGCGACTTCGTTCGACTTTAACTTTTCGGGATCAAAAATATCCTATGTTGACCACGGATATAAGCTACCATCATACAAAATTTCATTTAAATCGGTCCAGTCGATTCGGAGATTAGCCGGTACAAACAGACAAACAGAGAAACATAAAATTAAAAAAAATCTAAATTAGTTCTATTTCACTTCTTACATCCCCCTGACTCGGTTTTTAGCATTTTTTTTTTCATTGTGCAGAAATTCGACATCTACAGTTTTATTATACGTATAAGATTTAGTTTAAAATTATAATAAAACTAATATAATTACAATGCCTTCAAAACTAACCAGGATATTCCCGCGACTTCGTCCACGCTTGATTTGAAATTCCCGCGGGATTACCGGGATAAAAAGTAGCACAATCCCGAACAAACTACAAGAAATCTAAAAAAATTGAATCGTATTCTCCATCGTTTATATAGTCTATTCCAGTTGTTTTTTTTAAATAGCTTCAATCAAAACAAAAGTGGTAGGTAATTTTCCCGTCTGAATGACTACCACCCCTGGTATAGAGTATGCCGCCATAACCAATCCTGAGCTGTGTTCCGGCAGTAATGGCCAGGTTCTAGTTCTCATTCGAGCCGAAAAGCACATTGGTGACACTTTTGGTATTACAAATATCCATAAATGACGGTAATCACTTTCCACCACCTGAGCCAAGTTGCCATAACCCACAGTAGTCGACCTAGCACATATTTGCACATTCTAATTTCTGGAAATTTAAAGTAACCTATAGTTGTCGGAAAACAAATGTTTTCAACGATTTTTTATTGTATTGAAAATCTCAATTGTTTTGTGACGTGTGCTTTTTTGAGCTGCCACAAGAACTCCGTTGTTTGTTTGATTGATTGAAGATTATTTATGGAAAACATACAGCTACCTACATTTGAATAAATAATTACCAACAGAAAGCCAATGACAGCTCTTCACGAACAACCTGTACATTTTTTTTTATTGCATGAGTTCAGCATACAGCCAGACGGCCCACTTGATGGAAAGCGGTTACCATCGCCTATGGACATTTGCAACACCAAAGGTGCTACAAATGCGCTACTGCTCTCTTAAGGGAGACTGGAACCTGGTCACTAATGCCGTAACACAACTCAAGATTGTTATGGCAGCATACTCTAGACGAGGGGTGGTAGCCATCCAGTCCGGCAAATGCCCTACCACCTGGTTGTGGGTTGTTTTGTCGCCTCTTACGACAGGCCACCCGGCCGCAGAAAATTGTATTCTTTCTCCGTTACTGCACGGATAAGAATTATTATCCTTGATAAAGAAGATTATTCTGTAACTTGATATTCATGAATACCTTAACGTTGATTAGTTAGAAACACAATACGTGCCATTTAAAAAATAAACGAATAGAAAATAAATAACAACATAAATATACACTTTTGCTTATTACTATAAATATTACGCCTCTTTGCTTCAATAACGTGATAAGTCATAAAACTCATATTTTTATTTCATAATTTAAATTGTCGTTTCAGATTTTAGTTTTGGAAAAAACTTGGTTTTGTTTTATAACAAAGTCTAGATTGACAGTAAAAAAATTATTAGTTTCAAGATTATTATTTTTTGAAATTCAAAAAACTCGCCTTTTAAAATTTTTTATGATCATATATAGGTATATAGTCAAGAGGAAACTGTAATTAGTCACGACGTTCGAAACAATTTGAGGTAAGTAAGCTTCGGCGGGATGTAAGTTTGACAGCGGCAGACGTTACGACGACGATGGCACAAGATCTCATCAATAAATCACAGCAGAGCCCCTTACAAGCTGCATTTTATCTGTCACTTGTCTCCGAAGACTTGTTCGACAAATTGATGGTAACAAATTCTATGTTAGATATCTGTCTTGTTGGCTGACTGAGATTATTTTGAATGTACAAAAAATAGATTATTGTTTGATTCTGTTATCCGTCTTTATTGTTTGTTTCAGATTAAAACATCCATATATACATACCCTACTAGGATATACCCCCGACTTTGTCCACGCTTAACTTGAAATTCCCACGGGATTCCCGGGACACAAAGTATACCGGAGGTTTTTAAAAAGGAATGTATGTAGTAACGTTTTAGTGAAAACTGTGTTGGAATAAGCTAATTTTGTGGACAAACATACCACTCCCGGGAAAATTACTGCGGGATTCGCGGGATAAAAGGTAGCGCAGATTTTAAGTCTGAGAATTTTCTGTCTATAAACGAAAACAGCATCGAAATCGGCTCAGTAGTTTTTACGTGAATCCCGAACATACAGGCAAACCGACAAACAGTAAAGAAATAAAAAAATGCATTGTATTCTCCATTGTTTATAAAGTCTATTCCAGTTGTTTTTTTTAAGAACTTCAATGTACAAACTCGGCATTTTTAGAATTTTATAATATTATAGATTTCTTGTTACTGTCCTTTGGAATAACCTAATATTATATAAACAAAATAATATAAACATGTACTTAAAATAATGCGGATATTTTTAACCCAGAAAATGGAACATTTGTCGCAAAACGCGAGGGAATATACGTGAAAAGCTTTATATTTTATAATTTTTTTATCTTACACGATTTGATAATTTTAAAATCTTGTTGAAAGACGAAATATTTATCCTATTACGTATAGACATTACTTGAATGATTTTGAATTATAATTAATCCCGGAGGTATTTTATACTTTTCTAATAACATAAACTGAATCAAAAGTAATACAATCCCTATTAATATTATAAATGCGAAAGTAACTCTGTCTGTCTGTATATCTGTCTGTCTCTCTATTCCGTTTTCACGAAAAAACTACTGGACCGATTTAGCTGAAATTCGGTGTATATGTAATTTTAATATCGAGGGTAGACAGGGGATACTGTTCATCCTGGATAATGGGATAGATTTATGTAAAGGTTATCCCAGAAAGTAGGGTGGGTTTTGTTTTTTTTGTGATTTGCTATTTTCGTCATTTTGATTATTTGTTCATTTCGGTCATTTCGGCCATTTTGGTCATTTCGGCCATTTCGGTCATTTCGGTCGTTTCTGCCATTTCGCTCATTTCGGCCATTTCGATCGTTTCGGCCATATGGGCCATATCGGCCATTTCGGTCATTTCAGTCGTTTTAGTCATTTTTGTCAGTTAGCCATTTTTGTCATTTTATAGATTACAGATAGATAGACATATTTAGATGAATAAAACTAGAACGGGTTGTAATAGAGAATAATAGTTTGTATGGGACACCAATCATTTCTCAAGATTATAGATATAAAAATTTATCATCTATAAAAAATGCAATAATAACTCGATCTGTCTGTCTGTTAAGCTTTCACGGAAAAAGTATTAGGAGTAATGGATCGGTTTTGCTATAATTATGTAGTTTTCATTCCGAGGTGGGATTGCTTGCAATATAAAATGAAGTGAATCTTCCGAGGGCAAATAGCAGTAATATAAAAATTGAATACAATGTAACATGTATTCATGCCTGCTCTTTAAACAAGAGGTACGCACTAGAGTTTGACCGTGGCGTAGCCACGGGGTAAGTTCTAGTAACTTATAAAAAATAAAAATGTATTTATTAATTTCACACATTTTATTGAATGTTATTTAGAAATTAAATTAAAAATATATAACGTTCATTTTTTAATTAAATTAATTGTAACATCTACTTCGGTTAATTCCTTAAAATAGTTCTCTATTTCAAACAAGGTCTTATCTTTAGTTTCAGGGAGGTATTTGTAAACAATAAATGCAAAAAATGATGCCGAAATACCATAAAATAGAAATGCACCAGGTAATGTGAGACCTTTAAAAATGTATGGCGATACTTTTAACATGGTTGCCATTAGAAATTCTGAAAACAATGTCAGTATTAAGAGGCAGGAAGTTTGATATCTTAGACATATTAATTCACCAAATATCGTTGAAGGCATAATCATTGGCCCGCAGCTAATTGTCACTGAGAATGATGTCAATAACAAAATAGATATAATTTTATTTTCATTTATACAACTAAATTTAATTAAAAATAAATATATAGATATTGCAAACAAGAACACTATACCTAAAGATGTAGATGATAAAAGAAGAGTACGCCTTTTAAGAAACTTTGATAAAGCACAACCGACTTGCATTCCAAGTATCGTAACAGAGTCCATTACAAGCATACCTACATTTGCTGCTGAATCGCTATGTGTTATTTGTTTCATTACATCTATTGAATACATACTACATACTAACTTACCAGAGAAATGGTACATTGACATAACACATACGGAAAGTATCAGCGGCATGTAAAATGCCTTGGTTGTAACAGTTGCCATAATGCTCTTCAACCGATTTTCATTCGCAAACTTTTTGCGTTCTGAAATAGTTTTCTGATATTCCCTTTGGGAACTTATAAGGGTTTCTAGTTCGAATTCTGAATGTTTATCGTATCCTTTTAACCAATGATGAGATGTCACACATTCATCAAACCGTCCTTTCATTGCCAACCAATACGGTGACTCAGGCCACATTATTGCAGTCAATGGATATATAGAACAAACAAATGCTATTATACCAATATTCTTCCAATGTGAAAATGTTCCAATAGCATTAGCAATCCACACTCCCCAAAAAAAAAAAGTGGATTCAATAATCATGAAAACTCCACGATAGCGCGGCGAAGAGTATTCTGTGACAATTACAACCAAGAGCGTCATGTTACTGGCTAAAAGCATGCCTTGCATTATTGCACTTATCAACAAGTGTGTTGTATTAACACTACAGTAAAAAATTATAAAACCTACTAAAGTGTTAATGCATACGAGTATAAACGGTATTTTTCTTCCAACATATTTAGTCAAAATAGGTATAATGAAGACCCAGGGCAATGCACTGTAACCGTGCACTGATGCTGAAAAGAAAACAATATAAAATTTCATCTCTATTAAATTTGATCTTACAGTCTGGGTATAATCTCTAAATTGTTAGTAGAATACTGACAACTAGTAACAAGGCACTCGCGCTTCATTCGATGACATAGTTCTAAAAGTATGCATGACTCAAGCTGTTTTTCCAACCGAATGCATTAGTTACAATTACTACGTGCTAACAGCGAAGGAAAATATGGTGATAAAACCTGCAGGTTGAAATTATCTCAGTGACGGCAATCTGCCTTAGACAAGGCTACCGGATATACGGTCTTATGAAAATAGGACGGCCCGAAATTCTAGTTTTTCTGCCAGAAAACATCCTACCATCCTAACAAACAACTAAACCTAACAAGGTTTAGTTAACAATTTTATTTATCTAATATATTAACTTATCAATTATTTTATTGATCCTATGTTTAATAACAAAATATACTTAAAACTATGTTAGCAAATAGTAAAAAAGGCAAACACCAAAATATTTTTTTGAAATTATGCCGAATGTGTTGTCACGTTATTGTTTTCTAAGTGTTATATTTAATAAACTAAATCACTAACATAGCCATGAAGCCATCTCATCGCTGACAGCCTCTGTTGAGTTAGCTTCTTTTCGTATTTGAGGAATCATAACAGTCGGGGTACCAAAACCCAGTCCGAGTACAAAATAAATCGACCACACACCGCTCGACACGAACAGCTGAAAAATAAATACATATTCGCATTGAAAAAAACACTATAATTTTTACGATGTATAATAATATATTAAAAATAGTAAAAATAAAAAATATATTTAGCAACATAGAATTTAGGAACATTCTTGTAGAAAATACCCCATATACAAAAAAATACTTAACAGATCATGTCAAGAACAATTTTCAATAAAAATATGTCAATCTCGACTTTCATTATCGTCTTCAATCTCATTTTTTATCAGAATTTTCTTCTTCGTATTTTAAAAATTAGACAAAATGACACAATTTTTATTACGCCAAAAAATAACATATCTTGACCTCATTATAGCTTAAAAAATCATTTAAGAACATCCTCGTGATTTTTCAAATTCGACTAAGGATGCTTCACACGACTAAGTTCATTGAAAATAATTTCAATGCTCATTTACATAAATCACGGGCATCCCTAATCTTTAATTATTCGAAATAAACTGTTTAAGAGAGGCTAGACTTTCCTGTAAAATTTTAGATTCATAGATCCAGTCATTTTTGAGAAAAGTGATAATGACGTGTAATGACACAAAAATAGGTGGACGTGACGATTTCATAAGGTTTTCGTTTTTGCTAAAATGGCTATGAAAGTCTAAATGTAGTTCATTTTACAATCAAACGATACAATTGTAATGTCACAATTGCAGGGTCAAGATTTTCTTTTAAACCTTGATATTTCAACTGGTAATTTGTTATCATCGCCATGACTAAAATTATTAACCGATAGTACACAATTTAATACCACTAACGTTTAAAAAAATGTATATGTGCAGTTCACACGCAGTAGAACTGAAACTTCAGAGAATATACTCATAGATAATTCTTCTCTAACTTTTATTAATATAAATATAATTCCTTTAGCCTACATCCGTCAACATATTATAATTCACACACTAAGCCGCTGAAGATAATAGTATAATTTTGTTGCCTTCAGTTGTGTAAATGTTTGTCGCATAACAATAAATAAATAGAATAATTAGACAGACTCATCCAAACCCTCATCGACTAAGAATGTTCACCTTGACTTCAGACGCAGACATCACACATACACGGAAACTGATATCACCTCCTTCAAGATCCACTACTTCCAGGGTGGCCGCTATTTAGTTTGTTTCAACAACTCACTGCATTTGACAAAAATGTTATTATTTCTCACAGGTGTCTTTTTAATACCCCAAAAAAATCCGACGACAAAATAACGACATCGTCCAAGTTGTAAGGAGGAATTGGGGGGACAAAGATAGATATAAATACATACTATTATACAAAAAGAGAAGGAATATGTATGTATCAAGAATGTGTATTGTGGTTTGTACAAGAAATGGCGG
The DNA here is from genome assembly GCA_039645545.1 of Dendrolimus houi. Classification (NCBI taxonomy): domain Eukaryota; kingdom Metazoa; phylum Arthropoda; class Insecta; order Lepidoptera; family Lasiocampidae; genus Dendrolimus; species Dendrolimus houi. The sequence goes on along the minus strand of CM077125.1, from coordinate 11,450,414 downwards.
TACCATGACTTGAAAACCATGGTTCCATTAAATAATAAACACTGTTTAAGTGTAATAAATATTATTATCAGTTTTATTTCAGTCCAAATTGGACTCTAATCTGTTCTGCACAATGTAAAACTCGTATCTCATTCTCTCGCAGGCTTAGTCCTATAGATTTATGTGTTATCTCTTTTCAGTGTCGCTTTTTCGTTGCATTGAGTTTCAATCACAACGAATCTAAAGAAATTTCACTTCAAAAAAGGATTTAAATGTAAACATAATAAAATTGTAGTACTTTCTTGTCAATACCTTTTACACAGAGATTAATAGGTATTATTTTTGTCCTGTGCTCTCAAAGATATGCTACGTATTTGCGTTGAACTTTCGCCAAAATAGTATTTAGAAGACGTTTGATCTCCAAAAGTTGGAACGATTTCGGTTTATTTTTATTGCAAAACTGTACCTACGACTACTATGCATTTTATGCCATAGAAATGAATATATTTTATCTTATTTCTTCTTCAGCCAATCTCAGTCCACTGCTGGACGTAGGACTCCCCAAGTACGCGCCACATATCCCGGTCTCCTGTCTTCCTCATCCAGCCCCTACCGGCGATCTTGCGCAGGTCGTCAGTCCACCGGACTGGCGGGCGTCCTACGCTACGTTTGCCGAGACGTGGTCTCCACTCCAGGGCTCGTTTACTCCATCGGCCGTCGATCCTGCGACAGACGTGACCGGCCCACTGCCACTTCAACTTGCTAATTTTGCGAGCGATGTCGGTTACCTATATATTTTATACATCTCCAAAACTGTAGAACAATAATTGATTTTTATAAAAATCTATAAAGCCTCTAGGAAGGAAAAATCCAATGCACAATTACATACCTATTACTAATATTCGAGGCTTAATTTTTATGAGGAAAAATATTGTAAGAAAACCTGCATATTCATGGATATGTGAAAATCCCCTTGGCAAAGCGTGGCAGGTATATCGCCCGTAGTATGAGCTACTTATACCCGTATACATATATATTTTTAATCTTGTTATTTATAAAGATATCATCATCCTCTGAGATAATGTTACAGTTATTGACCGTTTCACTGAGATGTAGCGATCGGTTTAATGCATTAATGATAGGATATTGTTATTAATTGTTAATACAATTTCTTGCGGCCGGGCAGCCTGTCGTAAGAGGCGACTAAACAACCCACAACCAGGTGGTCTAAAGTATGTCGCCATAGCAACCTTGAGTTTTGTTCCAGCATTAGTGACCACATTCCGGTCTCCCCTAAGAGAGCAGCAGCGCATTTGTAACACCTTTGGTGTTGCAATACTATACCTAAATATACTTATTTGGCCACAGTCAATTACTATAACATTAGCGCAGGTGGAAGCCGAGCATAAACAAATCCTAAAATATTAAAATATGGTTTACATATTTTGGGTTTAATTTTTGCTACATTGTATTGATGACGGCCTCTGTGGTTGAGCGGGCTAATCCTTTGCCGGCTTACGTCACTGCAACGCAGAGGCTCCGGGTTCGATTCCTGGTATAGTAAATTTTGGAAAGGTATTTTCTCCGTTATTTACTATGGTCTGGGTGTCTGGGATCAGACCCAGAGTGGTCCATTGTATATTACCCATAACACAAGCGTAGCTTGCTTAATTAGGGGATATACAGTGTGTGTTTGTCTGACGATTTATTAAATTTATTTTAAAAAAGTATTAAGAAAAAATCTTTCGTGGAGTAGACTTATAGGTAAACTCAGAATAAATTATTATTTTAATAATAACTTAAAAGTGGCATATAAAATCAAAAGCTACCTCTAGTAATTAATAAAATTTAAGTCGGTTAAAAGAATATACCTGTCTCCAAAACGGTTTCCACGACGTTTTTACATTATCACATTTCCTCTCGCTGCTGTCGTCGGCTTTGATGTTATCGTATCCACAAGTTTCCATTATGCACTTATTTTATAATCACAGCTCTTGAGGAAATTGCCTTTTAAATGATAAAACGTATAAAGACCCTTTTTGAATTTGTACCTCGAACAATTTTCACATTTTATATGGAATCACTGGAAAACTAATATAGTAAAAGAACTCTGATATCGTAAAGTAATTCTAATTGTAGTCCGAACGCACAACTGGCTTCTACGATCTTTATAAATAAAATAATTTGGAATCAATGACTGCACTGCTATGTTTTGTGATTCGTTCCAGACTACACGTCAAGAAATATTCCGATTGATTACATTTTAATTTATATATTTCGTCATACTTGTATCTTACAATTTTACTTATTATTTTTCACCTTTCATATAACTCATTGACACACTAATCTGCTGAGCGAAACGAATACTAAACACTACACCCTGGACTCTTGTCAAAGACTGTGGCACTATTTAGTGATTCTCGCGGATGACACAAAAACATTCCGACGTTGTTATGAAATTGAATCGAATACGACACTTGAACGCAAACAAACATCACGTTCCATTTGTAATTACATGAAAAAATTAAAACTATACTCTCGAGCTTGCCTTAAATAACGCGATGAAACAAAATAAAGTTAAGTACTTGGTTAGTTAGCGTTAACTTATTTTTCAAAAATTATTATATTTTATTTATATTACCCATTTAGTCTAAAAGAGCATAATGAAATTGAATATTAATATAATATTACTACTATAATTGCTACTATATCGCATAATGTTTTGGTTGATAGAGATGAAACAATCCCTATTATATATAGTAACTGTCTGTCTATATGTCTGTTCCGTTTTCACGGAAAAACTACTGGACCGATTTGGCTAAAACTCAGTATATATATATATATTCGATGCCGAAGATGAACATAGGATACTTTTTATCCTGAAAATGGGATAGTTTCCGGGATAAAAGAAATATTTGTCTATAGAGAGACATGCTATTATATGCTATGCTTTTACGGAAAAATATTCAACCGATTTGGCTGAAATTCGGTATATAGGTAATTTTAATACCGAGGGTGGACAGGGGATACTATTATCTCGGATAATGGGATAGATTTATGAAAGGGTTATCGCAAAAAGTAGGATAGGATTTTTGGCGATTTGCCATTTTCGTAATTTTGGTCATTTTTGTCATTTGGGTCATTTTTGTCCTTTTTGTAAATTTTTTCCATTTTCTCCTTATTTGTCCTTTTTGCCCTTTTTGTCCATTTTGTCCGTTTTTGTCCTTTTGGTCATTTATGTAGTTTTCATAAACGGGGAATAGAGAAATAAAACTAGGACGGTTTGAAATAGAAGCTGAAAGTTTGGATGAGACAAATCATTGGCCAAGTTTATAGACATAAAAATTCATCGTCTATAAAAAATGCGATAGTAACTCGATACGTCTTTCTGTTAACCTTTCATGGAAAACGACTAGGAATACTAGATCGGTTTTGCAGTAATTTTGTTTAAATGTAGTCTTAATACCGAAAATGGACATAAATACTTTTCATGCTGGGAGATGGGATAGTTTGCGATATAAAATGAAATTAATCTTCCGGGTGCAAATAGTACTAACATAAAAATTATGTACAATGTAACCTGTATTAACGCCTGCTCTTTAAACAAGAAGCACGTACTAGAGGTCGACCCGCGGCGCTGCCGCGGGGTAAAGACTAGTTATCTACATATACAAATCCTAATAAAATACTTTAAGAAAATGTTTGAAAAGAATAGTCAATAGAAAAGAAGTAAACAATCAGATAATCGTAGAATTGGCTTTATCTCCGACACCAATTCCTAAGGGAATGTCGATTTCCTTTTCATCACAACGTTCCAGTGTTTTAGTTGGAATCAGGAAACAGGAAATCTGCACCCGGCGAATTGCGCCACTTGTTCAATAACTATTTAGGTATTCGAGCAAAAGACAATAATAATTTACTTCAAATTTAAATTCTCTATTTGCAAAAACCTGATAATTGTAATGCAAAAGAGGTAAGTCTACTTGTATATACAACATACGTTATTAATTTTAATTTTAAGTTGTATCATTATTTAAAACCTATTTAAAGTTAGCTATCTCACTCGCGGATGATCACATTTTGAAGATATAAATTTGTCAGAATTTACTCAAGAAAATTCTGTATTACGCAAATCGATAATAACATAAAATTCTAAAAATACCGTATCTATAGCTATTTAAAAAAAACAAGTGGGAGACGCTATATAAACGACGGAAAACATGATGCATTTTTTTTTACATTTCCTACCTGTTTGTCGGTTTGTCTGTTTGCTCGGGATTCACGTAAAAACTATGACTAGGCCGATTTCGATGCGGTTTTCCCCGATCGAAAGCAAATTTTTAGACGTAATATCTGGCTACTTTCTATCCCGCGAGTCTCACGGGATTTTTTTTGGGAATGATGTTTTTTTCAGAATTTCTTTTTGGGAAACAATAGCACAATTTAAAATAGCCAGATTAAAAAAATCGAATTCCAATGTAATTTCACTGATCGATAACAATTTTTATGTAATAAAATCCCACGTGAAATTACCCAGAAGCGGTTTACACTGGTTTGGGTGCACAAAAATTAGGTTATTCCGACACAGTTTTCACTAAAACTATAGTTTACATACTTTTTTAAATGCTGCGGTACTTTATGTGCCGGGAATCCCGCGGGAATTTCAAGACAAGCGTGCACGAAGTCGCGTGTATATCCTAGTTCTAACATTAAAATTACGAAAGTATCACAAAAAAATAATTTTCGTTTAACAAAGTTTAATTTTTTTTTTCATATAATTTTTTTCTTTGTATAAATATATGTATGAAATCAAAATATTTTAAGATTTATGTAATACAGATTTGATCAAGTAAATTATATCAATTTATATTTTCAAAAATATGATAATCCCCATTTAGGTAGCCCCTTATTATATAGATTCTAGAAATAAATGTAACTATGCTTTTATAAATGATGAATCAAGCACTTCTCCATTCCAGTGGTTTTTATTTTTAAACACAACTCGTCTACCGGCTCTGAGACATTTGGTGGCAGCCAAAAACGCTATTCTATTTTTTATATTTAGACGAACATTAGTTAACTAGTTCAAGATATTATAAAATCTTTTCTTCTTTTTTATTCTAATAAAAACTGAACAAATGTTAAATTCTAGTGTTCATTCGTCCGTCTGTTCGCCTGTTTTTCTATATTAGTATTTTTTCTCGGAAATTATTATTAGGTCCAATATGAATAATGTTTATTAGAAATATGTAAACTATATGTCGCTAAACAATGCTGCAATAATAATAATTATTTATTTTATTTATCACAATGATCCATAATTACAACAATTTTTATACATTGTTATTGTTAAATTAAACCTTAAAAATAAAAATTATTAAATATCCGTCAGTCAGTGAGTCAAGCGGCCAGTCCTTTATTGAAGCATTTCATTAACATATATTTTACGTTAAATTAATTATTCTATGCAGCAATCTGCAACCAGTCCCAATACATTTTTGTTTGGTGTAGCCTGCTAGCAATGGCCGCAATTATACTGTTTCTACACCTTTCAACCCGGACCAAGAAATTTGCAATGCGACTTCTCCGAATGGTACAAAACGTCTTCAATCTAGCCTCAAGAAACATACTCGAGGCGCTACAGTATCTTTTAAAACCCATTAGATGTCGAAATATGTTATTATATTGAACACGTATACCATCCAGAGAACGCCCTGTGCATTTCGCATGAATGAATTCGAGAAAAAATAAAGATTAGGGGTGACCCCGATACGTGTAACTAAGGGTTGTAATTTTTTTAGTATGGGATATCTAACACCGTTTTACAATGAAACAAAATAAAACTAAATTAGAAATTAAACTAAGTACTTAAAAATAAACTAAATTATAAATAAATTAATATAAAGTATGTAAAAAAATCGCTACCAGGTCACTGCTATATGGCAAAATGGGATGGGATATCGTAAATGACTGTAAATGTAAATTATTTACTTCATGTATGTGTCGTAAAAATAAACAATTATCTATCTTCCATCTATCTTTAGCCTGATCTTAATTAATCATAGCAATATTTTTAATAGTTTTGTATTTAAGTAAGTCAATAGTACTTAAAAATATAATATAATATGTAGTAAATAGTGTTCCTCCCCCTCTAACATATGAACCAAGTGGTGCAACGGTGACTCGAATTAGGCTAACACACAAATTAGCCGATTTTATTTAAAATTTAAATTATTTTCATATTAGAGTCGTTCATGCAGCTCCGTAGCTCTTGAAAACTCTCCCGTGTTTCCCAGATTAAATGGATTCTACCTACATCCTGTTTTACAAAATAGATGGATAACACTTTATTGCACACCAAAATAAACAATTCTGAAGAAATCTATAGTTACAATACTTTCTAGGCAATATAATAGGTGGCCTTTTCACTTAATCCTTAAATGAACTGAAGGAGTATACCTCCCACATCCTTATTCGAAGCTCTAGACCATCAAAAGTTCATGCTTTCCAACAATATGTCAAAATATAAATGCTGATATAATGTACAATCAATCACCTTACAATACAGCGTGAAACAGAACGCAAGTAATTTTTTTATCTGTGAATTCAGATATGTTACAGATTTTGAAATAACTGTCGGTTGGATAAACAAAAAAAATCATAGCGTCGTCAAAAATATGGTAAGTTTATTTGAATTGGTGTTATTTGTAGTTTTTGAGTTATTTTATCGTCTGACGTTTTTTATTCGCCCTTATTTATAATCGTCGTGTAATAATCGAACTCAAAAAATTTGGAAATATTATATTTTGACCATAAGAGAGTTTTTGGTGTACTAACAACATTCTTTTATATTTGCGTATTTTAGAGAAAGTACAAAAAATAAACAATAAAAAAATATTTTTATTTTAATTAATTAACCATTAAAAATCCCACAGGGGTTTATAAGACCTAGGAGGCTTCCCTTTCGCCAGGCCCAATTAAGGGTTAAAGCGATTTCTTCCAGGAAACCGAAACTAAAGGAGTTTTTAAAAAGAGAAGGGATAATAGATACATACATACTACAACACATACCAAATTTCATCGTAATTGATTTATTCCCGTATAAAAACGAAGTTAACTTCATATTTATGTAATTGTATCAGTAGATATGTTTTAACATTACTATATACCTACATTATTGCCTTCTTCAATCGGTTCTTTCTAAAACAGATATTTCTTTCAATATTAATCATAATACAATAATGATTATCGTCAATCGTTTGTTTAATGGTATTGATAAAATAAATAAATAAAGGACGGTTTGAAAAATCAGTAAATTGCCCTCACATTAATTGCAAACATTATTATAATTACGCTCCATTAACTTCACAAGACCGAGACATGTTATTTTATCCATTAGTACAGAAATATGAAATAGATCAATGTAACATGCTTGGACAATTACGTTTCATATGAAAGACTGTATCTAAATGTCAATATAATTATTAATCCAGATTTGATTATTCAAAATAATTTAATTTTAGTATACATACTGTTACAACTTAGATTCCGACAAAAACAAAATCCACCTGCATATCTATAAAAACATATTTTATTAACTGTCGGCATTTGAACTAATTGTAATTCTTTTATAATTGTCCTCTTTTGTTTAATTATTTATTGGTTATTGTGGAGAATAGCCTATTGTACTCGTTTATAACCGTTTGCAGCCATAATTAGCCAGGTGTGTGGATTACGATTCTAGGAAATTCGATCCACGCTGCCGGGCGGACATATTTCATTTGTGCGATATAAACCAATGGCTCGATTGAGGAAGGGAAGTCGAGCGATAACCACGAGCGCAGCAAGACGTGCGTACTACAATCGAGAATCTAATAAGTGACGGACTTTGCGTGTTTGTGTCCCATTTATCGAAGAAGTCTATAGGCTATATATCATCACGTTAAGACTAATAGGAGCGGAGCACCAATGAAGAATGTTTCAAAATCGGGGGTCTTTTTAACTTACTTTTTTTTAACTATTCCATGTGGACGAAGTCGCGGGCAGAAGCTAGTAATAATATAAAGAGAAAATATTTGTATTTTTGTATGTTTGTAACGAATAAAGTCAAAAACTACGGAACCGATTTCAAAATTTTTTCACCATTAGAATGCTAAATTATCTCAGATTAATATAAGCTATATTTATTACTAATGAAAATTAAGAATTCTTACTAAAACTTCAATAATGTAACCCAAGGTGTAAAAAATGAATGTTTGAGTGGATCCTGGTTTAGATTCACAATTAGACCCGGTAGGTGGCATTGGAATCGGGTTCTAAATATTTATTTTTTCAGGGGAGGACAATGTCTGCCGGAACCGCTAGTTAAAATTAAAATTAATATCCATACCATCAGGAGCCATTAAAACGTCCTTTTGGGGAATTTTGATAACATATCTACTGTAAACAGTAATCGTCTTTAATATGAATATTATAGAACTCACTGCTTACTATATTTTTATTACATAGATAAAAATATTATAAAAGTAATCGGATTTTTTTAAAAGACGTTACTAAGATATTAATAGAGACTTGAAAATTCTTTTCATTGTTAGAGTTTCAATAATATCGTTCAATCGGCTATTGTTGACATTTCCATTATGCTCAGCGCGAGCTATCAAATACTCCTTTTGCAAATCTATAAGGTTTTTAAGTTCCTTTTCTGAACCATCACTGTCGCCTTTCAGCCAGCGATGCGATGCCGGGTTTTCATCGAATCACCCTTTCATTGCCAGCCATGACAGGACTAGGCCCAGAAAAGACTCGATAAAGGGTACATAGAACAAACAAAGGCGAATATGCCGATATTCTTCCAGTGCAAAAAGTCCTTGTAGCGTTTGCGATCCACTCGCCCCAAAAGGAAATGGTCGAATTTATAGGCTTGAATATCCTTTGATATCTGGGGACTGTGTGTACTCAGTGAAGATAACTATCAGGACAGTCGTGTTACTAGCGACGAGCGACCTCGGGAATATTTCGCTAATCAAAAAGCGTGTTGGGGTTGCGCTACAGAAAACAATAAATCCCAATAAAGTATTCATACAAACAAAAATGAAGGGTATCTTTCCTCCTACGAGCCTCGTCCATGTCGGAAAAATGAGTAACCAAGAGAATAGCAACTGTATATCAATATGGGAAATTATAAACAAACATTATTTTGGAAAGTATTGGATGAATATCAAATTTCATAAAGTTATTTATTAATCATTTCATCGTTTTATCTTAACAAGAGTATAAATTGAAATTAACAGTGTTTCTTATGTTATTGTGCTACTTTATTTACATCTCAAGTAACACAATTTTAAATCTTAGCTAAAACGCGCATAAATCTGTTTTTATTTATAAAGTACTTTTTTATTCTATGAACTCGAGTGCAATGCCTCAATATTACTTTCAACATTGTTTATAAAGAGCACCGTAATCAACTAAAATTTATTTTATAAATAATTATTATATATGCGTATAAGTATTACATTTTCTAAAGATGCTTAATTTTTTTATATGCATGTTACTCGATTTCTCCGTCAATTGTAGCACGATTTTTTATATTCTTTTTAATCGAAAGAACTTACTACCGAGATGGTTCTATAGTCAACAAGTCAGGATCTGATCAGTGATTCTCAGGGAATTCGAGAGAAACCCTCATAAATTGTTGAAGACTTCTTTGCTATACGATATCTCCATCAGTCGTGGATCGAATTTGATTTTTTTTCTTTATTCGTAAGTATATACTTCTGAGGTGGTCTCATAGTCATAAACTCAGGAACTAATTAGTGGATCGCAAGGAAATCGAGAGCAACCCTTGTTGAAGAGCATATACACCGAAGAGTGATATGGCAAATTTGTATACACGTGCCAGTTGTATAATTTCTACATACATGCATATTGTCACGCCTGTTTCCCATTGGGATAGACAGAGACGATGGACTTCCACGTGCTACGATCCTGACAAACACTTTGCTTCGTCAACTTTCATTAATCTTTTCACACATAGAGTATAATTTCTACAGGCACTTAATATATTAATTCTAAAGTTATTGACGTATTTGCGCAACTAAAAAGTTTTTTTTTTAACAAAAACAAAACCGATTCCACACTAAAAACAAAAAAATATTTGTTGTTCTTTTATGTTTTACTTTGCATCGACTTCAAGACGTTGTAGAAACAAGTCGGTTAAATATTTATTTATTGGTTTTTAGGGTGAAGTCAGTTTTATTTTTGTTAAAAAAATGGGATATTTTCGATTAAATGTTTTTTGTTTTCGTAATTAAGTAACAAAAACAGTCGACGTTTGTCACCTCTACAGAATCTTTCGCTGTTTTCGGACTGCTAAGCGTCAATTTATTGGATACTAGAGTATTTCCCGAGGCTACGCCGCGAGGCAAACCCTAATAAGTAGTCATATTTTACTTAAATAAAAACTTAATTAGATTCTTATATATCGCGAGTAAACCCGCGGCCAAAAGCTAGACAGGCGTAAAAAGTGACTTTGTTTTATACTATGTAAAGATGTAACTTAGAAACTTGATATTTCATACTGCTTGCGTAAATATATTAGAGACCACCAAACAAACTCTATTTTGTTACTTCACAGCTCTTCGTTGCGACGAGGGTATGGTCTATATTTTTTATATGCGGTTTATGTTATGGCACATCAACCGTCCGCATTTCACAAATAAGGAGGGATGCAAACTCATAGATAACGTGACCGAGGATAAGGTACCTTGGTCGACCGTACCTTGGTACCATACTCGTACCGAGTATGTACTTGTTAATTTTATTTATAATAAATAACCCATATTAATATAACCCCATATAAATAGCCATCATTTGGTTATTATCCATATTAATAATATGCCTATAGATGTAAAAATAACCCTCTCTTAGTTATTTCTTTGCAACGTTGGAAATGAGCAAATAATAGGTTGGGGAAAAAGTCTTTTCACATATAGTATGTATGATCTTGTAATAAGATCTCTTTGGCTATATCATTTGTATCTGGCTGGTTTTGATATCACTAAAAAGTTTTAATTTTAAAGAAGACAATTCCAAATTCAAATTAGGAAAATGTGTGATTTTAATTTGTTTTTCTTTATGATTATATTTCTTATTTATCTTATTGTCATTTTAAAATTTTACTACATAAAAGGGAAAATGCAACACAAGCCGCAAAAAAAATTGCGTAATTTATGGACCTAATGCAGTATCTGTGAGAGTAGCGCAAATTTGGTTTAAGCGTTTTCAATCCGGAAATTTTGATATCAAAGATGCAAGTCGCTCTGGTCGCCCTGTTACGGACAAAATTGATATCATTTTTGAAAAAGTAGAACAAGATCGGCATATTAGTAGTTACGATGTAGCTGGAGAACTGGGAATTGACCACAAAACGGTTTTGGCGCATTTGAAAAACGCAGGGTACACAAAAATGCTCAATATTTGGGTGCCTCATGAGCTCACTGAAAGAAACCTATTGAACCGTGTACTGATTTGTGATTCTTTATTACGACATAATGAAACCGAACCATTTTTAATGAAGCTGATAACTGGTGATGATGTGTATCACATACGACAAGAACTTGCGAAAAAAATCGTGGTCAAAGGCCGGTCAGGCTTCACAGACTGTGGCGAAACCCGGGTTAACTCGCAACAATGTGATGCTGTGTGTATGGTGGGATTGGAAGGTACTGCGAACAACTGATGAGATTAAAGCAAAAGTTGAGAGAAAGCGGCCGGCATTAATCAACAGAAGGGGTGTGGTTTTTCACCATGATAACGCTAGACTTCACACATCTTTAGCCACTCAGCAAAAATTACGAGAGTTTGGCTGGGAGGTGTTAATGCATCCGCCGTATAGTCCTGACCTTGCACCTTCAGATTTTCACCTGTTTCGGTCTCTGCAGAATTCCTTAGGCAGTGTCAGGTTAACATCACGAGAGGACTGCTAAAAACCACTGTCGCAGTTTTTTGATCAGAAGCCCCAAAATTTTTATAGCAATGGGATCACGCCCCTACCTACAAGATGGCAATAAGTTATCCAACAAACTGGCACCTACATACTTTTGTCAAATGTAAATAAACTTTATTAAAAAACCTTTTGAATTTTTATATAAAATGCGAAGAAACTTTTTCCCTAACCTAATATGTATACAAGTAGCGAAAATTTAAGAAAATATTAATATAAATGATGTTACAAAATTGTTGATATTTCTTTATTCCAATTTATGCCGCGATATAACAGTGGCTGCAGAACAAGGTCCTGGTTTTTTTGAAAGCAGGGAAATCGTTTCGCAGGGACGAAAAGTGCTGTTTTCATCCCTATGATTAGGCAACTCCAAGCGTACTTTCAGAATATAAGAAATTAAAACATACATCTAATCTACTCTACATCTACATCTTAAAAATTTATAAAAAACATTTGTATTTTGTAATTTTTCCATTAATTATTTTATTTATGTAACCAATAACACAGTTGCCACGTACTGGACGCAAAGGGAACCATGTGAGAAAACCTGCACATTGATTATATTGTCAATATGCAGGTGCACAATTATTATCAATTTGTAATAACAGCCAATCCGCACTGGACAAACGTGGTAGGTATACCACCCATTCGTTTTAAAACAAAAGCCTGGTAGTATGACGCTTGTAGACTGATATTCTTTATCTCTAATAGAAATTTCCAGTATCTAAAAGATAGTTACACAAAATTTTATGAAAATCATAATCATCACCATTCATATCCATGATCGTAAAGAAACACTTAACAAACATGTTTTAAACAAGAGATAATGTGCAGTGGGCATAATCTGTATTTAATGTAATATTTTTTCTTATTTCCTATGTTATTGATGTGTTCCCTTTATCCTGAAACTAGTGCCCCTGCCAGACTTTGCCCAGCCCTAAAAAACTAAAAATGTAAAACGCGGTTGCACCGCCACCCATTAGATCCAGTTGTGAATTTAAATCATCCTAGGAACCCACTCAAACACACACAGAAAATAACATCAAAATCAATCAAGCCGTTTTTAAGTTTTACCCAGACTAACGAACAGCAATTTATTTTTTTACATAAAAAAAACATTTTTTTTATCTCTTTCTTAGTAGTTTAATTTAAGAACAACCCTAATATATCTAGTTTGCTGCTAGTATAATGACCTGATAAATACTATAAACAAAAGTGCTATTTGTTTCACACGCACTGATAACTATCCAGGCGGTAATTTTAGTCTTTATATAAAAACTAAAGATTGTTTGTTTAAGTTATAATTATATTTTAGAAACAAATACAAATTTACCAATTAACATGTTGTAGTTTCCGAGATAACAATGATAACAAATAATAACATGTCATTAATGGTCATTGTTAAACCGTTCAGTAGTCGAATGTAAACAATATATGCGACTGGGGTATGATGCTATCATTACTTTATATATTTTAGGTATATACCTAGAGTATATACTGTATATTATAAATATATTGATAATTAAAATACATAGGTGGGAAAAACGGTGCAAGAAATTAAAATTCCCAATTTTGATTCCATAGGCTCAAATTATCGTGCAAACAATTTGTATATAAAATATATACAACTAGGATATGTCCACAACTTCATCCACGCTTGAGTTGAAATTCCCGGACACAAAGTACCGCAGCATTTAACATGTGGATCAATAAGTCCTGGGACTGATACATGGATGGCGTTGCCAACAAAATTTCCGTATGAATTTTCATGAGTACCAACCTTCAAAAGATACCTGTCAAAATTTCATGACATTCTGATGTTTGGTGCATGAGTTACAATGATTTAAGTGACGCTAGTCTTGATATTCTCAAAACAATGGATTCGAAACAATTTCGTGTGAAGATTTATCGTTGCTTTTTGATAATAAAAACATCACAGTGCAAGCTCAGCAATGGTTTGAAAAGTACTACGGGGTCTCTGCTCCATCAAAAACAACCATTTGTCGGTGGTATGCTGAGTTTAAACGTGGTCGTAATAAAGAATGTAAGCTATCGTTTTAGTGAAGACTGTGTCGGAATAAGCTAATTTTTATGCACACGAAGCACTACAAATCGCTCCCAGAAAATTGTCGCGGGATTTCTGGAATAAAAAGTAGCGCAGATTTTAAATCTAGGAATTTGCTGTCCATCAGCGAAAACCGTATCAAATTCGGCGCAGTAATTTTTACGTGAATCCCGAACAAATAGACAAGAAATCTAAAAAAATGCATCGTGTTCTCCGTCGTTTATATAGTCTATTCCAACTGTTTTATTTCTTTTAAATATCTTCAATGTACAGACACGGCATGTTTAGAATTTTATAATATTATATATATCATATAATAAGAAAGGTAAATAAAATTAGTTAGTAAGTAAGTGCTTCGCAGTCCGCGCACAACGAAGACTCATAGAAGTGACAAACATCGATGTTTTGCTTTATTTGGCCACGGAACTATAAAAAAGGATTTAATCGAAAATACTTCATATCTCGAAATCACGTAACTGATATTGTTCAATTTTTATTCAAAGTATTTTGGACTAATTATGTACCCTGATTCTCTTCAGAAACATTATCTTTACAGTTCAAAAATTAGTGGAGGGACAATCAATTCTTAATATTTTACAATCTCTCTCCACGTATTTATTATTTGAAATAAAGTAAAAACAAAATTTCGCCCTCAAATTAATATATGGTGACAACCCATTACGGGTTTTAGTTGTTTCGCAGTTTTACTACATCATTGTATAGCGCCATATACACCATCTCTCCCTATCAAACATCCAAATAGACGTAGGTAGAGTAATTTTGGAGAAAAACGACTATGACAGACGGATATTCGAACGGACATGACGATTTTATAAGGATTTCGTTTTTGCCAAAATGCTTACCGAACCCTAAGAAGTACAATACGACGTCTTCCAAATTCAAGGTATTATATCATTGACTTCTGGGATAAGCATCTCACATTTTGCTTACTTTAACTTTTACTAAGAAGCTTTTGGGTAAACAAATAGGATTATTTACAACAGCCGCTTACCCAATAACAATATACCTTACACGTGTCTGCTACAAATAAATACCCATAATAACAAGTATGAAAGGCCAGCCATAATCGCTTCAAAGGACTATTATTTATTTTTGTATATTTACATTATATCTATAAATATAAGGAAAAGTACTTTGTACAAAATACACTTGTACATTAAAGCTCGGTTTCCACCAAAGCAGAGAGAAGAGATGTGCAGAGACAAGGAGCGTAGTGGTTATAGTGTGTCCACCAATGCGGAACAGAGATGCAAGCTGACTAGGGCGCAGCTGTCTCTGAGTTTGCTTGCTGGGAGCTAGGCGCGATAGACGAGTACTGAGGAGTGAAGGTGAGGTCCCGCGTAACAATGCGCATCTTAATTTTTTTTTGCGGAAATTCAATTTTGTCTGTGCAGTATTATTTAAAAAAAAACATTAATAAGTATTAGATAAAAAAAATTGTAGGATATTGATTGTATTATTGTTGAAAATTTCAATAGTTTATTGAATATGTTCTTTAAATTGCTATTAGAACTCCCTCGTAAGACGTTAGTCCAGAACCTACAATTTGGTTGAGGCTTCTGCTATATGCGGCCGACTCTCGCCTAGTGCCTTCTAAAACTGGAATATTCATAAGTACTTGACACAAGCTATATTCAACAGTCGTACAAAGCCATATTTAAATGGAGGATCTCATGTCTTCGTTGCACGCCAATGCATTCTCGCGACACATCGCTAGCTTCTTGGCAATGCATAAGTTTAAAAATATAACACATCTCCTTTCCTCTACAATTCCGGATCACACGAAACTAGTTGAAGAAGAGCTGTAAAAATAACGATATCTTCTGAGTCATTTACAAATCATCGCTTTTCGTCTCTGCTCTTCTCCGTTTCGGTGGAGACCGGACCTAAGACCTTGAAAAGAATTATCTTGACAAAACGAGCTATACGCTTCATCGTAGTTAACGCCCCCTAATCCTGCCACGGCTTATAACAAGTAATCCTCTATTCCAGTTTTCCACGCTTCAGATTGTTTTTATTTTTTATATTTTATCGCTGACAGGGTGATTTTTGCTTAACTTCCTTATCTTTAATACTTACTAATACTAATGTAAGTTTAATTATTTGTTTGTTCGTCTGTAGTAGCCTTGAATTTGAACTGATTATTATTAAATATAATTAGTTTAGCATGTCCTCAAATCGTAGCTAAATATACTTATTACGACAATTCCAAAGTTTGCAGCAGACTACAGAGATAGAAAGGCAAGCAACTAGGGAGGAGTCCCCGCAAGGACCCCAATAACCCCACATGCTACAGATAGGGCATGTGGCTTAGCTCACGTAAACTTTAAGTGTGTAATCCATGCAAGCTACTCAATTTTTCAGGTTGATCCCCCTTGTCAAATGTACATACATATAGACACTCCATATTTTATAGTAAACGAGTCATTCTCAAAGCCGTGAAAAAGATTTATGCTAGTAAAGAGTCATTACCACGTTTATAATAGAGGGGTAAGGTATCACAAGAGTGCGCGGTCCCTAAGAGTACTCAGATCTGATATTATATTATACTAGCATTTGCCCGCGATTTTGTCCACGTTGGACAGTTAATCAATGTAACAGTTATTTTACTAAATATAAAATCAAAGGTTATTTTCAGTAGGGTAATGGATGTTTTAGTATGAAAATACATGAATCCCGGAAATTCCCGTAAACATTCGGGATGAGTAATGTTACTAAAGATATACACAACTACAATTGTTTTTATTGATTTTATCGATCAGTGAAAATTTCGCATCAGAATAATTTTTTTTCAACCTGGCCAATTTTTGTAAGTCCGGAAATTTACCATCGATCAGCGAAAACTGCATCAAAATCGGCCCAGTAGTTTTTACGTAAATCCCGAACAAACAGACAAACCCAAAAAACGTAAGAAACAAAAGACTACACTTTTACAATCTTATAATATTATATATTTTTAATTACGAAGACAATAAGACTACATTTTCATATAGTATATTAAAGTTGATTTATTTAATATTTAAGTTTTCGCGACTAGTATACATAATAAAACTACGTTTTAAGCGCGGTAATTTATTTGATTTTTATTATTCCAACGTTTCGGCCACTGCAGTAGCCGTGATCACGGAAGACAAAGATGTCAAGTGTGAATGAGTATTGTTAAAGTTTTATTTAGCCTATGTTGATTTATTGTTTATTATTATATTGAAGATTGTGATTTATATTGTAAACGTTTGTATTTGATTTATGTAATAGTTGAGCCGTTGTAAAAAGTCCCATTTGAAGTTGGATATAAATACTGAAGAACTAACTTCGAAACAGTATCCAAATAATTTAAATACCAAATTAAAACACCAAACTAGCTTATTTCTTCAGAAACATAACACATGACAACATTGTGTTTGTCAACACTTTTTATTCTTAAATATTAGTGACTTGACCTGGAGTATAATGTATAATCGAAAAGTTTGAACATAAATCGTATATGCATTATGCATATTTCGTACATTTGAAAGATGATAATAAAAAAAAAAATAAACTCGACATCCAATTAAAAAGCAAAAAATAAATATTTATCCGACTTCTTTCTATTATACAACATTTGGAAGTCAGTACCAAGTAAAACAAGAAAAAAAACAAATTTGCAAAAACAGTAATTTTAAAACCAAGTTCCGTCTAAACGGAGAAGAGCTCGCAAATTTTAATACTGTTTGTAATGTTCCTTCTTTTGTAGTTAAAAGAACTACACACACTAATTTTTTTCAATTTTTTTATTGTTATCATATAAATTAGTAGTAGTTCTCCTGGAACGGGAAGCCTTTTAAACAACTATATAATAAAACAGATACATGTAATCAGGAACAATTAATATCGTCTCGTATTGATGCAATATGTGCCATAAAATTATACTAAACTGAATCAAAGACGCATAATAAAAATAATTTATATCAAGATAATTTACAAAGGAAATCACTTAAGAGTTCGTGAAATTGAAGAATTAAAAGTACAATTAATTATGAAAATTATTAAGTAGCAAACTCTCTGCACAAACATCTTTCGCTTACGTGTTATACAAAGTTTCTGAATTAATTTGCCAAATAACGGCGAAACACGAGATTAAAACTTACCATTCAACTTTGCTTGTTAATTGTTAACAAATTGTATACTTTTTATTCTACGAAATATTGCAATCCTACACGGCTTTGATCGCGAAATCTTTTGTTAATACCGCAATGAATGTTGATTTTTCCGACATAAAAAGTATAAATTTCAAAACACATACGTACCAAAAATGGAGATCGGTTCAAAACCAAGGTCGTTAAGAAATAGCAAAAAATATATAAAACATAAACACAGTCACTTTGTCATTCATAATCAACTTACTAAAAGAATTTAATTAAATAACATGGAACTAAATTCTCTTAAAAAGTTTATTATGAAAGTTTGAATTTCTTTGATCGAGTATTAATACATTTATTAATTTAAAGACGGTGATATGACTTGTAAGATAACTGAGATAGATAATAGAAATTCAATTTTTATAATGGACCCCTGAGGTCGCATCACTTTCTGCAGGAAATCGAATGTCGCCGATTTATTTTAACCACTTCAACTTGTTCCAAACCATTAAGTTTTTTAATCTAAAGATAGGCAACATTTTATAACATACTATATTACTTTAATATCAATGTAATAGATTTAATTCAATCTATAGCGAAAATCCTTTCGCTAAAAGTTTGTAATAGCAAGGTTAACTAATGACTTTCGTAATACTCTGACCGGTACAATCAAAAGGCCACGAGTCACGTAAATAGTCTCAATGTATCGTGACGGGATGTGAAAACAGTTTAAATCCAAAAGGATAAGTGTGTGTACAGAAATTCTACACCCACTCGATTATTTACGGATGATGGTGCGATAAACATTTTCTCTTTCAATACCATCAAAGAGGCTGACCGGCTATTCAGAACTTAACCTTACAAATGTATCTCATAAAAGGTAAAACATGATTGCAGTGATATTAGTGACTTACTTCTCAATAGCGCTGAAAGAGCTATTTCACTACCTAATACACTGTAAGTAATGTCGGACGCGAGCGCTCTGCTTATATTTCACTTACTTTCTTTTATAGGTTGCGAAACGAAACATTATCCGAGCGCTCTCGAGTCCTGATGAAACCCATCAAATCATTTGTTGGCATAGCGACGCAAAACTTCAGCTATTATTCCGGACGGTTTACTAAAACAAAAGTGCTCCTAATTCTTGATCTGGGATTTCATGTGATCATTACTTTCCACGGTTCGTTTGGCCAGCCGGCCTCGCGGCGGAGCACCGCTCGTTCCTTGTCACAAATTAAATTTGAGCAAGAAACAACGGTCCTTAAGTATTATCAAGCATAATCCTTTAAGCTGAAGAGGTACTGAATATTTAAAAGGCAAATTGAGTGTTCTCGCTTCGAGCACATTCTTGTAAAATTGAGGCACCCTCATCTAGTATTGGAAATTGTTTTGACAAAGGAACATTTTCACAGCACAGAAAGGGCTGAATTGCTTTGGGAGCTAGCAATTCAGAGGTAGCTTGTTTATGCGCAATCAGTCAACGAACGCAGGCTGTCTCGAGAGTTACAGATGTTGATTGTTAATTATGCATGCATACAGAAGTTAATGTTTCTGAATACAAAAATAAACAATGAACTACTACAATTTTTAGATTATAACTTATTAATTGCAATATTTTGACTATATTTTTATTTTTATATTAAAAATCAATAGTTTCGTGTGAACCTCGAAAGCGGCGGAAACATTTTCGCTCGTAAATCCAGACAAACGCGGCTCTGCCGCCCCCTCACCCGCGCCCTGATTAAATTCTTGAACATTAGCTCATTCATGGTAACAGATAATGTATTCGATCGACTAGCTGTCTCTTCGTCCCCGATTCACTAGATTAGTCTTTTGATCCATTAAATAGCTCCTGAAATTTTACAACGGCGAAAGTCAGATCGAATATTATATACACAATAATATTAGCTCACTATCGTTCACAGACATCATTACTGTAATATACAGGTGAATTTTTAAGTGGGCCTTCGGGGCCATATTCTAAATTATACTAAATAGCAAAAACTAATAGATGTTTTAGATAATATATATTAAAAATAAGATATTATAATTAAAAATAGCTTTAGAAATAAGTTATTTTATAATTTTTAGTTTTTAAGGTCGGTTTTTTTTAAACGAAGTTTTTTTTTATATAGCAAAATATTTTATTCTCCATGTGTTTATTAAACATCAAACTGCGGTTGTAATTTGACACTACCTAATTTGAATGCAATTAATTTTTACCCATTGACTGATTTGATTAATTGACGGAAAATAAAATAATTTTCATCATTTCCATATAGTGTAAAATGAAGTGAGGTTTAATTATTGTAGACTGTGATCTAGGCTCTCAGTATTCTACTTATAGTCTTCAGGGACTATGGGTAGAATACAATATAAATAAGTTAAGTTTTCTTTTATTGTATTAGATTATTTGTGGTGTTGTTAATAAAATTTACGAAATTATATTAAAGTAACATAACATAACATAACATAACATAATTCTTTATTTCCTCTTTAAGTACACAGTGAAACTTAAAACTATTAACAACATTAAATAAGAGGCTGCTGCCTGAATTAGGTTAAAAAGAAACCTGTGGTACAGGTCACCAGGGTCAACCCGTTGGCTAATTAAGAGATGAAGAAAAAAAAATACTAGTATAATTATTATAAATAATCGTGTTAGAGTGAGCCCTTCGAGTGCATAGGTGTGATGTATTGAAAGTACGGAAAATATAACATTTTGTTGGAAAACAACCTTTTTCCTTGGCTAACCGTTTTCTATTCCTTCACAGAAATCGATCCTGACAAGCTACACTATGATTTGACATGGTAATACAGGTGTGTTTATTTTTTCAAAATAAGCCGATTCGATTCCTAACAACGGTAATTGATTTTTTTAAATGTATTAACACCACTTTAGTTTATGCCAAAACCGGCTTCGAGACTCCTCCGAGTGTGTTTCGCTGTTTCGTATAGTTTAGGATTTGGCCCTAAAACACTTAAAAATTCACCTGTATACAGAATTAGATTTATTGATTAGCAGAGTTGTACTTTGAACTAATTAGCTTGTAACATTTAATATAACCATGTTTGCGTACTATGTGACGTGGTTTGTTTGCGTACACGAATCTGCCGTTCCACCGCAAATCAGATTCGGGCAGCCATTGCCAATACATTTGTGATCGCAATCAAAATTCCGCGTGCACCTTACTTAATCAACATATAATATTTTATAACGACTTTAATAATTGGTTTCATATTAATTGTAGTTGGTTTTGACATAGTTTTAATTATTTTCAGGGTTCCGTACCCATTTTGCTAAAAACGGCACCCTTGTTAAATCTTCCTGTCCGTCCCTCTTATTTTTTCCGTCTGTCTCTTCTTATATTCTGTTTTGTCTTGTCTTGTGTATATTTTTGACCGTATTTTGGGGTTGCGCAGCCACATGCCAAAATTGTGTTTTTTTTTTGTCGCCTCTAAGGAATCCCTACAATTATGTAATCAAATGAACACTTACTTGACCGATTTATCAAAATAATTTCGAAATATTTTAACCTAACCTCTGTAATGGGGGTGATAGACGGGCGAATAAGAACTCACACTTATGGCTCGGCGGCCTTTTTCGCCCGTCTGTCACACAAAGTACGCGATCTTTCAGAAGCGAAGAAAGTCGTCGGACCATAAGTATACGTACTTGCTCGCCCATCTACCATCCGCTTTAGAGTAAGCCCAAAGAATTTGACTCATTTCAAAATACTACAGGCAACCTTATCGCCATGTAATAGGGATTAACTACACTAAATTGTGTAGATTGTGTATAGTATAGTTTAGGTAAACGAAAACAATGTTAATTTACACACAATACGACCGTTTTCGGAAGCAAACTTCATATACGAATACTCATACGTAAATCAAAGCTTATAATGATAATGCACCCAAATTAAAAAGTATTTGCATATTCAGGACGCGTCACAAATATGCGTGACATTTTAATTTCCCCGATTATCATCTCGAGCGTCGGCACATGAGGAAAATAAATTTTACACTGACTTGTTGCTGATTTAATAATTTAAATAAAACCGAAAATTCAAAATAAATGCAATACACTCGTCTAAATAAATTAATAATTTAAGCGTTTTGATGTTACCATACATAATTTGATCCATTTTATCTGCCTACCTCCATGGGAAAGATATCTCTTATGTATCCAAATGTTTAGGTATCCCTAAACATTTGTGTTTTAGATCTATATAAAATGGTGAAAATGATTTTAATTTCTTGAGAAGTTTAAAACTAAAAGACAAATGTGAGACAGGTTGGATTAGTTTTAAAGTTCTAACGACGTGTGGCTGTGCAACTTTTCGTTTTCTAAACTTAGAAAATAAGATTGGGCTCGACGTCTTCTACTAATGGCTTTGTTGTGTACCGGCACCAGTTTGACGGGTATCACGAATTTCCCACTAGTATATTCCCATGACTACAGAGCCAGTGTCCCGCTTCTTACAATTTAGACTCAATACAAATACAAAGAATACATGACTCCGCTGTCATCACAAACCAAGTGGGAAGCTTCCATCGAAAAATATTTCATCGTAACTTTGTTCGATTGTTGTTATGACTTGTACAAGAAACTTTTGCACAATAACCAATAATCGTTCCTTAATATCTTTCACGTAAATGATTTTCGAAAGTTAGATCATTATTTCCATTGCTCACTTAACAGTTCGACAGTAACTTTTTTGATAATTTATGACCATTTTTTTTTTTTGGAGCTGGATCCAGCTGAATAGCCGCAGATGGCTGTTTCAGCGATACCGGACTTTGGGGGCTTCCCGACTCCGTGAGAGCGGAGGCGTTCAGCCCGGAGGCAGCACGCTCGGGGAGGCACCTCCTGTGAGGTTCGACCTCGGCTCGACCGCTGCGGGGGATTGACTCTACATAGGAGTTAGCCGTGAGAGGCTGAATGAGCTAAGCCAATAGGCTGAAATGATTATTATTGGGGACTCGTTATCGACTCCGCCGGCGGAGCCGATCCTAGTCTATCGTTACTACCGCTTCGCAACGTGTTATGGCTGGAGGAGAAGAAGCGGCGGAAGAAACTCTCCAGCAACACGCCTAAGCTAATCTTGTATGGCTACATGTGTCTGTAATGAGTGAGGAGCGATTGGTGGGTCTTAACCCTGAGAGAGACGATTCGAGCTGGGGGCTCTCCGGCGTCTGTTCTGTCTGCGTCTGTTATGCCAGGCTGATGTTCTGAGCCTCGGGGGGTTCATTATGGCGAGAATTCGGGTAATTTCATCCGGCTGGTCAATGAGTACATTGCGAGGGCGTCGTTTACTCGTGGGAGCGTTCGGAGTGGGTTTGTAATTGACCGTCTCCGTCACCAGAGGGTTCGGATCATGGGGGGCAAGGTCAAAGAATCTGCGCGAAAGGGAGATTATGTAGTCTTTGATGGAGGGAAGCTCCAGGTCGCGATACAGATCGACGAGCCGCATGTATGGCGGGGCGTCGGCTGTAGCGCGTAAAAAGTGGTTCTGGATCTTTTGCAATTTCCAGATGTTGTAATCGCTGACATGGCCGAAGACCACACTCGCATAGGTCATGATGGGGCGGATGCAAGTTTTGTATAGAGTCACCTTATTTCTAAGGCTCATCTTACTTTTCTTGCCAATCAACGGGTAGAGTCGGCTTAGGGTCCAGTATGCTCTGTTCCTGGCCGCTTTGGTGTGCTTGTGGAAGTACAAGCCTTTATCGAGGGTTACACCAAGATATTTGACTTCGTTAACCCATGGGATAACTCGGTCGAATAGCATGATGGGCGTAAGTTGGTTGGTGGGACGAGTATTGAGTGGGCGAGTGCAACGTGTGAACATGACGGCTGCACTCTTCTCGGGATTCAGCTCTATCCGCCATCTACGGAACCAGTCGCCTAGTTCTTTGACGACGGCGTTGAGCTGACTGCAGATTCTGTATCTGCTGGGGTCGCTAGTGAAAAGGGCGGTATCATCCGCATAAAGGCCTAGGTGGACGTGGGGGTGCCTCGGCATATCGCTGGTGAACAGCGAGAAGAGTAAAGGGGAGAGCGCGGAGCCCTGAGGGACTCCCGCTGCGATGGAGTGAGAAGAGGATCGAGTGCCCTCCACTCGGAATCTGAAACTACAGTCTTTGAGGAAGTCCCGTAGAAAGAGAACGAGTCGGTCTGGTACACCGAGCTGATACAGCTTGTATATCAGCCCGTTGTGCCAGACCTTATCGAAAGCTTTGGCGACGTCGAAGAACACTGCACCTGTCGGCCAGGATCTTTGACCGCCGCGTTGGAAGGTGGAGAGGACGTGCTCGCTGATGCGGAGCACTTGTTGGGGACAAGAGTGTCTAGCTCTAAAGCCAAACTGCTCTTAGGGGATGAGATTATTGCTGAAGGCAAAATCTCTTAGTCTAGTGAGTAGGACTCGTTCATACCGTTTACCCAGTGAGCTGAGTAGACTGATGGGGCGGTAACTGGAGGGCTTGCAGGCCGATTTGCCTGGTTTGCGGATACCGATGACTTCCGCTT
Organism: Dendrolimus houi; assembly: GCA_039645545.1. Classification (NCBI taxonomy): domain Eukaryota; kingdom Metazoa; phylum Arthropoda; class Insecta; order Lepidoptera; family Lasiocampidae; genus Dendrolimus; species Dendrolimus houi. Next base: position 11,425,695 of record CM077125.1, on the reverse strand, counting down.
CTTTCCAGGCCTTGGGAAATTGACAGTTATTTATAGCAGCATTGAAGATGCTTACCATAATTAAGATAAGTTGGGCGGGGAGGATTTTTAGTAGTTTATGGCTGATTCCATCGTTGCCTGGGGCTTTGCGGAGTCTTAGGGCTTTGATGAAATCCTGTACTTCCTCAACCGTGACCGGTTCGAGTGTGGTTTCCGCCGGGAGGGAGGACTGATATTCGACCTCGGCGTCTACCTCCGATAGGTGAGACGGGTCGAAATTGGCAGTATTGGGGGAGCATTGGAGCTCTAGACTTTCGGCGAGGCATTCCGCCTTTTCGTCGTCATTAAACGCTTTGGTGTTATCGGGCCTCTCGAGGGGTGGCATGTTCGAGAGGGTTTCTGCTTTCAGAGATCTCGCCAGCTGCCAGTAAGCCTGGTGTGTTGGGGAGATGTCCTCCAGCAGTCGGTCCCAACGTTGGTTCCTGATCTCCTGGACACGGTATCTGACCTGTCTCTGTAGTGCTTTAAAGTGAGCCCTATTTTCGAGAGAGGGGAAACTGCCGCAAGCTCTGAATGCTGCCCTCTTTTCCCTCATCAGCTCTCTGACGTCGTCCGGGAGTGGCGGTCAGCGGTCCCCGAGGGGTACCTGCCGAGTGTACTTCCGTACCATGCTCTGGAGGTGGCTGGTGAGGGCTTCGATGGCAACATCGTTGTCCTAGGCTGAGACAATCGAGTCTGGGATTTGGTCCACGTCCGGGGAGCTTGTCGTAGCGAGCAAGTTCCGGACTTTGGCCCAGTCTATGACGGGTTTCGTCGGTGGCGTCGAGTCAGTTGGGGGGCCTAACTGGAGTACGACCGGCAAGTGGTCGGAATCGATGTCGTCCCGTGTTTCGATTGAGCGAAACTGAAGGGAGACTCCCTTCAGTAGCGCTATATCGAGAACGCTCGGTCTTTGTGTGTCCGGTCTGTCGGGGTATCTAGTGGGGGTCAAGGGGGCTAGAATGCCGAAGAGGAGCTTGTCCGAGAGGCGGAGAAGCTCCCTCCCTTTGCCGATTTCAGTTGCGCAATTCCAACTGGGATATTTGCAGTTTAGGTCCCCGGCTATTATAACCGCGGAACCCAGACTGAATAGGGCGTTGAGGTCGTCTTCTAGTATGGGCTTTTGACAACCTAGGTACGCTGAAACTATGACGATGGGCCGATGGCCCGTCATCGATAGTTTGCAGGCGGAGACTTCTAGTTCCTCTAGAGGGGGGGTATCAATGGGGAGGCAGTGCAAGGACCGCTTGTAGTAGATAAGTGTCCCTCCGCCGTGGGAGGTTATCCTATCGTGCCTGATCAGGTTGTAATTAGCGATTCGGGGATCTCTAATACTCGGCTTTAAGAAGGTCTCTTGCACTAAGAGAATGTCTATATTATCGGTGACCAGGAAATCGTGAACCAAGTCGCGTTGATTTTTAAGTCCGTGGGCATTATAAGTAGCCAAAGTCAATCAGCGGGGTTTTCTCTACTTGTGGTAGCCATTGAGGCGGTTAAGTTAGGGCAGGACGTACAGGATCTTCATCAGCGGGCCGTGTTCAATCACGAGCAGCAGACGAGCCTGTATGGTGGTGGAGATTTTAAGCTTGCTAGCCAGGATGGCTACCTCCTTAAGGTCGAAGGGCAGCGTCTTGGCAAACTGTGTTACCAGGGCGAGGTCCTCCGAGATGGAAGAGGGAGCACCTGAGGGGGGGTGGCGTAGCGACGGGTTGAGGTTGAGGCCTGAGAAGGGACATCGGGGGTCTACCCTGGGTGGGTAGAGCGGGGAAACCTGTCCAAGGGTTGAACGCCGGGTGAGGAGCGGGCACGAATGCCGGACGTTTGGGGGCAGCCTTGGAGGCAGGGGGAGAACGCTTAGCGTTCTTTTTGAACTTGGGAGCGGCCGGGCACCCACGGTAGTTAGCGGGGTGTCCGGTTTGTCCGCAGAGTATGCAGGCCGGAGGGTCGGGGGAGTCCCGAGTCCGTGAGCAATCACTGGTCCCGTGGTCCCCGAGGCACTTCACGCATCTCGGGCGGGAGTGGCAGTGATTTGCTGAGTGTCCGTACCGTTGGCAACGGTGGCATTGCCGGGGGTTCTGATTGTTGTAAGGCCGCTTGAAGCGAAGATTTATGAGACCGCAGACGCTCTTCAGGTTGAAGATCGCCTTGCCCTGGTCGGAGCGGTCAAGGATCGCGAGCACCATGTTGTATGGAGACTTATCGCTGTGCCCTTTGTGCATGCGATGCACTTCATGCACTGGGAGGTTTTGGGCTTGGAGGTCCTCCCGTATGTAGGAGGTCTCAAGCTCCTGGGAGAGGCCACGTATGACTACGCGGAGGCGCTTCTCTTCTTCGAGAGCATATGTGTAATAGTTGACATTTCTGTCAACTAGAAGACGGGTTAGGGCGCGATGGTCGGCCGGGGTCTGCACGGTAACTTTGATACCGTACTGAATATCGCGTGCCTCTTTCAGCACGATGTTAAGGGCGGGGAGAGAGGTGAGTACATCTCTCCAGAGATGTTTGTCTCTGATGATCAGAGGCGGGGGTAGTCGCTCGCGGCGGGGCTGCTAGCGGCCTTGGTTTTGGCCTGTTTAGCCTCTGTATCGAGGTGGCCTTGGGGAGAGCTGTTGAGCTGCCTCTTCTTGGCTTTGCGGTTGGTGATGACTTGGAAGCCGTCATCGTCACCGTTTTGGGTGGAGGGGTCGATCTCCATGTCGCTTTCAGACGCGGCTGAAGCGACAGCGGGAGACTCGTTCGTGGCGGGGGCGGGGGCGGGTGCGGGTGGGGCCGCAGTGGGGGAGGCCGAAGTGGCCGATGGGGTTGCAGCCTGAGGGGCTGGGGTCGCGGGGGCCTTGGGGCCGGGGTGGCGGCTTTGGTAGCCTTCGGCAGTACGGCCTTAGGGGCCTTGGGGGGCGGCGCGGAAGACGCGGCTTTCGCGAAGATCGCGGTGGCTGCCGGAGGTGCTGGGATAATCTCCATCAAGGGGAGGTATCCCTTCATCTGCTGGCAGTACCATGATTTGAGAGCCGGGTCGCGGCTCTCAAGTAAATGGAGGGTTTGAACCCACCAATCCTGTGGGGTGGCCATCTCTCGGGCGGGAGCAGCCCGAGGGATTTGTGTAAGTGTGTTTGCCTAGTCCCCCTGCCGGGTGTAGGCAGGGGGGTGCGCCCTATTGTGAGCTCTAAGCTTGTAGCCCCTTTGCCGATCTTATTGTGCAAAGGGGTCCCTAACTGCTTTGTGGGTATACAGAACCACAAAGGATGGAAAAAAAGGAGGAGGTCATCTAGGACGGAATTGGAGATGCCTGGGGTCGGCAAGGGTACTCCCCCTGTGCCGGTGGTTCCACGCCCGTCCGGGTTTACCGTTTCCCTGAAGGGGAACCGGCGGGCGCCCGGGTCACGCCCCAACTAGGTTCGTTAGCACCGTTAGGTGTCCCCTAGCTGACCTAGTGGTAATTAAAATTGGGTAAACAATTAAAATTACCACGAGGGTTCGCGCAAACGAGCTACGCGGGTGTGGAGTGGAAACAACCCCGCGTCAGAGCGCAATTAAAATTGCGATGACGCAACCTTGTGTGTGTATATACCAGCTAGTGTGCGTATATACCGACCAACCTAATAAAATGTGTGTAATACCTGACGACCAAGTGTGCAATACCTGACCGTACAAAATTACCAATATCGGGCGGAAGAGCCAGCGTGACGTCACGAGGTGCGGACACGTCCGCACTATGCGAGCGCCGAGACCGGAGTGATGAAAGTCTGCTGCTGACTGGATTTATGACCATAAGGAGTTTGTCTGTTTATAACCGATTCTTCTACATTGTTCTTTTACTTTTTTACTTCCTGTAATTTGTAGAGCTAGCCAATGTCAAATTATATTTGTAAACATTCTAATTATAGAATAATCTTCAAAGGGATTTTTTTTCTTCTCTTCTCTGTATCCTCTCTTTTCTGCCTTCTCTTCTTGTCTTCCCAGCCTTTCAAAAAGTTTAGATGTTAACATATTTTTTATTAAGTATATAATAATTTTAAAAATCCTCAATATTCTATAATTTTTGTACCTTTTTAAACATATTCACAAGTCATTTGAATTTGCACACCATAAATCTAAATTATCTAAAGCTGCCTAACAAACAGAAGGCCTATCTGATGGAATGTGGTAACAGTCGCTTTGATACACCAGGAGTGATGCCAACGCAGTACCAACGGTACGGGTTAGAAGGGATGGTATAGAGCGGGTTGGATGGAATGGATGGGATAGAGGTGATGAGATAGGAGGTATATGATAGAACTGATAGGATAGGGGGTGGCATAGGAGGAATGGAATAGAGTAAATGGGCTAGAGGGGTAAAATAGGTAGAGAAAGTGGGCCATCGGAATCCTCAATCACCGTGCGAACGGCTAAACTGCGTACTCACATGCCGACCGTAGCTGTGACCGTTGCAATTACTTGTAACCAAAAATCATAGTTTATACGTGGCTCGCGAGCTCGCAATGAGCCGACAAAGCGAAGATCAACGTCAGCTTTCACATTAATAGCCGGTTGATATATATTATTCTTCATTCACTTTTTTTGATAACGCAGGGGGACGTCTTTTCTTACGACACACACTCGGGCCATGTTTACGGGTTGAGGCTAACTGCAGCGCCTAATGTCGCCTGCACGAGTGCGTGTGGGACCGGTACCCCTCCCTCAAGAGCAAAATCCGACATAAGCACGCCACAGGATCTAGAACAGAGTTACTGCACCGTGACGTTCTAGTGTGCAAGATTGGTATAACCCCGGGGAGCAGGATTCTACCACTATATGAGCAGAGGTAAAGATCCACTGTTGTTTCCTTAGTCTATTCATTCATTTTCCCTAACATCGATTGAGTTTTGACATTACTTGTATGGAGCTTGTGTCAAATTTTGACCGATGGTAAGGCTAATGAACGGTAGATAAGATATAGGAACCGGTCCTAAAGCACGTTACTGTATCCGCTCGGTTACAGATACGGCTGGCAGATGAGTACGCGGCTTAAGTATTTCGATGTTCTTTGAGAGCGTGGTTTCACACAGATCGAACCAATCCAGCAAGCTGCAATGAAGGTAATGACTCCAGCATAGTTCTGCCTTTCAATCTCCTGCAAAAACTCTATACGATGTTCTTGTAAGAAAGCACTTAACAGATTTGTATCATGGGTTATGCGGAATAACTCTCATTTAAGAAAAACGATCTTTTGGAAGTTTCTAAAGTGTACCTAACTCATGTTTTATGAGGGAACTTTTTCAACTGAAGGTCAGTGCGTTTTTAGGTTTCAGAAAGCTCTTTATATATGTGCTGTGGTTGGTTTCCTTTGACACTTTGTACGTAGAGCGATAAATACATTGTTGTGTTAGATGAAACAGGTATGACAGTTTCGGAGATTTCGCTCCAACTCCGCCGTCTTCATTTCTGTTTATAACACAATCCAACTCAAGTACAGGGAAGCGAGAAACTGTATACTAGTTGTGGAAACTATTGCTTCTCCTTAATTTGTTTGTTTTGAATTATCCTACTGCATTCTGTATTGAGGGCTAATTTTTCATTCACCAGAAAGAATACATGTAACCATCAATAAATTTATTGAATAATTTGTTTTAAAAAACGTGACTCCGGAAAATCTTAAGATAGCTCCACAGTTCATTCCTTTTTATAATTAAAGAACATACTTTTTGAGATAAAGTTAATCAAAAATAACAAATTTATTGAACTAAAATAATATAAAGTAATATAATAAATATTACATAATCTTAAGTAAACATAATGTACATAATTGTATTCTACCTATAATACCTTTATACTGAGTTTTTTTTATAGTAGATACTAAAGTTATACTTCAATAAACAATTAAGATTTTCCAAAATTTCCACACAAACATCCAAAAAGAAAACAATGACCTACTCCAATATTTCTTTTCTAACGAAGTATATAACTAAATTTTATTTCATCTTTTTTCATTAAATTCTTTCAAGATCAGCATATGAGTAGCACTTCTGATTTTGCAAATGTGCATAGGCTTTGATAACCACTTTCCATCAGCTCATCAGCCTGTTTGCTGTACTCCCACAATAAATAACGAATATTTATTTTTGTTTTATATAAAATTACAGAGTTATAGTATCAATCGGCTTTCAAGTTCTCCAAAAACTCTCAAATCGATTCTATTTTGTATCTTGATATTACCTTACGTATGTGAAAACTGTATTGTAATAATATGATGTATATGTAGAGATGTGTATTGTGTAGTGACACGAATGCTGCCGCACCTGACCACAAATCAGCGGTAAATCAGATTTCGACCGTCCATGTGCGTGATTGCAGAAACGAATTTGTGTTGTGTGTTGTACCGTTCGCCACTAACAATGTAACCCACTTACGTCATACCAACTACACTGTTTACCGTCCAATTTTTTAAAGATTTTATGTCTTTTTTGTTTATTTTTTTATTGCGAAGCTAGCAAACAGCCTGCGACCCACGTAATGGATAGTAGTTAATGGCGGTATACTCTAGACAAAACATCTACACAAAGTGTCCAAAAATGTATAGAAATATAATAATCACCTACTTTAGCTAATGTTATGATCGATTAGATATGATTTGTGTATATACGAAAATTTTTGGCGTAAACAACTTTAAATAAATACGTTAAAGAAAACCTAATTGTTTACCATAATGCAACTAAGTTGTAGATGCTTTGAATCGTTGGATTTACTCCGAAATTGTTTGCATTTCATTAAGTCCGATCAACAGCGCTGGTATTTATTTCCAACTTTAAAGTTTTTGCGATTCGCTTTAACTACATTTACATATTTTATCATGGAAGAAGAATTACCTACTAAGAATGATAATCGCCTTATAAAAAACACCTTAAATTTCGAGAAGACGTCACAGGTCTTTTTTCACTACTTTTTGATATAGAAAAACACCCCTAAAGTTTTCAATAAAATTTTTGTTATTTCGCCTCTTTTTATTAAATCAGGAAAATATTTAAAATCTTAAAAAATTTCTATATTTATCAAAACTAAATCAATATAATAAAAATTGTATGTCAGCTCCAACGCACGGCTGGAGTTTACTTCTTACGATTGTCTTTGAATATACAATGCTACGGCCGAATATGGGCGGTTACAAGACCTTCTAATTTCAAAACATCGTATCTTATACTGTTAGATATTATTTTACATCTTATTTCATTGCATTAAAGTACGAAATTGTTTCATAAAAAACGTAACGCTTTTGAGTTACCGCTTGTATTATTTCCCTGTAAAATTTCCACACCAGGGCCGTTATATGAATATCGATTCTTAAGGAGTATAGTAATAAGATCCAATAAATGTCCCACTGCTGGGCTCGGACCTCCCGTTACAGGGGAATGGACAGTTTACCCGCCACTCTTATCCAAGGCGGCTTGGCAGTTTTGACACATCGGTTATCTCGATGTGCAGGTTGCATCACGATGTTTTCATTCACCGTTGTTAGCACGTGGTAATTGTAACAATATACACATTAGGTCAGAAAACTATCTAAGTGGTGCATACATTCCGGCCAGGATCGAACCCGCGCCGTTTGAGTTAGGGACGCGTGCGCTAGACATTACGCTACCATGACTCTTAAGGAGTAAACTCCAATAAATTTAAAAAAAAGTATATAAATTTCCGCTGACATTATTTACCTAAAATAGTAAACAACTGACACTGGTGACATCTAGTCTATCCACTCTTTTAACAATTACGAGACAGTGTAATGTAGGTACGCACCATAGTTAAACTGCATTGTACTATACACGACCCTATATGCAATTGATTATATCTTTTTGTTATACTGTATGTTACACCCACGGATATTATAAGAAGTTCTGACAAAGCCCACGTCTGAGGTATCGAGCACCTCAGAACATCGAAACGAGGTGAAAGCCGACTCAGCATTACGAGGCTCCGAGGCTTTGCGAACTTGCCTGCAGATCAGCTATTTCGAAGTTAACTACAATTCTGGTCACTTATTAGTTATTAATCTAACTAGAGATCTTCCCGCAGCTATGTCGCGGGTCAAACCCTCGTAAGTAGTTTTATTTTACTTACATAAAAACTTTATTAGGTTTTGCCCGAATGAAGCCGCGGCCAAAAGCTATACAAACCTTCCTTGAAAAATTAACTAACTGATGTTGAAAACCGTTTAAAAATCCGTTGCTTGTTTTAAAAGGAGTTAACGGCTATACGTGGGACACTCAGAAAGTTTTGCGAAAATAAAACAAAATATTCTATAGGTAATTTTTTTTTTATTAAATCTGTTCATAGTACTCTCCACTAGCCTCTGTACAAAGTTCCATGCATCTGAACCAGTTTTCGAAACATTTTTTCCAGTCCGACGCAGACACCTCGTTTACAGCTTGCTACAACGCTGACGACGCATCTTCTGGCGACGAAAATTGTATTCCTTTGAGCTGATTTTTTTATTTTCGGGAATAAAAAGAAGTCACACGGTGCTAGGTCAGGGCTGTGAGGAGGGTGACCTAGAAGTTTGACCGGCGTGCTGTCTAGGAAGTCCGTGGTTTTGAGCACAGCATGGGCGGGCGCGTTGTCGTGATGGAGCAGTAGCCCGCGGAGCCCTGTGTTTGGTCGCTTGTTGCTCACAACAGAGAAATCTTCTGCCAAGCATTTAATAGTATACCAATCGGCGTTGATGCTTCTTTAGTTCCGTAAAGGAATTGACACCAACTAGCCAGTCAATTTAAAAAAACTCGCGATCAAAATCTTCCCCCCGCTTCTAGATCGCTTCACTTTGGTACGCGTTGATTCGATTTGAAACACCCAAACCGTCGACTCGCGCTTCGTTTCTGGTTCGTATTGATATTTTCAGGATTCATCACCTATATTGATGTCGTAAACACGCCGAGACAAGCCTGATTCAAATTTGTTTATCACATCACGGCACCATTCCACCCGGGCCTGCTTCTGAGCATCGGTGAGGTTGTGCGGCACCCAGCGTGAAACTATCTTCACGCGTGTAGAATCTCGTGAAGGCTTCCCGTTCCAATCTCCATTACGTGCTGAATCTCTTAATACGTAACTCGCCTATTGTCTCGGATTAAATTTTCACTGCTAGCACGTTTTCTTCTGTAACAGCCGTCAAAGAGCGGCCACTTCTTTCTTCATCCTCCAAAGTTAGTCGACCGCGCTTGAATTCGTTGTACCAACGATACACGGCTGCCTTAGAAGGGCCTTCATCCATAAATGCCATTTGAAGTCTATCTTACGATTCGTCCGGTTTCAGGTAACACTTGAAATCGTAAAAAATCATAGCGCGAAAATGTTCCCGACGCAGATCCATTTTTCAATGAGACACAATAATTTAAATTAGCTCGCAAACAACGTGGAGGGAAATTTTAAAATTGGAACGTACCTATTTTTAATTATAAATAATCATATTTTCAAAATAGATTATAACTGGCCAGTCTCTCATACATGAAAAACTTTTTTTCGAAATACTTTCTGAGTGGTCTGGTACAGACAGACAGACGCGGAAAGCGACTTTGTTTTCACCATGTGAAGATACAAAGAGGAAAATTTAACTTTAACTAATCCAAATTAATTAATATTATTTGTTTATTCTACATACATATAATCCCTAAGACTATAAGTAGAAATACTAAGCCTAGGTCACCGTCATCTATGGGTAAGGTACCCAGAAAACTAGCAACGGTGTCTCGCTGGATTACCATATTGATTCCTTATCCGGAGTAGGGGCATTAGCTTTTTCTCTGATTTAATTAAATAAACTTGTCTTTTTTTAGTCCTTCTGAGTTCGATTACATAAATTGTAAATAAACATAATTATTTCACAATCGTCCGAAGATTATCTATAAGCGAACTTTGTCGCTGATTGTTGTCAATTATTAATCAAGTAAGAAAGAAAACGTCGAAAAATTATAATGACTTTATTCGGCCTGCGAAATAGGGACGAAATAAAATATACAGATTTACAAAAAAATTGCATTAAGAATCAAACTAAGAAGGAAGTTTTATAACAACTGGTTCTCTTTGCGACTTTGCCCATATAAACCAAGCTTTCTTGTCTCGCCAAAACTCTAGCATTTACAGATATAAAAAATACCCATGACACATTTATAGTTCGGAAATAAATGTTCGTCTCTGAACTCTCTGGATTTGCCTTACCTTTGCTGCTATCGTTATGAAATAAAAGTTTAATAAAATCACTAAAATAAACAAAATCTTTTAAAGAACGAAACTACTACCTATTCAATCGAATGCTCATCATTTAAAAGTATAATAAGTCTTAATTATCGAAAGATTAAGTAAAGACAACTGTGTAATTGCCACCTACGTGGCATAATTTTCGCAAACTTAGACAGTTAAATAAAGCTAATATTTTCTAAATGAGAGATGATCTGTCTCTCAAGTGCCGTTACGTTACACCGGCGTGCAATTTATATACCTTGAGATATCAACTGAGACATGTCCTAACCTACTACAGCAATATTTTAGCGAAATAGTTAGATTTCAGAGTGTTCAACCAAGACCGTTCTCTCGGCGCACACTATCAGGAACTACGTGTTCTGGCTGCAAAATTTTATGAAATATATCACATTATTCGTACTGACAGAAAAGAAATATTTTAATAATCAGTTGATTTCTCTTCAGGTTATTATTTTTATGTCAAGTTACTTACAGCTATGTGTATAGCATTTAAGACACCCACTTTTCTAAAATCGCATTATGAATATGATGAGATATTGTCGTAAGGCGTAACCTCTTGTTTACATCATGCCCACTTCCACTACAACAAGCAAGAAAATGAGGAGGAAGTGGGAAGCGCGACTAAACAATGTACAAAAAAAGTTGCGTTTATATACTCACGCTCGTGGGCATAGTTTAAACGAGAAGTAAAACATCGGGTTCTATTGTACTTTGACTCTTAGCAGATTCATTATATGATTCTGGGAAAAGGGTCACTATAACACCCTTAGTCAAATGTACCTTCTTGGTCGCTTCCTTCTACTTTGCCAATTTCTATAAGAATATGATAAAATATACATACTTCATTACGTAACATTAAGATAAGTCATTCCAAGTTGCTGCTAGAATCTGTTAGAAGAAAAAGAGGCACAAATGACCATGTCATTTCATTCATACAAATTCGAAGAGATCAGTCAATAATTTACATTATGTAATAAATATTAAGTACTGATGTCAAAGGAAAACAACGTAACAATACCTGCACATTCATATTACCTTGTGTAACCAGTCACCCAGGGTCGCTAAATAAGCCTAACCGCGGGATGCGCTTCTGGAAGTTAAAACCTCAAGGAAGCGTATTATCAGATACGTAACCTATGATATACTATTCATCTTTTTGCAAAATAATTTCGGATGAGAGCACGAGATATAAATCCAGTCTTGGTCGCTAATACTCTTAGGGGGCCATCCACAAATTACGTCACAGGAATTTCATAATTTTTTGACCCCTCCCCTGTCCTTGTCACAGCTGGTCACATTCATGAGACTCCTCCCTCCCTTTTTTTTGGCCAGGGGAAATCCGTTTGAGGACTAAGCCGCGACAGGCACAGAAGCCTGGGGGGATGCTCGCGACCCGTGTGAGTGTGGGATTCGCCAGATCGGGGGTGGCACTAGCGTGCCCAGTCAGAACTGGTGCCACGCTATTGCCACTGCGCAGTTAGGGATACTCACTAAAACCCCTGGGTGTTCCGTCCTGCGCCTTAAGCCAGGGCTACGAGACTGCGGGATTCCCAACTCCGCGTGCCCTGGAAGGCATGGACCTCGCTCACTAGGCCTCTTCCAATACCGGGCGAGCGTCTCCCCCGGCACCTACTCGGTCTTTTCCAGGCGTGGGGCGGTCTGTAACACGCCCTACGGGAAGAGAGATGAGGGCGCGTGAAACAGTCGCGCTCTCATCGCGATGGTATGTGCGGATGAGTGAGAACCCCTATACCCCTAGGGGCCCCAACCGCGCCGTCCGCTTACGGCGGCCAAAGGTTGCTATCCGACCTCCGGCGCCGGCGCGTCCTCCTTTGGCGGGAGCGAAGCAGGGAAGTACGCTCACGCTCCCACTCCGCCTCCTCTTTCGCTAACATGACTTGCTCGCAGAAGGAGGAGATGGCGTCCCATCCGGTGGAGCTCCCGACCATGGTGCGTACCACAGCCGGGAGCGAAATGTCAAATCCGGTATGGGCGACGAGCTCCCGGCGCTGCTCTGTCCAGGCTGGACACTCTTGGAGTGTGTGCAGCGCCGTGTCCTCGTCGCCCGTGTAACAGTGGTGGCACCTTGGCGTGACCTCATGGCCGAGGCGACACAGGAACCTCCCGAAGCAACTGTGCCCCGTAAGGACCTGTGTCAGCCCGGGCCTCACCACCTCAATGGTGGCGGGGCCCGCGCTGGGGCGTCGTAGGCGATCTTCCCAGACCCCACGACAGACTCCCTGATAGACACCCTCCCTAGTGTAACATCACAGATTTGGCAATTATACATAAAGAAACTATCACATTAAAACAACAGTTCCATAATTAGTTTTATTCCATTTAAATTATTTTAAAATAATTTAAAAACTTTAGATATTCAAATAGAGTTGGAAATATTTTGAAGTCTTTCGTTAACAGTTCAAATTTCGTGTTTTAAAATTTAAATATATTAGATTTTGCAACGTGACGTCACGAAATTTACAACCCCTCCCACTCCTAGTCACGCAATGTCATACTTCGGTGACTCCCCTCCCCCTTTAACGTGTGACGTAATTTATGGATGGACCCTTAGCTACTTACTAAGCTGATCTGTTAACCTGACAAACATGGTGGTGATACCGTAGTCAAGCTAACTGTTACCATTAATAACAAACTTTATAAACTTTCACCGTAGTAAATATGCAGTAGGTTTTAGGTGCCCTACTGAGTTAATGCTCTAAATCACAACAAAGAGGAAATTCCAATGGAATGATGATTGAAAATGAAAGCAAGGACCAGTCTTTGTGCCCGAGCGCGCGGGTGGATCGAGAGGACTAAACGAAATTGCATCGCTTCACTCAGTTCAATGAGTGTACTCAGCCGCTTTACTTTTTGCCCGTAGAATTAGTTGTGCCCGAACAAAGCACCCAAGTTCGTTCGAGCGCTAGAGAGCCTTATTTAAAGTTTGCTAACCACTAATTGTCTCCCATACAAATGCTAATCTCTTGAACGACCGACCAATGTGAAATAACTCGATAACAGTTTATGTCTCTTCAAGATATTTAAAGTTAGTGAACACCGTGTTCGAGGAATTATGGACCCTACAAAGATGAAATAACAAAATATATTTTATTTTGAGAACTCTTAAGGAAAGCTCTTAGTAGTATTTAACAAGCTTGATCTACTTCTGTGATTTGTTAAACTTTATCCAATACACAATCTATATTATATTTATAAGACTTATAAATACTAGTACAATCCAAAGAGAGGATAATCTTTCGTATATAAAAAATCTGTTTATACTATGACTAATACCTTGCATAATGAGTCTAGAGCAGGTTTTCAACTATCGTTTACAATTATTTTCTCTTTTCTTATTTTTCTTTTTAATGTCCTTGACAATAGATCAATTGATATGTACTCTGATATTTTATATAATATTCTGCCCGCGACTTCGTCCGCGTGGAATAGTTAAAAAAAAAATAAGTTGAAAACACCCCCCAATTTTGAAACATTCTTCATTGGTGCTCCGCTCCTATTGGTCTTAGCGTGATGATGTATACCTCTAGCCTTCCTAAATAAATGGGCTATCTAACACTGAAATAATTTTTCAAATCAGAGCTGAGATTCCTAAGATTAGCGCGTTCAAGCAAACAAACAAACTCTTCAGCTTTATATATTAGTACAGATATATAGATTATAGGTACTTTTATTACCAAAAAGACATAATTAGATGTAGGTAATTGGATTGGGCATGAATTTACATAAAATGTCATATAAATTGACATTTTATGTATTAAATATATTATATAATATAATAAAAATAAATGTAAAATTAAATTTATGAAAATGTGTTTATATATTAGATTTTCTGGGAAACATTGCACTTTGTATCTAATTGAACCTAAGCGATGTGGAATTCGCATGCCTACCCGGCAGGAACAAGTAATCAATGTAATAATATGCCATCTTTAGTATACCATGTTTTAATAAAATAAACTTATTTAATTGAATAGAATGATTAATTATATGATACTTTTATCTCGGAAGATAGTATGGTTTCCTCGGGATACAAATCGAAAGCATAAACGACCGAAACTGAATTAACCGATTTTTAGTGTTTTTTTTTTATTAATTTAAGCGGGCATATAGGCAGAGGGCCCACTTGATGGAAAGTGGTGAAAGTACCGTCGTCTATCGATGTTTGCAACACCTGCCACCGGGGGTTTTTTTTTGAGGCGGGGGAAATGCATTTCGCACACTACCGGCGTTTGCTAGGGATTGATTGAGCGATGAGAGGTGAAGCCACTAGTAGCTACCTGAGTCCATCGCCGGCATGTGTGGAGACTCGCTACGCAACACTCCACTAAAACCACCCTCCTCCCATGTGCCCCGCGCTTATGGCAGGAAGAGTGTGAGACTTAAAACGTAGTTACTCCCACGCTGATCCTAGCGCATCAGTGCTTGAGAGTGCCCCGGGAAGCAGGAAGGACTCACTTCGTCAACAGAGAGATGTCTCCTCCCTAGATGCTGGAGGGCCCCGGCCACCAGGGCTATGCCAACGTGTTACCAACCTTTAGGATAGGAAAGGGGCAGGTGAAATAGGAGTGATGGTATTGAGATGATGAGATTGTAAGAGAGATAAGTGAAATCAAAAATGTTCCACCGGATCTCTTATTCATTGTACGGAACCGGATTACCTCAACGCTAACCATTTGATGATGATGTTCTATGAATAGTATGAGAGTCCTGTGTTGTAAGACCGGAATCCACTATCCACGAGTCCAACTCACACGCTATGGTGGTGCACCAGGCAGCCCCCATTTAATCATGATCATAGTACCATATCATTCTCCACAGGAACAAATCGAAGGCGGCTCTGCTGCGAGTACGGTCCTGTGGAACGATGACTCACCTGCACGGGCCACCCGCGTCGTCAATAATAGGTTACGCAATATTTAAGGGCACCCGCGGCATGCAGGAGGAGACGCAGCAAGATCACCATCGAGACCACACGATACTCAGCATTCACAAAATCCAACGGCAGCACTCTGCCCGTTGAGTTTCTTAAAGTCAAAGTTATTCTCTATTTTAAACTGTATCCCTTGGGTAACGTTTGAATCAGTAAATATCAAAATATTGTAAATATCAGTAATAAATACTGTACTCAAATAATCCACGTATATGATTGAACCTGTTGAATAAGAAGACCCTTGTTACAACCACGATACAGCTAAGTATATCATCACGCTGACAGACATACGTGTGGGTGTGATCAGAGGTTCCATACTTACATAATAACTCTAGTCACCCCTACAACACGACCACTTGTTTTAATATAAAATACCTAGTTTACCTTCAATACTTGGTTTTGACAGACCTTAAGACTTATGAATGTATTAAAGTGTCCATCAATGAAGAGTTAAGCCACAAGTTTTTACCGCTGGGAGATCCTTAGGAGTAATATCATGACATATCTTCACACGTATATAACACTTATACACCTGAGGAACTTTATTATTTATCTAATGGCACGCTCAATATATGGAGGCACACATTTTCTTGAATTCGTATAAAGAGATCGCCCCGCAATAATTCACTGGCCAGAGATCCCAAAAGACCTGTAATTTCTACATAAAATAGAACACAATATTTATCGTTTTTGCTGAAAAGTAAATTTTATTAAGCCTCTAACTGTTTCCCGGATATTTTGTTATGTAAACGTGTTACCTTGAAACATGGGAAGGTTACCAAAACTATAACAACTGACCCAAAACGTAATAAAACCGCTCGGGCCAAAACAAACCTCTCTTTGAATCGAATAACTTAATAATAATATATTTTTTGAAATATCACAATGTTATGAAGAAATTACGACCGTAGTTAAGACTTGTTTTAGTAACCGTGATTTAAATTGTAATATTACTAGGCGTGCTGTGGTACTTTAAGAGCTAATGTGTTCACTGTTCATGACTCACAAAATATGGGTTCGAATCCCTCACTCAGACAGTTGTTCAGACTTAATGTGGTATTGTTTACAATTAACACGAGCTAAAGATGTAGAAAATAATTGTCATGAAACCTGTGTATTCAGATAATCGATGTGAAAAACTTGCAAATCTGCTTCAGACAAGAGTCGTAGTTCCCTCCGTATAATGGAGAGATTCAAGCCCAGCAATAGCACGTTTAAAGGCTGTTATGGTTTTTATTTTCAGGCAATATCTAATATCTAATTTAGACGGCCTCTGTGGTTGAGCGGGCTAAGCCTTCGCCGGCTTACCTCACTGCAACGCAGAGACTCTGGGTTCGGTTCCTGGTATAGTAAATTTCGGAAACGTATTTTCCGTTCCGTTCCGTTTTAACGAATGGTCCGTTGTATATTACCCATAACACAAGCGTAACTTGCTTAATTTGGGGATACAAAGTGTGTGTGTTTGTCTGCCGATTTATTTATTTATTTATATTTTGACTCGCTCGGTGGCTTCAGACTTGGTTACACACCTCCTTTGATAAACCCAACTTTATTCACAAGGCGAGTTTGATCTTCTTTCTTGTAATCAAATACCCGTATAAGAACCAATATATATTTCAACAACCTAAATTAATTTGTCCTTTCTTTAATTTTAATACTCACTTCCAAGGCCGTACAGAAGAAAATAATAAACATATATATCAACATTCTTATAGTGTCACTTATATTTATGTATACTATTCAGGATACGGGTGATTCATACGACATGCTAGTTACTCAAGACGGATTGGCTGGTTTCACACATCAATAATGCAGCAGTACTTTTTTTCTCAAGGTGTTTATCTTCATCATCAGTATACGAAATTGTAATAGCACAAGTATGGAAATGAGGCTGTATGCCAAGTTTCGAACTCACATCATTAGAATGAATATCTTATCTACCGAACACCACATTTATATATTCATATGAATATAACTAAACTATAATATATAGGAATAAAATTGTTATATTGTAGTCGTCAAGCTATACTATAGCTATACGTATTTATGTGAATATAAATTTTATGAAAATTTTCATGAAATTTATATTCACATAAATACGACATTCAGAGTCTAGAAAGTAAATAAATTTTAAAATTTCTAACGCCGCATGATCATGGCATTGTAATCTCTCAATTCAAATAAAATTTAACTTTGACGTAGTAATAAAAAATTCTGATAAGATAATAAATTATGCACAGGTGATTGTGTTAAATAAAATATAGGCGTGAAAAAGGGTTGTCACAATGACGACATTTGTAGCCGCTGTCAGAAAGTGTTTGCTTTTGTTCCTCAGGTGTCTATTCAAGCAGGGTAAGATAAAAATTACCAACTCGGAGGTGCTTCGAGGCGTTTTTATCAAAGACGAAAACAAAGGGTTGTTTAATGACGGTATTAGTGGAAAGTTCACGATAAATTCTGGATCGTTAGGGGTTCTTTGTCACTGTTGTATTGTGTCGTGAGTCAAGTGCTTACGAACCGTTTCATTGGAAAATCTAATTTAATGTGAATTTGAATAGATGGGTCTGTCAAATTGAGCAATATTTACGTAGCTACATATTTATTGGATTCTTTTTTAAGCATCGGTGACTAAATTTAAATATTTCTAATATGACATATGGCATTCATTTAAACTGGTTATTTTTTATCGATCTAGCTCAATCATAAGGAAATATATATCTTAATGAAGAAGCTTGTTTACGTAAAAACTACCTACTATTTACAGTGAACTTAAGAATATCCAGAATACTAAATTTGTTATATTATGTGATGTGTCCTTATAATCACCATTCGACTATACCCCCTCAGTTATTTTTTCAAAAATTCGTAAATTACAAAACATGTTATTTGTCATGCCAGAAATCGAACCCGGGACCTTTGCTTTCCAATTATCGAGGCAGGCAAAGAAAACGTTAAACACTATTTTGCATTTGATATAAATTTCAATGGATAAGTTAAAATTTAACAAACATTGTTATATCTGAATATAACGATGTTTCAAACCATCATAATAGCAACATAAATATTATATGATTCCACAAAGCACTGTTAAATTTATTATACGAAATGTATTTCAGTGTAAAAATAATGAAATCATTATAAATGAACAAACGTCACATTCAATTAAGGATGTGTAGCCTATCTACTATTTATTTATTACACACACACACACACACACACACACACACACACACACACACACACACACACACACACACACACAAATATATATATAATACGTATTACCAAACGTTATACTTACGTAATATAATATTATATTGATTGTGCATTGGGAACGCACCGCCCGTCCACTGCTGCAAACAGTTTTGGTAAATATTATATGTATAGATAGAACAATGCGCAATCAATATAATATTATATTACGTAAGTATAACGTTTGGTAATACGTATTATATATATATTTGTGTGTGTGTGTGTGTGTGTGTGTGTGTGTGTGTGTGTGTGTGTGTGTGTGTGTGTGTGTGTGTGTGTGTGTGTGTAATAAATAAATAGTAGATAGGCTACAGATGTAACGCACAAACCGCACTGATACTTACATTTCAGCAGCAGCGTTTGTACTGCACTTACTTAAAACATCTAATAAAACATTATTATTTAAATATTAACATGTTTTAACAATTATTTGTAACATTTAGAAAGTAATATAATAAATATATAGACAATTAAAACTCGCATGTAAGAGACTCAATAGAATTCCTTTTCTTTTCATCAGCTATTCGTAGTCCATGGCTAAACGTAGGCCTCCACAAAGTTTGCGCTGCATATCCCGGTCCCCCGCTAGCCTCGTCTAGCCCCCATTGGCGACCTCGCCTAGATCGTCTGTTCACTGGACTGAAGGGCGTCTTATACTACGTTGGCCGGCACGCGGTCTCCACTCTGAGATTCATCTGCTCTTTTGAATATCAGGCCTGTGTCAGACGTTACCGGCTCACTGCCATTTAAACTGACTAATTTAGTGAGCTACATCGTTTATCTTCGTTATCTTACGTATATCCTCGTTTCGTATTTTATCCATAAGAGAAACACCCACACAACATAGGTGGATTCACAGCTCGTTGAGCGACTTTAGTTTGTGGTCCAGTCCTACTGTCGGCGTCAATGTCTTAACATCATATGTTTAGTTCGCACCGCTCAAACATTTGTATCTTTAAACACTGCGGAATTGTTAGCGAGTGTAATTAGCAAAGCTTAACGCATGCCGCCCATACCAATTGTATCATCGTATATAGGCTTCCCTCTGTCACTTAAGCCTGGATTTTTTTGTCCAGATAAACGTTTACAATATTAAGTAAAATTAAACAACATAACAAATTCAAAAATGTAATTTAAATATCTTCTGTGTAAATAATAGATATAAAAATATTAATTTCTGAACACAATAAAAGTAGGACAACATAAGTTAGACTGATATTTCCGATGCCTCTACACCATTCACCTTAGAACTACGCCGCGCGGCGTCTCGACGGATGTTGCGCCGCTATTACTGACCTATATAACGGGAAATAATAACATGCATTTTTAATTAGCATGTGGAAAACTCAGTCGTAGCCCTGTTGAGAGTTGTGTCATTGGTTAGCTGTTTAGAGATTTTGTTACACAACTAAATTTATACCAAGAGATTTTTAACGCCGACACTTCTAACGCATCTGAATGCTAATCTCCTATTATATTCATGTACTCTGTGGTTAATACAATAAAGGTGGTGAATGACATAAAATATGACAGACAGTGGAAATTATTTATAATATGTTTTATGGTTTTATGGTATAAATTAAATTTTAAAAACGAATTCGATTTTTGAATGGAAAACAGCACAGTAAAACTTACTCCACAAGTTTCCGCCAGAAATTTTCTCACAACTCACACAGCTTAAGGTTTTCAATGGCCATTGAGTAGGCTACATCCTAAACGAAATAATGAGCAATAGACTTGAATAATTTGTTTAGACTTTTGAGTAATGGTGCGTAGATAATATTTCCGGCTAATTATACCGTTATAATAACACCTATGTTAAATTACAAAAAAGTACGTTTGGACGTAGAGGTAAACATTTTCTTTTATATTTTAAACAGCATTTAGGTATTTACAAACGTCAAACAAGTTTATTTATAGCGATATTGAACATATAGAAAATGCTAATTAACACTACAAATAGTGTTAATTACAGTTATTGATTACAGGCCGATTCATCAATCACCAGATAAATTCATAAAAAAAAGTAAAGCATGGGAAAATTAAGAATATCAGTTGCATGAATAAGACAGTTGAATGGTTTCACTTTTCAATTTACTCAGGTTATAATTTAATCGAGTGATACTTTTATCTATTTCACATAATAATGAATAGTTCTTACAATCCACGAAGGTAAGCGAGCTTTACTCATGTTTGAATGTGTATATGCACAATACGATAGTTTGCGTGTCTGACGGATGGATCAGTTGCTAACGTCCAATCATGCCCACTTTTAATCTCACACAAATACAGATACTTGTTTACCACAAATAAAGTCCGCTCGCCTTCGTGAAAAGAACTATACGTATCTACGTATGTTGTATACACAAATACTAGTAATAGATTTATCACATCCAATCTCTTACAGCCTGTCCGCTAATGAAGATTTTTTTGTTCAGCATGTGGACGAAATTATATCCCGTCAGAAACTTCCACAATTTAAGACATTAATACCTATTAGGACTAATAACATCCTTTTCATTTATCTTATACTGAAAGTACGCTTGGAGTTGCCTGATCACAAGGATGAAAACCGAAAAACAAATCATCATGTCATCCTTCATACAATCCATTCATCTCTTTATTAGTCTTGCATAAATGTACAAGTAACATAATTAAAATCGTAGTGTAACTTTAAGTCATACAGCGAATGACGAAACTGCACTGCAAGAACGAAAATTGAATTTTATTCAAAACTTTTTTAAACACAACCATCTTAATCAGATAGAGACGAGTATAACGAAGTACTGTTCGTTTATTCATAACTCTCAAAGTCGTAAATTGTTTAAACGAGAAACAAAAAGCTGTTTTACGGTAAGCAAATGAAAACAATGGTAGCTAGTGGTTGCAAATCAAATTACAACTTTTACATTACGCGCGTTCCTAGATTCATTCAACACATAAACTTGAGAGGCCTTTTGCACTTAGAACTTTCTCCAGGGGAAAATTGTACAGTCACATTATATCGCGAAACAAATTGTTATTGTTTCTGAAGAGAACTTTAACCGTTGTTGTTATACCACTACTTATTTACTTATAGTGTGGATTAAAGTCAGCCGAACCGACTATTGGGCCTCTGACGTAAACTTTGCAAACATGAAATTTCAGTTACTGTATGTAAACGGAGTCCCGTTGTATTTCATACAATGTACGATTTTAGGGATTTTCCAAACTTACTTGTTTTCAGTATTTGCCTGATGTATGTGATACCGAAAGGAATTTTCAAAGTGGTTGCACAAAGCTGTGTACCCGTTTTATGCAATAGCGTCTATTACGCAGTTATAGCTCTCGAAGATCTAATTCTATCGTACTTCTTTGTTTTAAACTGGAAGAATTCATCAGTTTTGGTAGCACACATTTGGCCACTTGGTACTTAGATCTTCTATCATATTTGTAGACTAGTAGAGCAAATGACTTTTCCGAGTGGGGTTTACTTACTTTATTCAAGCATAACGAAATTCTAATATATTTCGAAATAAAAATATGAGTATAACACAGACTAAAAGCGAACTCCATTAAACCATATAGTATTTTCCACATATAGCTAGAACAGTCAGACATACTACTCTGTCAAAAAGTATCGGAAAAAGATCAATCAATAATACACAAAGTGTTATTTATTCATTCAAATTTATTTTATCACCTTCAAAGTATGCTCCTTCAAAAACGATACACTTACGCCAAGGAATAATCCAATCATCAAAACATTTTTTAAACGCTTTTCTGGAATTGAGTTTAGTTCTCGTCGCAAATTCTCCTTTATGTCTTCTACGGAATGAAAACGGGTGCCACGAAGTGGTAATTTGAGTTTAAGAAAAAGAAAGAAGTCGGCTGGAGCCATATCTGGTAAGGTGGTTGCTCAATGGTATTTGTTGAGTTTTTAATCAAAAATTCGTTCACAATTATAGCCTTGTGCGAAGGCGCATTATCGTGGAGCAAAATCCAAGAATTTTATTTCCACAAATCTGGCCTTTTTCTTCGAATTTGCTCTCTTAAACGCTGCATAACGCTCAAATAATATACTTTATTCACCGTTTGACCTTCCGGTAAGAATTCCGAGTGCACATCACCGCGACAGTCAAAGAAAACAGTCAACATGACTTTGACTTTTAATCGACTTTGGCGTGGTTTTTCGGTTTCGGTTCCGTTGGAAGGCGCCACTCCGAAACTTGTTGACTAGTTTGCATGTCAAACTCGTAAACCCAAATCTCGTCACCAATAACAATGCGTTTCATGAATGTTGGGTCGGAATTGACTTGTTGTAGCATATCCTCAGCGATTCTTATGCGATTGAGTTTTTGGAGAAAATTCAGGTCTTTTGGGTCTAGCCGAGTGGCAACATGTTTCATACCCAAGTGATTATTTAAAATGATAGGGATCGTCTCGTGAGACAGAAAGTTCAGCGGTTATTTCTCTCAAACTTGAATGAGGATTTTCAGTCACTATTTCCTTCACTTTTGCGATTTTAACTTCAGTTGAAGACGTTGATGGCCTACCAGGGCGAGGTAAATCTCCCAGCATATCTCGATCGCTTTCGAACGCTTAATACCACTCATAAGCACGTGTTTTTTATAAAGTCGATTCACCGTGAGCCTTCTCTACCATTTTCAATGTCTCCGAACATGAAATTCCATTGGCGATGCAAAATTTAAGACAAACTCTTTGTTCAATGTTTTTGTCCATTATGAAATTCGCAATACACACTAGATATGATATACTAAGCTAAAAACTACACTGTATTTAATCTAAATGTCCTATGCAAAACTCCGCGCTAAAATGAAAAACAATTGTGCAAAACAAATGAATTTGAAACTATAAACAAGTCATCCATTGATACTTTTTTGACAGAATGTACTTTATCAAAAAAAGTTATTGTTGGTAGAAAAATATAGATCAGTATAAAATAGTGATGAAGTATAAAAATAAAAAAGGATGATAATATTATAAACGATACGAAATTATCATAACAAACAACAACAGTAAGGGGAATGGCCACATTATAAAACAATAATACCTACGTACCTACACATATATATATCTACAAATGTATACATCTCAGGAAATTCTGTTCTCGAGATAATTACTAACTTATTAAATTGTAGAAAAACATATTTTCGTATACTCGTAGTAACGAGTATGATTTAAAGTTGAACTTTATACATGTAAACTATGTACATATTTAGACATCTGCCTAATACATACATACATATATGTGTGTGTGCGTTTGGGTGTGTATCAGGCAGATACAGGATTAAGATTAAGATATAGGAAATAGCCATAAAAGACATAAGCTCCGTACAAGTAATGTCAAAATTTAACCGAATGTAAGGCACATGGACGGTTGATAATGTTGAGGCTTCATCTGGGATAGTGTTAAAAACCTAGACCGTTTCACGCATATATGGCGATGGGTTTAATTCGTTACTTACGATGCGACATTCTTAACAACGTTAAATATTCACAGGTATCTAATGTATATACAGTAATGTGGCTATGCATTTACGCCGTTACTTTTTAACGCTTTAAATAAGATTCACTCGGCCACACCTTAAAACTTTACGACTAACGCAGATGATGCCCCGTTATGAGATATAGAAACCGGTCAAATATCAACATATATTGTGATAAATATTTATTTCGTTCGGACATTTATTTCTTCTTCAAGTCTTTAGAAATGAACCAAATATCATTACTTTTGTAAAAGAATATTTAGTTTTGATAACAGCAGTGATAATGGGCTACTTTTTATCGTGGGAAGTGAAATAGAGAATTAGATTCAACGTCTATTCTAGCGAATCTGTGAGATACAGTTTAGTAATTCTTCTCCTTATTACTAAATTAAAAGTTCTGCATGATTTATGTATCTAGTCAGTGTCCAGTCTTATATAGAATAAGCACCAGGTGCTCATATAATATGATATAAATAGTAGTAGTATAAACAACAGCTAAAAACCGGACCAACAAAGGCACATTTCACTAAACAGTTGAATTTGTATTAAAATCACCCATTTATTGCTTAAAAACAACCGATAGACTACAACTTTATTTTTAACCAATATTACCTATATATTTTTGCATATAAAACTACACAAGCAAATCAATTCAAGTTCCTGCCAAAAACTCACTGTAGCATTTTTTTTTTATATATCGTAAATATTATTTGGAGTGCCAAAAAGATTGTTTTGACAATTTGAATCCTTAATATTAATATTAAGAGGTCTATCTATCATCGCAAGATTTTTTTACTGAGTGGGCTTTTGTCTCAGAACTTCGAAATCATTGACTGAACGAAATTGACTCCCAGACATTTTTTGAAGGAAATTGTAAGCTCTACAATAAAGGTCTAATTAAAATTTTCCGTCAGATGAACCGTTTCCTTACAATTAATTATGCCTTAAACATTGGTATAGTTTTACAATTTGATCTTTCATTTTTTAAATGTTGAAATTCATGTAGTATGTCAGTACTCGGAAAAAATCGATAAATATTCTTATGGGAAACCAAATGCTCTACAACAAAAAGTCTCTTCATATTTTTGGCTAAATTGACTCCTTCAAAAGTCCTTCAAATTTTTATAATTAAGTGTAGATAGATATAGTGCCAAGAGTTAATTCTAAAGAATTGTTTAAAAAAACACTGCTTTACATGTTTCTTTCACGTGAGGGAATTCAAAATAACCATTAATGTTACTCGGGGTAATCATGAATATTCCAATGAAAAACCCTTTTAAGAGATAATGTTCTGAGGTCTGCTGTTAAAAAAATATTACTAAATAATTCATGCGTTAGAAAATTTTCATACGCATTAAGAGAGCACCTTATCCAATCGTGATGATATTTGCCATTCTAGACCTTCAAATATATAAAAAGCTTCCATAATAATAGTAACTACAAATGTAACTGAATATCACAAACATAAAAATAGGGTTTTCAAAAGTTTTTAATGCATGTTTTATTTCTAAGAAGTTGTTTGTGATGTTATTGTATAAAAATTATTTTATTATATAAGTAATAACATAAATTATGATCTAACAATATTACTGTTTGCTTTCTGGCCTCTATGGTCTAGAAGTCCAAAGCGTTGCCTCATCTAGATCACTGGAACGCAGATATTCCAGGTTGAATTTCGAACACTCTCTTTATTACTCTAGTCAATTCATCTGGAATCGGTGTTATAGTTGTCCTTGTGTAGCTTTCATTTAAATAATAAATATTAAATTCAACACTGAATGAGGATGTCTATCAGACGATCGATTGCAGTTGGAAAAGACAAATCCTGGAGTGAAACGGCTGGATGAGGAAACAAATCCTGGAGTGAAGCTGCTGAATGAAGAAACCGTAGGACTGAGATATGTAGCGCTTGCTTAACCTATACGAATGTCGGTGCTTATGTAATTTTAATGTTAAAGAACAAATATTATCTTCAGTTAATTTTGGGACACAACAACGGACCGGTTGTTATATCTATACATTCACATTGAACAATACTTTTGAAATATTATATTTCCTTAAATAATTATGCCTCATTTTTCTTATAATGTTAACTAATAAATTATATATCTTAAAAATATGTTTGTATGTATTTAATTTATAAAGTAGTTTAAGTATATGTATTTAATTTATAAAGTAGTTTACGAATGTGTATTTAACTTATAAAATAGTCTAACTACTTATATGTATTTAAGTTATATCCTATGTAATGCTCTGCACCACCTACATCGCCAGATGACATTAAAATATTCTTTACGTTAGGTTGCCTGGAAGAGATTGCTTTAAACGACAAGGCCGTCTATTGTTTTTACCATGACAATAATCATTATCATGACATTATAATCCTACATTTTTTGTTTTTTGTAATTGTTTATTTGGTGAGCAATAAAGTGTTGTCTATCTATCTATCTATCTATTAACTTGCCTTACCATCGGTTGAAATTTGACATTACTTACATGGAGCTCATGACAAATTTTATCCAAAAGGCAAATGAACAGTTGTTAAGATATAGGCCATGAGTAGATAACATTTAAGGTTTGCAGCCAGTATCTATATGTATGTCATTGTGCAATAAATAGGATGGATTTAAGACCACTAGATTTTGTCAGTGGGTTGTTTTGTAAAAAAGTTTTTAACAAATGAATATAACGTCGTGAGGCGGGGCTGAGATCCCGGTGTTAAGATCATCATTGCGAAAAACAAAAGAAGGCCGAAAGTGGAAAATAAAACGTATGCCTTTTCAGAACTTGCGGGAACGAAAAGTTTTCCAATTGATAATAATTTCCATTGTGCTGCAACACAAAGGGAAACAGAAAAGTATGAAGTTCAGAAATAAATTCTTAATTTAAGAGCTGACTGAACGCTATCTGAAAGGAATGTCGGATTAGAAGAACAAAGACTGCGTCAAAGCTCACTATAAAGAGCTCCATTTCTTTTTACTTCTGTAACAACTCACTTTGGTTGCTGTTTGCATAAATTGGACTTTGAAAGTTGTTTAAAGAACTTTATGACGATAACAGCATAACTGCAAAGTCCTAACTTCGAAACAGAGAATTCCTGCACTGTTATGATATTTAGGTCAAAGCTTAGTTCGTAACATTTTAAGCCGTCGCTCTTTAAAAGATTTTAACCTATGTTTTATTGAAAAAGCTGTTCACTTTTCCCATTTATTAAGGCTAGATTTGTATGTCTATCCTCGTATGGTTGATTTAATCCTTCAGATTTTAAACAAAATAAGTAAATAGTGATTTATAATATTTCATTAAACAAAACTTGAGACAAAATTAGTCTTTGATATTATTTATTAACTACTTATTAACATAATAGCTTAATTTTAAAAAACGGCAGGGTCTGTTTATCCACGCACAATGAAAAGTGTTTTAGAGTTAAGAATGTTTACTATTTTAATCACTTGGCTCCATAATCTTAAAAAAGTATTGATAATACTCCATATCTAAAAAAATATAGTTCAAAAGATAAAAGAGTGGCATAACTTTTACGACTTTGCAAGCGCATAATGTCTTGATTGACTTTTTAATACTGACTAATTATTATGCTCTACATACCTATATATAAGCCGCGCGCAGATTTGCCGATGAGTACTTACTATTATTGTATACACTTATGTAAAGTATATACAATAAATTTTTTATTGCGACAACTATTTATGTAACCTTTTTTGTCAACCCTACTGACCATCGACGCGTAACATCATGAGGCTATCGGCAAACCTTCTGCACACGAGTATACACACTAGAAAAGATCCATCCCTCAGTTACATTGTATGAAGGCTATCTTTGGTTTTTGAATTTTCGAGGTTTTTTTTACAAAATTGTCTGACGACATATATACACCATCCCGTCAAATTTGATCTATATAAACCCCACAGTTTATGAGAAAAATGAGTGTAATATACAAAGACAAAAAAACGGATGGTAGAATGAATATACGGATTTGTCAAATTATAGTCTTCGTCATCTTCCGAACCGTAAAAAGGCTGTATTTTCATTTGGTTAGGTTGGCAGCACGATCAAATGTTTGTACCTATTCATAACATTAAATTCTTTCCAACGTAAACATTTGCCTGGTCATTTTCGTTTTCTTGTGTAATACTGATCCTAAGGAGTACAAAGCCAGCGAAATGCAGTTCAATTTAGTTTGTTAAACAGTCTTACTTAGTAACAAGTAAAGACATGATCAAAGCTGTTTTTTCACGTTCAGATTGCAAGGTGCGGAAGTGGCATCGTGCAGAACTCATAAATCCTTGTTCCGTGCCGAGCACCCGCCACCCGATTACATTCCGATTTCAAATGTAGGTACGATACTCGCCGAC
The DNA here is from genome assembly GCA_039645545.1 of Dendrolimus houi. NCBI lineage: Eukaryota > Metazoa > Arthropoda > Insecta > Lepidoptera > Lasiocampidae > Dendrolimus > Dendrolimus houi. The sequence continues at coordinate 11,397,388 of CM077125.1, read as the reverse complement.
TAACCAGAGTGAAGGCCTGCAATACGTACAAATGCAAGTCTTCTACTATATTGAAGTATAGTAGGTACTGTAACGTAGTCGTCATATATATATTAAGAAACATAATGTTTTTAAATAAAATCGTAGAACGCCTCCCAAAACAAGAGAAATGAGTATTGTGTCGAGCCGCGAGCAGAACACATGAATGTAAAAGTATCTTGATTGCTAATATAAGCTTAAATCATGAACCAGTCTTTTATTCAAGATCCCGGTCAGCTCAGAAACCGCTGGCCGTTACAATTCTCACTCCTCTTGTTTTGGGAGGCGTTCTACTATTTTATTTAAAAACATTATGTTTCTTAATATATATATGACGACTAAGGAGGTTAGACTTACAGTACTCTAGAAAGAAAATTATCCATGATATACACTTATCTGACTTCTGTGCAACGATAATAGATAATTATTTCTTTTTTATCATGGTAAAGGTTCGCGTTTGGCTGCTATCTTACCTAACAACAAGTAAATATTAAGAATATCAGTGAATATTAGTTAAGATAAAGAACCAAATATCCTTTTTTATGTTATGTACGCAAACTGGGAAACGATCCACCTGGTAGTAAGTGGCTACTGTCGCCCATGGACCTCTGCAGCACCAAACCGATGCGCTGCCTATCTCGTTAAAACTTTAAATATCTGGTTACGCCCAAAAGAAACCCATATTGCAGCGATCTTAACGAACACTTAAATAAATTAAGTACCGCTTAGCTTAGCAATTTTCGCTTTGCTCTTCAAATCACCCGTAAACTGCACCTTGGTCGAAATATCGACGCCAAAGATCCCGATAGTATCCAAAATGTTAAGGGGAGTGACTCTATGAAGAAGTTATACACAATTTTAAGTCAATACTATTAATGAAATCATAACAATAACGGGAATAAGCAAACATTAATAGAAGTTATTTAACTTTGGGTTTTTACGTGCCAGAGGTTTGTGTTTACGGTCGAGCACTACTAATCAATTACTCTCAGTAAGCAACCGGCTTCGCACCTAATTCGTAAACAGACGGAAGGGCGGCGTGCCGGTCATCTTAATAATTTACTGCCATGCAAATTACACATCCGTCCTGCGCTATCAAGAACTAACCAACCGTCATACATAACCCGCTATGTTCGGTCACTGGGTAAATAGATTTAAGATTAGCTATGGTTTATTATACCCAAACTACGCTAAATGAATCGACGTGACGCACGACTGTAAATCACTTATGGTCGACCGACTCGTCAAATAAGTTAACTAGAAACAATAGAAAAATCCCGATTGTTCAGTCGAGGATAGAGTTGGATTTTTGTCCCAATTGTTATTTTAGATCGATTATTATTCTTTAGATTGTTGAAACGTCTTAAGTTCGCAGCTACTAGTACATATGGTTATTACTCGTTTTACCTCAGCTGCTAAGTCATTTCTACTGTCAAACGGTTTCAAATCTAGGCTAAGGGCATTCAGCACTTGTGCAGTGTTTTATATCTGATGTATATACATACAAACATATAATACATACGTACAATTAACAACACAAGCTGACGTTACAGTAACAAAAATCATTAAATTAAGAGATTGCTTTAAGCGATAAGGCCGCCTATTGTTTCTACCATGACAATATTGTAATTGTGTATTTTTGAAATTGTATATTTGGTGAGCCATAAAGTGTTATCTATCTATCTATAACTGAATCTGCGTATAGAGATTAGCTATAAGTGAAACCTAAAGTAATCGTGGCAGATACTTTTTTTTTTTTAGTTCGACTTCCGCCATATTTCAGGGCAGAGCTTTTACTTTTTATTTTTATTTATTCTTTTTTTTCTTATTATCTACATTTATGAGGGGTAAGTAAATGTTGGCGTCGGATCTTTATTTTTGTTCTCTTTTTTCTTTCTTTTCTTTTTAAAATATTTTTCTTATATCAACTACATTTTTATTATCTATGCTATCTTAATTACTATTTATGTCTATTTCTTAAAATATAGTCCTATTATACAGTTTTTTATTCCTGTCCTATGTTAGCACATATATACTTATTATATATTGGCAACATTTTACTAGCTTTTTTTTGTTTTAACTACTTTTTCTACAATTTTGATCGCATACCGTATAAAGTCTTTGATTTTACTCCTTCCCGTTAGTTCCGCGATGTTATCTTGCGTGAAGTCCACGTCCAGGGTGCTGGCCAGGTTGTTCGTGACATCTGCCACTACCTAGTATCTACTAGGTTTCAAGAGTAAAGGTGCCACTTTAAAATTTATAATAATCCATATTAGGATCTTCTTTCTAGAGCTGGGTTTCTTCTAGATTCAGCTAGAAATCCGTGACAAATTGCTATTTCTATCCCTTTATCCTTTCCTACTCTACAAATGCCACAATATATTAGACACATTTAGGCAGGTTTCTCAAAAATTATAAATATTTGTAATTAAGGGCATTTTTAATTTGATGCTTACGGAGTTTTTAATTATTTGTTCAAAGAGCACAAATAGTAGGTACTTTAAAAATATTGAAAATCGAGTTAAAATTTACATAAGTGTGCGACGCTAAAGAAACAAGCCAATGGCTCAGTAAAAATCGAATGAGTGTGAAATCGCCTTTCAAGCATGATCACATTTCCATATAATCACTATTGGACTATCACAACCCTCGATCCACGGAGCCAGCTGTTACATTTTCTCATTTCCTACCTAGTGCCTATCTGCGTACTGTAGATTAGAGGTCACCTACATATTATTTCAATTATGGACATATTTCAAGTCTTATTTAAAATGAATCACTTTTCAGACTAAATTAACGTGAACTACCTGTCTATTAATACATATATGAAGAGAAATCTTTGTAAGCGTTTTGCGCACACGAAGGAATATAATATTTGTCATAGTTAAAGTTTAACCTACTTTAATTTTGCATGTGTCATATACGTCACCGTCAAATTGTAAATACCATTACATTATAATCTATCAACGTGAAATTGTGAAATGGCAAACGACGGAACGTACCTCGCGTGCTGATTAGTCGGTCTTACAGTAGGTCGTTCTGTGTCTGTGTGTTACTGCGTTTTATTTCTAACTCCATGGACACAGAACGGCCTGTTTTTTTTTCACGCCCCAGTTAGGGATACTTACTAAAACCCCTAGGTGTTCCGTCCTGCGCCTTATGCCAGGGCTACGGGTATATGACCTAGCCTCTCCGCAACCCTGGCAAGCGTGGGCCTCGCAATGCCACTTTTAGTGCCGGGGGACTACTTTTATCCCCCGACATCTTCAAGCTCTGTGTGTGTGGGGCGGTCTGTAACTCGCCCCACGGGAGGTGAGGTGAACGCGCGCGTTCGTCGTGCCCCATCTCAACGGTATATGTGACAGAATAGGTGTTCCGCGCTGCCCGCTCACGGCGGCCGAAGGTCCGTGCTGGTCTTCCGGCGCCGGCGCGTCCTACTTTGGCAGGAGCGGAGCCGTGTCCTGCACTCACGCTCTCACTCCGCCTCCTTCTTTGCAAGCATAACGTGCTAGCAGAAGGAGGAGATGGCGTCCCATCCGGTGTTGCTCCCGACCATAGTACGTACCACTGCCGGGAGCGAATGGTCAAATCCGGTTACAGCAAAGAGGTCTCGACGCTGCTTTATCCAGGCTGGATGCTCCTAGAGTTTGCGCAGCGCCGTATCCTCGTCGCCGGTGTCACAATGATGGCACCCTGACGTTGCCTTACGGCCATTGCGACAAGGGTACCTCCCGAAGCATCCATACCCCGAGAGGACCTGCGCCAGCCTAAACGTCAGGTTGCCGTGTTTACGTCTAAGCCAATATTGCAGGATGGGCCTCACAGTCTCAATGGTGGTGAGACCCGCGCTGTGGTGTCGTTGGCGTTCCTCCCTCCCATACCACCAAGGCGATGCTGCGGAGCTGCGACCAGTATGCCTCGATTTCCTTAGGGGCCGGTCTCGTACCCCTCGCCAGAGCCTCTTTGCGCAACTGGAATAGTGACACTGGGACCCTGGCCTCGAGGTCCCATGATGGGGGTGCGGCGACTAGCGAGGCCGCTTCGAAGGACACCGTACGGTATCCTCGTATCGCCCTGAAGGCAAGCACTCGCTGCGCCTGCACTGAACAACCTACCGTAAGACCAACCAATCAGCACGCGGGGTACGTTCCATCGCAAGTCATTTCACAATTTGTCAATGTCACGTCAATAGATTATAATCTACCAAAAAAATAATGCGTTAAATTGTAAGCAGTTCCGGTTCACAGTATTTCGACTGTTTACAATCTTGTAAAATAGATTTTAATTTATGAGTTATTATAAATTGACGGTGATATACATATTTAATAAAGATATATCAAAAAAATATAACCTAAGTAGAAATTAATATAAAATAATAGCCAGTAGTAGTAATATGCTACATACATAGAGTATGTAGCATATTACTACTACTGGCTGCATTGACACGCTGGATGGCAATGCTAATTCGCTTGGCGAAATATGTGCCATCCTTCTGATCACAGATAGTATCAAACACTTTCATACCTTGGCCAATAGTGGCCAAAGAAAGCTAAAAAAGTTTGCTGATAGGAGCGAACAACTGTTATGATATATCTTGAGGATAAACTGATGGCGAAACATTCAGTTTTGTTAATCAAATAAATCGCAATACTTGGTAATGGTACAACCCCTGCCCCGATATCTTACCGACAGATGTGCACGACGTGTATATTCGCAGAGATATACACGATGGACAAAGTAAACTCTCCCGACTGTGTGCTTTTAATTAACCGATGGTCAACAAACGGCTATACTCGTACAATTTTAATGAACCTTTACTACTGCGCTTAAATATAACCCGATGTTTCATAAATGTAACGTTTGTAAATTAATTAATGACCCCCACATTTGAAATACGTGCAATATGTGTTCATTTGACGGCCTCTATGGTTGAGCAAGCTAAGCCTTTGCCAGACTAGCTCACTGCAACGCAGATGCTTGATTCCTGGTATGGTAAATTTCGGAAACGAATATTCTCCATTTTTTACTATCGTCTAGGTGTCTAGAATCGGCCCCAGAGTAGTCCGTTGTATATTAATAATAATAATAATAATAGTAACATAATAAAAATAATAATAATAAAGAGCGAGCGGATAGATATTTCTTGAATCGGACCTTCCAAAGTGAAGAGAAAAGGGTTTATAGAGGTTGGGAGAAATCTAGCGATAGTGTCGCTGACAGTCAACTGCTAAATACTGATGCCATGGCTTCTTTCTGGCGCAGTATCTGGTCAGTGCCTGTCAATCACATGGAAGGTGACTGGATTGAGGTGGTCAAGCAATCATACGAACAGGTGCCAGATATGGAACCTATTACCATTGAACCACTTGATGTTGGTAATGCAATTCGTTCGGCACATAACTGGAAAAGTTCAGGACCGGACGGATTGCATAACTTTTGGATCAAGTGGTTCAAAAGCTCGCATGGTTGCCTGGCTAATCAATTCCAAGAAGCAGTTGATCGTGGTTCGCTTCCAACCTTTATAACGACAGGCGTCACCCATTTACTCTTCAAATCTGGCTGTACGACTGAACCCAAAAATTATAGACCAATCACATGCCTACCCACCATCTACAAGCTCCTTATGTACATTTTGGAAAAAAAAATATCAAATTATTTTTATAATAATAACATTTTGGCAATCACCCAAAATGGATGTAAGGCTGGGTCACGTGGTACGAAGGAATTGCTTCACATTGACACAACTGTTAGCCAACAAGCCCGACGGAACAGAAGAAATCTCTCTGTCGCCTGGATCGTTGATAAGAGTCTTAGAGTTGTATAAAGTCTATGCAACTCTAAGAACCTTTCTTCAGGCATGTATGGGGCAATGGGTCACATACCTTAGGCTTCCAGGGGGGGAGGGGTTCCTTTGCCGGAGGATGCGATAAATATAGAGCGTGGAATATTCCAGGGTGATAGCTTGAGTCCCTTGTGGTTTTGCCTAGCATTGAACCCTCTTAGCATTTTACTAGAGTCTTCAAAGCTAAGCTATCGGTTTCGAAGAGGGGGTGAGATCATGTCACACTTGTTGTATATGGATGACCTCAAACTTTTCGCATCCAACGAACCAGACTTGATTGAATTACTGAAGACAACAGAATGGTTCAGTAAGTCAATTAATATGGAATACGGGATAGAAAAGTGTGCGGTCATACATGTGCGGCGAGGGAAAGTTGTGAATTCACCGAATTTGCAACTTTCAGAGAACATGTCTCTCAAACCCCTCTCCGAGACCGAGACGTACAAGTACCTGGGTATGTCAGAGTCCTTAGGTATAGCCGACGCGGACGTTAAACAGACGGTGAAGGACCGATTCTTTTACCGCCTCAGGGAGGTTTTAACCAGCCTTCTCTCAGGTGGAAATAAGGTCAGAGCCTTCAACAGCTGGGTTATGCCCGTATTAGCTTACTCCTTTGGCATACTTAGGTGGACTCAAATGGAGCTGGACGCCCTAGATCGAAGAGTCCGTTGCCTACTGACAAAAGATCGTATGCATCACCCACGTTCATCAGTAATGAGATTGTACATCTCGCGAAGATGTGAGGGTCGAGGCCTTCTAAATGCCAAGGATCTGCACAATCGCGAGGTGAACAATCTCAGGACATATTTCCTTAAGATGAACGTGGGCTTACATAAAGATGTTGTGGCAGTAGATAAAGGTCTTACCACGCTCTCGTTGGCTAAAGAGAATTGGTGCAATCTGGCAGTACTGAGCTCCTCCGACCGCATCAATATATGGAAGAGCAAGGAGCTGCATGGCAGGTTTCATCGGGTCTTAATAGGGTCCGATATAGACCTGTCAGCGTCGGTAAACTGGCTACGGTTCGGTAACCTCTTTGGAGTAACCGAAAGTTTTGTCTTTGCAATTATGGACGAAGTTATTAAGACGAATAACTACCGGAAATATATCCTGAAGGCACCTTAGACATCTGTCGGGCATTTCATCGCCCAGGTGAATCCCTCAGGCATATTGTTTCCGGCTGTTCACATCTTTCTAACGATCATTACTTGCACAGAAATAACCTCGTAGCCAGGATTATCCACCAGCAACTTGCCCTTCGATACGGTCTTGTGGAAACGGAGGTGCCTTATTACCAGTACTCGCCGGAGCCAGTTCTTGAAAACAGTCGTGCCACGCTCTACTGGGATCTATCAGTTATCGCAGACAGGACTATTGTAGCCAATAAGCCTGATATCGTGATAATAGATCGATCTGCGCAACGACATCCCGCATGACGATAACCTCGTGAAGAAAGAAAAAGAAAAACTAAGTAAATACTTAGATCTTGCTCACGAGGTTACCACTATGTGGCGTCTGGAGTCAACGAGCATTGTGCCGATAATTGTCACCGTCAATGGTCTTATAGCGAAAAGCCTCGACCGTCTTTAGAGAGACTTTCGCTGATGCTGTTTGACACTTCGTCTAATATCACGCTGAACAGAAACGGACTGAGGACAGATCTCTGGGGCACTCCGACCGTTAGGGAAGGGTGTAGTGTCGCCAATAGCGGTCCGAACTATGGAAACGGAATCACGGTACATGTCTCGAATAATATCAATATAGGTTTCAGGCACCCCTTTGGACCTCAGTGCCCACCAGATCATCACGCGAGGAACACAGTCGAAAGCCTTCTGCATTCTGTATTCTTCGTCCTGTATTTTTCAATGATGATCCTTAGGGCAAAAACAGGGTCCATGGTACCATGTCCAGAGCGAAACCCATATTGACATTCCGAGACAGTGCACTACTGCCAGATCCAAGAGTCGACTATCCGCTCAAAGAGCTTCATGGTGTGGGACATTACCTTTATACCATGGTAATTTCCGCACTCCTGCACCGATCCCTTGCCTTTGTAGACTGGAGTGATAACACTCAATCTCCACTGGCTCGGGATGTTTCCGGTGAGGAGTATACGGTTAAAAAGGTTTGTCAAAATGCCCAAACCACAAGGACCCATCGCCTTCCAGGCTTCGATGGAGACTCTATCGGCTCCGACAGCTTTCTGATTCCTCATGCGGCGAAGAGCTTCTTAAACTTCTTCAGGCGTTACCGGTAGCACAAGTCCTTGATTCGGAGGGAGGCTCGGTGGCTGCACCTCTTTATGCTGCTTATTTAGCAGCTCGTGGAAATAAGAGCGCCATCTCTCCTTCACTGCGAGGTCCTCGCATAGCAGATTGCCGCCAGGGTCTTTAACAGGCACTTGGATATATCCTGTGCTGCTTTGACCCTGGAACGTGCCAACTTGTAAATTAGCTTCTGCCCCTCAGACGATTCCAACTTATCGTACAACGTTCGTAAGTAGTCTCGTCTGGCCCTAGCTACAGCTTTTCAATCTAAAGCTAGGTTTTTTAATACTATATATAGTTTATTATTCTATTCAATACAATTACAAAGGAACTAAGTGAATATAGTGGAGACAACTGCACAACAAAAGATAAAGAAAAGTCGCAGTTAAACTTATTTGAAGTACCTAATACGTAGTGAATGACATGTGGGCCATCAGGTTGCCCACCTGATGACGTATTTGTTATTGAATTACAGCGATGGTTGTCTACATCACAATTGTAGCGCCATCTTTTTTGCTAATCCGTTTATTTTGAGGACTCGACGATATTTATCGGGATAAAAAGTATCCTAAGTGTTGATTCACGTTATAAACCGGCATTATGTCGAGTTTCATTCACATACGTTTAGAAGTTTCCAAAAAAAATGCGATCGCAGCGCCATCTTTTTGGCTATTTTCGTATATCCCACGGAAACGACGTCATTTAGCGGGATAAAAAGCATCCCGAGTTACGCCCCGTGATATAAGTAAGCTCCGTTTCGAATTTCATTTAAATCCTTTCAGTAGTTTTTACGTGATGCTCTAACAGACAGAAAGACAGACAAACAGACAACAATTCTAAAAATTGTATTTTCTTAATCTGCTGGTCCGAATTAGCCACCCTGACTTTTTTCACATTTTTAAAAGCATTGTACAAACTCGAACCATTTACAGATATATTATAGTATGGATTGATGCAAACCGGTCCTTGCACGAGTTCGATACCTTCTTTTTGAATGCTGAATCCCGCGGGAATTTCAAGTCAAGCATGGACAAAGACGCGGGCATATCCTAGTTATTAATATGACCCGTGTCCTGCATACTTATTAGATGACAACTTTTCAACTCTAGCGACAATTCTTTCTCCACCGCCTGCTCACCAACAGAACACTGAAGAGAAGCCAGCACGAAGACCTACATTACCCGGTCTAGTATAAAGGTAAATTCAAGTTACCATTTGATTCGTAGGCCTCATCTGCTGCTGATATTGTTTATATTCTTTTTACTATTACAACCTAGTTTTTTACAGAAATGAGCTTTATTTTGATCAATGGCCTCTGGACAGAAATTCTAGATTGTGACATGACAACTCTTAGAGAGAATAATATTAAATCATCATAGAAAACCATATGATTATCTTCTTCTTCAGTCAATCAAAGCTCCCTCATCCAGCCCCCGTCAGCGACCTCATGCAGGTCGTCAGTCTATATATATATATTAAATATGAATTATCGGTTGTTTACTTCCTAGATTCCTAACAGCCCGTCACTATCGTTTAACATAAAATTACAAAACAGATTATTCGAACTGCCAGTAGATTCCAAATTGATTTAATGTAAATGAACTAAACTACCTATATTACAGATACTTAAATATCTAGAATCGTGTGAAATGGGAAGGAAGGAATAATGGTCCTGGAATCTGAAGCGAAAACATAGACCTTAACCGGGGTTTGAAGCTTAAGATGATCGCGTTTGTTCAACTTCATAACATGTCAGTTAATAAATATCATCAATGGCAGGAATAAATGATGAAGAATGTCGAATAAATGTATATAACATAAAAATAGTTGCTCTTTTCGTGTTTTTACAACTAATTTTGTAATATACACAATTAGATTTGATTGGAAAAGTTTTTGTAAGAGATGCAAGTAGGTATGTTTTTTTTTAAGTATACTAATTTGAGTATGATTGACATCCATTTTTTGTATTAAATACCAACAGAAACATATTATACCTCATAATCCTTAGAAACAAAGCTATAAATATTTTATTGATTTCAGGAATAAACTTTACGCTTTCTGAATCAACTCCCAGATTAAATTGCTTAATTCACCTTCGATTACTATTCGGATGATGATATTGCAAATCTTTTGTTGGGTATTAATAATCGTCTTCGATCACTTCAATCTACGAAATGATGAATAGGTTTTACTTTACAACTAAACCGTTTAACACAGCGCTATATTTAGTATTCTTTTTCCATGGCTATAGTGATGAAATTGCGCGAAATGTATCTCCAGGTAATTTTATAATGGAGGTAACTACTAACAGTCTCATTTCAAGTTGGGCTACGGTTGTAGTCTCATTTAAAACTAGGATATGCCCGCGACTTTGTCCACCTTTGTCTTGGAATTCCCGTAGAATAATCGGAGCACAAAGTACCGCATTTAAAAAAGAATGTAAACTATCCTTTTAATGAAAACTGTTTCGGAATAAGTTAGTTTTTATGCACCCTAACAACTACAAACCGAGAATTCCGCGGGAAAATTCCCGGGATTAAAAATATCACACATTTTATTACATCAAATTTGCAATCGATCAGTGAAAGTCACATTGAAATTCGTTTTTTTTTAATCTGGCCATTTTAAATCATTCCCAGAAAAATTTCCGCGGGATTCCCAGGATAAAAAATAAAGCAAATTTTAAGTTTAAGAATTTACTGTCGATCAGCGAAAACCACATGGAAATCAACCCAGCAGTTTTTACGTGAATCTCGAACAAACAGACAAGAAATTTAAAAAAATTGCATCGTGTTCGTCATTGTTTATACTTATATAGTCTATTCCAGTTGTATTTTTTAAAATAGATTCAATGTACAGACACGGTATGTTTAGAATTTTATAACATTATAGATGAAGGGATTTGAAAAGCTCTAGTATTTCTTAATTGATTATTAACATCTATGATCGTTTCTTGGAAAGCATTTGTAGGGGCTAACCAATATATAGAAGCCATTTCGACAAATTAATCTAAATATGGTGTACCTAACAACTCAGATTATCCCAGTTCACATTATAGAAATGCAAACGCCGGTCAGTGTTGGGCTATTGTTGGGAATGAAAGAGAACTAGACTGTTGGGATATTATATGTAATACTGGTAGATCTAAGAAAGTACAGATCTGGGACTACGGAAATAACTACAGGGTCCAATGCTAGTCGCAATGTTAAAAAACTTGGATAAAATGGGCATGCTGTAACTCGTCACTTATTACATTGGTTCTTCAGCCGGCTTTTGTGAAATACAGATTGGTTTTAAAAGAATTAATAAAGGATTAGATAATTGAATAACATTTTTTTGCTCACCAAAACAATTATAAAAATGGATAGGTACAATGGTTACTTCGTGAAACAAAAGTGTACTTCTTATTTCCTTAATTTACTAGAAGCGAAACTATTTTACTCATTAAAGAATAAATTTACAATACAAAAGAAAAGCAAAAATCGATAGCAGTTTCGATTTAATTTAAAAAATTACTTTAAAATCAATTCGATATTGTGGTTAATACCCAATGGACTTCGCGCGCTGTGAACTGGCCGAGCTATTCGAGGTTCACGTTATGAAGATTACACTTTTCACTGGAAAAGTTAAATGGCCCGGAATAAAGCGTCGGTAATAGAAAATGGACGACAAGGTTCATTTCCTTGTTCGATATTCAGATGAGAGAATTAAGGTCATGATATCTTCATGTAGCTTATGTCTTCTGTGGGACGTGATTGATCGTTTCCATCGCTCATTCCGATTTTCACATTACACCAGAGGTCGATACGTTAGTAATTTCTGTCTATGAATGTGATTTCCATATTTTAACTGTTACGTCGAATTTTGTTTCACTCCTACCCGGAACTAATGTACAATTTGTTTTATATCTAAAATACTTTATCGAAATCAGAGGGCTGGTGCGTATATTGGACAACGCATCAGACTTAGCCAGCCTTCTGGGCACCTTACCCAGAGAAGCCTGTGACCTAGGCTCAGTATTCTACTTATAATCTTAAGGGATAAATCGTATTAGTTCGTAATGTCTGAGTTTAATAAATTGAATATAATAGGTATATAATCTCACTAACAAATTATAAGTACTAGTCGGATATTTATCAGTCCTATATATAATCTGTGCTCCACCGACATCGTGGTTCAAATTAGTTTTTAAATATTTTTTATAATGAATAGGTTCACGTTTGACTGACATTGCGCCTGATGTCAGATGAAAATGCAGTCTAAGGTGGAGCATGCTTTCCTAGAAGATACCTGTTCACGCGAGACTTGAAGACACCTAGATTGTATTCCTGAGGAAAAACAGACGACGGTAAAGAGTTCCACACTTCAGCAGTGCGTATGATAAAAATGAAAAAATAGCGTTTCGTCCGCTTTGTTGATATTTCCTCCAGCCAGTTTGCCAGGAACAGATCGCTATTAGCGTTAAGGAAGTCTCTTGTTTTTACCAAGAAAGTATTTTAGGTAATTATGTAGTCGTGTAATTATTTATTTTGGTGAAGAAGTTTTATCTATTTATCTGATTCAAAAGTGTCAACGTACGTTCACTCTCCGGAAATTAAAATTTTCTTATGTGTTTGAAAATAAAGTCATATTTAAGGTGTATTCACACCAGTGCGCTTTCTTATTCATCTTAGGTTTCACTTTGATGTAAGTCTGTAACTTCTTTGTTAAAACTATTTGAAGGTGCACAAATATAGATGATAAGCTGCATGTGTCTTAAGACAATCAGTCTTGCATACGCTTGACACAAAACAAATTGAAAGCTAAAGCCCCTAGTATGAATGTATGCTGATGTGGACATAGTTACATATCGAAACAATTTGAAAGAACTACTTTCTAAAGATTAGGTAAAAAACTGATACACATTAATGAATCGTTTCACTTTCTATTTGCTTTGCACTCAAGCCGAGTCCAATAAAGGAATATTGCTAAAACGCGAAGGAATTTGATAGATATTCATAATGCAAAGGCAAGGAAGCACAATCAGATTTTCATTGGAGATTCCAAACGCGGCGCCTCAGCACCGACGACTTACCGGCTAGGGGTGGCTGGGGGAGAGAAATGAATACTTATTGCGAAAATGAAGCGGGCCATTAATGAACGCCGGCTCCGGTGAACCGATCTCCCGCGATTTAATTCCCTTCGAAAAATATTCAATAAATGCCACAAAGAGCCTCGCGCGGATCATCGGCAAACAGGCGAAATCCGATGAAGAAGAAAAATTGCACCGACTGGGAAAAATATGAATTTATAGATGGTAATTTTCAATTTACATCCCTTATATTTCATCGTTTCAGCTTTCGTCTAATAAACTACGCAACTGCCTTCATACAACATCGACATTTGAATTGACATTTCAGAACGTGTATAACCTGTTATGTGGGTATAATGATTATTAGGGTTCCGTAGTCTATATATGGTATATAATATTATAAAATGTTAACCATACCGTGTATGTACATTGAAGCTATAAAAAAAAACAACTGTAATAGACTATATAAACCATGGAGAACACGATGCAATTTTTTTCCGAATTCTTGTCTGTTTTTTCGGGATTCACGTAAAAACTACTGGGCCGATTTCGAAGCGGTTTTGGCTAATGGACAGCTAATTTTTAGACTTAAATACTGTGCTACTTTTATCCCGAGGATCCCGCGGGAATTTTTCATGAAATTATTTAAAATGACCAGATAGAAAAAATTGAAGTACAATGTGATTTTTTTAATGGTCGATAGCAAATTTAATGTAATAAAATGTGTGATAATTGTTCTCCCGTAAATCCCGCGAGAAGTTCCCGGGAGCGGTTTGTAGCGGTTCGGGTGCACAAAAACGGGGTTCGGGTTTTCGCTAAAACGATAGCTTACATTTTCTTAATGATGTGGTACTTTGTATCCTGGGAATCCCGTGGGAATTTTAAGTCAAGCGTGGACAAAGTCGCGGGCATATCCTAGTATTAAATAAACACCTTTATAATCTTACTTCAGAGAATGTCTGTCTGTGTTACATGATACGTAGCCTACAGTTTATTATGTAAAAAAACTTTTATAGCTAGATATTGAAATAAGCACACTAAGACTTGTAGATAGCGTTGGCAGGTGTCCCGATTTGCGCCGGGTGTCCCGATTTTCAGGGAACTGGGTACGCATCCCGATTTGCACCTGAACGGGGCACTAAATGTCCCAAATGAATTTTATTATTATTGGCAACAATAGTTGTAGAAGACTTGTTTTAACCTATGTATGTATAACTAATACAAAAAAATTATGTATACTTAACTATTGGAAATATTCTTTCAAAGAAAGGTTATTCGATGTTTAATGTAATTAAACTAAATTCTTAAAAATAAACTAACTTAACTATTTATTTTCTTTGGATTTTATTCCACAGAGGAGCCCTCCATGTGCACAGCCCATTTGCCACTTCGTTTATTATAAATTTCACAAACATTTCGAAAACGAAAACTTCCAACGTGCTTACCTCGAGTCTCAGTTCCTACGCAGCCAAGAGATCATTAATTTCATACATAAATTGTAGGAAATACCAATATGATAATATTTTATCTATTACTGGGGTTGTCTGAAAGAGATCTCTCTAGCAATAAGACTGGCTTTTTTATTGTTATGTATAAAACAAATTACAATCAACTAATGTAGAATATACATAATAATATTAAAATTAATATTACGATATACTCACAACAAAACTTAATTTAAAAGAATTGTTAGTAGAGATGCCTAATTAAAACATTGAAAGAAATTAAAGTACTTATAGAGTGAGATCCCAGTCACCCCAGACTTACGTGATTTTAGGAAAGATGAAAATTTTAGGATCGGTAGTTCAACATAAACTTAGAACGGAATGGATACTCTATAAGCTGAAAGAGGGGCCGTTTTGCAGGTAGCAGGTATCAAATGTGGAAAAAAACCATACTAACTTAAGTCAAAGTAGCAAAGCTAGTTATTACATATGTCATGTATGATATTGTTATAAACAAAGATGTACAGTTGCCAGACACTTCCTGTGGACCATAACTTTTGACAGACTTTTTTTTTTAATGTGGGAACTTACATAATTTTAGGAAAGCTGAATTTTATATATATTATCAAGTATAACATTTTAAAATATTTTCCAATGAGCCAGACAAATCTGACAGGCCAAACATTTTTCCAGACTCATTAAGAGTTACGCTGTGTGAGGAAGCGCGAGAGCATTAGGGCATTATTCAAGCGTATAAGTACAAGTGAGATGCACTCTGACGCCTGAATATATATAATATAAATATAAATAATATTGAATTGACTTGAATAATGCTATCGCGCTTCCTCGCATAGCGGAATTCTTAACGAGTCTGGGAAGATGTTTGACCCGTCAGATTTGTCTGGCTCATTGGAAAATATTTGAAAATATTATACTTGATAATGTGTATAAAATTCAGCCTTCCTAAAATGACATAAGTTCCCACATTTTTTTTAAAGTGTCTGTCAAAAGTTATGGCCCACAGAAAGTGTCTGGCAACTGTATATATTTGTTTATAACGATATAATATATAACATATGTAAAAACTAGCCTGGCTACTTTGACGTAAGCTAGCATGGTTTTTTTTCTACCTTTGATACCTACTACCTGAAAAACGGCCCGCTTTCAGCTTAGCGAGTATCCATTCCTTTCTAAGTGTATGTTAAACTACCGATCCAAAAAATTTCAACTTTCCTAAAATCACGTAAGCCTGGAGTGACTGGGATCTTGGACCATTATACTAAATATAAAATAAATAAAATATACTACAGCTACTCATATTTTACTTCTAATACCGTATATTCGTATATTTTGTGCGTATGATATACCCTGAAAATAATCGAACCGTATTAGAGGAAGTATAATTATTATTTATTGATAACATGTCTATTTCTATTTTAGTCTAACTTAGCTATTCACGACCTAATTAGATATTTTACACCTTCACGGGATAAATATACAATCGAAACTATATTGCAAAGCAAAAATAAACCCTTTGTAGTTAAAGAAGGCAGCACTCACCACAATGGAACATAATAGATGATTCTTTCTTATTGTGAACATTGAAGATGTGGGTTTTTATGAAAGTCGATACGTATAATCTTCTTCGCCATATATATTCTCATACAAGATGGTATTTATCTTAAACGTTGATATAACAATTTTTGTTGTGTTGTATTTTTTGGGTTCCCTAGACGTTTTGGTAAAAACAGAACACTTATTTTAGTTATGTCCGTCCGTCTGTCATTTGCATGTCCTAGTCATTTATTTAAGCGACTACTAATTCTATACGGATGAAATTTAGTAATATGACATCTATATGCCTCTACATGATGCCGTAGTAATATCGCACAAAAATATAAATATGAGGAAGTCGCCATACATGTAACTGAAAGTTGAAATTATTTTCCATGTAGCTACTTCAGACGAAATAAAAATATAGATAAAGCCTATGTCAACAAAAACCTCAAATAAAGTAAGGCATTTTTGATAAACTTGTGTGCATAAATTTATGTACACTACGTATACACGTGGTTGGCTACTTATTTTGTTCATCTGAAGTAGGTACATAGTTGTGGGGGTATCGCTTAATAAGATATTAAAAAATCATAAACTGGAACAAAATCCAGTGAGTAGTTTTTGAGAGGGATATTTTAGATTGAATGAGCTTTCGTATTTATTGAAATGGCGCGTACTTCTTTGTCCGATTTTTAAGTTTTATGATCTTGTTAGGGCGTTTCTGAGACCTTATTTCGTATCACATAAAATGTATTCCGTTTCTGGGAATACAAAATATCCTATACTTACTGCATTACAAAGACTATAATACGTTGAACAGCGAACACATAATACTCGCGCTGCCCACTTCCCTGCTTGCTGTCGTGAAAGTGAGCAGTGTAGATAAATGAAATGTTACATTCGTCCGCATTCTCCAGAATTTCAGTCTACCGTACCAACCAATGAGCAGAAAAGTAATATAGCTATATTACCCAATATCAGGAAAAAACACATCCCAGTGATTAAAACCATCAATGGGAATAATGCGATCGCTACCAAGCTCTTTCAATAATAATTACTTATTCATTTAAATTACTTTTTTAAACCTAGTATTAGTTCAAAATACATTGAAAAGTCCACAAATGTATATTTATCTATCTATACTATAATAAATCTGTAAATAGTTCGAGTTAGTGGATGGCATTTAAAAATGTGAAAAATTCACGGGGGATAATTTGGACCAGGAGATTCGAAAATGTAATTGTTAGAATTTTTGTCTGTCTGTCTGTTAGACTATCACGTAAAAACTACTGAACGGATTTAAATGAAAATTGAAGCGAAGCTAACTTATATCACGGTAGGCGTAACTTAAGATACTTTTTATCCAGATAGATAACATCGTTTCCGTGGGATAGACGAAAATATCGAAAAAGATCGCGCTGCGATCGCATCTTTTTTTTAAACTAATGAACATACATGAATGAAACTACATAAGACTGGCTTATAACCCGAATCAACACTTAGGATACGGTTTATCTCGATAAAAGACTTCGTTTAGTTGGAATAGACGGATTGTAAAAAGAGATGGCGCTGCAATTGCGATGTAAACCGCACAGTAATTCAATAACAATTAATACGTTGTCAGATTGCCCACATTCATTACGTATTAACTAGGTACCGTAAATCAGGTCGGCTGCGACTTTTGTTTATATTTTGCTGTGCAGTTGTCTACACTATGGCTACGATCCATTAGAGACTCACGACGACCACGTTCACGACCGCGATCTATCCCGTTCCACTTGCTTGCCGGCGTTACAATCGTAAATCCAAGTGGGACGGCTATTTGACCCACCTATTGACATGGGTCGTTGTGAGCGTTGTGTGATCGAAAATGATGACGTCATTAGTGATGTTTTCGCCACGACCACAACGGTGACGGTCGCCTGGTGGAACGGCTAACTGAGCATTTTGGGCGTTGTGAGCTACTGGAACGCCCGGTTAGTTTCTTTGTAATTGTAGTGAATTCAACAAGTAACTTAAGTATTAAAGGTTTATATATATATAAATCACCTAATTAATTTATGTACGTAACATAGAGCTAGCCCAGGATTTTTCACGCAGCGTAGCCGCGGGGAAAACTCTAGTACATAATAATAATGAAGTAAAGATATTTTGCTGGGGAGTTCTGAGCGCCCCGTGTTCTCTTTTAACAGGAACTAAAATTGTTTTGGAAGCGGTGGTAGATTCATAACTTTCAATACAATTTAATTAATTAATTTTCGATTTAGTTAATTCGGTGTGTATAATATTCAAATATAAAAAATAATCATAGTTTAACAGTTTTAAAACACAATGTTATACCTTGTACCACCTATTTTTCTCTGACTTAGGTTTAAGAAAATGGTGCTCCTGGCTAGCCAATTTATTAGCTATCTCTAGCGAAGTTTTGTTCCACAATACGGCCCTCAAAATAGAATTGGGCGTACACCTTCACAAAAAAGTCTACGCACTTCAACGCTCAGTTATAACGAGGTAAGTTCACGCACAAAATAAACATTCAATCGAATAATAATTTTCAAAAAGGCTGTGATCTTTGACAACGCTTCTTTCTTTACTTGATTGATTACGCTAATGAGGATGCCAAAAGAATACTTTGAAATCGTTTATATTATTTTTATAAGTACGAGTAAGTATATCTATTTAGAATTATGCGCTAAATTATATTTAACAGTTAATTACACTTAAAACATAAGTATTCAACTTTAATCATTTTTATCCAACATCCTTACGCATAGGTGAAAATATGTTAAAGTACAGAAGCACACGGATCAGTTTGTAGGTACTTAAGTTCTGGGGGGCCTAAAGTGGCCGCTTTTAGAAATACCTATGCGAATATGATGACAAGTATCACAATAAACAATTATTGCCTAGACACAAGTTGATTTCACTAAGGGTCGGTTCTTATATCTTACTATTCATTCACCTGCCCTAACATCGGTTGAATTTTAACGTTACTTGTACGGAGATTTTGCCAAATTTTAAAATTAATAAACGGTCGGTAAGATATAGGAACCGGCCTAAGCGAGAATCCAACCAAAACGGCATCTTTGTCGGTGCCTGTACCTCACACGTCCGGAAACATTCACTGAGACACCAAGGCCCGTAGCATTTGCAGCAGTTTATAGGTCAAATGATGTAAGTTGAGTAGTGTCATTTGTGACCCTAAAATACCGATTAAGCTAATATCGAAACTTTATGTATGGCAGTAAAGCTTAGGCTGTATTGAGCCACACAAGCAAGAGCTGCGTGCCACGGAGATAAATACGCTGCGAATGATATATGGAGCAATATGAGAGGATCGCATTGGGAACTTCAACATCCGCAGTCCGCAGTAACTTTTCAAGTCTATAACATCGCAGACAAACTACAGGAGTTGTTTACTCTGGTACCATTATGTTTGTGTATGTCTGGTACCATAGCAAGTCAGGTTGGGGCTGACCAAGCTCAACTAGATTTGAGCAAAATGGGTAGGCCTAAGAAATACTGGCTTGATTTCGTATCGTATTATTCCATATCATTGTTTGTCTTTACCTATCTTTCTTTACCTTTGGGTCTCACAACAAGTATTGCCGAATTCTGTGTGGTGTAAAGAAAAAGAAGGATGCAACCGAGAATTAACACTAATGAAAATGATGATAAATTAAACAAAAATGTAAAAATTACATATCTTTTAATGCCTTAACAACACAGATATTGTATAACAACTGATTTTGTAATTTCGCCCAAGCTTGAGAGGCCGCTTCTTCAACCATATTCAATACATTCCTAAGATCTTCCCTTTGCGATATAAGTTTTGTATGAGTCTTCAAAAACAAGCTCAAATAAGACTGTGCAAGTTCAAAGTCTCTATTACTTTTTAACATTATTTCTATCATGTTTAGGAATTTTTTTAATACTTGTATGGAACCACCTACATCTGGCGCCATACTTGATACTTCTGCTTCTATCGCCGCCGGTGACAAAATTTTTAATTTCACAATACATTTCTGATAAGATTCTTCATTTTCACATTCAACTAATTTCTTTGCGAACATAGATAAAGTTGTCAAAGCTTCTGGTATTAATAACTTTGTGTCTTTAGTCTTCTCTTTCTCTAAGTTAAATTCTATTTCTAAACTTGGAATTGTTGGTAAGAAGAAAGGTGCAGATTTAGCAACAGTTAGAGGTGTTTTTGGTTTGTTTCGTTTCTTGACGATATCCAAATGTAGAATGTTAAGCCATCTTGATGTTGGTTGGTCTGATAGAGTTATAAGCTCTTGACTTATTTGCATTGGAGATTTGTATTCTGGTTCATCACCAAGATCTATGACACCTAAATCGTCGATATCTGGTTTTTCTGATATTGTACTTGGTAATTCTGTAAAATTAAATAAATAGGGATTATAATTATTCCTTAAACATATATAAATTAGAAATTTTATTCTGTGTAGAAGTCATAACAAAGGCTTCAGGTTTTTTAAGAGTTGTTTTAACTGAATCTCCATACAAATTATTAAATGTAAGGATCTTTTACGAGACTTCACATTCTTTCATATTGTGAACAATCTATTAAACTTTTAAAAAATTTGAATTAAAAAATATCGAAAAGAAATGAGGACAGCAGAAGTTAGTCAAGTTTAATTGGCATCCTAAGGTTCACGATTTCCCCATACAGTCCAATTAAAAAAATGTAGCATAGATAATAGTGAATTTGTTTAATTGTTTATTCCTTGTTCGATTCTTCTGAACCAAATTTAATTCAATTTGGTGTAGATTATTTGAATACCCTCAAATATAAACTTGGACATACTTTTAACGGGGAATTTCAAGTATCTGTGGAAAACAGAGGACTTAATTTGAAATTTTATATAATAGGTTGGGGAAAAAGACTTTTCGCATATAGTATGCACGAACTTGTAATAAGATCTCTTTGGCTATACCATTTGTATCTGGCTGGTTTTGGTATCATTAAAAAGGTTTAAGTTTAAAAAAGATAGTTCCAAATTCAAATTAGGAAAATGTGTGATTTTCATTTGTTTTTCTTATTGTTAAAATGAGTGAATCTAATGAAGAAATTCGATACATTTTAAAATTTTACTACAAAAAAGATAAAAATGCAACACAAGCCGCGAAATAAAAATGTGATGTTTATGGACCTAATGCAGTACTTGTGAGACGCAAATTTGGTTTAAGTGTTTTCAATCCGGAAATTTTGATATCAAAAATGCACGTCGCTCTGGTCGCCCTGTTACGGACCAAATTGATGCCATTTTTGAAAAAGTGGAGCAAGATCGGCATATAAGTAGTTACGATGTAGCTGGAAAACTGGGAATTGACCACAAAACGGTTTCGGCGCATTTGAAAAAAGCTGGGTACACAAAAAAGCTCGATATTTGGGTGCCTCATGAGCTCACTGAAAGAAACCTAATGAACCGTGTACTCATTTGTGATTCTTTATTACGACGTAATGAAAACGAACCATTTTTGAAGAGGCTGATAACTGGTGATGAAAAGTGGATCACGTACGACAAGAACGTGCGAAAAAGATCGTGGTCAAAGGCCGGTCAGGCTTCACAGACTGTGGCGAAACCCGGGTTAGCTCGCAACAAGGTGATGCTGCGTGTATGGTGGGATTGGAAGGGCATTATTCATTATGAGCCGTTTCCGCCAGGCAGGACCGTCGATTCTGAACTGTACTGCGAACAACTGATGAGATTAAAGCAAAAAGTTGAGAGAAAGCGGCCGGAATTAATCAACAGAAGGGGTGTGGTTTTTCACCATGATAACGCTAGACCTCACACATCTTTAGCCACTCAGCAAAAATTACTAGTTTGGTTGGGAGGTGTTAATGCATCCGCCATATAGTCCTGACCTTGCAC
Source organism: Dendrolimus houi (assembly GCA_039645545.1). NCBI lineage: Eukaryota > Metazoa > Arthropoda > Insecta > Lepidoptera > Lasiocampidae > Dendrolimus > Dendrolimus houi. The sequence continues at coordinate 11,375,288 of CM077125.1, read as the reverse complement.
CTTCAGATTTTTACCTGTTTCGGTCTCTACAGAATTCCTTAGGCAGTGTCAGGTTAACATCACGAGAGGACTACCAAAACCACTGTCGCAGTTTTTTGATCAGAAGCCCCAAAATTTTTATAGCAATGGGATCCCGTCCCTACCTACAAGATGGTAAAAAGTTATCCAACAAAATGGCACCTACATACTTTAGTCAAATGTAAATAAACTTTATAAAAAAACCTTTTTAATTTTTAAATAAAATGCGAAGAAACTTTTTCCCCAACCTAATATTTTTCCTGAATTCCAGCTGGAAAGAGCATATCTGGTCTGACAACATAAAGGTGAGTATATAGCTGCGAAGTCACATAGTCGAGGCTAATCTGCATGAATTTCAAACCTGTACATACATGACCATAGACATAGAGTTATACAGAGAGAACCAGAAGACTCTTGTTTAAAGACTAACACTCACTATATGTCATTGAACCACAAAAGCTAGTTTAGTTACTTTCCATGTTGCATATCAGTTTTGATACTTACTTAATTTAGGCACATCAATTATGCTTCTGTCAATAGGCCTTAAGAATATCCTTTCATACAGAAGCTTGTTTGCCCACAAAAATACTCCAAGTTCACCGACATGAGTGGTAGCCATGAAATCACCTGTTGGTGACATACTCAATGATGTGCAAGGCCTTTCAATCTGGAAATTATGTAAAAAATTTACTATTATATTAGCTATTACACGTGAAACCATATAAAAATATGTGATACTATATGATTTCATATGGCTCGAGCAAACTTCAAGTCCATATCACATGGAATACTTCCAATTTTCCAAAATTAAAAATCATACATTCATCTTCATTATTAAAAGTCCAAACATGCAACAAATTTTGTGATAATTAGTTCAATCGGCTTTCTTCACCTAAACTATGGAACTGTGTGCCGCGAAAATTATTTTCGAGAATAAAACAATTCCTGTGCTCATCTTCATCATCTAAAATAACTATACACTAAATAAACAAACTAACATCCAAGCCAATTCATTCCCCTATATACTTAGTCTGGCCATAAATACTGTTACAATTAAAAAGAAACAAAATATTACATTTGAATTTGGAATCTGTCATTTTTATATGATTATTCATTGTGTTTTCTCATTTTGGCGCCAATACATTGTACAACATTTTGCGATATTAAAATGGAGTGGGAGGATAAAGAGAACCGAATCGCTGTGATTGTATTACACAAAGTAGGTATGGAGCCAAATGCAATTTTTAAAACTCTCCATACGCTTGGTATTAGTCAAATGTTTGTGTACCGGGCTATTAATAGGTACAATGAGACCTCCTCGTTTTGTGACAGAAAAAGATCTGGCCGTCCACGTAGTGTTCGTACGAAAAAGGTGGTCAAAGCAGTAAGGGAAAGAATTCGAAGAAATCCTGTCCGAAAGCAAAAGATTTTATCTCGGGAGATGAAGATATCACATAGAACCATGTCGCGTATTTTAAAAGATGACTTAGGACTTGCAGCCTATAAGAGACGCACTGGTCATTTCTTAACTCATAATTTAAAAAAGAATAGGGTGGTAAAATCGAAACAACTACTGAAGCGGTACGCAAAGGGAGGTCACAGAAAAATGTTGTTACGGATGAGAATGTTTTTACAATTGAGCAACATTTTAACAAACAAAATGACCGAATTTATGCTCAAAGCGCTAAAGAAGCTTCTCAATTAGTCGACAGAGTGCAACGTGGGCATTATCCGTCTTCAGTGATGGTTTGGTGGGGTGGTAGCTATGAAGGAGAGATTGAGCCATATTTTTGTGAAAAAGGTATCAAAACATCGGCACAAGTGTATCAAGATACCATTCTTGAGAAGGTAGTTGAGCCCCTTAACGACACCATGTTCAATAACCAAGAATGGTCCTTCTAGCAAGACTGGCCGTCGTCTAGTCCCGATCTTATCTTATCTTAATCCGCTGGATTATGATTTATGGTCAGTTTTAGAGAGTACAGCTTGCTCTAAACGCCATGATAATTTGGAATCCCTAAAACAATGCATATGATTGGTAGTGTAGAATTTTCCCATGGAAAGAGTGTGTGCTTCTATTGATAACTGGCCTCAACGTTTAAAGGACTGTATTGCAGCCAATGGAGACCACTTCGAATAAGCTTTTTATATTTTAAATTGTTTTATATTTATGTATTAAACTAACACACTGTAAAACTTATAAATGTTGTTTGCAATAGAAAATTTTTTTTTCTTTGTTACAATATTTATGGCAAGACTAGGGATATGGAGGTCTACTAATATCTAGGATCTAGATATACTGAAAATTCATGGGAATTTTAGGTAAATTAAAAGATTTCCTATATACATTATACAAAATGTATATTGAATACCATACAACACACTATCAGTTATTGACATGTAAAAAAAATAACTTACCAAGAATATATCAACAAGTTGTGCACTGGGTATATCCCATACACAAATTGTGCAGTCCATTGAAGTACTTATCAGCCATCTGTTGGAGAATCATACTTTCAAACTGAGATCAATAATTATAATATTAATGGGAAATAAAAAGAAACAGCAAGTTAAAATAAATTAATTTATCAACATTTTGATATGAGAGTGAGTAAAAAACATGTATTACTTATGCAGTTTTTCTGAGCCAATATGCATATTATTACTATAACCAAATGCTGATGGGAAAGGAAAATATTATGAATGATGAATGAAAATCAGCATTTAATATAAGGATAGACAAATATGGAAGGCATATTGCCCGTTCCCCTACAATGGAGAGCTGGAGCCAGCAGTAGAATATTCAAACTTATATTTCATTCTACTTAAATTATAATTATAATTCACATGATGCTCTTAATGCAATTTACATATTTCAGAAACATCATAATTAAGTTGAATGTATGACAAATATTTTACATAACTGTCATTAAATGTTCCTCACCTACTCTGTGCATCAAATTCAATATCATTAATTTTCCCAATATGTCCATCAAATTTCCTCACAATGTTCATAGTGTCTATGTCAATTAGTGTGATACTGAAATCTTCATTAGCAAGAGCCAGTAGTGCACTGTCTCTGTGGCACTTTGTGCTCGACACTGCTTCTTCTAATCTCATAACATGGTATGGATGTGTTGCTGAAAATCAACATTCATTTAAATATTTCAATGCAGGAAAAAGAAGAAATCTAAATTAATCAAGTTTCTATTATTTGTATAATTATGATAACTATGTCTATATTGAATACATATTTATATTTTCACACATATTTCAGATAAAAATAGACAGAGACTTCAAAGCTCTATTTGTAATGAACTTAGTGTATACTTACACTTCATTAAATTTCTTTAACATGACAGGTACATGCTAAAGTTTAGACATCATTTTGCAGACCCTATGTACAGTTGTGGTATGAAAAGGTTTGTCACCTTAATGTCGACTTTTGCTTGCACAAGTACAGGAAACAGTACCACCAACATTTTAATAAATGTTACATTTATAAAATATAGAAACATGAAAAAAGAAAATTGCAATGTTGACAATGACAGACACTGAGATTAACAATAGTCTTAACCATTAGAACAAAGGATATAATCACTATGCTTATCATAAATATTAAAACCAATAAAAAGGTTTTACATCTCTAAACAATCTTCTTCGACAAGACAAAAAATTAAATAACTTTGATCTAAGTAATTTTAAACTTTATTGTCAAACAGTTAAACATAATTTTGTGTGGAATAGTCTGTTCTGTGATTTAGTTTGAAAAGGTAACATGTGCTAGCGGAATGTTAAATGAATCAATTGGAAAACTGGTGAACCTTTTCATACTGTGACTTAACATGTAAAGAACAAGAGGAAAAACATATGCACATCAATATAAAGTACTTTTCATCAAAATGATAGACAGGATGTCTTCATAATTGCAAATATTCTAACCATAAATGTAAAATATGTGGAGGATTTCAGAGTTATGACACTCATGAAAATAATAAAAACTTACAAGTTTTAAAATGCCAGAACTTGAGTTTATCATCAGAACCAACTGTTATCACCCTTTGGTTGCACAGATCTGTCTCAACACCTCTCAGGGCTCCTTTGTGAGCACACATTTTTTCCTTGCCGTAGAGTCCTCTATGCATTCCAGATTGCATGTTAAATTTATGTACCTGTCCATTACTATAACCTGTAAAAATATATAATCAAACTATTGACTTATAAAATCAAAAATATAGAAGTTTATAGTGTCTTATAAATAAACAAAATGTGACTATAAAATTTGTATTTTTCAACAATCATAGGAATTGAAGAGATCATTAATGTAACTATATTTCACACTCAACATATCATAACCATTGTAAAATAAAAACTTACCAATAACAACAAAATTACCACAATGTGTAACAGTTAGACATGTGGCAATTACCCCTTTATCTGCATTAGGGGGTTTCAACTTATGTTCACCCATCTTCAATTTGTTATATGACCAAGTTGTAGTGACAAACATTCCCTTGTGTAATGAAGCTATGCTATCCCATTGTTTATCCCTTTGCATACATGAGCTTAAATTTGTTATTGGTGGTAAAATTAATTTGTCATGTTGAAGTCTTTCTACAAAGGAGGATAACAAATTGGTTAAAGACTATTGGTCTTATTTATAGAGAGTTAGAGTAAGTTTAAATGCTTCTTTATGGTTCTTAAAGAAGTGTTCAAACTTACTCTAACTCTCCATAAATTGGACCATATAAATATTTAGACTTGTTGAATATTTTCACAAAACAAATGCAAATAAAACTTAAAACTATTTACTAAAAAGAAAATTCAAATGAAGGATGCTTAGAAGTTAAAACTGTGTTAGAAATTAAATGTCCCAAAGTTGTAAAACCTATAAATAAATTATTGGTTAAAATATAACTATACTAGAACTTTGACTATCAGCTGTAGAATCTAAATTAATTACCAGACCTGTATCTTATGCACAATATGTTAAAATGAAAAGTATTATCATGTTCATGCTTCTTATCAAAAGTATATTGACCTGTTTTCCTCATTCCAGAAGTTTATATGTTTTCCTATTTTCTTTTCTAAAACCCTTTGTAATCAATTTAATCATGGACAAATTGGACCAGTTCATTAGACTGTAGCCAGAGGATTACTTTACATCTATTTTGCCAGTGATTAGTTGTTTTTCAAAATTGCAAACATCCATAAGCCCCAACTACCACTTTCCATCAGCCCTGCTGTCTTATCATTTGCCTGCTTTAAGTAATAATAATCTTGACGGCCTCTGTGGTTGAGCGGGCTAAGCCTTTGCCGGCTTACCTCACTGCAATGCAGAGGCTCCAGGTTCGATTCCTGGTACAGTAAATTTCGGAAACATATTTTCTCTGTTATTTACTATAGTCTGGGTGTCTGGGATCGGCCCCAGAATGGTCCGTTGTATATTACCCATAACACAAGCGTAACTTGCTTAATTTGGGGATATACAGTGTGTTTGTCTGCCAATTTATTTATTTATTTAATTATATTTAATGTAAATTTACAATATTAAAAAATGAGTATAATGCTAATACAATCCTGGGAACATTAATTGAATACTTACATCTACACATATAATAAAATTGTAGAGGTCGAATTTCTGTATAATGAAAAAAAAATGCTAAAAACCGAGTCAGGGGGATGTAAGAAGTGAAATAGAACTAATTTAGATTTTTCCAAATTTTTTGTTTCTCTGTTTGTCTGTCTGTTTGTACCGGCTAATCTCCAAAACGACTGGACCGATTCAAATGAAATTTTGTATGGTGGTAGCTTATATCCCTGGTCAACATAGGATACTTTTGATCCTGAAAAATTAAAGAGTTCCAGTGGGATAGTTAAAAAGCGCACCACGCAGACGAAGTCGCGGGCATCAGCTAGTTAAAAATAAATTACTTACTTTTCTTCTTAGAAGCTTTTCTGTTGTGAGATGCTTTGCCTAAATTTTTGTTGAATGTTTCTGTAATTGTGTTCATTATATGAAGACTACTATCACTGCCAGCCACTAGGATGTTGTTTCCAGTTGGTTCACAGTACCTCACAAGGTTTGGTGGCAGTGACTGACCCTCTCTGAAGAATATAAATAATTATTTTAAAATACATAGTATCACAATGTTGAATGTAGTGTTTAATTTTAAATCATGATAAAGTAATTAAATACCTTGTTCTGAGTAGTCTAGCCCCTCCATCAGGCATATCAAAGATCCAAAGTTTTAAAGAATTGTCTACAGAATTTGTCACCATAAGTGGTTCAGACATTAAACACTGTAAGCCAACTATTGAACCTGAGTGGGCCCGCTGGATCTGTGACAACACCCTTCTTTCTTCCAAATCCCACATTACTATATGACCCTTACTGCTTCCTGTAACCATGACAGGAGCACCATCCATTCTGAATGATAAACTGCTTACCATTCCCCAATCATGTACAAAATCCATCACACTTTGGTCATACCTTAAGTTATGCAAGATTATTTTTTTATTTGCCAATGCTATAGCTACGACATCAACAGCTGGTGCAGGCTCTGTTACAAGTACTTTGGAATTCCAACCTTTGAAAGTGTAAACCAGTTTGGATGTGCGAAGATTCCACAACTGTAGCCGACCTTGCTCACTGCCCAACAATATCTTATTTAAATAAGTCGGTGGATGGCACAGTGTAGTTATTTTGAAATTGTTATCAAAGTTCAACTCGAGGAACTCTGTTTCTTCCTTTATATCAAAAAGTTTTAAAACATTCTCCTCATCAACAGAAACTAGGTGAACGCCGAATGGAAACAGAATATGTACATGGGCGTTGTGTCCTTTATATACATGTTTAAGCTCACAACCTCTCCTCCAAGCATAAATATTGTTTTCACTAGCAGTGTAAACATGGAAGTTATCACCACTCATACACGTAATTGGACCAGGATGTTCACCGCTAACACTAAGTAAACGGAACTTATCACACCCGTAAGTATGAAACCATTTCCCAACACTCGTACATAGTAAAACTTCGCCTCTTCTTTTTATAAATCTAGCGACAAATGGGACATGTGTACTGACATAACCTAAAACTCTCGAACCCGAAAATATACGACTACTTGTATTCTGCGGCATTTTAATAGTCTCTCAATAAAATACTTATTATTTTTACATTTATAGATATTGTATGTAAAGAATAACAAAAAAATTATCAAAGATAAAAGATTCTGTTCACGACACACGAACACGCACGTTTGTTTTTGTGTCAACTATCAAGACTAACAAGACTAGCGTCAATGTCATTCAATCCGTCAACTAGGTTCTTTTTCTGTCAGTTTGTCAGATTCGACATCATAGGGATGTGGAATCTGACTTGACTTGGCTTGAACTTGACGCGCAGGGTTACCAAATTCTAAAATTAACATCACTCAATATCATGTTTTAAATAGGGTTAACACAAAAACGTAAATTACTTTTAATTTGTGATGGAATTTTTTAATAATTTAACCCTTAAATGCATGATGATGTATTTATACATCAGTGTATTTGTCCTTACATAATTTCTAAACGGTAACTCAAACACAGTATTTTTTGCTTTTATTAGGTGTTAAAAATATTTATCTTAGTTTCTGAACGCAAGCTGTCACAATATGGCAGTTAACTTTTTCAATTGTCATAATTTGACAGCTTGGCGCAGCATTTTCGAATACGCACTTTGGCGGTCAAATTAAAATTTTATTTTAATGCATACTAAATAGTATTATTACGCGATAAAAGTGATTGACGAGAGGATAGAGGTAAGCAGAACACGTTGCATTATTTTTTTTAAAAATACAGTAACAGTTTTTGTAAATATTAGCTGTATAATTGTGATGTAGAAATACATCAGTATGCAAAATCGGTTAAAAAAAGTTTTACTGTAGGTATAATATATTTTTTTATTTTTGACTTATTTGTATACAGATACATACTATATTCATATGAATTTTATGATTATTTATCCAGAATGTCCCGTAAATTGGCAGACAAAGACGTAGAACAACTTCTGGCAGCTTTAGAAGATGGAAATATTTCAGAGGATGGCTTGGAAGATGAAGAAACCTTTTTCGCTAATGCAAGAGAAATAATTCAAGAGTTGGAAGACGAGGATGCAGAGGACCATGAAGATCCTACCTATAGTGATCCATCACTAGTTCAAGATTTGCCTGGCCCATCAAGTCAAACTATTATTTCATTACCCATGCAAGAAGGTATTCAACAATATGTAGAGTTTGATAAAAGGAAACTCATTTGGAAAAAAGACAGTTTGTTGTTTGACGAATCAAAAATAATTCACCAACCAAACACAACAGACTCTGCTATAACTGAACTTGATACACCATATAAATGTTTTTTGCATTACTTCACACAAGAGTTTCTTCAAAAAATTGTTGATGAAACTAACTTATATGCAGTACAGAAAAAGCCTTCAGTATCTTTCACTACTACTGTTGGGGAATTTAAAAAATTCATAGGTATTCTTTTATTTATGTCAGTGGAGCAATTCCCTAGTGTACGCTCATACTGGCATTCCAAGTTTGGGTACGATCCTGTAAAGAGCGCGATGCCTGTAAATCGGTTTGAGATGATTCGGAGCTACTTACATTTCAACGATAATAATAAACATCTTCCGCGAGACCATTCCGATCACGATCGCCTCCATAAGATTCGGCCTGTGATAGAACAGCTAAATACGACATTTTCATCAGTTGCAATAGACCAACGACTTTCAATAGATGAGCAGATGTGTTCCACTAAAATTGCACATTTCCTGAAGCAATATTTACCAAATAAGCCTCACAAATGGGGCTATAAGCTTTTTTTTCTCTGTAATCTTATGGGATATGCTTACAGATTTGAGGTCTATTCTGGACAAGAAGAAAAAAAAGACAAACCAGCCGATGAACCTGATCTAGGAATAACAAATAACGTCGTTATACGTTTGGCGAGAGCTATACCAAGGATGAACAATCATATTGTATTCTTCGATAATTTTTACACATCCCTGCTTTTGGTAAATTATTTGAATAAACAGGGTATACAATGTGTCGGAACTATTCAGCAAAACAGGCTACCGAATTGTCGACTCCCTGATAAAAAGGAACTTATGAAAACTTCTGTTCCGAGAGGCACATATGAGGAACGCGTTTCTCATTCAGATGGAGTAGACTTTTCGGCCACTGCGTGGAAAGATAATAAAGTTGTCACTCTTTTATCGACTTACGTCGGCGCCGAGCCTGTTGGAAAAGTATCAAGATACGACAAGAAAGCTAAACAAAAAATTGACATCCTTGTCCCAAAATTGTGCAAGAGTACAACATGCATATGGGAGGAGTCGACCTAATGGACAGCTTTTTAGGACGCTATCGAATTCGAATAAAGAGCCGAAAATGGTATTTACGCTTGTTTTATCATCTACTGAACCTCACTACAATCAACTCATGGGTACTTATGAAAAAAAATTTAATTGCTAAAGGTGTCACAAAAAAGCAGCTGCCTAATCTTGGGGAGTTTCGTAATTGTTTAGCTGACACACTGTGTAATATAGGTATGTCTGGAGGTAGTAAAAGAGGGCGCCCAAGTACTTCCTCTCTAGAACGCGAGCTTCAATTAAAAAGGCAAAAAGGTCCGCAACATCCACTCCCGTCAAAAGATGTGCGCGTAGATGGATTCGAACATTGGCCCGTATTTGCCAATCGATTACGGTGCAAGATGCCCAATTGTAAGGGCACCACACAATGGTCGTGTACCAAATGTAATATACCGCTGTGTCTAAATCAGAGAAACAACTGTTTCAAAGATTTTCATTCACTGCAGTAAGCCTAATTCGACGACAATCGTCCAATAGCACAGTACTTAGGCTACATTATTATTATTAACTGTAATGCATACTGATGTAGATCTACATCAGTAAGTTTTTTTTATAAAAATATACTTTTTGGAAAATAAATATTTTTTTCTTTATTTTTCCCTTTATCTATGCTTAATTATCTACCTGTGTCAATTTATGGTATTAAAAAGGAAAAATCATGCATTTAAGGGTTAAATATTGCGATTCTAGGTGTTTTTGACTCTAGCCTTAGGTGTTAATATTTTTGATTGTTGCTAAGCCTGCGCGTCAAGTTATTGTGAACTGAGAATGGTGAGAATATTTACTGGTTTGTCAACCAATAGTAGATTTTATTTATTCTTAGATTCGTATTTTTTTTTACAAAAATCTGTCAATGACTAATTGAAAGTAAAGTTATTATAGTTGAAAGGTCTCCTATCCTCCTAGTGCCCTAATGTTCCCTAAAAATTACTTCAAATAAATAGTGATTAAAGCCCAGCACCCAAGTTCAATTTCATACAATAGATGCCCAGGGTACTGTTTTAAATACCACAATTTTAAGCATTGCTGCTAGTTTCAATTTTTCGCTTTTCTATAAAGTGTTGTATCCAAACACATATCTCGAACATTTTTTTGTTTGTGTGTGACCAAGCAATAGTGCCAACAAAAACAAAAGAAATCTGTCTTTCTTGACATAATATCGAACAAGATCGTAGAGTGTGAAAATTTATCTTAATTTATTCATGAAACCTTTACGATTTGTGTTCATCAAAAATAGGTGCTTAAATTTTACATTTGCTGTTAACATAAAAACTTTATATGGATTTGAGATATAGTAAAAATTATCATAATTCAAAATTTAAGACTTAATAGACCTTTGGGTTAATAAGAACTATCATGATTGTTTCAAATGTTTTAAATAAATAATAATAAAGTAAAATTTTCTATTAATTTTAAAGGATTTTTTGTTTATTATGGTTAAGAGATTGGTTTTTAAGTTTAATTTCATTTTTGATTTTTGAAGGTAGTTGAATAAAATTGATGTTCTAAAAAGTATCTTGTTTTAAGTCTAGTGCTTTGGACCAAAATACTAACTGTATTTGTCCTTTTGCCCTCGTCCTTGTTCAACTGAAAAATCATACTTCTGAAATTACTAATTGTAAGGCGCAATTTTTTAAAGTTCAAGTCGTGGGATTTCATCATAGAAACATTTTTAAGGATTGGGCGTTTAGTTTAAGAAAGCGTTACAAAATCTGGGCGCTAGGTTATTATATTAATATACTCTATGTTGAAAAATTTAGTGTCATAGAAAAAAACGTGATATTTTATAATAAAAATTAATATTTTTGCTATGCGATGTGTAATTTATATTAAATTTTCAAATGCGCGCTAACGGCAAGTTACTTAGTGCTAATTTTAGCAAATGGATGTAGGCAGATAAAGTTAGTCATCAAATAAGTTTGCTTAAGACATTAAGATTTTATTCAATAAACAATTTTAATTATAGGTACATACAAGGTTTTATAGTAAACCTTGCCTCTTCAAATCTTCATAAGTCTTCCGGTTTACGACATTTCCTAAAGAATCTTCAAATTCTTCATCATTTTCTGCAACAAATCGCTCATTTTCTTTTTGGTGCTTGATTTTCTCCCATACTGAAAAAATAAAATTATTATTAAATTTTCAGAAGAGACAAAACATAATGATTAGGCTAAGTAAAGATTTTTTTATTGCTGAACCACAGCAGACAGGCTGACGGCCCAACTGTGATGGAAAGTGGTTATAGTCGCTTATGGACATTAGCAACATCAGAGGTGCTGCCAATGTGGTGCCAGCCTCAAGGGACCCTGGAACCTGGCCACTAACGCCGGAACACACCTCAAAGTTGTTATGGTGGCATACTGTAGACCAGGGGTGGTGGCCATCCAGACGGGCAAATACCCTACCACCTGACTGTGGGTTGTTTTGTCGTCTATTACGACAGGCCACCCGGCCGTAGGAATTAGTATTCTTTTCCGTTCCTGCATGGAAAAAAGCAAGGCACATAGTTACAAACATGCATTTTTTTTTGCAATGTGCAAAGTAATTAAACGTTCTATGGGCTTTGAAGGACAGACAGAACACATTCGAAATTTAACACTAGGATGGTGATGGATAGTTTCAGAAATAATAAATATCTGCAAGTAAAGCTAACGAAGTTCTCAAAATTATTAAGAAAAGAAGCATTGGGCCCTTCACATCTATTTAAGAAACGTGAAGGATCAGAATATACAGTGCAACTGTGGAAACTTTCACTCAGCAATATTATGACAATAATATATAATAATGAGCAAACAAACAGACACATAGCATATCCCCAAGCCAAGGCGCCGTACTTAAAGTAAGTTCATATAAAGGGAGGAAAGGGTTTCGTTTGTTGTGACAAAATATGACAATTGGGTTTAACAAAACAAGAAATTCACATTGGTGAAAAAAATAGTATGATACTTTATGAACGGCCCCTAAGCAAGTTACACTTCGACAGCCGATCCCATCCAAAGCACCGGAAATAGTGAAAAATTCTTTCAACAATGATAATGAATTATGAATAATATTTATTTATGATACTAGTGCGGTAAGCAGGTTTGTACAAACGAGTAGATAAATGTTACCACAGTCACGAGTTTGTAAAAATCAACAACTGCACGTGTGCCATACAACGATTTTCAACACATTTACGAGAAAACAGTACAATAGGTAATTAAACAAACATAAATATCAGTTGGCAAGTCGCAACAATCTTTGACGTTTCTAATATGAAAATGGCGTCACATGCACGTGATGAAAATTAGAACTACATCTTTCGTCTAATTTTCTCTATAGTATTAAAGTGAGACAAATGTATTGATCAAAAGCGCTTCTCAGGAAATTATTTTTGTTTTTCACCTAAGTTCTACCGCACATCGTGCAGTAATTAGGGTACTTAAGTAAGAGTACCTACTTTACCGCACGTTCCGTTGTATGATGCTTAATTTTTAACTTTCGAACTATGTATACAGGCTTTGTAAATGCATTTTTTATGCATATATGTTGAAAAATAAATATGAGAAGTGACATACAGGCCAGGGCGTCCTCAATCTGGGTGACGTTGGCGAAGTGGGCCGTGTTGGGGATGCCGAGGCAACGCATGCCGTGCGCGTGCCGCCACTCGGCGAAGTGCCGCTGGAACGCCTTCGGGCCCTTGTACGTGTAGTTGCCGCATATCTCGCAAGTGTAGCTTATGTTCAGCCCGTGAAGCTTATACAGCCAGTATGGAATTGGCTGCACACAAAATTAATAATACATTTACCCTTCAAAAATGGACTATGAAATAAATATTGGTGTAATTATTTAAATTTTAATCCACATATTTTGCCAAAACTCAATAAACATTATCATAATCGATCAGAAGAAAATTGACATATTAATAAGTAATTGCGGTTTACATAAGTTCAACCAGTAATAAACCAAATGAATAGATAGTAAGATTTAGCCGAACTGTCATTTATTATACTAATATTGTAATCTGCTTTCCATGTTTTTTTTTAATATATAGTACATGTAAAGATAATCTAACAATATTCTTTAAACCTAGAAAAGATCACTTTAAGTTGAAGTGACCTTATGTTTCACTAAGTTAATATAGCACGAGGTCAAGGTGGACTATATTGATTAAAATGTGATATTGTGGGGATATTAGTTACAAGAAAAGAAATTATATTTAAAACATTTTTAAATTAAAAATAAACCAGAAACAAATAGGTGTAATGTTAAGAGTTTGAATACAATAACTAGATATTTACACAATAGGGTAATTGATTTATCATCTTCACAAAACGCCAGAATCTCCTAGATTTTGAATGATCATAGCATGTCATGATGTCAAAATTCTTCTGTTTGTGTGTATGTCACAGAACTTCTAAACGGTTGGACCGATTTTTATGATTTTTTTTGTGTGTGTTCAAGTAGACTCGAGAATAGTTTAGATTCACAATTGGAACCGGTAGGTGGCGCTAGAATCGGGACCTAGATTTTTTTTTTCAGAGCAGTACAACGTCTACCGAGCCTCCTAGTTATCTATTAAATGTGTCACATAACCGATTAGTTATTTTGGTAAGCAGTCTAGTGTTATCTAGATGGCATGTGCGCCGCGCTGCCGTGACGCCGCTGCGTTCGACCAGCGCACCGCCGCCGCCTCTTGCGCACGGCGCGTACAGTAGTAAGACGTTGGTTAAGTTGTAAACAATTTCCATACTATTTTTATGTTCATAAGCAATTTAAGTCTTTAAAAATGCTTAAACCCTCTATTACCCTTAGTTAATTGTTAGCATGATATAGAACAGATGGATAATGGTCTGAAATAACAAAAATGATATAAGTTCGTATCTTTGAATTCCGCCTATTTATTCCTGATTTGTAGCACACTTTTAGGTGCCCGAGTCTCGTTTGGAACTATTTTTCGAAGCAAACAAATGGAGTATATTTAAATACAGTAACTTAAAAATATAAAACCATCACGCCGCCAGCGCCGCCGCCAATTAATAACCTCCATCCAGCGCGCCGCCTTCAACGCGGCGCCCGTCTCTACTGGTGTCTATTATGATCGGATTACCTTTCCATCCCAGCCGAGGGGCAGGTTCTTGGGGTTGTATGGCACCTCGTCGTCGTCGGAGTCGTTGTCGGGCGCGGCGGAGGCGTCGCTCTCGTCGCCGCTCTCGTCGCGGCGCTCGCCGGCCGCGCGCGCCGCGCGACGCGTCACGTTCTCCACGGTCGCCGAGCGAGCGCTGCTCACGATCGTCGCGAATCTACGCATATGAATCAGGTGGAGTGTTTATCTTGTTTATAATTCTATACGGCAGTGGCAGATTCAGCAATGATTAGGCTGGAACCTAGGGTGGCAAATGTGGGTCCAAACTTTTTTTATTTCTTACACAATAAAAGGATAAAAGGGGATTCAATAAGACTATAGCATACAAACCATAAACTTACAGTTTCAAGTAGGCCTTCGCGGCCATATGGTAAACTGTACGGAATAGTAAAAACACTCAAAGGACTCATTTAGTACAATTACTATACATAATATGTATACGTCAATTTAAAAATATAACAATTTACATTCACAATGTAATTATGTATATTCAATTATTTTTTTAATCCTTTGTAAAATAAGTTGTCTACTCTTAAGATAACTTTTTAATCTGTTTTTAAACAAACCGATGCTCACAGAATGTTTTAATTATTTAGACAGACTATTATAGACTAGAATTATTAAATTAATAATATAGAATTCCCAGTAGAAATGGGAGTTAGACAGGGCGATCCCATCTCACCAAAATTATTTTCAGCCGTTCTAGAATCAATTTTCAGAAATCTAGAATGGGACGAAATGGGAATAAACATAAACTGGGAAAGATTAAGTCATCTGAGATTTGCAGATGACATAGTGATATTTTCAAAATGCCCCAAATCACTAAGAAAAATGATCCACGAACTATCAAAAGAAAGTGCAAAAGCAAGCCTTACTATGAACACGAAAAAGACAAAGATAATGACCAATTCTGAACATTACCATATTGAAGTAGATGGAAAAGAAACAGAATATGTCAAGGAATATGTGTATTTGGGACAGTTGTTGTTATTTAAAGACTGCATGAGTAGAGATAGAACGAAGGGTAGCAAATACTTTGAAAAGATACTGGTCTATGTGAGAAATTATGAAAAATACAGACCTAAATATAACACAAAAGAAAAGTTTTCAATCTCTGTCTACTTTCAATTTTAACATATGGATGTCAGATTTGGTCACTCACGGAAAAAGAACTTAGTAAAGTTAAAGTTTGTCAGAACAGCATTGAAAGAAGTGTAATAGGAGTGAAGTTGGAAGACAAAATTAACTTATCAACAATCAATCAATTTACTAAGTTCAAAAATGCATCAAGAATAATAAAACAATAGAAATAGGACTGAGTCGGACATATAATGAGAGACAATAAAAACAAATGGACACGTAAAATAATGGAGTGATACCCAAAAGACGGAAAAAGGCGAAGAGGACAACAATATATAAGATGGGAGGACAATTTCAAACTAACAGCAGGGACATTGTGGTCCAGAAACTGTAAAGACAGGGAAAAATGGGCATCAAATAGCTTGAAAGAGGCCTTTGTCGAAGGACAAGCTGAGAAAGAGGCAAAACTAGATACCAACTAGCGGAGTAAATGAACTAATTTATATGTAATGGTTTTTTCAGAAATAAAGGCTATCTTTTTTTATGTTTATAGCTTGGCAACTAGGCCTTTGAGCCAGGCGCAGTTGTATTGTAGGCTACAATAGACACCATCTAATGGAGTTCTTGTGAAAACTCGAAAGACCACATTTGGCTATACAGTTCACATTTCTCACAAAAACACATAATTACACTCATAAACTATCAATATCCTACAACTATTGTTCAGTTTAGAGTAATTTTACACATTTTTAGAAAATAAAACTGCACAGCACAACGTCCCCTTTCAGTTCCCGCCAAGAACTCCTTTTATTTATTTTTATTTTATTTGTTATAGACTAAGGGGCCTATTACATGCACTGTCTAACTAACATACTCATCCTAGTCAGCGAGCATACTATGGCTGAAAGTTTTCCCCTGCTTCGAATACAGTAAGAATGTGCACTACCATGTTTGACAAACTTTTCAAGATTAATTCTAATATGTATATAAGAACTTGATAAATAATAATCGACAGCAACGTCAGAATGCAGAGTTCCTTTAAGTATCGTCCAGCTGATACCTCAAACGATACACGCGTCATTATTCTTATAGCTCTCTTCTGCAGGTGGAAGACCCTCAGCCAAACATCAGAATGTACCCACAGTTCGACGACATATAGCAAGTGAAAAAGAAAAACTGAGTGGGAAAACAGCAACAAAGCAGAAATACATGACCAAATCCATTAGATATTTGAAAAATCAATTATACTTGTCAGAAATCGACTTGGCTGATTTTGAAAACAAAAAGCAACTGTATCATTACACAAAATCATAGTGTAGCTTGTCAGGATCAATTTCTAGGAAGGAATGTCAAACGACGAACCAAGGTAAAGGGTTGAAATTTTATAAATATTTGACATTGGCTAAATCCACAAATCATATTATGAAGTTAAATTAAAACATGTATGCTGATTATAAGAAAAACAAAATTCCATGCACTTAATTAAGTACCAAGTAAAACATGAACAATAATAGTCATTAGAATACCTGTAAACTTGAGCTTCAATGGCTGCTATATCCTTATGCCTTTGTTGAGTGGAAGCCTTTGCCTTGTTACCCCCTTTCTTTGCCACCAAAGACTTGTCCAAAGCAGTCTGGCCTTTTGTAATGAACAATCTAAAAGGTAAAATATAGTGTTTTCTTAAAATTTCTGTCCAGTGATAAAATTTTAAATAAAAGCATTAAATTAAACTCAATCACACTTTTAACCTGATTTACAATTTTTTCGTAAGTCACAACTACTTTTCAAGTAAATAATATAGTAAGTTAAATTATAACCGTAATGGACGATTTTTCAATCACCAGATTTATCTGGTTTTGTTTCAATTTCAGCACACGAAACCTTATTCTTTTCTTAAAATCCAAAGGAAAATAAAACAAACAATAATATGGTTGCATATGTAACATTACTCCAAAGTATTACCTTTGTGCCCTTTCTTCCAAAGTCCCACCACATTTAAGACCTAGAGCCATCAGAGCCGACTTAAGTCTGTCCAAGCCAAGTGAAGCTAACTCCTCCCAAGAAGAAAATGCTGACAAGTCTAAATGAGCTCCCACATTTGTTAGAGCACCACCAGTTTCTTTCTATAAATCCAACATTTTGTACTGTTTATAATGAAGCACTAGAGATTTATGGTTTCACCAAGTATTAAAGTGATTACATCAATCTATAATACTTATAGTATTCAAGTCCTGTTGAAATAGAGTCCCAAATCCCATCATAATAATAAACTTCTGGTCTCAAACTTCCTTTTTCTGGAGACACTACAACTTACCTGCCACACTTGAGAAAGCGCGAAGTGCTTTCGACTTGCGCAAACGGCAGGATATTCTGGCCAAAAGGGTGGACGATGTACAACAACTCAAAAAGCATGAGACATAGATTCGCGGGATGCCTACGCATTATTCCCATTCGTCATAATTTTTAATAAAATTGATTAATTACAAAATACGGTATTCTATGGTGGTCACCAGATGTGGGAAAGGCCAGACCCACTAAAAATAATTTATTCATTAAAATTAAATAAAACTGCATTAAATTGATGAAATGCAATGACAATATCCAGGCCTATTTTTTATTCATATTTTTACAATATTGGCTGTGACCAGCACCACAGACGTTTTAATTCGCCTGCAACTAATTATACTATTAAAATACCTGAAGTATTAACAATTTTATCAAGTTGTATGTTTTGAAAATATATGAATAATAAATGCATATTCCCTATTGAGATAATAAGAATAAATCGGTTTTCGGAAGAAAAATAAAATATATAATCAATATAAAAAGTTAACTCACTGGCCAACCAGGGAACATTCCAGCATCCCATTGCTTAACAAACTCTTGGTGAGCTGCAGCCATTTCTTGTGCCTGGTCCAATAGTGGCTTCACTCTATTCACAAAATCTTTCAAGTATGTAAGTAATGCCCGTATATAAATCCTGTACTCACTGTTCTTGCGTTCTCGCGGTATATCAAACAAATGGTCAAAGAGACTTAGATATGTTATATAGTCCACTTTCTGTAAAGAAAATTCAAATCTAATTAGAAAATTGAACCAAGACTTAAATGAATACTGTTGTCTATATGATCAATCAATGAATCAGTTTATTAATCCGAAAGGGTCTTGAATAAACTCAGTAGATTTAAATATAACTTTTAATGAGTACAAAAGAAATTTCAACTTAACTTTTGTTTCAGAGCCACCTAAGAAAAGTAAATAGATGAATGTCAAAGTGGCGCATAAAAACCAGCACCAACAAATCTTTACACATGACATTCACTCTTAGAAATTGTAGATAGATGAATGTCAAAGTGGCAGACAAAAACCAGCACCAACAAATTTCTACATGTGATATTCACTCTTAGAAATTGTAGATAAATGAATGTCAAAGTGGTGCATAAAAACCAGCACCAACAAATCTTTACACATGACATTCACTCTTAGAAATTGTAGATAGATGAATGTCAAAGTGGCGGACAAAAACCAGCACCAACAAATTTCTACATGTGATATTCACTCTTAGAAATTGTAGATAGATGAATGTCAAAGTGGCGCATAAAAACCAGCACCAACAAATCTTTACACATGACATTCACTCTTAGAAATCGTAGATAGATGAATGTCAAAGTGGCGGACAAAAACCAGCACCATCAAATTTCTACATGTGATATTTACTCTTAGAAATCATAGATAGATGAATGTCAAAGTGGTAGACAAAAACCAGCACTAACAAATCTTTACACACAACATTCACTCTTAGATATCGAGTGCTGTTGCCAGTAAATGAATGCACCAAATTTTTATGAAGTTTATAATTTTGATACATTAAAATTAAAATTTCCTTTAAACCAGAACATAAGTATAGTGAATTTTAATATGTGCTCTTATTAGAATTCTATACCCAAGTAATATAACCAAAAATCTATATAAAATCATCATGTCAATTTGTATCATGTGAAAATGGATTAGGTGTATTAATATAAAATTTGGCAATAAAGTGGTAATCTATATGTTCCTAAACAAAAGTGTACAGGAAAACTAACAATAATGGATTAACAAGTATAAAAAAAATATAATAGCAGCCCATAAATGTCCCACTGCTGGGCTCGGGACTCCCACTATAGGGGAACGGACAGTACACCCGCCACGCTTGTCCAAGGCGGCTTGGCAGGTTTCAGGTTTGACACATCGGTTATCTCGATGTGCATGCAGGTTGCATCACGATGTTTTCCTTCACTGTTATTAGCACGTGGTAATTGTAATAATATGCACATTAGGTCAGAAAACTGCCTAAGTGGTGCATGCGTTCCGGCCAGGATCGAACAGGACTAACAAGTAACTGGATAAGGATAGGATAAAATACATTTTTCAATGCTCAAAAGCGTGTGGGCTATCATTGAACAAGTCTTAAAAAACCACAATGATGTTTCTTCTTCATAGATGGTTTTATATACTCTTCCAAATGTGTATTAATACAATTCATAATTAAATGGTTTGAACACTTACCTCAATACCTTTCAAGTTGATATACTTTTCGTAACACTCATGCAAATCTAAATATTTTCCATAACCTTCTTCATCAGTGAACTCAACAGGTGCTAAAAATTAAATAACTAATTAGAGTAGAAGAAAACAAATAAATAATGTCATATATACACCCAAACTAAGTATGATATGCTTAGTTACTACTTGCTACTATTATGCTTGTGTTATTGGAAATATATGGACTGATGGATATGAATATAACTACAAGAAAAAAACATGGAGAAGTTGGTTCAAGATAATATATCTTATTGCGAGTCACCACTGTACCTACTCATTAATTCCAGTAATACAAGTGGGCCAAAACTTCTACAATATACCACAGAAATAATAAACAGCTTACACATTACCGAGTAGCAACTTCTATGTATCTCATATCAACAATTTGAGGATGTATTGTTTAATAAATTAATAGCCTTTGTGATCTGAGGTTTTATTAAAACAAAAAACATAGTGCTAAGGTTGTTATTATTAAACCTAAAGCACAATAAAAATACCAAAATTACTTTAGACTAAATCAGTTAAAGCTTAATAATTTACTCACTAGTAAAATCTTCAGCTGGGTTTTCTCTCAACTTTGCTAACTCTTCAAACTCCACGGACATTGGAACACAAATCTAAAAACAAGTTTTACTTGAAGATAAAGATGTTATATACAATATGGCTTTTTATAATATTTGATACTAAAAACAATTAGATTCAGAATTGATTCTTCAGTCATTAGATAAAAGTTATTTATGAACAATTTATGGATAAAACACAACATGAAAAAATTAAAAATTACAGTTAAGTAAATGAAACAGTAGAATTGTTTCATATTGATATTCAGTCATTATTATAATTTAATAGACAAATGGATGACTTTTATCTGATGGTTTAAAAATCATTTCTACAAGAGTTCAGCACCAACTTAACAAGTGGAGTTTTTGGCGACAACTGAAAGGGGATGTGGTGCTGTGCAGTTTTATTTACTAAAAATGTGTAAAATTACTCTAAAATGAACAATAGTTGTAGGATATGATAGTTTTTGAGTGTAATTATGTGTTTTTGTGAGAAATGTGAACTGTATAGCCAAATGTGGCCTTTCGAGTTTTCACAAGAACTCCCTTGGATGGCATTAATTGTAGCCTACAATACAACTGCCTCTGGCTTAAAGGCCTAGTTGGCAAGCCATAAACATAAAAAAAACTTAACAAGTGTATTATAGTAAATACTTAATTTAATTTCCAAATCCTACCTCCACCTACGAGTGGCAAAGTTGTAAAATATTTCCAAAATCTGTTTCCCAAAGAATATGATCAAGGTGTCTTCAAGTTTCTTACTTAGCATAGTTTATATCAACATTATAATCTATGCTAAATCAAACAACTACTACACACAAATATAGACTTGGCATACTTTAATTAGACTGTTACTTTATATATTTGTTTGTGGCACTAAGTTCATTTTTGTGTGTAATACTGTTGAGTGTTGATATAAGTGTGATATATGATATATTTGTGCTTCATTCTTAATGTCACATCACTTAGCGTTAAGACTCATGGTCAAATAAACATACTAATTGTGGGGCGCTGTAGCCCACTGATGATAAGCTGGTTCAATTTATTATGGACTGTATGAGAGAGTATGACCGAAATCCTTGTACTAGAAAAGCAGAAGCTCCACCAACCTTGAGATCCGCCCTATCCTGGCTCGGTTCAGGTTGCATGCACACAGGAACAGCACACGGCACTAAGTTCCACTTTGGAGCTAACCCTTGTACAAAGTTTTACGGATAGTAATGTTCTTGGCACGGCCAGTAATCACACACCCCAAGATGATAAGTTTTAGAAAAGTATCAGCGCACGGCGCGGTGTAATTCTCGTCAAACGTTGACTGAGAGAGTTCAAAAAAATGGCTGCCCTTACCCTGCTCTGCATTGGCCGACGCCTAACACAGAAAGAGGGTAGACAGCAAAATTAATGGAGCGATGTTCTACCTACTTCACTAAGCAAGGACCGAACACTTATGTTTAAAAAATAAACTATATCCCAATCTGCTTTTAGTTGCCATAGTTTCCTGTCACAAGAAAGGAACAAAGGAAATTGAAATTACTTCATTTGGATGTTTCCTATGAAACTCTTTGATTTGCTTCAATCTTGCATAAAACTCCTGGAATTCATTTGGACCAGATAATGCTGCAATTTCTTCCTTACGAAGACCATCTTTGTCTTCATATAATTCCTTGAGCCTGATGGTTGCTTCAATGTACCTCTGCAATTACAGATTTGTTAATATTAACAAAAGCTCTTATAGCTACAAGACATGCTATACAGACTAATTCAAACAACTACACAACAAAACAATATAAAAAATTATTCAAAATAATTGAAACTATTTTTAAATGTACTTTGTAGCAGATGTAAAAAACATGGTTTGATTTTAAAAAGACATTTTAATGATTAAAAGTCATCAAGTCATCATCAAGTTTTTTTTTCTTATTTCATTGTAGCACTTCATGTGATACCTATATCTTATACAATACCAACTTTGTAAGGAGGAAATTAAGATAAATGTGAGTAGAACATTACTATACTTACATCATGCAAATTTTTTAAACGGTGATCAGCATTTATTGTTTCTCGATGCTGAAATAAAGAACATACATTTGAGTATGACTGTCATGGTAAACTGTATATTTTTACAATTTCTTTTATTTATTCATTCATGACTTTAATGGCTCAGACACAAGTAATTATACAAATTTCAAGGAAATAAATCAGCTAAGTTTAGTAAATAATAACAAGAAATATTTCACTATCTCCATTGAGGTAAATCTATAGCATTCTAATACAGGAATTTTCAGTAGTGGGGGGTGAAGTGGGGAGGGGGGAGGCATACTTACCTTTACTACAAACCTTAAGGTCTGGAGATCTTGAAATACATATTTTTTTAATAAACATAAACTCACTTATTTTCACTTGATTTTTTCGCTAATATTGCACTTCTATCATAGGTCCAAAGTTGAAAAATCCTTTCAAAGTTCAAAAAAAGCCAGTAATCAACATAAAAAGGGCCAAAATAACCAGCTTAATTGGATAAAAATGAACACATTCATATACACTACAAGAGTAACAATTCAAAATGGCGACCAATAAAGAGGATGTTTTTTTTTACATAATCACATTAATTTATATTTAACCTATATTAAAAAAAATATAACGTATTAATTAAATATAACGTCTATACTGTTTGTGTGTATAAAATAAATAGTAAATGGTAACCAGTCCGTTCTGGCATTCGCCGGCCGCTGCTGCTGCACGGTCGCTCGGTTCGTGCGCTTTGGTCTGTATATAACCTAACCTAACCAACTATTCTTGTGCATAAAATAAATAGTAAATGATTAAAAGTCGGTCTTAGCACTCGCCGCCCGCTGCCGCGGTACGCTTGCTTCGCTCGCTCGGCTCTGTTATTAGGTTTTTTTTTTTATTGGACTTGACTTTATGTTGTTGGTCCGAAGACCTCACAACTTTACCGGGGCTTTCGGGGCGAGTGCCTTTGCGAAGCGAAGGCGCTCGAGCCCGGGGGGCAACTTGCTCGAGGGGGCTCCCTAGGGAGTTTCACCTCGGCTGGACTGTTGCCATGAGAGGTGGATGAATCTAATGATGCCCACCATAGGGCGACACAATGCACTAATTGAGAGCGGGCGACGGGTAATATAAAGCCCGAGAGGAAGGATCCCGGCGGACCGGGATCAGCGGTTCGCGGTGGCCTATACTATCTTACTGCCGTTTCGCAACGTGTTATGGTTGGGAGAGAAGAAACGGCGAAAGAAACTTCCCAGCAACACGCCTAGTCTATCCTATGGGGGGGCTGTGTCTCCTGGCGTCCCTCACGGGGACGTCGTGGAGAGATCGTGATTGGCGGCGTCGACGCCGCCGTCTGTGTCTGTCTGTCGGTGCCTGCCAGCCTGCCGTCCTAACCGCGGGCGGGCTGATCCGAGCCAGCCGTTTTGTGATATCGTCGACCTTGTCCGTGAGGATGTTACGCGGTCGTCGCACGAGAGCCTTTCGTCGAGGCTTATAATCGGACGCGGACACGACGAGGGGATTTCGATGGTGCGGCGCTAGATCGAAATACTTACGCGAGAGCGACGTAATGTAGTTTTTGATGGAGGGAAGCTCCAGATCGCGGTGGATGTCGACGTTACGCATATAGAGGGGACCACCGACGGCTCTGCGCATGAATTTATTCTGAACGATTTGCAGTTTCTTTAAAAGGGAAGGCTTGGCATGGCCGAATACCACACTCGCGTATGTCATGATCGGGCGGATGCATGTTTTATATAGAGTAAGCTTGTGTCTGAGGGACATTTTGCTTCGTTTATCTATCATGGGTGCTAGACGACCCATCACAAATCGCGCTCTATTCCGGACTATAGTGATATGCTCGTTGAAGCGCAAGTTCTGATCTAGGGTGACACCCAGGTATTTGGTGTACTTTGCCCAGGGATCTCTTGTTTCGTAGAGCGAGATGGCTTTAAGCGAAGACAAGCGCGTTTGGGAGAGCGAAGCGCCCGGGGAAAAGAACATTGCTGCGCTTTTCTCCGGGTTTACCTCTATCCTCCATTTGCGAAACCATTCGCCTAGCTCTGTTACAGCTGCCTGTAGCCGGACGCAAGCCATTTGTCGGTTGTGATCTGATGTATAAAGTGCGGTGTCATCCGCGAAGAGGGCCAACTCTACATCTGGAGTTTTTGGGATGTCGCTGGTGTACAGCGTGAAGAGTAGTGGAGACAGGGCCGAGCCCTGTGGTACACCGGCTGTGAGTGGGTGAGGGGACGAGCGTGTTCCCTCCACTCGAAAACGGAAGCTACGGCCTAGGAGGAAGTCTCGCAAGATGAGCACGAGTCTGTCTGGCACACCGAACTGGTACAGCTTGTAAATCAAACCGTTATGCCAGACCTTGTCGAAGGCCTTAGCTACGTCAAGGAACAGTGCGGCTGTTCCTATAGGGCGAGGGAGATGGGCAAAGTGGGATAGTATGTGCTCCGTGATGCGGTGCACCTGTTGACGCATGAGTGTCTGGCACGGAATCCAAACTGCTCATCGGGTAGTAGATGTTTGCTGATGGCAAAATCTCTAAGTCTAGAGAGGATGACCCTCTCGTAAAGCTTGCTGAGTGTGCTCAGTAGGCTGATTGGGCGGTAGCTGGACGGTTTATTAGCCAGTTTTCCAGGCTTGTGAATACCGATGACGTCTGCTTCCTTCCAGATCGCGGGGAAAGAGCAGTTTGTTATGGCGGCATTGAAGATGCTCACTAAGATTATAATCAAGTGGCCGGGGAGGAGTTTTAACACGCGATTGTTAATGCCATCGATCCCTGGGGCCTTTCGCGGTTTGAGGGACTTGATCAGATCTTGCACTTCTTCGACCGTGACTGGGTCGAGTGTGGTTTCCGCTGATAAGGAGGATCTACGTTCAACCTCGGAGTCTACCTCCGTCAGGTGTGACTGGTCGACGTTTTGTGTAGTGGGGGAGCATTGAAGCTCTAGACTCTGAGCAAGGCATTCGGCTTTCTCCTCATCATCGAACGCCTCGGTGTTGTCGGCTCTTTCTAGCGCGGGTATGACGGTGAGGGTATCTGATTTGAGAGCTCTAGCCAGCTTCCAGTACGCCTGGTGAGTTGGTTCGATATCTCTCAACGTTCTGCCCCAACGTTGTTCCCTGACTTCCCGCTGTTATTAGGTAAGGGCCTACCCTTCTATTTAAACAAAACTCACACATACTCACACCAACGCGCACTACCACCACATTGCATTACACGCACACTTTACAAACAAACCAAGACATACAAAGAGCCTAAAAATTAATAACCTAGGCACAGAAAGCAAAAGCAACACAAATGGCACTAGTTAAGATATATGTAGGTATAGACATAAGGCACACACTTGGGCGGGTAATAGACATTGTTCAATATCACGCTTAGTAAGACGTGGAACAATATCTCTTGCCCATTTTACTCCTAAGTCCCAGGGAGTAATTTGGCCGATGGCCATGAGTGGAGCGCAGGTCGCTAAGAAACTTATGGCAAGTCTATTTAGTTTCCTTCTCGTGGTTGCTGCCTATTCTTGTTCTGTTTCCCTATGAAACAGATGTAACAAAAACTAAATAGTCGCATGTCCTCTTTTTCTCGGCCACAATAGTGGCCAGCGGTTCTCCCAGTTTTTGTAGGTCGGGACTGGGGGACTATTTACGACCACCTGCGCCTTGGCCTCCGCGGTGAGCGTCGTAGGCGGGGATGAAGGAGTCCTGGAGGGTTGAGCTGATCGCGGGTCGGGGATAGTTACCTTCGAGAAGTAATACGCCCTCTTTGGTCCTGATTTCAAGCGACACAGCGGCCCCTTGTCTAGCCAGCAGGGGGAAATGGTCCTGGTAGTCTGTCTTCTGACAGCTACCTGGCGAGGTGTGGAGGGGTCCCCGCATGGGATAGTGGTGGCCATGCTGACGGGGCCAGGCTAGCGTGGGTAAACTGGATAGTTGCGAACCGACTTCCCCAGCCACGCTAGTACGAGCTCCCGATGTCGCGCCCAACCATAAACACTCTGCACCTATATCTGCGTGGTAATCCTAGTACACCGTAAGGGCACTCCCATTTGCGGGCTCCGTGGAGGGTGGGAAACCACAAGGATGAATCACATAAACAAGCAATGGATAAAAAAGAGGTTCATAAACCCGTACCCAAAGGGAAACCTGAGCGGAAAAACAAGGGGAAAGTCGATACATCGGCCATCCCCACTACTGCTGCGACTTCCTCAAAGGAGGTGGCGCGAACGGGACCTTTGGAACCCCTTCAGGGAACGAAAGGCTCCGCAACGACGGGCCCAAGCATCCTTGAGCTAAAATGGGGCCAGGCGAACACGCCAGTACACGGGGCGGCGAAACGTACCGTAAAGGCGGGCAAGCAGCCTAGTGGCCCGGCATGTGATGACCCTCGGCTCACCCGTAAGCATAAGAGGATGCTTAAGAAAAAGGAAAAGACGAAAGCGAAAAGCGCCGAAATCAAGAGCGCCAAACAGCCCCCCTTCTCCTATACAGACAGACAAACAGACAGAGGCACCGGCTCCAACCAAGGTGCCTCCAACAACGAGCAAGGAGCAGGGCCCTAGCGGGCCTGGCCCTAGAACGCAAGACACCAGGCAGGCGAAACCCAACTCTAAGAGGGCTAGGCTGGATGAGATGGCTCTCCCAGAGGCGAGTCCAAAAAGCCGAAGCTCTCCCCTGCCCAGGTGCCTAAACCTACCAGCTACGCGGAGGCAGCGTCCATGGATGTTCCCAAGGCGGAGCTGGTTATTTCATCATCGTCGGGCTTCATTTCCCAAGCATCTGCCGCGGAGATTGAGAAGCTCCTGATAGAAAAAATCATTGCGTCGGCAAAAACACAGACGCCGACCTTGGAGGCCCCTAGGTTTATGCGCAGGCCTACCTATGTCGATGGTTCGCTTCGGCTGTACTGCGATAACGCGGCAGCTGTTGAGTGGACGAAGGAGACCTGCGCGGCCCTGGAGCTACCGGAGGTAGGCAAACTTGTGGTCACCGACGCAAAGCACATCCCGAAGATGGTACGCTGCGGTATACTCTTGCCGCACGAACACGACGGCGACAAGGTGCTCATCGGCACAATGCTGCAGTGGGGAAATCCCTGGGCACAAGTGGAGAGGTGACGTGTGCACGCTATCTTGCCTCAGACTAGGGCGACGTTCGTGGTGGTGAGCATCCCCAAGGATCTTGTCCCTGTGGTCCTGGCCAGGAAGCACCGCCTCAGCTATCGGCTGGGTGCGGTGTACCTG
Source organism: Dendrolimus houi (assembly GCA_039645545.1). NCBI lineage: Eukaryota > Metazoa > Arthropoda > Insecta > Lepidoptera > Lasiocampidae > Dendrolimus > Dendrolimus houi. The sequence continues at coordinate 11,347,238 of CM077125.1, read as the reverse complement.
AAATTCCAGGGCCCCAAAGGACGGTTTGTCGATACCCCGGCGGACCTCCTGGACGGGACTGCGGGGGTGCGAGCTACCGCGGATGCTCCTATGTCTGAGGTAACTCCACCTCTGGAGCAGAAGGAGACAACGCAGGCGGGGTCCAGTCGAGCGGTCGAAGCGTCAAGCGACGACGTGCTCCTGGACCTCTCCAGGTTAGCACTGGAGGAGGAGGGTGACCCTAATGGATCCCCCTTCCTACACTAACATCCAGATCCTGCAATGCAACCTCCATCACAGCATAACCGCTACGGCTCAACTACGCAGATGGTTAGAGGTTGCATCAACACCGGTCATCGCACTGATCCAAGAGCCATGGATCAGGGGCGGCAACGTATGCGGACTTTCCAACATTGGCGGTAAGCTTTTCCTTGATAACTCTGGGGAGGCGAGAGCCTGTATATATGTCAAAGGTAATATAAGCGCACAGCCTTTAATGGAATTCTTTTCCAGAGACCTGTGTGCTATATGGCTTAAATCAAATCAAGGTATTAACAACTTCAACCTCGTTATTGCATCATCCTATATGCATGAGGCAGACGAGGTACCACCTGCAGAAGTTAACAGACTGATCAGATTCTGCGAGAAAAATGGATGGGAATTGATCATATCTACAGACTCCAATGCCCACCACCCTTTGTGGGGTATGGAAGCAAGCAACAACAGAGGTAACTATCTTGTTGAATATCTACTCACTACTAGTTTAGACATAGTAAATAATGGCAGCAAGCCCACTTTTGTGGGAAGACGATGCAGTACAATAATCGACCTAACGCTAGCGACCCCTATGGCACTGAAGCTGATAACGGGGTGGCACGTGTCGGAAGAAGCATCGTGTTCGGATCATAGGTGGATCCGTTATGACATACAACAAACTAGCACTTCGGAGCCACCTAGGAGGTGCCCTAAGAAAACTGACCGGTCACACTATAAGCAACTTATAGCGCACAAACTAAACAAACAATCATCAACTGCTAGGCTTATAAGTACGGCACTGATTGAACAGCAGGTAGACACTCTGAACACTACCATAATAAACTGTTACCACAAGGCCTGTCCCCTAAAGGTACCTCGTGCTAAGGCTGACAATAACGGCTGGTGAGGCAAAGAACTTGAAAAACTGCACGCAAAGGTTAGAAGAGCCTTTAACAAAGCAATGAACACAGGTACGGATAGAGATTGGGATACCTATAAGGAAGCCAAGTCTCTATATAAAAAACGTATCAGATACTAGAAATCAAATTCATGGAGAAAATTTTGCGAAAGCATTAACTCCACACCGCAAGCAAACCGTGTTAGGAAGTTACTGGCCATACAGGGCCCTTGTGCTGTTGGCAACCTACGCAGGGACGATGGTACAATGACCCTGAGCCAGGGGGAATTGAATATGGTACTACTGCAAACACACTTCCCGGGGTGTCAAATAGAACAAACTCCTAGAAGTGTGGAAATCAACTCTTCAGTTACAGAACACTGCTGGCAAACTGCCTGTGAGATCGTCACCTTCAGCAAGGTGAAATGGGCGGTTGACAGCTTCCAGCCTTTTAAGTCAGCAGGAAACAATAACATTTTCCCGGCACTACTACAATGGGGCGGGGAAAAATTGATTCCCATCCTAGCACGCATCTTTCAAGCATGCTTGGCACATAAATACATTCCCCTTGCCTGGCGTGAAGTCAGGGATGTCTTCATACCCAAGCAAGGTAAGAGTGATTACACTAATCCGAAGTCGTTTAGACCCATAAATCTGTCGTCGTTTCTCCTTAAAACCTTGGAGAGACTATGCGACAGACATCTTAGGGACAACACATTACGCAATCTACCCTATCACAAGCACCAACATGCTTACTGCCCTGGCAGATCTACCGAGTCTGCGCTTCATCAGGTGGTAGGCAAAGTTGAGTCTGCTCTCCAAAATAAGCTGGTCTGTCTGGGCTGCTTCATAGACATAGAGGGGGGCCTTTGACAAAACCAATTTCACCAGCATCGATATAGCACTCCGAAGACACGGAGTGGAAACCCTACTTATCAACTGGATAATCAACATGTTAAGTAACAGATTTATAAAGGTAGGGGAAGACACGAAAGGCGCCCATGTGGTTCGAGGCTGTCCTCAAGGAGGAGTACTTTCCCCACTTCTATGGAACTTGATTGTGAACGATCTCATTTCCAAACTAAACAGTCAACACTTTTACACAGTTGGCTATGCTGATGACATCACTATACTAAATGTAGGTAATAATGCCAGCATGGTGTGTGATAGGCTACAGGCATCCCTGCGTGTAGTGGAGAAGTGGTGTAGGGAGCATGAACTCTCTGCCAACCCACAGAAAACGCAGGTTGTTCTCTTTACAAACAAGAGAGTATTATGTAATTACAGACTACCGACCCTCTTTGGAACTACACTTCAACTATCAAATGAGGTTAAATATCTTAGGATAACCCTAGACAACAAGTTAAACTGGAGCAGCCATGTTGACAACAAAGTCAACACTTCTAGTGTAACCTTATGGCAATGCCGTAGGATGATCGGTAAGCATTGGGGACTTCATCCCAAACTCTTTCTATGGCTTTATACAGCTGTGGTTAGACCCATGCTAACATATGGCTCTGTGGTTTGGTGGACAAGGACTAAGCTTACGACCTGCACGGCCAAACTTCAAAGACTACAAAGACAAGCATGCTGTGCTGTGACGGGATGCATGAGGCCAATGCCCACCGTGGCCTTAGAAGTAGCTCTTAACATCCCTCCACTGCACCTGTTCGTACAACAAGAGGCAGCAATGGCGGCCCTAAGATTAAAACACCTAAAAACTCTTAAGTTTGACAAGGTAAGACATTTCAGCATTCTCTCAGAAGCTTGGTCCAACTCACCTTTGGTGGAAGCGGTCAGTGACAGAATAGAGAAAGCTTTCATTTTCGATAAAAATACAAGGTTGAACTCGTGGAAGGTAACAACAGTTTTCTTTCCCATTATGAGCTTAGCCTTTATACTGATGGGTCAAAGACTAGCTCGGGCTCAGGCACGGGAGTCTTCTCGGAAGACCTAAATATTAGCATATTGGAGCCCCTGGGTAAGATTAATACAGTATATCAAGCAGAATGCATGGGAATCCTGCTTGCAGCTAAAGCAATCGTAGCTAGAGATGTCTATGATCACAGTATCAGGATACTCTCTGATAGCAGATCGGTACTACAAGCCCTTAGTAGCAGGGTTATTTATTCAAATTTAACATACAAATGCCACTCGGCTCTAAATGAGGTGACAGGTAAGAACAATAGCTTGACCCTTCAATGGATCAAGGGACACAGTGGTGCCCGAGGAAATGATGCGGCAGATCAACTGGCAAGGAGAGGTTCCAAAACCCAACCAGTTGGACCGGAACCTTTCCTGCCTTTGCCGCACAGTTGGTTTAGAAATTACATAAATCTAAGGACAAGGGCTCTACATCAACAAGTTTGGGACAACCTGGAGGATTGCAGGCAAGCCAAGCTGGCAATGCCTCGAGTGAGCCTGCGCTTCTCCAGGAATATTCTAAAGCTCAGTCGGTCACGGCTGAGACAAGTTATTAGTGCAGCCACTGGACATGGCAATTTTAACAGACATCTTTTCAATATAGGTGTCACTGACAGCCCCCTGTGCAGAGAATGTCTGGAGGCAGAAGAAACAGCCGCCCACATCCTGCTTGAAAGCAGAGAGGTGGCCCAATACAGGGCGAAGTATCTGGACGCCCCAGGTAGCCTCTGAGAGGTCTTCAGCAACGTCAAGACGCTGGTGGACTTCCTGGAGGAGCTGGGCTGAATGGAGTAAACCCTCATCCACTCTCGCACGCAAAATAGGCACTTTGTCATCAAGTTGCGGAAACCGCCCGCTCGCAGAAGAAGAAGAAGAAGGCACACACTGCACATGCACTTCCTCACAACACCAGTATGTAACAGATACACTCTACATTAGTATAAGTTCAGTATAAAAAATAGAAAAAAAATAATATTATAAGTTATTCTTAAGGTAGAATACAACATAAAAATCACTAAATTAATGTCACACACAATAACAAAATAAACAATAAGCGTGTATAAACCTAAAAACTTTAATAGACATTAAGTTGTAAAAAAGGGTACGGAACTCGAGTCCATAGAGTTGTTAATAAAAAAAAATATATGGTGTCTATATAATTTAATTAACTTTAAAAGCACATTCACTTAACTGAAAAGGAATAAAATGGCAGCAATAAGAATTGCAAAATATTTGTCAATATTTTCTTTTTATAGAAATATGTTGATTTCCGAAAATTATATGAAACATATATTAATTAAAACTCAAGATTTCGAATTTCTTAATTAAAAATCGTTATCAATTTTTAATTAATTAATATAATTATAATATAATTCGATATGTCAATATTACTTATGATACTTATTATTGACTTATCAATTAATTTATTTTTATCATCACACCTTGTTAGCCAAGCCATTAAAAACAAAAGTGACAGTAAAAACTGTCACTTTTAATCAATGAATTACATGTCTAGCATGAATTTTGTGGTTATGCCTCAATTAAATTTAAAACTTAATTTTTACATTAAAAACAGTTTGTGTTACAAAAAGTTCTGATGGTTATATGTAATTTGTGACTACATTCATAAATAATTTGTGAGTACATTCATAAACTCAAATCACGGTTTATTATTATCAAAAGTGACACAATTTTACAACAAAAATAAGTGAGGTTATGTTTATAAAATAAAAAAAAAATTAAGTCCTCCGGACCTTAGGAGGTGTAGTAGGGGTAAGTATACCTCCCGCCTACCCACTACGCCCACCCACTACTTAAAATTTGTGTATCAGATTGTTAAGTCGCAGCCTACATTGAAAATTCATTAGTCTAATCGTGACACAAAACTAAATTTATTAGATATCATAATTATAAGACGAAGATTTCCTGTAACTAAAAAAGTTTTTCTTTTGGCCTCACTTATAGATTTAAGGGCAATAGAAATATTTTACCCCTGTTTTCTTGTGTAGTATTTCTTTGACCATTGCATCCATTGTTCTTTCACGCTCTTCATGATAGCTCCTCTGCTGTTCCAAAATTGTCTCCATTACTTTATAGGTTATATAAAGTTGTTAGAACAGATCGAATTAATTCAGTACAATAAGTTAGATTATTACTGATTACTCTATGAAATACCTGAAATATATTAACTGATACCATACAACATAAAAATTGTATGTGCATAAGAAAAACCTGAATAATGATTATTTTTATAATTAAAAAACACAACACATAACACAAAAGTATTAAGGCTTCTACACATTCTCGCAAGGAGAGTAATATGTTCCTTCTCGCGAGAACGCGAGAAACCTTTTTCGTGGTCTCGCGATATTGTCCGCGAGACAAGGAAACTGAGAACGCGAGAATTTAGGGTAGCCAGATTTAGCAGAATCCCGTAATTAGGCCCTGAATTTAGAAGGAATATGTAAAAATGGGCAAAAAGATGTAATGATTTTATTTTATTTTTTTATCAAAATAGCTACGGAATCCACACTGCTTTAAGTCTAACAGTCATTATGAAAATATAATGGACACGTAAATCTTACACCATTAAAACCATGTCTAATTTATCTCAAAGCAAGGCTTGTATGTATTCCAACAACCTTGACAGTTTGAAAGAAGCCTCTGTACCGCTCCCTACGCCGCAGAGGTTACACGCGGAGTGCTGGCAATACCAATGTGGCCATCTAATGGAGTATTTATTACAGAGCCTATCAAGTGATAAACAAAGATGTGATTTCTTTTACACTGAACAATTGACACTGCAACTACTAATAAAGACTATTATAAATCAACTTTAAAAACGGAGAAGGTTATCAATTCGTCGTGTAAATATGTTTTTGTATGTTCTGTCATAACTTTGTTGTTTCTGGGCCGATATTGATTATTTTTTAACTGATTTCAAAAAAAAAGGAAGAGGTTCATCGTGAATCTATTTTTCTTTATGAATGTTCAGCCATAACTTTGTTGTTAATTAACCGATTTTGATCATTCTTTTTGCGTTCAATGCAACAAAGCTTCGAAATAGTTCAATAATTTTTTTATTGCTATCGCACTTTATGTTCCAAAGATGTAGCAGAAAAATCCTTGAAATCAGGCAGAATATGAATTTTTTGCAATTTTTCAGGCATATGTTTTTTGTTTCTGAACCGATTTTGATCATTCTTTATGTGTTTGATTTGAAATAGTTTCATAATGATTCCATATAAATTTCATTGCTAAGACTCTGGGTTCCAAAAATATAGCAGAAAATTCTCAAAACCAAATTATATAACGTATTGAAATATTATTAGGTTTATGAAATCCTAAAATGAGTAGGCACCGAATTAAGATAAATAACGTGCTCTACTAGACTCGACTAGAACTACGAAGGCGTGACAGGAAAATTCATATCGATAAACACCAAGACCGCGTAAATTGAGTTAAGAGATCCGTCGTATTTATTAAACATCGACGATTAAAGTTGAGACTCAAACAGAAATGCTGCCTGGTTAAATCATAATAATATGTAACAATTTTCGGCAATCATTTCCACCGATCGGACTTCTAAAACAACCAATAAATATGGTACGCCGGACACGCCCGGAGGTGGCATCGAGTTGGCTTTCTATAAACTAAAATGCACGAACCGTGCCACGGCAGTGGCCAGTAAGTGTCAGAATCGACTAATATACATTTATTCACTGACCAATATGTGCTAGCGAAACTTTGCTTTCATTACCATGATAGCGACGTCTTTGTTAATGAAGTGTGACGGCAGTTATTCGAAGATCACCGTTTTTTTAAAAACTACTAGTAGGGATACCATATATGTAACTTAAAAGTATAAAGTAAAAAATTCTAACGAAAAAAGAAACCAACTTCAAGAGTAACTAAAACGCAACAAACTGTATGTATGAGTAATTCACACGCATTAGAAGAGAAACTTCAAAGAATATACTCACAGATAATTCTTCTCTATATTTTATTAATATGAATATAATTCCTTTAGCCTACATCCATCAACATATTATAATTCAAAATAAACTGCTTAGTATCATTTTAAAATTTTCTCAGTTCCTGCACGGATTTAATTTTAATTTACCACCATTCTATAAAGTGGTGTATCCGAACATGTTCGAGGTCTTCATTTGTTTGTGACCAAGCAATAGAGCCAAAAAAACCAAAAAAATTGTTTTTTTGGATCACAGAGGACATTAATATTATAATACGAGATTCTTGACCATAGATGAAATTTATTTATAAAATGACTTATATCATCGAATGTGATGGCATGGGGCTCTTCGAGTGTGAAAATTAATATTAAATTATTCATGAAACCTTTACGATTTGTGTTGATATACTTATCAAAAATAAATGGTTAAATTCTATATTTCTTTGCTGTCTGTATAAAAAAATTATATGGAACTGAGATATTGTGAAAATTATCTTAACTCAAAAATTTAAGACCTTTTAATAGACCTTTGGATTGATAAAGATTATTGTGATTGTTTCGAATGTAGTTGAACCTCAATGCTAAAAGCGGAAAGTTTTTTTTATAATCAAACGGTTAATTTTAAAGGATTTTTTGTTAATTAAAATTATTCAATTGTTTTTTAAGTTTTATTTCATTTTTGGTATTTTTAAGATAGTTGAACAAATTTAATGTTGTAAGAAGTTCGTTGTTTCTTTTATTTTATTATATAGAGTAGATAGTGATCTGTTATTGAATGCAAAAATTTAGGGTTAACATAAAATTTATTAAATATATGAATTATACACAACATTATATAATTGAAGAAGACGGTGATCTGGGCTCAGTATTCTACTTATAGTATTGAGGGACTATGAGTAAAATATAATACGAATAAGTTAAGTTTTCTTGCATTGTATTGTCTATATATAGTATTGCTATGTTATTTGAAATAATAACATTGTTTTATTTCGATATCTGTTAAAAGGAATACTGGAATTAGTTGTTTCTTTTTCATTATTTTTATTATACACTATAAATACTTTTAAAATTAATATCACTTTAATTTGTATATTTAGGTGCCACCACATTATCGGACGCGTCCGAACAATGTGCACACCATAACCGTAACACACTCTCCAGATTGCTTTAGGATTTACTTGTTGCTCCGCAACTTGCGGCTTATAGTGGGCATACTTCAATGGACTTTCCTTATCCGGATACGTTGTATCGTTGTACCACGCCACTAAGCAACGTCAATCAGCCGCGACTTATAATTAGCACACACCTTTAGGCTTCCAAACGTTTCGTAGTGCATTATAATTCTGTCATATTTTGTAGTACTTTTTACCCAGAGGCCTAAAAAAAGGTCAATATATTTTGTCCTTTTTTCTCCTGATTCACCTGATACAAGAAAGAAAAGGTAAATCTATAGCTATCCGGTGCACGAATTTTAAGTAGCGGGGTGGTGGAATGGGGAAGGGGCAGGCATACTTACCCCTACTATGTCCCCGAGGGTCCGGAGCTCTTCAGTTTTTTTTTTACTAAACATAACGTCACTTATTTTTTCACTAATATTGCACTTACAAAGTTGGACAATCCTTTTGAAGTCAAAAAGAAAGCCAGTAATCTAGAGCAAAACAACTAAAAAACAGTGTATATTGTCAAAAAATGAAGAAAGAACACAACAGAGCACATTCACATACACAACAAGAGTAACTATGAAAATATTCAAAATAGCAGCCAATAAAGACGAAATTATAAATCGTGTGTATAAAATAAATAGTAAATGGTTACAGTCGGTTCTGGCATTCGCCGATCGCTGCTGCGACAACCGCGCTTCGCTCACTCGGCTCATGCGCTTTGGTTTAAAGCTAACCTAACCTAGGCTAAATCATTTTTCTAGTCACTGGTTGCGACCTTACACCGCCCATCACAATAATGTTAGCGAAAAAATAGGTGAGGTTATGTTTACCACAAATGAATATTTCAAGAACTCCGGATCCTAGGAGTTGCAGAAACGGTATATATACCTTCCCTCCTACCCACTACGCCCACCCACTACTTAAAATTTGTGCACCGGATTGCTGAATAGCGACCCAAAAAGAATCTCATACTTCTGCGATTACTGTAAAATACTGTAACTGTTTTTGAGTAGTAATTATGTGTTTTTGTGAGAAATGTGAACTGTATAGCCAAATGTGGCATTTCGAGTTTTCACAAGAATTCTCTAGTTTTCACAAGAATACAACTGCGCCTTGCAAGGCCTGGATTCCAAGCCATAAACATAAAAAAGCCTGGGCGTTAGGAATTTTGTCCATTTTTAATCTATGGATTTGGTTACGTCTGATAAGCTAACGTCAGCGCGGTTGTCGCTGTCATTTTTCTACACGTTCGTTTCTATTTATCTATCGTTCTCACGCAGTTCAGAGAGTGGCCGGTACCTGTTTATTAGAATAAAAATAAAAACAAGTAACCATGATCTACTCTACATGGTTCAATAAGTTTAATTCGTTTCTATTAATTATTTGTTCATTCATAATACACGCTCAATCAGATGTGCCGAGACCCCGTGGTGTATCACTATCGAAAGCATCACTATATTCGCCGACTAAAGATTTCACCTGTTTTGATGGGACTGCCACAATACCATTTAGTTACGTTAACGACGATTATTGTGACTGTTTCGATGGCAGCGATGAACCAGGCACATCAGCATGTTTAAATGGTGTCTTTCATTGTACGAATGCTGGTCATCGACCTCAAAATCTTCCCAGTTCTAGAGTAACCGACGGCGTTTGTGATTGTTGCGATGGAACCGATGAGTATGCGACACCAGAACTCTGTCCTAATACTTGTGAAGAATTGGGCAAAGAGGCTAGAGCAGAAGCTCAGAGATTGGCAGAGTTGTACAAGGCAGGTAGCCGTTTGAGATTAGAATTTATAGAAAAAGGTAATAAGAAACGTACAGAGATGGCAGAACAATTATCACAACTAGAAAAAGATAAGGCTGAAGCTGATAAGATTAGAGCAGAAAAAGAAGTCCTTAAAAAAGAATTAGAAGATAAAGAAAACGAGGCCCTAAAAGTTTATAGAGAAGAAGAAGAACAAGAAAGACAGAGAAAGCTTGAAAAAGAAAAAGAAAATCTTATAAAAGAAGCTATGGAACATTTTAATAGATATGATTCAGATAAAGATCAAGTATTGACTGTGGATGAAATAAAACCTGTAAATGTATTTGACAAAGATAAAAATGGAGAGGTTGATGAGGAGGAAATTAAATACTTTTTTGGGGAACATGAAAAAGTAGATAAGGATGCTTTTGTATCAACTACTTGGCCAATGCTTAAACCATTATTAATGATGGAACAAGGAATATTTAAACCAGCTGAAGAACATGAGGAAGCTGAGTTAGATTCAGAGGTAGAACACAATGCTGATGTTGATGCAGAATATACAGGCAATGTGGATAATGAAGACGCTGATGATCTACAACAAGAAGAGGTAGAAGAGCAAGAACAAGAACATGAATCACACAAGCCAAAGATATATGATGAAGAAACCCAAAAGTTGGTTGATGAAGCCACAGAAGCCCGAAATCAGTTTTCTGATGCTGAACGCACTGTCAGGGAAATAGAGTCAAATATAAAAAATATCAAGCAGAATCTAGAAAAAGATTATGGTCTGCAACAAGAATTTGCAACACTTGATGGTCAATGCTTGGAATATGAGGATAAGGAATACATTTATAAACTATGTCTCTTCCAGAAAGTAACACAGAAATCTAAAAATGGTGGAGCTGAAGTTGGATTAGGAAATTGGGAAGAATGGGCAGGTGGTGATAACAACAAATATTCAGTAATGAAATATACTAATGGTGTGGCTTGCTGGAATGGGCCAAACAGAATTACAGTTGTAAATGTTAATTGTGGTATGGAAACTCAGCTTTTGTCTGTCACAGAACCTTACCGATGTGAATATAAGATAGAGCTGAGTACACCTGCAGCTTGTGATGATTCAAATACATCACAACACACTGCCCATGATGAGCTTTGAAAAAATTCTGTGTTCAAATATTCACATTTGTGATGTTTGTTTGACATTTTAAGTAGACATGGGTAACTAATAAAAATTCCTTGCATTAACTCTGTAATTCAAGGGCAACATGTTATGCAAGCTAGTACTTTGAATTAACCCAAAATTCTGCAACAAGATAGTACATATCAAGTATCATAATGCCTAAGCTACTCACACCCTGTGCCTGTCGGCTTGCAGCTAAGTAGCACAGGCAGCAGTTTGAAGCAATGTTAACGCATACATTTTTTTCCGCTGAACTGTGCTGAAGTGGATTATGGGCTATCTGAAATAGATGTATTAAAATACTGACACAATTAACTGAGTTAGCGCAATTGTGCACTGTAGGACAGTGTTACCCATGTCTAATTTTAAGTTAGGATTACACATAAATCAGTCATTACACAATGTCCTTACTGAAGCAATATAAATATTGTGAATAAATAAATTATTTCTTTATATTTCACGTCTGTTTTCACTTTAAAGTAGTTTTAAGTAGGAAAATGTCGCTTTTAAAATAGTTTCTATATAATTTAAGTGACTATGGGAGTAATTTAAACGGTTTCATACATACAAATATCACATAATATATGATAAAAACCAACAATGTTTTGAAGACTGAATTGTTGTTAACATCATTTATAATTTTTCACACATTCCTCAGTACAAGGCTGTTTTAGTTAAATTAAGAGAAATAAAAATTTAATAATGAGAACAAAAACATTGTAGTAATCAATATTTCAATAAAATTGTTTTTGATTGTAAAAAAGTGTTTTATTATATTAATTTGCCTATTCATAATCATTCTTATTGTTATGAAAATAATTTCTAATTGAACATCAACACTAATAATTGCCCAGAGTTTATTTATATTATGGTAATTATTTTATCATTTATAAAACAATATCATGCATTGCGATGACTTAATGAGTCTTGGAACATTTCTCGCTACACGTGCGGCGTAGTAAACATCAATTATAAAGGGGATCTTGTAACATCAGATAAAATGATTCTTGGGGAAAAACATTTGCCCTCATTGAGGAAAATTATTAATCAATTATTGTTGATGATGATTAAATCATCAACAATTTTGTTTTTTTTAAAATCCTTAATGAAGTCTAGTAATATGCTGTTTGAATTTTCATCATCAGAGTTTTCTAATTTAAAAATCAAGTGCGTGTCCATTTCACGCACATTGAAGGATCCTGTAGAGGTAACTAATGTCCAGTTTTTATAATTTGCGTACGGAAATCAAAAAGTATTTATTCAGAAACTAGCTGCGCCCCGCGGTCTCACCCCCGTGGTGCTAGAAAATCGTTATATTTTGGATAATTCACACTATATCTTTGTAAATTATAGCCTATGTGTTATTTATTCTAATGTGTAAGCTATATTGTTGTAAAGTTTCATCAAAATCCATTCAGTAGTTTTTGCGTGAAAGAGTAACAAACATACATTCTTACAAACTTTCCCATTTACAATATTAGTAGGATACCCTAAATTAAAAACCATTAACAATCGGTTCCTGTATCTTAATTAGGTAGGTACTACTATTTATTCACTTGCCTCTCCTTCGGTTGAATTTTGACATTACTTTTACTTATATGGAGCTTATGTCAAATTTTAACCGATAGTAAGCCAAATGAACGGTCGATAATATATAAGAACCGGCCAATAACCAATCTCGTTCATCCAATTTTCCTTGAATGGATGTCAATACATACAAGACCTCTGTAAGTAGTAGCTACGCATATATGTATCTTTTTTTACCAGTGGAAATCCGATTGAGGACTAAGCGGCGACAAGGGCAGAACCTTGGGAGAATAACTTGCGACCTGTGTGTGGGATTCGCCAGATCGGGGGTGGCACTAGCATACCCAATCAGAACTGGTGCCATGCTATTGCCACTCCCCAATTAGGGATACTCACTAAAACCCCTGGGTGTTCCGTCCTTCGCCTTATGCCAGGGATACGTTTATATGACCTAGCCTCTCCGCAGCTCTGGCAGGCGTGGGCCTCGCGAGGAAGAGGCCACTGCCGGGGGACTACTTTTATCCCCCGGCATCTTCATACTCTTTAGGCGTGGAGCAATCTGTAATTCGCCCCACGGGAGGAGAAATGAGCGCGCGGGACACGCCGCGCCCCATCTCGACGGCATGTGCAGGTGAGTGAGAACCCCTATACCCCAAGGGGCCTCACCCGCGTACGGTGGCTGAAGGTCCATGCTGGCCCTGTGGCGCCGACGCGTCCTCCTTTGGCCTGTATATTAGTATCTAATATACGTTAAATATCTAAACCATACCATACAATCCTATCCGAGCAGGAACGGAGAAAGAATACAATTTCCTACGGCCAGGCGGCCTGTTGTAAGAGGCGGCGATAAAACAACCCACAATCAGATGGTATGGTATTTGCCCGTCTGGATGACTACCACCCCTGGTCCTGAGGTATGCCGTCCTAATAACCTCGAGTTGTGTTCGGGCCTTAGTGGCTAGGTTCCATTTTCCCTTTAAAGAGCAGCAGCGCATTTGTAGCACCATTTAGTGTTACAAATGTCCATAGGCGATGGTAACCGCTTTCCATCGGGTGGGCCGTCTGCCTGTCTGCTGAACACGTGTAATAAAAAAATATACAAAACGTTAAAAAAAACATCACTCAGAGCTTAGATCATATAAACGTCTAGATAGCGCATGAATTGCACAAAATGACCATAAAAAAGTGCACTAAATTTGGTGCACTTGCTCCTAACGCATGTTATTGTCGTTTCGACTACTTTAGAGCTCTCGCAAAATAAATCATTATGCCGTCCTGCGCTATTAAAACGTGTCGAAACTATTTTATAAGAGGACAGGATAAGGGTAAGATGTCATTTCACCATGATTCATAGTTACAAAACTTCATAAGATCTCATAAGTAGTATAATAGTAGTAGTAGTATATATACTTATTCATGATAGTTACAGGAGGTTTAAAGATGCGTTAAGATTATTCGCACTTAGCATAAGCACTTTTTCAACGAGCTATAAACCTCGTACAAGAATTATGAATCAGAGGGTTACTGTGTAACGTGAAATCGACTTAGTATGACACCTTTATGTATTTGAAAATAATCCAATTATATGTAATAAAGTGTAGCTAATTGTATATGTATACTTAAGTGCTTATATTAACATAATATGTTTTATTAAAGGTAATGGGATAGGTCTGCAAGAATACCGATTCAAATTCTAAGCGAACGAAGCCGCATGGAACCGCCTAGGAATAGACAGTACTTTATCTATTTACATACGTAGTATCCATACTAGTCTGTGCTATTTACTAATACACAAATTAATATGAAAGTATGTTTGTTCGGATGTGTTTTGTTCTTTCTTCACGGCCGCCGGCCAAGACCAAGAATGGACTGGTTACAATGAAATTCGTGAGATAATTTTTTTAAAATAAATTGAATATCTAGTACCTCCTAAAGTACCTACCATATAGAAAGTGTTTGTAAGAGGAGTTTAGAAACTTAGTTCATAATCCGAATTTGGGCATTTTTTCCTTTTTCCTGTCCTTGAGAATTGACCGAATATCATTAATTAGGTGATCTTATACTGAAGCCGTGATAGCTTAGTGGTTATAAGACTGGACTCTCTAAACTATTGTTTTAAATGACGTGATTTCGATCTTGGCCGGGAAGACAGTTTTTTAACCTATTGAGCGTTAGTACACGTGCTGATGGATAACCGATGTGTTAAACTATTTATTCCTACTTCCTCTTAAAAATGGGGAGTCCCGAGCAGAGCAGGTACAACGTTATGGAACGGTTTTTATTATAATTATACATTTACTTAAGTATCTACCTGCTTATATACTGTCGATAATACGGACAATAATAGCATATTTTATCATGCAAACTATGACCCACGACGTTGTTTTGATTGTAAGATGTCGGGTGGAAAGCCCCTATCACTGTTGATTATAGGCGTACCTTTCTAATAGGTACCCAATGTCCCTGGGAAGGAGATCTAGGCGCGAAATTAATGGCTGAAGGCCTTCATACAGCAGGTCATGGGAGACATTGGACGGATAAGTGAAGATATTGAGGATTGTGCATTTAGTACATTGAACAAGACAAGACGCCAGACTCCGGTAGCAGCCGGGATTAATAATTGCTAGGCAGATATAAGGTTATGGGTGATAAAAATATTAAATTTTTTATGGAATATTAACTAGGTAGGTAGGTACTGTATATAAACAATATCAGTCTTATTCATATTGAGTTAGAGTAAGTTTGTAAGTTTTTTAAAGTTTCTAAAGGGCCTATAAACTTAATATCGCAATATGAATAAGACTCTAAGTATGTAGATATACCGTACGAATAATTATCATCTTATAGGTCAAAGTAACTTATTTAATCTTAATTCGGACTATTTGAAGAGTTTATGAATAGCAAACAGCTTAGTAGATACATAAGTGTAATCTAGAGTGAAAATCCCTAAATTAGCATCAGTGCTATTACTGCTATCATACTCAGAATTATAATAAACCCTTAACTGATTCTGAGTGCGGTAATGTTGTTGTTGTCTAATGGTAGGCAAAGGAACTAATATAATTGATCAATAAACATGACATTGTTTGAGTGGGTTTCTGCGTAGTTTAGATTCACAATTGAAGCCTGTAGGTGGCACTGCTATTTGATTCGTTCTTTATTTTCAGAGTAGGACATCTTTAACATAAAATTGCCATATCAGGGATTTGTTAATCGTGCAGAGGTGCAGAGTCATATTATAAAAGAAAAATAAGTTAAAATTGACAATGACATTGACAAAGAGAACAAAATGGAAAGAGCCTTCAACAGGTTTTCAAAATGAATGAACTTCAGTTTTGATTACTTATACTTATTTGCCTACATAATCAAATAATCGACTTCATTTTTAAAATTTATACAAACAAAACTTCTGAAGCCATTATGAATGTAAAAGAAATAATATCGCGTTCAACATTTGCAATGTTAGAAGACAAGATCGACAGCCGCATAATAAAAGCTTTAAATACAATAGGAATTTTTAAACCAACCCAAATACAAATTGAGGTTTTGCCTCATTTACTTCTACAGAAAGACTTAATCGGTGCGGCTAAAACTGGAAGTGGAAAGACATTAGCGTTCTTAATACCTGTTATCGAGAACTTGTTAAAAATTGGCTTTTCAAGAAAGCAAGGTGATTTGTTATACTGGTTTTGTTCAATGAAGAGTTTGTGTATCTATCAATCACAAATATCATCCTACAAATATACCCTGGAATTTATTTGCTTATTTTCATTACATTTTAATATATTTTTTCAGGTACTGGATGCATAATTCTGTCACCTACAAGAGAATTAGCTCTTCAAACTCACGAAGTTCTAAAAAAACTGTTACTTGAAATTGATTTATCACATAGTTTACTTGTGGGTGGTGAAAAGAAGATTAAAGATGTTCTTAAATTACAGAAAGGTAAGCATAAGTAAAAACTGCAACCCCTAAGCCTGGACCTTAGGGGTTGCAGTAAGGGTTTTTGAAAATATTGATTTTTGGTAAACATAACCTCACCTATTTTTTCCACTAATATTATTGTGATGGGTGGTGAAAGGTCACGACCAGTGACTAGAAGAAGGATTTAGGTTAGGTTAGGTTAGCTTGAGACCAAAGCACAAGAGACAAGCGAGCGGAGAGAGCATGCAGTGGCATCGGCTGGCGATTGCCAAAACCGACTATAACCATTTACTATTTGTTTTATATACACCATTTATAATTGTGTCTATTGGCTGCCGTTTTGAATATTTTCATGGTTACTCTTGGAGTGTATGTGAATGTGATCTGTCAGGATTTTTCTTAATTTTTTGACAACTTACACTATTTTTTGGTTCTTTTCTGTTGATTACTGGTTTTCTTTTAGAATTTGAAAGGATTTTTCAACTTTAGACCTATGATATAAGTGCAATATTAGTGAAATAGTAAGTGAAGTTATGTTTATTAAAAATTAATATTTCTAGATCTCTGGACCTTGGGGGTTGTAGTAGGGGTAAGTGTGCATCCTACTCCACCACCATGCTACTTAAAATTTATGTATCAAACATCTATAGATTTACCCAAGTTTTTATATAAATAAGTTGTGGTTACTGAGCCATGTTTCTGAGGACTTCGAGTCATAGAAAAGGATAGCTTTAGAAACACTCTTTATCTGCTGCATCATGTCTGAGGTATCATAAATAAAGTGCAATAATTACACTCATTCTGATATAAGAGATAAGCCTAGGAATACAGACTTGACATCTTGAAGAACAGTATGTGTACCGGCGGTGTCACAATAAGGGATACATGGAAGTGGACCTTTGGCTCTGAAGTGAACTACAAAGTACATGACTTAAGATTTAATTCAATATGAATTTCCCTTGTTTTTACTATTGTGCGTTCTCACTCTTTATGCTCCGTGTTCATTATTTTCATTGCACTTCACCTTGCAAGACAACAAAAACTCAATTAGGGAAATGGTTGTATTATAGTTCTTGCAATTCACAAAGGTGAGAGGGTTTTATTTGTGGTATACCAAAGTCTGTATACCTGAGATAAAAGAGGGTATGATTAGACACACTAATGACCAATTGTTCCATCAGAAATGCACACTATTGTAAAAAGCTCATTCACTTTTGTGAATTATTATGAGAACTATAATATTTTTCTTGTTTACCTACTATGCTGGATGAGACTGATATTATTTTTAGGTGTAAATATAGTTGTTAGCACTCCAGGCAGGCTATTAGATCATTTGAAGAGTACTAAGAAGTTTAAGTGTAATAATTTGCAATGCCTAGTTGTGGATGAGGCAGATAAATTATTGGAAGCTGGGTTTGAGAAACATCTTACAGGGATTGTTCACTTATTACCTAGTAAGTTCAAAACATTTTTTTGCACAGAATCTTTATAAATAGCAGTTAAACTGTGGTTATTAGTAAAAAAGTAATACATGTTGGAAGATAATTATTTGATTTCATGTTGTTATCATGCTAAAAATAGAACTTATACCTACATAATTTCATTTTTTTGTTCATATTCATCTTTTGTTGTCCCAAATGTAAACATGATTTTTAGAACCTACCCATTAACACCAACACACATACATATATACACTCAAATTTTCGTTTATCTGCTACATAGTAGTTCATATGACCATGTGTAGGTCAAATACAGTGAGAACATTTGACTTTGTTACCATCCTGTGTATAATTATTACCTGTATTTTTACAAATAAAGATTCATTCATTCATTCATTCATAGTATGATGGCCACCCTTAATTGTTTTATTCAAGTGTTTTTTTATATCACTTCTATCAAATTTTATTCATATAGAACCAGAAGTTTGGAGTAAAATAGCTGTAACATACATAATAGATAGACAAACAGACATAATGATTTTATAAAGGTCTTATTTTTCTAAAATAGTTACAGATCCTCAAAAATGTTTCACAAAGTTTGTAGGAGATGGGTAATACTCTTTTTTTTTTAATACAAATACTTTTAAGTTAAGATTCTTATCTAATCCCTCATTTGATTATATCCACTAGACAACAAGCAGGATAGTGGGGAGGTAAATGTGCAGAGCAAGTATTATTTCACCATTTGCTTACTCGTTGCTATGACAATGAGCAATATTGTGAATGAGGCTTTATACATATAATAATTTCTTACAGAAAATAGGCAAACAGTTTTGTTCAGTGCAACAATTGATCACAATGTGAAAAATCTGGCAAGACTAGCTCTAAGGACAAATCCAATAGTAATATCGGTTATTGATGAAAATATATCCACTGTAACAGGCCTACAACAAGGGTAGGTTGTAAAATTGACTGTTTATTAATTTTATGACTGATGATGACTTTTATTTATTCTTATATTGCAGGGGCTAAATTTATCCTACTTACTTTTTACAGTGCAATAGGGATGTGGGAACATGTGTTATAATGAATTCTAAAAAAATTACAAATAAGAGAATAGGTTTGACATAACATGTTAACATCTAACTTTTAATATATCATGTTAGTAATAATTTTAATTACATTTCAAATAATATTAATTGGTTCACTATTTGACTCCTTTACTCATACAAAATCTATGATGCTATGAAGTTTATAAAAAGTATCTCAATTGATTTAACTGCTACTGTCAATCCTGTGTAGTATTTTTTATCCATGACCTTAAATTAAAGAAAGTCTTCTTACATCATACATATATCATTGTATTTTTCAGTTACTGCATATGCCCAGTAGAAAAAAGATTGTTATGGCTTTATAAAATTCTGAAAAAGACGAAAAGAATGAAAGTCATGATATTTTTTTCATCATGCAAATCAGTTGACTTTCATTATACCTTTTTCAAAATCCATTGTAAGGCGCCTGTTTTAAGTATACATGTATGTTATGTTTTCTATTTTGTCTACGATATCAATGTTAATTATGTAATTTTTTTGTTGTGGCTTAGTAAAATTACTTTTATAGGGTCAGCAGAGTCAAGCAAGAAGAAAAGAGGCTTACCACAATTTTGTTGAAGCTCAAAACGGTGCTTTGTTTTGTACAGACGTGGCAGCCAGAGGTTTGGATATACCTAAAGTAGACTGGATTGTACAATATGACCCTCCAATTGACCTCAAGGTAAAAATTAACATTTAAGTTTTCACATTCTAACATGTCTTGGTATAGGTAATATTGTTTTTCTTTTTACATAATTATGTTGTTTAAAACTGAAACTCATATGAGAGTCATTGTATTAATGAGAATCATAGTGTTACATGTATTTATAAAGATAAATAAAAATATATCCATAGAATTAAATTGTGTATTTAAATTTGTACAACATAACTATCATATATTCCGTTTAAAACATATCTCAGTTATTGAACATTCATATTCATTCATTCGTGATAAAGGGTTAATTCCCTTAGCCATTAAGAAGGAACAAACAAGCAAATTGATTTTTATATTTATAAATTAATATAGATGTTATTTCAGGAATATATACATAGAGTTGGTAGAACAGCGAGAGGTTTAAATACCAAAGGTAATGCAGTCATTCTTCTAAGGCCAGAGGAAGAACAATTTGTTATGTTTTTGCAAAAAGAAAAAGTATATTTAGACAAATATTCTTTTGATGAGTCTACTGCAGAGGTCCAAGACATGGTAATTGATTTTGTTTTAAATTGTTATTGTTGATATGAATAATGAGATTCTACTATATTTTTTTAAGAATTCACATTTGTGTATGAATTAATTATTTTAGTTTTAATATAACTAGGTGTGTGTACTGTGGTGACCTTAAATATCTTGGATCAAAAATCGACCAAAATGGGGCTAGTATACACAAATGCAGACTATATTTGCTAACTTCACTCCGTCTAAAACAACTAAGAGATTGAGGAGAGTGAAGTGTGCACAATTGTTTACACTCTACAGTAGATGCCCCAATTCAATACCTTTTAATGGCCATTTATTTTTTAACATGACCTCCTTACTCCCATATTAGTGAAAAAGGAAAACACATATAGACACTTCTTTAATTAGTGTATATGAATACTGATAATAATTTTCAAAATAACATTTTTCTAGTGGCTTTGGTATTAAGCAGGTCTTAGGTATTACAAAAAAATCTTTCTTTTTTCAGTTAGAAGAACTAATATCTAGTAATGGTGTAATGAAAATACTAGCAAGAAAGGCGTATTTGTCATTTTTAAGATGTTATGCTAAACATCCTCTTAAGAAGATTTTTAACATTAAAACCTTGAATTTGAAAATGGCAGCCAAAGCTTTTGGCTTTTCAAAACAACCTGATGTTGATTTTCGTATCCTTTTTTATATGACAGACATGCTGGTACTTCAACATCAACCCTTTTCCCTTTCATCTCGTGTGATCTGTCCTGTTTTTCCCCTTAACTTTCCTTGTGCCACGAACATTTTGAATTATCGCTATACTACTTATTCCCTCCAACTCTGATACCATAGTTAGTTTCAAGTAGTAAGTTTCATCGTGTCAACGTGATATTAAAGCCCTGCCAATTTCTTTTTATGTCTTACAGAAATGAAAAGATTCATATTTATTATTAGGTTAATATGAACAATTCAACATGTCATATGTTTCACCAGTTCACCACTTATTATAGGCGCGCGAGTTCATGGCCATCGAGGCCAGAGTCGACGCGCGGGGGGCAGCTCGCCCCGCCTTCGCCCACCTCGCCGCATTTGTCTGACGTCGAGTGTTGTCCTTGACGGTTGTGACGCGCGCTTATCGATACCAAAAATTTACGCTAACGCTATTGTGTTATTTCATTGTGACTAAACCATGACTACTCCGCTTGAAGTCAGCGACGGCGAAGATACTGATTCCGACTCTAATCTGTCGGTTGTCTTTTCATCTGATAGTGATTGAATTGGAAATTAAAAAAATATTTTTCTGTATTAGAAATAAATAAGTAATTACCTACTTATCACATTTACTTTATTCCATATTTTGCAAAATTACCTTAAGTTACAATAAACCAAATTGACAGCTGTTGACTAAATCGGTAGTTATTATCGACATTACCATAATTAATTAGGTCACAGCACTACCGCATTTCTCAGGATGGACATGAAGTCGCGCGCCTACATTTTTTTTTTATAATATGCGTAGTCTGTCATACTAATCACGGGGAAAAGTGTAATTAGGACGATAGTCGAGGTCATAAAGTTACATTTTCATTGATATAAAATGTGAATTAATGTGATTTTGAACTAACTTTAATAAATCTCCCAGTGCTCTGAATTTTTATAAGTTATCATTTCCACTTTATCCTAAGTATTAGTGGCAGGAGATTCGCTATTTTCGGTCACAGATATTATGCGCGACTAATATCTTAAAAATTTTCTTAATGATCCCACAGTAAGCAGTAACAGATAAAAAGGCCTGATTTCTTCATAATGCACTTACCAAAAATATACCTTGAAGATTACGTTATCATGCTATGGAGAGGAAAGATTGCAACAATGTTTTGAAGTGATAACAAAAATGTTGCGAGTTTGATTTGTTGATAGTTAAGTTTAAATATGTTAAAAGAAATAAATAAAATATTGAAAATAATGTCTTTTAATACAAATCACAGCATATTTCGTACAGATTTTATATGAAACTGGTTTTAAGAAAAAATAACCATATCGTTACGGTTATATATAGTAAACCCGATCTTTCAGACGGGTGCGTAGTTATTCGAATTGAAAAATTGTACTGCGCACGAATCTATTTGTTGGAGCCAAAAACTAACATTAATGGCTTGGTTTATTTTTATTAAAACTATTATAATTATTATTTACGTAAACTTAAAATTGTTAATATACGAATTCATTTTGATTTTTCGGCTTTATAAAATGTTTATTATTTCTATAGTGACATACTAGAAGTAACAAATGCCTAATAAAAGTCACGGAAATATTTAAATCTTCCATAATGGCGCCACAGATTTAATCGACTCATGTTTTTTGTAGTTTTATTATTTAAAACTTATTTTTTAGACCAAAGGTTCATTCTTAGTAATCTTTCACGTTGTATCTCCCAGTTCCACTTTGCGTGACAACGCATAAACTTCAAATACACAAAATTCAGATAATAAAATGAAACACAAATCTATTCAAATTATTCTATTTATTAAACAAAATAATCAACTGATGCTTCTTTTATTGTTCCCTTTTTGCCTGTAAATCTTCGTTTTCTCTGCTTTCTTCTTTTGATTATTTGGCGCGTTCAGGGATTTGAAATATCCATAACCACCACCTCCCTTTCTTTTCTGGGGTGGCCCTTTGTTAGCCACTTTAAGTTCAACAGCCGGTGGCACTGTGAAGCCGAATGACTTTGACACTTTTGCTAAGTCTATTGTGTCAATATCAAATATTGTTTTGAGATGGTGCGAGTCGTAAGCTCTGAGGTAGCTTTTGAAGGCTTCTTTAGCTGATTGGTTTAAGAAATAGTTCCTGGATATTAATTTTTCAAGCTGTAAAAAAGATTATAAACATAGTATTGAACATCAAAATCATGGACATTATCTTAATCATAATAGTTATATGAGGTTTATAGGCTCGTTAAAAAAAGTTTATAAAAGTGGCCTATATACCCCGTATAACTAATTATGAATAAGGTTATTATAGATAGATAATTCTTTATTGTACACCAAAGCATATACAAACAGAAGTAGAAAAAGATAGCTACCAAGCGATTTCTTCCAGGAAACCCTTGACAGGGATTGATAGATTTTTAATACAGACGGTGGTGCAGTTAATAAATAATGACGAATGAAAAATAAAGTACATATAAGTACAAAAATAATTAAATATATATATACATATGTATACACACACACACATATATATATATATATATATGTATATATATATATATGACAATACAAAGATACATATAAATAGCTTTAGGAATTATTATACATAATAGAAAAGTAATGCTTCTGAACCTGATTATTAAAGCACGGTAAGGATCTGGCTTGTCTTATAGCAATAGGTAACTCATTCCAGAGACGCACAGCTTGGACGGTTAAAGACTTATTTTAAAAAGAGGACGTGTGTGCGGAATTATTAATTCTATATTTAGTGGAGGGGCGCAAATTATGGGAGAACTAAATGCATAGAGAAATTCGAAACGTTCATTGCAGTAACGAGGAGTCGCGGGTGGAAACAATATATTATAAAGAAGAGTGAGAATATGAGTATTCCGGCGAAGATTGATGGGTAACCACTTAAGTTTTTTTTTACAAAATTCTGAGACTTGTTCTTATCGAAATATTTTTCTAAATCAGCCTAACTTGAACAGACACTTATTTGTATCAATTTGGTACAATAATAAAGAACAAAAAGCGAAATAATTATTTGTGACGATAGTGTTACAAATAATGTAGGTCATGCAGTTTTGGGAAATTTCTACTATAATAAAAAGATAAATTGCTTTGACAGATTCTATATTTAAGCAAGCAACTTTATTATTATTACAACAGCCCATAAATGTCCCACTGCTGGGCTCAGGCCTCCCACTGTAGGGAAACGGACAGTATACCCGCCCCGCTTGTCCAAGGTGGCTTGGCAGATTTGACACATCGGTAACCTCGATGTGCAGGTTGCATCACGATGTTTTTTTTCACCGTAATTAACATGTGGTAATTGTAAAAATATGCACATTAGGTCAGAAAACTGCCAAAGTGGTGCATGCGTTCCGGCCACGATTGAACCCGTGCCCTTTGGTTCTGGGGCGCGTGCGCTAGCCCTTACGCTACCACGACTTATTAACTAACTTAGCAAGCAACTAGAGTGAATCAATTATTATAAAACTTTGCATATATACTTTCGGTAATTGGCATACTTTTACCCCGGAAAATTACATAGATTCTCCAGGATAATGTAAAAACTATGCAGGCAAAACCAGTGGGATGTATTAGTACTAACCTGCAACTGTATATCAGCAACTTTGTTCCATGAGAACTCAAATTCGTTAAGTGTAACTTTAGACTGCTTTAAATATCTGAGGAAACCGAGTTCTTCTGGACGTAAAAATAGCAAAGCATGTCCGCTTGTGCCCAAACCTCTAGCAGTTCTTCCCACACGATGAATATATTCCTGGAAACAGAAAACAAGTTAGCAGGTATACTTTTCACTACTCTCAATGCTCTTAGTAAGTAACTTTAAAACATTAGGTGAATAATAAAATGTTCCATGAAAGTAACGCATATAAAGAGTAAAATATCGTGAATTTAATAATAATCAGTAACAAATATTATTATATTATATTATATATTATTTCTATATAATTAAAACTTCATTGAATTCATAGGTCTAGTATTAAGATTCTACAAGTTACATTCTTTTAGATGCGTCAGCCAAACCGTCGAATTTGTGAGGAACAGTAAATAGTGTATGAAGATAAGAATAGCTCATGAAGATCATTGTAACATGTTGGTCTTACCTTGGGATCATCCGGGGGGTCATACTGTACGATCCAGTCCACGGCGGGGATGTCGAGCCCTCTCGCCGCCACATCAGTGCACAGAAGGATCCCCGACTCGGCGTTGCAGAACTGGAAGAACGTGGTGGTGCGCTTCGTCTGTTGTTGTTTACCCTGAAATTGCACATTACAAAATATAATAATATAATTTTAAATGGCCCTCCTCACTCTCGGGAGAAATGAGAATGTTTTCTCGGTCTTCTTTTCTCGCGAGAATGTGGCGCTCATATAAAAAATCACCGTTGACATTAAAGTAATTTTATTAAATCATTTTAACTTTTTAGCTCACATTGTGAACAGAACTTGTGTTTAAGTCATGTTAAAACATGACTTGTGGTTTAACACATTGCCTTTAGAAAATATACAACTCTGGGATCTATTCCAGACACCTACACCATAGTAAATAACGGAAAAATCTTTTACGAAATTTACTCAACTTGAGACTGTCAAAGACCTTTAAAACATATTTTTATTCATAAAAACATAGATAATACAATCAATCAATACAAATTATAATACTTACATGTATAGACATGACAGGTAAATCAATATAATTGAAGAGTTCATGATGATACTTGACTGACATACATGTTGAGAGGAAAACCATGACTTTCTTCTTTCTGTTTTTTTTCAGGAATGTAAACAGTACCATCATGCGTTTGTCCGATGGACATACAATGTAACTGTTAACAAAAACATGTAGTTTAAAACCATAAACTATTATAGCAATACAGAAATAAACGACACAGAAAAGTCTCAGTATCACCAATAAAACTCTATAAAAACAATAGTCAGCGTCATTAATTTAGCATAGTAACATGAAGTAAAAACAAATAAAAATAAATATTTATGTAATTAGTATGCACTTAATAAGATTTTACAAATAATATAAAAATAATTTGTAAAATGATTGAAATATATAATCCCTGTTAATATTATAAATGCGAAAGTAACTCTGTCTGTCTGTCCGTCTGTTCCGTTTTTACGGAAAAACTACTGGACCGATTTGGCTGAAACTCATATATATTTTCGATGCCGAGAATGAACATAGGATACTATAAATAATAATTGTGCAAACCAGAAACCAACTTACTAGTTTTCTTATTACCCAAAATAATAGATTGGGGAGTCTTTTCGCATATAGTATGTATGAACTTGTAATAAGATCTCTTTGGCTATACCATTTGTATCTGGCTGGTTTTGGTATGATTCAAAAGTTTTAATTTTAAAGAAGACAATTCCAAATTCAAATTAGGAAAATGTGTGATTTTCATTTGTTTTTCTTATTGTTAAAATGAGTGAATCTAATGAAGAAATTCGATATATTTTAAAATTTTACTACAAAAAAGGTAAAAATACAACACAAGTCGCGAAAAAATTTGTGATGTTTATGGACCTAATGCAGTATCTGTGAGAGTAGCGCAAATTTGGTTTAAGCGTTTTCAATCCGGAAATTTTGATATCAAAGATGCACGTCGCTCTGGTCGCCCTGTTACGGACAAAATTGATGCCATTTTTGAAAAAGTGGAGTAAGATCGGCATATTAATAGTTACGATGTAGCTGGAGAACTGGGAATTGACCACAAAACGGTTTTGGCGCATTTGAAAAAAGCTGGGTACACAAAAAAGTTCGATATTTGGGTGCCACATGAGCTCACTGAAAGAAATCTAATGAACCGTGTACTCATTTATGATTCTTTATTACGACGTAATGAAACCGAACCATTTTTGAAGAAGTTGATAACTGGTGATGAAAAGTAGATCACGTACGACAAGAACGTGCGAAAAAGATCGTGGTCAAAGGCCGGTCAGGCTTCACAGACTGTGGCGAAACCCAGATTAACTCGCAACAAGGTGATGCTGTGTGTGGTGGGATTGAAAGGGCATTATTCATTATGAGCTGTTACCGCCAGGCAGGACCATCGATTCTGAACTGTACTGCAAACAACTGATGAGATTAAAGCAAAAAGTTGAGAGAAAGCGGCCGGAATTAATCAAAAAAACAAAAATTTAATACAATGTAACCTGTACTGCCTGCTCTTTAAACAAGACATACGCACCAAAGGTTGACCAGCGGCGCAGCCACGGGGTAAACACTGGTCTTTTTATAAATGTCTAATTATGTCAAATCATTTTCTGCACCCAATCCGCCTCAGGTGAGTTTTAAAGCTTAATACATGGTTCAACCAAATTCTATCAATTTGATTGGAAGGCGCAAAAGTGTAAGTAAATGACGATATTGAATGACACAAGTTTATGTTTACATGCACTTTATTAGCTTCATTCAAATTGAAAGCCAGAAGTGAACTGTGTAATATCAGCATCAGCCATTCAAAGCGGTAATATGCAAAAAGATGTGTAAAGTACAATTTAAAATCCAGTTTGTTACTACTGCATTTAAATAAACATCTGATTTTTGAGTGTGAATTTGGCAAAGTCAATGTTCAAGAAATTATGAGTTGCATATCTAAAAATGTAATTATTGTACAATATTGATTTATTTTTATGAAAGGTGAAATGAGTATTTAGAATATTAACCCCTGTTCTAGTGAATCCACAGTGGCCTGTTCTCTATGGTCGTCTACTCCCACATACACTGGTTCATGTTTCACAGCAAGGGCTGTCAGCGATTCCGTTTTCTTTGTTTGTGTGGCACTGAATAACATTGTCTGCCGCCGTTCTGTGGAATTATTCTATTTTAAAATAATAAACAACATAAAGTAAAATAACTTGAAAAATGAGTGTATTTCAAATACGGGAAGGGATAATAGTTTTCTGATGAGGTGGGAATGCTTTATGTATACTATGACCTCTATTATTACTGGCTGCTCCATATAAAGGCTGATGTACATTAATTCAGTTGACTGACTTCAAATGGCGCCAAGAGAACTGACTCAAATTGTTTACATGCAGTCAGAAGTTTGAGTCATTAATTTAGGGTATGTCCACGTTCTTTAAGTCAGTAGGGAAAAATAAATTAATTTTTTTTGAAAACGGCAGAATTTGATCCGATTGAATTATTTGTTCAGAAAATTTTCCTATCTACTGTTGGAAGAGTTGGTGCAAAAGTGCTACAAATGCACTTCCACTCTCTTAAGGGAGACTGGAACCTACTAACGCCGGAACACAAATAAGGTTGTTATGGCGGCATAGTCCAGGGGGGGCAAATACCCTACCACCTAGCTGTGGGTTGTTATGTTGCCTCTTATGACAGGCCGCCTGGCAGCAGGAAATTGTATTCTTTCTCCATCCCTTCACAGTCTAGATTTTTAAGTTATTAATAAAGATCCCTTTAAAAACTCACTAGGTAATAGTTTGATGATTTGCTTTACTTCCTCTTCAAATCCAATTTCCAATATCCTGTCTGCTTCATCAATAACAAGACACTGTAAATTCTTGTAAAGAAAATCTGGAGTGTTTTGCAAGTGATCTAAAAGTCTACCTGGCGTTGCAACCAATATGTTAATACCTGTTAAAAGAAACAAATACACATTACTAAATTACAAATTAAATATAGGCAAGTGAATTCAGGATTTGGATATCATCTTTGAAGCTAAAAATGAAAAAGAAATTCATATTGTGTTTATCAATATTTCAACCAAAAAATATTTCAAATATTAGGGCTGTAATTTCAAAACCTGCTATATTGTATGACCTTTTATTCATTTTAGGGGATTTTGAAACTACACCCCTCATATTTACAATCAATAACAAACCATCAAAAATATTATTTTGTATATTTAAATTGTCAAATTTTTACAGGGTTTTGAATGTATAAAGTTAGTACTGGAATTTAAATAAAATAAATATAGATGCTATTGTGCGGCCATGTTGTAACAATGGCCTGGAGAAAGTTGCATTCATGTAATAACAAATGATTAAAACTTTATATGAAAAATATCTTATTAAATTTCATAGATGGATTGAATAAGACCTCATAAGCATATTGTATAAGTATAAACGACATGAATAAATATTGTAAAAGTATGCAATGAGAAAAGATAACTATAGGTATAAATGACCATTCTAAGTGAGTAACTCACACATGAACGCCTGTTCTATGAAACCTTACCTTTAGAGAGCTTTTGTGCTTCTGTACTTCTATTAGCGCCTCCCATAACCAGGCCATATGTATGATGGTGGTATTTCATTAATTCCATAAGCACACCAAAGGTTTGCATTGACAATTCCCTTGTTGGTGATAAAATGATCACACCAGTACCTTTAACCATAAGAATGTAGGATGTACTACTACATTTTAAGCAATATAGCTTGTGTATGTGAAATAAAAGTTCAGATATCCATTCTTTGTTCACAAAATGACTCTTAACATGATCAAAACAATATGTGTTCCTAATAACCAACAAATGTGCCTCAACAGTTCACACTGGAGACTCAATTTGTTCATGATTATGAACACAGTATGCATGATCCATGGAGCTCAATTTTCATATTCGCCTTTGTGTCATCATTTAAAAATATAGCACATAAACATTGTTATACAAAAGTAACACAAATGACAAGCAAAAATGACCACATTATTTCAGCAAAATTTTATTTAACTGCTTCAATACTTTTAACGGGACCTATGCAAATGCATACCCTATCTTTAGGCAATTATGTGTTTTTGACTGAGAACAAACAAGTTGTGGCAATTAAAAAAGTTACATTTTACTAAACAGCTTCTTTTTTTATGCCTACACACATTTATTGAATAATAGTAAATAATATCACAATTAATTGTTCCTGTTTGAAAAAAATCTTGCATTTTTTTAAAAATAAAACTGCTTAGCAAAATGCCATTCTTCAAGTCCCACTAAAAACTATATAGTCAAAACTATATTGACAGTACTTGGGTATAAATTATAATTTGAAAATTTAAAGATAGAGAAGAAAGACACTAAACAACTTACCATTCCTAGGTTTGAATTTTAATTTATAAATAAGATCAATAGCTGGTATGAGGAATGCTAGGGTTTTTCCAGAGCCAGTTCTTGCTGCACCAACTAAATCCCTCCCTTCCAATAATGGTGGTATAGCTTTCGCTTGTATTTCTGTCATTGTTGTGAATCCCATATCTTTTATTCCCATTAGTGTTGCTTCACATACTTTCCCCTCTATAGATGAGAATTTCTGGTCCGACAAGATGCCAAGGCATAAGCTCGATCCAGGTACTAGAAATTATAGTTATATATCAATAATCTCTTATATAAATAGGAATGAAATGATATTTATATAAGAGTATATTATATTATATAAAAATAGTATATTTATATAAGTAAGCACATCACTTGAGAACTGCTGGACCTACCTTTTTTAATCAGTCAAATAAGGTAAGAGAAAACAGAATTAAAAATGTTACCTCTTTTGAAAAATTGGGAAAATTGAAAGCAGTTTTTCTATTAAAATATTGTATGAACTGAAAGTTATTGTATGAAACTGAAAACAGTAGTACACACAATTTAACTGAATGGAGCTCTTGATTGGTTTTTGAGATTTATGTATTTTTGATTAAATATTTTTTTAGATTCCCTAATCAAATTAAAAAACCATTGGAAGTTCATAACCTGAACAAAGCAAATCACTGTGCATCGAGTGATACACATACAATCACTTGGTGATGTTTTTCATCATTATAGACTGATTGGGATATGCAAAACTTTCTATTTTCTTGTTGGGCATCGAGTGAGGTCTTGCACCAGGCATTTTTACCATAGTAGTTCTCAAGCTGGATGAATCATTTTCAGCAATATTTCTACTACAACATGTAAGTAATTTTTCTTATTTTTAAAAGTAATTATGCAAAAAATATAAAGTACCATAACAACACATCACCATTGCCCTCTAAAAACTTTCAAAAACATTGTTATTAGTGTCTAACTTACATTGGTTGGATGTATCTTCTTTGTTATCTGTATCAATTTCATGTTGTGTGTCCTCCTCACCATCAGAGTCACTTTCTTCAGAAGAATTACTGTCATCTTCTTCTATTTCTTTTTTTACTTCTACCTTTAATTTTTTAGGTTTCTCTGAAAAATTAAAAATTTTGCTTACAAATTGTATAAGCCATTCCAAAGCATCTGGTATTTCAGAACAATAAGCTTTCTTCTTTCAGAAAGTTGCTTAGTAGATACAATTTTAGAACAAAACTATTGCAATTATCAGCTGCTTAAAGGGACCATCCAGTTACATGCACAAATAATTTTTCATAGAAAACATTTTACACAGTGTTTATAATTTTACAGATGAATTTTTCAAGCTAGCCTCTATGGCCAAATCCGAAACTGTGAGAAATAGCAAAAAATACTGAAAGAAGACTCAAGGCTAATTTTGATGGGAACTAAAGTAAATTTAGATTTTTGAAAAATAAATCACTCTAGTCAGGAATTGAATTAGGTGATTTTGAAAAAAACACATACTGTATTATTATACCAACCCATATGTAGCTTGTAAGGATTGAGTTTAAGGGTTACTACCTAAAATTGATGGTGTTCAGTATCCTTTTAGTAGCCAGCAGTACTAAGACTACATGTATAATATAGAGCCTAAGCTACATTTGGATGTTGGTAATTTTGAGTATAGACTAAATGATTTTTTGTACAATGAACTTATTGATGAAAATGAGGGTGGGGTATAGTTATAGGGCACACTTATTTATTATGAACCGATCCAAACTTTTTTAATATTGGTCAGAAGGCTAAGGTGGCTGTGAAGCGAAGCGGAGCTCCCGCTTTAGCCTTCATGGTTATTTTTTTTATAACTGCCCAAAGTTAATAATAAGTAAATAATAAATAAATTTGTCCTATACCTATACTACACCCAAAAATGATTTAAATGGTACATTAAAAATTATTTCTTAGAACAATACTTATGCTTAATATTTTCCTTTTGTGTACCTAGAAAATTAGGTATGGGAGATAGTTATGGGACACCTTTTATTTATTATGAACAAATGCAAACTTTTCTAATATAGGTTATTTCTGTTATAACTTTTAACTTAATTTTCTTTCATAATTATATAATAAATAAAAGTGTATCATATCTATACCGCAGCCTAGGTTTTGTATCAAAACTGTAAATAATTATGTATTTGAAGTATGCTTGTAATGGTGATATATTTGGCAAGAATTAATAAAAAAAATAAAGTTAAAGACCAGACATACCCGAGTTTCTATATTGCACTATCCATTGTTTTAATATTGGTAGAAAATTGATGTTACTGGTGTTTTGTACGGAATTTGTTAAATTTTAACCATAAGGCGAATGTATGGATAGTAAAGATATAAAAAACCCAGCTTAAACTTACTTTTGGCTACTTCACTTTTATTATTAATATTGTTCTCAAGTGGCCTTTTTTTAACTTCATCCTTTGTTTCTGAAACCATAGAGAAAGTAAATATATCAAATTATTTATATAAAAGATAAAATTAATGTTATAATTATATACATTAATTTTATCTTTATATACATGTATAGTGATTGTAATTTCTAGGCGCTAACGAATTGGAGGTTATGTTACCTGTTACACTATTAGACGCATCATTAGACTTCTGAGCTATCAATTTTAATTTCCTTTTTTCTCGCTTTTTTATTTTCTTCATAAGAATTTTATCAGGAGTAGGCATTTTCTGTAAATAATAATTTTATTTCACATGGAAATACAATACACAATTACACATGTAATTTTTATGTCAAAAAGATAATTGATAATTGTCAAATTAAATTGGTGTCAATTCTGCTAGTAGTAGTGCAAAATGTAGACAGAGAAACCTAAGATTTCGCCACAAAGACAGGCAAGGGAATCTTAGTACATACGGCCAAATCTGATGTCATTGTAATATATGTCTGGTAGTAGGATAGAAAAGCCAACGACATTCAACGGAGTTCTCATGAAAACTCTAAAGGACACGACTATACAGTTCATATATTTTTCAAAAAACACTACAACTCTTGTTAATTTTACACATTTATAGGAAATAAAAATGCACAGCACAACGTCCCCTTTCAATTCCCGCCAAAAACTCTCAATTCGTGTCTATTCCATACTTCGTTTTTAATTTATTTCACAGAGTACTACCTACATTAATATAATAGAAGGTTGTATTCGTAGACAGAGAAACCTACTGTCTACGATTGTGTTATATCTCCTACAGAGTACAATATCAAATAGCACTAGGAGCTGCCCCTGACTTCATTCACGCTTGGCTTGAAATTCCCACGGGATTCTAGGGCCACAAAATACCTCAGTATATACAAAAGAATGTAAGCTATCGTTTTAGTCAAAACTGTATCGAGATAAGCTAATATTTATGCACCAGAATAACTAAAAACTGCTCCCGGGAAAGTTCTTGCAGGATTCCCGGGATAAAAAATTTCACACCTTTTATATACACAAAATTTGTTAATGATCAGTAAAAAATCACATTGAACTTTATTTTTTAATTAATCGGGCCATTGTAAGTCGTTACCAGTAAAAACATTGCGGTATTCCCAGAAAATGAAAATAAATGTATTTATTCCAAAATGGAATTTTACAGAACACCTTGTTAAAAGTCATTAGTCTACCACCGCTTCCAAAGTATCCAAAGCAGTTTTAGTACTGATAGAAGAAAAGAAGCGGTGCAACAAAGTCACCAGCAACCTAAGTTGACTACATAATAATAATTATTATTCGTCTCTTATTATATAAACTCCTATTTTTGATAAGCATGTCAACACAAATCGTAAATATTTCATGAATAAATTAAGATTTATTTTCACACTCGACGATTTTGTTCGATGTTAAATCAAGAAAGACAAATTTCTTTTGTTATTGTTGACACTGTTGCTTGGTCGCAGACAAATAAAAACCTCAAACATACGTTCGGAGACATCACTTTATAAAAAGTGGTGAATTGGAATTAGTAGCAATGGTTCAAGTTAAGGTACTAATAGGAATAGTACCCTGGGCGCAAAGAAGTTAATAGGTTCAGTGTACAGACATGGCATGTTTAGAATTTTATAATATTATATTAAATTAATAAGCTCACTGCAGTGTGGCCAACGATTTGGCGATTAACGAACGAGTAGGCGATTTTTAACTACTTATTACTACTACGGGGAAGCAATATAAATTAATCAAACCACAAATAAAACTTTTAATAAAAATTATAACCACTGTCACTGTGGTCTGTCATATTAATAAAAAAATATGAACATGAAAATTATTAAACAAAGTATAATATATACGTAGTATCCATTCCATAGTAGTCTGTGTACTATTTGTTGTTTTAGCAATGTATGCTTACATTGTTTTTCCTTAGAAGATTATTTTTCATACAGAATTTTTATATTATTTTACACTATTTGATGTTTAAATGTCTTTGAAAGATATCTTTTTACTTCAGTACAATATTCAGTGCACTGTGCAGTATATTATGTAGGTATGTATTACATATTAGGTCGAGGAAAAAGTTTCTTCGCATTTTATATAGAAATTCAAAAGATTTTTTTTATGATGTTTATTTACATTTGAACAAAGTATCTAGGTGCCATTTTGTTGGATAACTTTTTGCAATCTTATAGGTAGGGACGTGATCCCATTGCTATAAAAATTTTGGGGCTTTTGATCAAAAAACTACGACAAGTGGTTTTGCCAGTCCTCTCGTGATGTTAACCTGACACTACCTAAGGAATTCTGCAGAGACCGAAACAGGTGAAAATCTGAAGGTGCAAGGTCAGGACTATACGGCGGATGCATTAACATCTCCCAGCCAAACTCTCGTAATTTTTGCTGAGTGGCTAAAGATGTGTGAGGTCTAGCATTATTATGGTGAAAAACCACACCCCTTCTGTTGATTAATTCCGGCCGCTTTCTCTCAACTTTTTGCTTTAATCTCATCAGTTGTTTGCAGTACAGTTCAGAATCGATGGTCCTGCCTGGCGGTAACAGCTCATAATGAATAATGCCCTTCCAATCCCACCAGACACACAGCATCACCTTGTTGTGAGTTAACCCGGGTTTCACCACAGTCTGTGAAGCCTGACCAGCCTTCGACCATGTTCTTTTTCGCACATTCTTGTCGTACGTGATCCACTTTTCATCACCAGTTATCAGCTTCTTCAAAAATGGTTCAGTTTCATTATGTCATAATAAAGAATCACAAATGAGTACACTGTTCATTAGGTTTCTTTCAGTGAGCTCATGAGGCACTCAAATATCGAGCTTTTTTGTGTACCCAGCTTTTTTCAAATGAGCCAAAACCATTTTGTGGTCAATTCCCAGTTCTCCAGCTACATCTTAACTACTAATATGCCGATCTTGCTCCACTTTTTCAAACATGGCATCAATTTTGTCCATAACAGGGTGACCAGAGCGACATGCATCTTTGATATCAAAATTTCCGGATTGAAAATGCTTAAACCAAATTTGCGTTACTCTCACAGATACTGCATTAGGTCCATAAAAATCACAATTTTTTTCTCACAGCTTGTGTTGCATTTAGGTAAAAATGTATCAAATTTCTTCATTAAATTCACTCATTTTAACAATAAGAAAAACAAATGAACATCACACATTTTCCTAATTTGAATTTGGAATTATCTTCTTTAAAATTAAAACTTTGAATCATACCAAAACCAGCCAGATACAAATAGTATAGCCAAAGAGATCTTATTACAAGTTCATACATACTAAATGCGAAAAGACTTTTTCCCCAACCTATTACTTTAAATGAGAGATATATAAATATATATAAAACAAATGTCTATATTAATTAAATAATAATAAAGCAAATGTTTCTATTAATTTTAAAGGAGTTTTTAGTATATCGAGGTTATTAAATTGGTTTTTAAGTTTAGTTTCATTTTTAAAGGTAGTTGAAAAAATTTATGTTGTAAGAAGTTTGTTGTTTGAAGTCTATTGCTTTTGACCCAAAGGCCTACCAAAAGGTAATCTATTTTTGCTCTTTTTTCCTTGTCCCCTTTTACCTGATACAAAAAAAATCACACTTATGAGATTCTCCTATTACATTAAATGTAGGCTGGGGTTTGGTATAGTTATAGGGCGCATATATTTATTATTTGTGATATAAAGTTAATTTTGGGTGGTTTAAAATTCTCCAATCTTCCAGAAAATTTTAAAATGGAAAAGTATAAGAACATGAAATTCAAGGAATTAAAGGATAAAATTGCATCAAAAACATTAAGAGCAATTAAGGAATTGGGTTTCAAACGAATGACAGATATACAGGCTGCGGTTCTACCAAAAGCATTGGGTGGTGATGATATAGTAGCTACAGCAAAGACAGGATCTGGAAAAACTTTATCTTTCCTGATACCTGTTATAGAAACTGTGATCAAACATTTGGAACAACAGCTGCATGGTAAGTATCGATTTGATTATGTAATATAATTAATTATAATTTTCTCGCCTACCCTATCTATATGAAATCGATCAAGTTGAGTTTTGCAAGGTTAAAGCAATTTTTCCCTACCAGAGGATGCCTTTGTCAAATATTTACCTGATCTCTTAATAAAAGTTTATTGGTATGTGACCCTGTGGTCCTTTACTGCCATACCCCTTACCTGTTATTATTTCCCAGAATGTGGATTTTGGAGGTTGGGTGGAGTACCTACTTGGCCT
Organism: Dendrolimus houi; assembly: GCA_039645545.1. Classification (NCBI taxonomy): domain Eukaryota; kingdom Metazoa; phylum Arthropoda; class Insecta; order Lepidoptera; family Lasiocampidae; genus Dendrolimus; species Dendrolimus houi. The sequence continues at coordinate 11,310,452 of CM077125.1, read as the reverse complement.
GCACCATTACAGATCTCTGTTTGATGTAAGTGAAAGTGTAATTGAGCCCACATTGGTTTAATTACTTGCAATCTTTGCTTTATTCTAAAGATGAAATCTAATGTGAATATTTAGCAGTAGATTTTACATGAGATATTTGGTGTTATGCTTCATAATGCCACTTACAGTTAGGTTTATTAAATCTATTATTAACTTAATAATATTGTGTAATATATTTCAAATATGCTCAAGTTGCCTACCATGGGTTTTTAGTGCCTCTTCCATACATAATTTAAAAAATATTTTTTCAGGTACTTGTGCGATCATTGTTTCCCCTACAAGGGAGTTAGCCATCCAAACATATACTGTCCTGCAAGATTTTATTATTCAGCACAGTAATATAACATCAGCTTTAGTTATTGGTGGTGAAAGTAGGAAAAAACAAAGTGCTGAATTGGTTACAGGTGAAATAATTACACTCTTAAATATTCATACTTAAATCATGTATATCCATTTGAAATTTAGCCTGTTTGTATGTTTATGTGATGTGTTCAGGCTTGAAAATATATATTCTGTACATGAGTTTTAGAGCTTGGAAATGAACAAAAATATATTCATTAATTTTTACATCTAACAAAATTAAAGAGTTTTTGGAATGTGATAAGTTACTTTATGAGTATGAAAAGTTTTTATATTTTTATTAATGTATAAACATAAATGTGATGTCATGTTTCTTTCCTCTTCTCTATATACCTCAGTTAAATAAGTTATGCTTGTGTTATTATTAAAGTTGACATACACTCAGCTGGAGAGGATAATTTCTATCCCAAGACATGAAAAGTTCATAACAGATTGTCAAATATATAAGTCACTATTGCTAGAAACTGGATGTATTTAAAGCAAATATGACTTAATTTTCAGGTGTGCACATAGTAGTTTCTACCCCAGGTCGTCTCTTTGATCATATGAGAACAAAGGAATTTGATTACACTAATGTAACTTGTTTGGTATTCGATGAAGCTGACAAAATATTTCAATATGGGTTTGAAGAAGATCTTAAACAAATAATAAACCGTCTGCCAAGTTAGTAGGTATTATTTTAATAGAGCAACCCAACATTTTGCCAGTCTTCTTTCAGTTTGTTATCTGCATAGCCTATTCGAGAACTTAGTACACCTGCACCAATAAATGTAAATTGAAGTTTGATTTCAAAACAAATTCTACAATTTGTATTGTCTGCTATTTATACAATGCCTAATTAATATATTTATAATTTTTGCCTACCCATCTGTCTGAAAGTTTATTCTAAATAGGCACTTTATCTTAATTTTGTTCCTAAGTAAATGAAATCATAGCATATTAATATAAAAGAAAGTAAGTGATTTAGTTTATCTATCAAACCTATATTCATGTTTGTTTATTATTTTTTCGCTACTTTGAAATATTTATCTTGAGTGTTAGGAAAGTTACATGAGAAATCATGCATCAATATGCAATATGCCTGATGTGATATCTACCAATTTGCCTCAAATAAGTTTGGCGCATATTAATATATCTCAAGGGAAAGTTCTCTTGCCTTGATATACAGAAACTTGAGTGAGCCTAACAATCTGCAAATGCAAGGCCCAATAATTAGCAAAAACATGTTTGTTAGTGAATCTAAAGTTTTTTTTTTTCAGAAAAAAGGCAAACAATGTTGTTCAGTGCAACTCAATCTGAAAGGACAGAGGCCCTAATAAAATCTGGAATGAGGGAAGATCTACATCACATAAATACAGATGAAGATGATCTAAAGGCCACTGTGGAAGGTTTAAAACAAGGGTAGATTTTTAATTAAACTATAATAGATATGGCACTGCCTTTAATCCATGGATTCATCCAAAATCATTTTAATCAAAATGTATGCCTTTTGCAGGTATGCCATTTGTAATACAGAGCACAGGCTGTGGTGGCTACATAAATTGTTAAAGAAAATAAAGAATTTTAAAGCAATGGTGTTCTTCTCCAGCTGCAAATCTGTTGTTTTTCATTATGAGTTCTTTAGTAAATTTTGTAAGGCGTCTGTATTATGTTTGTATGTAAGTAGCAACTCCTAATGCTTTTTTTTGCATAATTATTATATTCTCTAGCAGTTAAAAATATAATAAACCGGCAAACACACACATTGTATAATCGCCAAGCTAAATGAGTTACACTTGTTGTGGGTAATATACCACGGACCATTCTGGGGCTGATCCTAGACATCCAGAACATAGTAAATAACAGAAAGTTCTTTTTCGAAATTTACCATTCAGGAATCAAACCCGGAGCTTCTTTGTACCAGCAAAATCAGCTGGCTAAGACTTAGCCCGCTCAACCATAGAGGTTGCCGTTAATTAATAAGACTTTTAAAATTGTACTATTTGTGATTTCACGAATCCAATGAGGGCCTAGTGTAGCTTCTAATAATTAGTTTTATTACTTTTTTTTATTTCAGGAGTTCAGCAGACAGGCAGACGGCCCACTTGATGGAAAGCGGTTACCATCGCCTATGACATTTGCAACACCAAAGGTGCTACAAATGCGCTGCTGCTCTCTTAAGGGAGACGGGAACCTGGTCACTAATGCCGGAACACAACTCAAGGTTGTTATGGCGACATACTTTAGACCAGGGGTGGTAGCCATCCAGTCGGGCAAATCCCCTACCACCTGGCTGTGGGTTGTTTTGTCGCCTCTTAAGACAGGCCACCCCAACGCAGGAAAATCTATTCTTTCTCCGTTAAAACTTAATAGTCTTTAACAAATATATTTATATATTATAGTCACATTGTCATGGGTTAGGGGCAGTCATGTTCATGTCTTATTCATATGATCTGATTCGAATCCCAGAGAATAGCATGTGTGGTGGTTATCTGGCCTATTGTGCATATTGTACTCAAGATTTACCAATTGTGTTGGGCACCCTTTATGCACTCGTTGTAATTCTTATGTTTTACAATTTCGTTTAATTTCAGGGTAAAATGAGTCAAGCACATAGAACAGAAACTATAAATAATTTTTATAACACGAAAAATATTGTTTTATTTTGCACCGATGTAGCAGCAAGAGGCCTGGATATACCTGACGTTAACTGGATTGTTCAGTTTGACCCCCCGGCGGATGCACACGTAAGAAATACTTTCCTATATTTTATACTATTATTTTTTAGTAATAATCAAATGGAACTAAAACGATGCTTTGCCATTAACAGGTTTCGACACAAAGTAATTAAAGATTATTTCAAATAGGATGGTATGGCTGATACATCCGTAAAAGTAACTTGTAGCATTCTCATAAACTTTATTTACTACGAAGCAAATATTAGTTTTAATTATGTATATAAAAATATATTTAATTGTGTAACTATTTAATAATAATCCTATACTTAGAATCACGAGGTTTATTTCTCTATTTACGTAATTACTCCCATATCGTCCTATTTGAAACATACTGTACACATTAAGTAACTATCTAGTGCAAGTTTAGTTCAGTGACCCGGCTGCACCTTTGATAGCATCCTCCCATCTTCGAAGTTGTCCTCGTCTATCCCTTTTAATATTATAAATGCGAAAGTAACTCTCTCTGTCTGTTCCGTTTTCACGGAAAAACTACTGGACCGATTTTTCTGAAACTCAGTATATATATATATATATATATTTTCGATGCCGAGAATGAACATAGGATACTTTTATCCCAAAAAATGGGATAGTTTCCGGGATAAAAATATATTTCTCTCTGTTTGTTATGCTTTTACGGAAAAACTACTGGACCGATTTGGCTGAAATTCGGTATATATGTAATTTTAATACTGAGGGTGGACAAGGGATACTTTTTATCCCGGATAATGGGATATATTTAAGTAAAGCTTATCCCAAAAAGTAGGATAGGTTTTTTGTGATTTGCCATTTTCGTCATTTGGTCATTTTAGTCACTTTGGTCATCTTTGTCCTTTTGGTCCTTTTTGTTATTTATGTAGTTTTCATAGACGGGGATAGATAAAAAAAACTAGGACGCTTTGAAATAGAGGATGAAAGTTAGTATGAGACCAATCATTTCTTAAGTTTATAGATATAAAATTTTATCGTTTATAAAAAATGCAATAGTAACTCGATATGTCTTTCTGTTAAGCTTTCAAGGAAAATTACTAGGGATACTGGATCGGTTTTGCTGTAATTTTGTTTAAATTTTAATACTGAAACTGGACATAAATACTTTTAATGCCGGGAGATGGGATAGTTTGCAATATAAAATGAAATTAATCTTGCGGCTGCAAATAGCACAACATAAAAATTTAGTATAATGTAACCTGTATTAACGCTTGTTCTTTAAACAAAAAGCACACACCAGAGGTTGACCCGCGGCACCGCCGCGGGGTAAACTCTAGTATTTCCATAAAGGGACTACCAAAAAGTTGCATTTTTTGACCATTTGTTAATTTTATTTTTAATCATATGTCTAGTCCACTTCTATTTCAGGTTCTTTATTTGGTTACATTATAGGTTCCTTTAAATGTAATATTGATTAATTTAACAACTTTCAGGAATATATTCATAGGGTTGGCAGAACAGCTCGTGGTGACAGAGCTGTGGGCAATGCGGTTATGCTGTTGCGACCAGAAGAAAAAGAGTTCATTGAGTATTTACAAGAATCTAAAATATATTTGGACAAATATGAGACATGGGACTCTTTCTACAATTTGCAACCAAAGGTATAATAATCATGAATATTCATGAAATCATTAAAAAATTAAAGAACATACATTTAGTTTATGGTGAATTAAATTATTGTTAATTTATGAAACTTGATTTTAACACTGATTTTCTAAAAAATAAATCAGTATTTATGTTTGTACCTATACATTGTTTTTCCTTAGAAAGCCATTTTGTAGAATACAAACAGGATTTTTGTAATGAATTATACTATTTAATGATGTTTACATATCTTAGACAATTTAAGCCACATAGTTAGATATTACAGGAGAAAATGTTTTATATTAATCATCTATGTAAAGACACAACTATAACTTTATCTTGTAAGAAAAAACAAGGTATCTATCTATTCTACCATAACTATTCCTAAATTATTTTTTAAAGATAATCATTGTTCTAATATTTTTATTTTAGTTAGATGAAGCTATGGCAGATCCAGAATTTCGTAAGTTAGCCGAAGAGGCATTTGAGGGTTATATCAGGGCACTCGAAGTTAGGAAGCTGAAACAAATTTTCAATTTGGTTACAATGGATTTAGATGTTGTTGCTAGATCTTTTGGCTTGAAAGAGAAACCCAATGTCGATATACGTAAGTATTTTTTATTCAGTATTAACTAACTTTCCTTGGGTCTTTTTAACCATTCATTATTTATTTATTTATTAGCTTACAAACATTGCTTTTATACATTTATGTAATATGGCTGATGTAACAATTTATTATTGTATTAGTTGTCTACCATAAATATGTTTGCATTTATTCATTCTATAAAGTTGACAAATCGACCTGTTCATAAAGTTATTGAAATGACTTACTTAGGCCTAGGTGAGCGACTTGTTAGGCTTTGGTGTGCGACTTGATAGGCTTAGGTGTGCGACTTGTTAGGCCTAGGTGACCGACTTGTTAAGCCAAGGTGGGCGGCTTGTTAGGTTAAGGTGACCGTAAAGAACCCTATCTGAGACAATATGTATACGTGCAAAATGCGTCTTTGAAATTCGTACCCAGATTTAAAGTTTTATGCGTACTGTAATATGGCACGGTTGGATTCCTAGTTACGGAGAGTGAGTGAGAGACATAAATGTTTGTATGATGTGAATTTTGTTTTAAGTCTCATAGGGATAGGGATTTATTTATCGCCGTGATAGTTATTATTTTCGTAAAAAATAATTCGATAAAATATTTTTGATATTGTTTTTTATATAATTTGTTTCTTTTCAGATATTGGATTCAGTAAAAAGCATAGACCGCGAAAAAGAATAGCGGCTATGTTAGCAGATAACAATACAAATACAAAGAAAACGAAGTCATGATAGAAGCGAAGAAATCTTTAATAATATTATATCTAAAAATAAGGATATTTAAATAAAACATACAATCAAATACGTAGTTTTTATGTAATAATTCTATAATTATTTATCACTTAATTATAGGTAAAAATATGTTTTAAATTTTATATGAATAAAATAATCTATTTGATCTGACTAGATGAGTCTAAAGGATTTTTTACATGTAAAAAAACTGAATATATATAAAAATGGTGATGTGTATTAATAATAGTGCCAAATAATCTTAAAAATAAAACATAGGAACTTTAATTTACTTAAGAAAATCTTTAGGCTGAGCGCACAATATCAACAAAATTGGAATTAGTCATTGAATCAAAAACTTAGTTTAGCAAGAATAACTATCAAAAATGTCTAGAACCCATACATACTAATATACAAATGTTAAAGTGAGTTTTTTAACTGTTTACCAATCAAGTGTTTATTACAATAATAGGTACATTATTTCGGGCACAACTTAGAGGTCGCTCTTACCACGGAATAAGAATATAAGATGCCAATTGCTCAGTAAAAAACAACTCTTAACAATCTCTGTAATCACAGTTGGCGGCACGAGTCCGTCCTTGTTTTTATTTAAAAAATCTCGATTACAACAATCATGTTTGATTATTCAAAATATAGTTTTTTAAACATAAATCCGTCATAAATTGAAGGTCCTAATTGGCTCCTTTTCAATTTAATAAAATCGAAAAGGAGTTAATTAAGTCTTTCAATTTAAGACTATATTCATAAATCTCAACAATATATAATGGACGTAAAACAGATTTTGTCGTAACTTCTGTTATGGTCTGTTCCTATATACTTAATATTCATTTACTTTCCTTACCATCAGTTGAATTTTGAGATTACTTTTATGGAGCTTCAAATTTTAACCGATAGTAAGGCTAGGAACGGGTCATTCATGTATATCTTCAAAAATGTAGTAATGCGCGAGCGAGATATTGAAATCTTTTTAGGTAGATTTCAATATATACTCTTCCTTAAGAGTAAAATTCAAAGTTTACGAATTCGAAACAATATTGAGTCTTAGTAAACAATAAAAAAGAACATATTTGATATAATAAAATTACAATGTGAAGTTCGCTCAGCCTTAAAAGTACTATGTACACAGATTTTCTTATTTAGGCGAAACATTCATTTCATAAATGTTATTTCTTGATAATTTCTCAAAGCAGTCTTCGTGATTGTGTTGGTGATTAACTGCGTATATCATAGAGTCTATTGTTTCGACTGTGGCCGGACATCTGTTTAATGAAAAATACTGCACACATCTCCAGGAAGTCTTGCCGTGTGTCGTCGAATGTTTTGTATAGACAAAGTTCATGTGAACTAATTGTTTATGACCTTTTCTGCTGTAAATGTATTTGTAACGGACTGGTAATTGCGAGTTTTCGTTGGATCCGTTGACTACTAGCGATAGGGCACCTGAAATCAACGAAGTAAAATCTTGTAAACCTTTTATTAAAATATTTGTCCCTTTCTTTGAGCAGAATTTTAGTAGGATTCTGGTTATTCTGGAAAATGGTATAGCTGGGCCTAGCGAAACTTTATCAATGAACATGTTTTATTGTTTTTATTATTAAACGACGCAGATAAGAAAATTGACAGTTCATAGTGCAATATGCGATGTTATCGCTATTGTTAGCGATTTTGTCCAGACAACTTCTGGTTGGATGAGTAGTAAGCAGTAATACGTTACATTATCATAACCCCAGATTTTTTAGCCGTGGATCCCTTCGAGTTAAATAAGTTATACTAAACTTTAAAGAATCTAGCTCTTATTTAGCGACAGACGTTGCTGTGCTAGACGCTTTTCCATACAAAATCTAGAATTGTGTAGCTATGAATGTTGAGCCATTGTGAATGGACCAAAGTTGTGGCAAAAATTATATGCATATGCCTAAAATAAGTGCATTATTTTTTTAAATCACTACTATTTGAGACAACACTAAACTATTTTTTGAGGTTTTCGACTTTGAAAATAGGACAGATATCGTCGTGGTGTTGTTGTATGGGTTAAGTCTTCGTTCAGGCTCCTGCCCAAAAAAAGTCGACATTACTAAAAAAAAAACATCTTTTTTCTAAAATTTATTAAAAATACGAATACAAAAATACATTCGATCAAAACACACTTTTAAGTAACATCACCACACATAAAAATACATTTTGTTCATAATTTAATTCAATAAATGCTTCAATTACGAAAAAATCACTCGTAAATTAATTAAGGAATGTAAATTAATGTTTATCATATAATTTATAAGTAGCCCTGAGTCTCTTTGAGAGATCAATTAAAATTTTAAATAGCACTAATTACATCACGAATTATTCGTCAAGTAATTAATTACGCAAGAAATCGTAATTTAGAATTAATAAATGAATACTAAATTACATTAAATAGACTAGAATATGAGCAATAAAGTCTTTTATAATTTTATGGCAGTAATTTTTCATGGCACTTATACGAAAACCTAAAATGAGGTGATTGTTGCAAATGAAATCTTAAAAAATATTAAATTTTATTTTATTTTTAATTGGCACTTGAGAGCATATTCCGCTATCACAGTTAATTTACTTAATTATTGTGGTTCATGATTCTTTATTACTCTGTTAATATAGTGATTTATCTTAATCTAAGCTTTTATAACTAAAAAAGTTTAATATATGAGACATTGTTATGAGAATATTAATGATTCCTTTTAAACCACTCTTACTAATATTTCTCTGAATTTTAGTAGCTAAACCCAGTCTCAGCCAAAGTGTAGGTTTGACTAACGTTAATGGAAGGTGTTCCTGTCGTAATTTGAAAAGACATATGTCACTAAAGTATTTAGATTAGATTAGATTTATATAGAAACAAACAATACTGCCCTAGAAACTTGTTCATTTTGAACCAACATTTTTCAAAAATAAAACTGCAGTAAAATATCACCCTTCAAGTTCGCATCTTACCATAACTTTTATAAGCAAAAGAAAACTGTTACCAGGTTAAAAAAATAGATATTATACTATAAGATTCTTTGCAGCAGAAAATATTTTAAATAATTTTTTAATTATTATTTTACTTTATTTTTTCAATAACCGATATGTTCTAAATATATGTGAAATATGTCAAATGTTAGATACACGCGCAGTACAATTTTTCCATTTGAAAACTTTAGTATGCATGCGCCTGATAGTGCTTGGTGCCGCTGAAAGTTTTCAAAACATTTTCAAATTCAAATAATGTAAAACTTACAATTACTTTTAAAAGGTAAACAATATTTGTCTTCATTTAGTTCACAACTTAATATAAATTTACTGGTCTTTAACTTACATAAATAATACAAAAATAAATTCATATGTCCATAGTTATAACTATGGTAGAAATATGTTAAACTTTATTTCATAAATTCTGAATGTATTGAAATTTCGTCATCAATATTTTTGGCCCCAAACTCCTTTTTGAATCTTTGATTCAAACTTATAATAAAACTTCTCATTCCTAGAGTATCTTATTGATACATAAATATATTTCTTAGGTCTATATAAATAAATGTATATTTTGAAGCATAAGGCTTGGTAGCTAAGCACCCTAATTCGAAGCATGGCGAAAATACTAGGAATTACAATCGCCAAGAATGTAACTGAAAATCACATAAATATATAGGGTAGTTGGTCTGTGTTAAAAAAATATCCGTCAAAAGGCATTTAATTGGTGGCGTTACTGTAAGAGGGTAATTAAAGAATGTTTTTATAACAGTAAAAGCTTTAAAGTATTATTACCAATTCACAACAATTATATTATAATGATAACTTTAAAACTACGATTCGACATGCTTAAGCCAGTCTTTATAGAAAAAGCGAAGAGGTCTTAGTGTAAGCACTATGTATATTTTGGTTGGTTTTTGAATTACATATTTATTGGTCTCCACAATTTTTCCCCTTTTGCGTTTTGATACATATAAAATCAATCACTAGATTTCCAATAAAATTTTATAACAAATTCAAAATTTTTTTTTACGAAAATCAGTGGAAACATTACATTGAAAAAAAGCTTATTATAAGACTAAATATTTTGACCGAAATTATCTAAAAATATTATTTTAACATATCAAAAGTAAGAAAAGAAGGACTTGTAGCGCTGTCTGAAAATGCCATATTTAAGTGCTTTTTTAGAACTATATCTTGTTTCCTGAGATTGTCATTCTTAGTATAAAATTATATGATTAAAAGTTCGAATTTTAACAGAGAGCTTAAACGTGGTTTGTCAAATTAGCATATTAAAATCGTCACATGGTGATAGTAAGGAAAAACATAGTTGAAAACAAGATTACAAACCTGAAACCTGCTAATTCACTTCAGACAAGTATGGCAGGTTCAAACTTTCTCCTAAATCAAGGAAGCTTGAGCCTAAAAATAGCCATATTTTGAGAATTGTTTTGTGAAATTGCTGTGTCTACATATACTGACTGGTATTTGCAAAACATGACGCATAAAGGTCCAAGTTATTATGACACATTTGTAATAATATGTCTGTGAAAATGGCTATTGAGGAAAATATATATATGGGCTGGTATTATGAAGCATAATAATCCCCTTGAAGTTGTGAAACTTTCACTATATCACTGAAATGTATTTCAAAACATGGTGTTTTACAAAATGGCAATTCACAAGCACTACACATGAATCTAGTGTCCCTACGCTTCCCTATTTTCCAGCAAAGTCTACATGAACGCTGTGGATACTTCTTCTTCCCGTCTTCCTTCTGTGGAATTGTTACTAGTCTATGTTCCATCATGTTTCTTGGATATTCTTCATTCGTACTACTCCGTAATAAGTTGTTAGTCATTTTTCCGTTGACTAAGTTTTTTAGGTCCATAAACAACGAGCTCAAACTTGCCGAATCTGAAATCACGATAGGCATTTTCAATTGTATATTTTGAAACTGGAAAATTTGCAACAAATAAGATTCAGTAATGTTGAAAATGCCATCGTGTTTTCAAATTGAGAAGGCTTAGCAAAAGAAAATAGAGGAATGTTTAATGAAAATTATTAAAATGATTGCATTTTCAACACAATCTCTAATCTTATTATTTAGTTATTATACTAAAAACATAAAAGACGCTGATCAAACAGAAAACTGCTAAAAATTAGTCAAGATTAGAGAGATTGCATTTTTATGTAGTGTGAAATTAACAACCAAATGTTGTCCGGAAGAAATGGCTTATAGCAACAAGATTGCCAATTATGCTGTTTCAGATACACTGTTGATAAGTTTTCTTTTATAGTTGTGTGCCATAAATATAAAAAGCATAGGTATAATAAACAAAAATGATGCCTATATTGTTATGCTTCTTACTATGTGCAAATTGAAACTTCAACTTTTTGTTGTGCTAAAATTAAACACACAAAGCTTCTGTAACAAAAGTCATCTAAAACATGCCAATATTTGTATGGCAAATATTCGGTTCTACTGCTCCCTAACTTTATGGCCTGTCGAGATTAGCTACAAAAGGCTGAGATATATCTTTTTGTGTGATAAGGTGCATATTACATAAGCATTTATTGTTAGAAGTGGTTATAAATACTACTGTAATTGAATACAAATTTAAGCATGGTGGATAATTTTGACATATTAGGTTCTTTAAGAGTGATAATAGTGATAAACTAAACTTCTCAACTTCTATACACAAAAATAAGTTATGAAGAGTTTTGGGTCTAAGTATCTTTTATAAAGTTATTTATCCTCACAAGGTTTGAACTATTAGGATTTTTTTCAGTTTTGTGAAAGTTCTAAAAACATGTAGCTACTTCTAATTCATGATAGAGTGGTGTGATATTAAAACCTGCTATAATGAATCTTTTATTCATTCTAGGTTTTAAAATTAAACCCATAATTATAGTCATAAATAGACCATCAATAAAATCTACTTTGATATATATGTGTCAAAAAACAACTAATTCGATTACTTTTTTGTATCTATCTCAACTCATAAGTTTGTTACAGTTGGCGCTAATGACATTCCACCTGTGTATTATGACCACAGACAAAGATTAATGGTGGCAATTCAAAACATTGGAACTGTGATTTAAATGTCAGTTCTTGAGTTAATGCAATGATTTCTATGGAGCATATAATAAAAATAAATTCCTTCGAAATTCTACACAAATATAAAAAAGAAACTTACTGTCTTGTGGGCTCTGATAATCAATCGGTATTCCAGATTCCTTTTTATTATTCCGTTGTCCATCATAACTCTTAGGAGTGGTGCACACAGCTGGATCAGTGACAATAATATCACTATCATCACACTCTGTTTTCAATTCAATACTTTGATCAGGCGGAGACTGGTCTTTACTTTTATCATTTAAGTCTTTTATGTCTATATTCCCTTTTTGTGAATGAGTATTAAAATTCGATGAAATATCCACTGGATTATCATCATATACATTTTTTATGCTCTCAACATTACTGTTCTGAAGCAAATGGTTAACATGTTTATTGTATGGTGATTTCTCATTTATTTTTGGCCTTTTTTCTGGTTCAAGCATGTTAGTAAAGTAATTATTTTGTAAGAATTCTTCAGATTTTCTTTTTAAATTACTAAGTTTTTGTAGTTTCTCTATGAACTGCCTTTGTTTGAATAGCATTAATTCATTGTTTTGTATGGAATCATCATTTGAGCCTGCATCATATGTGTTAGACACACATGATTCTGTTTCAGCTGTGCTTTTGTTCTCTGCAGTGGCCTTTGATAGGTCTTGCTCTTTATCAATATCATCTTCCTCAGTCTGGAAATCATAAACAAAAGGTTAAGGAGATGTTGGTAATAGTATTTGATTGTGCAAGGTATGATAAGATGTTGAGACAGGAGCCTTTAGGTGTTCTGTGAAACATCCTTTCTATTTTAAGTAAAAGGCAGCTTAGGTATAATTGTGAAGTGGCTTTACAACTGTTGCCATCCTATGATAAAATTGCACACAAACTTTTAAAGCTCATATCTCACCACATGTTGACATAAACATTCATTACACCTATACATAATAACACAGAATACACATTATTGTCAAATTACATTTAATCATAATGTACAATTTAAGAAGGTAAAGTTTATTGTCTAGGAAATACCTAGAAAAACTTAAAAAGTAATTAAAAACACTTATAATTTTTGAGCACTATGTACAATCACACATTCCTGTGTGCAATGCAGGTTTACCATCCCACTTTCAGGTAGGCACATGGTCCATAGTCCAAAAAATAAAAATTATTCACATATAAAAGAGGGAGTGATAAAATATTGCACTTTCATATTACTATCATCTTACTTTAAAAATATCAAAACATAAATAGTTTTAATTACTATTAAAATAATAATCATTATGCCATTTGACTCATTAAAGTTATGACATTACAATGTTATGTTCATACAAAATCTAGGAGGCTTCAGCATTTTGTATGGTGACAAAAAAGTGTCTTACTTGATTTTCTGGTCATTACCCTATTACATATATATGTAATAGGGTAATGGACAAAAATGATGTAATTAGATATGATCTCCATAACTAATTACTTCATTTTTTATAACTGCATTACACTATTGTATAGTGTCATATAGGATACATTTACCAGGTACCTAACAAATGCAATCTATATAGGATTTTAGAAAAGGGCTGTGATATACATAATTATTTTGTTATCTATGTAGGAATGGCGAGAGAATACAATTTCCTGTGGGTGGGTGGCTTGTCATAAGAAGCAACAAAACTTCCCACAGCCAGGTGGTAGTGTATTTGCCCAACTGGATGGTACAATCTTGAGTTGTGCTCCAACATTAGTGGCCAGCTTTTAGTTTTCCTTTTGAGACTGGCAGCACATTAAATAACATCTTTGGTTTTACAAATGTTCATAGGCAACAGTAACCACTTACCATCAGGTGAGCCTGCTGCCTCTCTGCTGAACTCACACAATAATTTTTTTGTTAATAAACCTTAAAAATAGAAGCAACATCTTTCCTTCAATTTTAATTATTATAAAAGCATTTTATGTAATGTTTTTTAAAGTATTTTATATAATGCCTTTTTAAGTATTATGTAATTAATTTTAGTATTTTATGTGCCCAAGTTAATTACACACTATGAATTTTTATTATTATATTACAGATGGATAGAAATGATGAATTATTAAAGGTTCTGTTTTTGCTATTTGGCCCTGAAACTTTAATTAATTATTCTATATTTGTTTTTAATAAGACTAGTCTGATTAGATGCCTAAAAATGGCTTTGCTAATGCTATTCAAGTTTTAGATCAGAAATAATTTAATATTAGTAATTGACATGAGAATGAACCACCTAACAATTCCTTAAAATGTTTGCTACATTGATGTTAATTTATTAAATAAGATCCACTATATTCATACCATCATTATGTACAGTCCAATACTCAATGTATTCTATAGCCTCCAAAGAAGACACTCCAAGCACAACCAGAATTTAGCACTAGGAATAATAATAAATAATAAAGATTATTCTAAATCTCAAAACTGACCTCTTTATTAGTCAGTCCCTTGATCTGCAATACTTCAGCGGTGCCTATAAAACTAGTGAGATCTTCTCTTTTAACACTTACTTCCCCATGATACATAAATTGAAGCAAATCTCTCATGGCTTTGTGTGTAACATCTCTTAATACAACTGAAAAACACACATACGTACACCCGGTTAATTAACCAAGCAATTTGCATATATTAGAAATAATTGATTAATTAATATTTAAGTAAAAAAAATATGCAAAAGAGCACTGTCTCCTAAATTTATGATAATAACGTCGATTCTAGTTTATATTTACTCACACAAAGAGTGCTAAATTGCATGTTTCATTTACAACCGACAGCACAGAATGTTCTCTTACCTATTGGATGTTGACACGGATTTAATTGGAACATTTTCTTGAAATATGGGGAACATATCGACAATATCACTTTGTGTGCTTGTAATAAATGGCCTTCTACAGCTATTGTAACGTCTACAAACTCGCCATTTCCTAATAAACCGGCGAACCCTTTAGTTAGATTCCCGTGAAAATTGTTCCAGGACAATGAGAATTGTTGGTCCATTTCTAACCACTGTTTAATTGCATCTACAAAGAAAAAGCAAAAACGCGTGTTAATTATATATCAGTAAACTTATTATCTGAGTAAATAATAACTACTCTTACAATTTACGTTTGTATTTGATGAAATAATTTGATAAATATTTTGTACAAGAAACGTGACAGCTGTGAGCGGCGCGTCGCTTTGAACGTAGTGTTGTACACTTTTGAATTCTGATGATATTAGGCGTATATTTTTAGTCGATTACAGAAAATCAAGTTACGAACTATTATTATAGATAAATTAAAAAATTTGCGGGAATTTAAAGTTTGACGTTATGTTAGTTTACGGTACAATAAGTTGAGTAAAATTTAACAATGAATGTAGGATATTGTCTGTTTATGACGGAGAGGTTGTTAACTGTTTATTGTCGACCTCTGTGGTTGAGCGGGCTAATCCTTTGCCGGTCTACCTCACTGCATTGCAGAGGCTCCGAGTTCGATTCCTGGTATAGTAAATTTCGAAAAACGTATTTTCTCCGTTATTTACTATGGTCTGGGTGTTTGGGATCGGGCCCAGAGTAGTCCGCTGTATATTACCCACAACACAAGCGTAATTTGCTTAAATTGGGGATATACAATTTGTGTGTTTGTCTGCTGATTATTATTTTATTGTTACGAGCTACAAGACTCGAATTAAAAAAGCTGTTGGAATTACTATAGAATTTATTAGAACTGTATAAACACGTATAAAACAAATACAAATAAAACTGGATGCAACCAGTTCACACTGCATGATTCAATGGCATTCGACTTGCGTCAAGTCCGTCGTCTATATCGCTAATCGAGAGTACTACAAACGACTTACTCGTCTCGTAGTCGTCCCTTGACTGCCCACCCATCCATTCGGGCACTGTCTTATACTCACAACAGAGTACAAAGAAATTGGCCACGCGTACTGAGTTTCTGAGAAATAGTAATTTGCACACCTGCGGACGGCCACAAGGTCGAAAACAATAACAATAAGGATTAGTTCGACGCCAATGATGGTTATAAAATAAATTGAAAAACAATAACACGTTTTTCTTAATTACAAATTCAAAACACAAAAGAATTCCTAAATCGTTGGAAGACAATGAACTGCGCTTACGACAGGCAGCTGTGCGCTTATCTTTGACAGCATGTAACATTATTATTATTATTGTTGTGGAAGAAGAATAATACTAAGAAATGACAATCGCCTTTTTTATGACACAGGGGACTATCTTTTGTTGGGACACCATCCTCGAGCTTGGGGGGGAAGGCTTTACACCGAGGAATATGTGAGACTCCCGAACGGACGTATTCCCAACGTGGCCTCCGAACAGAGAACATGGGGATGTCAGCCGTCAGACTACCCACTAAAACTAACCTGCGCCACTCTTCTATGCGCTTTTATGGGGTGCCACAGGAACTGAACCATAGGTACAAAATCTGTGGTACCCCGACGCCTGGCTATCGCACTTAGGCACTCCCGGAGGAGGGTACCCTCTTCACCAACAGGAGGAAGGGAGGGAAGCCTGCGGAATCCCGCAGGCTTCCCTCCCTGCCTCCTGGAATGGGGAATCCCCCATTGGTCCACGCGGCCCCCTGTGATAGAATTACAGGAGGAACTGCACATAGCGGGTGTCAACGACTCCGTAACCGCCTTCTGCGGATAGATTCCGCGTATGCGCTCTCCTCCTTCTCTCTTTCGTCCGCCTCCTTCTAGATCATGACCGATTGTAGTAGGAGGCGACGGCTGACCACCATTGTTTGCTCTGGAGCATGGCTTCGACCAAGTCGACCGAGTCCACTTGACCGACAATATTTTCCATTTGGGACATCTGGTTCCCCAAGCGGCGCACTCTTGTAGCGTGTGTAAGGCAGTGTCTACCGGTGCGCCGCAGTGGTGGAACTCGAACGTTGGGTCCGGCCCCGCTATACAGCACAGATACTTACCGAAGCAGCCGTGCCCGATAAGTATCTGGACCATTCTGTAAGTCTGGGTCCCACAGTTGTGTGAGACCCAACGAGACAGGTAGGGGCGGATAGCCTCCACCGTTTCCGTGCCAGCCACCGGGGACTCGACGTCCCGTTGCCACCTGTTTATTAGGGCCCTGGTAGCCAAGGCCCTGATCTGTTTCATTTCTGCCAGGCACAGCTGGCTGCCTCATCCTTTCAGAAGCGGTACACTTCCACGAGTACCTCCATCTGGAGCTCCCAGGGCAGATCACCCGCCAGTACTGTTGCCACCGTCCACTACACCGTACGGTACCCCCAGATGGATCTCACCGCCAGGACCCTCTGAGATTTCCTCATTAGGGTCCTGTTCTTGCGGTGAAGCGCATGGATTCATACGGGGGCCCTGTAATAACAACAGATTGACTGAATGTTTTAATTCAGTTTTTCTACAAAAAAATCAGACTGGTGGTGCCACCTATGACGCAAGAGTATAATATTGCTACGAGTGCTGAACTCAAATTAAAATGCCGTTGGAATTACTATAGAATTTATTAGAACTGTACAAACACGTATAAAACAGGTACAAATATAATTGGATAAAACCAGAACAAACTGCATGATTAAATAACACGCACAGAGTCGGTCACTATATCGCTTATCGAATGTACGTCTTGCTCGTATCGTAATCCTCGCTTGACTGTCCCACCCCTCCGTTCGGGCATTGTTTTATACTGCACGGTGCAATATGTCTGCCTCATCGCTTGCACCCGATTTCCCGGAATCACTCCTGGCCACTACCTGCCGGAACAGATTACAATACACAGCAGGCGGCTTTTCTAATTACAAATATTAAATACAAAGAAAACAAAAGAAGTGCAAATGCGGGCGGTAATAAAACTTGGAGTTTATGGCCGCAGGTATTCATTCGCATTTATTGTTGTGCTTCGTGAAATTTTGGCTAAGTCGTAACAATATAATAATTACAAGTTTGTTTTTGCTATTTGATTGTAATTCCTTATGTTCCACCATGGGAAAACAATTCTCTTCAATGGTACAATGTTTTGTGTAAAAAATCTTAACCTATAAAATATAAATAATATGTACACATTTTGCCTTTCAAGTTATTACTAGATGTCCGTCGGTAAAAGATTCTAAATATTTGCAATTTGGCTGAGGCGGTGGTGCCAGGGCACTGTTTTTGGGTTTATTGTATTGTGACATGGTAATTTATTTAAAGGGCATATTATGGATTATTAAACTGAAAAATATCGATGTTTGCAGCTGTAAAGCATTCTGTAACGCATCTGGCTTTTATTATCTAAAGTTCATTTTCTATTGGTTTCTACTGCGCAGACCAAAGTTAACTAAGTTTCAAATAAGTAAATATACAACTTTCAGGTCGTAGGTAGGTGCTAGAATCCTAATGAAGTTGTCTGTTGTTCTAACTTTACCGTTGATTTATTTGTTTTGGACTCCAATATTAAATTACAGTTTCAGCGCTATCTGGTTCTTTCAAATAATTGCCTACAAAGTATTAGTAACTTTTGGATATTTGCGGACACAGCAAGGCATTCGTGCCTTTTTAATCACTTTTCTCCATTTTTTAAGGTTGAGTAGAGTGTACAGTAAAATGAAACCTTTATGATTTCGTCATGTTGATTTGTCTGTGTATGCCATAATATTTTATTCTGATTATACATTACAACTATTGTGGTGAGCTGAAAATATGAAAAAAATATTAAGCTTTTGAACCGTTATTTGTATTTTAATGAGGCTATTTATAATATTTGGCAGTATGTATTTATCTCGAATTCCTATTGGTTCGTTTCCTACGATTTTAATTCTCTAGTTGTACACCAGGTGGCGCTGCATTGAGATGAGGGAGGGAATACATTTACATACATACCTCGCTTTACTCATTGGTGATTTGTTATCGAGTTTGTTAGAAAAAAATGAAGTTATCTATAATATTATATCATTCTAAATATGCCGTGTCTGTACACTGAACCTATTAAAAAAAAACTGGAATAGACTATATAAACGACGGAAAACACGATGCAAGTTTTTAGAATTCTTGTCTGTTTGTTCGGGATTCACGTAAAAACTACTAGGCCGATTTCGATGCGGTTTTCGCTGATCGACAAGTAATTCTTAGACTTCAACTCTGCATCCTGCGGGAATTTTCCCGGGAGCGGTATGAAGTAGTTAAAATTAGATTATTCCGACACAGTTTCTAATAAAACGATATTATACATTCTTTTTTAAATGTTGCGATACTTTGTGTCTCTGGAATCTCGCGGAAATTTCGAGTCAAGCATGGACGAAGTCACGGCCATATCCTACCCAAAAATAAAAATTGGAAAACATTTTAAACGAAGTTAATTTATATTTACGTAAAATTATAGTAGTTTTTTAAATAAAAAAAATATTTTTTTACTAAATATGGGAAAATTGCAACAACACTTGATCATTATTATTTAAAAATCCTTATCATGGACAGATTATTCAGAATAAGTTTATTTGGCGTTCGTGTCTGTAATTATAAACTAAAATTAATTATTACATGTTGAGTAGTGTTCGTATTGATTTTACGTCAGCAACAGCCAGATGAGATGCAATGTTTTTGGCTGAAGTTTATCTGAGGAATTAAGAATTTATTTAAGCTTTGTTTATTTCTCTAATCACGAACGAAATCCCCGTTATTCAAGTTTATAATTAATGTATGTATAAGAAATCATAATAGTTCATTATTAAAGTCGGGAAAGATGAATAAAATAAACAAATATGCTGCATTTTTATCTATAATATTATAAAATTCTAAAAATGGCGTATCTGTACATTGAAGCTATTTAAAAAAAAATGGAATACACTATATAAACGATGGAGAACACGATGCATTTTTTTTAGATTTCTTGTCTGTTTGTTCGGGATTCACGTAAAAACTACTGGGCCGATGTTGATGCGGTTTTCGCTGATCGATAATAATTCTTAGACTTAAAATCTGCGTTACTTTTTATCATGGGTAGCCCGCGGGAAACGGGTGATTTACAATGGCCAGATTAAAAAAATCGAATACCTATGTGATTTTTTCACTGAGCGATAGCAAGTTTTATGTAATAAAATGTGTGTATTTTTTATCCCGGGAATCCCGTGGCAATTTTCCCAGGAGCGGTTTGTAGTTGTTCGGGTGCATAAAAATTAGCTTATTTCGACATAGTTTTCACTAAACGATAGTTTACAATTTACATTCTTTTAAATGCTGTGGTACTTTGTGTTCCGGGAACCCCGCTGGAATTTCAAGTCAAGAGTAGATGAAGTAGCGGGCATATCCTAGTATTCAGTTCTTGATCTTAGTGAACGCCAACTATGTAAACTTGAGCGACTTCAAAACTTTTGCATACAATTGATATTTGTTCGCGTAAATATGATCATGTTTCAGAATTCCGCACCAAACTCAAGTGGCTTCCAATACGTCTTTGCCGGAATGCTCTTATACTGTCTCTTCTATATAATACACTAGCCGTCCCCGCCCGCTTCGCTGGGCGAATTTTCAAAGGAAATAAATTAAATTTTATTCATAATTTTTGTTTTTTTTTATTCATATTTTTTGCTTTTTTTGTTAATTTTTTTTTTTTTTTCTGAAATTTAAAATATTTTTCAAAGAAGAGTCAAATTCACTTAAAATAAAATTTATTGATATAATAAATTATTATAATAATTATTATTATAATAAAAATAAATGTTGATGAACAACAAAACAAAGAATAAATGGAGAAATTAGTGAATAGAAATGGTCCGATTCATGGAGAAATGAGTATTAATCTTCCTCCATCTCACATTCGACGACTCGTCGCTCGCAAGTTGAGTTTGCCGGGACGTAAAACATACTCGTTAACATAACGAAGTTGAAACTAAAAACTCTAAATTCAAACGGCGAGTAATTTTGATCAGATGGCATCTGTAACGCGATATGATATTTGAAAAAGAAATATCATAAAATGTTTTAATGGAAATGGTTAAACGTATAACCACTGCGGACCAATACGGTGAGCAGAGAGTACGTTTAACCACAACCTTTTCGATAATCGACTCAAGCTCATGTTGATTATCGACAATCATTATAACATGATCCCCAGACCGATCACGGATACCAAATGAAAAATTGTCGGTAAAGAGTAATTCACGGTACCCGAAAAGCTCCTGAACGTACCCAGTGAATCAGAAAAAAAATAATCAATAATTTATAAAATAAACAAAAAAGATTTTAAATTCAATTAAAAATTATAAAAAAGACATACTCATAACGACGCCCTTGCCGGAAAAATGGTGGCCGTTGAAAATTCATGAAGTTGATGTTGATAGTAGCGTTGATGACAGATGAATGGTCTAAATGTTTATTTGCTTATTTTTTTTAATAGCAAAAAACAATGAACCTAGTAACCATTCAATTTTTTGTTGTTGTTTATTTATTAACTTCATGTTTATCGTTGCAACGAACATTATAAACATATAACTAAGTATTAGTAAACGTTATTTCTTCTTTATCAACATGTAATGTACATATTCACTCTATCTCATCGAATTAAACGGATTACTTTGCCAGGCGAATGACATAGATTTATTTAACCTTTTTTTAATTATTATTATTATTATTTTGGAAAGGTAATCTTTTCTTAGCACTTTGGCTAGTTTGAACCACATCCACGGGCCTAAACCAAGTGAATGCAGCGTCTAGTGAGGAAAATTTATGTTGACGGTATTTTTATTATGAGGGCAATTTTGTTTTCGTCTATCTGCAAGAATTTTCTAACTATTCTACATGTATTCAAGATTAGGGCTGTATCTGAGTTTAGGGAGTTTTGGTCGACCGGCTGGGTCCATACCAGAGTATTGTGTCAGGGTTGTTGTAAATTTGTCATATATTTCTTGGGTATAGGTGCTGGTTGTTAAATTCTGATCTGCGATGACTAAGGTCTCAATATCATTTTCTAACATAAAGGTTAAATTTTCAGTTTGTGAGGATGTATGTGATGTCCGTGTGTATGCTTGCGATTGATGGAGTGGGTGGGATTGTAAAATTGGAGATTGAGTGTAAGATTGTGGTTGTTCTTGTATAGTATTTTCGTCTGCGTCTTGTAATAATGTCATAGTATTAGAGCCTATATTATCTTCAGATTCTTCTTGTAACTGTAAGCGGACTTCTTCTCTCAGTTGGTCTAGTATTTCTTGAGAGAGAAGTTTATTTCGAACTATTACTCTCCGCTGGTCTGATATTCTTTGTTCTGAAACGGTTACTTCCGGATATTGTTGGGAAAAAAGTTGATGTAATTGTTGCCTATATGTGGTCATGTCGGTCTCTAATTTGGTTATGTGAAGATAAGTACGCATGATAAATGTATTCACATCTTTGCTCCATTTCATGCGTACTCGTGATTTCCCAGCCTTGGTGGACACGGATAAGAAGGAACTTGCCTCCCGTGCAACATTCAAGACTGGTATGGGTGGATCTGGGATAAAAGAGAGTGTTTGGGGTGACGATGATACGGAAGGTGAAGATGATCTGGAGGGTGTGTACGATACAGTACTTGGCCTATATGGTTCTATTGGAGTGTTTGTTCTGACTGTTAAACTATCACCATCGTCACGGATTTCGGCTGTAGCATCTTTGTCGGTGGGAGCCCGCCTGTTCAACTCCTCACCGCTGACAATTCGCATGCTGAAACACCCAGCGTCAGCTCCAGGTGTGCCCCGGCGATCGCCCCCGGGCAGCGGTCCTATACGTTTACGTTTAGATCGTAGCTCCATTTTTGATGGGTTTCCAGAGCCACGTTAGCCACGCCACTAATTTCTCATTCGTGTGTCCGCCTCCCACGTGATTAGGTTTTCAATCAGGACGTGTGGTTGTATTAGGGGGCGCAATCCCTATTGGAAATAGAATTTCGTAAAATCCTATTTGAGATGATTTCTGCATGACAAATAAAAGGTTACTACCAAATTTAGAGTCTGTAGAGGTTACAGTTTGGAAATAGAAATTTCACATTTTAACACCCACTACCGCAATCTTTTTCGGCGGTGGGTTGTTGTACAATCCGCTCTTAAATCATTTCTGCAGCACATATAGACGACTCTAGCTACATTTGGAGTCGGTAGGAGCTACGGCTTAAAAAATAAAAATTTTCATTGTTAAACCACCCCCGCAACCCCCTGTGGGGTGAGCTACCGTAAAATTCGTTCATAGACTATTTCTACATCTCTTACAGAAGATTCCTACCAAATTTGGAATTTATAGGAGCTATAGTTTAAAAACGGGAATTGTTCATTGTTAACGCCCCCGCAATCCCCTTTTGGGGATGAATTTCTTAAAATCCGTTTTTAGTTGACCTCTACATAACGAAAGTAATATTCCTACCAAGTTTCACATTTCTAAGTCCTATAGTTCCCGAGATTTCGTGATGAGTAACTATAGAAATTGGAATACTTCGATTATCATCGAAATTTTTAACGTTTTAGCAGACTTTTTTAAAATTTTCTTACATATAAACCTTCTCCTGACAATTCTGAAGACAACAAAAAAATTAACCCAATCGGTCCAGCCGTTCTCAAGTGATACTCGATCATAGATACGGCATTTTATTTTTATCAAAAAATGAGAGTGGGTGTGCAGGGGTGCGTGGGAGTTGGTGAGTGGATGCGTGGAAGTTTGTAAGTAGATTCTTAGCTGAATGTAAAAGAACATAATCCGTTTAGTAAACTCCGTTGAAATCCATGAAAACAAAAGAATCAGGAGAAAACGCTTGTCTTTTGTTCTTATTAGCGGGATAAATGTTCATGAAAGTAAAACAGCAATAAAAAAAATGAAGGAACGTCAGAATTCGAAAAATAAATAGCCATAAACCATCTAGGAAATTTTTTGCATCGAATGGTGGTAGTTTCATGTCGATACGATCAGTGGTTTAGGCGTGATTGAGCCTCAAACGAAGGCTATTTTCATTATATATATATAGATAGATTATTTAACCCTCAGTCCCCTGCATACCTCATTATCAGGAACAACTTTATTACCTTTATTCCGGTAACTTAAAGTCTCTCAGATCCTCGGAAAATTTGTTACTCCTTTGCTAGGCTAAACAACTAGTTGTATCTAGCTTTTATGGCAATTCCTTCACAGTCCAAGCTGTTCGTCTTTGGAACGCGCTGCCTGTTAATATCAAGCTAGCCAAGTCACTGCCTATTTTTAATAGACTTGTGAACGATTATTATAGTTCAAATAGCTTAATTTAAGGATGCAGCAGCAGTTATTGTCAGCTTTTTCTAGTTTTATATTTATTTATTATGTAAGTGTATTACATAATAAATAAATATAATTTATTTATATTATTTTATAATATTTTATTTACATATATGTCGGCGCAAATACAACAATTATCGTATTACAATTAAACAATTTATTTAATTTCTATGAGTTTGTTGTAATGTGAAATTAACGTAAAACGACATGTTTTAATTGTAGTTTCAATACTTAACCTAAAAATTGTGATCACGTGCACGTGCACCGACACGTGCGCCGAGTCCTATAAATACGGCCGCACTGTCGGCATTCGGTCATTATTGTTCGAGCCGCCGAACGGGACGGACCTATCTGGGATGTCGTAACTCTCTTGAAATATACGACACCGAGTACTCTTGAAATTCTATTTCGAGGACTCAAATATGGGTCGTCACCAAGAAACCAACAATCGTAACGTCGGCATTGTTGACGTCACACTTTTTAATAACATCACGAAAGTCCCTCCCGCGTCATATATCATATTAGTATAATTTTATTAATGTATGTATATACCCAATGTATCAACTATATGCAAAGCGTATTGAGGCAGTGCAGAAAAAATTTCTTCGATATTTAGACTATAAATCTAGCTAAAACATCCATCCACCACAGTAGTCATAGATAATACTTTTAGTCGATTTATCAGATGATTCGATTTATAATTAAATTACCATTTTCAACCGGTTAGTTAATTTTATAAGCCCACTAAATTATCATCTAGATAATTTAGTGCATCAGTAACTAATTATTATAATTGTTTTTATGATCCTGGCATGATGTAATATCTATTTTTAGGGAGTTTTTGGCGGGAACTGAAAGGAGATGTTGTGCAGTGCAGTTTTATTTTCTAAAAATGTGTAAAATTACTCTAAAATGAACAATAGTTGTAGGATATTGATAGTTTTTGAGTAGTAATTATGTGTTTTGTGAGAAATGTGAACTGTATAGTCAAATGTGGCCTTTTGAGTTGTCACAAGAACTCCGTTGAATGGCACCAGCTGATAACCTACAGTTCAGCTGTGCTACACATAACATAATTTCATTTTAAACATGTTTCCGACTGAAAGACATAGATTCTATAGTCATAAATAAATTAATAAAAAAAATCTATTTTTAGCAATGATGCAATGTTATTGTTTTGTAGGGTAGCAGGAGTTTTTGGCGGGAACTGAAAGATGTTGTGCAGTGCAGTTTTATTTTCTAAAAATGTGTAAAATTACTCTAAAATGAACAATAGTTGTAGGATATTGATAGTTTTTGAGTAGTAATTATGTGTTTTGTGAGAAATGTGAACTATATAGTCAAATGCGGCCTTTTGAGTTGTCACAAGAACTCCGTTGAATGGCTCCAGCTGATAACCTACAGTTCAGCTGTGCTACACGTAGTATAAGTTCTTTTTAAACATGTTTCCGACTGAAGACATAGATTCTATGGTCATGAATAAATTAAAAAAAAAATGTAGGATAGCATTTTCGTATAAAAGGCGTAGTGGCGTTTAGACGGTTTTCATTGCTTACTGTGCTGTGTGAATATTCACATCAAAGGCTGAACAATAAGGGGAAACCTGCCCAAATAGTTAATATTTTGTATATTTGGTACTTTTTATCCAAATCTCTCCTTTCATTTTACACAACACTACCATTTTCTACCTTTGGAGTACAGGCGTAATGTAAATGATATTTGTTTTCTACTTAATATAACTAGCGGCTTTATCCACTGTCCTGAACTTCTTTGTAATGCTGGACTACGCACTCAACAATTGGGCATTAGGCAGAGACAGTTGCTGTATGTACCCTTTGCATCCACCAACTATAGGTAAAATTCTCTTTCGCCGCAGCGCCTCACAATTTAACAATCTAGCACTAAAATTAAATATTGATATCTTTGTAACTAAACCTAACACCTTTAGAAACATAATGAACAAAAGATTTTTCAAAGAAAACTAGTTTTTTCCAAACTGCTCAATATGTATTCAAATTCTCTTTTCAATCTTTTAATTTCACTTTTTCAATTTTTATAATTTTTCAATCAAGACACACAGACAGACACAGACACAGACACAGACACAGACACGCACACACCTCATCAATTAACCTGAGCAAGTCTACATGCTAAGGCTTGTAATTAGCAATACTTTTATTTATGTTGTTAATATATATCGTTATTTGTCTGTAAGCCTTACTAAAATAAATAAATAAATAAATGTATGTATATATCATGTATGTATATATTTATAAGATACTGATTCAGTAGTGAGAATAATGCTACATACCTCTGTTCTTTTCAAATTTTTTGTCCATCCAAAGGTTGTATGGAAAAAAGCGCTAATAGCGATAAGACCGCCTATTGTAATGTAAAATTTTATTTCTGTTAACTGTATCTTTTAAAACACAATAAAGCATATTCATTCATTCATTAAACATTTAGAGTTTGTAATTTGATGTACAAAGACTAGGATGTAAGTCGTAATTTTTAACTTCATTTCAATAATTAATGTACTTCGGTGAAATTTAGTTTAAAGAAGTACCTGAATTTGAACAGTAACGATTTACGTAGAGTTGAAAATTTTGTGTGTAAAGAAGTAATGCTTTAGGTAATAATAGATAGTAGATAATATCCTTCACGTACACAAATAAAAGTATGGTCTTACAATGATAATTAAGTTTTTGGATGTGAATGAAGTTGCAAGTCAGGCAGGTAACATTTATGTAACGTATAATTGAAATAGAAATTTAAATACCTATATAACTTATTTTTAGTCAAGGGACATCTGTCGGGCATTTTAAGCTTCAATTAATTAAGTACTGTTACAGCCACGTCACCCTATTTTCTAAGATAGCACAACCGTGACGCAGCACTTTTAATTTTCTGGTGTCACGAGTTATAGCGATAAATCCATCCTCCCTCTTTGCCCCGTTTCTCACGAAAGGAAAGTATTCAGCGAATGAGTTTCTTATTAAAAGTGTAGAAAAGTTGGTTCAAGGCAAAGTTTCCCTTATTGTGTTGTTAACTTAATAATAAAATTTATCTGAAAATTCCGTACTTCTATATTTTCCATATTAAGATTAACTAGTGCGTAAACTTTCATACGGATATACATTTTTTCATCTATTCAACTATTCTATAATGACTGTCTGCATAGGTAGACAAATTATTTTGTGTAAGTTCAACTCGCACATGGCCACTTCATTGTTACACTTAATAATTAACTAGTCTACTATTTACAACCATACGCTACATGGATACAGTTCTGGTGGACCAGTGCTCGTGTATATTGAGTACATAATTATTTGCAATTATTTTCTTTGGAACATGCAAAATAAACATATAGATACAAATATGAAAACTTATTTGCATAATAAAATTTGTTTTTTATTTGAACGAATATTTTGGACTCATTATTAGAAACGCTTTGACCACCACATTAAACTTACGTTTGGAAGATCGCATGTGGACCCAAGCCTTCCTGCCTATTAGGTTGGCAGATTTGAGAATACGAAAAAAAACAGACGTAGCTTTACCTGCCTTCCTGGTTTCAGTTCATAGTAGCGTAGACCTCATTGCTAAAATCGAAGTCCGTCACTAAGTGACTTTGAGGTCCCGTACTTGGTTGAGTTGGTCCACTCAACAGATTGGTACAGGAAAATCTTTTATCATCAAGTGCCAACGTTGCTGGGCTTGCCCCTTTCATGTCAGGATTGTGAGTCACACTCCTGAATAACAATACATTCGGGATTGCTGCCTCGATTCGATTGAGGCCAGTGGCCGTGGTCTCTTATCGTTGTCAGTGTGGGGATAAGGTCGGTAGCTCGGGATACCATGGCTTGTCGTGCGTCAAAAACGTGGCAGGATACTGCGCCATGCTGCACTAAATGACATCATCTGCGGTGTTCTTGTCACCGCCGGGGTACCGGCCATTCTAGAACCGAATAGATTGTGCCGCGACGATGGCAAGAGACCGGATGAGATGTCCTTGGTGCCCTGGAAGATGGGACGATCTTTAGTGTGGGACGTGATGTGCGTTCACACTTTGGCTTCGTCTCATCTTCCAGACACGGCCGTTTTAGCTGGCGCAGCTGCTGCGCGATAGGAGGTCCTAAAACGCCGTAAATATACACCTATTGGCAATGAATACATATTTGTGTGGAAACTCTAGGCCCATAAGGTCTCAAAGCCTATCTGTTTTATCGAGATCTATCATCTCGTATGATAGAGGTCTCACGTGATCAAACGGCTGGTTTGTACTTAATGCAACGCATCGGCCTTGCCATCCAGCGCGGAAATGTGGCCATCGTTTTGGTCACGTGCCCAAGCGACAGCGATTTGGAATTTTATATTATTCGTAATTTAAAAAAAAACATTAGGAAATTGTACATAGTCTATAATTTGTGTGTAAGTGTTAAAGGAAAGAAATTAGTATTAAATAACTTCGGGATGAGACATAGATGCCCTAGTTATTGAATTAGTACTTTTTCAAAACTATGTTGTGTAATTCGAAATTAGATATTGGCAGCTATAGAATGTTCTCATATAGATGTGAGATTTACAGATAACCTTTTGTCTAAACTAGTGAGCTCATGTCGATTGTGACTACGTATGTATAAATCACTGTCAAATTATAAATACCGTTAGATTAATCTGTCTCGCGATATTGTAAACTGTCGAAATATTATGAACCGTAACATACTGCTTACAATTTAACGTATTATTTTTCGGTACATTATAATCTATTGTCGTGAAATTGTCAAATTGTGAAATAGCATGCGATGGAATGTACCTCGCGCTGATTGGTCGGTCTTATGGTAGATCGATCTGTGTCCATAAAGTTAAAAATAAAACACAGGTGTCAGTTAGTCAAATAAACTAAATGCCCTTCAAAAAATGTGACATCATGTATGTATTTAGTAGGTAATTAATAATTCTGATATAATGGTAAGAAAATTAACGAAATTTTCTGTTAGTAATTTTTATTTATAACAGAAAATTTCATTATTTTTAAAAAGAAACCGACTTCAAAAGTAACTAAAAATTAAAAAATAATATTTTCTGCATCACCTTAAAATCGGTGCCAAGCAAAACATGAAAATTACTATATACATTGTTACAACAACAAAGTATTGAAAAATATATATTTATGTTACACTTGGCTCTGACTTTAAGATGTAGAAAATTTTATTTTTTGTTTTTTAGTTACTCTTGAAGTCGTTTTCTTTTTTTAAGACAATTTTTATTTCTAAGAATTTTTTTGTTAGTTTTCTTATCATTATGTCAGAATTATTGTTTACCTACTGAATAATAAATACATACTTGATATCACAATTTTTGAAGTGTATTTAATTTATTTGACAGACACCTGTCTTTTATTTCTAACTCTTATAGACACAGCATGAACTACCGATCAATCGGCGCGCGAGGTTCACAATTTGACGGTGACATATATATATATATATATATATATATCTGCTTATATATATATATATATATATATATATATATATATATATATATATATATATAAGCAGATTATTCCGTCTAGCAGCGGGGCCAGTTGATTCTGCACTCTGCCATTGACAGGTAATCGATGCGGTTTGCTAGTTTATTTGGCTATCGGTTCCGCTCTCGGCATGTGTATCTACTCGTTATAATCGATACAGACCCAGACTTAATACGATTATGAATTGGAGCGTGTTCGATTACAGCGATTCCGATATGACCGCGCATTTCGTGGCGTGTGGGGAATAGGGACCGGCCTGTTCGTAACTTTTAAATATAACTTGTTATTTTCGTTGCCCATGTTTGGTTATTGGATAAGAATTTGGTCCAGAGGGAATTTAGTCCAATAATATTCATGCGTATATGCTTTCTTTTTTATGTTTGCATGTTATATTTAAATGTTCTTATAATCTACGCTATGACAAGAGTTTATAGCAAAGAACGGACCTAATTTAGGCAGTAACAGAAACCTGTATGAACAATATACTGGTTTTATAGATACTAAAACTTACTCGGGCGAGATAAAAATACTATAAGTATAAAATAAAATTACTAATTAATTAATCAATTCAAAATTACATAAGACTCCAGTAAAAAAAAAACACTAGCCATAAAATATATAAAAGACGTTGCCTATTTTTAACCAACTTCAAAAAGGAAGAGGTTCTCAATTTCTCTTTATGATTTTTTTTATTTGTATGTTCGTTACTCGATTTCTCAGTCAATTGTGGATAGATATTCAAATTTTTCTTTTAATCGAAAGGCTATATTCCCGAATTGGTCCCACTATAATCATATCAGGTTCTAATGAATGGATTCTAAGAAATTAGAGAAACTCACGAAATTGTTAACCAACTTCGTAACACAATATCTCAGTCAATTGTAAACCGATTTTCAATTTTTTTCTTTACTCGTAAGTGTATTATACTCCCGAGGTAGACCCGTGCTCACCAAGTCAGGACCTGATGAGTAGATCGGATCCTGGGGAATTAGAGAAAAACCCTTATTCAAGAACGCCTTGCGCCTAAATTATTGGAAAAAGCTTGTATACGCGTGTAGGTATTTCTACAGCCATTTTCTACAGGCGCTTAATTTTTTATATGCATGTTAAGCGATTTGTCCGTCAAATGTGGACTGTGTGGTGACTGAGTGAAAAATTCTATTTTCTTCACAATAAATAATAATATAATATGTTTGTTGGTTGATTCTTCATGGCTTTGAAAATAGCAGGATAGTGGCGATTAGGTACTATAGGGTAATTTATACTTTTAAAATGTTATAATAGTATCTGCAGGACATACATCACAACTGTATACGGGCCAAAACCGCGTGGGAAGTTGTAGATAGATACAGATATAGATAGATAGGCATAGTAATAGATTGATATTACCATCTTTTAGATTACAAAAAGTATTGTCCTCTCTCTTGGGGGTTGGTATGTGCGACGCATAAGACACTGCGTTCCATAGGCTGGTCGAATGCGCTGCATGGCAACCTCAGAGATTCACGCTCGAGGTCATAGTAGGGCCGATCGATTCGCTAGAGAGCTTGGTTGAGGCCATGCTCCACAGCGGTGATCACTGAGATGCGGCATCGGCTTTCTGCGAGGCAGTAATGTCTCGCAAGGAGGCTGCCGAAAGGTTTAGGGAGAGAGGTGCGCATACGACCATGCGCAAAATCTCCTCCCGTGATTCCATCGAAGGGGTTCGCTTGCATTTGGGGATGCGGCGGATCTAACCTGTGCTGGTGAAGTTGGTCACTCTGTTTCCCGGGATGATCAAAGCCTTGATGCGCGGATTGAAGCTCAAGACGTCATTTTCTCCCAACTCAAGTGCGGGCACATGGGACGCAGGCTCAGATTTAGCGGAGTATTTGGGAACGACTGAACTAGAGTCTTTGCACACACTGTTCGGCGCTTAATTTCGCCATGTAAGGTATAACAATGGGCCCAGTATGGCACAAAATGTATTCACCCTGCGTTAACAAAAAAAAGGTACGCTTCTTCAATAAGATTTCGAATGAAATGTTAGATCTGCCTTTCACTAAATTTAAAACCAATTTAATAGCTATCTTGCTTTAAAAGGGATACTATGCTACCGAAGAATATTTAAATCACAAAACTTCATTTACATGCCAGCTAGCTCCAGCTTCTTATATTATTATCTTCTGTAGGTATAACGTTTTTATCTTGCCAAATATGTAAGGAATTTACGGAGATATGTTGCAGTATAAATTTTTAGTACGTCCTGTCATTATTATAAGGATAATAGTATTTTTCTTTGCTTTTATTATGTCTGTCTTACTGAGTATGCACTGTTTCATCCATTAATTCTTCGAAAAGTTGCTGTGTAACATATTTCTGTATAAAATTGATTAAAAAAAAGTGTTTGAGCTAGATAAATAAGAAGAAAAACTATTTTTAGCTAGACGTGTTGCTGAGGAGTTTTCTGTCGCTTCTCTTTAACAGCAATAACATGTTGCGAAGCGGTGTACATAGAATAGGAAGTAAAATTAAAGTTTAACTTATATGTATTACTTTTTATTTTTTTATTGCAGGAGTTAAGCAGGCAGGCAGATGGCCCACTTGACAGAAAGCGGTTACCATCGCCTATGGACATTTGCAACACCAAAGGTGCTACAAATGCGCTGCTGCTCTCTTAAGGGAGACTGGAACCTGGCCACCAATGCCGGAACAGATCTCAAGGTTGTTATGGCGACATACTTTAGACTAGGGGTGGTAGCCATTCTGTCGGGCAAATGCCCTACCACCTGCCTATGGGTTGTTTTGTCGCCTCTGATGACAGGCCGCCCGGCCGCAGGAAATAGTATTCTTTCTCCGTTCCTGCACGGATAATGACCGGATGACATTTAAAAAGTGTTCTCCAATGGAACTTATTTTGTATAACAACTTTTGAATTTGAAATTCGAATTCTTGTAAGTGGTGCCATTATGATTACAGTGAAAATTTTATGGTCTTAAAATTAAGTCTTCATAAGTCTTCGAATAGAATCAATTGCCTACTGATTTAAATACTAAGTAAGTACTTAAAGTTTTCATCTTGCATAAAGAATATAGTATAAAATATTTCAAATAATCTTCAGAAAGGAATAAAATTGATTTTACACTGATATCGAGTTCGAGTATCGAAACAGTTGCATTAGACATTTGTAAGTTCGTAGTAGCGAGAGATGGAACAACTTTTACCCGACTTAAAGACTGCACAACACTAGGGACCCAATTCTGCTATATATATATATATATATATATATATATATATATATATATATATATATATATATATATATATATATATATATATATATATATATATGTCGCCAAACACTATCTTCTAATTATAGGTTTAACTGATTTCCGTATTCTGTTAATTCCAATGGCGTGCCCGTGGCTCTCCACTCTTTATAAATAATTATAGTAATTATCATAATAAATCTTTATTAGCCTTTAGTGTTTTACAATTTTACAAAAAAGAGACACATAGAAAGAATAATAAAACAGTAAAAATGTGCTAGTTTAAAATATGGCTATGGAATTTTAGACAAGTAGGTATACCTTCGACTCTCAAACTAGGAACAAGGCCTGTTTTGAGTCAATCAAAGGTACCCCTCACCTATATGGTTAAACAACATAACTATAGCAACATATTAAAGCCGTTTCTCGTAATGGTAATACCACATTTGTGTACTATTATTCCGCCGTGATGGTATCGAGAATATTGTAAAATTAGTAGAATACGAATTTTTGACAATATCACATTGAAATCGTACCTAGAATGTATTCGTAACGCCAAGATATTGAAATAGCAGAATTGGGACCCCAGAGTGGGCCAGCCAGCTGTGTACAGCGTCGTTACCTCCCAGGTAACTTTGTTCGAGTACCGACGCTATCTGATGGATTGTACAGAAATATTGCTCCTGTAATATCACTTTATTATGGCGAGTTGGTAGGTTTTGCATTGAGATGTTTCAGATTACGAATAAGCATTGAATTAGGCATAGACAGATGTCCCAGCTCATGGAAAGTGGTTATGTTGCCTATAGACGTTTGCAACACTAGGGGCGAAGCTAACGCGTTGCCAGCTTTTAGGATGAATAAGAGGATAAAAGGGAACGGACAAGAGGAATGAGATAGAAAAGATAGAATATAGGATCTGAGGTAGCTTTAGCCCATATAGCGCCCGTAAGCAATCAATACCCTGGCGCTCTTTAGTAGGCGCGCGGTCAAAATGGAATAATTACAGTTATATTTTCACCAGTGAACAAAATTTCGCATGCACATGGTGCAATTTTAAATGAAGTCCGGAAGCAATATTATGGCGACCGAGGGTGGAAATTTCCGCCAGCGTAAGCCAGTCTCAAGCCTTTTAGAAAAAGGTAGAAGATTCTAGAAAGAAAAGACAAGGACAGATACATGTTTAGAAAGGGACAGATAGTGAATAAAAGAATAACGAAATTATGGGTTCCAGAAAATTCTTCCGGGTATATAAGCAGCGTTAAGCGCGCCTTTAGGGCAGTTTTAGAGTTCAGTTCAAGACAGCGAAGCGACAAGTGCGATACGGAAGAGTTGGAAGAAAAGTTTAATAGAAGACAGTGACGAGTTAAGTGGTGGATTCAGTGACAAGTTTAGTGGACAGTTAAGTGAAAGAGGAGTGTAGCGTATTTCGAGAGACGAACCAGAAGCGAGCTACACGCGGTAATATCGGAGGTGAGCACGGCAGTAGCAGGAGGTGGTCTACGCAATATCAGCGAAGGTATTGTGAGTGGGACACCTTATCGTTGGAACAGTGCATCGTTAGTCGTGCGTATAGGGGCAACCCTCCGGAGAGGTATTACGTGCGGCTGTGTAAGTCAATAAAAGCATTTATTTAAAAACTGGTGTTTCCTTCCAATCCTAAGTGCGAACCCCGCTCGCACGTAACAATATGTACACGTTCAGAACAAAAACTCTCATATAAACCGTACTAAAATAGCAACTGCAAAGATACTGTTTTATTAACTCCCAAGTTGGCATATACTGATAAGTAAGACAAAGATATGTTAGTAAACCATTCTTTTTTCCTTACTTCTATCTATGAGAGTTCTTGTTCTGAAGGTACACGAGCAAAAAGTAATGCGACACTACGCTAATATAATCTTTAAATATCTGTTCTAAGGCTAATTTCACGTTAAAACAAAAATTATTATGTAGAGTATTATGTAGTAATACGGGCGCAGGATTCTAAAGTCCTAAAAAATGTCGCTTCTGCCTCTGTGGTAGAACTTAAAAACGGTGGGTAGATTTGAAATAAGCGTTTGTAAAAGAGCCGTGCAATTATTTTTAAGTTTATAATAAATTTAACGAGTTTTAGTAAACATTGACTACATTACAGTTTATAAATGAATAAAATATATGTAAGTAACTGCATATCCTCTAATATTTATGTATGCCACCTTTGACCAATATAATCTGTTTTATTCCTGTCACGGGTTGTCTGGAAGAGATCGCTTCTTAGCGATAAGACCGCCCATTGTGCACATTTAGAATATTTTTAGGCTATAAGGTTTTCTGTAATGGTGTACAATAAAGTGTTATCTATCTATCTATCTAAAAACCTACTATCAGTGAAAATTGGATCGAACAAGATAAGTTTAACTTTGTATTTCTTATTCAATAAGGTTAAGCCCATGTTTAGTGTTGAAATAATATTAGTTTTGTGAAATTAAGAGTCTAATAAATTCTCTAGTTAAAGGCTCGAAAAAGAAATTGTTATTTATAAATGAAGCACGAAATGGTTGAGAGACTCGAGATGGACTATTGAGGGTTCACAATGGGGCCAATCACGCGGCACCAAGTTTCGAGACCTCCGGAGAGCACGTCTCGCACTTCCGAGTTGTGCGGGCGCCGCCCGACCTCAATCTCGACGCTCAACAAAAATTACTACACACTTGACGAACTGCATTATTAATGGTCTACCACTGTTCTTTTATTAGCATATTTTAAAAATAATACGATAATACATGTGTGACGCTACTTGGTTGTTTGTTCTTTCTACATGGAATTTCGTATGTACGTATTATAGAAGAAAAATACTAGAATTAACAACCGCCCATTAAAGATAACCATGAAAAGCTAAAACCTACGTATACCTACACCTAAATAGCGCTACAAATAATTTTATGGCTTTTTGATGTCTTATTAAAATTAAGACATACTTGTTTACACTAAATCCATGAACTATTGAAGAGACTCTCAAAATTTGATTGCTTTGATATCTATAATATTATATAATTCTAAACATGCCGTGTCTGTACATTAAAGCTATTTAAAAAAAAAACAACTGGAATAGACTATACTTATATAAACGATGGAGAATATGATCCATTTCTTTAGATTTTTTGTCTGTTTGTTCGGGATTCACGTAAAAACTACTGGGCCGACTTCGATGTGGTTTTCGGTGATCGACAACAAATTATTAGACTTCAAATCTGCGTTACTTTTTATGATGATTTATGAAATTATTTAAAATGGTCAGATTAAAAAAAACCGAATTCCAATATGATTTTTTTCACTGATCTATAACAAATTTTATGTAATAAAATGCGTGATATTTGTTATCCCTGGAATTTTACTGGGAGCGGTTTGTAGTTGTTCGGGTGCATATAAATTAGTTTATTCCGGTATAGTTTTCACTAAAACGTTGCATTCTTTTTTAAATGCTGAGGTACTTTGTGTCCCGGGAATCCCGTGTGAATTTCAAGTCAAGCGTGGATGAAGATGCGACCATATCCTAGTTTATTATATATACATCTTCAATGGATATCTCAAAAAATTATGCTTATCGATAGGTACATACAGGTCTGCTCAGGTAAACTTTATATTTGTACCCCGTGGACAATGGGATAGCCATTTCATTCATTTCAGAAGATACATATATTCCGAACTTCATGTATATCGGGTAATCCCCAAAATCACGAAGAAGGAAAAACATATAAACAAACATCAACATAAAAGCACATTTATATTTAGTATAGATTGAATGCGGACAATGTCACGAGCAGACTGTACTTTCCAATAAAAGAAAACCTCAATCAGCTGCGAGCCGTCGCCGGCGACTGGGCGTTTACCAATATTTCACTTGAATAGATCTCAATTAAGCCTGAGTAACCTAGAAAAAAAATCATCCCAAAATTCCAATCCCTTTAAATAACGCAGAGACGACAATCAAATGTAAATTACATCCTCTTGAATTTTTGAATATATTGTGAATTCGATCTTATCTGAGTATTCGAGTCACGTATCTGTCATTGACTTGATTTCCAATCGACTACGTGTTATCAACCCATTGAGAACTATGCACTTTTTGAAAACCCTATTCTATAACTAATGTTTTTTTTAAATGTAAAATCAGACACTAATATCTTCAATTCATCTTAGATTAATGAATTCAAGTTATCATATTAAATCGTATTTACAGAAAACAAAAATATCTAAAAATATTTTTAATTTATATAACCGACTATTTTGGTCTCCCGGTGAAGATTTTTCGTAAATAAAAGAGATTCTCTAAATAAATGCAACACATTTCCAATAAATACATAATTATCCACATTACCTCCTAATGCATAGAAGTCCGACGATAAAGATTTTTTAAAATGCCATATATAAGTTCTTTAGTCTATTACTAACTAAAACTAGCACAATACATAAAAAATACCTGATAAATAAAATAACCTGCGTACATATTATAGTACGGTAAAGTATCTGTTTGGTTATAGTTAAGGCTCGAAGATGAGTACCCGGTTTTAAATCGTTATAATAATTAATAATTATGTTGTCTATAATATTATAAAATTCTAAAAATGCCTTGTCTGTACATTGAAGCTATTTAAAAAAAGCAACTGGGATAGACTATATAAACAATGGAGAACATGATACATTTTTTTAGATTTCTTGTCTGTTTGTTCGGGATTCATATAAACACTAACATAATTTTCAGACTTAAAATCTGCGCTACTTTTTATTCCGGGAATTTAGCGACAATTTTTCTGGGAATTATTTAAATTGGCCAGTTTGAAAGAAATAGTTGAATTTCAATGCGATTTTTTCACTGATCGATAGAAAATGTTACGTAATAAAATGTGTGATATTTTTTATACTGGGAATCCCGCGGGAATTTTCCCAGGAGCGGTTTGAAAATTAGCTTATGCCGATACATTATTACTAAAACTCTAGCTCCGTTTCTCTTTTAAATGCTGTGGTACTTTGAATCCCGCGGGAATATCAAGTCAAACGTGGATGAAGTCGCGGGCATATCCTAGTTTCAAATCGTTGTATATTGGGATAACATATAGTCAATGGAGATTTTTACATCTTTTGATTCTTACAACAGATATAAAAATTAAAAGATGCAAAGATTCTTTTGTTCCTAAAACACAATAGTTTGTCTATGCCAGGCTTGTTTATTTTTAATATTTTATGCTTGCCATCACTGAGTGGTGGGTTTTTGTCTCCGTCTGTGGTCTCCATATTGGAAGATTCAGGCGAAATTTGGGTAAGATCCAAACAGACAATGACCAGCTTTCACGTAAATTACTGTGAATTGTCCTATAGCAAAAATTATCTCATACGTAACAGTTGTTAGAAATGCGACGTTTTTATAATTGTTTTCTTTGTTTTTTATCTTTTATCATGTGTGTATTATACTTTATTATAGTATATATATATACTATATATACATATATACTATTAGATGTACTCGTCAAGCTCTATTTAGTTAAATTAAATAGAAATAAAAAATTAAAGCAAAGAATCTACTAATTATGTTTAGTTACACAAAATTGGAACGTATACAATATTTTCTTTGGTTCCATTGTCTTTGTAGATATAAAGATTACCTGGAGTTTATTTGAATTTTGGAGAGTTTACATAAATGTTTCTGTGTAGAAACATTTCGTATTTACTATCTGGAATATCAATCTATTTTCAAGAAAAAAATATACTTAGGTACAATCCACCGTAGAAAATTGGATAGCTCTAGGAATATGGAACCGAAGTCTTAGCTAATAGGTAAGTTATTGTGACATTTCCGAATGTATAAACAAATTACTAATTAATTATTTTTACTGTCTAATAATACATTTCTATCTTTTAGCTTTACCGGCAGTGAATTTCCAGTTAGAGGTAACACTCTATATTTATACTCTATGTTAAAATGTTATCGCATAACAACATGTTTAGATTGCTACGTTGGAGTACATTTACTTACACAAGCTCAGAGGCTAAATAATTTAATTTAATAATACAATTAATTTTTTATCTAATATTTTAAGTAAACAGTTAGTTTACATCATAGTGTGCGACAACAAAAAATATATCGCAAAATTTAATAATAATTTTGCTTGTAGGTCTCGTCTGACTTTAGGGTTTCATAGACAAAGACATAATCGGAATGTTGTAAATTTATTATCATCATTTTTCTTATCTCAGTCAGTGTGTCTATGTGGATGTATTTAGAAGGAAGGTGTTTTATATAGGTATATTGGCAGTATACAATAGAATAGTTAAGTTCAATAGAAAATTGAAAATAACGGTGGTTATCATTCAGGTAACTAAAGGAATAAAAATTAATTCAGCGCACATCATATTAGTTTTTTTTATCTTACTAGTAAACTTTTTGTAAAAAGGTACGAAATGGGCTGTTAAAGAAGGAACATATGTCTGTTTTCTGCTTCAAGTTTGCGACTATAAAGGTAGTGGAAATTTTTGAAAAAATAACTGGAAATACCGGAAACTTAAACATGAAATAAAATTGGGTTTAATAATATATGTTGAGAAGTTTTTAAGTTATACGATATATTAGTTAAAAAGTTTTTTTAAGCTGTAACCAAATGGCGTCACTAAGATGCTCGTGTACATGTCCAACATACACTCGGCCGGTTTTTAATTATTGTAAGATATTTATTTATTGTTTAGATATTTTTACCAATACACTATTCAAGATTCGTCGAATTCTGTACATATTGTACATCTGATACTTTATTTTGTCAATATTTATTTATACTATAAAATAAATACATTATAGCAAAAAAAGCTATTTAGGCTAGTGGGTGCAGAGAGCGTATATAATATCGTATAATCACTACATTATAAATGTGCGTCTGTTTGTATGAATGTAGGATAACAAATAAATAATTTATCAATCTTCCATCTCGAATATTAATTAAAACACAATTAAGTAAAAAAATATTACAATACTCGTTTGACAATTCATCTATCAACAACCCGTTGCTAGACAATCACCCATCCCACATGAATGTACATGTGTCTGTCATTCAATTAATTCAAATTCAATCAATCAATTCATTCTAAACTAAGCTGTGTTTATTTGTAAACGTTTACATATTTATTTCGAAACGGTCTTTTCAAATTGTTAATCTTCTTCGTGTTCTTCAGCCAGTCTCTGTCTACTGTTGGATGTAGGCCTCCCCAAGTTTGCGCCACATTTTCCGGTCTCCGGTCTACCTCATCCAGTACCTACCGGCGATCTTGCACAGGTCTTCAGTCTACCGGGCTGGAAGACGTCCTACGATGCATTTGCCGAGACGCGGTCTCCACTCCAGGACTCGTTTATTCCATCTGCCGTTGGTCGTGGGACAAATGTGACCAGCCCACTGCCACTTCAACTTGCTAATCTTGCGAGCTATGGCGGTTACCTTGGTTTGTTAATGAAATTGATAATGATATTTCTTAATTCGTCACTTTCTCAAAGGGCCTTTTCACTTTTACATTTAAAAAAATATTTTATAGATTTATATTAATTAAAAATTAATGTTATGATATAATAACTGTAAATAAACCTAATACCCAAATAAATATGATTTGTTAGTGCACGGAACCTTCAATTTAAAATCACGCTCGGACTTGTCGGTCTTTTTTTATCTTCAAGTTGTCTGCTTCGGACGTTTGTAAAGAGCTTGTTGTCGGGGCAGCTTTTACGTAAAGGTTAACTGATGTAATTGGTTGTAAAAATTGTCTTTGATACCATAGCATAATTGAATATGTTTCAAATTCAATAAACAAACTTATTAGAAACATTTTAAAATATTTATAACAAAATTCAACTTAAAACAAAATATTTTTGTGAATCTGATCACCCAAATTCTGATTGCAAAAAAAGGAAATAACTTTTCAATCAATTAATTACATACATACATTAACAATATAAATAATTAAATGCAATATAATAATAATAATAAATAATAATCGGCCGACAAACACACATATTGTATATCCCCAAATTAAGCAAGTTATGCTTGTGTGATGGGTAATATACAACGAATTACTCTGGGGCCGATTCCCAGACACCTAAACTATAGTAAATAACGGAGAAAATTCGTTTCCGAAATTTACCATACCAGGAATCGAACCCGAAGCCTCTGCGTTGCAGTGAGGTAAGCCACCAAAGACTTAGCCCGCTCAACCACAGAGGCCGTCGTATACATATTATAGGAGAACTATGGATAAACTATTTGTAATTATAACGGTATAATAATATTATCATGAACTAATCCAGATTACACTTATTGCAATAATATTTGTTATTAATTTCTTTTACCAAGAGTAAACCTTTTTC
Source organism: Dendrolimus houi (assembly GCA_039645545.1). Taxonomy (NCBI): domain Eukaryota; kingdom Metazoa; phylum Arthropoda; class Insecta; order Lepidoptera; family Lasiocampidae; genus Dendrolimus; species Dendrolimus houi. The sequence goes on along the minus strand of CM077125.1, from coordinate 11,268,903 downwards.
ACTTCTACTGAATGAAATAAATGTATCAAAGTAAACTTAACCAACTAAGAAATTTTTTAGTTTTTAGTGAAAGTTCGACTTAAAACCGTAAAGTAAAAATGTTGTCAAACAAAACACAAAATTCAAGCGAGATATAAGTGTCTCATGCTCAGATAAAAGTATGAAAAGTACAAAGTATTAAAATACGAACACTTATAACACAATGCAGGTGCTTTGCTTACCCTCAGGAGCGGCGTTGGAGTCCGTGGTGGGATAATACCTTCTCGAGGAGGATTAAGCTGTGAAACCGTTCTGCTTATCGTCGCCCACCGTCTCTTTGCACTATGCACCGAGTTAAATGCGCTGAGATACGGCCACAAGCAGAATTGTTTGGGACGATTCTTGTTCAAACAAAACTACACTAAGTCCATTACCAGTAACAAAATTTAAAAATAGAATTGGTGTAAATAAACCGTTATTGAACGTCCTTCACATAGTTCGTCTCATCATCGTCATCCGAATATTAAATCCTGATTGCTTTTCTTTCTTCTCCATTTCGCTTTGTAGAAAACAATAAATTGTTTGTCTGCTATGTCACGGATAAACTGCAAGACATTCGCTTATGTTGGTATGGCACATAGTCCGTCTATTGAGTTATAATTCTAATATTAGACGGATAAATCAAATTGATTCGAGTTATTTCATACGAGTGCACTCAGTCCGACCATACTTCGATTGTGTCAACGCGGCTTAAAATTACGTTTTATGTAGCTTTAAGTAGATATAGTCCGCTCAGAATAGATATATATATATACAAGGTCACTATAATTCGCTTCGTGCTAAAAATAGATACGAATGTTCGGGACACCATTATAAGTGAAATGTGAAAATTCCCCATCGATCTTACTTGTGATTTTGTTTTATTCAAGGTCGAAATTCGCCAATTTGGTTGTTTTGAGTTTCAGTCAAACGGTAAGTCTTATCATAAAAATAAGTTAGACGAAATTGTAGAGCATATGATTATCTATAAAAATCGTCTTTTAAACATTTTCTCCTAAGAGTCACCGTTTCTGAGATAAAACGATTCAGAAAGTTGAGAATGTTGTGTTCTTCATAATATGCACATTTTTTAAACCTGGTTTCCCCGGTACGCCAATTCCACGATCTATTGCGATTCTGTTCAATTCAATACTAGTTAATAATAAGAAATGTTACTAATGGAAATGATGTAAGCGTTGTGAATTCAGAGAAATTGGGGAAAATTATTCGTCTGGTTCATAATCATTTAATACTTCTTAGGTTTTACTTCTTACTTGCTTAGAAAGTTTTGATACCTATGTTTTATAAAAATACTTGTAACAACAAACGAGTGCAATTAGCTTGTCTTCGTCCAACCTCTACTTTTGCTCATCAGCGTGTATTTCGAGTATATTATCAAGTGCAAGTGTGGCTTGGTAATCAACTAAACCCAAAACACCGGGGTTAGAAATTAATCGTCAATACACTGGAAGCATTGTATTGAAGTATTGTCCAGAACCAAACTTTACCTTGGTCCCACCTGCACCGGAAAAACTCCTCAACACAATTTTTTACAATTGTAAAAAGTTAAATGCGCCTGCAAAAAAGTTAGATTGTTTTGTTCATTAACATGTACCAGTTGCCAAGACCAGTCATGCTCCAATGTTGAATCACCATCAGAAAGGATGTGTTACTGTCAAGATAATTTACTTACACCCAACAAGAATAAGAACAAGAAGAAATATTGTTGATAATGAAACAGACGAATAATTTTCCCCAATTTCTTTGAATTCACACCGCTTTCATCATTTTCATTAGTAACATTTCTTATTAGTAACTAGTAGTGAATTAAACAGAATCTCAACAGAACGTGGAATTGGCGTACCGGGGAAAACCGTTAAAAAAAAGTGCGCATATTATGAAGAACACAACATTTTCAACTTTTTGAAGTGTTTATATCTTACAAACAGTGACTCTTAGTAGAAAAAATTGAAGACAATTTTTGGAGATAATTGCATGATCTACAATTTGACTAACTTATTTTTTTGATAAAACTTACCATTTTGCTGAAACCGCAAAAAACCCATATTTGCGAACTTCAATCTTAAATAAAAAATAGCACATGTGGGATCGATGGGGATTTTGCACATTTCATTTATAATGGTGTACCGAACATTCGTACTAATTTTTAGCTCTATGCGAATTACAGTTAACCTTACTATTTTTTGGGCTAACTTGACCGGATTATTATTAGATGTGCCATATCTGTCTTTCAATTTGTATAAGATAACCTGTGATGGATCCCTTTGGTTGATAAACATAAACTTGAATCATTCAATGTCATTGAATACCATCGTCTCCTTTCAGGTCTGCACCTTTCAACTAAATTGATTCAATTTGCTTGATCCGTCTAATATCAGCATTAACTATGTTCAATAGTCAAGAAAATATGAAATGGAGTTTTTGGCGGGAACTGAAAGGAGATGTTATATTGTGCAGTTTTATTTTCTAAAAATGTGTAAAATTACTAAAATTAACAGTAGCTGTAGGATATTGATAGTTTTTGAGTAGTAATTATGTGTTTTTCTGAGAAATGTGAACTGTATAGTCAAATGTGGCCTTTCGAGTTTTCACAAGAACTCCGTTGAATAGCGTCAATTGATAACCTATAGTTCAGCTGAGCTACACATAGGCTTAAGAAAATGAAGAAACTATATTGTAATCTAAGATCTGGCTTAAAGGCCTAAATGCCAAGCCATAAACCTAAATAAATAATAAAAAACTTGAGATTTAAACCTGGCACATTTATGGGTTAGTGCGCTTATTACTGAAAAAAACTAGGATAGCGTGGCACTGGTGCCATTTATGATGAAAACTGTTTCAGCAAGAACGTGACAATATATCAGTGGATATTATAGTTCAGACTTTGGGTTGGGAGGCGTTAACGCTCTCAAAGTGCGGATTACTTCATGAAATGGTCGCGCTTAGCTCCACTTCACCGTAAAAGCTGCTGCCGATCTGTTTGCATTGTGTCTTGGATTATAGGTATTCAGAAGTGGCTGCGAGCCACTCCAAGTAGCAGTCATGAGACCTGTGATCAACAATGAGATTGATTTTCTTGGAAATCCGAAGGTATACAAGTTTTTAGTAAGAATTTCCAAATTCATTGTCGGCCACTCTGATCTAGTATCTTTTCAAATACGACAGACAGTATGCTGACACATACTGTAATATATTTAATCCTGTTATTATTTAATAATAATCTATAGTTTGAATCGCTGTGTTTATTTCTCTATTTACGTCCTTTCTCCCAAATCGTCCTATTTGAAACAGACTGTAGTGGTCTAAGCGTTAGTTCGCCTAGTTCACTAGAACGTAGAGGTCCCTGATTCAATTCTCGGCTGGGCAATTTTTCGTAAACGAACTTTCCGTTATGTTATGGTCTAGGTGTCGGCTTGGCCCTAGTGTTGTTTGTCGTATATTATTCACAGTACAAGTGTACCTTATTAATCGTTTGGTACTTTGCTTGCAAATATACAATATATGCCTCCAGTTAGTAAATAATAATTATTTATTTATTATTTACTAACTGGATCTGCGATTTTGTTGGGGCGGGATTAGAAATAAATTATATCTTTTGAATTCTTTAAGTTATTAACATGGAGCATACTTGTTCTCTCTATTTTCTTTTACCTTCTCCCAATGATTTGGTGTAGGTTCAATATGTCTTTTCTTTTCGTACTCCTCTATTCTGGCATACGTCCAGTGTCACACCACAAATTATCATGTCATCCTTCACATAATCCATCCATCTGTTTTTTGATCTATTCCGCGTACAACAATGATCTGGAGGGAACTTCCCGGCGCGGTTTATGACATGGGGTTCTTTAAGAAGGGCGTTATAAACTTTCTTAGAGGTCGGCAACGCGTTGGAGACACCCCTGGTGTTGCAAACGTCCACAGGCGACGGTAACCACTTTCTATCAGGTGGACCGTCTGCCTGTTTGCCTGCTTCAGGCTATAAAAAATCTTTACTTTTGTATCTACTCATCAATGGAACATACTCGTTAATAATAGTTAAAACTTTCACTAAAGTCCACTGTGCCGCTACCAAGCTGCTTCGAGAAAAAAATCAGACTGATAAAAACTCTAAAAACGGTCGCTTATGATTAAGAATCATTATAAACAGAAAGAAAATATTTATTTCCAAACGTGACACACGCAAGAAAAACAAAATAGATACAAAAATTGTATGCTTCAATTTCAGTAACGATACTGGCTCCCAGTTTTTTCGTTTATAAATAAAATAGTCGTATTCGTATAAATTTTGTTATTTAATTTAAAAATGATAGACAGACACTTCAATTCTATTTATTTGTATAGATTCATTTATCTACTAAAAATAAACGTAAAAGTGAATTTGTTTACGTGTTATGTGCATCTTCAGGGCCTTCTATATAAAACAATTTTCATAAAATTGGTATTCAAAAAAATACTTTCGAGAGCAGTACTGAAATTTACTCGAGTGATACCGTGTGGAAATCTCTGAAAAATATTAATTATGTGTACATCAAATCCAACAAAAGACTCAATTAATCATTTGATTTTGTATAATACTTGCTCCAGCTTGTATTACATGTTTCAATTCACCCTCCCAATGCGATTGTTAACTTACATTGAAACAACACTAATATGTAGTAACATTGATTAGAATATCACCTCTATAATGTGAATGTATTATCTTTATGACCTCGTATTATGAACATTGTTTTGAGAATATCAGTTGTATATTTCTAAAACGTCACAGGCGTCACAGCAAAGATGATTGAATCTGTCCAAGTAAGCAATTAGGTCATATATGTAATTCATATGAGTGTAATAATATACATGTGCTTCTTGTAAAAGTACTAAAACAGTTTTTCTTAAAACAGAGTATTGCAATACGGCGTACTGTCTATTTCACATAATAAAACATATTAGGTTAACATTTTAAAATCATAATAAAATAATTCCTTTAATTTATTTATCACTGAAAAGTATAAGTTAGTTTATAACTTATAAATAAATAAATACTAAACAAAATTATAAATAAGTATATATACAAATTAAAATTAAACTTGGTGTACTTAAGATTATTAACAACATCAACAAGCAATGATCATTCTAGTAATAAATTCCTTTCAGTTGTTAGCTCTGGATACCCTTTCGTACTTTAATATATTTTACGAACGTAACAACCCATTACGCAGGCAAACTTTAGAAGAGTTAAGCCGAAGGGTAAACCATAGTCCATATTATTGCATGATGAACTTAAAGCCAACCTGTGGCTTTAACTTTTAATTAATCTAGTGGTGCTTTCAAAGCCATTCGACCACTGCCTGAAAATGTAGGTTTCTAATACTGATAGGTAATTACTATGTGGCGATTGCAATAACAGAAATTAGTTAAAACAGATACCTATATTTTGTATATAAATATCACTAGATAGATAAGCCTTTATTGTACACCAAAGCATATTATACAAACAGAAGTAGAAAAAGATAATACAACGGGTGGCCTTATCGCTAAGAAGCGATCTCTTCCAGGCAACCCTTGGCAGGGATTGATAAATTTTTAATACTGAAGATGGTGCAGTTAATAAATACTAATAAGTAGTGAAACAGTAAAGTTGTGTACTGTTGAGATTTCGTACATATTTTTGAAAAATCGGAACCCTTAGAAGACTTTGTCCGACTGTCTATCTATGTTTAATAGTAATTTTTCTCAGGAACTTTATGGGTTATATGTATATGGATAAAAGTTGATACGAAGATGTTAACTACATCATGGTGTAGTTAATTAATGAGGGACGAAGCTTGTGGAATATTATCGTTAAATAGGTGTTTGAAAATTATAAAGATGTTGCTTACTTAGTTAAGACAATAAATCGGGAGTTACCTATCCACTTCCAAAGTAAATAGAGGAAAGTATAAGAGCCAATTATTGGGTTGGAAATTATGTAAGAAAAGAGTTTCAAACAAAGAAAATTAGTTTAAACAAGATTCGTTAAGTAGATTATCCGTGCAGGAACGGAGAAAGAATACAATTTCCTGCGGCCGGGCGGCCTGTCGTAAGAGGCGACAAAACAACCCACAGCCAGGTGGTAGAGTATTTGCTTGACTGGATGGCGACCACCCGCGGTCTAGAGTATGCCGCCATAACAACCTTGTGTTGTGTTCCGACTTTTGTGACCGGGTTCCAGTCTCTTTTGAGAGAGCAGCAGCGCATTTGTAGCACCTATGGTGTTTCCATCAAGTGGGCTATCTGCCTGTCTGCTGAACTCCTGCAATAAAAAAATAAAAAAAGTTTCTGAGTTATAGGGTATTTTTAACCGACTTCAAAAAGGACGAGGCTCTCAATTCATCTGTCTTTTTTCTTTTTTTGTATGTTCGTTACTCGATTTCTCCGTCAATTATGAACTGATTTTCATTTGTTTTCTTTTAATTGAAAGGGTTATACCCCCGAATTGTTCCCATTGTCACGATGTCAGGATTTAATGAGTGGTTCTCATGGAAATCAAGAGAAACCCTCGACATTTGTTAACCAACTTCTTTGTCACAAAAACTGAAGGAAAAATAATCACAATGACAAAATTAAAATGCAAATAGAGTGATAATTACACGTGATAAATGATTTGTTTTGAATTATTTTTAAGCATATTCTTATACGTCGATTTTATCAGTAATGCGTTCATAACTTTTGTGAACATCATTAGGCTGTTTTACCACCTGGAGCGGTGTAAAACCATGGGTGAAGAATTGTTCGAGTAAAGTTTGATACTGAAAAGCTCCCAAGTCTTAAATGATTACATGGCACTACAGGGCATTCTCATTTCACCTTTTATGTTTTATTTTTCAAAACATATTTTTAGTTCAATTCAGTTAAAACTAGAAACTCCTATTAAAATTTTTGTCAACTTTTAAACGATTGTCAAATGACTAGAAATCTAGCATTCGTTAGTGATCACTGAAGCCAGTAACGAAAATGAAAAAAAAAAACATTCTTAACAAAATTGGTGCTGGTAATATGGAATAGCGATTTAGTCAAGTCTCTTTAGTTTTAAGAAAGGACGCTGTTGAAACTCAATTGACATTTTACACAAACTTTCCAAACTAAGTATGTTTTTTATTTTGAATCCGTTCATTGGCTTTCTTTTGTTTAACTTTATGCAAGGAAAATGGAGACCGACGGTACAGTCTGAAATAAATAAAAGTTTCAATAAGTTATTGAATTTTTTTGGAAAAATGAAGGCGGTTAATTTTTTTAAAGTTTTATTTTATTTATTATTGAAACCATATACTTCTTGCAATTTGTGAAGTTACCAAATAACAAAAAGTGTGAATAGAAATTTTTCTAGCTGGTATTAGTTTATTTTGGGATGTTGTTTGGGATAAAAACAATCCTAAGTTCATTCTTTTTATCGAAACTACATATTATTATGTGTATATCTAGACGAAGAACAAATAAAAACACAGAAATTCACATTTACCATTTACATTTAAATTACTTTATTGGCGTGAATGTTGAACCTTATACTTATATCTTTTGACCTCTGCCAGATATCAAAATGAAACATACACGAAAATCTTCTAATATATAAAAATGAATCGTAGAAATGTATGTACGCGCATAACTTGAGAACAACTTTACCGATTTTGATGATATTTGTTTTGTGTGTTTGAATGGGTCCCCGGATGGTTTAGATTAGCAATTGGAACCGGTAGGTGGCGCTGAGATCGGGTTCTAGAATCCTCCTAATCACCTGGAGCAATTTTGGTGATTTTGTTTTTGTGTGTGTCAGTGGGTTCCCGGATGGTTTAGATTCACAATTAGAACCAGTAGGTGGCGCTGAGATCGGGTTCTAGAATCCTTCTAATCGCCTGGACTGATTTTGGTGATTTTGTTTTTGTGTCATGAAACAAAGTCTTTTAGGAATTCAGAAAATATGGCGGTACGAAGTTCGCCGGGTCAGCTAGTTTAAGATAAAATTCTTGTTGTTCTTATACTTGTCATTTGTATTGAAATCTGTTGAGTAGTTTTAAGCCTGTTTAATACTAATATTAGACACATCAACCAAATGGAATCGATTTCGTTGAAAGACACCAAAGTGAAAGAGCACAACGGTATTCAGTCATTGAATGATTCAAATTTATGTTTATTTAGATCACTTTTGTTGATTCATGCAAATTGAAAGATATAAATGAACCGTTTAATACAGGATTAAGATAAACTTTCAGATCAACAGACAAAAATTGTAAACAGTCATTTATGATTAGATGTCGTACAAATATCAGCAGATTTCATTTCAATTTGAAATTTGATCAATCTGGTTGAAAGTCGCAGAACTGAAAGGACACCACGGTATTCAATGACATTGAACGGTGCAAGTTTATGTTTATAGTAAAGATATACTGTGAACATAAATTTGAATATATAGGTATATACATACTAGCTTCTGCCCTCGACTTCGTCCGCGTGGAATAGTTAAAAAAAACCCCCCGATTTTGAAACATTCTTCATTGGTGCTGCGCTCCTATTGGTCTTAGCGTGATGATATATAGCCTATAGCCTTCCCCGATAAATTGGCTATCTAACACTGAAAGAATTTCTCAAATCAGATCAGTAGTTCCTGAGATTAGCCCGTTCAACTAAACAAACAAACAAATGTAGTGGAACACTTACAAGCCAATAGATGGCGCTATACAATAATTGAGGTCGCAAACGTTTCCCGAAACGTACAAAGAATATGTACAAATTTCCAACAGTAATAGATGGGTCTAGGCCTGAGAGGAACAACACTAGCTTCGCTGGAAGATCTTCCTTTGAGACGGAGAAGCATTCCATCTCCTCCACTCTATACGGGGCACCCCTTACACAAACAAACAAACTCTCCAGCTTTATATATTAATATAAGATATATTATACAACATTGGTTTATTCATCCAAATTGTAAGATAGAAATGAACAGTCTAATATTGGGTTAAGGTTCACAACTTAACTACGAATCAGTATTATCTTAGTTTTAATAAAAAATCACAATGTGCCGCCGTTCCTTTGAAACTTTCCCCCGGACTTAAAGTTAAGCCGAGCACCTTTCTCGTGGATATTAGAACCTACTATAACCCGGAAAATATTGTTTTGCTTATGAAAAGCTTATTTCTTCATCTAGTTAGAAGCGGCGTGACTGCGAAGCCTGGATTTGCTCTATTCCGTTGTTCTACAAAATTATTCCGCCAACCACGTGTTTGCAAAGCGTAAATACATGGGTGAACATAATTTAGTATTGACATACGTGTCTTGGTCAAAATTACTCAGTCCCAAATTGGCTGTGCGAGTCTCATCAAGAAACTACATTTGTATGTTCCCCCCAGTCTTGTACGCCCTAGAAAATTACTACATTCACCTTTGACATGCACAGTTTCACGTCGCCATACATTTTTTGTCAGAACAGTCAACGAGTTCAATAAGTTGGATCATGTGCCGTCTCCTTCTTCTGCGAGCGCGTCATGCTTGCGAAGGAGGAGGCAGAGCGGGAGCGTGAGCGGACGTCTTTTCTCCGCTCCCGCCAAAGGAGGACTCACCGACGCCGGAGGGCGCGGCTCGACCTTCGGCCGCGGACGGCGCGGGTACCCTTAGGGTATAGGGGTTCTCACTCACCTGCACATGTCGCCGTGATGAGAGCGCGAGTTGTCCGCGCGCGCTCCCCTCTCCTGCCGTGGAACACGTTGCAAACGGCCCCAGGCCCGGATTAAACCTAAAAGATGCCAGGGGATAAAAGTAGTCCCCCGGCAGTAGAAGAGGCCTGTGTGCGAGGTACCCGCCTGCCAGGGCACGCGGATTTGGTAGTCACGTTTTCCCGTAGCCCTGGCATAAGGCGCAGGACGGAATACCCAGGGGTTTTAGTGGGTATCCCTAACTGGTGAGTGACATTAGCATGGCACCAGTTCTGACTGGGCATGCTAGTCTGACCTGGCGAATCCCACATATGGGTCGCGAACTATCCCCCCAAGCTTCTGTGCTTGTCGCGGCTTATGGTCTTCAATTGGATTTCCCCTGGCTAAAAAATGTGGATATTGACTTATTTGCGGATAGTCTAGCATTTATAAATGCAAAATTAACCAAACTCTATACTAATAATAATTAGTTTCTTGCTCGACAATTATAGACATTCTAAGTTTATAATTCTCCTTTTAACCTTTTTCAAACTAAGACCCTAAACTAATTGCATACATTTTTTTTATTTCTCTCGATATCGTAAAACTTTTCCATAATACCGCTGTATTAATTGATATAGATATTCATTGATATGATTAACTAAAAATAAATAGACAAACTTTTTACACTACTTCTAAACATAGTATTCCTATTTACTGGCTGGTCACGTAATTAAGAATGCTAAATAGTTTATACCTTCATTCAAATTTAAATAGAGAACACTCAGTCGATTTGTTACTGTTTGTATAATTTTGGCGTCATTTAGTGCTGTAAAAGATTAAAAGTGATTGCTTCTTATGAAAAAACAACGGGAAAAAATAAAAGTTGTGACAAATCTACAAGGGAATAATAAAACTTCGCCGGAAGAATTGGTCTTATAAAAAGATAGTCAACCATCTGCAATGTTCAAAAACAATGGTTTTCCACGCTGTAAAGTATTTTGCTACGTATCAAACTACTTCGAATGTTCCACGTCTACCTAAACAGAGAAAAACAACTCCTCGAGATGACCGAAACATCGTTCGTATGGCAAGACAAAATCCTTTTAAAGGGTTCCAATGAGCTGAGAAAAGAATATTTTGGTGAATGAATTGCTAAATATTGTTTAAATTAGATGGCCCTGTACTGGTTTATGGGATCACTGTTATATTGGAGATTCCCCTCTGTTACATGGGGAATTCCGGTGACACGTGACCTTCCTGAAGGGAGTCACGTGTTTATCAACTACGGCTAGCGGGATGGGAATCAGCGGCCGGGAATAGACCGTCGATTTCCATACAAGGGGATGATAGAAATTAAACAATTAGAGCCGAGACTTCTCTTTAATTATCCTCCTCAGTGAGTCAGGTAACGTACATAATAAATATTTCGTATGAATACTCTATTAATTATGAATTTAAAACTAAGACAGGGAAGACTACCAGGTCTTAATCCCTGGTCACCTGCTACGAAACCAACGGACTACCGTTCTGGAGGATTATCAAAAGGCGTGGGGTATCTAAACTGGTTTTTAACGTGTGAAATATACCGTATAAGTTAGGTCGTAAATATTTAAATAACGTAGATGAAGATTTGATTTAAGTAGTTTTTTAAAAGGGCGCCATCCCGTCCACGTGTCACGGAAAGTATCTGCCCCGACGCGATTGCATGCGGCTCCGCCTGTCGAGGCTTTCGTCAGACAGTTGCCGGGCGTCGGAAGCACGTGGAAAACGTAAGAAGATGTGAGGTGATGTGATGTCGAATGTGTTCCAAAGGGTCGACTCCACTGCTGGCCGACCACGTAGGTTATGAAAGGTTGTTCTCGTCCGAACGTGAACTCCGTGAATTCGAGAACGGATTCCAGTTAATAAGGGTAAAGGCATATCTTATGAAAAAGAGGTATCGCCAATATATGCTCACTGCTTTGGGGAAGATGAGGAGAATCAATCGTAATTATTGAGGTAAGCTTGTCAGCTAACCCTTCCTGCGATGGCAGGCGTCGAGACAAGCTCGAAGGGCGTACGGAGACGATGGAAGTTACACAGCCTACTTCTAAATATTAGACGTAATTCTAAGGAGGGTTGGAAACACTCACCTATAAGGAAAGTGAAGAAGTCCCTGTTCTTAGAATCTAATCAATGACCATCTTGGTCTCTGGCGAAGAATTCTACGTACCTGATTTCTTTAACGGACTAACTTGAAGTAAGCTACTCGCTTCTTAATTTAAGAGTAGTAAAAAAACGTGACGGCTGCTCGGGCGAGAGATGGCCCTCGCAGGGGTCGCCTTGGCTTATAAAGCATTTGAGAAAAGACGCGGGGGGTGGGGAGGGGTCGGCCTTCCACCCGTTCCGTGCAGGAGAGAAGCCATTTTGAATAGTGGCGTGATGTTACATATCCAAATTAAGAAGTCTAACGACAATCATCGTGTGCTATTTTGTGACTAATTTAAAAAGGCCGCTTTGCGCGGTTCAACGCGCTTGGGGGCGAATCACTACGCGACAAACAACCCTTCAGCAATCTCAGCACGCATTATTCGAAGACGTTTGGTAGAAGAAAAATTGAACGGTAGGATAGCAAGAAAGGTACCCATGTTGAAACTTTGCCACAGGCAAGCCCGGCTTACATTTGCGAGAAAGTATGAAAACTGGATTGTGCCACAGTGGAAAAATGTATTTTTTTCTGACGAGACGAAAATGAACAGAGTATGTTCTGATGGAAAACGATATGTACGACGTTCCCCGAATACAGCATTCCACCCCAAGTACACGAAAGTTACATTAAAGCACGGTGGTGGAAATGTGAAAATTTGGTGGTGCTTTTCTGGACATGGTGTTGGACCTGTAAAGCTGATAGAAGATAACATGGCTCAGCTCCAATACAAAAGTATACTGGAATAAACAATGTTACCGTATGCTGAAGATGTTCTGCCGGTTATTTGGACATTCCAGCATGACAATGATCCAAAGCACACTGCACGCACCGTAAAGGAATTTCTTACAGCGCAATCAGTTTCTGTCTTAAACTGGCCAGCTAACAGCTCAGATCTAAACCCAATAGAGAATCTGTGGTTCGAAGAAGAAGGTTTCAAATACACAGTGTGGGAATTTAAGAGAGCTGCACGACGTTTTTTTAAAAGAATGGAACTCTATTTCTCTTGCGAAATGTCAAAAATTAATAGAGTCAATGTCTCGCCGGTTTAAAGCAGTATTTAAAAGCCGTGGATGTGCTATTAACTACTAATTTTAGTTAAAAATGTATTAAATTGCTTTTTAAATTTCTCGCGCTACATATTATTGTGATTTTTTAAATGTGAGTGTCATAGAAAACGATTCCCGAGCAGTTTAATAAATCGTTCTTAATTATTTGTCCAGCTTCAATAAATACTATTTGAATGTGCTACTTTGGTAAAATAAATAAAATGTGAAAAAAAATTTGTTGCGATTTTATTCTTTATTCCTAAGCCACGTTGCTCTATTAATGTGGCTATTTTATAACATAACTAGTTGCTTCTCAGAAGGTACACATCTTTGTGTATGACACGATTTAAATAAAATAACTGCTAGAACTTCAAATCGTTCTTAATTATATGACCACAACTGTATATGTATCCTAGTTTTTAAGATTACAGCAGTTAGCCCCCCAAATACAATCCTTATTAATATTATAAATGCGAAAGTAACTCTGTCTGTTTGTTCCGTTTTCACAGAAAAACTTTGAGACTGATTTGGCTGAAAGTCAGTATGTATATATTTTCGATGCCGAGGATAAACATAGGATACTTTTTATCCCGAAAAATAGGATAGTTTCCGGGATAAAAATATATTTGTCTCGCTGTTTGTTATCCTTTTATGGAAAGACTATTAGACCGATTTGGTTGAAAATCGGTACATATGTAATTTTAATACCGAGGGTGGCCAAGAGATAATTTTCATCCCAGATAATGGGATAGATTTATGTAAAGGTTATCCCAGAAGCTAGGATGGATTTGGTAATTTTGTCCATTTCGTCCACTTGGCTCACTTGGTCCCCCGGGCCTCCTGGGTCCACCGGGTCCACCGGGTCCGCCGGGTTTGCCGGGTCCGCCGGGTCCGCCGGGTCCGCCGGGTCCGCCGGGTCCGCCGGGTCCACCGGGTCCGCCGGGTCCGGGGATGGTATTATTTGCGATATAAAATGAAATGAATCTTCCGGGGGGCAAATACATAAAAATGTAATACAATGTAACCTGTGCCGCCTGCACTTTAAACAAGAGATACGCACCAGAGGTCGATCCGTGGCGCAGCCGCGGGGTACCTTGTAGTAAAATGAAAATAAATAGTATTTCTCAAGAGATAACAAAAAGTTTTGTAATACCGTAGTAAGTTATTCTAAATGTAGATTTATTAGTATTTATGGATCAGCAAGGTCAAATGGACACTTTCGCAAAATCTTATTACGAATGTGCCTAGTGATATAGAATCCATGCGATATCTGCACCTACGCCCAGCCTTACACCTGTAATTCTTGCTCGCGTAAACCTCAAAGGTTAAGCGTGCACTATGATTGTCAATACCGGACTTATCCATTCACGGCTGAGTCCGGTAATCATAAACCGTAGCAAGCGAGCCTTAGAGGCTTACCCTAGCAAAACTCACAGGTGTATGGCCGCGCTGCTAATATATATATATATATATATATTGTACATACACAGGGGAGATTAACAATAAGATTACGCAAGTGTTCGTCTTACGTCCAAGCTCCATCTGGAAAAATATTAGTGTTAGTGACTGTGGCCTAATGCGTCTTTTTAGAGCGTTAAAAATAACGCCGTTAATGATCAGCTGTCTAAACAAAAGAACTCCGAATAGAGGTAGGCAATAACCAGGTTTTATGGCAGGCAGATGTGCATCCCTTGTATTTGGCCCAACTTGTAACAATATTGTAGATTTAATAGAATAAATACAATCAGATATTTAATTTTAAGCTATTTTCCGATTTGTGATGAGTGGTATTATAAATCATTATTGTGGCGTTCAGTTTGATCAATTTAATGGTCAAGCCCGAGGTACTAAGATAATACATATTTAATAGACGATGTTTATTATTCATAAAACTCTCGAAACAGTTCGTTCGTAAAATCTATGGAGTAGGAAAGTTGTTCCCGCTTAGTTTGCTTTCGAACGCTGTCTTAATGGAATATTGTATTGTTATTAAAAAATCATAAACTTCGTCATAATACGGCTTATTCTAAGACGTTCCTGTGGCAATACCTGTGTAAATAACTTTCCCTGTAGTTTTGTAACAATTTTTTGTACAAAAGTTTTTGTATTGTAGTTTTTTGTAACAATTGGATCCTAATTTTGTTTTGGTGTTCAAGTAACATAATCTATCATAATAATCTACTCATCGTAGCTTCCTAGTACACAGCTGATGTTCTACGAAGCTACGATGAGTAGAAATTTTCATACACGTCACGCGCGCTCAGCTTTGTTCGGGAATTGTGTTTTTGGCGCTCGGGTACTTTGTGTTCAAAACTTTATTTCTAATTTGATATAACTTTTTAATTATAGCGAAAAAATATAGATTGTAATATAATTTATACAGGATCTTTCTATTTATTACAAAAATATAAAAAAATAATCGAAAATCCAATGATAGAAAACAAAAATTTAATTTTATTATTATTCATATAAGTACATCTATATAAAACATGCAAAAAACTTTTTCATTATATACGAATCTTTATGTACTCAATTTTACCTGGTAAAAAACAATCAATCACGAAACAAATTCACTTTAACATTTTGTGTACATTATTATGTATATATATTTGTGTATAGTTGAATAGAAAGTATATTGTACGAGTATAAACTAAATAAGATGCTTAGAGTGAGCTTGTACTTCAAAGACATAGGTAAGGTATTCATAGTTTCATAAGAGATGGGAATCCAAGGGCTAAAATACACACATTATATACTGCTTTGATCTAATTATGTAAACAATTTTGGAAATTCTTAACATTCTGTCGGTTTCTCTTAAGCTTTAAATATTAGGCAGTATTACACTGTATTTAACGATATGAGGGCTTTATGTCAAATCAAATATGGAATCAGTATTGAATATTGGAATGTAGGTGGTGTGATGTTCTCAGTACCACGATGCTTTTTTAGGATTTAAAATAATAATGTATTGTTCATGCAATAAAATTGAATCAGTGTTTGAAGTTGTAGAGTAGCAAGTCCCATGTAAAATTCAGTATTGCATTTCGTTAAACACCTGAATTCTCCAGATTTTTTACTTATTTATCTACTAGAGTTTATCCCGCGGCTGCGCCGCAGCTCTAACTGTAGTGTGTACCTTTTGTTTAAAGAGCAGCCGTTAATACAGGCTACATTGCATTATATTTATAATGATATTTTGCCTCGGAAGATTTACTTCATTTTATATCGCAAACTATCCCATCTACCGGTATGAAAAGTATCTATTTCCTTTTTCGGCATTCAGACAGACAGACCGAGTTACTATCGCATTTTTTAGATTACGAATTTTTATATCTATAAACTTTAGAAATTATTGGTCTTCCATATAAACTTTTATCCCCTATTTCAATCCGTTCAAGTTTTATTTATACATCTCCTCCTGTCTATCTCCCTGTAAACTACATAAACGACCAAAACTACAAAACTACCAAAACTACCAAAACTACTAAAACTACCAAAACTACCTAAACGAGCAAAACGACCAAAATAAACAATTTTACGAAAATGCCAAACTACAAATAAAAAAAATAAAAAAATCTGGGATAGCCTTTATATAATTATATCCCAAAATCTATCCTATAATCCGGGATAAAAAATATCCTATGTTCATTCTCGGCATCGAAAGAAAAAAATATACTGAGTTTCAGCCAGACAGACAGACAGAGTTACTTTCGCATTTATAATATTAATAGGGATTGGCTCTATTAACGATTGCATACACAACCTACCGTTTGATATAACAGCTTTTCAGAAAGAATCATACTAACTACTTATGCCCTTTCTAAGCATTTATTTTACTTTCACAGCTATATATGGATCAATTAGTAAATACGTTACCTACTCGATTTGTTATAAAAGTCGATTTCATTTATAAATAAGTTTTAATCAATTTAACTTTAGTGTTTATTTTTGTTAATAACACTATATCATGTAATAAATTCGCCAACATTTCAATTAACATATTTTACATATATTAAATAAGAAATTTTTGTGATAAAGTAAACTGTGGTCAACGCCCACTTCGACCCACCTCTTGACATGGGGGGTCGTTGTGAGCTCTGTGTGATCGAAAATGACGACGTCATTAGGGGCCTTTTCGGCACGACCATAACAACCGCGGTCGCCTTGTGGAACGGCAGACGGAGCATTTTGGTCGTTGTCAGCTACTAACGGAACGCATCCCTAGTGTCGATGGTTTAATAGTTTGTGCGTTACAGACTCACATAACATCACTATTACGTCACCAGCAGCAATAAAGTCAGACAATTATGTCATTTATTTCATGTGGGATTCATTGTCAAGAAATATGTGACTTGATAGACGTGCAAACGTCAAAAGGCAATTAAGCCCTTGGAAACAGCAGGTATAAGGGAAAACCGTTGGTGGAAGAACGTGAGACAAAAATTTTTAAACAGCAAACAATTAAAACACAGTCGATTATTTTGTTGCATTAACGAATTTAAAAAAAAAGTTAATGAATACAAGCAGTTCAATAAAATTACATCATATCTGTTTTAATAAGTATAGATTGAGCAATGTAGCTTTACAATGTAGTAAAGAGTAAATAAAACCTTTGACATAACCATGCATGAATAATTCTGTTCTTTTTCCGACATATAATTTAATATAATAAAACTACATTTTAACGGTTTTAAGCGCGGTAATATTTTTAAACTTACATTAAACTTAAGAAAATATAATTGAATAGTTGTATCTACAGTCGAAAAATTTTTATGAAAAAAGTAAGTGATTATAATTGTGTAATAGTGACAATTCTATGACAAAATTAAGTTTTTTTTTTAATTTTAGCTTCTCGGAAATTAGCCATGACAGAGTTTTTCTTTGTCATAATATTTATTATTCTGTCTTGTCTATCTTTTCTAAAGGGCATTATGAGTGGTTTCAATATTTTGTCAGTTTCTATTTTTTCATTTAAAAACTAAAGTTATTGTATAATACATAAAAATTAAGAGATTTAAAAATGGGCAAAGTTGAACATGACAATAAATATATATGCCAGCTGTTGTATGTGTTGTATGTTTATATCAATCGCTCTTGGACAGGTGAAACGCATATATCGCCTTTTCCTTAGAAATGTGGAATTTTAAATATTATACCTAACTTTGTTAAACCTGGCAACATTCGTGGTGGTAGGTAGAATTTATTAGGTAAATTCGCATTGTAGTAAATAGAAAATGTTAAACGTTATCAGTGCGGCGGTAACGTTTCCTGCGATCTCTCGTAAGCCGAGATTAGGTCGGATTGAGTCGAACCGTGCCAACGAACCGGTTATATTGAAAACGAACGGTGAGTGTCGGAATACGCTTTTTGATACCTATTAACTTGTCTCGTTCTGTAACCTTATTCGACGAACGGTTTTATTACTTTTTAATCAATTAAGCTTTGATGTACACGAACATGACCTTGACCTATTACAGGTAATTGAGTGGGAAAATACGTATAATTTTGTTTGAAATATGCAAGAATAAATTGAAATATGACTTGACCCAAGTACTTCCTTTGGCTGAGACAGGGATGGGCGGTAGTTTGCGTTTCGCCTGATGCCTTTTTGCGTGAAGACTATTTTTAATCTTTAATAATCGTTAATACGTGGCATCGGCTAGGTAAAGGCATTAATCATAATATGTAATAAGAAAAATAGTTATGAATAAAAATGAACGTAAACGTAAGATAGATCCATGTATATCTGTGTCCCGATTATGTACTAATTTACCTTACCGCCTACTTTTAGCTTTAGAATACACTTTTCTCATGTTAGTTACAGATTCAATACATAGGATATCATACAATTTTGCACATATAATACATTATATACTTAAAACTTTGTTTTATGTGAGCGATTGAGTATGCTGTATTGCACTTGTCTTCTAACAAGAGAGAATCTAACAGAACTTATCATAGAAAAAAGCCCAATTAGGTATGTAAAATAAGATATAATACTACCTACAACGGAAAATCACACAAAATAGTAACTTTGTAAGTACTGACTGGATAATAACGTTTTAATGAATGCTAGATCTCTTTGGGCTTAGATTTAGTGGTCGGCTTAAGTCACCGCAAATATAGTGGAACATAGTTATTTTGAAAAGGCTTGCACGGTGCGCCCGGGGCTGTTCGCTTGGCGGAATATAATAATAGTCGTCGGGGCACCGCGGAATATCATCTCAGTACATTGTGAGGGGCAGGATGCTCATTAGATGAACGCCCCGGGCTGCCGCCTCCCTTGCTTACCTACTCTACGCTCCTACACCGCTGCATTCCACATTCAAATTAGTTTTATTCTACCCATTACTTAAATACACCACTAAGATAGCATAGAGTAGTTAGTTTACCAGAAGTTTCTAGGTCTCCGTAGCTACTTTGGGACCCTTATAATTATAATTATAATAATCGGCAGACATCACACACATTATATATCCCCAAATTAAGCAAGTTACGCTTATGTTATGGGCAATATATAACAGACCACACTGGTGATGATCTCAGACACCCAGACCATGATAAATAACGACGTTCTATCATTGTTCTACCAACGTTGTTCTCACATTCACTAGGCGTTACGATCTTCAGTAAACTAAGTAAGTTATACATTTGTTTTATATTTAAATGTTCATGAAATTGTTTATGTGTGTAATTTTGAGATTATACAAAGACTCTATTGGAGTGACTATACAGGTGGAATTTTTACAGATTTTAGTCGGTTCGATTCCCGGGTGAAGCAAGAGAATTTTCGAAAATCTTTGAATGCAGTTTTATTTCTTTTCAAAAATAAAGAAATGGTGCTTTGGAGTAAAAATTGCTATCTATATTATTTAGAGTACTTTCCCTCCAGGTGGCATTAAAAAATTCCACCTTGTATAAGGAAAGGTTGGAGGTCACCGGGCCAGTTTGGGCCCATTCTTATGTCATCTTAGTAATATGTCTGAGTGTGTGTGTGTGTGTGTTTGTCTACTATCAAATGAATGTTTCTATGGTTACGATATATGTTTATTAATTTATTATCCGAAGTTTCGATGACGCTTACGCAACAAAAATATAAAAATGAAAAAGTTAAATTTCTTCGCTCTGACATTGGGTTTGTCCAGAGTACTTTAAGTACACCATCAATTGTACGTGTACGTGTAATGTAGCGATAAAAGTGGTCCGGTCATAGCCATGGATCTCCTATAAATCTCGTACCAATAAAGTACAGAACGCTTAGGGATTCCCCAACGACGTCCTGATAGCAGTTGAACGAGCGACTAAAACGAAAAGTATGTTCTATTCTTAACTTTATTTCTTACAATATAGCGAAAAGAGTAAGAATGAGTACTTTATCAGAATTTATTGTACAGAAGTTAGTGGACAGTATAACCTAATTGCTATTATACATAAACGTAATACGTAAACACCTATAGAGGTAATAATAGGTTGGAGAAAAAGTCTTTTCGCATATAGTATGTATGAACTTGTAATAAGATTTCTTTGGCTATACCATTTGTATCTGGCTGGTTTTGGTAGCATTAAAAAGTTTTAATTTTAAAGAAGACAATTCCAAATTCAAATTAGGGAAAGTGAGTGATTTTCATTTGTTTTTCTTATTGTTAAAATGAGTAAATCTAATGAAGAAATTCAATACATTTTAAAATTTTACTACAAAAAAGGTAAAAATGCAACAGAAGCCGCGAAAAAAAATTTGTGATGTTTATGGACCTAATGCAGTATCTGTGAGAGTAGCGCAAATTAGGTTTAAGCGTTTTCAATCCGGAAATTTTGATATCAAAGATGCACGTCGCTCTGGTCGCCCTGTTACGGAGAAAATTGATGCCATTTTTGAAAAAGTGGAGCAAGATCGGCATATTTGTAGTTACGATGTAGCTGGAGAACTGGGAATTGACCACAAAACGGTTTTGGCGCATTTGAAAAAAGCTGGGTACACAAAAAAGCTTGATATTTGGGTGCCTCATGAGCTCACTGAAAGAAACCTAATGAACCGTGTACTCATTTGTGATTCTTTATTACGATGTAATGAAACCGAACCATTTTTGAAGAAGCTGATAACTGGTGATGAAAAATGGATCACGTACGACAAGAACTTGCGAAAAAAATCGTGGTCAAAGGCCGGTCAGGCCTCACAGACTGTGGTGAAACCCGGGTTAACTCGTAACAAGGTGATGCTGCGTGTATGGTGGGATTGGAAGGGCATTATTCATTATGAGCTGTTACCGCTAAACAGGACCATCGATTCTGAACTGTACTACGAACAACTGATGAGATTAAAGCAAAAAGTTAAGAGAAAGCGGCCGGAATTAATCAACAGAAGGGGTGTGGTTATTCACCATGATAACGCTAGACCTCTCACATCTTTAGCCACTCAGCAAAAATTACGAGTTTGCCTGGGAGGTGTTAATGCATCCGCCTTATAGTCCTGACCTTGCACCTTCAGATTTTCACCTGTTTCGGTCTCTGCAGAATTCCTTAGGCAGTGTCAGATTAACATCACGAGAGGACTGCCAAAACCACTTATCGCAGTTTTTTGACCAGAAGCCCCAAAATTTTTATAGCAATGGGATCACGTCCCTACCTACAAGATGGCAAAAAGTTATCCAACAAAATGGCACCTACATACTTTAGTCAAATGTAAATAAACTTTATAAAAAAATCTTTTGAATTTTTATATAAAATGCGAAGAAACTTTTTCCCCAACCTAATATATATTTTAATATCCATATAAAAATCTGCAGATGCTATAAAATTGATTCATTGAATTTAAGCAACTGAAATTATTTTAGAAATTTATTTAACTTCAGATTTGAAAAACACAACTTTTGCAATTTTTGCTCTTTTCTGTTTTTGTTTGTTTTTTACCATAAACTAAATAATTAACTTATATGAAACATAACATGAAGGTAGTTTATATTCGGGGTCAAGATGTGGGCTACTTTTTATCCCAAATGGTAATAGCTTTTCTTTAGAATATTAGGTGAGACGTTAAGTCTACAGCAGAGAAGTGGGTGGACACAGCTAGTACTAATATAAATGTGACAATGAGTTTGTTTGTTCCTTTGGTATAAGCCGACTTTTTCAAAATTTATTAGGGTTTCGTAAAGTGATGAACGTGCACTGTATTTATCCTTTGATTATGGAACCCTAAAAAGCTTTTAATCCAAAATATACTATATTCTAAAAACCACTCAACGAATCTTGATGAAATTAATTCTCATTGAAGTTTAAAGCTAGGAGGGAAGGAATTTCAAAAGACTTCGGATGCGACTATCTCCCAAAAATAATTCAATACTTCTAAAAATACGAATTTTAAAACGGCTGACATCACTAGAAAAATCTTTTATCAAAAGTACCTACAATTTATGACAAATACTCGTAATAGAGTAATTTAACAATGTTTTTATAGATTATTCTAAATTAGTAATGATAAGTAAAAACGTTAGATTACATTCAACAATTCATTATACGGATATAACACAAATATGCTGGTGTGCCACAAAGCTGCGTGTTGTCACCGACACTGTTCATCCTGCATATCAATGACTTGTTGTCTATAGAGAACATTCATTGCTATGCGGATGACAGTACTGGTGATGCCACATACACCAGTCGCGCCAATGTACCTCGGTCGCTAGTAGAAGAGAGTCGGGTTAGACTTGTATCAGAAGTATAGCGAGTCTCTGAATGTGAACGACAAAATCTTGTCCATTTTAACCCCACTAAGCCACAAGTCTGCGCATTCGCAGCTAAAAAAACCTCATTTGTCAATGCGCCATAATTCCAAGGAATACCCCTCACGATCTCTAATAGTATTGGGATCCTTGGGGTCGACATAACGAACGACATACAATTTCGGGGTCATCTGGAAGGCAAGGCCAAACTTGCCTCTAAAAAATTTGGTGTGCTAAACCGGTCCGAGCAGTACTTCATCCTTTTTTTATTTATTAACCAGGGGAAATCCGTTTAAGGACTAAGCCGCGACAAGGGCAGAATGTTCGGGGGATAGTTCGTGAACTAGTATTGGATTTGCTAAATTGGGGGTGGCACTAGCATGCCCAGTCAGAACTGGTGCCATGCTATTACCACTCCCCCAGTTAGGGATACCCACTAAAACCCCTGGGTGTTCCGTCCTTCACCTTATGCCAGGGCTACGGGTATATGACCTAGCTTCTCCGCAGCTGGCAGGCGTGGGCCTCACGAGGCTTCTTCCACTGCCGGGGGACTACTTTTACCCCCGGAATCTTTAAGCTCTCCAGGCGTGGGGCGGTCTTTAACTCGTCCCACGGGAGGAGAGGTGAGCGCGCGCGGAACACGCCGCACCCCCATCTCGACGGCATATGCAGGTGAATGAGAACCTCTATACCCCAAGAGGCCCCACCCGCGCCGTCCGCTTACGGTGGCCGAAGGTCCTGACTGGCCCTTCGCCGCCGACGCGTCCTCCTTTGGTGGGAGCGGAGCAGTGATGTGCGCTCACGCTCCCGCTCCGCCTCCTCCTTCGCAAGCATAACGCGCTCACAGAAGGAGGAGATGGCGTCCCATCCGGTACGGCTCCCGACTATAGTAAGGATTTTCGACCGGGAGCGAGAGGTCCAATTCGGTAATGGCGACGAGGTCTTGGCGCTGCTCTGTCCAGGCAGGACATACCTGGAGGATGTGCAGCGCCGTATCCTCGTCGCCGGTTTCGCAATGATGGCACCCTGACGTTAGCTCGCGGCCTAGGCGACACAGGTACCTTCCGAAGCAGCCGTGCCCCGAAAGGACCTATGTCAGCCGGAATTTCAGGGTGCCGTGTCTTCGTTTGTCCAGTCCTGCAGGGCGAGCCTCACCGCCTCTATGATGGCGAGGCCCGCGCTGGGATGTCTGAGGCGCTCTTTCCAAACCACCATGGCGACGTCATGGAGCTCCGACCAGCAGGCCTCTGTTTCCTGAGGCGCCGGTCTCGTGCCCCTTGTCAGGGCCTCTTTGCGCCACTGGTACAGCGACGCGAGGACCCTGGCTTCGAGGTCCCATGGTGAGGATCCGGCGAGTAGCGAGGCCGCTTCGAAGAACACCGTACAGTATCCATGTATCGCCCTGACGGCCAGCACTTGCTGCACTTGTCGCCGCAGAGCTACATATCTGGCCGTCAGGCGGTCTACCCAAACGGGGGCTCCGTATAGAGTCATAGACTGCACGATGCCTTCGAAGAGTTTTCGGCACGTGGCTTCAGGCCCGCCAATGTTGGGCAGCAGACGCGATAGCGCTCCCGCCGCCTTCTTGAGTTTGGGGGCCAATTGCCGAAAATGTGCCGAAAAGTCCCATTGACTATCGAGAACCAATCCCAGGTACTTCATGGTTTCCCCGATGCCGATGCGGACACCTCCTACAACGATGTTAGTGTCCGGAGGTGGTCGATTGCGAGGGCCGTGAAGCAGTACTTCGCCTTGCGGCAACGCTTGCGCTCAACTAAGCGCAGAACAGAAAGGCATATAGAGTACTGCACATATCTATGGGCCGAGGCACCCACTTGTTAGCTTTAGGCCATTGGTATTGTCGACGATCCCATATTAACAGACGGCTTAGGACCGCTTAGCCTTTGGAGAGACTGCGTCCCTCTGCGTATTCTACCGCCTCTACAACGGCCGAGTTCCGAGGAGTTGTTTGATCTGGTGCCAACTCCTCTCTTTTACAACCGCACTGTTCGCCAGCGACAGGATGTTCACCCCCGTTTTCTTGAGCTCCCACGCTCAACTACGACAACGGTTCTCTAGAACATTCATTCCACGTACAACAATGATCCGGAGGGAACTTCCCACCACGGTTTTCCTTTAGTGCTACGACATGGGGTTTTAAGAACGGCATTATAAATTTTTTTAGAGGTAGGCAATGCGTTGGCGACACCCCTGGTGTTGCAAACGTCCATAGGCGACGGTAAGCGCTTTCTATCAGGTGGACCTGTTTGCCTGCTTCAGGCAATAAAAAATGTGTGTGCAGTGAAGTGAAACAAAGCGCGACAAGGGGTAGGGGATTTCAAATTTCGTGACGTCATATTTCATATCTTATATCGTTATAATATATATAAGCTTTAAAATACGAAATTTGAAGTATTAACGACAAACTTCAAAACATTTCCAACTCTATCTGTAGGAGCATAGTGTTAAGTTATTAAATATAATGTATTCTATATCATTCTCTCGCAGGCTTAGTCTATAAATTTATCTGTTTATATCTTTTTAGTGTCGCTTTTTCGTTTCATCGAGTTTCAATTCACAATGAGTCTAAAGAAGTTTCACTTAGAAAAATAACGTTGGAATAAAATATGAAACTTCTGAATAGGTTTCAACCGTTAACGTTATCAGTAGAGTACGGTGTTAACATTATGATTATAACGACTACTGTTAGCTGAACCTGTGGAATATCTAAGTAAGTTTGCGAAGCCCATGTAATATTTTAATCTTATCATTCGACTCAAGTTTCATGTCTCGCGAGGAAACTTTGATCCGCGGTTCAAGTTTTGAGACGAGATACGTGCTTACGACTGTGACTTCAAGCGCTTTATGGCGCTGAACCCTGAAATAGGCTAGAAAGTTTTATTAGCCTTATAGAATCCAAGGGGCTTTGATTGCTTAATATTGAACCACATCTATATTCTTTAAATTATTAATTTAATAAGGAACACTTTATTTACATAATTGTAAATTAATACAACGAAGAAAGATTAATCTTAGCTAAACCTAATCAATTAATATTTTTATTTTGCGTATGATTTCTTATGCTTGGGCTTCACCTGCGATAAAGTTAAAATTATTGAATGTGACCAAATGCGTTTTATTTATAGAGGTAAAAATAACGCCGTTAACAAATACCTACATTAGTTTGTATACTTACATACGTTATCTGTCAATATTTAACGTTATTAACAATTAGTAACAATATTGTTTTACAAATGACGCATTAAACACATCGCTACATCTACGTGAAATGGTCAATAATTATAAAGTAGGGGCTCAATTCTGCTATTACTATCTCGCTAAAAGCTTCCGACACTATCGTTGCAATTGTAGGCTTGCCTGATTTCGATATTCTGTTAATTTTAATGGCATGCCCGTGGCACTAAGTGACAACTCGCAAAATATTTTTTTTAAATGTTAGGAGTTTTCAATATTCATTTCGGGTAACACCATATCTGCTAATGGTAATACCGTTTTTATCCACCAGACGATGTCGAGAACACATTCTTGATTTAGTAGAATAACGAGTTTTTTACACTATCCCAATGGAAACGCACTTTGAATATGTTTGCAACCCCATGATATTAAAATAGTAGAATTGGGCCCCAGACGAAGCAGTAGCGTTAAGAGAGCCAAAGTTTATGCAATTAAAACTGCGTGGAAAGATTTAATAAAAGTGTTCTATACTTATAACTTAACTACGCTTGACATTGGACACATTATTTTAATTAAAGTTTAACTTAGCGTATAACTATACCGTTTTATATCTTTTTGTCTCGGTTAAGGCTGACTAAGCGTTTCCAAAGTTAAGAAGCTTTGTTTGCCGGCTTCCGATATTTGTTAAGCCCGAGTCGGTTTTACAAGACGCCGGCTTGGAGATAATTAATGTGTTGAACCTCTCCGAACTCCACTTAGCAAATTTAACAAACTTGTAGATGTTTGCATAAAATGTCTCTAAATTATAAAAAAGCTGAAATTAACGTAAATAGAATAGTTTATTTATAAATAACTAGTGGGCCCGTCAAAAGTTGTCCTGCCCTGAAAAAATAAAAATCTAGGAATCCAATTACAGCACCACCTGCGGGGTCCAATTGTGAATCTAAACTATCCTAGCACACACAAAATTTTATCAAAATCGGTCCGGCTGTTTATAATTTATCTCTAAAAACATTAATAACGTTTTTGAGTTTTAGCCAGACTAAGGAACAGCAATTGATTTTTATATATAAGAAGATATTAAGCTGGAAGATTGATGGATGTAAAGATAAAGGTAGACTAAATAAGAGATGGATCCATTGAGTGAAGGATGACATGGTGGTGACAGATGCTTATACCAGAATAGGGGTGTATTTATAAAATATATTGTACCAACCCCGAATTATTGGGATAAGATGAAAGATAGGATAGAATTGACTGTGGACCAACTGCCTCATGTCTCATTTAGATTATTGTAAGAAATTTACGAGCACCACTGTCATTAAGAGATTGCATGGGATGTTTATAATAGTCGGCAATATCCTGAGCGACATTATGAATTTGACAAGAAAGAATCAGCTCCGCCCTGTCACCGCCCCGCCTGTACGACGGGCGCATAAGAGGCTGGCTAATGAACGCGCTTTTCCCCCAATCAAGATAATATAATAAATGGAGGCAACACAATTAATTGCGTCTCAGGATGCAGCCAGCTGGGAAGACTGGACGGATAGCTATTGTTTGAAATAAAGGTCTATATATAGTTATTGAGTATTGTTTGTTATCATATAATATAACCACATACGGTCCAGCTACTTCTAGTTATTAGTCAAACCATCCATTAATAATCTTTATATTGATTACAGTTTACATACAAAAGGAGTAAAGTGACAATCGTCCATTAAAAACGTAGCTCTTAAATGCTCCTAAATCCTATAACACTGTGTGTTTTTGCTTTTTAACGTTTTTTTACTAAAATCCTATTTCTTTACATTGATTAGCCAAAAATTTAAAAGAAATTAAGACGGCAATATTTGGCTTGTTTAGTTGAAAAATGTATGTTTTGAATAATAAAATGTCAAAAAGCTGGGCAAGATCTTTTACTGGCATTATCATTAGTAATATTTTTGACCCAAGATAGAATATTGGATTAGACTAGATTAGATAACACTGTATTGCTCACCAAAATAAACAATTACAAAACAAAATGCATAATTGCAATACTTCTTGGCAAAACAACAGGCGGCCTTATCGCTAAAAGCGATCTCTTCCAGGCAACCTAGTTTAAAAGAAATTCTTAACTAATCTGGCGATGTAGGTAGAGCAGAAAAGGATGGGTTTGTATGATTTAACGTACTTACATAAATATATAAATTTAATACATATATAAATCCAGGCACATTTATAGAATATTATAATGTCTTATAATTTAAAGTTACAGTTAAGAATGTGTACCTATGTTTAATTTTATTTATAATCAATTAATTGTTGTTATAGTAAATATTTTATGAAGTACATCCAGAAAATGGGCCTCAATAATTTACAAATATATCTACACTTTTAAATAAATTACAAGTGTCTTTAACTATTATCAGAACATTGTAATATGCCTTCAATACTATCTTGACTCGCAATGGTACCAGTTCCATAATCTTTAAACGCTACTTCAGTCGCAGTCGTTTGAGGTAACGATACCATAACTTCGTCTTGCCTGGATATAGCGTACGAAGTAATCCCGACAGTTCGCGATCAGCTTCCTTGCGTAGCGGTCACGAATGCGCTCCTCACATCTATCTAATACAATTTTTCGCGCTTTTTTACCTGGAAAAGCGATAAATTGTTAGTTCTGTGTACAGGTGATAGTGTACTAGTGTTTGTTCGTTTAGATTGCGGTGCGGAAAGCAGTTTTGGCCGGTGAGTCCCATTTCTCTCTCCGCTTGCTAGTGTCGTGCGCAAAATCAGTTGCGCGCGCTTTTGTAACGGTTTTTGTGTGTGTAGTGTTTTCGCGCGCCTTTCTGGTCTCCTCTCGGGTCAGGGCCTCCAGTAATGGACGGCCCAAGTACTGAAGGCCCCCAGGGAGCCGAGTATCCCGCGCAAGCGGGATCACAGCGGCTCCAACAATGGATGGGCCATGAAAGAGATGGGGAGACGCGGGAAAAGAAGTCTTCCTGGTTCGTCGCAGCCGCAGCGCCGCGGAACCTCGTCTCGGGCGCCCGGGTCCAGCCGTTGTCACGGCTACCGGGCTGCCCGCTTCGATAGGGGTGCATCGGCGGTGGTCGACCTCACCGCCGCCGGGCCCCGCGATAAGGAGAGCGCGACGATGGGGCCGCCTTCGGCTCCCGCCGCGCCTAGGGTTCCCGCCATGCGTGCCGCGCGCAAGAGCGCGGCACACACGGCCGTAGGTAGGGAGGTGGTGCTCGCCGCGAACTCGGCCGTTCTCATGGCCGTGAGCGCGGCGAACGCCATCGTAGAGAATGTCTACAGGGCGCAAACGCCACCTGCACGGGCTTCACCTGTGCAGGGGCCAAGCGCCTTCGTGGACCACGTAGACATCGCGCCGTCGGGCAGCGTCCCAGATTCGCTGGAGTACGCACTCGACGACGCGATTCGCGTCTTCTGCGGCCCGCACGCCGAGGCGGCTGCATGTGCGCCGACACCGGTTAGTTCGGTGTACACAGCGGCCGGCTCAGCGACAGCGGGGGGCGATGGCCCCACGACGGTGTCGACTAGCGCGCGGGCTTCACCCGTGCCCTCGGCATCGGCTTGCGCACCGGCTTCACCCGTGCGCAGCGTGGGGACGACCGCCCCGCGACACCGGTTGCCGCGCGGGCTTCACCCGCGCCAACGACCGGGGTCGTTGTTAGGGATGGTGATATAGGTGCGGTGGCGGCGATGATGTTGTCTTCTTTCCCTACTGGGACTGTCGCCGCCACCGCTTCGTCCAGCTTCGTCCCCGAGTCGAGGCAGCGGTTCTGGGACCGCAGCGCCGACTCGGAAAGCACATCGGGTGCTTCCACGCCGGCGCGGGCGCGATCGCCGCTGCGTCGCACGGGCGACGCGACGGCGAGCGTGCTCGCGGGTGCGGAGGCCTACCTCCGCACCGAAGGGGAAAAGGGTCGCAAGGCCAGGAAGGCCACTGCTGCCAAACTGGCCGCGGCTAGCCAGTGCGCCGCGCTGATAGGGGACGTACGTGTGCTCGGCCCTGGGAGCTCCGCCTGGCGGCGAGCGCCCAGGTCGCCGACATCCTCCAGGTCGCCCAGACGTCGGGCAACCTGAAGGGCGCATACGTGCGCCGACTGAAGGAGGCTGCGACCCGGCTGTCGGACATAGTCGACACGCTGGTGACGCGGAATCAGAGTCGGAAGCCTGGAGACTCGGCAACGAGAACTCCAGGCTGCGCGCCGAGCTCGGCGCCTTGCGGGAGGAGAACCTCTCCTACCGCAAGGAGTTCGAGCAGATGCGGAAGGCCATGAAGGCCCCCGCTGCGGATGCGGCCCCGGTTCCCGCTGTAACGGCGGAGCCGGGTCCCGTGCCCGCTAAGCGGAAGGCCAAGGCCGCCGCGGCGGAAAAAGTCCCGGCCCCGAGCCGGTTCATATCTCCGCCGCGGTCCCCAGAACGGTTCCGGCTACCGCCGCTGTGGCGGAGCCGGTTCCTACACCAACCGCTGCGCACACCGGTGTGGATTATGATATGCTCACGCATATCATCGCCCGCACAGTGGGCGCGATGTTGAACGCTCGGCTTGCCGGGATTGAGAGCGGCTGCCGCCCGCGCCAATTCTTCGCCCGCCGCTTGCGGCGAGACAGGAAAAAGGCCGCGGAGACACAACCGCTGCCTAAAACGGCGGGAGCTGCCGCCGCCGCCCGCCAGGCCCCGGGGAAGTAATTCCCCGGTACCGATGGAGGTGGTGGTAGCCCCAGTCGTAGGGGTGGCGGACTCCCCACCGCCACCCCTCCCCAAGAAGAAGGTGAAGAGGGGGAGTAAAGCAGAGGGCGAAGAAGCTGCGCCGAGCCGCAGCTCTCGCCGCCGCCTCTGCTCCGGCGCCTAAGCCTGGGCCACCGGCCCCAAGCCGGCCCCAGACTCATGGCTAAACCCGCGGCCGCGACACCGGCCGTCGCGGCACCCGCCGTCGCGGCACGCGCCGTCGCGGCACCTGCCGTCGCGCCACCATCGGCTGCGGTGGCCCTGCCCCCGCCCCGTTCCGGAGGGGGCGTGGTCCCTGGTCGTCCGAAGGAAGAAGGGCAGGGGGCGGGGCGGAAACGCCCCGCCCCCCCCTCGGCGCAAGCACCGGCTTCGCCATCGGGGCGGAAACCGGCGCGCAAGCCACGGGCTACGAAGCCCGTGGTATTTCAGGAAACCGAGATCGGCAGCAATTATCATTAAGTTGCTGCCGGAATCGGCCAAAAACGGTATTGGCTACCGGGAGGTCTTCGCGAAGGCCGCCTCGGTGGTCAATATCACCGAAGCTAGGCCTCAGAGAGGGGCTGAAAGTGACGCGGACCGCCCGGGACGCTCGACTCCTGGACTTCCCCAGGACCCGAGGCGCGACTAGGGCGAACCGCGTCGCCGAGGCCCTTCGAGGGGGCGCTCAAGGATGGCCGAAGTCATCCGCCCCGTAAAGCGTGGGGAGCTTTACGTCTCAGGGCTGGATGAGTCGGCCACAGTAGAATAGGCTTCGCAGTGCCATCGCCAGCGTGGGCAACTGCCTGCGCGACGATGTTAAGGCGAGGCACATCGGCATAGGACCTGGGGGGATGGGCGCATCATACGTGATGTGCCCCGTCTCTGCAGCCAAAGCCATCGCCGAGCGGGGCCACCTTCTGGTGGGCTTCACCTCGGCGAAGGTGGGAGGCTCTGGAAGCCCGGCCCATACGTTGTTACCGTTGTTTCAACGTCGGCCACGGCACCCAGACTTGCCCGGACTCGTGCCCGGACCGGACCGGCTTGTGTCTCCGCTGCGGTAGAGCGGACACAAGCAGCCGGACTGCACAGCCCGCGACCCCACTGCGCCGTCTGCGCGGCGGGGGCAAACGCGCTACCCACCCGACGTTGGCGAGGCACTGCCAGCCCCCATACGTCAAGGGTAAATTCGTCCACCGAGGGCGAATAAACGACCGGCGAGTGGAAGGGGGGTACCTATGGACACCTAAATGCCCAGTACACCCTTAACACTCTTCCAAGCTAATGTTAACCACTCCCCCGACGCCCAGGACTTGTGCCTGCAGGCGATGGCGGAGTGGCAAGCAAACTTGGCCGTAATAAGCGAACCTTATTACGTACCCCAGCCAGGAACTGGGTGGGGGATCTCGATGATGTGGTGGCCGTGGTCGCCAGAGCCGGATCTGGCACACCGCTCACCAGTCTCGAAAGAGGAAAGGGCTACGCGGTGGCGGAAAGCGGAGGTTACGTCATCATAGGCGTGTACCTCACGCGCAGCCGCCCCCTGGCGGAGTACGAGCTCGCCTTGGACTCCATTAGGGCAGCCGTCGGCAGACTAGCGCCGAAGACGATATTCGTCCTAGGCGACTTCAATGCCAAGCACCAATCCTGGGGAAACGCGATTACCGATGTTGGGGACGGACGGTTGAAGACTGGGCGCTTCAATCCAACCTGTCCATCCTGAACCAGGGGTCGGTCCAGACCTGCGTACGTGCGCGGGGTGGATCGATCATCGACTTGTCATTCGCCACACATGCGGCCGCCCGCAGAGTGGTAGGATGGAGAGTGCTGGAGGAGGTGGAGACTCTGTCTGATCACTTGTACATCAGATTCGAGCTCTCCCCCTCGCCTAGCGCTAACCCTGTTCAGGGCCCCTCCCGGCTCCCGCGCTGGGCTCTTACCAAGCTCGACGCGGAGCAGGCCGAGAGAGAGGGCCATCATCGAATGCTGGACCTATCCAGCCGACCTGGGGAATCTGGAGGCGCAGGCTGAGCACATGCGCAAATCCCTCAAAGGATTTGCGACGCTGCTATGCCTCGAGCCAAACGACCGCCGCCGCGTACATCGGTCCACTGGTGGACTGAGGAGCTGGCTGAACTGCGGAGGGCAGTCCGCAGAATCAGCCACAGGCTCAAACGCAGCAGAGCGCGTCGTCCTCCAGACTATGTTGAGGAGAATGGACTCGTGGGGGAGTTCAGAGAGGCCAGAAAGGCCCTTTCGATCGCAATTTTGCGAGCGAAAGCCCGGGCTCGGGAGGAGCTCCTCGAGACACTGGACCGGGACCCTTGGGGCGTCCGTACCGTGCGGCCCGCAACACGTTGCGGCCCTGCACCTCCACGGCTACGGAAACGCTCGAACCCGAGGTCCTCCGGTCGGTTATCGATGGGCTCTTCCCGGATCCGGGGATCTTCACTCCCCCCGATATGGGTCCAATCATTCCCGACACCTCGGAGGTGGAGCCTCACTCCATCA
This sequence comes from Dendrolimus houi, assembly GCA_039645545.1. NCBI lineage: Eukaryota > Metazoa > Arthropoda > Insecta > Lepidoptera > Lasiocampidae > Dendrolimus > Dendrolimus houi. The sequence continues at coordinate 11,235,839 of CM077125.1, read as the reverse complement.
CCGAGGAAGAGTTAGACGTCGCCCTGGACCGGCTCCGGGGCAGGAAGACGGCTCCGGGACCCGACGGGGTTCCGGGTCGGCTCCTCTTCCTGGCTGCCAAACACCTACGCGGCCAGCTGCGGGAACTGTTCGATGCCTGTATTCGCGCAGGCCAGTTCCCGTCGCAATGGAAGGAGGGCCGATTATGCCTGATTCCCAAGGGAGGCCGTCCTCCCAACGATCCGTCCGCCTACAGGCCCATAGTGTTGCTTAACGAGGTCGCCAAGGTCTTCGAGAAGATCTTAGCGGAACGCCTCGTTAAGCATCTCGATACTGTGGAGCCGGGGCTAGCACAGACGCAGTTCGGGTTTCGGCGGAGGCGCTCCACGTTGGACGCCTTCGAGACACTGCGATCTGTAACGGACGACGCAGTCAAGCAAAGGATACTGTCCTGGCAGTTTCGCTAGACATAGCGAACGCCTTTAACAGCCTCCCACACGAGACGATCAGGGAGGGCTTCGTGCACACGGAGTCCCCCGTACCTCACGAGGCTGTTGGGCGCGTACCTCCAGGACAGATACATCCTTTGGGAGGGCGGCGAGTCCGAGAAATCGCGCGATAGGTCGGCGACGCGTCGCGTGCGGCGTCCCACAGGGATCGGTCCTCGGGCCGGTTCTTTGGAACGTCGGTTATGACTGGATCCTTCGGGTTCCGGTCCTGCCCGGAATAGGGCTAATCTGCTTTGCGGATGACACCCTACTCACGGCACGCGCTGCGTCATTCGCGGAATCCGTGGACCTTGCCAACGCCGGGCTGGCGATCGTGGTCCGAAGAATAGGTAGGCTGGGCTTGAAGGTCTCCCCCGCGAAAACGGAGGCCATCATGTTCCATAGGCGGTTTCGTAACCCCCGCGGACTTGTCCGTTACAGTCAAGGGTGGACATTCGTGTAGGCCCCAGATGAAATATCTGGGGCTAATTCTTGATGGGAAATGGCTGTTCAAAGCGCACTTTGAGCAGCTAGTTCCCAAGCTCGTGAGTCCGCAGGCGCCCTCTCTCGGCTTCTTCCCAACGTGGGGGGACCGGGGGGACGACTAGGAAACTCTACATGGGCATCCTTAGGAGTATGGCCCTGTACGGTGCACCCGTATGGTCCACTGCACTTCACCGCCATAATAGGACTTTGTTGTGCCGCGCTGGCGGGTCCTGGCGGTGAGGACCATCCGAGGATACCGTACAGTGTCGTGGACGGCGTCGACACTTTTGGCAGGCGATCCGCCCTGGCCTCTCCAGGCGGACGTGATAGCCAAAGTTCGGCGCTCCCGACAGGATGCCCTCGCCCGTGGCCTGGTCTATGGCCAGGCCGAACTCCAGGTGATCAGGACGCGGGAAACCGCGGCCATGATCAAGCTTGGTCAGTAGAGTTGGAAAACCCTGTTGCTGGCATTGACACGGTGGAGGCGGTTCGACCGCAGCTGTTGCGATGGCTCTCGCGGAAACGCGGGACCCTGACCTTCAGAATGACACAGATACTTACCGGGCACGGCTGCTTCGATAAGTATCTGTGTCAGATTGCGGGCTGCTTGCCTTCACCCCAATGCCGCCAATGTGGCGCGCTAGACACGGCGTTACACACGCTAGTCGAGTGCGCAGCATGGGCACCTCAGAGGTTTGAACTCGAGACACTTGTAGGACCGATCGAATCGCTGGGCGATCTGGTGCAAGCCATGCTGCACAGCGACGATTGGTGGGTGGGTGCGGCCAATTTCTGCGAGGCGGTAGTGTCTCATAAGGAGGCCGCGGAACGAGATAGGGAGAGAGATGGTAGTGCGCATGCGTCTCGCGGGCGCCGACGTCAGTTGGGAGCCCGGAGGCGCAGGTATGCGCATGACCTCCCTCCCTGAAATACCGCTGCAGGGGCCCTCTAGCATCTAGGGAGCAGAGAGTCTTCACCCCTGTTGACGAAGTGAGTTTGCCTCTCCCGGGGCATTCTCAAGCACTTGTGCGCTAGGATCGGTGTGGGCGTAACTACGTTCTGTATCTCACGCCTTTCCTGCCATAAGCGCGGGGCACATGGGAGGAGGGTGGTTTTAGTGGGGTATTGATTAGTCGAGTCTCCACACAAGCCGGTTGATTATTGTTTGGATTGCCTCAGTGGAAAGCCTCCATGATCAACAACGGTCTAATCCCTAGCAAAGGACCCGGTATGTGCGAAATGCATTTCCCCCGCCTTAAAAAAAAAAAAAAAAAAAAAAAAAAAAAAAAAAAAAAACGAAGTAATCCCGACGCTAACGAAACTCCACAGATCCGGATAGAGCATAGAAATACGATTAGTGTGGTTTGTTTAGTTTGATTGGCTCTGTCTAAGCCTGTATTAGTGAGAGATAGCACGATTTCTTCGAGTCCGCGGTTGATAACTCCAATTCTGTGTAACAGCGGGATCAGTGACAGTTAATCTGTAAGCCGGCGGGTTCACACGATACGGATCTAAGTCAGATGTTGTCTATCTTGCTTAGGACGGGTGGGAGTGGGTTAATGACTCGGAAATCATTCGGGTTAAGTTCCTTCGGGCACGGATTGAAAGATAAGGGCTAACAGATTTGTTGGTGTCATGTCTCGGTTGACTCTATCAGGACACTCCCAACTAAGCTCGGGGATAGTCGTAAAGTTTAATTTTATTTCACTTAAATTGATTGGTCTACAGTTACTTTCGAGTTATAGCTTTATTTCAATAGTTTTTGTACTGTATGTGCGGGTAATATAGTAACAGAGGTTATCAGCAATAGGTATGCCGACAACGGTTACGAAAGTACTTTGGGCATATAAGCATGCAGGAACCCAGACAATAAGGAGAGACTTGTGGTCATGGAGAAAGTTGAAGGCACGAGACCTTGTGGTAGATTTCCAAATAGGCGGATGGGGCAATCTGCAGGTTGCAGAGTAGCTGGACATGTCAATAAATTCGGCTCTTCATCGTGTTAAAAACCGATTTCAGTGAATGAGAACAATTATTCACTGCCATCAGTCATGATCATAAGCAGTGAAGGAACGACTTAGAAGAGAGCGGGTATTATAAATTCTTCCGTTCTGCATAAGTCTGACAACTATAAATCTATTGCTGAATTAGTCGAATACCACCGCCAATGGCAAAAAGTAAATAATGGTCCACTGACACGGTGACTTGAGAACAGTTTGGCATATTGTAATGATGACTTCTTAAGAATAAACGGCGTATCCTACAACTTTCATATAGCAAAATGTGTAAGTTAAACTGGGCTAGCTCAAATGCCAGTTCAATATGGTTTTGTTATAGCAACAAAAGAGATGTATTGAATGAGATGTTACGATATTGGTTAGCAATAGGATTACTGGTTAATTACCTGATTAACAAGGTTTCTGAAGTATCAATTATGTAATATAGATTAAACATAATCTTAATGTTATTTTCGAGAATTATTTTCGGTTACCTACACATACGTGGATTACTCTTCACATTCAGACAGATTATTAGTTTTAAAAATGAAGCAATGATATTGGAATTATAACTAATAATATAAACTTAACAAACTTTATGTAACATTTTACTATTATTTGTATTATTGTTGATGTAGTAAATCTTGTTAAGTGATTTATATAATTACTCGATTTTACCTGCGACTTCGCTCGCATTAATGTAAATTTTGTCAAATAATTCAGGTTGTTGCAATCCCCGCATCGGAAAATATTGGAATTCATATCATCTCTCCATCAAGACAACAAGCTACCTTTGCTGCCTAACCTAAACCTTGGGAAGCCAAGCATTGGCATGGCCAGATATTTGGCCCCCAACCGGTTTCATAATAATTTGACCGCACCTGTGTAGGGAACTCTCTTGTAATTTATATATCTCCAATAACATGAAGGCTATCACGGGCGTGGGAGTTTCTAACCCTACAACGATTACAGCCTGTTTTTATATCCTACTATCCATTCATTTACCTTACTACTGGGTAAAAATTGACATAAATTCATACGGTATATACTACTCAGTCAAAAAAATACCGGGAAAAGATCAATACTACACAAAATGTTAGTTATTCATTCAAATTTATTTTATTAACTTCAAAGCATGCTCCTTCAGAAATCATACACTTACGCTAATGAATAATCCAATGATCAAAACATTTTTTAAACGATTTTTCCGGAATTGAGTTTAGTTCTCGTCGCGAATTTTCTTTTATGTCTTCTACCGAACGATAACGGGTGCCACGAAGTGGTAATTTGAGTTTAGGAAAAGAAAAAAGTAGTCTGGAGCCATATCTGGTGAATAAAGTGGTTAATCGATGGTATTTTTTGAGTTTTTGGTCAAAAATTCGTTCACATTGATTGCCTTGTGCGAAGGTGCATTATCGTGGTGCAAAATCTAAGAATTTTCTTTCCAGAAATCTGGCCTTTTTCGTCGAATTTGCTCTCTTAAACGCCGCATAACGGTCAAATAATATACTTTTTTTACCGTTTAACCTTCCAGCAAGAATTCCCAATGCACAAAACTGCGATAGTCAAATAAAACAGTCAACATGACTTTGACTTTTGATCGACTTTGGCGTGGTTTGACTTTTTCGGTTTCGGTTCAGTTGGAAGGCGCCACTCCGAAGCTTGTTGACTAGTTTGCATGTCAAACTCGTAAACCCACGTCTCGTCACCAGTAACAATGCGTTTCATGAATGTTGGGTCGGAATTGACTCGTTGTAGCTTGTCCCTCATCGACTCTTTGCGACTAAGTTATTGGAGAAAATTTTGGGACTAGCCGAGCAGCAACATGTTTCATACCCAAGTGATTATTTAAAATGACACGGATTGACTCGTGACACACAGAAAGTTCAGCGGCTATTTCTCTCAAACCTGAATGAGGATTTTCAGTGACTATTTCCTTCACTTTTGCGATGTTAACTTCAGTTGTAGATGTTGATGGACTACCAGGGCGAGGCAAATATTCCAGGATATTTTGACCGCTTTTGAACGCTTTTTATCACTCATAAGTACGTGTTTTTGATAAACTCGATATAGCGTAAGCCTTCTGTAACATTTTCAGTGTCTCCGAGCACGAAATTCCATAGGCGATTTAAGAAAAACTCTTTGTTCGATGTTTTTGTCCATTATGAAATTCGCAAACACACTAGATATGATCTAACTATAAACAGCATTGTATTTAATCTAAATGACCGATGTAACTCAAACTTCGCGCCAGACGGGAAGGTGAGAGCATCATCGTCCATCTGGGATAATGATGGCGAGACCACAAGCCGTCGGTTGAAGCTCTCGTCCTATCGCACGGTCTATCATGCCGAACTCTATGCCTTATGCAAGGCCACGGAGGAAATCCTAGCTAGCCCAGGTGACAGCTTTGGCATTTACAGTGATTCGCGTTCGACACTCCAAACAGTGGCGAACTGGAGCAGCACCCACCATCTCGCCGTCACGGCTAGGCGGAACATAACACAGAGCATGGCAATAGGCAAGGGGTATCTCTGTTCTGGGTGAAGGCGCATGCTGAGGTAAAAGAAAACGATAGAGCGGACGCTCTGGCGAAAGCCGCTGCTCGATCCCTGAAAGTAAAGCCGTATTATGACCGGTGTCCGGTTTCGTATGTCAAGCGAATGATCTGTATGGAGACGCTTGACAAATGGAACCGGCGTTACAGGGACGAGCCAACAGCGTCCGTGACTAAGTTTTTCTTCCCGGACGCGATATGTGCCTTCAAAACTGTCGAAAACATCGCCACAACTAACCTGACGACCCAGATATTCACAGGCCACGGAGGGTTCTCTGAATACTTGAACCGGTTCAAGTTGAAGGGGGACCCTTCGTGCGTCTGTGAACCTGGAGTAAGTAATAAATAGACACAAAGAATGTATAAGTAGTAAGAAAAAATGTAATAGTTTTTAAGATTTTTGAAAAGAAAGAAAGAAAAGAAAAAAGAGAAAGATAACTTAATAACATATATCCCCTCTTTATTATTTCAAAAAAAAAAAATAAGAAAGAAAAGAATATAATAATCTCCATTCTACCATACAATAAAGGAGCAGTCGAAAAAAAAACTCCGCGCCAAAATGAAAAAACAGTTGTGGTAATCTAACAAAAAAAAAGAATTTGGAACCAAACAAATCATCCATTCCCGATATTTTTTTGACAAAATGTGCAATTGTATATACTATACTTACATATATATACTTCATTAATAAAACTGGGTTTAATGTAAACGAGGGATCACACAGACGACAAGATTTATTATTACATAAAGCGTTCGTAATTCAGTAAGATCGGATATTTCCGGACCATTAATCTGATGTCATCATAGTTCCGATGCACCCGGATGCAACCGGTCAAAGGTTAATTGATTATCCGGTGGTTACCCTGCTTAAAACCAATAAGTCGCCTTGGTCTACTGCCTTACATATTATTTTTTAAACATTGTATTCTTTTTATAAAAAGTTCTACACGCTACTTCAAGTATAGATTGTTATACGAGAGGTGAAAGCGACATATCTAGGCACGAGATGGTTTAACGCACGAGCGTAGCGAGGGCGCTAATGATTTGAGTGTCTAAATAAGCCTTTCATCCGAGGTTAATTTCGAATATGAGGAAAGTAAATAACAACTGATTAGTTAAACAAATATTTACTTCATTCGGTTCTAGATTTTAATTTTTTCAGGGCAGGACAACGTCTACCAGAACCGCTAGTTGTATACAGAAACCGGAAAGGTCAAATACAAAATATGAATTTATTAGAGAAATTTTACCGGTGTTCTCTTTTATGTACTCATAAATGGTAAATATGTAATAATAATTTTTATATGACCTAAAGTTTATAGAAGTAATGAAACTAAACCGTAGATTGATCTAATTGAGTACCTACACCTTGTATGTTTTCTTTAATTATAATCTGCGTCGTAACCTGAATATTTCTTTATTAAATTTCTTGCGTGTGCCTACCTAATTACTTTAGGAAGGTTGGTATGAAATTAAATTGTATATTAATTTCTTATATAAAAGACTTTGATTACTTGCTAATTAACTCTAGCAATAAAAATATATGTATTCATCTTTGTTCAGTACTAGCATATTTTACTGTGCAAATTTAATAAACTTAAAATATTTAAGATAAATTCAGACTGGTTTTAAGATAATTGAATTATATGTGTATTTCAATCAGGGTACAGAAAGGTGATATAAATTACTGGACAAATTTATTACTTTCTATCATTAATTACTGGTAAAATCAATGCCGATAACAATGGGGCTCTTCGTCAGCCAATCGCAATCCACTATTGTACGTAGGCCTCTCCAAGTTTGCACCACATGTCTTGATTACGTAGATCGTCAGACCATCGAGCTGGAGCGTCCCCTACACTACGTTAACCGAGTCGCGGTCTCTAGTCCAGGACTCGCCTGCTTTATCGGCCATCAGTCCTGCGTCAGAAATGACCGGCCCTCATTCTTAATTTTGTTGTCTAGCATTGGGCTATGTATTGTAGGTGTTGGGTTATATGACATAGGGGCTACTCTGAAAACATATTTTATAAATTTAAGCTTGGTTTCTTTTTCGTTTTTATTGAAGACTTTTACAAGATAAAATTATAAACTAACACCTCGATTATTTTTGATTCAGAATAAATATAACTTAACCTTAAGTAAACCTAAATTATTATATTACTAGGGGTTTTTAAATACCAAAGACTTCCACAACCGTGAGGTGTACAATCTCAGAGAATATTTTCTCAAAGTCAGCGAGACAGCGGGTATGCATCACGATATAGTGTCAGTAGATAAAGGGTTCACCCCGCTATCCTTAGCAAAAAACAGAACTGGCAGAGACCGTTGGTAATGAGTGCGTCTGATCGTATGGACGTATGGAAGAGCAAGGAGCTGCATGGCAGGTTCTATCAGGCTTTAACGGGGCCTGATGTGGACCTACCAGCGTCGGTGAACTGGCTACGTTTCGGTGACCTATTTATTGTATTCTACTTGTAAGCTCACGACGGCAAATGACCTGCTTCCGGCGGATATCGATTTTATTACATTTTTTTAAATTTATATGTTTTTTTTTTTTTTATATAGTATATATTTAAAGAAAAAGAATAACAATAATAATAATCTAAAATATTAATCAAAGTTTATTACATCACAATTATTACAATTACAATATTAAATATAGCACACTAATACACAGAAATATCAGGACAACTCTAAAAGTTCCATTTACGCCTGTCAGGGAGTCGAGCAGCAATTCTATACTGTGGCGCTGTTTGTGTACGTCGTGTCTCTGGTACCAAACTTCCAAATTTGGAAACAGAGACCACGGCGTAGTGATGGACAGCCTGCCTGGCAGAAGAGAAGAATCGAATGTCGTAATGGTAAGACCAGGACCATCATAGCCAAATTACTTTGTTTTAGGCCGGAAACACCAAGGCCAAAAGTCAGCAGCGTTTTATAAATCAGGCTTTTACTGAGACTGACATTAATCCCCAGTGACTATATTAGCTCCCTGAGCTACAGAACGCATTGACTTTTATAAACAAAACTTAGTGCGTGGGCCAATAGAGATACGTCGGTATAAAAAAACGTGCAGATCGTTATAACTTGGAATTGCTTCTTCCAAAAGAGATCAAAAACGAGTGTATAGAGGGATGGAGCGTCCATGTGTCTCTGTGGGTGATGGTCACTTTGGCCAGATATGGACTCTATGACAGCGTTCTGGGTAATATCTGGTCGGTGCCTGTTACCCACAGAGAAGGCGACTGGACTAGGATGATCGGAGGCAGGCTTGTGAAACGATTCCAGAAATGGAACCGTTTGGCTTTGAACCAGTTGACATTGGTCGTGTAATTCGTATGGCTCAAAACTGGAAAAGTCCAGGACCAGACGGATTGCACAACTTCTGGATTAAATGGTTCAGGAGTTCGCATGCCTGCTTGGCTGTCCAATTCCAGGAGGCTATAAACATGGGTTCGCTTCCTTCCTTATGCAGCTACTGGAGTCACTCATCTGCTCCATAAGTCAGGTAGTACCCACGGAAGCAAAAACTATAGACCCATCACTTGTTTACCAACTATATACAAATTGCCACGTCTGTTTTGAGATCTAAATTAATGAACGCTGACAATATAACATTTGGCCAATACTCAAAACGGATGTAAGATGGGTCTCGTAGTACTAGCTCCTCCTCATCCAGTATGACCATTAGTTGCCCTTCAAGAACACTGCCATTATCAAGCAATAATAATTATCCACTACAATATATCCGCTCCTTGTGTAAGACTATTTCAGACTGCCTGCTGTAGACTGTCCGTCGTAGACTACCCGTGTAGTCTGTCGCCTCTGTGTCCGAAAACTGCGTATTTACGGTCCTCGTAGCGCGCCACAGTGACACCCGGTAATGCTTTGGCACCAATTCAGTTTCGCTTCTCTCATAAAACCAACTTCCGCCATCCGTATTACCTTCCAACTTCCGGTTACTCCATTTCCGATATTCGTTCATTTTCGCATAATAAATGCTTTTATATTGACATCCGGTTACATGACTTCTGACATGCGTTTACTTCTTAAAATATACGCCATATCGCGTCTTGACTACTTCCGTCATATAGTTACTCTATAATAACAAACATTACTTCATACCTATAACCCCTTAAGACTATAAGTAGAATACTGAGCCCAGGTCATCGTCTTGTGTAAAAAAGGTGCCCAGAAGAAGGGTTACGTTACTTCACTATACTGATCCGTTGACCGAAGTAGGCATCCACCCTCTGATCAGCTGAAGGGACCTTTGAGAAGAATTTTGAGACCTCTTTGTACAGGCTTATAGTTTCAGGGCCCCCCTGTCGAAACGTCTTAACAGCATACGACACAACTCTTATTGAGCGATGTATATTTAAGCCATTTGAGTGGTTCCACTATTTCCATAGCCGAACCAGCTGATCTTCTAATCTTATCAGTCAAACGTAATGTAAAAATGTAAGTAATCGTACAATAATTATGTATAGCACCACCGCTGTTTCCAACCTAAATTATTTCTGTCACAGGTTATCTGGAAAACATAGCTTTTTAAAGCTGATTTACATTGATCCAGCTTCTGACTTCAAAGGAAGCCAGTGCAGGCGCCGAGAACTGACTTCTGCCGTTTAAAATTCAAAGTCAGTAGCTGGATCAACGTGAATCAACTTTTAGAGATAAGACCGCCTGTAGTGTGCGCAGGTTGAGGCGAATTTTATTTCATACTAAGATATGCCCGCGACTTCATCCACGCTTGACTTGAAATTCTCGCGATATTCCCGGGACACAAAGTACCACAGTGTTTAAAAAAGAATGTAAGTCATCGTTTTAGTGGAAACTGTGTCGGAATAAGCTAATTTTTATGCAATCGAGAAACTTCAAACAGCTCCCGTGAAAATTTCTGCCGGGATCCCGGGAAAAATATTTCACATTTTATTACATAAAATTTGCTATCGATAAGTGAAAAAATCACATTGGAATACGATTTTTTTTAACCCGGTCATTTTAAATCATTCCCAGAAAAATTCCAAAAATAGAAAATAGCGCAGATTTTAAGTCTAGGAATTTGCTGTTGATCAGCGAAAACCGCAGTGAAATCGGCCCCGTAGTTTTTAAGTGAATGCCGAACAAACAGAAAACAGTTGTTTTTCTTTAAATAGCTTCAATTTAAAGACACGGCATGTTTAGAATTTTATAATATTGTGACATGCCGTCAAAGATAAGCCGCACAGCCTATTGTAAGCGCAGCTTATTGTCCTCCCGGATTAGGGAATCCTTTGTGTTTTGAATTTGTTACATGCTATTGTTTTTCTACTTGTTTTATAACCATCATTAGAGTCGAACTAATCCCTATTGTTATTATTTTCGACTTTGTGGACGTTCGCAGGTGTGCAAATTAATATTTCTTAGAAACTCAGTGTGCGACTCCAATTTCTTTGTACTGTGTAGTTAGTATAAGACGATGCCCGAATGGAGGGGCGGGGCAGTCAAGCGACGACTACGAAGTGAGTAAGACGTTTTCTAGTACTCTCGATTAGCGATATAAACGACGAACTTTGCGCGGTCGAATTGTATTGAATCGTGCAGTGTGAACTGGTTGCATCCAGTTTTATTTGTATTTCTTTTTTACGTGTTTGTACAGTTCTAATAAATTCTATAGTAGTTCCAACGGCATTTTTAATTCGAGTCCTATAGCTCGTAACAATATTGTAGATATAAGGTACAGTCGAAAGTCGAGACATCATCTGTCGATACACAACCGTCAGGGCAGTAGTAAATCATGGTATGCTGGTGCATCCTACGGTTCAAATGGTACATTGTACTTCTGACGTCTTTAGGGTACAAAGAGATACAGTACACCGTTCTATGTACACAGTTCGAATAATACTATTAGTATTTAAGGTTTTCTGTAATAACGTACAATAAAGAGTTATCTATGTAAATGTTTTAAAAAACCAACACCATCGGTCATCTTCCTTAGAAACTTTAGTTCGATCTCTAAATCTCAATATTCTTCCGCTTAGTGCAACGCACCGCTTTCCTAACTCGACCCCTTCTCTTCTTGACTTGATGATGGTCTCGTCACCTTCTCACGTCTCCAAACATGGCCAGTGCTCGGCGGACGCTTTTTCATATCATGATTTGATCTACCTTTCTTATAATGTACGTCCGCCGAAATTCAAACCCAAAATTATCCTGCAGCGAAATTTTGGTGATATGAATCTGGACGCACTTCTTAAGGATGCTCGGGAATTCGACTGGTCTGAGGTGGCTAAGGCAGCTACCGTTGATGAAAAGTTGCATGTGTTTAATACTGCTTTACTGAGGCTTTATGATTCACATGCACCTTTACGCCGTATAAAAATAAAACATCTGCCAGCTCCGTGGCTCACCGATGACATCAAATCACTGATGCACAAAAAGTCCAAGGCTAAAACCAAATACAAAGTTAAACCTACCGAAGTCAACCGAATGGCGTTCGTAAGTTATCGTAATCGCTGCAATAGAGTGTGTAGGGACGCTCAACGCCGTTACATTCACGAGTCAGTCGAAAGTCAAAGCCCAGCTAAAGTTTGGAAATTTCTACAATCGCTGGGAGTTGGCAAGCAAACAAATAGTCCAATTCCTAAAGAACTCAACATTGACGATTTAAATCGACATTTCTCAGCTACTTCTGACTTTGACGTTGTGTCTAAGTCTAATACTTTAAATGCTCTTTCCGCCTTGCCAACACCTGATTATCCCCCATTCTTATTAAGTCGATTTACTGATAGTGATGTCAAGAGTGCTGTAAAATCCATTACCTCAAACGCCGTCGGTAGCGATGGTATTAGTCGCAACATGATTCTGCCCATACTGGATGTCATCAACCCTATCCTCACCCATATATTTAATGCTTCTGTAGTTTATGGTACCTTTCCAGTCACCTGGAAGGAAGCCCAGATTATTCCTCTTCCTAAAAAACCTAATCCTATTTCTTTCCCTCAGTTCCGTCCCATATCTATTCTGCCATTCCTTTCTAAAGTCCTTGAACGCCTACTCCACCAACAATTAAGTGTTTTTCTTAATCGAAATTCTCTCCTTAATCCCTATCAATCTGGTTTCCGTCCTGGCCACAGCACAACTACTGCCCTCGTGAAAATCACCGATGACATCCGTTATGGTATGGACAATGGTTTATTGACTGTGCTATCGCTACTCGACTTCAGTAGTGCTTTTAACAACGTTAACTTCGAAATATTACTTGGTATCCTAAGCTCTCTTAACATATCTCCTACTGTAATCGACTGGTTTCACAGTTACCTGTATGGCCGCCGGCAGCGGGTTCGCGTCGAGGATGATTATTCGTCATGGTGTGAACTCACTGCTGGTGTTCCTCAGGGCGGCGTGCTTTCTCCCTTATTGTTCGCTGTTTTTATTAACTCCATTTCTAATCAACTCACTTCAACCTATCACCTCTATGCAGACGATTTACAAATTTATACACAATCACCGGTCACCACCTTGGACAAAGCAGTTTCAACTATAAATATAGATTTCGAACGCATCCTGCAGTGGGGCAAGTCTTTTGGGCTTCATGTGAACCCAGAAAAAACTCAAGTCATCGTCATCGGTAGCTCACGGATGCTTAATAAGGTCGACTGGAGTACTATACCTAGCGTAATGTTTGACGGAACAATCATTCCTTTTAGTGATAAGGTAAAAAACCTTGGTGTTATATTTGACAGTGACCTGTGTTGGCGACCTCATATCACCGAATTAAGCCGGCGGCTATATCTGTCATCCAGATCCCTTAGAAGGTTGAGGAACTTCTTGTCCACTACCACCAAAATTAAGCTAGCAGAGTCCTTATTACTTCCTATCCTTGATTATGCTGACGCCAGCTATCTAAATTTAACCCAAGAACAACTTAATAAACTTGAGCGCCTCCAAAATTTTTGCATAAGGTTCATATTTGGCCTACGCAAGTATGACCATGTCTCTGAATTCCGAAAAAAACTCAAGTGGTTGCCAATTCGATTTCGCCGGAATACTCACATCCTTTCTTTTCTTTATAGTATTTTATTTGTCCCAAGTACTCCTAATTACCTTAAACAACGTTTTGAATTTCTTTCGTGCTCTCATAATTTACGCCCTTCTACTAAACTTAAATTGAACACTCCTGCGCATAACTCAACTTTTTACAACAATTCTTTTACTGTTAAGGCTATTCAGCTTTGGAATGAGCTTCCTGTTACTATCAGACAAGCAAAATCGCTAGCGATATTTAAAACCATGATCAAAAAATACTACCTGTCGTTGGAATATGATACTTAAATTCATTTATAAATATTTCTGTAGATATGTATTTGTATGGTATGTATATTAAGTATATGTATATCTATGTAATATATAAAATATCTACATGTATATACATATATATATATATATATATATATATATATATATATATATATATAATTTATGTATTTATTATTAAAATGTAAGTAGTTCGTACTATATGTTACGTATACCACCATCGCCATTATTATCTCAATTCATTCCTGGGGTTGTCTGGAAGAGATCGCTTTTTAGCGATAAGACCGCCCTTTGTACACAACTAGATATAATTTTAGTCTTTAAGTTCATTTTTGTATTGGTGTATAATAAAGTGTTATCTATCTATCTATCTATCTATGTTTTCGTATTGTAAATAAATTCAATTTTACAATATATCATCTTTTTGTTAATAATAAGGTGTTATCAAGTTGACAGTAGGGTCTCTTCGGCCGCAAGACGTCTCCTTATAATTGACGCCCGGGAAATTACATGTCGGCCTGCAGACAGTTGTTGATGACGTCAAGACACTTGATTATAAACGATTTATTTCTGAAATGTTGTGGTGAGTATAATGTTATCGTAGGCTTCAGATACGGCCGAGTATCTGAGAAGTGTCTCTGTGGTAGATTAATAGGTATTAAGTAAGCTATTGTTTTAGTTAATCGGTAGCTATAGGAATATGAGCTGGCTTATTTCATCAATACCTATATGACTGGCGTCAAAGGCAAGATTCTTCCCTCGTTTTTGACGTTTTATTATTTCAATTGATTAGAGAAATGAAGCTTTTGTACAATTATAACAACAAAGAGTATACATAGAACACAATTATGTTAATGTATGAACATTTATTATAGATTAGAGATAAATAGTACAAATTTAAACAATTAAATTATTAATTGAATTTAAGTTGAGGGCGGTTGGCGCTATCCAGTAAGTGGCCGGTTAATTAATGTTCCACCTAACGACTACGCCTGGAATGCCCGGATGCATCCGGCTATAGTAAAGTTAAGTTATTGGTTTTATAGCCATAACAAGGAAAATTGATTTTGTATTATATTACTAGGATATGTCTGCAACTTCGTCCACGCTTGACTTGAAATTGCCGCGGGATTCCCGGGACACAAAGTATTGCAACATTTAAAAACATAATGTAAGCTAACGTTTTAGTGGAAACTGTTACGGAATAAACTAATTTTAATACATGTGAATAACTTCAAACCGCTCCCGGGAAAATTCCCGCAGGATTCTCGGGATAAAAAATATCACACATTTTATTACATTAAATTTGCTATCAATTAATCAATAAATCACATTGGAATTCGATTTTCTTAATCTGGCCATTTTAAATAATTCCCAGAAAATTTCCCTTTTTAGATGAATCCCAAGTAAACAGACAAACCGATAAACAGACAAGTAATCTAAAAAAGATTGCATCGTGTTCTCCATCGTTTATATGTCCATAGCCTATTCCAGATTTTTTTAAATAGCTTTAATGTAAAGACACGGCATGTTTAGAATTTTATAACATAGACATATACATATATCAACTCTCTCTTTTGACTATAAGAACTCGGATTCGAATATAAGAATTATAAACTGTAAACCTAGCGATACGCCTGCATTATATACGGAATGATCGGCGCTAATCTGAACTCAGCAGAATTTGATTCGGTTGATGATTGGGCTATTAGGTAACTTAAAAACTTTGCGAGCGTGTTTAGCCTGAGTTTCCGCGCAGTACGTTCCGCGGGTGTGTTGCTATAAGTCTATAAATATTATATAAGTAGACTTAGTTTTATAAATTATTATTATTATTAGTTATTTAATTAACAAATTTTTTGGTTTTAACGTTTTGGTTTTACGCTTAAAGGAAGGTTTGCACTGAAAATCAGCGTTGTGTCGGATATAATTCCGGCCCAGCAATATGCTGAGTGCAAACCTTGTTCGTTGAAAATGCGGCGTACAAATTCTCAAAATATGCTCTGTGTATAATAATGTATAACGAATGTAATTACGTCGCTATTTCTTCGAATAAAGTTTTTCTTTCTTTCTTTCTTCTTTCTTTCTTTATGAGAAGACGCTGGTTAATAACCAGTACAAACTCGATACATTTTAAACTGATTTAGTTAAATTATTACTGAGTCTAAGCTCTAAAACAATTTCAAATTAAAATTTAATGGCAGCTTTTCATGAAGTATGGTGTAATAAAAACAAAATGGCTTTTTCGGCAAACAATATAAAGTTGGTCGCGAATTGTTTGTACTTTATATATAAAGCGTAAAAACGTTTTACAGTTTTCTGAATAGATTTGTCTAATGAAGTAGTGCTGGACTATCATTTTGTCGTGGGGAGCCACGCTAGATACTTACTTGACTGAATACAAATAGCTCGGATTCATATACGCTCGAATTTACCGAACATATAATATTATGTTAAAAATTAAATTTTTAAGAAGTTAAAGTAAAAAAATATGTTTTTCATCACAATCTTATGTAAGAACCGATTACCTAAATTCATCACGAAATTTTATTTGATTTTTGGTTTTAATAAACATACGATTGTTTTTATCCAGGTAAGTCGAACAGTTTCTGTGAGTGATACATACAGTTCTTAAGTATACGTTCTAGTAAGTGTACCGTACACAGCGGGATCGGTGGCCGGGCGGCACAAACCCACAAGGTAATTCTTAGTACTCACCTGGTAGTCCAGCCGGCAATGGGAAAGGGAACAAGGCGGAACACTGTTCCGTTACTATTGTCAGAAATGGGCGCCCCTTGAGAGGAAATCTATAAAATAAACTACTACTACAACGAAGTAATTATGGGGGATGGATAAAATGTCTGTCCAAATGCACTCGCGCCTCGTTCTTTTCCGACACAATCACTTCCTCACTGAGTATATTAAGTTATCACTATTATAATGTTCCATTCACTGGTAAATATGTCAAATTCTAAATAATTATTAAATTATATCACGCGAGATAAATCAATCCGTGTGTTTTCAGAAAATTGCGCGGCATACCGTCATTTCGACGCGATAAAAAAAAATGCATATAGTCGAGTCGCGTAAAGATCGACGCCGGCGTTAAAATTGCAATTCATTATTCTGTATTTTGAACAGTGAGAAATATTTATAATATTATTATTTTAGGTATTGTAAATATCACGAGAGAGAGGATGATATAATGATTTGGGGTGTGACAGAGGACGTATGTCAGAATAGAGTATTGTATATAGAATATTGTGCCGCCCCAAATAATTAGTCTGTGACATTGGCCGAATCAGCGTCAGTAGCGTTGGAAGCCAAAACGCCAAAATAGAATAGAATAGAAATAATTAGTAGAAGGTGAATGAGAAGAGAATAATATCACGAGAGTAATACTATAATAGAGACTTAGGTGTCTTAATCAGATTATTTGTGATTGATTACTACTCCTATTGTTCTTCTAAGTTTACTATTTAATAAATCTTCGAACTTCAGCTATTATGCTCTTGGCAGGTTATTTGCTCGTCGCGTCCGAACAGCAAGATCCAATAGCACGCGTGAGTAATAAAACGTGGCATGTTGACAGCTGGCCAGTCGCACCATAGTTGAGACTCTATTTCAGTTGGTAAATTTGTCGAGCGTCCGTCCGAAATTGCGAGCTTATTGCATCCACGGCTTGTTTGTCCACACACGGTCAAAGCTTTGCCAGCTGAAAGGTGGGATAACAATAAAATAAATGCTGTATATAATGACGTTGAGATAATGTATAGAGTAAGCCGTTAGTATCGGATTCAAAGTGTTTTGAATGAATCCATGAATGAGAAAACTCATTAAGTTCACCAACTTAAATATGGATACATTTGCATTAGAACAATGGGTGGCTTTATCATATATAGCGATCTCTTCCAAGCAATCCGGTGTCTAAGGAGATTAAAAGAAAATGTAAACAATATTTGATGGTGTAATAGACTAAAATAAAAGTGCTTTCTGTCAAGATAAGTCTCAATGACACTTATTTTTAATACTAAAAATAAGTGTCATTGAGGCTTAGAGAGAATACTCTTCTTTAGTAAAGTAAGTAAATAGGACAAAAATACAATATAGTTAGTAAGCATGTTGATAGAATTTAATAACGTTACACCGTAAGCGCCGACAAAGACAAATTCCACGTACAGATTTGTAAAAGCACATTTATTACCCGTCGGCATTTGAACTAATTGTAATTCTTTTATGATCATCTTCTTTTGTTTATTTATTTATTGGCATTCATTTCTAGAGCCTATTGTTGTATTATAACCATAAGCCAGGTGTTACAGATTTTAAAAGTACAAGCTGATTCTAGGAAGTACGGTCCACGTGGACGGGCGGGCACATTGCACTTGTGCAGCATAAAACGATGGCCTGATGGAGGGGGAAGTCAGTCGAGCGAGAACCACGATACAGGCGAGACGTGTGTACTACAACCGGGAATCTAATAGTGACGCACTTTGCGCGTTTTATTGAATTACGACCTTCTGCATTACGTTTGGACTTGTTGTGTTCGGTTATATTTGTACCTTTGTTATACGTGTTTGTATAGTTCTAATAAACTCAATAATAATTCCAACGGCATTTTAATTCGAGTGTCGCAACTCGTAACAATAATAATAGTATTATATTTATAAAAGATAAAAACAACATAAGACTAAGGAATATTGTGATGGTTATAAGGAACAAGTGCTAACTCTCTGGTATAGAATAAAACAAATAAAAAATAAAACTGACGATTTAATTTAGAGTCAAGAACTTATAGGTCCTTATTTATAGTTATCATAAAAAATATTTTACTGATATCTCCATATAACCATTTTTGGCTACATAAACTTTTCTTCCATTATTTTTAATTTCTCCATTTAAATATGACGGCATGTCATTGAAAATAAATTATAATTTCATCGTAAACAAAAAATTGAAAAGTAATTTAATATTAACTCAAATAAAATAATTAAATATAATATAAACTAGCTAGGCCCCGCGGTTTCACCCGCTTAGTGATGGAAAATCGTTATATTTTGGACAATTCACACTATATCTTTATAAATCAGAATAACACATAGGCTTATAGCCTATGTGTTATTCTGATGTGTAAACTATATTAATGTAAAGTTTCATCAAAATCCATTCGGTAGTTTTTGCGTGAAAGAGTAACAAACATACATCCATACATTATTACAAACTTTCGCGTTCATAATATTAGTACGATGGCACCACATCGTACCGTGCCGTTTAAATATATTCTATAAATTTAATATAAAATACATTAATTCAACCAATATTATAAAAATAAATACTAAATAAACATAATAAATGAAGTGCAGTGAGAAGTCGAGGAGCCGCCGATATTTCATTCTCATCAATCAGGTATGTACGTGCTCCTTTCCGATTTCCCTCATCTAAATTGTTCCAAATTTTCTCAATTTGAAATAGTCCGATATTATCATTAAATTTAAGATAATTTTTTGGTAAATTATTGAATACCAACTAAAAGTTGTTTCGTTTGCACGCCACTTTCGACCTTTTGCGGCAACAGAGGAGTAGACCCCTGGTTGTCTTGAACCGGGGTATAGTTAGTTGAAGTTTGTAAATTGCAAAACATTGAAAATATTAAATTTAGTTAAGCCATACTTGTTTTATTTATACCTATTCTTCATCTTATCGATCGATTGTTGTAACTGTAAAATGTTTCTTAAGAAAGACATATATATAAGTATCAGAGTTTACCCTGCGGCTGCGCCGCGGGTCAACCTCGAGTGCGTGCGTTTCATTTATAGAGCAGGTAACGCCTGCTCTCTAAACGAAACGCATACAGGTTACATTGTACTAAATTTTTATGTTAGAGCTATTTGCCCCCGGAAGATTCACTTCATTTTATATCGCAAACTATCTCATCCCACGGTACGAAAAAATTTATGTCTATTTTTG
Source organism: Dendrolimus houi (assembly GCA_039645545.1). Classification (NCBI taxonomy): domain Eukaryota; kingdom Metazoa; phylum Arthropoda; class Insecta; order Lepidoptera; family Lasiocampidae; genus Dendrolimus; species Dendrolimus houi. Next base: position 11,216,064 of record CM077125.1, on the reverse strand, counting down.
GTATTAAAACTATATTTAAACAAAATTACAACAAGATCGATCTAGTATTCCTAGTAGTTTTTCCGTAAAACTGAACAGAGAGATATATCGAGCTACTAATCGCATTTTTTATAGATGATTAATTTTTATATCTCTAAACTTGAGAAATGATTGTTGTAACACCAAAATTTCATTCTCTATTTCAACCCGTTCTAGTTTTATTTATCTATCCCCCGTCTATCTATCTATAAACTACATAAATGACAAAGATGACTAAAATGACAAATCACAAAAAAAAACAAACCCTATCCTTCTTTCTGGGATAAAGTTTACATAATTCTATCCCAAAATCCCGGATAAAAGTATTCCTTATCCACACTCGGCATTAAAATTACATATATACCGAAATTATGCCAAATCGATCCAATAGTTTGTCCCTAAAAGCATAACAAAAAGAGAGACAAATATGATTTTTTCCAGAAACTATCCCATTTTTCGGGATAAAAAGCATCCTATGTTCATCCTCGGCATTGAAAATATATATACTGAATTTCAGCCAAACCGGTCCAGTAGTTTTCCGTGAAAGCGTAACAGACAGATAGAAAGACAGACAAACTTACTTTCGCATTTATAATATTAATAGCGATTTTTACTCAATAAATCAAGAAGTAAGGTTTGTACATTATTTCTTGATTTATTATTTATAGCAATAAAATACTTTGAATGAGATCTTTATACATTTGCAATCCACTACTCTTACAAATTCTCATAGTTTATATTTATATAGTGCAAATATTTGTATGTATTTTTGATAAAGGGAATGAACGTAGAAAATACTACTTATCTCGGAAAATGGAATAGTATAAAGCTTCAAAGCTTATCGTGATTGAAGCCGCCTCAGAAATTCCTAATTATTAACTCATAAAGTGAGTTTGTTAGGATGTTTGTTTTACTGTCTTGACGTATGCTTCACTGACTTGAGGAGGTGAATGCAGAAAATATTTCTTATTCTGAAAAATACGAGAGTTACCGAAGGATATATAGAAAAATAGTCGCAAATGACTCCGTATGCTTGTTTTACAAATGAAAAGGAGCCGCATACCTTTTCATAAATTATTGTGCCCAGATTTTTTTTATTGCCTGACGCAGGTAAACAGGCAGACGGACCACCTGATGGAAAGCGGTTACCGTCATCTATGGACGTTTAACACACCAGGGGTATTGCTAAGGCGTTACCGACCTCTAAGAGATTTCGTAACGCCCTTCTTAGAAAACCCCATGGCATAGCGCAAAGAGAATACCGCAGCGGGAAGTTTCCTCCAGATCAATTGTTGTACGTGGAATAAATATTCTAGAGAATCGTTGCGTCGTTGAGCGTGGGAGCTCAAGGAAATGGGGGTGAATATCCCGTTGTTGGTGAGCGGTGCGGTTATAAAAGTGAGGCGGTGGCGCCAGATCTAAGAACTCCTTGGAATACTTCCCGTTGTATAAGCGGTAAAATATGCAGAGGGACGTAAAGTCTCTCCTAAGGCTAAGCGAATCAAGACCGCCTGTTAGTATGGGATCGTCGACGATACGAACGGCGCGACGCTGGATGGAGTCGAGGGTGCCAGTCTGATAAGCGGGGACCCCGGCCCGTAGATGTGAGCAGTACTCCATATGCGGTCTAATTTGCGCTTTGTAGAGCGCGCTGTAATAAAAACATGATTTTAAGATTTCTTCTTATTATGTTAATATTTTTTATAATTGTAGTGGGTTTACATATTTTGAATAAATTAATTGTGTGGTGTATTGTCATATTATTAAATGTTGAAATTCATTCACATAAATCGATTATGGTAATCGATAACTTATTTTATTTATGACCGTATTTTTAAGATTTCTCATCTTCTAGATATAATTTAGGTTTTCCATTGTATAATAGAAAAATATAACGCTTTTTAAAGCCATATCTCAACTTATTACATTTCTTTGGTCCAAATGTCCCCCGTCTCCTTTTCCAAATAATATTAATATCCAAAAGTTAAGTGTAAGTCGTTAGTTAATCGGGTTGCGTATATTTTCGGTTCGCAAGAAGCGTGAAGTCTCAAGTTGCCGTGGGGCTTCGTACCCACCCGCCGAACTCTGCAATCGCGCCGCACTCGGCACAAGTTAAATGTAGTGTAAACAGAGGTAGTTATCGCAACACAACGCCGCACTAAATCTCCCACTACGCTGGGGTACGCCCGCCACCGTTTGTCATGTCACCTACCGTCGCTCATGCCCTTTATACTGCGTGTGTCGGGTGCCACGATGGTAATTTATCAATTTACAACAGATCCAATAAATGTTCTATAAAAATACATAAACATTTTTATAGATGTCTGGTTGAATTTAATACAATATTATTGATGAAAATTTATATTGTTTGACTACTTTATCTAAGGTTGCGCGTAAACGGATCACTGGCTACGCGTGTGTGCCGTGTCCCAACAACATAAATAAAAAGCGTGTAAACTGCTTGTCGCTAGCCACCGGTGGATGTGATTGGTGGTCCGTTTGCGCCCAGCTTTAAGGAGTAAAAAATAAATGTCCAAACATGTTGTTCAGTTCAGATCATACATTTTAAACACGGACTTTCTGTACCTTCTCCCGGATTCAGAATTGCATAGCTGCGTTAAAAAGATACAATAATAAAAGTGTGTGCAGTTTGCACGCAGTAGAAGTGAAACGCCAGAGAATATACTCACAAATAATTCTTCTCTTACTTTTATTAATATAAATATAATTTATTTAGCCTACATCCGTCAACATATTATAATTCAAAATAAACTTCTTTAGTATCACTTTCAATTTTTTACTGTTTCAGTCTATAAAATATTATTATCAGTTTTATTTCAGTCCAGATTGGACCTATGTTTAATCATCGCTCTTATTGACTCTATAATCTGTGCTGCACAATGTAAAACTCGTATCTCATTCTCTTGCAGGCTTAGTCCTATAGATTTATGTGTTTATCTCTTTTTAGTGTCGCTTCTAAAGAAGTCTCGCTCAAAAAAAAACTGCCAAGTGGGTGTGGCACGAACTCTACACTCACGCGACTCTACGAACTATGACGAGTTCCGTAGAGGATTTTCTCACCATTTTTCATAATTTGCCGATGGAACTATAAAAAAGCATACAATTAACAAAAATATGTTAAATCAATTTTCTCTGAAAGTGTTTTTTGAAATTATGTAGGTATATCCTCAATTTTTTCCAGTATTTTCTACTACATACTTCAAAGAGTTTGGAAGAGGCGTACAATTTTGACGAATTTGTAAAGGAATATCTCACTAATTACCGACTTAAATAAAAAGTTATCAAGAAATATCGTTATTATTTCCTGACCTTACTAACGATATCCCAAACGGGTATAAGACATTTGCTCACCAGAGTTATTACCATGGCTACCTCGAAGAACTTTATAGATATAAACACCCCTTGGCGTTACTGAAAATGTTTTTGCATTGCTCGTGAATTCTGTATTCAAATGTACAAAAACACGCAATGGAAAGTAAACAAGTCCTGATTTTTCCAATCTGCAATATCATTTATATCAAAAATAAATTCAGTTTGTATTACCCCCGTTGGTAGCATACATATATCTACCAAAGCCAGCCACTCAAAGGCTTGATTAAACTAAAGTTCACTCACAAAGCTTTAAAAATAAACTTAACAGTATATTTGTGTTTTATGACGTAAAATTATATACGTTTAAAATATTCTGCTTTAATATAGCTTCCTAATGAGTTTTTCAACTTAATGCCGAAAGAAACTAACTTATGTTCTGAGTTTAGAATTCGTTTTTATTTAGCAGCATTTGAATTAACAAAGCTTGAAATGTATTCGTTAATTCCATCTACAAAAACTAGTATTTAGCCTTAAAGTTTATATTGAGTATTTTAGCGTTTCGACTCTTAAGTCCAAATGTTGAATTTAGTAACTTAGCCAGTTCAAAATTCAAATGGCTTATTCGTAATTTATAAGGTCTTATTAAAAGCATATTGTTACGAGTTACAGGACTCGAATTAAAAATGCCGTTGGAATTACTATAGAATTTATTAGAACTATACAAACACGTATAACACAATAGAATGTTTTTCTTAATTACTAATTCTAAACACAAAGTAAACAAAAGAAGTGCAAATGCGGGAAAGGTAATAAACCGAGTGTATGGCAGGCAGATGTGCATTTACTTTTTATCGGCATGTAACAATATTTATCAATAATAAAATTTGTGTTGATTATATTCAATTGAATTTAATAAGGACTTATTGATATCAATAACATAAAAGATAAATTATTTCAATGTAGAAAATTTAACCTAATTAAAGGTAATAAAATAATATTAGTTAGATTAATAGAATAAATATAAATAAATAAGAAGAATACAATTTCCTGCGGCCGGGCAGCCTGTCGCAAGAGGCGAAAAACAACCCACAGCCAAGTGGTAAGCCATTTGCCCGTCTGGATGGCTACCATCCCTGATCTAGAGCATGCTGCCATAACAATTGAGTTGTGTTGCGGCATTAGTGGACAGATTCTGGTGTCCGTTTAGAGAGCAGCAGCCCATTTGTAGTACCTTTGGTGTTGCGAATGTCCATAGGCCAGGATAGCCGCTTTCCACCGGTTGGCCGTTTGCTTGTCTCCTGAACGAACTCATGCAATTAAAAAAAAGTTCTTGCTTTTTCTATTTATCTAACTAGTATTATTTATATACTTTCCCCCTTTTCTTGAATGGGGATATGATAAATATATCTTCTGATCTTAATAGATTACCGAAAATATAAACAGAGAAGTAAACAAGTAATGTATAGTAAAAAATACGATGAATTAAAGGCAGTTTTTTATGTTTTCTACTGAAAAATTAGTTATGTGATCCCCGTATTCCTCCTTTTTTTAATCTGTTAAACATTATTCTGTGTTACGTACTCGATGGTTCTATAATTGAAGAATTAAAAAGCAGATGGCTTATCTAAAATCTTAACGCCTCAGGCAGTTTTTCTAAATCGTAGTCCATATAAAATAATGAACTAATACCTCAATGGGGTAATATTTTCAGCGGTAAAGTGTATAGAAAGGATTCACGTCGGTCGGAAAAGGCTGGATGGAGATCGGTACATAATATTGCAATCTCCGTCTTCAAATACTCGGTATATGCGTTAGAAACATTGATTAACAAAAAATAGATTTTTATGTTAAATGCATGCTATCACCTCAGTGAATATATTCGAATGGCACCTATTCTCATAACACATAATTTGTAAAATTAATAGTTGGTGAGAATAATATTGTAAATATTTTGCACGTATAGAAGCTCCGGGGTAGTAAGAAGAATTTACTTAACGGAACCAATAATAATAATAAACCCGTATGTGGGCTTCGTGGGGCCTGAGGTGAGTAGCGACACCTCGGACCTGACTCCGGGGGCCAAGGCAAGGCCCCCGCCTCCGTGCTTACCTTAACCAGCCGGTACGGAGCTCGTTAGATCGATAGAGCTAACACTTAAGCTCCAGGTGTGGAAGTGATAAATGGAATAACGTCGGAAGTAGCTTCGCAAATATTGGAATTTTTAGGGGCCCATGCAGTGAAAGGCGAGTCACCGTCTGCCCATTTTTTCCATGTTCCTTGAACATTGCGACAGGCAGACTCCGAAGTCCCCATAGTCCCCGATCTGTAACTCCACTAGCAGTTCATCCCAATAGCCCGGTACCTTTTGAGCTCATTCCCTACAATAGTCCTACACTTACCGGGACTTGTCCTTGGGTGCATTTTTATATGGTGTAGATTGGAATAATCGCCGGTCAGTGTCATGCCACATATAGATTAAATTTGGCACGGGACCTCTACTTGTTAACCTTCCCATGCCCCCCCCCACGCAAGCCCTCCAAAAGTCCGGGCCATTTTTATGGCCCGTGATTTGCAGAGAGATATATATAGTATATATAATAATAATAAACTTTATTGAGAAAAAATTGTAGTACAAAAAAGTCACAATAACTATATTAGACTAAGTAATCGTTAATATTTATACAAGTATCTGAAATCGAAACTAAGAATAAATTTCCAAATACTTTGCCTACACAGAAAATATTTCACAAAATGTTGTAAATTATTGTATACAATAATAAAAAGTTTATAAGACCTAAGGCGTGTCCTGTCATTGTGTGTAGATAGTGTGATTGAGTGTGTGAGGAAGTAAAACAACATCCTCTAATTGAATAAGACTATTACCAATGACAATCCCTCAGTAAAAAAATAAAACTGGAAAAGGTTAATCCTACACTGCTGTTGTTATCCAGAGGGCGTTGCAGTTATTATACTCCTGGTTTTTGACATAGAAAAACACCATGAAACTAAACACTAAACTATGAAATAAGTTTTATTTATAAAACACATTTTTCTATCCAAGCATTATAAAATAAAGCTTTATTAGGTTTCTTTTCAATTTTATCGTTCAACAGAGTACCAGAACCAAAAGAGTAACCTTCCACAAATGTTACATACATAAAATTACAATTAATCTATATTTCTGACATCCAGTGAACAAAGAAGAATAATTGTCATTTTTAAAATAATTCACATCTATATACAGTCGTCGAAGTTTTGTGGAGGCTCTATTCTGTGTTAATCAATGGTTAGGAAGCAATACGTATTCGCGTCGGGTGCCCGCGGTTAAACTTCCCAATGTACAGCAATCTGCTCTTTCGTATTTAACCACTCGCGGTTACATCATCTTGTTGTGTATCAGAGTATCAACATTTAGCACAAGAGTAAAGAAATGTGATGTTAACATTATTTCTGTACACTTTATCCACAGATGACGATAGGGCTTGAGCTCGGTATTCTACTTATAGTCATAAGAAGTTATACGTAGAATATAAATATAACTAATATTAGTTAATTCGGATTAGTTAAAGTTAAGTTTCCTTCTTTCTATAATCTTTTATAATATTTTCTTAAGTTTTCGTAACTAGTATACATAATAAAACTACGTTTTAACGGTTTTAAGCGCGATAATTTATTTGATTTTTATTATTCCGACGTTTCGGCCACTTTCCAGTAGCCGTGATCACGGAAGACAAAAGATGTCAAGTGTCAATGAGTATTGTTAAAGTTTTATTTAGTCTACCGCCAACTTGTTCATTTTAATTATTCAGTTTTAATTTTGTATATGGTTATTGTTTACTCTATGGGAGCCTAATCTAATTTACTACTACATACCGCTTCACAATATGTTGTGGCTTGAAGAGAAGCGGCACAAGAAACTCTTCAGCAAACAAACAGGAACACAAACCAACTCGATTGACAATTTCTTTCTATTTTTACCTCCAGCCCATTTTAATTTTAATTTATACTATAATTAATATTATAAAGAAGTAAAGTTTGTGACGTTGTAGGGAGTAATCTCCGAAACTACTGAACCGATTTAAAAAATCTTTCACTGACCTCCTAGCGCCCACGGTCCTTAAAAAAGTACTTCAATGAAATAGGGACTAAAGCCCAGCACCAAATCCAATTTCGTCAACTGAACGCCCAGGGTACCATTTATTCTAAGTACCTCAACTAAACCATTGCTACTAATTTCAAATTACCACTTTTTTATAATGTGATATCTCCGAACGTATGTTCGAGGTTTTTGTTTGTGTATGACCAAGCAACAGTGCCAACAAAAACAAAAGAAATTTGTCTGTTTTGACTTAACATCGAACAAGATCGTCGAGTGTGAAAATAAATCTTAATGTATTCATAAACATTAACATTTGTGTGGAGATGCTTATTAAAAATAGGTGCTTATATACTATTTTTGCTATTTACATCGAAACTTTATATGGATCTGAGATATAGCAAAAATTATCTTAATTCAAAATTTAAGACCTTTTAATAGACCTTTGGGTTAATAAAGACTATCATGATTGTTTCGAATGTTTTAAACATAATAATAAAATAAATATTTCTCTTAATTTTAAAAGATTTTTGTTATTAAATTGGTTTTTAAGTTTAATTTCATTTTTAATATTTTTGAAGGTAGTTGAAAAAAAATTGATGTTGTAAAAGTTTATTGTTTGAAGTCTACTGCTTTTGACCCAAATGCCTATCAAAAGGTAATCTATGTTTGTTCTTTTTTGCTGCTCCTCGTTCACGTGACACAAGAAAAAAAATATCGTACTTGTGCGATTACTGTAAGGTAAAATTTTTAAAGTTCGAATCTTGGGTTTTCACCTGGGCGTCAAGACGGTAGAAAGCTACACTATCCCCGGTTGACAAAGGCAATATTATATTTTCAAAAAAATTAGGGATCCTTACTAAAACTGCAATAATGTAACCCAAGGTGTAAAAAAATACCTAAAATCGCGTGCGCTGCGAAAACTATTGATGATAGAATAAAATAATGTACTATGACTTTGCAGAACACATTATCATCTACAAAAAGTGTCGCGACAGCATATGTCTAACTATTGTAGTTATGCCACAATAAGTGTTATTTTATTTTAAAATTTAATTAAAACGCGGCCGCTAGAAAAGGCTCTTTATTTGTATCTCGGTATTCATCCTTATCAGAATCTAAATTACTTCATATTCAAGACTGCTTCAATACCTTTATATAACTTTTTAAATTATTCAATTCGAACGTTCCATTCGAAATATATCACGAGTTTAAAAATGTAAGTATTAGAAAAAGTTGCGTGGTCGCCGCGCATCCTAATCGGCTAGATAGGCTTATGCGATGTAGGCGCCACTGGGGTACGAGCAGTACGGGAGGGGAAATATTTTGAATTCGCTTAGTTGGTAATTAATCTCAAAAAATAAAAATAAAGAGGTAAAGTTTGTGAGTTTGTGACGTTGTATGGGACGTGTAATCTCTGGATCTACTAAGCCGATTTTGAAAATTCTTTCACCACTGGAAAGCTACATTATTCTTGAGTGACATAAGTATATTTGATTGTGATTAATAATAAGTATTTTTTATTTTCTGATGTCCCAGCGAAGTGGGCACGGGTCAGCTAGTATTATATTAGAGCTAGGCATGTTTGCTGACAAGTTTCTTGCGCCGCTTCTTCTTTTCAAGCTGCATCATGTTGCGAAGCGGTGGTAAATTAGATTAGGCTCCCATAGAGTACATAATTATCATAAACAAAATTAAAACTAAATAATTAAAATGAACAAGTTGGCGGTAGGCTAAATAAAACTTTAACAATACTCATTGACACTTGACATCTTTGTCTTCCGTGATCACGGCTACTGAAAAGTGGCCAAACGTCGGAATAATAAAAATCAAATAAACTTGTGAATTTATTTTTAAGATTCATCGTCTTTCAAAAGAATTTAGGGCTGATATTTCTCATTTCGTAATAGATAAATATAACGCATCTTTTAAGCCATACTACTTTGTCAAAAAAGTACCAGGAAAGATCAATTATACTCAAAATGTTAGTTATTCATTTAAATTTATTTTATTACCTTCAAAGTATGCTCCTTCAGAAACGATACACTTACCCTAACGCATAATCCAATCAAAAACACATTTTTTATACGCTTTTTCCGGAATTGAGTTTAGTTCTCGTCGCGAATTCTACTTTATGTCTTCTATCTAATGAAAATGGGTGCTGCAAAGTGGTAATCTAAGTTTAGGAAAAAGAAAGAAGTCGGTTGGAGCCATATCTGGTAAATAATGTGATTGCTCGATGGTATTTGTTGAGTTTTTGTTCAAAAAATCGTTCACAATGATGGCCTTGTGCGAAGGCGCATTATCGTGGTGCAAAATCCAAGAATTTTCTTCCCACAAATCTGGCCTATTTCGTCGAAATTACTCTCTTAAACGCCGCATAACGGTCAAATAATATACTTAATTTACCGTTTGACCTTCCGGTAAGAATTCCGAGTGCACAACACCGCGATAGTCAAATAAAACAGTCAACATTACTTTGAATTTTGATTGACTTTGACGTAGTATTTTGGTTTCGGTTCAGTTGGAAGGCGCCACTTCGAAACTTGTTGACTAGTTTGCATGTCCAAACTCGTAAACCTACATTTCATCACCAGTAACAATGCGTTTCATGAACGCTGGGTTTCAATCGACTCGTTCTAGCATGTCCTCAGCGACTCTTATGCGATTGAGTTTTTGGAGAAAATTCAGGTCTTTTGGGATTAGCCGTGCGGTAACATGTTTCATACCCAAGTGATTATTTAAAATGATACGGATCGACTCGTGAGAGAGAGAAAGTACGGCGGCTATTTCTCTCAAACTTGAATGAGGATTTTCAGTCACTATTTCCTTCACTTTTGCGATGTTAACTTCAGTTGAAGACGTTGATGGCCTACCAGGGCGAGGCAAATGTTCCAGTATATCTCCATCGATTTTGAACACTTTGTACCACTCTTAAGCACGTGTTTTTGATAAAGTCGATTCACCGCAAGCCTTTTGTAACATTTTCAGTATCTTCGAACACGAAATTCCATTGGCGATGCAAAATTTAAGATAAACTCTTTGTTTGATGTTTTTGTGCATTATGAAATTCGCAATATACACTAGATATTATCTAATTAAAAACAGCACTGTATTTTATCTAAATGACCGTTGCAACTCAAACTTCGCGTCAAAATGAAAAACAGTTGTGCCAATCTAACGACAACAAAAAAATGAATTTGGAACCATAAACATATCATCCATTCCCGATACTTTTTTGACAGACTGTATCTCTTCTCATTACATTTCTTTGGCTCAAAAGGCCCAGTAGGCTCTTTGTAATTTTGGCTTCAAGCCATTTATAGTACTTATGATTACAATTCATATTCACATATTATGATTACAAAATGTTATTATTATTAAAATTGTTATATGTTTATCAATTATTAACTATTTGTGATAAAATCATATTATATGTACTTTAGAAAATTTATGTCGATGTACCTCAAAAGTATTTAGTGGCTATATATACTAATAATGAAAAAGTTTGTTTCCGTTTTCATGGTTTGAATAGGTATCACTGATTTTATTGAAATTGATTTAAGATCGAGGCTTAAGTTTTAATTTTAACGAAACACTTTTACGACGAGCATTATATTTAAAAGTCCGGATGTAAAGAGTTTAATATTACCCATTCTGTTTAAAACGTCTCTCCGTGATTACAGAATGGAGAATACAGAAATTAAGGCAAAGTTTCGGAGGGTGCCTCTTTTATGACGTGTTCTTATCTGGTGCGAGCGGGCATGTGACGTCACAACAGAGTGCTGCATGTATAAAGTTTATTTCCACACTTCAGTACAGTAATACGTATGCATAAGATGCAGAATGCTTTGGAATATGGTTGGTACTGTGCATATAAAATGGTTTTTGTTGTACAAGTGGTACCTATTGTGGCAATGCCGCTTTGTTTGCCAGTGTCGCCGATATATTTCGAAAGTTGTGCGGTGCAGCGAAGCATCTCTACGGTCACAAACTATGTTCTATATCAACTTCATATCACACGTTATTAAAACGCTTTACGGTCCCTTTTCTCGTTATTGACATTCTATTTTTAGTAACAGGCAAAGGAAAAGTTCTGCTTTATGTTTTTATTTCAGATGAGCTTTAGAAGCCCGGCGACCCTCTGACATGGGCTCAGACTATTTAGCTCACTTTATGTACCTATTTATAATATAAAATAATATACAAATGCACGCACTTATGTGCGCGCGTGGTAAAAGTTCGCAAATATGGGGTTTTTTGGCTTTTTTAGCTAAACGATAATTTTTATCGTAAAAATGCCTAAAATAAAATTGTACATCATGCAATTTCCTACAGAATGGCCATTACACTTTTTTTCCTAACAATCACCATTTTTGAGACTTCTAAATTATTGGAAAAACATTATCAAAACGTGAGCCAAGCGTCATCTTTTCGTCTATATTCAACTATCTCTCGCGAACAGTTTTTTTCTGGATAAAAGAGAGCCTATGTCCTATACCCCTGACAACGTGTACAGTATACAAAATTTCATGACGACATGTTGCGTAGTTCTTCTTCTTCTTCTTCTTCTGCGAGCGGGCGGTTTCCGCAACTTGACGACAAAGCGCCTATTTTGCGTGCGAGCCAGCCAGCCCAGCTCCTCCAGAAAGTCCACCAGCTTCTTGACGTTGCTGAAGACCTCTCGGAGGCTACCTGGGGCGTCCAGATACTTCGCCCTGTATTGGGCCACCTCTCTGCATTCAAGCAGGACGTGGGCGGCTGTTTCTTCTGCCTCCAGACATGCTCTGCACAGGGGGCTGTCAGTGACACCTATATTGAAAAGATGTCTGTTAAAATTGCCATGTCCAGTGGCTGCACTAATAACTTGTCTCAGCCGTGACCGACTGAGCTTTAGAATATTCCTGGAGAAGCGCAGGCTCACTCGAGGCATTGCCAGCTTGGCTTGTCTGCAATCCTCCAGGTTGTCCCAAAGTTGTTGATGTAGAGCCCTTGTCCTTAGATTTATGTAATTTCTAAACCAACTGTGCGGCAAAGGCAGGAAAGGTTCCGGTCCAACTGGTTGGGTTTCGGACCCTCTCCTTGCCAGTTGATTGCCGCATCATTTCCTCGGGCACCACTGTGTCCCTTGATCCATTGAAGGGTCAAGCTATTGTTCTTACCTGCCACCTCATTTAGAGCCAAGTGGCATTCGTATGTTAAATTTGAATAAATAACCCTGCTACTAAGGGCTTGTAGTACCGATCTGCTATCAGAGATTATCCCGATACTATGATCATAGACATCTCTAGCTACGATTGCTTTAGCTGCAAGCAGGATTCCCATGCATTCTGCTTGATATACTGTATTAAACTTACCCAGGGGCTCCGATATGCTAATATTTAGGTCTTCCGAGAAGACTCCCGTGCCTGAGCCCGAGCTAGTCTTTGACCCATCAATATAAAGGCTAAGCTCATGATGGGAAACAACACTATCGTTACCTTCCATGAGTTCAACCTTGTATTTTTTTATCGAAAATGAAAGCTTTCTCTATTCTCTCACTGACCGCTTCCACCAAAGGTGAGTTGGACCAAGCTTCTGAGAGAATGCTGAAATGTCTTACCTTGTCAAACTTACGAGTTTTTAGGTGTTTTAATCTTAGGGCCGCCATTGCTGCCTCTTGTTGTACGAACAGGTGCAGTGGAGGGATGTTAAGAGCTATTTCTAAGGCCGCAGTGGGCGTTGTCCTCATGCATCCCGTCACAGCACAGCATGCTTGTCTTTGTAGTCTCTGAAGTTTGGCCGTGCAGGTCGTAAGCTTAGTAACAGAGCCATATGTTAGAAGGGGTCTAACCACAGCTGTATAAAGCCATAGAAAGAGTTTGGGATGAAGTCCCCAACGCTTACCGATCATCCTACGGCATTGCCATAAGGTTACACTAGAAGTGTTGACTTTGTTGTCAACATGGCTGCTCCAGTTTAACTTGTTGTCTAGGGTTATCCCAAGATATTTAACCTCATTTGATAGTTGAAGTGTAGTTCCAAAGAGGGTCGGTAGTCTATAATTACCTAATACTCTCTTGTTTGTAAAGAGAACAACCTGCGTTTTCTGTGGGTTGGCAGACAGTTCATGCTCCCTACACCACTTCTCCACTACACGCAGGGATGCCTGTAGCCTATAACACACCATGCTGGCATTATTACCTACATTTAGTATAGTGATGTCATCAGCGTAGCCAACTGTGTAAAAGTGTTGACTGTTTAGTTTGGAAATGAGATCGTTCACAACCAAGTTCCAGAGAAGTGGGGAAAGTACTCCTCCTTGAGGACAGCCTCGAACCACATGGGCGCCTTTCGTGTCTTCCCCTACCTTTATAAATATGTTACTTAACATATTGATTATCCAGTTGATAAGTAGGATTTCCACTCCGTGTCTTCGGAGTGCTATATCGATGCTGGTGAAATTGGTTTTGTCAAAGGCCTCTATGTCTATGAAGCAGCCCAGACAGACCAGCTTATTTTGGAGAGCAGACTCAACTTTGCCTACCACCTGATGAAGCGCAGACTCGGTAGATCTGCCAGGGCAGTAAGCATGTTGGTGCTTGTGGTAGGGTAGATTGCGTAACGATGTTGCGTAGTTAATTCAATTCAGTTTATTTATTCAATGCTTAATGTTGATACGCAGATATGATTCTACATTAACCCTTTTAGGGTATAGCATGCTATTGTAAATTAACGCTTAACATTATTATATATTGTTACGAGTTGCAGGACTCGAATAAAAATATCGTTGGAATTATTATAGAGTTTATTAGAACTACTCAAACACTTATAACACAGATACAAATATAACCAAACACGACAAGTCCAAACGTAATGCAGAAAGTCGTAATTCAATAAAACGTGCAAAGTTCGTCACTATTAGATTACCGATTGTAGTACACACGTTTCGCTTCGATCGTGGTTCTCGCTCGACAGCCTCCTCTCTCCGTCAAGCCATCGTTTTATACTGCACACATGCAAATATGCACGCCCAGCAAGCGTCGACGTAATTTCCTAGAAATCGTAATCCGCACACCTGGCTAATTATGCCTGCAAGTGGCCATAAACGAGTACAATAGGCTGTTCTCCACAATAACCAATAAATAAGTGAACAAAAGAAGACGATCATAAAAGGATTACAATTAGTTCAAATGCCGAAGGGTAATAAAATGTGTTTTTAGAGATATGCAGGTGGATTTTGTTTTTGTCGGATCTTAAGTATTAACAATATATACATATTTATATATATATATATATATATATATATATATATATATATATATATATATATATATATATATATATATATATATATATATATATATATATTAGTATTTAAATGCACGGATCAGTTTAAGCAAAGCAAAGTTTAAAAAAAAACCCGGATATTCCGTACAAACAAAACCGCTGAAGATAATAGTATAACTTTTGCCTTCACTTATTGTGTCAATGTGTGTTGAATAATAATAAATAAGTACAGAAATTACATAGGCTCACCCAAACTCATGTCCGCTTTTGGCTTCTGAAGTAGAATGGCAGAATTGATCACGCAATAAATACAAGTAACCCTCTATTGAGAGAGGATAGGATACAAGAGAGGACTCACCGATTATTTGTCTTGATGCCGATGACGGAAGCCAGGTAGCACAACACAGTTTGATTTTAGATTATTAATAATTGCACAGCACGTTACTAAGGATAGCAAGAGGGTGGCGCACGCGCACATAATTGTTCCGCCGTAATAGATCGACGACTGGGGGCGTCCGCTAGGTGGCGCAGTATTTTTAATTGGCGAATTATGGAATAAGGAGAGGATTATTAGGAGCTGTAAAGGTGTGAAGGAAAGGCACATAGAAGGCACTCGTATTATTACGTGATCCAATTCCTTAACGTATGGCCAATAAAAGAAGTATATATCTTGCACATATCTTGAAACCAGCTCAATCAATCACTCTCACCAAATTCAGTACTTTTCAAGGCGGCCGCCCTTTAATTTAAGTTCATCAACTCACTACACTTGCTTAAAATTCATTATTTCTTGCATGTCTGTCGTCTTAACACCACAAACGAATCCGACGACACGAAATGGCGGCATCTTTCATGAACCAAAGAGAAATTTGGGGACAGAGATAGATATACATACAAACAGTATACAAAAAGAGAATGAAATATGTATGTATCAAGAATGTGTGTGTGAAGTTTGAACAAGAGATGGCGGTATCATGACTTAAAAATCGTTGTTCAGTAGTAAATAATAAACAGTACTATTATTATTTAATTATTACACAATTGTCAATTATTTCTAAAATAATTGTCTACATATATTGTGTAGTGTCAAAACGTGTCATCTAAATAACTTTTAATCGAATACACACCTTCTTTATCAAATAGATTTTTAATTTACCTTTAAATTCAGATAAACGCAAAAGCTTCGCAAACAAAGATACAAACAAACTCGCATTCGCATTTATAATATAATATTATAAAATTCTAAACATGCCATGTCTGTACGTTAAAGCTTCTAAAAAAGAACAACTGGAATAGACTATATAAACGATGAAGAACACGATGCTATTTTTTTTAATTTCTTACCTGTTTATCTGTTTGTTTGGGATTCACGTAAAAACTGCGCAGCCGATTTCGATACGGTTTTGACTAATCGACAGCAAATTTTAGACTTAAAATCTGCGCTACTCTTTATCCCGGGGACCCCGCGGTTTTTTTTTTGGGAATGATTTGAAATGGTCAAATTGAAAAAGAGTCCAATTCCAATGCAGTTTTGTCACTGATCGATAGAAAATTTTATATAATAGAATGTGTGATACTTTTTATCCTGGGAATCCCGCGGGAGTTTTCCCGGAAGCAGGTTGAAGTTTTTCGGGTGAATAAAAATTAGCTTATTCCGACATAGTTTTCTTTAAAACGATAGCTTACATTCTTTTTTAAATGCTGCGGTATCATGTGACCCGGGATACCGCGGGAATTTCGAGTCAAGCGTATACGAAGTCCCATACCATAATAATACGTTCAAAGAAGAAAACTCATTGCGTGTAATTTGTGTAAATTTACTTCTATTTTCTTTGCTTCTAATAATTCTGCTGAAAGTATGATTTGTTACACGTGTAAGATTAATTGTTTTGATATATCAATGAAACGTGTAGGTATTTGTATGATTGTGTGAGTAAATTGGTTCTGAAAAGAAAATAAATAGCCTTGATCACGTTACATTTTTTATTCGGTAGGCCTAAGGCCCACTTGCACGTTCCTGGGTTAGCTCAACTAACCTAGAGTTAACTGCTAAAACAGGGTTAAATAAAAAAATATCTTGCACCATCAAAAGTTAGGAGTAAACCGAGGGTTAACTTTTAAATATTCAAGTTTTTAAATTAACAAACCCCGGGTTTACAAACTCTACATTTATTTATTTAACCTGACTATGCGTGCAAGTGGGCCTTAAAGATGTGTTCCATTTATTTAGCCGGCGAACTGTGAATACATTCCGTGAGTGGCACTACATTTACTAAGTATTTTCGATTTTCTTAATAAAGGTGGGGGGCTTCATCTGGGATAACGTTAAAGATTTACGCTATTTTGCGCAGATATGGCGATGGGTTTAAGGCGTTATTTAAGATGCGACATTGTTTGTGATGTTAAATATTGACAGATAACGTATGTATGTATACACTAATGTGGCTATGCGCTAATGGCTATGCGTTAACGGCGTTATTTTTTAATGCTTTAAATAAGACCCATTCGGCCCTAGCTTTAGAGTCTTATTCATATTGAGCTAGAGTAAGTTTGCAGGCTTCTTTATGGCTCTTAAGAAGCCTACAAACTTACTCAAACTCAACATGAATAAGACGGTAAATCTTTAACACTAACTCAGATGAAGCCCCAGCATAAGTAATAACGATATAGGAAATACATTCTATTTTATGAAGTCTATTCGTATGTTGTAACTTTGTAAATGATTTCAAATAGTTTTGTTTGGGCACTTTGTGACGGTATTGGAAAAAAAATTATCAAGCCGAAATGAGACGGCTTCATTTCTGTCTTTCAATTTGGACGAATCAACCAAAGTGATCCATATAAATATAAACTTGAATCATTCAATATCATTAAATTTCATAGTGTCCTTTCTGTTCTGTGCTTTTCAGTCAAATTAATTAGATTTGGTTGATCCGTCTAATATCAGCATTATATACTTAACTAGGATATGCCCGCGACTTCATCCACGCTTGACTTGAAATTCCCGGGATACAAAATGCCATAGCATTTAAAAAAGAATGTAAGCTATCGTTTTGGTGAAAACTGTGCCGGAATAAGATAATTTTTATGCACCCACCCAAACAACTAGAAACCGCTCCCGGGAAAGTTACTGCGGGATTCCTGGGATAAAAAATATTACACATTTTATTACATTAAATTTGCTATCGATCAGTAATAAAATCACTTTGGTATTCGATTTTTTTAATCTGGTAATTTTAAATCATTCCCAGAAAATTTCCCGCGAGATCCCCAGGATGAAAAATAGTGCAGAGTTTAAGTCGGTGAGTGCCAGAACAGCCTGGTCACCGTTTATTCATTCGTCTGTGTTTTTAGACTGTTTTGAATCTTTTTTACATTGACTTAGCATTGATTTTTTACATTAGCTTTCTTCCGGATTTATCATTTTTAGACATATGATATAACTACAATATTAATAAAAAAAATTAAGGTCGTGTTTACAAACAAATAATATCTCAAGAACTACATGCTTTCCAGATATAGGGGTTGCAGAAGGGAGAACTACTCCTCCTCCTCTCCCTCTCCGCCTACCCACTACTTAAAATTCAGTGACCACAAAACTAAAGTTTAACCGAACCATATTTATTTATATTATTGTATTTAAATATACCGTTATACAAATAGAACATCAAAATAAGATTTTAATGTAAAAAGTAGTCATATTTGAATATTTAATTCGTGGTCTACCTTAACAGGTGTCTGAAATTGGCATTTCAATGGGTAAGTAATAAAAGTTATGATACCTAAACGAGTCGAGTTGGAAATGAAAATTTCGGCTCACAATTGGCAGTTAAGTGGCTAAAATGGTTAACTGGCTAAAGTGTTCAACTGGTGACAATGAAAGTGTTTCATTGAGCTGTCCATTTGCGTGTTGGTGGCGACAAGGCGATACTGCGTTGCGATGTGGCCAACTGATGTACCCGGTATTGCCAACCGCGGGAATAGTCCCGACTTCAAGCGCGTTTTAACTAAACCTACTACTTTTTTATTGCGAAGGTGGCAAACAAGCAGATGGCCCATCTAATGGAAAGTGGGTATCGTCACCTATAGATGTTTATTACATCAGGAGCGAGGCCAACGCGTTGCCAGCTTTTAGGACGGGGTAGAGGGGATGAACATATGTGTTCCTTCCGTGCTTCTTTACGTGCGATTGTAAGGCAAAGCAAATTTCTGTACTTTGCGATGATGACGCCATTTTATAGGATTCCGTAGCTATTTTGTCGAAAAAGGAATCCTTGTTTTCGTCATGTCTGTCTGTTCTACCGTCTCGGCGTCTAGTCATCGCACACTTCACGACTCTGAAAACTGCTATAGGTACTGATTTTATTCTCCATTGTTTAGCGGCATGTAGTATTTTGCCAATATGTATAAAGACCCAGTAGTTTTGAATAAAAATGACTGTGAAATACAAAAATTTAAGCCACGGTAGCTTAGTCGTTAGCACACGCGTCCCACACTCAAAGAACGCGGGTTCTAATCCTAGCCGGAAAGCATACACCACTTAGGCAGTTTTCTAACCTAATGTGCATATCGTTCTAAATACCATGTGATAACGATGAAGGAAAACATCGCGATGAAACATGCACCTCGAGATAACCAATGTATTAAACTCTCCAATCCGGTTTGGGCAAGCGTGGCGGATGTACTGTCCGTTCTCCACCCTATAAAAAAGGAAGGCCCACGCCTAGCAACGGGACATTTACGGACTGTTATTACTTTTTTTTTATATTAGGTTGGGGAAAAAGTTTCTTCGCATTTTATATAAAAATTCAAAAGATTTTTTTATAAAGTTTATTTACATTTGACTAAAGTACGTAGGTGCGATTTTGTTGGATAACTTTATGCCATCTTGTAGGTGGGGGCGTGATTCCATTGCTATAAAATTTTGGGCCTTCTGATCAAAAAACTGCGACAAGTGGTTTTGGCAGTCCTCTCGTGATGTTAACCTGACACTGCCTAAGGAATTCTACACAGACCGAAACAGGTGAAAATCTGAAGGTGCAAGGTCAGGACTATACGGCGGATGCATTAACACCTCCCAGCCAAACTCTCGTAATTTTTGCTGAGCGGCTAAACATGTGTGAGGTCTAGAGTTATCATGGTGAAAAACCACACCCCTTCTGTTGATTAATTCCGGCCGCTTTCTTTCAACTTTTTGCTTTAATCTCATCAGTTGTTCGCAGTACAGTTCAGAATCGATGGTCCTGCCTGGCGGTAACAGCTCATAATGAATAATGCCCTTCCAATCCCACCATATACAGAGCATTTGTTGCGAGTTATTTTTAGCCACAGTCTGTGAAGCCTGACCGGCCTTTGACCACGATATTTTTCGCACGTTCTTGTCGTACGTGATCCACTTTTCATCACCCGTTATCAGCTTCTTCAAAAATGGTTCGGTTTCATTACGTCGTAATAAAGAATCACAAATGAGTACACGGTTCATTAGGTTTCTTTCAGTGAGCTCATGAGGCACCCAAATATCGAGCTTTTTTGTGTACCCAGCTTTTTTCAAATGCGCTAAAACCGTTTTGTAGTCAATTCCCAGTTCTCCAGCTACACCGTAACTACTAATATGCCGATCTTGCTCCACTTTTCCAAAAATGGCATCAATTTTCTCCGTAACTGGGCAACCAGAGCGACGTGCATCTTTGATATCAAAATTTCCGGATTGAAAATGCTTAAACCAAATTTGCGCTACTCTCCCAGATACTGTATTAGGTCCATAAATATCACAAATTTTTTTGCGGCTTGTGTTGCATTTGTACCTTTTTTGTAGTAAAATTTTAAAATGTATCGAATTTCTTCATTAGATTCACTCGTTTTAACAATAAGAAAAACAAATGAAAATCCCACATTATCTTAATTTGAATTTGGAATTGTCTTTTTAAAATTAAAACTTTTTAATGATACCAAAACCAGCCAGATACAAATGGTATAGCCAAAGAGATCTTATTACAAGTTCATACATACTATATGCGAAAAGACTTTTTCCCCAACTTATTATATAGTTTTTTTATTGCATGAGTTCAGCAGACCGGCAGACGGCCCACCTGATGCAAATCGGTTACCATCGCCTATGGACATTTGTAACACCAAAGGTGTTACCAAAGTGCTGCCGCTCTGTAAAGGGGGACTGGGATCTGGTCACTAATGCAGGAACACAACTCGAGGCTGTTATGGTGGCATATTCTACACCAGGGGTGGTAGCCACCCAGACGGGCAAATACCCTATCACCTGGCTGTAGGTTGTTTAGTCGCCTCTTACGACAGGCCGCCCGGCCGTTGGAAATTGTATTCTTTGTCCGTTCCTGCAAGGATATGATGATATAGATATAAATAGATAAAATAGACATAGATAGAGTGATGGTCTGATTATGGTAGACAGATGGACGGTCATGACGATTTTAGTTTGTAAAATGTTTGCAAAAATGGCTAACCCTGAAAGTCACAAAGAAAGTATTGTAATTTTAGCAGACTTTTCTTTGTATTTCAGCTTTAAGTCTTCCTCTAACTGGCAATTTTGAATACTAGCTCGGTTAGAACGTCACGTCGTGTGAACGCAGCCGGCGCGGAAGGCGCGTTAATGGGTCCTCTACCCGCTGCCTGTCAGATGACTGTCGGCTGCATTGCCCGAGAATTTGTTTTCGCACCCGACGCGCAGTCTAAAATTATCTTTACGCTCATCAACTTCTTTTTATAAAGTAAGAATATTGACATTTTGGTAAATAATTTTATTTCAAGTAACCTTACAGCTTTATCTGGGATAATGTTATATGAATGAATAAATCTTTATTTTCATAGATACAGGTAGTGGTATGTCGACAATAGTTGGTTAAACAATGTGACTAGTATCACCGTATCTGACCTATAGTCGTACAAATATTTAAATATATGTTATATGTATTATAACTTTTACATTCCAAATTATATCAATATTAAATTCTTCTAAAATATCTAGATATTATATAAAATTTCTAAAATATTTAGATACTATATAAAATTTTAATATAAAAGATTATCAATTTTAAGTCAAAATTTAAAATAATAATAATAATAAAAAAATTTTTATTCATTTCTCAACACAACAGATTCACTAAGAAACCTGGTGTCTGAGACTGGTGCCTGAAATTGATTTATTAGAAATCTGTATGACAGGTCACCAGTGCTCCACTTCATGGCTACCAAAAATAAAAGATTCTTAAGATTAACTTAAATTTAAGCTTACACTAAGACACAGAAATAAATTTTAGAATGAAATATGAATGCATGAGTGTGAGTGTGGCTGTGTGTGTGTGAGCGCGTGTGTGGTATTACACCTATTTAGTGTTAAAATAGGTGTAAGATATCTACAAGTATAGATAATACAACATAGGGTCTAAATACGAAATTGAAATAATTTGATATAATTATTGGAAGTCAAAATTTATAGTATAGTTATAGACAGTTTCACGCAGATGTGGCGATGGGTAACGCGTAATTTGTGATGCGATATTATTATTAATCGTATATGACGTTATGCAATGCTGGACCACGGACAGCACCACTCAGTTCCTGATCAGCTCTCTCGCGGAGCGGACACGAATGCTTTACTCACATCTTTTTGGTGCAATTTTCCGCGCTTTTCTTTCTGGAAAAGCGATAGATTGCTAGTTCGGTGTACGGGTGATAGTGTACAAGTGTAGTTTATCCAGTTTTCGTGCAGATCGCTGTCGGGTGAGTAATTTTTACCCTAACGGTCGGCTTGCTTGTTAGTGCCGCGCGCAAACAGTCGCGCGTGCTTTTTGTAACGGTTGTTTTGTGTGTGCAGTACTTTCGCGCGCCTGTCTGGTCTCCTTTTGGGTAGGGGCCTCTAGTAATGGACGGCCCAGACACCCCGAAGGCCCCAGGGCGTCGAGTGTCACGCGCAAGCGTGATCATCTCGGCGCCAAGGACGGCTGGGCCATGAAGGAGATAGGGGAGACGCCTGAGAAGAAGGCTTCTCTGGTTCGCGGCAGCCGTAGCGCTGCGGAACCTCGTCTCGGGCGTCCAGATGGAGCAGTTTTAATGGCTGCCGGGTATCCCGCTTCGCTAGGTGGTGCATCGGCAGTGGTCGACCTCACCGCTGCCAAGTACCGCGGTATGGAGAGCGCGATGATGGGGCCGCCTTCGGCTCCCGTCGCGCCTAGGGCCCCTGCCATGCGTGCCGCACGAAAGAGTGCAGCACACGTGGTCGTAGACAGGGAAGTGGTGCCTGCCGCGAACTCGGCCGTGTACCTGGCCGTGAGCGCGGTTAGCGCAATGATAGAAAATGTTTATTTGGCGCCATCGCCACCTGCGCGGGCTTCACCCGTGCATGTGGATGATGGCTATGTAGACTATTTAGATATCGCACCGTCAGGCAGTGTCCCGGACTCGCCTGAGTGTACACTCGACGACGCGATCCGTCATTTTTGCAGCATAGGCGCTGAACAGGTAGCATGTACGCCGCTACCGGTTAAACCGGCGTACACGGCGGCCGGTTCGGTCGCAGGGGGGGCGGTTGCCCCACCACGACGGTGTCTGTTTCCGCGCGGGCTTCACCCGTGCCCACGACATCGGTTTGCATACCGGCTTCACCCGTGCGCAGCGTGGGGGACGATCGCCCCACGACACCTGGTTACCGCGTCGGCGGTCGGGGTCGTTCCTAGGGATGGTGGTGTAGGTGCGGCAGTGGCAACCACGTCGCCATGATCCGTCCGCCTACAGGCCCATAGTGTTGTTCAACGAGATCGCCAAGGTCTTCGAGAAGATCTCGGCGGAACATCTAGTTAAGCATCTCGATACTGTGGAGCCGGGGCTAGCACAGACGCAGTTCGGGTTTCGGCGGAGGCGCTCCACGTTGGACGCCTTCGAGACACTGCGGGCTGTAACGGACGAAGCCGTCCAAGCGAAGGATACTGTCCTGGCTGTGTCGCTCGATATAGCGAACGCCTTTAACAGCCTCCCTCACGAGACGATCAGGGAGGGGCTCCGTGCACACGGAGTTCCCCCGTACCTCACGAGGCTGTTGGCGCGTACGTCCAGGACAGGTATATCCTTTGAGAGTGGACCTCGCCAACACCGGATTGGCGATCGTGGTCCAGAGAATAGGTAGGCTGGGCTTGAAGGTCTCCCCCGCAAAAACGGAGGCCATCATGTTCCATAGGTGGTTTCGTAATCCCCCTGCGGACTTGACCGTTACAGTCCAAGGGGTGGATATTCGCGTAGGTCCCCAGATGAAATATCTGGGGCTGATTCTCGATGGGAAATGGCTGTTTAAAGCGCACTTTGAGCAGCTAGTTCCCAAACTCGTGATGTCCGCAGGCGCCCTCTCTCGGCTTCTTTCCAACGTGGGGAGACCGGGGACGACGACTAGGAAACTCTACATGGGCATCCTTAGGGGTATGGCCCTGTACGGTGCACCCGTATGGTCCGTTGCACTTCACCGCCACAATAGGACTTTGTTGTGCCGCGCACAACGGGTCCTGGCGGTGAGGGCCATCCGAGGATACCGTACAGTGTCGTGAACGGCGTTGACACTCTTGGCGAGCGATCCGCGCTGGCCTCTCCAGGCGGACGTAATTGCCAAAGTTCGGCGTTCCCAACAGGATGCCCTCGCACGTGCCCAGTTGTTCGGCCTGGCCGAGCTGCAGGCGATCAGGACGCGGGAAACCACGACCATGATCCAATCTTGGTCAGTAGAGTTGGAAAACCCTGTCGCTGGCATTGACACGGTGGAAACGGTTTGACCGCAGCTGCTGCGATGGCTCTCACGGAAAGTGGGACTCTGACCTTCAGAATGACGCAGATACTTACCGGGCACAGTTGCTTTGATAAGTATGTGTGCCAGATTGTGGGCTGCTTGCCTTCACCCCAATGCCACCAGTGTAGCGCACAAGACACGGCGTTTCATACGCTAGTCGAGTGCGCAGCATGGGCACCCAGAGGTTTGAACTTGAGACAATACTAGGTCCGATCGATTCGCTGGGCAGTTTGGTGCAAGCCATGCTGCATAGCGATGATCATTGGGTGGGTGCGGCCCCAATTTCTGCGAGACTGTTATATCTCAAAAGGAGGCCGCGGAACGAGATAGGGAGAGAGGTATAAGTGCGCATGCGTCTCGCGGGCGCCGACGTCAGTCGGGGGCCCATGCATTTCCCCCGCCTGGAAAAAAAACGGACCGCACCGCTGGTCGCTGGTTCGAGTAATTTTGCTTAAGTGGACAGTGATATTATTTTAGGGATGTATAGGAGTGAGACGTATGTTAAATCCTGCACAAAAACCAATGGAACAGTCACCACCACTGACCTCAAATCCACCTTCAATGGGCAGCTAGAACAGTTCTTGAGAGTGCATGGCAATAAGTCGGATGGCACTTTACGTCTTCGATTTATGGCACATACTCACACCAAAAGCTAGTACGGCTTGTTATTAGAGTTTAATGGAATTTAAGAATGGGATGTGAAACGTTCACTTTGGTCTTAGCACGCAGAAAACCGAACGTCCGGAATGACCTTGCATGAGTTGAAGATTACTTTCACCACCACGCAATGACAGCGAAAATCGTAATCCAGAGGCACTTATAAAACAACCCACTATTATAAATTGTGATGTACATACAATATACAGGTGAATTATTCAAGTGGGCCTTCAAGGCCAAATCCAAAACTATGCTGCAAAGCGAAAAACACTAAAAGAAGTCAGCCTTAAGGCCGATTATGACGAAAAATGAAATGGTATCATTAGATTTTTGAAAAATCAATTACCCTTGTCAATCTGCTGTCCTACTTTCCATACATTTATTAAACCCCACCACATTTTATTAAATATGGAATTGATAACAATTATTCTATTTTTAATAGACATCTATAAATTAACATTCGAAACGAACGTTATTTTGCACCAATCAATCAAATTAGTCAATGGGTAAACATTGATTGCGTTCAAATGAGGTGCGGTCCCATGACTGGCGCAGTTTGATGTTTAATTAATGTATGGAACAAAGAACATTTTGTTAAAAAACATCCGTTTCCCTTGGTTTGCCTTTTGATATTCCTTCACAGAAATTGATACTTTTAGCTACAGTTGATTTGGTATAATAATACAGACCGTGTTTATTTTTTCAAAATCAGCTGATTCCATTCTTGTCAAGGGTAATTGGTTTTTCAAAAATCTAATGATACCATTTTAGTATTCGTCAAAATCGGTCTCGAGACTCTTTTGAGTATTTTTCATTATCTATATAGTTTAGGATTTGGCCCTGAAGTCCCACTTGAAAAATTCACATTGTATACACTAATGTATTATTATTGTACGCTATTCGATAACGGCGTAATTTTTAGCGCTATAAATAAGACGCATTCGGCCACAGTCAATAACTTTAAAATTATATCAGATGAGCTCCCATCTGAAGTCGAACGGGTGAGTCATTGGCAGACGTTGCTAGTTTCGGAGTGTGGAAGGAAAAGACATATTGTGAAAGAAAAGAGAGAGTTTTCTAGAGTGGTTAACCCTCTAAGATGGAACCACCACAAATTTGTTGCCGAACTGTCACACACGGTTAATTGGGAAGTACCATAAATTTGTGGCTAAATATAGATAGTTGAAACGAACGTTGAACTGATGCTTTCTCCCTCTAACTATATAGAATTTGTATTAGAATAAAAGAGACGATATAACTCTCTTGGTTTTGGTGCGGCAATTTTGATGGCAGCTTTTGGAAAAAAATAATATTTTTGGTCCCTGTTTGAGGGTTAAGTTTACATTATTATTTATCAATATTAAGTTATCAAGTTAGGAATACATCTACATATAATTTGAATAAAGATGTTTGTATCATTTTTATTGTGAAGTCAAACAAACAGGCAGCCTGCCCACGTACTGGTTACTGTCGCATATAAAAGTTTGCAACACCAGATGCGAAGCCAGCGTGATCCTTTAGGAAGGGATAGAAAGGAGGAAATGAGAGGATCAGACAGGCAGAAAGGGAAGTCTCAATCTATCTTTATCTATTTAGTGTATTTTTGAAGCCCTGATCCTGAGGTGCAAAACCGTGTACACAAATTTTCGGAGTCTAACTACTGTATAATATAACTGTTGTTATGTAGAACATATATTTATCCTAAGTATTATATAAGTAGTACATACTGCTAATAATCTCCAATTAAGTTTTAATTTACAAAGATACATGATCAGACAAATGGATATGATGAATTTGTGATAGTTTTACTTTTACCACTTGGCTATGAAACATTCAAAATTATATATATATTGTTACATGCCGACAAAAGTGAATGTACACCTGCCTGCCATAAAGCACAGTTTTACCTTCCCGCATTTGGACTTTTTTATTTACTTAGAAAAACAGTCTATTGTGTATTGTACTAGTTTATGGCCGTTCGCAGGAATAATTAATCAGGTACAGATTACGTTTTTGGGAAATTGCGTCGACGCTTGGCAGGTAGACATGTTATATTTGTATAGCTTAGTATAAAACAATACCCGAATGGAGGGGTGAGGCAGTCAAGCGACGATTACGATACGAGCAAGACGTGTACATTCAGTAAGCTATATAATGATGGACTTTGCGCGTACTATTTAATTGTGTATTACATTTGGACTTATTGCATCTGGTTATATTTGTACCTGTGTTATACATGTTTGTATAGTTCAAATAAATTCTATAGTAATTCCAACGGCATTTTAATTCGAGGCCCGTAACTCGTAACGATATGTATAATTTTACTCATACCCCAAAGGAATGATTTTAAACGTGTCATTCACGTTGGTGTCATAATATTAATTCTAAATTATTTGTAAGAATTGTAAACCATCAAATTAAC
This sequence comes from Dendrolimus houi, assembly GCA_039645545.1. Classification (NCBI taxonomy): domain Eukaryota; kingdom Metazoa; phylum Arthropoda; class Insecta; order Lepidoptera; family Lasiocampidae; genus Dendrolimus; species Dendrolimus houi. Next base: position 11,188,470 of record CM077125.1, on the reverse strand, counting down.
GTATTATTTCGCGTATCACATAATTTATAATTATAAATATATTAATAATAATTTTAAAATTATTAAACATAATTTAATAAATTTCATATGCTTCATTTAATGCTAAAGTATATCTTTTTATATAATGGCATATTTAGGCAATTCCTAGATCTCTTGATGTTGTTTAAATAGTATTGTACTTTCATCAAACATCCCAGTCTCATCTTAATATATGTACTGAAACTTGGCAACCCCAGGGGGTTCATCTCAGTGCCCACAATAGGTTAGAACTTGTGAACTGAGTTTGGCGAACTTACTCACCGCATGTTGGCAGTTTTAATAAAGTTCAACTTTAATATTAACAATGGTTGCTTTTAAATTCATATTTTTTATTAATTTTATTAATTAATAACAACTTATTTTTGTATAACATTCAAGATTCTAAGATAAGATGTTATTAGCATAGTTTTAATATCATAAAAAAGTTCATAACTTAAAAGTATTATAAGTAATTTCAAGAACTTATTGTTTACAAACATTCCTCAATGAATTTGGAAAATTAACCTGGAATTCAACTTTCGATATTTAACGTAATGTTATGAATTTGTGACATTTCAATTAAAATGACGTTTAAATAAATGTACACAAAGTTTATTAGAAGTACATACACGTAACTTAAAGTTTTTACAAACACAACCGAATACAACAAAGCCAAACCGTAAAGCAGAAAATCGTAATAACATAAATCGCGAAAAGTCCGTCATTGATACTCGTTCCGAAAGTACACTAGGTAACGCCTCGATTGCAGTTGAAACTCAACTAACTCTGCTTCAATCGGACCGACCTTTTATATTTGCAAAATAGACATGAACCCTCCCAGTAACATGGACACAATTCACTGGCATTTTCGGACTAGTAAGCTTAATCCGAAACAAATCGGCTTTTACGAATTTTCGGCGTAATTTAAACAATAAAAACAGTTTATGATATCTTTACCCACGGGCCGGCCATTAAAGAAAGAAAAGGATTAGCTTTAATAAAATAGATGGTTACTTTAGACAATTAGCGCGAACAATGACAGTGAACAATTAGGATAATCATAAAAAGTGTTACAAATAATTTAAATTCCAAGGGGTAATAAAACACGTGTAAAGGATTATTATTGGTTTGCAACAGTAACATAAAAGTACAGTAATATTACATTAGCATTAACTTTATTAATAATGTGCTAACTGTTATATTGATTATTAATACAAAAATAAATTGCTTTGATTTTAAATATTTTATTATCTATGAAATTTATCAGGTGTTATTATTATATAACATATTGTAGAATTTCCGGATTGCTCAAAAATTCCTTCACATGCACCTGTAAGATCTATATTACGGGACAAGTTCGGTAACCTACTTCCAACAGCATGACTAATTTGTATTACCTTTTTGTGTTTAAATATAAAACTAATAAAATACTTATTAAAAGTAAAAAAAGTTTAGTGAGTAGATATGTCATGAAAACTTTGATTAATATAAAGCGATAAATATTTGGTCGGTTTTCTATCGCGTTATTACTTATGATAATTTAAAGACAAAAAGTAAAACTACTAAACTTTGAACACACTAAACTTTTTGTTAGAGTGATGCGAAGAAAGCAATGAACTGTGAAGAGATTTTTCGCTATGTCTGGACTTTTTTTATGAGACCGCAGGTGTACTTTATAGAACATTGCTGTGCCGTTTAATACTTGCTTACACCTCAGATATTTTGCTTGGTTATATATGAAAATAAATTCTGTTAATTCAGGAATTTCAGAATAATTTCTTTTATGTACATTTAAAAATATTTAGATTAAGGATAGATACGTAACCATACGGCATACCGCCTCTGTCAGGTCTCGGTACATGGAGTAGAGGCCCAAGAAATGCTGGTTTAATTTCTTGAGAGAGTTATGAGTCCTACTGGTCTCACAATGAAGGATATAACAGTGTCAGAATGGTCAATCACTGCCGTCGTAACGGCACCACAATTGATTGACTTGGGTCCCGGGATTATCGTTAGTGCTTTCATTGTGTATGGGCTGACACTCATTTGCCTCATTTTTTAAATCAACAGATTACCCTCTGAGATTTACGATGTTTATTCAAAAACTGAACTATGTATATTCACTGTCTGTTACTGTCCAGATATTGAAACACTGAAATATCAAAAGAGCTTACAATTTTTGCGAACAAGTAATTCGGCCTCGAGCCATTCGTGGCATTTTCACTGGCTGGAATAAAACATTTCATTTCCGATTTAAAGAGCGTGGAAGAACTTGCTAAAATGTTTCCTTACAACTTATTTATGAAATGTGAAAAGTTCTTGATTTCATATTTATTTTTGTATACACGTACAATTTTTTCGTTTTCAATATCACTTTATGTTTAAATATTTGAACAGTCATAATCACTTGCCTTCAGATTGATCGCTCATTTACAAACTGCACGCCATTATACGTAGTCGGGTCGTATGTTATATTGTCACAAACACTTCATTAAATAGATTGTACTTCTTTTCTTGTATGTATAAAATACATGTTTTGTAGTTATAATAAAAGAAAACTTATTTTTTTTATTGCATGAGTTTAGCAGACAGGCAGACGGCCCGCCTGATGGGAAGCGGTTACCATCGCCTATGGACATTTGGAACACCAAAAGTGCTACAAAGGCGTTGCTGCACTCTAAAGGGAGATTGGATTCTGGCCACTAATACCGGAACACAACTCAAAGTTGTTATGGCGGCATGCTCTAGACCAGAGGTGGTAGACATCCAGGCGGGCAAATGCCCTACCACCTGGCGTGATTTATTTATATTATGTATTTTACCCATAGTCCCTTAATTTTATTTTATTTTATTTTATTTTGTTTTATTAAGAAGTAGAATAATGAGCCTACATCACCGTGGTCTATAGGTAAGGTGCCCAGAAGGCTAACTACGTTTCCTCGCTGGATCGCCACACTGATCCGTTGTCTGAGGTAGACACCAGCCCCCTGATCATCTGAAGAGTCAATGAGTCGTTTTAATAAATTTTGGTAAAGGCTCATAGCCTCAGGACCCCACGGTCCAAGCATCAACAGCAAACGGCACAAACATATAACTCTCACTGAGGGTTGCATGTATTTAAATACATATATTAATATTATAATTAGGAAATACTAATTCGCTGTGCGAAGTATGAACCAGCTAGAACGCCGAGGCCGGCATGAAATGGTTTCCTAGAAAAATCTTTGTAGAAAGCCTCCGCGGATGAACCCTTTAGACCTAGTGTCTCAATTACAATGTTTACAAATATGTAATTTCTTTCCAAGGTTCTATGTTTTTGAAAATATACTTTACAACAAAACATCAAGTTTCCACCGAAACCTATTTATTTCATTTATATAAAAACGTACAGACTACACGGAAAGACCTTTTATTATCTACGAACAAAGAAAAACAAAACTTGTCAACTAAGTTTTATTGTAACAAAGTAAACTAAATATTGACTTCTAAAGTTATATAGTAGAGTAAATTTGTGTAACAATGCCACATCTAGGTTAAATTTGAAAGGTCAGTATGATTCCGGGCTGGTCCGCTCGGTCACGTCCCAAAGTGCGGAGTGATGTACTGCGCAACCACCACTCTCCAGTAAAAAGAACCGCGCCATTCTCAATTTGAATAATATATTATAGAGACTCTTTAACAAGTTATAGTTTATCATTAAATGGTATGAAAGGGTTGATGCCGATCATGGCTGACATTATGGGAGTCTGATATGATTTTTATATTTGTACCATGTTTACAGTCTAACATATATTATTATGCATATAATATATTAAAACCTCAGACAGACAAAATAGGTAGACCAAGCCCTAAGCTCTCGGAGTGAAGCCGGCTAAAGGAAGCCGATTTTGGAGTAGGAAGCCGATCGCCGCAGTGCGTTACGAAAACTTAATCTATACTAATATTATAAAGAGGAAAGATTTGTATTTTTGTATGTTTACAACGAATAAACTCAAAAACTACTGGACCGGTTTCAAAAATTCTTTCACCATTAGAATGCTACATTATCCCAGATTAATATAGGCTATATTTATTACTAGACAAAATTAAGGATCCCTACTAAAACTTCAATAATGTAACCTAAGGTGTAAAAAAAATTGTGTTTGAGTGGGTGGGATGGTTTAGACCAACAGTTAGACCCGGCAGGTGGCGCTGGAATCAAGTTTTAGATTTTTATTTTTTAAGGACAGGACAACGTCTGCCGATACCGCTAGTATTAAATAATCGAATTAGTAAGCATAAAGGTGGAATAGTTTCACTTCATTCATGATAGATCATTACAATTATCCACAGAGACTCAACCGACATGTTATACTACCCTACTACATAAGTTTATGCAGACAAGTTAGAAAAAAGCTTCACTTGATTTGACGCCTTTGTTCATGTAGGCTCCGTCTACACTTTTATTCGTCTGAGATTAAAATTTATTTAAGGTGTCAAAGTCCTTTTTGCGTTTGTAGTAGTTGGCTACGTTCCACAAGAGACTCACCACCAGGATTTTCCCCGTTCCACTTGCTTGCGGGTGTTACAATCATAAACTCTAGTGAAACGGTTTATGGAACGTTGATGTCATTAATGACGAAATACACAAATGTAACGGTTAATTTTAAAATCGAGCCTTTTTCAATCTCAATCGATAGAGAGAATTGCTCTGTGGTCAATGCCCACTTCGACCCAACTCTTGACGTGGGTCGTTGTGAGCGCTGTGTGATCGAAAATAATGACGTCATTAGTGAAGTTTTCGCCACGGCCATAACGACCGTGGTCGCCATGTGGAACGGCAGACGGAGCATTTTAGGCGTTGTGCGATACTAAAGGAACGCGCCCTTTGTATATTTACAGGAATTCTAAACTTGAAATTTAAATTTCCTTGCACAGTCAGGAAAAAAGGGCTCTTTACATTTTGAAGAAGAAAATAAATTTACAGAAGTCAATGGTGAAAGTCAAATAAATAATTATTATTTACATTGCTAATTGTGAGGTCTGCCTATTTTGTTTTAGTTTGATAATTAATGAATTAATTGATAACATAACTGTAGAGGAATGGGAAAATGTTTGTCTAGATGCTATTGAAGAGGAAAAGAAATTTCAGGGCAGGGATGAGGCTTTAGATATAATATCAGACCGAAGTAGAATTAACACAAATGATTCATCGAATGAAAGTGAGGATGAGGATGAGTACGAAATGTCTGGAGTTGAAGAAATTTCGTATTAAAAATTGTCTAATATTAATATTTATTATTTTAATATCGTTTAATATTCTTAGTTTCATATTAAGTATCTGCCTATAACAATAATAAAAACAGGTATTTTTTAATACCCGCAGGGAGGCTTTGTGGCGAAGCCTTAGGTGAGTAGCGACACCTCCTACCTGACTCCGGGGGCTAAGTTAAGGCCTCCGCCTCCGTACTTGTCTTAACTATCCGGTACGGAGTGGAGATCACTAGAGCTAAGACTCATGCTCCAGGGATGGAAGTGATAAATGATATATCGTCGGAAGTAACTTCCGTGAACCTGCAGCCCACCCCTCGACACCCCTTAGTCACTCAAACCCATGTTGTCCCTGTCTTCTATGGCATTTTTTGGGGCCCATGCAGGGAGTGGCGAGTCACCGCCTGCCCATTTTTCCATCTTCCCGAACATTGTGACGGGCAGACGCCATTGTCCCCATATTCCCAGACCCCTAGTACCACTAGCAGTTCACCCCAATAGCCCGGTACATTTTGTTCTCATTTATACATGTACAATAGTCCTACACTGGCCGGGGCTTGTCCTTGGGTGTATTATTATATGGTATAGACAGCGATAATTACCGGTCAGTGTCACGCCACATTCACATTAAATTTGTCAAGGGGCCTCTACGTGTTAGCCTTTCCATGGCCCTCCAACACAAGCCCTTGGCCACGTAAGCCCTCCAAAAGTCTGGGCCATTTTTATGGCCTGTGGTCTCCAAAGACATACAATAAAAATAGGTATATAAAAAGCATTAGTTTATTTATTTATGTGGTAATTGTACACTACTAGAATCGCAAAAACGTCTCGAAGCTAATTTATCTGTATTATTATTGAATTTCGAAATCGCACAAACGAGTCAATGTTATTAAAATCTTTCATGGGAGTCTGTACATCATATATCTACAAATAGAATATCGTTTTATATATTAAATTGCAAAATACGGTCAAAGATATCGACGTTATTACTTTTACAGGGATTCCACAATACATGATTAAAATCATATCGAAATTATTTGAAAAGCGAAATATGAAAGTATGATAAAATTTAATATTACATTATACTGTATGTCTTTGAAGACCACGGGCCATAAAAATGGCCCGGACTTTTGGAGGGCTTGCGTGGGCCCATGGGAAAGCCAACACGTAGAGGCCCCTTGACAAATTTAATGTAAATGTGCCACACTGACCGGCGATTATCCCATATAATAATGTCTACACCAAATAATAATGCACCCAAGGACAAGCCCCGGCCAGTGTAGGACTATTGTGGGAAATAAGAACAAAAAGTACCGGGCTATTGGGGTGAACTGCTAGTGGTACTAGGGGTCTAATATTACATTTATTATTATAACTGACAATAAAACGAAGCAAAAGACGTGATAGGGCGTCGTAAATAAAAGGCTTGAGTATAAAAGTGCTCTTTATGAAGTGTCACCGCAGTGGAACCGAGGCCGACCGCCACCCGCGCCTCCTTGATACCTATTTGAAAGTCCTGTAATATTGGAATGGGCTGTCCGTCTGTCACACACACGCCGATTATCGGTATTTTATTGCATATCCCAATTCTGTAAATGTGAATTATCGTCGAAACTCGCAATCGCCAGTAGCAACGTAAATTCATGTTTACGCGCTACCGTTACATGACTGTTAAAAGTTATGTACGTATACAATAATATACATATATTGCTATTGACCTGTCACTTTGTCCTTTCAATGAGAAAACATAATATATTTGTAAACATGTTACATATATGTACCACTTTTTAGGTAATATGTTTTAGATAAATCTATTTATCTAACTATAGTATAATAAATCTCTACAAAATGTTCCAAAATGTGAGAAATATCAGGGGGGATAATTCGGCACAGGAGATGAAACTTCTAAGAATCGTTGTGAGACAGAATACATTATATTTAATCATTTAAACACTTTGCTCATAGAGATAGAGTTGGAAATGTTTTGAAGTTTTTCGTTAATACTCAAAATTTTGTGTTTTAAGCCTTAAATATATTATACAACGCTATAATATATGAAATGTGACGTCACGAAATTTAGAATCCTTCCCACGCCTTGTCACATTTTGTTTCACTTCTACTGCGTGTGAACTGCAGATACACTTAATTTTTATTTAAACAATAATCTAAATTATTTCTATCATGATATTTGAAAAGTTACATGATAAGATGTTATTTTAACGCCTGCTCTTTTATATATAAAAATATTAGAGTATATTGTAACGTGTCCGCTCCCCTATTGTGGTCCGTTGAATATTATCAATAACATAAGATATACAATGTGTTTGTCTGTGGGATTATTTGTTTAATTTTTTATCCTTATTGACACAGAAGTTTCTGAGAATGCGAGCGTGACATATAAAAACAGACAGACGGATATTACAATTATAAAGGAGTTGAACTTTTACCAATTTAGCTACGGAATCCTAAAAATCCATAATTTCAATTTAAACCAATATTCCACCGATTGCATTATACTTTTTGTACCATTGCTACTCTACAAAGATTTTTCAGGGCATCGATATTCCAAAGACGTAAAGTGTCCGCACTAAATTAGAGCGGTCCCGTCGAGCGGTTAGGAGCCAGCGAGGGAGACTAATAAAATATGTAGATTTGATGACTTGTCACTTTTTTTGCTACAAATCTGTGATTCAAAGTTTTTTATTCACTTTCCCAAAACCTTCTGTTTCTTTCATTAGATTTGTCATACTTGCATAGATATATATTTATAAAATACTTGTAATGCTGGCTGGCATCGGGTTTTTGTTTACAGACGTCGCTCTATGCGTCTTATGCACAGAGTAAATTAATATAATAGGAGACTCTTATGTGACTGACAGTAGTTGACACATATGACAATAAATTCTGAAACAACATTCATATAAAGGAGCTGGCATTCAAATACCATGTCATGATCATAACCCTTAAAATATAATTATAGGAATAATTTTGATTACTCTTTAAACTACAATCAACACGCTATTTGACTCGATATATAAATTACCTCATAATTTGCAACGCTCAAACAAAAACTACATCGGCATTTTGTAAAATAATAAAAGTATCTCAATGCTAACTGATTGTCAATTTCCCTATTTTTCATTCGCGAATTTGGATAATCTAAAATACTCATGTACTTTGTATGGCTTTTATCAATGCAAATTTGGTGACCACTTTTTAAAAATTTTGCGATAACTCATAATTAATAATAACGTTTCATTGATTTAAAACGTTCATTTTAATTTATTAGGTAGATATTTTAACCATAAACATAATTGAGTATTTAAAATAATTACTCATTGTATTTCAATGCAATACCATACCATTTATACAATCTGAGGGCAATTTATTTGTACGGTGAAATAAGCTAATCAAAACTTGTTTTGTTGCGCAGTTTTATTTTCTCGGGTGCTATTTGCTGAGCAATCTCATTTACAAAAACCACACGAGTAATTGTTTTTAGACAAAAATCGTGTTTATTTGGTTGAACTCAACTTGAGCTACCACTAGGACTTATGGGGAGGTGTATAGTGTATACTTGATTCGCAAACCGTATGATGACATATTTACAAAGGAAGAAGAACGAAACTACCAAATACATTACTTACTGAAAACAATTGTGAACATTATGTAATGTTTTCAGTGGGTACTACTAAATCAGCCTAAGATATCCAGAGACGTAAATGTGGGTACTCGAGACGGTATGCGTGCATCCGATGTTTGATTTCAATCAACATAAATTGCTTTGAGACGGCACGCCGTTGCTCGCTTCATCAACGATTAGTACGGGCCGCTGCATCATTGCCCATCGCCTTCCTTATGAGGGCTTCCTTAGCTATTTTAACAAAAATGTAACCCTGATGTTTTTATCATGTTAGACGGACCTGTTCGTCTTTGTATGCCTCAGTTTATTTATTTAATTTATTTGAAACACACACAATAAATTCTTACAATATAAAAAATAATAATACCTAAACCTATCAACTAAGTGTTCACTAAAAAATAACTCGTATCAGACATTTGGAGCACACAACTAAGAGAAAATCATAATATATTTGATACAATATTGGAAAATTATTATACATAAAAGAAGAAATTGAGTAATACAAGAACACACAAAAAACTATACACCATGTCTATTTAACTATCTCATTGTTAAATCATATCACGTCCTAAAAAAACAAATTTATAAAAGTCATTATAATCAAAAACAATATAATAAAAAACCAAAGACAAAATGAAAATAAAATATTCATATGAATTTTAAAACGTCATTTAATTTTATTTCCTCTTTGATTTTTTACATTTAAGTTCATCTCAGAGACTACCTGGGTGATATGAAGGAAATTTGACAGAAATACCTAATCTTTATAGTGCTGGCGTGTTGTAGAGTCGCGAAATAATTAAAAAGTAGTTGTGGTCTCCATATATATTTTACCTAGGGTAATAAAATACCCTATAGCTTTTAAAGTATGATATAGAAATTTCAGAAAAAAATTGAGAACAAAAAATATATTCAAGAGAAATTGGTTTGAACAATATCCATTGAAATATTTTTTTTCAATTAAATGCTTTTTAATGATTTCTTATTTGAATAACGATAACAGTGGACGATTATTACCTTTACAGTGTTATATTTTATGTATTTAATTGTGTTAGAATTATCTATAATCAAACTTCAATAATTGAGCTAAGTTATTAGACGCAAAATTGAGGTGCAAAACAGAAGACTCCCAACTAAGTTTACTATATCTGCGAACAAGCTGCTTGCTATCGTAACATTTAGTTTGAAACTTAAATCTTATTTGTATGTGACAAGTTTTCTTTGATTTAGTTTTGGTATCTAGCTAATAAAACTTTGAGCGGTCTGTCAATAAGTAATACTAATAATAATAAGTAGCCACTTACTCTGTAGGGCAATGATTTGTTATAATTATATTTTATTTCAATACACATATATTTATATATATTAAATTATCCATAAACGTCTTGCTGCTGGTATCCTCCTATTTTAAAGGAGCAGATAATTACTCTCCGTCAAATTACATATATCAGAAACTTTTATGTTCAAGTTTAGTTACGATCCTTACAGAAATGAATTCTTATCATAAGCTTGAGCTTTATCCACTGAGCTACAACAAATTACCAGTTTATCAGTCCTAATATTTATTTGATATGTATGGTTCATCATCGTATTGGCGTTAAATCCGATTATTACTCCATTCTTTGACTTTGAAAGTTAAGCTAGGTAATCGGTAAAAAATGCTCCATGGGACTAAAAAGGCGAAGATGATATATTTGTTGAAGGCAGTGATTTCAACTAATTTATATTTATTTATAGTCTTATTTATGTAAGTGTAGTAATCTATAATATTGTTACAACTCATGTCCCGACAAAAACAAAACCCACCTGCATATCTGAAACAAAACACATTTTATTTATTATCTGCCGGCATTTAAACTAATTGTAACTCTTTTATGTGCGTCTTCTTTTGTTTTCTTTGTATTTAAAATTAGTGATTACAAAACAGGTTTATTGTTTTATTGTACTATTTTATGGCAGTTTGCGGCAGAGTCATTAGCCAGGTGTGGCGGATTAAGCCGACTTAGATACGGGTACATTGCATTTGTGCAATATAAAACGATGACCTGATGGAGGCAGAGATAGTCGAGTGAGAACCACGAGCGAAGCTAGACGTGAGTACTACAATCGGGAATTTATTAAGTGACGGACTTTGGGCGTTTGATTGAGGTTCGAACTTCTGCATTACCTTTGGACTTGTTGTGTTCGGTTATATTTGTACCTGTGTTATACGTGTTTTATACTTCTAATTAAACTCTATAGTAATTCTAACGGCATTTTAATTCGAGTCTCGCGACTCGTAACATTGTTTTATTTACATATAGCTTATTAGTATTATTTTTATATTTTACTAATCTATGTATGTTACATTATATATGTATATATTTATTTATTATAATATAATACACTAATCCACTAAAGTGAGAATAATGCAACGTACCGCTGTTCTTATCAAATTTCTTATCCATCTAAAGGTTGTCTGGACGAAATTGCTATTAGAGATAAGACCGCCTATTGTATTTTAAAATGTTATTTCTGTTAACTGTATCTTTTAAAACACAATAAAGCATATTCATTATATTTCATTCATTTATTCATTAATTTCTTCTTCAGTAGGCATATTTTTAATTAAGAAGTTTTTTGTTTCAGAATTTATTTTTGTGTAATCTATCTATAAACACTAAAATCGGTAGGCACTTATCAACAATGTCCAATACTTAGTTATGTGAATCAATAGCCCAATCGTTGGCAAGCACGTACCACTCTATCAGCGATTAGTATTGGTCTAGTGGACACGAGCTCCCCCCTCCTTGCTGTTAGAACATCAACCTTGTTGATGATACGTATCTTTTACAGCTAACAATGTTAATATTTTGCATGTTTTTCAAAAGATAGATGATATCATCTGAATATAATTCAAGCATCTACTGGTTTCAATTAGTCTTCTTCGTTTTCGTCTTTCTATTATAAGTCCAGTTGTAAGATCCACATTAGAAGAGAACTTATACAATACAGCAACACAACTGTCGAATTGGTTCCAGACAAATGGCCTTGCCCTCAATTTGTCGAAAACACATTTCATACATTTTTGGCTCTCAGAAACTGCGTCTAGACCATTGTCTGTTAGCGTTGCTAGCAGCACGATCAACCAGGTCGAAAATACAATGTTTCTCGGTTTCCAGGTAGACAAGGGGCTACAGTTGACAAACCACATTTACGGGCTCTGCTCTAAACTAGGAAGAGGGTGTTATGCATTGAGTAGGGTTGCACGTGTAGTATCGATGGATGTCGCTCGGGCATGTTATTTCGCTACTGTCCACTCACTCGCATAGGAATGACATGAATCATGTAAAACACAAACTTGATAAATCGAAGAGATTGACGCATATCATGGGTCCGCTAATATACAACAAACTACCGAATAAGATAATGGAGTCAACATCCGTCGGCTCATTTAAAACACGGCTCAGGAAATGGTTAGTCGAGCACACCTTATATAATCATGAGGAGTTTATATCCTACAATATGAAATAATTTTTATTTAATTTAATTTTGTTACATGTGTATTTAAATGATGTAGAAATTGACGTGTAACTTTGTTATGAATAAAATGATTTGTGATTTCTAAGTATAAATAAACATAGATACCTATATCATTGATAATTTGAGCGTGTGATTAAGATAACGTGTACGTAATTCAACGTATAAATTTATAACCATTAGATACATGTTATTTTTGTAAAATATTTATTTTTATCATGCAGTAATTTTTTATTTATTACTATTTTATTGACTATTTTCCAATTATTTGGGGCCGCCATAGTATATCTTTGTCATCCATACTTCATCTATTGGGTATACGTTCTCTGTCACACTACAAATATAAATTTCACTATTCTTATAAGATATTCGTCTCTTTTTTGGATTACCTTTATTTTTTTAAATTAAATGTATAAATCTGTATAACAATAAACACTACTTGTAGGTCTGTTAACTGTTTGAAGCAAGAATCGTGTTTGTGCGAAATGTGACCTGTCGAGTTATAAGAACTCCGTTGTTTGCCAGCAGCAGGTCTTTGAACCTACAATTTTAACAAGTGAAGTGATAAATAAATTTAAGACAAGTCTTAAATAAATAAGACTTTCCTATCAAGCTACAAAGTCCTTAAAAAAGAAAAGAAAAAATAATTTGACACAACTTAAGTGAATGATAAATCTGTAAAGAGGATTGAAGGGGAGGCGAGTAATAGCAATGGATCTATTCGTAGTGAAATGTCAGCTAATATCCATCGTTGGCTCACCAACAAAGAATCGGCCGAGGTCCATTATGATAATGAAAGTGACTCCCGTTTGTCTTAAAGTCGTAGCTCAATTTGCAAGGCGAGAGATAAACGCTGTTAAACTGTCGAAGTTCGTGACAAAGCCTGAATAATGCAGATTACACCGAGAAAAATACGGCCACAGTCAAATCTGCATATTTTATTGGTCCCTTTTCAATGTCCTCTTTCACTGCCAGTATTATAATGAAAGCAGTTTTCCGCGATCAACGCAAAACCTATCCATTTCTATAGTTCAGTGTTAATTTTGTAATCTATTCGTTTATGTCACAATGTTGTATTTTAACAATGAATGTTGCAAAGCAATTTTATAGCCTAAAATTCTTACCCGAAATAAGGCTTGTCGATGACTGTTCGTCCTAAAAATTGCGTAAAGTTTTTATGTCTAGAGCCTATAGCTATTTTCCAGACAAATTAAAATAATTATTTCTAAAATGTAAAAATGACTTTGAATGAACACTGTTTTTCGACTGGTGCATATGATTAAAACTTCGTTTTAATGGTTTGGAGCGTGCCATATAATTTGATTTTAATTTCATAGGTTCGGCCACTTTTCCTATTGAAATGTGATCGAAACTATGAGATCAAAATCAAATGAAATACCGCGCTTATTAAATCGTAGTAAAACGTAGTTTTCACCTTGATAAAAAATAAAACGAATTCGAAGTTTACGCAAGCGAAGATTAATGGAAAACCTATATATACATATTAAATTTTACAAACTAATTTGACATGAAACAAAATCCTGTAAATTTCTTTTAACTGCTAACTTATAGTATAAAAAATCTCATATAATAAAGAAAAACCGAATTTATATATATCTACCAATTTTTAGATTAAGGGCTGATTTTTAATCACCAGATAAGAGTAATTCTCTTCTTTTATATTCATGTACTCTGTGAGCAATTCATATAGTAAAATATAACATGGAAAAATAAAACTGACAGTTGTATGAATAAAACAATTGAATTTTTTTAATTTTTTTTCAGTCAGGGCTTAATTTATTCTATTGATAAGTTTTATCTGAGGGCCTAAAGAGGCCATTTTCGCAGATTCATCTATATTAAAACGTCAAGCAAATACACAGCAAAAACTTTGTACCCCATTTTTACGAAAATTGCGCAGACGAATGAGTATGAAATTTCGCACACTTATAGTTTATATAGCGAAGGAGTGCAAAATGCTAATTTAAAAAAAAATTCATAAACAATACATTATATCAATAAAAAAAAAACATTACACACACTTTCTTGTATTTGACATACACTCGCATGTATACTCGTTTGTGTAGTGTACTACAAATGAAACAACGGCAGCGGTAACAAGACTGATTTATTCGTTATTGGATGAAATACAAACTACCCGCAATTTATATACATAACATACATTACATTTCCCCCCTTTTTAAAAAGAAAATAATAACAAAATTGGAATAAATAAAACGAAACTAATCATACATTTATTTAGATTACCGTCAGTATAAATACTGATTACAATTATGAATTTTGATACCATCGGCAAATGTAGTTTAATACAAAAAAAAATATGATCCATTACAAATACAGTACTAAATATAATTTGAGATATAAAAAAAATTGAAATAACTATACACATCTTTTAAAAGTGTGATTCTATTGCATATCTTTAACAATATAATTTTACTAAAACATTGATAAACAATAATGAAATTAAGCGATTCTTTACCAATACATATTACAATTAAAGAAGTTCTACTATAAAGTATGATGAGAAAGAAATGCTCACACTTTCTTTTTTATATATGTATACAATCACACTCATTGTTTCTCCAAATCAAGCTAATTACGCTTGTGCTGGGCAATATACACTGACAACTCTGTGTACAATTCCAAACACTCAGATCATATCAAATAATAAAAGGTTATTCATAAAATCCACCATGCTAGGAATAAAACCCGGGACCTCCACGACTCAGCAGACCAGGCCGGTAAAGGCATAGACCACTTAACGACAGATACCATATACAATTACCTATACATTCTAAAAGAAATATGACTAGTAAATTAAACAATTCTTTAAATTTTATAGAAATTATGTTATGTGTTTGCAATCTCTGTAAAAGAATTATGGTTATAATTTACATACTAATTAATGACAGGTTTACAGTATGGCATGTCTTGGGTCAAAAATGTGTGAAATAGTTATAAGAGCGATAATATGAGGACATAATTATAAAGCCTACGTCTAGATGTCTAGCTACTTTCTAAACTGTGGCTAGAACCTTTGTCGACTCCGCTTAATGTTGTTCTTCAGTGCTCTGAGTCTTTGATGCGGAACATACTACATATATGCTCGGAGCCGCTGGTGTGCGACAGCACAGCACCCAGCCTATACAGTTGTACACTTTATCTACCACAAGTACTAGCATAGATCAAGTAAATAGTATGCCAGTGCTGGGCTGCTCACAACTGAGTCTGTCTAAATAAACCTTACAGAGGATGTGGTAACACAATATTGTCTGATATAAATACGTGCTACTACTATAATTTGCTAGAATATGTATATATATATATTCCCTGCCTATTTATTTATTACACAATTTGGAAAACAATACATTTTTATTATATTACATCTGTCAATTTTATTTTGCAAACCAGCGTCTTTTATTTAGACAACACAACCTATAATCCTTCCAGGTAGAATTCTCTTGATTTTCCAGTAATACAAACATCATTATTGAAACTAACAACATCATATTATTGCATACAATTTTTTTTATGATCTTTTCAATAACTCGGACTAACACTTATAACCAAACTGTGACCTACGATATATACATTATAATGTACCTTTACATGTGTGGTGAGTATTTGCAGTGTATAATAAACCTTTATCCAAAAATTACCAGTATCTAAATGTGCACTTTTAATCTACGTATTTTAATATAATATACTCACATATAATTATTCTTCTAAGGGTTGCGACTATCTGCTCAGTGCAAGGCAAAGTAGTTGAAATCCTTTACAGATTTAACTATCTATCTTATAAACCCGTAGATACAAATCTGTGCAATACCTATTACCTATGTTTCCAGATATATACAACGCAACGGTAGTGAATTGCAAGATATAGGCTGTATATATTTTAAATGTTTTGGTTTTGAATGTCCTAATACATTCTGTTGTATTAATAGTTTGAAGGTTTAACTTACTAGTTCATTTAGGTTATAATCCATCTCTAGATTACTATTACTGTTCTGTATGTGGTGATTTTACTCTTTATTATTTATTTATATGACTATCCTTTATTTTAGCATTGCACATATGGGCCAAATGCCCTATTTCACGGCACTTTTTACCCATACATTAATTTAAAACGACACTTGTTTGCTGCTTCTATTTCTGCTGCCAAATCGTCAGCAAGCGGGTTGCTGCCCTTCACCAATGGCCCGGGCCCCGTTACCATTGGGTACCACCGCCACACGGTGAAGTCCGCCGCCACCCTGCCCAAAGCCTGCGTTGCCTGGCGCACAGCACAGCGAGGACCTAAGGTCTGTCGCGCCCCATTTGCTGCCCGCGGTCGCGGTGTCCGCGTGTCGCTTGACCGCTTCCAGCGCCAACGTCAATTCTATGTACCTTTTGTAACCTAGCAAGCGGGTCACTGTCCTCCACAGATGGCCTAGGGTCCGCTATCACCGGAGGCTGCCGTAAAGCGGAGTTAACGAGCGCCCTGCCCGAGTCTTGCTTGGCCTGGCGCACAGTGCAGTGCGGGCCCAAGGCCTGCCACGCTGCATCTGGTGCCCGCGGTCGCGATGTCCGCATGCCGCTTGACCGCTTCCAGCGCCAACGCCAATTTTGCCCTCCCATTGTAGACTAGGTTTAGCGTATAGGCGAGATTGCATCTCTTCCCTTCGCAACTCGACCGATTCCTAGGAATCTTGCTTCTCCAGGCGCTGTGGCGAACACAAATCACATATAGTCCGGTATGCGGCCGCTTCGACGCAATTCATCAACATGGCCGCACGCAACTCTCAATTAGTAACGTTTAACACAATAAAATGTTCCCTGAGCAATACGTACAATGTGTCCCAATACGCACAACTGTTGCAAGAAGGTAGTGTTACTTTCCGAAAGGCATTTTACTATGACATTTTTATTTAAATTTGATTTCTCGTCGCCAGTTGTAGTGTACTACAAATGAAACAACGGCGGCGGTAACAAGACTGATTTATTCGTCATTGGATAAAATACAAACTACCCGCAATTTATATACATAACATACATTACAGTTTGTTTATTGTTAAAGTCAAAATTAATGACAATAATAATAATAAATCGGCAGACAAACACACACACTGTATATCCCCAAATTAAGCAAGTTACGCCTGTGTTATGGGTAATATACAACGGACCATTCTGGGGCCGATCCCAGACACCCAGACTATAGTAAATAACGGAGAAAATACGTTTCCGAAATTTACTATACCAGGAACCGAAGCCTCTGCGTTGCAGTGAGGTAAGCCGGCAAAGACTTAGCCCGCTCAACCACATAGGCCGTCATTTAGGCTACACTGTTTAAATTAACTGTGTAGCCTTGGGGAAATCTGTGCTTATAGAAGTAAAGTCTTTGACATTAATTATTGTGGTTGAATTTCGACCACGGGCGACCACTAGAATGACTAACATGACAATTATCTACATAAAGTATCCACACTTATATTTAGGATATGCTACGTCTTACAACTACTAGTATTTCTGGACACGTGTCGATTTCACTAAGAGATTATCCAAGTGCGACCGCTTTAGGCCCTCTGATCATTGAAAAGTCGGCCCTTAATAAATTACTTAATTTCATTAGTGTAAATCATAAAAGGTTTAATCAAATATAGAAGCGTTTCGAGCAGCACAGTTGAGATTCTAAATTAATTTTCTAACGAAACTCGGTGCTTAGTGATTTGCAGAGATTCAATTTCAGAAGTCAAAGTACAAATTACTGGATAGAGGTGAAACATTTGAGGCAGTCGAGGTATGTAGCTTAGCTTTGTGCCGGAGTGAAGTTTCTACTGCTCTAAATATATAATGGCCTACACTATTTCATTAAGTTTACAACATTACCCGCTTAAGAACAAATTTACATTTACAAGTCGTGTCTCTATTGCCTAAATTGTATTTTGCGGCTTCCTCGAAGAATATCAACTTCTTAATACGAAATTTTCGCGAAACACAATTTAACTTTAACAATGGGTCATACGTAACGTATGTTTATTCGTACAAAATGTTATATCAGAGTGACAGACTGTTTTAAAACTATTGTTACAATTGAAGTGTTCCGAAAAGCTGAAACCAATCAGGTGTTTTATTACTTTTGCTATTTAAATTATCTGTACCATTTTTTATGGTTGTTTTAATTGATCACTGTCACTTGTTTGTTTTAAGTATTGAAAAGTAACAGTCTATTGTCATTCGCTAATACTTTTGTTTATGGCTGGCCTTGGAATAAGCCATCATAAATCGTTTTATTTCTTAGAAGCCCTGTTGTTTCGGATTAAGCTTACAAGTTTTACATTTACAATGAATGGATGTTTACTGTGGGTCCATGTCTATTTTACGAATGTATAAGGTCGGCCTGTTGCGACAGAGTTAGTTTAGTTGCAACTGCGATCGAGGCGTTGTTAAGTGTAAATTCGGAAGGGGGGAACTTCACATCGACAAACTGCGCGTTTTATGTCAATACGATCTTCTGCCTTACGGTTTATATTTATTGTATTTGGTTGTGTTTGTAAGAACTGTGAATTACGTGTGTGTACTACTAATAAAGTTTGTGATAATTCATAAATTCATAAAACCATTGTACACCAAACAATTATTGTCTTCTGTGTTAAATAGCCGCGAAGATCATGATTATATTTGTTATCTAATTGTGGTACACAACTATATTATATATTCAACAGAATCATAGCAAACACAGATTTATATAAGCACCATAAATTTAAGCAAAATATATTATGCTTTCATTATTTCTACTTTTACTTACATAAAATAAAGAAGTAAATTTAAAAGCAATTGAATAGTTGCATTTTCCAAACCAAGTATTCATTTAACTCTATGCTATTCATCTTAAAATTATTTCATTATTTTGATAGTTTATAAATTAATTGTTTAAGTCCGCGATTGTAATTTTTATGGAAAAAAATAAAAATATGGATTTATTTCACAGAAAAATATAAATTTAACTTTAAGTATATTACTAATTAATGTTATAATACAAAATATTGTGTTGAGCGGTCAAGGCCATTACCGGTCTAGCTCACTGTAACGCAGAGGCTTCGGGTTCGATTCCTGGCATAGTAAATTTCGGAAATAAATTTTCTCAGTTATTTATGCTCTCGGTGTCTGGGATCAGCCTCAGAGTAACCCAGTGTATATTACCCATAATACAAGCATAGCTTGCTTAATACATACAAACATATTTTATATCCCCAATATAAAATATGTTTGTATGCCGATTATTATTATAATCAGTTAATTAAGTTACTAATGACATATGATATGCTGGAAACTAGTGCAATTTAATAGAGCAATCAATATGAATTCATTAAAACTTATCCTACAAAACGTGTTATTTTATGGTCTTATTGCATTGAAGTATTTGTCAATATTTTTTTTTGTTCCTTTAGTGACATTAAAATATAGGTCTCTTACTATATACCAGAGAGAGAGAGAGAGAGAGAGCACTTCATTGAACACCAAAATATACAATTACAAAAACAGATCATATTTACAATATTTTTCTAGGCAATACAACAGGTGGCCTTATCGCTCAAAGCGATCTCTTCCAGGCAACCAACATTAACAAAAAAAAATTGAATCAGGCGATATTATAGGTGGTGCAGGAAAAAGGTAATAGATACATAAATACTCAAACTAGTTTAAGAAATGAATATACAAATACATACATATATACATATTCGTATATATGCAATAATACATAAGTTATCACAATAATAATGTATTAGCATGATTATATTCTGTTAATCAGACAGCTATTTCTGGACAAATAGTGTTTTCTGAGCAAATTTCTAAATATTGGTAATGATTTGGCCTCTCTGACAGTAAGAGGCAGCATATTCCAAAGTTTGACAGCCTGCACCGTAAAAGAATTATCATAATAAGTTGAAGTGTGTGCAGGGGTCATAAGTTTTCGGTACGTATCATGGCGCAAATTATGGGCAGTGGATAGGCGAAGGAATTTAAAACGTTCCTAAGGTACTGGGGATTATTAGGAGTTAATAATATGTTATAAAGGAGACTGAGAATGTGAGCATTTTGGCGAAAATGAATAGGAAGCCACTTGAGTCTATTGAGAAGAAGAAGATGTAGAAAGAATGGCTGTTTGCCAAAGAAGGATGCAAAGAAGCATGTTGGGCATAAACCTTTCGGATAGAATAAGATGCAAAAGTATTAGAGAAAAAACACAACTTACAGACATAAAAAGAAGAATAAGAGAGCTAAAATGGAATTGGGCTGGACAAGTATGTAGGTTGCATAACAGAAGATGGACAAAAAAGTCACAGAGTGGATGCCAACAGATCAGAAAAGGAAAAGAGGAAGACACATTTATAAAGAGATGCGGACCTGCTTGGATGACAATAGCTAGGGATAGAGAAGCGTGGAAGGTCTTAGAGGAGGCTTATGCCGTTGAGGCGACTGCTAAATTTTAACCTGCTATTTCTTATGATATAAAATTTTTGAATACAAATCTATTAAATAATAGAGCGTGTGTTACACCGGAATGATCTTCCAAGGAAAAACAATGTATAGATTAAGTTAAATTTTAGTTTTCTTGTAAAAGTAAAAATAAAGGCTTATTTATTTATTTATTTATAATATATTTACATTACCTGTATGGAGAATTAGGTGTGTTTTCGACCCTGTACTTATTTATGTATTTGAGTATACCTTTGATTTTACACACCTGTGCCTATTGCCGACCCTTTTAATGCCTTTAGTTCGCTTCATTCACTTTCCGATTGAAAATGTTCTTCAGTTATTTAGATTTCCCGACAAACAGATATATTTATTTCAAACTTTAAATGTACATAAAAGTTTTATAGGCTTAATATGTTATTTAACATTTCTACATTAGTATACACATATTGCTACAATGCGTTTCTCTATGAATTTGTTGTAATAATTATCATATCATACCATGAGCAAAATGAACTCATGGTAAAGTATCACGAGGAAGGCTGTACATCGAGATATTGATGTCTAAAACCCGCTAATCCGCTTTGGATAAGAGTGGCAGCCATACCGTCCGTTCTCCTACAATAGAGAGGATCAGGAGTACATAAAGAATACTAGTTTGATTGAAATTAGAACGGTCTAATTAACACCTACGGGTGAAATGTTACATCAAAAGTTTCAAAACGGAATGTTATGTAATCGTCATGTCCGTTCGTCTATCCATCTGTCTGTATCTCTAAGTGTGTATGTCAGAGTATATTTTCTCAAAAACTACTGGGTCTAAATTAAATTTAACATGAAGGTGTAATCCGTATAGCGTTATAAAGTTATGAAGTGAAAATATGAAAAAATAAATGTCAAGGGTATCCTTCATATATGTAACTAAGGATTGAGCATTATTTTCAGTGAACATGGTCGTGTAGGCGGAATATCGTTAGTTAGATCTTGAAATATACAACGATGTTTTCTAATAAATGTCAATAGACAGTGAGATAATAAAGGTCCTGTCTCATGAAAATTTCTCTAACGACCTTAAACAATAAGGGGATTTGATAAAAATATCAATCTTATAGAGATTTAAACATTCTTTCGACGAAAATTGTTTTGAACAATATATGTTTTGACTTTTTCAGATATGGGTTATTTTAGATTGAATGTTTTTTTGTGGTTTCGTAGGCAAATAAAGAAAATAGTCGACCTTTGTTACATCTATAGAACTCATCGCAGGCTGCTAAGCATATGCCCAATTTATTTGGGAAACATACAATAATTATAATTCTTACAATATAAAACTCATAAATTAATACACATATCAACTCCATTAAAAAAATAATTCATGTTACGCATTTGGCTCATACAACTAAAAGAAAATTATAATATATTTGATACAATATTGGACAATTAGATTTAAAATAAAAAAAAGGAATTAAATAATACAATGCCACATAAAACAAAAAAAAAAGAAAACAAAAACTACTATATGTCTATTTATCTATATTATTCTTAAGTCATAATTATTATCATGTCATGTCATTTATTGTCAATTAGGTACGGTAGGTATCCCAAAATATTTTTAAAACGGTTGTGTTAGGGACAGTGTTTGTAGCATTTCAATTTGACTAAAAAAAAGCATAGCGAAATTATATTTACTCCTCATAAATATGTAAATAAACAAGATTTCCAATAAATTTCTGCGAAAATTTACAGACAAACGTTACTGATCAACGCAGTTAATGGAATGTTTTATTATTTCGTGGTGTAAAAGTCTTTAGACGCTTGGCAGCCTAATCTTTCTTGTTTTAAATGAAAAATTAATTTAAAGAATTCTTTTGAGCTGTTTTATTTTGCTGTATTATTCTTTTGCTCATACATTTTGCTTTATCGCGAAATCTGTTCTCAAAGGACGAGTCAGAAATGCTCAAGGGTATTCATTTATCTGCTTATTTTTATTTAAGAAAGGACTCTGAGAAGCTTATAATTAACGACTGAGAAATGATCACAATGCAATTGAATTCACTTTGAACTTAATAAATGAACTACTATTTTATATTTATCAGTAAATTACTTTTTTATATGAAATAAATAAGTTTAAAGGAGCTCGAATTTATTCAGAGTTGTTTTGTAAAATGGTAAAAAGTGAATTCTGTATAATTTCGCGATGTCCATCTATCAGTCTACATATACATATACTAGGATAGGCCCGCGAGTTCATCCACGCTTCACTTGAAATCCCCGTGGGATTCCCGGTACACCAAGTACCATGGGATCTAAAAAAGAATATAAGCTATCGTGTTAGTGAAAACTGTGGCGGCATAAGCTAATTTTTATGCACCCGAACAACTTTAAACCGCTCCTAGGAAAATTCCCGGGATAAAAAGTACAAAACAAAAAGAAAGGAAATAAAAAAATTGCATCGTGTTCTCCATCGTGTATATAGTCTATTCCAGTTGTTTTTTTTAATAGCTTCAATGTCCAGACACGGCATGTTTAGAATTTTATAATATTATAAATAGATAGATAGAATAGATATGTAGACTGATAGATGGACATCGCTCCATACAAACATTAAAAAAAAACTATTGTCTCTAGATGGTTGTTTGGAAGGAAGATGTATTGTATAAGAAGTATATTATGTAGGTAGGTCGCTGAGCAGTATTGTAGTGAAATTAAGAAAAAATGAAAAAAAAATGGCTAATATATTTATACGTGAAGCAAAAATGAAGCAAAAAACTTTGTACCCCTTTTTATGAAAATTGCGCGGACGGTGGAGTATGAAATTTCGCACACTTATCTATACTAATATTATAAAGAGGTAAAGTTTGTGAGTTTGTGACGTTGTAGGGGGTAATCTCCGAAACTACTGAACCGATTTAAAAAATTCTTTCACTGTTGGCCAGCCTCACTATCCCCGGTTGACATAGGTTATATTATATTTTCAAAAAAATAGGGATCCTTAGTAAAACTCCAATAGCGTATCCCAAGGTGTAAAAAATTACGTAAAATCACGTGCGCTGCGAAAACTATTGATGATAGAATAAAATAATGTATTACGACTTTGCAGAACACATCATCATTTACAAAAAGTGTCGCGACAGCATATGTCTAACTATTATAGTTAAGCCATAATAAGTGTTCTTTTATTTTAAAAATTTAATTAAAACGCCGCCGCTAGGGAACACTCTTTATTTGTATCTTAGTATTCATCCCTATCAAAACAAATTACTTCATATTCAAGACTGCTTCAATACCTTTATATAACTTTTTGAATTATTTAATTTGGACATTCCATTCTAAAGGTATCACGAGTTTAAAAATGTAAGTATTAGAAAAAAGTTGCGTGGTCGCCGCGCACCCTAATTGGCTAGATAGGCTTACGCAACGTAGGCGTCACTGGGGTACGGGCAGTACGGGAGGGGAAATATTTTGAATTCGCTTAGTAGGTAAAACAAAAAATAAAGAGGTAAAGTTTGTGAGTTTGTGACGTTGTAGGGGGTAATCTCTAGATCTACTAAACCTATTTTGAAAATTATTTCACCAGTGGAAAGCTACATTATGCCTGAGTGACATAGGGTATATTTGATTGTGATTAATAATAAGTATAATTTATTTTTTTTACACATCAAATCAATAAAAAAACATTACATATATGTAACATAAACATAACATTATACACTACCATGTATTTGACACACACGTGCATATATACTATTTTGTTTATTGAAAGTCACATTAACAGTGTAGCCTTGGCGAAATCTGTGATTATAGAAGTATAGTATTTGACAACAGAACCTTAATAATGTTCAAACTTATAATTCAAACTAATTATGGTCGAATTTCGACCACTAGGCGACCACTAGTATATATATAATTATGTGTGCGGGCAATTATTAGACCGATCTAGAAAATCATCATAAAACACACAGATTGCTACATTACTACATTCTACAGTGGGCGGTGAGTATAATGATGGTAGAAGCAAAGCCTTACGAACGGTGCATCCAATATATAATATTCGATCATATTTATAGAATGAAGAAGTTGCAATGTAAACTCCCCGACATGTTTTCGATAGACAATCAATTTTATTCAATTTACTAAAGAAAAAAACAGTATATTTCGTGCGTATTGTGCTCTTTTTACTTCAATGTTAAGCCGAGCGCTCCGGTCTCCGGCTTAACTGATGCTGTTAGCCCTACCATAAATATCTGGGCAACGTATTTAAGGGATTAAGGTTTAGCTTGTACGGATATGATGTAGGTTCAACGGGTAAGAGTTAGGTACAAATGGAGTTTGTCTTGTTCTAAGTTCACTTTCATACATATCATATGACAGGGCAGTATGTTCTGAAGCTAAAGTTAAATTATAAATTAAACTACCTTAAAATACATATCACTAACTAAAAGAAAAACTAAATACGAAAAGTTGAATATTATAGTATATATTCAATTTTTTTCGTATTTAGTTTTCCTTTTAGTTAGTAATATATAGTCAATAAATGAAACATAGTCAATATGTATGTTTGTACAGTGTGCATTATTATATGATGTAAGTGCCCGTTTGGGTTAAAAGGTAGTAGCCATACTTGTGTGCTAATATTTGAAAGTGAGTAATGAAAATATCGTAAGTAAGTAAAGTCGTGGTAGCGTAATGGCTAGCGCACGCGTCCCTAACTCACAAAGGGCGCATCGGTTCGATCCTGGCCGGAACGCATGCCACTTAGGCAGGTTTCTCATCTAATGTGCATATTGAAGGAAAACATCGTGATGCAACCAGCACATCGAGATAACCGATGTGTCAAACCTGCCAAGCCGCCTTGGACAAGCGTGGCGGGTATACTGTCCGTTCCCCCTATAATGGGGGCCCGAGCCCAGCAGTGGCACATTTATGGGCTGTTATATTTATATTTATTTATATTATAATGAAAATATATGTATTTGTTTATATAAACTTATTTGTAGGCCTTATATTTAGAGTTATTATATTCACATATAGTTTCGTCTATAAAACTAAAGTTAAGATTATTTGGTGGCAGTTTCTACACTATTCTAGTCCTGTCTTTCTGTGCATGGGCGCAGCCAAAACTTTTTTAAATATTCCTTACGGTTCTTGTTAAGCCGGAAAATGCAAGTTGTAATATAAAAAAAAATTGTGGTATAAAATCATCTTTTTCGTATTATGGACCAGTCAACTAAGTTTGCAAGGAAGAATTTCGCTAAACCCTTAGCCTTTGTACATAATCACTATATTATACTTTTGTGTGTAATGTTTTACGTATAATAAAAGAATAAAAAAAAAACAATTATGAAACGGGAATGTCTCGCACAGTCGGGCAGAGTAGCGTCTCGAAGCAAACACAATGCGTCAGTCTCATCCCGCAAAAGTTCTCCTAATCTAAACGTAGATGATCGCGATTGTCGGAAGATTCAGTGGCGATTAAGCGTATTCATAGCGTTTACGTTTTGACGTTGCGCGGCCGTCAGAAGCAACAGGGCCGCGATTGGAGGCTTTGCAGAGGCATGCGCGTCTCGGGGGCTCAGGCCGGGGGCCGCGGCGCGGGTGCCGCGGGGCGAGCCGCCCGACGCAGCCTCCACGCTCGTTCTTAATGAATCGCCGGTACCCGCGGCTCGCGCTGCGCTCGCTCCATCCGAGCGCTCTCTTAAAAAGTTGTTAAGGAGCTTTTCTCGCCGTCTCCCTCGCGCCCTCTCGTTGTTACAACAAATAATAACCGCGGATGCTGGTCGCCGCCGCTCTCGGATTATAGCCAGGTAAATACATCGTATTAATTCAAACAAGTTTTTGCTTTTGTTTGCTACATTCCCACAACGTGAATTGTTTGCAAAGTTTATTCAAACTCTGCATTTATTTTCTATTCAAAAATACATAGAACTATCAAGCTTAGCCTACTTTTTATTCTGTTTTCTATGAATGGTTGTAAATAAATTTACTAGTGGGAATATTACAAAGTATAAATTGTACGAGCAAATATAAAATGTATGTGTATGTACAATTGTACAAACGAAATCATGCTCTTTGGAGTATGACCATTGCGGTATGAGAATCTATTGTTAACATCAATGTAAGTAACGAGGGTCGTTCAATGGCAATATCGCTTCGATACTCTGACCCCAACGATGACTATCGGTAATATTGCAGGCTACTAATGCTTCCAAATGACGTAAATATTTTCCTCATTATTTTCCTCATTACGCTTTAAGGGTAAAATATTGAAATAAGAGTTCGTCACGTAATTAAAAAGAATCTAGCGGTTTATTCATATTGGGTTATAATAAGTTTGTAGTATTCTTTATGGTTCTTAAACATTACTACAAATTTACTCTAACCCAATATGAATAAGACCGCAAATCTTTAACTAGTGTTAAAGTGCAGATGAAGCCCCAGCAAACGGCGGCACGTTAGAGATTATTACTTCGCTTCTAAAATTTAATTTATAATTTGTATGGTAAAGATCTCTCTCGTCCAATACGACTTACTTAAAGTTTAAAAAAATAATACAGTTAACGCATAGCCATATCAATATACATGTATACATACGTTATATGTCATTATTTCACGTCATTAACAATGTCGCATCTCAAATAACGCATTAAACCCATGCCATATCGACGTGATACGGCCTATGTCTGTAACACTATCGCACATGACGCTGCACCTTTACGTTAAAATCTTGAAATAAGAGTTGGTCACGTATTTAAAAAATAATATTAAAGATACCTTCGCTTCTAAAATTTATATTTTACAGGCTAATTAAATGGTGAATGATTTATAGCGTTTAGCTGTTCGACACTTTAAGGGCGTTTTTAGACGGGGCCTTATTTTGTGAGTGTATGGTATGGTGCGCCCGCCATTGTTTTTGAATACAATGGATCTGTCAATGCGTCACTCGAGATGAATGAACTGTCAATGAATAACAAAATTTGGCGCTTGCCGTTTTGTTGACATTCGTCATAAATGTTAATGAATATTATATAGGTACATTATAAAAGTTTATCTCATATAGTTCATAACAGTTATTTAGTATGAAATCAAGAAGAATATACATACTGGGGACGAAGATGTACTGCTTTTTATATTACAAAGTTTTTGGAAAGTGGCTTCGATACCCTCAAGGGAGTTTAAAATGAAATAATTTCACTTAAATATTAAATGCATTTAAAATTAAACATAATATTGTTTCGATGCTACCGAAAAAGAACCAACGAACTCTTAGCAAGCGTAGAGATTTCTTACGAAGTCAGTGCTACGTGCGAAAATGCTACAACGTAAGTGCTCTGTTGTGCTTTAACGTACTTTCGTAGTATATTTTGTCAGGTTTACAATCTTATATATAAAAATCAATTGCTGTTCGTTAGTCTCGCTAAAACTCGAGAAGGGCTGGACTGATTTGACTAATTTTGGGGGAAGGTTTAAAAGGTGAGTAAATATGAAAAATATTGATTCTGAGGCGTTACAAAGTTTGCCGGGTCAGCTATTCTATCATAAATACAATTAAACTATACTATTGTCGGCAATTTATTAAGGATACCAATAAAAAAACTGTAATCCTACAATAATAATAAAATATTTAAGTAACAACATGTAACTGTTAGTAACATATTGTAAGTTAGAACTCAAGATTTTGTTGTAAACTATTATTTTCATTATTGCATAAAGCATGCAGAAGTCCCTACTAATGGAGAATAGGTACCATCGCCTAAAAGCGTTTGTAACACCAGGATCGTCGCGAAAGCGTTGAAAAGATTTTATGACCCCTATGGGGGTATATAGCGCAATAGGGAAAGCCTCTGTGGGAAGTTCCAACCAGTTCGATTTTGTATACGGCATAAACGTTCTAGAGAACCATTGCGCTGTAAAACGTGGTATAGCTCAAGGAAATGAGGAAATCGTTGGAATTAAATACACAGAGCACTATTGCTGTAAGAAAACACTGGTAAAGAATCAATATGAAATTAAGACATGACAATTAATAAAATAGATAAATTGCGCAGACCACATTTGAATTTAGGAATAATGTGATAGTATGTCGGGTAAATGCCTGATTTTCAAGCACACGAAGCTGTGATAGAACCGGCTACGGTATAATTCTTGTTGCTGATCAAAGTTGGTGTGAAGTTCAGACTAAATCAGATTTGGCTCTAACCGCTTTCTCTAACTGGTTGAAAGAAAACTCTTGACACTTAATGCTTCCAAGTCTAAATATATCACCTTCTCTCTAAATTCTCAATTACAACCACCTCCTTTCATCAATATTCATGTTCATAATTGCTGTAACGATAAAATTATGTCCTCGTGTCCTGAACTTGAACGAACAAATAACATCAAATATTAGAGTGTATGGCTGGATCCTACACTATCCTGGAAATTGATTGGGCTATTTCTAAGGTACGGAAATTAATTATTATTTTCAAATATCTTAGACAAATAGCAGACATCAAGGCCTTGAAAACAGTATATTTTATATTTGTACAGTCCGTAATAGCCTATTGTAAAACAATTTGGGGTGAATTACTTCGTAAAAGACGTCGTTATCCAAATTCTAAGTTATACAAAGATTTCGATGTGTTAACTGTTAGACAGTTATTTAGCTACAGTTACGAGGCAACATCTATCTATATATTTCAACAGTGGCAGATAGGGTCGTGTTTGTAAGTTTAAACCTAGACGCCCATCTATTACGGACCATATAACATTACCATCACCTCAGTACCAAAATTTACAACAAATGCAAGCAAATACTAAATATTTATCCCTATACCTTTTGTTGTTGTAAAACCAAAAGCATGACCTGGCTGTGTACACTTGATTATATACAAACAGAAAACATTTCAAGTATTAACCTATAATAAAAAAGGAAATATATATGTTCGTTACTTACATACGTACTCGCACTTATACTCAGTCACATTAAGGTATACACAATGCACGCACACTCACACTCACACAAACACACACTACATACACACATATGCGCACAGTCACACCATATACATACATATGCGCGCACCCACACAAAAACACACATCACGCGCTTCTAGCCACGAAAGACACTTTAGATAGAGATCCCAGTCACCCCAGACTTACGTGATTTTAGGAAAGATGAAATTTTTAGGATCGGTAGTTTAATATAAACTTAGAAAAGAATGGATACTCGCTAAGCTGAAAGCGGGGCTGTTTTTCAGGTAGCAGCTATCAAAGGTGGAAAATAAGTCACTGCAGCACAGTTTATTACTTTTGCAGTGCAACAAACCGTTTGATATTATGTAAACATGTGTTACTTCAGATCAATAAAGATTTAATGGTATTTAATGGTATCGACACCTGCACGTCGGAAATGGAAGCAGAAATCTTTGAAATCATACATATATATACAACGGTTTTTACACGCAAAGCCATACAATTTATGCCGTGCCGTTACTGTTTCGTATAAAGGAACATTAAGTATTCTGTGTTTTCCAATTGAATGTATATCATTATTGAGCTTAATGAAAACAGATAAATTTGTAGTAGCAAATAGAGATTCATTATCTTTGCCTACTCCTAGAATAGAGAGACATACATAATACAAAATATTTCGTTTTGTTTTTGACAAAAGATCTTACCAAGTGATAAATATTTTGTAAGGAACTGATAGAAAACAAATGAAATTGTTCACTTTTTAGCAAACTTTGTGTCGTTAGCCAATATTAGACGATTTATTTCTATACTTCAATTTGGATGAATCAAAAATGAAAAGATATTAATATTTGATAAATGGACATTTGGGTAAATACTTCCTTGATTAATATCAAAATGTTACGGACAAATTTAAGGTAAAGATAAAATAAGATATTAGATAGTTCAGTAAAACTAATCTCAGAATTTTGCTTAAATAGATACAATCAGGACTTAGTAAGGTATTTATTAAACCTCCGTTTTATGTTAAATCTTACTTGGATTAAATAGACCTTGTTTCCATTTAAACAAACCAGTGGATTAATTTAGTTTAATACTAAAGTGTTTATTCATGGCAACATTTCAAAAGCCACATGGTTAGAGGAGATATGAATATAAATATATTAAAAAAGCAATAAATATTTATTTTAGTTTCCATACACGTTTTCTATTATTTTTATTGCATGAGTTCAGCAGACAGGCAGACGGCCCTGATAGAAAGCTGTTACCATCGCCTATGGACATTTGTAACAGCAAATGTGCTACCAATGTGCTGCCACTCTTTAAAGGGAGACTGGAACTTGGCCAGTAATGCAGAAATACAACTCAAGCTTGTTGTTGCAGCATACGTTAGACCTCTTCTGTTTAATATAGCATTTCTTATATCAATAAAATTTTAAGGATAATTAAGTAACCGACACATTATTGAATTCTACTGAAATTCACACTCAATATTATAATATACTAGCGGTCTCTGCAGACGTTCTTCTAACCTGAAAAAATAAAAATCTAGAACCCGCTTCCAGTGCCAAGTATTTTGTTTAGATTGATGGGTTACATTATTGAAGTTTTAGTAGGGATCCTTAATTTTTATATAGCTTATATTAATCAAGGATAATGTAGCATTCGAATGGTGAAATAATTGTTGAAATCGGTATTTAAGTTAATTCGTTACAAACATACAAAAATACAAATATTTCCTCTTTATAATATTATTATAGATAATAATATACTTTGCAGGCAGCATAATCTACCCCCTTGTGCTTTAAAGGCTTACAAAGATAATACGTCATATTTTAACATACTAACTAGAATATGTTTTCCACTACTCAATCAAGTGGTACAATACAAATTTCAACAGTCATTGGAAAAATATCGGTAAGTATCAGGTTGACCTAAATATCAACACCATTGGCTATCTCTGACATATTACATGATTTATGGTGTAAAAGGTTTTCCTTGATGGACGTCCTATTCGGGAACAGAAGCAAAATAGAAATGGTAGGGGGGATCAGGTTTCTTCGCCATGATCAAACATCTCTGGGTTTGTTTGTGCTTGTTCTGAAATTATTATGACCACGATCACATATACAGTCTCGTGGTTGACCAGTCTAAGCCTTTGCCGCCCGAGCACATTGGAACGCAGAGGCTGCGGGTTCGGTTCGATGGTAAATTTCGTAAACGAACATTCCGTTATATACCATGTCTGGGTGTCTGGGATAAGTCCCAGTCTGGACCATTGTATATTACCCTACTATAACTTCAGCGTAACTTGTTTAATTTGAAAATGCTTTTCTTTTCCTATTATTCAATTTCTTTATATAACACAAATACTCTATATGTGGAAGTCGACGAAAATTATATAAAAAAATTCATTAGATAGATTTTATTTTCCTTTATAGGATTCTTCTAGATGAATCATGAACAGATATGTGCTTTCCATCCCTTACTTGCCCAATAGTTTCGTCTGGGCTACTCTGAGGTTCAACACTCGTCACTGGAACTTTGAGTATTCTCTCTTGCAACCTCCTCTCTGTGCCAGCCGGTTAAGGTAAGCACAAGGGTCGGGAACTGCGAGTCACTTTAGGAATTCCTTGTTTCTTTACCTCAGCGGGTATATATATATACACATATAGAAATAGAGACACACACATACACACGCACACACTCATATATTGTTACAACTCAGGTCCCGACAAAAAAACAAAACCCACCTGCATATCTGAAACAAAAAAAAAAATTATTACCTGCCGGCATTTAAACTAGTTGTAACTCTTTTATGACCGCCTTCTTTTGTTTACTTTGTGTTTAAAATTTCGGATTAGAAAACAACCCATTGTTTTATTGTACTCTTTTATGGCAGTTTGCGGCCGAGTCATTAGTCAGTTGTGGCGGATTAAGCCGATTTAGATACGGGGACATTGCATTTGGGCAGTATAAAACGATGACCTGGTGTAGGGGGAGGCAATCGAGCGAGAACCACAAAGCGAAACGCGTGTACTACAATCGGGAATCTGATAAGTGACGGACTTTGCGCGTTTTATCGAATTACGACCTTCTGCATTACGTTTGGACTTGTTGTGTTCCGTTATATTTGTACCTGTGCTATATATACGTGTTTGTATAGTAATTCGAGATAATTCGAGTCCCGCGACTCGCTACAATATATATATATATATATATATATATATATATATATATATATATATATATATATATATATATATATATATATATATTGCGCTTAGTAAATGTGAAGCTAAATTTCATTTAATCAAGTACATCTAAAATATACCGAAAGTATAGGCCAGACAGGTCCTGTTTAGAAATTTGACGATTTAACATTTACCTGATATTTTTACAACAGACTTTTCGAAGTGTGTTTAATAATACATTTACATTTTATTAATTCCCTTTCTGTGACCATCACAATTGATCAAGAAGTCTACGTTATTTAGGGTTAATTTTTTAATCACCACATAAAAACTTTTCATAGCATTAAAAATAACGGAACAAAATAAAAATTGCAGTTGTGTGAATAAAATAGTTGAAAATTTTTAGATTCAGTGAGGTTATAGTTTAGTTGATAGATATGATTTATTTAATGATTGCAAAATTGATCTTTAATGAACTGGATATTATGTTTATTTTGTTAGGTTGTATATTTAGTATTATGTATTGTTCTGATATTACATACCCAAAATAAACACACGAATAACTTGTTTACAATATAAGATAGTTTCTATATTCAGAACAATGCAGTGGTAGATTTTTTAGTGATTTATTACCTTGCAAACTTCTTTATTTTTCAAGATAAAATGTAAAATAGCGTAAATTTTATTCAGCAAAAAAGAACATATAAACACCGTCCCAACTGTAAACGGCCTTCCAGTGATAATTTAAAAACCCAATAATTGCCTCGACGCGTTTTTAATTTGCGACCTAAGGGGCGTTATCCAATTTTTAGGAGTACGCTCGTACAGTTCGTAACTGAATATAATTGAGTTTTTGTATTACTTGTATTCGCATTTAATACTAACCAATTTAAAAACAAAATGAAGATAATTTTAAAGAAGTTAATGTATTCGTTGTTATTAATTGATTTTATAGTAGAACAATTATAGGATATTGAATTAACAAACTTTACAAATATTTTTAAAATTGACTAATTTTAAAAATGTTCAAGACTGTGTACTGTACATAGTCGCACAGTACACATCGCTGCCAGAGGGAAGCGTGCCCAGAAGGCTGGCTGCATTGCCACGCTAGATGGCAATGCTAATTGAAGGTTAGTTGAATGAAATAATAATATACATATTCGCAAATGATCTATTTATGCATAATACAGTATATTTGTAGATGAGTCTGTGGCGAAACAAACCTTTTCGCCCACTGGCTGGCAGGCCAGATTTAAAATTTGTAATTGACAACTGTCATTACATTACATGGAGAGAAAAGTCGTCACTAAAATGTATATATTTTAATCCAAATATATATAAGACCTCCAAATATATATCCTTTTAAATCCACTTATATATAAGACTTAATTTCTTTGGGCTATTTAAATATTAAATATAAAATTACATATTTTACAAATGAACGGCTTATTTATTTCCTGCAACGACTTAAAATTCTTAATTTATATAATTAAAAGATTAAAATAACTTTCTATTCTTGTTTACTTATTGTATGAGTATGTACCATACAGTATACACATGTACATTGTTTTTCTTTAGATGATCATTTTATTACATCACACATATGATTGTAGCGACCAATTACACTATTTAATGATGTTTAAATGATTTAGACAGCTTAAGGAACAACTAAAATTAGATTTTAAAAAAAATCACCATCTGTTTAGACGGTTAATTTAAAAAAAAGTACATTAACGGTTTATCTAACACTAATTAAAAAAATATCTCGTAAAAAGCTTTAGTCTAGCGGAGGTGGTCAACATTTATATTTTATATCGAAGTAAAACTTATTTAGAAACGTTGTGATTTGAAACTCGATGAAATGAAAAAGGAACCTATAGGACTAAGCCTGCGAGAGAATGTGGTACGGTTTTACATTGTTCAGTACAGATTAGAGAGTCAATAGGACCGATGATCAAACATAGGTCCAATTCGGGCCGAAATAAAACCGATGATAATATTTTTTAGATTAAAACAGTGAAAAATTGAAAGTGATACTTTAGAAGTTTATTTAGAATTATAATATGTTGTTGGATGTAGGCTGTAGGAATTATATTTATATTAATAAAAATTAGAGAAGAATTATCTGTGAGTGAATATTCTCTGAACTTTCATTTCTACTGCGTGTGAACTACACACACATTTTTATATTGCATGAGGTCAGCAAACAAACAGACGGCCCACCTGATGGAAAGCGGTTAGCATCGCCTATGGACATTCGTAACAATAACCAACACCAATCTGCTGCCGTTCTCTAAAGAGAAAGATATCTATATACATATACAGTGAGGAGATAAGGATATCCTGAAAGGCATTCGGTACATATACATAGGTAGGTTGCAGATTTTATCGTGGGAGAGTGTAGACAGCATGCAATGTTTGCGGTAAAACGCACAGATGCAAACATGGCAACACCGAATGAGGTCGACAGTCGGAAGCGTTTTGATAAAACGTAGCACAATTTCCGTTTGCTGTGGTATCACTAACCCTTCACCGCGGTTCTATGCGCAGAATAAAACTGCAAATAATGGACTCATTGCTATCTAATAACTCTACAATGATTACGAGTATAATGGGGTTAAAATATCAAAACCCGTTATCAATACGTTTATTGAGTTCTGATGATCATTTATTGGAAAAATTTACTTCCTAATTTCCTAGCAAAAAAATCGTGATATACAGACAGTTGAGGTCGCGGGTGACCAGGTTGGCTTGAAACTGGGGCAAAGCAACAGCGTTGCCATCCAACGTGGCAACGTCTCCAGCATTTTGGGAACGCTCCCCGTCGACAGCGATTTCGAGTAAATTTTTCTACTTATAGATTTGTTATTTTGTAAGTTGTTTTATTTATATTATAGTTTATTTCGTTTTTAATGTT
This sequence comes from Dendrolimus houi, assembly GCA_039645545.1. NCBI lineage: Eukaryota > Metazoa > Arthropoda > Insecta > Lepidoptera > Lasiocampidae > Dendrolimus > Dendrolimus houi. The sequence goes on along the minus strand of CM077125.1, from coordinate 11,152,496 downwards.
AATATCTTCCAGAAACTAACGACTTCGCGAAGTTATAGGTTCCGTTTTTCCCCGTTAACATTTTGCTAAGAAACCTAAAAAGATAAGGAATATTTAAGCAAATTACGATAACACAATTGCATTTTTTATGGAGCTTTTATATCTATTACCTATCGATCTATCTATTACCTAATATATGCATACTATGTTCTATATATCGAAACGTCATCTAGATAAAACTTTGTATTCCTTTTAAAGCACAATGCGCGCACAGAGAAGTGTGAGACAAATGAAATTGCGTATTTCCTTAGCAGTATTACTTATCCCGCCGGAGTTTAACGGGATTTTTCAGGATTCATCCATTTTCATACTAAAAGAAGACTTTGGCCTTGCTGGAAAATACTCTTCTATTTTAAATATTGGCAAAATACATTTGATCTTTGCTACCTGTCCAATGTGTACGAAGTCGCTGGCGAATACTAGTATATTTCAAAATTATAATTCTGCTGCTATGTAATGTTTGATTTCGTGAACATATGGATAATATTATAATGACGTTCAGTTTAGGATAAAATGTTTTGTTTCTGTATTTATTACTGATTCAAGATTTAGTTATAAATGATCACTAATGCCCGGTTTCTGAGATACTTTTAACTGTAGTTTATCTGTTCGTTAGCGCTATTGATTCAATAACTTATAAAATTGCGTTTCAGAACACACCATCGTACGATAATTAAACTAGGTTCTTTAGGTTATTCATGAAATCTTTACGATTTGTGTTGACATGCTTATCAAAAATAGGAGCTTATATACTATATTTGCTATTTACATCAAAACTTTATATGGATCTGAGATATAGTGAAAATTATCTTAATTCTAAATTTAAGACCTTTTAATAGACCTTTGGGTTAATAAGGACTATCATGATTCTTTTGAATGTTTTAAATAAATAATAAAATTTTAAAGGATTTTTTTGTTTATTAAGGTTATTAAATTAGTTTTTAAGTTTAATTTCATTTTTGATTTTTTGAAGGTACTTGTATAAAATTGATGTTGTAAATGTTTGTTGTTTTAAGTCTAGTGCTTTTGACCCAAAGGCCTACCAAAAGGTAACCTATTTTTGTCCTTTTTTACTTCTCCTCGTTCACCTGACACAAGAAAAAAAATATCATATTGTGAGATTACTGTAATGTACAATTTTTAAAGTTCAAAGTCTTGGGTTTTCGCCATTGAAACCTTTTTTAAGTACTTTGGGCGTTTAGTTCTTGAAAGCGTTGAAAAACCTGGATGTCAGGAGGTTACATAACTTTATGGAATCAATTGTTATTGAACTCATAACTAGTAACCTCAGAAACCGGGCATAAGACCATGTACGGTAAACTAAATTATTTTCTACCCCTAACGCTAACGTGTACTTAGAGCGGCTGAACTATAACTTAAATTAAACAAAACATTATTAGTATTACGGGTGAATTTCGGCCACTGACCGGCCAACAGTATATATAATTATGTACGTATAGTTATTTGTAGGCCAGACAGCGAACAAGAACATAATATTTTAATGAGATTTTCCACCCGAAAGGGCAAAATATAGCCACATACTTATAAGGTAGATTCGTACTAATAAGTCAAATTCCTTCACGAACGACATCAAGTATGAATGGTATTTTCTAATAAAAACTTCAATAAAATGTACAACGCGACGGGTATTAGCGCCACGAAATTCCTTGCCGCGTAAATAATAACATAAAGATTTTTCAATACATGTCCCCTATGAGGGGACGGTTTATACAGACACCCTAAGCTCCATTCGCCTTCGATTCACGCCAGCGTACACATAAATTGTTTGGAAGAAAGGTTATTTCAAAATGCTTTTTAACCTAAAAGTATATTATACGAATAACATTTTTATTATGGAAGCTATAGCTTTGCGTTTGACCACTGTCTCATCTGATGTTGAGTGATGACGCAGTCGAGGATGGAGCACGTTTACCTAGAAGATACTTATTCACTCGTGACTTGAAGACTTCAAGATTGTATTTGTCAGGAAAAACAGACTCCGGCAAATTATTCCACTCTTCGGCAGTGCGCACCAAAAAAGATGAAGCGAAACGCTTGGTGACTGGTGGTGTTTCCACCATGTAACAGTGGTGCAAACCGCAATCTCTCTATTCAAAATGGTTATATAGTTTAATAAATTTGTAAATGAGGTTAAATTCATGTAGGCAAAACAATCCCCATATTGTATGTAGACTTTTAAGGGCAAATCGTGACCCATACAAAATAGTGAAAAACACCCAAAGGAGTCCCGAGGCCGGTTTTGACAAATTGAAACCGATTTTTGAAAAATCAATTACCCTTTTCAGGAATCGAATGGGCTGATTTTGAAAAACCAGTATACAAAGTTTATGAAAAAATATTTGCTTAATTTCTTTATATTTTGGATAACAACCTAGTTATCTTAAATTTTGATGGTTTTGCAATTCATAATAAGTATGCACTGTATACATATATATAATTGGCTCTAAAGAAAAGCTGCAGATGTCGGCACAGTACTTGGTTTGTATACTAAAACGCCTATTGCGCAGTCATGTGAAAACTAAGTCATCAAGGTTAACACGTTCTATACTATCGCATTTGGACTTAGTAGGTGGCGCCACAATCGGGCTCTAGATATTTATTTCTCAGAGCAAGACAGCGTCTGCCTGGCCCGCTAGTATTACAATACAAAATATACAAATATCCAAATATAATCATACATATTTACTATGGATCTAAGGTAACGGGGCAAAATTTGTCAGTTTTCGAAGATTGATAATTATTATCGGTTGCCAGAGTTATTATTAAAATGCAATTCTATTCAGTAACGAAATCAAGTTCGTTGAGCAATATTAACAGTTTCTTTCCTATATTAGATTAGGCTCCCATAGAGTAAATAATAACCATAAACAATTCTTAGTTCCTAGTTTGGGCTCCTGCCTTTCCCATTTTATTAAGTTTCTCAAATTTTGTACTGTATTCATTTCGTTTTCTTTTTAATGGGAAGTAAATAAATAAATAATTATTATTATTATAATTAAAATTATAATAACACACCATAAATGTCCCACTGCTGGGCTCGGGCCTCCCATTATAGAGAGAACGGACAGTATACCCGCCACGCTTGTCCAAGGCGGCTTGGCAGGTTTGAGACATGGGTTATCTCGATGTGCAGGTTGCATCACGATGTTTTCTTTTACCGTTGTTAGCACCTGGTAATTGTAACAATATGCCCATTAGGTCAGAAAACTGCCTGTGGTGCATGCGTTCCGGCCAGGATGGAACCCGCGCCCTATGAGTTAGGGACGCGTGCGCTAGCCATTACGCTACCACGACTTAAGCAATTAAAATTAATTCATTAATATGAACAAGTTAGAGGTAGGCTAAATAAAAACTTTAGCATTGACACTTGACATCTTTGTCTTGATCACGGCTATTGAAATGATGAAAAAACGTCAGAATAAAAATGAAATAAAATACCGCGGTTAACACTGTTAAAACGTAGTTTTATTATATGTAGTTTCTTTTCTCTTACACAAATTGCAAAAAATCGTAAGATACAATCAGTTAAAAGAAATATTTAAAATAAATTTGCATTGCAGAAGATCCGGAAACGGAAATAATAAAACGGAATTCGACAAACGAGAGAACAATAATTTAGTCCGTTGTGTCGGAGAACAAATACAGTGTCAACAGATAATAAAGGCAGAGCTAGCCGATACCCGCCGCGAACCCAATATCACGGAGCCTCTAAATGTATAAGGGCCTATATACGAGGGACCTGCAGATATAAGGCACGGCTGTCGCACTCGGAGATATTGGCGCAATGTAGGGACACACCAGATTTCACAGTAAGCCCAATGACTTCTATGATATAACGAATTTCTATGTTTTGTTAAAAGAATTGTTTGCTAGATATTCTATGCTGCAAGACGGGTTTGAAGATATTGCGCAAAAATTTCTTAAAGTTTTTGAATAAATTTAGAAAATTATGAAAATAAAATTCTAGCGGTAAGCCCTACACGGGCAAGTGTCTTATGACTGCAGAATTATGTATTCGTTTAACTATTGATTAATACTAGTGGTCGAAATTCGACTATAATTAATTTAAATTAATAGTTTGAACATTATTAAGGTTCTGTTGTCAAAAACTATATATACTATACTTCTATAATCACAGATTTCGCCAAGGCTACACTGTTATTTTGACTTTAACAATAAACAAAAGAGTATATATGCGTTTTTATTGATTTAATGTATATTGATACATAATTTAAAAAAAAATAGCATTCTGCACTCCTTCTCTATATAAATTATAAGTGTGCGAAATTTCATACTCCTCCGTCCGCGCAATTTTCGTAAAAAGAGGTACAAAGTTTTTGCTTCACGTATAGATTTTAAATTATACGCAAAAAAGGTTTATTCATTTCCGAATTGGTTGTATAAGGCTTCAAATTCATATTGTATGTAAACAGGAAACCTCCATACGCGAGTCTGACTTGCACACAGCAACTTGTCTTAGTTTCATCTAATACCGATATTAGACGGATCAACGAAATTGAATCAATTTGTTTGAAAGGCACAGAACTGAAAGGACACGACAGTCTTCAATAACATTGAATTATTGAAGTTTATCTTTACATATATCACTTTGGTTGACTGAAAAATAGGATTGATCTGTCTAATATCGGTTTGACCACATTAAGAGAGCAGCAGCGCATTTAACGCCTTTGGTGTTGCAAATGTCCATAGGCAATGGTAGCGGCTTACCATTAGGTGGGCCGCCTGCCTGTCTGCTGAACTCATGCAATTAAAAATAAAAAAAGTAAAACAATTTAACAAAGTTGTATTTTGAATGCTATTATCGTTACTGGAATTTTTCTAGAATAGTTAACAAATATTTAATTTAAAATAGGTATTTGCCGGAATTCGCTTCAATTTCCGTTCGTTGCGGTGCAAAATCCCTCATTCAAGTTCTGAGAATTCCATAGCGATCTCCCTAAATTACCTTTCAGTGTTACGGTTACATAATTATTTTAAATGTTTTTTATGACTTAACTGAATAACAATACAATAAATAAAATATTTTATTAATATTTAGAATTATTTTTACTCATAATGTATTCTTTTTATTATGAAGCATTTTACGAAACAGTTTTGTTATAAAAAATAGAAAATAGCAATAGTTGATGGTTTGAATTCATTACTATTATTACATATTTGAAATAATTAAAAAAGAAACAAAGAGTACAAGGTCAGCGAAGTGGTCGTCACTATGATAAATTTAAAATGATAATACATTTAAATTATAAGAGAGATAAAAATAATTCTGACTAATGTACGATTTTTCTCACTTTTAGGTAATAGGTTTATAATATTTCGTGTTTACTAACCTGTATTTACAGTTTTCAACTTGATGGAAAGTGTTTATTCACTTACTAATGCATTTATGAAAGATGGTATAAATTCTTAAATACATATAAAATAAAAAGTATTTCAAGAAATAACGACGTAATTATAATTATTAAAACATTTTTCTTTTATTTTTATTTTATTTGGTCCGAGTTTCCACACAAAACAATGTTTTTATTATATGAAAAAATATTTAAAAAATATAAAATCTAGCTATGACCCGCCAGCTGGGTTGGGGTCCAAGCTAATTATGTGATTAGGGATCTAGAGACTGGGTAAATAATGTGAAGTTCTGTAATAATAATGCTAAGTGTCGTTCTGTTTTAACATGGTAATTAAATGCTGTCCGAAACCATCGTCGCAATAGTTGTTGTTTCGCAAACTGTAACTGTCCGTTTACGGAATCAAAATAACCTGTATATTTATATATAAATATTGTTTTCTGCATTATTTACACATCCTATTTATAGATGGCGTAAGATAGGATTATAAATTAAATTATATGCAACTTCTGGGTGGTATGATGTCTTGGCGAAATTTTCAATTTTTGGCCGAACAGATAGTAAACGAAATGAGGTTCATTTTGCCACAATGGTATCAAAAATATTGAATTTTAATACATATGGTTCGGCATACATATCTTATACACAAACATTTTTAAATAAAACCAAACCGACAGGCCTATACAAAAATACAAACAATTCGAACGTAATTTTGTAAAATCTTATTGACGCTCTCTCGAAGGAAATCAGTGACACTCCATGTGACATTTACGTCGCGGTCGACGGGCATAAACAAATAATATTACGGTGAAATTCTTACACGCAGTGTTTGTGGAATATGTAGATCGTATAAAATTGAGAAAAAAATGAGAACAGCTTAAGGAAAATCCGGGCAAAATTACTTTGTAGATACAATTTTCGAGACCAATTTACGTTCCCAAAGAATGCTATTATATGTGTCTGTTTAAGAATTAAATCTTGACAAATCATGACAAATGCGGTTTATAATTTATATAGACTGTAAAAAAATATTTTTTCTTAATAACAATATAAAAATAGTTAAGCCTGTCATTTGTATCATGAATGACTCATTGTTGGGCTCAGAATAACCCGTTTTAGGGAAGCGGAAAGTGTAGACGTTTGGCGGATTTATACATCAGTAATCACAACATGCAACTTTAGTCACGATATTTTTCTTAAATTTCAACAACATGAATATTACGCCTGAGAAGCTCTACTATAGCGGTGTACGATCTCTTGCCAGGATTAAAATTCAAGCTTCGGAGCCACCATGACTTTTTTAATCTACAATAATACAAATTGGGTAGTGAACACATTTTACTGTATAAATTTTAAAATAATCTATAATGTTGTAAAATTCTAAACATGCCGGCTGTCTGTACATTACTATAATACGGCCGGCGTATCTTGGCAAATGTGAACATAGGCTCTGCGAACTTTAGCGCTTGTACACTCGTGAAGAAAATACAGTGACCAATTAGTACAAATTAAATAAATATCAAAAACCTTTGGAGACAGAAAGCTACAAAAATAACTTATAAATTAGAGATTCAATTTCGATACCTCACCTTTCGACAGTGGCAGATTTTATCACAAACACACACAATATTATTTAAATTCAATATTTTTATATATTTACACTTATTATTTCACATATTTATTTAGCTTCAGATTTTTTTTACATTTTTCTTTAAATACTATTTAAAGGAAAAATACATAAATTAAAAAAAATGTAGAAAAAATCGATATCCGCTGGAAGCAGGGCCTAGGGTCCAGGCTACCGGTGGTTAAGGCTTCAGCGACAGGAACCTCCTCACGATACGGGCGGTGTCCAGCAGGGCTGCCTTCTGCATCCGACCCTTCACCCAGATACCAAGCGAGAGCCTTTCAAGGTGTCTGTCAAGGCTCTTCGCTATGAGTCCATTCACTGACACCACTATCGGTACTATAATTGTAGAGTCCAAGTTCCACATGGCAGAAACCTCGTGAGCGAGATCAATATACTTTATTTGTTTTTCTTTCTCGGCTTTCACGAGGTTATCATCATGGGGAATCGCGACATCTACAATTATAGCACGTCCCGCAGACCGATCAACTATCACAATATCAAGCTTATTGGCGACAATAGTCCTGTCTGTGATAATTGATCGATCCCAGTAGAGCAGATATTGACCATTGTCAAGAACTGGTTCGGGCTTGTATTGGTAATAAGGTACCTCCGACGAGACAAGTCTGTATTTAAGAGCAAGTTGCTGGTGGATGATCCTGGCTACTAGGTTGTGCCTGTGCAAGTACTCGCTGTTAGCAAGATGAGAACAATCGGAAGTGACATGTCTGAGAGACTCACCAGGGCGGTGACACGCCCGACATATGTCAGGCGTGCCGTCCTTCAGAATGTACTTCCGATAGTTGTTTGTCTTGATAAACTCGTCCATAATTGCACAGACAAACCCTTCGGTTTCCCCAAACAGGTCACCGAAACGTAGCCAGTTCACCGACGCTGGGAGGTCCACATCAGGCCCTGTTAAAGCCTGATAGAACCTACCATGCAGCTCCTTGCTCTTCCATACGTCCATACGATCAGAGGCACTCATTACCAACGGTCTCTGCCAGTTCTGTTTTGCTAAGGATAGTGGGGTGAACCCTTTATCTACTGACACTATATCGTGATGCATACCCGCTGTCTCGCTGACTTTGAGAAAATATTCTCTGAGATTGTACACCTCACGGTTGTGGAAGTCTTTGGTATTTAAAAACCCCCTACCCCCACACTTCCGTGGGATGTACAGTCTCATCATAGACGAACGTGTGTGGTGCATCCGATGCGTTGTCAGTAAACAACGAACCCGTCTATCCAGGGAGTCTAATTCAGTTTGAGTCCATCTTAGTATGCCAAAGGAGTATTCTAATGCAGGCATGACCCAAGCGTTGAAGGCTCGAACCTTATTTCCACCTGAAAGAAGGCTCGTTAAGACCTTACTCAGGCGGGAAAAGAAACGATCCTTCATCGCCTGCTTCACATCAGCATCAGGAATACCCAACGACTCTGACATACCAAGATATTTGTAGGTCTCACCTTCAGAGAGGGTCTTGTGGGATATATTCTCAGAGATTTGTAAATTTTCTGAGTTTACAACTCTCCCTCGTTGTACATGCATGACGGCACACTTATCTACATCGAATTCTATACTAATGGAGTTGCTAAAGCTTTCAGTAATCTTTAGCAACTGCAAAAGATCTGGCTTTTTCGATGCAAATAGTTTCACGTCATCCATGTACATAAGGTGTGATATAATCTCACCCCCTCTCCGAAGTTGAAAGCCTGACTTTGACTCCCTAAGTAGAGTACTTAGTGGATTCAAAGCTAGACAGAACCACACTGGACTCAAACTGTCACCCTGGAAAATGCCCCGCTTGATCCTTATTGGGTCGTGCAGAAGAGAAAGATTCCCTCTATCCCCTAGATGCCTAAGCACCGTGGTCCACTGCTCCATACATGAACTGAGGAAAGCACGAAGAGTTGCATTTACTTTATACAGCTCCAGGACTTTCTCCAGCCATGTATGGGGCACCGAATCATAGGCTTTTTTGTAGTCAATCCAGGCTACAGATAGATTCTTTCTGTTTCACCGTACCTGATGACTAATGGTCATATCGATGAGGAGGAGCTCCTTAGTACCACGGGACCCATCCTTACATCCGTTTTGGGTATTGGCCAAAATGTTATTATTTGTCAAATGTTCCATTAATTTAGATCTCAAAATTGACGTAAGTAGCTTGTATATAGTTGGTAAAGATGTGATGGTCCTGAACCATTTAATCCAGAAATTATGCAATCCGTCTGGTCCTGGACTTTTCCAGTTTTGAGCCATACGAATTGCATAACCAATGTCAACTGGTTCAAGAGCCAACGGTTCCATTTCTGGAATCATTTCACAAGCCTGTTCGATCATTCTAGTCCAGTCGCCTTCTCTGTGGGTAACAGGCACCGACCAGATATTACTCCAGAACGCTGTCATAGAATCGATATCTGGCCAGTGACGATCAGCCGCAGAGACACATGGACGCTTCCATCCTCTATACACTCGTTTTTGATCTCTTTGGAAGAAGCAATTCAAGTTATAACGATCTGCACGTTTTTTATACCGACGTAATCGATTGGCTCACGCACTAATTTTTTATTTATAAAAGTCAATGCGTTCTGTAGCTCGAGCTAAATAGTCACTGGGATTAATGTCAGTCCCAGTGAAAGCCCGATTTACAAAACGCATGACTTTTGGCCTGGTGTTTCCGACCCTAAAACAAAGTAATTTGGCTACGAGGGTCCTGGCCTTACCAATACGACATTCGATTCTCTTCTGCCAGGCAGACTGTCCATCACTACGCCGTGGTCTCTCTTCCAAATTTGGAAGTTTGGTACCAGAGATACGACATACAGCGACAGCGCCACAGTATAGAATCGAATGTGTTTCGGCAAGATCTTTACTAGCTCTAAAATATGGAGCTTGTAAGGAATACAAGACCCCTATGATCAAAAAGTTATGTTTGTGGGTGGGTAACCGTGGTAGACGTGGTCTACTTAATATAGGCATCATCTTATAGTCTTCAATCGCTTCCTCCAAAGCCCTCCCCATAAGCTCATTATCCTGGCTACTTACGTTACCTACCGTAGTATCATCAACTTCCACCGGCGACATCGCTGTCACCCTAGATATTATGTTTTGGTGTTGTGGGGAACACGGAGTCTCGATGATTCTACAGGTGGTTCGTATTTCAGTGCGTAGACGATCAAGTGTAGATTCGTCCAACAGATGTCGTCGTTGGATAGCCCGCACTTGATCCGATAAGCGTTGTGCCGTGACATTGGTATCTGGCTGAAGGATCTGAAACAGAGACAACATGCGGTCACGATACGCAGTGAGGTGGATTCCTATATCTGTTGCCTCGTAGTACGCTCGCATGACGTTCTCATTCATTTGTTGAGTCCATCGCATGCGGCGCACAGCACCACCGGTAGCGGGGGCCGGACGCGGGATACGTCTCGCAGGCCCCAAGCGTGCCGACGGTGGCCGTCCTCAGCCTCGCGCAGGTCTTCGTCGTGGGGCTGACGGCGCTGGTCCCTCCTCGCTGGTGCTTGACTCTGCGGTGGCCGCCGGTGTCACGATCTCTTCATCGGTGGACAACGTCCTCGGCGTGGAGCAGGGCGAGGTGGGCCCAGCAGGTGGTGGGCGTGCGCAAGATCCGCTGCTTATTTTGCTCTGTTTCTCTCCTTACTTGTTATTATTGAATATATTTAACCATTTTGTTGTTTTTTTCACTTTTTAGTTTGACAGTTGGTATTATGTGTATAATACACTTATTATTATTTAATCACTGTCACTGAGGGGGGAAAATTCCTGAAATAAAATCGTCGGCCCCTTGGGTACCATGTGAGGTACTTGGCATAGGTTTATTATTGTAATCGTCGTTCTCACTTTCAGACTCACTTTCCGAATCTGAAGCTGTATTAATGATGAATAATTGTTCCGTCATTTCGTCAATAATATGGTCGCTCTGCCTATATTCATCTTTGACCTCTTTCACTTTTCTGCATAAAGCACTCCATTCTTCCTGACGCAATAAATTTACTTTTTCCCGTATAAGCTCCATTGTCCGGGTTACGTTCCAGTCGAAGTTTTTAGCAGCTACGTGCCCTTTAATGGCAGCCCACGCCATCTCGATGAGGTTCAAATCGGGATGATACGAGGGAAAACGAAGGATGTTGTGGTTGTTTTTTTTTTATTAGATCGTAAAGTTGTGGCTTACGCATGTCCTTTTCATAGGGTATACCCTTTTCTACTAACCACGATTCCATTTTTGCCTTCTTATCATTAGATGTAGGGGCAGGATACATTAATTTGTTGTGGTATGCAGCATTATCGATAACCATCACCAAGTTAGGGCTCAAATTTGGAATCAGATGGGTCCGTAACCATTTCTCATAATTTGTGAAATTTATGTGATCATGATAGTCTCCGGTTTTGATTCCAGATTTGAACATTAGTAGGGCGTTCGGAACAAACCCTGCTTCTGACCCAGCGTGTACCATCACTATCCGCTGACCTTTTGATATCGGGTGCTTTAGTCCTTGAGTGGAACCAACCATTCGACCACGCCTTACCTTTTGTATGTGATGAGTGGGCATACGACTCTTCAGTGAGTACAATTGGTCGCCTTTCATCCCTGTATTTTTTCATTGCCTTCAAGTACAAGATCCTTTTCTGGCGAATGTCGGTCTTCTCTATAAGAACCATTCTATTGGTTTCGGTCTTTCGCCACTTGAAACCCAAATTTTTGACGATTGTCTTTAAGCTCATTTTAGCACCTTGAAAATTTATATCCCGTTTGAGTTTCGCTAGTAATTTGTTTATGGTCGGCATTTCTTTTTCGGTTTTGTGGAAGTTGTGTATGCATCTTTTTATTACTCCTTGGTCAAAATGATCTATATCAGTAATAGGTTTTGATTTAGACCTTTTTTTACCAGGCGTGCGGAATACCGAAAGTAAGCCCGAAATATTGCTTTCAGTTGCGATCCGCTGTACTTTGCCTTGGGACACACCAGTTGCGTTAGCAACTCTTAAATAAACTTTACCTACATCTTTTACGCCTTCTTCTTTTTCTTTTTTCATATACTGCGTTAAATCGTAAATAATTTTTCTCTGCCTGGCGGTTTAACACACAATTATGTTTTGGTGGCATATTTGGCGTATAAAATATAAGTGCCAACTGACACTTGCAAATACCACAAATAAAACAAACTTAACACTAAACGAAAAAACTTAACAATAATAATAACAACAACGCAACAATAACAACGAAAACTTTTGTAACCGACTGTGCTCAAGACCGAGATAGCGACACAAACACGACACCAATGCTTACGAGTGACCGAGACATATTACCGTGTACCGAGCATTGCCGAATAAGCACGAAGTAACCAAAAAGGGATGTCCAATACGCGTGCCTGAGGGCGTTGTTTGATCGATATCTATTCAAATCGATTGAAATTAAGTCATAAAAGAAAATCTATTTTTCAATTTTATAAAGAAGTTTTAAATTTTCTCAAACAGTCGTTACTCAAGTAGACACTAATAGATAACTGATATTTAAGTAAATCATGTCTTTCAACTGAGAAAATAAAATTATATTAGTTTATTTTTATTAAAGTAGAAGTGTCGTTTATTAACTACAAAATTCACTAATATTTGTAAATCTATTTCGTTTAATATCTTATACAAACAATAATCAATAACTTCTAAATAAAAGTAATCGATTACGATATTTGATTGAATAAAGGGTCGATTGTGTTTACTGATGGTCAATCTCTAGCCTAAACCACCGCCCCCCGTACGTCGCCTCATGCCACCATATTGTTCCTAAAAAAAGTCATTGCGCAACCATCTGCGCAAAGTTCAGACTCGCCAAGATACGTCGGCCGTGTTATACTGTGTGTTCTGGATTCACGTAAACACTACTGGGCCGAGTTCGATGTGGATTTTGTTGATAGACAGCAAATTTTTAGACTTAAAATATGCACTACTTTTTACCCTGGGAATCCTGCGGGAACTTTTCTGAGAGTTCATTAAAATTGCCCAATTAAAAAAAATCGAATTGCAATGTGGTTTTTTCACTGATCGAGTAATAAACTGTGTGATATTTTTTATTCCGGGAATCCCGTGAGAATTTCCCTGTTAGCGGTTTGTAGCTGTTCAGGTGCATAAAAATTATCTTATTCCAGCACAGTTTTCACTAAAACGATAGCATTTACATATTATTTTTAAATGTTGCAATACTTTATTTCCCGGGAATCCTGCGGGAATTTAAAACCAAGCGTGGAAGAGGTCGCGGGCATATCCTAGTATTCATATAAAACAATGGGCATTAAAATAACCTGCTATCACTTTATTTTTTAAATATCATGATATTTTACTCTTTAAAGTTATGGTATGACGATGAACTTGATACACTCGTACAAAATCTAGGACTTTGCGGCGTTTTTTTCGATGAGAAAACGTGTTTTAGTTTTTCGACTGTCAACTACACTATTCGTACTTCTAATAATATTTTGAATGAATCTACTGATTTATAGAATTTAAACTAAAACATAAAATTGAAAACGGTATAAAGCCGATGTAAGACAGCTCTATATTTTTTGTCCTTCAATTCGGATGAATTAACCAAAGTGATTCCTATAAACATAAACTTGAATCATTCATTGTCATCGAATGCCATCGTATTCTTGCAGTTCTATCAATTTAGTTGATCCATCTAATATCAGCATAAGTAATGGTTAAAAGGGCTAAAGCCGCGTAATATATGGCCATCCGGTGTTGTAATCGTACAATAATGGATACGAAAAAAGTTTAATTTTAATTATTAAATTTATATTAAACTAGGATATGCCCGCGACTTCGTCCACGCTTGACTTAAAATACCCGCGAGATTCCCAGAACACAAAGTACCATAGCATTTAAAAATAATGTAAGCCTATCGTTTTATTAAAAACTGTACCGGATTAAGCTAATTTTTATGCACCCGAACAACTACAAACCGCTCTCGAGAAAACTCCCGAGAGCGGTTTGCCAAATATCACACATTTTATTACATAAGATTTGCCATCAATCATTGAAAAAAATCACATTGGAATTGTTTTTTTTAAATCTCGCTCGATGCTCGGGATATAAAGTAGCACAGATTTTAAGTCTAAGAATTCGCTGTCGATCAGTGAAAACCGCATCGAAATCGACCCCGTAGTTTTTACGTGGATCCCGAACAAACAGACAAGAAATCTAAAAAAAGTACATCGTGTTCTTCGTCGTTTATATACCTAGTCTATTCCAGTTGTTTTTTTAAATAGCTTTAATGTACAGACACGACATGTTTAGAATTTCTTAATATTACTAGCTGTACCCGGCAGACGTTGTACTGCCTTTAAAAAATAAAAATCTAGAACCAGATTACAGCGACATCTACCGGGACTAAATGATCGACGCGCAGTCAATAATAATGGCCGAAAACGGTTTAGGCCCTAAACTTAGTGAGTGAGAGAAAGCTTATTGTGTGAGAAACAGAGGAGATAAACTTCGCTCTTATCCCTACTCCGTGCTGTTTACGGGGTGAGAAGTGACACCGGTAGACGCCAGACGGGAATAACTGATCGAGTGGTAACTAATTAATTATCGACCGCTGAGAGTAGAAAATTATTAAAGTACTAATATCGCTATTAAAAAAAGCATTTCAAATAAACGTGCATGTATGAAGAGGTTAATGAAAGTAGGTGAAGCAAAAGTTGTTTGTCAGGATCGTCGCAAGTGGAGATCCATAGTCTCTGCCTACCCCCATGGGAAACAGGCGTGATATTATGTATGTATGTAAAAATAGAGGTTGGTGGTAGAAGGGTGAAAATGTAGGGTTGTATGTATTTTTCAATGCTAAATCATAATAAAATATAAATAAGAAATTTTGACAAAAAACTATAAAAAATATTTAGGCTGGGTCACCCTTATCATTTAGGGGTATGAAAAATAGATGTTGGCCGATTCTCAGACCTACCCGATATACACACAAAATTTCATACAAATCGGTTCAGCCGTTTCGGAAGAGTTTGGTAACACACATCGCGACACGAGAATTTTATATATTAGAGATAGATAGAATAGAAAGGACTTGTAATAATATCAGTGTTAAAAGAACCCATCATATGTAAGCCCGTATCGCACAACGGTTTTTAGTTTAAGCTCAAATATATATTTTTCGAAATAGCAAACTGTTGTTAGAACAGTAACACGCAATACTAAATATTCTAGAATATTCCGTACATTTTTTGTGAGTCATAAATATGTACTACAGTGACCCTACTGTGGACAGCTGATAAAAAGAAACGAGGGTAAAGGTCTTACAGACAAGGCTTCCTATCTCTAATCGATAAGAGATATCCTGCCTCGGTAATAAGATCCAGAAACATTGAACAAGGCTATTAAAGGCTCTTAATCCGTAAAATAATCATTATAAGGATTGGAAAGAACCGCCGTTTTCTGAATTTCAAAATGTTTTAAACATTTTCGTGTTTTAATTCCAGTATAAACAAATGCTTACAAATTAATTTGGGTAAACTGTTCTTATTATTGTTTATTATGAAAACAAATTACAGTCCCGAATTTTTTAATTTATAATGCGATTTGGCAAAAGAAATTAGCCTGTCCTATATGATCTAAGCGATGACAGCATGTCTAATAAGTCTAAGGTTATCTTTTCATTTTATATGTAGATTATTCGAATTAAAAATTTCCATCGATGTCATGAGCTTACAATTACTGTACATTGCTTCTTTGTTTTGTGTTTCTCTCGATTGTGTATATGGGATCGGCACACTATGTCTTTTCCTTTCAGTCCTCTATTCTGCTATACGTCCTCTGTCACACCACAAATCATCATGTCATCCATCACACAATTTGTCCATCTTATTTTTGGTCTACCTTTATATTTGTACATGTATAGATTGTTACTATTCAGTGACATGATTATATTGTAAAATGTTGCGTTATAATTTTTCTTAGATTCCTTTCAAAGTATCGCACGCTATTTTGTATGCAAATTATTTAAAATTTATTATAAAATTATAACACAAAATTCTATATAAAATCCTAAAAAATATATAAATAGCATAAAGGTCCTAAGTTGATGTCGGTTAGGAACGTGGCGTGCCCAAGACGCTGGCCGCATTCTCGCGCTGGATGGCAACGCCTTAAGCACAGACCGACGTTTTGGTCACGTGAGACTTCTGTCAAGCGAAATGATAGGTCTCGATAATACAGGCTTAGGAACCCCATGGTCGTAAGGTCTCCACCTAAACCTTACATTTTTCAAAGTATGTACTCAATGTTTTGTGTTTTTTTATGGCACTGGGAATTTGAAGTTCAAGAGTATAAGCGTAAAGTGCTACATCAATGTTGCCAAAGCACTTGTGAGAGTGACTGACGGCGAAACATGCGAAGGAATTTTAGTAAACAATTGGGACTGAATGTAAATATCGTTGCTTTTTAGTAACAATGAAATTGATTTTCAGTTTCAGCATGTAAAAATTATTTAAAAATACTTGTATGTATACAATATATTTTGATTGTTATTATATGTATGTCTTTGAAGACCACGGGCCATAAAAATGACCCGGACTTTTGGAGGGCTTGCGTGGGGCCATGGGAAGGCCAACACGTAGAGGCCCTTGAGAAATTTGATCTAAATGTTGTTTGACACTATATTTGATTATTATTATGTATTCAAAATATATTTACATAGAATTTTATAAAGTTCCCTAGTTAAGAACTGAATTTGTTCGTGTTTCAGCTTTTAAGTTTTTTAATCCTCACTTACATGTATGGCGGCCACTGTGTAGCGGCATAAAAAATAAACCTTTTCATTTCTCATATTCAGAAATTACGCTTGGAGTTGCCTGATCACAGGGATGAAAACAGCATTTTTCTTCCCTGGGAAACGATTTTTCCTGAAAAAATTTAAGACTATGCAAATCATAGATAATATATGCGACTAATGTCCCAACTTTTTTACAGCCACTATTCAAATCGCGGCATAAATTTTAATAAAAAAGTATCAATAATATTGTAACATTATTTTATACTTATAAATTACTTTTCACTAAATTATTATTTAATTTAAATAAATTTGAGCTAAATATTTACTATCACCAGTGATAAAAAATATTGGCTGGTAGAATGCTAAAAAAATACTTGACATCTCATATGTGACGTATTAAATGAGTTCAGATTTATATATGGATTTAACGCTTTATTTAATTAGAGAAGATGTTATTTTTTTAATTAATCAGCATTGTGTTAACTTCGAGCGAAAGTCCTATTTAGGTACTCTGACTATTACCGCCCTCTCTACGTTCGTGCGCGAAACCATCTCATACCTGAATATGTCACTTTCACCACTCGTGTTCTCCTATTTTGTGAAATTTTATCCATATAGTAAGTAGTTCTGAGAAAAATGACTAACATATAAAGATAAGTTCATACCCATTTCCTTAACCTTCCGCTATCAACTATGCAACGGTTCTCTAAAACATTTATTTCGCAACAATGATAGGGAGAGAACTTCCCGCTGAGGTTTTCCTTTGCGCTACGACATGGGATAGTTTAAGAAGGGCCCTATACAAATTCTTAGAGACTGGCTGCGCGTTAGTAACTGATGTCGCAAACGTTCATAAGCGACGGTAACCAAATTCCATCAGGTGGGCCACCTGCCTGTTTGCCAGTTTCAGGCGTTAAGAAAATAAAATAGATAGCTTTACAAACGGACAGCTATTACATTTTTATAAGAGTTCAGTTTTTATTAAAACGACTGCGGTAGGTACCTTAAAAAATCGAACCATCCTAATTTAACAACAAGGATACCTACCTAAGCAATTCCCTTTACCGAGTATCGAACCTACGTTATTGCATTGTAACCTGGCTGTTTTATCTACTGAGTCAACAGGAATCTTATTAATCGATAATGCAAGTAAATTTAATATAAACAAGGTGCCAAAATAGATCCCACATAAGGTGGGGTACGACCGTTAGCAGTTTAAAGCTTGTAGCGTTAACAATATGCAAATGTCCACATGTTATCGGCCGTACTGCTAATCGGATATCGAGTTGGGGTCCAAATAAAATGACTTGAATGGCTTGACTATAAAAGTTTTTGCAGAAGGCAAAACAACTTGTCTTTTTTTACTTACTTTTTTACTATCTAATATAAAAAAAATTAAGTGAAAACTGCTATCCACACCATACCTAAATTGATAAGAACCGTTTTAAAACATTTTGACTCTCTGTCTGCCTGAAAGTTTACGCGTCTGAAAGCTACAATCGCTGACATCCATAGCATTAACACAAACCCCAGGGATATATATTATTAATCTACTAACTGTAAATTATTTTTCGCCGTTTTAATACAAATACAGAGTTAATAGTCAACTCATTTTTAGGTCCCACAGTCAAATTTTATCAAACAACGCACAGCCAGGTGGTAGGGCATTTGCCCGACTGGATGACTACCACCCCTGGTCTAAAGTATGTCTCCATAACAACCTTGAGTTGTATTCCGGCATTAGTGACCAGGTTCCAGACTCCCTTAAGAGAGCAGCAGCGCATTTGTAGCACCTTTGGTGTTGCCAATGTCCATAGGCGATGGTAACCGCTTTCCATTAAGTGGGCCGTCTTCCTGTCTGCTGAACTCCTGCAATAAAAAAAATTACTTTATGCATGCTACAACCGTTTAATTCAAAGACTATTAATTAAAATATCTATCTTTAAGTATTCACCTTTTAACATCTGAAGATTGTCAGTGACAGATCAATACACCTTTTGAAAAGTTTGTAAAGAGGTTTTGATACTTAATTAAAGGTGAATTGAAGACAATGAGCCAAGTTTTGGGCACAATGAGTGCAAGTGATTAATTTTTTAAACTTTACATCTGTTCTTGATAGGGCTCAATCTTCTAATATTTTCTGCTGAGAGATCACTTGTTGCCAAAGTAATTTTATCTAATATTATAAAATAAAATTTATAGAAGGACTCTTGAGATAGTCATACATTTGCGTCCAAATCGGATGTGATGTGTTGCGATCCGTCTCTATGGCGTACTTCAAAATCTACCTATTGAGTGCTTGTCTATAGTTTAGTCACTCCTTAGATTTATTTTCGTTTAGTTTTTAGAGCTCGCTGTACACCGTAATATATATCTTTAATTTTAGTGATATCGCTTTTTTGCTTCAATGACGTGTTAAGTCCGATAACTATTATTTATTATTTTAAAATCGCCCATCCCATTTTATTTTTCTAAAAATGTGGTATCTTTTAGAAAATATGTTATAGATTGATAGTAAAAAAGGTAATTTGTTTTGATATAATTATTTTATGAAAGCTAAAAAAACTTCTGAAATTTCAATTTTCAAGATAACACAAATTATTGAAGCAAAGAGGCGATATATTAGCAGAAATAATGTAATTCAATGAACCATGGTGGTAAAAGTTTCTAAAAGAAGCCCTAAACCTAAACGAAGTCTCACAGAAGAGAAAAGTTAAAATGTAGTAAATTGTATTCTACAATTTTTGAAGTACCCACAAAAATGTTAAATATTTTTTAATGTCTTTATGATTGTTCGAGTTCACGTTTGACCACTGTCTGACGTGATGTTGAGTGATGACGCAGTCGAGCATGGAGCACGCTTATCTAGAAGATATCTATTCACTCGTGACTTGAAGACTTCAAGATTATATCTGTTAGGAAAAACAGACTCCGGCAAATTATTCCATTTACCGGCAGTGCGCATCAGAAAAGTGCATTCGCAAGGATTTAATTTTCTATTCGCTCTAATTGGAGATAGGTATTAGTGTAACTGAGACAGTCAATGAGGCGTATAATAATACAAGACAATGTAACGTCGGTAAACTGTCAAATATGAATGTCGGTAAAGAAGCCAACCGCGAGAATTTGGCTGCTGTGATTTATATAATCCAAGCTCTTGACTTCGTTTATTAAGCAGAGTCGAGATTAATACTGAGGGCTTATCGTGAGACGTGAAGTCACCACCCTGGTGGCTCCCCTCTCCCCTCTGCTACAGAGGGCGTCCCCGCGCGTGACGCGGACAGATAAGCTAATTACTTATTGTGATTTAGCAACCGGTTCTTAGCAAATTTTTCATCAAATTTTCAGAGAGCAATTCGGAATAATAAGTAGACCTCGTCCACCACAATGGCAGCAATTAACCGGACAATTTAACTTTTTAATTGCGAATTAAGAAACTGGGGTTGCAAAGGTTGAACACGGTTTGTGAAATTAATTGTTAAGAAAGGTTTTTTGTTTGTGATGGCAATACATTATTGCATGCTGTATGCGATGGCGCTTTAATGGAATTTTTTTCTTTCATGTCTCATTACTACAACTAACTTTTACACCTTAGAGAATACGATATATGTATACTTTATGCAAAAGAACGTTGGACATGCTGCTTGAAAATGAAGTGAAAATGTTTTAATAACCTCTCTAAGTTGGAAATTAGAATTTTATGTCTGTGTTAAGATCGAGCTGTGGACAAAAATTTCGCTAAGATTTTAAATTTGTGAAACTTAAAAATTTATCGCTCTTAAATAAACACAGGACAGATTATTATGTAACAATTTATTCATACAATAAATTGGTACAACAGGTTGGATTAGCGATGTTCACATTTCCGTCGCTAGTAAAAAGTAATAAAATCAAAGACTAAAATAAACTGTTTACAGTTTGTGTTATGATTCATGGACCAACTACATAAATTTAATTTTTGTAAATGCCAGTCGGTCCCTTATTCAGAGCTTCATTGAATACATTTTTAAATTGTTTTGTGTTTATTCACTAATTTCTAATGTCTGAAAATAAATTGTTCCTAGTTTGTTTTGACGACTTTATCATAGAGTCAAAAATCTGACATATACATACGAGTACTTTTATACGGCAGACGTGTAGAGATCTCGTTATAATTTTGCTCACTATTAATGTATCATATTCTAATTAACTAACTGATTATCAGTTTACTGTTAATAAATTAGGTTTTGATCATGTGTAGGTTGGTACGTTTTGATATAACAGGGTCCTATTAATCTAGCTAAAATATTTGACCTTGTTACATTTTCTTAGACTTTGGTGTATAGGGAGAAAAATGATTTACTTTATTCGTAGTAGCACTTTTTGTAAAATGTTTCGAATTCGAATTTCGAATGTAAGTACAGGAATCATTGTATATGGAAGCGATTTTAGCTCTGAGTTAATCGGAATTCAGAAATGAACATAGACAATGTAAACACGACAATAGAAGCAGGAGCAAGGGGCTGGTGGAAACTCGTATCGGTGGTGTGCCACTCGTGAGATAACAGAGCGCGCCGTCTTTGTGGACGGATGTAAAATTATTAAGCAATGGAATGCCGTAAATGGGCTCTTGCCTCTGCAATATCAAGGGTTAAGGCCGGCCTCCCGATATGGCTTTAATACGATTAGCTTTATCGAATTCCGCTTGCGGGATCATACCTAATTATTTCCTAATATTTCTCGCAAACAAGATCCTTTTAATCGAGTGCCTTCTCAAAATGTTAAATTATTACATTTTTAAATACACTCCCGGGTCGAGTTTTACCCATACGTTTTCGGCAGTGAAAATTTTTTCGTGCATATTTCAAGCGGGATTAAATTGTTCGAAACTTTGCCCGCCAGTCTGTCGAATGAGAAAAGCTCGAATCGATTGACAGTTGGATGACTTCGATGTTATGAAACCTCACAGATATTGAATCTGAATCGTTTCAAAAATAGAGGGAACGAACATTTTCTCTGAGAATAAAGCAACCGCAAAGTAAACACCATTCAATTTTATTACGGAGAACAGACTCCGTTTGGAAATCCCCCAGCAGCGATCCCGTAAATCTCTATTTGTCGCAACTAAAACAGGTCACGGCGGAAGGCTATTACGCTCCCTAAATGCTGCCGAACTCCCTATAGAGCGCTCTAATCCACTCCGAACGGGCTGGTGTCAAACGCAGGCCAGGGTTGTTTGTATTGTTTATTGTCGCGACGCTGGTTCGTACGGCAAAGACGCCGTTGTCGCCGCACCGGAGAGCATGTTTCAATTGATAGAGCCGAACAGTTCCCGTAGTGAACTATTATGTTCCTGCCCATGAACGATACTTATCCGCACTTAATGTCTACTTTACCTTACTTTGAAATGTGGAAAACGTTGTAAACTATATAGTTTGTGAAAAGAAATCAATACATTTCTTAGAATTTCGATTGGTTCGTGTTATTTTTCTAATAATTTTAATTATGATCTATTAAATAAAATAAGTACTTACTAATATCGTCTAAGTGTTTGACATGGCAAATTTAAAAAAATATTTAATCGCGACATAGCCATGCGCTTGGTAGACTGTAGATAGTATCTGGGGTAACCAAAAGGGTGGTATCGTTATGTAGTGTTAGCATTTAATGCGGCAACGTTGCCAGTCCTTTGGGGACATCTACGCTGGTTTTTATCTTTAATATTAGTTTTATTATATTTTTTGTTATTATGAATAGTTTACAAACAATAAAGTTGTCAAAGTTTATTAGACTACACGTACACTAATTTAGTATGTAGAAACATCAAAACAGCTTCAAGATGGTATGTGAATTGCCAGGTATTTATCAGTAATTGGAATGCTAAAAATTTTCTTTGCCCATGTTGCATATATACTATCCGCTCTTCTACTCAGATTGCTCCAAACTAACGTCTTCACATTGTTTGCTTACGACTGCTTGCCTCAGAATACTTGCTCCCTGTCCCAACACCACGTATTTAAGGTATTTACAGCACGACGAAAAACACTATGCGGTGATATTTTGGCGCTATTTTAGTTATATTTCTTTCATAGAATCCATTTCCGGCAGTCTCCTTGACTTTTGACTTCCGATTACTTGATTTCGAGATACCCGTTCGCTTGATAATAAATGCCTTAACTTTGTTTATTTGATTTCCAAAATCCGGTTACTTCATAATAGAAAATTGCATATCCAATTACTGACTATTTCCACTACGTTATTTTTTCACAACTGCCTTGATTCTGATATATAAATATAGTTAGTTAAAGACTATATAGTGCGGATAAGCTATAAATTTTGGGAACTGCTTATTTGGATTGTTTTTATAGGACAATTTGACGTTAGGCGGGAGTTGAATAAAAAGCACCAAAAAGCCATCAGAATGAAACAAAACACTTGAAACAATATCGCGACAGAGCGGCAATCATTCCCGTTTTATCTCAGTGTGCACACGCTGTGCCACGGAAACTGTTCTAATAAAAACTACCATGTGTCCGGTCGTATGTACAATGTACATGTACTCACTGGACGTCGTTTACTGAACTTATAAAATGCATTCGTACTTACGTCTAATTCTATGAGATGGATTGTTACTATTACATTATTTGCAACTCACAACATGTAACAAATAATAATAATATTAGCTCATAAATGTACCACTAATGAGCTAGAACTTCCTCTTTTCAGTAGAAAGGACGGCATACGTACGACACTTATTCCAAACAAACGGATTGGAGGTGTTGACAATTCAGAAGCACAGGTTTTCTTATGACATACATCCTTTATCACCACGTGATAATTATAATAATAATTACAATAACCTGCAGCCGACCTCCCCGCACCCCTTAATCACTTACACCCGTGTTGCTCATCTCCAATTTTGTTTGGCATTTATTTGGGGCCTATGCAGGGAGTGGCGAGTCACCGTCTGCCCATTTTTTCGATGTCCCCCGAACATTGCGATGAACAAACGCCATAGTCCCCACAGCCCAGATCCACTAACAGTTCATTCCAATAGCCTGGTACCTTTTGTTCTCATTTTCGACATAAGTCCAACACTGATCGGGGCTTGTTCTTGGGTGCTTTTTTAGATGGTGTAGACAGGGACAATGCAGGTCAGTGTCATGCCATACGTACGTTAAATTTGTCAAGGGGCCTCTACGTGTTGGTTGGCCTGCCGATGGCCCCACGCAAACCATCCAAAAGACCAGGCCACTTTTACGGCCCGTCGTCTTCATAGACTTACAATAAACCACAAATATTTGGTTAAAAATTCATGCTCTTTGCTAGAACTTGTATCAACGTCATTGCATTAAGACGTGGGTGTATTAATAACTGAGCTAACACGACTTATTTTGTGCTATCATTTTACGTATTTTCTACAAGATGAATAGTTAGCAATAGATAAAGTTAAAATCCTAATACATGATAAATGGTGAAACTTCTGTGAATAATAAATAATGCTTTATCGGAACATTAGCAGTCTCATTCATATAAAGGTAGAGAAAAAAGATGTAGATAAGAATTATGACAACAAAATTACCAATAGCACCAATTATGTCGTAAAATATGTCTACCAATATGAGTAGGAGGTAGAAATAGTCTAAAATAGATCACATTGAGCAGTCAGCTAGAATTAATAGTTACTGAGCAAAACGGATGGCCAATTGTGAGCTTGTTTCAATTAAACATGGCCAATAAATTCAACAATGTTTGAACAAAATATGACATAATGAATAAAACCCTTTTTTGTTCCAGATCTGTAAAGAGGCTTCGGTTGAAAGAGAATGACAATAAAATTGTAATATTATTTACACAAGAATAACAGACAATAAAAATACAATATCCAAAAATTTATGATATTGAATAGCTTTAGGATATTAACGTAGACAATAATGAATAATTTGGTATTGAATTTTATATACCATATTACAAAGTAAATTGTTATGAAAACAAGGAAATTTGAAAGACGTAGACATACATCGGTTATATTGAATGTTTTTTGAAGTAATGACTGTGGAATCCAGACGTTCGAGAGCCGCTTCCATGGAAACGGGAGGCTTGCCGCTGGTTTCTACATTTGCCCTGCTCACAATTGTCGCTGGTAAGTTTTTTATTTTTATGGCTCGGTCACGACCATATATATCGGTATGACTAAGTGCAACACGACGAGCGACAAAGACAAAAGTAATAAGATTATGAAGTCACATTGCTTAACATCAACCATCGTCGCGTCACTCGTTGTGTCACTCTTCTCTAAGCCCAAAGTCGTGGCCAGGCCGTTAGAGTTCTGACATCTAAATATAGAAAGGAACTTATAGTTCAGTTTAGAAAAATATAAAGTGTTTTCCAACATTGCTTGGCTCAAACTTTAAAAGTTCTAATCTATTAAAATGTTGAGTGTAGTAAATGATATTAAGTAGATTTAAGTATACAATCGAAACAAGAAACAGTTGAGTAGAAAAATATTGTTTTTATAAAGTATTCTGGTGCTCTTGCTGTTTTATCAGCATAAGCTTTCTTTCTTTATCCTGCATAGTTTCTGAGATGTTATATGAGGTTTTGCGTGGGCTAACGGGCACTTGACCGACTTTTCATGATTTAAAGTATTTAATTTCCTTATCTTTGTAAAAAGTGCTAATGTAGTTATAACATTATAGTTTATTTTATTACGTGAATACTGATACCTTTTGATACAGGAAATCGCGTATTTATCAGACCACCACAACGTATGTATTTTAAAATAAAAATATGAATACACGATTTTATTATTGTACGAAGTTCTGTTATAGTCTGTTCATTGCAAAAGCGATGAAGAAGAGACAACCTAACATAAAAAGAATACACTAAAGACTTTCCAATATACGTAGTAGGTGCTTAGTGAATATTGAGTTAAAATTGCACTTCGTCGTATTCAGAACATTTATAGTTGCTTCTCAGACGTAAACTCGCTAACTAGACACTGCTAATGGCAGACCTGATGAAAAGCTTAATATCCTGTCCGACATCCCTGGCTGGCGCTTTCAAATATTAATTTTCTCTTCTTCTTACAAATAATCCAAATACTGTAATTCTCTATATAGAATTTCAAAATCATCTTTATTTATAGGTAATGGAACCTTGGCTTACACTAGTCACAAATTGTGACAAACTTTTGACCGATGAGAGATTATTAGAATAATCCTTGGTGGGTGGATTTTCAAAAGACTATGAAAAACTAATCGTATAGATGGTTTATGGTTTTGTATATTCTTAGCTAGTAATCTCATCAAACGAATGAATTTGAAGTTTTAGAACATTGAAATTCCGAATCAAATATATTTATTAACAAAATATCATGGTCTAGCTGAATTTTTCTACATATTGTCTATTACTTACAAATAGGTCTATTATCTTAAAAATAAATTAATCTAAAAACCTCATAAGTACTAGGTACTTATAAATTAAATAATAATATAAGTAAAACTAAACCAATAGAATCTATAAGTAAAAAATTGACTCCAAACCGCTTATAGCTACAACTCCAAACAAATATAATTGGAACAAATCAGTTATGAGTTTTTAGTTCATGCGCATTCAAGGCTTCAGTAGAGATGATGTTATTCTGTTGTTTCTATTATTTGGCTATATTACTCTAAGAAAACATTAATTGAAAATACCGTATGTCTTAAAAACTACTGAACGGATCTTGTTGCAACTTATTTCTGTTCAAAATATTTATAAACTTCTCCGCCTTATTTTATAACTAAATATGCTGGGGCTTCATCTGCGTTACCGTTAAAGATTAAGGCCGTGGTCGAACGCGTCTTACTTAAAGCGTTAAAAAATAACGTCGTTAACGCATATCCACAATAGTGTATATACGTATAATTTATCTGTCAATATTTAACGTCATTAGCAATGTCACATCTCAAATTGCGCATTACACATTATATTAATGATTAAATTAAAACTGGTATATAATCTAACATTGCAAACTTAAAATTAAAAAAATAAACACTTAATAATTAGATGCGACGCCCATACACTTTTCGGAAGCGGATATCTCACGAACGATTGACTTTAATCAAAAAGTTGTTATAAAACAGCGTTCAGGTTTTTCGGTAACTACGAATATTTTCAGTACACAGCAGTGTGTATCGAAATTTTTTGTTTCATCTTACAGTTACACGAATAGTGTTTCAAAGCTAATATTTATTTTTTAATTCTATAAATCAGAATTATATAGAAGACACTTTCCAACTTGCATCGTCATCACCTAAGCGTTAAATCACGTTTACGTCCGGAGCGTTCGCTTCGACACATAGGGTCTGCTTTCTTACTTTTTCTTCTCCACGCCGATCTTAAGCATCCCCGGTTTTAAGACTTTTAAAACACGCCTTATTCAGCATTTCTTGGGCCTTACCTTTCTACCAGATCCTGGCGAAAGCGGCATGGCTAGATATTTGATCCCCGTTTGTTCATAATTTGCCGCTATCCTTAATATGTGGCTGTACCAGCGTAAGTGACATTCTTGAAGTTTTTTGCTATATCACGGATATGAAAATTGTCGTGAATGCGGGAGTTCCTAACGCGGTCTTCCCAAGTGACTCCACACATCCCTCACAATATATTCATCTCCCAGACACGTAGCTCTTGCTTGTGTCGATTAATTAAAACGTTCCAAATTGCGTTTATGTATGTGGGGGTGGTGGTGTGGTTGTTAAAAATTGGCTCGTTTGAATTAAAAACCGATCTTCGAATAAACACTTTAATCTTCTTTAATAATAATAATAAAAAAATAATAAAAATGTATTTATTTCAATAAGTCCATACATGTAAGTTGCCGGGGCTTCCCAGAAAGTAATCAAATGATACTTGTGTTGGGAAAACTAAACTTTATATACCTTAGAAAACACCTTAAGAAAAGAACTTAGTCTTAACACACGCAACCACCCACCCTCTTACGCTCTTGACTCACGACTCCCCGCTGTCCAGTCATTCAATCTTTGTCATTCATCTCATTCAATCTAAACTTGCGTTCCGTTACACAGCAAACCATTTTTAACATTCCTACATGTAATATTTTCTTAAGTTTTCGCGACTTGTATACATAATAAAACTACGTTTTAACGGTTTTAAACGTCGGAATAACAAAAATCAAATTAATTACTGCGTTTAAAATCGTTAAAACGTAGTTTTATTATTCCTACATGTATACAATAATGCCAAGAGTCATTATAAGAAATGACACTAAGTATCGTTTCATACAACAACATAAGCTTCTGAGACATACAGATGAAATTTTAAGTATCATCTTGCTACGTTTTCCCCAAAAAAAGATCGAAAATTGAGTTTCATTCTTGAACGAATTCCTTTAAGCGATACAAAATTAATCGGTTTACGGCCATTAACTGTACTCGATATATTTGTAGACCAAAAAGGCGTAAACCGTTTTCGTACTGCAATTGTTCGACTTCAAATTCAGAATTCGGTGCAGTAAATTGTTGCACTTTAACGAATACCCACAATGTGAAGCAAGCGGGTGCAACGCTGAAGCAATTCTGCCTCAGATATCCTCACGTACTAGATAGACGTAAGGAACCCGCACTGAAAGCTGCCTTAGTGAATTCCAAGTTTAATTGAAAACGCTTTATAACCTTTTCTTTTAATTGTTTAAAGCTTCCAACTTAACCTAGCCGCGTGCTTCGTAAAATGTTTAATTATAGTTGCGGATGAGACATTTACGGGCGTATTTTTGGGGTTCAGTAGCATTTTTTTTAATGTAAATAACGTCAGCACGTCTGTCTGTCTATATTTGCCGTAGTAACTTTTCTTGAAAATTACTGGGTTATCTATACTGATTACATTTTATAGGCTTATGTATTCTAGATACCTGTTTCGCTATATATGTAGGTATAATGCTGTATCGCAATCACGACTTAAACAAAGTGGCCGTCATAGCTATATACAAGGGTTGAAAAAAGAAGTCAATATCCATAATCGTATGGCGTACCGTTAGTAAGATACTAAAATTAGAGTCCAAAAATAGCCTTGTTTTAATTAAATAAAAAAAAAACGATTTCGCAGAGATTAAAATATATTTACATCGAAAATTTCTTAGCCTAATGACAAGAACAGTGGATGTTGGTTATTTTTCTACGGAAGGAGCAGATATCATCGAGATATTGCCTACCTAGTTACATCTGTAAATATGGATAATATCTATTATAAATCCAATAAACAGTTGTAACAAGACCGGTTGTAATGCAAACTATGTACATAAAACATACAGAGGATTATAGCTAATAATAGGATTAATTATATGGAAATTAGTGGTTGTACGCGCGGTGAATTTAACACAATTCTATCAGAATGTAATTATAGACTTCGATGAGCGTGAAATACTGAGTAATTGAAACACGTTATCGGGTATGGACCGAAACTGCTGGACAATTCATATGATTATTGTGATTAAAACTTAACATGACGGGTATTGAAGTACTCTTTTGGTAATATAGTTGCCATCGACGTAATGTTAAGGCTATGAACAAAGCTTGAGCTTTTAGCCCTGGGTACGTTTTTCTATTTTTTAGGATTTCGAGATCATTTTGGCAAAACTGAACTGTTATAAAATCGTCACAGCCTTTATTCTGAAAAAATGCCATGTCTATATAGATGGAACCTTGTATAAAAGGTGTATTTTACAGGCCATAAAATATGCACTATAATTTATGGCATATTACTGACGAAAGAATTTATGTTTCATTATTATATAGGCTTAGGCACGAAGGTACCAATAAATCTGTTTTAAAAAATAGTAATCATGTTTCTTGATAGCGTTATTATTGATGAGCAGACACGTGTTTCCGAAGTCGTAAACAGTGTGTATTTGTATGGAACCTTTCATGTAAGTAGAGAGATACGCACTTGTGAAACTGCCTTGGCTTATTACGCTTATTATATATACATTCAGACATACATATACACATAGATATACATATTACTCATAAATACATGACCATTTCATTTTTAACATCATCAAGCAAGGGAAATTGTCTCTACCATGCCTAAAGTTTTGTTTCAGTTCAAAATATAGATTTGTTTCGAATGTGTTATCGATACCGTTGCTATGTGAGAGAACATCGATTTCATTCCACAAGGTGGTAGATATCACGTTATAAACGGGGCCGTCAGATCCCGAAGTTTGTCGTACGGTGCGGTCCGCTAGCCTCGAGTTATTAATTTTCATTTCATTCCGATAAAAGCCTTACTTACAATGAAAATTGAAGAGTAAGTAATTTATTTTAGAGTATTTGTCTAGCCCTAGTTGTAAAGTAATGTTATAACTTGCATCTGTTATAAGGCGACTATATTATTTAGTTTGCTGTGCTTTACGGTTCCATCCGGACGTAATTTGAATAATGTAAACTCCTTGGAGTTTTAACCCATGCCTGGGATATCCAACAAGCGGTCTTAACACGAAAAAGTACATATAACTGAAGGCTGGTACATTATTGAATGTCAAACAAATCTCAAACATATCCTTTGATAATATATAAGAAAATAGTATTTTGTAATTTCAACGGCATAGGAATATAGGCCGCAAAACTCGAAAAGTAGTCCATGGATTGACGTAAAGTTTTACCACAGAGTTTTACATACCTTTGCATTTTAATAAAAGAGCGTTTAGGTATATACTTTTTATTGCTAAGTTCTCACAATAAAAGGATATTACAAGCATTTTGCTTTACATAAAGTGGATGGGAAAAAATAAGAGTAAGTTACAGCGAGCATGACTGGGATTAGTTAGAATAGATAAAGATGTTAATTAAAATGATGTTCAAAAATTAATGATCTGATTTGCTAGATAAAGAAGTGGATTTGATGTTTTTAGACTATATATATATACTAGGATATGCCCGCGACTTCGTCCACGCTTGACTTGAAATACCCGCGGGATTCCCGGGATACCAAGTAGTGCAGATTTTTAGAAAGAAGTTTACGAATTAGCTGTTGATTCACGAAAACCGCATCAAAGCGACCCAGTAGTCTGTACGTGACGAACAGACAAGAAATCTCAAAAAAATTGTATCGTGTTCTCCATCGTTTATATAGTCTGTCCAGTCCAGTCCAGCTGTTTTTTAATAGCTTTAATATTGTCTTTAATTAATTATTTAATTTATATATATAAGCTATATAAATGTTATAGTAAACACAACTCCAATAAAGGGGCCCATATCAGTCTATTATTAATTTTCATTTGACACAGTCCGCTTGTAGCGCGCATTCCCTTGAGCACTATGGGCGACAAAGACGCTTGTTTATACAAACACTCGCTGGTTGTTCCATTATCTCAACCGTGGTTACTGAATTGTTCATAACACTAGTGTACAAAGTTCTTGTACGACAAACGAAAATAACCATTTGTCATTATACGGTAAAAACAGTGAAATGTAAACGGTAAGAAAAGCAATATACATGAATATGCAGACATCAATGGAAGAATAACATGATATAATTGTGAACATGGGTATCAAAGTTTTTTTTAAGTATAATCTATTAATCTATATATATAAAACAAAGTCCGGTTAGTTACATCATTTATAACTCAAGAATGGCTGGACTGATTTTTATAATCTTTCATTTGTTGGATTTATCTTCACCCCAAATAGAATAACTAAGAAAAACTACTATATCGGAAAAATTCGCTGAAAAATAATAACCCCCAGACTCCTTTGAGTACTTTTCACTATTTCTTAAAGTTTCGTATTTAACTAAAGAGGCCCACTTAAAAATTTATCTATATAATTTTTGTATACGTGTGTATGTTACTGAACACCTCTAAACCACTGGACTGATTTTGGTTAATTTTTTGTGTGTGTTTGAGTGGGTCCCGGGATGGTTTTAGATTGACAACTGGATCCGGTAGGTGGCGTCGAAATCAGGTTATAGAATTTGATGATTTTTTTCTGTGTGTTGGAGTGGGGTTCCTGTATGGTTGGTTAGTTAGATACTTGTGACTCTATTACAATTGGACCCGCTTGGTCACACTGCAATTGGGTTCCAAATTTTTATTTCAAGACAGGACAAGGTCTGCGGGGTTCTGTAGTTTTACATAAGGCCTTTAATTCTTTCATCACTTGATGTCTTTATAACAAGCTCAAATAAAATTGTGTTTAAGTATATAACATTAATTGTATAAAGTGCCATAGACTGTGTTTATACGAGTATAGTATATCGCTGTAGGATATATTAATATATAACATACTTAATACATAATAACAGTCCACAAATGTCCTAATACTGGACTCGAATTTCACATTATAGGGGAACGGACAGTATACCCACCACGCTTGTCCAACACGGCTTGGCAGGTTTGTCACATCGGTTATCTCGATGTGCAGGTTTCATCACGATGTTTTTCTTTACCACTAGCGCGTAGTAATTGTAGCAATATGTACATGTGTACTATACTTATTATTGATGTCTATACACGTATGGGCGGGCATGCAGCCTTGAATTCAAAATTCATGTTTGCGATGCAAAGGTTGCTGCTGATATACCATGTATTTATTTAAAACTTTACAAATCATATACTTATGTAACTCAATCTACATTGCAATAATAAATAAAAATGTAAACACTTCTTCATTTAGTTTGTAAAATCATCAAACAATTGAATTATGGATTATATCGATGCTGATAATGAAAACTGTTGGTGAACCGCGAAAGCGCTCGTTTCCTACCGTAAATTGGCATTAAAACAGTTCTGATATTGGAATTTTTATTTGGTGTACTTTAAATAAAATTAATATAGATTTATAATCAAATAAATCTTTTGCTTGCTTGGTTAAAATAGGATTATAATATTTGTCATGCAGTCATTTTGGCAAGAATGGAACTGTGTATGTATTCAAACATTATAGCTAGTGATATGTTAAAAGGTGACTGGCGGTTTTCAGCCTGAACGTCTACAAAGACAAAACTTATACTAAATAAGTAGATTTTTACTTATTACCTTTTAAAGTAGTACCATATTTTACCGTTACTATCTAAGCGGAGAAAAATAATGTTGAATGATTTAAGAATTCATACTCGCCTACCATATAATTAAATTCAAAAGCATTTTTGTCCGATACTTTAAACTATTATATTAGCAAGAAGAATCTAGATATATTACGTGTCATAATATCGATATACCTGCGCAATATTCTGTCACTTACCACTTTTTTATTCTGTTAATTGGTAAATCGATTTGTAATCGATATCTGTTGTATTTATATATTTTTTTAATGCCAATACAGTCTACTATGTTACTGTCAAGTGTCATATGTTAGCCAAAGCTGTTTTGACTTAGTCCCTTTGCCTGACATTGTGACGAATAAAACACAAATGCATAATTATTAGTTAAAAACAATAAATAGAGTACAACTATTGTTCACATTGTTAGGTAGAATTAAACATTTTTTGAAAATAAAACTGCACAGTAAAATATTACGTTTTAAGTTCCCGCCAAAAACTCTAGTATTATCGAAATGAATCTAATTTTAATGTAAAACATTTATGGCCAAATTCTATTTTCAGCCAAGTTCTTGTAGAAAATGACAATCACACATGGATTTCTACCGAAAAAGCTACCTAAATACATTGTAATTATGCATGTAGGTGTCCAAGCCAAGGGCTCCTAAGAAACCCGCGAGTCTCCTTTCATCCTTAAAGGTATATCTACGATATGTCTCGATATTTCTCTATGGATAAGATTTGGCGGGTGAATTCTATTTACTATAGGGAAAATGTAAAAATTAAGATAGATAGATAACACTTTATTGTACACCATTACAGAAAACCTTATAGCCTAAAAATATTCTAAATGTGCACAATGGGCGGTCTTATCGCTATTAAGCGATCTCTTCCAGACAACCCGTCGCATTAAGATTCGCATGTAACTGAGAGGTAACTACGGTTTTTTGTTGTTTTGTGTGCATGTGTCTGGGGTCAAATATCTACCCATTTTTGATAGGTATTTAAAAGTCATAGTGATTTTTCTCAGTGAGTTTTTTTATTACTTATCGATTTTTGATTTCCAAAGTCGTTAAAAGTGTATATGTTCCCATCCTCTAACTTTTGAACTGTATATTCAAAAATACGTTCAACTGAATTTTATTTGAACAAGACCCGTTGAGTACATTTTTTCTTCATCGTCAGCTAATTGCGGTCCACTGCTGGACATAGGCCTCCCCAAGTCGGCCCCACTCATCCCTGTCCTCTGACTTATTCATCCAGAGTCTTCATGATTAGATACAACAATATAATAATAATAATAATTTTACTAATAGCGAGTACTTGCACAGACACAACCTAGTAGCCAGGATCATCCACCAGCAACTTGCTCTTAAATACAGACTTGTCTCGTCAGAGGTACCTTATTACCAATACACGCCCGAGCCAGATCTTGATAATGGTCAATATCTGTTCTACTGGGACCGATCAATTATCACACGCAGGACTATTGTTGCCACTAAGCCTGATATAGTGGTAGTTGATCGGCCTGCGAGACGTGCTAGAATTGTAGTTGCTGCGATTCCCCATGATGGTAACCTCGTGAAAGCCGTGAAAAAAAAAGTATATTGATCTTCCTCAAGAGGTTAGTGCCATGTGTAACTTGGACTCTATAATTATAGTACCGATAGTGGTGTCAGCGAACGGACTAATAGCGAAGAGCCTTGACCGTTATCTTGAAAGGCTCTCGCTTGGTATCTGGGTGAAAGGTCGGATGCAGAAGGCAACCTTGTTGGACACGGCCCGTACTATGAGAAGGTTCCTATCTCTAGAGTCTTAACCACCGGTAGCTTGGCCCCATTGCCGGCAGATACCGGTTTTATATATTTTTTTAAATAAATCAATGTAAATATAAAATTTATAAGAAAAATGTAAAAAATTGATTAAAATAAACGTGTGATAATAATTTATTTATTACAAGACAACACAGTTCAATACATATACATAGATAAACATACAAATAAACACACACATTAGTGATATTTTTTCGTATATCTATGTTCGTAGTAATTAATGACTAACACTGATTTGGTCCTCTCAGGACGAATTCAATGGGTAGTCAAATTAATCGGCTATTCCCTTCAGAATGCTGTTGCGGCTACCACGCAATCTCTGCTTAGTAACGAAACTATTTAGATAATTTTTGTGTAACTATTATTATAGTGTTTCATGGTCAAATGACAATAAAGGGCTATTTACATGATGCAAGTTTCTTGCCTTTGTATACAAATAAATTGAAGCAATAAATGACTTGCATGGTCTAAATAACACGTAACATTCTTGATCTGTTATACAAGTTCTTTTTTCAAAACTTTTCTTGGTGTTAACAACACATACAATAATTTCTTAAGCAATTTTTGTATTCAGCTGGTTCATTTGCAAAGTTATCTTTTTCCTTTCCCCATGATACTGCGTCCTTAATTTTTTTGTTTTGTTTGGTTTTCCTTAGGGCCAAAACCACCATCTCCAAATTCCGGTGCAAATGCTGTTAGTGCAGCATTACGTACATTACGATTCTTGTATTTTACATTTTCAGTATCCCATAAACACGCGTGATTTCGATAAATCTCAATGAACTTTATTAAATCAGCAGAACGGAATCTTAACACTTTCGCTTCACTCATACTTTTTAATAAACACACCCTCTTCTAAAACGTTCAACACTTGAATAAAAAATTCGTCTACGCAAATAAAGTAACCAGCCAATAAATGGTACACGCACATAAAAGCCTGTGTTTAAACAAATCAAAACTTGTAAGCAATAATCTCCTAAGCATAATTGTATTGGTGTAAACAAAAGACGTTTGTAATTATTTTCAGACAAGATTTGCACTCAATAACTGTATATTTAAAAAAAAATATCCGCCTGTAAACAGTTGCTTACAATTCTTGAAAGTCAATTATTGCTCTTTTATGTACAAGAAAATGTCATCATGTAAATAACTTAATAATGGACGTTGTTCAAGTTTACTGGACCATTACTATACAAACTAAGAGCACTCGAGCGTTTTTTTTTTTTACAAATACAGATATAGTTTTGTTTTTCTGTTTTTATTTAATGCCTAAAAGTTTTGTAATATATAAAGCTGAAGAGTTTGTTCGTTTGTTTGTTTGCTTGAACGCGTTAATCTCAGGAACTACTGGTCTGATTTGAAAAATTCTCTCAGTGTTAGATAGCCCATTTATCGAGGAAGGCTATATATCATCACGCTAAGACCAATAGGAGCGGAGCACCAATGAAGAGTGTTTCAAAATCGGGGGTTTATTTCTTTTGAGAGCTTCCGCTGCGTGCGCTGCGTAAACAGTTAAAGTTTCGCAAAAATCATGTGTGACAGACTTGTTTTCCCTTTAAAAGTTCTAAAAAAAAGTCCGTGACAGCATCTATCTTGTAAGGTTGGCTCGCTATAACCTTTTTTATGCTAACGAAATTTGTTCTCAAATAATGCATTATTTGCGAAGGTGTTTTTATAAACATGATATTAATTCTTATTCATAAATACGTTACTCATCACAAGTATTTAATTTAAAACAAAATTGCCATTTATATCATTCCATTTCAATGAATATCTTAGGGGATATCGCAGTTTTTAAAATAGCATCGCAGCACAATAATGATTAAGTACTGCGCGCGCATTTATGATGTGCAAGGCCGGTGGGTGGTCACGAGTGGAAATAGATTAGCGCGTTCAAGCAAACAAACAAACCAACTCTTCAGGTTTATACATCAGTATAGATATTTTCACCTTCTAGGTAAACAAAGTCGCGGGCTAAATTTAGCGTTAGCCCAAAGTAACTATTCCACGCGGACGAAGTCGCGGGCAAAAGCTAGTGTTTAATAACCTTACTTATTCAAACTACACAAATTATTGTAGTATCCTTATCAGCGTTATTTTCAATTCGTGCCAACCCTAAAATATTCCTATTAATACAGCAACACATTATATGTGAGTCTGATTACATAATTTATAAAATAGCACTTTCACAACAATGCTAACTTCTTCCAAGTGTTGGAAGCGCTAGCGTGTAAAGATGGGGCGTACATTACTTTGTGTTAAAGTTTACGAGAGAACTTAATACGTTCAAAAGTTGGAAGTCAACATTTTGATGCGACAGAAATTCAGACATATAGAGCGTAATGTTAGATTTTGCCTTGTGATTGTTTTCCGATAGACTTAGTTTGAAAGTAAGTTAGTTAATAACTATACTAATAGTAAGAGTACTATTATGTAAAAGTGATAAATCCGGAATTCATTTTTTAAATATAGTTATAACTATACAACTCCATAGAGTTAATCTACCGTTTAACTAAACTGAGCAACAGTAATGCATAAGTTTTTTTTAATACTCCCTTCGACAGTCACGTCGGAAATTTTTTGTTAAAAATTTTATCCTTTGTTTTTTCGTTTCAGGCATTTTTTGGGTAATTCATAGCTTTGACTTATGCTTATTATAATTTCTACTTTTAGTCGTGATCGATTACAGCTATACTATACTATAATATATCTGTGGCAGAGTTCAGTTTGTACAATTAATTTAATAAACAGAAAAACATTAGGGGCTAATTTGGACTAGTAGATTCCGAAAATATAATTTTTAGAAATTTTGTTTATTCATCCATCTGTTACAGTATTACGAGAAAACTACTGAACATATTTGAATGAAACTTGACACAGAATTATCTTATATCCCGGGTAAACATTTAGGATACATTTTATCCCGATAAATAACGTCGTTATCATGGGATAGACGAACAAATATAGCTGAATAGGTGACACTGCGGTCACGTTTTTTAGCCAAACAGGTGACTCTTCAGTCACGTTTTTGATGCCGCCATTGCAGTTCACTAACAATTATGTTGACTTCATGCATACGCAAACGAAGTTTCGGTGACCTATTCTAGTGCAGCAAATAAATAGTTGAATCGCAGATTTGGTCTAGTTTGATTGTTCGCCTATAATAAAACCTGAAATATCCTACAGGCTACGAGGATGGGATCAGTAGGATATTTGAAGTTTTATCATAGGAGAACAACCAAACTAGACAAAGTAGTGAAACAACTATTTATTTCCAACTGCCACTATTAATATAGGACAACACAGCTAGAATAAAATAAAATATTTAAATAGCATCACATGGGTAGTATTATTTAACAACCTGTATTCAATACAGCAGAAAAATAAATGGTATTGTTTATTCCGAATCCGTCATCCGTTTGCGTAATGATATAATTAAAATTTTACACATCGCCGATTTCAACATGATATATTTCCGTGAGTAGGCAATTGTTTCCGCAGTGCATTTTAATGTAACGCATCGTGAGTGTTAATCTGATGTGGCGCAGATGCGTTATTATTAATTTAATTTGTAATTATTTTTATTTAAAATTGTCTAGTAGAACCGTCTTACGAAACAAATCCCACGCAAAAAATGAAACTAACTATTGTACAACAAATCAGGCCAGCCATGTTGTTATGTTGTATTTATTCTATTAATTTTTTATTTGTTTACTGCATGAGTTCAGTAGACAGACAGACAGACCTGCCCAGAGCTGCTAGAAAGCGGTTACCATTACCCTATGGACTTTTGTAACACCAAAGATGCTAACAATGTGCTGCCGCTCTCTAAAAGGAGACTGGAATCTGGCCACTAATACGGCGGAACACAACTCAAGATTTTTATATGAATGTTACATTATGTTATTAATTTATTTACTAGTACTATTAATTCGTAACCTTTTTAATATTATTTTATCTTTCTAACGTTCCGTTGCACGACCGTAGCGCCTCGTCTACAGGACTCCATTCGTGAGACA
The DNA here is from genome assembly GCA_039645545.1 of Dendrolimus houi. NCBI lineage: Eukaryota > Metazoa > Arthropoda > Insecta > Lepidoptera > Lasiocampidae > Dendrolimus > Dendrolimus houi. Next base: position 11,113,763 of record CM077125.1, on the reverse strand, counting down.
GAGTCTGGTCTAGAATGATTGGATATAATGAAAGAGAGAAATATATATTGGAACACAGCGGTTTTGAAAAAACAAAAATCCTTATGTACTGACCGTCCGTCCGTTTGTCTTTGAATATCAGTCATTTAGTTAGTCCGGTAGATAGTTAACAAACAAATCAATCGATACACTTTTAATCATCTTACAAAACGCCGAAGCTCCTTATATTTAGTACGATAATAATAAGTTGTGATCTCATAATTGAAACGAGACAAATAGCATATTAACTATTTTAATTATTGTTTAAACAGATATTAAATTTAGTTTATTTTTAAGTATTTAGTTTAATATTTTCTTTCTTTCTTCTTTTCTTATTAGTTATTAATAAATCTATGTTTAACTATATATGTTAACAATATTCTTTTTAAAAAAAACATCTTAAATACAATATTTGTCATATTTGGGATGTCATCATGTCTACCCTATCCTCACCCATATATTCAATGCTTCTGTAGTTTATGGTACCTTTCCAATCACCTGGAAGGAAACCCAGATTATTCCTCTTCCTAAAAAACCTAATTCTGTTTCTTTCTCTCAGTTCCGTCCCATATCTATTCTGCCATTCCTTTCTAAAGTCCTTGAACGCCTAGTTCACCAACAGTTAAGTGTTTTCCTTAATCGACATTCTCTCCTTAATCCCTATCAATCTGGTTTCCGTTCTGGCCACATCACAACTACTGCCCTCGTGAAAATCACCGATGACATCCGTTATAGTATGGATAATGGTTTATCGACTGTGCTATCGCTACTCGACTTCAGTAGTGCTTTCAACAACGTTAACTTTGAAATATTACTTGGTCTTCTAAGCTCTCTTAACATATCTCCTACTGTAATCGACTGGTTTTACAGTTACCTGTATGGCCGCCGGCAGCGGGGTCGCGTCGAGGATGATTATTCGTCATGGTGTGAACTCACTGCTGGTGTTCCTCAGGGCGGCGTGCTTTCTCCCTTATTGTTCGCTGTTTTTATTAACTCCATCTCTATTCAACTCACTTCAACCTATCACCCCTATGCAGACAATTTACAAATTTATACACAATCACCGGTAACCACCTTGGACAAAGCAGTTTCAACCATAAACATAGATTTTGAACGCATCCTGCAGTGGGGCAAATCTTTTGGGCTTCATGTGAACCCTGAAAAAACTCAAGTCATCGTCATCGGTAGCTCACGGATGCTTAGTAAGGTCGACTGGAGTACTATACCTAGCGTAATGTTTGACGGGACAATCATTCCTTTTAGTGATAAGGTAAAAAACCTTGGTTTTATATTTGACAATGAGCTGTTTTGGCGACTTCATATCACCGAATTAAGCCGGTGGCTATATATCTCATCCAAATCCATTAGAAGGTTGAGGAACTTCTTGCCCACTACCACCAAAATTAAGCTAGCAGAGTCCTTATTACTTCCTATCCTTGATTATGCTGACGCCAGCTATCTAAATTTAACCCAAGAACAACTTAATAAACTTGAGCGCCTACAAAATTTTTGCATAAGGTCCATATTTGGCCTACGCAAGTATGACCATGTCTCTGAATTCCGAAAAAACTCAAGTGGTTGCCAATTTGATTTCGCCGGAATACTCACATCCTTTCTTTTCTCTATAGTATTTTATTTGTTCCAAATCCTCCTGATTACCTTAAACAACGTTTTGAATTTATTTCGTGCTCTCATAATTTACGCCCTTGTACTAAACTTAAATTGAACACTCCTACGCATAACTCAACCTATTACAACAATTCTTTTACTGTTAAGGCTATACAGCTTTAGAATACGCTTCCTGTTACTATCAGACAAGCAAAATCGCTAGCGATATTTAAAACCATGATCAAAAAATACTACCTGTCATTGGAATATGATACTTAAATTCATTTATAAATAATTATATATTATGTAGATATGTATATTAAGTATATATCTATGTAATATATATATATATATATATATATATATATATATATATATATATATATATTAGGTTGGGGAAAAAGTTTCTTCGCATTTTATATAAAAATTCAAAAGGTTTTTTTATAAAGTTTATTTACATTTGACTAAAGTATGTAGGTGCCATTTTCTTGGATAACTATTTGCCATCTTGTAGGTAGGGACGTGATCCCATTGCTATAAAAATTTTAGGGCTTCTGATCAAAAAACTGCGACAAGTGGTTTTGGCAGTCCTCTCGTGATGTTAACCTGACACTGCCTAAGGAATTCTGCAGAGGCCGAAACAGGTGAAAATCTGAAGGTGCAAGGTCAGGACTATACGGTGGATGCATTAACACCTCCCAGCCAAACTCTCGTAATTTTTGCTGAGTGGCTAAAGATGTGTGAGGTCTAGCGTAATCATGATGAAAAACCACACCCGTTCTGTTGATTAATTCCGGCCGCTTTCTCTCAACTTTTTGCTTTAATCTCATCAGTTGTTCGCAGTACAGTTTAGAATTGATGGTCCTGCCTGGCGGTAACAGCTCATAATGAATAATGTCCTTCAAATCCCGCCATACACACAGCATCACCTTGTTGCGCGTTAACCCGGGTTTCGCCACAGTCTGTGAAGCCTGACCGGCCTTTGACCACGATCTTTTTCGCACGTTCTTGTCGTACGTGATTCACTTTTTATCACCATTTATCAGCTTCTTCAAAAATGGTTCGGTTTCATTACGTCGTAATAAAGAATCACAAATGAGTACACGGTTCATTAGGTTCCTTTCAGTGAGCTCATGAGGCACCCAAATATCGAGCTTTTTTCAAATGCGCCAAAACAGTTTTGTGTTCAATTCCCAGTTCTCCAGCTACATCGTAACTACTAATATACCGATCTTGCTCCACTTTTTCAAAAAAGGCATCTATTTTGTCCGTAACAGGGCGACCAGAGCGACGTGCATATTTGATATCTACATTTCCGGATTGAAAACGCTTAAACCAAATTTGCGTTACTCTCACAGATACTGCATTAGGTCCATAAACATCACAATTTTTTTTCTCGCAGCTTGTGTTGCATTTTTACCTTTTTGTAGTAAAATTTTAAAATTTATCGAATTTCTTCATTAGATTCACTCATTTTAACAATAAGAAAAACAAATGAAAATCACACATTTTCCTAAATTGAATTTGGAATTGTCTTCTTTAAAATTAAAACTTTTTAATGATACCAAAACCAGCCAGATACAAATGGTATAGCCAAAGAGATCTTATTACACGTTCATACATACTATATGCGAAAAGACTTTTTCCCCAACCTATTATATATATATCATTTATGTATTTATTATTAAAATGTAAGTAGTTCGTACTATATGTTACGTATACCTCCATCGCCATTATCATCTCAATTCACTCCTGGGGTTATTTGGAAGAGATCGCTTTTTAGCGATAAGACCGCTCTTTGTACACAACTAGATATAATTTTAGTCTTTAATTTCATTTTTGTATTGGTGTATAATAAAGTGTTATCTATCTATCTATCTATATTTGTTAAAAAAATACAAAATCTTGCAGTTTACCAACAGCTTGGCCTTAGGAGAGACTTTGTTTCTCTCTGCATATTCTACCGACTGTATAACGGGGAGTGTTCCGAAGAACTGTTTAGAATGGTGCCTTCGTCCTCTTTCTACCATCGCACCGCTCGCCATCGATTGGGAGTTCACCCCCACTTCCTTGAGCCGCTTCGCCCATGTACGCAACGGTTCTGTAGAACGTTTCTCTTGCGTACCGTGGAGATTTGGAATGAGCTCCCAGCCGAGGTTTTCCCACAGCGTTACGATATGGAGTTTTTTAAAAACGGTGTCATAAAATTTCTTAGAGGCCGGCAGCGCGTTGGTGACATCTTTGATGTTGCAAACGTCCATCGGCGACGATAACCGCTTTCCGTCAGACTGTCTGCTGTACTCCAGATATAAAAAAAAGAGGGCCTGGGGTCCAAACTACCGGTGGTTAGGGCTTCAGAAACAGAAACCTCCTCACAATCCGTGCTGTGTCCAAGAGTTCTGCCTCTCTAGGTGTCGGTCGAGGTTCTTTGCTATAAGACCGTTGACGGTGATATTAAAATTATTATTATCATGATGTTTTAAAAACAAGATAATAATTACGGTATTTTAGCGCTCGCTCTTTTACATGAAATGAAATTTTTAGAATTTAATGTTCATATGCATTAATTTGTAGCAGCTTAAAGAATACAATGTTTTATCAAATTTCATGTCTATAAATCCTTTGTGGGATAAACGAGTGTGATGTACATAGACAGACATAAATATGGATAAACGAACAGACGGATAGACTGTTGGATGGATATGTCATTAGGCTTTTACTAAAATACCTACAGAACCCTAATAAGCAAAGCAAATACAATAATTAATCAATAATACAAAATTACTTGATGAGTAAAATATATGCGACTTGTATACATAATAAAACTACGTTTTAACGGTTTTAAGCGCGGTAATTTATTAGGTTTTTGTTATTCCGACGTTTCGGCCACTTTTCAGTGACCAAGACCAACTGCCAGACCTCAGGACACTGTGAGCTTTTTCTGTGTGCACCGAAACACAGACCAACTTGACTGATAATTTCTTTTATTTTTCCTTCCACCCATTTTAATATTATATAAAATTATTAGAGCTAGGCATGTTTGCTGAAGAGTTTCTTGGGCCGCTTCTTCTCTTCAAGCCATAACATGTGCGAAGCGGTGGTAAATTAGGTTAGGCTCCCATAGAGTAAACAATAACCATAAACAAAATTAAAACTAAATAATTAAAATGAACAAGTTGGCGGTAGGCTAAATAAATCTTTAATAATACTCGTTAACACTTGATATCTTGATATCATATGTGACCTTCCGTGATCACGGCCACTGAAAAGTGGCCGGAACGCGGCATAACAAAAATCAAATAAATTACCGCGCTTAAAACCGTTAAAACGTAGTTTTATTATAAAATAAATTAATTAATTTCCGGCCATGTCATAATAAATAAATGCTTTCCAACATTGCTCTTACAAGTGAACGGCCATTCTTATTTAACCTGATTCATTCGTGGTTCGGGCAGTAAAAAAATAAAAATTTTATTTAATCTCATCCCCGCATTAGGTGAATTGAACGAAAATATTCGGAGCTCGGGGCCATTAATCGTTTTGATGTCACAGTATGGGACATTTAGTGTGACCCTTTTTATGCTCAAACCTTCACGATTTACGCCCTTAATCACCGAATGCCCGAAGCGGTACACCAAAAAGTGAATCACTCCAGTTCATCGGTCAAACGTATTCAAATGGCCTAAATACACAAGCAACGGTGTCCATCACATCTGTATACATTATAAATTATCCCTATAATTCATTATTTTACGGCGTATACAAGCGTTTAACGTTGAAAGTACCGCACTTTCGAGCCATTGTTTCGTATTGCCAATAGACTAAGTCATTAATTGTTGTGTTAGGCAGTAAACGGCACGGATTGGCTTCCATCCAGTTTTTCATTATCGATGCGAAGATTTATTTAATAAAAGTAGATCAATTGCTATAGAATTCAGAAGCATCAGCAATTTCCCCACTTTTGTTTGTGCAAGCCTGACCCAATTTAAACCGGTTTGAAAAGCCAATTCAACCTGTATTTCTTCTGATTGTATTTGGCTACGGTTGAAAATAAAGCTGATTCAGTTGTTTACTGTATTGTTTATTAAAAGACCACCGCTTACACCATTTATTTGATTATTTGTTAAAAGAACAGCAAGGTGCTGTTATTTAGATCACTAACCATCCGGATATATGTCTGAAGGCTATTTTGTTTATAATCACTGGGAACTTTGACGTCGCTTTTCAGTAAAGGAGAGCTGCTTAAGCGGTACACACTGCTCTAATATCCGGTTCCTGTATCTTTGTATTCATTCAGTTGCCTGCCCATCGGTTGAATTTTGATATTACTTGTATGGAGTGTATGTCAAATTTTAACCCGTAGTAAGGAAAATGAACTGTCGATAAGACATAGGAACCGGTCATAACAGGATTCGGCCAGTTATGTGGGGAACAGATGTCATGCTGGCTTAACGTCGTGAAGAAGCCATGAAGGGATGTCGAAGACCGCTCAAAGTGGAGAAGGAAAATTAGGAAAGCAGGCTTCGAAGCGAACGCTCTGAATGCCACCGGGATTTAACACTCGAATGATGTTGAGTTCCCTTACAGGATTCGAACCGAAGTAATATTAATGCGATGCGGGTTTTTTAGCCAATAAGCTGGCTTCTACAGAAGTATATATATTCTTTATATACTTTGGATAAAATTACTTGGTATATAAATATTGAGAATTACCAATTTTATCTTGTGTTATAAAGAAAAGTTCGTTCATTAATCTTTCTTTTATTATTAGGTCAGCTTCAAGGCTCAGGGTATGCGGAACAGGAGCCTGAGTTCCTGTCACCACTTGAAAATTTGACAGTAGCGCAAGGCAGGGATGTACATTTCACGTGCACTGTCAACCATCTTGGATCCTACAAGGTACGTACGTATTTGATTCCGTATGCACATATTTGAGGCTTTTCATACATGGGTAATGTTATGTACAGACTTCGTGATATTATTTTTCTCCGAAAATTTGATGAATTTAAACTAAGCGTCCGTTAGGCCAGAAAAATAGTATAAAAATTGCTTGCTTTGTTCAAGACTTCGATAAAATTTGAATGATATGTGCTATAATTAAAATGCCACACGATAGGGTACAGTTGATAACCAGCGCCAAAAGGTACCAAGTAGGTGTCTATTTGGTATCATCGCGATACATATTGTTTTGCTACTTGCTTAATGTAATACCCATTTCATTATTATTTATTTCGTGTATCTCGTTATGTTTTTCTTTAACCAAATGTTTTTTCTTTTCTTTTCCTTTCTTACATATTATTTCAGCCAATATATCAGTGATAACTGAAAATGTAATAAAGAAAAATCTTGCCACATCTTTGAGTAAAATTAGTATAAAAACGGAAAGGTCTTTGCCCTAAGGGCAGACATAAGCTAATATTAATATCAAGTTATGGATGAAGTATGCAAAAATGTAACGTCTGCTATAGGTACTGCTTGCGGTACAAACATAGAATCTATTCTTTGTTTTAAATTCCAAAAACATTGCCCATTTGTATTCCTTTAAACATTATTCTTCTTTCTTTCTTCTAGACAATATAATAGTCTTTTTATTCAAGAAAGAATCGTTACAGTAGAAAAATAAACTTTTTCGTTAAAATATTTTTATTCGGCAACGCGTTAGAACCGCTTTTGGTGGTTTCTCCTTTACATCAAGCCTATTGACGTTCGACGAGCGTAGTTTGTATAGTTTCACTTACAGATGGGGAGGCCTAAGCCCAGCGGTGGAACGTTTCGGAGCTGATAATATATATGTATCTCGACAAATATAGAACAATTCGAATACTTTTTTAGAAAACTAGTATATTATTAGTGTAACAAACATTTAAGCAGTTGGTTATTAGGTTTTTAGATTGCTTCATTTATGTCGTCTTAAGCAAGGTCGCCGGTGGGGGCTGGATGTGGCAGGCGGAAGACCGGAATATATGGCGCAAGCTTGAAAAGATCTACGTTTAGCAGTGGCTTACAACCCATGTTTTTAATAAGTACGATTAAATGCAAAATTTACAATTAAATGGATTAATATTTGATATACATATATACCTACATATTAGAATTCATGTCGTGAACCTCAGTTCCCGAACTTCAGCATTTTAAGGCTTATACAGTTTGGAAGTATCATAAATTTTAAATTTTACTCCGACCTGAGCTCTGTTCCTAGGGTTCATGAATGCGTATACTTCATATGTACTGTAAGAATACACCTCTTGCTTTATTATTGTCCCCAGGTAGCCTGGATCAAATCAGATTCTAAGACAATTCTGGCAATCCACACTCACATGGTGACACTCAACCCACGGCTGTCGGTAACACATAACGGTCACAACACATGGAAACTGTACATCAGTAATGTGGAACCGGAAGATTCTGGCACTTATATGTGCCAAATAAACACGGATCCCATGATGAGTCACGTAAGTCCGTTTTATTTTATTCTCCTTAAATTTCTCCTAATTATTTAGCTGCAGCAATGAAAGAAAAAGAAATACTGTATTTGAAGAAATAGAACATATTCTTTTTGAGAATTTGTATACCGAATGTTTTACAAATGAAGTTTGCACCCAGCTTATTGCTAATAAGTTTTTTTTCTACACTTTTCTATCTTGCTATTCTATCATGCACAATGTTTAGTTTATGTATCATGAATCGGAGACGCATAAATTTCTGAACACACAATGGTACACCATTGAGATCGGTTTATTGTGCATGTAGTACATATTATGTACACGCACATATTGTTAATGGTAAATATCCTTCCCTATATTAAAACTAAATAGTTATTATATTTTAATTTGCATTTAATGTGTAATATTTAATTTATATAACATACATAAAGATTTCTGTTATATTATATTCTATAAGGATTTCTATTCTATTATATTCTATAAAGATTTATTTATTGCTTTTCTTTTTTTGTTTTTAACTTACAAGACCGCCGACTGTTAGTGTGTTTTTGTTTGTTATTTTTTTCTTAACAAATAATAACGAATCATTTTTTATCTATCTATCTATCGAGAGTGGATATGAACAAGAAACAATTTTATTCTAAAATTCCTGAATATATTATGAAGGTTAGGCTATCGAATTCTCAAGGAATTAATACCCCGATTTCAATATAAGACACGTCAACGATAAAACTGTTACACTACTTCACTTAAAGTTATCTACTTATAGTTTTATAATTGACAGCACAGAAGACGTCTGCCTAAAGCCAGTTAGGTATATTGAAAATTGTTCACGGTTTCAAGTTGTTAGATAATACTAAATACCAAACAACAATATTAAAACGGCCATGAATTACAAATATGAGTTTGCAATTTGATTTTAGTTTAGATACCGAACTATAATATTTGAATCGCATGACTTCATGTGGTGATATCAATATCTGATGAAAAGCAATAATCAGTAAATTTACCGATAGATCAGTTACATTGGCTCAATTAATTGGGGCATTGATTGCTTGTTAATCATGAACAGTTATTACAATCGGTTTCCATCCGAATGGCCGCGGTCAATACAATACGATGCGTAATATTAAAATGTATGCAATCGATCCGACTGGCACGGCAACTTGCTTGCGAGACCTGCAGTTGATGTCAGCGCCACGTGCTGAACATTTCACCAGACAAATTGTATTCCTTTTTCTTGAATTGCGACTCTTCAATAAGGACATTTTAAAATATAAACAACGATTTTCTTTGTTTCTGTCTGGCAATTATTAATCTTGATTGATGTTGGGGGTCTGCCATTCTACTTATTTTCTTACGTTCGTAAGTTGTTGGCTATTTCAGATTAACACCATATTTATATAACGTAGAAATCTGTTATTTTTCAGCATTAAAATTTTTGGTTTTTTTTCATGGCTTTAGAGATGAACCGATTTTATGAAGATTGGTTCTCACCCCTGAGCTATCACGGGAGAGTCAACCCAGGTGAAATTTCGTATAAACTTATCTGAGAGAAAAACCGCGTCTAGTATTCAGGCTACTTTAAAATAATTAATTTTTATTTAGCTGCTATAGTAAAAACATCGTCCCAAGTACCATGAATAGACGCGTTTTTTTCTTAGGACTAAGTTGGGTGTGTTTTTGTTAATTTTTACAACTTGAGATAATTATAAGTAAATTCTCATGTTTGGCATATAGGTATTTAGGACATCAGAGAAGAGTATAAGATAATTTTTATCCTTATAAATACAAAGGTTCACTCGACGGACATAATCCGAGAAGATATTACGATAAACTAATTTTAAATTACCTTCCATAGCAGCGTGGTATATGTAGCAAAAACAACACACATTTACATTTACATTACATTGTGCCAATATCTTCGGGTAAGACAACCTTGTTTGACGTAAATATGATTCTTCTGACAGAAATACGATAGTTGTTTTTACATGCTCTTCGAATTTCTTTAAACGTTAAAAATGTTTTTATCTATAGATAAGAACCATAGATATTAAACTACGATAGTTACTTGTAATAAAACTTCTTTGAATCATACATATACTTATACATCCTAATATAATAAACAAGCATATTCACGAAAGGGAAATTGTTCAAACTAACAGCGTCATAACCTCATCAACAACATGTCAGCCAGTCGGCAGGGAAAATTCGGGGCGAGGTATCATTCCTTACATGCCAGTCAACTGCGATGTAACTTTGATACAATATTATTATTAAGGAAAGGTCGTGGCCTACCTGACTCGGTATCATCGCAGCCTTTACAGGGAATATACGCTGTAGGTAATACTGTATTAGCTCATGAGTAACTGCGGACGTGAGCCGCTGTTTTAGTGCGAAAAATACTGCTCGTAACTTTTTAACTTTTGAAATCCTTTTTTGTGATGTGAATGGGTATGTTTAGTTTACAAACCGATATAAACTAAATATATTTATTTTTTACATATACGACATTTTAAAAGGTTTTTAATTACGTTGACAGATCCGTTACGAACTTTAACAGATCCGGATACAATTTTAAGGACTTATGGAGCTAATATCTCAACATCTATTTATTGACTTCATTAAAAAAAAATTAACAGGACATATCATAATGTTTTTTCCAAGATATGACTAATGACCAGACCCCACAATGTATGGCAGCCACCCTAAGTTTTTATTTTTCGTTGTAGAGAACAATTACTGTGATATACAGGAACAGGCGGAGAGATGGATATGTCATATATACAATTATACATAAGGATATATACATAAGGGTTCCGTTTTTGTCAAAATGGCTACGATATCCCAAAAATGGAAAATACTTTTTCTGTTTGTTTATGAAGTATGCTTTAGGAGTATATTTGGTTAGATACCATCCCTTTTGGCTGTGTGTAATCTATGGGGACAAAGTCAAATATCCTGATTTAGAGGAGCACTACACTTGGCTCGGGCACTCGCTTATTTTATTACGTGCCTATGGCGTTGATGAGCGCCGGTAGTGCATACGAGAAATATTTACAAGTTGGCAACGTTTCAATATGGGCCTCAGAGCTTTCAATACTTTGTAGGTGATAATGAATGTATCAGGTGCAATGCGCCATTCCATACGCTTGCAGATTTCTCATAGCACTAAATTGTTTTTAAACCGAACGGAACAAGCTTTAATGGTTCTGCATGAACTTGATATTATGATATTGCATTTCGTAATTAACAGAATGCGGTAGTATTAATATTTAAGATTTAGAGATAGTATACAGATTTAAGGTTTCGTAGATGTGTTGACAATTTTAATTAAGTCATCACAAGGTTGAGTTCTGAGAGATTTTTTATGTATCGAGCTTTCACCGCCATTTTATCGTAAGCGACATTTGGACCTAAGTATATTTTTTGCCAAAGATATTTTACACTATTATTTTGTTTTAAGATTTTCACTTTTAGTTAGATTAGATCATACTGAATCCAAAATTTAATTTCTTAAAACAAAACATAGAAGTAGTGTCAATTTTCTATCAATAACGAGTGCGAGTATAAACACGGAGCCTAAACTGGTCGCTTTCGCATATTCGTATTAGGAAAATAAGGTACAAGTATCTGGCTCCAACCTTCTTGCTGCCTCTAATGGTCAAAGAGGAAGAAGACCATTGAGAAAAAAAAATCTAACAAAAAAGAAACCGACTTCAAGTGTAATTAAAAAGCATAAAATACAAATTTTCTACAACATCTTGAAGTCAGTGCCAAGTAAAACATAATAATTACTATATTTTGTTGTTGTAACTTTGTATATCTGTGCTTTTCAATCAAATTGATTCAATTTGGCTGACCCGTCTAATATCAGCATTACCTTCTTTACAATTCATGATTCGAAATTCAGCGAGTGAAGTCCTAAAAAGTTTTAGTATTGGGGGTAGATGAAAAATTATACATCCAATTCTAACACATTTTTTATACGTATATAAGAGCGAGCAATAAAATGTTTTGTTATCGTACTACTTATAAAATATCATGATATAAATAAATTTTATTACTGTTTAAACAATAACTAATACGCTATTTGACTAGGTAAAGATATGACGTAATAGCTTGCTACGTTCGTACAAAATGTAGATGGCTTCGGTGTTTTTTAAGATGATGCGAAGTATCTCAGTTGATTCGACTGTCAACTCGCCCTGTTCTAATAATATATTTGTAATAAGAAGCTCTTTATACTTTATTGTAACATTTAGATGGCTTTGTTGCATTAGAATAAATAAAATACGTTTACGGATAAGAGCAATCATACGGATCCAAATTTATCTGTTAGCTTAGGGCTATGGTTCGCTTCCGCCTCGCGCAGGAATAACGTTATACGGTAAATAACAGCATACGGGCTGTTTTAACTGGGACATATTGTAAAGAGTATTTACTTATCTTTCCCTTGGAAAAAATCTCTATAGTTTTGACCACGATTTAATTAAACACAATGCATTTTTGTTCTGATTTTCAATACATAAATATTTTTATAAATAATTGCGAGAATTGAAATCATATCTAGTAATGTGTGAATGATAGCTATGTGATATGATTTTATAGCTTGCTCCTTTTACGAGATATGTTTTTGAAAGAAAGAAAGTAAAAGAATTTATTTGAATAAATAGCGACATATTCAGACTACTTATTACAATTATTATGATTTAAAAAATATAGCATATTTTGAGAATTAGTATCCTGTATTTCAGCAAACAAAGTTTGCACTCAGCTTATTTTTGTGCTGGAGTTATGGCCGACAGAACACTGATTTTCAGTGCAAACCTTCCTTTTAGCGTGATATCAGAACAAAATGTTTTTTTTTGTTAATCTACAGAATTTTATAACTATTTAATTAGCAAACAATAATAAATAGAAACATATATTTCAAGAAAGTTTATATATATTGTGTATTTAGATAGTTAATGTTCCTTAAGTTGAAGACACCTAATTTAAATATAAATTAAATATTGTAATTCATTGCCAAAATTGTGTGTATGATATACCAAAATTATCATATAAGGAAAAACAATTATATACTTGTTAATGCACATCACTAGCCATCATATCAATTAATTAGCACATCACTAGCAATCATACAAACTAATTCAGCACATCACTGTTATCTGTCATTTTGTCAGCGACGCGCGCGCATGTAACATACAGTGCGAAAATAGTAAATAGTATTAAATCGAAAATAGTATCACCACTAAGCTTCGTGTGGTATTTAACGCAAGTGCACCTACGAGTTCAGACATGTCATTCAATGACATACAAATGGTCGGTCCTACCATACAAAGCGAATTATTATCCATTTTGTTGAGATTTAGACATTATCCATACGTTATTTATTTTAGTAAGGCTTACAGACAAATAACGATATATATTAACAACATAAATAAAAGTATTGCTAATTACAAGCCTTAGCATATAGACTTGCTCAGGTTAATTGATGAAGATGTGTATGTGTGTGTGTGTGTGTGTCAGTGTGTTGTTGATGATGGTGATTGAAAAATTATAAAAATTGAAAAAGTGAAATTAAAAGATTGAAAAGAGAATTTGAATTTGAATACATACTGAGCAGTTTGGAAAAAACTAGTTTTCTTTGAAAAATTATTTGTTCATTATGTTTCTAAAAGTGTTGGGTTTAGTTACAAAGATATCAATGTTTAATTTTAATGCTAGATCGTTAAATTGTGAGGTGCTGCGGAGAAAGAAAGAATTTTGCCTATAGTTGGTGGATGCAAAGGGTACATACAGCAACTGTCTCTGCCTAATGCCCAATTGTTGAGTGCGTAGTCCAACATTACAAAACATTATAACCGGAGATATCGAAAAGATGTACCGACAAGTACTTAAATGAAAATCAAAGACATTTACAACAAATACTATGGCGTAATGATCATAATCAAGTATTAAAAACATACAAATTAAACACTGTAACATACGGTACAGCGTCTGTACCGTTTTTAGCCGTACGTTGATTAAGGTAATTGGCCATAGTATGCAAAGACAAACTCTTATCACAAATAGTTGATGAAGACTTTTACGTCGATGATTTAGTGACCGGAGCCATAACAAAAAATCAATTAATTCAAATAAAAGAAGGTATTTGTAATGTATTAGCCCGGTTGTTTTAATTTGCGAAAAATAAGATCCAACATAGATATTTCTCAATGCAATACATCACAAACATTGAATCTCGATGATCAAGTTTATCAAACACTTTAGGTCTTGGGTGGTCACCGAATAGTTATATTTTGCCATAAAACAAGTTACTGACGAGAACCCAACCAAACGGTCTATTTTATCCGTCATAGGACAAATATTTGATGTGTTAGGATTATTAAGCGTATGTGTCATTCAAGCAAAAATTCTACTGCAAAAGCTTTGGTTATTAAAATTGTCATGGGACGACATAGTGCCCAAAAATATTATTCAAATTTGGCAAAAATTTCTTTCAGAATTAAAATATATTTCAGGTATCAAAATTTCGCGTTGCACTGTTATTAACAATCCTGAATATGTGATAGAAATTCACACATTTTGTGATTCGTCCCAAGACGCATATGGTGCATGTCTATATACGACATCAGTAGCTAGAGGGCAAATTCATGTAAACTTACTATGTGCAAAAAGCAGCATTAGCATTAGCATAGCGGTAGCTCCGTTAAAGCCCACTACAATTCCACGCTTGGAGTTATGTGGCGCTCTTGTAGCTGCACGTCTAACTGAAAAAGTTCTCAAATCATTTCGCAGACCTGTAAATAAATGTATTCTATGGACCGATTCATCAATCGTTTTGGATTGGCTTCAAACGCAACTTGTAAACTTAAACAATTTGTGAAAAATCGCGTAGCGGAAATACAAGAACTTACAATTAATTATGAGTGGCATCACGTACCCACAAATCTTATTCCAGCTGACTTGTTGACTCTAAGAGTAAACATGTCAGAATTACATACATTATCCCTGTGGTGGAACGGACCAGATTTTTTATTGGACCTAGAAAACAAATGGCCTATTAACAATGTTTCCAATATTAATCAAGAAATTCCAGAAATAATTACAACCACATCCGCTATTGTTAAAACAGAAGAATGCTTAATTAATTTCGAAAGATTTTCTAAATTATTAAAAGTAAAAAGATCTTTAACTTACGTATAACGTTTTACTAATAATATTAAAAAAGGAAAATCAAAAATGTTTGGACCCCTCACCACAGAGGAAATAAACAATTCATTTAATTTACTTTCAAAATGGTCACAAAAGCAATCATTTGATGAATATTATACATTACAACGTAAAAAACCATTATCCAATAAAAATAAACTTTTAAGCTTATCTCCATTCATTGATGACACAGGTTTAATTCGTGTAGGTGGCAGATTAGAAAATTCATAATACACTTACGATAAAAAACACCATATATCCATTTTCGATATAACAGCCAACGAAAATGTCAATTTTAAGTTCATTGCAGCTTATGCAGCGCACTGCGATGGGCTTTGGGAAGCCGGAGTTAAGTCTTTTAAATTTCATTTAAACAAAATCTTAGGAAACTCCCATTTAACTTTTGAGGAGCTTTATACAACATTAGTCCAGATAGAAGCAATACTTAATTCGCGCCCGTTGTCCCCTTTAAGTTCAGAACCTAATGATCTAAATCCTTTAACGCCAGGTCATTTTCTGGTCGGTCGTCCTCTAAATGCTCTGCCAGTTCCAAAGTTGGATAACATTAATCCAACTAGGCTACAGTGCTGGCAACGTGTTGAAAGTCTTCGCCAACATTTTTGGACACATTGGCATAAAGAATACGTGTCCGAGTTACAACAGAAGAGTAAGTGGAAATACTCAAAGGGCAGCTTAAAAAGGGGCACTCTAGTCATCATAAAGGAAGAAACAACACCCCCCATGAAATGAAATCTTGGACGCATTGTTGAAGTTCATCCAGGTGTCAATGGAGTAACCAGAGTAACTGATTTACAAACCAGAAAAGGCACCATTACACGAGCATTTAATCGTATTTGTCCACTTCCATTAGATGAAGAAACTGTTGAAGATCAAGACGTTCAACGCCAGGGGGCATGTTAATGCACATCACTAGCCATCATATCAATTAATTAGCACATCACTAGCAATCATACAAACTAATTCAGCACATCACTATTATCTGTCATTTTTCAGCGACGCGCGCGCATGTATACAGTGCAAATAGTAATGAAAAATTAAGGTAAAAACAATCCCCAACATACAGTTACGAGTTAGCGGGACTCGAATTAAAATGCCGTTGAAATTATTATAGAGTTTATTAGAACTATACAAACACGTATAACACAGGTACAAATATAACCGAACACAAGAAATCCAAACATAATGTAGAAGGTCGTAATTCAATAAAACGCGCAAAGTCCGTCACTATTAGATCCCCGAATGTACGCATGTCACGCCTTGATCGTGGTTCTCGCTCAACTGAATCCTCTCCCCATCAGGCCGTCGTTTTATACTTCACAAATGCAAAATCTGCCCGCCCGACAAGAACGACACAGTTTCCTCGAATTAGCTTGTAATCGTAATCCGTAACACCTGGCTAATGATGATAATGAGTGAGTACAATAGAACAATAGACTGTTCTCTACAATAACTTAACGTATGCCAATAAATAAGTGAACAAAAGTAGACGATCATAAAAGGATTACGATTAGTTCAAATGCTGACAGGTAATAAAATGTGCTTTTATAGACTGTACATGGAATTTGTTTTTGTCGGAGCCTAAGTTGTAAAAATACTTTGCCTCGTTTGGCTATATAAGTTACTAAATGTCTTTTTTGTATACATATTAAGCAAATACCGCAAGAGAGTAGTCCTATATGTAATAAATTGTATGTATGTATATATATATATATATTTGTATGTAATATTAGAGTTCCCGTGAAATATGGAGTAGCAGCTTACGCGAGTAAAACTGGGGGGAAATATTAAACAGTAGAAACAAGTTACGCATTCAGAAACAACTGTTTATTTAACGTTCCCAATAAACTTAATAGCTCAACAAGGGGTTCGATTCGATATTAAATTCAAGACTAAGAAATTGCCTTGGTATTGGTTACCTTTACGGGAAATAGATTCAGATTTTTATTTGCATGCAGTATGAGTGATACATACATAGATAGGTATTATGTATTGTATAAATACAGTCATGCTTGTCTAGTTGGACTTGAAATTTTTATATTTAATAAAAACAAAAGGATACAAAAGTTTAAAATAGATAGTAAATGTCATAAAATTCTAAAATTATAATCATTATAAAATTAATTTAAAAGATTTACATAGTCCAAACATTAATGTTGTTGATATTGTTTGTAATCTGTTACAAAATATTAACTCTTTTTTTCTTTCGCTTCCCCGAATCGTTTGGAGTGGACAGAATATATCTTCCGTTACACACACAATCCATCTATCTCTTTTTTGGTTTACATTATATATTTGTACCCATCATCATCTTCCAGTTTAACATTCTTTTTGTCACGTGATTTTGGTCCCTCTTCATTACATGCCCTTAGCACCTTAGTCTTCTACCTCTTAATTTTTCAGTCAAACAAAGTATTAAGTGTGATAAATGTTGTCACTCTCTTTCTGTACATTTTAGATAAGTGTCATAAAAATATGTATGTGAAAATAAAAATATGTGTTCATGTAATAATAGAGGAACATCTTCTTCGATATATTAGCATTTTACACGTCACAAGAGAAATTATTTTTGGCTATACTATATTTGTAGACTTATATTTTAAAAGTAGCTTCTGCCCGCGACTTCGTCTGCGTGGAAAGATTTTTTAACTATCCTCCGGGAACTCTTTAAGTTTTCGGGATCAAAAGTATCCTATATGTTGACTAGGAATATAAGCTTCCACCATACAAAATTTCATTTAAATCGTTCCAGTCGTTTCGGAGACTAGCCGGTACAAACAACAGACAAACAGATAAAGAGACAAACAGAGAAACAAAAAAATCTAAATTAGTTCTATTTGACTTCTTACATCCCCCTGACTTGGTTTTTAGCATTTTTTCATTGTACAGAAATTCGACCTTTACAGTTTTATTATACGTATAGATTATACTCTACACTCGTACAAACAAAAAATAATATTTTAACATTTGTCAATTAGTCAAACTGAGGTAATCTGTATAACAACTGCGAACCTCAAAGTTTGACTACTTAATACATTTTAAAGTATTAATTTTAAGAGATTGCTGTAAAACGAGTATTTAAACATTTATCTCGCCATGACTGGCGAGTTGAAGAGAAGAGCAAATATATTTATATTTTGATGTGACGTTAATATTGTCTGTAAAATCTGTAGATTTACCTAAAAATCTTATATATAAAAATCAATTGCTGTTCGTTAGTCTCGCTAAAATTTGAGAACGGCTGGACTGATTTGGCTAATTTTGGTTTTGAATTATTTGTGGAAGTCTAGGGAAAGTTTAAAAGGTGAATAATTATGAAAAAAATGATTCTGAGGCGGTACGAAGTTTGCCGGATCCGCTAGTATTTTATATAATCCTAATCTGTAAAATCCGGAGTTTCCTTCTGTAGTAAATAACCAGTAGCTACTGCGGCATCCATATCCAGTTTTCTCCAACTGTTCTCTAATTATTGCCATAAGAGAATTAACCTTCCATGTTTTAGCAGTTGTTTTCGAATCTATAGATACAGTATCTCTGAATTTTTTTGTTAATGTATCAATAAAATATTTTGTTTTTCAAAGAATGACCTTTATTACATTGAAAGTGACTTTAATATGTGCACTAATATGAGAGAGAGAGAGAGAGAGAGAGATAACACTTTATTGCACACCAAAATATACAATTACAAAAACAGACCATATTTTAAATATTTTCTAGGCAATACGATAGGCGGCCTTATTGCTCAAAGCGACCTCTTCCAGGCAACTTTCATTTGAAAGAAATTTGAATCAGGCGATATAGGTGGTGCAGGAAAAAGGCTGTAGATACATAAATAATCAAACTAGTTTAAGAAATAAATATACATATACACACATATATACATAGTCATATATATACAATAATACATAAGTTATTATAATAAATGTATTAGCATGATTATATTCTATTAATCAGACTGCTATTTGTGGACAAATAGTGTTTTCTGAGCAAATTTCTAAATGTTGGTTAGGATTTGGCCTTTCTGACAGTAAGAGAAAGCATATTTCAAAGTTTGACAGCCTGCTCCGTAAAAGAATTATCATAACAGGATGAAGTGTGTGCAGGCGTCATACGTTTTCGGTACGTGTCATGGCGCAAATTGGTTGGGTTTGCATACTCGTGCTGCCCAATTTTCTCCCCACTTTATGGTTTGCTGCCCTGAAAGTAGACATAATGTAAATGAGGGATTAAATTATAGACATCGATTTCAAATGTTGGCTCGAATATTTTAAATAATGTAACAAAATTTTGTAAAAATCGTAATAATACACAAGACTTTGTTTCTTGCAAAGTCTTGTGTATTATTACGATTCTACACCGTCACAGGGAGAACAAAAGGTTTTTGTTGTAATTTATGTTATTATATCTTCTGTGTGCTCAGCTCTGACTTTTGTTCAGTTATTTACCTATGTAACACGACTCTCGCTGGCTATTGGAATTTCGTTAAGTCGTGCGCGGTATGCATGCTCATGCCAAAATGAAGGTGGTGAAATTTCAAAGCGATGTCTTCATGACAAAGACAACTCTCCGAAATATTCTCCGCGACAATGTTTATGTTTTAGAACTTTTTAGGCATTGTTTTAATATACTTCTTGTTTGCGATTGTATTTCAAACACCTGTTATTTCTAAGTAGATTTGTTTCTACAAGGTACATACAGCTGAGTTGATAACAACGCATCCATTGTATATTCCAGTGGTTCTCAACTATTTTTACTCCGTGATACACTAACATACTCTTTACAAATTCGCGAAATCCTTACATGCAAAATATTAGATAGTAGAAGTGAAGGAAGAGTAATAAATTTACCATTTATTAAATTAAACATCATTAATCTATTGGACGTATTTTTATTACGTAAGAATATAACATGCAAACACAAGGTAAAATATACAAACTTAAATTAGTGTGCAATTTGATCTTGGCGACTTTTGCAAAGTTTATCTATGTGAGGACGAATTGTTGACAGGGACATTCTTATCTCACTATCCACATCAAGTAGTCGAGAACAGTACTCAGATTTTATGTTTTTGATTGTAGAATGACAGCAGTCGCACATTTTTTGATCAGTTTTTAAGTAATCTCAAATAAACGCAATTAGCCCAGAGATGCAATTCTCCCGGGTCATCGTAGATAGAAATATAGTATTTGTAAATCTCGCGACACACTTGACAGGTGCTTGTAACACAACAATGTGTCGCGACACGGTAATTAAGAACCGCTGGTCTTGTGTAATATGGTTATACTTTATTAAGGTGCCAATAGTAGTAGTAGCCATAGTCGTGGTACCGTAATGGCTATCGAACGCGTCCCAAAGTCAAAGGGTGCGGGTTCGATCCTGACCGGAACGCATACACCAATTAGCAGTTTTCTGTCCTAATGTTCATATTGTTACAATTACCACGTGCTAACAACGGTAAAGGAAAACATTGTGATGCAACCTGCACATGGAGATAACCGATATGTCAAACCTGCCAAGCCGCTTTGGACAAGCGTGGCGGGTATACTGTCCGTATCCCCTAGAATGGGAGGCCCGAGCCCAGCAGTGGGACATTTATGGGCTGATATATTACATATTATAATGTGCCAATAGGGGTTCATTAGTTTTAATATTAATACAGTGATTTGGTTTGAAAAAAAGGGTTACCTGGAAAGTTTTCTCGGAGTTTTGAAAATAGGTAATTTTATAGATTTTGATGCGGTCTTCCAAATGTCAACTTTACGAGCTTGTACATTTGCCGCTTGCGCCATCACATTGGAAAAATAGAGCCTGATAGCAGTTTTTTTGACAATATCTCCTTTCAGACTCATTTTACGATAGAAATATTTATTACAAAATTAAATTAGAGAAAATTGTATACATGTAATAACATTTTTTTAGGAAAATAAATATAGTTTTATACGAGTATAAAATTTGTAATGGATGGATTTGTAAATTGAATATTTGAATATTTTTTTTATAATAAATGGATAGATCGTATATAAAAAAACATTTCTTTTCGCTATAATTATAAAGTTATTAAAAATAAATTAAAAATAAAATGTTGAACCCGAAGTGCCTGAGTGCTGAAAATACTCCGAACTTGCGTGTGACGTCACTATGATAATTTCTTATACTAACTCATCGTAGCACAATGTGTGAGAAATACTAGACATAACTAGAGTTTAACCCGGCCGCGGGTTCTGCCCCTGCAACATGCCTCTTGTTTAAAGAGATTATATCACAGGTTACATTGTATTAAATTTTTATGTTAGTGCTATTTACCCCGAAATATTAACTTCATTTTATATTGCAACTATCCCATCTCCCGGATGTAAAGTATCTATGCCCATGTTTTATGTATTAAAATTATATATGTACACACCAAAATGAATAAAATGACCATAAAGATCAAATCGATCATATCGACCAAATCGATGAAATCGACGAATTCGACCAAATCTAAAATGACGTGATCTAAAATGACAAAATGACGAAAATGGCAAATCACAAAATACCTATTCTACTTTCTGGGATAACGTTTACATAATTCTATCCTAAAACTTATGCCATTATCCGAGATGAAAAGTATCCCTTGTCCACCCTCGGTATTAAAATTACACATATACCGAGTTTCAGCCAAATCAGTCCAGTATTTTTTCCGTGAAAACGGAACAGACAGACAGAATTACTTTCACATTTATAATATTAATCGGGATTATATAATTAAAATGCAATAAGCTATATCGCTATATATATTTTTAAGATGTTAATAAGATTCGCAATGTAATCACAAACAGTTATTACAACAGCCGAGGTCATCATTCATAGCGGCTCGTTTTGGGGCAATCAAATAAATATTGACCTACTAATTGTTTTTGCGGCATTGATGGCGGGATCCGTTGACACAGGCGTTGATGGACGACCGTATTTTTTGTGGATTCTAACCCTTTTCCCTTTCACCAACATAACACTACGACATAATACAAATAAGATGGCACCCCCAAAATTTACATCAGAACCTTCAAAAGTTTCTGAACTCAAATAAAGAGATTTTAATTCCATTTTAATAACAGCTATTTTACATAAGTTATATTGAAGCAAGTTTATTCTTGTAGATTGTAACAGTGGTATTTAACAATACAATTTTGCTTAGCATTTATTCGATTGAAATTAGCAAACTATTTGATGAGGAACGAACGACTATTGCCTTTGTTATTTCACTACAGATCCAAAAATCATGTAATCTTAAACGCCCCATAACTCAAATAGTACTTACTGGATCACGTTCAAATCGATTGAAGTTTTTCAATATTTTCCATTTCATAGTTCAAACTTACAGTCAGGATAATTTTCACGTCTTTGGAATTATCTATCTCGCCACCTTTGACAAAATAAAAAAAAGTCACTACGAAACACAGTTTTGGTTTTTGAAGATCTGTATAACAATCTAATTAGTAAAATAATCCACACACTAGCGATAATTTTTTTTCTATAACTTCATTACACCTCTGTGTAACAGTTGACGTATACAAAATCTAGTAAGTACACACATTTTTGCTAAATTCCACTGTGATTTTTGAGATAAGTGGCTGAAATACACGAATAGAAGGACTGACGTTCACGACAATTTTATAAACATTCCGTTTTTTGCTAAAATGTCTACATAGGTACGAAACCTTAAAATGTTTGTAAACTTTACACCGTAGGTGTGATTTTACGTAGGCACATCGCGGCTAAAGTCTATATAATACGCAAGCATAAATAAGCCTTCAGCTGGCTGTTAGCGCCGAAGGGTATTTTCAATATGGGTAATTTCGCTTGGAGCACAAATACTTTAGCAGCTTTATTGCATACTCCAGGATTAACTCGGTATATGAACGTTGAAAAACGACGGGCTAGATGGTACGGTGCGAGTTACATACAAAAACTGCTGGTATTTTATCTTAATTACTTTGAAATCTTCGTGCGAGAAAATCCCTACCCTTATGTTGTCCATCGTCGCGTAACTTTATGAGCGGATTACTTTTATGACCGGGATTAAAGTACCGTTTGCGAAATGTTTACAGCGCTGAACTCCTACTCTCGGTGGGTGTAAGGTGGCTACCTAAAATTATTTATTATTATTTTATTTGGAGGATTAACAGAAGTTTTACTATTTAGATTATAAAAGTAATTAAAGCCTTTACATTTAAGCCCCCACAGATAAGAAAAAGAATTTTAAATCTGTATAGAGGCATTAAGTATATATATATTCAATATGAAAATATTTGTATATAAAATCTGTTACATAATACACACACACACAGATATATAATTATCTACTACTAACTACTTCCGTTCATGTATATATATATATATATATATATATATATATATATATATATATATATATATATATATATATATATATATATATATATATATATATATATCCTTAATTACCTGACGATAAGATTGTCATATTGTTTTACATAAAAAAAATGGACATACCTACTTATGTATTATTACTGTTTGCTTACTTTTGTAATGAATCGTTAGATTATCCATTGTCTATTAAAATTTTACCAACTGATAAGTTGGAATTTTTTCAAATTTGCCTTTACTGGTGTAAAATATCTGTGTATATGTCGATATTTAGATGATCCATCGTAATTTAATTTATAAAAATAATTCTTTGCCTTAGGTAAGGAGGCGTCTACATCTGCTTTTCCTGAATTATTCAAATTTCTATGTCTCCAAGTTCTGTGTATCTCTGTGTTTCTGTATTCCATCTTAGACAGCCTAATCACTTGAAATTTGGTGTGACGATGGGTAAACACAAACCATTATAGTATAGTAAAAAATACGCCAGTTATATAATATGTTATTATAAACCATCTTCCTAAAGAATAAATACTTAAGGAATTATTGAAATTTAATTGTATAGCTTTTTAAGCAAGCAATGAGTTCCAAAGCAAATACTTATGAAAGTTAATTCAAAATAATTCATACTATTCCGAAGTTTCGATGAATCATTCGCTACCCCACAGGATAATATTTAAAGAATTTTCATAAAGAAAAGTTTGCAGAGAAACAGGTTGAAATGCTTCACGGTATTTTTCGGATTAATAAGTAAATCTAATTAACCAATTGTTTACGTCATTAAAATTCTACACAGTTATTGAATGAAATTCAAAAGTCAACACATGTTTAACAGAATGAATGAAATTATAACTGTTTTAAGGTTTTAAAATCATTTTCTGTTTTAGTATAAAGTACAGCAACTTTACACCAACACTAGAGATATAGAGGTAATGGGAGATATTATTCCATATATTTTATTTAAAACAAAAAATCGAAGTGTGTGCTGGAACACATAGTAGAAGTGAAACTTCAACGGACAAGTGGAAAAACGAATGGCAACGGATAAGTGAAAAAACGAATCGCAACTAATTAGTGGAAAAACGAATCGTAACGGACAAGTGGAAAAACGAATGGCAACGGACAAGTGGCAAAACGAATCGCAACAAAATTTTAACTTGAAGTTTTACGGGCAAATTGTTAATGTACTTGTCCAATTTGAAAACCTACCCGTAAAACTGCAAATTAAAATTTTGTTGTGATTCGTTTTGCCACTTATCCGGTGCCATTAGTTTTTCTACTTGTCCGTTGAAGTTTCACTTCTACTTTGTGTCCCAGCACACATTTCGATTTTTCGCAGGTTTACTGCAAATTATAATTTTGTTAGGTTAGGTACATTTTAATGAATGCATTTTTTATTTAAACATATTTCATTTTATCAAACAAGAAAACTGAATTCGACCCGGAACCAAAAAACGCATCCATAGTCTACTCTAAAATTATGCCACCTCTCACCACGTCTAGTTTAAATTTATGCCGCTCCTCCACGCGTCCGTAAGGCTTTCTCGTGACAAAAAAATCCTCCCCCCCGTCTATATAGAAGTTTCACTTCAAAAAATGTTTGACAAGACCAAACTTTAAGATTTTAGTTTCTTTTTTTAAGTCATTATGTATTATATTATTCATAGCTATTAAAATGTGGCTAAAACTGTAGATTCAAATATAAAATCTATTTGAAATCGCGCTTAACAATCGATCAATCGATCGCACTTACGTAGTTTATTCATGTCTAACAGTTGCAGAAACCTAAAAAGTACAACTGTAATATAAACTTTTGTGTTGTGAAATACAAAAGGTATATTTCTATAATACAGTAATTGTTCTACAATAATTATACAAGACTGTATAGTCCAGCTGCTACTACACAAAAGAAAGTTTTGAATGGAAATTTACCGCAACATAAATTTGCAAAACCTTTCTCTAAACTGAAAGGTCATATTATAACAAGTACAGACGTCTGGAGGCTGCTAAGGAGCTTAATTCTTGGCACCATAAACACATTCTTCGTCACATAGTTGCCCCGTGATGTCGCAACGGCCTGGCGTAACAAACACTTACAACGTCGGTCGAGGAATTTAGTCACTTGCAGGAATTCACCTTTGCTCCCCTAAAATGTGGTCAATGTGGTCGTGCACCCATTGTTTCACTGACAAAATTATTTCACCTTCATTATGTTATTAAAGCGGAGCTGTAAGGCATTCGCTGTGTCTATAGATAGATTAAATAAAGTATAAAATACAGGAGTAAAGGTAGGATGATAATTGTGATGATTTACGATGTGACAGATAACATAAATATGTTACAATAAAGAAGTACTGAAAAAAATACTGTACTGACCCCAAATGATTGGGGAAAGATGGAAAGCTAAGCCATGACATCACTTTTATGTACTTGCGGAAGATCAGCTCTCGTTATGAAAGTAGCATTGTGCGGAGCAAGGGCCTCTTTAGGACACCATAATTAATTGTGTAATGTCTATTATGTGATATCCATTTTTGTATCTTGTCCTAAATAAATATTTTTCTTTCTTTTCTCAAAGGAAAGAAAGAGAGAGAGAGAGAGAGAGAGAGAGAGTAGTATATGTCCATAAAATCTTTTGTTCTATATTATTTAATTTTATCACTAATATTTTCACAAATAAGTTTAATATGGCAGTTGTTAACAGTATTTCTATGAAAAATTTAATACAAATACATACAGAAGCAGTACTACCGTTTCCCGGGATAAAGGGTATCCTAAGTTCATTCTCGTTATTATAAGTACATATATATATATCCCAAATTTGATGAAAATTGAATTATCTTGGAGATCACGAAAACGCAACAAACAAATACAAAGCTCTAAAGCTATTCAGATGTACCCAATATAGATAAATATAAGCATGAATAGTCAGTGTTATAAACTACTCTGGATCTTGAATTTGGCTCAATGGGACTTTGTATAAGTTGTCCGAATAACGAGCCAAACAATGTTGGAAGTAAAATAAATAATACATAAAAGGAAAGTAAGTGGAAACCTAGAGAGCAGAATCAACAAGTGAATTATTTCTTAGTCGAAAAATCGGCAGGCGTTACTCAGCATTCTTTTGTTGTGTCGGGCTACAGGTGCGCGTACAGCTACAGTATTTACTTTTTCATGAGGGTTTGCCACTTCAAGCTTGAATATGGCGAAAGCCGATTTGAGAATACGTCAATATTTATAGTAACCGTAAGATATTTCTTGATATTCAAAGTTATCCTTGATGCTTTTTCATGCTTGTGAATTTGTGTCGTATATTTTTCGGGTATACTTTTTACGACCGATACGTTTGTATTAAGTATAGGGACATTTTTAGTCGTAAATTCAGTGGTCCGAAAAACCAACGTTCAAGGGTTAAGGGGGGTTGAAAAATATGTAATAACCCGACGGGTGTTGTCCATCATGTCTGACGGGTGCCTTGTGGAGTGGCGGTGCCCCGGATAATTGGTTGGGCGCATCGCATTTCCGCTAACTAATCACCCCTCCCGGAAAACGGCCTACATTAATATTTAGATGTATATAAATGCTATTATGGCGTATAAAAGACATGCGATTGTATAAAGTAGCTACTTAAAAATCAAAATTTTTGTATGCACACATTTTTTTATATTCAAATTGAAATTCATAAGTTGATGTCCTAGTAGTTATAGCATAATATATCTATAGCTATTTGCTGTCCAACAGATTGTCTTCTTGTGGTATTCCAATTATGTGAAAATGGAAGAAATGCAAGTGACAAAGAATATTAAATCGGAAATTTTATGGATATATAGTGAAGTAGATGAATAAAAAGCGATGGATGAATTGTCTGAAGAATGAAATGACGATTTTACTGTGAGAGTGGGCGTGTACCAGAACAGAGGATTATAAATAGAAAAGACACAGATACTGTGCCTACTCCAAATACTTGGGCAAATTTAAACTAAAGATTAAAAGGATTATCTGCATGTTGTCTTTCGTGTACTAAAATCGGTTAAGCTGCTTATTTTACTGTGTCTAAGGTGACCTGCAATTTTCATACGGATCTACGAGATGTAGGCATCTATTTCGTGATGCTTTTAATCTTGTTGGGATGCAACAATTCGTAACTTGGTTAAGCTGGCGGAGAGCTGTTTCGTCCCGGTAACAAACGGCTCACTTACCTGTAGTCAACTACTATATTCAGTAAAATGAAGGCTTGGATCGATAACGTGAAACGAAAACTGATACGTGACTTGCCTTGGTGTCGTGATAGCGGTGTTAGAATATTTTTATTATAGCAGTACGTACTCGCATCGTGATAAGAATTGAATCAATTGTTAGAACGCTCCAGATAGGTACGTTTTTTGCTTGTAAATATTCTCATTTGGTTTAATTCTTTAGGTTATTTTAGAAGATTTATATTACGGCGGATTTAGTGGCTCCAGTTTACCCTCTAATGACGTAAGTTCGCATTCCATAGTTTACTTGTGTTTATAACACACGCAGTTTTTTTGGTCCAATATTAATATGGGTAATTATTACAATCGTATGATAATGCTGAAGTAAAATACTGTAAGCACCTAAATCTCCACATCGAAATGACTAAACTGTGAAAGAAACCAATGTGCTTTAAACAAGTCTGGAGAGTAGGTATACTATTTCCTCTGAAACAAGAAGACTCTAACCCAGCAGTGGGACGTTTATGGCTTGATATTAATATTTTAGGAGCTCTGATAAGTGTATATGAGATTTAATATTACCGGAGTACATGGTTATTGTTACGAGTTGCAGAACTCGAATTAAAATGCCGTTGGAATTACTATAGAATTGATTAGAACTATACAAAGACGTATAACACAGGTACAAACATAACTGATCACAACCAGTGCAAACGTAATGCATGATTCAATAACACGCGCAAAGCCCGGAACTACATAGATTATCGAATGTAGTACACACGTCTTGCTTCGCTTGTGCTTATCGCCCGACTCCTCACCCCTCTGTTGGGGCATTGCTTTATCCTGTACAAATACAATGTGTCTGCTCGACCACGTGGACTGAATTTTCCAAGAATGACACCTGGCTAATCACTACCATAAAGATTACAATACACAATGGGCTGTTTTCCAATCACAAATTTTAGACACAAAGTAAACAAAAGAAGACAGTCATAAAAGAGCTTCAATGTTATTAGCTCAATCGCCGGTAGGTAATAAATGTGCTTTGTTTACAAATATGCAGGTGGCCCAAATTATAACATTATATTAAAAATAAATGATTTTATTTCTTTTTTATGATACTGAACTGCATTAAAAATAATTTTAATCGGCCTTGGTACATACAAAGCAATATTAATATAATGAATGAAAAAGAAAATGAAGCCGTTTTATACTGAATGAATTTCGTAGTAAACTTTCTTTAGAAACCGAAGTTGAACATAGGATACTCTTTGTCCCAAAAATGTAATTGTTACCGCTAAGTATTGATTCGGGTTATACCAGTGTCCTCATACTTACAACTTTTTTCATATTACAATGTTTATTTTAGAAAATCTTTAAGTCTATTTACCTTCGTGAATAACTACTTACAATTCCTCATCTTGTTGTACATGGTATAAAATATTCAGTAGATAACAATCGCATTACACGTAGATGTATTTATTTACAAGCCGCGGTTGCAAAATATGTTTAGAGTGTGAATCTCTAGCACTCAGTTTGTTCCCAATGCGCACTACAAAATTTGCATGATTTATGTGACTTGACGCTATATCAAGGGATTTAAGTTGAATATGTCATGGAAGGTATTAGGTATTATAGGATAATTTTTTATGAAAAAGTAATTATTTCTTAATTGAATACTTTGATAAGTCTGTAATATTCACTGGGAAAATAACATTTAACTATATGAAAAAATGTGACATAAGCAATAGTAAACTATTCAATATATCGAAGCTATAAATAATGTCCTTACTTAAATGTGAATCTAACTTTATTAGTTTTTTCACTATCAAAAATGTCGAAATTTTACTGTGTGAAATAGTCAGCAATTTTAGTAATCTGTGTACACTCATTGTTCTGTGTAGCTCTTAGAAACCGGAGATAAGTAATAATAACTCGATTAGAAATAGGTTTTATAAAAGATGGAATCAAGGCCCAAAGTGAAATCGCCGTAGTTTTTCCGTAAACTGATTTTCAAGAATTGATTTATTTTTGTGCTGTGAATACAGTACACATGTCAGAAATATTTTCGAAATCAAATTTAAAGCCAACTGGTACTTAATTTTCTTGTTTAAAAATTTCAAGAGGCATGCTCTAGATTCTAGAACGTAACATTAATGGGTTGATATTTAACTAAAAGTTGGCTCGAATTCAAAGTATGTACCTTTTAAAATGTCATTTGAACTTGTCACAATGTAAAGTTTGAAATGGCACGTATTTTAAATTATAACTGAGAATATTTGCATGAGGAATGCGGCTCATTCAGTCGTGTTCAGTCGTGCATTGCTCGCGAGGAATTTTGTCAAAGTCCATGTCGTGGCGTGTGTTCGACGATTTCCTTCGGAGAATGGAAAATGTATGCACGTGCCTTCTCCGCGTTGAAATATATTGTTTTGAATCAGTTCCAAGTGAAGAAAAAACATTTGGCAACTTTGTTAAAATTTTAAGGTATTGAAACCATGTGGAGACAATTTTAATGAAAAGAGATTGACAAAATACATACATGAGAGTAGTATGAACAGAGAATTTGTGTAGATAGATCGCGGCATAGTACCAAATTGCTAACGTTTTGTTTTTAAAATTTAATTGAACCGCAGAGTGTATATGACGATTTTACAGAAAATAAATGAAGCGATAGGTGTACACTAGAATCATACTAACCTCTTAGCTGTGTCATAAAGAACTAGCGTAATAGTATGATGTGTCTATATATGTTTACTGGAATGACTTACTTTTACTTTATTCTTACTCAATGTAATCCACTGTGTGAGATCTTCATAACTTTTAACTTAATGTAGTCAAAACGCCTCGATATTGAAGTGGGCTGGATCTTCAGTCAAAACAGAAAAGTTATATTATTTACAAGTGATTTCTATTAGGTCTGGGTGTACTTTGTAAAAAGAAATAGCAATAGGCGGAAAAAAAACGCTAAAAGCAAACACATTCCATTTTTTAGATGGCTTCTTTAAGAATTATCTACTAGGAGTTTGTCTTGTACGACAAATTGTGTAATGTAAATTAATCGTATAATTTAAATTGCTGTTTCTAAGCACAGTGTTCCAAAGCCAGCTTCCTAAAGGAATTAACTTTGGAATAGGATTTAGATTTAATTTGACGACATTCACTGATACATGCTCATAAAATACCAGGCCAATGTTAATACAGAATTTGCCACAGAGGCGGAAGTTAACAAAGACATTAATTATAAAACGGATCAATATAAAACGGTTTATAATATTAATGACCCGCCGGCTGGGAATGACATCGACGATTTACAATAACAAAGACAGCCCCTTACAATAAATATTTACCCCAAAACGGTCAGTTGCTCTCGCTTTACATCGGAAAACTTGATAGAATTATTAATAACTATGTCATGCCATGCCTATATTTAAGCAAAACAAGGGCAAGAAAATGTTTGTTATGATGAAATACATAAGTTTAGGTACATATCGGGTTACAATGAATAAACCGAAATATGTGGTTCAGGAACTGGTTGTTACTCATCATTAGCTAATCAAAATTCACTGCTGGATGTAGACACCCCCAAGATCGCGAACTATGCGGTACAAGATGAATCGGTATTTATAATGATCGGTCTTGCGTTTTCTTCATGTAGCTCTTACTAAAGACTGCCCAGGTGATTGTATGTACATTATATTGTACCAGGCTAGATGGCGTCTTATGTTTCCTAAGACATGAATTCTACTCCAGGATTCATTCTCTCCATCGTTCATCTGTCTTGCAATCGCCTTGAATAGCCTTACCAGCTTCAGCTTACATATTTTTCTGATTATTTTGTTTCTTTTAGCTATGTGCTTCTAACGAATAACGAATTTTATACATAAAAGTAACTGCGTGCTTACTTCAAAACTCATTGATAATCTGGTTATGATTAGACGTATCATTCTTAAATGATTAGTTAATTTTTCTACCTCTTTGTTCATCACTACTAGGATGCATTGCTGTTCAATGACTTTTTATATTTAAGCACTGCTTGACATGAATAGACTTTTTTAATTGCGAAGCTGGCATAAAGGCTGATGGCCAAACTAATCGAAAATAGTTACAGGAACTTATAGACGTTTGCAACACTGGTGGCGAAGCCAACGCATTGTCGGCCTTTAGAATGGTATAGAGGTAATGGGTAGGAGGAAAATGATAAAGGAGACGGGATAGGAGGGATGGGTTAAAAGTATTAAACAAGAGGAATAGGATGGAGGGAATGAGACAGAGGAATGGGATAGGAAAGATGGAATAGGGGAAGGAGAAAGTGGGCTATCGGAGCTCTCTCTGTCATTGTACGAAAGACGATTAACAGAAGGCTTAATGCCGATATTTTATAAGAGTGTGGTATCACACCGATCGAGCCAGCATTAAAAGCTGTGATCAAGATAATGTTTCCAGCATTGCTCTACCACATCTAACATACCAAGACTCAACGAGAATAACTGTTAATAAGTGATAAATAATGGTCATTTTAGAATTTAAACGTGCAAAAACAGATTATGTTTAACGTCTTGAATTGTGTGCATTTATTAAATGTAGTCTTTAAATAAAGAAGAAACAAACAAATATATACCTAGGTGAAACGAAAAGTAAGTCTTGGAATCAATATTAAAAAATGCCAAGATTTAAACACAAAAGTTTTTGTTTTTCTACATAATGTCCCTCCAATGCAATGCATTTAGAATAACGCGTGTCTAATTTTCTTATTCGTTACGAGAGAAATTGTTTTCCTTAACTCCTCTACGACAGCCATAAACGCGTCATTGTCATGAAATTTAGTTCCACGAATTTCCTCTTTTAATTTTGGGAATAAGTTCAAGTCACTTGGGGCTAAATTCGGAGAATATGGTGGGTGGTCAAAGAGATTGAAGCTAGCACAGCGGATTGCGTTGAGCGCAACTTTTGATCGATGAGCGGAAGCGTTATCGTGAAGAAACAACACGTCCAGTTTTCCACGACGTATTTCTTTAAACGCTTCACTCAAATTCGGAATTAAATTTTGCATAATAGGGTCCAATAATCGTCTGGCCTTTTGCATGTAATCAATTATAATAATTCCTTCACTATCCTAAAACACCGAGGCCATAACTTTGCCAGCAGTAGGAGCAACTCGAAATTTCTTAATGGATGAAGAGGATGGTCGTTTCCAAGACATGCTTTATCTCTTAGTTTCAGGATCGAAATGGTGGACCCACGTTTCATCCATGGTGACAAAGCGATGGCAAAAAATTATCCGAATCAGGCTGGAACGTTTCGAGATTACGCTTAGAAATTTCCAAACGTCGCTTTTTGTTTTCGTCAGTTAACATTCGTGGCACCCATCTTGCTGACACTTTTTGATCCATCGAATCAATTAAAATGGATTGAACGCTACCAAAAGATATTTTTAGGATCTCAGCTATATATTTTATAGTTATTCTTCTGTCTTCCAGATTATCAATCTTTTTGACATTTTCTTCCGTAACGGAGGTTGAAGGCCACCCAGAACGCAGATCATCTTTACTGCTTGATCTACCTCTTTTAAATTTAGCCACCCAGTACTCAACCGTCGACTAGTGTACATCATCATGCCCTAATGTCTGATGAATATCCATAAAAATTTATTTCGTAGTCATTTTTTTCAAGCTGAGATATCACCGCACGTAACTCACTTTTATCCATAATTTTGCGTTTTTAGACACGTTTGAAAACAATTTATATTACCAGGCAGTAGCTTTATTTTCCTTACATAAACACTTTCGGTCTTATTTATAGAGAGTTAGAATGAGTTTGAACGCTTCTTTAATTAAAGAAGCGTTCAAACTTATTCTAACTCTCTATGAATAAGACCATTAATTCATTTTTTACACGTAATAATAACAAATAAACTAAGTCCATATTATAGTCTAGACAAATACCCGGTAAAACATAGAGATGAGTCGAAGCCAATCCGCTTTGACGTAATATAATGAATGACATGTTATTTCTGACAACGTAGGTATATTATATTATATATATTACTAGCGGCCGGCCCCGATTTCGCACGGGTAATTAATAAAAAAAAATGATTTTTTTGAAAATATAATATGGCCGATGTCACCCGGGGATAGTCTAGCTTGACAGCAGTGAAATAATTTTTCAAATTGGTTCAGAAGTTTCGGAGCCTATTCAATGCAAACAAACAAATCTTTCCTTTTTATATTATTAGTATAGTATAGATCATTAGTATAATCTTAAGCTACACGCCAACAAATTATTGTGAATAATATCTTTGTCCATCCAAAGGTTGCCTGGAAGAGATTGCTTTAAGCAATAAGGCTGTCCATTGTACTACTACCTTCTAATTTTAAGATAGGAAAATGTTTTACTGTTTTTATGTTGGTGTACAATAAACAGTATTGTTGTATTTGTTAGTGAATTGAAAAACGCGTTTGTAGCGCCGTCTATTTTCTTAATCCGTCTATTCTATGGAAACGACATTATTTATCGGGATAAAAGTATCCAAGTGTTAATTCGGGATACAAGCCATCTCTGTGTAGAGTTTCGTTCGTATATCTTCTGTAGTTTTCAAAAAGGATGCGATCGCGGGGCCATCTTTTTCGTTATTTTAGCCTATTTAGTCGCGGAAATAACGTCATTTATTGGGATAAAAAGTATCCTAAGTTACGTCCCGGGATATAAGCCGGCTCTATATCCAGTTTAATATAAACCCGTTCAGTAGCTTTCACTTGAAGTTCTAACAGTCAGACAGACAAAAATTCTAAAAATTGCATTTTCGGAATCTCCTGGTCCGAATTATCCCTTTTGATTTTTTCTTATTCTTAAAAGCATTGTACCGACTCGAACCATTTATAGATTTATGTAAGTATAGATAGAAGATAAATAGTTGATATTAAATACACCATGATCAAATAAAGGTCGCATCAAAACTATATTGGTTTCAATCCAGTTTACCTGTAATTAATTTCAGCGTAATCGATACACGAAGTATTTATTTAATACATGTTATGCAATTTCTATTAAATATTAATTTCAGCGCATATGAAACTTCCAATTTTTGTTATACCTGGGGCAGGGAAACGGCTAACAAATACCGAGGCACCCGTCAAGTCGTCCGTCTCGAGAATTTTGTCAAAGTCCCGCTACCGCATACCCCGAAATGGGGACAATACGTCTTCATGCAACATTCACGGACCCCTGCCCCTACATTATTAGAATGAGGGACAACTGGCCTGTGTCAACTATTAGATTCCTATCATGGACCTTTGGAATGTTGTGAGACATAACAATGACGAGATTCTTAATTCTCAATATTGTAGTTTAACATAAAACCTGAAATTGTAAGACTATTGTCTTGAATAATAATAGTTGCTTTGTTTAAGTATGTATCAATTGTAATGCCTAAGTTTGTTAAAGATCTTTGTAAAGTTTCTCTCATTGTGATTTGGTACATAGCTTGTTATTGTATTATACACTTACAACACTTATTATCAAACGATCAAAGATATTGATTCTTTATAATAATATTTTTATTTATTAACAGGAAACCTCTTGGGTTTACATTCTTATTAATTGGTGCCTCTTTTTATAGCATTAAACAATCGTACCACGTACTCGCATAATGTTTTGAGAAAAATTGTGATTTATATTTGATAAAATGTTAGCAATAAAGTAAGTTGAGTAAGTGCTTAGTAGTCTACGCATAAAGAAAGGTTCCCTAGAAACGACAAACGTCCCTTGCGTTCACTATTTCGCTATGGAATCCTGAAAAACATTGTTTAACTAATCTTTAATTCTTTAAAAGTATTTACAATGTTTACAACCTCATTTTTTTCTATATTTTTCATATCATAGGTTATAAGTAAAAGAGAGAAATACAATTTTTACGACTGTAAGAGCTAATATATCCCTTGTCCGTTGATTTTATTTAAGAAAATTGATGAACCTTGTTATGCTTTTAAATATCTAACTAATGATGTCCAACGCGAGTGTATACACTTTTTTTCAATTCTTAGTTATTTGTATAGCAGCCTTATCTATTTTGTTTTTAATTTCACCACGTGTTACTGCCGTACAGAATACACGTACCCAGTAGACCCAGTAGTTTTCAAGAAAAATCAATGTGACATACAAAGGCAGACGGACATTGCGGTTTCATAAGAGTTCAGTTTTTGCCCAAAAAAGCTTAAAAGCAATAACATTTAAAATAATACAAAATTCTTTAAGACCATTTATGTACTTGAATTTGTTTCCAAGTTGGTATTAAACGTTAACTTTGTTGTTTTCTGGAAACGCGCACGGTAATGACTGTGTTTTCCTTTGTCTGCATCGCGGTCCAAGTGAGGGTATGTGGGTAATGTCCCCGATTAATATTGCGAGTCGCGCTGCGTACCGGTAGCTCGGTTACGTGTATCACAGAGTACAATTAGACCATCTGGTAATTTATGTACCATTCAGTTAGGTAAATAGTATCCGTCCTTTTCATAAAAAACGCTATGGGAAGTTTTAATCATTTGTTAGATAAAATGCATTTTCAGCTTAAAACTCGTTTATTATTCATAATCGTGTTTCATGAAGCTCAAATGTTGAATGTTGCCATTTCGTAAAAAAGTTTTGTCTATGAATACAAGCAAATAAAAAAAACATGTTAAGTAATTAATATTTTATTCGTCACAATGGCAGATAAAAGTAGTGAACCTATATCTCATTCTATTTCATATTATTAGGTATATCTCAGAGATACCATTTTAATTCCCATTTAAAAGTAACAAAAAATATACCCATCTTGGACTCGGCAGTCCAATACCTGTAGCAAACAGCTATGGTTCATAATGCCTTACGGCCAGAACCACAAGAAATTCTAAAAGGACATTCTACAAAAATTGACCATGTCTTTTAACTAGGTAAGGTACTTTTTTTTAAATGTCGCTTTAAATGCGTAAATATCGCTTTTTGTTTTGGTCGGTTAACATTTGTGGCACTCAACTTGCCGACACTTTTTTGAACCCCAGTGAATTAATTAAAATGGATTGAACGTTACCAAAAGATATCTTTAGGACCTGAGCTATAGTTATAGTTATTCTTCTGTCTTCCAAAATCAGATTTTTAACCTTTTTGACATTTTTTTCCGTAACGGAAGTTGAAGGCCACCCAGAACGCGAATCATAGACTAGGATACAGCAGCATCCCCTAATGTCTGATGAATGTCCGAAAAAAAATGTTTCGTAGACATTTTTTTCAAGTCGAGATATTTATCACCGCATATATCTCACTTTTATCCATAATTTTGCGTTTTTAGCAACTCTTTGAATAAAACAGTTTATTACGTGCAAAAGAACTGACAAAAACAAGTGACAGTTGGCATAAATATTGTCTTTAATTTGAATATCGAACTTCTGCTAAAAAGCAAACGCACTTCTAAGAACTTTTTGATTCACCCTCGTATTATGTAACATGGCATAGCAAGGTAAAATTATATCATTATACTATGAGACATGTATTTTGCCTCACGTACGTTGACGGTTATAATTTAATTAGAACAACGTGTCTGTTTTGCGTTAATTAATTAATATTCTCACAACAAAATAAAGCCAAGTACTCGGTGCCTGTGACTTGGGATGTATTCATTATAACGTCTTAATGTTACACATCTTAGAAACTGTGAAAGAAAGTGGTATATTATAAATTATTATATTAAATTATGTTTTCCTTCACGTGAAGTTCTATGTTATGGGAATTAATTATTATTTATGACTAGCTGTGCCCGCGACATCGTCTGCGTGGAATTTCTTTTCATGGAACCCTAATAAGAAGTAAAAAACAAGGTAGCCTAAGTTACTCCTTATAACATCAGATAGCTGCAAGTGTAAGTCCCGTTAAAATCGATCCAGCCGTTTCAGAGATTAGCCCAAACATCTAGACAGACCAACAAAAAGTTTATAAATTGATTTTTTGATATAAGTACCGTATATACTTTCATATACATTTAGTAAAAAGCTTTTATTTTGACATTACAAACAAACACTTCGATTTTATTTATCTGTATAGATATAAGTCTCATACTAGCATATAAGAGTATATAGATAGATATACGTGACAATGATCACTTTTGACCGTGTTTTACCTGTATGCTTGCTTTTGGAAATTTGATGTCAAATATTTCAAGTATACATTTATCGCTTATAACGGTCAGTGACGTTTTCTTAATTGTGAAGCTGACAAATACGCAGATGGTCTACTTCCTGAAAAGTGGTTACAATCGCCTGTACACATTTGCAACACCAATGGCGAAGCCAACACGTTGCCAGCCTTCAGAATGGAGGGATAAGATATAGGGATCAAACAGGAGGAATGGGTTGAAGGGGATGTGATTGGGATAGGGTAATGAGATAGGGAAGTTTGGATAGGGGAAGGGGGAGGAACTCTCACTCATCGTAGGAAATACGATCAGCTCAAGACTAATCGTTTTTCGCCGATATTATGTGAGAGCGTGATATCGTATCGATAGAGCCACTAACACTAAGAGATGTAATTAAGATAATGTTTCCACCTTGGCTCTACCACGTAAGATCAGTAATTTAGCTTCTTCTCCCGTATTCAAATTATCTATCTAAATACTTCTCAGGTTTACTTATAATAATTGTATCTTCAAATTTTATATACAACTTAAGCAACAATCGCAACTTTATAGGTGCTTTCCGTAAACAACGTTTGTTGTCCCGTCAAATCGGCTTCCTAGTTAATTGCCTACAATAATTTTGATGGTAAAACTTCCTTTACAATGTGGAGATATTTTATTGTTTATACTGAATATCTCATTATCATGTGGTAATCTGTATCTGTAATATTTCTTCATGATGATATACGCATACAATAGTCTCATGGTAAGCAGTGCCGAAGACTGTTCGAATTGGAGAAGAAGTAGAAAACTGGACCCCGGGTTCTGATACGGACACAACGGAGATTTATTACGATGACAATGATTACGTAGAATAGCTCTTTTAGATAATGATTCGTAATGTATATAAAATATAATCATTTAATTTTGTGTAAATTAAAACATCAATAACGAATACACATTGCATAGCGGTGTGCATCGAGCAGAAATTAGACTTATTTCTAGTTTATCTATAATATTATAAAATGTAGGGCCGCTTGCATAAAGTTGCTTAAATTTTATCCGTGCAGGAACGGAGAAAGAATACAATATCCTGCGGCCGGGCGGCCTGTCGTAAGAGGCGACTAAACAACCCACAGCCAGGTGGTAGGGCATTTTCCCGACTGGATGGCTACCACCCCTGGTCTAGAGTATGCCGCCATAACAACCTTGTGTTGTGTTCCGGCATCAGTGACCAGGTTCCAGTCTCCTTTAAGAGAGCCGCAGCGCATTTGTAGCGCCTTTGGTGATGCAAGTGTCCATGGGCGACAGTAATCACTTTCCATCAAGTGGGCCGTCTGCCTGTCTGCTGAAACCCTGCAATAAAAAAAAAATATATTATGTAACAAACACAAAACGCATTAACATTATAACACCCTTAAATACAATTAGCGTCTTGCACAACGCAAAATTTTCCGCTAAATATGTTTAAAGAACTATCAATATGTTTTGTGTAAAACATATTTAGGCAGTTTAATATGATTAACTAATTTTTATTTTAATGCGATCGTTATGCAAGCGGCCTGTAGTCTTTTGTTGTTTAGATTTTTTGTGTTTGTCTGTTTGTTGGGGATTCAAGTAAAAACTACTGAACCGATTTCTGTGCGGTTTTCGCTGACCAATAGCATATTCCCGGATTAAAATCTGCGCTACTTTATATACCGAGGATCTTACGAGAATTTTATTGGGGGCGATTTAAAGTAGCCCGGTTTAAGAAAACAATCGGATTCTGATGTAATATTTTCACTGATCGATAGCAAATTCTCTGTCATACTTTATATCCCGCGAGTCTCTAGGTTTTTTTACTCAGGGAGCGGATTGAGGTTGTTAGGAAACGTATAAATTAGCTTATTCCGTTCAACGTGGACGAAGTCACGGGCGAATCCTAGTAAATATATAATATCATACAATTGTAAACGTGTAGTCTTGTTTTTTATATTTTTTGTGTTTGTCTGTTTATTCAGGATTCATGTAAAAACTACGGGACCAATTTTGATTCATTTTTCGCTGATCAATAGTAAATTTTTGAACTTAAATTTTGTGGTAATTTATATTCCGAGAATTCTAAGGGAATTTTCTTGGGAGAGGTATAAAGTGGCTAGGTATAAAAAAATTGATTCCAATACGAAATTTTCACTGATCGATAAAATCTTTAGCAAAACGATGTAGTTGTGTATGCCTTTAGTAACATTATTATGCAACCCACAGCCAGGTGGTAGGGCATTTGCCCTACTGGATAGCTGCCACCCGTGGTCTAAACTATGTTGCTATAACAACCTTGAGTTGTGTTCCAGCATTAGTGATCAGGTTCCAGTCTCCCTTAAGCGAGCAGCAGCACATTTGTAGAATCTTTGGTGTTGCAAATGTCCATAGGCGATGGTAGCCGCTTTCCATCAAGTGGGCCGTCTGCCTGTCTACTGAACCCTGCAATAAAAAAAAAGTTATCTCCAGTTTTTACGGGAATTTCCGGGATTCATGTATTTTCATACAAAAAAATGCTGAAACCCTCCTGAAAATAACCTCTGATTTTATATTTAGCAAAATAACTGTAATCTTTGTTACCTGTCCAACGCGGACAAAGTCACGGGGAAAGGCTTGTAAGTAATATATTACTTACAAAAAATGATCTCTAGTGGAACTTTGTTTGTATAAAACTTAAATAAGATTGAGCATGCTCTCGCTAACGTAATTACCTACAAAAATATCGAATTTCAAGGTATACGATTAAATCCCAATCTATTACAAAATTCCTTTTTCAAATTTTGTTACCTATCTTTTAGAATCTGAGGTGGATAGTTATTTGTATTAAATGAAGGTATAAAATTTTATTAAGACAGAATAATATTTCTTGAAATAATTTGAGAGATTTGCGCATGTCGAATGCAGACTGACAGCAAGCTCGTAACTATAAATCCGAGTAGTCAATCAATCAATTGAATTTTCGCCCTTACCCTCTGGGTCGTTGACTGCACACTTTGCCCTGCCCCTAATATTTGTGTCCCACATCAGCGAGTAGTATAAAGGTATTTAATTAATACATAATTTTAATTTCTATATTGACGTTATGGTGGGGCCGTACTTGCGATAATGTTAAAAATATTGACTGTAGCCGAATGAGTCTTATTAAAAGCGTTAATAACAATGCTACTATCGAATAGCTACATTAGTGTATACATTAACACACATGTATATATACATGTGTTATCTGTCAATATTTAACGTCATTAAAAACTGTAATTATTATTATTCCATCACAAGTAACGCATTACATACATCGCCATATGCTATCTGCGTTAAATGATAGATAGATAACACTTTATTGCTCACCAAATATACAATTTCAAAAATACACAATTACAATGTTGTCATGGTAGAAACAATAGGCGGCCTTATCGCTTAAAGCAATCTCTTCCAGGCAACCTAACTTAAGGAATAGTTTAACCTAATCTAGCGATGTAGGTGGTACAGCTTATTAGGTATATCATAATTAAACATACTTAAACTACATATTTTATAAATTAAATATATATATATATACATATATTAAATAGTCTATAGTATAAGAATTAGGCATAATTATTTAAGGAAAAGTAGTGTTTTCTGAGTGCGTTCTTAAATGTAAGCGATGTTTTTGCCTCTCTGACAGTAAATGAATCTGTAACATTACCCCAGATAAAACCCCACCATTAAAGGTACGCGGATGTGACGATGGGTGTAATCAGTTTTTTTATGCGATATAGTTTTTAATTGTTAATGATGTTACATATTGAGAGATAACGTATGTACACTAACGTAGCTATTCGATAACGGCATTATTTGTTATCGCTTTAACTAAAACGCTTTCTGTCACAGTCACATGTGTCACATTATATACAACATTATGCCAAAGGATACTTCACCTTTAAAAAATTTAAATTTCGAATTTTAGTGATAAATCGACGTGAACATTGTAGTGGAACACTTACAAGCCAATACATGATGGAAAGTGGTTACCATCGTCTATCTATGTACGTTGCAATGCAAAACAAAAGGGTGCTGCCAAATGCTGCTTGCTTTGCAAGAGGGGATTGGAATCTGGTCACTAACGTCGCAACACAACTTATACTCCAAGAAATCAGGGCTGGTCACTATCCAGACAGTTTATATTAGGTTGGGGAAAAAGTTTCTTCCCATTTTACATAAAATTCAAAAGGTTTTTTTATAAAGTTTATTTACATTTGACTAAAGTATGTAGGTGCCATTTTGTTGGATAACTTTTTGCCATCTTGTAGGTAGGGACGTGATCCCATTGCTATAAAAATTTTGGGGCTTCTAATCAAAAAACTGTGACAAGTGGTTTTGGCAGTCCTCTCGTGATGTTAACCTGACACTGCCTAAGGAATTCTGCAGAGACCGGAACAGGTCAAAATCTGAAGGTGCAAGGCCAGGACTATACGCCGGATGTATTAACAC
The DNA here is from genome assembly GCA_039645545.1 of Dendrolimus houi. Lineage (NCBI taxonomy): Eukaryota > Metazoa > Arthropoda > Insecta > Lepidoptera > Lasiocampidae > Dendrolimus > Dendrolimus houi. Next base: position 11,071,245 of record CM077125.1, on the reverse strand, counting down.
CTCCCAGCCAAACTCTCGTAATTTTTGCTGAATGGCTAAAGATGTGTGAGGTCTAGCGTTATCATGGTGAAAAACCACACCCCTTCTGTTGATTGATTCCGGCCGCTTTCTCTCAACTTTTTGCTTTAATCTCATCAGTTGTTCGCAGTACAGTTCAGAATCGATGGTCCTGCCTGCCGGTAACAGTTCATAATGAATAAGGCCCTTCCAATCCCACCATACACACAGCATCACCTTGTTGCGAGTTAACCCGGGTTTCGCCACAGTCTGTGAAGCCTGACCGGCCTTTGACCACGATCTTTTTCGCACGTTCTTGTCGTACATGATCCACTTTTCATCACCAGTTATCAGCTTCTTCAAAAATGGTTCGGTTTCATTACGTTATAATAAAGAATCACAAATGAGTACACGGTTCATTAGGTTTCTTTCAGTGAGCTCATGAGGCACCCAAATATCGAGCTTTTTTGTGTAACCAGCTTTTTCAAATGCGCCAAAACCGTTTTGTGGTCAATTCCCAGTTCTCCAGCTACATCGTAACTACTAATATGCTGATCTTGCTCCACTTTTTCAAATATGGCGTCAATTTTGTTCGTAACAGGGCGACCAGAGCGACGTGCATCTTTGATATCAAAATTTCCGGATTGAAAACGCTTAAACCAAATTTGCGCTACTCTCACAGATACTGCATTAGGTCCATAAACATCATAATTTTTTTTCGCGGCTTGTGTTGGATTTTTACATTTTTTGTAGTAAAATTTTAAAATGTATCGAATTTCTTCATTAGTTTCACTCATTTTAACAATAAGAAAAACAAATGAAAATCACACATTTTCCTAATTTGAATTTGGAATTGTCTTTAAAATTAAAACTTTTTAATGATACCAAAACCAGCCAGAAATGGTATAGCCAAAGAGATCTTATTACAAGTTTATACATACTATATACGAAAAGACTTTTTCCCCAATCTATTATATCATTCGATTACTGTAGAATTATTGTATATTCAATGTAATTGGGGATTTCGTTTAATTTTTTAAATTGCGCGTCATTTTATAATTGCTTATGTTTTCCTTAGATGGGCTATCTCTCAGTGGTGATACCACCCGACATAGCAGATGAAGACGGCTCAGAGGCGAGTGCCTCCGAAGGTGGTTCCGTGGAGTTACGATGCACTGCAACTGGTGTACCGTCACCCACTATATCCTGGAAACGCACTGGCGGACGTAATATTGTCTTCCGTGATGATAACGGGAAAGAGGTTAAGGGTAAATATTGTTGTTACTTTTATTTAGATCAGTATTGGTTCATAAGCTTTAGAGTATGTATCATTGATAAACAGGTTTCTGAAAACAAACGCAACTGAAATGTAACTTCGTTTTGTTTGTCACCAATTTGGTAATTATACTTAGATAAAATGTTTGCAACACTAGGAGCCAACTCCTTACAAGGCTTAGGGTACGTTAGAGGGAACCCCCTGGATGGGACGCTGTCTCCTCCTTTTGCCAGCGAGCCCTGCTAGCTAAGGAAGAGGCGGAGCGGGAGCGTGAGCGTACCAGCCTATCTCGCTCCCATCAAAGGAGGATGCTTCGGCACCGGAGAGCGAACTTAGACCTTCAACCAACGCGAGCTTCCCCGGGGAAAGGGTTTTCACCCGTCGTTATATCGTTGAAATGGAGGTGTGCCGTGTTCCGCGTGCACTCACCTCTCTTCCTGTGGGGTGCGTTACAGACCACCTCACGAAATGAGAGTTCGAAGACGCCAGGGGCGTAGTCCTTCCGGAAATGAATGAGGCCGTTGGGCCATCGTCTGTTAGGGCCCGGGAAGGGGCTAGGGCATGTACCCCTGGCCCTGCTATAAGGACGAAGAATGGATCACCGAGGAGTTTTAGTAGGTATCCCTGACCGTATTGTGGCAACAGTACTCCCGCTTGTGGCACTAGTGCCACCCCAATTTGGCGTATCCCACACGCCGGCCACGATTCCCCGCGCGGCTGATGGACCTCAATCGGATTCCCGGTCATAAAAAATGGTTAGAGGGAATGACCTAGAAGCGATGGAATAGGGGATAGTATAGGAAGGTTAGGATAGCGATGATGGGATAAAGGGGATGGGATAGATAGTTACTTTTGTGTTTTTCTGGAAGTCAGCTGTGTATTTTAAAAAAAATTAATTAACTTTAATGTTATTCAGATATGGTAAATAATTTGCTCATGGAAATATTTTTTTCAATAATTTGTAACAAAAAAAAATCTACAAGAGGTGCACTCTTGTAGATTTTTTTTACAAAATGGCGCTTAAACCAAATTAGTCTTTCATCCCTCGATATTGATTAGTTCTTATAAATATACTGTATAATAGGGGTGTGGACACATGTTGCAATAAATTCTAAAATTTTCAGCCGTAAAAGAACACACGCTATAAAAACCATCATGTGATCTGACTTTTAAAATATTATGATAGACATAAGTATAATTATTTTTTGAACAGTGATTATTGCTCTAGTTGTCTTCTTTTTCTTGTACCTACTTATGACGTCATAAGTATGTACTTATCTACCAGCATTTCTATACTCGTACAAAATCTATGAGGCTGCATTCTGTAAGTTTATAAAAAGTATCTTCGTTGATTTGACTGTCCGCTCACATATTGCTATTTGATAATAAATAAACAAAACATGTAATTACATAAAATATTTTTTATATAATTAAATAGTTTACGAAAACCAAGAAAGATAAGAAATCAATTTATCTTTGAATGTCTTTCGCGTCGTTGAGACTGACTACCTAAGTGATATAAAAGAAACAAGACTAATTTTGCATTCAAAGCCCGCTCGAGACGGGCGCAGGTGCCTGTTCGGTTAAAACATTGGAGTTTTATGGGATTTATTAAGATATTGCCGTGAGCTATTGGAAAGGAATAGGGTCGTTGACAGTCGAATAGACTGAGCCATTTTTATCAGCTTAGAAAACGACGTAGACTCCTAGCTTTTGTATGAGTGATTATAAATTAGACACACACAAATATTTTGTTTATTATTTATTTTCCTATATTTCACATTAAAGACGCTTAACAAAAAAAGTCTAATTAGTTTCATATTTTATTGTACTGGATAATCAAAACAATAGCAATAATATACTAACTAATAAATTGTGCTCTTCCTTTGGATTAGCAGATTATTTTTTAATTTTACTAACATGAATTTTACACATTATATAATACTAACGGGTCCGGTAGACGTTGTTCTGCTTTGAAATAGAAAAAATGTGAATTTAACTGTGGTCTAATTGTGAATCTCGAATCCACTAAACACACACAAAAATTTCATCAAAATCGGTCCAACCTTTTAGGAGTTCAGTGACATACACACGAACAGTAGAATAATACACAGGCGAATTTTTCAAGTGGACCTTCGGGGCCAAATCCTAAACTATGCTAAATAGCGAAAAATACTCAAAGGAGTGTCTAGGTTAATTTTGACGAAAACTAAAGTGGTGTTATTAGATTTTTTGAAAAATCAATTACCCTTGTCAGGAATCAAATCAGCTGATTTTGAAAAAATAAGCACACCTGTATTATTTATACCAAATCATAGTTTAGCTTGTAAGGATCAATTTCTGTGAAGGAATGTCAAGCAGAAAACTAAGGGGAAAGGTTAATTAATTAATTAATCACACATAAAATTGCGCCGGTTACTCAACCGCACCTCATTTGAAGGCAATCAATGTGTATCAATTGACTGATTTGATTGATTGGGTGAAATAAAGTGCGTTTTGAATATTAATATATAGATATAATAGATTAAAATATAATAATTTTCATATTGAAAAAAATTAGGTGAGGTTTAACTAATGTAAGGAAAACAGAACATTTTGTCCAAAAATTACTCTTTCCCTTAGTTTCCCGTTTGATACTCCTTCACAGAAACTGATTCTTACAAGCTACACTATCATTTGGTACAATAATAAAGGTGTGTTTATTTTATCCAAATTAGCCGATTCGTTTCCTGACGAGGGTAATTGATTTTTCAAAAATCTAATGATACCACTAGTTTTGGACGAAATCGGCCTCGAAACTACTTTGAGTGTTTTTAGCTATTTGGCATAGTTTAGGAATTGACTCTGAAGGCCACTTGAAAAATTCATCTGTCTACAAAAATAGATAAAGATGTTTGAATTAAACAAAGCATTTTTCTTAAGAAATATTTATCAGTTTTGATATTTAATATATTTAGACGACTGTGAAATTTAGCCTTAGTTAATAATAATGTAAACATGAGGACGTAAATTATTATTGTATTAACTTTTGAACAAAGCAAAAAATAAAAGCACTGATAACACGGCACCCTCGCGATGAAGATTATCGCTGAGAGATTCATTTCCGCGGAAAAATCTCGTTCAAAGAACTCAATTACTACTTAAACAAAATATGGTAGCAATCCGGGGTTTCGGTCAGGAAATTAAACGAACGGCTTAGTGAAAACCGTCCTCACAAAAGGTTGTTATCTCTTATAGTTATAACGACCATACCCTTTGCTGCTCAACTGAAACACTAGGTGAAAAGACATCTGAATTTAAAGCAATTATAGGACAACCGCTTTAACACATACGCACACTGTTGTCATTATAATGGGATGTAATCCCGTGTTCTAGTTTATACCTTAGTATAAAACGTATTAGGTACAAAATTGCCGGTGTCCGTTGGCCTGTTTAAAACCTTTTTGGCGCAGTGTTTTACGAATTTGACCCGTTTTATTTAAGCCATTAAGCGTAAACAAAAGACTGGCGGGTCTCAGTAAGCGGAGGGAGGTAGTAATAGTTAACAGATTGGTGGAGCCGGCTCTGTCTTTCTATTAATTGGACATGTTAAACACGCTCCACTAAATGTGTAAGAATTTCCTTTGGAATTTTCTTTTTGCGCTTTCTTTCCTTTTTGTTACTTATACGGGTAAAGTTAACTATTGTAACTGGACGTATTGATTCTGCAGGAAATAACTTACAGGGTATATTTTGTGTATACATGTATTAGAGAGTGCTATCGCCTTGTGTAAAAAAAAGGCATGTTACGCCATGCAGGCGAATAAGGTGTATAAATATGATGAATATTCGTATTACGGTATAAGAGGAATATAACGTTGTTAAGTGTATTTATTATGTGTATAATCTGGAGAAGATCTTTAAAGTGATGTATGGTTGTTTATTTAATTAACAATAAAACTTATATCTGGAGGTAATAGCACAACGCGGCACGCGACAAGGCGTGACGCCAAGCACCCGACTTAATTAACTCCCTTATAATAAAACATCGCAATGGATCATTAAATTAGCTAAGCGAAGTATACAATGTTTTAAAATTATTATTAAATTTTGGTAATGACGTTCTAATTTATTTTAAAAAATAGCGTCGTTTTTGTCGTTATTTGGCGCATAGTGATACTTCCGTAGTGGTGAACTATGTTCACCGTTTTAGCATTTGGTTACTGAAAAAGTGTAATTCAAAATACCTTCTATGAATTTATGCCAAAAATATATTTTAAACATCCACGGTTTAGCAAAATTTTCCACTGTATGGTTAAAAATTAAATGTTCTTATCTCAGCAACTTGGGCTAAGTAACATGAAGTGTACACAAACTATTTTATTACATAATCATAATCGCTTCTAAATTTATAAGAGTTCTGTGACCCGCTCTAACTTTTAAAATAAAAAAATAATATTCTGAAAAAAAGAAGATCGTAGAAATTAAAAAACATCGTCAGAGAAAATTGGTTTGATGAAGTTCCGTTAAGAGTTTGAAATGTTTCGGTTGAACATTTTCGATTAAATACTTTTTTAAGGTTTTGTAACCAAATCACGTTAATAGTGGATGTTCATCATCTCTCCGAAACCTTTCAATGTTCATCATAGAACTTTAAAAATGTACCCAAATATAAACTTCTATGTACACTGTGTTTGTAAACAATAAAGAGTTATCTGACTATTTTTTTATATGTAAGAGTCGTATTTGTTACTATAACGTAACCATGTGAGGGAAGTAGTCAATAACCGGATAGAGTATTCTTTCATGTGTTAATCGGAAGTCATATAACCGGATGTCAACGTAGAAGCATTTATTATCAAGCTAACAGGAAGTTGGAAGTTAATACGGATGGCGGACGTTGGTTTTATGAAGGAAGTGAAACTGAAGTGGCGCCAATGCATTACCGGATGGTGTCACTGCGGCGCGCTACGAGGACCTTTTAAATATGCGGTGTTCGGGCAGAGGGGGGACAGTCTACAACCAACAGTCTACAGCGAGGCAGTTCTACACGGGTAGTCTGAAGCAGTCTTGGACAAGGAGCGCATAATATATTGTTGTCGATAATTACTGTCTGATAATTGTAGTATTCTTTGAGGACTAATTGCTGCTCCATGGCTGACAGGCGTGGATGGAACTCTCGGAGTTGTCCTAATATTTGTGTGTATTAGTGTGCTATATGTAATATTCTAAATGTAATAATTCTAGTGTAATAAAATTTTATTAATATTTCAGATTATTATTGTGTTATTCTCGGTCATTGGCCCTACGAGCCTAGATATAAATTTAATAATATGTTATGTATGTTATTCTAATATGTAATGTACAAACTACTGTTTGTGTATACATTACTAGGTACGTATATAGTAGTTACATTGTATTTTAATTTGTTCGACAAATCTAACTAGTAAATTATAATTTCACTACTAAATCATTATTAAAATTGTATCAGTTTGCAAAGTTGGTAATTCTGTCAATTAAAATGTGTTTAGTGACACAAATTTGTTGGGTCACAGTTGAATCGGAAAACAATTAGTCTCAGAGCTATAATAAGTCTAATAGCTGAATCAAAGTCAACGTCTGGAGTTACAAGTTGCCAACGACATATCGCGACCCGAGTTTATAACCCGTTAATAAAACACAATTTCATATAAGCTCGCGTTCTGATATTATACGCGTAACGTAGTGGCTGTATTTTATGTCTGCGCCCTGGATTTAGGATCGAGGGGAGTGGGGTTGTATGCTATAACGAAGCAATAAATTATTTCCATTTAAATTTAATTTGACAGCCAACAGTTAAATCGCAACTCCCTCGTATTGTTCTGATTAAAGTGTAATTGAATTAATTTGTATTTCAGAAATAGTGATGAGTGTTTCTATGTGCTAAGCGCTATTATTAAGTGCGGTTTATAACATCTTATGGTCGATTTTTCCAATCATCAGATAAGTTATCGGTTGACTGGATTACAACCTGACCGAATGTATAATTGAAGCAATTCAACTGTATTATTCACGCAATTGTAATTTTCAATTGTCTCGTGTTGTACTTTGTCCTATGGATACTTTTATCTGAAAATTGAAAAATAGGCGGCTAGTAGAAAAACTTGTTCAAATAACAGTTCAGGTGTGTAGTTTAAAAATCTAACTACATAATTATTTATATTTGGTATTTGACAGTCAAATCAACTGAGATGCTTATTATTAAAGCACAAACCGTTACAGCCCACTCGATTTTGTTTGAGATTACTGGCTTATGACGTCACAATTTTAACGAGTCAAATAGCTTATTCATTATTGTTTAAACTATTATTAAAATTATTTCTATAATGAACTGTTGGAAGTAGGACGATAACAAGGTATTTTGACCTGATCTTTTATATGAATACTATATGTTAGAATTTATTGTACCTAATATGTGTCAAATACCTAATTAGACAAATTTGAGATTGGCAATCAGTCTATTGCTATGCCGAAAGTTAATCTGACACAGCATTGATTTTCAGTGCCCACCTCTTTCTTATTCTACATATATTTCTTATGAATCCTGAGAAAACTCAAGTAATTATCATCGGTAGGTCGCGGATGCTGTGTAAAGTTGACTGGACCTATATACCAAGTTTTCTTTTTGATGGGAAGCTTATCCCTATCAGTGATAAGGTCAAAAACCTTGAAGTTATATTTGATAGTGAACTGTCCTGGAGACCCCATATAACGGAGTTGAGTCGGCGGTTGTTTCTCTCCTCCAAGTCACTTTGGAGGCTGAAAAACTTCTTGCCCATCGCCACCAAAATTAAGCTTGCAGAGTCGCTACTTTTACCCATACTTGATTATGCCGACGCCAGCTATCTAGATTTAACTCAAAAACAACTTAATAAGCTTGAGCGCCTCTAAAACTTTTCTATAAGGTTCATATTTGGGTTATGCAAGTATGACCACGTTTCTGAATTTCGTAAAAAAACTCAAGTGGTTGCCAATTCGTTTTCGCCGGGATACTCACATTCTTTCATTGCTTTATAGTATTTTATTCATCCCTACTACTCCACAGTACCTTAAAGAACGCTTCGAAATTATTTCTTGCTCTCACAATTTACGCCCTTCCAGTCAACATAGACTTATTACTCCTATTCATAATACAACGTTTTTTAATAACTCTTTCACGATCAAGGCTATTCAACTTTGGAATTCATTGCCTGTTGCTGTCAAAATCTTTAATAACATTTAAGAACATGGTCAGGAAATTCTACCTGCAATATAATGATATGTCATTTTATATAATTAGTATTATATTGCATATAACTATATATTTATTATGTTGCATTTTATCACTATATCTTCAATATGTATATAACTTATGTGTAGATTTGTGTATGTAGTATAGTCATAAATTTATTATTAAAATGTAAGTAATCGTACAATAATTTTGTATACCACCATCGCCATTCCTAATCGGCAATATTCCTGCCACGGGTTGTCTGGAAGAGATCGCTTTTTAGCGTTAAGACCGCCCTTTGTACACAATTAGAATACTACTACTATACTATACTAGTTCGTAAGTTTTCTGTAATGGTGTACAATAGTGTTATCTATCTATCTATCTTCATCAAAATCAGTAGCTTGAACGATACGACATAACGGTTCGCTAAATGACGCATGTAATTCAGGTTTATCCAAACTAATTCAATTGCTATGAATTTATGAATACCGGATTTAAATAGAATAATCATAATGCTCGAACTTACAATCAAATCAGCGTGACTTGACATTTTCAAATAAACATAGTGGTTTCGTTTCTTTTAGCAGACTCATTCGACGACACAACTTTGAGTTATTAACGAATTGTATTTGAAAAACTTTTCAACGCAGAGAATTCAGGAGCGTTAAAAAGAAACAAAATGCCTGGAAGCCTTTTTCCGAATTCCACGCGGGCTTAACCGCGGGAACTGTTCAAAGTCCTAAATTTATGAAGAGTCGAGCTTTAACAATTCTCTTTCTACTTTAACCTTTGAAATATATGAAGACTGTCGGGTAATTTACATAAAAGGGCAGCGCCTTTGTGCTATAATTATTTTGTTCCTGTGAAGAAAATTGTTATATGAAGATATTATTGTATTTATTATATTTTTTGTTTCCCATATTCTGAAAGTGCGCTTGAAATTGCCTGATCACAGGGATGATAACAGTACTTTTTGTCCCTGGGAAACGATTTTCCCCGATGTCAAAAAAGTTTAAAAACTACGCGAACCATAGATAATACATGCGACTCATGTCCGAATTTTTTTTACAGCCACTGTTTTAAATATCAACAATTTTGTAACATCATTTTGTACTTAGAAATTAAATATAAGTATAAAAATATAATAAGTATAAAAGTATAAAAGCATAAAATAAATTACTTTTCACAAAATAATATTTCTTTTTTTTTACATAAATTTGAGCTAAATCTTTATTATCGTTAGTAAAAAAAAATACTGGCTGGTAGAATGCCACAGAACAATAAATTTTCTTGACGTTTCATATATGACGTTAAATGAGTATCAGATTTAGATATGGATTTAACGTCTGATTTAATTAGAGAAGTAGTTGTTTGTTTAATTAATAATTTTTTATTTACTTTTCTCGTATTCGAAATGAAAAACCGAATGTTAAACTCGGATGAAAGGCCTATTTAGGCACTCGAACTATTAGCGCCCTCGCTACGCTCATGCGCTAAACCAGCTTATGCCTAGATAGGTCATTTTCACCTCCGTGTAACAGCAATAATATTTTACGAAGCAGTGTACATAGAGTAGGAAGTAAGTAGTCTTGTTGGACTTGTAAGTCAGAATGAGTTTAAAAATGGTTTTCTGCAGAACTTTGAATATAAACTTTGGAATTTCTGTTAAAAGTGGCATATTTTCAATATTCTGGTGGTACCTCACCGGTAATAGATGATCTAGGCTTTGTGACCGACTTACACTCTTGAGAAAATATACGTACCTACATTAGATACGGAATTATTGTTAAAATATTACGTTTGGAAAGGATCTACTTCTCATAATTGTATTGTATTAGAATATTTTATTTTATTATAACAAATACGCTATTATCTGTACAATCAAACTATGAAAAACGTACAAAAGTATAATCACAACACAATTCAGAAAAAAATTTTTAAAACTTTATGAAAAATAGACTTGAAATAAACAAGACTGTGCTCAGTTAGATGATCAATAATCTCAATGAAAATGCATACTAATGTATAGAAAAACTAGTCGAGTTCTTATCGTCGGCATCAGTGCAGGACCCTTTTGGTGACATTATTTTTTTTGTCAAAATTGTGATACTTATTATACAATACACATGTAAAAATCTTGATCAAAAAAATAATGTCACCAAAAAATTTAGTTACAATGCCCTTTTTTTAGCCAGGGGGAAACTCGATTGAGGACCATAGGCTGCCCAAGGGGGAAAAGTTGTGACCCGTGTGTGGGATTCGACAGATCGGGGTGGCACTAGCACCTCTAGCCAGGACTAGAAGTACAATTGCTATACCACAATTTTGTTACTTTTTATCCTCCGGCATCTTCATACTCTTTAGACATGGGGCGGTTTGTAACGAGCCCCACGGGAGGAGAGGTAAACGTGTGTGGAACACGGTGCGCCCCCATCGAGACAGTTACAATGTCCTCTACTAACGTTGCGCCAACGTTATGTCGACGGACATGACGGACTACGGAATACGTAGAGTCTATAAAACAGCGTCCACACAATGTTTCTTATAATGGGTATAAAACTTGCTCATTTGCAAAGTCGTAAATGTAAGATCAATTTATCTTTGCACTATCTCTAAGATACGAGATCTTGCTTAGCAGCGATGATCGGATCGATCAAAGATACTTGTATAAACGTACTATTATATACTTTTGAATTATATTTATATCATTTTACTAAATCATTTCTGTGCAGTGGTGGATAGCTATGTTGGATCAACATTGTCTTTGAGGAACCTACGGCGTTCTGACATGGGAACTTATCTCTGTATCGCCGCAAACGGAATACCACCGACCAAGAGCCGACGGTACGAGGTCTCTGTGCTTTGTAAGTATTGTTTAAAAAAATCTTTCTATTTTTGCATGCGTTCGGTAAGATTCGCCACGTATTTTCGTCGACCGTTCTGCTATATTCAGAGGCAGTGTTTGAGTAGCGCGTTATACCTGTTATGACGCACAGTACCGAGGTAAGGACCCTGATAGTGGAGCTGGTTCATTTCAAAGTCACTCAGCGGACTACGGAATGAGGATATCTGTAAAAAAACCAACCCCCGCACGAACGATGACCGATGAAGTAGACAAGTGTAGGGTGGAGACTGCGCCTTGATAAATAGTGTAAGATGATCTACGGCCCAGTGTACCGATGACCTACACTGAGTCGCCGGAAGAGGCTGGGTCAGAACTTTTATCCGTGCAGGAATAGAGAAAGAGCAAAAATTTCTGTGGCCGGACGGCTTGTCGTAAGAGGCAACAAAAACAAACGACTCACATAATATTGTTACGAGCTACAGGACTCGCATTAAATAATGCCGTTGAAACTAATATAGAATTTATTAGAACTGTACAAACACGTATAAAACTAATACAAATAAAACTGTATGCAACCAGTTCACACTGCACGATTTAATGCAATTCGACACGCGTAAAGTCCGTCGTCTATATCGCTAATCGAGAGTACTACAAACGTCTTAATCGTCTCATAGTCGTCGCTTGACTGCTCGCCCCTCCATTCAGGCCTTCTCTTATACTCACTACACAGTACAAAAAAGATTGACCGCGCGCACTGAGCTTCAGAGAAATAATAATTTGCAGACCTGCGAACGGCTAACAAAGTCGAAAACAATAACAATAAGGATTAGTTCGACCCCAATGATGCTTATAAAACATGTAAAAAGACAATAGCATGTTTTCTTAATTACAAATTCAAAAGACAAAAGAATTCCTAATCCGGGAAGACAATGAACTGCGCTTACAACAGGCAGCTGTGCGCTTATCTTTGACGGCATGTAACAATATTTTCTAAGTTTTTGCGACTAGTTTACATAAAACTACGTTTTAACGGTTCAAAGCGCGGTAATTTAAAATTTAAATAAATTCGATTAGGATCCCATAGAGTAAATGATAAACAAAATCAAAAGAAAATAATTAAAATGAACAAGTTGGCTGTAGACTAAATAAAACTTTAACAATACTCATTGAAACTTGACATATCTGTCTTCCGTAATCACGGCTACTGAGAAGTGGCCGAACGACAGAATAATTAAAAATCAAATAAATTACAACGTAGTTTTATTAAACAACTCACATACAGGTGGTAGGACATTTGACCGTTTGGATGGCTGCCACTCCTGGTCTATAGCATGTCACCATAATATTCTTGAGTTGTGTTTCAGCATCAGTGGCCTGATTACAGAAGCCTCTTTGAGGCTGGCAGGCCATTGGTAACATCTTTGAGCTGCAAATATCCATAGGGAACCACTTTCCATTAGCGGTCAGCTGTCTGCGATTTTTCAATAAGCATAATATACAGTTTTAAATTTTTCTTAAGTATCAATTAGTGTATGTCGTCCTTTTCCAATTACGTTTTATTGCGAATTTGCTAAAGTTTTGTTAAGAGGACTTTGCTCTGGATTTATGTTAACTGTTTAAAACACTTTGAACGAAGTTTAAGTAAAATAAGGATTTTAAGTAACACTTACAGTGCAGTTTGAATAATATTTATAATACAAATGTAGTTCAGTGTTCTGATGGAAGTCTAATTAGTGACATTAAATATAATATATTAATCGGCAGACAAACACACACATTGTACATCCCCAAGCTAATCAAGTTGTGCTTGTGTTATGGGTAATCCACTACTATTTATTTATTAACAAACTAAATTATTGTACGAGTGCTGGTTTAGCAACTACAGACTTTTGTTGTCCTTCCTGTACTCCATCCAAAGGTTGTTTGGAAGAAATCGCCATGGGTGATAAGACCGCCGATGGTACTTGTATATTAATGTTCTTGATATTATGTAGCATTTTTGTGCGATAAAGTATATTCTATTCTATTCTAATATGCAACGTACTGCTACCGATTCCAGACACTCAGACCATAGTGTAAAACGAAAGTTCGATTATGAATTTTATCATACCAGGAATCGAACGCGGAGCTTTTACGCTACAGATGCAACCTCTGATACAACCTCACGATGATTTCCTTTTTCATCTGTGATAATAAGAACAATACTCTTCAGCAGGTTAGAAATACTGCGTGATAGATACATTCTCTCTGTATCCTCTCTGTAATGCCTATATTAGACGGATCAATCAAATTGAATCAATGTGATTGAAAGGCACAGAAATGACACCATGGTATTCAATGACATTAAATGACTTAAGTTTATGTTTATATGGATCACTTTGGTTGATTCGTCCAAATTGAAAGACAAATGAACCGTGTAATATTGGCTCTACGATACAAATCCATGTCATGTAAATAAGATACGAGTGCCTCTGACGCTGAGTCACGTTTCTGCACATTGTTTAGACTTTTATTTTTTGTTATAAAATTGCTATATAGTCAATATTAGTGTTAGATAATTGCACCGGTACTGGTACAATTAGTAACCCACATCTGGAGATTCTACAGCTCTTCCAAAGTAGGGTATTCCGTACGACACTTAATGCACGAATAGGTACGTATAAATTCAAACAATAAAGAAAGTAATAAACACCGTACCTATCTATTACAAAGATACACTAACTAACCTATCTCATCCTATTTATCCTATCTATTACCTCTATCTCTTCCTAAAGGCTGGCAACGTGTTGACGTTACACCTAATATTGCAAAACGCCACTAGGCGATGGTAGCAACTTTTCAGTAAGTGGGCCGTCTGCCTGTTTCGCCAGCGTCGCAATAAAAAAACACACACATACAACTAGTTGTCACTGACACTAGCCAGACTGAGAAATGGTTGAAACGTTACTACATTTGCGAGATCTTAAGCCGGATTTAGTGTACTTCTTAAGAGAGGTCCTTTAATGTAAAGACCAATCTCTACTGTCGAATCTTCTCACATCAACTGTACTGAAAGTGTTGCAACTGATCGGAAGAAGCTAGAGAATAATATAATTAAAAAAGATTAGATGATAGATAATATTTGCGGGTAGTTGTGATTACTATTCGGCTCGTTTCGTCATCGCTCATATATAAAAGCGAGCGGACGTGGCAACAAACAATCATTTTAACTTCGGCTTTGGTCCAATGCATGCATCGTAGTAGCGCTCTAGGGTAGCTAATTATTGTGCGAGATTGTTAAAAATAGTACATAATGAATGATGCACGATGTGAAGACCTATAAATAATAGGGAGTATATTTAGCATGAAAATTGTTTAGATTTAAGGATACGTCGGGTTCACGGCGTGCGAACAACACGACACCGAGTATAACAATAATAATCTGAAATATTATAATCAAAGTTTATTATACTAGAATTATTACAATTACAATATTAAATACATCACAATAATACACAGAAATATTAGGACAACGCCAAGAGTTGCATCCACGCTTGTCAGGCGTCGAGCAGCAATTTGCTCTCAAGAATACTGCGATTATCAAGCAGTAATTATAGACTACAAGACGACTTGGTTGTAGACTGGTCGGTTGAAGACTATCCCCTCTCTGCCCGTTAAAGGTCCTCGTAGCGCGCCGTAGTGACAATATCCGGTAATGCTTTGGCGCCACTTCAGTTTCGCTTTCTTCATAAAACCAACTTCCGCCATCCATATTAACTTCCAACTTCCGGTTACTCCATTTCCGATATTGGTCGCTTGATAATAACAAATACGATTCCTACAGATATATATGATGTATCTCCTGTTGATGGTCCATAATAGATAAATAAACAAAGTAAATGAACAAAATAAGTAAATAAATGAAATAAGTAAATAAAATAAATAAATAGCCTATTATTAATTGTATTTAATAATCCCGGTATTCAAGTCAAAGAAGAAATGACGAACATCCTCTTTTATTCCAACGTATATTTCGAATTTTCTTTTATGAAATAAAATGGCGTTTAATATTAAACTACGTCCGTGAAATCGAATGGCTACTAATACTAACTGTAAAGGTTTGATTCTAGTTCGCGGTCTTGGCAACCAACTGACCACAAAACTTGCCCTATCTTTCTTACAATTTTGTACCTTTAACTTGTAATAGGTAATGTCTATGAAATATTTTTTTAAATTCTTTGATGCTTTGCCTGTTTTCGGCTATTAGTAATTAACATGAATTTTTTGTTTCGTTTAAACCAGTCGAGCCAGTCATTCGAGTGGGAAGTCCAGTGGTGATGCGTTCACAAGACATGCAAGTCACCCTTACGTGCTACGTTGAAGCGTCACCCAAGTCATTAAATACATGGCAGCGTGGAAAATCACAAACTGGTAACTATTATTACTTACATTTATTATTCAAACCACTGTTAATAATATTTTCCAAACTTTATGGACGTCCTTAATCTATTTTAATTTTCGCCTCGTCTTTTTTGAAGTTCTATCATGGTTTTTTTTTTTAATTTTTACCCCATATTTAAATAGTTAGAGGGAATGGGGGAGGAAGGGAGTCTTTATACAACTCTGGAAGATATTGTATCTCGTTGTCTTAAATAAAATAGTTTTTTAAGATCTAAAAGAGAACCTGTCTAACGTATGCAAGCGCGCATATACACTGCAAAAATTAGTTTCTACCCTTAATTTTCTAGTAATATCGCTGCATAGTGGTATATAGAATAAACTTTCGTAGGAAATGTTATTTACATTGATTCAGTATTTTCTGGGGAAAATGATTGTGAAATATCCGACCAAAAAAAAGGTAGACAGAGTCCCATACTATCAAAGTGAAGCCGGCTAAAGGAAACCGATTTTGGAATAGGAGGTCGATGTCGCCGTAGTGCGTTAAATAAAATAAAATAAAAAGCCTTTTCATTTGATCCATTGACGTACATGTTATACAATAATATTTTAAAAGTCAATATATTTTTTAATTCCTCAATTTATTATTTAACGAATCAAATTATTTATTCTATTTTTGGAGCCCCCGTCCGGGAAAAGGTCTCCAGGTGCACCCGGTGCCCCCTGCCCGCGGCCACTGCTTTGCGTGTCGCAGTGCGTTACTTACAAATAATCGAATTGGTACGGATAAAGGCGGAATAATTTCTTGTGGATACATTACTATTAACCACACGGACGCAAATCACGTGTATAGGCACTACATAAGTTTATGCGCACAAGTTGTTAAAAATTGCTTCACTTCATTGGACGCTTTTGTTCATGTAAGCTCCGTGTGTACTTATATCGGTTCGTCTGTGTGTGAAATATAATTGACAGATTGACAGACTTGATGTTTTTGTAAAGGTTCATTTAAATACTGAAATCTTATATTTCATTTATTTGTTCTAGCTGGAAAGTTACTCAACAATTCCAAATACATCATATCAGAGGAAGTTCTTAACGAATACTCCGTACGCATGAACTTGACTGTCAGCCGTCTTAAGAAGGTCGATTTTGGGGAGTACAGCTGTTCAGCTGTCAACGGGCACGGGAGGGCTGATGGCCTCATAATTCTGAAAGGCAAGTACCCTACTACTTAATGACTTTTCACTTTGTTAATGTATTTATAACGGACTTGGTAAACTTGTTTTATAATATAATAGAAGACTTAGGTAATGAGTTCGATAAAGTATTTAAGAAATAAAATTCCAAATAATAGGGGAGCGGACAGTCAAATAAACTAAGATCAAGAATCTATCCGGGCAGGAACAGAAAAGCTATACAATTTCTTGCAGCCGGGCGGCCTGTCGTAAGAGGCGACAAAACAATCCACAGCCAGGCGGTAGGGTATTTGCCCACCTGGATCGCTACCACTCCTGGTCTAGAGTATGTTAACAAACTTGATTTGTATTCCGGTATTAATGGCCAGGTTCCGGCCTGCCTTTAGAGAGTCGCAACACGTTGGTAGAGCACCTTTGGTGTTATTACAAATGTCCATAGGCGATGATAGCCGCTTTCCATCAGATGGGCCGTCTGTTTGTCTACTGAAATCATGTAAACAAAAGTAATTTTTAAAAAACTGACTTTATGGCGAAAATAAAAGGAGTAATAAGGAGTACAGTAATTATTGTCTGAAAAGTATTTAAAATGATTTCTAACATGATATGTTGAAACTTATATTATTTTAACGTCTGTTCTTTTCTATGTAAAAATATTAGAATTTATTGTAACATGTGTCCGCATCCCTATTATTTTGGTCTGGATTTTAGTGTGTTCGATACTTCTACTACTACTAGATCTATATGGATGGTAGAATATGGTTTAATAATAATATGTCGTCTACATTGGTTTATTTACATTGCAAAAAAATTAAGCGAAGCCACCATATAAATTTGTCACAGGGACGAAAGATGTATATAGGCGTATGGGGTAACTTTCGATAGGTTTTCAAAACTCATAACAGAATTTCGTAGTGATTTTTTATTTAAGTCAATGGAGAACTACAACTTTTGTACTATGCTATCAAAAATTCTGAGATAATCGTTTTTGAGATGTATATCAACAGGGAACGTTCGTCTATTCTACAGAACCAATAATTTAGGATTGTCTGAGCACTCGGTCGATTCGTGTCTTTACTTGCCCTTACAGCGATAGAAGTTTATAAACTAATTTGTTCCTTCCCAAATTCAACAGAGACACCGCAGCGGACAACGACGACGACAACAACAACAACCACAACGACGACAACAACACAACCGCCAACAACAACGGTCGCAACCACACGACCGCCGAAACGGCATCTCAAGAAACTACAGGAGCGCGGCAACCAGAACGCACTCGACTCCGACCTGCGTCAGGCGGAACTCAATAACGCGATGAATTTCTATAACATCGCTCATTTACCTACAAATAACTCTCACAACGAATACGCACAACGTAGTGAAAAGCAAAAAGTACGACCAACCGGCTCACCGCGCCAGTACATCGCCTACAGTAACGGAAAGTTATCCACAATTAACATTTTCATATTCATCATTGCATTATGGATGAAATTCGTATAAACGTATATTATATATATAGATTTCTGAATTATTTTTTAAATATAGTAGATTAAGTAGTGATACAAAAATGGCTGTTGAATTTTATAAGTGTAAGGTACGTATTATGAGGTTGTTGTATAACGTTTTAGACTCGATGTTAATATTGTTACGTAACATAATATGACAGTTGAGGATAGTCTAGCCTTCGATGTAAATCAAGACAATAAAGTACCCTTATAAAGTAAGACATGAATGTTAGATAATATAATTGTCTAGATTTCACATTAAGCTTTAAACAGTCAAATAAAAATAAAATATAAATGGTAAACTCAAGTACGTAAATGTTACTTAGACCACGTGTATTGCTTGCAAAAGTGAGGCAGTTTTTCTGCATATTGCTTCTTTGTATATTACACCATCTAGACAAGTATATGCTCTAAATATTGAAACGAAATGTTTTTTTTCTCAAAGTATGAATGAATGGTATATGAAAATTCAAATATCGTGTTGCCATATCAGTCGTTATCGGCATTTGTAGATAAATAACAGAATTTCTAGTGATTTTATTTGAATTGCGATTTTATATAAATATTTGTCAAAATAGCACGAAAATAATTAAAACGGAAAATTGTATATTGTAGATTGAACAAAAATTATATCATGAAATATATTTACAGTTAGGACTATAATAATGAAATGTAAAAAATTATTACATTACATATGCATACAATCATCCCACAAAACTAGTTTGGAGTAAAAGAGCATTGTAAAAATGATCACAATATAAAATTTGTTACTTGTTTTACTGTATAAAATAAGTTTCTTCGTGTGATGTAATTTTATTACATAATAATATTTATACAATTTATTTATACAAAGGAATACTCATGATTTTCGAACCATTTTTATCCTGGAGTCCTTATAGCAATAATTAATAAATAACATTGTCGTCTAAATCGATGTCGGCGACAATGACCGCGACATATTACCAGTTAGATAGGTCAAGTCATTCATTATTGTTTTCAGTTATTTATTTATAGTAGCCATTTGCACGTCATGTAGATGATAAAATATATTGAAACTTTATGCAATACCTGGTCATGTATCTATGTTTTTGTAAATAAAGATTATTTGATTGTTTTAAATTAAGCAGTCTATGTCTGAACGACCAAAATTCAATGAATTGAAAGGTATGAGACCATATACAGCATATTATAGCCGAGCACGTTTCTTAAATACATTGGTAGGATAGCTGAGAAACGGGTAGATAGGAAGAACAAGACTGACTTGTTTACTGTACTGGGTTGGAGTAATTACACCTGACAGCTTTTTAAGTAACATTTTTGGGGATAAAGTGCCCCGGTATCAAAATAATACGAGCAGTAAAATAACACAAGTGTTAAATCAAAAGCGTTACGTTTTATTATTATACAATTTCGAACTTGAATGCAAGGTGATAAGATTTAAAATAATACCATTAATGCATATTCAAAGACAATCGTAGTTAAGGAGTAAACTCCAGTCGTGCGTCGGAGCCGACACACTCATTTTTCATCTTGAGACTTTTAAAGCTTTTTCTCAACGTTCTTTTCTTAGTGGCCTTCCATATTGGCACAAGATCATAAATGCGACTCCATACGTGGTATATAAAAGGCTATGAGACGCTGATCGAAGCTCGAGTCGAGTGATGGTCGCTCGCAGCTTGTATAAGTATAGCGGAATGCACGGTAGAGATCGAGAAATAAGGTTATTGAAAGTGTGTGTTGATAATGTGGATACATGAAGCGAGTAGAAATGAAATAATTATGAAGGATAAAAATAATTACAGTGGCCTAAACAACCATAGTTGTACATATATTTGTTTTCAAAAAAATATTAAGCTGCTTTGTTGCCTTAAGAACAAGACAAATAAAACATAGTAATAAACAGTAATGTGGAAAAGTGTGAAGTAAAAAAGAAGAAATATTATGTTTTTTATATTTTAAAAATTGTGAAGTAAATATAACAATATTATATTTATGTAGAACTTATTATTTTTTTACTTCGAAGAGATTGTGTTAATTAAGAACAAAATAAGTTACCCTGTAAATTGTTTATTTTCAATTAAAATAAAGCATCGTTTTCAAGTAGCTGTCTATGGTTTACAATCTGACATAGGTTTTGTATCAAATTAATATATATTAATCTATAGAATAAAGAAAATATAATAACAGTTATTGGATATAAAATTACGCAATGTATTTTAAGTATCTTGTAGTTCTAGAAAGGATCAGTTTTTTATACGTAAAGACTAGTGCATATTAAAACCTATAGTAGACCACAGTTCCTTCATTTCCGCATGTTACCCATAACAGTGTGGACCCTCATTCAGAAATAATTTTACAATATTTATTCGTTGCAAGTATTATATTGTGTACTAGCCTTGATAAACACTATTATTAATAATTGTAAGCGTATATAATAATGGGAAACGATAATAATAATAATTAATAATACAATTTTTTTTATTAAAGCAGTTTAAAAATTAGTGAAAATTGTTTTTGAATTTTTTTAAAGTGTAGAATATAAAATTTTAACGATAAATTTATGTCTTCCGGATAGTATATTTAAATAGTTCGGCTCGTTTAAAATTATGAGTTTACAGGCTTATTCAAGAACAACGCTCTGTTATGAAAATCGAACCGTTATAGTTCCTAAAAAGGAATTAAAATGATATTTATATATAATAATAATAATTCAACGTTTACACAGCTACTAATTGTTATAATGATGTGACCACAGAAATTCAAATCTTACACTAAGGTTAACGGATCAGAAATCATTCTGAGTGCGGCTTCCAACGTAGAGAGAATATTATTATACAGATGCCAGAAGTTATATTTTTGCAAAGATAGGATGAACTTAAACGCGTTGTCATTAGTTACATGTTTTGTGTCTTGCTCTGGGTGTGGGATTTTGGTTTCTGCCTCTATAAAGGAAACAGGTTAAGTTTTCCAATATTTGAAATCAATTAAATTTTGTATTACACGAGATTTGAAAAGTTTTAGTGAATTTAAAGTTTAAGACATGTAATAAATATGGTCAGTTATAATATTCTTCCGGTCTTATTCATGTTAAGTTAGAGTGAGTTCTTAGGCATTTTTAAGAACCTTAAAGAAGCTTACAAACTTTGATTCAATATGAATAAAATTATTTCTCTATGTCATTCGCTCTCTACGGCAACAAGACTTTATTGAATTTTGAGCTTGATGACGTATGTATAAGTCTTTGCTTAGTGAAAACAAAAAAGGCATCTGCTTTTGGTTATATTTCTATCTCGAAGAGTCGATTCATGACTAAGCGTTGTTCGAAGATACAAGCCTAAAAGTAGATACAAAGTCCCTTTTTGGGCTTCAAGTAACATGTAGAAATATGTAAGTAACCCAAAATGAATTTATTGTAGTTACTATGACAATATAACTTTTGATAAGATTTGCTAGTAATATTGTATAAAAATACTTTCTATCATATACGTAGAAAATTTTAATATTAACTAGTTAACGTAATTTGAAACCATGTATGTGCTATTAAACGAAATGTATTATACAAATAAAACAGCGATTCCGAGAGAATTTTGATAACAGTTTAATCAATAGTTAATAAAAAGTATGTATTTTTAAAGAAATTATAGCTATTCAGTAAGAACTATTAACAAACTTATTTATTTATTATTATTATTTACTTTTAAATTTTGTTTTAACTGCCAAGACTATGGTCTATTTTTGTAATGTTTCTAAATTGTAACAGTAATAAATTATTTAGCAATAATCAGTTTTACAAATTTCACATAAAAAAAAATCCATAAAGTAATGATGTTGTAGTGGCATACTTTCAAAATATGTAATGCAAATAATGCATGCTATATTCCTTGAATTTCTTGCGAATGTATGTAATACGCTAGAAATTGTATAACCTTACACAATGAATAAATAAACATATTTTTACATAAAATATATATGAATAACGTCTTGGTGGTTCTTTATTTGGAATTGAAGTACCTCCTAAAATTGTATCACATACATGACAAATAATTTTAATTATATCTATATAATACCGTATTATTCTAGTAATTAATGACAATAAATAATGACAATCGTATTTGTATATAGTTCATGTACCTCTAGTTCTTGCAATTTACAAAGGCGAGCGGGCTTTACTTGTGGTAAATACGTATCTGTGTGTGCGAGGGCCAAAAAGCGGCTACAATTGGACGACACGCTCGTAACTGTTTGTTTCGTTTGACTTGCACACTATCGCAATGTGCATGAATACGTTTACCCACGAGTAAAGTCAGCTCTCCTTCATGGATTGTATTAACTATAATGTTAAAACCCAAACAGGAATGGGGATATTTATCAATGTTAACTTTAAGATGTTGATATCATTTTATGACCTTTTAAAATAAAAATGTAATCAAAGAAGATTTTGCACATTTTCTTATAAACCCGTAAATTCTCAAACTTAAACAGGTTACTAATTGAACTAGGTGAGTAATAATCGAATGGACCCCACAAGTATTATTATATAAACATATATTCTAAGATTGACTTAGCTTCTATATATAGGAAGAAGAAGAAAAAAGGAAAAATATGACATATTATTTGTATCTATTACAAAAGGGAATATATTTGTTACTTTTTTATTTCTGAATTACAGGAGAGCAGCTGATCCATCTGCTCGTAAGTTTATGGACATTTGCAACTACAGGTTATTGGCAATGTGCTGCCGGCCTCTTAGGAGTTACATGACCTTAATTTAAAAACGAAAGAAATACGTCGCCCAGTTGAAGAATTCGCCTGGAAGTTGATTCCAAACTTCAGTATGCAAGACCATACCTATGTTTTTATTTTAAAAAAACCCCCACAAAAGTGCCATCTACTAGCATAGATAGTAACTGTAATAATATGATCAGGGATAAGTCTATATTTTTGGATTTTTTAAAATTATTTTAAATTCATCCATGGTAGGTAGATCGATTTATAAATACAGTTATAAAGAACTGAAAAACAATATAAATTCATATATAGGCAGAGCTTTTAAAAATATGTTTTTTTGCTTCATCTACTTTCATTTATCTCTTCACATACAAACAGGTTTGTAGTGAAGAGATAAATGATAATGATCAGTGAAGTGAAATAAATATCTACAAATAAATCACACGAAACTACTAAATTTTTAAATTAGGGAGTAATCATTGTATAAACCATGATTAGACAAGATTCTTTCCGACAGTAAAGATAGCATGGACTGCATTTCAGTTATAAGATTACAATTTCCTGCGACCGGGTGGCCTGTCGTAAGAGGCGACGAAACAATCCACAGCCGGTGGTAGCGGATTTGCCCGACTGGATGGCTACCACCCCTGGTCTAGAGTATGCCGCCATAACAACCTTGAGTTTTGTTTCGGTATTATTGACTAGGTTTCAGTCTCCCTTAAGAGAGCAGCAACGCATTTGTAGCACCTTTGTTCTTGCAAATGTCCATAGACAATGGTAACCGCTTTCCATCAAGTGGGCCGTCTGCCTGTCTGCTGATCTCATGCAATAAAAAAAAAATATAATAAAACTAGAAGAAATGTGCAGACTGCAAATAAAAGGATACGATGATAGAGAACTATATAACAAATCCAATCCTTTATTGTCTGCAGTATAATGCTAACAAAACTACATTAACATTGCTCGCTCTCTGGAGAAACAAATAGTGTAAAAAAGGACTTTCATAAATTGAAGTCGAGTTTTACTTATAAATTCATGTTACTTCTTTAAATAAAATTATGTCCGAAAGTTAAAGGTGTGTAGCACTTATGATTTATTTCATTGCCTTAATTATTTTGTACATTTTACTATTATAAATAGTGCTATATTAATTAAGACAATATAAACTAATAGAATAAAAAACTTATTTATATTGTATTTTATTTTCAAGACTATAAGTAGAATGCTGAGCCTAGCTCACCACCTTCCATAGGTAAGGTGTCCGAGGTAGGCACCAGCCCTCTAATGACGTAAAGAGTCAATGAGTCGTTTTCATAAAAAATATTTTGTATGTTTTTAAATAACAGGCTTTTAATTTGTACGATATATTTCAAGAAAGATTTGTGAGAACTGTTGGCGAGAAATCTTATCATTGAATTAAGTCTATAAGGAATTAGGATCTCATTTAGTCGACGCCTTAATATAATTGTTGTAACATTACTTGGTTTCAAAACATGATAATATGTGAACGTCAGAACTTATAACGCAATTATGTTATGTAATTTTCATTGTCATTCAACACGCTATTCCGGGAGGTTACTTAAGTACGTCACGTTTTGTAACAACTTCAGAGGATTTATTTGAAAGTAATTTTGCAGTGAGCAGCTGGCGTTGCGGTATGAGAGGTTCAGCTGATCAATATTCTGGTAGTCGCCTCGAAGAACTGAGAAATATGTCAGTCTCTCACTCAATCCGAATGCAAGTTGTTTGTAAGGGAACTGTATTATGAAAAGCGTGCCTCTTCGGGTCGTATATTAATCTTTCATGACTTTTCGTCGGGAATATGGTATGAAATGAACTTTTATCGTCGCCAATACGTTTTAATAACTCATATGTTAGATATAAATCAAAGACTGAGCTTAATTTTTTACCTATTTATTTCCAATTCAAATAATTTATTTTTCGAGATATAGAATATTGGGCCTAGCTCACCATCTTGGGTATGATGTATTTAGCGTACAAATATAATAACAATAATGACAGTGAAAGAAAACACAGTGAAAAATCCGGCGCACCTAATTTAACGATCTGTAATACTAGCTAATATACCATGTATAAACGTGGCAGGTATAATACCTGTTCTCCTAAAAGATATAAGCTAAATATTAATATACATGTGTCTTATTTAACGAAAGGTTACAAGGATATGGTAAAAAAATTCTTGCATGCAACAAAAAACTAATATAACATTTTTTTAATTCTTTTTTTCAACAGGGCTTTGAGCCGTTTAGACTATGTCAGCGTTTGTCATGTATATATTATGTCATAATATAACATTTGTGAACCTGTTTTACATTTTTTTCCATTCTAAGACCTAATTACAACTAAAATTTAATGTTAACTAAATAACAGTAATTTTAATTTGAGTTTTCATTTTAATTCGATGTTTCGGTTCTGGATCATACAATGACTTAAATGACAAACGTCAATTACTATAGTTGAGCCGTCCGAAGAAGCCACTTTTGAAGTTTCATATGAATACTGACGAACTAACTTTGTAACAGTATAAAAAAAATTATATCAAATTAAAACACCATTATTAGCTTATTTCTTTAAAAACGTAACACATGACAACGTTATGTCTGTCAACATTTTTTTTCTTAAATATTAGTAACGTGGCCTTTATTTATAAATCGTAATTAAGTTATGCATATTTTCTATATTTTAAAGATAAAAAAGGCAACGAAACGTAAAACATATTTTTTATCAATCGTTTTATTTTAACCAATTCGGTAATGTGTGATTTTCTATTACGATTCCAATTTTTAATCGTATCATTATTGATTGTTCAGTTAACTACTAAAATTAGACTGATAAATGCCAAATGTGGCTTTATAGAACGGCCCAACTAAAATCCTAAAGATTTGTCTACCTTAAATTTGTTTTCATTTAAATATTTTAAAAAGTCTGTATGGTTATGTTTACTTTATGGGAGTCTTATCTAATTTATTTTGTTTAGAAAACTATTAAATAGGGTAAAAAAATAAAGATATACAGGTCCTAAACCACCCTTCTGTGCAGCCCGAGTTGATTGCTAGTCGTAAAAACTTCTAAAATATTTAATATTCCCGGAAGAAAATGTTGCACGGCAGAGTGAGATTACTTGACAACGGCTGATATTTTCATTTACGAATACTTTAACAAAAACAGTTTTAAGCTCTTCTCATAGTTTTGAAACTCGTTAAAAAGCGGCTGACCCCACACTTATACTCAATATATATTTTTCATGCTAATGCCCCATCTAGAACAATGTTAGTGACTGTGTCACGCAAATGTAACTAACAGTTTAATGCGTTATTTATAATGCGGCATTGTTATTAATTATTAATGAAGTTACAACAGATAACGTATGTATGTGCATAGATATGATATACTAATAAACATGCCACAGCTCAACTCATTCCTTCAATCCGGTGATAAGGTCGGTGCGCGCGGACGTCCTTGTAGTTGAAGGCATTTACTGAATGAAATAGTTGTTTTCTTGAATTCCCATTATCATTCAGGACATCTACACTAATTTAGCTAATCATCGTTCGTTATCTTTCAACGCTATAAATATCATCGTCATTTATAACGCTTTAAACAAAACTCATTTGGCCACAGTCACAAACACTAGCATTATCCTAGATGTAGCAAGGACATAAGAAAATTGAAGTGTTTGTGATTTCAATAAATGTCAAAACTGAAGAGAAAATTTATTTTTAATAAAACGAAGCAATATAAAACAAAACACATTGACGCTCTTAATTTCTAGAGTCTATAAGTATTTGGATCACGTAATAAGAATACGAAATTTTGGCTCCCAATTCGTATCAATTTTTTTCATCTTAGCATGTCATTAATAATATCCTTAATAATTATAATAAAATAACGAACTCAATACCTTTGGTCGCCTTTGATATTAATGAAATATCCCCTTAACCACATCTGTTAGTTTTGCCGGAATTAGTAAAGGCTTATCATATTATCTCTTGACGTGACTTCCGGCGGCATCTATAAACTAAGGATACGTAATACAATGTTTAATAGTTTCCAACATATATCGCACGATTCAGATATGAAAATTTATGGTTGTCTCTAATAATTGAAAGTACTTTAGAGAGAAGTTTCTGAAACAATTAACTGCGCCTCAACAAATATTGTATTAGCTTTACAAACTGCTTGATTATTGTATTGTGGATGGAGATTTAAATACAAAAAGCTGGTCAAATATGTATAACTATACGCAAAATGATTGCAGATGACGAATGTTTGTCATTACGCTACGGAATCCCAAAAAAAGAATTTAATAGAAATCACCTCATTTTGTATAAACCACTAAAAAAATCTTATTCATTATAATTATCTTCAAACCTATTTTTCAAAATGTACCAGTATTTTTCGAAGTCTAATTTTCGTCAAACTTTTCTAAGCAATAGCAAAAAAATTAAGAGCGGAATCTTTTTACGAATTTGGAAGCGAATTTCTCTAATTAGTGTCTAAGAGACGCTGAAGATCGACCTTCATCCATCTGATAACCAAATGAGACATATTTTTTATAAAATTATATTATTATTACTGATGATACATTTGCAGACCACGGGCCATAAAAATGTAAAAATGGCCCAGACTTTTGGATGGCTTGCGTGGGGGCTATGGGAAGGCCAACACGTAGAGGCCCCTTGACAAATTTAATGTAAATGTGGCGTGACACTGACCGGCGATTGTCCCTGCCTACACCGTATAATAATGCACCCAAGGAGAAGCTCGGCCTGTGTAGGACTATTGTGGGAAATGAGAACAAAAAGTACCGGGCTATTAGGGTGAATTGCTAGTGGTACTAGGGGTCTGGGAACATGGGGACTATGGCGTCTACCCGTCTCAATGTTCGGGGAACATGGAAAAATGGGCAGACGGTGACTTGCTACTCCCTACATAGGCCCCAAAAATGGCATAGACGACAGGGGCAACATGGGTGTGAGTGACTAAGGGGTGTCGAGAGGTGGGCTGCAGGTTCACCGAAGCTACTTCCGACGTTATGCCATTTATCACTTCCACCTTCCACCCTTGGAGCTTGAGTCTTAGCCCTACCGATCTCCACTCCGTACCGGCTGGCTAAGGCAAGCACGGAGGCGGGGGCCTTGCCTTGGCCCCCGGAGTCGGGTCCGAGGTGTCGCTACTCACCTAAGGCTTCGCCACAAAGCCTGCCTGCGAACCTATTATTATTATATAATTATAATTAAATTGTAAAAGTATTCATGGTTATTTTTGAAGTCTTCAAAGCATGGCAATAATATTCCATGACCTTTTTATTGCAGGAAAGCCTATACGGTTATTTTTGTAATTAAATCATCTTTCCCATGAGACAAATTTTTATTGGTCAACATAACGGTGTAGTTACCTATATTGACTTACCTGTTCATACATGCTTGCCAGGCAACCATGAATAGAAATGTAAGGAAGCCTATCAAGGTGTATTCTCTATGTTAAAAACTATCAGTTGAAACTAAATTTGTTCAGTTATCATAAGAGTTGAAGATTATAAAAAATATCAAAATTAATTTAATTAAAAATGGCCATGAACACTTTTCTTAAATCTTAAAAACTTAGACGGTTCATTTTTGTTGTTCATATTTGGATAAATTAACTAAAGTGATTCATATAAACGTAAAATTGAGTTATTCAATGTCACAGAATACCGTCGTGTCCTATCGGTTCTCCGCCTTTCAATCAAATTGATTCAATTTAGTTAATCTGTCTAGTATCAGCATAACGATGTAATAGAGAAGTTTGTGTGCGTGCGTGCGTGCGTGCGTGTATCTCACCACCCTCTACCCCCGCCCCACCCTAAGTGTCTGTGTGTGTGTGTGTGTGTGTGTGTGTATGCGTGTGTGTATGTGTGTGTGTTTGTGTGTGTGTGTGCGCGTGCATGCGTGACTGTGTAATACATGCATGCATGATGTAATATAGAAGGTCTGACTTATAAAAGAACACCTAATAATAAAGACCTGTTTAAAGACCTTGACTATGTTAAGGGGAAAACCGGGTCTGAAGGGTCCTTAAACTAAAAAAAGTATAATATTAGTATTAGGAAATTGATTTAGCTTTTGCATTGTGAAAAGGTACAATACGAAAACAGATATAATACAGAAACTAAGATATAATCCAAAAAAAGTACGACTTATATAAATACATATATAATATGCTGTAACTATGTTGCATGCCATGTGAAAATTAGAAGTCTTTAGTGGCATAAGTTTATTATCTTTCAAAAATGAGTAACATTTTGGTTTACTAGCATAACTACTAATAATTTAAAAAAAAAAACAATTTCCAACTAAAAAGCAAGAAATGAAATATTTTTTACAACATCTTGAATTCGGAACACTTTAAAATTTTGTTGTTGTTGTTTTTTATGGTTTTCTTGGCACCGACTTCAAGATATAATAGAAAATCTTTATTTTTTGCTTGTTACTCTGAAATCGGGTTTGTTTTTGTTAAAAAAAATGTTTTCTACTTTTAGTTGCTTGAATAGCATTAAAAATAATATTTTAAGCGCCTGTAGAAATTGTACTACTGGCACGCGTATAAAAGTTTTACTTTTTGGACAGTGTAGGCGCTCGGCGCTCTTCAACGACGGTTGCTCTCGATTTACTTGGGATCCACTTATGAGATCTTGTCTCGGTGACAATGGTACCACCTCAGAAGTATACTTTTTTGAAAATCGGTCTACAATTGACACAGAAATCGCGTAACAAACGCACAACAAAAACATACAGTCGAATTGAGGGCCTCCTCCTTTTGGAAGTCGGTTAAAAAGTAATAGTTGTGTCGAGCCTTTCATCAATTAATAATTGATTCCTTTAAAGTAAGTTCTGAATAGAGTGTAGGTATGATACCGGAAGCAGGTTGTTCGATATAGTATTTTAACTGTATTATCAAGCACCCAACGGCGCGTGGCCGCAGACATGAAATATAACGCACTTACCGTGCCTGGCAATATTGCGTTCTCTTGCAATATGAAAATTTATAGCAAGATATGTATGTGCGCTCGGCAAGGAAATATATATGGTTTTAAATAAATTTAAAAACATTTTATTCATTGGCTTTTAACTACATATATCTACTCGATTGTGCATAGGTATTTACTTTGTAATATATGATAGTCGTAGTATTATAAAATCGTCGTAAATTTTTTTAAGCTATGTGGATGCAACCCAAAAATCATTGAAAAATGATTAAAGACAATTTTAATAAACAGATATATTTTGGATAATTACGACGTGGCGCGTATACTGCCTGTATCTTAGAAATGGAAGAATCGAGTTTATCAGTAGTGTTCAATGTTCATCTCTATCTTGCCTTTCACGTCTTGTTATTCATCTAAGGTCAGCACATTGTCTTTTCCTACTTCTGTGTTCTAGTACACATTTTCTGTATGTGTATTCACATTCACTGCTCTTCATGTAATGTTTTACGCCATCCATCTCTTTTCTGGCCTTTTCTTTACTTATATCTTCCGTTTTATATTAACACATTATGATTATTATCTGATAGTTATGTATACTTTCTCTTGATGAATTCCTATCTAGTAATTCAGTTGTTATTAAAAGACAAGATCCAAAAACCCCTTTTTAATTAGTTTGAAAATGTGAATCAACATTAATATGGTTTACCTTATTTAGTTTACCTAATTTCTTTATAAACACATTGCGTATCTAATTAAGGCGAATTGCCGTACTTTAAAAGATAGATCCCTATTAAATTAACTTTGTGCGACTGATTTGATTCAAAGTAATTTAATTATGTGTTTCTTGAGTGAATAGGCTTACAGACGTACATAAATTTTTATAGAATTAGATAGAGGCATAATAGGGTAGTTGACAGTCTAATCAACTGATATACTGACAACTGATAGTAGGACTAATTTGCTTCTACAAACACCTCTAACTAGGTCTCTTCAGATATTGAACCACAATTGTGAAGTGAACACAGATTTAGATATTTTCACGCGTCCCTTATAGAAATTCACAGAAAGTGCATTGGAATGAACTTACTACTATTACTTATTAATACAATAGGCTAAGGATACGATTTTTACATTGTCGCTTTAATTGCAAGACTGTTATGACATTGTACAGTAACAGCCCATAAATGTCCCACTGCTGGGCTCGGGCCTCCCGTTATATGGGGGGAACGGACAGTGTACCCGCCATGCTTGTCCAAGGCGGTTTGGCAGGTTTGACACATCGGTTATCTCGATGTGCAGGCTGCATCACGATGTTTTTTTTCACCATTGTTAGCACGTGGTAATTGTAACAATAAGCACATTAGGTTCGGAAACTGCCTAAGTGGTGCATGCGTTCCAGCCAGGATCGAACCCGTGCCCTTGGAGTTTGGAACGCGTGCGCTAGCCATTACGCTACCACGACTATGACATTGTAATAAAATGAAATAAAATAAATGTCTTAGAAGGCATCGAAACATCCTACATTTTCTAAGATCTCAAGTGTGGTAGAGTTATGCTGGAACCATTAGCTCGGTTACAGCTCTTAAGGCCTGTTCGACCAGTGCGATCCCATACTCTCACAAGATTTCGCCATGAAACAGTTAACTTTGAGCTAATCGTGTTTCGTACGATGAGTGAGAGCTTCGATAGCCTACTTATCCTTTCCGTTGTCCCACCCTTCATTCCATTTTCCCTGACTGGTCCAAAGGGATGGGCCTTTGGATCAGACAAGGAAAATGGAATAAAGATCCCATCCCTTTCGATCAGACAGGGAAAATGGAATAAATATCCCATCCCTTTCGATCAGAGAGGGAAAATGGAATAAAGATCCCATCCCTTTAGATCAGACAGAGAAAATGGAATAAAGATCCCATCTCTGTGGATCAGAAAGAGAAAATGGAATAAAGATCCCATCCCTTTCGATCAGACAGGGAAAATGGAATAAGGATCCCATGCCTTTAGATCAGACAGGGAAAATGGAATAAAGATACCATCCCTTTCGATCAGATAGGGAAAATGGAATAAATATCCCATCCCTTTAGATCAGACAGAGAAAATGGAATAAAGATCCCATCTCTGTGGATCAGAAAGAGAAAATGGAATAAAGATCTCATCCCTTTCGATCAGACAGGGAAAATGGAATAAGGATCCCATCCCTTTAGATCAGACAGGGAAAATGGAATAAAGATCCCATCCCTTTCAATCAGACAGGGAAAATGGAATAAATATCCCATCCCTTTCGATCAGAGAGGGAAAATGGAATAAAGATCCCATCCCTTTAGATCAGACAGAGAAAATGGAATAAAGATCCCATCTCTGTGGATCAGAAAGAGAAAATGGAATAAAGATCCCATCCCTTTCGATCAGACAGGGAAAATGGAATAAGGATCCCATCCCTTTAGATCAGACAGGGAAAATGGAATAAAGATCCCATCCCTTTCAATCAGACAGGGAAAATGGAATAAATATCCCATCCCTTTCGATCAGAGAGGGAAAATGGAATAAAGATCCCATCCCTTTAGATCAGACAGAGAAAATGGAATAAAGATCCCATCTCTGTGGATAAGAAAGAGAAAATGGAATAAAGATCCCATCCCTTTCGATCAGACAGGGAAAATGGAATAAGGATCCCATCCCTTTAGATCAGACAGGGAAAATGGAATAAAGATACCATCCCTTTCGATCAGATAGGGAAAATGGCAGTTAGATCCATCCCTCCTATTTCATTCCGTTTATACTATCTCCCTTGTTCCAATCAAAAGGCTGGCTTGGTTCTTGGTCATACAAACTCCTATAGGCCACTGTAACTACTTTTTATTAGGTGGGCCGTCTACCTGTTTGCCAGCTTTACAATAAGAAAGAAGCATGCTATGTTATTACGTCATAACTTTAACGACTCAAATAGCATATGCCTTACACAATAATACCTTAGTACATTATCGCAATTATAGTAAATTATTATTATTCCCTTGTAAAGACGTCGGAGAAAATCAGATCGAGTGGTAGGTATACAACATACGTCTTGAATACCTACCACTTAATCTTTTCCTCGCGGGAGGTTTTTGAGGCTGTGTATAGATAGATAGATAAGGCGCTGGTCGTGACCTTTGGTCTCAAGTGAGCGTTTTATTATTTTATAACATGTTGATTTAAAGTCATTATCTTAAAAAAACTGAATATAACAAAAATGTTTTTTATCTCTGTTCAAGATTTCTTCTTTCAGCTTGTATAACTATTCTATATTACAAATAATAACAAATAAAGATGTCTAAATTTATACCGTCTGAGTATTTTTTTCCATAAAAACATTATTTCAAGATTGATTGTCATGACTATATTTTTATAATAAAAAATGACTATCAATGTACTAGAGCATTCCATGCGGTTTTATTTGTATAAATTACGTAACGAATTCAGTAAATGGTATCTACGGTGATTAATTAATTTACAAATTAACATTCGTGACAATTTATTCAATAATAAATTTTCATTAAACTTATGAAGAGGGTTTAAATGACAATTCATGTTATATAAACATCGAAACGAATTTACTATTAAATTTGCATGTTAGATAGATATCACTTTATCACAAATAGAAAAATGAACTTAAAGACTAAAATTATATCTAATTATGTACAAAGCGCGGTCTTATCGCTAAAAAGCGATCTCTTCACGACAAACCCAGGAATGAATTGAGATGATAATGGCGATGGTGGTATACGTAACATATAGTATGAACTACTTACTGTTTAATAATAAATACATAAATTATATATATATATATATTTATATATATATATATAAATTTTAAATATGTATATATATATATATATATATATATATATATATATATCACATATTTAAAATTTAGCAAGCGTAAGCGTATATTATAGTAGATTTTACTTTGAATATTATGTTTGGTAATAAAGTTCTTAAAACTGTTTTCCATGTATATTGTTCAAAAGTATCGATATATATTTGGTACTTTGATCACTCGAAACGGGATAACTATTCCATAATGCGAAGAATGTTTCGAATGTGTGTACCTTTAGTCGGTAACAATAATTTTGTGCGGTGCGAAACCCAGTCCCCTACTTTTATAAGGGCAACTCATAAAGTGACAAGTATCCGTGTCGTATTTTTCCAATGTTGTATAATGGTACGATAATAGCGCGAGTCGGTCACATGAATCACGGGACTCTTCGCGGGCAAGTCTTTGTATTCAGTTTGGCGGATGACGATAACCTTAATGTAAGCGCCGTCACGGCTGGTGGTCCGAAGAAGGATCGCTTTTGTCGTGGTCCCTTCCGAGCGCCCCATTCTTTTCTCTTTATACCGTTTCTCACTTGAGTAATTCGAGGACAATAAACATTTATTGTGCTCGTTTATTTGACAGACGATGAAGAAATATCGAATGAGTGAGTTCGTTATACACGGCGTCCTCCGCACTTGTTTAACGACCGTTTGTACGATAAAAGATAATGTTCACAGGCACCGAGAGGTTTCGTCAAAAAAACCTAAGGGATTGGAAAGTGATCCGGTCATCTTTAAGCCCGAACGTGAATTTGCGAAAAGTCTAAAAGCCCGCCGGTCCTCAAGGGAGTGCTCCCTGTGAGAGCATCCGCATTCGTTTTTGTACCGCTTCGTTTTCCTCTTTTTATTGGACTATACGTCTTCCGCCTTTAATAATTAACTCCTGCTATTTTAGTGACAGTATACCGCATAGCATAAAACAACTAAAAGTATACATTTCGCAACTCAAAAAGTAATAAAGTACTATGTATCGGTAGTTTTATTATTTTTATTTAAACTTCGCTTTTACAATCTTAAGATTCTGTCATTTGACAAAAAATCTATTATGGTTTCTTTTATATTTATTAACTTTCTTCTCAAACTACTGGGTCGACGTAGACAAAAATTGGTAGAAAAATGTTATTTACGTAATATGTTGCTACAAAATTGAATGTCGAACAAACACAATGTCCAGATCACCAAACAACAAACAAAATCAAGAATTATGAATAAAATGATAATAATTTTAGGTTCGCAACGATTAAAAGGAATGTCTTGTATACTTTTAGGCTTAAGAAACTTGAATAAGAGCTACGAAAATTAAAATATAATCAGTTAAAATTTTGTAGTGAAATTTTAGTAAAAAACAATTAGGCGTGGCTGTATATGTTTGCATAGGAGTCACAGTTTCTTAGTGACTTATCTTTAAGGAAATAAGGGCGAGATATTTATAATTGCATATATTACTCCCCTGTCACTTTTATAACATATTGTGGAAAATTTTCAAAAAATCCAGGTCACAGATTAAAAACTCTTACTTTCAAGAAAAATTGATATGGACAAGATCAGTGAAACAGTTTTTCACATATATACTACTTTCGATTAAATAGTTTATCTACAGTTCTCTAGCCAAATGATAAATTCAGTGGAAGTTGGTCACTTTGTTTTTCCAAGTGCATATAGATTGACATGTGTTAGGCTGTTTTTTTTACTAAAATTGAAAAATGATGGACTTTCTTTGTTGCTCTGGAACCACTCAATGTGCAATTTATTTGGTCGGTATTTTTAATGAAGTAATATTTGGTACATTTTAGACATGTATAATCTAGTTTTCTCTACAAACATTTGTCATGCGTAAAGGCTTGTCTGGTTTGAAATATAAAAAGAAAAACAGACTGTTAAAGTAACACAATGGTATTGTTAACACGGGCTAATCATCTTAACAAGGCACACAGGGCGCTGAACGCAAGTCGTGGAGTCGTGCATTTGTATTCAGTTTGGCAGGCTGCGATAACTTTAATCCGAGTAAAGTGTCACCTTGAGTGGCTTACAGAGAAAGAACCATTGTCTGGGAGTGGGGTACTCTGACCTTCTTATTTTTCCGTCAGATTTTTTCCATTGTGACGGAGTAATGTAAAATCCGGCCACTTAAAAGGCGAGCTTTTCGTCGGGTTGCTGGAGACCTAGGCTGCGGTGATCCTGCGTCCCGGCGGCGAACCGACTTGATGGATTGTGATCGAAAACCTCGTTGATCATATTACAAGTACTTTGGTCATTTAGCGACCCGATATATCGTTCCGGTCAGGCGATTGATTTTTTATTTGTTTTGTGTTATATAGCGCAAAAATTCCATTTCATATTGCTTATTATAATGGTGCGAATATGACCTTCTAATCTTTACCTCTTTATTTGTCCCTTCACGGCTTCTGGAATCCGAACTGAAAGAGTAGATTTTTGTGAAGTTTAGTAAGACATAGATGAGAGTTTTTGTCGGGTGCTCAAAGGACGGAGGAGAATACTGAGAAAACATTATTTAAAAAAACACAGGCAATACTTATATGTTAAAATGAACAATAGCTGTAAGATAAATAAATAAATAAATCGGCAGACAAGCACACACACTGTATATCCCCAAATTAAGCAAGTTATGCTTGTGTTATGGGTAATATACAACGGACCATTCTGGGGCCGATCCCAGACACCCAGACCATAGTAAATAACGGAGAAAACACGTTTCCGAAATTTACTATACCAGGAATCGAACCCGGGGCCTCTGCGTTGCAGTGAGGTAAGCAGGCAAAGGCTTAGCCCGCTCAAACACAGAGACCGTCGATGATGATTGTTTTTGTCAAGAATTGTTGGTTTTAGTTGAAACTCTCAACTGTTTAGTAAATTTTGGTTCTTATTCACTTGAAGATCATTTTAGTATTAGAATATGAACATTAGTTTAAACATGAATAGTCGATACTTGATACACAAATCGAGCTTAGGCACTAGAAAAAGGAGATAAAGAGGACGATGTCAGGTGCTGTCTGGATGGTTACCAACCCGGGCTTAGAGTATCCCGCCATAATAAGTGAGAGTAGGGCTGTCAGTTTGTTGCTGCGTTTTTGCAATAAAAAAAATTGTATGTGTATGCAGTTCACACGCAGTAGAAGTGAAAAGAGTGACAAGGGGTGGAAGGGTTTTTTAAATTTCGTGATGTCATATTTCACATATTATATTATTACAATATATTTAAGCTTTAATACACCGAATTTTTAGTAACCAAAAACTTCAAAACATTTCCACCTCTATGAGCATAGTGTTTAAAAGATTAAATATTTATTTATTGATTTCATTCATTTACAATTTCAAAACAGTCTTACAACTAAAGCGACAATGTAAACACTTTATCCTTAGCTTATTGTGTTAGTTATACACTTCAATGCACTTTCTTTGAATTTTCCTAAGGGACACGTGTGTATATCTAAATCTGCGTTCACTTCATATATCATGTACATATAACGCATTCTATCTCATCCTCTAGCAGGTTTAGTCCTATAGATTTATGTGTTTATCTCTTTTTAGTGTCGTTTTTTCGTTTCATCGAGTTGCAAATCACAAAGATTCTAAAGAAGTTTCACTTCGACAAAATAGTATGTGATATCTCTTATCCCAGAAAGTGGAGTAGATTGTGCGGGATACAAATATCTTACCAAGAGCGGAGTTGCCTCGACTTCTTGGTATATTAGTAATGAACATAAAAGAATATGGAAACAAAAGTTTAACGTTGCGCACTTTGTAGTCGTGACTTTTTATGCGAAATTCATTGTCATCTGTAATATAGTATTTCGTATCCTATTAAAACGTAATTGCGGTTACAAAGTTCGAACAAAAGGTGAGGAAATGATACGGTTCCTTGTGAAAGTTGCAATGTACGTGACAAATCTTCTAGTTTCTAGTTTAGGATTGAAAACTGCGATAGAGTCGGCCTCTACGTGCCCCGAATGCGTTATTCAATGCCCATTTGGAAATAGGTGCACAGACTCTATAGGTATTATGTTAGAAATGTTGCCAAAGTAATGGAAGACTGTTACATTTTGTTCACGTTCTTCGTCCATCTAGCTTGGGCTTGTTATAATGCAAAGTGTTATCGAACAGACGAGTACTTATTTGAATTAACGCAATTAGATCACCCAGTCAAGCGGAAACTAACTGAAAGCTAGTGGATTGAACACAATTGTAATCATAGGCGATTCTCTTCCTTTGTTTCTTTTTACAAGAGATCTCTGTAGGGAGTGAAATTTGTAATGATTGTTCATTTGAACTACTATTATTCAGCACATTACTGACTAACATTAAATGTAAGTTTTTTTTGTAATAAAGAACAGAATTTTTTATGACATGCTAATTACAAACCTGTATGGTACGCCCGAAAAGACACTGTGGTTTCTACAAAAAAGACAACATATTTTCTTCCAATTATTTGTTTTTGACAGTTTATGTAATCTAATCTAGGTATTTTAATTTTTATATCATGAGATTAAATATGAACAAGATCGTTTGTTGAAAATACAGCGCACAAATTCTCAAAACATGCTATTTTTTTAAATCACACGTAAACTATGTAAGTGCTTCACTATTTCATCAAATAAACGTTTTCATTCTTTCTTTTCTTTCATGTCCTCAGCTTGATGAATGATTTAAATATAAACACTTTCACTTTCAATAATAACACTACATTCAATATTGTTTTTCATCTCTCTTCAGGACAAATTCTATAATATCCTTTTGCCTTTCATTAATATCCATTTAGTGTTTTAGTTATGAAAAGGTAATAAATAAACAGAGTTATTTCCATATTTATATATTAAATAGATGTTTAACTGGGTAGCCTAATCTCTATTAGACTTATGTACGCGTGAACATTTGTATTTGCCGCGGTAAAGAGTATTCTTAGTTCCTATTTTATTCTTTAATTTTTTTATTAAAATCAAACTGTTTAGAAACCTATTCGAGAGAAACTTTCAGACTAAAAGACAGATTTTTTTCTAAAGAAACATGTATTTACGTATCTTATTTTTAAATCCCAGACAGACGTTTAAATTCTAGTCATTGGTATTGATAGAATATCTAGATTTTAGAATATTATTATAACTTAAGTTCCGACAAAAACAAAATCCACCTGCATATCTATAAAAACATATTTTATTACCTGCCGACATTTGAACGAATTGTAATTCCTTTATGATCGTCTTCTTTTGTTTACTTATTTATTGTTTATTGTGGATAACAGCCTATTGTACTCGTTTATGGCTGTTTGCAGGCATAATTAGCCAGGTGTGAAAATTACGATTTCTAGGAAATTACGTCGATGCTTGCCGGACAGACATATTTGCATTTGGGAAGTTTAAAACGATGGCTTGATGGAGAGATGGGTGAGTTGAGCGAGAACCACGAGCGAAGCGAGACACGTGTACTACAATCGGGAATCTAATAAGTGACGGACTTTGCGCGTTTTATTGAATTACGACCTTCTACATTGCGTTTGGACTTGTTATGTTTGGTTATATTTATACCTGTCTTATATGTGTTTGTATAGTTCTAATAAACTCTATAATAATTCCAACGGCATTTTAATTCGAGTCCCGTAATTAATAACAATATGAAGGCATTACGGTTTAGTAAAGAGGATTGTGCTAATTCCTGTAACAATTTAAGCCAAGCATTTCGTATTGAAAGCGGATTGGTGAATTGTTTAAACGGACCCAACTGTAAAGATACGTCCGTTTATCCACTTATAAGGTATTAGCGAACAAGTTAGCGTACGAATGAAAAGGTTTTTTACGCCACTGATGCGAGGACCGCCAAACACAGAAAACCTTTGAAAAAATGTAAGCTGATTTACCGTGGCAGGCCAGAACCTCTTGTGCCCGCTCGACCGGCAAATAAAGGCGACCAGACAAATGCTCGCAAATTGACTCGACGTTTTTCACAGTATTCCATATTTTTTACGTAAGAAGGCCAGGCACAGGCCAAGCGGGCAATAATGCGCTGAAACGTCAGAACGTGAACTGGTTGAATATAATCATGACTTTCGATATTTAATCCAAACGCTCTTTGATTTAAAAACTTACAGTTATGTTTACACCCTATTTATTTTGTTATTAACTTAATTTTTATAAGTTTCATTTTAGGTTCTAAGATTTTGAGTTTAGATTCGCATTTGACCATGTTCTCGCTTGATCTGGTCTTCAGACAGAACATGTTTACTTAGATGTTACCTATGCACATGGGACTTGAAGACATTCAGATAATATTGTGATCATGCTGTGTATGTATAGTATATAATAAAAAAAATTACAAATTATCATGGAAGAAGAATGATAGAAACGATAATTAACGTTTAACAACATTTAACATCGGAATAATTTGCCGGAGTCTGTTTTTTCTGAAATCCAGCAGTGTCGAAGTCACGAGTGAATAGAAATCTTTTAGGTACGTTAACTGCTCCATTTTAGACCGCGTCATCACTCAACATCACGAGAGACAATGTTCAAACGCGAACATGTATAATAGCAAAATAAAAGACATTTTCCTAATAGAGAACGTAAATTAAAAAGCCCCTAAATCCTAAATTTAACTAAGGACAAGAAGGCCCTACGTGGCATTGTTTTTTGGTTTGTTCTTTAGAAAACAGCTACTAAAACTTACGTATAACTAATTTTTTTTTAATTTAATAAAATATTTTTTTTTACACTAGCAGGCATAAATTTGATTTTTTTCTTAATTTCACACTTAAACAGAGTATTAGAACTAAATAAATAAGTTTTGATTGCTAACAATAGTAGTAATAGATTAATAAGAATAAATTTTGAAGCTATAAAGAAAATCAAAATCAAAACTTCCCTTAAAACTAAAAGACACAGTGATGGACTCTTACCTACTACCTTGCCTGACATATGGCGCGCAAACCTGGATATTCAACAAAGATACAAAAGATAAAATATAAATATGTCAGCGTCGAATGAAAAGGAGTATCCTAAATATAAAATTAAAAGATAAAATTAGATACACGTCCATAACACGCCAAGCGTCTGAAGTGGAAGTGGTCGGGACATGTAGCACAAGTCTTGGACAACAGATGGACGAAGACAACCACCACATGGGCTAGGCCAGTAGGTAAATGAAAGAGAGGACGACCTTGTGAACGTTGGGTCGACGAAATAGAGAAATCAGCTGGCCTAAATTGGATGAACAGGACAAGACTAGAATGGAAAAGTTGGAGGAGGCCTATACCCAAAGTAGAGCTTTAAAGGACAAAGAGGAATAATATTTTATTTGTTTTGCTTTATTTGTATAATATATGTCATCTTTTGACGAAATAGAGGGGTTTATTATCATTATATTTTTAATTTCTTATTTATTTTTGCCTACCTCTGTCTCTAATCGTGACAGAATTTTTATTTTTACCTTATGGGATAAATAATTAGTATGTTTCATATTAGTGACATCTAGCAAACAAAGTGAACAATAAATATAATTTGTATATTGCCATAAGCTGGCAAACAGGCAGACGGCCTACCTGATGGAAAGTGGTCACGTTCGTTCATGGAACCTGTAACATATTTTTTTTGTCAGTCCTAGTATTCGTGATTTGTTAATAATATATGTTTAAATACAATAAACTATATCCAGTGTGTGTAATTGAAGATAATTATGTCTTAGTAGTAATCAATTTCCACATTTAATTTATATTCAAATAAAATCTAATAATTCTTTTCTTTTTATGTCATAGAAATTTTTGGCCTCTTTAGATTATATTTCATTAAAAAGCTGTTTATAGAAAATCACACTTCAATGCTTGTGCAGATGTCTACTGTCTCGTAATCTGCTCAAGATTTTCTATTATATAAAATTTTAGAAATATGTAAAATTTTTCAAGGATTGAAATGTCATTTGAATATAATATTATATTGCGGTCAAAGAATATGAACAAAGACTGTCGAAAGCATATAAGGAATATTACCAAATTGCTATCAATGAGTCATTGTATAGGAGAAATCAAATAAAGTAGGGTCTTCATAAAAAGCAGTTCATTACAACGCTTGAAGGTATTAAGTCTACAACGACCAAATAAAGCAAAGATTACAAGTTAACCTCATGTTAGACGGAAACCCCAATGATAAAGCATCGGAGGAAATTCGTGGCCGAGGGTACACTAATCCCTCTTTAGCAAAAACGCTTCGTTCCAAAAAGTGATGGGCGGCTCACAAGGGATGGATCTTCATTACCCAACCGTGTTGTCAGTTAAGCCAAAGCGGCCCTGGATTATTAACTACCTAATACAACTTAAAAATTTCTTCTTAATGGATCACTAATGAAATAGTTTTTTTTTTATATTCGATGTACTATAGAACAGTATTATTTCTTTTATATCAAGAAGCATTATAAAATAGTAAGTATTATACCTTACGGTGAATGAATATTGCTACTTGTGCAATGCGAGAGATTCAGTCAACTACGTTAGAGGTATGTTATCGACTTTTGAAGTCTTTTAAGGAATATTGAACACAATGTAAAAACATTTGTGTTAAGAATTGAGGAATCAAAATATTTTTAAATAAAGTTTCTCGTGTGCTGCAAATAATGAAGGGTGCCGTAGAGAACATAAAAGTCAACTGCTAAGTTTTTATTATTATAGACAGAATAGAGGCTCAATTTTTATCAAATTGGCTACAGACCCCTAGAAAGGAGAATTAAGTGAGAAATAATAGGATGGAAAGGTCTATGCTCTTCAACTTATTATATGAAATACAAACAAATTCTTGTTAAGCATTTTAAGAGAAAGAGCCAGGTGTAATCTGCATCACTGGAGCGTAGACTCTCGTATAAGATATTCAAAAACCACGCGTGCAACACACATAAATTAATCTACACACTACAAACACAAATTTTCAAGTTAATGTTCTAGTACTAACAGATGCTATTAGTGCTGCCTTCAGTCATGGCAATTTTAACAAGCATGTTCCTAATACGTTTAGTGCGTTATTTGTGATGCGATATTGATATATTATTAATGACGTTAAATATTAACAGATAACATATGTATATACACTAATGTAGTTATTCGTTGACGGCGTTATTTTTAACAGTTTAAATAAGACGCATTCGGCCACAATGAATACCCATAAAATTATCCCAGATGAGGCCCCACCTTTGTAAAATGATTGCCAGGAGGCTGAAGAAACAACCACTCACGTCTTTCCCGATAGCCGCGGAATGATAACCTGGGTGAAACGCCTGGATATAACAGGTAACTTTTGGGAAATGTTACGTAATATTAAAAAGCTTGGAGACTTCTTGGAAGAGCGAGGCTGAACTTTGCATCCTCGCAAGCATAAAACACTCATCTAGTAATATGAAGAAGAAACATTTAAGGGTATCTAAAAGCACTACAATGAAACTACATTAACAATTTGTGTCGTGACACCTTTGTAAGCGAAATTTACTGCAGGGCAAACTTTATCCTATTATGGGGGAGAAGATAAATTGGATAGCACAGGTGAAAATTTACGCTTACGATTCGCTTCAATAACGAGAGCATATCATTTTTCCATACAATGGCGCCATAAAAAGATTCGACCGAGTGCCTTTTTCGTATTTACCTTTGAAAATTTATATTCCCATTGGGTTCAAGACCGAGACCGACCGCAATAATATACAATGGCCAATACAATTATCATATTATTTTACGATAGCTAAAAATGTTCAGTTTTCTATATTTTGAATTTACTTTGAAATTGAACTGTGAAATTCATTAGAATCGATCCATTATTTTCTTGTTATTTATGCAATGTAAGCAAATAAGTATTAACCAAGTATAGAACGCTACGGCTCTTTAGTCTCTAAAAATAGCTGTACAGGCCAATTCGTTGCAATGGAACTTACTCTCGTATTTAAAATAGATGAGATTTATCAGCTGTTTAAAAAAAACTACATACAATAATATCTTTAAAATACAAAATATAAAACATAATAATGATTAAAATCTATAATATTATAAAATTCTAAACATGCTGTGTCTGTACATTAAAGTTATATAAAAAAAAACAACTGGAATAGACTATATAAACGATGGA
Organism: Dendrolimus houi; assembly: GCA_039645545.1. Lineage (NCBI taxonomy): Eukaryota > Metazoa > Arthropoda > Insecta > Lepidoptera > Lasiocampidae > Dendrolimus > Dendrolimus houi. The sequence goes on along the minus strand of CM077125.1, from coordinate 11,027,144 downwards.
GAACAAGATGCATTTTTTTTAGATTTCTTGTCTGTTTGTCACTTTGTGTGTTTGTTCGGGATTCACGTAAAATTTCGATGTGATTTTCACGCATCGAGGGCTATATCTTAGACTTAAAATCTACGCTACTTCTTACCCTGGCAATCCCGCGGGAATTTTTCTGGACATGATTTAAAATAATCGAATTCCAATGTAATTTTTTCACTGATCAATAGTAAATTTAATGTAATAAAATATGTGATATTTTTTATCCCGGGAATTTTAAGTCAAGTGTGGATGAAGTCGCGGGCATGTGCTAGTACAAAATATAATTATAAAAAACACTTTCTTTAACTCCACTTTGACGAACCAAAAAACCTTGTATACCTATTAGGAATAAAGACATATCTCGTAGACCTTCAAAATGTCAAAATGAAATATTAACTAAAATTTAATCTATAATATAATAAATGTATAGAGTAATCGAGTTTGTACTATAAATTTGAAAAAACTAGGTGGGTAATTTAAACCAGCAGATTCCGAAAATACAATTTTTGTCAGTCTGTTTGTTAGAGCATCACATGATAACTATTGAACAGATTTAAATGAATCTCGACACAGGCAGCTTATATTCCGAGTCAACACTTAGGATATTTTTATCCCGATAAATGTCTTTTTTCTGTGAGATAGAAGAATATAGTCAAAAAGGAAGCGTTTATGTTGCCGCTGATGCAATTTACTATCAAAAATGTCGTCCTCTTGGTAACGCGAACGAAGTTCGCTGGCACATAGTCATTAATATTTTCATTTATATCTTTCGAACTGTTTCGGAGTTTACTCGAGACAAACTGAGAGACAAAAATTCTAAAAACGGTAATTTATATTTATATATTGCATCGTATAAATAGATAGATAGATAATTGTTTGCACAACAAAATAAACAAGTACAAAAAAGTCAAATTTACAATGTTTCTAGGCAATACAATAGGCTGCCTTATCGCTTAAAGTGATCTCTTTCAGGCAACTTAAGGTATCTTAGCTAATCTGGCGATGTAGATGGTGCCGGAAAAAGGGGCAATAGATACGTAAATACTTTTTGAACTGATAATTTCTTATGGGAGGGAAAACCGCTTCGTTGCGCAACGCGTTACGGCCCCAGTGTGTCTGGTTTCCCTTTCTCTGACGCATACAGCAGCGGTAGGCAGGCTCCTCCTCTCTCACTCTAACCCACGCACTATATACATAAAAAATAAGTAATAACCTAAGCTTTACTCGAGTTAAACAATTTAAATATTAAATAGTTCAACTTAGATTAGTTTTTGTGTTGCGTGTGTTCAGCAGACAGGCAGACATTGATTGGCCTGATTGAAAGCGGTTAACACCGCCTATGGACATTAGTAACACCAAAGGTGCTACCAATGTGTTGCCGCTCTCTAAGGGGAAACTGGAACCTGGCCACTAATACCAGAACACAGCTCAAGATTGTTTTTTTTTTAAATTTTCGCCATGACACCCTTGCTGTTTGGCAAGGCTCTTAGTATTATCTATTAAGTTTATTAGAATACAATTGTAAATAAATATATTGTAAGTAATATATTCTAATTAGGGTAAATAAAATTTTATGTATATACTATATTTATATATGGCTCATAATAATTATTGTAGATAAAGTCTAGGTACAAGTGTTTTCATGTAATATAATGACAGCACACGGCAGATCAGGAATAAGTCGAGGCAATGGTCATCATTGCTCCGACTTATTCCTTTTCCTGGCGTCCTCTACCACTTTAGTGCAGTATGTTTCCAGACACGACCTGGTTTCTCTTCCAGCCAGCATCTCACACAATGATGACTTAATGAACTCAAGGTTGTTATGGCGGCATACTCTGGACCAGGGGTGGTAGCTGTCCAGACGGGCAAATAGCCACGTAGCTATGGGCTGTTTTTCGCTTCTTACGACAGGCCGCCCGGCCGCAGGATATTGCATTCTTTCTCCGTACCTTCACGGATAAAATATAGTATATGGATTAAGCTTCAGATAATTTCAATAATCATTAAACACATATATACATAGTCATATATATCCAAATTAATATATGTAGTCAAGGTGGCGAAGTCCGTCAATGGGGTAAGTTCACACACCGCTCGCTTTTTAACTTTTTTAAACAGAATTTAACTCCAATTACAATTCGAAGTACAATATATGTACACAATACATAATTGAATGGTGTCTTAGCTTCATTGACAGATTTCTTGTCGTTGTAACTATTCAAACACCGAAATAATGAGAGGTGTATGGAGTTCCCACACTGACGGACTTCACCACCTTGACTATAGTATTTATTTAAGTTTTGAAATTTATTTTACAATTACAGAAAGGCTCTTCAATTTTTTTAATATAGGTATACCTACTAAAGTAAAAGAATCTGACGCCATGTAGTGTAATACAAACTAAAAATAAGGTGTAGGTAAACTGACGATAACATAATAAATTGCTGCGGGCAACATCGAGAGTGACATTGCCGCCACCTTTGTCTGTCCCTAGCCACAAATTCTTTAGGTGAAATAACCGTTTATTTTTACTTTACCTAAAACATATTGTTACTCTTGTCAGTCGAAACAAAAAGTTTTCGAGGCTATTGTTGGTTGGGTTCGCTTATCAGATAATTTTCTAAGACACTTGAATCTGCATCGCGAATTTGTTACATATTTTTAATTTTTCTTTCAGCTGGGATAGTAGTGGTATAAGCATTGCCTCGTCTAGTTTTCTAGAATATAAATATCCCGGATTCGATTCCCGGCAGGGTAAATTTTGTAAATAAAATTTCTGGTTTGTACACCGATGTGGGTGTCTGGGTTTGGTCGAAGTTTCCTGTTTTATACCCTATATAGTACAAGCATAACTTGCTGAACTTAGGATTAGAAAGTCTATATTTTTATCTGCCCATTTATATTCTTTTTACTTTTTAAATGTGAAAGAAGTCTTTTTATTTCTAGCTTATTGGCTTAGAAGCCCTGGTCCTGTTCCAATGACGTGGGTTTGGATCCTGCCGAGGAGTATGCGCCGTAAGGCAGGTTTTTGTGATCTAATGTGTATATTGTTATAAGGAAACCTGAACATCAAAACTACAAATGTTTGAAACTTACAAATCTTAGACAAATTCTTCATTCATTATATTGTATTCATTATTTTTTTAATTTATAAATTCGTCCTCTTGGCCATAACATAATGTAAAGGTTTTTATTATGTCTTCTTTATTTTTTCCTCTTTTATTTTTTTAACTAACTTACAATCTATATCTCTATATAATATTTTTTTACTAATACTATTTTATACAGTCTAAGAAATTATCCAAAATAATTTAGTGACTTAACATTTACAAAGTCATATCTTTTAAGAAAAGTCATACTTAAGCACAATACTCTTAAAAATCTTGTTTTTAGAAACCAGAACTGAACAGCTTACAATATAAAGTATAAACTTCTATATATCACAATTAAAATAAAATAAAAAATCGGCGAACACATAAAAGCAAATAAATTCCGCTCGATCGTCCTAAATAAGCTTTTTTTGGTTTTCAATCACGTATAAAACGGCCGAACCGTTTGTCACAACTGTGACATCACAACAAAATTAAATGAAATAAGCTCCGCATTTTCAATAGCGCCGTTTTCTTCCCCTCAGTCATTGTCAGCTATTCTCATGCCTTGTTTGGCGGGTAATTGAATAAGACGATTGCTAAAACCAGTCTTGGGGAAAAGAATTTAATAACATACGATATAACCGAGCCTCTGAATATATCTAGGCTGGCAGTTAAGCGACACGTTTGAACAGGCGACGCCTCCCTTTTAGATGGATACGAAACGCTGTTCCCCAGCCGATCCAATAGTTTTTTATTTAAATAAAAATCCAATAATTTTACCATTCACTGTTCAGTGCCTCGACAGAGCGGAAATTCATTGTACCATTCGCGTAAACGGGTCACAGATAGGTACACATAAAATAAAACCTGTTCATGTACTTTTGTTTTGACGCGTGGAACTATATATTTTAGTTTAGGTATTCAGTTACATTACTGTGAGAGTAAGATCTTTATTACATTGTAGTATTTCAAACACTGTTATAACTTCTATATTCTGTTGGTACATAGGTATATCAGCATTTGCCCGTGTTTCGCTCGCCTTAATATCACGAGAACCATACATTTTTCAGACATAAAAAGTAATCTATATGCTATTCCAGACTGTAGTCTATCTCTGTGCCAAATTTCATCCAGATCGATTCAGTCGTTCTGGTGTGATCGAGCAATAAACATTCATCCAAAGTTTCGCATTTATAATATAAGTATAGATTGGGTGTGACCTGAGAAAAAAATATGCGAGTTTAAATTAGGTGGAATGTATCGGAATGGATGCTATCTCAAGGTGATTTTTGCACTATCTAGACCACCACTCTCTTGTATCAGTTGAGGCTTGCATCCTGTGGAAAAACAACACAAGGGATCGGTATAAAGCCGTATGTTCTAATTGTTACAAAATAAAATTTCACAATGCTAAATTCTGGTTAGTAAATTATTATTATACGAAAAGACAGGCTATACGCACGACGCTTTGTGGTGACGGTCAAGCGATGATTGATCTAGATGGCCTGTTCTCCGCTTCGTGTCGAGCATAATCACACATAGACATGAGGGAGGGTAGATAGCATAATTAGTGGAGCGACGTTTTAACTACCTTTATCTACGATTCAACACAATTTGTTTGGATGTGTATTTATTTAATTTTACATGTTTAGTTAGGGCCGAATTTTCAATCACCACAGGTTATAATTTATTAAACTGATAACTGTTATCTGATGATTGAAAAATTAGTCTTTATTTCCATCTTTGAGTAAGAAATTATTACATTTAATAATTATATAAGTAATTTTGAGAATGAAAAAAATAGTATTTACCTCTAAGCATGGAATAGTCTTAGATGTTTAGGGAATAAAACCACATGGAAAACCTTATTTAATATAATAATAAAATGTTTTTGATGAATTGTTACAAATGGCATGACGTGGATCCCTGAGGAGCCGAAATTGAAACTGACGCCAAAGCATAACTTGAGACTGTATGAAAGTACAATCAGAACTGCCTATAAGAAATGACGACTGGTACCTTGTAAACAGCAGATTGCTATAAATGCTTTTATATAAAGCGTTGTTGGGTCAAATGGATCGAGTAATAAATCTGTTATAGTGACAGTGTGGAAGCGATAGCACTACGTCGCCGTTTGTGTGTGCATTTGATAATGGTTGGTCGACACTTACGTATGCCATAACCTGGATAAACACTAGGTTACATATATAACTAGGGAGTATGCAATTATGCATGTATTATTTTTAATCGTTTAAAATATAGTCCAGATGGGGAATTCCGTCAGTGGGGGAACTCTATACACTTTTCGTTATTTCCGTGTTTGAATAATTACGGTGACAAGAAATCAGACAGTGAAACTAAGACACCATTGAATTCTATTCAAATTGTACTTAGCGCTAATTTCCTTTTAGAAAAGTTAAAGAACGAGAAGTGTACGAACTTACGCCATTGACGGATGTTCCCACCTTGTGAGTACATAATTTTTTTTTTTGTTTTGTGGGTTTTCGTATTGCAAACGTGATATCGCACCTATATGTTTTTAGTTTATTATAGTTATACAGCATTTGCGTTTTACAAAATAGAAAAATATCCAGTACAATATGCCTTTATTGATAATTTGAACGTATGCCTTGACGTCATAATTTTATTAACGGCTTATGAAATTTTAAATTTGTAGCGTATTTGAAAATCCATAACTAAAATGCCCATCAAATAAAATAACGACTTTATAGGTGATCATCTACGGCTTCTACGGTAATTAAGATTACAAATAAATCTATTGTTTAGTAGAATTTATTTGCTATTATTTGGAAACTGAATAAAATTTCTCCTTTGGATTATAATTACAATTGTCACGACGGTATTCGAATTGCAAAATGCTGATCGACGATAAAATACCAGTCTTATTAAAAACAAAAAAAATGGCTAGGTGCGTGTGAAACACGAGAAAAGGTTCCGCAGTGACGAAGAACGTCCACAATGTTGACATATAAGGAAATCAGTAAATAGCCCTAATTTAAAAGTCATCAATTGTAATAAGTATTAATTTGCCTTACTGTCGGTTGAAATTGGACATAAGCTCCAAGTAAGTAACAAGTAATGTCAAAAACACAATCGATGGTAAGGCAACCGAATGAATAGTAAGATATAGGAACCGGCCATAAGAGGACATCTAATTCCAGCAGTAAGACGTTCATAGGCGTTTCATAGACGTTCATTATTATTATACAGGTTTTTCAATGACAAGCAGAAGTGAAAAACCTATTTACGTAAGGATACTGTTACGTGCGAGTGGAAGTACGTACGCACTTAGGTTTGGAAGAAAACACCAGTTTTTAACTAACGCTTTTATTGACTTACACAGCCGTGCGTGATTCCACTCTGCAGGGTTGCCCCTGCACACACAACGAAAGACGCACTGTACCGACGATGAGATGTCTCACTCACAATGCCGTCGCCGATATTGCGTAGACACACCTTCTTCTGCTACAGTGTTCACCGCAGAATTTACCGCACGTAGCTCGCCTCTGGACCTCCTTTTAACTTCACTAAACTATCCACTACACTTTTCACACTAAATTCACCACTTAATTCGTCACTGTCTTCTATTAAACTCTTCTTCCAACTCTTTCGTATCGCACATGTCGCTTCGCTGTCTTGAACTGGACTCAACTCTAAACTGCCCGGTAGGCGCACCTTACGCTGCTTATATACCCGGAAGAATTTTCTGGAACCTATAATTTCGATATACTTTTATTTACTATCTGTCCTTTTATAACATCTATCTATCTCTGTCTTTTCCTTCCTGAACTTTCTATTCTAGAACTTTCGTTTATCGTCTATCCCTTTCCAACATGTATCTGTCCTTGTCTTTTCTTTCCAGAATCTTCTACCTTTTTCTTAAAGTCTTGAGACCGGCTTACGCTGGCGGAAAGTTCTACCCTCGGTTGCCACAATACTGATCCGAAAGTTGCTGTAAGGACCAAAGGAACGATCTTAGGCCCGATTCCTATATGTTACCGACCGTTCATTTGTCTTACTATGCCGTAATGTCAAAACTTATAAGATGGTAAATAAGTGAATAGTGAATGAACATAAGACAGCGAATGAATTAAGACCAGCCATAAAACTATCGGAGACTTGGAAAGCATTGTTTTTGTACATTGAAATATTTTACGTCAGTCGGTTATATACATGGATATGGATCACCCCTTTATTTATAGAAGGTATCTTACAAAATTGATATAAAAACGTACTAAGTATACCGGTATACAGTTTGACGAATATGAAACAATTTGGGTTATATTTTTAATAATAATAATAATAATAAATTGGCAGACAAACATACACCTGTATATCCCCAAATTAAGCAAGTTACGCTTGTGTTCTAGGTAGTATACAACGGATCATTCTGGAGCTGATCCCAGACACCCAGACCATAGTGAATAACGGAGAAAATACGTTTCTGAAATTTACTATACCAGGAATCGAACCTGGAGCCTCTGCGTTGCAGTGAGGTAAGCCGGCAAAGGCTTAGCCCGCTCAACCACAGAGGCCGTCAATATTATATTTCCGTCATTTGGCTGCGGAACCCTAGAAAAGCTGAAAAAAGCACTATTCACCCGAGCTGAGACGACTTATCCATTGAGGGAAGTCGTCTATTCCTTCACATTCATTGGCCCCTAGATGAATGAAAGAGTAGCAATGATTGAACGACATAGACAAAAGACTTGCATTATCCTATAAGTGGCGTGATCCGGCGAATGCCTATTCGGATCTCTTTATTTCACGAGACTATCGAAGTACGCCGATTTTTCAGGAGCGTGAGCCACGATCGTATAAAACAGTCACGTATTTTTTAGTGTCAGTGGCTTGGCGAGGGCTTGCTCCTTAACAATATCATAACCGGGTTGCTAGCATCACTAGGGAAGGGTCGGCCCACATCGCCTTATTGAATTTCGTGAAAAGGGTACAGTGACTGTAAATTCATGGTGACTTTTGTTTCGTCACGTTCATAAGGCCCTTTTCCAATAACCCCTAAAATATAGCAGCCGCGACTTTGTCTGCGTTTGTCCTGAAAATTCGCATAATGTACATAACTATCAACGACCTCTCCCTTCGGGTCCGCACACAGCGATGAAATATATTATTGCGCATTGATGTCCAAGCATAACATTATTTATTTTGATACTTTGGCCTATACAAACAATATCTTTATAAATTATAGGCAATCTGTAATTCCGATGTAGAATTGTGCATATAAGCTGCACTGTAAAAAGTTTTATCGAAACCTGTTGAATAGTATTGGCGTGAAAGAATTACTAACAAACATTCATCCATCCGCACAAGCTTTTTCATTTATAATATATACAATATGTTATTGTATTAACGTTTCTAATCTGAATATTAATAGAAGACAAATTCTATGAATACAATAACATGTATGAAATCGAAGTTATAAGTATGACTTATTAGGTAACGATGTGCTGAACCCATTTAGATTCAATCAAGGTAATCAAGCCCAGCGAGCGGGGAATTTTCTAGAAGTGTGTTTCGTTCTAACGGAAGTAATTGATTTTAATTCCACTGGCAGTACGTTAAAACGCAACCGAGCGTTAATGAAAAATAATTTCCCCGTCTGAACTTGGAAGTTCTAAGTAAGTAACTGAGTAGAAGCATCTTGGCGCACAATGGCAGCAAAAACTAGCGGAAATATTGTCCATTAAAAATTATCTTTAACTATAATATAACAGGCTTGTAAATGAGCTACATTTTAGTCTTTTACCACTTGATAATGACCGCGTATTTCACGAACTTATTCTTGATAGAGATTTTTCTTGAATCTGCATTAATTGTGAATTACTCTTACATGTCACCCTTAAGTCAATTCCCATAATATATTTTCTTTACCTCTTCGTAATTTATGTATTATAATAGAGTTCTATGCATTTATTCTACTTTCTCAAGAACTCTGTCACTTTTATTATATACAAAAGAAACATACACAAGAACTTAGGTGCCTATAATTTCTGTTTTAATCCCAATTTTTTTTATTGCAATGCATAGGAATGTTCTAAATCCGGCGTTAGATACAGCTTCAAACGTTTGAATACTTCTTTGAAAAGATATTTGAACACATATTGTCGCAACCTGCCAGACGTGATTTGCAAACATTTTTCTTCACAGTATGCTTGTAGACTACAAACAAAATGAACGAAGATTTTGTGGATGCCGCATGCCTTTATTACTTAAGTGCTTGGAATTATTTATTACATTTGCAAAATCTACCACAACGTCTGAGAAGAAGGCGCGAATAGATGTGCGCAACGGTCGCGCAACTGGACTTTGCGCAAGTGTAGCAGGCTACGCAAACCTTTAAACACATTTCAACTTTGAACGCTTTGATGTGCGCTAAAAAAACCGATACCGTATGGTAAATTGCAAATATTTGTTCAAACTTTGAACACATATTCAAAATCCCGTGCCACACATAACAATCAAAGAAGTGTTAAGAGATATACATTTCAGACAAACTGATAAACAAAACTGTATGATATAGCGGTACTTTATGATTGGTCTTGTCATAAATAGTAGTTTTTAGTTACATTTTAGCATCTATTTCGAAATCACAGATAGATATTTCAAGTTTGTTATTATAGAATATTTATTTCCGATGATAAATTGAACCAGTTCAATTACGAGAACGTTGTATGTGCTTTTAGCAAATTGAAAGAACCTAAGAAGTTTCCATTAGGCGTTCAGGTTTCTGTGATAGATTGATGAGTCTGTCTGACATCGTCATTAGGTCTCGTCCAGGGCGGCGTTTGCCCGTCGGCCTCCGACCGACGCACACCCTAGATAATTGGACCGAATGTTTTCGTCCGCTCAGTCTAATGACTGGCAGTTTTGTTTACCAACGGGACACGCCGGCTTTTATTGAGCCGTTTGTGTTTAGCCTCCGTACAATTGGCGACTGGTTTTAGATTTTTTTAAACTTTGAAAAAAGCCCTGCTATAAACTGAATTTCTATTTCATGTCTTTTGCGTTAAGTTTGAAGTATTTGTTAGTATTTAGGTTAAAGGTTTGTTTTCGTATCTGCTCCAAATACCTCTTATTTTTATACTTTTTTTTTTTTTAAATTAACTACTCTACGGACTCGTGTTCCGTACCCTTTTTTACAACTTAATTTCTATTAAAGGTTTTAGGTTTATACACGGTTATTGTTTATTTTGTTATTGTGTGTGACATTAATTTAGTGATTTTATGTTGTAGTGTACCTTAAGAATAACTTATAATATTTTTTTTTCTATTTTTAATACTGAACTATACTATATACTAATGTAGAGTGTATCTGTTACATACTGGTGTTGTGAGGAAGTGCATGTGCAGTGTGTGCCTTATGTTTATACCTATATATATCTTAACTAGTGCCATTTGTGTTGCTTTTCCTTTATGTGCCTAGGTTATTAATTTTTAGGCTCTTTGTATGTCTTGGTTTGTTTGTAAAGTGTGCGTGTAATGCAATGCGGTGGTAGTGCGCGTTGGTGTGAGTATGTGTGAGTTTTGTTGTTGGTTGTGTGTTTGTTATAATTTATTGTTTAATTGTTGATGTGTCTTTTTATACTTATATATTACGTTGAATTTTGTAATTTATTTCACAATATTAATATCAATTTATGTTTAAAGAACAGCGGATTAAAGGGACATTGTGGATTGGAAGACGTTCTAATATGGTTATTAAACGATATATTAAGGCGGTTTGGATATGTTAAAAATAGATAAAAAGAGACAGATAAGGCATGTCTTTGATTGCAGCCTATAATGCAATATGTACGTTATGAATAAAAGTCAAGTAAAAAGCACTTCAAATAAACATACATGTATGAGGAGAAAAATAATTCTCTCCATTGTCTCTTCCGACCCATATGGGAAATAAGAGTTATAATATAGTATATGTTTTAAAATTCGTATCTTATGTATGTACTATTTTTTATATAGGTCACAAAAACCTGTAGCCTGTCGACATTTTTCGCTGTCCATCGATGCGTCACTCCCGGCCAGGCCAATAGATTGATCACCGTTACCGAATGACATTCTTATTTCAAGCCACTGTGCTTACCCGCAATTTAACACATTTCATCATACACTCTATTTAGGCCGTGTGACTTATTATTTATAAATCAATTTTTATCATTACTTTTGTTATTTAAAATATGTTTTTCTTATCTTTTTTTGAGGGCCGATTTTTCAATCCTCAGATAAAAGTAAACAGTCGAATAAATTATAAGACGGATTTGTTCTTAAAATATGTTTTGAATAATATAACGTTAAAAAGTGAGAGTCTTTATGTCCGTTATATACCAGATGAATTGTAAGAAATCGTCGACACTGGTATGTCCCTTTTAACGGAGACCGACTGGTTATGTGGGGATCAAATATCTAGCCATGCCACCTCCACAAGTTTAGAAGGGGTAGGCCTAAGAAATGCTGACTTGACGTCGTGAAGGATGACACGCGTATCAATGGTCTCAAAATAAGGGATGCTGAAGATCACGCGAAGTGGAGTAAGTAAATAATAAAGTGAGAAAGCAGACCTCATGCTTCGAAGCGAACGCTCCAAAAACAACTGGTATTTAACACTCGGATTATGATAAACGTTAAAATGTTAGAAAAGAATCTCATCATATAGAATTTATGACCTATTCAAAATTGCATGTTTTAATGCCATTGTCATTCTTAGTATTCTTCTTGCATAGTTGTTAGCTTAACAATTGTTTAAAAGAAATACGAATGTAGGATAACTTTTTCTAGATATCCTAAATATAAATGACAGATTTTTATTTAAAAACCAAGATAACGAGACGACTTACCTTCAGTTTGTTTTTATTCCTTAGCCTCGCCGCCTTTCGCTATTCATCTGGATTTTGAGATTATTCTTGATGTTTATTCTTTCGCTTATAAATTGCGAGTGACAACAATATCCTTCACTGAGAACAGTAGGTCGCGTCGATTTGAGTATTCAAATAGGCAATATCGGTTATATTCGAATGGCTTTTTTTTTCAGGCGGGGCAAATGCATTTCGCACATACCGGGTCCTTTGCTAGGGATTAGACCGTTGTTGATCATGGAGGCTTTCCACTGAGGCAATCCAAACAATAATCAACCGGCTTGTGTGGAGACTCGACTAATACTCCACTAAAACCACCCTCCTCCCATGTGCCCCACGCTTATGGTAGGAAAGGCATGAGATACAGAACGTAGTTACGCCCACACCGATCCTAGCGCACAAGTGTTTGAGAATGCCCCGGGAGAGGCAAACTCACTTCGTCAACAGGGGTGAAGACTCCTCTGCTCCCTAGATACTAGAGGGCCCCTGCAGCGGTATTTCAGGGAGGGAGGTCATGCGCATACCTGCGCCTCCGGGCTCTCGACTGACGTCGGCGCCCGCGAGACGCATGCGCACTACCATCTCTCTCCCTATCTCGTTCCGCAGCCTCCTTATGAGACACTACCGTCTCGCAGAATTTGGCCGCACCCACCCACCAATCGTCGCTGTGCAGCATGGCTTGCACCAGATCGCCCAGCGATTCGATCGGTCCTACAAGTGTCTCGAGTTCAAACCTCTGAAGTGCCCATGCTGCGCACTCGACTAGCGTGTGTAACGCCGTGTCTAGCCACACTGGCGGCATTGGGGTGAAGGCAAGCAGCCCGCAATCTGACACAGATACTTATCGAAGCAACCGTGCCCGGTAAGTATCTATGTCATTCTGAAGGTAAGGGTCCCGCGTTTCCGCGAGAGCCATCGCAACAGCTGCGGTCGAACCGCTTCCACCATGTCAATGCCAGCAACAGGGTATTCCAACTCTACTGACCAAGATTGGATCATGGCCGCGGTTTCCCGCGTCCTGATCACCTGGAGTTCGGCCTGGCCATACACCAGGCCACGGGCGAGGGCATCCTGTCGGGAGCGCCGAACTTTGGCTATCACGTCCACCTGGAGAGGCCAGGGCGGATCGTCTGCCAAGAGTGTCGACGCCGTCCACGACACTGTACGGTATCCTCGTTTGGTCCTCACCGCCAGGACCCGCTGTGCGTGGCACAACAAAGTCCTATTGTGGCGATGAAGTGCAGTGGACCATACGGGTGCACCGTACAGGGTCATACTCCTAAGGATGCCCATGTAGAGTTTCCTAGTCGTCGTCCCCGGTCCCCCCACGTTGGGAAGAAGCCGAGAGAGGGCGCTTGCGGACCTCACGAGCTTGGGAACTAGCTGCTCAAAGTGCGCTTTAAACAGCCATTTCCCATCTAGAATGAGCCCCAGATATTTCATCTGGGGACCTACGCGAATATCCACCCCTTGGACTGTGACGGACAAGTCCGCGGGGGGATTACGAAACCGCCTATGGAACATGATGGCCTCCGTTTTCACGGGGGAGACCTTCAAGCCCAGCCTACCCATTCTTCGGACCACGATCGCCAACCCGGCGTTGGCGAGGTCCACGGATTCCGCGAATGACGCAGCGCGTGCCGTGAGTAGGGTGTCATCCGCAAAGCAGATTAGCCCTATTCCGGGCAGACCGGAACCCGAAGGATCCAGTCATAACCGACGTTCCAAAGAACCGGCCCGAGGACCGATCTCTGTGAGACGCCGCACGCGACGCGTCGCCGACCTATCGCGCGATTCTTGGACTCGCCGCCCTCCCAAAGGATATACCTGTCCTGGAGGTACGCGCCCAACAGCCTCGTGAGGTACGGGGGAACTCCGTGATATTCGAATGGCCTTCGTGAACTCTCGGCGACCGTCAACATTTCATATGACAGTAAATCCTATTCTAGTGGTGAGGCGTTACTGGCAAAACTGTCAGAAGCGTTTTCAAAGAATTATAGTCGCATGACAGCGTCGGGTGCGCGGACGTACGTAACAAAATGCTGCAAATCACAATGGGCGCGTTTGTTTTTATCGGTACTGCCAGAGATTTATTGCTGGTATGTTGGAGATCACGGAGGTATACAGTTTACAGTTTTAGGTATATGTATTATTTAAATCAATTCTTTTGTTGGTTATATTTATGAGAACATTGTCGTTTGAGACAATCAACAAAAATTGAGAATCAACATTAATGTTTCCAATTTTAAATAAATTTTTTTATATTGCCTATTATAGTCGTCATAATAGGTGATGGCGAGACAGAAGGCTGTGTATTACATTATAATCATAATCCTATCATTAAATCTCGGTTAAACTTTCCTACCGTTTATTCTTCACTTCGCGGAATAAAAAAAGGCTGCCTGATAACTGGTTTTGTATAAAAAGTATCTTTTGCTACGTTTGTCGACAAAAAAACATTTTTCTTAATATTCGGGCTTATTCATTTCCCTTGTTACATTAAGCTGATATGAGACGTTTAATTTCTGTCTGTCAATTTGGATGGATCAATCAAACTGATTCATATTCCTAAATATAAATTTGAATCATTCAATCCCATTGTATACTGTCGTATTCTTTCAGTTTCAACGGAATTGATTCGATTTGTTCGATCCGTCTAATATCATGTTTTATATTTCGTCATTAATTTTTAATCACCAGACTGTTTATTGGACAATCTCGTACTTGTGCGCTAATAAAAGCTAAAATAATATAATAAACTTTGTTTCAGGTGCACGTATTATTTAGAAGACTATATAGGTCGGGATGTAGCAATGTACGCGGTCGTTGAAACGGACAGAAAGTGGTCAAAAGTCACGTTACCGACGTTGCTATCAGCATCTACTGCGAACATAAGGATGCCAGCGGGCTGTCTATGACATTATTAAACTCAGGCGCATCACTGCTCGAGTGACGCTAAAAAACTACGTGACCGTGTTGCACAATTCAAGTTCTCCCTCTGAAAATCGCCTTCCCTAAAATTCTGAACGTATTCTGAACGAATAAAGAAAAAATAACCGTGGAGTCCGCTCGGGCCACTCCGTCGAGTGTCCCGAATAAATTATGTTGATGAAACTTTTAGTTTGAGTGTTATACGGTGTGAGCGGCGGCCACTCGTTTTAATACTGATTTGATATAAATTCAAAACTTTCTCGATTGCCCCGAAAGAAAAATGTTCAAACTTTTTTACTCTCTACTTTACCAGACAATTTGTAGTATGCATGCATTTGTGTATACATCATTGAATACGTGTTCAAACACTTTTTTGTCAGAATTACTCTAGTAAAATATTTCGGTATTTGCAAACAAAATCAATTTTAAAAAGTACTTATTCTATTGAATTAGTTATTATCCTTTTATGTTTTAAAATTATTATCAACTAGGACCTTCGTTGGCGTAGATTATGGTTATTTTTAATTTTTTATAGCTGAGGTAGGCAAATGGTGGATGGCCTTCATAATGGAAAGTGACGATCGATGACTATGGATGTTTGCAATACCAGGGACCTACTTCTGCTATTTCAATAACTTTCCGTGGCGAAGCTATTCAAAGTACGATTCCACTGTGATAGTGACAAAAATTTGTATTCTACTAAATCCACAATATCTTTGCGGCTGAATAATAGTAGAAAAAATTACTATTAGCAGAAATGGCATTAGCCAAAATAAATATTGAAAAGCTACCAAAATTTTAAACATTTATTTCGAGGGGTTTCGCTTATTAATAAATATAAAGTGCCGTACCACGGGCATGCCATTGATATTAACAGAATACCGAAAACAGGCAAACCTAAAATTGAGACGATAGTGTACGGCGATTTTGATGAGATAGTAATAGGAGAATTGGGTCCCAGGAGTGTTGCCATCGCGTTGCTATAACGCCGCTCTTAAACAATGCCATGTCGTAGCACAGAGGAAATACCTCGTCGGGAAATTCCTTCTAGATCATTGTTGTACGCGGAATAAACATTTTAGAGAAACGTTGCGTAGTTGAGCGTGGCAGCTCAAGGAAGTGGGAGTGAACATCCAGTCAGTGGCGAGCGTCGCGATTGTGAAAATGAGGCGTTGTCATCAATCAATTCCTGGGGATATTCCCCATTGTACAGAGCGCATAAATCTCACAGAGACACAGAGACATAAAGTCTCTCCGCTAAGCGAATTCAACCCGGGCGGCTAGCTTAGCTAGATGAAGTCAAGAATACCAGTCTGATAAGTGGGTGCTCTGGCTATATCCTGTGGGAACTATCTCATTTTGCGGGATGAAATTATCATTATGTTTATACTAGTTACTTTATTGATTAATTTAATTTTATTCTCATTAATTTTGAATCTGTATCCCGACGAAACTATCTCATTTTCCAGAATATATTTTTTGAAATTAATCTGTCTACAAACCAGGTTATCAAAAGTACATATTTATATTTATATATATATATGTATACACGTGCACATATTATATATGTGTACACTAAATTTTTAACAAAAATGATTTCGTGTCCATGGCTACGCAAAAAACCCGTCCAAACAGTATTTTTTTCTTATTTCTATCTTAAAACGAATGATGATGGAGGCGATATTTTCTTTTTACTTAAACTCAGGATTGCATAAACTGTAATGCAACCTACTTTACAACGACTGTGTACTAAAATAGCACGCCTTGCAGTGTCCATAAAATAGTGATTTTGTTTCTTTGACTTTAAAGCCTTTGTGAACACCAAATGAGAATCTTAAAGTGAAATGCTTGAAATTCTTTAAGAAACGTTCCTTCAACGAGTTTACGATCTAGCGTAGTTGTTTATATCGACGTTATACAAGCGTCCAGTAAACTTAATAACGAATATTAGGTATGTTTGAATTTCATCACGATTTTAATATTTTACAAGTATCTAAATAAAGGTTATAATAATAAGAGTAATAAATAATCCGTAGGGGGCTTTGTGGCGAAGCCTTAGGTGAGTAGCGACATCTCGTACCCGATGACGGGGGCCGGGCAAGGTTCTCCCGACTCCGTTATTGCCTTAGCCAGCCGGCATGGAGTGGTGATCCTTAGAGCTGCACTCAAGCTACAGGGGTGGAAGTAATAAATGGCTTAACGTCGGAAGTAGCTTCGGTGAACCTGTAGCCCACCACTTCACACCCCTTAGCCCCTTGCCAATGTTGTATGGCATTTTTTGGGGCCCATACAGGGAGTGGCGAACGACCGTTTGCCCATTTTATCTATGTTCCATGAACACTGCCCTATCCCTAGTTCCATTAGCAATTCATTCCAATAGCCCGGTACCTTTTGTTCTAATTTCCTACAATAGTCCTTCACTGACCGGAGCTTGTCTTTGGGTGCAAGGTTATATGATGTAGACAGGGACAATCGTCGGTCAGTGTCACGACACATTTACATTAAATTTGTCAAAGTGGCCTCTACGCGTCGGCCTTCCCATGGCCCCCCCACGCAAGCTCCGCAAAAGTCCGGGCCATTTGTGTGGCTCGTGGTCTTCAAAGATGTAGAGTAATCATTTTGATGATGAATATTCAAAGTTATGTTGAGCTCAGTCACGAGATTCTCAATCTCGAGACTGGTTCGAACCCTCCAGCTACATTCGTCATTCTTTGCTGGATGAAAATCTTACGGAGAACCTTCATTGGACATAACAGGAATACACCAACATAATAGGGGGAATAAAAACTCACCATCTCCGCTGGCTTGATCTCTTAGTACGGATGGGAGAGGATGGCAGCGTGAGGAATTGAGGAAAGCATGTTAGGGACGGCCCATTGGTTGTCCCAGATATCACTGGAAAGACAGTGTAGAAGCTTCGAGCCGATAATTGGCAAGAAACTGCGCAGGATAGGGAAAAATGGCCTGTTCTTGTTTTGGAGGCCAAGACTCACTTTGTGTCGCTCAGCCAATGGAGTAAGTAAGTATTTTATTTAATTCAATTTTTCACGTGTTTGGATAGTTTGGTAAGCCGATTACCCCACCACCTATATCACGGTAATTAAACTCAGTCATCGCCCCCATAGAATATTGCTGGAGTCGCATCAATTCAAGTGCAACACGAAAAATGCATTAGCACCCGGAAGTGCCATTAGTCATTGCCCTGCAATCGTGCTTCAGACGAAAAATATTCACACAAATAAATAAATTGTTCTTATTTATCTTTGAAAAAATTTATTCAAGATATATTTATTTATGTGAGTATGTATTTGCTTATTAATATTATAAATACGAAAGTAACTCTGTCTGTCTGTTTGTTGCGCTTACATAGAAAAACTACTGGACCGATTTGGCTGAAACTCGGTATATATATTCGATGCGGAGGATGAACATAGGCTACTTCTTATCCTAAAAAAATAGAAGGTTTCTGGAATAAAAGTATATTTTTCTAAATGGGATAGATTTGTGTAAAGGTTATCCCAGAAAGTAAGATAGTTTTGTTTTTCTGTGATGTCATTTTGGTCTTTTTTGGTCATTTTTGTCATTTATGTAGATCGATAGACGGGAGATAGATAAATAAAACTAGAACGGATTGAAATAGGGTATGAAAGTCTGTATGGGAGACCAATAATTTCTCAAGTATTTATAGATATAAAAATTCATCACCTAAAAAAATGGGACCGTAACTCGATCTGTCTATCTGTTAAGCTTTCAGAGAAAAACTACTAAAAGTATTGGATCGGTTTGGCTGTAATTTTGTTTAAATGTAGTTTTTATAAATAACAAGACCACCACACTCTTGCTCCACCCCTTCGGTACAGTGCCCCGTTGGATAACGGAATTGAAGAGCTCAGTCAAGGCCTTGAGGATTGGCATTCCTCCTGCCTTAAGGAGCTGAGTTGTAATTCCGTCATCACCCGGAGCCTTGCCATTTTTAAGTTGCCCGAGAGCCACACTAATCTCGTCCACGTCATCCTCCGGGATGTCCTATGGCGCGTGAGTAGCGCACGTAGATTTTCGTTGCTTTGCGTCGCAGGTCTCTCCGCCCACGAAGAATACAGTAGCCTTTAGAACATTTTTACCTCCGTCAGGATCTCAGAGTGAGATGTAAGTTCTCTGTCATCCGCTGTCCTCAGCTTGGCAATGTAGCTCCTCCCCAATAGCCTTGAGAAAACCAGAACATGCATCGTCTTCACCACGTTGTCGGTTTTATTGTCAGCACTTAAAGTTGATATTTAAAGTACCTCGTACAAGTCGGTGGTCGCTGCCGGTATTGAACCTATTGACTACTGAGACATCTCTAAATATATGCTTTTTGTCTGCCAGGATGAAGTCTATCTCGTTCCTGGTCACAGTGTCGTGGCTCTACCAGGTCCACCTCCTCTGGGGCTTCTTCTTTTAGAAGGGATTCGTCAAGAAGAGTCTCTGCATTTCTAGGAAGTTGACCAGCATTTGCCCCCCCCCCCCCCTCTGTGATTTCTGCGCCCCAATGCATAATGTCCTATTATCGGTTCGTCGTATTCTTATACCCCCACTTTGGCATTGAAGTCCCCCATAACATCGTTGTAGTGTACGGAGGTTGTGCTATGTATGACTTTAGTAATGTCGTTATACATGGCCTCAATCTCTTCGTCAGAGTGTGCCGAGGTTGGCGTATATACCTGTACAACCTTCAGGAAATAGCTGTTGATGACTTTCAGTACTAAGTACGCTACCCTGTTCGAAACACTGCTGACTTCCACAACGTTGTTAACGAGGGTCTTGTTGAAGAGAAAACCGACACCACTCTGGGACGCGCCCTGTCACCTTTTCAAGAAAGGTGATTCAACTCTATTGAAAAATTATAGGCCAATTTCAGTCTTGAGCCACGTTTATAAGTTGTTCCCGAGGGTCGTCACGAACCGTCTCGCCAGAAGACTTGACGAATTCTAACCACCGGAGCAGGCTGGGTTTCGAAAAGGCTACAGCACCGTAGGCCACGTTATGGACGTGGCCTACGGTGTTCGGCTGATTATAAAGAAGATCGAAGAGTATAATCAGGCGCTGTGTATGGCATTCGTGAACTACGAGAAAGTTTTCAACTCCATCGAAACTTGGGCTGTTCTGGAGTCTTTGCCAAGATGCCGTATTGATTGACGATACATTGAGGTGCTTAGATACCTGTATAACACCACAACGATGACCGTCCAGATCCAGGACCGGCGGGCGAAGCCTATACTCCTACGTCGCGGGATGAGACAGGTGGATGTGATTTCACCAACGCGATGGAGGATGTCTTCAAAATTCTGGACTGGGTTGGACGGGGCATTAACGTCAACGGCGAGCGCATCTTTCACCTCCGTTTCGCCAACGATATCGTTGTCTTTGCAGAGACTTTGGAGGAACTTGCCGAAATGCTGGGCACCTTAAATTAATCTTCCTGACGAGTCGGTCTCGGTCTGAATTTGGACAAGACGAAATCTGTGTTCAATGAACACGTCATGCCTAGACCGGTAAACGTCGATGGCGCCCCTCTGGAAGTTGTGCAGGAATATGTGTACCTTGAACAATAAATACAGGTAGGCAGGCACAACTTCGAGGGGGAAGCCAATAGGAGGATTCATTTCGGCTGGGCAGCAATCGGTAAGCTTCGTCAAGTCTTCTCGTCGACCATTCCGCAATGATTGAAGACAAAAGTCTTCGAACAGTCCGTCCTCCCCGTCCTGACCTACGGGGACGAGGCATGGACACTGACGGCAGGATTGGTCCACAAGTCCGAAGTCGCTCAACGGGCTATGGAGCGAGCTATTCTGGGTGTTTCTCTTATGGATAAAATTAGAAATGAAGATATCCGTAAGAGAACCAAGGTAACCGACATAGTTCGCAAAATTAGCAAGTTGAAGTGGCAGTGGGCTGGTCACGTCTGCCGCAGGACCGATGGCCGATGGAGCAGACGAGCCCTGGAGTGGAGACCGCGTCTCAGTGAACGTAGTGTCCAGCCCGATGGACCGGCGACCTGTGCAAGATCGCCAGTAGGCGCTGAATGAGGATGTCAGAGGACAGGGATGAGAGGCGCCGACTTAGGGAGGCCTACGTCCAGCAGTGGACTGCGAGCGGGTGACGCGTGTGCGAGCCCGTGTAGTTTTAATATCGAAAATGCACATAAATACTTTCATTGCCGGGAGATGGGATAGTATGCTATATAAAATGAAGTGAATCTTCCCGAAGTAAATAACACAAACAGAATTTTTTTATACAATGTAACCTATATTAACGCCTGCTCTTTAAACAAGAGGCACGCACCAGAGTTTGACCTGCGGCGCAGCCGCGGGAAAAGCTCTAATATTTTTTATAATTGTTAAACATAATTGTAATGACTTCCTCGTATTTCATTTGATTTTTTATTTTTTACTCATTACGTTCCGATCTCTTTTCAACTTGGATCTTTGGTTTAATTACAGTCTCCAATGGGCAAATACAATACTAAATTTATCATTCTTAGGGCCGCTTGCATAACGATCGCCCTTAAATAAAAAATTAGTTATTTATATTAAAATGACTAAATACGTTTTACACAGAACGTATTTAAGATGCCTTGTATAAGGCGGTCTCCCATGTTATTTAGCTAAATGTATTTATGCCGTCGGTAAAACAGCCAAATGTGATCCGTATCACGCTGCGATCCATTTTTTAGAACAATCACATCAAATTTAGCTTTAATGTTAGTTATTTCTTGCGTAAAAAGGAATTTTAGTTGGCCAATGTCAACTTTACATTTGAATTTTCGTTCATTTGATTAAGTTTGCTTCGGAATTTTTTTGCTGTGTTGTTTTATTTTCAAATAATAAATACTGGTTAAAAGTGAACAATAGTTGTATAATATTAAATAACGTAGAATTGTGCATTTGTGTTGAAAATCTTAACTATTTAGTGAAATCCAAGACCATATCGTAATATGGTAAAACCTCAACCATATTCTAACTTGATCCTAGCTACAGTTATTATTCTCTGCTGTTATTCTCCTTAACAGCAATAACACGTTGTGAAGCGGTATACATAGAATAGGAAGAAAAATTAAATTTTAACTTATATATTTATATGACCTTCAAAAAGTGTTCTCCAGTGGAACTTATTTTGAATAAAAAACTTTGAATTTGAATTTGAATACATACACAAATCATAAAGACTAATAAATGTTTTACTAGAAAATTAGACACCAGGTTTGTGATTGTACTTTGAAATTTATTATAATTTATATATTAATTCTCTATTCTTTTCATTTGAAATAAGGTATACCTGGCATATCTACACATATTCCCAATCGTATTATTACATATTCGACGGAACACAAACCAAAGTGCAAATTCATCTTTAGAATTAAAATAATTATATCAGAAAATGTCGACCAAAGATATCTGAATTCTATAGTGTCGACGCTGTACTAAATGAACTAGCTTCAGGTAAAATCTAAACACATCTGGCATTTCTACTGTTCAAAACAGAATGCGGATCTATTTTTTTGTCCTTAAATGCATCTATGGCAGTTAAATACCCATTTTTGGGTGATTAACTTTGACAGTTCTTTAAACATATTTAGCGACACATTTTGCGTTGTGCAAGACGCTAATTGTATTTAAGCGTACTAAATGCGTTTAGTGTTTCTTCAATAAATTTAAGCAAGCGGCCCTTAGGGCCGATTTTTCTATCTCCAGATTAAAGGTATTCTATAGAATATCATGTTTTTCAATCCTAGCCGCTATTAGTTCAAATAAACTTGCTCTTTTTTTTCTTTCTATTATTTTTTATTTAATTTGAGTCGTGATAGCGTAATGATTTGCGCACTCGTGTCCCAAACTCAAGGGGCGCCAATTTTCAGACTTAATATGCATACATTTTTTACAAATAATCGGCAGACAAACACACATATTGTATATCCCCAAATTAAGCAAGACACGCTTGTGTTATGGGTAACGTACAACCGACTACTCTGAGGCCGATCCCGGACCATAGGAAATAACGGAGAGAATTCCTTTCCGAAATTTACCATGCCAGGAATCGAACCGTAAGGCGTATCCCGCTCAAGCATAAAGGCCGTCTAATTGTTACAATTACTATGTGCTGTCGAAATTTCCGATGAGTCAAATCCGTCAACCCACCTTGGAAAAGCGTGGCAAGTATACCATCCGTTTCTCCTAAGAAATTAAGTAGCCTGAGCCCAGCAGTGGGTCGTTTATGGGCTGTTGTTCTGCATTCCATTGGCCCGGAAAAAAACACATGGTGTTGGATAACAGTGCCTGAGATACTGAGCCACTATTTTTTTCAGGACAAATAAAACCACAATAAATAGAGTTTCATGACATTTATTTCGATATTATATTACGGTATTCATAAATTACACATTTATTGTCAAAGTCAACGTAATATTAGCGCAAGATCGAGATAAATATGAAACAATAATGAGTACTATCTGAAATTTTCTAACATTATTCCTAAGTAATATCATGGAAGAAAATACTAGGAATGACAGAGGCATAGTAAAAAATGTAACTCTGAAATGTTTCTAGTAGATGGTACTATTAGTCATTTTTCTATCGCATGACAGTTTTTTTATCAAGTTAGTCAACAATTTAAAAGAACCTTTATATTTAGAAGAAATTTAATATTTTAATAGGTTTAGTCTAAATAAAATAAATTTTAAATAACACGTCAAGAGGTTAGTTATGACCTGTGTCGCCATCTAGTGATGTAGGATATAGAAGCTGTTTAGAGTTAAGGTATTTACTAGACGATTGTCGTTCCTAGTGTATTTATTCTTTTTTTTCATATTATGCATTATTTATTTAAATGTACATTGTCATTCTTAATTTACAATACATTAAATCACATCAAAATTCGAAATGTTTAGATGATTGACCAACGTTTATTATAATAATTGCATCTCTTTGTTTTTATAATTGGCAATATAGTAAAGCTGCGTTGATACAAACAAAGTACGCTCGGACCGAGTACACTCGTATTTATTGTGGGGTCATGTTGTAAAGCCACTTTTGAAGTTTCATATTAATACTGACGAACAACCTTTGTAACAGTATTAAATTAATTTATATCAAATTAAAACACCATAATTAGCTTATTTCTTTAGAAACGTAACACGGGACAACGTTATCTTTGTTAACACTTAACGGCCTTAAATGCGGGTGCACCCTCCCCTGGATTCCATCCGCAGCCGTTTGCTCGTGAAGCCGGAGTCTTCGTCTACAGCAGTTCATATTCTTTTTGCCTACCCCAACTAGATGTAAAAAAAAGTTTTTTTAAATAATCAATTATTTATTCCAATATTTAATCGTATCATCATCGACAGTTCACGTAACTATAATAATCATTTTGATAGTAGCTTTATAACGCGGCCCTTCTATAATAACTTCATGCGTGTTTAGCGGTTTTAATTCATCCGAGCTTCTTGTCTTCATCCGTTCATTGTCAAGTAGCAAGTTTTAAGATGTCTGACCCCATTTTGATTATATAAAGTGACCCTAGTAGGCAGAGTTTAGTTTAGGATGCCGTTCAGGGCCGGCCTTAACTATCTAGGCGCTCCGCATTTGGCACCCTTTTATAGTCTACTAATATTACGAACGTGGAAGTTTGTGAGAATGTATGGATGCATGTCACTCACCCACGCAAAAACTGCTGTACGAATTTCGATGAAACTTTATAGTAATTTAAAGCCAATATCTGAGTATGGTAGAATTAGGCGACTCGTAGTGTCTAAGTACACTCGGGCTGAGTGTATTTTAATCGTGTCAACGCAGCTTAATAAGTAAACCACAACAGTATCTTAATCATAGTATAAAAATACGACTGAAATATATTAAACAGACACGAAAAAATATTAAGAACATAACACAACATAAGGTACATTTTTAAATAAGATAGTTATTCGAGTAGGTTTGCATTTTAAAGTTATCATTGTCACCTTGGTATTAAATTTCTGTTGTGTCCAAAATTTGTAGAGCTTGGTGTGAGCTTTTAATAGACTACGTACTACATACACGTGTATATAAATAAATAAGACTTAATAGTTTATAAACGAAGTCAAAAACAAAATATGAAATCGCGTAGACTCAGAACGTTCTCTGTTTTTTATCATTAGGTTACACCAACCTAAAAAATTCGACCGAAATTACTCCAAATCCCAAAAACTACTAACCGATTATACTCATAATAATATTTGTTGAGGGTACTTTTAAGTTCGACCGACCATCTTGATTTTCTTATTATAGAATTTTAACTGGGGTACCAAAGTTTGAGAGGACAGGGTACTTTTTACGCCTTTGGAACGATTACCTTATCACGGTGTAAATTAAAAAAAAGCACAATAATCATTCGTTAAACATCCGCTTAAAAATACCTTGTACACTGAATTCTTATTCATTTCTCAACACATAGACATATTCAGACTGGAATGTTAACCTCATTTTGAATCAAAATTATTTTTTGCTCATAGTAACTGAGCTAATTATCTAGAGAGATAGTTCATTCATTTACATAATATATCAAGAAATAATATCATAAATATATTTTGTACTCCTTAAATACAAGATGAAAAAGAAATAATGAAAATAATAACATATCGTTTCTCATAATACTTACATAATATATTGTTTATGAGTTAGTATTTGACATACTTATCTTTTGCTATATTATTTAGATTCAAAGAAAGAAACTTATACCAGAGAAGAAATAGAGCACCGCACATTATTATTTGTTCTATTTGTTGTTCTATTTCTAGAAATTAAATAATCTACTGGACAAATAGTAAGGCAAAGCCATCGCGATTAACGTAGGTACACTTTTATGAAAGCTGTTCAAATATTTACTTTTATGATGACGCAACTTTGCGTTACTGTAATCAAATTAATATATGAAATTAATTTCATATATTAATTTGACTAAAGTTACACAGTAATATTTGGTCTTTCTCTAAATCAGGGTTGTATAAGAGAGTAGAAATGTATAGTTAGGGCACGCATAGCCTCTGTATCTGGACCTTAAATTAATATAGTATATATAATATGGGTTTAGATTGTATTAGCTGCATGTTGTGTTTGTAAAATACCTAAACGTTGATCATCTATATGCGAGGATAATCATTTTAATAATACAAATATAGGTAGTTCGGTAGGTATATTCTACATTTATGACAGGAAGTAGTGAGGTATGCGCTTGTAAAGTCCCAAGAAGTTGGTATGCTCTTATTAACTTTCGAACTTAAAAATATACAATACAACAAGACACTTTCTATTAAAATTCATTAAAAAAGAACTTTCAGTAGTTTTGGACTTATAGATACATGGGGATTGGGGTGTTGATTAAAAACATTTGAGGTTAGTTGCTACTACGGAATCCTGTATGTATGAAACGACACGCGTTTCGTAGACTTCTCAGAAAAACTTTCTTTTTCTTTTTAGTCTGTCTAGTTTCTACTTCTATCTGTAACATATTTCCTTTGGTTATGAAATAAAAACTGTTATTATTGTGATATATTATCAAATTTTATCCGACCGTCTGATCGTTTACCATTCTTCATACAATCGGAAATAAACAGAAGTCTGTTAGAAATATTTATAACAGAACCTTAAAATAGTTTTAGCCATCTTAAAATGTATGTACATATCGGAGCACCGTAATAAACAAAGCGTAGATTTGTGGCGGTATATGGGGTGTCAGGAAGTACTGCTGGGCGTGGGACGCGGCCGGGCGAGCTCGTGAGAGCAGATTGCGTGCGCGCTGCCACTCCGCACCCGACACCATAGGCGCTTCAGCGCCGTATCCGTTCATGCTTAGTTCTAATCCTGGAGAAAAATGATATTATTAAACTAGTAGACCGGGAAGACTTTGTCCTGCCCTGAAAAAAATTAAATCTAGAATCCGATTGCAGCACCACCTACCGGGTCCTATCTAATCCAATCTAAACCA
This sequence comes from Dendrolimus houi, assembly GCA_039645545.1. Taxonomy (NCBI): domain Eukaryota; kingdom Metazoa; phylum Arthropoda; class Insecta; order Lepidoptera; family Lasiocampidae; genus Dendrolimus; species Dendrolimus houi. Next base: position 11,000,209 of record CM077125.1, on the reverse strand, counting down.
TTCAGGGAACCACTCAAAACACACACACACACACACACATGAAATTATATCAAAATAGGTCTAGCCGTTTTTGAGTTTTAGCCAGACTAACGAACAGCAAATTATTTTTATATATAAGATGATTATTCCTTTGTCTATGCCTAATATGATACATTGATAAAACTTTATTGCTCAACAAAATATAAAAATAAACAACAACAATACTGTCTAAAAAACAATAGCCGGCCTTATCGCTTAGATTTTAGAGCATGGTCTTCCAGGCAATCTAACTTAAAAGAAATTTTAGCTAATATGACGATGTATGTAGGTGGTATGGAATTAATTACAATATATGCCTATTTCATGAGCTTGTGTACCTACATAAGTATACTTATACGTGTATACAAATTAATTATACCATGTGTATTAAAGTTATTAGCTTCAATCTCCATTTCTTGCACCATCTACATCGCTCGGATAGTTACGAATTTAACGCTGCCTATTCTTATAAATATGAATAAGGTATGGTAATTCTACATTCTTATAATTGTTTATTTTGATAGGCAACAAATTGTCAATCTATCTAAATTATTGTATGTCCCAGAAAACGCAAACGAGAGAGTGATTTTCAATGAAAGTTTGATATAATTTGAACACCCAACTTGGATAATTTTATTTTACAACTTGAAGTTAACTTACGTTGCCTTTAAGAGAATTTAGACTGCTTTTAAGATTGTTTTTGTATTAGTAAAATTCTACATTTTCCTAATTTTATTTATTTTGCTCTATAGCTTTCCATGCTGCTTTACTTGGGACATAAATTTCATGATAAAAAAGAGACACATGAGAATAAACAAATTCACTCTCATACATATTAGTATATATTGGAATTTTTTTACTATCGCACTCAGAGTGTTTAACGAGCAATTAATTGCTCGTTAAACAATGAAATCTGACAAAGCAATTAAAGTTTGTTAGTAAATAAATAAATACAAAGTTTATTATTCACTACTTGCTATAAGCGAACTTTGACTTGGTGACTTTGTATGTGTGTTTGTTCGGGTGTTTATTTCTACTTTTTTTATAAAGATATGAATAGTTTCTGTGAGATACGAATAACGAAATTTCTCCGACAGCAGCTGCGTGGCAAGACCTAGTGTACTGTTCAATAATATAAAAAAAGTAGTAAAGAATTATTTCCAAATGCGACACAAATACAATAATAGAACACATATCAGAAAGCATATTTAAAAATAAAATACCTATGTCGCAATTTAATAAATTAGGTTGGTACTCAGTGTTTTGTTGTGCTGACACATAGTCCAATATAGTACTGATTTTCAGAGCTAATCTCTTAAATCATAAACCAATACATTTAGCCAACATAAAATGAATAGGAAATTCTGGGCCATTCATTATTACAAAATACGTTTCACACAATTAACTTGAAAAGTAAATCACTCTTTACTTAACTTCGTTTCCGGAGTTAGTTCGAAGTTACTTATTTAATACTAAGTTAATACAATTTAATCTCAAATTGGCAACTAGGGAACTTTGTTAGCACAAGAAATATTTTAGGCAAGTCGCGAAAAAGTTTGTCCCGATCTTTCTCATTATGTTTATGTGTTTGTAGGTTATGTTCGATAGTAAGACTTGGTTTATTTGAATGTCGTGGGGATTGTTTTAAATTATGTTGTGTATGGTACTGCAGTGGTACTGATATAATAGTATGTGGTGAAATACCACTATGTCAAAGCCGAGGGGGCTCTGACCTAGTGGTACAGACCGGCTAAGCCGCTGGAAAGGGGAGTGTAACATTATACGACGATGAGTTGTACTCTAAATGTGTATTAATTACTCGATTAAATTAATAATTTTTATACAAGTTTGTATTTATTTCATTCCTATTACTTTATTTCCCTGATTTAGAGGCGGAATAAAACTATTATATTCTAGGAAACATTCTCTGTAACATCACTAGTCTTACCTTCATACCTTATACAATCAGATGAATATTTTTTTAACTGAGTTGACAAATAAGTTTAAAGAAACATTTTGTACCTTTAAAGACACATCATTAAGCAAGATTTTTCATGAATTGAGTTATTAATGCTATCTATTTTATAATTATGTAAGCTCATAAATTAATATGATAAATATATTTTATCAAACTCTGTGCAAAAATTTAGATCGATTTAAAATTTTCCATTCTGGTAATGGAATGAAACCATTGGATTGCTAAATATTCTACTATTATATCTATTCATGCCAGCTGGAGATTCGTATAAGAGTGCTGTTGTAAGTTATAGAAATAGTGTGATTATTCGAATAAACACGGCTGCATGAAAAAAAGGAGAACTGAGAAAAAAAACAATATTATTCATTTTCTTATTTATCATTTACTTACTATGCAAGCTGACTTGACTTTCCATCTTTCCAAGAGCATTGACGGAGGCGCACACGTACGTCCCAAAATCAGAAGGACCCAGTGACTTTATCGATAAATTCATCCAGAGGGAGTATTCGTTAAGGATTGCTTCTTTCACTCGTAGCTTCGGATTTTCCGCTAACTTGTCGCTTACCAAGGCTGTAAAAAACGAGTAATGTAGATTATATAAAGTACGTATTAATATTAGTCTAATAGCTTCCCACTACTGTGCTCAAATTTTTCATGTTGCGAGGACAAAAGGTATATCCATCCATCAGATGAGCCGCTAGTTTTCCAGTTATACTTCAGCTACAAAAATACATACATGTAAAAAGAAATTTTACAGATTAATGTTCTGAGAAATATTCCAGGAAAAAATATTTTACTTTAACTCCTAATAACTATAAATCGAATGTTTTGTACTTTAATTAAAAGCTAACAATTTGTACAAGTATTTATTAGACTGGGCTAAGTTGCTTACCGGCTATAATTGGCTGGTATTTATTTATCAAGAAATAAGCTCATGATAAGTAAGCCTTAATCACTTTTATTTTATACTGTAATCAATATTCGAGTTATACAATGTAAGCTGGACTAAAATAAAAATTTAATAATGGATGTTATGTTTAATTGTATTTGGAAACACACAAATATCCATAGGCGATGGTAACCGCTTTCCATCAGGTGGGCCGTCTGCTTGTCTGCTGAATTCCTCCTATTAAAAAAAAACTTATATGATGGAAGCAAATAGTATAAACTGCAAGCATAATTTTAACAGAAATCATCGTCAATACAGCTGTTAACTAACCTATTATTATAAAAGTGACTTGTTTGGATATTTCTTATTGTTTTTTATACGTGTCCAAACCCGTAAATTCCCAAGAACTAACTGATAATCGTGTTTGATAAATATACTCGTGTATGTATAGATACGTTTCGTTTACTTTCATTTAGTATACGTATATGCTTTCTATAACTATAATAAATTACATATAAATCTGTAGATAATCATACATAGTACGTATTTCCTTTTGTTATGTGTAATATACAACGGACAGCTAGAGGTCGATCTCAGACACCTTATGGAATGAACATAGGATTACCTTTTATTGTTGTTAGCACTACTGTTTATAAATCGATAGTTGATTTAATTAAAATTGCATAATTACATTTACCGTCTTCTCGATACCAGGAGTTCATGGCTTTTGGGGAGGCTTCTATTAGGCACTGCAACTCCACGTCGCTGCCAAGTGGTGCACCCACCAATTGACTTGTCACTTTAATTTGTGGAACGACTGGTAATACAAGAAAATTAATTAATTTCGGATACATAACAATATTAGCAGCCCACACGCGTCTCACTGTTGGACTCGGGTCTTCCCACTTTTCAGGGTAACGGACAGTATAATTCTTCACGCTTGTCTAAGCTGGATTGGCGGGTTTGATACGTCAATTATATTGAAATTTTGGTTATTGTAACAATATGCATATCAGGTCAGAAAACTGTGTAAGTGATGCACGCTTCCCAGCCAGGATTCGAACCTGCGTTATTAGAAACACGAGAACAATAACCACTAAGCTACTATGACAAGGTGGGTACATAGCAACAAAATAATTATTTGTAATAATTACAATCAGTCCTGGAGTCTCCTTACACGTATTATAATAAGATTTTCTAATATAGAAAGTAGAATCTGGACATTTCTTTCCTTCAGCATTTTTCTTATATTGAAGGGGATTAATTAGATAGGTATTTTTGCCTGATTTCTTATAGTTCTGTGATTTTTGGATCTGCCTAGAAGTTAAAACACTTATTTGATATAAATTACTCACAAATGTGTTTATCTTTAAGCCGCTTTAAGTCGGTTAAGTTCACTTTCGCTTGTTTTACAATAATATATTTACATTTTTGTTTTGTTTTGAACAGTTCCTGGAAAAAATCATGTTACAAACGGCAGAAAACACAGTGATATGCGAAGTCTCTTCCAAGGTTGGACGTATTTAGAAAATCTCCTTTATATTTCTATTACAATTTCATAATATTGTTACATACCGTCAAAGATAAGCCGCACAGCCTATTGTAAGCGCAGCTTATTGTACTTTCTCTGATTAGAGAATCCTCGGTCTTTTGAATTTGTAGTTAAGAAAAACATGCTATTGTCTTTTTACTTGTTTTGTAACCATCATTAGCGTCGAACTATAATATATAATAATATATATAACTATAATCCCTATTGTTATTATATTCGACATTGTGGACGTTCGTAGGTGTGCAAATTAAATTTCTTAGATACCTTGTGTGCGCCTCTAATTCCTTTGTATTGTGTATTTAGTATAAGACGAGGCCCGAATGAAGGGGAGGGAGTTAAGCGACGACTACGAAGCGAGTAAGACGTTTTCTAGTACTCTCGATTAGCGATATAAACGATGGACTTTGCGCGTTCGAATTGTATTGAATCGTGCAGTGTGAACTGGTTGCATCCAGTTTTATTTGTATTTGTTTTATACGTGTTTGTACAGTTCTAATAAATCCTATAGTAGTTCCAACGGCATTTTTAATTCGAGTCCTGTAGCTCGTAACAGTATGTTTATGATTGTTAGAACTTACTAGCGCCTGTTTTTAAATAAAAAGGCAATAAAAACATGCTAAGATTTTATAATCAAGAAGCAATAAGAAAATGTTGTTGTTATTGTATTTAACTTTCTCAATTATTTTCAGCTATCCATAAACATTATTACCAGATTTTATTAGTTTGCATTGTCTGAATATATTTCGGAAGTCTTAATAACTAGAAGCTGTATTACTATCTTGCTTGAGTTGCGGCAAATAAACAGCCCAAGGCTGACTGACACAGAGGGATATAAATTATGTTATGAATATCTAGGTTATAACGATATCTTATTTGCTGCTTATAAATAAAAATGTATACGAATATTAAGGCCGCGTTCCACATGAAGCTCACAACAACCACGATCACGACCACCATTTTTCCCGTTCTACTTGATTGCGATGATGTTATTAACGACGAAATACACAAATGTCATTGGTTGATGTATGGTTCATTTGAAAATCCTGACTTTGTCGATGTATCGATAAAGAGAATTAATGCTCTGTGTTTAACGCCCATTTCGAATTACCTCTTGAAATGGGTCGTTTTGAACGCTGCTTGATTGAAATTATGACGTCATTAGTAACATTTTCGCCACGACCATAACGAGCGTGATCCCTGTGTAGAACGACTGAAGGAGCATTCGGGCGTTGTGAGCCCCAAGTGGAACGTATCCGTCTAAACTTGGGTACGAATTGTTAAATATATTCCTTCTATTTCAAATATTACCTTCGCATAGTATTTATAAATATTTCTCTTTTATAATTACTCACTAAGCGAAAGGCAGATCCATGTACACAAGCTTCAAATTTTAATAGTCTTTATCTGACTGCCGCCAAATGGAAACACATTCACACAATTCTTGCATAACTATTGCAGAAACGTAACGTCGTCAGTTTTCTGGGAACCTTATCCAGTGACTTCGATGAGGCTCAGTATTCTACTTATAGTGACTGTTAAGGGATTATAGGTAGAATGCAATGTAAGTTAAGTTTTCTACATTGTACTAGTTTACAATTTATATATATATATATATATATATATATATATATATATATATATATTTTGATGTAAATAAAATATCAATAAGATTTTATTACTATTGAATATACAGTGTGGAATTTTTTAATGCCATCTGGAGGCAAAGTCCTCTAAATAATAGAGATAGCAAATTTTACTCCAAAGAAACATTTCTTTATTTTTGAAAAAAAATAAAACTGCATTCAAAGATTTTCGAAAATTCTCTTGCTTCACCCGGGAATCGAACTCACTAAAAGCTGTAAAAATTACACCCTGTAATTTTATTGAATCGATCGTTAGGGTCAATCACAAGGATGAAACCTCTCTAACATACTTGGTAAATTTAATGAAAGGAAAACCATGAAATCTGTAGTTATAAATTCAATGGGTCAAGCTAAAGCACTTTTACTCAAAGATCCATCTGTTTCTGTTTACTTATGTTAGTAATTAATAATTTATCATTGACGTTATATATCAATTAAAATGACAAATTAAGTACTATTTAGATAAGACGATTGCAATAGCACGTGTTTGTAATGCAAACTCCTTTCTTAGATGCGACAGAACTGCATGTATGAGGTAGTTTTATATAGGGAATGGTTACATTAGTTACGTGATTGACCCTAACGATCGATGCAATAAAATTACAGGGTGTAATTTTTACAGATTTTAGTCGGTTCGATTCCCGGGTGAAGCAAGAGAATTTTCGAAAATCTTTGAATGCAGTTTTATTTCTTTTCAAAAATAAATAAATGTTTCTTTGGAGTAAAATTTGCTAGTTCTATTATTAAGAGTACTTTCCCTCCAGGTGGCATTAAAAAATTCCGCCTTGTATATATATGTATTATAATTATGTTATACCTATATATATACCAATAAATAATATTTTTTAAATTTCTGCGGCTGTGCGGCTTGTAGTAAGATGCGACAAAATAAACCACAGCAAGGTGATAGGGCCCTTGTCCGTCTGGATGGCTACCACCCCTGATCTAGAGTATGCGCCATAACAACTTTGAGTTGTGTGGCTAGGTTCCAGTTTCCTCTACATGACCGGTAGTAAATTGAATTCTTATCTTCTATATAAATAAAATGAATCGTAGAAATGTACTACAAGCATAACTTAAGAACGATTTTACCGATTTTGATGAAATTATTGTGTGTGTTTGAGTGGGTCCCCGGATGATTTAGATTCATTGGAATTGGTAGGTGGCGCTGGGATCGGGTGTTAGATTTTTAATTTTACAGGGCAGGACAACGTCTGCCGGGACCTCTAGTACTTATGTAATAATTCTGGTGTTGCAACCCTCTATAGGCAATGGCAACTACTTTCCACCAGGTGGGCCGTCCTCACTGCTATACTCCACCAATTAAAGAATCTGTTCGTTCTCAATCACTCTCTTTTCAAATTTCCAACAAGATCTCAGCTTAGCTATAGACGTGTTACTTACAATGTACCTCGACGTGATATCTGCGGCTTACTGTGGGTGGAACACCATTACTGGCGATGCAGTAATACGCTCCCATATCAGTCCTCTGCACATGGGATAGCTCTAGACTTAGTCCTCTGTGACTATCTACAACTGAAACAAAAATAAGACTATTACGAATAATCAGAAAAAATGTTATAACACGGCCTTTGTAGTTGATTGGGCTATGCCTTTGCCGACCCAAGTCACTGGAAATTACAGGTCTAAGATTTTATTCCTAGCATGGTATATTTCGTAATTAAACTTTCAGTTATTTTGTATGATTTGGGTGTCTGGGCTCGGACGAACAGGGGTCTGTAGTAATTGTAGCCATAGCACAAGCGTATCTTGCTAAGTTAGGGATATATAACGTACGTGTTTTATATGTTGAATATCAGCCTATGATCGTTCCACTGCTGAGTTTAGGCGTCCCTATTTTGAAGAGAACAGATCTGTTACAAGAACGGGTAAGGTGAGAAATGAGTACATAAGGGGATCTTTGAAAGTTGCACCCGTTAGTGAAAAATTGAGAGGAAGAAGATTAAGGTGGTATAGGCATATAATTAGGAGGGACTAAAGTCACGTGACAAAAAGAACGTTAACCTACAAGATGGATGGGTACAAATGTAAAGGTAGACCAAAAAAGAGATGCATGGATTCTGTGAAGGACGATATGATGATTTGTGGTATGACAGAAGATGTATGTCAGAATAGAGGAGTGTGGAAAGAAAAGACATGTTGTGCCGACCCCAAGTAATTGGGATATGGTGCAAGAAAACAGACGGATAATAAATAATATATCTCATATGCTAATTCTTATAATTACAACACGCTGACGGTAAAGAAAAATGAATCTTGCACATTGAGTCATGGCTAGATCCTATAAATTACCGACCGTTTATTTGCCTTACTAAACCGGCCACTAATCCACTGACAATTTTCCTGAAAATGAATACATTTGTAATAAACCAACTAATCACTTCGATTTTGTACACTTATATTTTTCACATATTAAGTTACCGGCCACATATGAAATAAAGCGCAGATATAGATTTATATATAGATAAAGGGTTCTCATTTTGAATAATAAATTCCCTAATTTGCGTGTTACCCCAAAAATTTCAACGAAAATAAATACGAGAATATTTTATGTGCTAAAACTCCTGCGGGGTCATTTGCGTGGCCTACAGGTGAATCCACTTATATCGTTTCATTTTTAAACCCAATAGACACCCGTCGTGCCTTGGATTTGGAGTGAAATCTATTTATTTACAACTTAAGTACAGCACCGCACTGAATTACAATATTCAAAGGGTCTCAGTCTCTACGAAATAGGGAGTAAGAGTCCCTTAGAGCCACTGTTGTCGCATAAAACAGGTTGATGTAATGTTTCAACTTTACCTGTATTTTTTAAATTCAAACAAGGTGTTTCGGTTACGGTCTACTTAAATTTAAAACTTTTATTCAAACTAAGTTCTACTGGAGAACATTTTTTGAAGATGATACATATAAGTTAAAAATTCTTATCTTAAACTTCCTATTCTATGTATACCGCTTCGCAACGCGTATGGCAGTTTTTATTAGAAGAAACGGTAAGACTTCTCATGGTCATAGTAGGCGTCTTCCACAGCTAGGTTTGTATCCCGATTGAGGGAAAGAGGAGAATTGAAAATTCAGTAGCACCTTTGGTGTTGCAAATGTCCATAGGCGACGGTAACCACTTTCCATCAAGTGGGCCGTCTGCCTGTCTGCTGAACTCCTGCAATAAAAAAATATAAAAAAGTCCAGTGTGCTGCGCGTATGGGAATTTGTTTCCCAATTCTATAGACAACGTCTCAATTGGAACAGTGCGCAGCCACTGTTCCGACGTACATAAATTTCCTCACATAGCATTTTGCATATCTTTTTGTCGGCCCTACACGCTTACATGTGTCTCAGTATAGTATAATGTTGATATTAAAAGAGAATACGAATAAGAATCTGAGTAACAGTGTATTGAGGTCACTATTATATAACATACAGTACTTATATTAACTTATTGCATAACTGTTAGTTTCTCTATATAAGAAGGTATTAAATAATTTGTAATTATTTCTTCTTTTATAAATATAGCACTATTAGTATGTCGAACCAGAGTCAAATATTCATGAGTAATCAAGTCTTAGAATAATCTTCAATCAAGCCGGTTAAGGCAAACTCGCTTCGCCACAAAACCGTTGCGGATAAATATTCAGTTAATATCAAATTTAATATTTTACTGGAAAGCTACCAAATTTAAAACTAAATTAAATAAACTCGGGCTTTGCTTTTAAATGGAACGATGATAAGGTATTTCAAATTACACAAAAAAAGAGTGAAATTTTAAAGCGTATTCCTTTTAGGTCTAAACCGCCATAAAAGTTAAGCTAGCTTCGCAACCCTTTGACTGTGGGCTTACCATGAATTGATCATTCAGATAAAAAGTAGTCGGAGAATTTAGAATTTGTTTTGTCAGGTAATTAAGCATTTTAGCAGTTAGGTCCACTTTTTATTTGAATATTCATGGATATTTCCTATGCATACAAAATGTTTGGTGGTGAATTTTTTAGCTCGCCAATAAATTAAACTTGAAAATAAATTTGATTTGGGAATAAGTGTGGCCATATTTAATTATAGCAACTTTTTTAAAATAAAATATAGGTAGGTACTCATGAATGTGTAAATTTATGTAAGAGCATATATATGAATAAATAATGAATTCATGTAGTGAATAAAATATAGATGGAGTTTAGATTGTCGCGTAATGAACAATCTAGAACATATCCAGAAATTATGCTAGAATTTATTTCTTTAATTTTTTTGTAGCTGATAATAAAATTTCTACTATCCAATTGAGTTATCGAAATTACTATATTATAGACATTTATTGGATTAGTGGATTAGATGAGATTAGGCATTTACTGACTGTAAGACTCTTATTAGTAGTATAAGTATTTTCGTTTTTTTTTATGCACAGTTCAAATTCAAATTCAAAAGTTTTTATTCAAAATAAGTTCCACTGGAGAACACTTTTTGAACGTCATACATATAAGTTAAAATTTAATTTTTCTTCCTATGCTATGTACACCGCTTCGCAAAGCGTTATTGCTGTTAAGGAGAAGAAGCGGCAGGAAATTCCCCAGTTGTATTGTAGGCTACGATCGACGCCATTCAACGGAGTTCTTGTGAAAACTCGAAAGGCCACATTTGACTATACAGTTCACATTTCTCACAAACACACATAATTACTATTCAAAAAGCTATCAATATCCTACAACTATTGTTCTTTTTAGAGTAATTTTGCACATTTTTAGAAAATAAAACTGCACAGCACAACGTCTCCTTTCAGTTTCCGCCAAAAACTCTATTTTCGTTTTTGTTACAATGACTCTTAGACCATTAATATATAGACGGAGCCTACGTAAACAAAAACGTCTGTACTTACAACTTCACAAATTAAGAGAAGTATTTTTTTACAAAGTTGTGTGCGTAAACTTGTGTACTCGTATTGTAGTGCAGTACAATCTACATCCTATTCCAAAACCGACATCCTTCAGCCGGCCTCACTTTTAAAGTTTGAGACTCCGTCTTTCTATTAATGGTCCAATTGTAGTAAAGACTACGAAATTTAAAAAAAAAAAACGACAACAGGTAGATTACTTATTATTCGCTGCGCCTAATGACTTGCGTCAATATTCCGCCGAAAACAGTAGTTGCTAATCAGCTTTTTCTCTAAATGTATATATTTATGTATAAAAGTTATATTTGATTTGTCTATCGTGTATTTTCAACTTGATTCCCGCATAATCCATGACCATTGGACCGCGAAATAATATTCTGCCATCACAAGAGACGAGATGAAGCGTCGACGTTGAGTGTGGGATTTTCTCGTTTCACGGAAATACCGTCCATTTTGAAATCACTTTTTAGTATAAAAATCTTTTATTATGCGAACACGGTTCATTTAACGCGGCATTAAGTGAATTTGTCGAACATCGTATTTTAAAAATGAACGGGTATAAGAGCTGTAAAATACTGATGGGGAACGGTGGAGGAAATTATGACGAGGTATTGTGCTTAAGTTTCCATTTAGAGCGGTGTACAGATTTGTTGAGCTTTTATTTATTACACAACTAGGGGTACCCGTGGTTTTACTCGCATAAATTTCGATTCTGGTTTTATTGTTAGGACTATCATTTTTTGTTTCTGTGTTATCACTACAGTAGGATGGTTCAGAGTCAAATGAACTGAAACACTTATTATCACCGTACAATAACGTTTCGGCCCCTTATTATATCATTAATAACATTTTTGTACTACAATATACAACTAACAATGTATTTAACATATGGAAGACAATTTTTCACTTTTGAAAAAACTGTGACAAAGAAAGTAAGAAAGCCATCTCAGCATTCGTTGTACTTTGTGCGAATAGAGCACTGATTTGTAGGTCCTCTTAGTTTTAAGTAAGTCTCATAATAAAAATCTTGTACGAGCCTAGCGACTTATTTTCGTGATTATAATGAGACCAGACTGTAGAGCGTATGCTGCAAATATAAAAATGCATTAAAATAATGAAATAAAAAATATAAAAACAACAATTTGGTATATATATATAAATAAACCTACCATTTTTTTACAATATTTAAAATTTTGTTCTATTTTAAATACAAAATATGAGAATAATTTATATTTAAATTTAAGTTTCATTTTTTGTACCTAATATATAAAAAAAAAAACTTGAAAATAGTATAATTGTCGTGCTCAGAGATATTACAATTTTCATTCCAGGTTTTTCTAAACAAATATGGATTTAGCGATTACAATGATACTATTATTTTAATATAATATTATTACGACTGTAGTGTGACTCGTATAGGGTGGAGGAGCGAGATGGAACGCTCCTCCTTCTCAAAGGAAGATCTTCCAGCGAGGCTAGTGTTGTTCCTCGCAGGCCCATCTGTTACTGTTGAAAATTTGTATATATTCTTTGTATGTTTCGGGAAACGTTTGCGACCTCAAACACAGCTCAAACACCTTATTGCACAGCGTCATCTATTAGTTCGTAAGTGTTCCACTATACGACAGTTATAGTTTTTATCTCGTAAAGCAATTCATTCTGTTGCACCCAAAATCATGTTTAACAAATAAAAATACCCTAACTTAGCGGTGAAGTTACATTTCTGATGTATACAACGTGTTACATGATAACACGCCTAGACGTCATGTAGTTGGCAAATTGCCTGGAGGTAGAAAGACGCAATCTTTATCGGATTGCAATATTGCTGTCAATACATGTTACATTATATCGTTTACATAAACTTAACAAATGTATTGGAGTGTTACAAAGTCGTGTAACATATTTTATATCTATAGGTATATCTTTTTAACAATTATTATAAATAAGAACGTTTTCAAATTAATAAAGAAATATCAGTAATCGATTTTAAAGAAACCAAGGTACTGTTTTTTTATAGAATTTTATGATGTTTATTTTATTTTTATTGTGAAGCTGACAAACGGCAGACGGCCCCCTAGCTAATGGACAGTGATTACCGTCGTCTATAGGTGTTTGCAACACCAAGGAATAAGCCAACGCATTGCCAGCCTTTAGGATGGGATAGAAGGATAAGATTCAGGAGATGGGATGGGATATGGGATTGGAATATAGGGATAAGACAGAGAAGGTGGGATACGGGGAGGGGGAAGTAAGCTACAGAAACTCTCACTAAATAGTACGTTATTTGAATACCTATAATATGTTTTAATGCTTTGCCTTATTTTGTCCAGAGGGAAATGCTTTATTCACTGTAACCTTCTGGTCGGGGACAGCCGTGAGATAGTATAGGACTTCAGATTACCGTAAACTCAGTAAAACCATCCAAATGTTTCTCCTGTCTCGAGCTACGTTCAATTAATTTGTCATAGTAGTTTCTGTGTGTGTATGTATGTGTTTGTTTTAACTTTCATGTTTAGGCATTATTTTCGCACTAAAAATATTTTCGAATACTGGACATTACACGTATTTATGTATGAACAGTGACGCAAGATTTCTATATGTGTGACAAATTTCATATTTCTTGCTAAAGTCCCTTCTAAGATAAGCAGCTGTGACACACGTTAACGTGTGTCACAGTTGCTTATCTTAGAAAGGACTTTACAGGACACACAGGCAGCCAGAAATCGGAAATAAACGATAGGAGCTTCTTTTTACCTTAAGTATTACTCTAAAATACAGCATAGAGTACATGAAATAAATTGCAGGCCTAAGTTGCACTAATTGACGTAATATTTCCATTGTATAATTGAGCGGATGCTATAAAGAGATGGTAAGGCAAAAGCGAACATTAACAAACTGCTCGTTATGTTTAACGAGACAACTATCCCGCCCTGTATAAATTAGTGGCAGTCGATGCGTGAAACTGGACATAATGTGAGCTGAGCCAGCTATATTAATTACTTGTTACTATTTGTAAATCATTATAAATATGTCCCTGAAAGCCATGGAAGCTTAGGCGAGGGTTCGAATCCTGGCCGGAAAGCATACACCACTTAGAATATTTTTGATCTAATGTTTGACCTGATGAAGTAAAATACCTCGATGACACCTACACATCGAGATAACCGATGTGTCAAACCCTTGGATAAGCGTGGCGGGTATAGAGTCTGTTTCCCTACAAAAATGGGACGCTTGAGCCCAGCACTGGGACGTTTATGGGCTTAACAGCCGATTAGGTACCTGTTATTATTATAATTATGTACCTGTAAGTATAAGTAGTTAAATAAATAGATGCATTTGAGGCCGAATATAATATGTAAATAGGAAATTTTTATCAAGTGCATGCAACGAAAGCTTACACTATGGAACGTTGTTAATGATATTAATTGCAACAATCACTGTGTGTGTGTGTGAAATAAAATTACTCAATCAATCAAACACTTGGGCCGCTTGCATAACGATCGTCTTTAAATAAAAATTACTTAATTTTATTTTACTCTCTAAATGCATTTAAAACTAAATGCATTTTGTGTTGCCTTGCATAAGGCACTCTCCCGTGATGTTTAGCTAAATATTAGACGGTCGGTAAGACAGCCACATGGGTTCCGTTCCACGGTTCGTTCGATTATTTCAAATAAAAACACGAAATCAGTATTTTTCAATTTCAGTCAATATATTTTTTTTGCGTAAAAAGGAATTTGTCTGTTAATGTCAATTTGTCAGTCGAAATATCGACCATCTGTGTTTACGTTTCTCCGGCTCAAATACCACGGTTGTGATTATATTTTGAAATTCATAATAATATTAATTCTGTGAATTAAGATGATTTATGGGATTTATTTTATATGGAATTATACTTTGAAATTTATTATAATTTAAATTAATTCTGTATTCATTTAATTTGAAATAAGGCTTACCTGGCATATCTACATACATTCCCAATCGTATTATCACATATTTGACGGAATACAAATCAAAGTACAAATTCATCTTAAGAATTAAAATAATTATATCAGAAAAGGTCGACCAAAGATATCTGAAATCTATAGTGTCAACGCTGTACTAAATGAATTAGCTTCAGTAAAATCCTAACACATCTGGCAGTTCTATTATTGAAAACAGAAAGCGGATCTATTTTTTTGTCCTTAAATGCATTTCGCTTAAATGCAAATATCCATTTTTGGGTGATTAACTTTGACAGTTCTTTAAGCATGTTTAGCGACACATTTTGCTATGTGCAAGACACTAATTGTATTTAAGGGTACACAATTCGTTTAGTGTTACTTAAATAATTTTAAGGAACGTTATGTAAGCGGCCCTTAAAGAATCACTCAAATAAAATATTACAAGAGAACTTATTCGTAGTCCACATTTGCAAGAGAAAAAAGAAAACATATTAAAACAGAGTTGCCACTATAAAGATTGCAGTTTATGTCGAGGTTCCCAACAACACAATCAAAACCATGTGTGTCAGAGATTTGGACAAGAAACTGTATGTTTGTTTGTTATCTTCCCATAGAATTTGATACGAATAAATAAATATTCATTACATTTTGTTGGATACTCTATGAAAATGGTTTTATACCTTATGCTTACTACACGTGTTAGTGCTACTACCAAAGGTGAATTGACAAAGTTTTTAACACTATGAGAACAAGTTCAAGATGTAGTAATCCGACATCAATCAAACGAGAGCAAGAGACGTACTCAAATATATCTCAAGAATGTAATAAAAATGGGCAAGATTATATAAATAACAAAAGATATACACGGAAGGCTCAAACTAGTACCACAGTAAACTAGAACTACCAATACAGAGAAAATTGCAAGTCATTTGAGGTGTAAATTGACGACTGCGCGGAAAGAAAAAGAAAATTATGCTTCAGAAATTCAAGCAACTAGCTAAGTGAATTTTGCGGGAGAAAACTTACGTCGTCGAATGCTATCTACAATCTTACATAAAACAAGTAAATAACTAACAGAATAGAATATTCTTTACTGCACACAAGAAACGTTCACATTACGATAAACAATATTTTAAAT
Source organism: Dendrolimus houi (assembly GCA_039645545.1). Taxonomy (NCBI): domain Eukaryota; kingdom Metazoa; phylum Arthropoda; class Insecta; order Lepidoptera; family Lasiocampidae; genus Dendrolimus; species Dendrolimus houi. The sequence continues at coordinate 10,984,147 of CM077125.1, read as the reverse complement.
AGCACAATCGGTACCAGACTACCCCTTAAAAGTTTATAACTAGGTCTGAATAAATATAAAGCTTTTATTACGGCACTACTATCAATCCATAATACTATAACCAAGTACACAATCCAAAGCCAGTCGCAAATCGCGTTCAACTTTAATATAGGTAAATTACATAATGTGATTATAGAAAGTTGTTGAAGTTCACGAAATATGTAAGCTGAAAGTTATTTCCCGAGTGAATTTTTATTATTCCGCCACATTTAGCTATGTAAATTAAAACACTTTACAACGTTTTGTTCTTTAAAAAGTATCCGCCTTCTTTGTCGAAATTCATCTGTAAGTGACGTTTTAATCCGAAAAAGGAGGCCAACTTTGCCGTTCATAAAATTTTGTACGTGACCGAAATATAAATATTACTTAAAAGAGAAACTTCAATACCTTCTCAAAATTAAAAGGAGATTAACATCAGAGAATTGTAGCTGAGTTTAAATCTTGAAATTGTGTTTGAAATATAAGTTTAGTTCTGTCGAAGAATTTAAATGCAATTTTTATCTAGCTATATAATAATAAATAATAAAAATTGATTTATTAATGAAATAGTTATAACGTTGTGATGGAACGTTATAACTATTTCATTAATTTCTAAATCAATTTTTTTACTCTCTTAAATTTCAGTCAGTTAGTCTAGTTAGTTCATTTAGCTGAATTTTGGATTTGATCAGAATGGAACGTATTCGATATAATACCTGCTTTTCTTATCTCTACCCGCGTTAGTGTTAATGACAGTTTCTGTGCCCAAATTTGACTAAATTTAGCTTTAAAAATAACGCATTAAAGATTAGCTACATTAGAGTATATCTATCGATATTTAACGTCATTAACAATGTCGCATCTTAATAACGCATAAATAAGGTACTACTAACATTAGACTTATTTCCAGCCTTGAAGAGGTCGTTGAAGTACAATCTTTTCTTTATTTATATTAATTCATTAACAAAAATATTTATGTCTGAATATAAATATATAGTCATAATTACCATTATAACAATTTCAAAATTACAATAAATATTATCCATTTTACAAAATATTATGTCAATAAAGAACAAAAATAATCGTCAACTGAATAATATGCTTGTTTGAGAAGGAATGCTTTAATGTTGCGTTTAAAAGATTACTTTTTGTATATATTCAAGTTTAGGTCAATAGGTAGTTCATTGAAAATTTCAACAGCCTGATATGTGAAACTGTGCTTTACAACATTTAAAGATGCCATTATTTTATATTTTTAATCTTTCCTTCTTATATCAAAAGTAAATTTTGGATATTTAAATTGTTTGTTTTCCAAGGGTTCAGGAAACCACCGACGATTAGTCCGTTAACGGCCACCTTCTGGCATGTTTGTGCACGATTGAAAAAGTTTATATTTTAGAAGTTTTTGTGGTATCATCATCATTTATAAAAATATAAAAAACTCACTGACTTTTTATAAATCCCGCTGTCAAGCACAAGCCTTGACATCCTCGGATAGTATATGCGCAACTTTTGTCCAAGGTGTGTTGTTAGGTTTTACATATGGGTAATCTACATTTCCACTAAAATTTAATTTTTAATCAAATAAATACATATATATTATATACTAATTAAAACCATATATTTATTATCACATACCACACGACGTTCACTAATATTTACACAAAAAAATATTTAATTGATTTATTACTGAAATGTATAGAAATGGTGTTATTCAATATAACTGAACACGTAGATTTATTTTCATTATTGAGCTTGCTGTGGAAGTACATCGTAAACCGCTTTAATTTGGGGAACTGAAGGCACTATTTCAATTAACCGTCTCAGTCCTGATTCGTTTTTAATAACACTTTTACTTACGATCGACTGAACTTTAAAAAGTAATTAAGAACGCTCCCCTTACTAGGGTATTTAGAAATCGAAACAATGACAATCAGAGTCACAATATGGATACTAGCTGTACATTTCCTTCAGCACGATATACTATAAGAATGTGAATTAGTATCAGAAACTGTAAATGTTCTAAATCATAAAAACAGTTTTAAATACATTGATCCTATATATAAGCCGTAGTAGCTTAATGGTTAGCGCACGCGTCCCAAACTCAAAGGGCGCGGTTTGGAATCCTGGTTGGAAAACATCATTAGGCATGTTTCTGACCTAATGTGCATATTATTACAATTACCACGCGCTAACGGCGAAGGAATACATCGTGATGAAACCTGCACATCGAGATGACCGATATGTCAAATCTGCTAACCCGCCTTGGACAAGCGTGGCGGGTATAATATCTGTTCCCCTATAAAGGGAGGCCCGAACCCACCAGTGGGACGTTTATGGGCTATTATAATATTATTATTCACATATTTATTTTATTTGATTTTTTTTACATTTTGCTTATAAAATATATACTTTTATTTACACAAAAAACACAAAACACTGATCTCCACCGGCAGTGGGGTCTAGGGTCCAGGCTACCGGTGGTTAAGGCTCCAGACATAGGAATCTCCTCACAACATAGTGTGTCCAACAGAGCTGCCTTCTGCATCCGACCCTTCACCCAGATACCAAGCGAGAGCCTTTCAAGATGACGACCAAGGCTCTTCGCTATTAGTCCATTCACTGACACCGCTATCGATACTATGATTGTAGGGTTCAGGTTCCACATGGCGGTAACCTTGTGAGCTAAATCAATATACTTTATTTGTTTTTCTTTCTCGGCATTCACGAGATTACATTATTTTGGGTTGTGGGCTGGTGCAAAGTAAAACAAGTTTTTGTAATGCACAGTGGATATTTAATTAGTGGTTTTACACTTCTTTTAGGAAACACTTTTTAATGTGGATACGGCGAGACAGCGGTAACTTCACAACTTAGAGAAAACATAGACCGACCATAGACGTTGTCTTTTACCTTTTTTTTTTAATTAATGGCATTGATGCCAGATTAATATCTAACACTCCCCCTTAATCTGTCAACATCATGCCTTCTGTCTTTGCTCTCTGCAAGGCAAACATGAAGTGCATTTTGTTCTTTTTCTCTTTTATTTGGGCATTTATTTTGAAATTGTAAAATTTTCTTGCAACGAAAGCACGCAATTTCTCGTAAAGGCTTTTTACTATCTTTTTGGGTATGAACTTCTTTTTATAACCGCTATATAATGCATTTTCTTCTTTAGAATTTCTTTCTGTATTTTCTTGAAATAGTTTTCCTTTCACTAAATCACTGCAATTTTTTTGGTTTGTGCTCTCTAGCGCCATGACCATAGGATCATATTCTGATGGTAATCCACTGAGCATGGTAACACCTACCAGCTCATCTTCAAGTGATGCACCCATCTCCGCTAGTGTTTGTGAAGTTTTAACAATTTCACCAACATATTCATCCATACTTCAACATTCCGACAGTCTGAAGCCCAATATCCTTCTCATTAATGTTAGACGCTGTGAAAGCCCTCGATCGTCGAAAGTCTTTTCAAGATTTTCCCAAGCTTCACGTGCTGTTTTTGATTCTTTGATGTAGGGGTTGGATTTGACCATGAGGCGAATCTTCACTAAAGCTCTTTGATCCTGTCTTGACTGTTCAATGTCTTGTTTGGTACTTGTGGTAGACGGTGTTGACTGTTCAATGCAGCTCCAGAGGTTATCGTGAACGAGAGCCATCTTCATTCCGAACTTCCAATTCGCATAATTAGACCTCCCTTCTATCCTTTTGAACACTAATTGTGTATGTTCTCCCATTATTGTTACTATTATTTAAACAATAATATGCAAAAATCTTTATAATTTGCATTAAAACACACGTAAAACACCAATAAAACTTTTCTAAGTTCTCAGAGCAACCGAACAACCGCGTCTCATTAATCAAGTTAACTCGAAGTATATGCTATCGCGTCATCGGCGGCCAATCAGAACGCGCTATTATGTCGTGATACTTTGAACCGGCCAATCGCGTAGTAGCATCAAACACGTGAGAGCGCCCGCAACGCAAGCACGTTGCGCCATAGGCAATACCTTCTACCCGGTATTTTAACCTCACTTTGTTCACTTCGGCAAGTCCACTTTTCCAAAACCACTATTTGTTAGAAATACGCGACTCTGGAACCATAACCTTTTGGGTTATGGGCCATCTATGGTCTTACTTTTGGGCTGAGTAAGACCATAATCGTTGTCTTTTACCTTTTAAAAAAAAATAATGGCATGGTTGCCAGATTAATATCTAACACATTATTATATTATTGTATGTCTTTGAAGACCACGGGCTATACAAATGGCCCGGAATTTTGGAGGGCGGGCTTGCCTGGGGCCATGTGAAGGCCAACACGTAGAGGTCCCTTGATAAATTTAATGTAAATGTGGCGTGACACTGACCAGCGATTATCTCTGTCTACAACATATAATAATGCACCCAAGGTGCAGCCCCGGTCAGTGTAGGACTATTGTGGGAAACGAGATCAAAAAGCACCGGGGTATTGGGGTGAACTGATACTAGGTATAGGTGGTACTAGGGGGTCTGGGAATATGGGACTATGGCATCTACCTGTAGCAATGTTCGGGGAACATGGAAAAATGGGCAGACGATGACTCGCCACCCAATGCATGGGCCCTAAAAATGCGAAGATTAGCGAGGGGCAGCATGGGTGTGAATGGCTAAGGGGTATAGACAGGTGGGCTGCAGTTTCCCCGAGGCTACTTCCGACGTTATGCAATTTATCACTTCCACCCCTGGAGGTTCAGTCTTAGCTCTAGCGATCTCCACTCCGTGTCAGCTGGCTAAGGCAAGGACGGAGGCAGGAGCCTTGCCTTGGCCCCCGGAGCTAAGTCCAAGGTGTCGCTATTCACCTAAGGCTTCGCCACAAAGCCGCCCGCAGGTTTATTATATTTATTATTAATAATCCGGTTTTGTGCTGGTACCCATATGGGTGGGTACCCATAAAGGCCCACTTGCACGCATAGGCAGGCTAAATAAATGAATGTAGAGTTTGTAAACTCGGGGTTAGTTAAGTAAAAAATTAACTCTCATTGTCCTTTGCGGCACTAAAAAAATACCACCGGGTTAATTAACCTGACATTTCTTTTGTTTAGTTGGTAACATGGAAAGATATATGCTTTTTTTGTTGAACCCAACTAGAGATTTAAAACGAAACTTATACCTCTATCTCTTTTACACTACAGCACACTGTATATAGATTTTCTTAAATATCTTGCATTGTATGACAGCATAAATCATACATAAATCTATCCCATTATCCGGGATGAAAAATATCCCTTGTCCACCCTCGGTATTAAAATAACATATATACCGAATCTCAGCCAAATCGGTCCCATAGTTTTTCCGTAAAAGTATAATAAACAGAGAGACAAATCTATTTTTATCCCGGAAATTATTCCATTTGGATAAAAAGTATCCTATGTTCATCCTCGGCATCGAAAATATATATATACTGAGTTTCAGCCAAATCGGTCCAGTAGTTTTTCCGTGAAAACGGAGCAGACAGATGGACAGATAGACAGACAGACAGATTTACTTTCGCATTTATAATATTAATAGGGATAAGTGCGCGAAATTTAATACACCCTCGTCCGTGCAATTTTCGTAAAAAGGGCTACAAAGTTTTTACTTCACGTATTAATATATAGATACGAATTTTTGACACTATCGCAATGGAATTGTACTTTGAATATCTCCACAACACCAAGATATTGAAATAGCAGAATTAGGCCCCTGGTTGTACCCGAACATTAGAAATCTAACATATACTTGAGATTAAACTTCACTAACCCTGTGTTAGAGATTTAACCTTTCCACATCGGTGGGTTAAATATTTAAATGTTTAACCCTGGGTTCACTCGTAACTTTTTATGGCGCAAGAATTTTTTTTATTTAAACCTGTGTTAGCAGTTAACTCCAAGTTAGTTGAGTTGACCCAGGAACGTGCAAGTGGAGCACGTTATGTTTGCGAAGGAGGAGGCGGAGCGGGAGCGTGAGCGTACGTCCTTGCTCCGCTCCCACCAAAGGAGGACGCGCCGACGCCGGAGGGCGGATTTCGACCTTCGGCCACCGTAAGCGGGCGGCGCGGGTGGGGCCCATTGGGGTATAGGGGTTCTCACTTACCCGCACATGCCGTCGAGATGAGAGCGCGAGTGTTCCGCGCGCGCTTATCTCCTCCCGTGGGGCGCGTTACAATCCGCCCCACGCCGGATTTAACCATGACGTTGTCGGGGGGGTAGTCCCCCGGCATTTGAAAAGGCCCAGTGAGGGGGGCCCACGCCTGCCAGGGCACGCGGAGACGGGAAGCCCAAATACCCGTAGCCCTGGCATAAGGCGCAGGACGGAACGCCCAGGGGTTTTAGTGGGTATCCCTAAATGAGGAGTGGCAATAGCGTGGCACCAGTTCTGACTGGGCACGCTAGTGCCACCCCCGATCTGGCGAATCCCACACTCACACGGGTCGCGAACATCCCCCAGGCTTCTGTGCCTGTCGCGGCTTAGTCCTCAAACGGATTTCCCCTGGCCAAAAAAAAAAAAATAATAAAAGGAACGTGCAAGTGGGCCTAATATTATTATATATATTATTATAAACGTAAACTGACTGTTACTTGCAGTAAAGAAAGGAAATGGTTTTATAATAATAATACATACCTACTAATATGACAGATATATCGAAATTTGAGTACCATAGAGTGCTGTGCAGTTTTATTTAAAAAATAAAATAATATTCATTATAATGGATATCCATCATACTAGTTTAAAGCGAGAATTATGTCTTTCTTTAATAATCTCAATTGTTTAGTGGAATGTTAAATTTTGAGCAGCAAAAAGCATCTTGAATATTCACGAAAACTTTACTATTAAATAAGAAAATGAAAATGCAATAAAGATGCAAGGAACGCTCTAATCACAATAAATTATACGTTTTACCATCCTATAGGATTCAAAAGACCCAAGGCAATACAAAAAGGCATATTTAACTCCGTTATAGTTTTCCTAAAATGTTTTGTATCGGGAAATGTCAATTGGTTGCCGTCCAAGTAAAGTTTATGGCGAGGGGCTAAGCCCCTTTACAAACCAGTTTTGTGGTTCACTCGGAAATATTTTCTACAAAGATTAACATCGAGAAACTATATTTTCATTTCTAGAAAATCTTATTACGAATCTATAATTTAGGTGGAATTGGAATAAGACTTTAATTTAAATTCAGTTTTAATTTTTGTTCAATTTATGTAGGTACTATTAGAAATTTACTGGCACATCTCCTGCGTTGTTTTCATATTGGTATCCTGTAGGAACTCAGTTATTTTCGGTACAAAAATCATTTTTTTATGTCGCTGGGAGAAGCATTTACCTCAAACTCCGGTGTATGTCTACTTTTGGTAGAAGGCTTTACACACACCTTCACTAAGGAAGTGTTATGATATACCAGCCACCAAACTACCTACAAAACCTATCGGCGTCCCTCCGTGTCTTTATGTCCAGTATAAACTTACTGTCCTATATTCATCATAATCCTCCACACGTTAAATCTTGGTTGTATCTACTTTGGACTCCAGGGTCCACAATCCTACTTTTTTTTACATTTGGCACTGTCATTGGAATTCCTTATTGTAAAACCATTACCACGTATCCTATACAAGGCCCAGTCAGTTTTTCTTAGGCCTATCCTTCTACGCGAACCTGCTGAAGGCAGTATGTTGTTGTTGAAATACACGTCCTTCAGATCCTCCTCAAGTAAAGTTTTATAACATTTCTAAAAAATCTTTATGAAACCTTCTCCCAACTTTTATTCATTCAAAGCCCTGATCGAGTGTGATAAAATAGCGTTGTTTATCTGTAATTTATTTATAGACCTGAGAAAGCTGTACTGTATAGGTAATGAATATATTAATAAAGTTTTCGAATTCATTCGACGCTTCTGCATAAAACATTCAGTACCGTAACCGAGACCTTACGCATAAAATAAATGATTGCTGGAAATCCGAGCGAGCGAGGGAAGTTGCGAAGCGCGGGTGACGCGCTCGTCGATTGCTACCACGATATACGGTATGTGCCTCGAGCCCTCGATGCAAAGGCTGACGTGATAAATTCGAAATTAAATCTATTTTAAAATAAGCCGAAATTTAAGTAACAAGTGCTATTTATAAGATGCGTGATGATAAATAATCGTTCATGAAATATTTGTCGCTCAGTCTCATCATAATCATTGTATGAGTGTTAAATCCCGGTTGTGTTCCGAGCGTTTGCTTCGAAGCCCGCGGTTTGCTTTCCTACGTTTTCTTACTATTTAGCTCCCATAATTTGCGCTCCTCAACTAAATACAGAATAAATACACCTGCACATACGTTTTGTTTTTGGAATAACTCCTCTATCATTCACGCTGTGCGTCTCTGGAATGAGCTAACTATTGCTAAGATAAGCCAAATCCTTAGGGTTTTATAAAACAGGTTTAGAAACATTACTAAATATATATATATATATATATATATATATATATATATATATATATATATATATATATATATATATATATATAAATATAATATATAATATATCCCTATTAATATTATAAATGCGAAAGTGTCTGTCTGTTCCGTTTTCACGGAAAAAGTTTCAGCCAAATCGGTCCAGTAGGGACCGATTTGACTCAAGTACTTCAAACTCAGTATATATATATTTTCGATGCCGAGAATGAACATAGGATACTTTTTATCCTGAAAAATGGGATAGTTTCCCAGAAAAAATATATTTGTCTCTCTGTTTGTTATCCTTTTATGGAAAGACTATTGGACCCATTTGACTGAAATTTGGTACATATATTATTTTCATACCGAGAGTGGCTAAGGGATACTTTTTATTCCGGATAATAGGATACATTTTGGGATAGATTTATGTAAAAGTTATCCCAGAAACTAGGATAGGTTTTGTAATTTTGTTCATTTTGTTCACTTGGTCCACTGGGTCCAATTGGTCCACTGGGTCCACTTGGACCACTGGGTCCACTGGGTCCACTTGGTCAACTTGGTCCACTTGGTCCACTGGGTCCACTGGTCCATGTTATCTATTTTGTCATTTTGTCAACTTTTGTCATCTATGTAGTTTACAGATAGACGGGTGATGGTATAGTTTGCGATATAAAATGAAGTGTGTTTGAGTTTACCCAAGTGTACATATATATATATATATATATATATAGAGTTATGTTCCTGAACCTGAACCTGAACCACATAATATGTATGTGTATGTTTGTATATGTCATATTGCACCATCGTCAGTATTAAAAATACATCAATCCTTGTCAAGGGTTACCTGGAAGAGATCGCTTTTTAGCGATAAGGCTGCCCTTGTACTATCTCTTGTGTTTTTCTATTTCTGTTTATTTATGTTTTGATATACAATAAAGAGTTATCTTATTTTAACGGGACCTGGCGAAGGCGGCAAGGCTAGGCATTTGTTCTTCATACAATTAGCCCATTTCTGTAAAACGTGTCCATACGAGCGTAAGTGACTCTCCTTTACTTTGTCTGTTTTGTCGCGGATATAAAGCTGCTGCGATACTATTTTTCAAACCAGATTAATGGAAAATGGAGAAGAAATTTATTTTGACCCTAGGCTTCCACTGAACTGGTATTATTAAACTTTATTTTCAATTATAGAACGTCAAAAAGCGAAAAAAGAATTACTTGTGGCGTCATCTGGTTTCACATACGTTTCATATTACAAATAAAATTGAATTAACTGCAACAAGTAGAGCGAATCTACAAGAGAATCTAATATTTTATGTAACATAAGCAGATGAAATTGTTTTCGCCTGCTACCTAATGTGACAACGTTAAAATATTAATTATTCAAATATTAACGTTCTCACATTAGGTAGCAGGCGAAAACAAGTTGATCTGCTTATGTTACATAAAATATTATATTCTCTTGTAGATTCGCCCTACTTGTTGCAGTCAATTCAATTTTATGTAAATATAAAACTTCGCAAATCTTATACATGTCGCAAATTATACATTTATGTTACAGATATATAGAAATAACGCTTCTTATTATAACCCTATAGTACAATGTTGTCGCACATACAATAAATATCCTATCTTCGGAGCACCCACATTTGGAGATATTTCAAAAGTCATACACTAAATGAAAAAAAATAGTTTTAACAATTTTAAAATAACATATTTATAATCCACTTATATAACCTGTCCTTGTAACAACCATCATTAACAAACCTTCCTAAAACTTCCTAAAATATAAAATAATGTCTTTTGTAACTTTGTTGCGTATACTTGTTTGGGTTACAGTCTAGCTTTATACTATTTATCTACTTATTAATGTAACAAGTTTGACAGTGGGCATATCATCGCCGCGCTTTTCCAGTCTTACGAACGTCATTTATGTGAAGTTACCAAACAAGACCGTACGAACGGCTGACGCTAAAAAATACGTGACCGCTTTATACAATTTAGCTCATGTTGAAAAATAGCCTTCCACAAATTTAAGACCGGTACTGACAGGCGCGAATAAATTATGTTAATGAACGCGCATCGGTTGATTCGGCCGATTTGGACCGTCGCGTCGGTGTATTCCTTCATTTACATAATAACAACGTTGAGCTGTTGGAAAACTGTAATTTGTGCAATATTCACAAATACTGCATATATTACATATATATTATTAACTTGTAGATAATCTTTATTTCTACTGCTGTGCTGTGCTGTACAGTGGCTTTCGTCACTGCAACGCAGAGGCTCCGGGTTCGATTCCTGGTATAGTAAATTTCGGAAACGTATTTTCTCTGTTATTTACTATGGTCTGGATGTCTGGGATCGGCCCCAGAATGAACCGTTGTATATTACCCATAACACAAGCGTAACTTGCCTAATTTGGGGATATACAGTGTGTGTGTTTGTCTGCCGATTTTATTTATTTATTTATTTAGATATTAATATATGTATTATAATTATTTTATTATTATATTAATAGCTATTTCAACTGCACGCTAACGCTCTCTATACAATTAGATCTTGTCCATCCAAAGGTTGCCTGGAAGAAATTGCTTTTAGCAATAAGGCCGCTCATTGTACTACCTTTTGTAAGTAAGTTTATTGTGTATTTTTTTCTATGTAATGTTGGTGTACATGTGAAGTATTGTATCTTTTTTTTAAAATTTGTAATCCAACATGCTTACATTCATATAAATTAGAAACATTTCAACTGTGGTACAGAAACCTCGTGGGTTTATTCGTGCCGCAGGGAGTCGTGTACACAATATTGTTATATCAAATATAGGACCTGAGGCGAGTAATGGTTATCATCATTCTAGTGTTTAGTTCTGATTTGATAATAAAGCGAGGTTATCATCATTCTATTATATGGTTCTCATTTTAGTCCCAGGTCTGCACATGTGAGCATGATGGTCCGCTTTGGGAATCAATATAGAATCTTTTCAGATTATATTTGATTGATTTGTGGTTATTTTTGTACTTGGATTGCAGGTCCTCTGGGAGATCATTTATAATGTTTGGTATCATATATTCCTCGTACCTTGTGTCATACACATTATTACATTTAGGAATAATGTATTTACATGAGTCGGATCTCGGTCGCATGTAGTTAGCTCTAGTCTTCTATAATTTATAATGGAAATTAGATAATTATGATTACTATTGCTTTTTTATTACGAAGTTGTCAAACAGGCAACTAGCCCAGCTCATGGAAAGTGGTTACCGTCATCTATAGACGTTTGCAACATCAATGGCGAAGCCAACGTGTCACCAGCGTTTTAGGATGGTATAGGACGATGAGATAGAGGGACCAGACAAGAGGAATAGGATAGAAGAAATGGGATTTGGGATTGGAATAGGGAAAATGAGGTAGGCGGAGGGAGAAATGAGCCATCGAAACTCACTGATCACACGAAACACGATTAACCGTTTCACGCCGATATTCTAATAGAGAGCGTGGTATCATACCGGTTCTAAGAGCAAATCTAGATAATTATTTCAGCAGGGCTCTACTACGTAACCGACAGTCATACCTATAATTGCGATTCCGTGGCGTCTCATTATAATACGGAGGGACGCTGGAAGGTTTAGTGGGTAGTCTAGCGGTTCTTGCAAGTTCTAGGGCTCTAACCAAGTAAAAAAGGTATGTGATAAAAATTGTGGGTTATTCAAGGAACATTATTTATGTTTATTCAACTTTAAGTACTTACTAATATTATTTATCCTAGACAATTAGTTAACCCGTCTAATGTTGATAATACTAATGTGATTTTTAAGTATTTTTAATTTAATTTTGATTATATGTCTCACATTTAATTGAAAAACGTGAAAGTGAGTAGGTATTTATGATTGTTCCTTCTTCACAGCTTTGGAAATTCAGAGCCAAGAAATTTTGTATGTTAGTACTTTCTATAATGAGGATAAATATAGGATACTAATTATCCGCAAAATGCAAGTTTCAGCGCAATACGGAATATTACGCGCGAGTTATGTGAACCGATTTTCACAAACCAAGGTGTGTTTCCTATAACGGGAATGAAAATGGGATACATTTTATACCGAAATATGGGATAATTTTGCTGAAAATGAAAGAAAGACGAGATATAAACAAATCATTAACAAACATTATTACGATTTTTTAAGACTATTTTAAAGACACCAACTTAAGAACACTGAAATAAGTTATTTTACCCCTTACTTACACGTCATCCTTAATTTTTGATTTTTCCTGTTTTCATTATATAATTGTGTGTGCGGACAAACAGATATCATGATTATAACGAGGTTCTGTTTTTGCTAAAGGGCTTAAGGAACCCCAAAAAGTATTATTCATATTGACTTAGAGTAAGTTTGAAGCCTTCTTTAAAAACCATAAAGAAGCCTTCAAACTTACTCTAACTCAGTATGAATAATACCATAAATCTTTAGAATAGACAAATAACCGTGAAAGCGCGGTAGCTTAGTGGTTAGCGCACGCGTCCCGAACTCAAAGGGTGCAGGTTTTAATCCCGGCTTGAAAGCATGCATCACTTAGTCAGTTTTAACCTAATATGTATAATGTTATAAATACCACGTGCTAATGGTGAAGGATAACATCGTGATGAAACCGGCACATCGAGATAAACGATGTGTCTAACCCACCATTCTACCCTGGACAAGCATGGCGGGTGTACTGTCCGCCATAAAGGGGGGCCCGAGCCAAGTAGTGGGACTTTTATGGGACTTTTATAGATAGCACAATTTATTCTAGATAAATCATAGTACAAAATTACAATATTTCCTTAACAAGACCTTCTTATTATACCTTAACAATTTAAATATAAACATATTTATGCTCCTTAAGGTCTCTAACCGAACTTGATAAAGAATCGAAATAAAACCAAGTACCTCGTAAATATAAGGTTACTTTTGTTTTATATTCATATCTCTTGACAGTCGAAGAAAATCATAAACACCTTGTTGCAAGTCACCCGGAGAGGGAGGGAGTCTGGGTTTATTTTCCATATAATACTAGAATATTGTACACTTTTTTGCAGTCTGAGAGTGCATAACAACCAGTTTACTAAGCAGCCATTGTGATTATTTCGCGTAAAGTAACTCCCCTAAATGCAACTTACACGTTAAATCCATTAGGCTTATGTTTTGAGTCCGCACTCTTTTCTCCCCTTGTAAAAATATAACAAAATCTACTAAGTAGGAGTTATCCAGAAAATTAAACTGTAGTCAGAACCCCAATGTGTGTATATACATTTTCTTCACTTGGGAAAATATCACCGTTATAAAACTTTTATAGCAAAATCTGAAGCTTTGAGATTATTTTATTGAATTTTATTATTTTTTTACGTCTTGTTATAGCGTTATAAAATGTTCGTTTGAATTAGTTTGTATGTACTGTTTAAGATACTTTTTCTTAAACCATGGACTTTTTTCTCTTTAAAATATAACACACATTTAATTTGCACAACAAACAAACACATACACTAGTTGTATTTTCTGAAAATCGTACATTTCTTGTTTAAGCACAATCCATATTCTAAATACAATTATAATTATAAATATTAACATTAACATTTTATACGTTTATTAAAAAAATGTATCCCATTACAAAAGCTAAGCTAAGCTATTAACTTATTACGGTCGACTGAAAGCTTTTAAATAATTGTTTTTTTTTAAATATCAACACGTATTTATTTGTACTGGATGATGAAGAGTCAGTATAAATTAATCAAATTAAATTACGTACAAGTGAGCCTTAAATAGTTTCTCTGGTAATACAAAATTTAATTATGTAATAATCATATTAATTAATATATACTTTATTATTTTAATAAAAATTAAGTTTTATACATTTTGTACATTGTAAATAGAAATCGATTTTCTGTGTGAGATCTTGAATAATATTGTTACATGCCGTCAAAGATAAGCCGCACAGCTGCCTATTGTAAGCGCAGCTTATTGCCCTCCCAGATTAGGGAATTCTTTGTGTTTTGAATTTGCAATTAAGAAAAACATGCTATTGTCTTTTTACTTGTTTTATAACCATCATTGGCGTCGAACTAATCCTTATTGTTATTGTTTTCGACTTTGTTAGCCGTTCGCAGGTGTGCAAATTAGTATTTCTTAGAAACTCAGTGTGCGCGGCCAATTTCTTTGTACTGTGTAGTTAGTATTAGATGATGCCCGAATGGAGGGGCGGGCAGTCAAGCGATGACTACGAAGCGAGTAAGACGTTTTCGAGTACTCTCGATTAGCGATTTAAACGACGGACTTTGCGCGTTCGAATTGTATTGAATCATGCAGTGTGAACTGGTTGCATCCAGCTTTATTTGTATTTGTTTTATACGTGTTTGTACAGTTCTAATAAATTCTATAGTTGTTCCAAGGGCATTTTTTAATTCGAGTCCTGTAGCTCGTAACAATATTAACGTTGTGGAATATAGATTCATTTTACTTCATAAAAATTATTGTTTTTAATTAAATTTAATAAACAAATTCCATCCGTTTAATTGAATATGATATTTTATTTTATATAAGATTTCTGTTGTTTTACGTAAATGGTCTAGCATTTACTAGTGGGCTTAAAGCGGCCACTTTTGGAGAATCATTTAGTGAAATTAACACGTATCTAGATATACTGGTAGTTGTAAGACATATCATTAAGTACCACTTTATTTTGAAATTTGTTATATTCTCAACATGAATCTGCGAATGCAGCTGATTTTGGCCCTCTGGTGTCTATTTTTTGATGATTATTCTTAATTGAATATTCAGGACAATATGACACGGGTTAGATCAAAAAACCACGTAACGCCATATTAAAAAAAATTAAAGAATTTAGAAAATTTTAACAAGAACTTGAAAAACATATTTTTCTGTGTAGTTTTATTTTCAAAAACGTATAAATAGGTATAAAAATACAATATAGCTGTAGGAGATTAATATTTATTAAATGGAAACTGCCATTTTTTGTAAAATTTATTTTTGTTCCACCTGGAACTAGCTTGCGAAACAGATAAATCAATCACAGCTGGTCTTTATAAAGTCGTGGTAGCGTAATGGTTAGCGCACACGTCCCAAACTCAAAGGGCACGGGTTCGAATCCTGGCCGGAACGCATGCATCACTTAGGCAGCTTTCTGACCTAATATGCATATTGTCACAATTACCACGTGCTTACAACGGCGAAGGAAAACAACGTGATGAAATTTGAAACCTGTGTCAAACCTGCCAAGTCGCTTTGGACAAGCGTCGCGGGTATACTGTCCCCAATAGTGGGAGGCTGAGCAGCCGATATCCCAGCAGTGGGACGTTTATGGGCTGTTATTATTATACTATATAAATATATTATTATTCATCCACTAGGCTTACCATCGGTATAAATTTGATAATTACTTCTATAGAGCGTGATATGACAAATTTTAACTAGTTGCAAGACAAACGAATGTTCGGTAAGATAAGGTAACGCTATAAATGTTTTTATTGTTGTTCGATTCACCACAATATTAGACGAATTTCTAAGTCCATACAGCCGCTGTATATACTTACACATAGATCCTTTGCCTAAGATTATGGTGGATTGAAATACAACAAAAACATTTATACGAATATAAAGCGATCGTTAGATGGCGGCTTGTTATGATTACAATCGAAATACTGGCTAAAAATATAAATAAGGCAGTTAATTTGAACATCGTTATCTCATTCATTGATGGCATGTCAATGCGAGGAGACAGAGACACCTAGTTCGCTGTTAACATATTAAACGTGTGACCAAGATTGGCGGGTATATGTTTTGTCTCACATTATTACATTCCCGTCACGTCGTAACACGCTTTTATCAAATAAATGTGTGTACGATGTATTCGTAATGTCACGTGGTTCATCCAATTTTGGTTTGACAGGGATTTGATATGACGCAGCTATTTTAGCCGCAAATTGTTCCACTGTTTACTTTCCGGCTCATCTCCTCTTGTTTATTTGCAGATGAAAGGAAAACAAATGCCCGTGTTTCGTGTTGTGCGAGTGTGATATGAATAATGGGAACGAAGTTGTCGCAAAGCAATTAAATATCTTTCATCTATATGTTTAGGCTTAATTAAATATATAATCTAATCTCATCTGGTATCCACAGAAAATAATGTATTTTGTAATCTGTATCATATAGCAATTGTTTTATTTTCTCATCTATAAAGTATCAAATTTAAAAATCGTGCTAGTACGTGTCATCCAGTGTCTTCTTGCTCTTTTTTGTGACAAGGGGGTAGGGGCCTCGAGGTTTTACCTCTTTCCCCCGGCTGTAACTCAGTAGGCAACTACCCACCGGTAACTGGGTTTTGAGCCTCTGGAGCCTTCTCGGCTTGGCGATGGTTTCACAGCACTTCACGTTGGCCAATCTGCGGCTCCGCTCGCCTTTGCGGGCTTTGTGTTGGCTACTTGTGGGGCTGAGTTGGTCATTCACTGCCATTCGGTGGCCATCTCGGGCTTTAGGTGGCCATCTGTGGCTTGTCCTGTCAGCGGGTTTGTGGTTTTCGCGACCCCATGTCGTCGCCCTGTTTAGGTGAGGTCTACAAACTATGAAGGGTTCAGTAGAGGCAATGAACGTCAACTGTTTAGATTTTAGAATTCCGCAGCCGTTTTGGCAAAAATGGAATCTATATCAAATCGTCATATCCGTCTGTCAGTCTGTCTTTGTATGGCGCAATCATATCTTGCAGAAAGTACTAGACTTAATAAGAATACCGTTTTTACCAAAATCCCCACTGAGCCCTAAAGCCGTCAAAGACTCAGAAAACTGCATAGAATAAAATTTAACTTATTTAAAGTATTAAATAGTAGGCAAATAAATTAATTTAGAACAATCATGAACATACCTGGGTTGGCTGGGTTCTTCGCATTTTAGAGTAACGGATAGTCTACGCGCCACGCTTGTGCAAGATGGACTGGCGGGTTTCATACATCAGCAATCTCAATGTGCAGCTATATTTTCTACATCGTTACAAAGTTCTAATTATAGCAGTAAGCACCTCAGTCAGAAAATCTTTAGCTACGATTCGACCCAGGACAACTATTCGATGAAATCCTAATAAGTGAATGGTATTTATAAGATTAGGGGACTAGAGGCCTAAAAGACATTGTCATGCCTTGGAAAGAAATATAGAACCCGATTGTAGCGATACCTACCGGGTACAATAGTTAATCTAAACCATTCTCGAATCCATTCGAACACACACAAAAAATTCATTACAATCGGTCCAACCGTTTAGGAGGAGTTTAATGACATACACAAGAACAAAAGAAATATACCTATATATTTTAAAGAATTGTTAAACGCTAAATAATTGTAGGCATTCAATTAAAGTAAGCAGAGAAAAGTGTTCTTCTTAAAAAAGTAACTAAACTTCAAAAATATACCCAAGAAAAGTTTATAGAAACTGTTATTAGCAATTCAAATAAACAAATGAGACTCTCAGTTTAAAAAGCGTATATGAGAATATTTTAAAGTCAACAGTGTTGGGGTTTGAAGCGGATATTTCAGTTAATTCGTAAACTTCACTACTTCGCTCGCTGGCACCGAGTTAAGACGTTAATTAAAACACTTTAGCCAACTTTTAGTACTGAATTTCTAAAGTACAGTAATCAACTTAATGGCTCAATCAAAGATCAAAACAACCCTATCATAATAAATATATAATTGCAACGATTTAATGGAGCCAGATGCTTGCAATTGGATTTGTTTTAACTATTCTATGATTAAGATCATTATATTCTATAATCTGTATAGTTAAATTTAATGTAGTAGTTTGAAAATATGTTTTTGACAATTTTAATGTTTTCACCCCTATTTCTCCTGGATTTGAGGGTTCGGGGTCTTTCCGCGTCTTTCTTTCTACACTCTTTCTACTAGAAAGATATTTAAAGAGGATGTTTAGTCATTGTGGGGAGCTGATGGCTGGCTAGCTTTTCGGAGGAGCCTTGACCTGCTGGATTAAACTAAAGTATCCTTTTAAAAGAACCGTTTCAAAACCTTTCATACTTTCTGCATTTAAAGTTAAATAACCAAAGTTTCTAGTTTTATCTTCAAAACTAGTTTTACTTGTTTTAACTTATTGTTAGTTTAAATTAGTTTTAATTGTTGTTAATATATAACTTACTCACTTATTGCCTTAAGCAAAACTTATAGATCATTTATTTTATAAGTTGTAGATAAAAAGGTATCTAAATGATTTACTAGAGAAAATATAGTAGATAAACAGTTTACTTAAGGTATTCTGAAAAGTTGCAATAGTTAATGAATACTTCAGTGAAAGTAGATTAAGCTGACACAGGCATGTAACGAAGAGAAATGAAAATCTTATAATAAACAGAATGTTAAAACTGAAGAACAGATAAAAAAGATAACTAGATCATGAATCATGATATTAAGATTTGTGGAATGCAGGTGATGTAGAATGGAGGAGTCTGGAAGTACAAAAGAAGATACTGTGCCAAACCTATCTGATCGAGAATAATTAAAATATAGATTATTTATTGTTCACCATGTTATAACGAGTGAGAAAAGCTTAAAAGTCCCAGAAATTATTATTTCAGATTAGTCTAAATACATAACCACCCAACTCATGGAGAGTGGTTACCGTCGCCTATGGACATTTTTTTTTAACCATTCTACGGACTCGAGTTCCGTAGGCTTTTTGTAACTTAATTTTGAAGATAGTTTTAAGTATTTATACACGCTTCTTGGTAATTTTTGTTTTTGTCTGTGACATTTATTCAATCATATGTGTGTTGTGTGTACCTCACGAATAAGTTATTATATTAATTTATTCTAATTTTAATACTAAACTTATACTAATGCAGAGTGTATCTGTTATATGCTGGTGTTGTAAGGAAGTGCATGTGCAGTGTGTGCCTTATGTCTGTACCGATATACAGGATGGAATTTTTTAATGCCACCTGGAGGGAAAGTACTCTAAATAACAGAGATAGCAAATTTTACTCTAAAGAAACATTTCTTTATTTTTGAAAAGAAATAAAACTGCATTCAAAGATTTTCGAAAATTCTCTAGCTTCACCCGGGAATCAAACGGACTAAAATCTGTAAAAATTACATCCTGTAATTTTATTGCATCGATCGTTAGGGTCAATCACAAGGATGAAATCTCTTTAACATACTTGGTAAATTTAATGAAAGGAAAACCATGAAATCTTCAATTATTTTAAATATTCACAAAAAATGGTAAACTAACTAATTAGTTGCTCGAAATGGGCTCTATTTTCTTGGATACACATATTTATTCTTTTAACAAATTCATTTCTAGTAACCTTTAATAACGTGTTGTGGTGAATATTATAAATCGTATTCTGAACTTCATCTCTCAACTCGTTTACACTCGCATAAGATTTAATGTAAATTTTATTTTTTACATGTCCCCACAAAAAAAAATCTAAAGGGGTGAGATCTGGCGATCTCGCAGGCCATCTGATTGTGCCGCATCTTCGCATCTAAGAAAGGAGTTTGCATTACAAACACGTGCTATTGCAATCGTCTTATCTAAATAGTACTTAATTTGTCATTTTAATTGATAAATAACGTCAATGATAAATTATTAATTACTAACATAAGTAAACAGAAACAGATGGATCTTTGAGTAAAAGTGCTTTAGCTTGACCCATTGAATTTATAAGTACAGATTTCATGGTTTTCCTTTCATTAAATTTATCAAGTATGTTAGAGAGGTTTCATCCTTGTGATTGACCCTAACGGTCGATGCAATAAAATTACAGGGTGTAAATTTTACAGATTTTAGTGAGTTCGATTCCCGGGTGAAGCAAGAGAATTTTCGAAAATCTTTGAATGTAGTTTTATTTCTTTTCAAAAATAAAGAAATGTTTCTTTGGAGTAAAATTTGCTATCTCTATTATTTAGAGTACTTTACCTCCAGGTGGCATTAACAAATTCCAGCTTGTATATTATATATTATGCGTATAAGTTTTGTTGTTAGTTGTGTTTGTGACTTTGTGTGGTGTTATAATTTATTGTTTATTTGTTGTGACAAAGAATTGACTGGGAATTGTTGTTGAAAAAATTACAACACTAGGGGCGAAGCCAACATGTTGCCGATCTTTAGGATGGTGTAGGGGATGAGAGAGAGATCAGAAAGAAGGAATGGAATATCAGGGTGGACTTGGAATAGCAGGATGGAATTTGAATAGCAGGGTGGAATTGGAATAGAAGGATGGAATTGGAATAGTAGGATGGCATATGGAAGATGTAATAGGGGGAGGGGGAAGTGGGTTATCGGAACTCTCACTCATCGCTCGAAACACGATTAGTTCAAGGCTAGCCGTTTTACGCTGATATTCTATGAGAGAGTGGTATCGGACCTATCGAGCCGGCTCTAAGAGCTGGGGCCCAATTCTGCTATTACTATAGCCAGACTGTCGTCTCAATTGTATGTTTTCCTGGTTTCGGTATTCTGCTAGTTCTATTAGTGCGCCCGTGACACGCCACTCGATCTTTTTTCATAACTGTAAACGAAAACTCGCGAAATAAATGTTTAAATTTTTGCTAGCGTTGCAATATTCATTTTAGGTAACGTCATTTCTGTTCATGGTAATACCAATTTTTTTTCTACCATTATTCAGCCGCGACGATATCGTGAAGATATTGTTGATTTAGTAGAATACGAATTTTGGACATTGTTGCAATGTAATCATACTTTGAATATCTTCGCAATGGCAAGATCAACGATTACAGACTGGCTCCACCACGTCAAAAATATACTGAATTCATTTATGCTGACTACATCCTATGCATTTCTATAAGCCGTATCAATAGTGTCCATGAAACCGCCGCAATTAATTCGGGCGGTTCATAATTTAAGCGTCTTGTTCAGGATCACGGTGTGAGTTACGGCCACGCATACCTATAAGTTGGAAAAGTTAGCGTCTAATTAATGTGATTACCCCCATTTATTTCCCCGGTTGGTTTTGTACACGTACGAAGGCACCTTCTAAGGTTTAGTAGACAAATAATGTTGCTCTGCACGTTACAGACTTACTTAATTTACTAAGAATTATGTTAAATAATGCACAACGATTACTTTGTTGCGTAAAAATTTATTTCTACTTGAATACGGGATAGCGTGAATAAAGGCAACAAAGTTTCATCTTCTAAAGGATAAAAATAATAGCCTAGTCCTGTTTGTTCCAATTTCCCCCTTTAGTCATATGCTGACTGTAGTTTGTTTTTGAGTGCTTTGCTACACAGTGCATACAGGGGTCCATTGTGCTATTTTAAAAATTTTGGCGTTGTGAAGATATTCAGAGTAAGATTCTATTGTGATAGTGTTAAAAATTTGTATTCTATTAAATCCACAATATCTTCTCATCACCGCAGAATATTAGTAGGAAAAAGATCATATTACATTTAGCAAAAATGGCGTTAGCCAAAATATATATTGAAAAGCTACCACATAACTTTTGAACATTTTTTTACAAAGATAGAGAGTGGCGTACCACGGGCACGCCATTGGAATTTAAAGAATACGGAAGTCAGGCAAACCTACGTTTGAGACGAGTGTCCGGACATTTGGAAGATATAGTAATAGCAGAACTGGGCCCAGGTGTATTCTCAGTGGTCGGTGTTACGCCACATTTATATTAAATTGGGTATTTGACAATCGAATCAACCGAGACCCTTTGATTATCATACAAAATGCCACAGACTCCTTGATTACCTTGATTTTGTAAAGGGGAACTGCATTATGGCGTCATTATTCTAACGAGGTAAATATTATCCTGGTTGTCTAAAACAATCTCAATACTTTATATCTCTACGAAAAGCTTTTGTGGATGTCAGCAAGAAGGTCACTCGGTTGTAGGCAAGGCTCGGTGCAGCTCGCTACTCAGCAGCATTGTTCGGCTGCCTTCTGGGGGAGTTTTCGTTACGCTGCATCGAAGTGCTGGAATAACATACCGCCGCCGATAAGGAACCTGCAGTCCGTCTTTGGGTTCCGAACTAACTTATAAAAAATCTTATTTGACCACCAAATTCGCCAGAGACACCTTAAATACGAGACAAGTATTTTATAGTATTGTTACGAGTTACAGGACTCGAATTAAAAATGCCATTGGAATTACTATAGAATTTATTAGAACTATACAAACACGTATAACACAGGTACAAATATAACTGGACGCAACCAGTACAAACTGCACGATTCAATAAGACGCGCTAAGTCCGTCACTATATAGCTCATCGAATGTACACACGTCTTGCTCGTATCGTAATCGTCGCTTGACTGCCGATCTCTCCGTTCGGGCACTTCTTTATACTCAGCTATACAATATGTCTCGACCGTGTAAACAATGATTTCCAAGAATCACACCTGGCCACTGCCTACCATAAATGATTACAATAGACAATAGGCTGTTTTTCTAATTACAATTTTTAAACACAAAGTAAACAAAATCAGTCCAAATGCGGGAAGGTAATAAACTGTGCTTTGTGGCAAGCAGGTGTGCATTCACTATTGTCGGCATGTAACAGTATTTTAATGTGTTGATTAGTACGCTATAACAAACCATTACGAATTTATTATTTTTGTCTTATTTGTCACTTCTATCGGTTTTTTTTATAACAATATTTATATACACTACTAATTCCATAATTTTATAACTAATGTTTATTGTTTTTAATTTGCTTTATGGAGTTAAGCCATGGCATCACTTAGAGGTACTTGCAGAAGATCAGCGCTGCTTGTGAAACTAGCATTATGCTGAGCAAGAGCCTTTTAGGACACCACATTCAATTGTTAGATATATTATTATGTAAGACTTTTGTATCTTGTCCTAAATTAATTTTTTTTCTTTCTTTCTTCTAATGTTTTTTTATGGACACTGTTTTAGGATTTACTTTAAAATGTGTCAAATATCCGTATTTCAAAAGCATCACGTGATGTGTTTGGGCCCTACGTAAATATTTCAAAAGACTCAAACCATTCTTATAGCCAGTGGTTTACAATAACCTACTTATCTGTTATGTTAAAGTGTCTATTGACACAAATAATTATTGTGCTGTTTCCAAAACACAGTAATTGTTGTATGTTATAATGGATTAAATATAACAATCTAATTTTGTTGAAATGTATCTTTAAAAGGTATTATACCCAATTAGTTGGATGTTTAATACAACAATTGGGTTAAGAGATTAAAATAATTGTCGTATTGATATCGTAATTCATTCAAGTTCTTTTAAGTTGAATAAAATGATATTGTATTTTACTTACTTATATTATGTTTTTTAATATTGTACTAGAGATCCCGGCAGACGTTGTCTTGTCCTGAAAAAATTAAAATCTAGGACCAGATCTCAGCGCCACCTACCGGTCCCAATTGTGAATCTATATAATCCCTGGATCCAGTGAAACACACAGAAAAAAAATCCTCAAAATCGGCAAGGTCGTTCCCGAGTTATGCGCGTACATACATTTCTATGATTCATTTTTGTACCTTTGAAACCTTCCCTGGACTTCCACAAATAATTCAAAACCAAAATTAGCCAAATCAGTCCAGCCGTTCTCGAGTTTTAGCGAGACTAATGAACAGCAATTGACTTTTATATATATAGATAGGTTCGCGTTTGACCGTCATTGTACCTGATGCAGGTGAACATGCAGGCTAAGATGGAGCACGATTACCTAAAAGATACCTGTTCCGCGATACTAGAAGACACCTAAATGGTATGTTTCAGGAGAAACAGACGACGGTAAAGAGTTACACTCCTTAGCGGTACGTATTATAAAAGTGGAAGCATATCACCTCGTCCGCTTGGCCGGTATTTCCACGGTATATCGGTGGCGTGAGCTCTCATACGTCTGCTTTTCCGCTGGTAAAAGGTGAGCGAGGAAGTAATTCATGCAGGGCCGGCGCTAGTTCTTTTGTCGCCGTAGATTTTCGAAAATGCCGCCCCCACCGAAGCTTAACAAAACTAAAAAGATTTCTATCTAACTTTCTTCTCCCAGAACCCTGTCTATTAGGGTTGTATGTACTTGTTGATTTCACGACTCATATATTTTCTGGATTCGAGTGAACGGATTGAAATATACTTTTTGGGTGTTATGTGTTGTGTTTGTTTTTGTTGGACTTTAGAAGTTTAAACGTTTTTGCAGACACTTTTGTAGGCATTTTTGTCGCCCCTAAATTTTGCCACCGTAGGCAGTTGTCTACCATGCCTACCGTGTCGAGCCGCCCTGATTCATGCGATTCCGCGGCACTCTCACCAAAGGGTATATGTCAATTCTCAAAAGCAATCAAAAGTAAGAAAGTTTTTCAAATACTTAATTTTATTGATAACAGATTACATCGAGCACTTGATAATGTATAGTTTAATGGAAATTCATACATATTTGAGTAGATCCGCTTCGCTGAGTTTCATAGAATCGGAAATGTTTAAAATATAAGTATGTACAATACTTTGCTGCAATCACTATTCTATATAAGTAGAATTTAGTATACGTGTATATTTCAGATTATTCTGTACTGCGGAACTGTATAAGAATAGCACTAAAATGGACAAGAAAGTGACATAACGCTCATACAGAGAATATGGACAGTATTTTTAATTATTGCATTATATATTTAAGTTAGTAGGATAACTAGACCAAAATTTTATGAGTTAAAATACGCAAATTTATGTTTGTGATAACTACGTCCGATATAATGAAACTTAAGGTGGTGGTTTATTACAAATGTCGTAGGCTGCGTACGGCGTAACGCTGTATGCGTTTTCATTATTATGAAAATGTACTATAGACAAATGTTCATGTATAAAATGAGTTATTAATGGTAGTTTGTATAATTTATTTTATGGGCTCTTTCTGTCGCCTAAAGCCGCACACATACGCTGTTCACCTGCATCCATACGTAGGGCGTCTGAAAGAGATCACTGTAATACATTATCATAGTAAACATTAGTCGGTTGCAAACAACGTCACATCGCAGCCTACAGCGTTTGTAATACTAATCACTTCACTTCTTTCGAAACTATTTTAGAACAACTCTCTCCTTTATACACACATATTAGTATCATGAGTGATTTTAATACCTGCCTCTTGAAACATGACCCACGTTCTTCTTTTTTATAAACATTAATATGATCTTTTAACTTACGTATTCTTCCCCTGAGTGCTACTCATCACTTTCCTAACTCAACCCCTTTTCTTCTTGATCTAATATTGATTTCATCGCTTTCTCATGTTTTCAATCATGGTCAGTGCCCGGCGGATGCATTTTCATAACACGATTTGATTTTCCTCTCTTATAATCAGCATCCACCGAAAGCCAAGCCCAAAATCATACTTCAGCGCAACTTTGGTGGTATGGACCTGGACGTCCTTCTTAAGGACGCCCAGGAAGTCGACTGGTCCGGGGTCCTCAATGTATCAACTACTGATAAGAAGGTGCATGCCTTTCATGCAGCTCTGATAAAGCTGTACGATACTCATGCACCTCTACGCCATATCAAGGTCAAGCATCTGCCGGCACCGTGGCTCACAGCTGATATTAGACTACTAATGCATAAGAAGTCTAAGGCTAAAACTAGGTATAAAATGGAACCAACAGAGGAAAACAAAACGGCCTTTGTCAAGATTCGTAATCGCTGCAATAGGATGTGTAGGGACGCTCAACGCCGTTACATCCATGAATCAGTTGAAAACGATAATCCAGCCAAAGTTTGGAAATTTTTCCTACTCTGGGAGTTGGCAAACAAGCAGATTCTCCAATTTCTAAAATATTCAACATCGATGATTTAAATCGACATTTCACAACCACTTCTGACTTTGACGTAGTAACTAAGTATGACACTTTAAACAAAATCACTTCTATGCCAACATTCAAAAATTCTCCTTTTCTTCTTAGTCGATTCACTGATAGTGATGTTGAAAAAGCAGCAAAATCTATTACATCTAATGCTCTCGGCAGCGATGGCATCAGTCGCAATATGGTCTTACCCATACTGGATGTCATTAATCCTATCCTTACTCATATCCTTAATGCTTCTATTACCTCTGGTGTTTTTCCTACTGCCTGGAAGGAAGCCCAGGTCATTCCTCTTCCAAAAAAAACAAATCCTACCTTAATTTCTCATTTCTGTCCTATTTCTATACTCCCCTTCCTTTCTAAAGTCATTGAACGTCTAATTCATCAACAGTTAAGTTTCTTCCTGAACCTTAATTCCCTCTTAAATCCTTATCAATCCGGTTTCCGTCCTGTCCATAGTACAACCACAGCTCTCATTCAAATCACTGCCGACATCCGGCATGGCATGGATAACGGTCTGCTGATTGTTTTATCGCTGCTTGATTTCAGCAAACAATGTAAATTTTGAATTGTTGCTTAGGGTTCTAAGGTCCATTAACATATCTCCTACAGTAATCGACTGGTTTCATAGTTATCTGTATGGTCGCCAGCAGCGGATTCGAGTCGATGATGACTATTCGTCATGGCATGATCTCTCTGCTGGCGTTCCTCAGGGCGGCATTTTATCTCCTTTACTATTCACGATTTTTATTAATTCAATCTCCAATCAACTTACTGCTTCCTACCATCTCTATGCAGACGATTTACAAATCTATACACTTTACAAATCACCTGTTGCGATATTACAAGATGCAGTCTTAACAATAAACTCCGACTTCAATCATATAACAAAATGGAGTAAATCATATAGACTACAAGTAAATCCCGAGAAAACTCAGCTAATTACCATAGATAGTTCATGGATGCTGTGTAGAATTGACTGAACCTGCTTATCAAATTTCATATTTAATGGTACACATATCCCGGTTAGTGAGAAAGTAAAAAATCTAGGACTCATATTTGATAGGGAGGCTATCTTGGCGACCCCACATAACCGAATTAAGTCGACGTCTCTTCCTCGCTTCGAAATCCCTCGGGAGGTTGAAAACATTCCTGCCCATAGCCACCAAAGTTAAGCTTGCAGAGTCTTTACTACTCCCCATTCTTGATTATGCTGACGCCAGCTATATTGATTTGACTCAAAAGCAACTTAATATGATTGAGAGCCTCCAAATTTTTTGTATAATGTTCATATTTGGGTTACGCAAATATGACCACGTATCTGAATTTCGTAAAAAAACTCAAGTGGTTGCTAATTTGTTTTCGCCGGAATACTCATATTCTTTCATTCATTTACAGTGTGTTGTTTATCCCCACAACCCCGTATTAACTCAAAGAACGCTTTGAATTCATCTCTTCCTCTCACAATTTACGACCTTCTACGGATCTTAGACTTAATACTCCCAAACATTATTCATCATTTCACAACAATTCTTTTACTGTACAGGCTATTCGACTCTGGAATGAGCTACCTGTCACTTTTAGACAAGCTAAATCACTAATAATATTTAAGAACATGACAAAAAAGCACTACCTGCAATATAGTGATATTTGATATTTTTGCGTATATTTATGTATATGTATTTATATGTATGTATATATTTATGTATGTAATATCAATAGGTGTATTTATATGTCTGTTAAGTATAATTCTTGCTTATATAATATTTTACATACTTATATTTTTATAAATGAATAGAATATATGTACGTAACTGCATATCCTCGAATATTTATGTATGTCACCTTTGACCAATATAATCTGTTTTATTCCTGCCACGGGTTGTTTGGAAGAGACAGCTTCTTAGCGATAAGACCGCTCGCTCTTATCGCTAAGAAGCGATTTCTTCCAGATTGAGCACATTTAGAATATTTTTAGGCTATAAGTTTTTCTGTGTTTTCTGTAATGGTGTAAAATAAAGTGTTATCTATCTATCTATCTATCTATTACACCCTTAAACTTTTTGTGTTACTCAAAGTTTTGTATCCCTATTAATATTATAAATGCGAAAGTAACTCTGTCTGTCTGTCTGTCTGTTCCGTTTTCACAGAAAAACTACGGCACCGATTTGGCTGAAACTCAATATATTATATACAACTCTCGATTCCGAGAATGAACATAGCATACTTTTTATCCCGAAAAATGGAATATTTTCCGGGATAAAAATATATTTGTATCTCTGTATGTTATGCTTTCACGGAAAAACTACTGGACCAATTTAGTTGAAATTCGGTATATGTATATGTAATTTTAATATATATGTAATTTTAATACTGAGGGTGAACAAGGGATAATTTTCATCTGATAATGGATAATGGGATAGATTTATGTAAAGATTATCCCAAAAAGTGGGAAAGGTTTTTGTGATTTTTCATTTTTTCTCATTTTGGTGATCTTTGTCCTTTTTCTCATTTGTGTCTTTTTTGTCATTTTTGTCCTTTTAGTCATTTTTGTAATTTTTGTTCTTTATGTCCATTTTGTCATGTCTTAAGTTTATAGGTATAAAAATTCATCGTCTATAAAAAATGCGATAGTAACTCGATATGTGTTTCCGTTACGCTTTTACGGAAAACTACTAGGAATACTGGATCGGTTTTGCTGTAATTTTGTCTAAATGTAGTTTTAATACCGAAAATGGACATAAATACTTTTCATGCCAGGAGATGAGATAGTTTGCGATATAAAATGAAATTAATCTTCCGAGTGCAAATAGCACTAACATAAAAATTTAGTACAATGTAACCTGTATTAACGCCTGCGCTTTAAACAAGAAGCATCGACTAGAGGTCGACCCGCGACACAGCCGCGGGGTAAACTCTAGTACTTTATAGACATAAAAAGCTGTACGAAATACATAATTTTCATTTTAACAAGATTTATATAGTTGTAGCTGTTCTTCTGATTCATTAATAATATAATAAATAATACACGGTTGACAAATTAAAGAGATATATAATATATCAAAGCCTGTAATTATGAAATAAGCAAGAGGCAATTAATAAGTAAGTCGGGTTTATAGACGAGGTCAAATGGTCTTTAGTCTTTAGACAATGACGATAGCCTACGACCTGTATTGTTTATGTCTCATTCCGTGTAAACGGCCGTGTTTCATTTTACTGCACAACACATGTTGTTTAATACTGTGCCAGTGCTGCCATTTTTAATATAAATTTAACGCTCTGCTAGCGGTAGTTACGTCCACCCATTATTACTTCACTATTTTCAATTTGTAGCTGGTGAAGCTTACTGTGTGGGCCGAGTGTAGTACTGCTATTGTGTTATATCGATATAATAATAAATAGTACGTAAACAGCATTTGATATCATTTTCTATTATCCATATACATATAATAAAACTGCTGAGGTCGAATTTCTGTACAATGAAAAAAAATGCTAAAAACCGAGTCAGGGGCATCTAAGAAGTGAAATAGAACTAAGTCATTTAGATTTTTTTTTAATTTTATGTTTCTCTGTTTGTCTGTCTGTTTGTACCAGCTAATCTCCGAAATGACTGGACCGATTTAAAGGAAATTTTGTACAGTGGTAGCTTATATCTCTGGTTAACATATAGTATACTTTTGATCCCGGAAAATTAAAGAGTCCCCTGGGATAGTGAAAAAAACCGCACCACGCGGGTGAAGTCGCGGGCATCGGCTAGTATTTAATAAACAGATAGACGATTATCGAATAGCTGTAGCGTCCCATTTTCAAAATATCCTTTATATTCAGCAAAGTAAAGCTAAAAGCTTTCTAGTCTTGCTTCCTAGTAATAACATTCTGCGTAGTATCAGCATTCTGGAGGAGTTGAACCAGATTTGATTTTACTTTCTACTTTTTAGCATTTATTTATTGCGAAGCTGGTAAACAAGCAGACTGTCCAGCTGATGGAAAGCGGTTACCATCGCCTATGGACGCTCTCTAAAGGGAAACTGGAACCTGACCACTAATCGGCGGTAAATCAACTCAAGGTTGTTATGGCGTCATACTCTATACCAGAGGTGGTAGCCATCCAGGCGGGCAAATACTCTACCACCAGACTGTGGGAGTGTTTTAGTCGCCTCTTACGACAGGCCGCTCGGCCACAGGAATTTATATTCTTTCTCCGTTCCTGCACGGATATACGCTTGCAATACCAGGGGCGAAGTCTACGTGTTGTTAGCCTTTAGGATGGCATAATGAGAATGGGATGGGATGATAAGATAGAAGGAAGAATGTTTACGAAATGTTTAATGTTTATTTATTTATTTTCTCCCTTAAATACTAAAGTAAAGCAACAAGATTTTTTTGGCGAAATTATAAAAAAGCTATAAATAATTATATGACTTACATTTAAAGATATTACAAAATTACAAAGCTAAGTAACGGGAGACAGGAGCCCAAACTGAGAAAAAACCCATACTATGAAACTCCTGGCCTTCCCCTCTTGTAAAGAAAGTATTAATTAAAATACTTATAATAATTTGAAAATTTGGTTGGTTAAGTATATAACTATGTGTGTATGAGCGTGTGTGTCATTTAAACGTAACTGTGTGTGTGACTATTTGAGTGTGAATTAAATTATTTTTGTTACAATCTAAAATGGTTTTATAAGGTTTTCAGTTTACATATAATTTAGAGTAAGAAGCCAAGATGTTAACATTTTTTTACATACCAACCTTTTCATGGAATGAAATTTTAAACTTTTATGAATCTTATTATAAATACAGCCACTAATAAATTTGAAAAATCTTTGAGCAGAAAATGTTTCAGCTGAGGGCTGCTGACAAACCATGTAGTTTCTTCGTGTGTCTGCTTTGTCACTATCTTTTATTAATGGCATCAGGGAGTGCTTCCTGAGTAATACTTCCAGAAGAAATAGCTTTCGTACACACATAACCTTACTTTATCTATATAAATCTTCAGTAGAAAACATACGAGGTTTTTACAAAGTTTTAAAATAAGTCTTTGGGCTCTTTCAAGCTGTATTGAGATGGTCTTAGCCCTACCTCCCCAGGATGAGATGCAGTACGATAATACTGTTTGACATAAAGCAAGGTACCTAGATAGGTTTAATTAAGTGTTTATCTACGACGTCGCGAAGTTGCTTAAAGACAAACGATAATTTTCTTACTTTTTGTGTTAGGTTATTTACGTGTTCTTTAACATTTAAATTTTTAGGGAAGGAATAGGGAAGATGGTATATAGGAAGAAGTGGGCCATCTGAAATCTCACTTATCGCATGAAACACGATTAAGGTTATTCATTTCACGCCGATATTCTGTCAACCATGTAGTATCACATCGAGCCCGCCCAAGATAATGATTCCAGTCTAACTCTACCACAAAGAAAAGCTTATTTTAATTTAATTTTAATGCACTTGATTTTATTGTATTTATTTGTAAATTAGGTAATTTTTAATTTAAAATGTAGTGAAGAAGTAATTTTTACTTGAATAACTTATTGAGAAATTTATTGCGGTATCAAATATTTTCTTAAAAATATCTCACTGTCCTCACTTTAGGCATATAGAAGACACAAACGTGTTATTTATTCAGATCTCAGTAAAGATCTAGCGGATACTTGTCTACGATACGAGAAATGTAGTTTTGCTTAAGATTTTCATCCTTAATTCTAGATGTCAACCTTTTGGCCATCAAACGACTCAATAAACGAATCTAAATGAGGTGGAAAATTGGGTGAATCCAATCGTTGTAACAAAAAAAAGAGATTTTAAATATTGCGTTTTCGTCATAAAAGCTAGGCATTTTATTCACTACAATGAATTAGTGAAGAGAAAAGATGCTTAATTCTCATATTAGACGGATCAATCAAATTGAATCAATGTGGTTGAAGAGCCCAGAATTAGAGAGTTTGACGATATTCAATTATATTGAATGATTCATGTTGCTGTTTTTGTGGATCACTTTGGTTGAATCATCCAAATTGAAAAATAGAACTTAGAAGAAGAGTATCAGCTTAACGGCTTACAATAGCAAAATCAAAAATTTGTGTTAACAAAAACAAACCTAGTGAGCTGTTTGGCGAATGTAGAAATTGCTATGAATGTACTGTACTATTATGGGCAACGAATGGAGACGATTAGTAGATATATCGCCTTATGCTTATATGTCTCGTTTTCATTTACGTTTGCGATCACATACTGCTTCGCACTGCCCTGAAACCACTACTACTAAAAACCTATTTTATTACTAAATTACTAAATTATTTTATTACTAAAGAACTATTCAAGTAATAAAATGCAGAATTGCTAATGAAACACATTTTAATGTATGTATCTTATCCCTCACAAATGGATGCTAGAGTATTTTTAAAATAAATTATCGATAAACTACTTCCAATCTTTATTTTAGACGCTTCAAAAGCTGTTAGTGTTAAGAATATTTTTCTACTTCTAGTAATAGTGTTGCTTAATTTCATCATTATTGCCACAATTATTGCAACGACTCTTTCTTTTTATTATACTCTTCTAAGACAAACAAGTGACACTTAGCAAGCCCTCCCAAGTATTATGAGATGTTATTATTATTGTTCTCGTATTATTATTGTGCTTGTTTTTCTATCGGAATAGAACGATTGATTGGAATCTATATTTGCTAAACTTCTGTTATTTGTTAAGTTGATATTCGCAATAAGTTTTTCCGACACATTGTTGGGTTTATTTTATTATTTACACTTTTATTTCAGATTTTTCGAAATCGACCTTTTGATGTCATAGAACAAAGTGTCCTTTTCATTTCTCATATTCTGAAAGTACGCTTAGTTAGTGCCTAATCACAGGGATGAAATCCGCACTTTTCATCCCTGGAAAGCGATTCCCCCTGCTGTCAAAAAATATAGAAAACTGTGCAAACCATAGATAATACATGCGACTCATCTCCCAACTTTTTCTATAGCCACTGTTAAATAGCGGCATAAATTCTAATAAAAAAATATCAACAATTTTGTAACATCATTTTACACTTATAAATTACTTTTTACTCAATTATTATTTAATTGAATTTATTTTTCTTGCCCCTATTTTATTCAATTTTATTTAGTCTAAATTTACATTTTACGACAGTCATTCGCTGTCGCAGATAGGAAAAGTATCCCCCTTCATCTACTTCACGAATCCTCAACTCATCGGTGTGTTTGTTTTCAGACTCATCCGGGGTTCGTGCCATCGGCCGCTGTCCGCACCGAACATCAAACTCACCTGTCTGACGGGACGCCTCCGCGTCAATATCCACAGGTCTTTCATATCTTCCAAATACCATCGTTATTTATATTATTATTTTTACTTTTCAGTCTATACAAACCACCGGCTACGCTGCGTCGAGCGTCGGCCGGCATGAAGACGTCCCCCTAGAGGTACGATCTCCGCCTCCAGGCCTGCTCCACAACGTCCTCCTAGTATTTATATATCTTTTAAGTTTTTAATATTATATAAAATAATTTCTAATGAGTTTAGGTCACCTACTCTCCCGGTTTATTTTTGATTAGTAATACATTTAGACAGTGCACATACCACGTGAAACTTATGTCGCAGACATGCTCCGATACCCGTACCATTTTACTAAATACTTCTACCACACTTTCTCAATGCCCTCATTGCCCTACCCCGCGTTTTTTTAAAGGGAGTAGGGGTCTAAATATCCATATTTCAAAAATTCACCACCAAAATACCCAAACAAATTCTTCTGCGTGTCCCATCACATTAACAGATTCGGCCCCCAATCCTCGAACTAGTAATACCCCTTTATGGGAACGTCTGGCCTGCTTAAAAATTAATACCCCATTAATTCGACGTATTCCCCGGGTGGCACGCATCACGGTGGCAGAAAATCTTATAAAAATATTGGCAAAAATCCTAGCTGAAAATTCCCCCTCAAATTGGGAAAGCTACCTATTTTTCTCATTCCAAGTTTTCCACTCGAACGGATATGATAAAAAAAATTCTTTGACTAAAACTATCAAACAGAACTGCTGCCGTCCAATTATCGAAAATTTAAACACGTCCCAGTTCTTAGGCAATAAATTTTCAGTAAATTTATCAAAAAAAATTGAAAATAAAGTAAGTGAGGGAGACTTAAAAGGGGCAGCCTGCTTACTTTTTTCAAATGATAGCCTAGCACCAGACTCAGCAAAAACTCTCTTGGCACTAAAACACAAGCATCCTATTCCAACTACTTCACCAACTTCTCCGCCAGATCCACCCTTTTCACAAACAGAGTTTCTACAAGCATCAACTAAAGACGTCTATTCAGCAATAATGTCATTTAAAACTGGCTCAGCTGCTGGAATCGACGGCCTTTCACCACAACATTTGAAAGACCTTATTAGCGGTTGTACAGGCAACATTGGCCAAACTCTTCTAAAACACATTACTCAAATTATAAACTTGATGCTTGCAGGAAAGGTTCCCGATGGTATAAGGGAGGTTCCATACGGCGCAAATTTAATAGCTTTAAAAAAGAAAGATGGCGGTATCAGACCGATCGCCATAGGAAATTCGTTACGACGAATCGCCTCGAAGGTCTGTTGCCACCATATATCCACAAAATTGAAAAACAAACTCCAACCCTTACAATTAGGTTTCGGTTCTAAAGGAGGCTGTGAAGCAGCCGTACATTCTTTGCGATCATTCAAAAACAATAAATGCGGAGAAGTTATTTTAAAAGTAGATGTAAAGATGCCTTTAACTCTGTCGACAGGTCCGTCATGTTAAACGAAGTAATATCTAATATTCCAGAAATATCAAATTATCTTTGTGAAAGCTATTCAAAACCCACAAATCTTATGTATAAAAGCAACCTTATTCTATAATCTGTGGGCTGTCAACAGGGTGACCGGCTAGGACCGGCCATCTTCAGCTTGGCGATCCATCCGGTCATCGAATCCCTCAAGTCGAAATTCAATGTGTGGTACCTAGACGATGGAACTTTAGGCGGCAATGCAGAAACTGTACTCCAAGACTTACTTAGTCTGATTTCAAAATTTAATTGAATAGGATTAGAGTTAATTTTCTCAAAATGCGAAATTTTCTTGTCCGATAATCTGTCTAAAAACGAAAGCGACAATATTAGCAATATGTTCAATGTCGTCGCATCCGGTATTAAGGTCCTGGAGAAGGATTCTCTTCGCCTGCTTGGAGCCCCTATTCTAGATGAGGCCATTCCAAATTATCTGTCTGAGCAATCGGCCAAATTTGATGTATCGTGCTCTAAACTTTTCGATATTCATTCTCAAATTGCATATCACATTATACGACATTGTCTGTTTGTACCAAAATTAACATATGTCTTACGATGCGTCCCGGTTTGGAAATTTTCTAATCTTATAAAATCACTAGATGACCGCATTAAAGATGTACTTACAATTTTTTTAAATTCTGAACTTTCAGACAGCTGCTGGATCCAAGCTTCCCTACCCATTAGGTATGGAGGTTTAGGCATCCGCAAAATCTCTAGCGTTGCTCTACCGGCTTTTCTTTCATCCGCATATAGCACTAGCCTATTATTTAAAAAAATTATGCAACACTGGAATAATGCCAATACATCATTCTTAAATGAAGCTCTAAACGCCTGGAAAATGGTCTGCCCTGGTGAAGACATTCCCACGATCCCGAATTCGCAACGATGCTGGGATGAACCTATTTGTAGAGGATTAAATACAAAACTTTTAAATTCCACTAACTCTACAGGACATGCTCGCATCCTTGCCGTTTCCCGCAAAGAGTCTGGTTTCTGGCTCCAAGCTATCCCCTCCCCAAACATAGGTACATTAATGGATAATACTTCCTTTTCTTTGGCTATAAATCTGCGCTTGGGTTCACGCATATGTGCACCACACACGTGCGTCTGTGGAACAGAGATAATCGGCCCGGGATACCATGGTCTTTCTTGCCGCCGCAGTGCCGGCAGATGGTCACGCCACGCTGCCCTGAATGATGTCTTACGGAGGGCGCTTGCCACCGCTAACGTGCCGGCTTTATTAGAGCCGAACGGTATTGCACGTGACGATGGTAGGCGTTCCGACGGAATGACTCTAATTCCCTGGCAACGTGACAAGCCTTTGGTGTGGGATGCGACTTGCGTAGACACGTTGGCCGCATCCCATTTACCAAACACGTCTAGATCAGCCGGTACAGCGGCAGAAACAGCCGAATCACTCAAGCAGCGCAAGTATGCAACCCTCAGTGAGAGTTATATATTTGTGCCGTTTACTGACGAGACGCTTGGACCGTGGGGTCCTGAGGCCAAAAGCCTCTACCAAAATTTATCGAAATGACTCATTGACTCTTCAGGTGATCAGAGGGCTGGTGCTTACCTCGGCCAACGGATCAGTATGGCGATCCAGCGAGGAAACCTAGCCAGCCTTCTGGGCACCTTACCCATAGAAGACGGTGATCTGGGCTCAGTATTCTACTTATAATATTGAGGGACTATGAGTAGAATATAATACGAATAAGTTAAGTTTTCTTGCATTGTATTGTCCATTGATATATGTAATAAAATTTGTCAAATATTGAATTTTAATTTACATTTCAATTTAATTTTCATAAAATATTTACTATCATCAGTGACAAAAAAATATTGGCTGGTAGAATGTCACAGAAAAAAAATGTGCTTGACGTACTTTACTACTTCAAAACTTATTACTTTACTTACTTTCATATGTGACGTACGTGATGACGTTTCATCAAATTTAGATATGGATTTAACACCTGGTTTTATTAGAGAAGTAGTTGTTTATTTAATTAATCGTTTTTTATTTATTTTCCTCATATTCGAAATGAAAAGCAGAGCGTTAACCTCGGGTGAAAGGCATATTTAGGCGCTTGAATTTTTAGCGCCCTCGCTACGCTCGTGCGCCAATCTCGTGACTGAAATTGTCACTTTCACCTCTCGTGTAACAATCTACTATTTTACAGCCGTCGCATATAAACGTATTTTCACGAAACCTCATATCATATTTAATTATATATGCGCATGTAAGTATATTTGTATTTACATATGTGTATGTTCGTTTTCCAGAGCTTTGGATACGATGCGGTTTACATAAAATTTAATATACTTAATGTAAGACTTCCTGTAGGATACAGAACCAAATTAAACGCTAGCAATGTCGCGTGGAAGACATTATTAGGAGATATTATCTACATACCAATATTAATGAATATTTAATTTAGTTTTAGTTTCTTCTCTGCCTTTCAAGAATATTAACCGAACTTTGTTCAAATTCGTATTAATGCTTTTGGTTTTCTAACACATACGTTCGGTACTGCAATAAAACTTTTTAAATTGATCCTGTCGTCTCCTTTCCACTACCGGAACATTAGGTGGATACTATCGTGAGATAGAAATATATAGTGCACATACCACCTATACGAAAGAAGTGCTTCGCGCGCCTGTCATCATGCGTACTCTAAAAGAGTGGGGGGACTCATTGTGGAAATCTGTTTTTATCACCAAGGTGTTTTCAAGTCCCCTGTGAATACACCCTGTGGGTACCTTCTAGATAAATATGCTCTATCCTAACTATCATCAAGAGAATTCATGGTCAAACGCGAGCCTATAAATAGTATAATAAAAATAAAATAATAATATATATAAAAAATAATAACTATGGTCTGACTTTACTGCTGGTGTTTCACAGGCCGGTGTTTTATCTCCTCTCGTATTTGCGATTTTCATTTATTCAATTTCCGATCAATTAATTTCATCGTATCACCTCTATGCGGACGATATACTGTTATACACTCAAGCTGCAGCAGATGATTTAAGTAGTGCAGTGACACAAAGCAATTTAGATTTAAACCATATACTTAATTGGAGTACAATGTTTGGTCTTGCAGTGAATCCTCGTAAGACTCAAGTGAGAGTCATCGTTAGCCCCAAAATAGTGTAAAAGTGGATTTCGCAGTATTACCGAACATTGTTTTTGACAGCACTTGTATCCCATTGAGTGATACTGTCAAAAATTTGGGCATAGTCATCGATAGTGATCGGTCTTGAAAGCCTCACCTTTCCGAATTAAGTCGGAGAGTTTTTCCGTCTTCTAGATCCCTGAGAAGGCTGAGAAATTTTCTGCATACTGCCACCAAAATTGTGCTTGCATAGTCTCTTTTGCTACCCATTTTAGATTACGCTGACCGATTTAGCTGGTAGAACAGCTAAATAAACTTGACCGACTTTGGAACGCGCTGACTTAACGTTAGAGAGGCATTACGCCTAATTCTCACACTATAGACTAATTAATAATAATATTAATTATTACTAATTAATAATATATATAATATGTTTGTACGTATTTAATTTATAAAGTAATTTATGGATGTGTATTTAGTTGATAAAATATGTAGTTAGGTTAGGTTAAATTATTCCTTAAGTTAGGTTGCCTGGAAGATTGCTTTTAGCGATAAGGCCGCCTATTGTCTTTACCATGACAATATAGTAATCGTTTTTGTAATTGTATATTTGGAGAGCAACAAAGTGTTATCTATTTTATTCTAAATTTATAAATCGAAGAGGAACCAAGATATATCAAATACCAAAAATAGATTTACATTGGAATTTTAATAGGGCTAAAGCATCCGGTAAATCTGCAGATTTATCGGAGTATATTTTTAGTATGGAATATCTCTGAAATGATCCATACCATCGTTCCAATCAGATAAATTTATTAAGCTATTTATCGCTATACTTTAATATATTTGATATACTTAATAATATTTATACCAAATATTGTAAAATGTGATTTAATAATATTTTACTCGGCCGAGCAGCCGTCACAGTTTATAATATAATTTCTAAATTTAAAAAAGCGATTAGCCTTAGTTCAAGTCAGTGCGTTTATAGAAATCAGGTATATAGAATTCTTACTAGAATCTCCCTTTCTCTCTTCTTCTTCTCCATGGTAGTAAGGTCCTGTTTACCTTTCCAGACATGGCTATTCCCCTGTTGTACCATGCAGGCAGTAGATCGCCGGATGAACCGAGATGGTCATTGAGTATATCCTAGGTCAGGGACTTCTTCACTTCCCTTATAGGTGAGTGTTTTCAACCCTCCTTAGAATTACGTCTATCGTCTCTGTATGCCCTTCGAGCTCGTCTCGACGCCTGCCATCGCAGGAAGGGTTAGCTAACGAACTTACCTAATAACCACAATTGATTCTCCTCATCTTTCCCAAAGCAGTGACCATATATCAGTGATACCTCCTTTTTCGTAAGACATGCTTTTACCCTAATTCACTGGAATCCGTTCTCGAATTCCAGGGGGTCACGTTCGGACGAGAACAACCTCTCGTAATCTACGTGGTCGACCAGCAGTTGAGTCGATCCATCGGAACACATTCGACATCATATCACCTCACATCTGCTTACTACGTTTTCCACGTGCTCCCGACGCCCGGCGGCTGTTTGGCGAAGGCCTCGATAGGCAGAGCCGCCTGCAATCGCGTCGGGGCAGATACTTCCTGTGACACGTGGACGGGATGGCGCCCTTTTAAAAACTACTTAAATCAAAACTTCATCTACGTTATTTAAATATTTACGACGTAACTTTACGGTATATTTCACACGTTAAAACCAGTCTAGATACCCCACGCCTGTTGATAATCCTCCAGAACGGTAGTCCTTTGGTTTCAGAGCAGGTGACTACGGATTAAGACCTGGTAGTCTTCCCTATCTTAAGTTAGATTAATAATTAATAAAGTGATCATACGAT
Organism: Dendrolimus houi; assembly: GCA_039645545.1. Classification (NCBI taxonomy): domain Eukaryota; kingdom Metazoa; phylum Arthropoda; class Insecta; order Lepidoptera; family Lasiocampidae; genus Dendrolimus; species Dendrolimus houi. The sequence continues at coordinate 10,944,005 of CM077125.1, read as the reverse complement.
ATGTTTATTCTGTACGTTGCCTGACTCCCTAAGGAGGATAATTAAAGAGAAGAAGTTTCAGCTCTGATTGTTTAATTTCTATCTTCTCTTGTATGGAAATCGACGGTCTATTCCCGGCCGCCGATTCCCATCCCGCTAGCCGTGGTTATAAAACACGTGACTCCCTTCAGGAAGGTCATGTGTCACCGGAATCTGAAGTCTAACAGTGGCGTTTTATAAATATAACAGTGGCCAACCAGACCCTCGGCGTCTGGTTGTTTTAGCTTAGACCTGTCTAGTTAAAAACACACGCACACACACACACATATATATATATATATATATATATATATATATATATATATATATATGTGTGTGTGTGTGTGTGTGTGTGTGTGTGTGTGTGTGTGTGTTTTTCTGTCGATTACTATTTATTTATCCACGCCGTGAAGAGAGTACAACCTAAATAATAAGTATTTAAATAACTCATCTTGACATTTATATGACAATAAATAAAACATAATGAACACGGATAAAGATCTGTCACATAAGTATCTTAAAGGTACCATTGTAGTTATTGTATTTAAATTTTAAACAGTAAAATCAGGGAACTTAAATTACTCTGAACGTTCATATAAATACTCGTACTTTTGTTATCTTAATTTGATATAAATCGAATATCTAAGACATTAATGTATTGCTTTGTTTCCCGTAATACGTATTTGTTAACGAACATTATGAGAAAGGTCGAGAAGTTAGACATTTATTTACCCGACCATTCAATCTCTATGTAAGAAGATAATGATTTCACTGAAGGGTACTTCTTGTTCTTTATGTAATCACCGGTTCACTTGCTTAATCTTCAGCTTTAATTCGATAAAAAGCGACCACTGTATTTTAAGAAATCAGCAAAAACAGAACCATTATTAAACCGACATAGCCATCCGTCCATCTGTCGTTGTATGTAACAGTCCTTTTTTTATTCAGAAATCATTGGGTCTATATGGATAAAACTTGAAAGCAAAATAGTCAAACTGCGTGTTGGCGCCACCTATTATCTATTTCCCAATTAGCATACGCACCTTGGATTTATAGCGTTTTACCCCCCTCCCTTTTTTTTTTGTTGAAGCAGGGGTATACTTTTCGTACTCTGGAGGGCCCTTTGTGGGAGTTAGACAAAAGCGGCGAGAGTTAGATCGATCGAAGAATGGCATAACAGAATCGTCTCCGGCATGTGTGGACGCTCAGCTGGTAAAGTCGTTCCCAATATGCTACTACTCCACTAAACCTTCCTGCATCCCATGTGCCCGCGCTTGGAAGAGCATGAGACTTAGAACGTAGTTATGCCCATGTTCATCCGTGCATCAAGGCCTGAGAGTGCCCCGGGAAGCAGAGCAAACTCATTTCATCAACAGAGATTATTTCCACCGCATCCTAGATGCATGTGGACCTCTGTACCGGAATCACGGGAGGAGGTTTTGCGTATATCTGCGCCTCCGCGCACCCGACTGAGATCAGTACCCGTGAGTAGCATGCGCGCCTAAATTGAGCTATTGAAGATTCTGCGTCCTATAGATATTTAGTGGGACATTTGCCTCGTCTACTGTATATAGGTTTCAGGCTTAATTATAAACTTAAGTGGACAGTGTATCTACGTACCTTATGCCCCGGGGCTCGTGTAGAAGGACCTTGCCACATCTTTGTGTCCCGCCACGTTGATCAGCAGCGACAGAACCCTGAACCAGCACTGTCGTGGACTGGTGGTTGGCTTCGAGGTAAATGCAAGATTCTTGTACTACCTCCGGGCACCAGATTTTTAGTTTTTTTGGGGAACAAGGGATGTCCCGTCCCTATCCCGTGGAGATTACTTGGTTGCGTCTCCATTGCGAATAATTTAAATATTTGGGCATATAAAATAGACCTATATTTTTTTATATAGCCATGGCAGGTTATTTGCTTCCGAACATATACAATTTGTGAATTAATTATTGTGTGTAGTACTTGAACTTGATTAGGTTTTACTTTCTCAATATTCGTTGACTGTATGATTTGTGAAAGATAATTTTAAATACAAAAATTGAAATAGTATTATGAAAACGTTAATTGCTACAGATAAGTTCTTTGACTACGTATAGGTTCAAATATATCAAATACTGTAACTGTAATCTGACTTAAAGTTATAAAATAGATCAAAGATGAAGATACCTTATGTTATTCTCTAACAATTGTAAGAAGCGCTTGGATATTTCTTATCTTGTCTAACATTACGGTATTTGTTCCAACGGGATATCGACAATAGCAAATTTGTACCAAAATTCCATTCTATTTTCTACAGTTTGGACGATTAGCCAATTACCTATTATTATTTCATTAATTCATTTAAATAATTATATTTTTGCTACCGGTCTTCTAATTTAGTTGAATATTAGCTCATTCTAAAGCTGTGAAGTAGAAATATGCAACGAAGTTAATAACGATGTATTTATTTACAATAAAAACCTCAAATTTTCCTTAAAGTTAATATGTGGTATCGTATAGAGAAGAAAATAGTTAAATATCGTTTTATTTATAGCTACCACACCATATACCATTTATAGCAACAATAATAAACATACGATTTATAATTTAAAAAGAAATGACAGCTAAAAATTCCTAAACATCTATGGTAGTAGTTTTTTCTAAAATATTTTAATTCAAATTCCGGTGTTGTTAAAATTTCCAAAACCTCTCGACCAACATAAATCACATGGTAATCGGCTAAGTTGTTTAGGCTCTATGTTGCCACGTATAGGCGTCAACCTGACAACACTCCCTTATTGTATCGGAAGTTAAAAATATAAAAAGTAGTTCGGACTCAACTAAATGACTATGGTAGTAATGATAACTTTAATAATATAATTATGACGAATGCAAATAAATGAACACTGTAAACTTCCATTTAATAATTATGAAGTTGGTGTCGATAATAATTGTATAGGATAGTCTGGAGGAGATCGCCTTTGGCGAGAAGACCACCTATTGTACTTTAATGTATGTGCAATAATATGCCACTTCAGTCATAATATATACATATATGAAATTTGATGAGCATTTCTTTAGACTATAAAGAAGAAACTAACAAACAAACATGACGTGGGTTTTATATTTATAATTTTAAGACTGTTTCGACACTCAAAAAAATGAACAGTAAATAGTGTTTGATCAAACAGCTATATTATTGCAGGTGAAAGAGACTATAGTAGGTACACTAATCGCGATTATATTGCCTTGACATGGAAATAGTAAAATGCAGTTGTAATAAAAGCTTTAGGATGTATGTGTGAAATTAATCGATATGTTAAGAAACAGTATGGATTACAAGGACATATAATTGAAAATGATTAAAAAAGGAATCTTAAGGTAGTTTGCGCATATAGACGTAATGGATAAAAGAAGTCTGACAAAATATGTTTAATGTAGTAGTGTGGATAGTAGAATTGGTGTAGTCAAAGTACAGATATTCTTAACAAAAGCTATGTAAAGAAAATACTCCAAATAGATGTATGTACAATTGTACATACATGTACATACAATGCATGTACGTTGTACATAATATTGTTACAACTTAGGTTCAGACAAAAAAACAAATGCCACCTGCATATCTGTAAAAACGCATTTTATTACCTGTCAGTATTTGAATTAGTTGTAATTATTTTATGATCGTCTTCTTTTGTTTACTTATTTATTAGCATACGTTTCTAGAGATCAGTATATTGTTTAACTGTACTTTTATGGCTGCTTGCGGCCAAATGATTGCCCAGGTGTTGCGGATTACGTCGACTACGATACGGGCACATTTATATTTGTGAGATATAAAACGACGGTCTGAGTCAAGCGAGAACCACGATCAAGGCGAGACATGTGTACATTCGGGAATCTATTAGTGACGGATTTTGCACGTTTTATTGAATTACAACCTTCTGCATTACGTTTGGATTTGTTGTGTTCGGCTATATTTGTACCTGTGTTATACGTGTTTGTGTAGTTCTAATAAACTCTATAATCAGTCTAACGGCATTTTAATTCGAGTCCCGCAACTCGTAACAATATGAAGAGATTAATAAAGTAGATGAAGCAAAAGATCTTTCTCAAGTGGTGATCCATTGTGTTTGTCCATCGTTGTGGAAAACAAACTAGATAATATACATGTACAATTTACATATTGCAGTCTTTTCGAGCAAAAATCAGGTAAAAATGTCAAAGTTTAAAAGCTAGGTTGAAGTATACATCTTAATTTAAAAATAAACCCAACTGAATGCAACGAAGCAATAATAGTACATCAACATTAGAACGGAAGAGAATGAAGACGGTCAGTAATTTCAGTAGCAAATTGCAATTACCGTTATTGCGGTAATTTGGAAGCTCCACGGTCTGTATACCGCCCGCTGTATACCCGGTTCTGTGGCGCCGGCTCTGAAGTATGATGTAGCTTTGCTTCTTATTATATTGTTGGAATGCTTTTGATGAAGTTGTTTAAAAGCAAGTTTAAGAATATTTATAGTATAATATTTATTTTCTAAGCAATGTGGAAATATAAAAGTTATTTCGTTTATTTCGATATCACGGCCTTAATGAAAAAAAAGATTCATACAAATATGTTTGTAAGTATATATTTCTATGAAAATTATATTATACTAAAGCGTAGCGGGTATTCCGTCCATTCCTCTAATAATAGGGAGGCCCGAGCCTAGTATATTGGATCGTTTATGGACTGATATTATTATTTATTATTATTTTGTATCCCGCAGGAACTAAGGAATTTTCAATGATAAAAAGTCTTACAATTACTTTTCTATATTATACTATTCACTTATATATCATTTGCCCTACCATCAGTTGAATTTTGACATTAGTTGTATGGAGCTTATGTCTAATTTTAACCGATAGTAGGGCAAATGAGCGATCGGTAAAATACAGGAACCGGCCAAAAATCACACATTAAATTTTAAGAACAAATGTTGTTTACCAAAAGTACGTATAGTTCGTTCGCATTAAGTATGCAGTGAGTCATCATTGTTCGTCGGCCTAGCCCCGCTCCCTAACCAATAAAATCTTTTCAAATTACAAGGTCAAGTTCACAGTGACCAGTTGAAGGCATAGCTTCGAACGCGACAGTTGTGTCCTGTGATTGTGTTAACTAATTTATATTTTAAAAATGAATACCTCACCAATTCGTAAAAATAAAAGTGGTTCGATTTTTCATAGTGGAGAGAGAAAAGTAATTTAAAATGATAAATGATAAATAAATTATATTGCTGCCAACAATACAACTTTTAAGATGACTGACGTGAAAAAATATTTTATGACGCAATTCGGTTAGTAGACGCTGATCGATGGAAGAAATGCTGCGACCACGTCTTACAAGAAGAAAATATCATGTGGGATTTAGATGAAGTCATGGAACTCGTTGCAGAAAATTCTTTTATTATAAATAATAGGTTGGGGAAAAAGTCTTTTCACATATAGTATATATGAACTTGTAATAAGATCTCTTTGGCTATACCATTTGTATCTGGCTGGTTTTGGTATCATTAAAAAGTTTTAATTTTAAAGAAGACAATTCCAAATTCAAATTAGGAAAATGTGTGATGTTCGTTTGTTTTTCTTATTGTTAAAATGAGTGAATCTAATGAAGAAATTCGATACATTTTAAAATTTTACTACAAAAAAGGTAAAAATGCAACACAAGCCACGAAAAAAATTTATGATGTTTATGGACCTAATGCAGTATCTGTGAGAGTAGCGCAAATTTGGTTTAAGCGTTTTCAATCCGGAAATTTTGATATAAAACATGCACGTCGCTCTGGTCGCCCTGTTACGAACAAAATTGATGCCATATTTGAAAAAGTGGAGCAAGATCAGCATATTAGTAGTTACGATGTAGCTGGAGAACTGGAAATTGACCACAAAACGGTTTTGGCGCATTTGAAAAAATCTGGGTACACAAAAAAGCTCGATATTTGGGTGCCTCATGAGCTCACTGAAAGAAACCTAATGAACCGTGTACCCATTTGTGATTCTTTATTACGACGTAATGAAACCGAATCATTTTTGAAGAAGCTGATAACTGGTGATGAAAAGTGGATCACACACTACAAGAACGTGCGAAAAAGATCGTGATCGAAGGCCGGTCAGGCTTCACAGACTGTGGTGAAACCCGGGTTAACTCGCAACAAGGTGATGCTGTGTGAATGGTGGGATTGGAAGGGCATTATTCATTATGAGCTGTTACCGCCAGGCAGGAACATCGATTCTGAACTGTACTGCGAACAACTGATGAGATTAAAGCAAAAAGTTGAGAGAAAGCGACCGGAATTAATCAACAGAAGGGGTGTGATTTTTCACCATGATAACGCTAGACCTCACACATCTTTAGCCACTCAGCAAAAATTACGAGTTTGGCTGGGAGGTGTTAATGCATCCGCCGTATAGTCCTGATCTTGCACCTTCAGATTTTCACCTGTTTCGGTCTCTGCAGAATTCCTTAGGCAGTGTCAGGTTAACATCACAAGAGGACTGCCAAAACCACTTGTCGCAGTTTTTTGATCAGAAGCTCCAAAATTTTTATAGCAATGGGATTACGTCCCTACCTACAAGATGGCAAAAAGTTATCCAACAAAATGGCACCTATATACTTTAGTCAAATGTAAATAAACTTCATAAAAAAACCTTTTGAATTTTTATATAAAATGCGAAGAAACTTTTTCCCCAACCTAATACTAACGAGGATACTAGTGATAATGATTAAAATATTAATGACTTAATTTTGATTTTTATTTTTTAAGTGTATTTTTAAATTCATTAAACTTAATCTTTACAAATATAATTTGTTTGAATTTTGACACCACTGTGAATACACCTTTACCCTGTAGTTACACTGATGACTCACTGCTTCATAATGCGAACGAACTATAGGTACTAGCCCGATTTTTAAATACCTACATTTTTGTGATTTCACTACACCACTGTGTAGTAGAATATATAATTTACATTTCTTACAAATTTCATGTACATAAAACCAATACTCTTCGAGAAAAATTGCTATGACATAAATAACGAGATGAGCAGACCGGATGGATATAACAATTTTATGATAGCCCAGTTTTTACCTAATTGACTGTATAATAAGAAAAACAAAACATTAAAGTAACGTACAAGTTTTAAAGCTGATGTAAAATATTAAGATTTTATGCACTAACATGCATTTTAAAGACTATAAGTTTAATTGTTACTAGTCATAAATAAGCATCCCCATTAGAACAAAAACGCAATATATGAATCCATTTAAGCCTTTCTTAGTATTTTCAGTTTATTTAACAATATTACTCACAATAATTTAATTTCAAAAGCGGAATGTTTCCTCGTAAGCAAATTCGATACATTAACTCATAGGATTAGACCGCATTAAAACGTTATACAAGTATTTTGTAATAATTAAATCCCACATACCCATGAAATTGTATGTTTTACGCCAACGGAATAATGGCTAAAGTTTCATTGCTAGCTTTTATTTAATTTATTTTTATTGTTTTATGTGCCGGTTTACGTCGCGTTTTATATCTTTTTGTAGTTACAATCAACGACGCACGTGCAAAGTTTTAATGTAGAAACAACTTTAAAATTTCCTTATTAAAAAAATAAAGTACATATTAAATAGCAAGTTGAAGATTATCTAGAAAGGACTAAAACAACATTTTCACATTTAATCATCAAATAGTTCTACCTAATATCGAATAATTAGTGATGTGGGGAACAGATGTTTATCTATACTGCCTCCGCCATGTCCTTATAGAAGGAAACCTTCTGACCTAGGTTTTGACTTCGTAAAGCATTGATATGATTGTCAATAACTTAACAGTAAAATTGCCGAAAAATGCGCAAAGTTAAGAAGAAAAAGTAGCAAAGCGTATTCATGGCCCGAACTTAGTGAGATTTAACGCGGAATTTAATATACATTATAAACTCATGAAACGAATGTACGTGTACACGCACTTGGCCGAATTTTCATACAAAAAGAAAAGCAGCATTTTTATCATATAATATTATGTAAATGAAAAGACCTTACAGTTTGAGGTAATATCACTTCATTTTCAAAAAAGCATTGAGATACTCAAAAAACTTCAAACATCTCTGTAAATGTACATCTTTATTCTTGACTATAATTTAATTCGCTTACTCCAATATCCATAAACGCAAAATTGTCGACAGACTAAACTAAATTGAATATCCTTAAAAGGGGTTAAATAAAGTGCTGAGATTTACGTGTAATATCATTGAGTTTTATGTCCTCGAGAGCTGGAAATTTGAACTAGAACCGTGTTATCCTCCGATGGCGAGTGCAACTGTGTTATGTCTATAAGCTTACAATTGCGGGGGACAGGTACCCGCGGATTTACGTAACTCTTTATTGGAGAGAACATTTGGTCTAAGGTATTAATGTATCCAATAAATGTGGCTTCGTAGTTTATATTGCTTGAAGTTATTTGATATTTATAGCATATTCTAATGTGAGCAATATTTTTATATGGTTAAACGATTAAGTTTGGATTAATCCCTGATGTCTAGGAGAATGCTCAGAAGAAGTGGCTTTGGTAAGGCCGCTATACTTTAAAAGGGTAGACATGCGTGAACAGCTGGCAAACAAGCAAACGGCTCACCTGATGTAAAAAAGGTCACTGTTGCCTTTGGACGTTTGCAAGATCAAGGGCGCTGACAACGCGATCCCGGTCTCAAATAAATTTTAAAACGCTCTTAAATGACGCCATGTTATAGCCCAGAGAAAACCTCGGCGGAAAATTCCCTCCAAGTCGTTATTGCACGCGGAATATACGTACTAGAGAACTGCTGCGTAGTTGAGCTTGGTAGCTGAAGGAATTGAGGGTGAACTGCCGATGGTGAACGGTGAGGTGGCGTTGACCACCATCGGCTAGTGCAGGTGGGTGACTTATGGCTCGACGACATTCTTTTCTTCTGAAAGTTTAGGTACTTGCAGAGACAAACCGAGGGGCGAAAAGGGTTCTGAAAAGACCCTAGTGACTTATATAACCAGGCCTTATCTGCTTATATAAGTCACTATAGTCAACAATTCCTATTTTAACTTTTCCCTGATTTGGTCTAAAATATGTCTTCAATATTAAAATGTTAAAAACGAGATAAAAATAAGTTATTGAGACACGTAAGTTATGGAACATTTTTAAGTTACATTTTCACTGGGCGATTGTCATTTCTAGCACTCTTCTTCCATAGTAGAGTGTAGGTTTAGAGGGATAACTTTTAAACTCCATTCGTCATTTGCTCGTTTTCGTCAAATTATTTGGGTGGATTCCATGAAAACCAACGATGAAAGGCGTTTGAGAGTAAGCCCTCAGATCTATGTCAAGCTGCAAAACTACATATATAGTATACTACAGAATATTTGAATTGGAAACACATTTTACTAAAGAACCCCATGGCAATATCACAGCTGCATAATTGCTTCTGATCCGTCTTGCAAATCAATAAATAATTCTCTGACATTAGTGTTGTTAAAAATATCATTTGCATATTATGTGTAAACAACATGTACCCACACACCGTTAAATTGAACCAGAGTCACAAAGCATGAAAAAGCATTAAAACGACAATCGTTTTATACAAATAATTTCAAAGGAATAAAGACATATTAATTCAGCACATTATTAACAACTACGTCAACATGATACTTATTTGAACGCTAAACACGTAAACAGCTTCCTTTGATGCCGTTTTTAAAGTGAAGAAAGACAACGTTTATCGTGCCCAAATAATGTAATAGGAAAGAACCATCAAGTTCGCAACTACAATTGTTAAAAGCAATTTAATTTTTAAAATTAGAAATTCCTGAGCTTCCTAGCTCTTGGCCTGTGAAAAACTATATTGCGTTTTTTATTAAAAATACGAAGTGTACCAACGAGGGGCAAACGGCCACTAAAACGTTATGGTTACTGCGGTGACATTCGCACGAATACCTAACTTATAAAATTGGTAATCCCGTACGCAATAGCCACCCTTCTTGGGAACCCGATAAAGTATTACCTACAACGAATTAAGGATTATATAGGGCTCCTTTCTCGATATTGTTTAACGTTATTCCCCCTTGCTTTTACGTCTTTCTGTTAGAGCATTTTTGTATCGATATCGATTTGAGATGAAGCTAAGCTATCGAATATTATTAGCATATCGAGTATTTTAATGTATAATAACGAGTAGAATATAAGGCCATGAGAATAATAATGGTTTCTTTCTCAAAGAAGTAATAACAGAGTAGCAGGTATAGCATTTTTATAAATAACATTATATCTTTATAGACTGTATGTAAGTGATTTACTGCTCCGAGTACAACCTTTTTGGCAGGGTCCTGGTGTCTCCAATATTAGCTTCAAATATTATTTATTATATAGTGCAAAAACAATAATCAAACCAATAGAAAACAGCCTTTTTTGATTTGGTTAGATTGACAAAGACCTTAGGAGAGCCCAAGTGCCCGAATCGACAACCGAAGATGTATGGCTTGACGCTGGAAAAATGAGACCTGACCCCAAATAATGGGATAAGAAGTGGAAGAACAAAAAAGAAAAATAGCCAATCTGCAACATTTTTGAGAAGTGTAGATTTTATTATTAAGGAGTATTCGTGCTCAAACCACCATATTTTAATCAGAGCAAGCAGTGTTTTTAAACGTATAAAGCATCAAAGCTGTGGAGCTGTGGGTGTTATTTAATTTTTCGATTATAATTTCAAGCGTCAGTATAAAGCTTACCTCATAAAACTCTTAGAAACTTCTATTACTATCTTAAAAGAATATCAACTCGCAATGACTAGAAACTTGCAATAAGTACGTAAGTGTCTAGAAGAAATGTTGATATTGCCACTCTAAGTACTATTGTTTTTGAACGAAGTACAGCTTTTTAAAACAATGTACAATTCAGCGTCATTAAAATGAATATAAGTAAAGTCAATTTGCTTCAGTGTTGTTGTTTCTCTTATATGCTAGTAACTATGTAAAGAAAAAGAAACGCTTGGATTGTAAATATATACTTATACCATTACTTGGAAGAAAGCGATTGAAATTAATTTTACGAATAAAGAGTGAAGCCGAATAGTCGTAATTGATTTTGATATTAAATTACCCACTGCAATAATTTAAAAAAGGTTTCTTTTCAATAACAAGTTGTTTCAATTTTAATCTGATTGATAAATAAATAACTGGTATAATAAATAATGCTAATATGAAATTTAGACGTTTAAAATAATTTAAAAAATCTAAGTAAAGCCAAAGGAATAATAGAAATGTGATAGTTTCCACGTGAGTCCGATGTTTGAACACTGAAAACACCAAATTAACATAAAATTTTGCAGTTAGTATTTTCGATCCCTGAACTTCAATTTTTTTCTTACTGGAAACTTATCTGATATCTGTCTTAATTTATGTGTTTTATATTATAAGAATTATAATTATTGTATGTTTCCCAAATAAATAAATAAATTATTATAGTAGCAGATTGATATGGATTTATGCCCTAGTCACTGCGTTAGGCAGGCGACTTGTTGACCACAGAGCAAACAAGTCGCAATGAAAACGTTGCCACGGCTTACATTTGGTAGACGGAGATTGCAACATATTTTTATATATAGGAAAGGACATAAATTGATTTTCATTTAAAAAAATATTTTTCCGCAAAATATAGATCAATAACTGATACAAGCAAAACTGAAGTCACATATAAAAATCTCTGGTAAATAACTAACTTCAAATTGTCTTGAAAGATTTTATAACACAGAATTCAATTTCCGACCCAGTTCAAATAACAAACTTAGTGTACATTTTTTTATTTTTAATTATTTAACAAGACATCAAAATGATTACAACTTGTTGGATTATACATAGCATAGAAAACCTCTGGGGTTTATATTAGTGTTATGGATATCTACGTCCGTAGCATTTAACAATTTTAACATTACATTTGGTTTAAAAAGTGCATTTTAAGTTTATGTTTAATATTTATTGATGTAATGCTTTCCCTAAACTCAACAGGTAAGTCATTTAACAAGCGCGGAACTGAATATGCAGTTGTGCGCTTGCTGTACATGTTGTTTGCCTGATTCGTGGCGAACCGGTTTTGGGCGATGGCTCACGTATATACAGAGTTACTTGTTTATAAGACTTTGTTAAAAAATTGCTCTTTGAGTATCATTTTCTTAAACTGGTTTTCTACGAGTAAAACTTTACAGTGTTTAAAGAGACCTTTTTCATCGTTACAATATTGTTTTTTGTTGGTATAACTATTTGTTTAAGTATTTTTAGTTGAAGTTTATAAATTTGTTTAATGTAAGTACTATACGTACGATCGTAGCTGGTTAGGCCATATTGTATGAATGATTCGCCTAAGACATTATAGAGCATTATTTTGGTTTTATGAAGTTCGCGTTTTTTTAAATAATTATGTTAGCCAAAAATTGCCTTCATTTTTTGCAGACGTGTTCAATATGCTTGGCCCAGTTTAGGTTATTATCAATAATAAGACCAAGATAGGTATGGGTATCTACAACATCTATTTCTGGGCAAGCACAATATGTCATGATCGTTTTATGCAAGCAGTGATGTTCATGCGCAATTAGGTTTTTTGAAGATGGACATACTTTGTAGAGCGATTGTATAATCATCAATTGTGTTTGTTGTAAACACCGAATTTATATTAGGAGGGCCGATGTGCCACAAGCTGCGTTAGAAAGCGTCCCCATTTGGTGAGTAACAATTTGTCAACCAACTTATTAGTCAATTGTTAGAATAAGATTAGAATTTATATTGGGTATATTCAATAAGCGGCCAAGTGTCGTCGCGCTTTTACAGTATAGGTGTCAAATAATGTTTTTGTTATTTTCTATTGAATCCTAAAAAGTATTTAATTTAAAATACCTTATTTTAAAAAATTGGTTGAAATATTCTATTTTAATCTACCAATTCAAAACTCAGATCTCTGTTGAAGATCGACACTAGTAGGATTTTTCAAGGCGTAATATAATAATAGTCCATACGCCTATGTACACAGATTTTTTTACATCCAGCCGTGTCAGTGGTGGCAATCCTTAATGTTTTATTTTTGCAACATCACTTCATCATTGTAAGCATAAAGAATACACATTTGTGCGAAATGTCATTCTTGTACCCACCCAGTTGTTTTTGAGAAAAAAAATATGTATAGAGAGATGGACGGCCTAACATGACGATTTTAATTATTACTTTGTCTTTGTCTTCTAGGTGTTAGTCTTCTAGCGGGGTTAAAATGACTACGTTCACTGATTCTTTATTATGAATATGTCAAGTGTAAATTATCAGTAAATTAGAACTACGCAAAATTTCTACAAAAGTGTTTGATATAAGATCGCAAGTCTACACCCACACTCAGATCAAAATAAAAACATAAAATTTACATTTTATATAAATATATTAAAACAGAAATAAAAAAAGAACAACAGAACTTTCATACCACCATTTTTATTTAAAGTCTGTTAGTTCTCAAAACTTGAAACCCAAGGAAAAGTACTCTGTAAAGAGTAGTGATACTTCAGTTAATTAATCCACTTTGTACTAATGAATCATGAACTTTCACGTAGCTAAATGTAAAGTTTTATTTATAATTAGAATATGCCCATGGCTTCGTCCACGTTGGACTTGAAATTTCCGCGGGATTCTCGGGACACAAAATACCGCAGCTTTTAAAAAAGAATATAAGTGAACACTGTGTCAGAATAAGCTAATTTTTATGCACCCAAAAAACTAAAAATCGCTCCCGGAATAATTCCAATGGGATACCCGGAATAAAAGTATCATGTATTTTATTACATAAAATTAGCTATCGATCAGTGAAAAAATTACTTTGGATATCGATTTTTTTTAAATTGGGCCATTTCAAATAATTCCCAGAAAAAATTACGTGTGACTCCCGGGATAAAAAGTAGCGCAGATTTTAAGTCCAAAAATTTTCTACTGATCAGCGAAAACTGCATTGAAATCAGCCCAGTAGTTTTTACGTGAATCCCGAACAAACAGACAAACAGATAAGCAATCTAAAAAAAATGCATCGTGTTCTCCATCGGTTACATAGTATAGTATAGTTTTTTTATTTAAATAGTTTCAATATACATACACGACATGTTTAGAATTTTATAATAAGTATTATAGATTTCCTTTTATATGCAATGCCCTTTCAAAACCAGTGTCCGGAGCCCGAGGCACCTTTTACATTTCGCCTGAAAAAAGGCAAACATAAAAGTTCATAAAAATTCAGCGGAGAGCCTCGGTCGTCTTTTTCGGCTGTCGCTCCACAAACGGGCCAATCTAAAAGAGACAGAAGAAACTTGTTTGGAGAAGTCGATTTAAGTTACGGAAAGGAGAGTACGTAACAAAATTGCATTTTTCGACAATTTTAATACGGATATAAAAATATAATAGAGTTTTAAAGACAATTTGAATGGCTTAAAGGAAAAGGGGACTTATCTAAGGACTAATGGGAGTTATTATGATCAAATTCAAAACAGTTTAAAAAAATTCTAATAGAAATGTTTTAATGTTTAAGATTTGTAACTCATTGTATAGTAAATACATTCCAAAATACTCTATCCGTGCCCACTTCGCTGGACGTCAAACCAAAATAAACCAACGTGCAATTGCCCATGGGAAAAATTTCTCAAGTCAATGCCCACCATGTTTGACTCTGGGACTTATTAATTGTTTAGTCAGTGTAAGCCGATAAAGCAACGCATTAGCCCGTTTTTCACCAGATATTTCACAACACAAACTAAAAAATATTATTAATCACAGTTAAATATAGCTTATGTCACTCAGAAATAATGTAGCTTTCAGTAGAAAGCTGTAGGCGCCAGTAGGCGAAAGATTTATCAAAATCGGTTCAGAAGTTCAAGAGATTACTTCTTACAAACAAACTCACAAACTTTACTTCTTTATAGTATTAGTATAGAAGAACCCACGACGAAAGTGTCTTCGCCTTAATAGAGACAATAAGGAAAATGCTAATGGACATTTCCCTAGTACGAATACTTTTAGTTAATTTAAATTATCTACTTATTAGTGTGAAGAACACGTAAACTGTATATATAACTTAGTGCACATTTATTACAATATTTATTTTACAACGATACGTTTACAATTAAGGAGAAATATAGAATTCTCCGACTATACTGTCACGAGTTACAGGACTCGAATTAAAATACCGTTGGAATTACTATAGAATTTATTACAACTATACAAACACGTATAACACAGGTACAAATATAACTGAACACAATCAGTCCAAACATAATGTGCGATTCGATGAATTACGGGGTAAAATATTTAGAAAAAAATCAAGATAGAGCTCAAAAACTACTTTTAAAGAAAGTTGATTTGAACGTAATTAGTGGAGTAGTTTTTGGAGAACGAAAATTTTTGATAAAATCCTTGATTATTCACAAAAAAAGCGAAAGTTCACCATGAAACCCATTACTTCGTCTGATCTGACTCGCAATCGGGAAATTTTTATATAGGTTTAAATTTAGCACATAAGACTGAAAACAATAAGGTCAGTGGTCTGAAAGTGACGATCATTATTTACACACTTAACAAAGTACTTACGCATAAAAAATATCCATAAGCATAAACTTCCCAAATTATTCGATTCATTTCAAAGGAATCCTACTAAAAGGAACGCGAGACTAACTCAAAGCTTTTATATCTCGTTTCGAGGCGCCTTATTGTCTTCAGTGATAGGTATATTGTATTAAAGCTTGCTTTCTCTTGCGTAAATAAAATCCATTGGAGAGAGAAGTGCTTGGAAGGAAGTGCAAGGAGAAGGGGCTAGGTGTAATGTCTCATGCGAGTGTCGGGCACGATGCAAAGTAGATTGAATTGGAAACAAGTGGTTGTGTGCGAGTCGTGCTTGATTTGTAGAGTTCATCTATTAAAATAGCGGTGTAAAGTCTTATCTTTACATAGTAAGAAACGAAGTCGTTTTCCACGTCTGTTTGGTGTCTGTATCTCACGTAACTTTTCCTAAATCACGCAAAGAATTTTTAAGCGGTGTTCACCATCAGTCTGATAATTTTTAAAGGAAGGTTTATTAATATATATATCATTATATATTAGCTTTTGCCCGTTTAGCTTCGCTCATGATATAATATATAAAAAAAAACTAATTAAGCTTTTATGTAAGTAAAATAGACTTGTCTCTTAGGATTTTACTATGAAAAATCTAGTACAAATTAAGTTCGAAAAAGAATAAAGGTTTCGTTTACATAAAGGTTTAAATATTATGCTTCTGGTCTACTAGCGTTAATGTCAATGATTTTGGCTAAATGCGTTTTAATTTTATTTTTTCCTTTCAAACGCCTTTTTTCCTTCAGGTGACGGAACCCAAAAAAGAATTGAGTAGGATGGCGGCTTTCAGTGCCCCGGGGAGACGGGTATTCGTGCCGAATGGTTATAACAACGGGTGTCCATAGGCGGATACATTTATATCTTTTTGGAAACCTAAACACGTTATTCTTTTGATGAGATTAAATCGGTTTGATATTGCGTCTGCATAAAATTTAAATGGTTGTTGAATCATATAGTAACTGTGTGGTAATCATAGGGTAATAATATTAGTATTAAATTACTATGCTATTGTAACGATTTACATCACTGATTCGACAATATGAATTGAGTAGTATAATAATCGACACAAAGTCATCATAAACAAACGATTATTACGAATGACAAATTTTAGTATTTAAATATTATGTTGTACTGAACATTAGTTTCATCCTGTTAAATAATATTAGACGGTTCATTACTGTCTTTCAATTTGGATGAATCAATCAAAGTGATCCTTAACGCTATCATAACCGTACCACCCACATAAACTTGAATAATTCAATGTCATTGAATACTGTCATATCCTTTCAACCAAATTAAGTTACATTGTAATAAAAATGGTTGATACTCTGTTTAAATATGAAATTAAAAAGATATATTTATTAAGACTGAGGATTTTTCACCAAAGCTGCCGACGAAATGTATTTTGCATTAAATAATAAATTGATGATTATTAGTCTAACAATATTTTTGTAAATCATAACGCGAGAGAACTTATGATGTCTTATAGAATTTGGTTTTATATTGCTGGAGAACAGCAAATAAGCTGACGGTTCACAAGATGGAAAATGGTTGCCATTGCCTATGGATATGTACCTTCAGACGTCTGATCAACACGGCGGCCTTTCGCAAGTGAACGACAAGCGCACTCCTCGTCGGGCCCCCGTGTTTCCCTCCACGCACACCTCACCTCAGCACAATCCCGCGCGATTGTACTTATTATTATTATTCTTGTTTTAAATCTGATAGTTTGTTTAACAGCTAAATCTGTGTTGTATTATAAAATATTAACCGGCATTTTTGCCAAATAACCATACACAGGCTGGCAAGCACCGACAGACAGACACAGACAGCGGCGTCTCAGACGCTGCCAATCACGATCTCTCCACGTCCCCCGCAAGGGACGCCAAGAGACAGAATGGGATAGACTAGGCGTGTTGCTGGGAAGTTTCTTTCGCCGTTTCTTTTCTCCCAGCCATAACACTTTGCGAAACGGCAGTAAGATGGCGTAGGCCGCCGCGAACCGCCAATCCCGGTCCGCCGGGATCTTTCCCCTCGAGCTGTATATTACCCGTCGCCCGTTCTCAATGAGTACATTGTGTTGTCCTCTAGTCGGCATTGTTAGATTTATCCCCCTTTCATGGCAACAGTCTAGCCGAGGTAAAGCCCCCTAGGGAGTTCCCTCGAGCAAGTTGCTCCCCAGGCTCGAGTGCCTTCGCCTGGCGAAGGCGCTCGCCCTGAAAACCCCGGTAAAGTTGTGAGGTCTTCGGACCAACAAAATAAAGTCGAGTCCAAAAAAAAAACATATAATCTCGAACTGCAAATTTAACACATAAGAAGTGTTTTATTTCTACCTCTAAAGACATTTGTAACACCATAGGTGCTACCGATATACTTCCGGTCACGAAAAGGGCATTGGAACATGGTCACAGAGCCGGAACACAACTCAAAATTGTTAAGGCGGCATACTCTATGCCAGGGCTGGTATCTACCAGCCCTAAATATCTAGTCAGACGGGCAAATGCCCTACCTGACTTTAGGCCGTAGGAATGACTATTCTTTTTGCCTTCCTACAAGGATAGGTGTTGCAGCTTTTCTAGAGTTACACTATTTACTAGGCGATGATATTTTCTTATATTTTTCTACAATGCTTTTGTTATGTTTTAATTTTCTAGGTATAAATGCACACATGCCACATGACTTCTCAGAATATTTTGAGCAGTTGTAAACAAAAAACCAGTAGAGGAATCTCTGGTAAGCTTCAAAGGAATATGTATTGTTATGGGTGTTTCTAAGAACTGTTTATTCTCTTCCATTGTCCCGTAAATAACGTGAATATGTGTTACACATTCTACTTGATTTTGGATTGGTTACGTTTACAAAAGTCTTTTTACCATGACAAAAAAGGCGTAAAGCTTGGTATAAAAGATAAGGAAGGCTAACTTTCATACGAACTATTTGAGAATTATTCTTTCCTTATGACACGAATATCATGGGTTTTATTGTTACATAAAGGGAAAAAATGTGTGTCGGGTATAAGATTGTTTCGAAAGAACAGAAGTTTTATGTTAATAGCAATGCTTTTCAGGCGGCTTCGGCTATCTAAACTTTGGATTTGTATCCTGCATAAAATATACACTTTTCAATTAAAAAGTATGTGTATGGTCTTGTGTACATTATTGAAGTATGTGTATGTTCATGTATGTTCATCATAATAATTACTTTTCATAATATATATTTTGAATAAGATTCATCGAGTACTTTTTGGGATACGAGGTATTCTCGATTACATTTTTTAAAGTAGCTTAGTCAAATGACAAAACCAGGTGATGTTTTTAAAAACACATAGGTGACTGGTAAACGAGCAGTAGATTCTTCTAATGATAAGTGACTATTGTGGTCAATGAACATTGTGTACACCAGGATAATAACTTCTAATATTATCTGTGGAAGAATTGTATGTAAAAAACAGGGTCATAACTGAAATTCAGTAAGGAATAGTTAGTAGAATTAATTCCTATAATATCAGCCCATAAATGTCCCATTGGGCTCGGGCCTCCCATTATAGGAGGAACGGACAGTATACCCGCCACGCTTGTCCGAGGCGGCTTGGCAGGTTTGACACATCGCTCGATGTGCAGGTTGCATCACGATGTTTTCCTTCACCGTTGTTAGTACGTGATAATTATAACAATATGCACATTAGATCAGAAAACTGACTAATCAAATCTTGTGACATATTAACTACTATTTCCAGTAACAAGTTGCGTAATAAACACTTTGACATTGTTTGTCTAACTAATGCACTGCATTTGACATGAACAGTTCATTAATATATGCAATCGTTCAAAAGCTAGATTGAATCTAATTATCTTTGCGGCTTAATTTCGCTTTGCGATTTACGTCACATATACATAATATGTACGATATGGATGAATAAATATTGTACATACACCATACATACACCGTGAAACAAATAAATATAATAGCATTTACAAAGTTATAAATATAAAGAAATAGAAAATATGTATACTCGTTTAGAGCACCGATTTTATTACTATTATATATATAGAATAATATATCTATATATAGAATCATTATGTTGTAGTCATGTTCGTCTGTTATTCTTTAATGAAGATGAATTAATGATTGAAAGCTCTTTATTATTTACAATAAACGTACAACTAGACAATTAATATGGATACATTTGCATTCGAACAAAGGCTGGCCTTATCGGCCATAGCGATCTCTTCCAAGCAACCCGATGTCCAAGGAGTTTTTAAAAGAAAATTTAAATAATATTTGGTGGTGTAATTAAAATAAAACTAATACAACCTTAATCAGCTACGACACATAATTAAATAGATTAATGATGAAAGATATAATCTGGTGTTACATAATGATGTACTAAACCCTGAAACAATTAAAAATTAGGGGTAGCAGCTATGCATTTAACTCGGGATTATTTTTTCAATATACATAGTTATGTGGGATATAGTCAGATAGATCTTGAAAAAAATTGGCAAAGTTCTTTGATGACTTTTTTATTGAAGAAAATAGGAGAAAAAACGACATTATAACGTCGGTTTACGACAACAACTCTTTAAATGACATTAATGTTTTTAGTCTGTAGGTTTGTTTTTGTATTGGTGTACAATAAAGTGTTATCTATCTATCTATGTATATGACAGTTAATCAGTTCTTGCAGTAAACCGACTATAAAAGAAGTACAACGTTTTTGGTTATGAGATATTAGCTTTCAAATTCGTAAAAATTGTGTCTCTCCACTAACTTTGAAGTAAGAAGTGGTAAATTAAAAAAAATAAGATTGTGAACATATTCGACAAAATTGACAATATTCTTCGAGTAGTTTCTGAGATATGCGATATCTTCGATTAAATGTTTGTTCTGGATCCAAGGGCAAATGACAATAACAATGTGATTTTGAGCAGTATCCGCATTTTTCCGACTTTTGTATTTTCTACTTTGATAAATCCGAAACCTTGTTAAAATCAACCTTATTTTATAGGTTTAATCATAGTTCAAGACTATGGTAGCAAACGGACTTATTAGCTGTGTATTGTATTTCAAATTGACCCGGTTGAGATGTTTGTGTGTCCTGTTCTTTACTAAACTGTAGCATTCTATTGATGTGCAGGTCGGTTGGATACACTATTTACTAAATTGAATGAAGCCCTGTGTTGGAGCACTGTATTATACAAGACAATAGTGTGAGTTGATTACTCTAAACCGCAAGACAATACCCAAATAGATGCATGTCTTAAAGCAGTCCACATCTATTCAATAAAAACTAATAATCCATTATCTTGTTCACAGTGATATGAAGATATGAAGCCAGCGTTATTAAATGATTAAGTCATTAATTAGCTTATATTTAAAATCAGCTATTCAACATTCCACATTTATATTAGCTTATTATTAGTTTACATTTGTTTTGTTTTGTTTACTCCGGATAATTATGGTGTTCCGCTGAAGGAGGAAAATCTATCTCTCTCTCTCTCTCTTTATTTATTAAAGTTTGTTTATTTTTTAAACACCAAATACACACATTTAAAATTCATCATAAACGTGTTTTTCAATCAGTACAGAATATAATGGGAAATGAGAATGATTTTCGTCTGCCCATTTGTTATTATTATTATATAAACTAAACAAATAGTAAAATTATATAAATGTCACCAGTAGTACTATAAATAAAGTTTAAATTAAACGCGACTAAAAAGATCAACATTTCTTTCTCTTAAATGTGAAATAAAAGATTAATTATATTAATCATATAATATTAATATGTCAGAATGATATTGGCTGTAAGTAGTATACCAATCTCAACGAGATGCATCATACTCATCTCATCACCTAAGTATTGACCTGTCACGTCAAGATCTCGAGTAAACCACATAATCCAATTGGATCGTTTTTTCGTTACGTCATTGATTTGTATTTTTGTTACTTATCAATACAGTCACAGAGATTTGCAATTCTTTAAGCAACTTACCTTTTCTCTCTTTTCCGCCGTCATATCGAAATACGATGGGCTTGTTGTTCTCTCGACGCCACAAGACAGTGGGTGGTGGCACTCCCGTAGCACTGCAAGTCAACCTTATACTGCCGCCTTCCTGCGCTGAACTGCCTTCGGTCAATGTATCTACGATGTCTGGCGGAATCACCACTGATAGATGACCCATCTGAAAGAAACATCGTAGGGTATTTAGAATATAAGATAGTTAGATGATAATTCTTAGTTTAATGCTTCACTTAAATCTGAAGCCGTTGTTTGAAAAACACATAAAAGTTTCAGATTTTTTATCTTGATTCTTAAAATTTTCATCAAAATCTCTTGAGCCATGTCGGAGCTCATTCAAAACAAACTTTTAGGCAGGCTGACAGAGAAAGTTTCTAAAAATACTAATTTATGACCATTCATCGTATAAATCGAGCCTTTATCGCAAGCTTATTATAAGCGACAATTGTATCTAAATAGATTTTTTAAATGCTGATGATATTTTAAAGTATTATTTTGTATTAAGACTTTCAAGTTTTGATTCACCAGGGTCTAGTGTAACAAAAATTTAAAGTCTTGAAATAAAATAATAATTAAAAATATCATTTGCAACAGAAAAACTATTTACGTGTCGCTGACGATAAACTGGTGGTATCGAAATATCAATTTTCAATTAAATTGTAGTAGGTTTTTTTTATTTTTATTGCAGGAGTTCAGCAGACAGGCAGACGGCTGACTTGATGGGAAGCGGTTACCATCGCCTATGTACATTTAAAACACAAGTGCGCTGCTGCTCTCTTAAGGGAGACTGGAACCTGGTCACTAATGCCGGAACAAAACTCAAGGTTGTTTTTTTTTTGTAGACCCGGGATTCTCCGTCATGGGTTAAGACAGAGATTTTCGTTACTTTATCTATTATTCTATCTATAGGTTAAGTGTTATAGATGATGTAGGATAATATTATATACTTACATATACTACATTATAAGTGTTTTGGTGATATATATTTAATACTGTTATATATATGAATGACTGCGTTTCCTCGCCCAAGTCAGAACCCCCAGCTCGGTTTGTGTTTGAACTGGTTGTTTTGATCCAAGGGAGATGATCAGCCACTCGCATATATATTTCCCTATTTACAAACTATCTGATACTATTTTATTTATACGTACATATACTATAATTTTATATTCTTGGTGGGGTTTAGGAACCTTATTATTACAGTACTATAACTTATTACTATTACAGTTTTGTTTACTTAACTATTACATTTATTATGTTTACATATATATTATCTATTATTTTTATTAATTTCGTTTAAGCCAAATCTTGTTTATATATATATATATTTATACATATTCTTATGACAATTTTGATCCAACACTAGGTTAGGTTTCTTATTTATTTATTGCCTTGTATTTATTGTATTGTGTAATTTACCTATAATTTTTTTATTCTAAGTTTACATAATTCGTATTTCTAACGCATAGTATACAGGGGGATTTCCTCGTTTCACTTTCTTACAGATCGTATCCTGTTCTTATATTACATGTTTAACTATTTTTAGCTTGCTTATTACTAGACGCTGTTGAACTATATATACACAGTGTCATATATTACTGTTATTTTTATGCTATTTTATTGTTTTGCTTATCCTAATTTACCGCTCAATATATGTTGTTTGTTACTTATACTTTTTACTGTTTCAGGTCACGTCAAAACCGGGTACCTGAGAGATCATTTCCCAAAGGGGGGCGCCTAATCCATTTCTAGACCAGTTCGCTGCGTGGAACTCAAGGTTGTTATGGCGACATACTTTAGACCAGGGGTGGTAGCCATCCAGTCGAGCAAATGCCCTACCACCTGGCTGTAGGTTGTTTTGTCGCCTCTTACCACAGGCCCCCGGCCGCAGGAAATTGTATTCTTTCTCCGTTCCTGCATGGATAAGGTATTTACTTTAAACTCATAAATAAATTCCTAATGTTTTGCATTGATATGCATATAGATGTTCTTTTTCTACTTTATCTAAAACAACGATTACCCATATATGTTTGTTTTATCCTTCTATTTCGTTTCATGAGATTGAACCGATTATCATGAAAATTGTTTTATACATATTTTGATAATGGAGATAAATATAGTATTAAACTTTATATTTCAGCTAATATATTTGGTTTCTGGGGTTATACGTAAGGTAAGCATAAAGAAAAGCCCTATACTATTTCCATTTCTTTATTTTCTCGATGACAGCTCCTGTGGTAACTTGAACGAGCATCTTTTTTACATTATGTATACATTATTTAATAAAAATATGACGCTTACGCACGTACAAGGTCATAGCAGAGTCGGAGAAACCGATAGGGATGGAGCTATCGATAAACGTAACACTATAACAGACCCGGTATTTTTTTACAAAGTATAAGAAACTAAACTATTGCCGGATAATTTTGTACAAATTTATTAACTAATATTACATTTCATTACAAGATGTAATACTATTGTGTTGATTCTTTTTTTCGATTTTAAAATATTCACTAATTGTACTTTTAATAAAGTATTATCCACATTTTCGTCATGACGTTAAAGCCAGTCAATTATCTCTTGTTTTTTATTGGCCTGCGTCGGCATTTTATCAATTTGTCTGGAGTGATATGTAGCGTTGTCCATAATAATTATCGACGGTTCTTCCAGAGATTGCACCATTTCTTTAAACCACCCTTCGTAAATATCCGCGTTCATTTCTTCGTGGTAGTCCACTGTTTTCTTGGATTTAAAGGCCAGTAAAGCATCTGACACGAATCCTTTCGTAGAACCTGCATGGCATATGATAAGGCGTTCACCTTTTGCCATTGGCACTGAACTAGTGGAAGCGGCGGTTTGCATTTAACCAAGTCTCGTCAGTGAAAATAACATTTGACCAATCTGATATCTTTTTGGCTTCGCTCAAAAATTTGCAGCGAGCCATAGCAACGTCGTGACGCTACATCAATATTTTACGTTTGTCCGATTTTTTATAAGAAAATCCATTTTTTTTCAAAACCAAGTTTAATGACGATTTTTGGCCATGGAACAAACCACATTCTAAAGAAACAACAAGTTTTTTAAGTGTTGGAATTTCTTTGCACAAGTAATAGTCATATATATGACGGCGAATAGCGTCAGCGTCGAAGCTGTCAACCGATGTCACACGACGTGGTTGGCGTTTTTTCTTCGGCGTACGAAGCTTATTTTCCTGCATGCTGCTTGTACCGTAAGCTTCGGTAGTAATTTTTGAAACAGTAGGTCCACTAATTCCTAATGCGGCCGCAACACGCTCTCGCACTTGCGACAGTGGTAATAGCGGGCCACCATTTTGATACTCTGCTTCAAAGTAATTACGAACCTTGATCACCAGTTCTCTCGCCTGCCTTTTCAGAACAGATCCTTTAGGCATTTTGATATTTGACAGCTGGGCAGCAATTAACACGGAGGAACACAAAATACACAACGTAACGTATGGATAATGTGAAAAAACTCAGCGAACAGAAACGTAGTAACTATGTAGCACGACCGTGTTGTTGAGAATGACAGATTAAAACAAACACAAAATGGCGGTGGGCCATTGGGTGTTCCCAGCTTGAAAAATTATATTTGAATGTTTTTGTTGTATTTATCTTTGTTCAAAACATAATAAATATATGCGATCGATATCATTACTTATTTGGTCACAACACTACAACTATCAAATTAGAACTGTCATCGAGAAAATAAAGAAATGGAAATAGTACAGTGCAATGTATTTTGAATTTTAAACTTATTTATTTCTTTTTTAAATTACCTGACTCTTCATAGGATCTGTGTTAACTTGACACATGTAAGTGCCTGAGTCGTTAGCTTGAACGTTGCTCACGTGCAACTTCCATGTATTGTGGTTATTGTACGTGACGGAGAGACGTGGATTCAACGCGACCATGTTGGTGTGGATCGCGAGAATCGCTTTTGTGTCTGATTTAATCCAGGCAACCTGGAACAAAGCAAAGATTAAATAAAACAACACGAGAATGGAAACAGCCACATTTAGCCAAATTTTATCGCATTTCCAGGATTAGCTGCAAAATACTGTGTAATAGAGGCTTTTGTATGAAACACTGTCTATTACATACATATCACAAATTTTCATGTCATCCTTTAAACGATCTCTCCATTTCATTTTGGTCTACTTTTATTATTATATCCATCAATCGATTTTAAGATATCGTAGTTTATTTTAGTAATCCTATTTATATTATTGATTTGCTATAATTAAAACAATAAATTTTATGAGGAGTTGCTACTCTTTCACATCAAGACTATTGAACAGATTTTGATGAAAGTTTGCAGTAATATAGTTTATAAATCAGAATAATACATAGGCTATAATTTATAAAGATACTGGCCAAAATATGACTATAAATGTCAATCCTGTACGAATGCGAATTTGAAAGCACGGCTAGTAAATAAATATATGGCGTCATGGACTTAACCCTTAAATGCATGATTTTTTGTTTAGACATTTAAAAATATGTTTTATAGAGATACGTTAAATAAATAATGAAAATATCCTGGTAATAATATCGAGTATTTATTTAGAATCAGTTGTATGTATAAATAAATACATGAAATGCACTATCCCACTCCAGGATGCAGGTGTCTACAAGCTCAATGCAAGTGTCGATTATCATACATTAGCAAGGAGGAGCATAAAAACACGGGTAAAAGAACACATTGCTCAATTGACACACACAAGGTCTACGAAGTTTACGATTAGTGAACACACGCTGGATAAACCCAATCACTAGATCAGATTCCATAAACCTTCCACAACCAAATCCTTGCAAAAGAGGATCGTCTCATACCTAGAACGATGCGTGAGGCTATTGAAATCAAAAGACACCCAAATTTCAATAGAGAAGATGGTTGACAAGTAGCACTTGCTTGGGATCCGAGCATCAAAGTATTAAGACCCAAACCCATCAAAAACCAACTGCCAGACCTCAAGACACTGTGAGCTCTTTTTGCATACACAATAACAGAAACCAACTTGTATGACAATTTCTTTTTATTTTACTTCCCACCTATTTTAATATTATATAAAATTATTAGAGCTGAGCATGTTGCTGGAGAGTTTCTAGCGCCACTTCTTCTCTTCAAGCCACAATACAAATTAGGCTTCCATAGAGTAAATAATAACCAGATACAAAATTAAATCTAAATAATTAAAATGAACAAGTCGGCGGTAGGTTAAATAAAACTTTAACAAATACTCATTAACACTTGGCATCTTTGTCTTCCGTGATCACGGCCACTGAAAAGTAGCCGAAACGTCGGAATAATAAAACTCAAATAAAATTACCGAGCTTAAAACCGTTAAAACATAGTTTTATTATAAATACTAGTTGCGAAAACTTAAGAAAATATTAAGTTGTATGTATACTATTAACAACATATTGCATTTTAGGGTTAACTTTTTCGTGTTTAGAAATCTATAGATGATGATAGTCTTTTATAAAAGGTTTATCCACTCATTTACCTCCTTCAATATCATTAAAATAATACAAGTTATCATCATTTATAATAATGAATGGATGTGGTTTTATGCACATGTAAGATTGTATAATCCTAACTAATATTATGCATTTATGCAAATGTGAGTTTGTTCATTTATTTGTGACGTTTTTACGCCTTAAATACGCAACGGAGGGTCATGAAATTTTGCATACACGTTGTCAGGCGTATAGAAAAGGATATAGTACCTTTCAACCAGAAAAGTACTGATCCCTAAGGATAGGCGAATATAAGCAAAAAGGTGGCGCCCTCGTCGCGTTTTATTGACCCCATCGTATCGTTGCTATTCGCCAGCAAATACATCGTTAAGGCAACGACATTGACAACGGAATTTTAATGTGTTGCTCTCGTGATTACTTCCACCATCGTTAGATGGCGTTACAGGTAATTTAAATTAGTAATTAACTTTGATATTTTTATGGGAGGCGTGTGGGGTCCTAGCGGCTAGTCCTCCGCTCTGTCTACAAAATGTGCATTAACGTGAGCAAAGCGGCGAACAAAAACTAGTACGCTTATATTCAATTTACAGACTTGTTGGTTCCAAAGTTAAACTAACACGCACCACCATAATCTTTACATCGTTTTATAAACGAAGCCGCTTTCCGCGTCTGTCTGTTTGTTTATCCGCTATCTCCTAAACTACTCAGCGGATTGTTAAGCGGTTTTCACCATCAATTAGATAATAATTTTTCACTGAAGGTTTATGTATATATATGAAACTGAATCAAGTTTTTATGTTAGCAAACTAGGACAAACTTCTTGGGAAAACACCAGTTTACTAAAATTCTACCTCATCTATTCGCTTCTTAAACTACGATTATTAATTTATTGTTTGTTGACGATCATGCCACATATCACATAGCTTCAACAATGGAAACGTAAATATTGTTTGAATAAACAACAGGAAGTCTCTAAAGCATTGAAGTTGTATTTAACAATGCAATTAGAGCGAGTGTATGCTAAAACAAAATGTTTCTCCTCCCGCGCTGCATACGAGCCGTATGCGAGAGTAAAATTTCATTTTATATCTAAGGTTAATGTCATAAATCGCTGGCATTTACTCCTTGTTTCTGCAAGTTTTAAATCGTTTGTATTGTTCATTGGGGAAACGAACTTAATGTGTGACTTAAACGCTGTACTGTGTTAAAGTGAGGAAGGGAAACGTAAAATTGTAGAGTTTCAACGGAGGAATGCACTTTGTCTCTTCCCTACCGGTTTAGAGCATTTTTCATGTGACATCTCGCTTTGTTGTGGTTGGAAAATAAATTAGTAACAATTTCATTGTTTGTGAGAATTATTTTCGCAGAAGTAAAGCACACGTTCGTATGTTCCTAACCTATTAAGCGAGCACAATTAACGCTATTATTGTAATGCATTTATCAATTATTGCGGGTATACAGGAAACAAATATTTCTACGTTTTTAACTAGAATTTAAAGGTGATGTTTTGCTTTGAAGTAAATCCGCCCAGTGTGTGTCAGTTCACTAAATATATAGGGTTCCGTAGAGTTGACAATCGTCTATTGATAACGTTCCCGAGGTGTTTATTTTATTTAAGGATCGCCTACAGTATTTTTATATAAGTTCAAGTGTAATAATGGGCTCACAACTAAGGTATATTAATTGCAATGTAAAAACTACTTAAAGGTACATACCGCTTGCACTGTAATATCTTCATTGTTATTATTAAATTAAATACAAACATAAAAGTTGTTTAGTGCTGAAGGCTAAAGAATTTTAAAGAAAAGCGGGTAGGTAATATGAACGGCGCAGCGATCACGTTGTTTATCGCTGCCATGGTAAGTAACCGACAAATTATTATTGCACAATTACGTTTTTTGAAAATTAAAGGAATCAGGTTAATTGTGATTGTAGTGGGAAGCCGAAGGGTGATTTATCCTGTGATATTTTATTTTAAAAAACATGTAGATTTATTTGTGATCATGTAGAAATGAACAATATATGTAATTTATTGTTTATAAGGCAAAGATACTAGTGGGTAAAAGGTACAAAGTCATTAGCACAGCTAGTATATAAGATTATGACTATATCGTGCGAAGATATTACACTACTTCGTTAGTATATTATTTTCAGGGTGTTTTTATTAGTAAATAAGTATTTCACGTTGTCGTTATAATTATCTATTCCACTTTACGAGGGATGTTTACTTTTTTATGC
Source organism: Dendrolimus houi (assembly GCA_039645545.1). NCBI lineage: Eukaryota > Metazoa > Arthropoda > Insecta > Lepidoptera > Lasiocampidae > Dendrolimus > Dendrolimus houi. The sequence goes on along the minus strand of CM077125.1, from coordinate 10,914,556 downwards.
GTTCATGGTGTAATGAGTCTTTACTTACACAATCTTACGGATATGTAGAACGTATTACAGTACTTTCTCGTATTATTACCAAGACTTGGTTTAAAATTAACCGCTTTTAGTCGGTTATAACAGGTTTTAGTCAACTATTTCGTTAGAAGAGTAAACCTTAAAGAGTATTGTGTAAACTCGTATTAACCGGTTTATTCCGCGAGATTTATGTCTCTTTACAATAATTGTAACTTAAATATGTGTTTGTGTACAACAGAAAACTTGCTGTACCACGTGGCTGTGTTTTGAAGGTGTGCGGAAAAATTCGTACGAAATCGGTTTATTCAACAAAACCTATTTAAAGAACTTTTTTTACCAAAAGCTATTCGATTAAGGTTAAAGTTGGCAAAAAACCGAAAAGAAATTTCCCCTATGTACTAAGTTGTAACCTATTCGACTTTTTGTCGATTTCCAAATCCTGATAATTATTTCACTAAACCAACCTACTGTAGAATCCACATCAATTTCACTGAAATATATAAGTATAATTCGATTTTTCCAGTTTTTGATTAATTTAGATTTTTGCTCATAAAACAACACTTATGCGCTACTAATTTCATATAAAGTAATTGTGTTTAACTAAAGTTATTGTAATTAATTAGGTAAGTAAGGGCTGCTAGCATAAGGTTGCCTAAATTTATTTAAGAAACACAAAACGCATTTAACACCCTTAAATACAATTAGAGTCTTGCACAACGCAAAATTTGCCGCTAAATATGTTTAAAGAACTGTCAATACGTTTTCTGTAAAACGTATTTAGGCAGTTAATATGATTAACTAATTTTTATTTAAAGGCGATCATTATGCAAGCGGCCCTTAAACATGTACTTAATATTTTATTTCTATGGTGATTGATATTCGTAATTTTCTAAAGCCCGACTTTTCATTAACGATATAAATGTTATACGTCAACTGAATTGCCTTTGTTAAGACAGTGAAACAATCGGGCTATCAGTGATTGAAAAATCTTCCTCAGTAAAGTTGTAGCAAAGCCAGCTCAAATAGCATTGTTTTAAGGTCCTATATGATTTGTGAGCACTTTTCTTTTTCATCGGACGCAAAAGATATTAATATTACAAATTTTACAAACTCCTTTATCTAATCATGCTTTCAACTGTCACTTACGTCATTGGCATTAAACATAGATGAATTGCCACTGTGCTATCATGACTTTGATTATTAGACTCTACAATATTACAAAAACACTAAAAACCTGGGCTCTGAATATTGAACAACAAACCAAGTGTCAGTAGAGCAGATACCATCAACAATAAACCGTCTTGAGTCGAGAGAATTTGTCTTTGAGACCGCATTTAAACGGGCGATAAATCTTTAGACGTGGTGTTAGAAGCTTCTCACTGAGGTCCGAGTAACTTGAGTTTAAATTCCTATGCAAGTCCCTGCAAGCACCTGTAATTTGAAATAACTTGGAAACTAAAAATTATTACATAAGTTTCATACTACAAGTGATCTTATTTTAAGTAATAATAATGATACTGTCTGAGTCAATTTCGGTTACAATGGCACATATGTATTGTAGATATTACGCCTTTTTCAAGTGGGCTCCATCTATACTTTTATTTCATCTGAGATGGGAAACAAACATTTAGTCATGCCACCTCCGCCAGGTCTCGGTAGAAGAAGAAGGCCTAAAAAATCCTGGCTTGATTTTGTAAAGGATGTCGTACATACTAAAAGTCACAAAACAGGGGATGCCGAAGACTGCGCGAAGTAGAGAAGAAAAGTTAGTATGCGAATCCCGAGCGTCGTAACGAAAGGTACGCTCCGAATGCAACCGGGATTAAACGCTAGGACGAGGACAGGTCAAAACGCTACCACTGTAACTGTATGTTATGATAAAAAAATAGCGTTCCTTATTCTCGTCATATTTGTCATTAAGTTTCTTTATGTATTAGGTGTTCTTAGAAATTTTGTTTTATTAAGTACCTCCATTCCACCCCATTGCTGATTACCATTTCTGCAGGACATTGTCACAATTTTTCATGTATTTTGAACCATACACATCCTTGAACCATAGACTAGGACAAAGATTTATATTCAAAACTGCTAAAGACTTCTTAGAAAAATAATTTACATATGTTACATATTTTTTATTTCTCGAGTACAACAGACAGTCCACTTGATGGATGGTTATTGTCGCCAAGGGGCATTTGTAATACCATATATGCTGCTAATGTATTGTCGGTCTTGAAGGGTTCACTGGAAACTAGCCATTGATACCGGTATACAAGTCAAGGATGTTATGGCAGCATATTCTAAATCTAGACTAAGCGTGGCAGCCATCTAGGCGCGCAAATACCCTGCCACTCGGCTGTGGGATGTTATGTCTCCTCTTACGACAGCGAAAATAATATTCTTTCTTCTCCATTCCTGTACGGATAGCACGAATTTATAGACGATATATCAAATTAAATGTAATATAATCAGTATATGTACTATTGTACATATAATATAATTATAGGTTAGTTACCAGGGCCGTGACGAACAAAAAATACATACATACCTATGTAGTGATATGTATACCTACTACTTTTAATTAAAGTCACTTTTATATTATTTTAATATGGATAGCAAGCCAGCTGTGTCGTTTAATCAAAACGACGGTATTTGAAATTATTTTATCACTATTATTCATGATGCATCCAAATAGCTACATTATGCTAGATCAAATAAATATAAACGTACCTAATTATAGTGTTACTATGCAGTATTATTTTCAAAAATGTGGCTAAATTGGTTAGACTTGAACAATAATTACAAATATTGGATGGTGATTATTTTTAACCGATTTTCGAAAGGAGGAGGTTCTCAATTCCCTGTATGTTTTCTACGCGGTTTCTTCGTCAATAATTGTGGACTGATTTTAATTTTTTTTTATCCGAAACAGTATACTCTTGAGGTAAACTCAATATCACCAAGCTAGGATCTGATGAGTGGATCACAGGAAATCGAGAGTAACCCTTGTTGAATAGCGATAAGCACCTACTCTTTTCGAAAGGCAAACCTGTATATGCGTACCAGTTATACAATTTCTACAGTCGCTTAAAACATTATTTTTAAAGTTATTCAAACAACTAAAAAGTAGATTTAAATATGTTGTAGAAAATAATACTTTTTTGCTTCTTAGGTTGATGGCAGTTTTGTTTTGTAATATATATGAACTATGGTTTCGTGTGAAAAAAATGGACTGTTGAGTGAAAGAGCTTAGCGTTAGAAACAGACCTACAATGTTAATCACCATATGTACTTGTATACAGCTAAATGTTGATAAGCATAGAAATATTACAACATAGTCTTATATTGTTGTTGCCCTCTTGGCTTTTGATTTTGTGTTTGAGACTTTGAATATTTCACATATATTGTAATAAATAACATGTTGATGAACTAGCAGCTAAGTTATAAAATTCATAAGTTTTATATATATATTTTTAGTGATGATGTAATTTCATGAATAAAATATTTTATTAGCTTATTCAAGACTTAGATTGCCGTGACAATGAAGGTCGTTGTCTGAGAACCCAATTCAGACATAAAATAGTATTTGAGTTCAGACGAACGAATAAAAATATAGACGGAGCTGATGTGAACAAAAGCGTCCAATGAAGTAAAGCATTTTTTAAACTTGTGTGTGTGAACTTATCTAGGATACACGTGGTTTGCATCTGTGTGGTTAATAGTAATTATCCACTGGAAATTATTCCACCTTTATCCTTACTAATTCGATAATTTAATACTAAAGTTTCGTAACGCACTAAGGTGCTATCGGCTTCCCATTTCATAATCGGTTTTCTTTAACCAGCTTCACTCTGAGCGCTCGGGGCACTTTCTACATATTTTCTTCGTCTGGGGACTTGAGATGTAATCCACTCAAAATAAAGATTATTTTGGGTTTCATAAGGCACTAACATGATAATTTAGGGACGTATGCTTTCCAATTTTAAATACTCGATATTTGTTATATTTCACTACTTTGTCTTACGTTACGTCTATAAAAATACCCATACTACTTAAAAATATATTTTTACATGTGCATATGTGTTATGAATTAAGTCAGTAGTTTTAATTTATACAGAATACCCTGCTCTATGTACACAAACAGAAAAAAAGTATAACAGAAAATGATGAAAATTAACTCATGCAAGCTTAACATGTTGTAGATATATAGAAAATACCAGGATACGCCCAGCACTTTGTCCACGCTTGACTTGAAATTCCTTGGGATTCCCGGGACACGAACTACCACAGCATTTAAAAAGAATGTAACCTATTGTTTTAGTGAAAACTGTCCCAGAATAAGCTAATTTTTATGTATCCCAACAACTACAAACCGCTCCCGGGAAAATTTCCGTGGGATTCTCGGGATAAGAAATATCACACGTTTTATTACATAAAATTTGCTATCGATCACTGAAAAAATCGCATCAAAATTTGATTTTTTTAAATTTGGCTATTCTAAATCACTCCCAGAAAAATTCCCACGAGATTTCCAGGATAACAAATAGCGTAGATTTTAAGTGTAAGAATTCGCTGGCGATCAGAGGAAACGCACGAAATCGGTCCAGTAGTTTTTACGCGAATCCCGAAAAAAAGACAATAATTATAAAAAAATTGCACCTTGTTCTCCGTCGTTTATATAGTCTACCAGCGTTTTCCCAGCGGGTGCGCCGCGTGAATATCCCTAGGTAGTAGCTCTATATTACTTATATTAAACTTAATTAGGTTTTTTATATATATAAAACTTAAATGAAAATTTATCTAACTGATGGTGAAAATCGCTTAAAAATCATAGCTACATTATTGGACATACATAAGTTATCTGTCAATATTTAACATTATCACTAATTAATAAAAATATCACATCACAAATAATGCATTAAACTCAATAGCTACATCTGCGTGTAACAGTCAATAACTATGACATCATCTCAGAAGAAAAAGTGACTTAAATTAAAATAAATATTATATATATATAATAAATAAATGTATAATAACAGGCAAAGGGACTAAATACTTATTCTACGATGGATGTTAAACTAAAAAAACAACCTATAAAATATGAATAATGATTTCTGGGATATTATTATTCTAAATAACAAAGGTTTAGGAGGATACATTCTGAATTTTTGGACGTAAAACTTTATTGTTTCTTGTTAAATTCACTACAATAACCAAGAAACTAAGTCGTATAGTCTACACAACTGCCCAGCAAAACATATAGATGAGTGGCAGCCAACCTGATTTGAATACAATGAATGAGATGTTGTTTATGACAACGTGGGTATTAGTTAGTGAATTTGAAAAAAAAAACGCGATTGTAGCGCCATCTACATTGCTAATCCGACTATACCAGGTAAACTACATCATTTATTGGGATAAAACCTATCGTAAGGGTTTATTTGGGTTATAAGCCAGCATTGTGATAAGATTCATTCATACACGTTCAGCAGTCTTTCGCTATTTTCGTCTATTCCATGGAAACGACATCCTTTATCGGGATGAAAAGTATCCTAAGTTACACCTCGTGATACAAGTGGTTTTAAATTTACATTTAAATCCGTTCAGTAGTTTTTCCGTGATGCTCTAACAGATAGACAACCAAAATTCTAAAAATTGCATTTTCGTAAACTGCTACTCGATACTAGCCCTCCTGATTTTTTTATATTTTAAAACACATTGTACAAACTCGAACTATTTACAGATTTATTATAGTATAGATATATTAAAATTAAGAGATTATAAGCTAATAACTTGGTATACATCTATCTATACTATAATAAATTTGTAAATGGTTCAAGTTTGGACATTGCGTTTAAAAAAGGGGAAATTATCAAGGGAGTAATTCGGATCAGGAGTATCCGAAAATGCATTTTTTAGAAGAATTTTTGTCGGTCTGTTAGAGCATCACGTGAATACAAATGAACGGATTAAAATGAAACTCGATACAGAGCTAGCTTGTACCCCAGGTCGTAACTTAGGATACTTGTTATCCCGATAACTGATGTAATTTCCATGGAATAAACGGATTATCAAAATTGATGGCGCTGCAATCGTGTTTTTTTTTCAATTCATTAACAAATACCTACGTTGTCATAAACAAAATCTCATTCATGTATTCCTTCAAATCAGGTTGGCTGCGACTCATCTCTATGTTTCGCTGCGCAGTTGTGTAGACTATATAGACTTAGTTTCTTTGTTTTTGTAGTGAGTGAACATAGTAACAAGATACAGTAAAGTTTTAGGTAAAATACCTAATTAAATTTGCATATATTAGGTTGGCGAAAAAGTTTCTTCGCATTTTATATAAAAATTCAAAAGGTTTTTTTATAAAGTTTATTTACATTTGCCATCTTGCAGGTAGGGACGTGATCCCATTGCTATAAAAATTTTGGGGCTTCTGATCAAAAAACTGCGACAAGTGGTTTTGGCAGTCCTCTCGTGATGTTAACCTGACACTGCCTAAGGAATTCTGCAGAGACCGAAACAGGTGAAAATCTGAAGGTGCAAGGTGAGGACTATACGGCGGATGCATTAACACCTCCCAGCCAAACTTTCGTAATTTTTGTTGAGTGGCTAAAGATGTGTGAGGTCTAGCGTTATCATGATAAAAAACCACACCCCTTCTGTTGATTAATTCTGGCCGCTTTCTCTCAACTTTTTGCTTTAATCTCATCAGTTGTTCGCAATACAGTTCAGAATCGATGGTCCTGCCTGGCGGTAACAGCTCATAATGAATAATGCCCTTCCAATCCCACCATACACACAGCATCACCTTGTTGCGAGTTAACGCGAGTTTCGCCACAGTCTGTGAAGCCTGACCGACCTTTGACCACGATCTTTTTCGCACGTTCTTGTCGTACGTGATCCACTTTTCATCACCACTTGAAGAAACTGATAAGCTTCTTGAAAAATGGTTCGTTTTCATTACGTCATAATAAAGAATCACAAATGACACACGGTTCAATAGGTTTCTTTCAGTGAGCTCATGAGGCACCCAAATATCGAGCTTTTTTGGGTACCCAGCTTTTTTCAAATGCGCCAAAACCGTGTTGTGGTCAATTCCCAGTTCTTCAGCTACATCGTAACTACTAATATGCTCCACTTTTTCAAAAATAGCATCAATTTTGTCCGTAACAGGGCGACCAGAGCGACGTACATCTTTGATATCAAAATTTCCGGATTGAAAACGCTTAAACCAAATTTGCGTTACTCTCACAGATACTGCATTAGGTCCATAAACATCACAAATTGTTTTCGCGGCTTGTGTTGCATTTTTACCTTTTTTGAAGTAAAATTTTAAAATGTATCGAATTTCTTCATTAGATTCACTAATTTTAACAATAAGAAAAACAAATGAAAATCACACATTTTCCTAATTTGAATTTGGAATTGTCTTCTTTAAAATTAAAACTTTTTAATGATACCAAAACCAGCCAGATAAAAATGGTATAGCCAAAGAAATCTTATTACAAGTTCATACATACTATATGCGAATAGACTTTTTCCCCAACCTATTACGTAACATAGAGTCACTTACTACCTAGGGTTTCTACTCTAGTAAAACAATATGACAACAAATTGGTGTTTTGATGTTTTCTTTTCATAACATTCAATTAGCGTACAAAATAAACGTAGACGGCCTCCAATTGAACGGAAGGATGTCTATATTATTTTATCAATAAGATAAATTCCAACGTATTATAATTTTGTGTACATACGATAATATTCGTTCTCATTTTACAGAGTAATATTTAAGAACCTTCACACACTTTTGATGGTAAGTTTATATTAGTGATGCGTCATTTTGACAGGAGGCAACATTATACCCCATTTTCACGTGACTTTGTCGCGAAATTTTCTATATTGCAAACTGCAAAAAACCTATTTATTTTTTTGACAGCTATGTATCGAATCGCTCTGTGTTGAATTTCACGAAAATCGGTCTATGTTCTAGGTCATAGTTTTGACATGATATATAAAAGTCACATGATCAAAATTAGCATTGATAATATACAAATATCGTAGACTTTCAAAAAAAACACACACACACACACATATATATATTTTCTCCACACATTTATGACGTCAGGGGTGACGAAACTCCATCACCTTGTACTTTTGCGCTTCACAGCCTCCTTTACCAGCTGCAAGCATCTTACGAAACACGTTTAGCTCAAGGTAAACCGTTTCGCGTTGATTTTTATGATAGCGTGGTACCACACCAATTGAGTCAGCGCAATAATCTATAATCCAAATAATATACTTTTACTAATGTAGCTGTATGTAACCTATAACGTCTAGAATTTCACATGTGTAGTTTTATAATGCAAGTATTTTGCAATACAAAGTATTTCAGTCGCATAACTACATCCATATAAACCCATTACTATATTCAAAATAATAAAATAAACGTATTTTTTTAAATGTCTTAAAAATCTTGATCATAATCCTAGTATACATAACTACATTAAACATCCTTAACAGCAATAACACGTTGCGAAGTGGTGTACATAGAATAGGAAGTAAATTTAAATTTTAACTTATATGTATATATAAACCTTAAAAAACCTTCAAAAAGTGTTCTCCAATGGAACTTATTTTGAATAGACTTTTGAATTTGAAACGTTCTAAATATTAAGGCACGCTTATTTAAGCATTAATACTTATTCAAAAGTTAGAAAGCGATATTATAAGAAACAAGAAAATAGTATGTCAGTAATAATCAGAAACTTATAATAATTTTTATGGCAGAATTAACCACGCAAAATGTACGTGATATAAGAGCGCGTCCACAGCTATTTAATTTTGATTGATTTTATCACCATCACGTCGTGTTATTTATAATATAAGCGAAACGGGTCATCATTATGCAAATGAAAATGTCGATCAAAATGATACACATCGACGCGGTATAAAAGCTTGTGTTATGGTACAAATATGAAGGTGCTCGGATCAGCCCGCCCGCGGTTAGGACGGACGGCAGACTGGCATGCACTGTCAGACAGTACAGACAGCGGCGACTCAGACGTCGCCAATCACGATCTCTCCATGTCCCTGCGAGGGACGCTAGGAGACATAGCCCCCCCACAGAATAGACTAGGCGTGTTGCTGGGGAGTTTCTTTCGCCGTTTCTTCTCTCGCAGCCATAACACGTTGCGACACGATAGTAAGATAGTGTAGGCCGCCTCAAACTGCTGATCCCGGTCCGCCGGGATCTTCCCCCTCGGGCTTCATTGTCGCCTTTTGGTTGGCATCATTCGATTCACCCCCTCGCATGGCAACAGTCCAGCCGAGGTAAAGCAAGCTAGGGAGCTTCCTCAAGCAGGTTGCCCATCGAGCTCGAGCACCTTCGCTTGGCGAAGGCGTTCGCCCCATAAACCCCGGCGAAGCTGTTAGGTCTTCGGACCAACAACATAAAGTCAAGTCCAATAAAAAAAAGATATGAAGGATAGATCTTAGGAGTACCATCTTATATGGAGGAGAAGTTGAAAAAGTATCCACTAGTATGCTGTAAATAGACATTCAAAACAATACAATAGCGTTGGCATACGAAAAACTATGATATGAATTTAGCTGTTGTAAAAGAAGAGAAGTGTGCTGACTTCAAAAATTAAAAATTGTTAAGTGGCATAAAATTAGTATTTTATTATTTTACTGCACGAGTTTAGCAGGCAGGCAGACGGCCTACCTAATGGAAAGGCCTACATTTGCAACACCGAAGGTGCTACAAATGCGCTGCTGCTCTATTAAGGGAGACTAGAGCCTGGCCACTAATGCCGGAACCTATGCTGGAACTAAACCAGGAGTGGTAGCCATCTAGACTGGCAAATATCCTACTATCTGGTTGTGGGTTGTTCTGTCGCCTCTTACGACAGGCCACCCGGCCGCAAGAAATTGTACAGAAACGGAGAAAGACTCCGTTCCTGTACGGAAAAAATAAAATGCCAGTATAAAAATCTCAACTATTTACGTAGTCTAAAATAATTTAGCAACTATAATGCTGTGAGAAAACGTATAAAGTGATTTAATTATTGTGAATTTTTAATAATAAAAACGGATATCTTTTGAGTATTGTTTATTTTCTATCTTACTCTAATTATTTTTAGCGCTTCCTTTAAAGGAAAAAGAAATAAAATTTATCCTATGCTACCGCAGCGCCATCCTTGTTATCCGCGTTCGGACACTGTTTCACAGATAGATATGGTATTTCTTAGCTCTATCCTCCCTAAGTGTAGACCAAAAGATATTCTCAAAAATGATAAATTTGATTTTTTATGATAGGTATTGATTTTTTCAAAGTACTCATTATGAGCACTTATGCAACTTTCCGTTCGTGTAAACTGATTGAAATCTTCGATACATTCTCAGCAGTGTCAGTTTTACGCAGACCGTATCAAACAAATGAGTAAAGTGTAATCTAATTTCTTTTAGCATGACCCGCGTCTTTCAAAAAAGGTGTAATAAAATCAATTTAAGGCCGCAAGCACGAAGATAATACCTCTGGTTTTATAAATGTATATAGACTATGAAATCCATATTCCAGCAGATGCTTTGTTTACCTGTCTTATATAAAAAAAATAGCAGTAAAATTTTTTTTTATATCAGACTTGTCTCCTTGGACTTAAGCGTTGCACGCTTGTTTAAGAACAAATTTTATCGTATTATTTTGAAATATATAAATATATACATTCTTGACGACGATTTGAGATGTGGCGCGGAGAAAAATGTTGGTTATACCCTGAACTGCACACCAAACAAACGCATCCATAATAAACAAAATAAAAATTACATCGAGGCTCTTAGCCATATGCCTTTGCAAAGTCCTCGAGTACTTCGGATACATAGCCAGAATACTGGCAGATAATTTAAAGAAACTAATGATGACTGGCAAAACAGAAAGACAAAGATTTCGTGGTTGCAGTCAGATGCGTTAGTTTAACTAGGGGGCCTAAAGCAACCGCTTTCGCAAATTTGTATTACGAACATGACTATCACAATATAATGGACCTAGACACGTTAATTGCACTAAATGATTCTCTAAAAGCGGCCGCTTTAGAACCCATGTCTGCACCATGCTCAATGACTCCGTGTATGACGCACTGCATATTGCCGCTGATCGATAGCGAAACTTTGTACAACAAAAAAAAGAAGTGGGTACATATCACAGCCTTCAGCAATGAGGAATATAGTCATCAGACTAACACGATTTGTATATCTCCAACCTAAGTATTGTATTGTAAGATGCTTATCTTACGAGTAAATAATATACAACGGACCACTCTGGGGCCAATCCCAGACCATATTAAATAACTGAAAGTATGCATAATAAGTGTAATTACAATAAGAAAATGCACACTTGTAAAATAAGTAAAATTGTAAATAATAGATGGAATCTCTTAGAAGTGTCCTAAATCCATAATTCCCGATTTCTTGAATTATGAGAGGTTAAATTGAATTAAAAAATAGTGTGTGTTTGCATTCCACACACATTAGAAGTGAAAAAAAGTGTAACAAGGGGTGGGAGAGGGAGTCTAAATTTCGAGAAGTCACCTTTCATATATTATATAGTTATAATATTTAAGCTTTAAAACACAAAATTGGAAGTATTAACGAAAAACTTCAAAATATTTCCAACTCTATCTATATGACAATAGTGTTTAAATTATTAAATATAATGTATTCTATCTTATTGTTACGAGTGCGGGACTCGAATTAAAATGCCGTTAGAATTACTATAGAGTTTATTTAGAACTATACAAACACGTATAACACAGGTACAAATATAACTGACCACAACCAGTACAAACGTAATGCACGATTCAATAGCACGCGCAAAGTCCGTCACTATATAGATTATCGAATGTACATACGTCTTGCCACGCTTGTGGTTATCGCTTGACTGACAATCTCTCCAGTGGGGCATTGCTTTATCCAGCTCGATGCAATATGTCTACCTGGCAAGCGTCGACGCAATTTCTCATAAGTCGTAATCCGCACACCTGCGTAATTATGCCTGCGAACGGCTATAAACGAGTACAATAGGCTGTCTTCACAACAACCAATAAGTAAACAAAAGAAGATAATCATAAAACAGTTTCAATGTTATTAGCTCAAATGCCGGCGGATAATAAAGTGTGTGTTTTATGGTAGGCAGGTGTGCATCCACTTTTGTTGGCGTGTAACATTATTTATTCTATCGCAGGCTTAGACCTATACAGTTATATGTTTATCTCTTTTTAGTGTCGCTTTTTCGTTTCATCGGTTTCAAATCACAACGATTCTAATGGAGTTTTACTTGAAAAATAACTGAAAGTCCGTTTCCGAAATTTATCATGCCAGGAATCAACCCGGAATATGGCTCAAAGATAAAGAAGTATACGGAATGGTATATATCAATCAAGAAAGATAATTATGCAATTGAACGATAATTCTGATACACGAAAAGAAACAGTTGTGAACGCAGGCGTATAAGGTAAAACTCGAATATGGAAACTTAGCAACGACCGATAAGTATTGGCGCCTCAGACCATCGAGTCGTACGACAAAAAAACTTATTGGAGTCTCGAAACAGGTTCAATTATGTCTCAAGATACTGTTTAATAATAAATTTAGCGCCAGTTTGCTTATTAAGCCTCCAGTCTTATAGATGTGCGAAGGACGATTAGTCGTCAATACATAATATGTGTATGTAAATTAAAAAATACAATTGGAGTATAGTGCATTATCAGTACATAAGCTGTGATAAATAGGTGTATTTTACCGTTGTATTAAATTTAATTGAGTGAAGTTTTTAAGTGTTTCTAAAATAAAAACTTCCTTACTATTAAATTTAAATGTAATACATTTAAAATAAAAAGGTAATTAAATAATTTATTTTGTTCTTTTATATAATAACAAATATTATGGATAGATTATTTATAAGTAAAGAATATTTTAGTGATTAATATACGAACTTGTTTTCCTCTTTTTGCCAAGTTTAGTCAAATAATGTAATGTACAAATGTTAATTTAATTGTATACAAACAAACATAATAAAAAGGTACTTGTTTTAGGAATCCAATAAAAAATTAGGCACAAATCTTGTATTTACCTATTTATTAAAGGCGTTAATACATTCTTGGACGGTGCTTAATGAGAATTGAATAAAAACTCGAATATAAAATTAGTAAATTAAAACGATGCGCGGTCGCCATGACGCTTAAAGCATTTGAAAAACTTTTCAATTTAGACGGTTACGCTTTCAACGGTCAGTTTGCAAATTAGTGTTATACTAGAATTAAGGCCTAAAATTCCAATCTTGTTGGAATGTCAAATGACAACGCAATAAGAAAAATAATTTGCTATCAACACAAAGTGGTTTTGTGTCAACACTAATGAATCATATTGATCATATACATACATATTGTATTCGATACATCTATACTAATTATATAATTATGAAAGTAACTTTGGTTAGGATGTTTGTTTATTCCGTCGTCACAGCAATGAAGCAAAAATTATTATGATAAAATCAAATATTTTTTACTTTCAATGAAAAGGACGACCATTAGGCCTCCATTTGCCCCAAAAATAGCTTAGGGATATGGATTCAAAATTTATACAACTAAAGCAGCAAGAAATATTCACTAAACAAATAATACGTACATAGAAAATAAGATTTACACTTGTGTTAAAAATACGTTAGCTTTTTATTAATATGACCTTTCAAGGACGGCGTTTTAAGTCAACAAAACTCTATATGTTTTTCTTTCTTAAAACTTACTTAAATATATTATTGTGGATATTTTCCTGTTCTAGAAATGTTAAATTATTCAAATTTATACATACTATATATATGACTTACAAAAACAGGTCGGTCTACCGGTGAATGTATTATTTGTGAAAAGGTATTTGATTGAATTATTTTTTAGAGTTCTCTCGACATTTTTGTAAAAACGGAAACGATAAAAACATCATGTCCGTCAGTTTGTCTTTCTGTTTATAATAATAATAATTATTATTTATTTATTTCAGATACAAAGATCCATAATTACAACAAATCCAGATTGTTATTATTAAATTAAATTAAACCTTACAAATAAAAATAAAAATTAACACACGTCCATCAGTGAGTCAGTCGGTCAGTCTTTTACTAAGCATTTCATTCACATATATTTTACATCAAATTAATTACTCTTTGCAGCAATCTGCAACCAGTCCCAATACATTTTCGTTTGGTGTAGCCTGCTAGCAATGGCCGCAATTATACTGTTTATGGATTTCGTAAATAATTTTCTCGAAAACTACGTCACGTAGTTACCAGGAAGGTTAAATATATTCATTAATAATATGGTGTAGTGAAATCGCGAAATACCATTTTTTTATTGCTGAGTGGTTACCGTCGCCTATGTACATTTGCAACACCAAAGATGCTCCAAATGCGCTGCTACTCTCTTAGGGGAGACTGGGACCTGGCCACTTATGCCGGAACACAGCTTAAAGTTGCTATGGCGGTATACTCTAGAGTCTAGACCAAGGGTGGTAGCTATCCAGACGGGCAAATACCCTACCACCTGACTGTGGGTTGTTTTATCGCTTCTTACGACAGGCCTCACGGCCGTAGGAAGTTGTATCTTTCACCGTTCCTACACGGATAAATACGGATACCTAATTTCATTTTTGCATAGGCATGTCTAGGTCTCGTTATACAGGTGTTTAAAAATTCTAACGATATTTAATAGTTTTATTTTATTTAATATAAACAGATGGTTAGACATTCGATTTCCAACTAGTAATATGGCTGAAATATCCTCTGAATCATAGAATGCAAAATTCTGAAAATAAATAAATAGGTAGCTGATTGCTGAAGCTTAAAAGAAATACCTTCGATGAAAGTTAGTTAGAACGATATCCGTTTAGTACCAGTTTTTTGATAAATGGGGTATTTTTGATAAAACGGTTTTTTTGGATACCGTATTAAGTAACATAAACAGTGGCCTCCTTCCACCTCTACGTCGGCTTCTACACAGGCTGTACACAGAAGATACATTTTATAAATTTCTTAAGAAAAAAAAATTTGGTTTTGAGCAAAAGTTATTTAAATTTATTAATACACATTTCCCTTTTGCTTGCTTTTTTCTCAATTATTGGAAGAGATACAAAATGTTATTTCTTTTTACTTTATTATAATCTTTTATGCATGTTTTGTTATACAACTAATCCTCAATTCCCCTTTCATTTACTTCGTTTAATATTGTTTTTTGTGTATCATTTTTAAGCTTTCTTATTAAAATGGTTTTTTAATTTTATTTTTCAAACTGTTGTTTTGTAGACTATACTCATCGATGTTAAAATAAATAATCATTCCTCTCCCTCTGCCTATGAAGTTTACCACAAAATTTGAAAATATTGGATAAATATTTCATTCACAATATCATGATTATTTTATTTTTTAATAAAATTTCTTTAATATGATTTACGTTTACACGGTTCTAAATATGCAAATTTCAAGAAGTTTATGCATATAGGTATATTTGTTATTTCATTTCTTTTACAATAATTTGAATGAGTATAGTTGTTTATAAAATTAATAAAAAAATGTATAATTTGAAATGTAGCTATAAATACTGTACAAGTAAGTGCCGCGTGTCCACCCTGTTACGAGAACTGGAAAGTCTTGGGATCGAGTATTCATTAACACTTGCATGCATGCATGCAATATATGCACAAAATACCTTCATTCGTAAAGAGGTTTTCGCCGTGGGCGAGTCAGACCCGTTCAAGACTACTTGTTTGAGGAAAACGTCATATTTTAGTTCCCGTCAAAAGTATAGATTTTAGACATGTACTTACTAGCTACACCCGACCACACTTCTCTATGATTGAAATTTTTGTTTTTATTTATTTATTTTATTTTGGGGGGACTAACAGCTATAATAATAATAACTAAAATACAAACCACAGATGACAGAAAAATAGTATTAAAAAAATTGAACAATAACAAGAGAAAACTAAAAATATATAAGGTACTTAAACAGAGAAATACGATTTTAAATAAACTTTTACCGGTTTTGCGCTTTATGATGCTACATTATTAGAAAATAGGTCTAAGTCTATGTCTTGCAACTTACTTAACTAGTCAAATTAATTTGGTGTTCTGTTCTTTCTTTTTGCAAATTGTTATATATTATACTAGCTGACCCGGCAAACGTTGTTCTGCCATAAACATAAAAAAAACCTACCAAATATACAAAAAAATCATTAAAATCGGTTAAGCCGTTTCGGAGGAGTTTGACCACACATACCGTGACATGAGATTTTGATATATTAAACTGACATTAAATAGTTCATTTACGCCTTTCAATTTGGATCAATCAACCAGTGATCTATATCAAAATAAAATCTACACGAATTCACTTGTGTTTTTCAATTTCGATAGAAATGGGGTCAAAAAAAGAACTTAACTGTTACAATATTTTTCATAACTATGAACTTTTTTAACTGCTTAATTAGGCGATTATGAAATCCATTTTTATATTTTTAATCAGTTACCAAACATATTTATGAAAAAATTTGTAACGATTAATTTTCTTTATAATTTTTTCCCTCCAAATTGAAAGACCGAAATGAATCGCCTAATTTTAGATTAACATAACAAAACGCTGATAATTGTCCGTTCCCCTGGACAATTTGGTATAAAATATACAGAAACACTATTCTATTAAAATGCAACTTCTTCACTCAATCGATGTCCGCTGCTGGACATTTACATTCCCAAGTTTGCGCCACAAACTCCAGCCCTAAGCCTTCCTTATGCAGTCCCTGCCAACAACCTTACGCAGGTCGTTAATCCACCGTCAAATGCAATGATATTTAAAAAAATGTAGTCATTCTATATAGATTGCAGTCTTTTATATAGAAAAGACTGCAATCTTACGTCTGAATTTCATTTTTAGAGACGAATGTCATAATGTTTGTTTATGTTTTTATCAGTGCAAAATGGATGCCCGTTACAAAGAGGTCAACGCACGCAACGACAACGGTAACAAAGAGAAATGTTCCTGGACCCCGTTTTTTAGACAGGTAATTTTATTTTATATCTCTGTATATTATATTATATACATTTATGTCATCTGTAGAGGCTTATCAACGGCTTCTCTTTATCGAGTTTGTAATCTAGTTACTTTTAACTGAGCTGTGTTACTGCCCACCCCATACTTTCCCAAATAAGGTAAAGTATTACATGGTATATTTATCAAATGAATCATATGCTGTGTCTAAGGAATCAAAAAGGCATTTAATTGAAATATTCCATATTTTCAACACTGTTTCGCTAAACACATAGATTTTTAAGAAAATCTTTGATACTACCCGTGATCAGAAGGCTGGCTGATATTTCGCTCAGCGAATTGGTATTGCCATACAGAGTTGCATTACAGCGCGCTTTCTAAGCACGCTTTGTAATTATAGGTTTATTTATATTTAGCGGATTTTGTAAAAATCATTTTTGTGAAAAATACTATTGATAATTTGCCAGTTGGATTTTTTCCGAACTTTTAAACGCGTCGTTCATAAATTAGAGGGAGGGGATACCATTTTTACGACTTCGGAAGCGACTATCTTTCCACCTATTGACTTGAACAAAAATCGTGTCAAGCAACAGCATGGTTTTTAAAATGTGTGTACATCACATGCCTCATGTTGTTCTTTTTTTAACTTATCTATTTTTTCGTTATAATAAATTTGTAGTGAGGTCGAGTTGGTAGTACAATCTATTTAAAACTGAAATAAAAGTTAGAAGTGATAATTCAGACGACGAAATACCGGAAATGCAACTTATATTATTTTTGCGTGTTTGTCTGTTTGTTCGTGTGTCACGTGAAAAATACTACAACGATTTAACTAAAACTAAACATAGAACTAGCTTCTATCTTGGATTAGTATATAGAACACTTTTCTAAATTTCAACTTTTTCTTTCAGGCATTCTTTTTAGTATTAGTAAACATTTTCGACAATTTTATACTATAAGCCGCGCGCAGAAGGTTTGCCGATGAGTACTTACTATTATTGTATATACTTATGTAAAGCATATGCAATAATAAATTAGAAATAATAAATTTATTGCAACAACTATGTATTTATGTAACCTTATGTAATGACCATCGACGCGTTTCATCATGTGGCTATCGGCAAACCTTCGGCGCACGGGTAATAAACTTAGGCACATATAATTACACAGTTTTATAACTACACAAAATTTCACCCTGACTAGCCTTAGTAGTTTCTAATATAATCACATGTGACAGACAGACAAATAGATTCCTTTTTAATTTTTGGTACCGGAACTATAAAGCTATAAAATCTAATCATCAGTTGTAGTATACATAATTATAATTATTATAATATTTCTATAAGTTTTTCATATTCAAGTTACACTATAATATTCTGTAATGTAATTTTTTATGTATTTTCTATATGGCTGTACGTAAAAACGTAATATAATACAAAAATGTGAATGTGAAATTTGAATGAATAAATAGTTAATAGTTCCATTTTTGTCATATAACACGTGCTTCTAAAAAATTATCAGTGAGGTATTTTCTGTACCTACGTGATTTTTAAAATCTCTTTACCGTGAACCGTAAAAAATTATCCATAATCACGATTCTGTATACTTTAATCGATGTTACGATATTATTCAATGAATTTTTACAACTTCACGACTGATGTCGCATAAAATGTGTCAAGTTTTTATATTTGAATGAACATTTATTTGATTTAACTACGTAGGCTTCTTTACACGTTCATTACAAAATGGGGTCTAAGTGGCCCCGAACGTGTGTCACTTGCGGTGCAGTTAAGAAAATCACAGACCCCTCTGTGGGGCGGAAGGAGCAACTTCAATTTGGTTGAGTGTAGAAAAACATGAATCCAAGATGTTCTATTTTTCTATATACTTATATATTCTATTTTCAAAGTTCGGTGGTATACCTACCTTAATAAGGGGTTATCTTGAACTAGAATTGCACAACACAAAACAAAAATCTGTAAACCATTTTTATATATAAACCAAAAAAGGGTTGAAGTTTTTAAAACGTTACGGGGATTACTAGGCCTTGTGTTGCCACAACGACAGTTTTAGAATGAAGTCTAAAACTCCCCGTACCGCAGGATTAGAAAATACAGTATAAATATACTATAAATGTATAAATATAAGTAGAGTATAAGTATAAATCAGTGCCACTGTAAACGTGTCAAGGAAATAGTCTCTCTCCTTGAAAAAAGCAGGTTTTTAAGAGGCGATATCTATTTTTACAAGAGTTTTATCGCTTTAAACCTTCCGAAACCTGTGCAAGCTATGGAATAAAAAAAAATTTGCGGGTGCTTTCCCCGTCAGCAAGTTGCAATTGCAATAATATTATGAACATTAATAGAAAATTTTGTCTAGAATCTCATCCAGGATTAGAACCATGGAATCAAAAATGATTATTGTGATTGGAACGAGACACACAGTCACAGATCTACCATGACTTGAAAATGAAAATAAATGTATTGAAATGAAGTTCCTTATCGCAAGTTACTCGGCGGATGGGAGCTCGATGAAAATATTTTTAACCGAACTGAGAAATGCTGACCGCTGTATATTATGTACGATTTTGAACTTTAATGCAGTGAAATAAGATTTTAAGTAATATCAATTAGTGTTATATACGCTGTTTTGAAAATAGTAGGTTTTGTAAACACCGTTGGTATTCGGTCGCATTTGGGCGCTGTCGCTTACGTACACATGTTTTTATATTATTTACTGTTTGTAACCGACTTTCAAAACGATGAGTTTCTCAATTCGACTGTATATGTTTAAGTTCAAGTTAACTTAATTTTGAGTTTTTACAATATTAACTATGTATATTTAGATATAATTTGTTTGTTTATTATGTATACGTACTACTACGTACTATACGTACAGTTTTTTGATAAAATTTGTTTGTTTATGAAGAATGACATTTTGTGCTACATTTTAATATATATTTATATATAGCGAATGGAACTTCGCTCCAACCAGGATTCGCAAATATGCCTAATTTTTTTTAATTTCAAAATGGAATCTTACAGATTATTTATTGAGAGTTATGAGTCTACCACCGTTTACAAAACATTATGTTATACTTTTCACCGTATTAAAATGTTTCTATTTTATTTCAGCTTCTGGTTTGTAGCGCAGTATGGACAATTTATTTTATCCTTGGAATGGCGTCAGGAGCGCCAACAATATTCATCCCTCAAATAAGAAAGGAAGCGAATTCGACAGATGCCATCACCGACGAACTGGAATCATGGCTATGTAATGTAAATCATTTATTTTTATCACCTGTAAAATTTAAGTTAATTCAATTTTACTATACTTATTGCTTACTTACGAGTATTATTTACACATTTGCATTTACTTTGTAAAAAAAGTAGTTGGTAGAAATATTAAATGTGTAATAAATTGCTATACAAACTGTAAGAGAGTAACCTACGCTGGTACGGTCAAGTTTTATGGGAAGTGGCTTGTTACGTGGGGAATAAATGTCTAGTCATGCCGCTTTCGTCTATCAAGTCGATTTGATCGTTTCAAATTGTACGAAAGCGACATCTTTTATAAAAATTAGATACTAAGATTATGGTGAAAACCACATTTAATTACATCGTGTCTTTATCGCCATTTTATCGTAAGCGACATTTGGACCTGACTTTATTTTTTTTGTTGCAAAAGATATTTTAAAACAACTATTTTGTTTCTAAGTTACGTCTAAAACCAAAATATAGTTTAAAAATATACTTAGGTGAAAATGTCGCTTACAATAAAATGGCGCTGAAGGCTCAACATGCCCATTGACTTCGATGATCTAGGCTTAGTATTTTTCTGAGTCTTAAGGGATTATATGTAGAATACAATATAAGTTAAGTTTTCTTCAATGTCATAGTTTATAATGTATTAAATGCTTATAAATATAAATAACCAGCTGTGCCAGCGGTTTCGTCCGCGTGGTGGATGGAAAATCGTTATATTTTGGATAATTCACAGTATATCTTTATAAATTATAGCCTATGTGTTATTCTGATATGTAAGCTATATTATTGTAAAGTGTCATCAAAATCCATTCAGTAGTTTTTGCGTGAAAGAGTAACAAACATTTCAGATAAACACACACACCATTCGCATACGTACAGGCACACACACATGCACAAGCACACACGCATTTACACTCGTTAAAATTAATATGTTTTATTATTTTACACATTCGCATTAAACATTTACTTAGGTTCCTACATTATATACTCGCGTTAACATCTGTCTATACAAGTTTATATGGCAGTATAACACCTCACAATTTTTTTAACACTTCTACCCACATACGAACATAAGTGAAACATTCAAATTGTGCATTGTAGGAAGGAACTAACACCTATAGTACAGGCTTTGCTTAGTTTAGGTGTTAGTATCCACTAATTTTATTATTTATTTCTAGTTTGCCCTAATTAGATTTAACCTATTTCATTGTAATAGAACTTTATAGCACCCTCTGTTATCGTTGTAACAATGCTATGGTACCTAATAAACTATTTTATTATTATTAGTATTATCTATACATCCATACATTCTTACAAACTTTCGCGTTTATAATATTTATAGAGATTAAATGGATCAATTAATTAAAACTAAGATATTATAAATTAATACAATAAAGAAAACTTAACTTAGTTATATTATTTATACCTATAAGCCCTTATGAGAATATTCTTATTGTATAAGTACAATACTGAGATGATAAAATAAATAAATTGATGATTATTATTATCTTTTGATACAAGATGTTGTATATTGTTTTAAAACAAATATTTTTGTACCTCAAATGTTTAATAAGAAATTTAAGGAAAGAAATATCACAGTGATTTTTAATAAATTCTTCATTTTCAGCCTCCGTGATCGGATATGGCGGAATACCGTGGGTATTTATTTTGCCTTTGTTCACCGAGTTTATCGGAAGGAAAATACCTTTTATTATTTTGTGCGTAAATTCGTTAGCGGCTTATATCGTTTTCTATTGTAGCACAAACACCACGCTGATTTTAATAAGCGAAATAATGCAGGGCATGGCTCAGACGGGCGCCCATTCTATCCTACCGGTCATAATCACAGAATATACCTCCGTGAAATATAGAGGAATATTCCTGACCCTAAAATCGGCTTCATTCTTTTGGGGCGTTTGGGCAGCCAACGCTATTGGAACATTCTACCATTGGAAAGTGATTGGGTTGGTGGGAATTATTTGTTCGGCATATCTAATCACTGTCACGCTATGGCCAGAATCACCATACTGGTTAGCCACTAAAGGCAGATATGAGGAATGCAGTACATCGTATCATTGGTTGTCAGGCTTTAATGATCAATCAGAGAAAGAATTAGAATATCTGATAAAATCACAAAAAGAGTACCGTAAAGAGCAAGCAGAAGAAAATCGAACTCTAAAGAGACGCTTTAAAACCTTTCTCAAAACAATATTGTCACAAGATTTTTACAAACCGATGTTGCTTTGTATATTAATGATGTCACTGGTTCACTTCTCAGGCAAAGTAGCGTTTAGTATGTATGCGATACAAATTATAAAGAGGATAACCCAGAACGAGACCACTGCCTACAGAGGAATGCTGGTTTTAGACGGGGTAACCGTGTCTTCGATGTATGTTGGATGTTTGTTAGCAAACTTCCTGAAGAGAAGAACACAGCTATTGGCTGCATCATCGATGGGTATTGTGTTTCTGTTTATAACTTCTCTATATTTGTACTTAATTAAGCTCACAATAATAACTGAAAATGCTATTGTGTCGATATCATTGTTGATATTGTTCTCGGTAACAATAAGCTGCGGGCCGATTATAATGAGCACATCAATTTACGGTGAACTAGTACCATTGAGATTCAAAAGTTCTGGTATGTTTGTAATGGGTTTATTTAGTGACGCGTTAATGGGTACCATTCTAAAAGTTTCACCATATTTATTCAAGTCGTATGGCATACATGGCGCTTTTTTGTTTTATGCGATTTCTGCTACAGCTTGTACAGGGCTATTATATAAATATCTGCCTGAAACTAAAGATAAAACTCTTCAAGAAATAGAAAGCTATTTTAGTAACAAACTGCTCCAATCAGAGGAGGAAGGTAAAGAATTGATGACTATCAAAGGCAGCGAGAGAATTAAAACATCGCCTTAAAGAGAGGTTGATTATAAATTGGTTGATTCCCTAAAAAATATTATGTTCTATTGCGCTACAACCGCGCGGAATATAATTATATAAGTAGTTTATAGACTCGTATCTCAAGATCAAGACTTAAATAGATTTAATCGTGACACATTTCAATCATAATAACAGTAGAATTCGTTTTGTTTTGTTTGACTGTAAAGTTGTAATATGTGTACGGTGGTTTAGGAAAGACCACCTTTAACTGTACTTAAAAATTAAAAATCAAATATAGTTGTTTCGTAATATTTGTAAGCGTTGATGTACGATTTTAAATGTTAATATCAATAAAAATACTTTCACATAATCTATACTACCGTCATGACTCCATGTTGTAGATTTTAAATAATATAACACAATTTAATCTTCCCTTTGCACATAAAACTCAAAATATGAGTGGAACTTAATTTATTCAAATGTTATGAAATCAAGACACTATACCCTTTCCAAGCTTTCATTTTACTTTTGACAGCTCGATAACGAATCAATTAATAATGCCCTAATGCGTTACCGACTCGATTTGTTATAAAAATCGTCTTCATTTAGAAATACGTTTTATCGCTTTTAAATTTTTTTTATTGCGCAAGTTCAGCAGACAAGCAGCCGGCTCACCTGATGGAAAGCGGTTACCATCGCTTATAGACATCTGCATCACCAAAGGTGCTATCAATGTGCTGCCGCTCTCTAAAAGCAGACTGGAACCTGGCTACTAATGCCGCAACCTAACTCAAGGTCGTTATAGCAGTATAGTCTAGACCAAGACCTAATCGATTCTTTTTCTTTAAAGTAGAATATTTTTTAATTTCAAATCGATTACTTTCGATTTATTTACGTATAGTGTCAATGGTTTAATAGTGTGTGTTACATGGCTCACAGAACATCACTATTCCGTCACCCACAGCAATAAAGTAGATACGACAACTATCTCAAATATTTCATGTGGGCTTTACTGTCAAGAAACATGTACCTTGATAGACGTGCAAATATCAAAAGTAAAATGAACGCTTGGAAACAGTATAAATGTAGCAGAGCACAGTCAAATAAAAATAAATAAAATATGAAGTATAAAATAAAGTTTTTTGTAGGTGTAGTTTGATACAAAATAAGTAAAACACAATAAAAAAAGATAACAAAATCTTTGCTTATGTGAGTTATAACTCAATTATTTTATAGTCCAATTGCTTTATTATTATAATTTAAGTTGAATCACACATAAAATTAAAATAATAAATTATCTACAGCAAGGACGATTGTTTTGTAGTGTTTCGTATGAAAATGTTAGATATACTTTAAAATAGAACTCCTTAGTTAAAGTAGTATAGCTATCTAAATAAATATTTAAAACAAATTTATTGCGTTTCATTTAATGCCTTTTTTTTTTAGCCATGGGTAATCCGATTGAGGACTAAGCCGCGACAAGGGCAGAACCTTGGGGGGATAATTCGCGACCTAATGTGGGATTCGCCAGATCGGGGGTGGCACTAGCATGCCCAGTCGGAACTGGTGCCATGCTATTGCCACTCTCCGGTTAGGGATACCCACTAAAACCCCTGGGTGTTCCGTCCTTCGCCTTATGCCAGGGCTACGGGTATATGAGCTAAGCCTCTCCGCAGCCCTGGCAGGCATGGGCCTCGCGAGGCCTCTTCCATTGCCAGGGGACTACTTTATCCCCCGGCATCATCATGCTCTCTATGCGTGGGGCGGTCTGTAACTCTCCCCACTGGAGGAGAGGTGAGCGCGCACGGAACACTCGCGCCCCCATCTCGACGGCATGTGCAGGTGAGTGAGAACCTCTATACCCCAAGAGACCCCACCCGCGCTGCTCGTTTACGGTGGCCGAAGGTCCTGGCTGGCCCTCCGACGCCGACGCGTCCTCCTTTGGCGGGAGCGGAGCAGTGATGTGCGCTCACGCTCCCACTCCGCCTCCTCCTTCGCAAGCATAACGCGCTCGCAGAAGGAGGAGACGGCGTCCCATCCCGTTGAGCTCCCGACCATGGTGCGTACCACGGCCGGGGGAGCGAGAGGTCGTGTCCAGTAACGGCGACGAGGTCTCGGCGCTGCTCTGTCCAGGCAGGACACGCCTGGAGAGTGTGCAGCGCCGTATCCTCGTCGCCGGTGTCACAATGATGACACCCTGACGTCGGCTCACGGCCATGGCGACACAGGTACCTCCCGAAGCAGCCGTGCCCCGAGAGGACCTGTGTCAGCCGGAACGTCAGGGTGCCGTATCTACGTTCTGTCCATTCCTGTTCATTTAATGTCTAGGGCAACCCATATTTTCTTAAAATTTATATCCAACAGAAAATATTGGAATTACCGAGATAAAAAAGTATGCTTTTTGAAGTGAAACTTCTTTAGAATCGTTGTGATTTGAAACTCGATGAAATGAAAAAGCGACACTAAAAAGATATAACACATAAATTTATAGGTCTAACCTTGCGAGAGAATGTGATGGAAAACATAATATTTAATAATTTAAGCACTATACTTATACAGATAGAGTTGGAAATGTTTTGAAGTTTTTCGTTAATACTTCAAATTTTGTATTTTAAAGCTTAAACATATTATAACTATATGATATATGAAATGTGACGTTTTGAAATTTAGAATCCCTCCTACCCCTTGTCACACTTTGTTTCACTTTTACTGTGTGTAGGGGGTTTTCCTACATAGGATGTTAATGATAGAGGTTTGTAGATGTAAAATGTTTATTGCTAAATTATGGTAATGAAAATGATGGTGCTTACGATTATGCTAAGATCAGTGGCTGTTTTGCCAACTGACCGAGTACGGTGCTAAATGAGTACTGATGTGAATATGTTAAAATGCACGTGTCGGCGTAAACCGCTGACACGGCAATGTACAGCTGTTGCTAGCCCGTACACTATGTGTGAACTGTACACACACACACATTTTTTTATCTATCAAATTCTTTAATAATCTATTATTTCCCAGGTCATAATCGAGAAACAAGCCAACAGACAAATATCAGTGTAAAATCTGTTTACAATTATGACATCAATATGGATGCTAGTTTTGGTATAATCTGTGAGTTGTTCCCGTTCGACCGCAACGTACTGACCATGATAAAAACGCAGATATTTTGTAGAAAGGCAAGGTAAAAAGCGTTTCGAGGTTAAAGGTGTGTACATACCAACAACATAACAAGTTGAGATCTATCACTTTTGCCTACCCTATGAGAAACAGGCATGATACGTACATATGTATGTATTTATGTACGTAAATACATTTATTAAATATTTTTGACCCGTTTGACTATTTTTCTGTACTCATTTATTATGTTAATACAAAAATATGAAACTCGTTTTCTGTTTGTCTCCATTTTAGGTAAAAAAGACAATTTTATGAATCACAAAATGTATTTGGATGGAAATAGTATAATTTATGATACTTTTAATTTATTTATTAATTAACAAAGAAGATATTATTTTATTGATATAATATGATGGGAACAAAGCATTTTCCCTAAGAGTTTTGTTTGTTTATTTTCCTTGATCATAAATTATATTTTAGAATTATAATAAGCATCGATGAGCTTTAACGGTTTGAAAATAAACACAAAATATCGTTCCGAATATATACACAATACGTCGTTTGTGATAACAACATGTAAGTACTATATTATCAGCAAACCATAATACGTGTTTTAAAGGTGTTCTGAAACACCTTGGAGCGCACGAATTCACTGCACAGTTACTGTTTTTCATAGTACATATTTTTAGAGTCCCATAATAATCATATTAGCAACAAAGGAACTCCTTTGAAGTTGTATCTCTCCGAGTATATGCCACATGCATTTTTAATATGCTGGGGCATCATCTGCATAAGTGTTAAAGATTTACGGTTTTATTAATATCGGGTTAACGTAAGTTTGAAGGTTTCTTTATAGATCTCGAAGAAGCCTTACTCTAACTCAATATGATTTAGACCGTGAGGCCGAGGCTGAATGCGTTTTATTTAAAGCGTTACAAAATAACTTCATTAACGCATAACCACATTAGTGTCTACACATTGGTTACCTATCAATATTTAACATCATTAACAACGTCGCATCTTAAATACCGTATTAAGCCCATCGAGATAACTGCGTGAAACGGCCTATATCTGTAACATTATACCAGATGAAGCCGCAGTATTAGAAATAATTCGGTCAATAATAAAGAAAGATAGGAAGATTTAGGCTACGGCAGTACGTAGTGGTATAGTGACAGCGCGCAAATACTAAAATTTTAACGTGACCCTTATACATATTGAAGGATGAGAATATTTATCAGTGTTCCTAGGCATGTGAGGGTGTCTTGAAACAAATCTATTAAAATTATAATGTAGTTCTTTAATTACCTTTTTTGCACTTTTGGTGTTGCAAATGTCTATAAACGATGGTAACCACTTTCCATTAGGTGGGCCGTATGACTGTCTGCTGAACTCATACATTTTAAAAAAATAAGTCAATAGATGACAGGATTTCAGCTCCCGAAGTCGTAAAAGTTATGCGGGGTTCTTCTAACTTTTTAACTGTGAAATGGAAGATTCTGAAAAATTAAAAATCAGAGTAGTAGAGGTTAAAAATACTTTAAAGAAAATTTATTTAAACAAGATCCATGGATACTTTTTGTCATCGAGGTTTTTAGATTAAATCGGATTAAAATTGAAGGTAGTTTCATAGCTAGAGAAGGAAAACAGCGGACCCGTGTCGCTCCTATGTAGCTCTTCACTTTTCGTGGTCTTTTACGCACTTGGCCGCATTTTTTGGTCTTGTACACATTCTACTATACAATGTGTAGGTCACGTACTCGCACATATTTTATGTATCTTATCACACTCTGAAACTGAGCGTACGAAGAACATGCTTTGCAGAAGACTTATTTATCAAAGTCCGTGACAAAAAATATTATAATTCAGTATACAAGCCAAGCTGGAAAGGAAATAACACATCAATTTTCCTGCATTACTATTTGCTATATACAAATATTTGCAGATATACTCCAATGTTCAGCCCCATTTCCTTGAGTTAGTCCTCAATCGTATATTAAACCCCTCATTAAAAAAAATCCAATAAGTCTCGTATACTATACCATCCCCATAATATATACAAATGTAAATTAAGGTTGTTTGGGTGTTTTTTTATTAAATCTTTGTAGCCTTGGAAATTAACTGACTATTATGCAATTTTGAATATATATGTGTATTTAAGATATTGGCAATGAATTATGTGTTACTAGAGCTTACCACGCGGCTGCGCCGCGGGTCATCCTTTAGTGTGTAGTGTCATTCACCGAATTTCAGCCAAATCGGTCCAATAGTTTTTCCGTAAAAGCATAAAAAACAGAGAGACAAATATATTTTTATCCCGGAAACTATCCCACTTTTCGGGATAAGAAGTATCCTATGTTCACCCTTGGCATCGAAAATATATATATACTGAGTTACAGCTAAATCGGTTCCGTAAAACGAAACAGACAGATAGACACACAGAGTTACTTTCTCATTTATAATATAATATAATTATATATTATATATTAGGGTCTATCTCATCTGCCGGCATGAGAAATATTTATGTCCATTTTCGGTATTATAACTATATTTAAATTAATTTATAGCAAAACCGATCCAATACTCCAGTAGTTTTTCCGTGAAAACGGAACAGACAGACAGACAGACAGAGTTACTTTCGCATTTATAATATTAATAGGGATAATAGGGATGTATTTTATTTCGACAACAGAAACAATTTCCGTGGGACACGGATTTCTAATTTAAGCGAGTAAAGCCATGTGTAATGTATTAGTTTAAGAGATACTTATTTTTATAACGAATGCTAGTAGCTAGTGTAACAAAGTATTTATGGCGTGGCTCTAGTCAACATTCTTTACTAGTACAAGTATAGAAACCAGACAGGCTAAAACCGTTTAAAGAAATGACCTTCATATGGCATACAACTATTAACGGCCAGTATTGGCCAAGAGTCGTTGACGCGAGTGGTCACATTTTACAAGTCACCCGAGTGACTCGTGTCACCTCACATCTTGTTTAGTGAAATATATTCTTGATTTGCGCATCGCTGCACGGGTGTGGCTCGACTGGTATGCTCTTCAAATAGATAAACAGCGACCGGATGGCTTTGAGCGGGGGTTGAGAACATTTTTGCTACAGATATACGTTTTTTATCAACTTTTACAGTACACACACTTTTTAAACAGAGTTGCAATATGTTTTAGAATCATTGCGTACACCAAACGCTAATTAAAAAAAAAATAATTTCGAATGTACAAATACAATAACATTTTATTCGCTTTTAAATGGAATTAATTTGAAAAATAATTTGTCCGAATCCTTTCTCAAATTATATAGTTTTTAGCAATAGCATGACATCTGTTGATAGTGCACAAATGATTAAGCTTATACCTTTTTATCGATGTATATTTTATTTAGATTGAATATGACATGCAGGTAATTATGACCTTAAATTTATAATATGGCCTTAATTAAATTTTCTTAGGTTTTCACGACTATTACAAGTGAAAAACCATAAATACGTAGTTACTATTATCTGTAGATATAAGGCGAATGAGGACCACTAGCGGGGGTACCTTAGTGGTTAGCACATTTGCGTGCGAAACTCAAAGAGCGCGGGTTCGAATTCTGGCTTAAAAAGTATGCACCGCTTAGGCAGTTTTCTGATCTTATATTTATATTGTAATAAATACCACGTGCTAATGGTGAAAACGTCGTCATAAAACCTGCACGTCGGGATTACTTATGTGTCAAATTCACCAATCCACCTTGGACAAACGTGGCGGCTGTACTGTCCCTTCCTGTGTAACTGGGAGGTTCGAGACCAACAGTGGGACGTGTATGGACTGTTATTACTATATGAAAATCAAGCAACAGCTCAAAAATGTTTGCTTGATTATTTGTAAGCTTATTCTTTTGGTATTATATGTATATGTACAATATTTTTAAGTTCTGTCATATATAATATTTTATCGTACACTGAAGATTTCCTATCCCTGGCTTAGACCTTTTAGTATGCCATCCATACATTTACCTAAGTATTTTGTAGCACATTTTAGAACATTGTAGAACCTCTTTAAGTCGAACCTCGATAGGTAGAAAAACTCCCAGGCTTGAAAAAAATGGGTGTTCCGTTCCCTTCAACCCCAAAACCTCCGTTGCTCGAAATCTGAACCCTCTATAAGTCGAAATAATTAGTGAGTTCCTATAAGCTTTAGTACTTATTTTACCTCTATAACTCGAAAAAATAAATTGGACCTCTGTATACGAATATAGCAATATTTGATTTTACTTTAAATATAGGTTTGATAATGATGATGATAGCTTTTTTACAGAAAATACATAATGTTACGTATCATTTAACTTGTAAATAAAAATGTTTATTACCTCTCTATCTCAAAATCAGTTCGAATTAATCTTAAACTCGACAAGTCGCATGTTTCTTTATAAAATTCGCTAAGTTGAAATCCTCCATAAGTCGAAAATTCTATAACTCGAATTTTTTGGCGTCTCTCTTCAAGTTCGACTTACAGAGGTTATAATTTACATGGATAACAAGAGACTTTTATTAGAAAGAGTACAATACAATACAATACTTATTGAAACATTACTAACAACTTTCAATCGTAGATTGCTCATGTACTAAAGATATTATTTCACAGCACAGTATTTTTACGTTACCTACATACATTACAAAGTCTAGAATCTTCGATACTTCACATCTTAAGTAGCCACGTTGTCACCAAGATTCTGGTACTTTGAAGAAGATCACTTCTTAGCCAGACAATCGCAACGAATTAGGGTGTTACTTTGTTTAGGACATATTCGTCTTTATGTTCTTTAAATTATCGATGTATATTCCCATTTCATAATTATGTATTTGGTGGTCACATATATTAATATTGTGTGCAAACAAGGCTAAAATTGTAAAATAACGAGATATAGATATAAGTATAATCTAATTAATTAGTTTAACGTTGCCTTTATAACTAAAGGCAATGACTAAATGATACGCGGTCAGCACTTTAGTTGGCAAGCGCAGTTGGCTAGTTGCTTATAACACCTTGCAGTTGGTTTCGAAACTGCGATACAGGGTTAGTACTCTCTTTACAAACTAATGATCAGGCAACTTACCAAGTTGCCTTATCATTAGTTTGTAATTTTTAACAATGAAAACTATCATATTTCTTATACGTACAATAACATTAATATGTAAGTGATTTTATGTTTATACCCGATTGCTTGATCCTTCTTCACAGCCTTAGGAATAAACCGATCGTCATGAAATTTGGTAACTAGGTAAAATCGACGTAAATTTTTTTTTGATTGTATTGATATTTATTTGATGATGATAATGTGATGTTTCCATTCGTTATGGACCCATAATTCATGTAAGAGAAATTAAGTGTAAAGCTCTAATGTTTACAATATTTGCATGATTTACCCTGTAATTAGATAGATGATTAACCACACACGTGAAGTGGACATCACGACCCTGCGTGACTGTGTGATTCTCCAAAGCCTGTAGAAACTCCGGCTCCACTTCAGCTTGAATCGGCATTTCACCTGAACAAAATAAATAAACATATAACTCTACATCATTACAGAAACCGTTCAGGCTAGTACTATTCTAATTGTACATAGCACAGAGTGATTATTTCAGATAATACTTTTGGAAAATCGTATTGTGAAATTGACTATAGATGTATACTACTTATACTATACTAGTGCAAGCCACAGCCTTAAGATTTCACGTTATTTTAACATTTATCATATTTGTAATACGAATCTGCGATAGAGGCTATTTTAGAATTCCAGATTAGAAGTGGTTTGGTTGTTTGACGGCTGTTTGGTTTGATTGGTTCATAACTATAACTTGAATAAATTCAAGGTACTGCATAAAAGTCGCAAAAGTTTTTGTATACTCATAAATATATTAGATATTTATGAGGATATATCTTTGTCTAAATGCTTGTTTCTTCCTTCTTTAAGACCGTGGAAATAAACGTAGGTAATTTTATATTCGGTAAATATTATCTAAAGTGCATGTAATATATTTAAAGGTATATACCAAATTTCATGACAATCGTCCTATACTTACAAATACAAATTCAAAAGTTTTTATTCAAAACAAAAACTTTAGAGTTTGAATTTACAATTATTAAGATCAAATAAATAGCATCCAATTAGTCACTTTCACACATACATACTTTATTAACTATAGGCAGGTCATAGAAACTTGAAATGTTTTTTGATGCGTCATCGAAAACCAAATTCTAGTTATGGATATTGTCAAATAAATTTAAAATTATACGTTAATTTTATTAGCATCGTATACGAATATGACCGTAAAAATATTATCAATTGTATCTAATTGAATAATGCATGTTACGCATATTTGCTTGTAGTAATACTTCTTTTTGTGGGCAGTCACATCACGTATAAGTTTTGTGACCATAAATCCTAATCATTTTATAATAGCCAAATTGGGAAGAGTTCATTAATTTTCGTTGGTAGACCGCTGATTAAGGTTCCTATACTAGGCCAAAAGTATTATTCATATTTTTCTGGATTTAATGCTGAATTAGTTAGTACTTTAAAAAACTTCATTAAGTTATACCAAGAATAAATCTAGTTTCTTTGGCTTACAGCACCAGCGCCTAAATATTTCGACATACTTTGCCTACCTAAAAATATTTTACAAATTGTTAGAATTTTTTTAGACAATAACAGAAAGCTAATGGAGCTAAGATGTATCCACTCTGTGTACACATACCGATAGTATATGTTAGAGGGTGTGTAGGAAAGTATATTTGTACTAGGTATGAATAATTATAGAGCTATAATTTTAATTTAGTTAAATATTATGTCTATATAAGTTACTCTAATTTATTGTAATAATACGCTACTAATTAAAATAATTATATTACACATTTTATTATTTATAATACATACACATACCTAAACATTTATGGAATGAATTGTTGTATGTTACTTGATTTAAGCTAACTGGGTAGTATTAGCAAATCCTTAGTCGCTTCATATGGATTTGGAGGAATAATACATTTTCTATTTAGAAAGTTTATTTATTTTATTGATATATATATATATGATCATTATATAATGAATAGATACTAGTAACATCTGGCAAAGAAAGTGAAAAGACTATTCGACAGTACATTTATAGTACTGGGATGATAATCCCAGTGAATGATAATTCTTAGTATACTTTCCCCTTATACATACACTGTGTACACCTACATATATTATATATAGGTAGATGTAGGTCTTAAGCCTCGTTGTAGCTAGTACAGGCAGTAGGCCCCTGACGGAGCTCATTTTATTACCAATTAATTTTATTGAGGAAGCCCATAAGAACTACTTAATCCACTTGACTGAATTTTCTAATAAATTAATATTCAATTTTCCTTGACAGGAGAAGTCTTAAATTTGTATGGCGGACCGATGAACGATTTGTTTGGTACATTTTACATTATCATTAACATGGATGGCTTTATTCCGTAATTTCTTTAATTATGTTTTAATAAAATTTACGTTTCAACCATTTCAAGTGCTGGATTTTATTTGATTTTTATTTCAACATTTCGGCCACTTTTCAGTATAGGGTTCCAAATAAACTTAACTCACATGCAGTTCACACGCAGTAGAAGTGAAACTTCAGAGAATATACTCATAGATAATTCTTTTCTAACTTTTATTAATATAAATATAATTCCTTTAACCTAGATCCGTCAACATATTATATTTCAAAATAAACTTCTTAAGTATCATTTTAAAGTTTTCACTGTCTTAGTTTAAAAAATATTAAGTATTTTTAGTTTTATTTCGGTCCAAATATAACCTATGTTTAATCATCGGTCTTATTGACTCTCTAATCTGTGCTACACAATATAAAACTTGTATCTCATTCTCTCGCAGGCTAAGTCCTATACATTTACCTCTTTTTAGTGTCTCTTTTTCGTTTCATCGACTTTTAAGTTACAACGATCTAAAAAAGTTTCACTTCAAAATTGTGGGTTTAATAAGTTTTACGTTATTTCTAGTCTAGTTCTGTCATGGTTGAAACTTAATACCAAGTGTTCTTAATAATTGCGACTCCGGGTAGTTCGGTGTGAATAAAATTTAACATATTAAGTACGGATCTCGGATTTTAGAGGGAACATGTAAACTCTACTAATAAGGGTTAATACCTGAGTGTTGCTCGTAAAAGGGGAACAGGGAGCGGGGACCGTCTTACAAATGAAAGTACTTAACATAATAATGAATACCGAGAAGTTAAACATTAATGAATATTTACCCATTATTCGTGTACTGAATTTTTAGTACACAGAATTTTGTTTAATTAATATACGGAGTTTTTAGGCATCCAAATATACTGTTAATAAAATTTTATTCCCAGTAGTACCACTTTTTATTTTATTGATGTAATATTTGCGGGTAGTTGTGATTACTACTCGGCTCGTTTCGTCATCGCTCGGATATATAATATAAACGAGTGGGCGTAGCGGCGAAAGATTATTCTCACTTTAGCTTTGGTTGAATGGACATGTCATAGCAGCGCTTCCTAATTATTTTGTGACGATAATATTATTCTTTAGATCGGCAGTCTTTTTTCGGAAGTCACATAAAACAGTTCTTGTATAAATCCCGCACTAACAATACATTGCGGTATTAAATGTTTATTTTTTATTGTTTTTGTCTAAAAAAAAGTAGATTGCCCAACTAATGGAAAGTGGCCACCGGCCCCAATGAAATGATATATCGTAGGATTGCCGATTTAGAAGTCATTTACTTGACATGATGAATAAATGACGTACCTCTTAAGCTACCCCATATCGTAGCGTGAAGAGAAAACCTTATAAGTCGTTAATGTACCTGAAATAAACGTTCTAAAGAACAATTGCGTAGTTATATCTCGTATATAAAGCATCAACACCAAATTTAATAAAAATCAGTTAATATCCAAGGCCATGAAAAGAACAAATAAACATACAAATATTGACGCAGACAATATTTCATATAAATATTTTTAAACGGGCCTTGCAAGTATCCCCTCTGACATTAGCAAAGGCAAGTTTCAAACAAATTAAAAATTTTAAAACTAGATAGTCATAATTTAATCTAAAAAGTAAATAACAAGTGTAAATACTAAATTAATGGTTAACTAATGGTTTCGCTTCGTTATATACAGTCACTGATCACAAGTGAATTGTAGATAATAATATGTATAGCTGATTTTTTTTTTAATTTATTTATTTATTTGTGAGGGTTTTTTCAAAAAGGAAATGTCAACCCCGTTATTGCTCACAAAAATAGATAAAAGGAACATTAATAATTAATTTCTACAACTTAAATTTAAACAAATAATCTTAAACAGCATTCTACCTTTATCGAATAGCGGTGAGGCCAGAATAATGTTAAAGAAGCCTAAATTAAACGTTCTAGCGCCAAATTTGTCACGTCTATGAGGCTCGACGCACCCACATTCAACCAAAATGTGATGGACATCTTCTCTCACTCCTCATGCAGTGCAATTCGGGGAATTAATTTTACGCATCATGTAGCTAAAACAATTCAGTGGGACATGACCAGATCTAAGCCTCCGTGCCGTAACAACTTCTTGCCTAGTCATTCTGCTCACATCAAAGCAAGGGGAGCGAGAGAGAGATGGCTGGGCCACTTTATACCATATGCCTTTTGTTAACGATCTTTTGTCAAAATATTGTGATCAAAAATTTAAGCATAAATTTCTGATTACAGGAGTAATCTCGATATACCAAGGCAGGCAATTGTATATTTCTCCATCGGATGTAGCTTCATTTGCCAGGCGATCAACCATCTACGAGTGCGAGACTCGAATTAAAATGCCGTTGGAATTATTATAGAATTTATTAGAACTATACAAACACGTATAACACAGATACAAATACAACCGAACACAACGAGACCAAACGTAATGCAGAAGGTCATAATTCAAGAAAACGCGTAAAGTCCGTCACTATTACATTCCCGATTGTAGTACACAGGTCTTGCTTCGATCGTGGTTCTCGGTCGACTGACCCCCCCTCGATCAGGGCATCATTTTATACTGTACAAATGCAATGTGCCCGTATCATAGTCGACATAATCCAAAACACCTGGCTAATGAGTCAGTCGCAAGTGGCCATAAATGAGTACAATAAACAATGGGCTGTTTTCTAGAAACGTATTGCCAATAAATAGTAAACAAAAGAAGACGATCATAAACGAATTACAATTAGTTCAAATGCCGACGGGTAATAAATGTGCTTCTACAAATCTGTACGTGGAATTTGTCTTTGTCGACGCTTAGGTTGTAACAATATTTAAACATATAATCTGTTAATAATAGTCCATCTACTGTGGTCCTAGGTAGTAAATATTTACCTGTTACAAAAACACTAAAGAATGTAGCCAGCCACCAGGCCGCTTTTGTCGACGGCGAAAACATGTGTATGTCGATGGTCGGTCTGAAACAAAATATATAAAAATTGTATAATAACATCTTTCGTTCACAGCCCTGTTGGCAAAAGATTAGGTATTTTGTGAATTGACAATTGACACACAATAACAAAAAGAAAAATATCAAAGTGGTTATGTAATTTTTTTTAACAACACAAGGCCGACTTCACATCTTGGAGTCGGTGCCAAGTAAAACAGAACAATAAGAACTTTGCAAAATATAGTAATTTTTTGTTTTAGGTCGCACCGACTTCAAGATGTTGTAGAAAGCATTTAATTTTTGCCTTTTATTTTAAAGTCGGTTTTGGTTTTTTTTAATGTACTTTTTTGTTTCGCAAATAATTGAGTGTACCTTTAAAATAATATATTAAGCGCCTGTAGACATTGTACTACTGGCATGCGTGTACAAGTTTGCCTTTCGATGAGTTTAGGCGCTCTTCAACAAAGGTTGCTCTCGATTTGCGTAGGATCTAGTTTCGAATAAAAAAAATTGAAAGTTGGTCCACAATTGATGGAGAAATTACGTAACAAACATACAGTCGAATTGAGAACCTCCTCCTTTTTAAAGTCGGTTAAAAATATCGTACCTTTTAAATCCTTTGTAATCTATTATATGTTAATTTAGAACACTTTCCAAGACTCACTTACCGAGGTCAAACGTATCCTGCATTTATTATCCCTGTTAAGAATAGAAAAATCAA
The DNA here is from genome assembly GCA_039645545.1 of Dendrolimus houi. Classification (NCBI taxonomy): domain Eukaryota; kingdom Metazoa; phylum Arthropoda; class Insecta; order Lepidoptera; family Lasiocampidae; genus Dendrolimus; species Dendrolimus houi. Next base: position 10,876,999 of record CM077125.1, on the reverse strand, counting down.
GGAGGACTATGACACCTTTGTGTATTCTGTACATTTACCGTAAGCATCATTTAATATTTAAAAAAGTAAAATAGGCAAACCAAACAAAAAGGTTCATTATAATTTTTGCGATAAATATTTGAAACCATCAACCGCAATAATATTTCCTCAGCAATAACAAGAGACGGATCAACAAAGAGATTTCCTCAAAGGAAATGGGGCTTGATCCCGAAGCTGATAATTTGAGTCTTATTGAAACGGATGGGTTGTGAATTTATTTGTATACTTTTAACTAAAGGTCTTGTCTTTGTCGCCAGAATACAAGGTTTCAATATTCCAAGTTGACAGTTTTGTTGATTGTGTTCAAAATTTTAGTGGCAGATTTTGTAGAAAAGGTTTGTTCTATTCTTTATGAGGACTCGACATTTATCCACTAGACAAGTTGACACAAAATAAAGATTCAATATAATTTTTAAAATAGAGTTCTAACTTTAAAAAACATCTAAATATATATTGTTGTTATAATCATAGTATGTATGTATACGTACATTATATAGCAATACAATAAAGAAAACGTCCTAACAAAAACTAAGTAATTAATATTAATTATATTATATTGTATTTATCGTTAGGTCCTATTTTTCAATCATCAGATACAAGTTATCCATTGAATCAAAATATAACCTGACTAAATTTGAAAATAAACCAAATTGACTGTTTTAATTACGCAACAGTAATGTTGAATTTTTTCATTTTGTATTTTAACCTAAGAGTAACTTATATCATCTGGTGATTGAAATATCGGCGCAAGACTGATAAATTGAATACCGTCCCTAGGTCACCTTTTATGTTTTTTTGAACTGTAATATATGTTCGCTCGGAAGATTTTTGGATCGGTGTCCAATCGAAATTATCCAATATTCTGGGACAAAAATTATCCTACTTTGTATCCCATGGAAATGACACCTTGACTCGGGAAATAGGCTACCTCTGTGTTAAATTTCATTTGAATCCATTGATTAGATTTCACGTAATGCTGAGAGCATACCACTCATACAGACTGCCAATAATAATAAAATATGCATGAAACTTAACAGTTTCATGCAATTTTTAGTATTTTTGGTTATTCGAACTTACGTTCGAATTAGCCCCCTCATGATATTTTCCCATTTTCAAATTCATTGTCATTCATTTTACAACGCCAACCGATTCACTCTATTATAGACTAAGGTATTTGCTGCAACCTGATATTTATGTCTTGAAATATAATCATATTAACTCTAAAAGTCATACTATAATTTAGTTTCTATACAAAGCGCTTTGTATATTCTGTTAAAGCTAGTCTGCAACGTTAGTACACAAGCTGCACATAGCAGGACTAATTGGCAGGATATTGGTTATAGGTTCCTGGCGTCCTGACTGCAGTCATAATTATATTTGATAAATCGTAGTATACTCTATTGGGGGATAGCTTGACATAATAGAAGATATAATTGGAAGAAGGGGGATGTGTTACAATCAGTAAACATCGTGAAAATGGGCTGTAAAAGATTTTTTATATTAATTTTGCCCTCGAGCATAACTCCTTTATCACTTATTATTTCTAAAATCAAGCTCAAGAAATCGTAAGTTCTAATATGGTTTGTATGTACAATGTACTACATCAAACGTTCATCCGATTTAAAATACAAAATATCTTTAAAATGTTACATAACTCCTTTATTGATTTGCTTCTTCAATTATTATTCAACATACTAATTAATTAAAATACTATCTCAATTAATCCAAACAGTTTCTGGACAAATTGATCATTTTATTTGAATAACGGTTTATTTATATAAATATTTCATATATTGATTGTTTGTTATGATCTATAAACGCAGTTTTGTAAGGATTTAGAATGAATGTGTATTTTATATTTTATCGGGTATTTAGTCTAATTTTCTGAATATTGCCTCGTTTGTTTCAATAAAACTCAGACGTTGCGAGTTCATTTCCCGATAAAATAACGTAAAAGGACGTTCCGTTTCTTATTCTGATTTGCCTGTTACAGATATCGAGCCCAGAGTTGTCCGTTCTATGGTACTCATAACCCGAGCATTTTTATTTTCAAGAAATACAATTTTGTGTCTATCTAATTTATTAATCACTAACAGCGTCAACAGACGTTGTCTTGTTCTGAAAAATAAAATCCTACTGGGTACAACTGTAGCTTTATACCATCGAGGGAACCACAAACAAACTCTAAAAAAATAGTCAAAATCCTGAAACCCGATTCCAACGCCACCTACCGAGTCCAATTGTGAATCTAAGCCATTCTCAAATCCACTTGAACACACACAAAAAATTTCATCAATATCATCAATTCGGTCCAACCATTTAGGAGGAGGTCAGTCACATACACAGGTATAGAAGAATTATATATGTATATAAAAAGCACGGACAGCAAACTCATAATTACCAACCTCTCGTTAATTTTTTTAATTATAAATTAATGTCCTAAGTTGGAACAAATCCAGCAAAATAAAAAAAAACATAATAATCGGTTAAGTAGTTTCGGAATTCATCGCAGTCAAACTCTGTGACAGGAAATTTTCATATATAGGTGGTAGAAGATTTAACCAAGCTAAGTTCTAAAACGAAATAATTTATACTGAGTCGTACACAAAACATTTCCTAATTACAGTTATGCATTTAAAATTCGATCAATCCCAAAACCGCCAGCTGCATTGCGCTTGAAAATAGTTAATCGGAAAACGTTATTCATTTTCACAAGTAAAGTTAGCAGTTTTCACAAGCAATCGCAAGCCGGTCAGAGGGCGTTGGACCCGCAAGATTCAATTATGGCTACGCTGACGCGGCGTCAGAACTTTAGCCACTGGCCGTCCGTGCTCGGAACCCAACCCCGGGAAAATAACGCGAGCCCGGATCAAATGTGTCCTAGACAATACGTCCACCCCTTAACTATCAAATGGGATAAAAAATATTCGTCTTTGTATTTCCGCCTTCACGATGGATACTTAGTACTAGGTACCATTATAATCTATACCAATAAATAAAGTCTAATTTTAGAATAAACGCAAAAATATTAATAAAATCTGCGATTTATATCATGACTATGCGTAATCAAAAATAACTTTTGTATGCCTGTTTGAAAGTTAGTTTAGAATAAGCTCTAAAACGACTGCTTAATAAAAATTGTAAATTACTAGCAAAATTTTTATCTCTAATTGTCAAGTGTTCTTCATTTTATACCTTCCACAGTTTAGAAGAAATACAAATTAATAAGAATTCTATATGTAGTGTAGACAGATACTTGTAAATAAACTATAATCATCTCTTTACTGACCCATTGTTTGAAAAATGGTTATACATGTCTATGGAAATTTGGAAAGTTAGAGGTGGTATCAATGTGTTGCCGATCTTGAAAGAGTTTTATGATACTTTTAAGATAATCCATATTGTAATGCAATGGAGTAATTTCAGATGAAAAGTAATTTCAAATTCTTAGATGGTGCAAAAAAAATCCTTGAGACCCTTTGCGTACAACAACTTCAACTGCTAAAGTAAGATAATAATATATAAGCGAGCATCCGATGGCGAGCTGTGCGGCAAAGAGCAAAATAACGCCGATCTGACCCGTTACTGGAGTCGAATGTCATCGCTCCCATGGAGATAGGAAGCCTACTAAACCCGGTATCGCTGGCTATAGCAATCTACAGCTATGCAGCTGAGTAGATTGGCAAAAAAAAAAATTCTGTATATCGTAGAATGTGTATTAGGTCTTGGACACATAAAATCTGTTTTATTCCTGCCTCGACTTGTCTGGAAGAGGAGCAAAGACAACTCATATGTACATTTAGAATATTTTTAGGCTATAAGTTTTCTGTTATGGTGTACAATAAAGAGTTATCTATCTATCTGTCCAGACTCTGTAGATAAGTGGATGTAGTGCTAAACGAATAGAATAGAAAATTTATGGAAATGATTTAGCGTAACGATATGTCATTCCCATATATTTTCATTTTGTTAGTTTAGTGCTAATGCCACTTGTCTACAGGGCCACTTTTCCTCGGAACAGTCAACATCGAGCAAATTATAGAAAACATAAAGAGACACGAAGACTATCCGAAATGACCCGAATGTTGTATATATTTAATTAGCATTCAAAAGGTATTAATCAAATCATCTGTACCGTTCATTAATATCCTTTAAATTAATGAATTTCAATAGTTTAACATTTATACTATAAAATATAGATAAACTTTGAACCGGTTAACATAAATAAACATGATCTAAATTAACATAACACCGTTAGTTACTTAATTAATAAATTATTTTTACAATTGGATACCTTGCAGTTTACTTTTATAAAAATCATATATAAGGCTTTTTCAATATTAAAAAATAATTTTCGAGTCTTGTAAATGATGATAAATCAAGTCTTTCATTTACTAAATTATTAACTACTAAATAAATTAACTACTAACAGTCTTATACATATTGAGTTAGAATAAGTTTCTAAACATCTTTAAGGTTCTTAAAGAAATTTACAAACTTACTCTAATTCAATATGAATAAGACCGTAAGTATTTACATACTATTACTAAGTATTTTGATACATTTCATAGACCTTGGTAAAGCATACGACCGCATTCCTCGGGAAGTTCTGTGGTGGGTCCTCAGAGCAAAGGTGTGCTACAGAATGAAAAAGTTACATAATATGAACATGTATTTCTTAAGTTTTCGCGACTTGTATACATAATAAAACTATGTTTTAACGGTTTTAAGCGCGGCAATTTATTTGATTTTTGTTAATCCGACGTTTCAACCACTTTTCAGTGGCCGTGATCACGGAAGACAAAGATTTCAAGTGTCAACGAGTATTGTTAGTTTTGTTTAGCCTACCGCCAACTTGTCCATTTTATTATTTAGTTTTAATTTTGTTTATGGTTATTATTTACTCTATGGGAGCCTAATCTAATGCTATCTGACTTTAGGACTTTTTAAAATATTTTTAATATATTATAATTTGGTTAATTTAGAAATATATTTTATTTGTTTCGTTGTGTGTGTTGCTACAAATCGGTTCATTTAGTTTTAAAAAACAGCATTATGCTGTATATATTGTTGTTGTTATGTGTGTTGTATTGTCCACTGTGACTTCACTTTATGGTCCCGGACGGAAGAACAGCGCTAGTCTTTGTTGGCTAGCATTATGGCGAAACTGGGTCCAATTTAGGACTTATTTTATTTTATTTCTATTTCTATTAACTTAGTTTTTGTCCTAAATAAAATATATTTCTTTCTTTCTTTATATATAAAACACGTATATTCGACGGCCTCTGTGGTTCGGTGGGCTACGCCGTTGCCAGCCTACCTCACTGCAACGCAGAGGCTCCGGGTTCGATTCCTGGTATAGTAAATTTCGGAAACGTATTTTCTCCATTATTTACTATAGTCTGGGTGTCTGGGATCGGCCCCAGAGTGGTACATTGTATATTACCTACAACACAAGCGTAACTTGCTTAATTTGGGGATATATAATATGTGTGTTTGTCTGCCGATTATTATTATTATTATTATATTATTTTTGGGTCCGGAGACGGTTTAGATTCACACGAAGACCCGGTAGGTGGCGCTAGAATGGGTTCTAGATTTTTATTTTTTCAGGGTAAGGCAACGTCTGCCGAAACCGCTAATTATTATATAAAATTAAACATTCACACACAAGCTTACTTAAAAGATTTTTCCACATAAAAAGTTTCGGTTACACGAATAGAAAATAAATAACGGCAAATAAATTTTTCTTTCACCACAAATTGATGCACTGTAGTTTCAATTCATCTGAAAAGCAATCAGTAAACATGGGCCAAGGAATAAATATCCGCGCGGGGTGCCCCTGGGAACTAATTGCAGCCCTATCTATATTGATGGGGCACTACACGGCCGGGATCAATGTAAATTATCTATCCCATATCCGCAAAATGTGATTACCGTATATCACTTTTGTATGCGTTTTTTTAATTTAAATAAAAATAAATAAAATTGTATACCAACTTACATCATAAAAAAGTCTTACTAATGAAACAGAAAACTATATGTATATATATTTTTCATGATATTCTGCCTCTATAAACCAATTTCGCTTTCAGCGACTAATGCGCTTGTATGTTTAGATATGGCTTATACACAAGCGGCAGTAAGCTTTAATTTAATTGTACCTAAACATAAGTTGTTAAAAGTATCCTCTCAGTCATGTTGCCTGGAAGAGATCGCTTTTAGCGATAAGGCCGCCTTTTGTTTTGCCGCTAAATTATTGTAATTATTCATTCTGTGATTGTTTATTTGGTGAACAATAAAGTGTTTTCTTTTCTTTTCTATTCTTTTTATTCTATGCTGCCCTTAATTTGCCGTTTGGCATTCCTCTACAGAAATTGATCCTTATAAAGTACTCTACTTACCGGTGTAATATAGGTGATAATTTTTATTAAATCAGCTCATATGATTCCTGATCAGGGTAATAGATTTTTCAAATTTCTGATGTAAGTACCTTTAATTTTCATGGAAATTAGCATCGAGACTCCTTTGAGTATTTTGCGCTATTTCCTATAGTTTAGGATTTCGCCCTGAAGGCCCACTTAAAATATTCATTCTGTATAATTGCCTGTTATGTTATGTTATTTTCAGAATGATATAGGTATATACAGTCTATAATTATGATTACTTATGGCATAATATTTCGTACTTTATAAAATTTAATTATATCGCATAAACACGTACATTTTGCCTTGTAGCAAAAATCCATACATCCACCATAAACTTTGCTTAATTGGATCATAAAACGAATCATGTTTATAACAGCAACATTCGTACTTATATAGTACGTCTATACATATAGTAATATAGTGTTCATCAAAAAGGGCAACACATATGCAAACTGTGTATTATAATAGGTGTGTAGTACACACTTATAAATGTCGCATGTCTAAGTGTATTTACAGACTACTACTACTACTACTACATACAGGTATACAGTATCAAAATCAAATCAAAGTCAATTTATTGTCAAAAAATTACACAGAAATAATGCTTACATAGGTTCCGCACTAGGACTAGACTGTATCGCGGGACACCAAGTACGTGTGTGACTGATCTAACAATTTTTATGTCTAAAATTAAATTATTTTTAAAAACAGATGTTAAGGTGTTTGTGTGTGTGCATATAATGGATAACAATATTCTGATATATATAATAAGGTTGATTTATATGATATTATGTAATAAGTTTTCAGTTTTTTGGTAATCAAGTTGCATAAGCCACTTTTATGTGGTTGCTTTGATCATGTTGCATCATGTCTGTTTAAATATAGATTGTCACACTTATCATGTACCTTGCTGTACAGTAAATAACTGATGACATAAAATTGACGTTTGGCAAAATTAGTATTATGCAGGATGCAGGAGCATATTATTTTGGTTTGACGTTTGGTTGTATCGGCTAAAGAGAGATTTCTGTGTTTTCTGAGTCTGTTGTCTGTTGTCTGAGTTTAATATAACTAGATTACAGTTTAGGCAGGCTATAACTGTGGAAAAACGCTGCTCGGACTTATTTTTAACAAACTTCCAGCTAGGATCATGTATAATTAATGCGGTATCATCAGCATAAGTATAGACTGCCACATTAGGAATATTAATTTTACAGAGATCGTTAATATAGATTTTAAACAGTGTAGGACCCAGTACACTCCCTTGTGGAACCCTATATGTAATTTCTTGTCCATTACTGAGGAAGGACTCAATTTTAACTTGCTGTATCCTCTTCGATAAGTAATCTTTAAACAGAAGTAGTGGTAAACCTCTAATACCTGCGGTTTCTAATTTATTTAACAGAATGGGCACAGAGACAGTGTCATACGTTTTAGTCATGTCGAGAAAGATACCTAAGCATTTTTTTTTAAATTAAGGTGGCCTGCAATAGTCTGAGTTAAATCTAGGACTGCATCTTCTGTGAAAACTTCTTTTTAAAATCCACATTGATTCGATGCTATAATATTCATTTTGTCTAAAAACTTGTAGCTTGTAAGTATAATGAAGAGTGCTCTGAAGAACTGTTTGAACTGGTGCCCACATCGCTGTACTATGATGGGTCGTTGACACAGGAAATAATTAACCCGTACATTTACAATATGTATAATTTTGTGTTCAATATGTACATAGCCAAGACTATTTATTTACTGTGCAATTAGACGGATAAAGGTTTCAATATCTATATTTTCATGATGACTTCTCTCTATCTATCTATCTATATGCGACAGTTGTGAATTACGATATCATAATCTTTCGCAAAATAATACAGGCTTTATTCGCCATAAAACAATTTCTCGACAATCCATTAGCCGTGGTAGAAGGCCACTATTTACGGGAGTATCAGTGGTATCACATATACTGAACGAAGTGGTACGGCCCTGCTTCCCAGGGTTTAGTATCGAATCGGGGCACTAGGATGCCAGGGAATTCAACTACCTTAACTATCCGCTGGCATTCTAGATATATTCTCTCCTATGGACTTAGGTAGGTCTAGTGAGCAGCTTCTTTGGCCTCCTCCCTTAGGGAGGAGACACCTTTTGATGTTTGGCACAAAAGTCCCACACGCACCCGAAGCAGGCGGGTTTGAGGCGGTTATTATGCTCTTCCCTTCAATCCAGGACCCCTGTGTGTGTGTCACAAGAAAAGACAATCCTCCTGCGTTAACAAAAAAAAAAAAATTTCCTTGATACTTGGTAATCGTAGATAGTAAGTTTAAAAATTTGCAGCCCAAAACAAATTTCAGAATTGTTATGTTGTAATTTAGCATTATAATTTTTGTAATTCAGAATTATATAACAATAAAATTTATACGCAAATCTATGCTTGAAGAGATAACCTGTCAAAATTAAAACGAATTTTTGAATGCACGGGACCTCATAGAACTTTTTTTATGTTTGCTGATAGGCAAACTGGCAAACGGGTCCACTTGATAGCAAGTGGCCACCGTTGCCCATGGACATCTGCAACACTAAGGGATCCGATGCGTTGCCTACCTCATTGAGACTAAATATCTGTTTGCACCCTTTTTGAACAGCCCCATATTGTAGCCCTCTGGGAAAACCGCGGGAGGGAGCTCATTCCATAGCTTGCTCAAGTATGGCATAAAGGAGCGAGCGCCACGTACAGTGGATAACATCCAGGTGTCAAGGAAGTGTGGATGAACTCCCAATCGTCGGCGAGCAATGCGGTGATAAAATGGCGACGTAGGTTCCGAACCAAATAGCTCCTCAGAACACTCCCCATTTTACAGACGGTAGAACGTGCTTAGAGCACCAACGTCTCTTCTGAGACTTAAATGTTCTAAACCGTCTGGATCGTTGACAAATCGGACCGCTCGGTGCTTCAAAGATTCAAGTGGGAGCAGCTGGTACTGAGCTGCCCCAACCCAGAAATGGGAGCAGTACTCCACATGGGGACGGACTTGGGCCTTATAGAATAAAAGCCTAGTTGAGCACTCCAAGCTTTTTTGAAGCGATTTTCACTTTGCTCTTCAAATGACCCCGAAATTGCACCTCACTCGAAATGTCGACGCCTAAGATCCCGATAGAGTCGGAGATGTTGAGGGCAGTGCCCTGGAATGGCCCTGGATTTTTAGCGGTGAACTGCGAAATATTTTAGTTTTACCATCTATCAGAAATTCGTTAGGCTACATCTAGTTCTCTATATGGAAACAGATGTGTTATAAGACGGACTTCCATTTTAATTCGAATTATGGAAGAAGAAGAAAGCTCCTAAACACTACATGGCGCCATGGGTCATTCTTCTTTCGTTTTGAATCTTTTATTAATCAAAACACATTAAAACGTAATAAGTCAAAAATTGAAAGTCGTAATAATAATATGAATATTTTTCATTTATAATGTTTTGATCTGAAAATATTTAAATAACAAAAGTTACTTTTTTCGATAATATGCACCAAGATGAAATATATCTGAAATGAAATAATATTGTAGTCTTCTTCTTTTAACAGATTTAATCCTCATAGCGGGTTCAGGATTGTAATTAAAAGTTACGTCCACAAACTATAATTTAAAACTTCTAGGCTACACGATTTCGTATTTTTAGGGAAAAAACTGTGATGAATTTGAAAGTTCGTCTACCCGCATCATATCTTTTCAAAAATAAATTATTAAAATTGTTTTGCTTAAAACAGACATGTACCTATTTATAAATACTGTTTTATTACTATATATGCTCAAAGTAAGATATATTCCAAATTTTAATGATGTTTTTAGGTTTTATTATTATCAGTAGCGCCGTTAGAGACGGAGAGGCTTAGGTGCTCGCTTTAGGACAGCAGAAATAATGGAGCGCAAAATCTTGCTTCAGGTCTCAAGTCCATTGAATTTTTTTATTGACAGAAAGAAGCAAACAGGCAGATGACTCACCCGATGGAAAGTGTAACCATTGCCATCTGCACAACATCAGGGGCCCAATTCTGCTATTTCAATCAAATCAATTTTCAACATCTTGTCATTGCGTAGGTATTCAAAGTACGATTCCATTGCGATAGTGTCAAAAATTCGTATTCTACAAAACTACAATATCTTCTCGATAACGGCGCGTGGGAATAATAGTAGAAAAAATTGATATTACCATTAGCATAAATGGTGTTGGCCGAATTGAATATTTTGCTAAAAGCTATCAACATTTTAAACATTTATTTCGCTAGTTTTCGCTTATAAAAATTAATAATAAAAATAGAGTGGCGTACCACGGGCACACCATTAGGATTAACAGAATACCGAAATCAGGCTAACCTACGATTGAGACGATAGTGTCCGGCAATTTTGACGAGATAGTAATAGCAGAATCAGACCCCAAGAGCAACTCGTTGCAAACCACGAATAAATTTTATGACGCCTTTTGTTTTGATATAGCTACGTTTTAGTGAGAGACGAAGAAGATTAAGTTGGTATGGGCATATAATGAGGAGGGATGAAAGTCATGTGACAAAACAATGTTAAACTACAAGATGGATGAGTACAAATGTAAAGGTAGACCAAAAAAAAGATGGATGGATTGTGTGAAGGATTATATGTGGTGTGACAGAAGATGTATGTCAGAATAGAGGAGTGTGGAAGGAAAAGACGTATTGTGCCGACCCCAAATAATTAGGATATGGTGAAAGAAAAGAGAGAGATACGTTTTAGTAGTTGTGTCAAAATATTATATAACAAGAATATAGGTTGTTAAGCCAATACTATACGTTTTATTTCTGTCTTTCAATTAGGATGAATCAATCAAAGTGATCCATATAAACATAAACTTGAATCAATCATAGTTATTGAATAGCTTCGTGCCCTTACAATTCTATGTTTTTCATCCAAATTGATTCAACTTGATTAATTCCTGATAAAACTACATTTTAACGATTTTAAGCGCGATAATATATTTGATTTTTATTATTCCGACGTTTCGTCCACTTTTCACTAGCCATGATCACGGTAAACAAAGATGTGAAGTGTCGTTGAGTACTGTTAAAGTTTTATTTAGCCTACCGCCAACTTGTTCATTTTAATTATTTAGTTTTAATTTTGTTTATGCTTATTGTTTACTCTATGGGAGCCTAATCTAATTTACCACCTCTTCGTAACATGTTGTGGCTTGAAAAGAAGAAGCGACTGATTAATCCATGTAATATAAGCACAGAAATGAATAACCTTAAGTATTTTTTAAGGATAAAAAACCAGTTGGATTTTCGAATTATTCCATTGTTTCTTTTTAATTTTCCACATCAATATTATTTATTATGCGTGATGCTAAGTAGAGAGCTGGCGTTATAAGAATCTCGCTGATGTAATTCTAAGATCAGCTCTGTATATCTATAACGTTATAAAATTCTAAAAACGCCGTCTATACATTGAAGCTATTAAAAAAGACAACTGGAATAGATTATATAAACGATAGTGAACACGATTTTTTTTTTAGAATTCTTGTCTAATTGTTCGGGTTTCAGGTAAAAACTACTGGTCCGATTTCAAAGCAGTTTTCGATGATCGACAGCAAATTATTAGACTTAAAATCTGTGCTACTTTTATTCCTAGGAATCCCGCGGATTTTTTTCTGGGAATTATTTAAAATGGTCAGATTAAAAAAAAATCGTATTCCAATGTGATTTTTTCACCTGTTGGATAGCAAATTTTATGTAATAAAATTTGTGATATTTTTTTGTCCTGGAATCCCACTGGAATTTTCCCGGGAGTGGTTTGTAGTTGTTCGGTGTAAAAATTAGCTTATTACGACACAGTTTTCAATAAAACGATAGGTTACATTCGTTTTTAAATACTGCAGTACTTTGTGTCTCGAGAATCCTGCGGGAATTTCAAGTCAAGCGTGGACGCAGTCGCGGGCATTTCCTAGTGATGAATAAAATCTGTATTATACATGTAAATAAGTAAAGAAAGCTTAAAATGTCTTCTTTGTAATACCAGGGCGTCAGGAAGCTAAAGGAAATAGATGCTTAGTAAATTCACTAAAGTAAATCTGATAAGGAACGTGGAGCGGACGTCCTAACGAGTCTATTAAATTCGTTGTTCAAACAAGCTTTCTTTCACTCACTGTTTAGAGCATAAAGGCGTAATAAATTCTTACGAAGCTTACCTTAATAAATCCGGTTCGACTCAGATTCTCTAGCCGCCATAAATTGTTAAATAAATCGCTCGAACAACACGAAATGGATACACTGCGAATGCCGGTATCAAGTTATAATTTTGTTGCCGAACGACACGTAAGTAAACACTTACTCTTTTAATTTATACTTGTTATTTTTGGTAATCAATATTATGTACATATTGGTAGGAAATTAAGGAAAAGGTTTTTTTATTTTGAACTTATTACTATGCTACTACTAATACTATGCATTTTCACCTTAGCATTCGTAAAAACAATGGCATTATTTGTATGAAGTTTATGACAATTTTTGACAAGTAGGGTACACTACACTGTTGTTGCCACCCCCTGCCCTGAATTGTGTCACTCTATAAATTTATTATCTATCCATGCAGGAACCGAGAAAGAACACTATTTCATGCTGCAGAGCAGCCTGTTGTAAGAGGCGACAATAGCCAGGCGATAGGGTATTCACCCGTCTGGATGGTTGCCACCCCTGATCTAGAGTATGCGCCATAACAACCTTGAGTTGTGTTCCGGCATTAGTGGCCAGGTCCAGTCTCCGTTTAGAGAGCGGCAGCACATTGGTAGCACCTTTGGTGTTACAAAAGTCTATAGGGGATAGCAACTACTTTACATCAGGTGGGCTGTCTTACTGTCTGCTGAACTCATGCTATAAAAAAATTCCAAATATTCACACATCTAATTTAAGTTTTATTTTGTTTCCATACAATGTGATATTATTATATGGCTACAATATATAAAATTCTATTTTTTATATTTTAAATTAAATTGATAGGGTGCGACTCACTGGGAAGACTGCCAACAATGCTATACCCTAGTTAGGTATATTAATGGATAAAAAGATATAGAAACCCTTTATTAGTTGTACTGTAATACTCTAAAATATGTTTTTCAATAGCTTTGCCACAAACTATCGCCTATCTGTCTTTTTAATAAAAATATGATTACAGGATTTGTAAATTTAGTCAATTTCATGTGTTTATGAATATTCAATTTTAAGGCCATTTTCAGATTTGTTGGTGCGGTGCGGTGCGGTATGCTCGGTACCGAAAGCTTTCCATGCGTCTATATTTCAATACATTTTTACGGTCCAACTATAAGATAATTAAGTTAAACAGGTTTTATTACGAATTACAATGCGTAGGTATCTAGCGGTGGATGACCGCATTCCAACAGCGTCAACCACTCGTGACCTGTCTCCTTATCATTATTCACGGTGACAATTTTCTACGCGTCACTGGCCCATTAACAAATGATGAAAACATTTTGAGCCCTTGCTTTAAGCTGGTTTAAAACTTGTGAAAATATTTAAAATTTTCTACTAGTTCACAGCAGCTGAAAAAATATTTTTATTAATAAATGAACTGTCGGTCCAGTGATTTCAAAATATTAATGAATAATGTTACAACTTAAGTTCCGACAAAACCAAATCCACCTGCATATCTCTAAAAACATATTTTATTACCTGTCGGCATTTGAACTGATTGTAATCCTTTTACGATTGCCTTTTTTGTTCACTTATTTATTGGTTATTGTGGAGAACAGCCTGTTGTACTCGTTTATGGCCGTTTGCAGGCTTAATTAGCCAAATGTGCGGATTACGATTCTAGGAAATTTGGTCCACGCTGGCGGGCGGACATATTGCATTTGTGCAGGATAAGTCAAGTGGCCCGATGGAGGGAGCAGTCAGTCGAGCGAGAACCACGAACGAAGCAAGACGTGTGTACTACAACCGGGAATCTAATAAGTGACGGACTTTGCGCATTTTATTGAGTTACGACCTTCTGCATTACGTTTGGGCTTGTTGTGTTTGGTTATATTTGTACCTGTGCTATACGTGTTTATATAGATCTAATAAACTCTATAGTAAATCTAACGGCATTTTAATTCTAAATAAATATAAAATTCTAAATATTTTAACTGATCAGTGCTATGTATATGAGGTTAAATCATAAACCTTTTGCTTTTTTTATCTGTCTGAAAGATGATCCCGAATGAGCTCCGAAACGGCGCAGTGGATTTTCAATAAAATTTTAGTTACTGAAACAAGAAGTTTATTTTAAACTAGCTGACCCGCGCCCGTTTTGTTGGGCGTCATTAAAAATACACATACACCCACACACAGGCACTCACGTACGCATATCAAGGTTTAATTATGCTTTGAATAATATAATTAATTCATAAACGCAGAAAGCACTCGCAGTGCCTCGTAAGAGAACGTGCGCAGTTTTTGCGTGCAACGTTATTTCTGTAACATATTTGACAGGCGTTCCCGTGGCTACTTCGCTAGGCGTAAAACTATTTTCTTTTTCTGATTTATTAATCACAATTAAATATAGCGTTTATCACTCGGGAATAGTGTAGCTTTCTACTTGTGAAAGAATTTTCAAAATCAAATCAGTAGAACTGGAGATCACTCCGAACATCCTAACTCAGAAATTAAATAGTACTAGATTTTCTCGTATGTTACACATAGATATTTGTAATCTCACGGGAATGAATTCGCAGGCACAGCTAGATTATTAATATACGCTTGAGAAATGCGTCGCATAAAAAACCAAACGTTGATTAGAAACGGTTTTTTATAATTAATTAGTGGTCGTTAGATTATTTTTATCATTTGGTAAAATAACGAATAATTAAATTATAAAGAAGAGCTTCTTGCCTACTCAGTATGTAGTATGTAAAACGTATAGCTTGACAAGAAGATAGGTATGAAATCAAAATGCCGATGCATCAATATTTCTACTGTTTAGTTTGCGCTTAGAGTACTTACCAAAACTTAATGTTATTTAAAATATATTATCTAAAGAATTATTTAAGGGATAAAATGCTATGAGAAAAGCGTGGTAATTGAAATGATTTTGACATTACGGTTATCTATTTATTATTAAAATATTTACTGCTTTGTTTGTTTTGGATATCTGATCATGATATTGTATTTTGTAATTTTATACTAATGCGTGGGCACTCAAGATCTATCTTGTATGTAAATCGTATCAGTAATGTACGTGGGACACTCGGAAAGTATTGCGAAAAAAAAAGTTCTATAGATAAATATTTTTTTATTAAATCTTTTCAAAGTACTCTCCGCCAGCCTCTATATAAAGTTTCATGCGTCTAAACTAGTTTTCGAAACACTTTTTCCAGTCCGCCGCAGACACCTCGTTTACAGCTTGCTCAAACGCTGACAACGCATCTTCCGGTGCGGCTTGGTTTGCTTGTTGCTCACAACAGAGAAAACTCCTGCCAAGCATATGGTAGTATACCATTCGGCGTTGATGCTTCTTTGGTCCGTAAAGGAATTGACACTAAATAGCTAGTCAAATTGCAAAACCTCGCAATCAAAATCTTCTCCCCACTTGTAGATCGCTTCACTTTGGTAGGCGTTGTTTCGTTTTGAAACACCCAAACCGTCAACTGGCGCTTCGATTCTGGATCGTATTGATAAATTCAGAACTCTTTGATGTTGTAAACATGCCAACACGAGCCTGCTTCAAATTTATTTATCATACCACGGCGCCATTCCATCCTGGCCTGCTTCTGAGTATCGGTGAGGTTCTGCAGCACCTAGCGTGATGCTATCCTTCTCACGCGGAGATGCACATGTAGAATCTTGTGAAGGCTTCCCGATCCAATCTGCATTACACGTTGAATCTCTTGATACGTAACATACCTATTGTCTTGGATTAATTTTTTCACTGCTAGCACATTTTCTTCCGTAACAGCCGACAAAGGGCTACCACTTCTTTCTTCATCTCTTAAAGTTAGTTGACCGCGCTTGAATTCGTTGTACCAACGATACACGGTTGCCTTAAAAGGGCCTTCATCCATGAATGCCACTTGAAGTCTATCGTACGATTCGTCTGGTTTCAGGAGACACTTGAAATCGTAAAAATCATAGCGCGAAAATATTTTCAATAAGACAAGGTAATTTAAATTAGCTCGCAAACAATGTGAAAGGAAATTTTGAAATTGGAACGTACCTATTTTTAGTTATAAATAATTACATTTTCAAAATAGATAACCTATAACTTCTGGCCAGTCTTTTATATACGAAAACATTTTTCACAGCACTTTCTGATTGGCCTAGTATAATTACATAATTTTATTATTAGATATTTTACTACCAATTTTAAACATTTGTTACGTTGGAAAAGACCATGACTGACATTATGCAACACTAAAATAACTTGCGCATGCATACTCGTTTGCTCGTGTTTTCTACAAATAAATTATATCTAAATATGTTAAATATTCATAATCGAGCGAGTGGATGACTGAACGAGCGAGATAATGAGTCAGCTGTTCCATCTATAACAAGGTTTCCGTATCTTACTATCCTTTCTTTTACCTTATCATTAGTAGAAAATTAACATTACATGTATGAAGTTTATTTCATAACATTGAAAAATTAAATAGTCAAATCAAACAGTTAAAATAGTCACTTTAATGAATTAATGGTTCTTGCTGATTTGGTATATGACCTCATTGAGATAGTAAATGATATCGAGACACAAAGCGAACTAAACAGATACGAAATAAAGCACTAACGAAATATACTTGCTAATTAGTAAGATATACTACGTCCTATTAAGTTTATCATTCTCAGTAATCGTGGGCTAAATGTGAAAACTAATATCATATTAAGTTGTTATTGTATTGGTATAACAAAAAATACATTACATCTTTTCTTATAATATCGTTGCGTAATAAGTGAAACAAATATTGACATAACAGGGATAAGACATTTAGTATGATTAAAAAGCCAGAAATAATAATTTTACTTCTCATTAAAATTAATTTTAATACTATATTATACATACACAGCTATAATACAAGTCCAAGTATGCTCGACAGGTTTGACTGCATCTATTACATTCATCTTGAATTCATGTACGACAAGTATGTAAATTCTTCAGTGATTTTCCAAAATGATTTTAGATAAGGTCAATTTACAGTGATAATCACAGAAATCTTGGACAAAGTAATTAAAACTGATTTTTATTAACTAACACAGCTGAAGCAATTAATATATTTCTTAGTAGCCCGTAATTCCTTCGCATGTAACTTAGGCTTAATATACATATCTTTTGAATCATGTAAGATATTAAAATAAAACATATATATGTACATGTAAATTTAAAATAAAATTCCTGTTTTAATTCTTAAATTCTAATTGAAATCTGCGGTGCAGTTTAAGTCCATTCCAGACGAACTTTTTTTATGTCCGTATACATCCGAAACATGAACCATATTTCGCCGCTGTCTCATCAGATGTCGAATGTTGACGTGGTCTAGGATGGAGCAAGCTTACCTAGAAGATACCTATTCACTAGTGACTTGAAGACCCCTAGATTGTATTTGTTAGGAAAAACGCACTTCGCCAAATTATTTCATTCTTCGAAATGAACACCAGAAAAGATGAAACGAAGCGCTTGGTCCTAACTGGCGGCGTTTTCAACATGTAACGGTGCAGTAAACCGGTGCCTCTGATTGCCCGGTGGTAAAACGGGGATGGGCGAACTAACTCATGCAGTTCTGAGGAACGCTCCTAGAAGTCTAGCGTTAAGACTGACCGAGAGATATATATTGTATGGAAGGGTCACTTATTATTTCGCAAAGCTTAAATCTTAGAACATATTTTGAAATCATAGATGAACAATTCAATTTAATTAATTAGTTTAGATAATAGTAGGTATAATATAATAATATAAGTTAAAAAAAACCATTATCTAATACTAATATATAAAACTGAAGAGTTTGTTTGATTGAACGCGCTAATCTCAGGAACTACTGGTCTGATTTGAAACATTCTTTCACTGTTAGATAGCCCATTTATGGAGGAAGGCTATAGGCTATATATCACCACGATAAGACTAATAGGAGCGGAACACCAATGAAGAATGTTTTAAATTTGGGGGGTTTAGAAAACAAATTCCACGTGGACGACGGCGCGGGTACAGCTAGTATGCAATATATGTATGACTACAAAATGAAATATGTTACAATTTCTTAATCGGTATCTTATATAACTGTCAAGATTGCAATGGTATAATGTACCCTATAAAGAATTACTTACAAATCTTTTTAATCCTTAAGTTTAGTTCATTAGGATACAAAAAAGATGACGATCTCTATTGTCTCCTGGTTTTTGCGTGCACATCTACTCTTACCTCTTGTGAAATAATAATCATGCCCTGATTATTATTTCACAAGAGGTAAGAGTAGATGTGGGATATTGATAGCTTCTAGAAAAGAATTGTAATAATATGTAAAACATCTCAACTGTTATGTGGGATGCTATTTTTAAAGCTGTAAAGACAAATTCAAATATTCACTTGTTTCAAACAGGGTTTAAAAAGGGTGTTCCAATTATAAGGTACACACTTGTCTTCGAGATCGACATGCACATATCTTTTTCATTTCTCATACTCGGAAAATGCTCTTGAAGTTACCTCATCACAGGAATGAAAGCAGTACTTTTCGTCCCTGAGAAACGATTTTCCCTGCTGTCAAAATATTAAAAACTATGCAAGATATGTCCGAACTTTTTACAACGGCTGTTAAAACGCAACATAAAATAGTATTTTAAAATATATCAACAATTTTGTAACACGATTTTAAGTATAAAATCGTGTTCAAACTTTTCACTTTTCAGTCTTATAAACTTTTCAGTAAAATTATTTAATTTACATAAATTTGAGCTAACTATTTACTATCATCAGTGACAAAAAAATGCTGGCTGGTAGAATGCCACAGAAAAAAATCAATGTGAGACGTATACAATGAGTTCATCAGATTTAGATATGGATTTAACGCGTGATTTCATTAGAGAAGTAGTTGTTTGTTTAACTAACCAGTTTTTATTTACATTCCTCATTTTCGAAATGAAAAGCAGAGTGTTAACCTCGGGTGAAATATCTATTTAGGCACTTGATTTATTAGTGCCCTCGCTACACTTGTGCACGAAACCATCTCGTGCCTAAATAGATTACTTTTATCGCTCGTGTAACAATCTATTATTAAAGTAATTAATTTCATATTATCAAGAAGAATATTTTGCATACTTTAACCGAGGCTACGTGTGTAGACTATTCTAGTTCAACAATTTTTTAAATTTAAAACAACACTATACTACACTTATTTTTTTGTAAAAATAAATAACAATAATATGTGTATACTAGCTGATGCCCACGACTTCGTCCGCGTAATGCGGTTTTTTAACTATCCCACGGGAACTCTTTAATTTTTCGGGATCAAAAGTATTCTATATGTTGACCAGGGATATAAGCTATCACAGACAAACAAACAGAGAAACAAAAATTTAAAAAAAATCTAAATTAGTTCTATTTTACGTCTTACATCCCCCTGACTCGGTTATCTGCCATGAGCTCGATATTTTCAATGCATCGGTTAAGCACATCAAGAAATTTCACACCCCTTGTTAATTATTTATTTAACTTGATTATTTATTTATTTATTCTTTTTACATTACTATGTACTCAATGTCTTTATATAATGTATGCTGTATTCGCATTAAGAAGACCAGTCAGCAACCATATTATTTGTGTTCTAGTTTTGTTTAAAATATACATATATATACACAAGCCCGCGAGTGGGATAGACGAAAACTCGTGGTAATTAAAGAGTGAAGTATCCGTAACTCAATCCAATGACGTGGGTACGAATAGTGGGCGAGAAAGTTCCGATCCATATCCCGTGCCACCATTTTCTGGGTCAAATGAATTCCATATTACTTTAGAAACAAAGGTTGCATTGCATTTAACTTTTATCTAAGCATTATTAGACCTCAGAAAAATTCGACCCTTCCCGCAAAAACTGATCTATTTTCCGGGATAAAAAATATTCTATGTCCTCTCCCGGTATTGATACTACATATATCACGTTTGAACAAAACCGGTCCGTGGTTTTTCTGTAAAAGCGTAACAGAGTTACTTTTGTATTCGTAATAGTAGTGTACATAGATAGTAACATATTACGATATCTAGCATAACTTCTAACAGTTATTCAATAATAAAAATTCGAAGTGACTCCAAAATATGATGGAGGACCATAAATTGCCTACATTATTGTTCGTAGCGAACAAAACGTAAATTCAAATGCTCCATGAACGGTGAATGTCCCACAATTTTGCATGGACATTGGACACACCCTGTTATTACATACACAACATGACGTAGTTCAGATTCACAAGCTATTGTGACAAAAGCTGAAAGTCAAGTTGAATCAATTCTAGGGAATTACAGATGGAATTTACATTTTTCGTTAGCTGTTATGTGTTTTCCAATATGGTCTTTGTTCGCTGTGGCATATGAGACTCTGTTATATAATTTTATTAGGGAGTATTAAAAACATTAATTGTAAAAATTAAAAGGTTAGCGAATGAGCTCTTTGAAATGATAATATAAAACTACCAAACAATTTTTTATACAATTTCTGGGACTAACATATTAGGGCTATTAGCTACAGGATTAAAATAGTTGCACGGATAAGGGCCTACATTCACTAGAAATAATGTACCTGTATATATTTAATTACCAATTACTATTAAACAAATTTTGGAAAGTACCCTGTTTATGCTTCAAATTAAAATGTAAAAAAAATTAAAATATGCAACACATATACATGTTTATATTGGTATGGATATCAATATAAAATTATGTTATTGTGACATCTGTTTATTTTTCATTCATAGCCATAATAATGGATTTATAAGCCATGTGGTACAGATATTATGATTACATAAATATACTATCAGACCAATTGAAACATGACCCACCATAAGGTCATTTTCCTACAGTTGTGAAATACAATTAGGTTGAAATTCGCCTGAACATACATTTCCTTGGTAACAAACTTGTTATCATTTTATTAGACATTGACAGTTACTGACTACGTTGTATTAAACGGTTCGAAGAGACTCGACTATACTCGTGTGTAACATCTGACAGATGCTATTACGTGCTATTACTATCTCTGTCATTAAGTATATTAGATTAAGGGCCGGTTCCTATATCTTACCGATCGTTTATTTGCCTTACTAACGGTTACAATTTGACGTAATCTCTATACAAGTAATGTCAAAATTCAACCTACGGTAAGGCAGGGGAGTAAATAGTAAGATATCGGAACCGGCCATAAATCGACAAGCCAAAGGTGACACAGGCCAAACCTTTGTATAAGCAACCTTTGATATTAGGGTTATCGTTATATGTTAGGTAGCAGACATACACAAGAAAATAAAACATTAACAACATTAATGTGGAAGAATTTAAAAATAATAACTTTTTTTGTTAATTTTATTAATTGGTTTTATTTTAAAAGTTAGAAATGGCACCCACTGTACCCTACTTAAACCTAAAACCGGGTATAAGCACCATTGTTTTCAATGACGTCTAATAGTTGATTACGCATCGACCCGATTAGACGATTGCAGATGCGGTTCATGTAATTCCAAATTTCATTACAGTGCTGTTCAATTGCTTCCTCTGTCCTCTCGTTTCTGTTATCCCACATTTGAACCATCAAACCCCATAAATTTTCTATTGGGTTGAGGTCTGGTGACCTAGATGGAATGAGGAGTGCCATGGAATGAGAGTAATTTCATCTTCATGCTGGATAAACCAATTCGAGACAATTCCGGTGGTACTTCCTCGACAATTGTCGTGAATGTAGGAGCATAAAGGGACTTCTTCAAGTGGGTACACTATTCGCACTGTCGATAACATTTATTCTTCCAACAAATCGACATAGTTTAATGCGTTTTGACGAGGAGAAATTTGGACAAGTTCACCTCCGGTACCCATCCAGGCCCACATGTTTGCTGAAATTCGACCAGATAATTGATTAGGCATTACGTGATCCTCTGTGTATCGCGTATTGTTATAACGCCACAAAATTAAGCGACCATGTTGAGAAGATCTAAATGATTTTTCATCTAAAAATATGGTATTAGTCCAGTCAAAGTCTAAATAATTACGTACAAAATTAAACTTGCAGTTTTGTGTGCATTCGTTAAGTGTACTTTCTTAGCATAATGTCGGTAATGCAGTCCAATACGGTGTAAATGATTTCTTGTGGTTTGTAAACAAACGTCGTAACGTGCCACGAAATATTGGGTACGAGAAAAGGGATGTTCTTCATAACGGTGTTGCATATCTGTGCTTTGTTGGTTTGTTATTCGACGAACGCCATGATTATGTTTTCGTCTATCTTCAAGAATGCCCTCTTCATCGTGCCGTCTGATTCATGTTCTCACTGTGTTCCGACTTATATTTAACACTCGTGATATTTCTCGAATGCCATAGCCTTCCTCACTGAGCACTACAATCCGAGCTCTTTGTTCTGCGAGACTAGCCATAATACAATTTAAATAAGTATTTAATTCTTAAATATTGAGTTTTAATTTTTTTTCTCATTGACTTTACTTGACTTTTGATATACATTCAGAATGACATTTTATTTTTAAAATTATAATACTTTTCTATAATGAAAAGAGTTAGAATTATAAGACAGATTTCAGTTCGAGATTCAAATTATTTCAAATTATTACTGTTTTATCTAAAACATATCTAGTACAATGATAACAAAGTTTAAAATTGCGTAGTTCTCTGAGCCTAGTGACGCGTTTTTATTAATGTTTGAAACGTCCTAAGTGCAACATACACGATAAACCTTACTATTTTGACGGTTTTGAAGGAATTATTAGCAAAGTGGGTCATAATACAATTGGCCCGATAGTACCTACATGCATAAATATTAGCATATTTATATATGTACATTGTTGCCATTAGAAAATAGGTTAACTTCTGCAAGTTACGGATCTGACGTTTACGAGTACTCATGGTTTTGAGTGAAAAGAGATTGGTTGATATTTAGTGAAGTATTTTTATATAAAACAGCGAGAGTATTATAGAATGTTTTTTGGCGTCCTGGCTATAGATGAATTTCGGAGATTTTTCAGAGTTATGTTTTTTACTGTTCTATTGATATCCCTTGTATTTTTCAACAATTTTTAAATATATGTGCAAATATATATTCTATGGAATTCCATATTTAAATTTTTATTTATCTGAATTTTGTTAAAGACTACTGTGGCGTACGCTCACGCCAATAGTATGATAAGTAACCAACTTAGGGTAACAATTGTTTTCTAACAATATATTAAATTTTTACGTACATATTTTCTTTTGATTTTAATTAAACATTTTTACCATATAAATGTACTCATTTGTGTGGTAAAAATGTGAGTTGAGAAAAAATATGTTTAGCATTACTATGCTAAAGTTCTTTTTGCCTACTCTCAACTTGTTTTATTTTAACACTTCACTCTATTTACTCTATCGAAGCGCAATCTAATATATCACTTAATGTATTAGGGCTTAAAAAAACCGAATCAAGAAATCTCCCAGCAAATACGCCTAGGTAATAATATATACTATGTCTAAAAACCGCGAATACCAAAGAAAAAATTAAGTCCAAAAAATTAGTATTCAATGGAAAATTCCAAATTTTAAATTAGCGAGAACAACTAAAAAATGTCAGCACGGTTTCATGAATCCTGAAAGAGTCCTTGTAAGCGTCATTACTTTATTACAAAGTTTGAACTCGGACCGAGATTACTTAAGAACTTTGATACTTTGCCGCAAAGGACCGGAAATGTATTTAGAAGTTGTCAATATTTACAATATTTATAATGTAGTAGTCCCGGCAGTCGTTGTTCTGAAAAAATTAAAATCTAGAATCCGATTTCAGCGCCATCTACCAATCCCAATCTATCCCGGGCCACTCAAACACACGCACAAATTTTCATCACAATCGGCCAAACTATTTTTGAGTTTTAGCAAGACTTACAAACATCAATTTTTTTATATATATGTACTACCTGTGCCCGTGACTTCGTCCGCGTGGAAAATTTCTTTTCGCGGAGCCTTAAAAAAGTAGCCTAAGTACTCCTTATAACACCAGTTATCTGCCAGGGCAAGTTCCGTCAAATTCGGTCCATCCGTTTCAGAGATTAGCCACATCCAGACAGACAAAAATTTCGTTTTCGAAATCTCCGGGTACGAATTTTCCCCTCTGTTTTTTTTCCATTTTTATTTTGTCATTACAAACAGACATTTCAATTTTATATATCTATAGATGTATAGTAATATGAATATTAAGAAAGTTGTAATATAGTTTTATTTTCAATGTTTTAAATAAATGAAGAAGAGTTTGACTATCGTAGACCTTTAGTGAATATGAGAAGCTTTAAAGGATGGAAACCCAATGGCGAAAATTAGGAGCTCTTCAAAGGCGCTTTATACCGATTAAACATCAAAGACATTTAAACGAGCATGGGAATATTTTATAGAATTACACAACAACTTATGGGGGCCAATATGTAAATAACTTACTAACATACTATGTATTTCTAGGTATTTGTCGCATTTATAAGCATCCACGCCTAAAGGTAAAAAGGTGTGTCAGCGTATTCTAGATGATTATTTTAGGAATAACTGTTGATAAAAATATGAAATTTGGCTCACACACCTGTAAGTCTCGAGTATCTACAAATTCCAGCGAACTTGTAGCAATTTTGTAGCTTAAAATTTTATAAAAAAAACTAGTAGACAAAATAAGAATTTTAAAACATGATTTTTTTTAATATCACAACATTGGATTATTAACAATATTCATATAACTCACCTATAATACAATTTATGTATTTATTATTAAAATTTAAGTAGTTCTTACTATATGTTACGTATACCACCATCGCCATTATCATCTCAATGAATTCCTAGGGTTGTCTGGAATCAAATCAAATCAAATCATTTATTGCATAAAAACATGGTTATACAATAGGTCTTGTTATTTTATACAGAGCACATGTTTTTTGCCGGTTGGGCGTACAATTTTTTTTTTAAATTTATATCATATAGGTACACTTATTTGGTTTTAATTAAGATAAGATAATAAGAGTTCGCTTTTTAGCGATAAGACCGCCCTTTGTACATAACTAGATATAATTTTAGTTTTTAATTTCATTTTTGTATTTGTGTATAATAAAGTGTTATCTATCTATCTAATATTTATAAAATAATGAAACTGTAATATACTAACAGTACGTACAGCTTATTTTGCAAAAAAAGACTGATACGTAATATTATTTTTTTCATTTTCAGATAAGAATCTAACTCTTCATAAATCTAACTTTGATAACTGCAATCGATGCCTACCTAATAATACTACACAGAAATATATACAAGCTGGCCATAACAGTGACGTTCATAAGAAAATTAAAGTTACTTTACATGAAGGGTTTCTAAAGTTATGACTAGCCTTGAAAAGAAAGAAAGCGTTTGTGCTCTATACATGGACCTTACAAAGGCTTTTGACTACGTCCATCATAAAATCATGCTTAACAAATTAGAAATGTATGTTTGATGTATGAGTAAGGGGAAATGTTTTAAAACTCTTAAATTCCTATTTAAGTAACAGAAAACAATTTGTACAAATTAGACGAATATTTACAAAGTCAAAAATTAATAACTCACAAAATAAAAAAATTGGTAAAACATTCATGAGGGTAGGTAATTCGGGTACCCCTTTATGTAATCTAACTATTTTTTTCTTTGGAACATCACTGTATTGGCCATTCTGTATATGTGGGATATTTAAATAATTTAGAAACTATTGGTTCAATTGGTAGGTAAATAAATAGATTGAATAACTTTGTATTTTTAAGATGTCAGTTGAAGACGTTAGAAGAATGGATTAAGACTGTAAGGCGTATTGTAAAGAAGAATTAAAATATTAGAAATATTTATTAAGACTACTTATTCCACTTCTACTTAACACGACGTTCCCATATATATGCACTGAACACTTTTCAGCCCTAATATGTATAGAGAATCATCTCCAAGTTTTCCTTTTTCGTACTTTCACGACACTGCTGTACAGTAATATAGAAAATAACTAGCTGATGCCCGCGACTTCGTCCACGTGGTGTGGCTTTTTAATTATCCCACGGAAACTCTTTCATTTTTCAGGATCAAAAGTATCCTATATGTTGACCAGGGATATAAGCTACCACCGTACAAAATTTCATTTAAATCGGTCCAGTCGTTTCGGAGATTAGCCGGTACAAACAGAAAAACATAAACTTTAAAAAAATCTATATTAGTTCTATTTCACTTCTTACATCCCCCTGACTTGGTTTTTAATTTCTTTTTTCATTGTACAGAAATTCGACCTTTACAGTTTTATTATGTGTAATTATTATCTTTCTCGAAATTTAAACACCATTAAATCGCGAGAGAGCGAGCGCGCGTGTGTGTTCGTGTGCCAAAATGATCTTCTAAGGAAATATAATGTATACATACACTTTATAGTATATTTTCCATGTGTCAGTTAAACTTTAATAGAAAGACCTTTGTGGAAGATTTAATCTGCCACGCCTTTAGCTTGCTGGCTAAACAGTTTAATTGATCGTTACTATACTGATTATCACGACACAGCCAGTTGAATCACGATGGTAACTGACTGTGTGTTATTTCAATCTGTGCAAGTGGTCGCAATTCCAATTAGTCTCTAATTCGGTACACAACCCTACGCACTGCGAGTATACAGATTGAAAATCAATATGTTTAGTAAAGGTATGCTTACAAGGTGTCAGGTGATATTCAACTAATAATTCTGGTGATAATACTATTACATATAACAAATAGCGAGTGAACTTCAGAATAACAAAATACTTATTGTGTGCTTGTGAATTATTTGGAATATAATAAATATCAAAAAAGTGTTTCTGAGTACCTATCAAATTTGTTATCTTCAACAGAATTTAAATCCTGGTTACTTTCGAAACGTAAGCTTGGTTTTAAACTTTAACGAATAATTGAATAGCTTATGTATAAGGTACGTTAGGTATCAAATATATTGGGTATGTAATAATATTTCAAGGGTTTTAAAATCTATTATTTTTATCTAAGGTTACGATTACTGTCTAGTGACGTAAGTTTATGGTTTTTTTAAGAATGTAGCCATTCTTAACAATTAGACATACAAATACATAATTCTAAGTTACTAACATGACTATTTTTTTCTCTGCTTACGAAAAAAACATAATTTACAATATTATTTGTCCAAAACAAGTGTTATCTATCTGTTTAAACATTTAACAAACGGATTATAATGATTGTGTATTGATTTTGGATTATTTTTAAAGTTGATATTTTTGGATTTAATAAATCAGCAACCACCTCTGCGGGAGGACTTAATTAACCGAACAGCAAATAAGATAAATGAACTGTCAGAGTTGCTAATGCGCTCACTGGATAACAACGCGACACACGGTTGTAACATTCAACATACTAATGTATTACAATCTTCAAATTTGAACAAATATACTCAACATAAAAATAAAGTCGAGTAGATACATGTCGAGTTTTAACAAAAAATTATGTCAAATTAAAGCCATATTACAACTATCAAGTGCGCAATAGCCCCAACTTGGTTCACGTATACGGGCTCAATTGCTCGGCAATACAGTAGTTGCAATATATCTATTATGCGGTATGCCGCAAGATGTTCTCAATAGTGTTGCAGCATCTTGTTGTAACTATAAAAGCCGGCTATATTATTAGTGAATATATTCAGCAATATTGCCAACAACATTCCATTTCATATCCCGCTGACGGGGCCGTTTACGTTAACAATACTTATTTGCAAAAATTTCAATTTTATACATAAAAAGTATGTTTTACTCTATATAATACTCTAATGATAATACCTTCTCATATTTGGCATTCAGAAGTCCTAAAAAATTTTGGTACCAATTTAATTAATTGCATTATTCATAGTAAAAAATATATAATATGGTAGTCAACTATATCTTTACCAGTATAATTATGATTGTAAGATTCTGATAGATAAATTAAAATGGTTTATGTTTTTTATTCATACTAAATTTAATGTCGTAACGTGGTTTTGATTTCTATGAGAAACGTGAGAGCTTAGTTTAATAATTTATGAATAGCTACAATAATTCTTTTTTTTCATCATCATAAGTATGTATGATGTGCCTGCAATAAAAGTAATTATAAATTAAATGTCTATAGTGGAGTGTAGTAAAAGCATTTCAAACAGGTTTACTCGTAATCTCTGTTAACTAGGTAATAAAATGCTGTGTTTATGATTGACTTCACGCATGAATATGTTATGTAAATTACCGTGCAGAAAATACATATTTTATAGTAATATTAACCATGCTAACATAACCCATTTGCTATGGCATTTAAAAGTCGAAGATGAAAATTGAATATAGTATAGATATAGACTTTCGATATTAAATATTTACAGGCCATATCAGTTTATATAGAGAGCTTTCATTGAAAACTACGGTCCTTTGACTAAGTATCAGAAATTTCGGAGTTGGTATATTAAATCTAAAGTTAGTGGTGGATCAAACGTATAAAAATCTTAAATCAGTAATCTGCAAAGTGTACGACAATACATTCGACTGTATTTTATTATTGCTTAATTAAACATACATTTAATAGGAGAAAGGAGTTTCACTTTCTTCTTATAAATAGTGTTAGGTTTTAATCGTCGTTTAAATTAACTATTTGACCAAAAAAATTAGCTTTAAATTAAAATTTAGCTTTTTTGTTATGATGTAAACTATAGAGCATAGTGAAGGGACGCTTATGTAGATTATTATTAAATTTTCAGGCGTTGGTATTATGATGAAGAAAGTGATGAAAATAGAGATATTAAGTGATATAGTGAGATCATTTTACTTTTGGAAAAATCACAATATTTATAAAAATTAAAAATAGTTTAATATTCTTTTAATGCAGAATAACGTGCGTCTGTGTTAAATCTCAGCCGTATTTAATAACAAAATATGCCTTTTCGAGCTGCCATAAAAACTCCCTTGTTTGGCGTCATTTGCCAATTACAATGGCCTGTAATTTACCTGAGGCATTTGCTTGAAGATTATTCTAAAACTAGAATATTCATGAACTTATACTTCATATTCACGCAGGAACGGAAAATGAATGCTTAAATGGGCAGATTTCAGTCAAATTCGCAAAGAGCGACCTAAACCCTTCTATAGCTATACGTACAACGCTGCTGGCCAAGTACGTTGTGCGATGTGTCGCCGGGAATTTAAGCACAAATTCAGTCTGGCCAGCTACATTAGGGCTCACAGGCGACGCAATAATGACATTTGATGGGTCGCCGTTACCGAAATCGGTAAGAAGGACTATATATATACTACAGTAAATAATAAAAAGCACTACCAAGATAAACAAATCGTACCGAGTTACATAATTATATAAAGATGAAGAAATTAATGCACCTTCTTTAGTGGATAACATTTTTGCACGGTTCTTTTGCTAATCATTCTCGCTGGCTGTATGTCAGATGTATAGGTCACATCACGTCATGATGAATGCTGAGCTATTTCGTCTGTTGCGAGCGTATATTTGAACACATTTTAGTACATTGTGACTTTAATATCGGTTAATTTGAAATGTATGGCAAACAACGTTATACACATAATCCTTAGTGAGTAGGATTATATAATATAGTAAAAAGTAAAATATATTAGAAAAATATATAGTTCAACTGTTAGTGAAATGTGACTGTTGCAAAATTTTGTCTTATATATTAGATATTTTTCATATCTCTTTATGTAGTTATATTAATTTTTATACATGTAACAAACTAAGACATTATAAACTAATACTATAAAAAACTTAACTTAGTTATATTATACCTATACCCTCAAGACTAAATAGAATACTGAGCCTAGGTCACCGCCTTCTATAGGTAGCCCTATTTGCGCATTGATTGTCATTTGTTAATAAAGTTTATACCTAAATTATAATTTATTCGTGTACTGGAATGTATTCTCCTACTAGTTATAACAACTGGGTTAGGGCTTCTCATTTTTTTAGAAAATGGCTGATAAAACTTGTTATTGCAAGCAAATAGACGGTAGTCTGCAGTTTAATCAATTATATTATACAACTAGCTGTGCTCGCGACTTCGTCCGCGTAGAATTACTTTCGCGGAACCCTAAAATAAAAATAAATAAATAAAGTAGCCCAAGTTACTCCTTATGACATCAGCTATTTGCCAGTGAAAGTCCCGTCAAAATCACTCCCAGAGTTTTAGAGGTTAGCCGGAATATCCAGACAGACAGGTCAGCATTTAAAATTTTTTTTTTTTTTAAGTACCATATATACTTTCATATGTAATTAATAAAAAGCTATTATTTTGACATTACAAACAGACACTTCAATTTTATTTATCTGTATATATTAAGATGCCTCATATAAAATAAATTGATTCGTCATTTTTGCTTATGAGTAAATTTCAATGACGAAATATTTAATCATGTGAGTTTTTGTTGTAATTTTATTCGCGTACTTTTCGAAACGATAATGATTTATTTTCGTAAAAATAAACATTATTGTCATTCATTTTTGAAGTTAATTTTCTTTTATCTTCACTCTTCTTTTGAATTGTTGTGATTTGAAACTCGTTGAAACAAAAAAGTGACACTAATAAATTATTTTTAACAGAAACAAAACCAACTTCACACTAAAAACCAAAAAATAAATATTTTACTGACTTCTTTCTAGAACATCAAGAAGTCGGTGACAAGTAAAACATAAAAGAACAACAACAAATTTACAAAATATAGTAATTATTTATGTTTTACTTGACACCGACTTCTAGATGTTGTATAAAAAAGACGGTTAAATATTTATTTTTTAGTTTTTAGTGTGAAGTTGGTTTTGTTTTTATTAAAAAAATATTTTTTTACATTTTAGTTGCGAAAATACTTCAATAGCTTTAGAAATAATATATTAAACACCTGTAGAAATTGTACAACTGGCACGCATATTCAAATTTGCCATCTCACTCTTTGGTGTAGCTCTTCAACAAGAGTTGCTCTCAATTTCCTTGCGATCCACAAATCAGATCCTGACTTGGGGACAATAGAACTGCCTCGTGAGTATAAACACTTACAAATAATGAAAAAAAAATACAAAATAGATCCACAATTGAGGAAAAAATCGCGTAATATGCATATAAAAAATTAAGTGCCTGTAGAAAATGTAATAGCTACACCCGAATACAAGATTTATTTCAAGAATATAGGCGCATGACGTTCTTCAATAAGGGTTATCCTCAATAGCCCTGGGATCCAATCCAGTCATCAGATCCTGACTTGGTGATCATGAGACTACTTCGGGAGTACACAATTACGAGCAAATAAAACAATTTGAAAAATAGTTTATAATTAGAATAGAATAGAAAACACTTTATTGTTCACCACATACACATAAAATAAACAATTTACAGTACTCATATTAAACAGCAAAAGTTGGAGCAATGGGCGGCCTTATCGCTTTAGAGCGATCTCTTCCAGACAACCCGGGCTATGGATTTTATGAATAGGAGATTCGCAAGTGTATGACGGTGGTGTGCAAATTAAATACATATATAATATATAAATAGGATATATAAATATCACACAATACATATACCTAAAATGAATAAAAATAAAATATAGAATAAACAATAACACATATTAATATTATATATATACTAATATATACATCATTAATATGTGTATAGCAACAACAATAGCTATAAAATATTAATAATAGTATTAATACATAATATTAATATACAAATACACTAATAAATAAACGTACATGTAATTAGGTATGAAATATTTATTATAAAGTGAGATAATATTCTCGCACCAGTTTTTTAAAAATGGGGACTGGCTTTGCCTGTCTTATGTTTTCGGACAATGAATTCCACAGCCGGACAGCCTGCACAGCGAAGGATTTGGTGTAGAAAGTAGAAACGTGTGCAGGTATTTTTAAAGCGAGATTATGAGAAGAGCGCAAATTAAGGGTGTGAGAAGTATGGAGGAAATCAAACCGTTCCTTAAGATAGGAAGGAGTAGAAGGAATAAATAATATGCTATACAGCAGATTGAGAAGATGAGCATTCCGGCGAAGTGAGATTGACAACCACTTGAGCTTTTTGCGATATTCAGAGACATGGTTATATTTCTTTAAACCAAATATAAGCCTGATGCAACAATTTTGAAGTCGCTCAAGTTTATTGAGTTGTTCTACGCTAAGTTCAAGATAACAGGCGTCCGCATAGTCAAGGATCGGCAATAAAAGCGATCGATCAAGTGTAACTTTGGTGGCGGTCGGTAGAAAGTATTTTAAACTCCTAAGCGATGCAGAAGAAGCAAAGACCCTACGACTCAGTTCTGTGATGTAAGGCCACCAAGACAGTTCCCTATCGATGATTACGCACAGATTTTTAACTTTATCGCTAATATGAAGAGGCTTCCTATCAAATAACAAATCCGGTACTGAAGACCAGTTTATCTTTGAGATCATACATGAGCTTCCCATTATGATGGCCTGGGTTTTACTAGGATTCACTTTTAGGCCGTGTGTTCCAGTCCAATCAAGTATGCGTCCCAAGTCATCATTAATTGTGTTTATAGCGTCTTTGATATTTTCTACTTTAGCTTGCGCGTAAATCTGCAAATCGTCTGCATAGAGATGATAGGATGAAAATAAAAACTGTAAAAATTGTAAGACATTGTATTAATAAAAACAGCAATTAGAAGCGGAGATAAAACGCCGCCCTGAGGGACACCAGCAGTTAGCCTTTTACATGACGAGTGAGTTTCATCGATGCGTATCCTCTGCTGACGCCCATACAGGTAACTACGAAACCAGTCAACAAATGTTGGAGATATATTGAGAGAGCGGAGAATTGCTAATAAAATCTCAAAATCTGCATTATTAAATGCTGCTGAAATCCAGTAGTGACAGTACTGTCGAAGACCGTTATCTATACCCTGTCGGAAGTTATCAGTGATTTTGATTAGAACTGTAGTTGTACTGTGACCTGGACGAAAGCCGCATTGATATGGATTCATTAAACAGTTTTTATTTAAAAAAACACTTAGTTGCTGATGAACAAAACGTTCAAGGACTCTGGACATAAAGGAAGGATAGATATTGGTCGAAAATCGGACAATTGATAGAGATTGTTACGAAGGAGTTGGCTAATAATTTTCGTGAGTTTCTCTAATTCCTTCGAATCCACTTATCAGATCCTGAAATGGTGACGATGGGACTAATTTGGGAGTATAAAGTTTCGATTATAAGAAAAAAATTGAAAATCGGTCCACAATTGACGAAGAAATCGAGTAACAAACATACAAAAAAAAACATACAGATCAACTGAGAACCTCCCTTTTTGAAGTCGGTTAAAAAGAGATAAAAACCTAAATCTATAAGACTAAGCCTGCGAGAGAATGAGATAGAATATATTATATTTAATAATTAAACACTATTGTCACACAGAGTTGGAAATGTTTTCAAGTTTTTTTGTCAATATTTCAAACTTCGTGATTTAAAGCTTAAATATATTATAACGATATAAGATATGAAATGTGACGTCACGAAATGTAGAATCTCTCCCACCTCTTGTCATACTTTATTTCAGTTCTACTGCGTATGAAGTGCAGTTCACACGCAGTAGAAGTGAAGCACAGATTTTTTAAATCATAAATTTATAATTATGTCGGTCCCGATGGAAGGGGCAGGCCCAAGAAATGCTGGTTTAACATTGTCAAGGATGACATGCGTATCAATGGTCTCAATACAGGGGATGCAGAAAACCGCTCGAGTGGAGAAGAAAAAGTAGGAAAGCGGACCCTGAGCGTCGAAGCGAACGCTCCGATCGCAACCGGGATGTAACGCTCAGATGATGATCATAAATTTATAATTATATGCAGATTAAACATGACAATTCCTTTTTGCTCGCGTAAGCTTTGAGGACGTGTTCTTCACATATCCACGTTATCGAAATTACATATACACCAAATTTTATGATAAATAAGCTCACTTTCACATTTTAACTATATATTTTAATGTAAACGATTTACATGTGCATGTATGAAGAAAAGCTGATTTCATATCGTGAAGGTATTACAAAAGGAACAAAAACATGTGTGAAGTGACATAGCTATGAATGGGGAGCGAAATGACGTCGTTCTCCTCACCTGTGTACTGAGTTGCAACGTCAACAAAGTTTGTTCGCGTACAAACTAAATGTCAGATGTGGCAATGTTGGAATATATTGATCATTTGAATATTAGATATGTATTTAGCAGATATGGCCAGTCAATCTGTGAGATAAGAAGCTTACCTGAGCCCCTTTAGGTATTGAACGATTTTAATATTCTTCCTCTATATTGTTATGTACCTATTTAAGTTTGGAACTGGCTACACAGTTTAAATGATCTATTATACTATACTAATTATAATATAATATATAGTATACTAATTAATTATCAGGAGATAGGTAGTAAAATTGTATTGATTACCAATTGTGTATTATTTCAATCTGTGAATGTGGTCCAATTTTGAATTAGATTCTCATTATACAACCATATGTACTGCAAGTATACCAATACATATTGTTTACTATACTCTGATTTATAACCCACTATAAAAAGTAAGAGGTTCTCAATTCGTCTGTATGTTTTGTTTTGTATGTTCGTTACTCGATTTCTCCATCAATTGTGAACCGATTTTGATTTTTTCTTTTAATCGAAAGGGTATACTGCCGAATTAGTTCCATTGTCACCATGTCAGAATCTGATAAGTCGTATAGTGAAATGATGAGTAAATCGAGAGCAACCCTCGAAATTTGGTAACCAACTTCTTTGTTACACGATGTCTTCGTCTATTTTGGAGCGATTTTCATTTTTTTTCTTTATTCGTAAGTCTATACTCCTGAAGTGGTGCTATGGTCACCAAGTTAGGATCTGGTGAGTAGATTCCAGGGAAATCGAGAGTAACCCTTACCAAAGAACGCCGAACGGCTATATTATTAGAAAAAAAGTTTATATATGTGTGCCAGTATTAAATTTTCTACAGGTGCTTAAGTTTTTGTATGTATGTTACGCGATTTCTCCGTCAATTGTGGGCTGATTTTCAAATTTTTTTTATCCGATTGTCTATACTCCCGAGGTGGTCGCATGGTCAACAAGTCAGGATCTGATGAATGGATCCCAGGGAAATCGTCTACAAAGAAGAGTGAGATAGCAACCTTTTACACGCATGTCAGTACAATAATTTCTACAGGAGCTTAATACATTATTGGTAAAGATATTCAAGTATTTGCGCAAATGGAAGGAATAATTTTTTATAACAAAAACAAAACCAACTTCTTTCTACACTATCTTGAAGTCAGTGCGAAATAAAATAAAAAAATTACTATATTTTGCAAATTTGTTGTTATTTTTTTATGTTTTACTAGGCACCGACTTCAAGATGTTGTAGAAAGAAGTCGGTTAAACTTTTATTTTTGTTTTTTAGTTTGAAGTCGCTTTAATTTTACTTAAAAAAAATTACTTGAACTAAAATAATAACTGCGATCGACCTTTCTTATATTGCAACCGTGAAGCAACTCACCACTGTGAGTTGAATCCTATTAATATATATATATATATATATATATATATATATATATATATATATATATATAAATATTCTGTAGGATTCAACTGGTATTGGTGGAGCGGTTGATTAAACTCAGTTATGAATAAAAAAAAGGTCGACCGCAGTTGTCATTTGAGTCCAGGTAATTAAAAATCAGAAAAAGAAGTGTGCCCCGCCTTTAATTTTGGAACTAACTACATAGTAGGAAATTGTGAAAAAGTTATTATTATCAAACATTGCTCACAAATAACGGTATCATTCTGGACTCAACATCGATATATTTTTTTAAAATATCCATTTGTTCATTGCATCCTTATCAATAGAATTCTATTCTTAAAATTAATGGGCCTTAAATGGCCATGCCTGTATCTTATATGTTTTCTTGATTAAAAAAACAAATCATATTAATGATCTAATGTAACTTTTAAAAATCTTCGAGGGAAACACATCGAATATCTTCTGAGAATACTAACTAAAATTCATTTATACGTAATAAGCATGGAGCATCGGTATCTAAATCAGGTTCGACAGCAGTTACATCAAACAATATTTAGATGTCTCAAATTTAAATACATATATACGTAATTCGCATCAAACGTAAAGCGGCTTTTTGGGTAAAACACTTACCGCTGTGCACACAAACTACTCATGTATTTCGTTTGTTATCTTTGAAATCGGGAAATAGTATTATAGTACTTTTATATTCTCTAAAAAGTTTGTTGTAAAGAACAGATTAAATTGATAATAAATCGATCAAATGCGTGTCGGACACACAATATGGAGAAAAAGTTGTTAGGTACTGAGGTGTCGTGGTCTTTCAAGGAAACTCCGGATTTTAAATTCCAACCGTATAATATATTTTATGTAAATTTCTAGTACAGATTTTTACAATTGACAAATTATAGAGCACATTTTTACCACCGTTCCAAACATAAACTTCAATATTTAAATATATTTCTAATTTTTCTCTATCTCGCCAGCAATGGCGAAATAGAGGTTTTATACGAGTTTAACATACTCGCCCTACTAAGGGCTAAGTTGCCTTAGACCTTAGTCTAATCATAACAACTATAATTGTAGAAAGACCAACTTCAAAGACCGAAACAATAATTATAAAAAGTTACACAATTTTAAACAATGTGGAAATTAAACAAAGTTGAAAAAATAATTTACTAAACATTACTTCCGTTGAAGTGGGTTGCTATTTTGTGAATTATATTACTCATGTGATTCCATCAAGTGCCTTAGTTATGAATTTTGATTCTTTTGTAAAATAAAAATTGTTGTCCCTCCAATTAGGAATAAATCTTTTAGTTGTTTTCTCTATTTGTCCAGTTTCCTTCTCATTCTTTCCTTCGCCAGTTTTTGTTCTGAATTCCTTTGAACCAATTCTCCTCTTTTGTTTATATCTTTCATTTCTTCTATGTCCAGGCTTCATATGTTTAATTTTATTTCTTAATTCAGTCTGGTTTGTTAAGCCTTCCTCTTCGTTAATGTCATTTTCATTTTGTTTTACAATATGCATTGCTGTCGCAGTTGCGTAATAAGGCATGGTTTCAACGTAAGTTCTTTTTTCCACTTTACATTGGTTTTCAAAATTTGAACCATCAAAGGCGGGCTCTGTATTTAGATGAATTAAAGTATGATGGTGTCCTCGACAAATTTCACAATTCTTTTTGCTTTTACAGTTTTTCGCTAGATGATTGGAGCTCAAACAATTAAAACACGCTTTTTTAGACTTGATGAAACCACGACGTTTTATAAACATTTCATTTTCAAACTTTTTACACACAGTTATTTTATGTTCCTCGGAACAAAATAAACATACGTTTTTTAAAATATGTCTAAATTTATATTTCCTATCGTTAAAAGTACAATTTTGGTTTATATCACTAATATTATCATCAGGAATATTTTTTCCAGAAAAATTACAATCTAAAAACTCTAACACCGTATATCTTTTTGTTAAAGTATCATTATATTGATTTAAAGTAGGCAAATTATCAGAAAAATTGTTAATTACAGAAAATTCCCACTGCCTACGAGATTCTAGGTCAAGTTTCAATGTTAAAATGTGAATTATTAATATATCCCAATTTGAGACATCAATACCTAAATTTGCAAGACTATTTATACAATCATTTGTCGTATCGAGTAATTCCTTCAAACTATGCGCAGATTCCATTACAATATTTTTTTGGCTCAATAGCCTCTTAATAATATGATGCGACAAAAACCTTTTGTTGTCATATCTAACTTTTAATTGATTCCAACACCGATCATAATTAGCTTCAGAAATTGGAATTTGTCTTAGCAGTTGTTCAGCTTCCCCAGTGAGATAACTTTTCAAATAATGCATTTTCTGCACATTATTAAGACTCATATTGTTATGTATGAGTGAGGTAAACATATCTCTGAAGGTAACCCATTCAATATATTTGCCCGAAAACGCAGGGATTTTAATTTTAGGTAATTCAATTTGAGTTCTGAATTGATAAAAAACTTGTTGTTCCGATATACATCCTTCACCCCTTTGTTTTAAGGCAAATTGACTTAAAATAGCTTTAAGTTCTGTTTTAAAATCGATACAAACTTCAGTCACTGTATCAAAAATATCATTTTGCATGTATTCATGCTCATACAGATCTCTTCCAAAACGTTCCAGCAATAAATCATGATTTGAATTAAATTTAGCCCACATTTTTTCCAAAAATTCCAATCTGACCTGAACATAATTTTCATTAACCCTCTCCTTAGGGGACTTTTTGAAATTCCTTTGTGCCTTTTGTATGTTTTGGAAGATATCCATCTGTATATATATTTGGGCATCCATCTTAAAAATTAAAAAAAAATAATTGGAAAATAACAATTTTAAAAATAATACTGAACTAATGAATAACCTGAACGGAACACTAAAGTTTTTAAAATTGTACACAAAAACTTAAAAAAAAAAAAAACGGAACCAGCAATATTTTGAAGTGAACCCTAAAATTTTACAATTCTAATTATTTATGTTAAGTGTCAGAAAATCAATAAAAAGCACAAGAATATAAAGATTACTATCCCGTTATGAATGAATACACTTTTTATGGCACTTCACTTCACTTTCCGATGATGGGTTTTCCAAATAGTTAATATGAATTTTGTACTCACAGTTCTGCAGCTTTAATTTTACCTTCCGATTTTTAATTCTCCTTTCCGAATACTTCCGATTGAGCTTTCCTTTAATAACAGCTTACCCTCGGCACCGCCTGGACTTTTGGCTATGGGTATTTGGGGTTTATCGCACGGGTTTAGTTCCCCTATCCACCACTGGTTTTATAAATGTCGAAGGACCAAGGAGAAAAAGCTGTTAGGTACCGAGGTGTCGTGGTCTTTCAAGGAAACTCCGGATTTTAAATTCCAACCATATAATATATTTTAGGTAAATTTCTAATACAGATTTTTACAATTGACAAATTATAGAGCACATTTTTCACACCGTTCCAAACATAAACTTCAAAATTTAAATATATTTCTAATTTTTCTCTATCTCCAGCAATGGCGAAATAGAGGTTTTATACGAGTTTAACACAATAAAGGTCCGTAGAAGCAACGAATAGACAGGTAGAATACACTTTATTGGTCACCACATGCACATAAAAACAACAATTTACAGTAGTCTCTTTAAACAGTAAATGACGGGTCAATAGGTAGCCTTATCGCTTTAGAGCGATCTCTTCCAGACGACTCCGGCTATTTATTATATGACAGGAATCGCAAGTAGTGCTTGACTATGGTGTGCAAATTGAACACACGAATGTTTATTGATTCTCTCGTGTGGCTATGAGATCCTAAGTAAGGATTTAGTTGAATATATCCAATTTTTCAAAATTTACCACCCGTCGATTCTTGAACTAATTTCCTTTGAAAGTATTTTAAGCTCTATCACCAAGACGTTTTCAGAATTCTCCACTACGTAATTTAAAAGTTAAAGGGCGGACATCATATTTAGGATTTTGAGAGCTAATACATCTATTTCGCCACCTATACTTGCTTAGACATAAATAGAAAAGTCTAAAAGTCCAGTGCTATGATTTGTCAAGAATTTTTCGTTATTAATTTACATGTATAAGAATCGCCCCTTATTTTTTTAGCTCTTTCACAGTTACACTACATCATGTATAGTGGTTTATAGATTACATATTTTGCCTAAATTTTATCGATACAGACCCAACTGTTTTCAAAACAAATGACCTTGAAAACAAACAGACGGAAACGCCGACTGTTTGCTATGGTGGTTTCATAAGGGTTCAGTTTTCGCCAAAATGGCAATGAAATCCTAAAAACCTATGTGTGCTTTATGTACACTGAGTCATCATCATCATCATCATTCATCCGAGGGTTAAATTAAATCCCGGTTGCGTTCGGAGCGTTCACTCCGACGCCCAGGGTCCGCTTTCCTACTTTTTCTACTCTATTTCGCGCTGTCTTCGGCATCCCCCGTTTTAAGACCATTGGTACGCATGTCATCCTTCACAACGTCAAACCGACATTTCTCGGGCCTTCCCCTTGGACCGGTACCTGGCGTTATGTACATTGAGTATATAGTGCTTTATTTATATTGGTGACCTGTGTGTAGTAGTGTAGTACTTAAGTCAACTCATCACTCAAGCTATTTTTGCAGAAATAGCGACTTGACTAACCCTGATCTTAGGAGTCCTCAATTGTCAGCTCGTTATTTCAAGTCCAGGAGTTATTTCATAACTGTTATTTCAAAGTATTTTCTACCCATGTAATCTTCAAGTACATATCCAGACTAAAGAAACCATTTTGGTTTTATTACCAATCTAAAATTAATAACTTCCAACTCTATTACACGATATAAATGACTTCCTAGTTTAAAAAATAGAATACAAAGGAATTCCTTCCTATTTTCCTTGCAGGAAATCTAAATCGTCTACTCTTACTAAACATTTCTTGTTAACGTTATTTGAATTTGTTTTAGCATTTCTATTTGCATCGTTACCACGAGGTGCGGTATATTTAAATAAAGTTTTTATATTGTACCTACACATAATAACCTGAATAGTAAATATGTATATTTTTATGTTCGCTTCTAGTTAAAAAGGCGGACGATTCACCCGATGACTAGTATTGACTCATAAACATTTAAAATATTAATGGAACTGATTCGTTGCGTATCTTGTCGAGGCTGGAAATATCTGTTTTACTTTTTTTTATTAGTTAAACGTCCGTACGAATATACGGCTAGCCGCAATCCGGTTCGTGTAAAAAATGTATGTAAATCATACTTCATTAGGCAGTATACAGCGACCGCGTAGTGCGTATAGAAACCACTTTAAAGACTGTTTTACATTGATCCAGCTACTGACATGGGAAGCGGACTTATTTCAAAAGATTCAATCGTTAATGTTGAAATCAGTACTGGCTTGATAGCGCTCTACTGACTTCAAATCACATGATGCCAGTATGAAGTCAACACTGGCTTCCTTCGAATTAGAAGTCAGCAGCGGGACTAATGCACAATTATTACACACATTTTTCTTACCTACGGCCGGCCGGACTGGCTAGGTTCACAAACTGTCATCTTTAAAAATAAAATAATATTAAGTTTTTTATAGAACAATTTTCCAATTATTGTGTTGACGTATAAATATGCGAATCTATTTTGGGCAACGCGTCATGTCTAACTAACGCCCGTTTTCTCCAAAACATATCAGGTCAGAGATCAGCAGTGGGATGTTTGTGGGTTGACAAAATTAACTTAACGAATAATAACTGGTTCAAACAGAATATAATTTATTAGTTACAGTTAATATTATTAAAATCGAAGCTATCTTTTTTGTAAGTCTAGCTGTTGAAGTATTTACAATAAATTATTTATTTTGCTTTCGATTAAACTACGTGAGATTGTAATACCTATATATTAATATTGATACGAGTTTGCGGGACTCGAATTAAAATGCCGTTAGAAAAGTTTATTAGAACTATACAAACACGTATAACACAGGTACAAATATAACCGAACACAACAAATCCAAATGTAATGCAGAAGGTCGTAATTCAATAAAACGCGCAAAATTCGTCAATATTAGATTCCCGAATGTACACACATCACGCCTTGATCGTAGTTGTAGCTCAACTGCCCTCCTCTCTCAATCAGGCCATCGTTTTATACTTTACAAATGTAAATGTGCCCGCCCGGAAACGTCGACTTAATTTCCTAGAATTAGCTTGTATTTATAATCCGCAACACGTGGCTAAAGATGCTGTTGAGCGGCCGTAAACGAGTACAATAGAAGGATGGGCTGTTCTCCACAATAACTAGAAACGTATGCCAATAAATAAAGTGATAAAAAAACGATCATAAAAGAATTACAATTAGTTCAAATGACGACAGGTAATAAAGTGTGCTTTTACAGATCTGTACGTGGAATTTGTCTTTGTCGGAGCCTAAGTTATACAATACGTATACACAATAAGTTATACATACAATATTATAAAGAGGTAAATTTTCTGAGTTTGTTTGTTTGGAGAAAGTAAGCTCTTGAACTACCGAACCGATTTTGAAAATTCTTTCACCAGTAGAAAGCTACATTATTGCTTAGTGACGTAGGCTGTTTTTGATTGTGATTAATAATATTTTAATGACGCCCTGCGAATTAGGCACGAGTTTGTTATTGTATTTACAAAATTGTTGTTTATAAGACTGTGTAGTGTATGTTATTTTACTATATTAAACGAATCCCCGGTGTAAAGTGTAAACAAGTTATAGTCGTATTCCGTATATTTATTAATCACAACGAAAATTAAGTAACCTAGCAGTATTAGGCTCTTTTTAATAATGATGATAAGTACCAATGGCGGTTTTATCATTGGTAGCGATTTCTTCCAGACAACCTTTGGATGGACAAAAACTCGCTATGGATGGGGGTAGATATGAAATAAATATAATATACTATTATATACGTAATTATAAGGGAAAATAACAATTGTAATCGAAATTTATACTTCAACTTACTTAAATTGCAATATAAATACATAATATTGAAATGTATATGTTGTGTGTCACGGAAAAACATCATCCCAAACATAACATAACTAAATAATGTTATTATTCAGTTACAAATTTGTTTGTTTCTTTACATCTATTATCTTCTGCTTATTCCTTAGAAGGTTATTTTGCTACAACACACCGATAGACTACTTCTACAATCAATTACACAGTTTAACATTGTTTAAATGTCTTATGCCCGGTTTGTG
This sequence comes from Dendrolimus houi, assembly GCA_039645545.1. Taxonomy (NCBI): domain Eukaryota; kingdom Metazoa; phylum Arthropoda; class Insecta; order Lepidoptera; family Lasiocampidae; genus Dendrolimus; species Dendrolimus houi. Next base: position 10,833,440 of record CM077125.1, on the reverse strand, counting down.
AGGTTACCAGTTATGAGTTCAATTACAATTAATTCCATAAAGTTATGTAATAGATAAACTTAGGTTAACTGTTAACCTACAACTAGTACCAAAACTCGCCACTATATGGATCTATTTAAGAACGCCGAATATCCACGTCCCCGCGAGGGACGCCAGGAGACACAGCCCCCCATAGGATAATATTTATTTACATCAAACGAAAACGTCAAACAAAAGATATGGAATAAATAAACGCCTAATGTTGGTCTTCGGACCAACAACATAAAGTCAAGTCCAATAAAAAAAAAAAAAATTATTTACATCAAACAAAAACGTCAAACAAAAGATATGGAATAAATAAACGCCTAATGTTGGTCAGTTAAGTTGAACCTAGTTTAACTATCGTACGATGGTGTGTTTAAAAACGCAATTTTATAAGCAATTGAACCGATAGCGCTAACGAACAGATAAACTACAGTTAAAAGTACCTCAGCAACCGGGCATTATTCAACTTATGGAGGATCTAAAGATAATAATAATAAACTAGAAAATGTAAATCAATAATTATAATTATTTATATTCATTATAATAAAAAAATATCTTGTGAGAATAAAAAAACAGATTACAGATGTGTTAAAACTTAGACCACTGTAGGGACTGTAAAGAAAGAAAAATGTACATTCTCGTTTATTTCAAGTCCTTGAATTAATAAAATATTATTATCAATTAACACAAAACATGAACCGGTAGTAGCGGTAATATGTAGATCAAACGTATTATACCTCCGCGCGTTTTGCATAACGTAGTCATACATAGCCATAACAATATCGTTACAGCTTAAATTCTATATTATCTCGTAGTAAGATCACCTTATATTGTAGATCCCTATTCCCCAAGAAAATAATTTGGACGAAATATTAGACACGGCCACTGCAAATGGTGTACCTGAAGCTTATTATATACTGTGCTTATATTCGGTTTATTAAAGAATATTAATTAAAGCATTCCCCCCTAAGTTGCCGTTTAACAGGCTGTAATAAGTATATTTAGCAGTATTTTGAACACTTTTATAACGCATATCTACTTTGAATATTGAATTTTCAAGAATGAATGAAAGAGTAGCTGGAAGATAGTAAATGTGCCGATACTAGACAGATGAAGCAAATTGAATCAATTTGGTTGATAGGCACATAACCGAAAGGACATGATGGTCTTCAATGAGATTGAATGATTCAAATTTAGTTTTATATGATCACTTTGGTTGATTTATCTAAATTAAAAGACATAAATGAACCGTCCAAAATTGAGTTATGCCCGGTTTCTGAGGTACTTTTAACGGTAGTTTATGTGTTCATTAGCGCACACACCATCGTACGATAGTTAAACTAGGTTCAACTTAACTGACCAATATTAGGCGTTTATCTATTCTATATCTTTTGTTTGACGTTTTGTTGGTGACGTTTTTGTTTTATGTAAATAAATATTAGATAATCCTTCTTAAATAGAACCATCTAGTGACGAGTTTTGGTACTAGTTTAGTTGTAGGTTAACAGTTAACCTAAGTTTATCTATTACATAACTTAATGGAATCAATTGTTATTGAACTAATAACTGGTAACCTCAGAAACCAGGCATTATTCGACTGAAACACTTATCATGAGAATAAAAATTGATACCAACCCCCCCCGTGACTTTATATAAATGTAGTAAATTATTCTAACGAGTCAACATGGGTCCAAATGCTGGCTAAGACGTAAGCACCACTTACTTAATTGATATATGAAACCTGTTGCTCCACCTTGGAGAAGTTTGGCGGATATACCTTTAGTTAATCAAAAAATGAGGCAGTCTAAGCGGTGGGATATTTTATGGGCTGACCCAAAAATATTTTATTAAATATTATACGAACAGTAATTAAAATTATTTTTGTTGTTTTATTTAAAAAACAGTAAGCACGATATTTTAGGGCGCGTTATTTTTTTAAATTAGGAACTTAATCAATATGTAATACTGATATCAGACGAATCAACTACATTCAACAGATTTGGTTGAATGGCACAGAACTGGAAGGATACGACGGTGTTCAATGACATGGAATTATTCAAGTTTATGTTTATGTGGATCACTTTGATTGAATTATCCAAATTAAAAAGACAGAAATGAACCGTCTATTATCGCCTTAACAATATAACTTTGAATTACATTTAAAGTGTATAATTGAATCATTGAACTACTTCACATTTATTCTCTACCAGCTGCGCCCCGCGGTTTCACCCGCATGGTGATGGAAAATATTTATATTTTGGATAATTCACACTATATCTTTATAAATTATAGTCTATGTGTTATTCTGATGTGTAAACTATATTATTGTAAAGTTTCATCAATATCCATTCAGTAATTTTTTGCGCGAAAGAGTAATAAACATACATCCATATATTCTTACAAACTTTCGCGTTTATAATATTAGTAGGATATTTGGCGCAATAACTCGTTAGATTTTAATAAAATTCTACTTAGTGTTAGGGAATTTGTCCGACTGGATGGCTACCACCCCTGGTCTAAAGTATGTCGCCATAACAACCTTGAGTTGTGTTCCGGCATTAGTGACCAGGTTCCGGTCTCACTTAAGGGAACAGCAGCGCATTTGTAGCACCTTTGATGTTGCAAATGTCCATAGGCGATGGTAACCGCTTTCCTTCAAGTGGGCCATCTGCCTGTCTGCTGAACTCCTGCAATAAAAAAATTCAAAATCTTAAATTCTATAAGTTAATTATGTTATAATTACTCAAAATAAAACATCGTCTAGACTCTATTCATGAGGACATGAACATTTATAAAGGCAGTCCTATTCAGTGTTTTCGACATCACCAATTTTCATAATGAAATCAGATACTGCATTAACTTAGATAACAGCAATGTACGAAAATAAGAAAATGAATTAACTTAATATATCCTTATTATTATATATATTATACATGCGAAAGTAACTTTGTCTGTTTGTCTGTCTGTTCCGTTTTCACGGAAAAAGTACTGGACCGATTTGCCTGTAACTCAGCATATATATATTTTCGATGCTGAGGATGAACATAGGATACTTTTTATCCCGAAAAATGAGATAGTTTCCGGGATAAAAATATATTTGTCTCTCTGTTTGTTATGCTTTTAGGGACAAACTACTGGACCGGCTTTGGCTGAAATTTTAATATCGACGGTGGACAAGGGTTACTTTTCATCCCGGATAATGGGATAAGTTGGGGATAGATTTACGTAAAGATTATCCCACTAAGCAGGTTTTTATTTTGTGATTTGGGATTTTCATCATTTTGGTTAATTCGGTCGATGTGATCGATCTGGTCTATGTGGTCAATTTGACCGATGTGGTCGGGGTAGTCGACGTGGTCGATGCGGTCGATGCGGTCGATGCGGTCGATGCGGTCGATGCGGTCGATGCGGTCGATGCGGTCGATGTGGCCGATGTGGTCGATGTGGTCGATGTGGTCGATGTGGTCGATGTGGTCGATCTGGTCGATCTGGTCAATCTGGTCGATGTGGTCGATATGGTCGATGTGGTCGATTTGGTCGATGTGGTCGATGAGGTCGATGTGGTCGATGTAGCCGATGTGGTCATTTTGGTGTACATATTATGTAGTTTCAATACCGAAAATTAGCATAAATACTTTTCATCCGGGAGATAGGATAGTTTGCGATATAAAATTAAGTCAATCTTCCGGGGCAAATAACAGTAACAATGTAACCTGTGTTGTAACCTCTTTAAATAAGAGGCACGCGCTGTATATTATGAACGTGGAATTGTTTTTATCTGTTTGCTGTTATTTTTACTTAATCTGATTGTGGTGATAGATTAATCAAATCAATTCTATTTTACTTAAATCTAAGTTCAAATGTTAGAACAGAATGTACACACATAATTATTATCTAAACTATTTCCTTTAGGGTTAGGCAGAGTCAGTAGATCTCTACTTGCTACGAACTTCACACGTTACCTATCATTTTCTCGTAATACTTTAATTAATTGCTTCATACTCGTATATGCGTCTGTTTAGACGCATAGACGACGCATTTTTACCTGTTCAACAAAGGTTGAAAATATATGCTATTTAGACATAATATGTACTCCGTGGTTTACCGACACCAACTCTAACATCCACATTGCTATCATACATCATATTATATATCAGTCCTTATCCATCCATTTTCTCTACATGCTCAAACCACCTTAAAATTATTTTCAAAACTTGTGCTTACATTTTCTTGCAACCTACAGTTTATTAAAATTCACTATAATATTACTTAGCTTTATCTCAGATATATATGTATAACCTCCTCTATGTTTTTGAAGTGAAACTTATTTAGAATCGTGATTTGAAACTCGATGAAACGAAAAAGTGACACTAAATAGAGATAAACATATAGGACTAAGCCTGCGAAAGAAAGAGATATGACTTTTACATTGTGCAGCATAGATTAGAGAGTCAATAAGACCAATGACTAAACATAGGTCCAATTTGGACCGAAATAAAATTGATAATAATATTTTTAGACTAAAACAATAAAAATTGAAAGTTTATTTTGAATTACAATACGTTGACGGATATAGGCTAAAGGAATTACCTTTATATTAATAAAAGTTAGAGAAGAATTATCTGTGAGTATATTCTCTGAAGTTTCACTTCTGCTGCGTGTGAATTGCACAAACAGATTTTTTTAAATGCCCAACCTTCATGTCCCTGTCATACATAATATTGTCACCGATACTCTTCAAGAACAGCCAAATATTACACACAGACCTTCACACATTAAACATGCAATTTTCTATACCATTAGTACAGTTCTGTTAAATTGTAAAGTAGTTTCAATATAAATAGGCTTCCCAAGAATACTATGTGTTGTAAGTAGAGATGTGCTGAATAGTCGGCAACTAGCCGGCAAAGCAGATTAACCGGCCACTACCGTAGTCGGGGGCTTGTCGGCGACTATTTGGCAAAGAGCGCTAACTATCCGACTTCTTACTTTGTAGTTTATAATGTATACTTTACCAATACATTGTAATCTATACATGAGACTTTCTTTTTGACATGATTAAATTTTAATTGAGCTCTTTCACTTTAATGAACAATAACAGTATTATATTTAAACAAAAATATTTTTTTATTAAACACAAAAACTTTTTACAAGTCAGGGCGGTGCGTAACCTGTAAAAAGTAAAAATTAAGAAACAATGCGAAGTAAATAAAACTGGTTCCGACACGCTCGCATGCTATGGTTGCGACTTGCGCGCGAATCCTACTTCCTACTATTCTACTAATATTATAAACGCGAAAGTTTGTAAGAATGTATGGATGTTTGTTTGATACTCTTTCACGCAAAAACTACTGAATGGATTTTGATGAAACTGTATAATAATATAGTTTACACATCAGAATAACGCATAGGCTATAATTTATAAAGATATAGTGTGAATTATCCAAAATATAACGATTTTCCATCACCACGCGGGTAAAACCGCGGAGCGCAGCTAGTCAGCTATAAATGAAGCGTCACCGAAATTCCCGAAACCGTGATCGGCCTGGCCGACTAGTCGACCCCTTTACAACCGACTAATCGGCTAGACGGCCAAAGTCATTCTCGGCACATCTCTAATTATAAGGTTTCAACACACCACACAAGCCATTGCCGACATCAATAAAACAGTGCCCGTATAAAATCACTCTTTCGAATAATTAGTCAATATTGGGTTTGACATTGATCAATTACGAAAAAAGAACTTTTTATTTTACGTGGTGTAGTTTTATACTTTTATAGCTTGTTATTTTTTAAATATATCTGTTACAAATTGCAGTAAACCTAGGGTTTGTTTGTAAGAAAGTAGCCCATTCAACATAAGTATAACTGTTTTTCTTTTGCAGCCAATCGTACTTACATGAGGGCTGTGCTTGCGAAAAAAAAATATTATGTTTATTTGTACATATATATTTTGACCTCTAGTTTCTAGGTATTTAGGATTATTTTAGTTACTTTTAGTTTTATTAATCGCTTATATGTGGTTGATCTTAGATTACTTTTCTATAAAAATAAATTTAATGAGCTATGATTGTATAAAACAAAGAGAAAATCGTGTGATATTCTCTTTTTCCTTCTTTTTTTTATGCCTCATACATTTCGATGATACGAAGGTTCGAATTATCAAAAAGTGTACCCTAATTCATCTTGTAGATCTTGTGCGAAAGATTTTATTGCGCAGGCCAAGACAGGCAACATAATAAAAACTGTATTTCTAGTCGATGGGTCTGCATCCTACTACGTTTTCTGTTATGTTATTTATATGTACGATTCCTAGTAAAATCAACATTTACCATAAATACTCCCTTTGTCGTTTAAGTACATGGAAAAAGTCGGTAAATTTGTTTGAATTTTGCTTGTCCGGTGTCAAGTGCGCACAGCCACATTTTGCCTGACGAGAACCAAATATTGACGCACTTTGTTCACTTCTCGACAATGTTACCTTTGTTTGACTGCTCCTAAATAAAATCGTTCATTCGTAACTTTGTTTCTTTGAAGCTAAGCTGTGCTTTTATTTATTTTAGATTTTAGGCCACGTTCTAAATTGGAACTTTAGGAATCCTTAAGTCTTGAAGTTCGATATAAGAATCTTTTATCAAATTTCACAGTATTTAGTTTAAGTAGATTATTTTAAAGCATTAAAGTTCATATAAATTATGGTATGGTAAATTGAAATAGATACAATTGTTTTTAGAAGAAAGTAACTAATGCGTACAACGTACTAGTACTAAGAGACTACAAGGAGAATATAACCACAAATCAAATAAATAAAATCTGAAAAGATTTTATATTGATTCCCAAAGCGGACTATCATGCTCGCAGGTGCAGACCTGGGACTAAAATGAGAACCATATACTAGAATGGTGATAACCCCGCTTTATTATCAAATCAGAACTAAACACTAGAATGATGATAACCATTACTCGCCTCTGCTCCTATTTTTGATATAACAATATTGTGTACACGACTCTCTGCGGCACGAGTAAACCCACAAGGTTTCTGTACCACAGTTCAAATGTTTCTAATGTATTATTATCCAATAATAAATTTTAAAAAAATACAAATATTTGTAAATTAGACTGTTTTTTTTTGTTCCGTTGCCAAATAGGCACAATTTTTATTAAATCTCTTAATTAGGTTTTATGTAATTAGTATTGTACATATATAGTAGCCACCTCTATGTATTTGATATATATTGATATAAATTCATAAGTGTTTCAGATAAATTCTTGTGACGGTGTAGTTTCTGCCATAGAGCTACAGACCTGTAAAAATTTTTGCAATTTTGATGCTCCACACATCATTACTTATGTAAATTTACGAAATTTCTGAAACTAATAAAATTATAATCAGCGTTGTATGTAGGCACCAAAATAGGTACATACAAGTTACTTTTAAAATCACAAAACATATTGTACGTTTAATACCTTTATTTAGAATTCGGTTACAACTGGAAAAGTTTAACACAAAAAATGTAATGAAATAAAACGAAATACGTACCTCAAAAATATTTTCTAACATGTTTGAGAGACTATAAACGTAAAATAACAAAAAGACAAGTTTTGTTCAACCAACTTTTATATGAGACTTGTTAGACTATGATATTCACTAGTACACTTACGATTTAGGGACTTGAATAAAGTACTGTATTACGCTCTTTTTTTTAAATCTGATATCACTATTGACATTTCAGTAGGCAGCATGGTAATCGAATTAGTTCCTATAATACGTCGTAAGAATTGTTAATAAATATAAATTACTAAAAAAATGTTACTTGGAGATAGTGTGTGTAATGTTTTTTTATTTATTTAATGTATTTTTCATGCATAATTTTTAAAAAACATTAGCATTCGTCGCTTCTTCTCTATATAAACTATAAGTGTGTGAAATTTCATACTCCTCCGTCGGCGCAATTTTCGTAAGAAGGGGTACAAAGTTTTTTTTTCAAATTTATTAAAAATAACTTTTAGATTTTTAGAGGTGATCTGTAAAGTTAATAAAGTATGCGAGGTACAAACAGTTGATATATTGACATGGAAAACGAACCTGGACGCCCGCCATTATATATCACACGGTTATCTACCTCATAATTAAAGAGTTAAAAAATTATATTTTAGAGTATTTTTATATTAACTTAAATATTTTTTTACATTATCTCACTCAGAAAAGTATGTCTTTCATCCCTCACTTACATGTCTCGCCACGCCTAATTTTTATTTTAAAGATTTTATTATTCCATGCAATACACCTTTCCAGGCATGTGTGCAATACACCTTTAAAATCTACAAATGTGCAACCTGTATATATTGACAGATGCACGAGACGATTTTGTATGGGTTACATTTTTGCCGAAATTGCTATGTAACCTACATACTTAAGATAAGGCGAGGATGACTGAGCCACTAAGCCACGACTTCTATGAAGTGATATGTATTTTAAATATTTTACTCAATGTTGCTTGATACACTTACGTCTCCTATATTGTATTTTATTTGCAAAAGTTTCCTAAAGCCTGCTTAGTGTGGCTTTTTACGAATGCGCAACTCATGTAACTTAATGTTATCTCCAGATCGGATTTCCAAGTTTCCACGATATTTCAAGGCTTCAATGCTGCTTTGAAATCTTATTCCGTTCTCACTTGTGTGAATATTTACAATTCGCTACTTCACACGAACATAGTTCATGTACAATGCGTCAGTATCGTGTTCACTGAAAATGCATTTTATTTGCATAATTCTTTTTTTACGTTACAAGACAAGATAAAATACTAAACCAAACATGTGACTTAAGTAAAGCTTTTATTACTACAGCTTTAATTGATAGAGTTAATTTAAGTTTTACACCTCAAACGAAATTTATTCGTCTGAGTTTTATAATAGGTGAGTTCGCGTTTGACCGCAATTATCTCATTTCGATGACTTGATCTAGGATATAGCACTCTTTCCGCGTAACGGAGTGGGCGAAATGCTGCACAGCGAGAGAAGATGGCGAGCGATCGCCTCCTTCTGCATGGACGTTATGCTGCAGAAGGAGGTGGCTGAGGAGGCTTAGAGAGGCGGACGAGCTAGCAGACACCCGTCCCAGATGATGAACATGTTGTAGGCGCCGCTACGTTCACCTCCTCCAGATAATGTAGTGGAACCGTACTGTGGCCGGGAGATCTCCTCGGCCAGCCAGACCCAGGGACGTGGTGTGCATGTTCCCAAGGGCACCCCGAAAAGACTGTTTGCGTCGAAGCGTCTTTGACAAACCTCGTGGCGCTTCACAAAGACACGGAGGACGCTGGTCGGTTCAGTAGGCAGTCTGACAACTCCTTCCTGATAGAAAATGTGTGCAAAACCGGCACCTGGGAGTTTCACATACTCCTCGCAGACCATCCCAGGTGGTCTGAGGGGATGCGTAAATATATTTCCCCAGCGATATCCAAAAAAACAAAACTCTTGGCCAGGATATATTCACAAGTCTTGAAAGTGAGTACGTAAAATTATGAAGGAATAGTACCTAATTCTAGCATCGTATTCCATATTTCTGTAGTGCGTTAATGTGTTTTGTTTGTGCTCGTGTTACGTACCTATTATACCGATGATGAAAATGAGTCTTGATGTCCGAGGAAAAATTTAAATTTTATAATACTCACTCCAAATAACATGTGACAAGAGATCGATGGATTGACAATACTGTATCAATACGTAAGACTTCACATCAGTTAGCTGGTTTCTAATAATTAGCTTCTTAGCTTTATTATAAATGTTTCATTTTAAAAGTTAAGTCATATAAAGTTTTATTATAATTGATCACCATCTCCTTTTGGACCGCTCATTAATTGTATTCATTTGGTGCCTAAAGGCTTCCATAGTCCAAGACGGATTATAAAACCCGCATAATCCTGATAAACATGTAAACAGAAATGTCGCCAGTCGTCGACGGGCGTTTGACCGCAAGTTGATGCGTCACGCAATATCAGAATGATTGATGAGAGGTCAGTCCGGTTCGCTAGATCCCGTATGACCACAGCTTTGTGCTACCATGTGATACGGTTTGCTGGCTCCAATTAGTTTGTGTATGTCCACTCACATGCGAAATACTTCATAATTAACCGGGTGCTTTGTAAACGCTTCACGGAAAGATAATGATGACTCATCAGATTTTTTTTGTAGGTATTTACTGAAATCCCTAAGAGATATAATGTACGTTGAGATTATGCAAATCAAACTTGAAAACGATAAAGAAACACTTCATTTGAAGAAATAGCAACGTACTTCCTAATTACCTATTCTTTTACTTGTACTAAAAACTTCTTTTTTTGTGTTATTAAATGTATTCTAAATGTGTATAATATTTATATTCTGCTTTAGGGACTAATAAAATACATCTAATGCTAGATAATTGTTCGCGTATTCGCGTGTACCTAAGTAGCCAAACCTTAATATTTTAAAAAATAAGACATGAAAGGTCTTTTTGAAATCTATGAATTTCCTACGCTTTTTGTCCTTTCAATTTTGCTCTCTGTTCGAAATTTAGTGAAAATAATTCTTGAGTTTTCCTTTCTTAAATTCAAAAAATCAACCTGTAATAGTGTCTGGTTTCGTACCCTATAGTTACTTGGAATTTCCTCGCGAATTCGAAGAGTTTAAACATCTAGACTGAACTGGTGATCATAAAATTGTATATGCTTATTTGCTTTCGAGAACAGTGATACATATGTACAGTCGCGTTACGAAAAGGTTCGTCCTTAAAGTCGACTTTTACTCGCACGAGTACAAGAAACAATGTCGCCAACATTTTAAGAATGTTACGTGTAAAATGCAAGGAGAGATTTGGGTAAGAAATTACCAAATATACCAAATATTAACTATTTGGGCAGGGTTTCCCCTTTATTATTCAGCCTTTGATGTTAATATTCACACATCATAGTAAGCAATGAACACCGTCTACAAGCCACTACGCCTTTTATACGAAAATGCTATCCTACAAAACAATAACATTGCATCATTGCTAAAAATAGCAATTACATTATAGTGTTGCCAGGATCATAAAAAACAATTATAATAATTAGTTACTGATGCACTAAATTATCTAGATTATAATTTAGTGGGCTTATAAAATTAATTAACCGGTAGAAAATGATAATTTAATTATAAATCGAATCATCTGATAAATGGACTAAAAGTATTATCTATGACGATTGTCTATGTCAAATTAATATACACTATGGTTCTCATGACTACTGTGGTGGACATCTTGTAACATACGTTTATAAAATTTAGAAACATTTAAAAAGAAAATTGCAATGTTGACAATGACAGACTTTGAGATTAACAATAGTTTTAATCATCAGAATCAAAGAGGATGTAGTGGAAGGCGTGGAACACTTACAAGCTAATATATGGCGCTGTACAATAATTGAGGTCGTAAACGTTTCCCTAAACGTACAAAAAATATATACAAATCAACAGTAATGGATGGGCCTAGGCCTGCGAGGAACAACTATAGACTCGTTAGAAGATCTTCCTTTGAGACGGAGAAGCATTCCATCTCGCTCCTTCACTCTGTATGGAGCACCCCCTTCAAGGATATAATCACTACGCTTATCATAAATATTAAAGCCAATAAAAAGGTTTCACATCTCTAAACAATCATTTAGACACGATAGAAAATCAAACAACTTTGATTTAAGTAATTTTAAACTTTACTGTCGAACAGTTAAACATATTTTTTTGTAGAATAGTCTGTTCTGTACCTTAGTTTGAAAAGGTAACATTGAAAACTGGCAAACCTTTTAATACCACGACTACTATTACATGTATATAAGATAACATTGATTTCGATTCGAAATTTTCGTAAGAGAAACCACGAAAAATGTGTAGTTATGAAATATAATTATATTTGAAAGCAAAGTACGAAATCCATAAATAAATTGAAATATTATAATATAATTTTTTTAATAGAGGTTTATGAATCTTTAAGAAGATAATACCTTTATAAATGGACCGAAAACACACATAATGTACTTAGCTAGAATTGAAATAGTTCTATGAGAGTTGGAATTGCTCAGTATCCAGATGAGTACTTAAGTACTTTGGACAGTTAATTGTATGTTTTCTTCGGTATAAATATAAGGTTGGGGAAAAGTTTCTTCGCATTTTATATAAAAATTCAAAAGGTTTTTTATAAAGTTTATTTACATTTGACTAAAGTATGTAGGTGCCATTTTGTTGGATAACTTTTTGCCATCTTGTAGGCAGGATCTGATCCAATTGCTATAAAAAATTTGGGGCTTCTGATCAAAAAACTGCGACAAGTGGTTTTGGCAGTCCTCTCGTGATGTTAACCTGACACTGCCTAAGGAATTTTGCAGAGACCGAAACAGGTGAAAATCTGAAGGTGCAAGGTCAGGACTATACGGCGAATGCATTAACACCTCCCAGCCAAACTCTCGTAATTTTTACTGGGTGGCTAAAAATGTGTGAGGTCTAGCGTTATCATGGGGAAAAACCACACCCCTTTTGTTGATTAATTCCGGCCGCTTTCTCTCAACTTTTTGCTTTATTCTCATCAGTTGTTCGCAGTACAGTTCAGAATCGATGGTCCTGCCTGGCGGTAACAGCTCATAATGAATAATGCTCTTCCAATCCCACCATATACACAGCATCACCTTGTTGCGAGTTAACCCGGGTTTTGCCACAGTCTGTGAAGCCTGACCGGCCTTTGACCACGATCTTTTTCGCACATTCTTGTCGTACGTGATCCACTTATCATCACCAATTATCAGCTTCTTCAAAAATGGTTCGGTTTCATTACGTCGTAATAAAGAATCACAAATGAGTACATGGTTCATTAGGTTTCTTTCAGTGAGCTCACGAGGCATCCAAATATCGAGATGTTTTGTGTACCCAGCTTTTTTCAAATGTGCCAAAACCGTTTTGTGGTCAATTCCCAGTTCTCCAGCTACATCGTAACTACTAATATGCCGATCTTGCTACACTTTTTCAAAAATGGCATCAATTTTGTCAATTACAGGGCGATCAGAGCGACGTGCATCTTTCATATCAAATTTTCCGGATTGAAAACGCTTAAACCAAGTTTGCGCTACTTTCACAGATACTGCATTAAGTCCATAAACATCACAAATTTTTTTCGCGGCTTGTGTTGCATTTTTACCTTTTTTGTAGTAAAATTTTAAAATGTATCGAATTTCTTCATTAGATTCACTCATTTTAACAATAAGAAAAACAAATGAAAATCACATATTTTCCTAATATGAATTGGAATTGTCTTTTTTAAAATTAAAACTTTTTAATGATACCAAAACCAGCCAGATACAAATGGTATAGCCAAAGAAATCTTATTACAAGTTCATACATACTAAATGCGAAAAGACTTTCTCCCCAACCTATTCAATAAATAAAAAAGTAGATGAAATAATCGTAATTATTGTTTCAGATTCAATATGATTTTTACCTTGGAAATACTTCTTTCTTTATCTTAGTGCAACTATATATCGTCGAAAATAATAATCTTTTATGATGTCGATACTTTCTCATCAGATAGTAGTCGATTCTAGATCGAAAAATACAATAGATGACGAGCATGAGAGATCGTGTTTATATTCAGCACTGCCTATGTAAACTCCAGGTAACGTATGGTCATAACATATTTATAAATTTTCTGTCTAGTGATTTTAAACCCTGTACATAAACTTCAACATTTACGTAAAGATGGACGAAAAAAAACATGTGTGTGTTGGCAGTTCACACGCAGTAGTATTGAAACTTCAGAGAATATTCAGGGGAACATAAATATATCTACAACGCTTAGTAGCCAAGTGTGAACTGAACACACATTTTCGCATTTCTAATCTATTATAGAGTTTATTTATTCAGTATTTGGACCCTTATTCGTAATAATTCAATATAAATTACACTTTAAAACACTAGCATAAATAAATACGTAGATACATATATGTTACGCACATATATGTATCTACGTATCTGTTGATCTAGGTATAAAAGAATATCTAGGGGTTCTCACTCACCTGCACATGCCGTCGAGATGAGAGCGCAAGTGTACCGCGCGCGCTTACCTCTCTTCCCTTGGGACGCGTTACAAACCGCCCCACGCCAGGACTATACCTAGACGATGCCGGGGGACAAAAGAAGTCCCCCGGCAATGGAATAGGCCTGTACGTGAGGCCTACGCCTGCCAGGGCACGCGGAGTTGCGACCGTTTCTTCAGTTTTCCCGTAGCCCTGGCATAAGGCGCAGGACGGAACACACAGGGGTTTTAGTGGGTATCCCTAACTGGGGAGTGGCAATAGCGTGGCACCAGTTCTGACTGGGCATGCTAGTGCCACCCCCGATCTGGCGAATCCCACACACGTGTCGCGAATTATCCCCCAGGCTTCTGTGCCTGTCGCGGCTTAGGTCCTCAAACGGATTTCCCCTGGCTAAAAAAAGGTATAAAAGAATATCTGCCTTAAGTATATACTGATAGACCTTAAAATTTATTTAAAATCTTTCTGGTTTTATTTAAAGTGAAAATTAATACTAACGAGTAAAGAGAAATGTGTTTTATTTCGAATTAAATATGGTTGAATTTTATGTGTTTATCTCTTTTTAGTGTCGCTTTTTCGTTTCATCGAGTTTGAAATCACAACGATTCTAAGGAAGTTTCACTGCAAAAATTTATTTTTCTCAATATAACACTGAATTCAATGTTATTGCATAGCGTAAAGGGTCTAAAACGACCCAGGTAGAATCTATGGAAAGAGTTAATAGCAAAACTTGTTCTGCAGTAAATAAAGGTGCTTTTGATTGTCGCCTATTCAGAACCGCTGTTGCAGAGTTGACTCTCTATACATGTCCGTTTATGTGAGGTGCCACTCAAATATTACTTGATATAAGTTATAAAATATTGAGTGACAGTTTTTAAATTGCATCATTTTATCAGTAAACAACATATAAGTATTATATATATTACAGAAATAGTTTACCGTAAACTAATAAAGATAGATGCTTGGAATCTTGAAAAAAATGTGTATAATTTGTCTTTGACATGGATTCGTGCTGGTCGTAAATATTATTTAAAATAAGAACAACAATCTGTTTCCTTTTTTATTTGACAAATATTTTTCTTTCATAAAGTTCATAGATATCTAATCTTAATCAGTATCTAATCTATTCTTTATTGATTATGACAAATCACGGTATTGCACCGGATAAGCTTTCCATAAATTATAATATTTTTCTGAATATTAAATAATATTAGCTCATATTATTAAGCTTTAACACATCAGTAATCTCAATATACAGGTTTCCTGACAACGTTTTTACTGACAACACCTATTAATTGTAATAATTTGTGCATTAGGGCAGAACAAATATCTAAACGGGATTATGTTATTTAAACGCACGCTATTGAATAGAGTCGCAGATGCTTTAATTACTGACCCATTACGCCTTTTCGATCCATTATATATTGTAAAACAGTAATTAACTTTGAAGTTTCTAGAAACACAGCATACTATGTTCTAAAATTTTATTTTCAGCTAAACTGACACATATAGAGACCGGTGCTCACGGGTCCGAATTTTAAATCCAGAAAGTTCATCTGACCTGTCACATACTATCAAAATGATAGATGAACAGCCGTTTGAGGAACTTGTATTTTATGTTGTATTACTTTTGCCTTTTCCTATGTGGGAACGATCTCGTCAATCAATCAAAATTACTGGAAATATTTCACCACTATTAGAAAGAGGTTAGAAAAAGAGTTCTAAAGTATTTACGAATTTTAATTCTTAAATCTTTAAGCCGGGGCTTTTTGAAGCCTTTCATGTTTAATCGGCTTTACGTCTTTGCATTCTTTATTATTTTTAATATTTTTTATCTGTATTTCGATCTTCTTAAAAATATACTTAATACATTTTGTTATCATTTTCTATATAAGAAATTGTATTAAGTATTGAAAAGAATTACAAGTGAAAAAATAAGATCTAATGATAAGACTTTAAATTCTGCCAAGACCATCAATTGGGACACACCTGGCGTTGGACGACGCCTACATAGTAAATCACGCTATGACCAAAGTACTATGTCGGAAACCTACTAGCAAGTGTCAACTGCAATAGGGTGGGTAGTTGTTTTATCATGTAACAAAACGCCTAAGCCATCTAGATTCTGTACGAGCTTAGCAAGTTATGACATCATTTCTTTACGAGTACAAATAGCGTATTAAGTAATTATTGTTTAGACAGTACCTAATTAAAATTATTTGTGTGATCATAATTTAAATGTAGGGTGTACATTTAAATTATGATCATTAACAAAGATCAACAAAGTATTTTAACGCCGGCTCTTTTTATGAACATTATTTTAGAATTTATTATAGGTATATTATATTGTAGGTACATGTGTTACCCACTCATCATCAACATCCTAGCGTTTAATCCCGCCTGTGTTTAGAGGGTCTAACTCGAAGCTGTGCTATCTACTCAATTGCATAAAATTTTAACCCATAAACTCTAGTGGAACGGATTATGGGGCGTTGATGTCCTATACGACGAAATACACAAATGTCATTGTTTGATTTGAAAATCGCGTTTTTTTCACTGTCAAGAGGTAGAGAGTATTAATGCTCTGTGGTTAACGCCCACTTCGACCCACCTTTTGGGTCGTTGCGAGCGCTTTGTGATCCAAAATTATGACGTAATTAGTGACATTTTTGCCACGACCATAACGACCGCGGTCGCCGTGTTGAACGCCAGACGGAGCATTTTGGGCTTTGTGAGGATACTAAAGGAACGCGTCCATAGTGTGTAGAAGGAAAACTTCACTAATTGTCTTTCCCAAAATACTTTTAAACTATATCTACATAGAAAAATGCTTATTAATACAAATTTAGTCGATGGAATTCGAGCCAACTCCGAAATGTAACTATGATACTTATCGTCGGCGTCAATGCAGGAATTTTATCGTTGTACACAAAAATACATATAATAAATTTAATACACTTGTCAAATTTAATAGTCATTTTATAGTAAAATTATTAAATCATTAATTATCCTTTTCTAATTACTTAAATGATCAACGATAACACTTCATACAGCTTTTTACTTGAATTAGGACTAATTATTTAATTGAGCGTTCCACTTAATTATGTTTTGTATTATTTTTATTGCCTGAAGTAGGCAGACAGGCAGACGGCCCACCTGATGGAAAGTGGGTATTGTCGCCTATGGACGTTTGCAACACCAGAGATGTCGCCAACGCATTGCCGCCCTCTAAGAAATTTTATGACGCCGTTCCCTCCAGATCATTGTTGTACCGGAATATATGTTCTAGAGAACCGTTGCGTAGTTGAGCGCGGGGGCTCAAGGAAATGAGGGTGAATATCCCGTCGCTGGCGAGGGGTGCGGTTATAAAAGTGAGGCGTTGACACAAGATCAAACAGTCCCTCGGAACACTTCGCGTTATAAAGGCGGTAAACTACGCAGAGAGACGCAAAGTCTCTTCGGAGGCTAAGCGATTCTAAACTGCCTGTTAGTATGGGATCGTCGACGATACGAACGGCGTGACGCTGGATGGAGTCGAGGGGGTCAGCCTGGTAAGCAGGTGATCGGGCCCTGTTGCAGTCTCATTAGTGTGTGTAAAACCTATTTTTCTTATAAAATAGAATTTTGAATGTTATTTTTATGTCAAACTGTTTTTTGTCGAGTTAAAAATATTGACGTAAATACATGGATTAATTGTTCATTCTTTTGTTTATTAACTTTAAATAACTGTAAAATAACACAAAAAGCAGAATTTTTCTTTATCAAAACCATTGTATCTATCATTACCAATCACAACAGGCCCATAGATTTGAAATTCAGTAGATAACTATGTATATTTACATATGGAATTAATTTCTTAACAGGTTTAAATGCTGATACATACATATTCATGCTTTTTCTTTTTAAATAGATACTGTTTGTAGATCCGAACAGTGTAGAGAATTCTTAAATATGCCACTTTTAAAATTCTTCATGTAAATACAACCCAGAAGAAAGGCGATTCCTTACAGTTCTGTAGTTTAGGGCGAGCCATAGGTTCAGTTGAATTGTATTGGTCTTAGCTGACGACATTTACGAAGTTATATAGCTCGAAAAGTCAGGTTTTACTAAACACCATGATTTTCATAAAACACAATTTTTAACTCGGAAACAATCAAAATTCTACAACTATTGTAGATTGTTTATTTTTTACTAAAATTATTCTCTTTTTTATTAAGCTCAGAAAAAGAACCACCCTTTAAGTGAGCTCTAAAATTCAAATTAGGCTTTTTGATTTATAAAATTACAGGTGAAAAAACACAAAAATGATATTATCAGTGTTTTTCATTAAAAAAAACAGTTTATATTAAAGAAACAAAATTTTATATTAAAACTTTATACAAGATTTCGCCACCTACTTTTTGTTGTTTAACTTTGACATTGGCAAGATCAATACAGTGTGCGTTGGTGCCATACAAAAAGAGAATTGTTAACGAGACAAAGAAATCGGACTAAATAAAGAATGTTTTGTTTGCTAAAAAAAAAAAACCTTGGTCCTATTCTAAACAGAAAAGAATAAATGAAAAGAGACAATAGGGTATACATAACTCAATTGAAATGAAAAGACGCGCGGGCTGAAATGTGTTCTAGTTATAAACAAGAGAAATTGTAGCTCGTCACTGGCTCACAGGTGCATGTACGACAATGCACATTGCACGGAATGGCAACAATGTAACGCGTTGATTGCGCGAAAACTGCGCCAGATTGCGCGGCGCTGCCGGTTGACTGGAGTTAAAATGAGATTGGAAAGTTTAAGGTAAATATTCAGCAAAATTTAAGTTTGTGGTCATGAGCATTTTAATACGTTCACTACATAATATTATTAGTTGCGTTCTGGAGCTTCCTTGATTGATATGGCTATAAAATATGCGTCTTGACCTTTTTTGGAAGCACATATTTGGTATTTATAAGTTTTCATGAAAGCGATATATTATTAAGAAAGATCTGTTACTTTTCTTAAGAATGTTTTTATAATAATATTTTTAATATCTACCTGATTTTATTCTTCATTTTTAATTAAACATAGCTTATTTGTTCTTAGTTGCGTTCCCAACTAACGGTGCTTTGCGACGTATTGATTAATTATGTTTTTTTCTAATTAAGCTGTAGGATGTATATTTTATATGATATGTGTGTTATTTGTATTTATATTTTACGTTTGTGTGTTTAATGTATACACACACACACACACACATATATATATATATATATATATATATATATATATATATATATATATATAATATACGATGAATATCGTGAAAAGTCGTAATTAAATTAACTCAAAGTTAATTAAGAAAACATACAGTTGAATTGGGAACCTCTTTCTTTTAGAAGTCGGTTAAAAAATGTAAGTTATATAAAAATATTAGTACGTGAGCGGCGACAGCGCCTAAATGTGGCCAAATAACAACGGCGGTTCAAGACCTTCTATTTTAAAAACAGCGTAGGTATATTGAACTAATAAATTTTATTTTAGATCTTATTGCATTGCAATACATTTCGAAACTGTATAATTATATACAGCAGTCAGTATTTATTTGTTTCGGTTACACTGTTTTCATCCAGCTCTATCTATCTATTTCAGCCATCTATGGTATAGAAAGACAATAGTAACAATACAGAAAATTACTAAGTTGAAGTAACAGTGGGGTTGGCTATATTTATTACACGACTGATGGCCGATAAAGCACATGGCCTGGCGTGGAGAGTTACAACTCGGAAATCACAGTGCAGGAGGCTCTTCAGCCCAGTGACAGTGACTTTCGTATGGTCGCCAGTTGAGGAAAGTGAAGGTCATCCGATTGGTTAACCACGAAGATTACAATGAAATTTACCTACAGATAATGCTGAAGTAAATGATTGCTAAAACCTATTCTATGTGACTATCCAAGACAGAGTGCAGTTATTTTGGGTGTTTGAATTTAATAATATAAGTAAATTCCTCAGGCGTACCTAAGTCACTGAAATATATATTCACTATAATATCGTTGTACACTCGTACCTAAAGTTACTGAGAAGCGACTGCAAACATAATGTCCAGCCTATTTTAGTGCTTAGGTGTTGCATAAATACAGCTAAATTGAAATCCACCCAAATTTCAACATACACTCGCACTGGCTGCACATACAGTGCCCCTTGGGCATATAGAGCGTATACGTATCCGGATAGCAACTAAAAACAAATGAAAAGAAAACGTGAGTATATTAGAAATAATATTATGCTTACAAATATGTGCATTGAAAATCAAACGAAAATTCGTCTGCGTATGTATCAACATTAAATGTTGCCTCGACTGGGTATAAGTTGCAAACTTCTAAGTCGGCAGTATCGGCTTTTACTAATATGTATTCAATAAGCAAAATGTTCATGAGCAATAAATCCGACTTACAGGTGTATACAGCTAAATTGTAGCTTTAAATCAATATAATATAACATTACTCACCGTGAACGGACTTTGGCGATGTGTATATAGGCCTTTGTCAAGGAAGGCTTGAGTTAAGTTGATGGGTTAAGGGCTAGATCCAAAAGATGCCACGGCCTTATTGTACAAAACACGTATTATAGGAATTTTCTGTCACTAAATTCCTAACTACAGAAGAATTATCTTGTATTTTAATTTTTCTTAAATAAAATATGTATTTATACTTAATTGTTTTCTAACACATAATTTTTATATAAAGAAACGTGTTTAATATTTGAAAACGAACTGTGTCCATAACTTCATTTGTACGAGGAAAAATATTTTTTTTAATATCTTCTGAACCCTGCAAAATATTGCAACGGAACATACACAAGAAATTGAGATATTTTTTTTAATTTAATCCCTAAAACTTTCGTTAAAATCCTTTACTGTTTGGTAGCTTATTTGGGGCAAACTTTAGACAGACTTGTTATTCTATCTAAAGTTTGCGTTGCGTTTTTCAAATTATTACCTGTTGGCAATAATTTGAAAAACGCTCAGCATGATTAGGTATAGTTAATTAGTCATACTATGTTTGCCTAATCATGTGATATTACATTTTAGCATTTATTTAGAAGTGTCAAGCAGACAGTTCTATTATTTTTATTGATATAGATGTAACAAAATGTAAATACTATGTAGACTAAATCCATAAAAAAATTAGTTTTACTAAAGCAACATTTCTGTAGTTCTGCCTTTAAAAGACACAAAGTTGCAAACTATAGTTGGCACTGTCGGCTTCCACCAATATGCAGCCAACGGCCAAAATATCCATAGGGAATAAATCCGACGTAAAGGCTAGAATTCACAATTGAATTGCAGCTATCAATACGTGCATAATGGTTTAACCGATTTCGAATATTAATGAGTTAATTAAGATTTTAATTTGTACTTTTAAATTCTTTATTATTACGGGCACATATTGACCTTTCAATCTCACATCCATAGTTTAAAGAAGATTATCATAAATAACGAATATAATGTTATTAACTTTTTAGATTTCTGTAGCCATTTTGACAAGAATGGACCTCTTATACAATAGTCACGTTCGTCAGTCCGTCTATCTGTCTATGTATTTCACGGTCAATTTTCTCGATATCTAGGTTTACGAGTATGAAATTTAGCATAAAATTAAAGAATTAATGAAAACATTTTATTAATCATTATAAATTAAAATTACCCGCTTAAAAACTACACAGGTTACAATTTGGTTGAACAAAGGGCGGCTTGACTGAAGAAAAATAATATAAGATAACACAGCGGTGATGTGACGTGAATGATGAAAACGAGTGTCTCAGTTACAGTACGCGCAGTCGTATGAGGTACTAAAACAACACTCACACTTAAAATAAATAGAACACTTGTTATAATTCATGAAATTTTTATTAAAAGCCTTTGAGACATTTTAAAGAGACAAACGTTAGTATGGCATAAATAGCAGTTTTGTACCTAAATTTAGGTATTTATTGTTTTAGTAATATCAAAGACAAAGACTTCAATTTTATTTATTGGTGAAGGTATATATAAGTATAGTAGTTGGACCAAAATACCGACGGGGAATAAATACGTTAACTTTGGTCATAATGGCAATTGAATAACAGCTGTCAATACTTATATGCGCATAATCGCTGACACGGGTTCGAATATTATTATTTTTTAAAAATCGTACAACACATAGTATACCTAAGTATAAAGCAGGTCTGTCCGATAGATAATTAATACCAAATTGATCATACAATGTATTTCTATATATACGTATATGTAACTGTTTTACATAAATAGTGTCAGTTCATAAATACGCTAAAAATTATATTAAATTTTTTAAAATTTCTTTGAAGTCAATGGAAATGAAAGTATTTATTTTAAAATGGAATCTTACAGATTACATATTGAAAGTGATAAGTCTACCACCGTTTCCAAAGCAATTTTAGTTAATGTTAATGTTATAGGAGAAGAAGTGGTGCAATAAACTCCCTAAAAACATATCTTTACTTCATAATTATTATTATTCGTTTTTCAATTTTATTATTATCTAGTATTTCATTTTCACTATCGACAAGAAAATATTATTGGTTTTTTAATTTTGTGAGTGTTTAAGTTATAACATTATAATTTTAAGGGGTCAAATAATTCATTAGGTAGTTTAAAGTAATTAAAATTATCTTTATGACATTTTAAAAGTAAGGAGAAAGCAAGATATTTTAACACACGCTTTTTTATGCACATTTTTTTTTAATTTATTGTAAAATGTGTTATATATTCAATTTAAATCACAAAGTTAATTCAAAATGTATTAACTAAATTCCATGAAATTTCGCAAGTTTCTGTGTTGGTTATATTCAAGAACTGTTGAATTTTCAATATGACATAGCATCACCGAATGGGGCAAACCTGAAGGAAGGTTCCGGTAGGTGTACTGTTTTTATTTCTTTAAATGTTCGTTCTCTAAACAGAAGTCGGAGCACTTCTAAAACTGTTCTCGAGTTTTAGATTGCGCGCTTCGCTAACTTTAACTTTATCTAACAGCTGATTGCGAGTCTTTTCTTTTGAAAAGTATCGTTTCTTTTCAGTACATTTCTTTTTCACGTGACTGCAACTAACTTATATCTAGGAACTAGAAAAGCTAGTTCCGCAACTTTATATTTTTATAAAACTTAGTAAAGACGGTAAAAATAATAGCTAGATCGCTCCATGAAGTCGTGAATTATTTTATGAAATATGATCTGGTTTTTCAAAGAAATTCATAAGACTAGTTGCTTAAAAGAGTATATTTTTCTCTTTGCTGTTTAACAACATGGATTTCATAAGAATTATAAATGACATAGAACATAATATCAATCTACAATAAACATTAAATACACGAAAACAAAACCACTCATTTAAGGACGCAAAACAAAGAGAATTTTTATAAGAAAATTTGTACACTATATAAATCTAATTTGAAGTTTATTATTTAAGCGTATAATCGAACGAATCAAAATGTTACCACAAATCGAGAATTCGTATATGTACATTTCTAGCAGAATAATTTTAAAAAAATGTCTTAACTTTATTACATTGTGAAACAAACATTTTCTTAAGATCTTCATAGCCGCTTCATATTTGTAGTACATACTAATCTTAACCTGTCCTACCACCTAAGTACAATATTAAATCATGAATAGCGACTCGCTGCTTTCTTCATTTCCAAGTGTGAACAAAGGTTTTCCTTTTTAACCACACTTCAAAGTTTCAAATTCATGAAAATAAAGACGGCGTTGTATTAAAGAAAACTGTGAGGTATTCAAGAAATTGTTTTGACACAATGTAGGACAGCGCATTCTGTTTTGTTTTGTTTACAGTTTTCGTAAATTGTAAGAAACAGTTTCAGCCCAAAACCGCACTTCTATGCTTGTACCTCCTTATGTCAGGGGAATGAAGGGTATATATACTACACACTTACTTAAGACTGGTTGGTGGGTTTCACAATTCTTTAATTTCGCTTTCTAGATTTTTTCACTTTTATATCCAACATCAGCAGGAAATATAATTGTAAAAAAATACAGTGTATTAGGTTAAAAAATATGCCTAACCAGTGCAAGCTTTCACATCATTCTGAGACGCCATTTCTTAGCCACAAGCTGCCCTGACTTCTGGTATAGTAAATATAATGATAATGGTATAATAACAACCCATAAACGTCCCACTGCTGGGCTCGGGCCTTCTTCTATTGGGGAATGGACAGTATACCCGCCACGCTAGTCCAAAGCGGCTTGGCAGGTTTGAAACATCGGTTATCTCGATGTACGGGTTTTATTGCGCTGTTTTCCTTCACCGTTGTTAGATCGTGGTAATTGTAACAATATGCACGTTAGGTCAGAAAACTGCCTAAGTGGTGTATGCGTTCAGGCTTGGATTCGAACCCGCGCCCTTTGAGTCTGGGACGCGTGCGCTAGCTGTTACGCAACCACGACTCTTTAGTAAATATTTTACTCTAGTAATAATTTAGTAAATATAAAATTAGTGCATATATTATAATCAGCCGTTCGTACATTATTTATTGTCTCTATTGGCGTGATGCGGTGTCCAAGAACAGGAAAATGGACGGAGGAGAAAATGGGAAGAGAAATCTTCATTCCCGCTTCAAGGCTGTTCATTAGCCGCGTTCCCTCAAGGTTTATACACAGCACACTAGCATTAACAGTTCAATAATTAATCAGATTTAAATTGCATACATTTACATAGTGTAGTGTTCGGCGGTTTTATTCAGTTAGTTTCAACAGACTTGGAATGTTGTTTCAGCGCATTCTAAGTTCCATTTAAAATTAATTTATTCTTGATGGTGATGACGGGGAAGACGAATGTATTTAGGTTATCTTGGAGTAACAACACTCAAAGCTCTTTTAAATACTAATTATTGTAAAGTATAGATAAAATGAAAATTTTCATCTATACTAATATTATAAAGAGGAAACATTTGTATTTTTGTACGATTGTAATGAATAAATTCAAAAACCACTGGATCGATTTCAAAATTCTTTCACCATAGAATGCTACATTATTCCAGATTAATATCGACTATATTCATTATTAAAAAAAAATAGGGATCCTACTAAAACTTCAATAATGTAACTTAAGGTGTAAAAAAATAGTGTTTGAGTGGGTTCGGGGATGGCTTAGATTCACAATTAGAACCGGTAGGTGGCGCAGAAATCGGCTTCTAGACTTTCATTTTTCAGGGTAGGACAACATCTGCCAGAACCGTTAGTTAGTTTATAAACTGAAAAAATATTTTCAGTTATCTAGGTATAAACATAACATAATTCTTTCTTCTTTAAGTGAACTCTGAAACTTAAAACTAGGAATAACATTTGTTACGACATCAACAGACAACATTTCCTCTTCCACCTTCATACGGCCGGTTCTAACCAGAGGCCGCTGCGGACACACATGCGTCTCATTGGCCGAGCCGAATTTTCAATGGCTGCCGAAGTATCATCGCGACGCCACGCTCGCCGATAAATAGTCCAAAAAACGTCGGAAAACTACTGTATTGTGCCGTAAAACCGTTCCTTGAATACCCAGAGATCTGATGTAGTGTTTGTGCAAAACCAGGACGCGAGAATCCGGCCTTACCGGCTTACACGGTTCCAGTGACGGTAAGCGTTAATTATTTTCTACTTGGTTCACTAGGACTTGCGAGGCGGTATCAGGTCTAACAGAGACTCAGGGTTTCCTCCGGCTATTCATATCATTCATATCATATCAACATTAAATAAGAGGTTGGCGCCTGAATTAGTTTAAGAAGAAACCAGTAGTACAGGTCAGCAGGATCAACCCGTTAGCCGTGATATTTGGCAAATATAGAGAAAAGAGAAAAAAAAATGTTATGTGTTAGTGTGAAACATTAATCCAGTCGTAAATAAATAAATGTTATATCTGTATGTTTCTGCACACTAATTTTAGGAACTATAGTTCGCTTCAAACGTTATTATAAACTTATCAAATAACTACAGGGCTACATAATACCAGATTTTTATGAAAAACGGCCCGCTGTTACTGAGAATGGCTATACATTTTTCTGTAAACTATAATGATTCTTCTTCAATTGATTAATCACGCTATGATCCAACGAAGTGACACTGTAACACAATACGGCCAAAACTGTGTTGTTTAAACATCTAGAAATAGTATAAGCAAATATTAATAAATAACAACCTTGAGTTCTGTTCCGGTTTTGGCCAGGTTCCAGTGTCTCCTTCGAGCTCGGCAGTACGTCGGTAGCACCTTTGCAAAAGTCCATGGCGACGATTGCAACTTTCCACAGGTTGGGCCGTCATCCTGTTGGCTGTACCAGTTGTTGTAGTACTCAAGCAATATAAAAACTAAGGCTACTTAAAATATTGCACTTGCAACTGATTTACTTATCAACGACCCGCAAAATACGTAAAATGGTCTTAGCGTGAGCCCGCTTGGTACATTGGAACTGGTTTCTGATTCGATTCTGTTTAAAGCTAAAAGCTCATCAACTCTCTCTCTTTTCTTTCACCTTCTCCTAATTGTTTGGGATGAGCACAATATATCTTTTCCTTCCACAATCCTCTATTCTGACATACATCCTCAGTCACGCCACAAATCATCATCATCCTTCACACAATCCACCCATCTTTTTTTGGTCTACCTTTACATTTGTACCCATCAATCTTGTAGTTTTACATTCTTTTTGTCACGTGACTTTCATCCCTCCTCATGACATGCCCATATCACCTTAATCTTTCTCCTCTCAACTTTTTAGTCACGGGTGCAACTTTCAAAGATACGTATTACGTACATTTCTCATCTTATCCATTTTTATAACACCACACATCCATCTCAACATTTTCATCTCAGCTAAGTGGAGACGTTTAAAATGATTAAAAATTCTTCATAATTACAACGTAAATAAGAAGAAAAGGGGAACGTAACTAAACCAATGCATAAATGATAAAGTTTTCTATTTAATTTATTCTAAATGCTAAAAGCCAAAGATTCGGAGAGTCTGGAGGTGTTATCACAATATTTATTCAACTTTCGGCTCGTATATCGACGTATACTGAAAAACATGAGATCTTGCGGTGCATCTGTGCATAGTGCACCTGAAATATGTAGAATGACATTATTGCCAAGAATATATACTACGGCTTAAAGTTTATGGCATTATTGTTTATTTTTTTGTTGCGAAGTGAGAACGCTTTATGCAAGTCTCACTGTTCGGGGACAGGCAGTGTAGCGGTATGGTACTCGTAGCGACAGCCTTATACCCACGAAAATCAATTCAGTCTTGCTTCTATCACCCTAAACCAGGATTATGGTACACCAGCTTTGTCAGCGGCTCGAATCCGGTGAGTGCAGGCTCGCAGGCATATCCTTTCCATGTTACCGAAGAATTTAAGTCCTCCTAGTGTGCTTCCTCCTACTTTAAGCAGCGCGCTCCCTTGTTGACAAAATGGCAAAAAAAATGGCTACCACACTATTGCAGGGTTTCTCTATTTTGTTGTCAATTTATTTGCCTTACTAATAGTTAAAATTTGACAAAAACAATGTAAGACATCTTATGGAAAGTGGTTAAATCGCTTATAGACGTTTGCAACACCAAAAGAGAGCTAACTGCTGGTCTTGAAGATGGGATAGAGGGAACAGCCAGGAGAAATGGGATAGATGAGAAGGGATAGAGGGATGGAATACACGATTAACCACGTTCCACGCCGATATTCTGCGAAAGCGTGATATCACAGCGATCAAGCTGGCCCATAACCAAGATTATGATTCCAGCATGGCTCTACCACATCTACACATCTACAAAGTAATGTAAATTTTCTTTATACCAATCTCAGATAAAAGAATGGAATGTAAGACATAAACACCTCTGGTATATAACTGTCAAATGATTACTGCCACTTCGTCGTCAAATTTCTCCGTCGGGTATTGGTCAAATTATTATTTAATTTAATAAATAAAGTCTCACAACGTTGTGCCAATTAAAACCAAGTCAACATAATGTTATATCAAATACATGTAACTCAGTTTAGAAGTTCATTATATTCTTGCACCAATAAAGTAAGGAGGAATATTATGAAAGGGAACATAATCCGATTCTTTGTTATGAACGTAGGAACACAAAATGAAGATGAGCACGTAAGATTTCCTAATAGTGTGCTGTAATTACTCTTTCGTTTCCTTTAATAAAATACCGGGGGAACGAAGGTTTACAAGAGATAAATTCAATCTAATCTTTCTTGTTCTGTAGATATCAGTGTGCTACGCCACGACGTTGTGGTCGTAGCGGCTACGTGACGCGCTGCGGATGCTGTGCCCCGCTTTAGTTCCCATCTTTTAATTTCAGAGACATACCTACTTATATATTTTATTTTGGACTATTTTCAAATTAAAAAGCGTAAACAGTTATTCATTGTTAAAGTGTCTTGATATATCAGCTTAAGCTTATATCTGAAAATGGACTTCTGCATCGAAACAATCCAGCGCCTTGACATCGCAGATATGATAAGTAGACTCAAAAAGACAAAACCTTTCGAATTAGTACTGTGAATAATGAACACAATTATGACAGTCTTAATCTTAACATAGACAATAACCAAGGTGTAATTGGATTCATTTTTAATATAAATACATTTAGTAAATTGTGGTTCAAATGTTTATTAGTTAAATACTTATTAGTTAGTCTTTTTCAAATTAATTAATATAAATATTGTTAAATACTCCATTCTGAAGAAAATATTATTTGTCATATTGGTAAAAAATCAAATAAATTCTTTAAAGATCTATTTCATTTATTGTTGAGTAAGTATAACTCAAATATAAAACTTCCATCCGTATTCAGAGAGCTTAAATACGAATTTAGTCAAAGAATATATTTGAAATGTATTATTTACTTGTTTGTATAAATATACTAAAATAAATTAAACTATCTTAAAAAACTAAACTATACCATAAAACTTAAAATTAAATACTAGATCTAAATAAAAAAGAGGGCATCCCAAACCACTGTCACTTATCGGGAACTTTCCCAAAAGGCTGGAAACTATATAATAAACTGCAATTATAAAATTTTGCATTTAAGAGTATTTATAATTATATTTTTCATTGGATTAAAGTTTAACTTTAATCTGCATTATATGTAGGTATTTACTATATATTCATTATCAAACCTCAAATACACAATCTAGTTGGTTTTTGTAGTTAAATTTTCCAACTATTGGTAAGTTTAAAAAAAATAAAAGACCCGTTTACCCAGTGGAAATCCCGTTTTGCATTTGTGTGACGTGGACGCTATCCACATCCCGTGAGACGTATCGGGCTTGTTTGGCCTGACCGCAGATAATTAATACAGTGAAACAGCATTTATAGGTATAGCATATATTATGCAGTTATATGCTGTATATAGAGTATGTATAAACACTTGTAATGATCTAAATATTTTTGATAATTCAAAAATATTTAGATCATTACAAGTGACTAAAGATCTATTTTCACTGAGTTATATGAAAAATGATTACATGTTTGTAATCACATTGTTACTAGTAATAAATTAAAATATACGTAAACAAGTGTTTGTTTTTATTTGAAAATATTATTCTTAGTCCATTAATAATTAATATCAGCTATAAATTTTAGTCAGATGTAATAATGGGAAGTTATGAAAACCGTTATTAAATTCCGTTACATACATTTGCATAACGTTGTATATCTACTGTAATATATACGAAATACTTGATAAAGTTAGGAGAGTTTCCTGAACAATACACGGCCTTTCTGATTTACTTAATTACTACTAAAAGAAATAGAATAGAATATATTTATTGCGTAATGCATGTACAAAGTTGTTAAGGCTTTTACAGTATCAATGCATTCGGCCCATAACTGGGCGTGCAAAATTAACATTACATTCAATATTGATTTATAAAAAAAAATTACAATCAATTAATCAATATAATTAAAATGAAAAATTAATAATAATAATCTATAATTAATCTAAATAATAAAATGTCTACCATTACAGCATGTCAAATAATTTATGTCAGTTCATAAAGTTTTATCGTCCATAAACATGTTTATATTATAATAACATTTAGTGGTCAGGTAGCAATTTTTTTTTAAATAGTGTACATGGAAGCTCTCTAAGAGACTTCGGAAGCTTATTGTATACGAAACGAGGTAAAATAACTGTAGATTTTTTGCAGATGTTAATCAAAATAATAGTTTCTATTTTCTTAAAAAAAAAAATATATTAGCTGATAAATATTTAGGTATGGCACAATAATGCTGTCCTTCAAAACGTGGTACTAATATTGGAATTTCATGAAAATTTAAAAAACCATTCATACTGAAAAATTATTCTATGGAAATCAGCATGTAAAATTTCAATTTGTACTCATTTCAGTCCCTACGTGTTATTATTTAATTATATAGTTTAGTATGTACGTACACAGGACATACAGTAGATACTGTTCATAAAAAAATAATAATAACTGGTTTGTAGATATCAAATGATACATAATAATACTTCAAATTAATTATAATTACTGTTGTTACTAAGTCTTTGATGGCACTTTCATTTGGTAACAGCTTCAATTATTTATTTAAATGAAATAATTACTTACATCCTTTAACGATCGAAGACAATGACCAATGTGGCACGACACAAACATGAGTCCAAAGTTATTTGATAATTCTTACACAAGTTCATCATTTGAGTACACCAGTCCACCCGATAACAGTCAACAAAGAATCTCATATGTCATTAAAGAAGTAATTTATAATTGCGAGCCACGTGGCCGAAGCGCGGGAAATCGGAATATTTAGCGCCAAAATGAACCTCCCCCGAGACTACCATCCCTCGCTGTGTTCCTCAATATACTGACAATTGTCACCGAACACCCGACGTTCGAATCGCATTTACTACGGGCGCTTTTCCTCTTTTGCCCCATCTTGCTTCAACGAAAATTTACGTACAGAGAACAGTGCGAACACACATGGATGACGATTTACTTCGAACAGTCTGGATGTACACAATGCAGCGGTGTGTGCACCAATTCTGTTTTTGTATGGGTAAACTGTCGTCCATGGAAGGCGCATCCTGATGGTGCCAATGCGTTGTTGCACACAATAACAATGCACTAAACTAATACGTGTTGTAATCGAAAGGGATAAAGTTGAGTTTTCTTTGTTTTGATACAGTAAACCTCATTCAGAGTCAGAGCTAAAGCTGAATTGCGCATGTCTGTGATCAATCTTATCATTGTGAAACTACGAAAACTATCGCTGTCCTTATTTTTCTTCAAGTCTGAACAATTGTGGAAAATATATTTATTAATCAAATTGCTTTACAATGTAGGCATTCCGGGGTAACATAAAAATATTTTTTTTATTTTTATTTGGATAAACATCAAAACACACTTTACAGGCAATAAAGTTGAGCGTCTAAGTCGTAAGATGGCCAACTTATGAATAAGGTAGATACAAAACTCCAAACTTCATGAAGTTTTTATTTTAAAGTCTTGCGCTTTCTTTGCATAAGATTTTTATGACTGTGAATGTATAATGCATGAAATAAGATGATACAGTCACTTAGATCTTTTAAGCGTTTTATAGAGACGTAGTAAAAATGATACTCTTAAGCATGATATAGTCGTCGTCTATTCGTTCGTCTGTCTGTCTCTCTTTTGTATGTGACAGCTATTTAATAAGGAATTTTGGGCATTATAATATATAAATCTATATAATATATAAAGTTGACGAGTTTGTTTGCTTGAACGTGCTAATCTCAAGAACTACTAGTCTGTTTTGAAAAATTCTTTCAGTGTTAGATAGCCCATTTATTGAGTAAGGTTATAGACTATATATTATCACGCTAAGACTAGTAGGAGTGGAGCACCAATGAAGAATATTTCAAAATCGGGGTATTTTTTTCCTTTTGAGAGCTTCCGCTGCGTGCGCTGCGTAAACGGTTAAAGTTTCGCAAAAATCATGTGTGACAGAATTGTTCCCCTTTAAAAGTTCTAAAAAAAAGTCCGAGACAGCATGTATCTATCTTTTAAGTTTGACTCACTATAACCTTTTTTATGATAACTAAATTTGTTCTAAAATAATGCATTATTTGCGAATATGTTTTTATAAGCATGATATTAATCCTTATCCAAATAAATATGTTATTCATCACAAGTATTTAATTTAAAACATAATTGCCATTTACATCATTCCATTTCAAAGAATATCTTAGGAGATATCGCAGTTTTAAAATAACATCGCAGAAAAATAATGATTAAGTACTGCGCGCGCATTTATCATGTGCAAGGTCGGCGGGCAGTCATGAGGGGGAAGGACGGTGGCCCCAGTTTCCATCACCACGCGGGTGAAACCGCGGGCGCAGCTAGTTATGAATATAGGTATAGACGAAATTTGGAAAGTATCTTCTATAAATCGCTGTATAATAATTACTTCTATAAAACATCAACCAATGAATGTTTACTGCTGGCCTTGGAATTTCTAATTATTAGGGGAACAAACAGTCCTCCTACCACACTTTTTTAAGTCAGTTTGACAGGTTTAACACATCGGTAAGACGATGTGCAGGTGCACATCGTCTTAACCGATTTCAGTCAGTCAGATTTCAGTCTAACAGCACCTGCTGTTTTGAAGTTTTCTCTAACGGTCAGCACGTGGAGATTGTATACACGCAATAAATACATTAGTTTTTGTTCGTTATACATCTAAACCCTATTAGTACAGTAATCTAGGATAAAGATGAGATTTTAAAAATTTTGCAATTTTGTCTTTAACCTTTATTGTATTTTGTACTCTACTGCAACCGAAAGTTGCCAAAATCAAGCGTAATTTACAGGTTGAATTCTAGTTCGGGACTTTGATAGCTGATGGACTACATAAAGTTATTTTTTCCATTGTAATACATTGTGGCTATGAATAAATGATTTTTATTTATTTTATTAGTGAGACTAAAATTACCTGAGTAGTGCACGTTTCCGGGCTAGGATTCGAACTTACGTCGATAAAGTTACACGCGGCTGCTCTAGCTATTAAGTAATCTAAATAATTATACAATTGTGTAGCGGAAATTAAAAAACAGTAATGGCACTCTATTTATTAAGTTATAAAAATCTAATAAAGTAGAACTTGAAAATACAATTTAAATGAACAATTTATTTATTTTATTGCAGGAGTTCAGCAGACAGGCAGACGGCCTACTTAATGGAAAGCGGTTACCATCACCTATGGATATTTATAACACTAAAGGTGCTACAAATGCGCTGCTGCTCTCTTAAAGGAAACTGGAACCTGGTAATTAATGCCAAAACACAAGTCAAGGTTGTTATGGCGGCATACTCTAGACCAGGGGTGGTAGCCATCTAGTCGGGCAAATACCCTACCACCGGGCTGTGGGTTGTTTTTTCGCCTCTTACGACAGGCCGTCCGGCCGCAGGAAAATGTATTCTTGCTCCGTTCCTGCACGGATTTAATAAATGAATTTCAACAAAATATGGATCATTTTCTTTTAAATAATAGTTTTTCATTCCGTAGTTAAATTGCAAACGACATGGACATTTTAGCCCCCTACGAGATCCTTTAATGCAAGTGGTTCGAGACTAAGTTAATTCTGATTTCAAGCTTTAGTTCACCAACTCATAAAAATATTAAACACAAAGTTTCCAGAATAACTTCAATACAAAGTTTCGAGATAAACGGCAAATAAATAATGCTCTTATTGAATACATAAAAATACGTTGTCACAAGACATTTCTGGGAAAAAATATTCTTTATTGTTTCCTATGAGGGCCACTAGTGACACTCAAAGCTACTTCTACAACAAACTTCGTAACTCCAACTAGTTACAAGATAAAGGATCTTCTAGGAAAAATAATTCTGTTAGGGCTGTAGATGACATCAACTGAAAGATAAGCGTTTAAGAGCTTATTCAGACGAAACGCTCTAGTGATTTGTATTTTAGAACACCGCGTTTTATGTTACGCATATCTTATTTTTTACATTTTTGTAGTACCTCGGTATGAATAATCATTTACAAGTTCTGTATTTTAACTAGACATCAAACAAATTATTTTTTTCACTAACTATGTATGTTGCCTTTATTTTTACAATTGCTGTAATATATTTCTAATATATGGTGATGAATAAAATATTGTCTCAAATTAAATCACAACGTCTTTTTACTGTTTTGAAGACATCGAAGTATGTGACTGTTTGTACATAACGTAAACGCTTGAACTAAACTTGAACTATAATTAATGTAAGTAATCATACTTAAATTAATTTTAATGACATCTCAACATCAAACAGTTTTGATTCTCGAGGCCTTGGCATATACGCCAATTTAGAGGAAATGGCTTAGTTAGTAAGTTCGAGCATGCCATCAGAAGTATGTATGTATGTATAAATATTTATAAAACCACTAAAGCAGATTTCAAAAACATATTTTTATATATATGTACATTTTTTTAATAAATACGAAAAATGTAGATAATATTAAAGTAACAATTAAAAATAAAACTTAAATGAATAATCATTTCTGTAAAGAAATGATAATTTATTATGCATGCAATTAATTAGTATCAATATATTATAAAAAATGTACTTCCAGAATGTTAATATAGTTAGGAATAACGGGGCCCATTATTCCTAACTATATTAATAGCTATAAACGTCATGTTTAAGGCAATTATTTAAGAACAGTTGTGCTTTCATTCATTTACCATCTAAACGTGCACTATGTTGCCCAAGGAAGTTATATAAAAACATTCGTGTTTCCCACTTCGCATTTATACTTCGGAACCGTATTCCACAAAACTATCCTATTTACCGAGATAACAGTATTTTACGTTCATACGTATTATTAAAAGTACATAATCTATATATTATTATATAAAAATCAATTCCTGTTCGTTAGTCTCGCTAAAACTCGAGAACGGCTGGACTGATTTGGCTAATTTTGGTTTTGAATTATTTGTGGAAGTCCAGGGAAGGTTTAAAAGGTGAGTTAATATGAAAAAAATGCTTGGAATATAGTAAAAACAACAATTTCGCTTTCCCTTAGAAACTATTCCTACCTGACAAACATTTGATGTTCGTCCTGTTATTTAGAAATCAATTAAATTTAAAAGTCGTTCAGAAATCAAATTAAATTTAAAAGTGAAGTTTGATTTTCATTTTTTTTTGGTTTTGATTGTCAAACACATTTGATTTATTTATTTATTTAGGTTTATGACTTGGCAGCTAGGCCTTTAAGCCAGATCTTAGATTATAATATAGTTTCTTCATTTTCTTAATCCTATGTGTAGCACAGTTGAAATGTAGATTATAAGCTGGTGCACTTCAACGGAGTTCTTGTGACAACTCAAAAGGCCACATTTGACTATATACAGTTCACATTTCTCACAAAAACACATAATTACTACTCAAAAAATATCAATATTCTACAACTATTGTCCACTTTAGAGTAATTTTACACATTTTTAGAAAATAAAACTGCACAGCACAACATCTCCTTTCAGTTCCCGCCAAAAACTCCCAAACTAAAAATTTAATGTTCGTCCCGTCGTTCAGAAATCAAATTAAATTTAAAAGATTTTTTTTCGTTTGTTTTGACAACAACAATTTTTCAAGCAACACCATGTATATTAAAAATTATAATAAAACCTAATTCATATCGACCATTTTTTTTTATAACGAATTCTTTTTGTTCCGGTTAAGTTTTGACCACATTTTTTTACTAAAGTTGAAACATTCTGCGATTAACATTCGCTTTTTTATTTATTGACTCTGAGGCGATACAAAGTTTGCCGGGTCAGCTAGTTGTAAATAAATTTCATGATAATCGTTTTAATCCCATAGTCAACAGGAAGTTACTTTCACACTCATATTTTAGTATGAACTGCATATTATTTGGTTAACGATTATTCTGATAAACGACTAATCGCGCTGAAATTGCGTCATCTGGGCCGGCCCTAACAGAATAAGTGGAGAGTACTCGAGAGCTGGGCTTGTTATATAAAGCTATGAATAACAATTTAGTAAAGAGCCAGGAGCGCAAACACTTGAGCGTGGAAGTTTGTTTCGAAGTGCCCAAACTCACGAACAATACCGCTACAAGGAGCTATGAAGAACATGAATGAGACTTTACTTACATTCAATGAGTTGGTTATTCTTGAAAAAATCTAAGGTGTTTAAAATTTTATCAGTGATTTAAAGTTACTTAAACTTTGTTTCCATAACAGCTGGTTAGAGTGGTCCCGTACCAATTTTTATATTTTCGAAATTGAAAATGTATTTTTCATCACCAAATTTCCGGAATGCTGTGTACCTGTACAGCATGTATTAATCAAGACATAATATGAACTATTTTTAAGAAAATAATGTAAATGTAATCGAAATGTATCCAGTTGGTATATGCTCGCATCTATGAATTATGTCCACATTCGGGCTTTTTCAGTTTCAGTTTACATCTTTCATTCATTCAATCATTCATTTCATTATAAAATATATTTGATGTATGTAGTATTTGCATATCTTAAAACGCACGAAGCTTATTGTCTACATTTATACGCTTTGCCTATTCAGTTTTATTACGATCACTGACTACTAATACCTTGTTCTTATATTCACCCAGTATCAGCAATCGGCAACACAATAATATAGATTCATTCAACTAAGCCACAAAAACATAATTGCCTTCTCTACAATTTGTGGATGTAAAGATCGACATTAAAAGGTTCGGTTGTTGACGCCTAACACGCGTTTATAGGTATCACTTTGTCACACTCACGAGTTCAATGCGATATAACGATTTCATAAGTATGTTTAAATATTATAGGAATATTAATAAAATAACAGACTCATGCCGACGTGAATCTTAATATCTTAAATCTTTATTTTTCTCAACTCATATTTCACTTGTCATATTAAGCAAAGTATTTTAAAGAGCTCGCTCCTTTTTAACGTTGAATTTTAATAAAATAAATAACAGTAACTCTGTGTCCTTACTTTAGACTTTGAAAAGTGTCATCAACATTAATATGGTCTTTTACAATCAGCTTCTTGGCTCTTCTCTCAACTGGTTCCATCTCTTTACGCTGATATTTAGCAAAGTCGACGGAAAAACGAGAGCTGTATAAGCTGAATAAACATTAAGCGTCTGTTCTACTGTAAAGTACAGTCTCACCTTGGTAAGAAAGCTTTGCAGCCAGCTGCGCTGTTGCAATGTAGAAGTTGATATATTAATAGAGGTACCTTATCGGTATAAAGTTTGTGACTAAGTCAGGGGAATACTCGATCTTGAAAGACTTAAAAAAATCTTATCGGTATTGCACGTGAAGATGGTAATGGTGGTATGATAAGCTTTTAGTATGGCATGCTACATGTGTGGACACGATGACCGCATCCCATTTACCAAATATGGCTAAACAAATAAATGAAATAATATTGTGAAACAACAGAATCACTCAAGCGGAGTAAATGTGCAATTCTCACTGAGAGTTGGATAGGTACTCGCATGTGCCGTTTGCAGTTGAGGTGCTTATACCACGAGGTCCTGAGGCCAAGAGTCTCAACAAAATGCTTTCTAGACGCCAAATCGGCTCTTTAGGTGATCAGTGGGCTGATGCCTATCAGTATGGTGATACAACGAAGTAATATAGTCAACCTTCTGTGCAAGTTACCTGTACGTAATTACAAGATGGTAACCTTGGCTCAGTATTTTATTTAAGTTTTAATGGACTATTACGTGACCACATACACATATAGAATACGACAAACATAACAATTAAAAAGAAATTGTGTGTCTGTGTGTGCAGTTCACACGTAGTAGAAGTGAAAGAAAGTGAAATTTCGTCACGTCACATTTCATATATTATATCGTTATAATATATTTAAGCTTTAAGACACGAAATTTGAAGTATTAATGAAAAACTTTAAAACATTTCCAACTGTATCTGTATTATGAATGTGAAAATTATTAAATAAATAAATTGTATTCTATCTCATTCTCTCACTGGCTTTGACCTATAGATTTATGTGTTTATCTGTATTTAGTGTCGCTTTTTAGTTTCATTGACTTTCAAATCACAACAATTATAAAGAGGTTTCACTTCAATAATACATAAAAAAATTAGTATCAGACTTAAATTCACTTACATTTTGTCCGCCACATCGATAAATCTAACTTATATTACAAATGCGACTTTGAATTAGGTTGTGAAGTTTTTGCGCATTAACTACGCAACAGGTTTTAACAAATATAGCCGAAAAGATGGCGTTCCGATCCCGTTTTATTGCCGTTATAATTCACTAATACATAAATACATCGTTCATGCGAAAATTTTAATGTATTGATCCCATGAATGAATGAATGAATGAAAATCTCTATTGTTCACCATAAACTTAAATCTAGACAATTAATATGGATACATTTGCATTAGAGCAACGAGCGGCCTTATCTCTTATAGCGATCTCTTCCAAGCAACCCAGTGTCTAAGGAGATGTTAAAGAAAAATTATACGATTTTTGGTGGTGTACTAAACTAAAATAAAAGTAATATAATCATTAAAGACTATTAAAAATAAAATAAATAAATAAACTACTATATACTTATATATAGATATACATATATAATTAGATATATGATGATATTAATTACATATGTCTAAATATTATTATGAACAATAAATAATTCCATTTAATGCAATAACTTTTATTTAATAGACCAATAATGGTCAGTGATCATATGTTTAAATGTAGACATTGATTTAGCTTGTCTGATTGGTAAGGGAAGGGAGTTCCCCATGGTTAGTTAATTTCACCTTCGCTAGATGGCATTACTGATATTTATGATTAGGTATTTTGAATTAAAAAATATGATCGACATTTTAAAAATTATAACAACTTCATGACATCGAGCGAATGCATCGAGTGAAACATTTAAAGCGAGCGAAAAAGCGAGGAAAAACTGGTTTTATATTACCAGTTTTTGTATGTATCTTTTGTTTTCATCTCTTACAGTTACGTCGCAGATATCTTTCAAACGGTGTGAATTAACCCCCCAACGACACTTTGAACAAATCCTCACAGTAAAATGCTGAAAAGAATATTACGTGAGTATATAATTTGGAATAATTCCACGAATTTTATCAACACAATAATATTATACTTGTTATGGATATTAATAGCCATTTCCGCCTTTTGTGACGTGGATGTGGAAACGAAGCCATAATAAAGTTCAAAGGTGCTTTTTGGACAGAGTCGTTTATGCATTGAATTTTTTTACTGTTTGTCAAATAAGTATGTTTATTTTTATGGCCTCCAAAGAGAAAATTAAAAATGTCACAGGGCTTGGCCTATTTGAAGGTAGTTTTAGAAAATAATCTATTTTTAAAATACAAATACAGAGCACGAAGCTGCGAGTTTTTTGTAGAGTTGAGCTAATATAAACAAACTGTCAAGCTAAGAATATCGACGGATTCTGTGGTTGAGCGAGCTAAGACTTAGCCGGCCGAACTCGCTGAAACGCAGAAGCTCCGGGTTCGATTCCTGGCTGGTAAATTTTGGAACCGAACTTTGTGCTATTTACTGTGGTCTGGATTACTGGGATAGGCCACAGAGTGATCCGTTGTATATTACCCATAACGCAAACATAACTAGCTTAGCTTGGAGACATACGACGTGTATGTTTGTCTGCCTATTATTATTATTATTAAAAACTGAAGACAAATTGCAAGGAAATACATATACAGACAGACGAACGTGTTGAGTTTGTAAAAAAATCCGTTTTTGCCAAATTAATTTCCACCAACTAAAAAGATGAACTAAGAAAGTTATGCGTATTATAAATGTAAAATGCTTTATAAACAACTAAAGTTTACCCCGCGACGCATCAAACTCCAGTGCGTGCCTCTTGTTTAAATAGCAGGCGTTAATACAGGTTACATTGTATTATATTTTTATGTTGGTGCTATTTGCCCTCGGAAGATTTACTTTATTTTATATCGCAAACTATCCCATTTCTCGGGCTGAAAATATCTATGTCTATTTACGGTAGGCATTCAGCCCAACAGATCGAGTTCCATCTCATTTTTATAAACTTGAGAAATGATCGGTCTCTCATACAGACTTTTATCCCCAATTTCAACCCGTTTTAGTTTTATTTATATATTCAAATTCAAATTCAAATTCAAATTCAAAGTTTTTATTCAAAATAAGTTCCACTGGAGAACACTTTTTGAAGGTCATATAAATATATAAGTTAAAATTTAATTTTTCTTCCTATTCTATGTATACCGCTTCACAACGTGTTATTGCTGTTAAGGAGAAGAAGCGGCAAGAAACTCCCCAGCAACACGTCTAGCTAAATAATGTATTCCCCGTCTATCACCCTGTAAACTACATAACAACCAAAACTACCAATGCTACCACAACTATCAAAACTACCGAAGGTACTGAAACTACCGAAACCACCGAAACGACCAAAACTACCATAACTACCAAAACTACCAACACTACTAAAACTACCAACCATAACTGCCAAAACTACCACAACTACCCAAAATTACTTAAACTACCAACCAAAACTACCTAACCGACGAAAACGATCAAATTGACCATAATGACCAAAATAAACAAAATGACGAAAATGGCAAATCAAAAACCTATTATATTTTCTGGAATAACCTTTACATAAATCTATCCTATAATCCGGGAAGACAAGTATCCCTTGTCCACCCTCGGTATAAAATTTACATATATACCGAATTTCATCCAAATCGATCCATTACTTTTACCGTAAAAGCATAACAAACAGAAAGACAAATATATTTTTATTCTGGAAACTGTCCTATTTTTCGGGATAAAAAGTATCCTATGTTCATTCTCGGCATTCAATATCTTTCGCATTTATAATATTAATAATAACACAATAATAGGGATATACATTTTCTCTAAAATATAGATGAAATTAAAAACACATGTAATATTTACACGGGACTAGCAACGCTATCTCCAACAGTCTTGGCAAATGACATAAAGTAACCCGTTTACATTGTATTTATCGCAACGTAAAGCTTCCGACGCAAGGAGTTGTTGTGTCAGCAGAAAACTTGTTAAAGTCCTCACAGCGAAGAAAGAGTTATGAAAATGCCAACTTTGGGGTCCCAACAAAAAATTGTAGACACTTTGCTTAACTTTGGTATTGAACAGGATTTTATAAATATTAAAATCTAAGCGAGACACTTTCAAAGCGGAACCTATTTTTTTTCTTTTCTTCACAAGGTATTCAGGGATTTTTGTGATACTGCAGCTCCTTTCAGAATTGCCTTTCAGAGCATAATAATTTATATACAAATACAAGCTATATAAAAACGTTCTTTGTTTGCTGTATTTGTTTGACTAGTTTAATTTTTGAAGAACTTGAGTAACACATATTTTAATCATTTAAAATTGAAAAACACACTATATAAATGTCCTTTTTAAAATTTAACTGTTTGAAGATTTTGCTTGTTTTCTTTTAAAGATAAACTTAGTGTTAGATATAATATGTCGCATAATTTATTTACTTACCATAAACGAAATATTCAACATGAAGCTTTATCAAAATTGTTTATCATTGCACAAATATTTCTTAATTTATGTAAACAGTTCATGATAAATGGGAGGTTGTCTGTTTATTAAATATGTATTAATCGG
Organism: Dendrolimus houi; assembly: GCA_039645545.1. Lineage (NCBI taxonomy): Eukaryota > Metazoa > Arthropoda > Insecta > Lepidoptera > Lasiocampidae > Dendrolimus > Dendrolimus houi. Next base: position 10,791,588 of record CM077125.1, on the reverse strand, counting down.
TTTTTGAATATTATTACGTTAATTAATCAGCTACGGGAGTGTGTTAGATTTACATGAGTCACAAAGTTAGTCGTTTTTAACTCGAAACATATGAAAGGACATTGCCCAGTTGTTAAGAGAGTTAGGCTTCATAGAAAATTGCACGAGCCTTTATGATCATTTAACTATTTTGTAAAATAAGAAAATAATTATCATACACTTACATTAAGAATATTAAAATCATTGAACCAGGCTTAAGAGAAATCTAAAGCAATATTTCTTAAAAAACATAAATTCGATGTTATGTATGTATGTTTGCTGCCTTCCGCTTTGATAGATTTAATCTATTTTGTTTATTAGAGGTTTGGTTTTTGTGGTTTCGGTGGCGACATTATATAGGAGTCAGTATATCATGTTTTATCTATGGAGGTACATATATAAGTGCGCTCAACAGTCGGCCCTATTTGGAGTTATTGAATGTTGAACTAAGCAGTAAGGATTTCACTCAATAAAACTATTTAGGTCAAAATACGAACAAACGATGTTAATAGCGGAAAACAAAAATATGTTTAAGTAATTGTAATTTGTATGCTGGGTTACAAATTTTTTGTTTATCATTTTACTATAATAACATAAAAATAATATAAGATTTTAGAAAGATATTTGGTTAAGGTTCATCCGATTTCAGGGTGCACCCAAAATGGGCAATGTCCTTTCTGAGTTCTCAAACACTGCTGTATGGACTGATTTATTGCACATTTCTTGAGGAAACTGCTTGTTGAAAGCGAATAAAAAACCTTCGTAGATCTACACTCAGAAGTAAACAAAATTGACAACAGCCCACATAATATATAGCGACAGTTTTATCTATAAACGTTCTTTTATAAATTTACAAACAAATATTAGCTTTTGGCCAGGATTTGATTGGGCCTCGCTATTGGTCGGGAGACATCGTAATTTACAATTATAATACGCGGTGGAAAATCAATTCTTGTCAATTACTAGAGGCCCTATTAACTCGACGACGATGGCTCTCGTGAAGTTATGCATAATAATTGCTTGCTCTTCAATTCCAATTAATGCCACTTGACGGTGAACTCTCTGCGGTTGGAATCTTAGACTTCTGTTGCCAACTACTGGGCTTTAATAAAGTGTCATATTATGCGATATTCTTATTTTTTTGGTTAATAAGTAAAATAAAATAGAGTCAGTTGTTAGAATTCTGTAACCGTTTTGAAAAAAAAGAAGTCTTATAAAATCCTCACGTCCACGAGTTATTTATTCCATCCGTCCGTCTGTCTGTCTTTATATCCTATGTCACAGACATTTTCCAAAAACGTCTACCTTTAATAACTTTTACCTTTTGACGTTTTATTAAACATATTTTTATATCAAATCAGCCATTAACTTAAAAAAAACCTATTAATATGTACTTTCTAACTATGACTGCTTTTGGTTTAAACAAAATATATGTTTTAAATAACTAGATATTAAAAGGAGAGAAAATAATTACTTATTACGCCATCTAATGTCCATCTAGGGTCAGCATTGAGTTAATTGAGTTTTAGAAATTTCCTCAGTTAAATGAATTTATTATGCCAAAGGTAAGATGATATCCAGGCTATTGCCATTATTAAATATATATTTTGGCGTGTTACTCAAATTTTTTGCATCCCAAAGACAAAAATGTATACTTATCTCAGAATAATTGTTCCCAATCAAACCATTTTTGGGGATTAAATTCTCTAATTTGGAGACCCTGTCCGTCTAGACTCTATGGTTTTCAGTGTTACAGTTTCGACCAGGCTATTATCATTCCTTTTTTCATGTCAATATACAAATTCCTTAACTTACATAATATAATACTTAAGTAACTATGGCTACTAAGTCTGTTTTATATGAATTGTTTCGCTGTACTCTTTATTTACTGACAATACAACGAGAATTCTCTCTGAGTACAAAAAAGACATGAAATTAAACCTAATATTTCCTTGTGTACAACGAAGCTATTAGTTACTACTAATACCTAACTACTTACTTCAATTAAATAAATTCTTTACTTTATGAATAAGATAATTGTAGTAAGTATTTAGTTTGTTTCTTGTTTACTATTTACATACACACTTACAGTAAATATAAAAATCAACCGTATGTATGTCAGTCCTGTGCGTCGACACAAAGGTTCTGTATAAATTATACAGATACTATATCAAATCTCAAAGACTACTGATTTGAACATGATACTTGTTCAAATCTTAAAGACTACTGATTTGAACATGGTACATGTTCAAATCAACTGAATTTTTCCAGAAGCTTCCACTGCATAGTTCCAATTAAGTTTGTCCCGCGTACAGTTTTACACAATTTATAATTCCGACCGGCAATTTTCATTTGCGAAGAAAAGTGTAGACCGGTTTCTGACATGTAAATAATCTACATTGAATTTTATTTGCAAGTGAAAATGACAGAGAGTTGCTTGTTTATGCATTTTTAGTTCTGTCCCGATTATAAGGTTCGTACATTATCGCGCGCTACTAAAATTGGTTTACTGGGCAGCAGGTATATTAGAATTATTAATTGTGTAAAACTGTACGACAATGATCTGAAGTAAACTTCCCGCATAGGTATTCCCTTTGCATTGCAACGTAGGATTATTTATTCTTAAGCGCTATAAAATTTCTCAGAGGTCCGCAACGCATTGGCTACGCTTCTGGTGTTGCAAACATCCATAGACGACGTTATCCACCTTCTATCAAGTAGGCCGTCCACCTGTTTGCCTGCCCCAGGCAATAAAGACAAGTTAAAAATAGTATCTCCCCAAACATTGACTTAAATAAAAAAATCATTGGGACATACTATTATGAAGCTTCGATATTTGTTTATTAATACACAGTATGCTTATGTGTATGTATGGAAAATTTATCATCGTAAATATACATTCAGATAATCCACGTCTTTTCTAAGAATTGGATGGGATAATAAAAATGGAATACTTTTATTAAAAAGAAAAAAAATGTCATGTGCAATATTTTTAAAAATTCAAATAGTTGTAACCGCTTTAATATTGCATAAAAACGAAGATAAATTCAAGCAGTCAATCATCGCTTCTCGAGTTACTACGTCGATGTGAACGAATCTCGACATACTTCGTCTTGCTAGGTTGTATTATTATGAGGACTTATTTGCTCGCTCCTCGTTAGCATGACAACATTCTGCATATAATGACAAGCCAGGTTACTACTTATTAAATATATTATTACGTTGTTACCATAATAGAGACTTCCAAACACAGAAAATATTTACACAGATCTTTGGAATGTAAATTTAATTAGTAGTCTCATCACTATACTCTTTAGTAAGACTCCGTACCTACATTATAAACATTACCTTCGTATTTATAGTCTTAGTATTGTGATCAATATATATCTATACTAAGATTATAAATGCGGAAGTAAATCTGTTTGTAAACTAAACGACAAAATGGATGGTTATGAAATTTGGCAAAGAAATTTAATTATAATTCATTCTGTTGTTTTATCCTGTATCATTGGAAGGACATATGCTAATTTTTTTCGTTTTGATAAACAATCTTAAAGGGAGTGAAATAGGAAATGAACCTTTGAATTTGCAACCCATAGTTTCTTAGGTTAGGATATGGAAATTCATATTTAGGATTTTGATAACAAATAATGAAATATGTTTTGTACGGGACCGTACAGGAAGGTAACTTGCTTATCCAAGGCGGATTAGTCGATTTCATACCTTTTAATGATATAATAATGTGTCAATTTTTCCAGGACATCTACCTAAGCAGTTCACGCATGACTTTTACCAGCATTCGAACCAACTTCATTTGAACGAAACGCAAGTACTTACTCTTATTTCATTATATGTAATAAAGCTATGCAGTAGGTGTTAGTATAAGTAAGCAATATAATAAAGAAAAAAACAGTAGATTAAGAAAAATCTAATAGGTAACAAGTATTATTTTGAAAGAAGAAAAAAGGTTTATAAGAACTCTGCCTCACACAGTGACAAAGATGGTCAATTTAAATTTAAAAAAGTACTTTTATTACTGTACCACTACTAAATATTTATATATATGGATGATGAATGATTTAAATAGCAAACCATATTTAAAGATAAGATACCTTATACCTTAGATATCTGATTCAAATAACACGAATGAAATTGAAATACCAAAACAAATTTAATAACTGTTAACTGATGACTGATGATAAGGGGTTAAAATTATTCAAATTAGCATAATATCATTATGAGTTTATTAATACCAATAACCCTAATTGGCTGAGAGTTATTAAACTAAATGTTGATATTCCAAATGAAAATTTAAAGATGAGCATTAAAAGCGGTGCTCAGTTGAACCGAGTGCACCGTAATAATCCGCTTTTGTTTTTCAAAATTCAATTTAAATATGATGGCGTCGAGCACAAACATGTAATCAGCAGAATACAATGATGTGTGCCATTTGTCGGTACTTCGTGGACATTACCGCATCGCGTGCGCTATAACCAATTCCACAATTAATTGATTTTCGATAGTATTTTTTGTATTATCCACATATTTGATGAAATATTCTATCATGGCAGTTTCAGGAATTTATATACGTATGTTGAACTGTTAGGACCGTGGGGTCCTGAGGCCATGAACCTGTACAAAGAGCTATTTAAACGGATCATCAATTCTTCAGGTAATCAGAGGGCTAGTTCCTGCCTTGGACAACGGATTAGTAAGGCGATCCAGGGAGGTAACGTGGCCAGCTTTCTGGGCACCTTACCTATAGAAGATGCTGCCTTAGGCTCAATATTCTACTTACAGTCTTGAGGGATTATAGGTGTAATACAATATAACTAAGTTAAGTTTTCTTTATTGTATTAGTTTGTAATGTTTCAAATGTAGTAAATATGTAATTTATATATTTAGAATGACACAACACTTTTTTATTTTAAATTAATTTTGAAACTAATATTTAAATCCATTTGAATAATTTATCATTTATGAAACTAGGAAAACAAGATTATCTATTAATTTCTTAAAACCGCCAATCCGCTTTGAACATGGGTAGCGGGTAGTTATATAATGACAACAACACAAATGCAAGTGTTATTATTAACAATTACAGAAACATTCCAGTATAAAGTACTTAGCTTCTCACAGTAACGGATTTTGAGAGGAACGTTCTGAATCTGGTAGTTTCAGTTTTACTACCACGATAAATATGTTTCTTGACAGGCAATATACATTTTTCACTTTTACAACATACGAGTACATAGATGTACGACTTTGCTGCTGTTATAATACGTTACCATGAATATTTTGGCACTCAATATTAGTGACAGGGATAATAATGTGTTTGGCAGTGAGTCTCTTGACTATGAACTGATTTAATATAAGTTTGAGGACTATGAAACAACGATAAAGTTAATGTTAAGAACTTACAATACTTTTTATTGCAGAAAAAATCCAGTAAGTTTATCACTGTATTATATTTAATTATATTATCTTCAGGTTAATTATGATTTTACTATAATTACACTAATTACCTGAAGCTTTAATTTGTCGTGTATTTTTGTATAGGTACTTAATGTAAACTAAAGATTACTACAGTAACTATGTTAATATATGTATAGTTTCCAATGCCTATTTAATATTATTAACAGCGAGTCAACAGACAAAAAGCGTTTTTGATCGATTTCTCAGCCATTGTTACAGTAATTATACATACTTTATTGTGGTGAAAAAAATATATGTCAATCTTGATCATATTTCTGAGGTAAACTATGTACTCAAAACGCATTTTCGATAAATTTTCTCGATAGAAAATAATTGCAAAGTAACCTCTAAACGTGTTCTTCAATCTTATGTCATGTTATTACTGTTAATCGTACATCGCTAAAATAAATAACAGTAACATATCATATTATAAGAAATATATACATTATAATTTTTTTATTCGGTTAATTAGAAAATTTGCAAGTAATTAATTATTTTATTATAAATGACTTCAAAAATCACGCTTGCCGGTCCCAATGTATGGAATTTATCAATACGCCAGACGGCTCGGTGCTGTTTACACGCGTCGCTCTGCTCGAGCGTGCTATTCGAAATTAAATTTTAAATAAATGAAGGAGTAATAATAACCACAATTTCGAGTCGATCGAGCTATACTTATTTGGTGTATACGGTAGAGGACTGGTCTAAATCATAGACTGTCTGGGTTCGAATCCTACTAGCTTCACTTGATCTAGTAGATTTTTTATTTTTATATCTAAGTTGATAAAATGGTCTTTTTCTCTTCTTAAATAATTTTATAAAATGCAATAAAACTACTTTTCTATTAGGTTGGGGAAAAAGTTTCTTCACATTTTATATAAAAATTCAAAAGGTTTTTTTAAAAAGTTTATTTATATTTGACTAAAGTATGTAGGTGCCATTTTGTTGGATAACTTTTTGCCATCTTGTAGGTAGGGATGTGATCCCATTGCTATAAAAATTTTTGGGCTTCTCATCAAAAAACTGCGACAAGTGGTTTTGGCAGTCCTCTCGTGATGTTAACCTGACACTGCTTAAGGAATTCTGCAGAGACCGAAACAGGTGAAAATCTGAAGGTTCAAGCAAGGTCAGGATTATACGGCGGATGCATTAACACCTCCCAGCCAAACTCTCGTAATTTTTGCTGAGTGGCTAAAGATGTGTGAGGTCTATTGTTATCATGGTGAAAAACCACGCCCCTTCTGTTGATTAATTCCGGCCGCTTTCTCTCAACTTTTTGCTTTAATCTCATCAGTTGTTCGCAGTACAGTTCAGAATCGATGGTCCTGCCTGGCGGTAACAGCTCATAATAAATAATGCCCTTCCAATCCCACCATACACACAGCATCACCTTGTTACGAGTTAACCCGGGTTTCGCCACAGTCAGTGAAGCCTGACCGGCCTCTGACCACGATCTTTTTCGCACGTTCTTGTCGTACGTGATCCACTTTCAATCACCAGTTATCAGCTTCTTCAAAAATGGTTCGGTTTCATTACGTCGTAATAAAGAATCATAAATTAGTACACGGTTCTTTAGGTTTCTTTCAGGGAGCTCATGAGGCACCCAAATATCGAGCTTTTTTGTGTACCCAGCTTTTTTCAAATGCGTCAAAACCGTTTTGTGGTCAATTTCCAGTTCTCCAGCTACATCGTAACTACTAATATGCCGATCTTGCTCCACTTTTTGAAAAATGGCATCAATTTTGTCCGTAACAGGGCGACCAGAGCGACGTGCATCTTTGATATCAAAATTTCCGGATTGAAAACGCTTAAAACAAATTTGCGTTACTCTCACAGATACTGCATTAGGTCCATAAACATCACAATTTTTTTTCGTGGCTTGTGTTGCATTTTTACCTTTTTTGTAGTAAAATTTTAAAATGTATCGAATTTCTTCATTACATTCACTTGTTTTAAAGAAAAACAAATGAAAATCACACATTTTCCTAATTTGAATTTAGAATTGTCTTTTTTAAAATTAAAACTTTTAATGATACTAAAACCAGCTAGATACAAATGGTATAGCCAAAGAGATCTTATTACAAGTTCATACATACTATATGCGAAAAGACTTTTTCCCCAACCTATTATGTAATTTTAATACCGAGGGTGGCCAAGAGATACTTTTCATCCCGAAAAATGAGATAGTTTCCGGGATGAAAATATATGTGGCCGAACGGGCCTAAATGTTAAAATGAAATGACCGAAATGACTGAAAATAAAACCTGTTCTACTTTTTGAGATAACCTTTACATACATCTATCCCATTATCCGGGATGAAAAGTATCCCTTGTTCACCGTCATTATTAAATTACATATATACCGAATTTCAGCCAAATCGATGTAATAGTTTTTTCCGTAAAAGAAGAACAAACAGAAAGACAAATATATTTTTATTCCGGAAACTATCAAATTTTCCGGGATAAAATAAATAAAATGCATCCTATTCTCGGCATCTAAAATATATATACTGAGTTTCAGCCAAATCGGTCCAGTAGTTTTTCCGTGAAAAGGGAACAGACAGACAGACAGTTACTTTCGGATTTATATTAATATATACCTATATAATGGATTCATTGTTGTTCCATAATACAATTACATCATTTTAATAAAGTTTATTCGTCTAAAAAATTATTAAAAAATAAAAAGAAGCATATAGCCTGAGGAGGATTTGAACCCTGTACCACCTAGCTACTATTACGCTCGGTGAACCGTTGAGCTAAAGACGCTTTGGAAGTTACGTTAAAATTTCAATAACTATTAAGGTTATAAACGATCTGTCTCACTTTAGGATATTTTGTCTCGCTCTCGTGCTCGTCAGCCTTAGAATGAAATAAATTGAATCAAGTTGGTATGGACACGGTGCGCGTAGGTATGTTCAGTTGCAATATTTCGCCACGCTCGAACTTTTATTACGCGCTGTTTCGTCGAAGTAAATATTGGCCGTGCGGGGTTGATTTTCTGAAACACCGATTTGAATCAGGTCTATATAGCCTCTTAAGGGCTCTTATACATCATGTTTTTTAAGGCGCCATCGACGCGCGTTTCGCTATCGCGCGTTGTCGGCGTCGCTAAACTTGAAGAAGGCAGATTACTTGCGATTGCATCGGTGCAAGCTCACAAAAACGCCCTAGAGACGCGCGTGAGCAACTCGTCTTGCAAAGTAAAACGCGCCTAGCACGCGCGCGAACGGGCCACGCACGTGCGTGTATCGCGCTGGAAACGCGCGTGCGCATTGTCTCAATTGATGCCATCTTAATACTGTCGGCAAGTATCTGATTAAAACGCACTGTACGTGTGTGTCTGCAGCCAAACAGATGCTCTGTGCCAGCGCGTCCGTATCGATTTAAATTCGCGCTAGTAGTGCGTCGACAGCACGCGATTAAAAATCGTTGTCAGCATACAATTTTATGAACGTGTAAATAGGTAAATTGGTTGCGATAACATCGCATTTGTAGCGCGTTACAGTTGTAACGCGCATCTCGTGTCTTATACGCATCGACGGCGCCTGGTAAAAACGTGGTGTGTAAGGGGGCTAAGTAAGATTTTGCGCCTAATTTTAATAAATATTTTCTGATAAGTAATATTAGATTATTACACGAGAGGTAAAAGGACCTATTTAGGCTCAAGATGGTTTGGCGCACAAGTGTAGTGAGGGCGCTAATAATTCGAATGCCTAAAAAGGCCTTTCACACGAGGTTAAAACTCTGCGTTTTTTATTTCGAATATGAGGAAAGCAAATAAAAACTGATTAGTTAAACAAACAACTGCTTCTCTAATAAAATCAGGCGTTAAATCTGATGAAACGTCAAGGTTTTTTTTGTGTGGCATACTAACAGCCAGTATTTTTTTGTCACTATAGTATAGTTTTGTAATAGTAAAGTATTTAGCTCAAATTTATGTAAATTAAATAAAATTAGTGAAAAGTAATTCATAAGTATAAAATGATGTTACTAAATTTTTGATATTTTTTATTACGATTTATGCCACGATTTAACAATGGCTGTAAAAATAGTTGGGACATGAGTCGCATGTATTATCTATGGTTCGTCTAGTTTTCTACATTTTTTGACAGCAGGGAAAATCGTTTCCCTGGGATGAAAAGTGCTGTTTTCATCCCTATGATTAGGCAACTCCAAGCGTACTTTCAGAATATGAGAGAAACTTTATTCCACTTATAATAATATACTTTTAAAAGTATGAATCCAATGATAGAAAAATTCTATACAGAGTTTCGAGAAACACACTGTAAGCCTCTTGAACGCTTTATTGATGGTTTGAATAGAAAGTAAGTAATATTTAATGAAACATTTATTGTGAAAGAATATTAACGTTAAAATGTTTACTGCACTAGCAGCTTATTGCTTAAGCTTCCACTCTTGGTCCATCTTAGAGGGAAACAGATTAGCTGGCGAAAATAACAATGTTTTAGATATGACAAAGAACCCAATAACTCTTTATGCATATAGGTATTCATAGAAGAAGTCATTGTCAACCTATTAGTCCATTAGTGGATATGGCCTATCCAGATTTTCTTCACATATCACTTTCCTCCTATATTCGTAGTGTCTATGCACAACCTTCGCAGGGTGCTTGTCCACCAGGCTAGAAGGCGTATTAAGCTTGTCGAACATATGAAAACATCAGCAAGGAGGAAAGATTTCGTATAATATATGGCTTTGCTGATTTGTTTACATGAAATTAAAATCCGTTTTTAATGTTATAAATATAGCATCTTTAAATTAATACCTGAAGCAAAAACTTTGTACTTACCCGTTTTTACGAAAATTGCGCAGACGGAGGAGTGTGAAATTTCGCACATTTATAGTTTATATAGAGAAGATGCGACGAATGCTAATATATTTTTTAAAATTATGCGTAAAAATACATTAAATCAATAAAAAAAACATTACACACACTACCATGTATTTGACACACACACGCATATATACTCTTTTGTTTATTGTTCAAGTCAAATTAATAGTGTAGCCTTAGCGAAATCTGTGATTATAGAAGTATAGTCTTTGACAATAAATTATTTTGGTCAAATTTCGACCACGGGCGACCACTAGTATTTATGAAAGTTTAACACTTACTTCACCAAAAACGGTCAATAGTTGACGTGTATAGAATAAATTGAAACCGAAACAATATTTTTGCTTTTTTGTTGCAAAACAAAATCTGTATTTGTAACTCAATTGATAAGTCAGCGTGGACAGTCGTCTGATGAATTCTTCTCTCAGGGCCGCATATTTTTGCTATTTGATAAATTTGTATAGGATGTATAATTTCCGAAATATTTCGATTGCCCAACTTACCCCTAAGCTCAACAACCTCCTCTCTACCCGACATGTAATTTATAGTTAAGATAAACCAAATAGAATATTTTAAATGAATAAATAGTTTTATCTATAAAAGTTTTGTTTAAAATATAATAAGAAATGCAAGAACGAACATAAAGAATTAGGTATTCAATGCAAGAACAATTCTATCAGAGTAAACAGACGCGCCGGACCGACTGCAGTGAAACTAAAACAATGAATAAAGTTTCAAAGGATTTACTCCAGAGCACGGATTTATTGAAGTCGACTCAGTTGGTTAATGACACTACGGCTCAAGACAATGCCACAAGTTAGCTGAATCCATATAAATAAACGCTAAAATTAAAATAACCTACTATACCTAGATTCATTTATTTTCTAAGGACTAGCAAAATGTGCATGTAGTCCATATTTTGATAATTTTATTCTAAAGCTGGGTACAGATTATTTGCAATGCAACATGAACATGCAATGCATTACGAGTACAATAATTATCATTTTATTTCGAATCAATTCATATGTTGGTTAGTAAAATCACATAAAATAGAAATAGTATAATGTGGCCGGCTTCGGTGCACGCTGCCCGCTTCAATAGCGAACGTCTGTTCCCGGCAGTCCTTACTGCGCACGCGATGGATCTGCTCGATTTTGGAGTTTTCATGACTATTATTGGTGTTTTCATTATTTTATTAAACCTATGTATAAAAAAAGATAATATCATTCCACGCATCATCTTTCAAGTTTTTCTTAAAATAGTTTTCATTACAGGGATCCCACAATACTCTCTTTTCATTGTAGATTGAGATCAACCAAAAGGCTTTTTTCTTCTTCCCAGCCGTCATTGCGAGACATTTCTAAATTTTCCATGCTTATTCGCGGCGCGCGGAACTGTTGCCAATGACCGACCAAATCACACTACTCGCACTCAAAGCGTTCGTCTATAAACCAATAATCGTCGGGCACCTATGAGCGCACGCGACGTGCGCACAGTGGGCGCTTAGTGCGCTCGCGAACGCATTAAAATGTATGGAAAATATTGTATTACATGTTACCTTACATGTTGCGTGGCAAATAATGTATACCGGGCTTTAGAGTCTCATCGTGTATCATAACCTTCAAGTATAATATCAATATTATCTGCTGGCGATTGTAAGTTTTTTGTTACATAATTTATTTATTCAGGAAAACAAACAAATACACTATTTATAGACATATAAGAATACCGTACAAAAGTAACATGAACTTGATGCATATATACCTTAAGATATCCACATACAAAAGGTTAAATATATTCACGGTTTGAATACATAATATCTAAAGTTTATTATACTGATCAAGAATAATAGAGTCCGGGATTCTCGGGACACAAAGTATTACAGCATTTAGAAAAGAATGCAAGCTATCGTTTTAGTGGAAACTGTGTGAATAAGCTAATTTTTATGCACCCGAACAACTTCAAATCGCTCCCGGGAAAATTTCCGCGGGATTCCCGAGTAAAAAACATCACAAATTTTATCACATAAAATTTGCTATCGACCAGTGAAAAAAATCACATTGAAATACGATTTTTTTTTAAATGTGGTCATTTAAAATCTTTGCTAGATAAATTCCCTCGGGATTCCCGGGAAAAAAGTAGCGTAGATTATAAGTCTAACAATTTGCTGTAGATCAGCGAAAACCACATTGAAATCGGCCGAGTAGTTTTTACGTGAATCCCGAGCAAACAAGAAATCTACAAAAAATCGTGTTCTCCGTAGTTTATATAGTCTATTGCAGTTGTTTTTTTTAAATAACTGTATATAAATAAATAAATGTACAGACACGGCATTTTTAGAATTTTATAATATTATAGATGTAGACATGATATGATATGAGTACAAATAGTAGAAAACAAATCTTTTTATTTGATTTTTTAATGGAATAAAAGAAACGAAATATTAACGTTACCATTCAAATGAAACCCTTTAGTGACCCTTTGTTAAGTACATAATTTGGTATACGGGATCACGTCCCTCGTAGCGTGTTGCGGGGAGGTCGGTGGTCAGCAAACACGTGTGCTGTCACGTCCATTACGAATTCCTAGGCCCTCTGTCTTCGGAGCTTGTCAGCCGGCCGCATGACTACGGAACGGACTGATGGAACCGACCCGTCCATTTACGGATAGTTATTTATACCCAATTGAATACCTACTGTAAGAATTGAATATAATTATTTAATATACATATGGAACCATGGAACAAGTCTTCTGTCTTATATTATTATACTAATAATAATAATAAGTTAGTTCACACACTTAAAGTCAACGGGTTATGAAGCGAATTACATTGATAAAATTTAGAAAGAGTCTTAATGATCTCAAACATCTATTTAAGGCTGGTTTCAGAATCACGCTGACCACCCGCGCGGGTGGCAAGCGCATCTCGTAAGCGCGCTGATGACCCGCGCGCAACTCTGAAACGAGTTTAGTATCACGCGGTTCATCGGCATTTTGACGTTTTGTTTTTGTCGCGAGATAGTGTCTGCAGGCGCGTGCGAGCAGCGTGACTGTGTAACGTATATATATATTGTATTATCTATGGTGTAACGCACACTGGACACAGAGACTCCTAGACCGCGCGCGGTTGAGGAGCGTCGACCAACCACGTTTGAATTGTAATCAGTGCGGGTGGAAAGCGCGGGCAGTTTTTACTATGAAACGGTACAAGACAACACGTAGCTCATGGCCCGCGTCGCTTACCAACCACGCCGGCGTAAGCGTGACTCTGCAACCAGCCTTAGTTCTAAAATAATAAACCTTTTTCATTATTACCAAAGATTTTCAGTTATATTTATATATTACTTATTTTTGAGATTGCATTAATCTCAAGAATTACTAGTTTGTTTTAAAAACAGTTCAGGTACATATCCTATTCAGATTATAAGCCAGATTCTACATCTTGTGTTATCTGTTCTCTTACTTCACTATTGGTAAAAATCGGCATTAGTTGTGTAGAGTTTATGTCAAGTTTTAGCGAGAAGTAAGGGAAATTATTGGATACTATCGCTAATATTCGACGGATCAGCCCAATTTTATCAGTTTAGTTGAAAGGACGCGACACCGCGTCGTTATGATTGTATATGTGTATTGAATCATTTTATGTCGTTGAATGATTCAAGTTTATGTTTATATGGATAACTTTGGTTGATCATCCAAATTGATAGACAGAAACGAACCTTCTATAATCGACTTAAGATATAAAATTAGAGCAAATATCATGCCACAACAACTGGAATAAACAGGGCACTATTTTAACTTGTGTGACATCGCACAGAGACCAGTTAATGACAGAACATGATGATACAAGCATCTCTCAAATAGTCATGACTACCTCATTCAAACTTGAATATTCCTAACTTTGAAGGGCTTTTCCATTTTAATATGAAGATTACACGTGATAGTCTTCCAGGAGACATGTTTTCACGACACGCAAAACGTCTGGTGAGGACACATTTAATTAATTTCAGAGCGGCACCTAACCTACACATACAAACTTGTATTACTGTTATTATCGTTAGGAGAAATGTTTGTTTGTTGAAAAAGACAATAAAACCATCCCACAACTTTTATTGGGGAAATTTAAATCTCGAAGCTTTGTTACCCGAGGAATCCTACATTTCCCGGATAAAAAATATTCTACTTACATTGATGATCCGGGTGATCAGAGGGCTGGTGACTACCTCGGACAATAGATTAATATGGCAATCCAGCAAGGTAACGTAGCCAGCCTTTTGAGCACTTTACCCACAGAAAAGGTAAAGTTAAGGTATTATAGGTAGAATACAATATAACTAAGTTTATAATATTGTTACGAGCCGCGAGACTCGAATTAAAATGCCGTTAGAATTACTATAGAGTTTATTAGAACTATACAAACACGTATAATACAGGTACAAATATAACCGAACACAACAAGTCCAAACGTAATGCAGAAGGTCGTCCGATTGTAGTACACGCGTCTCGCTTGGCTCGTGGTTCTCGCTCGACTGTCTCCCCCTCCATCAGGTCATCGTTTTATACTGCTCAAATGCAATGTCCCCGTATCTAAGTCGGCTTAATTCGCCACACCTGGCTAATGAATCTGCCGCAAACTGCCATAAAAGAGTACAATAAAACAATGGGCTGTTTTCTAACCACAAAGTAAACAAAAGAAGATGATCATAAAAGAGTTACAATTAGTTTAAATGGCGGCAGGTAATAAAATGTGTTTTGTTTCAGATATGCAGGTGGGTTTTGTTTTTGTCGGGACTTGAGTTGTAACAATATCGTAGTTTATCAGGTATATATTCTATTTATATTAATTTACAAATCGACGGCTAACTATCAACACCTCCTTTCTGATATTTTTTAATCAATTGCTTTTCACTGATACTCCACTTAAAAATTCTATCTCACACCATAGTAAAGTTTTCTATATAGATTTCTCCTATTTATAGTTTCCCTCTTTTCTTTCAACTTCTTTGTTTATTTGTAGTTTAAACCCACAGAATTGTTTTTGATTGCTCATATGTGAACTTATATCAATCATAAAATGTATTTTTATGGCGACTGTAACATGTGCCTAAATTGAGTTCTGAGATCTGAATAGTTAACCGCTGAAGTGTGACTGTGAATGACTTTATTATTATTTGTATTATAATCTTAAAAAGGGGACCCGAGAGGTATAATTAAATTTGAGCATTAACCAATTATTATGACTAATAATAATATGAATACATGATTTTTTTTACCAGATTTGCCTATTACAATAATATTCTAGGTATATACCTATGGATATTATTGTAATAGGCAATTCTGTATATAGTATGTAGTATATTTTTAAATAGAACTAGAGCATTAGAGGAACAGTAAGTTTTCTTAGATCGCTCTAGGGTAGATCCAGTCTCTCAAGAACAACAAGTTTCCATTCAAAGAAATAATTCGCAACTCGTGCTGTGGGTTGTGTCCACTACAGTTCCGTTGGATACGTGACAGTCTACAGTTGTATGGCTCTAACTTCTTCGAACATATTTACATCAAGTTTGAGGTGACAATCAAAGGTTTACTTTATTCGTAACATGCGAATAAAAATTAAAGAAATACCTAAGTACCTACATATAAGAAAATTTAACAAGATCTTATTAGTCGTAATTCACTACGTATACTGATCATAGGTATTTTTAATTTCTAATAGAAAGGTTTTCGCGACTAGTAAACGACACAAATTACTGGAGGAAAAGGAACGCGTAGTTCTATTATATAACGACAGCTCTAAACGTTAACGGGACTTCCTCATCTTCTAAAGCTTGCAACTAAGTTTTTTCATGAAGAGTGTCTCCGTTAAATTCAAAAGGTATCTAAAAGGTATAGTCAGCTGGTAACGTTACCTTTTGTAAATACATAAAATGGACAACCATGCTGATCTGTTGTCCGAGGTAAGTGCCCAGTCCCCCTGATTATTTGAGAAAAGTAGGCTCTTCAAGAGGACGTTTATTTATGTATAATTGAAGTAAGTAATGATTCCTTAATACAGGCCGAATTGATATTATGAATTTAGTAAAGTTTTTGTAAGGATATAAAAACCATTACAAAATGAACTTAAAGCTTAACTGTATTTAAGTCAACGCTTTGGTTCGATTTGGAAAAACCTACATCTTTCGTATTCATTATTTATTTATATAATTTAAGTACATTGAAATAATTGTTGCTTAGATTTTAGTTATTTGGTCTATATTTATGCATATTATATAGGCATTATAAATTCTATGCAATCAAATAGTCATTCAAAAAGAATTAGAAATAAAAAACATAGACTTGGTGAAACCGTAAACAATAAATCAATGCTTAATATTTTTTCTTTCTGATAAACTAGTCTTTATAATTAACGTTGCATAGTGAAGTAACTCGTTTTAGTAGATTTAAGTTCTTATGCAAATTGATTGAATAAATAAATTATATGCAAAGTGAATTAATGAGTCAATTACGCTGCGTAAATTAATAAGTGAAACTAAAAGAATCTGTCGAGTAATGTAGGTGGAGAGATAAATCTTTATTGTATACCATAAACCAGAAAACCTACAAGCTGGTACTATTTAATTGATGTGCACAAAGGACTGTCTTATTGATAAAGAGCGATCTTTTCTAGGCATAATGTACAGTACAATACATACTACTATATATTTAAATAGTAGTAGATTTTTGTTAGATTTAGGTATACAACTGAATATTGTAGAGATCCTAATGAAGTTTGACAAAACGATAGATCAAAATCTCTTTGCCTTCAGAATATATCCTGGGGCCTTCGCCAAGATGTTTGAGTCAGAAAAAAGCCCCCTTCTCTCCTTACATGTTCTACTTTTTGTTCTAAGAAAATCTTTAACAGGTAAAATAAATAATGAAATTTTGTATGTTAAAGCCGTATTTCCTAAGTGAGGTTATGTTAGGTTAATATTTAAGATTTTGTTAGCTGCCACACTTCAAGAAACCCTGAAACGCCGCAAATATGCATCCATCGGTGACGGATACATATTTGTGGCTTTTGGGGTTGAGACTTTGGGGCCATGGGGACGTGAGGCTTATCAACTTTATCGAGACCTTTTAAAGCGATTGAAAGAAGTCTCGCGTGACCAAAGGGCTGGCCTATATTTAGGGCAACGAATAAGCGTTTCCATACAACGGGGGAGTGCGGCCAGCATTTTGGGAACGCTCCCCACCGACAGCGATCTGGACTACATCTTTTACTTGTAAATATATTTTTAGTAGTTTTTAATTTCTAAGTTTTTGTTTATAATGAATTGGTAAAGTGTTGAATATATTAATAACAAACAGATTTTTTAATAAATAAAATGCGTGTTCTACCATTGCTGTTAGGTTTTTTATTTAGCATTAGTGGCCCCGTAGACGTCGTCCTGACATGAAAAAATAAAAATCTAGAACCCGATTCCGGCATCGTATTTATTTTCCATTCAAGTGGACATCGAATTTAATTCGTGCCGAATGTTTCGTTGTATTTTTGATGATGCCCGTATTTTATATTACTGAAATACTCACAGCGAGATCGGCCCCGAGGCAGCTTACACAGATAACGCATCACTGGCCATTATTCAACGTAACCTGCACAGAGAGGTCTACTTTCCCTAGGGACTAAAGCAAACTTATATATATTGTAAGGCAAACACCCAATTGTCTATATTACTACCTGTGGTAGGTGATAGGTATCTATAGTCACCGAAGTATATTTTGCAAAGTTATCCTCCTGATATTACACTAAGCTGCTCAATTAAAAAAAGGCAAAGTGCGAGTTCACGAACAGTAAAGGTTCCGTAGTGGTGAAAAATAACTACAGTTTTTGTCATATGCAACAGCATCCTAAAAGCATACCATTGAAAATAGCCCGTAAGAAATACATAACAAAACTTGTTGCAACATTTTTTTAGGTACTATCATCTTGATTATTTTCACATTATATTTTGAAATGTACAGGAAAGGTGGCCGCTACTTTTTATAAGCTTTGGAAGCAAATTTCATTCATTACCTTTAAAAATTCACTATAAAACATCATAAATTTTCGAGGCTTGTGTAACAATACCATTACGCTTATATAACCAAACTTTTTCATTCCTCTATTTATTCATTCATTCATTACATACCCCTGATTGTTATAATTTCCCAAAAAAATACAAATTTATTTTACCATACATAGCGGCATATATACATAATACATAAATAGATTAGAATAAATTAGATTCAATTTCCGTCAAAGAATCAATATATATTATAGTGTGAGTGTGCCGATTACATTTACCTATTTAATTTCATCCACATAGATTCAGTCGTTTTCGTGGTAATTAGCTGATAGAGGGTTAGTTTGTTATGCATTTGGATATGGAACTCTGAAACAAATAAAATTTATAATAATAAACACCACAAAAAAGCTGTTTACGTCTGTCTTAAAATAATATATGCGTTCTATTTTTAGGTTTTTTTCCACTGGAAATAGCCAAATGAGTGTAAGAGTAGGCATGGAGTTTAGTGACGATTTTGAAGTTATTACAGGATTAAAGCAATGCGATGCCCTTTCGCTTATGCTCTTCAATTTAGTTCTGAAACATATAATCAGAAAAGTAACTAGTACTTCAATCTGGAGTTGAACGTAATGGAAAGCTTATGGTAATAAGCTATACGGATGACGTAGCTCTATTGGAAACTTGCCGCAGAGACGTAACTGAAGCCGCCATGCTTCTGGAAAAAGAAGCCTAAAAGAAGGACTCGGAATCAAACACGATAAGATTTGAATATTTCCACATGAGACACTATAAGAACACTCGTGTGAACAAAGAGGACTTACATGTTGGAAATACCAGTTACAGAGAAGTGTCCAAATTTAAATACCTGGATTTTATCCCAACAGACATTAACACCCACGAGGAAGACATAGAGATATTCACATTCAAAATACCCTACGATGTACCGCGGCGCTTTATAAGATGTTGGAATCCAAGCTTCTTAGCTGTAAAAGACCAAGATACGAATATGTAAAACTGTTATATGACCAATATTTATGTATGGATGTGAGGCTTGAACCCTAAAGGTTAAGGAAGAAAATAAGCTGTTAGTGGCCGAAAGTAAGGTCCTAAGAAAAATCCAGGGTCCGACACGGGGAAGTGACGGCAATTCGCGAATCTGAAAAAATGTCGAAATTGAAAAGAGCTGGTGAATAAGCCCAATATCATAGGCGAAAGCAAGGCACATCGCTGGCGCTGGCTTTACCACCTACATAGATTATTAGGGAAGGATCGTGCAATGAAAAGAGCATATCTTGGCCGATCAACGGGACGGCAACCAGTTGGTCGCCCCAGATATCGAGTGACGTAATGGTGCTTGATTTGCGCGGGGTTCAAGCCTATGATTGGCAGGAGACAGAGCTGAACAGAAAGGAATGGAATATTCTCATTGCGGAGTCTGGGACTCATTTTGGGTCGTTGAGCCGCAGCAGTTAGTTAGTTATTTAGTTTTTCAACCACATATTAATATACTAATTTATGTTTACAAAATACGTCAGCTGTCATGTATCAAATTGTTTATTTATATTTACTATCATATTTCTATCAATACTTAGTCTATGGAGCACATAACATCTATGGAGTTACGAAACGTGATGAAACTATATGTTTCTATAATTAATGCTAAATGAGCTACGAGATAAGCTGCAGTTACACAATAAATTATATCAAACAGTTAATACAATCTATTTACAATTGACGTAAATACTCAACTAGCATAACATTGAAATTCTTAACATAAGTTACGACTTTGACATTGTTGGATGGCAGGCTTTGAGGGAAACTATTCCAAGTTAAACATTCATTTAATCAAATGAACATAATAGGTACGTGCTTCGCGTACCATTCTAATCAAATCTGGAGCGTTCGACACTGCGTTTCTTGGTTTCATTAAACCTCGGTGAATTTGTTCGCGAGGTGTGGGTACATTTCGTATGCCGCGCGTTTGCCATTTGCGGGGATCATTAGGGAGGTAAGGACAACATTATAGGGCGCCATGCGTAAGAAACGCTAATATTGTTTTCTTACCTGTGGTAATGCCGAAAATAAACTGAGGTTTTGAAGTGAAACTTCTTTAGAATCGTTGTGATTTGAAACTCGATAAAACGAAAATAAAGCGACACTAAAAAGAGATATTTAATCATTTAAACACTATGCTCATAAAGATAGTTGGAAATATTTTGAACTTTTGAAGTTCATAAATCAAATTGAAACTAGAGCATTTATTTTCTATTTTATTTATAATTAGCCCCTCGTGTCATTTATTCAAAGTGAAAACATGGAATCTGAATAATATGTGTTATAATATATCTAAGATATGTCATATATGAAATGTAATATTTTGGATCAAAATATAAAATAATTTTTGAGCTTGGTAAAAATATTATAAAAATAATAAACCTTATAATTATCCTAATACTCCTGACACTTTATATTATCTCATTCTCTTGTTGGCTACTTTTCTGAAATTTTACTGCTGTGTGTAAATAAATGGCACACACACACAATTTTCAATTAATTACAATATAAGTTCGCATTTGACCATTATCTGGCTCGATCTTGAGTGGAGGTATGGCCTAAGATGAAGCACGCTTACCCTTAGAAGGTACCTGTTAACACGGTACTTGATAACACCCAGATTGTACGTTTCGGAAAAAACACGTCGACAGTCACACCTTTGCGGTAAACTTAATGCAGATGGAAGCAAAGCGACGGTTCATTACTGTCTTTTAATTTTGATAGAAATGGAGCAATGTTAACCAACATATTTGTTATAAAATGTTTCATATGTGACTAGTAACAAATAAGCAGAAATGCAGTTAAAAATGTCACTTATGAAACTTTTTTAACAATTAAGATCGATTTATTTATTTTTATTTTTTATTTCTCATTTCTGTATAAATTAAAAAACGGATATAAACCAGTACCAATTTCGGATTAAGACAGATTATACATTATTTTGTTTTTATTACAAAATGGTTATGTTCGTCAGTTCTGCCTGCTCGTTTGTTTATGTATATTTATCACAGTCATTTTTGTCACAAAAACTGTATCTATATATATATATATATATATAGATGAAATTTTAAGATGTCGATCCTATTGTCGCTACCTAATTCCTTTTTAACCGACTTCCAAAAGGAAGGGGTACTCAATTCGACTGTATGTTTGTGACACGATTTCTTCATCAATTGTGCACTGATTTTCAATTTCTTTTCTTTATTCGAAAAAGTATACTCCTGAGGATACTAAGATCCTGACTTGGTGAGGATACAAGTCAGGATCTTATGAGTAAATCTCAGGGAAATCAAGAGCAACCCTTGTTGGAGAGCGCCGAGCGCCTTCACCCTTTGAAAGGCAAAACTTGTTAACGCGTGCCAGTAGTACAATTTCTTCAGGTGCTTGAAAATTATTTCTAAGCTATTCAAGCACCCAAAAAGAAGAAAATATTTTTTTAACATAAACAAAATCGACTACAAACTAAAAAGCAAATAATAAATATTGTCTACAACATTTTGAAGTGGATGCCAACTAAAATATAAAAAATAACCATAAAATTGCAAAATGTACTGACTTTAAATATGTACTGTAATTTATTTTTTACTTTTTAGATTAAAGTCGGTTTCGTTTTTTGTAGTGAAACTTCTTTAGAATCGGTGTGATTTGAAACTCGATGAAACGAAAAAGCGTCACTAAAAAGAGATAAACACATCTAATACAAATCTATAGAACCAATCCTGCGAGAAAATGAGATATAATAAATCATATTTAATAATTTAAACACTATGATCATACAGATAGAGTTGGAAATGTTTTAAAGTTTTTTGTTAATACTTCAAATTGCGTGTTTTAAAGCTTAAATATATTATAACGATATAATATATGAAATGTGACGTCACGAAATTTTGAATCTCTCCCACCCCTTATCACACATTGTTTCAGTTGTACTGCGTGTGAACTGCACACACACACACACACACACACACATTTAAAAAAAATGTGAACTGTGATGTGGAATTATAATAAAATTGAGAGTAATAAAATTTGAAAAATATTTTCAAAGAATATTAGTTTCATCAAGATCCGTAGAATAGTTTACGTACTTATAAACTTACCTGCTTTATAACTAAGTCCCTAAAGAACAAAGAAAAATTTTGAGCGTAAACTTACCTGCTTCTATAGGCACAAATTAAACTTTTTATCATGGCTGTGTTAGCAATATTTATATTTAAAAAATATTCTGCTACAAAAAGTTTCATTTTAGGCAGTGTATAAATTTCGCCAAAATATGAAGATAAAGGGTGCTTAAGGATTAGAGACGTTGTTTATGTAGGACAAATTTAATCAAGCAGAGGGTGGGTGTGTAAAAAATTCGAAACATGCGTCTGCCCTTTAATCCTTTAACTGGTTACACCTTCTAAAAGGACTAATGTTAGACTATATTGTTAAACCTTTGTCATAACGAAAACATACAACGTGGTATTAAAATAGTATACTGAAGAACGACAACCTATGTGCTATTAAATCATCCCAGCGTTAGTCTCGGTTGAATTCGGAGCGTCTGCTTCGTAGTTCTTTTTTATACTTTTTTATTGCAGGCTCAGCAGACAGGCAGACGGCCCATTTTATGGAAAGCGGTTACCATCGCCTATGGACATTTGCAACACCAAAGGTGCTACAAATGCGCTGCTGCTTTCTTAAGAGAGACTGGAACCTGGTCACTAATGCCGGAACACAACTCAAGGTTATTGTGGTGGTAGAAAATAGTCCGGAATCTGTTATCCTACTTTTTCTTCTCCATTTCGCGCGGTCTTCAGCATCCCTTGTTGTCAGACCATTGATGCTCATGTCATTCCTCACGATTTCAAACCAGTATTTCTTGGGTCTAACTCTTCCACCGGGACCTGGCGAAAATAGCATGTCCAATAACTAGTTCCAATAACTTGCCAGTTTCCGCAAAACATAACCGTATCAAAACTGAAACTACGTGCAATATCAGAATTGCCTCGTAAAAATCGTAAATTTAAAAACTCCTGAATCATTAAAATTGCAGTTAATAAGTCTTCTTCATGTTTTTATTAATTTGGTCTAAACATGTGTTTTAAATAATAAAAACGTTCAAAAGTTAAAGAAAGGCGAAACGTGACGTTCTTTATTCTTTTACGATCTTATTCATATTGAGTTAGAGTAAGTTTGTAGGCTTCTTTAGGGTTCATAAAGGAGTCTACGAACTTACTCTAACTTAATATGAATAAAACCGATAGAATTTAGGAACTTATCATAGTTATGTTTTTTGTTGGGCAATTATCCTTCTCAGTCCTCTTCTTACATATTGTAAGCAAATAAATGCCTACTACCACTATATAATCCGAACCACAAAACCAAGAAATAAAGAAAATTTACGCAAAAACATTTCACTTGAATAAATTTAATTGGCGAAACCGAGTCTACTTAAATAAAAGGTTTCTAAGAAAACCTTCACGTATTCAAATATTTATTTTACATGAAAGCGACTTGTTCAAAGAAACAGTTCAAAGCTAGGTCAAAAATTTGTATAAATATAAGAGCTTCAAACGTTATCGATATGACTATTCATATATGAATTCTGAAAAGTCGGATGAGCGTGTGTTATTCCGCGCAGCACGGAAGATTCCGTAGATCTAATAAACTTTTGTTTTCTACATTTGGCTACGAAACCATAAAAAAAAAACATTATAATACACATCCCATAGCGATCTCACAAGAATCTTCTTCGAACTATTTTTCGTTATCATTTCTTTTTCTTTTATTTTTGAATTTTGCCACCAAATTTTCAAATAATTGCCTTTAAAATATGGTGTTGGCGTCAGATGCTAAGAATTACGTGAGCAGCTCACCGGAGGAATCCTTCCGTACTGGAAAAGAGTAGTATGCCGACTACATATACTGAAGTACATGTACACAGCTCGAAAGAACGCAGACAATATGGAGAGTCTTGTGGTCACTGGGAAAGTTGAAGGCAAAAGACCTCGACGTAGATCTCCAGATAGATCGATTAACTAAGTTGCTGATTAGGCGTAACCATAAACTCGGCCCTCCACCGTACTTAAAACTGCTCGCAGGAAGAGAGCAATTGCCATCAAAGTCGTGATCAACAGTGAAGGACGACGAACAACTTATAAGAGAAATTCAAAAGATAGATGAACGAGGGGAAGGAGAGACATGACGATTTCATAAGTGTATTCAGTTTTGACAAAAAATTATATAGGACCCTAAAAATCCATGTCATAAGGAATTTTACCAACCAAATAAAAGTCACATAATATGAAATACGACATTATGTAAATGTTTAATATTTTTTATCTACGTCAACTACAGATCAAAGCTAGCTTTTATGTTAAAAACAGTTTACTAAAGCTTTATGAACAGCCTATTGAATATTTATACATATTATTATTATTAAGTTCACGCACTTTATTGGCCTTTGAAGAAATTTCTTTTTTTTTTAACAAAAGTAATAGAATTGTTTTGTTAACGTTGAAGCTTGGTTTACGCACTATTTGATTAAAAAAAGCAATTCCAACAAAAATGATGGCTGGTTTTTTATTGTTATATTTGAAGCCCTTTATAAATAGATAGAGAAGAATATGAATATTACTACTACGTCTGTAACTTGATCTATCAAGCATCAAACCAAGTCTTGCCTGTATTTGTATTATAACAGTAGACAACAGTAAATCAAGAAAACAATGAATAATAAATGAAAGAAACCATTCTAATAATTCATTAGTTAACGAAAGTGGACGCGAATTATTTGCAAACTTTTTGCATGGGAACGCCAATTTATCAATATAAAATATTAACACACATTTTGTGTATGTATAATAATTATGTTTATTTTGGTAAGCAATAAAGTGTTTTATGTCTACTTATCTCTAGTTTACGTCTTAAGATATCATTGTTACTTATTTTCTCTATTTTCATTATCCAAACTAATAGTGTTGTTTAAACGAAAATAAAGCTATCTACAAATAGAATAAGATTATGTCAAAGCTGGCGGCACTGTCTTAATGCAAAATAATGGAGATAGGATTACAAAGATAAACGTTATCTTAAATACTTGGATTCAATACGCTAATCCAATTAGGGAAAATTCATTATCTAACTCCGGGACGTGTTCCCCTGGCAATAGTGATCCATGGAAAGAACCCTTGGCATCTTCTAAAGAGGCACTCGTAGGCGATTAGTGTTGAAGTACACTTAACCCTCTCGTGCCGGCTCTGTCGGTTTAACCCCTCTCTTTGTTCATGCGTAACCCTCCAACTCCAGTGTATTATTGGCCAGTAACCGGAGTTATTACATCCCTTTTTTGAACTTAATTATATTTCGTTTATGATATTGAAAAGAATCCTTACAATTAATTGAATGTTAGTTTATCTGAAGGCCCTTTGTGAGCGTTACCTTACAACTTCTGTTATTATATTACTTTCTCACCGTTGTGAATTTAAAAACTTGCATCAGACTATACACGTGTATCATTATTATGATCTATGTATTTAAGTATGTTTATATATAAATATGTCTGTATGTAATATAATAAATACTAATGAAAAAAAAAATACATTTGAGCGTTTTTAGAATATTATGCAACAAAAATCCTGCCCTACCTTTTGTGTCACATTTCTCTTTCCAACCCAAGGTCGTCTGGAAGGGATCGCTATCAGCGATAAGACTGCCATTTGTACCTATTTTCAAACTGCTTTTGTATATTGTTACATTAATTTTATTGTACAATAGAGTATATTCTGTTCTATTCTACATTTGTATCTACTACAATGTTCACTACTATTATAAAACTCTCATATAATTCAAATTAGGTATATTTAAGAATTTATGGAGCATACATAGCTTATACTAGTTTATATATACATCTAGAACCTAACAAAAGTCGCTAAATTAGGAAGCTGTACTTGGTTTTATACATTAAGGGTCGGCTTATCAATCAACAGATAAAAGTTATTCTATAGAATAAAACACTACATGGGAACATTAAAAATGACAGTTATAAATAAATAAATAATCTCATACTAATATATAAAGCTGAAGAGTTTGTTTGTTTGTTTGATTGATTGAACGCGCTAATCTCAGAAACTGGTCTGATTTGAAAATTCTTTCAGTGTTAGATAACCCATTTATCGAGGAAGGCTATAGGCTATATATAATCACGCTAAGACCAATAGGAGCGGAGCACCAATGAATAATGTTTGAAAATCGTGGGGTTTTGAAAACAAATTCCACGCAGACGACGTCGCGGGCACAGGTAGTAAAATAATAAAATAGTTGAATTGTGTCACTATTGAATTTAGTCAGGTTATAATTTAATCGACTGATAACTTTTATCTGATGATTAAAAAGTCGGCCCTAAGTTAAATAATAAATAAATGTTTATTTGTTCCAAAAGTACATACAATAATTTTTGGGGTTGGGACCTTCTATTAAGTATTAATATATACTTGTGTCAGAAGGACCCGCTCTCAATTAACTTAAACATTAAAAGATAACTTTTATTATAATAAACCTTATACAAATATTTTTTCTTTTTCTTTTTTTATGTGTTGTATACCTATATTTGTGTGTATGAATGTATGTAAGAATGTGTGTGCGTGCGTGTGTGTGTGTAGATGTATGAGAGTAAGTGTTTGTGTTTATAACTAAGAATACTATGTAATATACACTAAAAAATCTTCACATTCTTTGTATGTTTTCAATAATAACCAATTTGTAACAATTTTCTTACAGTCATAATATTTCATATTACTAAATTGTAATACTTTGTTAATTTGATTAAATATATGTATGGAGTGCATTTTATATTGGTGATTAGCAAATGAAGTATTAACCCTAATGGTTTTTATAGATTTCCCTTTCCTTCTTCCTTTATAAACGCTTTCATACAATGAAAAGTTTTTATAAGTTTTTAAGATAACATTCACTACATATAGTTTTCTTACTGTTAGAAGTTGACATATAGAAAAAAGTTCCTCAGTAGAGAATCTATATGGTTTAAAGTACATGACCTTAAGCAATGAACGTTGAGATCTTTCTAGCTCAATAAATTTACTCTTAGCAGCACCTCCCCATATAGTAATACAGTATAATAAGATTGATTGCACTAGCGCTACATAGATTTTATTAAGTAAGGTGGCTGAGGCAACAAGCCTTAGCGTTTTGAAGATCCATGTCAGTTTCCGTAATCTCTGGCTAACCGTATCTATTTGTAAGTGCCAATTTAATCTTTGGTCTATCATCACGCCTAAGTACTTAGTACTAGATACTCTGGTGATGGTAACAGGGCTACAATCACAGGCAAGTACATCATCACACTTATGCATTTTTATAGCAAAGTTAGCATTTGGTCGAGTTCTATTGCGAATGCTAAAACAAATATAGTTAGTTTTAGTTACATTGAGGGTAAGTAAATTTATTTTTAGCCATTTAGCGATTTTTGTAAGCCCAGATTCAGCGTCTTTACAAACATGATTCCATGATGTATTAGAAAATACGACAGCAGTGTCATCTGCATAACTAAAAATTTTATCATTTTTAATGTTAAGGTTGCACAAATTGTTAATATATATGAGGAACAGCGTTGGGCCTAAAACGCTCCCCTGCGGGACTCCAAAATTGATATAAGTGTCCGAACTAAGATATTTTTGGACTTTCACAGATTGTTTCCGGTTACAAAGGTAATTTTTAAATAAATCAAGAGCTGTATCACGTATTCCTATCTTTTCAAGCTTGTCTACAAGGGTAGGGACATGGACAGTGTCAAAGGCTTTTTTAAGGTCTAGAAATACGCCTAAACATTTTTTCCCGCGATCTAACTCGTCTATAATAAAAGTAGTAAGTGAACTAACAGCGTCTTCTGTTGAACGACCTCGTCTGAACCCGAATTGTGTTACTGATAGTATATTATACTTATCTAGGAAATTAATTAATCTTTTATTCAAAATTTTCTCCAAAATTTTTGAAATAGACGGTAAAATAGATATTGGTCTGTAATTATTAACGTCTTCCATGTCTCCACTCTTATAGATTGGAACCACAACTGACTGTTTAATTATATCTGGAAAAATACCCTGCTTGAAACAGAGGTTTATTAAATGGCACACAATAGGGACTACTTCAGACTTCGCTGATTTCAGAAAGCTGGTGGGGATATTATCTATTCCCGGTGAGCTACTAGACTTTAGACTGACAAGGGTATCATGGACTTCATTGTAGTCAGTTTCAATAAGACCAAAGGAGTTAATTTGAGAGTATTGAGTATTGCTATCCAAAAGGGTAGTTGATCTAGGGAGAGATAACATCTCTTCAGCTAAGGTTTTACCAATGTTAGAGAAGTAATCATTCACAAAATTAACAGAATTTTGGGGAAGAGACTTAGCGTTCAATAGCTTACTGTTATCAGAAGCCGAAGAATTAATATTAATGATCGGCCTAACACTTTTCCAAAGACTTTTTGAATTACTAGATGAATTTATTAACAGCTGCTTATTATAATTCTATTTTGACTTTTTAATTAAATTATTACAGAAGTTCCGGTATCTCTTATAAATAATCTGCGCTATTTCATTATAGGGTTCCAATCTAGCCTTTTTTTGTAATTTATTTCTATTTCTTGTGCATTTTAAAATGCCAACAGTTATCCACGGTTTTATAATCCTTTTGTTTCTCGGGACAGTAAACAAGTAGGTATTTTCTCGGAGAACTTCTGATAAAGAATATGTCAGAGCTTGGGCAACAAAGTTAGGGTCATCACATAATAATAAATCACTTAATTTTTTTTGGGACAAGGAAACTAATGCCTGATCGAAGTCAGTCTTAGCTATAGTCTTCGCTGTGTTATTTTTGACGTTTGAAATAGACAAGCGCAGCATTATCATAGAATGATCAGTTATAGTGGTATTAAAAACAGCTATATCAGCCTTAGTTAAATAAATTATATCTAATCTTTAAAAACATAGTTACTGTTTTTTTCTTATACAATTTTGTAATTAATAACATTCAAAACTAAATACGTTAAAATATAAACTTGATATCTTACAAAATTTTGAACAAAAAACCTCATTGTTTTAAAAATTCTTTTCTTAAACAAAATTTTATTGCTTTCTTAATAAAATATTGTGTCTATAATAATTCGAACACGTTTATTATAATTAATGATGAATTTAAAGAGGTATAGTGCAATTATTTGTATAATCTGAGGTTTTCACCTTATATTATTTGGGACTTTTCAAAAGAGATACCTATCATACCAAAATTCTTTCGAGGCCGAAAATATGTTATTAACACCTTTAGCGTTGTAAATGTCTATATGTGACCATAACCACTTCCTATCAGGTGGCCAGGTGGCTGTTGAAAACTCCTTAAAAGAATAAAGAACAATTTACGTTTTGTAATATTTTTATTTTAAAACATTTTTCTCTATAATATTATAAAATTCTAAACATGTTGTGTCTGTACATTGAAGCTATTTAAAAAACAAGTGGACGACAAATAAACGATGCAATTTTTTTAGATTTCTTGTATGTTTGTCTGTTTACCTGTTTGTCGAATTGTTTGTTTGTTCGGGATTCACGTAAAAGCTACTCGGCCGATTTCGATGTGGTTTTCGCTGATCGACAGAAAATTCTTAGACTTAAAATCTGCACTACTATTTATCTTGGGAATCCCCATGAATTGTTCTGGAATTACAAAAACAGATTAAAAAAATCGAATTGCAAAGAAAATTGCATTGATTTACTAATTTTATGTAATAAAATGTATAATTTTTTTATCCCGCGAATCCCGCGGGGATTTTCCTGGGAGCTGTTTGTAGTTGTTCGGGTGCATAAAAATTAGCTTCTTCCGACACAACTTTCACTAAAACAATAGCTTACATTATTATTTAAATGCTGCGATACTTTGTGTCCCGGGAATCCCGCGAGAATTTCAAGTCAAGCGTGGATGAAGTCGTGGGTATAGCCTACTTATTTAATATGTATGTAAATAATAACAATTTTTATAAATTGATAATCTTACGCGTCAAGTTATCGCTAATGGGGTGTATAATAGAGGCGAGTGAAACCCATTTTAAAGAATTGAGACGGAAAATATCTTTAATATGTATTGTGTGTTAGATCGCTGAAATTATGCTATCTTAATCTATAAATTAAATTCGGTTGAATCCGCGAATCACATCTGGTTCTGATCATATTATTACTTTTGAAAAAGATTATTATACATAAAAACACGACGGTCATATAAACACGTGTGGTTTCGATGTTTTGATGTGTTATTTTTATAAGGGTTTCGTAACCATTTTGATAAAAACGGAACTATTATTTCATTGTCATGTCCGTCTGTCTTTGTATGTCACAGTTGCTTTTCGAAAACCATTGGATTTATATGGATGAAGTAGGAATATTATTGTAACCTATATGCCGTTAATTCTAGGTAGGTACTGACCGGTGTTACTCATCAACTACATCAGATTCGATAAACCACAAATCCTCGCGAAAGAGAATCATTTGATACCTAGAATGATCCGTGAGGCTATTGAAATCAAAAAACACCTAAATTTCAATAGAGAAGATGGTTGGCAAGTGCCACCTGTTTGGGATCTGATCATCAAAACTATTAAGACCCAAACCCAGCAAAAACCAACTGCCAGACTTCAAGACACTGTGAGCTCTTTCTGCATGCAACGGAACACAAACCAACTTGATTGATAATTTCTTTTAATTTTCCTCTCACCCATTTTAATATTATATAAAATTATTATAGCTAGGCATGTTTGCTGAAGAGTTTCTTGCGCCGCTTCTTCTCTTCAAGCCAGAACATGTTGCGAAGCGGTGGTAAATTAGATTAGGCTCCCATAAAGTAAATAATAAATAACCATAAATAAAATTTAAATTAAATAATTAATATGAAAAAGTTGGCGGTAGGATAAATAAAACTTTCACAATACTCATCGACACTTGACAGCTCTGTCTTCCGTGATCACGGCCACTGAAAAGTGGCTGAAACGTCGGAATAACAAAAATCAAATAAATTAACGTGCTTAAAACCGTTAAAACGTAGTTTTATTGTGTATACAAGTCGCGAAAACTTAAGAAAATATTACAATAACTTTTATCTGATGATTGAAAAATCGGCCCTAAATGGTTTTTAATAGTTCCGTTACCAAATAAAGTAAACAGTAGACGCCTGTCATCTCTACGGAACCCTTTAATGCGTGGACTATCGCTCACCTACCAGATTTTTATTTTTAATCACATGTTAGAATGATGTCATTGGGCTGTAAACAAAAAAATTGAAGGCCGTGTCCTTTATGTGAATGTTTTTCGTAGACGTTATTTAAAATGTTTAATTCAAATATGAGTTCGTTTGATTGTGAATCAATACTTTAACGGTCTTTTTTTAAAGTTAAATAATTTTTATGCGTTTGTATTTATAAGAACTCTATTAAGCGATAAGGCCGCCCTTTGTTCAACATTTACTGTACCTAGTCTTAAGAACGTACTTTTAATTTTTGGTGATAAAGTGTTTTCATTCATTCATTCATGCCCCTTTTAGAATAAGGTCATATTACTTTAGTATTAAATTTGTTAACAATTATACCTACCTACACTATCTAATGCAATTTGTCCTGAATTAAAAGATTTTTCTTCTTTCATATCTTACTAAGTTCATGACTGAAAACTCTTTATTGTTCATCATAAACTTAAATCTAGACAATTGATACGGATACATTTGCATTAGAACAATGGGCGTTCTTATCGCTTATAGCGATCTCTTCCAGGCAACACAGTGTCTAAAGAGGTTTTAAAGAAAAAAAATTAATTCAAGGCAACATTTTTTATTTAATAGCCTAATAATGGTCAGTGATAATATTGTTACGAGTTAGCGGGACTCGAATTAAAATGCCGTTAGAATTATTATAGAGTTTATTCGAACTATACAAACACGTATAACACAGGTACAAATATAACCAAACACAACAAATCTCAACATAATGCAGAAGGTCGTAATTCTATAAAACGCGCAGTCTCCCGAATGTACACACGTCACGCCCATATCATAGTTTTAGCTCAACTGACTCCCTCTCTCAATTAGGGCATCGTTTTATACTGCACAAATGCAAATATACCCGTATCGTATCGTCGACATAATTTCCTAGAATCAGCTCGTACTTAATCCGTAACACTTGGATAATGATGCCTGCAAGCGGCCGTAAACAAATACAATAGAATAGTAGGCTGTTGTCCACAATACTAGAAGGGTATGTCCATAAATAAGTTAAAAAAAAAGAAGACGATCATAAAAGGATTACAATTAGTTAAAATGCCGACAGGTAATAATATGTGCTTTTACAGACTGTACGTTGAATTTGTCTCTGTCGAGGCGTAAGTTGTAACAATGTGTGTAAATGTAGTCATTAATTTAGCTTGTCTGATTGGTAAGGGAGTTCCACAGTCGGGTAGCCTGTACGGCAAAAGAATTTCCTACGAAGGGAGAAGTGTGTACAGGTATTGTTATCAAAAGATTTTCATTTCAGCGCAAATTACAGGAATGAGATTGAGAGAGAAAAATAAAAAGTTCCTTTAAATATGGGGGAGTACAGGGATTGTAAAGGATATTGTGCAAGAGAGAGAGTAAGCGAACATTCTGGCGAAAGCGAATAGGTTACCATTTAAGCTTATCAAGATAAACCCGATACAAACATTTTGAAGATGTTCTAGCTTACCTAGTTGTTCCTGGGTTATGTCTAGATAGCAGGCATCTACATAATCAAGTAGAGGAGAAGCAAGGATTGTTCAAGCATAGCCTCAGTAGCAGTAGTTAGGAAATTCTTCAACCTCTTGAGCGAAGCGAATGACGCGAATAGTTTCTTACTGATTTCAGTTAAATAAGGCCGCCAAGAGAGTTCTCTGTCAATGACGACTCCTAGATTCTTAACAGTTTCACTGATTTCTATATCTACATTGTTAAATGCGACATGGGGAAGTGATGACCAATCAATTCTGGAAACAAGTCTAGAACTACCGATTATAACCTTCGTTTTATTTGGCTTCACCATAAGACCATAGCCTTTACTCCAATCGAAAATTTTTGTGAAATCCTTAATAGTTCTTTGGATAGCTTCACAAAAATTACGAAAATTGTATTGTGTATAGATCTGCAAATCATCTGCATAGAGTTGGTATGACGAAGAAAGGTTATTGCAAATTGAGTTAATAAAGTAGCAAATAAGAGAGGTGATAAAACGCCGCCCTGAGGAACACCAGCAGATAAATCACACCATGATGAGTAAACATCATCAATGCGAATGTGTTGCGGCGTCCTAATAGGTAACTATTCGTAGTTACCTATTAGGACGAAACCAGTCAATAGCTGTTGGAGATATGTTAAGAAGGACATCAAAATCAATATTATTGAAAGCACTGCTGAAGTCAAGCAGCGAAAGTAAAGTCAATAGACTATTTACCATACCATGACGGATATCTTTAGTGATCTTCTGCAGTGCAGTAGTGGTACTATAGCCTGGACGGAATCTGGGTTGGGAAGAATAAGCGAATTGGTTTTAAGGAAAACGCTGAGTTGTTTGTATACAAGCCGTTCCAGTATTTTAGAAAGAAAAGTTAGGACGGAAATGGGACGATATTCAGAAAAGGAAGAAGGATTGGTTTTTTTAGGTAATGGAATTACTTAAGCTTGCTTCCAGGAGTCCCGAAATGTATCAGAAGATACAGAAGCATTGAGAGAATGTGGGTGATCACATGAATTATATCGTCTAATATAGGAATGACTATATTGTGAATAACACTGTCGCTGTCGACTACATTAGAGCTGATAGACATTAAGCTCTTCTTAACATCACAATCAGAAATTGAACAGAAGTTAAAAGAAGGATACCCAGGAGTTGGCACATTAGAAAGGTAATTTAAAGTTGCAGCTTTAGATTGCGTATCATTCATTACATTCATACCCCGTTCATATGCCTTACTATCGTTTAAAATTTAATGTAAGCTCTGATCGGATATGAATGGCTACTTAGCCGGAGCAAACCAAACCACAACCAAACAAATCCTAGCGGACTAAGAAAAAAAAAGAACGTTTACCGTCACTGAAACTGTATAGAGAACGAAGAAGGATTTCGGCCAAATTCGCTAGACCTTGTTTTGCACAATCACTACACTAGTTGATCAGAGCAGTTGGTACTCCGAGGAATGGTTTTCAGGAACAATTTAGCAGTTTTCCGACGATTGAGAATAGCGTCACGTCGATATTTAGGCAGCCATTGAAAATTCGGCTCAATCGACAAGACACATGTGTGTGCGCAGCGCCCTCTGGTTAGAACAGGCGAATGAAGGTGAAAGAAGAAATGTTGCCGGGAAAAGGGTGCTTTTCGGGATTGTGAAGAGATGTCGTAACAAGCTCCATACAACATTTTTTTAATTTAAAATCGACTTCTTTCGATTTATTTACGTATAGTGTCGATGGTAGAACATCACTATTACGTCATCCACAACAGTAAAATACTACAATTATGTCATTTGTTTCATGTGGGCTTTACTGTCAAGAAATATGTACCTTAACAGACGTGCAAACGTCAAAAGAAAAAGAAACGCTTGGAAACAGTATAATTATAACAATTTAAGCATCATTGAATCCTACCATATATGTAGCTTACAAAATAATTGAATTTAAGATTACTAATGTCTAAATAAAAATTAATATACAATTTACAATGTGTATTAATTTCTCGTGTCACAAAATTAGACTATAGTATCAGTATTATTTGAGTCAGTAACATACTCGTCTATTGTCTAATATGATTTCTTTATTAATAATTGTCGTAATTTTATTTTAAAGCTATTTCTACCAAAAATTCTTCCAAAAAGTGAATAAATAGTACCGGCCAATAATCTTCCACCAATTTTATTATTCTCCTCCTTCGTGGTTTTGAGGTACCTTTCTATTTGACCAAATGTAAAAAACTCAGAAATTATAATAAAACAGTAAGATATTACAATCGGGAATTTATTTTGATGGCTGGATACTTTTAATAAAACCTGCGTGATATTTTGTAAGATCATTCACTGGTCGTATATACTAACTTGTACAAATTATGTTCCGATTTTTTTTTTACAAATAATCCTATGATTAAACTAGATGAATATTCAAGGCCATTGATTGGTGCATTGGCCTCAAAAATTACTGACTCATAGACTCTCAGATATACTTTTAAAAGGGCTAGATAAGAATATTGTACTGCTTTGACTTTGTCACTTTATAGTTCCAACATTATCATCGCAGTGCGTAAATGCTTTTAAGCTATTATACGCTATTGCATAATATTATGCCATGAATACACTGATGCTTTATTTTATAAATTTTGTTTTAATATCTACATAACTTAATGATGCCATAAGTAATTTTACTCTCGATTTTTCACGTTTTAGTGTTTATTTTTTTAGTATTCAAATTAAAAATTGAAAAGTAAAAGTATTGTGACTTAATTTTGACGGATTGAATATAAATTGTACATAAACCTCCGTTTCGCCTGTTCTTTTTGCAAGACAAGTATAGGATTGCTGTAAGAAAAATCTACAATATTAGTATGTAGTTCATCTATGTACGTCACCAATACTATACGAGTAATATAGTGTAATGTATATTAGGTATTTTAATAAAGAACAAAAAATATTGAAACCAAAAATATTGATGCAGAAAAAACGCAGAATATTAAATTTTAATATTGACCGGTCAATCTACCCCGCGAAATTGATACCGCAGCACACTGTTGTCTATATATTAATTTGCATTGCGTTTTAATTCAGTAAATTTGATCTCGTGAAAAAGCTATATCGATATAATTTAATCAATATCACTTAGAGCGTGTAAATCAATATACAGAAATTTTACAAATTAATTATTGATTAAATCAAGTAAACTAATCAATTAACGTTCTAATCTAGAGAGTATTATTTTAATATTACCTCAATTAATTAAAAATATTTATACTAGGAACGTATCCATTACCATTTTTTTATTGTGTAAGTTGAATGATACTCTGTTATTGTTTTCTTTATTAATTAATTAATTAATACACTACACTTTAACTTTGTTTATAAAAGTAATTATGCACATAGTGGGTAAATAATCAAGTCTGTCTCGTCAAATACTATCCAGAACTCATACACACTATGTTAGATTTAATTAATTTCCATTGTGGCCTAGAAGGAATAAAAATGTAAACAAATATACCAAAACTCAATCAAAGTTTTTGCACGTTTCAGAGGGCTGATTCCAGACACACAGACTTCAGACACAGTATTCCGAATTCGATTTCTGGGATGGTATATTTACCATCCCAGAAATCGAATCGAGTACTGCGTTCCAGTGCTTACCTGTTTTTATTAGATTGTATTCTATACATTTTAAAGTTAACAACTAAAATCCATAGTGTTCTAATAAAATTCTACTTTAGTCGTATCCTATGTGTTACGGGCATTATTCACCGTAGCCCGTAAAATTACAAGCAAAGAAGTAATTCAAATGCAGCTCACGTTTCCAAGGCATAATGGAGCAATTTCCTAGTCATTTCCTGGTGGCTGCAAGCAATCCGACATCTTGTGGTGAGCCGACCGCGTTCTGACGCTTCACGAAAGCATTTCGTCAGTTTTGTGTCTTCTTAAGTGTACTTTGCTCGGCTTTTTCGACATTGAGACTCTATAAAAAAGAGGAAAATGCCATATGATGGCTACACTTTATTTATGAACTAGTTGTATCAATAAAACTACTTTCGTTATGCTCAACGACGTGTTTACTAGTGAATTTTAATGTTAAATAAAAAGAAAATGCAACCGCAGTGCCGTCTAGGCCATCAGCCACTAAACATGTCCAACCGAAGCCCGGGATGGCCATTGAAAGCCAAGATCGGCCAACCAAGCTGCTGACGGAGCCAACGCGAAGCCCGCGAAGGCCTCCGAAAGCCGCTAATTGGCCTTACGATCCGCTGAAACTACAGCAGCGCACAGTCAAAGTTACCATAGGTTAGTTGCCCTCTGAGCTGCAGCCATGGAAAAGAGTACATGCTCGAAGCCCCCTCACCGGCTCATGGGACCAACACAAGTGATGAGACGAAGAATAAACGATGGATAGTGCCGTCTATAATATAGCTTTATTTGTCTATTCAACTGAAACGATGTCATTTATCAGGATATAAAATATCCCATGTCCTGATTCGGGATATAAGCTAGCTCTGTTTCGAGTTTATATCCAATCAGTAGTTTCATGCTATGCTCTAATAAATGGACAGATAGACAAAAATATGAAAGTTATATATTTGGCGTCTACTGGTCTTGAATTAACCTCCCTGATGTTTTCATATTTGTAAATGCAGTGTACAAAACTCAACCCTTCACTTTTTTAATGCAAAGCTAAAAAACCGGCCGATGGTCCAGTAGTAGATGGGTTACGTCTGTATTGCGCATTAGCATGACGCTTATAGATGTTAGTAACAACGTCACGTGACCTGTGGCGACATCTAGTGATTTAGAAGCCTTTCAGAATAACATTTTTACTAAGGTATTGTGATTTTTAGTTAGTTATTTTATATATATAGTATTTATTATCTATGGTTAGTTAGTTTAGCAGTTCGGTTTACTGGGAAGTGATTGTTTTGAGATGTAAGGCGGCCTTTTGTTATTTCTAAAAATATTGTTACTATACATTCTTATTTATTTAAAATAACAACATTGTTGTTTTGTTATCTGTCAGATTACTTTCATATTATCCGTTCTTCCATACTAATATTATAAATGCGAAAGTAACTGGACAGAGTTAGAAAGAAGAGACAGACAGAGTAACAGACGTGTTCGGCTTTGCACAAAAATCTACCGGACCGTTGTTGCTGTTTGGTATAAATGTAGTCTCAATATGAACACAAAGCAAGTATGGACACAATACTTTTTTATCTAGGAAAATTAGTTATTTTATTTATTGGTATTGTTGGAATTTTTCTGGAAACGAATAATGTCTAGCTTTTAAATCAAAGTTATCTGTTTGAATACCTATTCTCTAAATAAACTAATTTTTGATGGATTGTTTGCGGGGAAAGCTCTAAGGCTGCGCACAAACAGGCCGCCGGACATACGGGTGTCGAGAGTCTCTACAAAATCTATCAAAAAGCGTGTGAACTGCTTATCGCTGACCACCGGTGGCTGTGGTGGCGGCCCACTTGCGCCCAGCCTAATTTACTATGTAGTGAATAAGTTTCTTGAAAGAAATATATCACTAAGTGAACATACCTTTTGACAAACCCTGTAACCTTTGCTACAAGAAAAACAAAGCGGGTTTTAAGATTGTTGGAAACGTTCACTTATAATATGAAAGCAATGATATCTCTAATGGTTAAAGAGCTTGGAGAACGCAATGTCTTATCTTATATTACGGACCATTTGCCACAATAACACTTGATAATAACACATGAGTAAATATTCGTACAGAGTTCTAACTACGTACAAAGATTCGAGAGTTCAATTATTATATTATGATCAAATAACTTAACACAAAATTATAATTTAGGATTTTGTAACGTTTATTTGTATAACAAAACCTATGGTCTAATTTAAAATAAGATAGCAGCTTGAAAAGTCAGATATCACGAAGTAGTTGCGTTTTTCCACACAAAGTAATCTTTGGCTAAAATTATTTAATATCGTTTTTTATTGCGAAGCTGGCAAGCAGGTTGACGGCTCAACTCATGGCAAGTGGTTACTGTCGCCTTTAGACAATAGGGGTGAAGCCAACGTGCTGCCAGCATTTAGGCTAGGATAAGGGGATTAGATAGAAGGAACAGACGGGAGGAATGGCATAAAGTAAACAAAAGAAGTCCAAATGCCGAAAGGTAATAAAATGTGTTTTTACAGGTATGCAGGTATCAATTTGTTTCTGTCGACGTCTAGGTCGTAACAATAATATATTCAACAATTATTACTTTTTTTAATCAAACGAGTATAATGTGGTACATTGTTTTTGAAACTAACACTGCACAGCAAAACTCACAACCCCCAAATTCCCGCCAAGAACTGTAAATATTCGTATCTAATCGATTAAACTAAGTGATCAAAATGTATATTCTGGTGCCTGCGGTATCTTAGCGGGAACATTGTTGCCGAAGAACATTGAAAAGTTTTCTTGTTAAAAGTTCTCTATTGCGGAATGAGAATAATAATTCTTGAATCACTTCCTTATTTAAGACATACTATTATTCGTGTTATGCTGTAGTTCTATCGACTATATTTTATGTTTGTTGTAATTGTATAAGGCTAAGTACTAGGCAGTCCACCTACAACAAAGGATTCTGTAGAAGTGACAAACGTTCATTACTTGATTTTTTTATTACATCAGTTCAGCAGAGAGGCAGACGGCCCACCTGATGGAAAGCGGTTACCATCCCCTATGGACATTTGCAACATTAAAGGTGCTACAAATGCGCTGCTGCTCTCTAAAGGGAGACTGGAGCCTAGCTACTAATGCCGGAACACGACTTAAAGGTGTTATGGCGAAATACTCTAGATCAGGGCTGGTAGCCATCCAGATGGGCAAAAACCCTACCACCTAATTGTGGGTTGTTTTGTCGCCTCTTATGACAGGCCACCCGGCCGCAGAAAATGGTATTTTTTCTCCGTCCCTGCACGGATAAAGCTACTCAAGCATAAAAGAAAATAACAAAAATACTTTCAAAAATTAGTTTGAACAATATTCCTTTAGTAGTTTTTGAGTTTTTTTTTGATTTAACGCTTTTTTATGGGTTTGTTGCCAAATACTTAAAACGTGTGTGTGTTAATCATCATTTTATTTTTCAGTGTGACTTTGTACTATGACTAGCCAGTAACAAGTATTCATATTATTCGAAGTTTAAAATAATAACAATAAAGACGTATATAAACCACGTAGTAAACCACAGTCAAATTTTAAGTTTTGACTGACGCAAAGAGAGTGATTTCTGGTCGCATCTCAAAATAGCTTTCACTGAACAGTCGAGACTTCAACAATCTAATACAATTATTGCTTATTATTAAACAATATATTTTATACAGTTTTTTTTAAATAAAACTGCACAGCATAACATTAACCTTGAAATTTCAGCTAAAACTCGCTATACAGGTTTAACTATGTAGACAAGGAGTTCGTTCATTATGACGACGTCCTTCGTGGTCTAGTAGTTGAGCATTTGCTTCGTACTTAGCTCACTAGGGCGCGTCTGGGTGTTAACGGGTGAATATAATTAGATTTATTTAGAGACATAGTTGTAGTTTCTTTTGTTAATCTGTGGAAGCTCATTATTCACTTGGCCCTTCATACTTCTATAGTTTATTTACTAAGATTACAGCTGTTAACCTCTTTCTCCAAATTAAAATAAAATATGCTCGTTCTACTATAAAAACAATTATTAATTTCACGCTTAAACCAATGAATGTAATTTCTTTTTAATTGCCAAAACACATAGTCGCAGGCGAAAATGATATGCTCGGGGCTGAACACTGGTCACTTTCACTGAACTTATAAAACTTATTAAATATTAAAAAACTTACTAATAAACTAACGCTCACTAATTTATATACTAGTTTTACACTCTTAAAACTCATAATTATACATACTTACTACTACTACAACAATATAAATACAATTTTTGGGAAAGAAGCCAAAAGTAACATAGATTTTGTATTTTATACACAAACAAACTATGCAAGCCTTAGTATGCGCACTCCTCTCCTATCGCTACCTCCACCGACAGCGACATGGCGGTCTAGCATATAGCTTGTAGGTAGTGTCGACCCGAGGAGGGCGAGCGACCATCACCACCAACTAAGTCGGGCAAATTGGTGGTGGGAACTCGTGGGCGGCGTGCCATAAATACTCTTATAATACATCTATATACTTATTTGTGAAGACAAATGTAATATACTAGCTATGACCGCGACGTCGTCCGCGTGGAATTTGTTTTCAAAACCCCCGATTTTGAAACATTCTTCATTGGTGCTCCGCTCCTATTAGTCTTAGCGTAATGATATATAGCCTATAGCCTTCCTCAATAAATGGGCTATCTAACACTGAAAGACTTTTTTAAATCAGACCAGTAGTTCCTGAGATTAACACGTTCAAGCAAACAAACAAACTCTTCAGCTTTATATATTAGTAATTAGTCCAGTATACCTATTACAAATAATCGACAATAAATTGATTAAAATGAGGCAAACTTTCGAAATTTAATCATCGCGTCGCGGTAGCCGAACATTTTAAAAGACATCCGAAATTGACGAATAATCCCTTTCTTTGCGGTAATTTATTTCCGAATGAACCCCTCAAGTTTTTCCTTGGGCCTTGATTTTAATTGAACAAGCCTTCTTATTGAGTGTTCGGGAATATTTTAATACTTCCCAATTGTACATTTAATACTTCCTAAAACAAAACCAGTTCTAAGAAACGGTTTCTTCTCTTAGTACTTTTATATTTCAGAGATTTATGACAAAGTTTAAAGTCGTGGCGATTTTGTGGCTACCGCATCCGTAACTCGTTCCAATGATATGGGTTCATATTCTGCCGGGAAAGCAGGCATCGTTTAGGTATTTTTTCTTACCCAATGTGTATATTGTTACAATTACCAAATGCTGACGCCGAAGGTACATTGGTATAGCCAAGTTTTGAGAAACCACTTAGTTATAATGAGAAACTAATATCTAGCTATGCCACCTCCGGAGGGCCCTTTAGAAGGGGTAAGACCGAGAAATACTGACTTCTATCCGTAAGAGATAATATGTGTACCGATAGTCTAACGGAAAGGGATGTGAAGAACTACGTGAAGTGGAGAATAAAAAGTCGAGAAACGGATCCCGAACGGTAAAGCCAATGCTCCAATGTAACAAAATTAATCCTTGTATGTCAATATTTTTTACTTGTATGAATTGATTAAATCTAAAGGACCAAGTTAAACAAAATACTTTAAAGAGTAATTATGATAGAAAACTAAGTAAGGAAAGTTCTAATAACCGCTTAACGATAAGGTTCTAAAACATAAAGGCAATGTAATTATATAGATCTTTAGAAATATGCAGAATTATATTCTTAATCCTAAATGAATTAAATAAATTGAATTCTGGATATATAATACTTCAGGATATCTAGGAATAAACCTAAGAACGTCGCACCCGGATAAAGAAAAACAAATTTGCCTTAGTCTAAGAGTGATGGACAAATTTCCTGGTAAACAGTTTCTTCCGCGCAGGGACTATTTGTCTGAATTTGAATAGCATTTGTTTTCAAGAAAATTTGTCTCCTAAGCCTCTTGGTATCTCCAGAGAGCGCCTGCGGTATTTCGTCTCTCTTAATTGAATAAATACTTACTCTGTTTTTTTTTTTATATTGCATTATTATAGACATATGCTTTTTCAATTTCTTACGAGTAGGTATAGTGTACTGTTTTAACGTATTTATTTCTGATCCAATACTGAAGAATGCCATTGAATATTCCTTTTATATAATTTACATTTCAGAATAGATTTTCTTTCACCACATAAAAGTTTGTCATGGGATAAAATAAAACAAGAAAAAAATTTACAGTTGTATGAATAAAATAATTTTATTGTTTCCCTTTTATATAATCAGGTTATAATACAGTCAATCGATAATTTTTGTTCGATTGAAAAATTAGCCTTTAATAGATTAACATTATTAGGATAATCTGATAAAAATGTAAACCTCAGATACACTACTCCCTAGTGTAAGACCAGGGTGAGTGTAAGAGTAATTTTTGAGATATAGAGAATATTCGAAGCAATGCTTTTTCAGGGTATCATAGTATAATGACAAACACGATCGAGGTTCAATGCTTGTGCCCGGAACCCTTCACCGTGTACGAATAAATACACACTTTATGACAGTAACTTTTACTCTATAAACTTTTTCTTGGATTATGACGTTTCCCCACTAACTTGGATTTACATCAACTACAAGTCGGTTAACAGTTTCTTAATACAAAAACAATTACTATACGAAATTACGCATTTGATATTCATTTTTCCTCAATAAATCTTCGCCATGAACTCGGAGAGCAGGAAGTCAGTGTTTACTTTCTAATTTTCCGGCTGTCTACACGAAGTCTGAAGGCAGACGGGCGATGCTTGGCATGTTATATGTGACAGGAGTATTACAAAATCCCGTTGATAGATGGCGTATCCTATTCACGTGCAAAGAAAATTTCAAGTTATCATCTGCTTTTGTTCGTTTCCTTCAGTTAATTTCCTAGCATAATTTTCCTTATTATCTTAACGACTTGCTGATCACAAAAATGGTTCATATAAATTTCTTGTTATCTGTTAGAGTGGTCGTTATTAGAGTTAGTTAATTCGAGGCTAATGGGAAAGAAACGATTTATGTACTTCATTTTGCGTTCTTATTATTAGCATTTTTATTTTAGACTAGGTATGTCCGTGACTTCGTTTATGCTTGACCTGAAATTCCCGCGGGGTTTCCGGAACACAAAATAACGCAGCATTTGAGAAAGAATGTAAGCTATTGTTTTAGTGAAAACTGTGTCGGGATAAACTAATTTTTACGCATCCGAATAACTACAAACCGCTACCGGGAAAATTCCCGAGCGTTTCCCGGGATAAAAATATCACACATTTTATAACATTAAATTTGC
This sequence comes from Dendrolimus houi, assembly GCA_039645545.1. Classification (NCBI taxonomy): domain Eukaryota; kingdom Metazoa; phylum Arthropoda; class Insecta; order Lepidoptera; family Lasiocampidae; genus Dendrolimus; species Dendrolimus houi. Next base: position 10,747,419 of record CM077125.1, on the reverse strand, counting down.
TATCTACCAGTAAAACTATCTAATATGAATTCGATTTTTTATCTCGCCATTTTAAATCATTCCCAGATAAATTCCCGCGGGATTTTCAGGATAAAAAGTAGCGCAGAGATTAAGTCTAAGAATTAGCTATCGATCAGAGAAAACCGTATCGAAACCGGCCCAGTAATATTTACGTGAATTCCGAAGAAATAGATAAGATATCTAAAAAAAATTATATCGTGTTCTCTATCTTTTAAATTTAAATAGTGTATTCCAGATGTTTTTTTAAATAGCTTCAATGTACAGTCACGGCATGTTTAGAATATTTTAATATTATAAACTAGCGGTCTCAGGAGACGTTGTCCTTCCCTGAAAAAATGAAAATCTAGAATCCGATTCCAGTGCCACCTACCAGGTCACCCCGGGACCTACTCAAACGCAAATAAAATTTCATCAAAACCGTAGAACCTGATTCCAGCGCCAAGTATTTTGTTTAGATTGATGAGTTATATTTTTAAAGTTTTAGTAGGGCTCTCTAATTTTTATATAGCCTATATTAATCAGGGATAATGCAGCACTCGAATGTTTAAAGAATTTTTGAAATCGGTCCAGTAGTTTTTTATGTTTATTTGTCATAAATATGGGATGGATGGAACACAAGTATGAGATAGGAGAGATGGGATATAGAGGATGAATTAAAAAGGTAAGATAGTGTAAGGACAAAGTGGGCTACCGGAACGCTCACTCATCGTACAAAACACGATTAGCTCAAGGCTAAACATTTTATGCCGATATTCTATGAAAGCGTGGTATCACATCGATCGAGCCGGCCCTGAGAGCTATAATCGAGATAATCAGCTTAGCTCTACCACGCACTAAGTGTTATACTACGACCCTGGTTTAGGGTTATAAAAGGAACACTGCCGCAAGTCCAAGTCCTATCCATGCAGGTTTATTAGTAAGTTTTTTAATATTTAGTAAGTTTTATAAAATCAGTGAAAGTGACCAGTGTTCAGCCCCGGGCATATCATGTTCGCCTGCCACTATGTGTTTTGGCAATTTAAAAAAAATTACATTGTTTGGTTTAAGCGTGAAATTAATAAAAGTTTTTATAGTAGGACGAGCATATTTTATTTTAATTTGGGGAAAGAGGTTAACAGCTGTAATCTTAGTAAATAAACTATAGAAGTATGAAGGGCCAAGTGAATAATGAGCCTCTACAGATTAACAAAAGAAACTACAACTATGTCTCTAAATAAATCTAATTATATTCATCCGTAAACACCCAGACGTGCCCTAGTGAGCTAAGTACGAAGCAAATTCTCAAACTACTAGACCACGAAGGACGTCGTCATAATGAACGAACCCCTTGTCTACGTAGTTGAACCTGTATAGCGAGTTTTAGCTGGAATTTCAAGGTTAATGTTGTGCTGTGAAGTTTTATTTAAAAAAAACTGTATAAAATATATTGTTTAATAATAAGCAATAGTTGTATTAGATTGTTGAAGTCTCGACTGTTCAGTGAAAGCTATTTTGAGATGTGATCAGAAACCACTCTCTTGGCGTCAGTCAAAACTTAAAATTTGGCTGTGGTTTACTACGTGGCTTAAATACGTCTTTATGATATTGTTTTAAACTTCGAATAATATGAATACTTGTTACTGGCTAGTCATAGTCCAAAGTCACACTGAAAAATAAAATGGTGATTAACAGTCCGCACACGTTTTAAGTATTTGGCTACAAAACAATAAAAAAGCGTTAAATCGAAAAAAAATCTCAAAAACTACTAAAGGAATATTGTTCAAACTAATTTTTGAAAGTATTTTTGTTATTTTCTTTTATGCTTGAGTAGCTTTATCCGTGCAGGGACGGAGAAAAAATACAATTTTCTGCAGCCGGGTGGCCTGTCATAAGAGGCGACAAAACAACCCACAATTAGGTGGTAGGGTTTTTGCCCATCTGGATGGCTACCAGCCCTGATCTAGAGTATTTCGCCATAACACCTTTAAGTCGTGTTCCGGCATTAGTAGCCAGGCTCCAGTCTCCCTTTAGAGAGCAGCAGCGCATTTGTAGCACCTTTGGTGTTGCATATGTCCATAGGGGATGGTAACCGCTTTCCATCAGGTGGGCCGTCTGCCTGTCTGCTGAACTCATGCAAAAAAAAGGCCTGCACTATAAAATGAAGATTTATGATAGAGATAAGATAGAAAAGTATGAAAGTATCACTGGAAAATTGTGAAAATAAGAATAAAAATATAACAACTTATTGTGATGAAGATGAATACAAAATACTGTTATTTCTGAAAATGGGAGAGTAATTATGAGAAGCCCTGATTAAAAATTATGTACTTTTGTTTTTATTTTACAAGCTTGTGAGTTTAAAAATACCGTTTCGTAAAACCAAAATGCGAAATCTCGTTAATAGTTCCCGCTTTCGGTTGGTTGGAATTATTAAAACTCCTTTTTACAGAAGTAGCTACTTATGCCCCAGGCGGGCTTAATTTGAGAGCTCCTTTGATACCACAAAATGATGGAGCAGAAAATGATCCTACCTTACTAGCAGACGACCCATCTTTAATACATTAAATTGGTTTTAGCCTTGATAAATTTCAACCCTATAGAGTAGTGGAGGAATTCACAGGATTCAGTTCTTATTAACGATATTACAAAATTGCGTAAGGAGATCATTAATAGATTTCTATAGGTGAAAATAAAGTATAAGAAAAATAAAACTTGTCAGGAATCACTAACTGTTCGTTTTGAACCTATTTGCTTTAAGATTAATTTAAAACTTGAATATAAATTAATAGTTGACTTTGGTTCGTTACACAAATCGTTCAGAGCTATATTGAAAAAAGAAAAAGCGAATTTAGAGACAGAATAATACACAACAAGAAACTGATGTTTCATTAACTAATAACAGTTGCCTAGTTGCTGTGTAGTCTCATTTTTATTTCATGTTTTTGTTATACGTAATAACACTTACGTCACTGTAGGTACTCAACAAATATGATGTTTTTATTTCAGTAACAAAACAACTGTCGGATTTATTTCAGAAAATAATTTATGTATACCTGAGTCTAAGCCTAAGCCGTGTTTATAAGAAATAAATATACATAATACATATATACGTAGAGTAAGAAATGTATAAGAAATAAGACAAATGTTTGTATTAGATACTAAGAGTTATTTAAAAAAGACTATAAAAGAAAAAATAAAATAAAAAGATATACTACCCTTTTCCTAGTAGTAATATAAAAAAGATGATAAAATAAAACCCTCTATCTTCACTCATGACGGAAAAGGAGGCAGAAAAAAAGCCCAAGCCGTCATTTTCAATCTATCTAAATAAATTACTATACACTAATCCCTATTAATATTATAAATGCCAAAGTACCTCTGTCTGTCTGTCTGTCTTTCCGTTTGTCTGTCTGTCTGTTCCGTTTTCAGGGAAAAACTACCGACCGATTTGGCTAAAACTCGGTATATATATTTTTTCGATGCCGAGGATGAACATAGGATACTTTTTATCCCGAAAAATGGAATAGTTTCCGGGATAAAAATATATTTTTCTCTCTGTTTGTTATGCTTTTACGGAAAAACTATTGGACCGATTTGACTGAAATCGGTATATATGTAATTTTAATACCGAGGGTGGACAAGGGATATTTTTTTATCCCGGATTACGGAATTGATTTATGTAAAGGTTATCCTCGAAAGGGGGATAAGTTTTGGTTTTTTGCGATTTGGCATTTTTGACTTTTTTTGTCCTTTTTGTCATTTTTGTGTTTTCATAGGCGGGGGATAGATAAATAAAACTAGGACGGTTTGAAATAGAGGATGAAAGTTTGGATGAGACCAATCATTTCTCATGTTTATAGATATAAAAATTCATCGTCTATAAAAAATGCGATAGTAACTCGATATGTCATTCTGAAAACTACTGGGAATACTGGATCGGTTTTATTGTCATTTTGTTTAAATGTAGTTTTAATGCCGAAAATGGACATATATATACTCATGCCAGGAGATCGGATAGTTTGCGATATAAAATTAAGTGAATTCTCCGGGTGCAAATAGCACTAACATAAAGAATTTGTACAATGTAACCTATATTAACGCTTGCTCTTTAAACAAGAAACACGGACTAGAGGATGACCCGCGGGGTAAACTCTAGTTCACTATAAAAATATAGCTTTGTCGCTACAAACAGTGCTCTCGCTATGAGTTGTACAACGCGCCTTACAGTAAGTAGTATCAATAGATTACGCTTTCATGTTAAATACTATCCATGTAAAGCAGTGGATGAAACTATTGAGTTTCCGAGAAAAGTAAATGTGAAATAAAAAGACAGACGGACGGACATGTCTATTTCATAAGGGTTACGTTTTTACAAAAATGGTTGCAGAACTCTTAAAAAGATTCTTCATCAGAACTTACTTTGAATAAAATTCTTTAAATTTGAATTAGGTATACCTATATTTTAAATATAGTTAAAATCGATAATTTAATACAGAACAGAAAGCCACTCGGTAAGCGTCCTAGGAATTCAATGTTTCAATTAGCAATAAACAAAAGTAATTAAGATGGTTAAGAAGATGGACCAACAGGCAGTTTATATTGTATCATTCGTATTTAATTTTTGTTGTTGCGAATATTAAAACAGAATTGCATGAAAATTTTAAGTAGCTTACTAATTGTATGAGAGCCTTGTTTTCTCTAAAGCGTACTTAAAATGCGGTCTGTACGTCGAGCTCCGCATCTGAGAGTTTTATTTCATTTCTACTATTGCATTCATGCTGAAAATAATATGTTATGTTATTATGGTATATATAGGTAGATATTAGTTGTGTAATTCAAAACCGAGCTAGCAACTGACATTATTCTTAAACGAATGTTTCCGTAATTATTGTCTTATTAGGCTGTTTACTGTATATACTCAGGTTTCATTCTTGCCAAAACATCTAAGACTGTATGAAAATATGGCATCTCTCCCAATAAGCTTAATTAATAGTTTTGAAATGGCATATCATTGAAGTTGATGTCATTTTTTTTGAGATTTGATGTAAAATCTTTCACCTTCTTCCAATTATTTGGGGTCAGTACAATAAGTCTTTTCCTTCCATTCCTCTATTCTGACATACGTCCTCTGTCACACTACAAGATACCTGTAACGTTTTAGTTAAAAAAAATATATTTTTCATTGTTCATACTCGGAAAGTACGCTTGAAGTTATCGGATCAGAGAGATCAAAACAGTACTTCTCGTCCCTGGGAAATGATTTTCCCTGATGTCAAAAAATTCAAATGATATGCGAGCATTGCCCAAACTTTTTATGCAGCCACTGTTAAATTTCGGCATAAAATTGTAATTTAAAAATAACATCAATTTTATAAAACGATTTTATACTAACAATTTATTTTTCAGCTAAATATTTACTATCATTAATGACAAAAAATACTGGCTAATAGAATGCCACAGAAAAAGAAATTTACTTGACTTGTCATATGTGACGTATTAATAATAATAATAATTATTTATTTATTTCAGACTCAAAGATCCATAATAACAACAAATTTTATACAGACAATGTTATTATTAAATTAAACCTTTTGAAAATTTAACCTTAAAATTGACCATCAGTCAGTCAGTCGGTCAGTCCTTTATTGAAGCATTTAACTAACGTATATTTGCTGGCATTGGCCGCAACTATATTGTTTCTACACCTCTCAACTCTGGTCAAGAAATTTGCAATGCGACCTCCGGATAGCACAAAAGGTGTTCAATCTAGCCTCAAGAAACATACACGAGGCACTACAGTATCTTTTAAAACCCATTAAATGTCCAAATAAGTTATTATATTGAACACGTATGCCATCCAGAGAACGCCTTGTGCATTCCGTCCACAGCTGGCAGGTGTAGAACGTCTGGCAAAACGTCCTGAACAGATATATTTTAGCGTAATTACTAGCTTTGTAAAATCTTCTGGCCAACATGTTGCCACACAATGATAGGCATCTTCTTTCTTTTTCTATATCGTGGTTATCGTTACTATCAGAAGAAAGAATATGCCCAAGGTATTTAAACGTGCTGACAATTTTTACAGGCTGTTGATCGATGTATAGATCAGGCACATAAGATGGTCCCCTTCCAGGCGTAAAAATTAGCATCTCTGTCTTTTTAGCGTTGTATACCAGCTCATGACGCTGGGCATATTTCTCGCATATAGATAGTAGTTTATTTTTATAATAAATGAGTATATTAGATTTAATACATTTAACGTTTGTTTTCATTAGAGAAGTAGTTGTTTGTTTAATTAATCAGTTTTTTTTACTGTCCCCATATTCGAAATGAAAAGCAGTGTTAAGCCTGGATGAAATGCATATTTAGACACTCTAACTATTAGCGCTCGTGCGCCAAACCATCTCGTGTTTATAAGTCACTTTCATCCCTCTTGTAAAGATCTGCTATTTCTAGATATTAATAAAAACAAATTATGTATCAAATGTAACATGGTTTAATATTTCCCTTATGTCACAAGATCAATACCTACTAACATCATAAAAATCAATATAATAAAGTCAAATCCTGATTTTTATATGACAAAAATATATGAAAAGGAATATAAGAAAACTCACCTCGGAGATAATGTCGTCCGTAGTGGGTGTATCACCTTTCAGTAAATTAAATGGAATCTCACAACGTTTGCAGATATTTTTCCTTGAAATACTCAGACAAAGATTAAAGCGATAAAGGAAGCTATGCGAGCCGTCATCAGTCAAACGTCAAGAGGTGTCTTGTGACTACACACCATTTTCCAATTGCCTGAGTTTTGGGACAAACGGATGGATCACTGCGGCACTGCGATACTGAACGCTTAAACGTTCCACGCTCTTTCATCTTGAACGCGTCTCTATGTGATTTCACATATTTGCTTCAGGGGAAATAGTTATAAATCTAAACCAAGGGAATGGAATAAAAAGTTAGAATCTTTTAGCTTAGTGTCGACTTCCTAACTTGTGAATTTTTCTAAAATTACAAATTACTTTTTTATTCGAGTTATTTCTTTTTTATTTTTCAAGGACTATTCTATTTTAACTAACTAACTATTATTATAGTTAAATCTTCAATATTGGACTAAAAATAACTCTGTCAGACTGTCTGTTACGCTTTCACGAAAAAACTACGGGACCGATTTAGCTGAGACTCAGTACCTATATTTTTCGATGCCGAGGATGAACACAAGAAACTTTTTATCCTGAAAAATGGGATAGTTTCCAGGATAAAAATATATTTGTCTCTCTGTTTGTTATTCTTTTACAGAAAAACTATTGAACCGATTCGGCTGAAATTCCGTACATATGTAATTTTAATACCAAAGGTGGACAAAGGCTACTTTTCATCCCAGATAATGGGATAGATTTATGTAAAGGCTATCCCAGAAAATAGGATAGGTTTTTTTATATTTACCATTTTGTTTATATTGGTCATTATGGTCATTGTGGTCATTGTGGTCATTTTGGTCATTTTAGTCATGTGGATTTTGCTGTAACTTTGTACATATATAGTTTTAATACCGAAAATGGGCATAGACACTATTCATCCCGGGCATGGAATAGTTTGCGTTATAAAATGAAGAGACTCTTCCGGGGGCAAATAGCACTAACATAAAAATGTAATATATTAAAATGTAACCTGTATTAATTAAACTAGAGGCACCAGGGTTTGATCCGTGGCGCAACCGCGGGAAAAACTCTAGTATTTTAATATATCCTAACTGATATGTATTATAAATGCCAATGTGAGTTTGTCTATGACACTTTCACACCTTAACTACGCAACAGATCTTCACGAAATTTTGCATATACGTTAGAGTTATAGAAAAGGACATAGGGTACCTATTAGGGGTGTGTGAATATCGTTCCAATCGAATCGAATATTAATATTCAATTCGAAATTCGAATCGAATAATCCGAATTTTTGAATTATTCGAAATACGACGAATAATTCGAACAATTCGCGAATTATCGAAATATCACTGGATTTTCTATTTTTTCCAACTTGAATTTCATTACATTGTGTATCAAAATATTCTACTTACGAATAATATACTTTTTGATTAAAAATCAATTACCCGGAGAAAACAATTGCTCAATTTCAAATATTTATATATATTTCATTTCTGTCAGTAACATAAAAAATCTAGATACTAATATTGGTAAGATATCTTTTCAATTCATTTTGGTTTTTATAATTATTAATTTCCGTTTGAAAAAATCTATAAGAAAAAAGTTACACATGCAATGTTTTAAAATACTCGAAAATTTGCGAATAATATAATAATTCGAATTTTCGAATTTGACAACTGACAATTTTTCTTTACGTACTTATTTATGTATATTCTAAGTTATATAAATAGTTTAATAATAATCATACAATATTTTCTTAAGTTTTCGCGACTTGTATACATAATAAAATTACGTTTTAACGGTTTTAAGCGCGGTATACTGCGCTTAAACCCGTTAAAACGTAATAATCATACAGTCCAATTTTATATCGAGTTTCACTTCCAAAGAAGAAGCAACTGCCACCAATACTATCGTTTTAGTAGAAACTGAACATTCCCGCGGAATTCCTGGGATAAAAATCACACAATTTATTACACTAAATTTACTATCGATCAGTAAAAAAATCACATTGGAATTCTTTTTTTTAAATCTATTCCTATTTAATATTCCTAGAAAATTTCCCGCTGGCTTCCTAGAATTAAAAGTAGTGTAGAGTTTAAGTCTAAGAATTAGAAGTCGATCAGCAAGAACCGCATCGCAATCGACCTAGTAGTTTTTACGTAAATCCCGAACAAACAGACAAACAGAGAAGAAATCTAATAAAAATTGCATCGTGTTCTCCATCGTTTATATAGTCTGTTCCAGTTGTTTTTTTAATTAGCTTTAATGTACAGACACGGCATGTTTAGAATTTTATAATATTATAGATTATGCGATATGTCTCAGAACACTATAGAATATATTTAAGTGCAGTAACTATTATTTCTAGCAATTCAATATAATAATGTAATTTAATATTTTGCTTATGTATAGTAAGTTTTGTACATAATAAAAATGAAGTACACTAACTTTATTAATATCAGTGTTATGTCTTCTATAACTTGAAAATATTTTAGAAACTTTTGAATACAATGTAATATTTAAGGTATGGAAGAACGGGATCTTTTGATACAAGTAAAATTAGTTTAAAAGAAGATTCTACAAATTGTGCATGTGTTTCTTAAGAAATAAATATTTTCATTTTCATTATTGTGCTGAGGTCATGTCGAGTTTATTGATATAAGGGCTGCATAAATATTAAGACAAGCGTCTTATATTGACAAACAATCTCACATAATATTAAATTAGCTACTAAAGAGGCTCGTCATATCTCGATGAGGATACCTACCCTTGGCCTGCGGAACGCGTCGGTTGACAGCATTCGAGGATTATCCGCAAGCAATATGCCGCTGTTTGGCGAGCTATCAGTATCGGACGCTCACACCCTTGTATTTACTCTTCACGCGTGTTATTTGGTTCATAGAGTAGGTGAGGATAGACGTGTAAAGAAAGTATTCCTTAGTTATTATTTTTTTGTGAACACATTTATAGACTGACGATGGTATTTTATAAGAAGTTATTGGCAAAAAGACAAAACAAGAAAATAATAATTCAAATAAATAGCAATTTTGTAACACTTTCTACCCACATATGAATATAAGTGAAACATTCAAACAGGCTTTGCTTAGTTTAGGTGTTAGTATTCTCGCATTTTATTAATTATTTTTAGTTTTCCCTTACTACTAATTAGATTTAACCTATATTATTGTAATAGAACTTTCTGTTATCGTTGTAAAAAATATTCTGGTACCTAATAAACTATTTTATTATTATTAATTAGGTACACTCTTTCATATACTTTCCGTTTCCCTTATCCCATTACTATCTACTACATTCTTTCTGTCTGATCCTCTTTTGCCATCCCTTGTGTAAGGCCAATGTATTGCCAAAGGCTGGCAATACATTGGCTTCGCACTTAGTCTTGCACTTTCCAGTACGTGGGCCATCAGCCTGTGTGCCATCTTCGCAATAAAAAAAATATAGTTTTGGATATTTTTACTATATTTTCCTCGCGGTTTTAGAGGTACACCCATTCAAAGATTTAAAAGAAAATGAATTTATTTTATCCACAAACTTATATTGTATACTTCTATTAAGGAAGTCTTGCTTGAGTTACGAGTAACAAAATATTACAGATCATTATAGGGCCGAAATCAGAGTTGGCCGTAGTAATAACCAGACAGCATATTAAAAAGAGAGTTTTAATAAACTTTACCGGGAACGTACTTATTATCTATAGCTTTTATATTTACGTAGCTACAAAATCAAAAACTAAAAAGTCCTTGAAATACTAAAAGAACTAAAATTAATTTTATTTCTTTACCGACTTTAAAAAGGAGGAGGTTCTCAATTCGTCTGTGTGTTGTTTTCTTTGATGTATGTTACTCGATTTCTCCTTCAATTGTGAACCGATTTTCATCGAATCATTTTTTTTTATCGAAAGGTTAACTCCCGAATTGGTCCCATTGTCACAAATTCAGGATCTGGTGAGTGGATTCCAGAGAAATCGAGGACAACCCTTGTTCACGAGCGTCAACACTGAAGAGTAAGATAGTAACCTTGTATACGCCTGCCAGTAGTACAATTTCTACAATGGGGAAAAGTTTCTTCGCATTTTATATAAAAATTCAAAAGGTTTTTTTATAAAGTTTATTTACATTTGACTAAAGTATGTAGGTGCCATTTTGTTGGATAACTTTTTGCCATCTTGCAGGTAGGGACGTGATCCCATTGATATAAACATTTTGGGGTTTCATGCATCAAAAAACTGCGACAAGTGATTTTGGCAGTCCTCTCGTGATGTTAACCTGACACTGCCTAAGGAATTCTGCAGAGACCGAAACAGGTGAAAATCTGAAGGTGCAAGGTGAGGACTATACGGCGGATGCATTAACACCTCCCAGCCAAACTCTCGTAATTTTTACTGAGTGGCTAAAAATGTGTGAGGTCTATTGTTATCATGGTGAAAAACCACACCCCTTCTGTTGATTAATTCCGGCCGCTTTCTCTCAACTTTTTGCTTTAATCTCATCAGTTGTTCGCAATACAGTTCAGAATCGATGGTCCTGCCTGGCGGTAACAGCTCATAATGAATAATGCCCTTCCAATCCCACCATACACACAGCATCATCTTGTTGCGAGTTAACCCGGGTTTTGCCACAGTCTGTGAAGCCTGACCGGCCTTTGACCACGATCTTTTTCACACGTTCTTGTCGTACGTGATCCACTTTTCATCACCAGTTATCAGCTTCCTCAAAAATGGTTCGGTTTCATTACGTCGTAATAAAGAATCACAAATGAGTATACGGTTCATTAGGTTTCTTTCAATGAGCTCATGAGGCACCCAAATATCGAGCTTTTTGTGTACCCAGCTTTTTTCAAATGCACCAAAACCGTTTTGTGGTTAATTCCCAGTTCTCCAGCTACATCGTAACTACTAAAACGCCAATCTTGCTCCACTTTTTAAAAAATGGCATCAATTTTGTCCGTAACAGGGCGACCAGAGCGACGTGCATCTTTGATATCAAAATTTCCGGATTGAAAACGCTTAAACCAAATTTGCGCTACTCTCACAGATACTACATTAGGTCCATAAACATCACAAATTTTTTTCGCGGCTTGTGTTGCATTTTTACCTTTTTAGTAGTAAAATTTTAAAATGTATCAAAGTTCTTCATTAGATTCACTCATTTTAACAATAAGAAAACAAATGAATATCACATATTTCCCTAATTTGAATTTGGAATTGTCTTCTTTAAAATTAAAACTTTTTAATGATACTAAAACCAGCCAGATACAAATGGTATAGCTAAAGAGATCTTATTACAAGTTCATACATACTATATGCGAAAAGACTTTTTCTCCAACCTATTATTATTTCTAAAGCTATTCAAGTACTTGCGCAACTTAAAAGTAAAAAATATATTTTTTTAACAAAAACAAAAGCGACTTTTTACATTTTACTTCGTACCGACTTCGAAATGTTGTATAAAGAAGGCGGTTAAATATTTATTTTTTGTTTTTTAGTTCGAAGCCGGTTTTGTTTTTGTTAAAAAAATTCTAAACTCTAAAGAATTGTACTTATTTATCTTCTATTATAAATAAGCACATTAAAAATATGTTTTGTAAGAAGGTAGCTTTTATTATCTATAACTAGTCTTTGTGTAATACAAGCTCTTGTTGGGCATTATTACAGAATAATTTCTCTGATTACTATCAGTGGTGACAGTGGTATCAGTGGTACTCCACTGTGTAACCATTGTGATAATTAACGTCAAATATAAACAGTTGCTTGTTTTGTTTGAATGACGATTTAGTTCAAATGGTAATCTGTAGTCGCTTTTTGTTATGCTTAAGGTGGCCATACACCATGCTGCTTATCATCCAATCGGCATGATGCTGCAAGCTTGATTCAATTTGCATTTGCATCATTCATATACGCCACACGCGATCAATTTAAACTGTCCCATCGGCAGTTGAAGCCTTGGCATCACCAGTGACGGACGACGGTGCTTTAGGCGTCTTGGGTATTTTACTCGTGGTAATGAAACAAAAATAAAGAAAATATCGTGCGGCGTAGTGCATTATATATATAATTTGCTTTTCAATTTCTATAAATACGATTCATTTTTATATATTGCAATAAACTCCAGTAGCACTTCTCGGTACTAGGCTGTATTTTGCTACACGTTGAGAACACGCGCACCACGTCTACCACCGATGAAAGTCTTCACACAACTGAACTGATGCTTGTGATGTTCATACAGTCATACACGGTCCAATCGGTATGATCAAGCCAAAAGAATTGAATCGCAATTGTTCTGTCAAGTATAACTGTCATGGCAATCCATGCCCACACACGGTCAGTTCTATTTGATCCAATCGGCAGCATCATGCCTATTAGACGATAGGCAGGTTTGTGTAGGGCCACTTTTACACTTGTTACATTTGGGGTGCATTTTTCATATTACTTAATGCATATAAGCATTAACATATTGATAAGTTAGATTACCCTAAAACGTGTTTTGAATAATAATGGTATGATTGAAAATTTTAAAAGCTGTCGACTAGGCGTGGATTATTTTATTAGGTCCATTATCGTATATCTGTCTACTTATGGGAGAATAAATATTGTATATTTGAAAATTTAATAATATTCGAATAAAGATTGATTGAAAATTTCAGATACACAATACAACTAATATTTTTCATAATACGTCGTAGTGTGTACTTTCAATTTAAAAAAAATGAAAAAGTAGTTTTCCAAACGCAATTACAGAAGGCTTCTTTTTTCTTTCTCTGTGTTTTGTTTCAATTATCAAACGTTCACTAAATCTACAGGAGCTGTAATTTATTGGACACGTTTAAAAATAAACATAACACAACTATCCAACTCTCTTTATCGACACATGACGAAACATACGACCCTCATTCAGCAACCTTTCATTGTTTATCTTGATAACCTGACATTTAGACAAAGGAACCGAATCTCCCCAAAAACATCCACTCAAGTGTTGATAATAATAGTCAATTAGCCGATGAATGGATGGAACATAACCAAAACAATGTGAAGAGCATTATTAATCGGTTTTAATATAATAACGTAATATATACATGTATATCTGCTAACTTTCTTGTATATTTTTACTTTGTTGTAGTTATAAAGTATAATCACCTTGTAAAAAACGTAACTATAAATTTCCTTCCTTAATACTACCTGACAAGAGAACATCACAACTTAGACCTGTATACAGACACCAATGTTTGTATATTGCTTCTTACGACTGAGCAACAACTAATTACCATGAATGCTACGTATGTACATTAGATGCAGGGGATGAACATAAATTGTTTAATCTAAAAAATAAGAGTTTGTACAACTTAAACAGGCTGGCTTACCTCGGACAACGGATAAGTATGGTAATCCAGAGTGAAAATGTAGCCAGGCTTCTGGGCACTTGACGCATAGAAAACGGTTACCTAGGCTCAGTATTCTACTTATAGTCTTGAGGTAGGTAGAATAGAATATATAAGTTAAGTTTTATTTATTATATTAGCTTATAATCTCTTACTTAAATAAATATGTTTCTTAATGAATTGGGTTTATTGAAGTAAAGAACTATCGTCTTAGTTTTATCATTTCAACCATTAATTAAAATTAAGAAAATGTTTTCATTTCTTTAAACTGTCACTAAAAACCTCCAGAGTTTTAAGTTACTAATAAAATAATCAACAAGAAAATTATATCCGTCTGTAATTGACAAGAAAATAGCCGCGCTTCCTTATTGAAGTTCTGAAATTTTAATCCTATCATAATTTTCTAAGTGAATTTGAGTTATTTGTCTCCCCGACAGTAGCTTAAAACTGAGCAATAACCAGTTTTTGTCACGGAGTCTTGTTAATTTTGAATCTATATGTTACTGTAGTTGCATACATCTTAACAGAGAACGGTATATAGCGAGGCTGAGATACGCTTGTGTAGAAGAACATTGATGTGCTGACGGATAGCTGTATTTTGTCCTTCCACATTCCTCTCCTCCCTGACTTCCCTGGTTCTCTATTAAATTGTGTACATTGTATAAAAACATGTTTTAGCCTTCAAAACGAGAATCACCTCTATAATTCTATATTGTTAGTGCGGAATTTATATAACGAAACATGTAGAACTTTGAGAACTGTGTTATTTGACTTCAGAACGCAGAATATCGAGCTAATTGCAAATAATTATCAGTTATAATTCTCGCTTAATAAGTAGCTACCCTAGAGCGCTACTGTATCATGTGCATCCGACCAATGTCGTAGTGAGAATGATATTTCGTTTTTTTTGTGCAGGATCCAGTTGAATATCCGTAGATGGCTGTTTCACCGATACCGGGTTTGATGGGCTTCCCTAATCCGTGGGAGCGGAGACGTTTAGTCCTGAGGATATTTCTTCGCAACGTCCACTCATTGTTATATCCGATTAGTAATCACAACTACCCGCAATTATTACAATAGTAGGTGGTAGTTGTATGTAATACAACTAATGTTATTAACAATATGTATGTCACGAGAAATACCCTTTGTATCCAGTGCCATGCCCCGTCAATTGCATACCTGAAGCTTACGTAGATATGCCTCCACAACTTTATTCCGGAAATATCTTCAGCGCCCAATTGAAATGGCCCGAATAGACTCTCTGGGCTAGAGTCCAGTGAGAGATCCTACAATACTCCGCCTTTCTTTGCAGATAGCCAAAACAGGGTAAGCGATACACTTTGTTCGCGCATATAGTATTAGACTCATGCACCACGTCTTCGCTTTCAACATTTTTGCAGATACTCAAACTTCTGAGACCAGATGAAAATGGGACGGGCGCTCTTATTATTATAACTAAATTTTTTTAAATATGGTCGTGGACTTTTTTCTGCCTAAAGAATGATAAAATAAGCTTGATAAGCCATTTGCCCTGCTTGATAATTAGTTTTAACATGTAAAAAGCGATTGCTATATCTAAATTCGGTTTTATACTGTATTTTTATTCTACAGATCCTATAAGAACCATCATTTCTTTTAATTGTAGCTATATATTGTCGAAACTATTCATCTTTCGCAATAAAAAAAGTATCCTGGGGGTAACTTTAGTGTAACGGCCTCTGAATTTCAGAGCTTTTTTGATGGATGGAGGGACGGGGGAAGGGTAGGAAGGTCATACTGAAAGGAAAATGCACGAAAACTCATAATTTCGGAGAAAATTGAAAATGAATTTTCGGACTAAGTTATAAATTAATATTAAATATAAATTATATAAGGTAGAATTATAAGGGGGTGGAAAGTACCCGCCAGCATTTTCGGCTGCCGGAGATGGGTATTTTATTTAAAAAATGGGAGGGAAGTGTAATACTTGCAACAACTCAGAAGGGTTTATAGTAATAAAATAACAGCAAATGGTCATAATACTTATAACTATAATCAGATAACTAACTTATAATTATAATCAGAGAACCTTACGGTTTACATATATGTCATCCACTCACTATACACATTCGACAAACATTTTTAGAACAGCCCGCCATCCCTCCAACAATTTTACAGTATAGGAAATTTAGCAAATTGGCACAACCGACAGCGGATTGAAGTCATTGATAAACTATTTTAATTAAAAAGGTTATGAATGACAAGGATTTAATACATTATCGTTTGGAAATTTTAGATAATATTTTGTATCAGATATTATATTTAAAGTTTTAATAAATAAATTAAACCCAGTAAAAAAATCTGTCGCATCTGCCAACATGAAAATAAAATGTAGTGAATACAGTCTATATACAATTGAGAGATTTTGAATTGTAATCTACACAATTACTACACATTAGGGATAAATATTATTATATAAAATTATGGTAAATTATAGACAACTACTCTATACAAAACAGGCGCTAATCATAGAATGAATAAAAATATAATATTATTATTCTTTTAAGGAAATTACCGATTGTATTGTTACAACTCAGGTCCCGACAAAAACAAAACCCACCTGCATATCTGAAACAAAACACATTTTATTACCTGCCGGCATTTAAACTAATTGTAACTCTTTTGTGATCGTCTTCCTTTGTTTACTTTGTGTTTAAAATTTATGATTAAAAAACAGCCCATTGTTTTATTGTACTCTTTTATGGCAGTTTGCGGCCGAGTTATTAGCTAGGTGTTGCGGATTAAGCCGAGTTAGATACGGGGACATTGCATTTGTGCAGTATAAAACGATAACCTGATGGAGGGGGAGGCAGTCGAGCGATAGCGAGAACCACGAGCGAAGCGAGACGCGTGTACTATAATCGGGAATCTAATAGTGACAGACTTTGCGCGTTTTATTGAAATACGACCTTCTGCATTACGTTTGGACTTGTTGTGTTTGATTATATTTCTACCTGTGTTATACGTGTTTGTATAGTTCAAATAAACTCTGTAATAATTCCAACGGCATTTTAATTCGAGTCTCGTGATTCGTAACAATATCTTAAAAATAAGAGGGTATATAAAATTAATTATTAATCTTAAAAAGAAAAATGAAAACGACTATGCAACTAAATAAATGTAACAGGAAGAGCAATGATTTCTGCGTAGTTAAAAAAAATACCCACGAAAGCTAAGGCGGGAGCGGAGCTCCCATCTAAGTCTACCCCATAAGTAGCCAAAACATCTCTATTTTTTTAAATGAAACAATAAACAAACGGTGTAGGGTGACTCTCTTACCCCCTTAACACGCCCACCCCCTGATTGAGGATGCGAAATTCCAAAGTCAACCCTATAAAATTATTTACATAGCATTAGTTATTATGATCTCTAACAGATAAATATTAAAAGGACGCAAAAAAAATATCGGTCCTGCGTTATTTTTTTCATAGGCAATAAAATGACGTAATTGTTAACGAGAAATAAAATGCGAATTGTCAAAAAATCGAATTAGCAGTATTTTCTTGATATTAAACATTTTATTTCATGAAAACTATTGATCTTCGCGGTTTGAAATATTCAAGTATCTAATCAGATGCCAATATACTAAAGTTGCCCCATATCCTGTATTCCACTATATTATATGTAGAAAGGACGTAGACACCAAACTTCATAATAATATCTTTGGAAAACCTTACTTATTTATGATAATACAATACTATAATGTTTATCAAAAGGAAACGTTACTGTGAAAGTTCACAACGCAGCTATCTGAACCCATAATTATCGTTGATTCGACAGTAATTCTTTTGGTCACATTGTGTTGAAGTCTATTGTGTGATAATGGCCGGTTATACATAAGATAGGTAAGTGCGATATTATTGTGCATCAAGTGTCAGTATATTATGTATCTTAGTCTCTCACCGTGAATAAATATTAAATAAATTTGGCACTTTCTAATTCTATTCCTTAAATGTTTTTTTGGTCAATCACTGAACTCT
The DNA here is from genome assembly GCA_039645545.1 of Dendrolimus houi. Taxonomy (NCBI): domain Eukaryota; kingdom Metazoa; phylum Arthropoda; class Insecta; order Lepidoptera; family Lasiocampidae; genus Dendrolimus; species Dendrolimus houi. Next base: position 10,729,337 of record CM077125.1, on the reverse strand, counting down.
CGTAAGCTTTGATACAAGTAATAGAACCAAAAATCTTAAAACTTAAAAGTGATAATACATTAAATGAGTACAAAAATAATTCATTTCTATATTCAATTTTTATTTTTGAATTCTCACTATATTTAAGTCATTTAAATTTTGCTCCTGTTAACCCCTTTATATACAGAACTTCGCACTACAGATAAAATATCAATAACTATTCCAATGTTTAAAACTTTCCAAAACGCACAATAAAGCTTTTGATAAACTTTTGCCAGCTCATAACAACAACATTACGAAGTTTATAAACAATTTTGTCTGTACATTGCATGCTTGCCTAGTATAATAATAGCACTTGGAGACATCAAGAAGACCCAAACCATTTTGATAACCGCAAATACGTGTTTCGCTGCGTAACGATACACCCTTTGCCCTCCACCGCAAAACAATGACGACGAAATACCAAGTTTGAGATATCTTGATCGGTTCCACTCACCTCCATGGGTTGTGAACTTTATTGTTTACTGTCAGGTGGTAGCGAATAAAACAACATTTGTGGGCTGTATATAATTACAATGTTGATTACAAAACAGAACTTTGTATATCTAAGTGATCCAAAATTTTCTCTTTCATTCCGTTTCCAATGACAGCTTTAAAATTAATAGCCTCATAGCTATTTGAAATAATTAAGGCTCTCCAAAATTTTGATATTAGGATCATCTGCCTATGAGTTAATTCAGTTAAATGATCTAGTAAAGTCTCGAATAAAATCGCGAGTAATGCAATCGTTTTGTGCTTACAGTGTTTTGCACTTATTCTCTCTCAAGGCTCCTCGAATTTTGATTCACGTAACTAAACTATTAACATTCAAATTAGATTAATCAAAAACTGAAAGATTATTAATTTACTTATTTGAGTGATTTTAAATAATATGTATTTGAAATAAGCAATCATCAATAAAGCCAGAGAAGAGTGATATGTCGTGCCATCTAGTCATTTTGTAATAAAAGCTTCTCAAGTTACCTTTGTACTGGGAGATTGTCGTAGTGTTCCTCTTCCATTATCTCATCTCATCGTCAACCAATCAATGTCCATTTACGGACGTAGGCTTCCCAAAGTCTGCGCCACATATCTCGGTCTCTTGTCTTCCTCATACAGTCCCTTCCGGCGACCATACTCAGATCGTCGATCCACCTGGCTAGAGGGTGGCCTATGCTAAGTTTATCAAGACGCGGTCTCTCCAGTACACGTTTGCTCTATAGACCGCCTGCGATAGACGCACGTACTGCCTCACTTCAACTTGCAAATTTTGCTAGCTTTATCGGTTACTTTGGTTCTCTTACGGATATCCTAATTTTTTATTGTATCCGTAAACGAAACATCCAAAATAGATCGCTACATATCCCGCTGAGTGTCTTTGGAATCCTCTTCCATGGGTTTGGCTATTTATCAAGTTTCACTAAAGTATGTAATTCTCTATACTATACTTATATGCCATAAACTGCAAGTTTTCGCGGGATACGAATCTACAGTTTACGTCGATCAAGCTGCGGGGAACTTTAATATAATAAAAGTACTATTGTAGTGGATACACTTACCACATTCATAGTTTTAGATTTTTTTGTATTCTTTCTTTTGTATTTTTTCTTAATATACCACGACCGTGGTTACCATGCGTTCGGGTTCCAAAACTCCTTGGCTAGATGCAATTTTATGTTCCTTCGCCATGACGCTGTGAGACACTTTTTCTACTACTAAAAGATATTTAACAGAGTTAAAATAAAAGCCACTTTTAAAATCGAAGTTATATTTATTCGAGTGCCTTACATCACGTCCAGCATCATAGTACTCTCTTCACTATATAATAAATCCTCTCGATCGATTAACGTATGGCCAAGGAAAAAAATAATACTAAATTAGTTTCTTTATTTTTGTTATGAGGATAACATAAATTTTACAGACTGCGCTTGTGCAAATCATTATTGGACAATTTTGTTGCGCTTCCTCGTAAATGCATTCTCTGATTAATTTATGAAACGACCATCGCGTAACGAAGCTAATGGTTTACGTTTTTCATTAATTTTTCGATACCGTAGTCTGTTGCTAACATATTTTCATTAATATTATATTATCACACTATCAACAACGTGATATTACAATTTGCAATTCTCTGCAACTATAGTAAGCATTTCACGATGCATAATATAAAACTTGTATCAGTAAAACGTACTTTGTAAATTCCCAATCTAAGCAAGATGGGCTTGTATTATGTAAATTCTTTATGGCCCAATCCAGAAACCCAGACTAGACCGTACAATGAAAAGTTCGTTTTCAAAATCTACTTCGCTTTAAATCAAACCCGGGACCTCTGCGTTCTAGTGAATTAGATGGGCTAATTATCTATACAATAGGTCTTGTTATTTTATACAGAGCACATGTTTTTGCCGGTTGGGCGTACAATATTTTTTTTTTTTAATTTATATCATAGAGGTACACTTACTTGGTTTTAATTATTATCACTAATATTTTATCTTTATCTTATAATTATGTATATCCTTAAATTTAACAAATACTAAATGACGCACAATTTAAATTTATATATGTTTCTAATGATATTTATATGGTACAAATATTATAAATATATTTAAACACTTAACATTCTAACTTATCACTTACATTTAAAACTTATCATTAAGGAACTTAGTTACACTGTAGTAGCTTTTTATTATTAGTACTTTTTTTAAAATGTGATTTAAACAATTTAGTTTTCAGAGCTTTAAGCTCTTTTGGGATAATACACATTACTAAAATATTTTGATAATAGACAATAAAAACTTTGATTAAAAATGATATTTGTATTTAATTTGCAAAATAAAATTTAAATAAGCTTACAATTTTTGTGAATATTCCAGTGATAAAATTACATTAGCTTATTGACATATATAAAATGCAAGGAGAGATTTGGGTAAGAAGGTACCAAATATACCAAATATGAACTATTTGGGCAAGGTTTCCCCTTTATTGTTCAGCCTTTGATGTGATATTCACACAGCACAGTAAGCAATGAACACCGTCTACACGCCACTACGCCTTTTATACGAAAATGCTACCCTGCAAAACAATAACATTGTATCATTGCTAAAAATAGCAATTACATCATAGTGTTGCCAGGATCATAAAAACAATTATAATAATTAGTTAGTGATGCACTAAATTATCTAGACGATAATTTAGTGCATCACTAACTAATTATTATAATTATTTTTATGATCCTAATAATATATAATAATCCAAATTATCTAGACGATAATTTAGTGGGCTTATAAAATTAACTAACCGGTAGAAAATGGTAATTTAATTATAAATCGAATCATCTGATAAATCGACTAAAAGTATTATCTATGACGATTGTCTATGTCATATTAATATACACTATGGTTCTCATGACTACTGTGGTGGACATCTTGTAACACATGTAAATTCGTTTACGCTAGGTATTTTCTATGGAAAGCTACATACATCATACATATGTCAATTTGTTAACGCTAAATAAAGTGTATTTAGTAATATGTTCTACTCAGATCCATGCTCATTCTACTACAATCAAATACAAGGCCAAATATAATGAAAATGTACTTGAAAAAATGTATCGTCTATAAACAACAGACCTCGCTATATTTTCTCAAAAGCAAATAGCAAGCTTGAGCCATTTAATCGTAGTTGTACCCTCGACGGTCGGAATAACGAAGTTTTCTAAATAGGCGGACAGATATACACACTCGTATATAGGGGTGAGGCAAAGTGAATCAATTTACGAGAGACCGACTACACCCTTGCACTAATTGGTTTACTTTGCAACGGGATACCTGGCTCAATTAAAAAGCGTATCCTTTAATTGACAAAAACCAAAGCCAATAAAACAAGTACGTCAATGAATAAATAATACATCTACTGTCTGTCTCAAATACGACAGTTCGGTTGACACATTCCATAGAACGTAACTTGTAGCAATATTATTGATATAAGTTTCGTTCTATGGTATGGTTTTACGTAAAAAAAACTAAGAATATTTTTTAACCGATTTTGGTTATGTAGTATACGAATACCTATCAATACAACCAATCGAATTTGTATTTCACAACAAGTGAAATAAAATTTGAACTACCTTCCAAAATATAGGGCGCCTTTGATTCTCGTATTAGTGAACTCTGAAAGCTTTCGATTTTCACTGGCTCTCTCTCAAAGTCTGCGTGAAATTAGGAACAGTCGTTGTAAATAAATACCTTTAAAACTTTCGGAGTATTTATAGTAAAAACTAATTTATTGAAGTTAGATTATGGTTATCTTCGAGCATTGGAGTTTGTAGACGTTGTCCACGTATATACATGTTTTTTATCATGCTATAGACTTCTGTTTGATAACTATCTCACCAGGTGTTAAGTGACGATGCGATCTAGGGTGATATGATATATCTATGAAATCAACTTGCTTAGTATTATTTCAGTATCCATATCAACGACTTTGTTTGGATGTCTGTTTGTTTCTTTATTCTCCACGACCTTTGGAATAAATAATAAAATTTTGTAAATATGTATTTTAAACAACAAAGATACACGGTATAATTTATCTCGGCAAATGGGATAATTTTCTCAGGGTATGTATTTTTTTTACTTCAAAGCTGTGCTTTATGAATATCCCACTGTACAAATGCATTCAGTGAAGTAATTTGGGAGTTGCAGCTAGTGCCGGACGGTTACCGGACAAAAATTTAAAAAACGTGTGCGTCTCTGGACGCGCGACAGAAGTGATAACTTAAACTAATCTAAGTTGAACTATTTAATATTGAAATTGTTTAACTTGAGAAAAGCTTAGGTTATTACTTAAATTTTATGTATATAGCGCGTGGGTTAGAGTGAGAGAGGAGGAGCCTGCCTACCGCTGCCATATGCGTGAGAGAAAAGGAAGCCAGACAGACTGGCGCCGTAACACATAACGTAACGAAGCGGTTTAGCTTCCCATAAGAAGTTATCACTTCAAAATAATTTCGGTGTTACTCCTGTCTAACCTGCCCCAGAGTCGGAAAACATAAGCTAAAACGACTTCATGATTCTGGAAAAAAATTTAGGAACTTAAATATAGGGTAGTTGACAGCCAAATTAACTGAGACATTGAACCCACCAAGATATTGTACGAGCGTAGAAAGTTACCTAATTTTCTACTAATTTCTTTATCGTGTCAAATAGGGTAGCAATTATGCTTAAAACAATGATTTCAACATTGTTCTAGACTTTATTGCGAAAACTGTTAATTACTTAATTGTAAATTTCAATGTACAGAAAATAAAGAACGAAAGAAAATGTTTATTTAAAGAAATAACGTCGAACTTAGATACCTCACATGCGATTAAAAAATAACATGTTTTGAGGAATTGATTTTTTTATGATTAATAGGTTTGCGTTGGACCACGAGTTAGTTATCAATAAAGAGGTCTGCACTCGGCTTATTACTGTGCCGGAATTATATCCCACACAACGCTGATTTTTAGTGCAAACCTTCCTTTTAGCGTGATATCAAAAATATATTGTTTTTATAGAACATTTCATTCCAATTAATTTGTACATTTTAAATTTAGAAACTCTGACAGTATTACTTTACCACAAACTTCGTGCTGATACGGAAATCAATTAGGAAACTAGTCTAGCACTAGTTACCACGAATTGCCCAGCGGGGAGACTGAAATTACCGCATTAAGATGCTTACTTGTCGTTACAAGATCCACGAACGACCGGTCGGGGATTTCAAGGGGTGACGACGGAAATGAGAACAGAATTGTCTCTACTGTTGGTGTAGTGTTTATACTGTACAATATTGTTGAATATTGTTATATACATTATGCATGTTATAAGATATATATTGTGTACATATATAAGTTGTACGTTCGTTATATACTTGTTATATATGATTGTTTCCATAGGGTTAAATAGAGATCGTGAATCTCTCTTTGCTGCGCTCTGGGCATACACAAATAACATATACACATACACCAGATAGGCAGTTTTTTGACTTAATGTGCATAACTGTATATTGTCACACATTATCTGTGCGAATCTTGCCAATGTTTGATTCACTAAAATAAAATTAAATTAAAAATTGGCTACTTACTCCAGACTACGCTGCCACCAAAGCGTTACTGTAATCTATTTATATTATAACTAGCTGTCCCGGCAGATGTTGTCCTGTCCTGAAGAAATAAAATTTAGAACCCGATTACAGCGCCACCTACCGGGCCAATTGTGAATCTAAACCATTCTCGAATCCACCTGAATACACAAATAAAATTTTATCGAAGTCGGTCCAGCCGTTTAGGAGTTCAGTCACATACGCACAGAAGAATTTTATATATAAAGATTAGAACTCTACAAATATTATATTATTACATACATTCATGTTTAACCACTAGATACAGACGCTGATATTGCTTAGTATTTATTAAAGTAACACATATCTATATCTATACATATAATAATTTTGTAGAGGTCAAATTTCTGTACAATGAAAAAAAATACCGAGTCAGAAGGATGTAAGAAGTGAAACAGAACTAATTTAGATTTTTTTCTAATTTTTCGTTTCTCTGTTTGTCTGTCTGTTTTTACCAGCAAATCTCTGAAACGACTTGACCGATTGAAATGAAATTTTGTATGGTGGTAGCTTATTTCCCTGGTCAACATATAGGATACTTTTGATCCCGAAAAATTAAAGAGTTCCCGTGGGATAGTTAAGAAACCGCACCACGCGGACGAAGTCGCGGGCATCAGCTAGTTAAAATATAAAACTATAAATGTGAAGGGGCACTGATTTCTTAAAAACACGTCATTCGCCTGTTGTCGTTCGTCGCGCGCGCACGTCTCCCGCTCCGCCTCGGCTGTCCGTTATTCCTGTTCGTTGTGTTCGTTCGTTCACCAGGTCGATCTGTGTTTTTTCTGTGACAGTGCAGTGAAAAGTGCGTCATCAGGTGGTTTTTCCACCAAATCGTTCGTCCCCCTCAGGGACAATGGACGGCGTGGAGCTCTCTCCATTGCAGTTGGAGGGTTTGCTGTCGTTTTTACGACAGCAATTCCCTCAAGCGCTCGACCAATTTTTGAGGACTCCGGAGTCCCAATCAATGGCGTCCGTTAGCTCGGAACTTAATTCCGAGAAACCCGTGTCCTGCAAGTTACACGTGCCCCCGCACCCGCATCTGCCACGACCACCGCACCCCCCGCGACCCCCGCCACCGCGCTTATCGCTGACCACCTGCGCTCTGCCTTAGCGCCCGCGCCCCCCGCATCCGTACCCGCCGTGTTACCGGTGCGCCCGCCGCCCGCACCCCCGCTCAACGATGCCCACCGTGTGGCACCAAAATCACGCGCATCGTTTTCTCGCGGTTCCGCGTCGGGACAACCGCGATCGAGCTCCGCGAGCTCGACAACATCGCGTTCGCGATCGCCCATACACCGCGTAATCGATTCTCGTCGAGAAATCGAATTATCTCCTGACGGTCCGCAATACCTCAGGGATGCCCTTCTTCCACCGGCCGATGAAATCACCCCCATGGATGTCGCGCCTCCCGCGAACATCCCCTTAAACCACGAGGACGATGACGGTTTCATAACCGTCAATCGTACCAAAAAACGGTAGACCCAGAGGGAGGTTCCCCCCAACCCCGCTCCCATTGCGGGCACAAAACCAACAGCGGCACCTTCCAGCCGCCCTGGGCCACCTTCACAGCGCCCGCCGCCACCCCTGATCATCCGCGAGAAAGCCCATTGGCTTCAACTCGCTAAGGAGCTGCCAGGTAAGGCAATCTCTATAAAAGAAGCCCGTGATACCCAACACGGCATCAAAGTTATGGTCACGTCTTCAAGTGACCACCGCTCCCTAACATCCTTGTTATGTGACCGTAAAATCGGTTACTACACTTATGCCCTGCCGGAAGAAAAACGCCTTCGGGCTGTAATCCGCGGACTCCCACAGGAAATCGAGTGTTCCTACATTCTCGAGGACCTTAAGTCCCAAGCTGTACCGGTGCACGAAGTGCACCGTATGCACAGAGGCGACGCAACAAAGTCTCCTCTAAACCTAGTATTGGTTGTCCTCGACCTCTCCCCAGAGGGGAAAAAGATCTTCGAACTTGAGAAGGTCTGTGGCCTTTCTGGCCTGCGTGTGGAACGCCCACACGAAAAACATACACTGCGGCAGTGTCATCGTTGCCAACTTTATGGGCACTCTGCCCTACATTGTCAATCCCGTCCCAGGTGCGTCAAGTGCCTGGGCGACCACGGGACCTCAGAGTGCACACGCACCCGGGACTCCCCGGAGCCACCGAGCTGCATTCTATGCGGCCAAGCGGGTCACCCCGCTAACTACAGAGGCTGTCCTGCCGCCCCCCGACCCAAACGTAAGGTCGGAAAGGGCAACGCCCAAAAAGGCACTAGAAAAGTGCCGAACAAACCCGCATTCGTGGCGGCCCCCCCTCCATTGGTAAATCACTTGACGGGTCTTCTCACGACGGAAGCGTTCCCTCCACTAAGGACGCGCGCCCCAATTTTGTCCGGTCTACCCCCAGCAACCCCTGCCCCCGCCCCATTTTAAAAGCACCTTCTGGGCCGTCACCCCACCACTCTTTAGTGGAGGACTTAGCCTTGGCGACTAAATTCGCCAAGAACTTGCCTTTCGACCTAGCAGAGGTCCAACTCTTGGCTCGAAAACTGAGACAAGTTGCAGAGTCTGATCAACCCTCCCTCCGGGATCAACTCGTGATCGAAATGGATCACGCGTACCTCCTCCAGGTACTTAGGTCGTTATAACTAAACAACCTAGTTAAATTATTGTTACCGGTAACAAATGGCGCATGTAGGTAGAAATAAACCACGCTCATTGACTCTGGCGACTTATAACGCCAACGGCCTTCGAAACCAGCGCGACTTGGTCCATGACTTCCTGGTTACCAATCAAGTAGATATACTACTAGTGCAGGAGACCTTCCTGAAACCGAGTGAAAGAGATCCAAAGATCTCTAACTATCGGGTCACTAGACATGACAGGATAGGCCGTGGTGGTGCCACCCTGATCTATTTCAGAAGATCTCTACACTGCATGCCTCTAGTCACCCCACCACTAGTAGGTATGGAGGTATCCGCCTACAGACTAGCAATGACTGGCCACCAACCTCTAGTCATAGTCTCAGCATACCTCGCGTGCCAGAAAACCCTTATTAAGAAAGACCTAGAAGCCCTGTTCAACTTAGGCCCAGCTGTTATAATAGCCGGAGATCTGAATTGTAAACACGAACAGTGGAATTGCAATACCACTAACCCCAATGGCAGAGCCCTAATAAATATATCAGATAATCTTTTGTTTGATATAATAACTCCCATGACCCCCACACGATACCCCCCCAACCGCGACTGGGAGACCCCAAACACTCTCGACCTAGCATTACTGAGGGGCGTAACTCTTCAGTTCCATTCGATCGAAACGATGGACGATATAGACTCGGACCATCGCCCGGTTATCCTCAAATTAGGACAACAGACGGACCAGACATCTGAAACTAGGACCTCTGTGGACTGGTTGAGACTTGGGGACCTCCTCAAGGCAACCGAATCACAAGACCTGGACCACATCCCGGACCACATCGAATCCCACCAAGACACGGAGACGGCGATCGAGGCCCTCACCAGCCACCTTCAATCCGCAGTGCGGAACTCGTCCAGACAGGTGCCAGTGGAGAATGACCGCCACTTATGCCTGCCGGACGAAGTGAGGGTACTGCTGAGGGAAAAGAGAGCCGCCTCCTGAGCTCACGACAGATATCCCACCGAAGACAACAGAGTCCGACTCCGCCAACTAGAGCGCGAGGTCAAACTACGTATCCGGGAAGTCAGGGAACAACGTTGGGACAGAACGTTGAGAGATATCGAACCAACTCACCAGGCGTACTGGAAGCTAGCTAGAGCTCTCAAATCAGATACCCTCACTGTCATACCCGCGCTAGAAAGAGCCGACAACACCGAGGCGTTCGATGATGAGGAGAAAGCCGAATGCCTTGCTCAGAGTCTAGAGCTTCAATGCTCCCCCACTACACAAAACGTCGACCAGTCACACCTGACGGAGGTGGACTCCGAGGTTGAACGTAGATCCTCCTTATCAGCGGAAACCACACTCGACCCAGTCACGGTGGAAGAAGTGCAAGATCTGATCAAGTCCCTCAAACCGCGAAAGGCCCCAGGGATCGATGGCATTAACAATCGCGTGTTAAAACTCCTCCCCGGCCACTTGATTATAATCTTAGTGAGCATCTTCAATGCCGCCATAACAAACTGCTCTTTCCCCGCGATCTGGAAGGAAGCAGACATCATAGGTATTCACAAGCCTGGAAAACCGGCTAATAAACCGTCCAGCTGCCGTCCAATCAGCCTACTGAGCACACTCAGCAAGCTTTACGAGAGGGTCATCCTCTCTAGACTTAGAGATTTTGCCATCAGCAAACATCTACTACCCGATGAGCAGTTTGGATTCCGTGCCAGACACTCATGCGTCCAACAGGTGCACCGCATCACGGAGCACATACTATCCCACTTTGCCCATCGCCCTCGCCCTATAGGAACAGCCGCACTGTTCCTTGACGTAGCTAAGGCCTTCGACAAGGTCTGGCATAACGGTTTGATTTACAAGCTGTACCAGTTCGGTGTACCAGACAGACTCGTGCTCATCATGCGAGACTTCCTCCTAGGCCGTAGCTTCCGTTTTCGAGTGGAGGGAACACGCTCGTCCCCTCACCCACTCACAGCCGGTGTACCACAGGGCTCGGCACTATCTCCACTACTCTTCACGCTGTACACCAGCGACATCCCAAAAACTCCAGATTTAGAGTTGGCCCTCTTCGCGGATGACACCGCACTCTATACATCAGATCACAACCGACAAATGGCTTGCGTCCGGCTACAGGTAGCTGTAACAGAGCTAGGCGAATGGTTTCGCAAATGGAGGATAGAGGTAAACCCGGAGAAAAGCGCAGCAATGTTCTTTTCCCCGGGCTCGCTTCGCTCTCCCAAACGCGCTTGCCTTCACTTAAAAGCCATCTCGCTCTACGAACAAGAGATCCCCTGGGCAAAGTACATCAAATACTTGGGTGTCACCCTAGATCAGAACTTGCGCTTCAACGAGCATATCACTATAGTCCGGAATAGAGCGCGATTTGTGATGGGTCGTCTAGCACCCATGATAGATAAACGAAGCAAAATGTCCCTCAGACACAAGCTTACTCTATATAAAACATGCATCCGCCCGATCATGACATACGAAAGTGTGGTATTCGGCCATGCCAAGCCTGCCCTTTTAAAGAAACTGCAAATCGTTCAGAATAAATTCATGCGCAGAGCCGTCGGTGCTCCCCTCTATATGCGTAACGTCGACATCCACCGCGATCTGGAGCTTCCCTCCATCAAAAACTACATTACGTCGCTCTCACGTAAGTATTTCGATCTAGCGCCGCACCATCGAAATCCCCTCGTCGTGTCCGCGTCCGATTATAAGCCTCGACGAAAGGCTCTCGTGCGACGACCGCGTAACATCCTCATGGACAAGGTCGACGATATCACAAAACGGCTGGCTCGGATCAGCCCGCCCGCGGTTAGGACGGCAGGCTGGCAGGCACCGACAGACAGACACAGACGGCGGCGCCGACGCCGCCAATCACGGTCTCTCCACGTCCCCGCGAGGGACGCCAGGAGGCACAGCCCCCCCATAGGATAGACTAGGCGTGTTGCTGGGAAGTTTCTTTCGCCGTTTCTTCTCTCCCAACCATAACACGTTGCGAAACGGGAGTAAGATAGTATAGGCCACCGCGAACCGCCGATCCCGGTCCGCCGGGATCCTTCCTCTCGGGCTTTATATTACCCGTCGCCCGCTCTCAATTAGTGCATTGTGTCGCCCTATGGTGGGCATCATTAGATTCATCCCCCTCTCATGGCAACAGTCCAGCCGAGGTGAAACTCCCTAGGGAGCCCCCTCGAGCAAGTTGCCCCCCGGGCTCGAGCGCCTTCGCTTCGCAAAGGCACTCGCCCCAAAAACCCCGGTAAAGTTGTGAGGTCTTCGGACCAACAACATAAAGTCAAGTCCAATAAAAAATAAAAATCTTAAAAACAGGCTTAATGCTTAGCTCAGGAAAAAGGGACTTCAATATTACTTTCTGTATCTAATTATTCTGCAATAAAAAAATATAGAAAGAAAGAAAGAAAGAAAAACTTTATTCGAAGAAATAGCGACGTAATTACATTCGTTATACATTATTATACACAGAGCCTATTTTGAGAATTTGTACGCTGCATTTTCAACGAACAAGGTTTGCACTCAGCATATTGCTGTGCCGGAATTATATCCGACACAACGCTGATTTTCAGTGCAAACCTTCCTTTAAGTGTAAAACCAAAACGACCCAAATTTGTTAATTAAATAACTATTAATAATAATAATTTATAAAACTAAGTCTACTTATATAATATTTAATTAGTAAAAATAAATAAATACATTTGAATAAAGCCAACAATAAATTATAATGACAATTTCCAGAACGATAATTATTGTAGTGATAAATATGCGTGTGTGTGTTTGCATTACTGCGTGAGTAGAAGCGAAACAAAGCGTGACAACTGACAAGCGATTCTAAATTTCGTGACGTCTTATTCCATATATTATATAGTTATAATATATTTAAGGTTTAAAACACGAAATTTGAAGTATTAACGAAAATTTTCGAAACATTTCCAACTCTATTTGTATGACCATAATGTTTATATTATTAAATATATGCGTTTCATCTCATTCTCTCGCAGGCTTAGTCATATGGAGTTATGTGTTTATCTCTTTTTAGTGCCGCTTTTTCATTTCATCGAGTTTCAAATCATAACGATTCTAATAAAGTTTAACTTCAAAATTATTATTAAAAAAAAATGTACATTGACATGGTTGGTATACCGATCACCGTTGAAGAACTGAGCCTTGTCGTGGGTTACTTAAGGGCAGATATTATTATATTTGATTTGCATTTATTAGATTGTATATGATTTCATTATGTTTGAAAGTAATTTTTTCATTGTTATCTGAACGTCACTTTCAATGTTTAATAATTCTTTTAGCTTTTCAGCTATTTTCAGGTTTTTTTTTAAATATTAAATAGGTTTGCGTTTGACAACGATCACGTCCAATGCCGGGCGATGATGCGGTCGAAGATGGAGCACGCTTACCTAGATAGTACCTATCCACACGAGACTTGAAGATACCCGGATTGTACTTATCGGGAAACACGGACTCTGGTAGTGCATTCCACAATTCTGCCGTACGTAGAAGAAACGTGGAGGCGAAACGTTTAGTACGCACTGGTAGCGTGTCCACCGTGAAACGATGGCGTAAATCAGAACGCCATGAGGTCCGAAGATGGAATGGTGTAGCTTCGAATCAGAATCTTGCTTCTGGAATAACTTCAGTTTTTCTTTTTTTTTATTGCAGCTTTTTAGCAGACAAGCAGACGGTCCACTTGATGGAAAGCGGTTACCATCTACGATCTGGCTGTGGGTTGTTCAGGCCGCCGCCTGTCGTAAGAGGCGACTAAACAATAACAACAAACAACGGCCGCAGGAAATTGTATTCTTTCTCCGTTCCTGCATGGATAAAATTTTCTTTTTAATTCTCAACAAATCTCAAAGCTGATTAAATTTTCTAATATAAATTAATGCTACATATTACACATAAAATTGTGAAGTGATGTCCCGACTAGGTGGAGGAGCGAGATGTGGCTGGCTGGATGATGGATGTGGATTGGCTTGTAAGTGTTCCACTACAATTGGATATTTATTTTCTTCCAATATTTTTCTTAAACCTTCTTTGTTCATATCATTTAGTGACTTTGAAACAATTTCAGTACTTAAATGTTAACTCAAAGATACACCAAAAGTTTCAGGAGTTGTGTTAAAAACTTGAGAAAGTTGTAAGTTGTTTGATGTGGGAATACACAAAGTTTGACTAAGAGACAGTACTCGGAGGGAAACCAAAGCTGTATTTGTTGTTTAATCATCCCTTTGTAAAAAATTAAGTTATCTGCTTAATAAAGACAACGTACAAAGATTATTTTTGCTTTTTAGGATTCCGTGGTTATTGTGATAAAAACAAAATACTTATAAAATCTTAATAACCATTCGTCGATCTCTCTTTGTTTGTGTACTTCTCTCTATGCCACTATATTTTTCTCAGAAACTTCTAAGTTTAAGTGGATAAAATATGATCGTTATATGTATGTACGTCTTTATGTGCTTGTATTATATGTTTACACAAATTTATAAAAATCACCCTGATGTCTCCAGTTTTTATTTTTATTTTAGTTTATAAAAGTGGGAGATATTTTCTTTCAAACTCGTAAATAGACAAAATTCTCTTTCTTCCCCCTCTAAGTAAGTTTTGAATTCTATGGAAAAAATAAGGCTGTAAAGCGTAAAGAAAATTTAAATAGAAACTAGTTTGAAAGTCCTTTAACCAGTTTTTGGATTAGGCAAATACTCTTTTAGGGTTCCGTGCCCATCTAGGAAACAGCAAATAGTTGACGTTCATCACCTCTACGGTATGCTGACCTCCAGGGATTCCTTCACTGTTAAGAGATTCTCTGAAAAATTACCAAAGCTATACAAACTGTGTCATTTTAGTAACTGTTATGAAAATAACAGTATAGATTAAACGTCAAGAGCTATCAATAAATATCGATACACGGCGTGCAGAGATCGTTGCAGATTTGATGGGCCATGGTTCAGCCGGTGGTCGACTCGAATTTTTATTGAATTTCAGCTCGCTGGCATCAGCTCAAACACAACGTTAGCAGAATTAAATTATGGTTGCGCCAATTACAGCCGTTTTTGAACCGCACGATGGCCGATCGCCAATTTATAAGCTTATAAAGCCCGCTTCAGTTTCAATATGATTTTCGGGCTCTTTTGTTAAGTATTAATTGTATCATGCATTACTTACACTTGTTAGTAGTTTATAATTTTAGAATTGCTCAAACTTTCCACGTGACTTCGTTCACGTAAATTTCGATTCTGTGTCTTTATCTGAATGTGGCTTTATTAAATACATATATTTTATATTGAAGATCCTGGGAAACTGAAATAAAAAGTTTTACTCCAAATCAACTACTGAACAAAGATTTTTCATTAAATGTAAAAAGTCATAAGTCACCATTATATTAGAGACTATATCATAACACAATGTGACGTGAAGAATCAAATCCACAAATTGGCCAAAAATTTGTTTTTTTTTTATTTATTTTTTATTGCAGGACTTCAGCAGACAGGCAGACGGCCAACTTCATGGAAAGCGGTTACCATCGCCTATAGACATTTGCAACACCAAAGGTGCTACAAATGCGCTGCTGCTCCCTTAAGAGAGACTGGAACCTGGGCACTAATGCCGGAACACAGCTCATGTAATGCAAAACTCCATCTATTATAGCGACAAGTCATGTTATTGCTAAAATTAAATATTGATAGATGACAGAAATGGTTGTATTTTGAACAGCTTTTAAGTAATTTCTAATAAACGCAACTACCCCAAGACGCATTTGTCTCCGTTGACTATATATTTTTGTTCTTTTTAAGTGTGGTATCTTAATTCCATATTCAAATCGTGATTACGATCCTAAATTAAATTAAATACTAAATTTGTGTTCAAAATATTTGAACAAAGTTACAGTTTAAGCATCTTTTTATACCGGTAAAATACTCGAAAGGCCCAATTTCTTAACTCCATAAAACAAATCACAAGTTACACATTTCTTACGGAACAATTTGAAGATCATACAAAGAATAACAAAGTAATTTTCTGTACAACATACGAACCTGGTATGTGTAACTTAGAATTCAAATAAGAGTAGCAGTTTCGTTGAAAGCATCACGAGTAGAAATTACATTCCTCGGTGCAAACTGAACAAAAGACGTATTGTGTTGTGAATAGAACTCTTGGAGCGCTTGTCTCCGTAGATTCCATTTTAGTGCATAAAAGCTAAACAATTCATAATCTAGATTTTTGATCTAATAACGAAATTATTGCGATGTCTATAAGTAATGAAATAAAAGTTAAGGTTTTTGTGAATTGCATATTGGTTTTTATGTTTTATAATTTTTACTACATACATAATGGCATATTAAAAATGTTTTTCAAATAGACAATGTTTAATTTACTAAACATCAAGTAACAAATTATAGTTAATGATAATTTTACTTCTGCTACATTCAATAAGGCATGGTAATTAGGTATGTTCTCTTTAACAGTTCACTCATATAGTATGAGTTAATATCATTATCTATTTCAAAAAATTAATAAACTCAATAAATCGGCGAAGTGTGATCAGGACATTACATTGAAGTATTCTACTGGGACGACGAACATGAACTATTTTTTTATTTGGCTACGAAACCTTAAAACACTCAAACTCCAAAAATTATTCGACGGATATTGTTCAAATTACTATGAACTCATCCTTATGTTTTCAAAACCATTTCGTAGTTTAAATGTTAGAAAGAAGAAGTAGCGTAACTTCAAGAACTAAATATTATAAAAGAGTTGTTAAAAAATATTGATATGGTCCTTCAACTTCTAGCTAACGATATTGCATAATACTGTGGCGAAACAAAACTTTAATTATATTAATTCTTTCCACTATGTAAATACTACATACGAAATTATATATTTGAATGTACAGGCCGTTTGATCGACTTACTGATCCATCAAGACTATGTACCTACACTTTAGAAAAAATAAATCTCAGTTACATGTACGACGAACACCACCGATCTCCATTTTTTCAGGATTTAATATTTCGTTTTCGTTTACATATTTCGACTAAATATCATCAGTATTATTCTATTCAGTCATTCTCAGTACTTAGAGAGAAAAATGACTGTGACAAATACACAGACGGACGGATAATGTATTACATAAAGCTTTTGTTTTTGCCACAATGGCAACTAGATCCAAATAATATTATTAGAGCTGGATTCGACCAATCATTCCATTAATGTCAACAAACGTTGGTAGCGAAATAGATAGCTAAGTGATACACTACATATTGTATATAGGTAAACATAATGCCCTATTGCCTGTTGGTTTACCTTTCCGAGTATTCCCTCTATCGTTAATCAAATCACGTGTTAAATGACCCGACGAACTGTGGCAGAGGCCTGAGGAATTTCGACAGTAAGATATTTCCTCCTTTCGAGGACTTACTGATGATTTTCCTGAGCAATATTTTTTCTTTAAGAATCAATGGAGTTGCTAACAGGAACAATTTGTCAGAAGTCCATTTTGTCTGTTTGGATTTCGGTTGTTTATCATTCGCTTTTATTTCGGTTTAGCTTATAATGTTGTTTAGAACTCATTTATTATGTTGATTGAGGTTATTTTTTCTTGTTTTATTTTCATAAACATAAATAAAGCTAAAGTTATATTTAGAGGTCTAAAAAAGTAACTTATCAAGTGTAAATTAAATAGGTAATATGTATTTTGTAATATTTTAATTCATACTATAAATATTAGGTAAATTGTGACATTTGGATATTGCTTTGATCCTCCTTTTTAGCTCTGATACTGAACCAATTGCCATGATACAATAGTTATTTTCCGAAAAATACAATGGTTTCTTCTAGACATTTGGAACTACACGAACCGGTTATCCACCCTTGTTTTTATCGTAAGACAACCAAACGTACCGGTTTGCGCCATTGTGACATGGTAGAAACACCACTAGTCAGGACAAAGCGCTTTGCTTCAACTTTTTTGGTGCACAGTGCCGAAGAATGGAATGATTTGCCACAGTCCGTTTTTCTTGACAAATACAATTTAGGAGTCTTCAAGCCACGAGTGAATATGTGTCTTCTAGGTAATCGTGTTCCATCCTAGATTGCATCATCATTCAACATATTAATAAGGTGAGAAAGTGGTCGAATAAAACCTATACGAACGAAAAAACAAAACGGACTTCACACTAAAAACCAAAAAAATAAATATTTAACTGACTTCTTTTCTACAACTTCTTGAAGTCGGTGCCAAGTAAAACATAAAAGAATAACAAGAAAACAAAATACTAGCTGTCCCGGCAAACGTTGTCATGCCTTGAAAAAAACTTAGAACCCGATTGCAGCGCCACTTACTGGGTCCAATTGTGAATCTAAACCATTCTCGAATCCACCTGAACACACACAAATCAAAACATCGAAATCGGTCCAGCCGTTTAGGAGAAGTTCAGTCACATACACACCAACATAAGAATTTTATATATAAAGATAGTAACTTTTATATCTTACTTAACACCGACTTCAAAATGTTGTAGAAAGAAGTCGGTTAAATATAAAGCTTTTGGGTTTTTAGTATGAAGTCGGTTTTGTTTCTGATAAAAAAATATTTTTTACTTTTTAGTTGAGCAAATACTTCAATAGCTTTAGAAATAATATAGTAAGCACCTGTTAAAATAGTACAACTGGCACACATATACAAATTTGCCATATTACACTTCGGTGTATATCAACTCATCAACAAGGGTTGCTCTCGATTTCATTGAGATCCACAAATCAGATCCTTGGTAACTATGGGACTATCTTGGGAGTTAAAAAAACAAATTGAAAATTTGTCCACAATTGACGGAGAAATCGCGTAACATGCCTACATAAAAATTAAGCGCCTGTAGAAAGTGTAATACTGGCACGCGTATATAAGCTTTTTTTGGAAAAATGTAGGCTCTCGGCGTTTTTTAATAAGGGTTACTCTCGATTTGTCTGGGATTCACTCATCAGATCCTGACTTAGTGACCATGGAACCGGCTCGGGAGTATACATACTTACGAATAAAGAAAAAAAATCTGAATCGATCCACAATTGACGGAGAAATCGCGTAACATGCATATCAAAAATTAAGCGCCTGTAGAGAATGTAATACCTACACGCGTATACAAGCTTCTTGCCAAAAATTCAGGGGCACGGCGTTCTTTAATAAGGGTTATTTACGATTTCCCTGGGATCCGATACACTCATCAGATCCTGACATGGTAACAATGGGACCAATTTGGGAGTATAACCTTTCAATAAAATATTTAAAAAAATCGGTTCATAATTTACGGAGAAATCGAGTAACGAACATACAAAAAAAACCATTATACAGAAAAATTAAGAACTTTCTCCTTTTTGAAGTCGTTTAAAAAAGATAAGGATTCGATACGCAAACAATGGTGAATGAATCGAGAATAATCATCAAATTTGGTACTACAGTATCTATATTAGCACTTGCTTTTAATACATGTTCAATAATAGGGATACAGTAGTTTCGTAAGTAAGATAAGTTTATGAGGACGAAGTTGCATAGGAAATTATTATAAGCCTTTGAAATCTTATAGTCACCATGCTACGTTTCTAAACTATCTCATTTTCAGTATGAAAAGTATGCCATAATCATCACCGTTACAATTATACATGCCTACGTAATATAGCCTCGATGCTGTTATTAAAAAACAAACTAAAATACATCTCAACAAAGCCATTTTCATATTTATTTGTATAAAGTTTATACAAATATTTCACTAAGGTCATAACGTCTTCAAAGCATAATAATCTCCCGAGATTTTGGCAAACACGCCGCGTTCACATTCACCTACAACATTTACTGAAAGGAGCTGAATACCGTGGAGATTGCCTTCTACGAATAGTTGCATAACCTCTTCATAGCTTGGGGCAAATTCCCACTACACCCCTACACGACCGCAGCCTAGTTGACAATGTTAGTCTTGTGCCGATATTCAGACTATGTGAATTATCCTTTAACCACCGCTATGAGGCAGAAATTTATTGACTTTGCTTATATAGTGCTATCATAAAGGAATTTCATAGATAATAACGCTTACCAGAAGTATTAGAAATTTGCTTTTCTTTATATTCGAATCTTATAACAGCAAAACATAGTTTATAAAGAACTGAAAAAGCAATGTATAGACTTTTTAAATAGTCCAATATTTTTGGGTGTAAACTATTTAACTCCAATTTAACAGTTGACTAGCTTCTGGCCGCGACTTCGTCCGCGTTGAATAGTTTAAAAAAACCCCTCGATTTTGAAACATTCTTCATTGGTGTTCCGCTCCTATTAATCTTAGCGTGATGATATATAGCCTATACCCTTCCTCGATAAATGGGCTATCTAACACTGAAAGAATTTTTCAAATCAAACCCGTAGTTCCTGATATTAGCGCGTTCAAGCAAGCAAACAAACTCTTCAGATTTATATATTAGTATAAGATGTAGATAGATGGTTGACATATTGCTCATTAAAATAAACAGATACCCTAATGCATAATTAAAATATTTTCTATATAAAATAAAAGGCTGTATTATCACTTAAAGCGACCGGAGCGAAACACTTAATATCGATAAAACGCCTTATTCCGTTGTTTCAGAAATAATCGTATACTACATTCACCTGCGATCTTTGAAAAACATCTATTTCAAATGTATATTGGATTATAAGATGAAAGAGCAATAAATGGGAATAAGTGCGAAAACATTTGGATTTAAATTATTTATTTTTGTTTTTAACTTAATTGCGGATAAATAGTGAAGATCATGGCGGTGTTTAATCGCACGTATAACAACAAACTTTTATTGAGTTCGGTCAATATATTTTGGCAATGGCGCAAATACTACGGTAGTTGAATTAAATAATGAAAGGGCCATTTCCCACAGGTTTTAAATGGCTCAATGGCAAAGAGCCAACGCTTGTGTACTTCCTACAAACGTATATTTACATGCATTGTATATTTTTATCAATTTTATTTTATCATTTTATCAATGATATTGTACTTTTTACGAAAATATTTTATTACGATACATCAAAATCGAAAATTAATATCTTGATGTATAAACATAACATTTTTAGTTTTATAAATTAAAATAGTATTTTAAATCAGCTGGATAACCCCTGAAACCAAAAACCTCAAATATACATTTTCATCATGGGAAATCCGTTTAATTACTATACACCGCGAGGGAAACGCGGTGGGGAGTGTGAGATTTGGCATGTTGGGGTGGCACTAGTACCGCAAGCAAGAATACCTACTAAAACCCCTTGGTGTTACGTCCTTTGACCATTAGGTCAAAGGACGAAATATTTGTGACCCTGGCATTAGCCAGGGTCACAATTATTTGGCCTATCCATTTTGTAGACCCCGGCAGGCGGCGGTCTATAACGCCTCTTCCACAGTCGGGGGAAGGGGGGACGCGGCGACCACCCTGACGACATCATGCCCTCTATGCGCGAAGCGGTTTGTAACACGCCCCAAGGGAGGAGAGGTCAGCGCACGCAGAACACCGACGCTCTCCCATCTCGGCGGCATTAATGGCTGGTGAGAACCCTTTCTTCAAGGGATAGTTCACGGCGGCCGAAGGTCTAAGGACGCCCTCCGGTGTTGACGCGTCCTCTTTCCTGTCTCCCGCTCCCGCCGCTGGCGACCATTACGCACTCGCAGAAGGAGGAGACATACATTTTTCCACAAGAGACAATCTATCTTTTTCTCGATTTTTACTAAGAAGCTATCTAAACCGTGTCCATTATATCTTAGATTGACAGAATTTACTTACGACAAATCCGTATTACACAGACATGAACAACAAAATTACGAATGTTTCACCAAAAACATCATATTAATTAAAAATAATAAATTTTATATATAGAAATGTATACGAAATCCAAAGTCTTCTAGGGAAACATGTCTAATTTTATTGTTAAAATTTATGTAATATGGATTTGTCGTAAGTAAATTCTGTCTAATTATGTCTTCAAAAAGGTTGTACTTAATACTCGAGCGAGTTCACGAACTCCATTTAAGGGCGTTTTTTCAATCACCAGATACTATAGAATAAAACACAACATGGGAAAATTAAAAATGGCAGTTGCATGAATAAAACAGTTGAACTGTTTCACTTTTAAATTTAGTCAGGTTATAATTTATTAGGCTGATAACTTTTATCTGATATTATTGAAAAGTTGGTCCTCGACCGTTTTATTTTGAAAAAGGATTACTTACTTAGCGTTCATATTATCACTATAGACTTGTCATTAGCTTGTATCGTAAGTATTGTTTGTAAGTATCGTACAACATTTTTCATGTCAGTCAGCGTTGTATTAATCGTATCCTAATATTTTGCATTAGAGCAAAGTAAACAACTTGGCAAACCATACGAAGCCTGTTCTATACTGAGCCATTTATTAGCCGTCATAAATTGCCTTTGTGGGTTTACTCGGTTTCAATTAATGTAACAGACTATTGGGGTTATGCTGACACTGGTTTCCGAAGTCACTCGATTATTATCGTTACGATCTAACAGCAATAATTTATTAGAATCTGTGTACAATATTCGAAACTTATATATGTACCTACATTTACTTACTTATAGTTAGTTACCTACCGAATCTTACCGAACGACGTGCAGTTTCATCTGGAAGACAAGGCTAAATTTGCCTCTAAAAAGCTTGGTGTGCTAAACCGGCCCAAGCAGTACTTCACTCCGCGGCAACGACTTGTACTGTACAAATCACAAATCAGACCACATACGGTTACCAGACTGACCCCCTCGACTCCATCGAGTGTCGCGCCGTGCGAATCGTCGATGATCGCATACTTACAGGCGGTTTAGAATCGCTTAGCCTTCGAAGGAACTGCGTATTTTTCCGCCTGTACAAGGGGGAGTGTTCCGAGGAACTGTTCGATCTGGTGCCAACGCCTCACTTTTGCAACCGCACCGCTCGGCAACGATGGGATATTCACCACCATTTCCTTGAGCTCCCACGCTCAAGTACGCAACGGTTTTCTAGAACATTTATTCCACGTACAACAATGATCTGGAGGGAACTTCCCGCCGCGGTTTTCCCTTTGCGCTATGACATGGGGTTCTTTAAGAAGGGCGTTATAAAAATTCTTAGAGATCGGCAACGCGTTGGCGACACCCCTGGTGTTGCAAGCGTCCATAGGCGACGATAACCACATTCCACCAGGTGAGCCGTCTGCCTGTTTGACTGCTTCAGGCAATAAAAAAAAACCCATAGGTAAGGCTTGGAACAAGTTAAAACAAATTGGTTTTAGTCCGCTATTTCGTTCGGAGTGTAAACCTTAGAAGGAATGTTGTGTACACCAGCATTAACCGGTTTATATATTATATAAACTAACTATATTTAACTATAACTGTTTTTAATATAAAATGTGCTTGTGTACGACTGAAAACGTGCTATACCACCTGGTGGCGCTTTGAGGGTGTGCGACAATACCCGTTCGAAACCGGTTTATTTAAGGAAACTTATTTACCAAAAACAAAACATTAGATCAAAATCGAAAAGAAAGTTCCTATTTAGGTTGTAACCGGTATGATTTTTTTACTGGTTTCCAAGCATTGTCTGTCTATAAAAATAATAATGCTAGACTCACCTTCTCATTTTAGGTAAATGGACAACATACGATCCGTACAATTTAAAAGAAATATATTAATACTTTCAATCTCTAATGTATTTGACCTAAAAATATGTACTCAATAATATCACTTCTAAAAGCGGGAAAAAACAGTTCTATGGCGCACTTTAATGATATAAGCTTTTTAGAATTACGTTTTTAACCATGGAATTCTTGTCTTTTTGAAGTGAAACTTCTTTTGAATCGTTGTGAATTTAAATTCGATGATATGAAAAAGCGACACTAAAAAGAAACAAACACAAATCTATAGGACTAATCCTGCGAGAGAATGAAATAGAATACATTATATTTAATCATTTAAACACTATGGTCATACAGATAAAGTTGGAAATGTTTAGAAGTTTTTCGTTTACACTTCTAATTTCGTGTTTTAAAACTTAAATAAGTTGTAATATACAACGATTTAATATATGAAATGTGTCGTCACGAATTGTCACACTTTGTTTCACTTCTACTGCGTGTGAACTGCACACATAATTCTTTTTATTATAATTCTATATTGTTCTTATATACAATAGATATAATACGACGGCATCTGTGGTTGATCGGGGTAAGCCTTTGACGGCCTACCTCACTGCAACTCGAGTCTCCGGGTTCGATTTGGTAAATGGTAGTAAACCTAGTATGGTAAATTTCAGAAACGAATTTTCTCCGTTATTTACTATGGTCTAGGTGTCTGGGATCGGCCCCAGAGTACTTTGTTGTATACTACCCGTAACACAAGCGTAAGTTGCTTAATATGGGGAAAATACAATATGTGTGATTGTCTGCCGGTTATTATTTAAAATACTCAGAAAGTTAATATCAAATTCTACTATCAGAATATCATATTTTGCCATTGTTCGTTGCCCATCTATAATATTATAAAATTTTAAAAGTGTAATCTTTTTATTTTTTCTGTTTGTTTGTTTGTTCGCTCGGGATTCACATAAAAACTACCGGGCAGATTTCGATGTGGATTTCGCGGATCTTATATCCCGGGAATCCCACAGGAATTCTTTTGGGAGAGGTTTAAAGTGGCCTGGTCGAAAAAAAATCGGATTCCAATATAATATTTTCACTGATCGATAGCATTTTCTCTGTCATAAAATCTGTGATACTGTATATCACGAAAACCCCGGGGGGATTTTCCCAGGAGTGGTTTCAAGTTGTTACGACACGTATAAATTAGCTTATTCCATCCAACGTAGACGAAGTCGCGGTCGAATCCTAGTATATAATAATATTCACGCCTTAGCTCGTGACAGAGCTTGTCATGCCTCAACCAAAATGATTAACTAGCAGATTCTTCTCTTCAATATTTCATCCTGCTGCAGCTTGCAACGACAAGTGGTGAAAGGATATTAGTGAACACGGATGTCACAACCAATATAGTACAGTAAGTATGTATAGTGAATTTCATAAAGAGCAAAGTTGAATCTAAGAAAATAGTCTTGAGCTACAATGAGTAATGTAAAAGTAGGACTCATTTTACGTATTTATGCAAACCGAAACCATTGAAGTAGAATACTTACCCGTAATAATCACCCTGCAAAGAATGTAAGCAAGTAAGACTCTGAAAAGCTCTTAAGGGATTATAACCTTCAGGCACCCGACCATCAACACGTCATGATATAGCGTACACTCGTTATTCTCAGGTGATCCATGGGTGGACGCCGTGTTGCCAACCAGTGAACTTCGCGTCACATTTCTACACGTGAATCACTTACGGGCATTGTGTAGTTCACTCGGGACCTACACGATAGCAACGCAAAGCGAGGGAACAGCGGGTTGTCAACGAGTGGTTCACTCTCGGTCCGCGCCTGGATAACTTGCGAGCGATCCGGTACCGATACAGAGTTTATAAATGGATCCATACAAGTCTATATAAATAATACTAACTGCACAAGTGAAGGCGGTGATGGTCAGGTGGCTCTAATAGATTATGAACGTTTTTAATCTCATAAACTAGATAATGCCACGATCCATTCTGCAGTCGGTTTTACATATTTTATCATTTAAAAACAATTCTTTAATACTTTAGCCTCTTTTAATGCATCAGCAAATACATAGCAACTAAACAAAGCTGTAGTTATTCATTAAATTATTCAAAGATTTCAATTTACACATTTCAACCGTAAAATGGTTTATAGAGCAAGATTTCATGGCTTAATTTAATACCAATTCGTTTGCTGAGCAAAATAGAGCTAACAATAAAGACTTAACCTATAATGAAGCTAATTTTTAGGAATCTTTGAAAGACGGACAAAACAAGATTAACAGAGGAAACTACTAAAGTCAGCGGGTATGTGGAAAACACAAATAAAGTTCTAAAACCTAAACATACGAAGTAAACCTTTGCGGAGCGTGTCCGGATACGTTAAACGTATACTACTAGCTGAAAAGTCTTTGAAAACTTTAAAATCAGTATCTATTTGCTACTATCAGAGTTGGGTAATGGTCTATTAAACTTAGATAGTGACGATTATATGAAACGATTTTTCAATCATCAGATAAAAGTTATTCTAATAAATTATAACCTGACTGAATTCAAAAGGGAAACAATTCAACTGTTTTATTCATGCAACTGAATTAACTCTAATGTGACAACTTGTGTTACAATTACCATGCGCTAAAAACGGTGAAGGAAAGCATGGTGATGAAACCTGCACATCGAAATAACCGATCTGTCAAAGTTGCCAAGCCGCCTTAGACAAGCGTGGCGGGTATACTGTCCACTCTCCAATAGTGGGAAGCCCGAGCCCAGCAGTGAGACGTTTAAAAGCTGTTATAATAAAAGAAAAAAAATAATGTGACGTGATAAATTCATCCTGGAATCATTATCTTGATTATAGCTCTTAGAGTCGGTTCGAGTGGTGTGATACGAGTACAACGCTCTAACAGAATATCAGCGTAAAACGTTTAGCTTTGAGCTGACCGTGTTCCGTACGACGAGTGAGAGTTCCGATGGCCCACAACCTCCCCCCCTATCCCACTTCTTTATTCCATCCCCTTTATCCGATCCCGTCTATCCCGTCCTCAAGGCTGGCAACGCGTTGGCACCACTCCTGGTGTTGCAAACGTCTTCAGGCGACAGTAACCACTTTTCACGTTGGCCTGTTTGCCAGCTTCGCAACAAAAAGTTGTAACTAGTACCTGCCCTTTCCTTACAAGGCTCATCTATATATATAAAACAAAGTTGTGTTAGTTACATCATTTATAAATCAAGAACGGCAGGACAAATTTTTATTTTTGTTTTTTTGGAATTGTTCTCGTCCGGAATAGTTTAATAAATATTAAAATATGATATTCATCAATTAAAAAATACAATTAAAAAAACATAAGTCACAACATCAGTCTAGCATTAATTTGTTATGATCTTTCCCGGCCGATTTCGGCAATCGTGAGTGCATTTAAACTCATTTTCATTTATCTGATTTAGGTGAATTATTTTTGTATGTGTTCAAGTGGCTCCCGGGCTGGTTTAGATTCAAATTTGAATCGGTAGATGGCGCTGCAATCGGTTCCAGGATTTAGCTGAAATTATTTTTGTGTGTGTTCAAGTGGATCCCGGGATGGTTTAGATTCAGGATTGGACCCGGTAGGTGGCGCCGCTGAACACCTCATTAACGGTGGAACCGATTTTGATGAAATTTTTGTGTTTTTTCCTGTAGTTTCGAGAATGGTTTAGATTAACAATTGGTCCCGGGTGATGGCGCTGCAATTGGTTACTAGATTTTAATTTTTTAAGGGCAAGAAGACAACATCTGCCGGTACAGTTAGTTTTTTAATAAAAGTTTAGTTAGATTGTGTGTTTGGGTGATTAATTTAAAACATCTTCTACTTTAATATCTATTTTTAGATAATAATAATGATCGGCAGACAAACACAAATTGTATATCCCCAAATTAAGCAAGTTAAGCTTGCGTTATGGGTAATTAGACAGAGATTAGAGAAAAAATCGAAATTTACGATGCCAGGAGTCGAACCCGGAACATCTGCGTTACAGTGAGGTGGGCTGCCAAAGGCTTTTTTTTCAGGCGGGGATATGCATTTCGCACATACCGGGTCCTTTGCTAGGGATTAGACCGTTGTTGATCATGGAGGCTTTCCACTGAGGCAATCCAAACAATAATCAACCGGCTTATGTGGAGACTCGAACCATGGACGTACATGGGCTAATACCCCACTAAAACCACCCTCCTCCCATGTGCCCCGTGCTTATGAGTAGGAAAGGCATGAGATACAGAGCGTAGTTACGCCCACACCGATCCTAGCGCACAAGTGCTTGAGAGTGCCCCGGGAGAGGCAAACTCACTCCGTCAACAGGGGTGAAGACTCGTCTGCTCCCTAGATGCTAGAGGGCCCCTGCAGCGGTATTTCAGAGGGGGAGATCATGCGCATACCTGCGCCTCCGGGCTCCCGACTGACGTCGGCGCCTGCGAGACGCATGCGCACTTCCATCTCTCTCCCTATCTCGTTCCGCGGCCTCCTTTTGAGACATTACAGTCTCGCAGAAATTGGCCGCGCCCACCAACTAATCGTCGCTGTGCAGCATGGCTTGCACCAGATCGCTCAGCGAATCGATCGGTCCTACTAGTGTATCGAGTTCAAACCTCTGAGGTGCCCATGCTGCGCACTCGACAAACGTGTGTAACGCCGTGTCCAGAGGCTGCCAAAGGCTTTTTTTTTTTTTTTTTTTTTTTTTTAAGGCGGGGGAAATGCATTTCGCACATACCGGGTCCTTTGCTAGGGATTAGACCGTTGTTGATCATGGAGGCTTTCCACTGAGGCAATCCAAACAATAATCAACCGGCTTGTGTGGAGACTCGACTAATCAATACCCCACTAAAACCACCCTCCTCCCATGTGCCCCGCGCTTATGGCAGGAAAGGCGTGAGATACAGAACGTAGTTACGCCCACACCGATCCTAGCGCACAAGTGCTTGAGAATGCCCCGGGAGAGGCAAACTCACTTCGTCAACAGGGGTGAAGACTCCTCTGCTCCCTAGATGCTAGAGGCCCCTGCAGCGGTATTTCAGGGAGGAGGTCATGCGCATACCTGCGCCTCCGGGCTCCCAACTGACGTCGGCGCCCGCGAGACGCATGCGCACTACCATCTCTCTCCCTATCTCGTTCCGCGGCCTCCTTATGAGACACTACCGCCTCGCAGAAATTGGCCGCACCCACCCACCAATCGTCGCTGTGCAGCATGGCTTGCACCAGATCGCCCAGCGATTCGATCGGTCCTACAAGTGTCTCGAGTTCAAACCTCTGAGGTGCCCATGCTGCGCACTCGACTAGCGTGTGTAACGCCGTGTCTAGCGCGCCACATTGGCGGCATTGGGGTGAAGGCAAGCAGCCCGCAATCTGACACAGATACTTATCGAAGCAGCCGTGCCCGGTAAGTATCTGTGTCATTCTGAAGGTCAGGGTCCCGCGTTTCCGCGAGAGCCATCGCAACAGCTGCGGTCGAACCGCCTCCACCGTGTCAATGAGGGGCTGCCAAAGGCTTAGCTCAACCATAGAGGCCGTCATGTTGATAGCTGGATGGATGATGAGCTATTCCTTAGGTTGATTAAAACTTTTAGGCATCATTAAATCGATTGCAAATATCGTGTGTATTGTACCAAAATGATCTTCTAAGGGAAAACAATTTTTAATTGAGAATATGACTGTCAGGTCATAAACTTTAAAAATAAGGGTATATCGTTTCGTGACATTACAACTGTCACTGAAAAACATTCTATGTGTCACTGTTTTGTAAGTGACACTTTTTCATTCTAAAATAAATGGTTAACTTGTCAGCAAAAGGTTTTTATTTAAATCCAACATTATCGCAAGCAGAATTAGCGAATCAAATCAATAGATGTTTTCTTATCAAGGTATCAAACAATTACAGTACTTTTAAAATTAAAAATACAAATTACTATAAATTAAAAAATGATCAAATCTTTAAATTAGTAGAGATTGAATATAAGACACTTTGCTCTAGAGTATGCCATTCCTATGGTTATAAGTACCAAATTATAACCGCAGAATAAAATCTTAGTAGATAAGTATATTATAAAATGTTATATGATCTAACATACTCTTGGATTAATTAAAGACGTACAATTTTGTATTTTCTTGCCTTATTTTAATATATGAAACGAGTATTTACATCCAGTTTAATTCCTTCGTTTGCCAAGGAGTCTTATCAAACGGTTGTTGTAGAGAACTGAGGCTTGATTTCACTTCCGAATGGTTAAGTAAACATTACGAAAACCAAGCCAGCTACAGATAAACAAAAGCGGAGGAAAAAGCCACATAGCCGACGTAACGAGGAATCGATGCGAGAAGCAAAACAGTAAGTAGAAAGAAACTAACTGCAAATTAATCGTGCAGTTACGGCTCAGTTTTGAACTATGCGCTATTGTTAACCCATTCCGAATAGTTTATTCTCTACCCTCAACATATTTTACATTATTCTTTACAAAAAACACTTTAAAGTTTTATTTTATGTTTAGAGTTGGTAATCAAATGGCAAATATGTAACTGCATCTGTTTGCGCTTCCAACGTTCGTAGTAGGGATTCGTAGGCGCTAATTACTTGAGAATACCTAATTTATTTATTGTAAGATTACAAGTAGTCCGTTCAAAACTAAGTTCAAGTAAAAGTAAAAGTTCAAAACTGGTAGTTTTAAAACGATGTAACGTTCTTTCTCTTGTCACGTTGACGTTTGTCAACTTGATGTTGACCATTAACTGTTGAAGTTATAGTCGCGTTCGCAAGACCATCTAAACGATTGTCCGTTTGTCTTAGAATATCACAGTTATTTTTGTCAGAAAGTAATGGATCTTTATGGACTTTATGCACTATGCTATAGTGAAATCGCAGTAAAAATACTTACAACTACTCTATCGTACATGTGACTTAGTTTTCAATTTTTTTCAGTCTTGTGTGATACCAGATCTATAAAAATTATGACGATATTTTAGTGACTATTTTTGTTTAAGTTAATAGAAGGAGAGGTATTAATTAGCTTTTGAACTTTGAGTTGGAAAATTATGAGAAATTTGAAATTATAAAGCTTCAAATATACTTTCATCGATAATTATTTTGAACAACATTCGTTATGCAGTTAGAGAGATATCGAGATATGTTCAATTAAATGTATTTTTATGTATCTCTAGCCAAATAACGAAGACAATGGATGTTTATGAACTCTACAGACCACATCGCTGGGAGAACGCCTCGCACTTGCCAGATATACTTTTATTGTTTCTATTTTCTCCTCATTTAATACAACATTAACTACGATGATATAAACAATGAAATTTAAACACGATATCATCTAAAAGTTTGCTTGAAATATTCGGATTATACTCTCATACTTTCTCATAAAAACTTTTATTATGGAAGTAATTAATTTGAAAGAATGCTAATTTTTCTTTTAATCGCTTCTTTAGCGCCGCAACTTTTATCTACTTTGTTTGAATTACTTTCAGCCGAGCAGTTCGTGGCAAGTTTTCCCGAAACATTTTTATACTAAGTTATATCACTCTTTTATTATTTATAATAAAGCTATTGTTTCAACAAGTTAAGAATAGATGAGGAAAAAGTTCTTTAAAGTTCTAAAGTAAAAGATGAAACTGTTTTTTATACAGAGCTAAATATAAAGTTTGATTGAGGTCCCAAAAATGTTAATAAAATAGAATTAAGTGGGACAACCTACACGGCTCAGATGTTAAAAGGTCTTCGTTGATAGATTTACGGTTGCCTATTTCCAAATAGTCATCCAAAACAGAATTGTTGATGCTTTCGATCGTCGATTTGGTGACTTTTCAATAGAGATCAAATATGAGGCAAATTGGATCGGTACCTACGGTAGACCTTTGAAAAAGCTTCTAGGCTTTTTAACTAGAAATTTCGCCGGTCCCATTGGAAAAGAGTACAAGGCAACGGAGAAAACCATTTTGTTTTCGATATCATGAAATCACAATCGCCGTTACTGTTTGTAAGTGGACGTACACAAAGCACTCAGTTGAATTGCTACCGGGAATTTCTTAACAAAAACGTTTAAGTACTATTCATTGAATGTAAAAAAACTGCTTCATTGTAAATCAATAAAAATACATTTTTTTATAGAAAGTTTTAGATATTCTCTGATTTTTGGGAACTATTACAGAATTAACATCATTATTAACATTCTAGCGTTAAATTCCAGTTGCAATATAAGCTTCCGCATCAGCCCAGTTGTTCATTTCCCTACATTTTGTACTCGTTTCACACCGTCTTCTGCATTCCTTATTATGAGAATATTTAAATACAAACATGTATATGATAAAATTGTATGTAAGGCGTATACTAAAATAGCACGTATAGAAAAAAAGTATAATTTTCGTTATTTGAATAGTTGCGATATTTATTCTAATGTAAACATAAGATTACTTTCAGTTCATTTATGTGACACTTCTTAAATCACAAGATTCTTACTACCTTATTCATAGAGAACTTGTGTTTGTTCGAAGACTGTTATTCTTTTAGGACAGAGTTTCAATCACCAGGTAAGAGTTATTCTATAGTATAAGACACATGGGAAAATACAAAATGACAGTTGCATAAATAAAACAGTCGATTTGTTTCACTTTTGATTAAGTCAAGTTATAATTTATTAGACTGATAACTTTCCTGTGATGATTGAAAAATTGGCCCTTAATTTGATATGATTATCAGTATGACGTCGGTCATGGTAGCGTAATGGCTAGCACACACGTCCCAAACTCAAAAATCCTGGTGCATATTGTTACAATTACCACGTTCTAACAACTGTTATATAATAAAAACAGCATAACTAATATATGCAAGTCGCCTATACAATTTAATTTTATAGTTGTACCCCCGAAACCTATGGGCTTTTTTTTGGCTTACATTATTTAATATATTGTGTTTACAATGTATGTACCTGTTATACATAATTATAGGTAGGTCTTTATATATACACATAAAGACGAGAAGAGTAGAAGTTAGAAGAGTAAGTAAAACTGTTTGTATATATATTGTTAGGAGTTGCAGGACTCGAATTAAAATGCCGTTGAAATTATTATAGAAATTATTAGAACTATACGAACACGTATAACACAGGTACAAATTAAACTGAATACAACTAGTCCAAACGTAATGCACGATTCAATAACACACGCAAAGTCCGTCACTAAATAGATTACCGAATGTACACAAGTCTTGCTTCACTTGTGGTTATCGCTCGACTTCCTCATCTCTCAATTGGGGCATTACTTTATACTGTAATATATGACAAATACAATATGTCTGCTCGGCCGCGTGGACTGAATTTCCTAGAATCACACCTGGCTAATGACTACCATAATAGATTACAATACACAGTGGGCTGTTTTTCTAATCACAAATTTTAAACACAAAGTAAATAAAAGAAGTCCAAATGCCGAAAAGGTAATAAAATGTCTACAGGCATGCAGGTGTGAATTTGTCTTTTGTCGGCGTTCAGGTTGTAACAATATTATAGCTACTGAAATCAAAGCATAGATGCATGTTTAATTAATAAAAAGTTTAGTCAGAAAGTAGGTATTGTCTGAGAGTCTACTGTAACAAACTAAAGTGGATAATTTCAAATACCATTGTCGGGCTGAATGTAGCAGCAAAGCAACAGTAAAGTTATATCACAGTAGGCCTTAAAACCTTCGCTCTAGATAGCAGACATGAGATTCAAATTAAATTCTATGAAGACTACTGTAAACTTTTATCTTATCCATGCCATCCTGTACAATTTTATTCTAAAATTCTTATTGCGTTTATCCAATTGTTCTTTCCTTTTCTAAATATAGGTAGTTACATGAATATTCAAGTTCTAGAGGAATTATCAAGCCTCAGCCAATTTATAGGTCTTTTACTGACACCTTTCAAGGATGTTCTTGTAATATTACTGAACCATTGTAATTCCCGTAACAAACAGAATTCTTCATTAAAAACAATTAATATCCTACTATTATTCACTTTAAACGATTTTATATATTTTAAGAATAAAACTACACAGCATAGCATGACCGTTCAAATTCTAGCTAAAAACTATGCGTGAGCGTTATTATCTTATGCTCGGGCTCCACCTGAGATAGTGTTATAGTTATTGATTGTGGCCAAACGAATCTTATTTATTTCCTTAAACATAACGCTGTTAACAAATAGCAACATCAGTGTACCTATACATACGTTGTCTTTAACGTCATTCACAATCGATTACAATATCGCATCGCAAATAACGTATTAAACCCATCGCTACATCTGCGTGAAACGGCCAATAACTATAATATTTTCCCAGATGGAGTAGTAAGGTACTAAGGTACACACTATATGAATTTGGAACGGAGGGCCTAAAGTGATCGACTTTGGCAAACCGCTCAATGAAATTGACACGTATCTAGATATACAGGTTGTAGCAGTGAGAGAGAGGTTAAATGATACTTCAGATGGCAGAGAGTAAGTAGTATTAACTGTCTAGTGCTGATGTGAACTGAACTCACTTATTTTGGAAACGGTAACCTTAAGTACAAATATTAACAAGTTGTACTGCTAGTACAAATAGATAGCTTATTGTGTGAGTGGGACGGATGATGTGCGAGCGAGATAGAGCAACTATTAATATGTGCGCTCCTGCGTTGCGTGTGCCAGTAGTTCGTTGTCCGCTGCGATGACTAGACGTTTGCAGCTCCCATAAGTTAATTTTGTAAGACACTACATAAAGTTCCACTTTATGTTGATAATTTTCATCATATGAATCTGCGAAAACGACTTCTTTAGGCCCTCAAAATAATTCTGAAAACATTATTTTAATTGGTATAGTTACCAGACCATCATCTGTGGGACGTTAAACCAATCACTTACCGACGGAAAACGATTGGTTAATATCAAAAAAAGGTATTAAGCATAATTTACTGCAGCCGAGAGCCAGCCGCTTTTCATCATAACCAATTTAATATCAGTGAATAATAAAGTTTGATTAAAACGCACGGTGGAGTGCAGCCATTGCTGGATAGATTTAGTTGGTATAAATTGTTAGCTAAGGCCAGAATTTGGCGAGTTATGAATGTTATGAAAACTTTTAATGGACTACATTCAGTTAGCTTCGCGCAAACTAGAGTCTGCGCCACAAAAGAAGTCTCACAGACGGGGCGCTGCGATCGCCGTACTACTCCTGCTATAGTAATTATTTGCTAATACATAAATGAATGTAGGTAATTACTGAATAACAAATATAAAACATTCTGTAATTAAAGCTGTAAACTTATTTCCTAGCTACTAATTCTATAAATTAGCGGAGCTACTACTTTTTAGTTCTTTTATTTTCAGTGGGAGTTCTTTCGTGGCGCGGACTCTACCTTATTTTATACGGAAATTTGTGTGCAGACCAAATTTGATGTTTTCATATTTGTTTTATTTGAGAGGAAATTTGGTGTTATCGTGTTTTAAGTTTGCTTAACGTGAGAGTTAGTGCATATTGTTAATGAAAATATGCGAAATGCTAACAAAAAATGTATTAACAGATCAGGATAGCGAGTTATCTGAAGCTTTTTATATACGTATAGGAGCACATACAGGTAAATGTTTTATATCAAAGGCAATAATTTTCATTGTTCAAAGTATTTATACTTTGAACAATGAATGTTTGTAAATATACGTTAATATTTTGGTTAGTTTATTGTGAATTTAACATTTTTCTACCTCTTAATTAATGTGGTCTGTTTGCTTAGGTAGTCTAAGATTTCCCGAGACTGATATTATAGCATTGCGATGGAACACCGAGGTGATTTAGTTAGTAGGTCCTAGAATGCCATCGGGACTCCAACACTACCCTACTAGGTAGTATAAGATTAAACGAAATGGCCTATAAAATGCATATTTGTATTGTAATAGATAAATTACAACATTTCGATCTAAAGACATAAACACTGCGAATGATTTTTATAAAAACTTGTAGAATAGATCTCTTGTCTGGGCTTGTTTACATTTAATTAGGAAACTCATTTATTCATATAATATCTAATATGTTTTTAATGTAAACTATGAACTAAACTAACTTAAAAATTCATTTACACTAAAATAAAATAAAAAACTTGTAGATTAAAAATATTGTAAATATATATTTATAGTAATCTGGAATTTTAATTTAATATAGAAAAATTTAACTGTGTTGATATATTAAAATCTTTAGTACAAGTACAAAATAAACAGATCAGGCGGTTTACTTGATTTAGTTTTAGTACCGGCGCCCACAGAATTAGACGAACGTATTCTATGGTACTTTTTGCCTACTGTCACGCTTTAGGTGTGAACAAAAATTTAAAAAAAAGGAATAATAATATATATAATTAATTTACTGTAACATAAAAAAAGAATTATGAAAGAAACTAATAATATATATATTTAAATATAAAAGTATAAAAGGTTCATCTAAGCTAGTCTCCGCAACCACTCAATCCGATATACCGCACTCCCCTAGGCGATTTCCTCGGCAGAGAAGGCAACGTTCCAGTTTTCTTGGTAGTTCTCGCAGGAATCCTCTCTAGTCTTCTGACAAGGCTTATTAAAGTAATCCCAAGGGTAGTTCCTGAAACGCAACCATGCGAGGCGTATTAGAGCGCTGCATAAGCTAAGCACAAGGAAAAGGCTAAGTTCATGAGGCAAATCAGAAGTATACAAATTAGCATTTGCAAGGCAGGCAAGAAAGATCAAGGTGGCGAAAGAAAAGAGCAGAAACGGTTACAAATATAAAGCTACTAAGATAACAAATAACAGTACTAGTACGTATACCAAGTATTTGATATCGATATATTATATTAGGTAATATCAGTATATTACCTAATACTGGATACTGATATAATTAAACGAAATTACACAAACTATTAACGAAGGATATTTTTAAATACTAACTAATTACAATTATGAAAATGTTTCTTCCTTATTGAACTAATATTAACAAAATCAATCATTTTTAACAAAATATAGGTAGTTTGATACAACGGTTTAGCTAGTCATAAAAAGGAGAAGTACCTAAACTATAACATTAATTTATGCACAACTTACCCGAATTGGGAAACAAATTGCAACAGTTATTTCTACTTTGATATTTATAAATGCTAGAGTGTCAGATTAAATAATACGAGTTGGGTATATATCAGAAAATGATAATACGGACGCAGTAAAAGTCACACAGTCGAATCAGTTGACCGCAAGATGGCCGTCGATCGCTTATTGTGTATCGGCGAATACGGCAGAAACAAAATGAATTGGATGCATTCATAATTGTTTAATTATTTTTATAAATTCATGTTAATATTTTCAAACATGAATTTATAAAAAAATATTAAATAGTAATAATTATTTACGAAATTTTAAATATTTGTAACGTTCCGTTACACTACGAGTAATTTTTTTTTATAGCTGAAGTACAGCGGGCAGACAGGCGGCTCACCTGATGGAAAGCGGTTACCGTCACCTATGGACGTTTACAACACCAGGGGTTTCACCAACGCGCTGCCGGCCTCGAAGAAATTTTACGACACCCTTTTCAAAAACCCCATATCGTAGCGCTGTGGGAAAACCACGGCTGGGAGGGAGAGCTCATTCCAAATCCCACGATGCGCAAGAGAAACGTTCTAGAGAACCGTTGCGTACAAGAGCGAAGCGGCTCTAGGAAGTGGGGATGAACTGTGGCGTGGGGGAAAGAGTCAGATTCTCCTCCTTAGCCACAGAATAGGTTTAGGTGGGTCAATGAACGATACAAGATAATTATGTAGTATATTTAATCTGTTCCGTGACAAACGGTAGACTTCTATGCACAAAAGGGTACACTGGCCTGTCGAAGCCCTGAAAGCTCTTCGAGTCAAGTTAATCTTCGGCTCTAATATTAGCTCGACCGGTAATTGTCCACGTCAGGTATATGTTGGCTTGGTTGGTAGGTTTCCTAGGTAAAGTAAGTGTAGCCTTGATCCTGGAATTACATGACGAAGAATAGGCATTAGCTTGACACAGTGTCCTCCGTTAGAAAACTAAATCAGCTCAATTATATTTAGTAGTAGAACAGTTACATTTTATATATACTCGTATGAATAGAAACTGACCCCAGCGGGAACACGTAGTTATTTTAATAACGTTAAAGGAAGTTTTGAATAGTCTGGAATAATATTTATAAAAGAATTGTATCAGCTGATATTTTTGAATCTCGAGCGAATCTCAACTTAACCGCCGTCCTGTTTTTTTTCACTCTCTTGACAGTGACATAGTTTGACATTAGTACTGTGATTGGCTATGTCTCTGTTTTTTTTAATGGTGCTAGTGTAACGTTACAGAACGCCCAGTCGATGGCGTGCGGTGCGGTGGTAAAAATGCAGGCACAAATAGACATAGGCGTTATGAGTGCATTCATTTAACGCTTTGTATATATTTTATATTGAGCTTTGTTCGTAAGCGTCATTTGTTTATAACAATGCAATCGAAAAGGTTGAAACAAAATCCAGGCTGCTTTTCTTAATCGAATTAATTGAACGCCAAAGTAACCGCTTAGTCGGATGCACTTTCCGAGTTTCGGCAGTTTCTAAATTGCTCCATTAAACTTACAACTGTGGCGAACAAAATTCTTAACTTCTCTTGAGACAGTTTATGGACAGTGAATCTTTTTTACTAGGGGTTTGTCACGAATACAGAATCTTCCGTTATCATAAGGTCTATGATTTTAGTTTAAAAAAAGAAACTTCGCTTAAGTTATGGTAAATTTTATAGACAGAGTGAAGCAAGGGTCGCTGGAAGTACCACACGCCCTCTGTGAAAAAAGGCTATAATCTATCTGTGCCAAATTGCATCCAGATTCGTAGAGCCGTTTTGGCATGATTGAGCAACAAACATCCATCCAAACTTCCGCATTTATAAGAGTAATAAGCACAGTAAGAAAGATAAATAATTTATTTGTTTTATCGTTTGACAATCCTATTTTACATTAGTACCAAACAGGACGGTGTCAATAATAGTCACTGGCAATGGGATTATTGTCACTTTAAAAATATTTACGAAAATGGATATAGAAATACTAGCGCTGGGCCATTATGACCGATTTTGAAAGACAGATGTCCTCCCTTTATCTTTATGAGGACTTTAAATTTAATAAATTTATAAACAACTTTGCCATTTATAAATGTTGATCCTTCCTAATCCTTCATATAGACAAGTGAGCAATCACTTGTCTATATGAAGGATTTTTAACAGTGACTTTGATAAAAAAGTAACCTTTTTAAAAACATTATGTCAGTGTATTGACATATTTTATGTGTGTCGGAGCCATTTCATCAAAAGCTACTAGGTTTATATTTTGTACGGGTATTACATATAAATACAGTTATACAATTACAATAAGTTTTGATATAAAATAGCGCGACGTAGCTTGTGGCGTGTGTATATGTTGATTGTTGAAAGAAGAATGAAGGAATGATGGGGTGGCGTGCCCGCGCCGTATGAGGATCGCGGCCGATACCTCCCCGCTTTTCTATTGTTCTTAAAAGAGAAATTGGCCGTACCGGGAACCTTGTTGCCAACATCTGTGGCATAGCGTGAACATATTTTATAGTTGAAATTCAACGGGAAGGTGCATTTTATATAATACCCGTGCGCAGAAGGTTTGCCAATAGCCTCATGATGTTACGCGTCGATGGTCAGTAGGGTTGATAAAAAAGGTTACATAAATAGTTGTTGCAATCAATTTATTATTATATATACTTTACATAAGTATATACAATAATAGTATGTAGTCATCGGCAAATCTTCTGCGCGCGGCTTATACAGATATTGAATTGCAAAAATATTACTAATTAATCTTAATTATTATACATGTTATTAAGGAACGAAATAATTCAATGTAAAGGTATCTGAGGGTATGATTAGAGAGGTCTTAAAAATCATAACGTTTCACAGTGACTTTTTTTATTTAAATAAGCGGTATTTTTCACTTTCAAAGTCTTTAGGAATTTTTCAATCATCAGATAAAAGTTATCAGTCGAATAAATTACAACCTAACTAAATTCAACTGTTATTATTAATTTCCCCATTTTGTGTTTTATTCTATTGAACAACTTTTGACTGGTTATTGAAAATTCGATCTTTAAACACAGCGTTAGAAGGCGGGAACACAGGTATGTGTCCCGCCTTCTAACAACCAAACTAAGCGAGTATAAGAGTAGCAAAATTGTAAAAATTTAAGTCGATGTAAAATAGGTCCAAATTATCTAGTTTGAACAACACCTGTGACAAGTCTTTGAAACACGGGATCCTTTCTGTAAAATGGTTTTTAAGGGTTTCCGTAGTTAAATAACAAAAACACTTTAGGCGTTCGTCATCTCTATAAAACCCTTCAGTGGGCGAGAACTGAAAATCATTTCGCCAAGGCCGTCTTTATCTGGGGGTGTAGGTGTGCGTGGCACCTAGACGCAGGGACTTAGGGGCGCAAATTGATTGAATTCACTAAAACGTCATTAAGTAAAGTCGTTATGGTTTTTCAAAATCTAACTAACGACATCTCACATGATGTGTATATATAATTTTAAAAATTCAACTCTCAGTTAAACGCACTGTTACGACCGACAAAGACAAATTCACACCTGCGTACCTGTTTTGCGCATTTTATTATTTTTCGGCATTTGGACTTCTTTTGTTTACTTTGTGTTTAAAATTTGTGATTAGAATAACTGCCCATTATGTATTGTAATCTTTTGTGGTAGTCACTAGCCAGATGTGATTCTAAGAAATTCGGTCCGTGCGGTCATGTAAACATATTGCATTCGTGCAGCAAAAAAAGCAATGCTCCAATGAAGAGATCGTCAGTCGAGCGATAACCACAAGAAAAGCAAGACTTGTGTACATTCGATAATTTATTTAGTGACGGACTTTGCGCGTATTATTGAATCGTGCATTACGTTTGGACTGGTTGTATTTAGTTATATTTGTACCTGTGTTATACGTGTTTGTATACTTCTAATAAAATAAACTCTATAATAATTCCAACGGCATTTTAATTAGAGTCCTGCAACTCGTAACAGTACTAACTACATCAAATTTTGTCCATGTAAACCTAGTAGTTTCTGAGAAAATTGACTGAGACATTCAAAAACAGACAGACATTACGAATGCATAAGACAATCTTAGCATGAAAATTTAATGCTATATCTGGTAGGGTCGCAAACTGATTATCGCACCCCGGCGCCTAATATTACATAAGATGGCCTTGCATTTCTTTATATCAAATTTTTTTATAATAATCCATTTTAAATTTAACTCGAAAGAAAAAAATCAAATCTCTTCGTGTATTAAAGTTAAAGAAAATCCAAAACACTATAATCATACACTATCTACCACTACAAAATGGTAAAGTTTAACTATTTGGCACGCTTTCAAACTTGCATCGTGTTTGCCACGAAAAGCGCTTATTATTTTCTCTTTTTTCCTTCAGAACATACAAGTATTCCTTCTTACTTAAAATATATAAGTATAATAAGCTTCGTTACAATTATTATCCATTACACCATGTTTTTCCTTACCAGATAATTTCTTGAATGCAATTGTTGTTTAATTATGTACTTAGATGATTAATATAAAACATTTTCTATTGTAATATCTCACTTTCGATGTGGCTTAAGGGCCCATTTTTCAATCATCAGATTTAAGTTATCAGTCAAATAAATTATCACCTGACTAAATTCAAATGTGAAACCATTCAACTGTTTATTCATGCAACTGTCATTTTTAATTTTCTCATGTTCTGTTTTATTCTATAGAATAATTTTTATTTATATTTAGTGATTGAAAAATTGCTTCTATTCATTATATATTCTATTCATTGTAAAAATTTTGTTTGTAATGTACGAAAATCATCTTCTAAGGATAAATAATAATAATAAATCTTTATTGCCAAAAAATTGATACAATAACTTATAGAAGTCCCTAACTCCCAAGCTATAATAATGTACATAATAGTCGTCTTGATTACATATATTATCTATCTATTACTATAATAAATCTGTAAATGGTTCGAGTTTGTATATTGCGATTAAAAAAGTGAAAAAAATCAGGGAGGATAATTCGTACCAGGAGATTCCAAAAATGCATTTTTTAGAATTTTTGTCTGTCTGTCTGTTAGACCATGACGTGAATGCTAGGTACTGAACGGATTTAAATGAAACTCGACATAGAGCTAGCTTATATCCCGGGGCGTAACTTAGGTTCGGCGGGAATTTTTCTGGGAATGATTTAAAATGGCCAGATAAAAAAATCTGATACCAATGTGATTTCTATACTGATCAATAGCAATTTTCATGTAATAAAATTTGTGATATATTTATCCCAGGAATCCCGTGGGAATTTTTCCGGGAGCGGTTTGTAGTTATGCAGGTGCGTAAAAATTAGCTTATTCCGACACAGTTTTCACTAAAACGATAACTTACACTTTTTTCAAATACTACAGTATTTTGTGTCCCGATAATCCCGTGGGAATTTCAAGTCAAGCGTAGACGAAGTCGCGGGCATATCCTAGTAAGTAATAAATTAATACTATATTTATTTTCGATTTAAAAAGAAACCCAGGTTTTGGTTGACCTTTATTGTAATTACGTAGATATAGGAAAACTGTAATTACTAATGGCCGGTTCTTATAATTATCTTATTATGTATTCACTTACCTTACGATCAGTTTTGGACATTATATGTATTGATACTATGTCAAATTTTAAACGATAGTAAGGCAAATGAACGGTGAGATATAGCAATCGACCATTAATTAAAAAGTTTAAAACTACCAAATTCTTCCTGAAATAATATAATTAAGCCATTAAAGTATTTTAACCATGTGAAAAACCTATAACAAGGATTAAGTTTCAAATTTTACCTGTGTTAAATGACTGCCTATCGTCTTTAGCTATATTATACATTACACATATTATAGCATACATTACATTACAAATAGTCATGGTTTGAGCAAACTTTCTTTATTTTATTAAACTGTTAGCGGTTGAATTTCTTAAAACGCCAATGCATCTGAACAT
Organism: Dendrolimus houi; assembly: GCA_039645545.1. NCBI lineage: Eukaryota > Metazoa > Arthropoda > Insecta > Lepidoptera > Lasiocampidae > Dendrolimus > Dendrolimus houi. The sequence goes on along the minus strand of CM077125.1, from coordinate 10,686,703 downwards.
ATGTTTCTAACCAGAAGCCGGTATATAAAGTTTAATGCTTCTTACTTTGAAAATGACTGATTTTCATCTAAACTTTCATCCTGTTTCACTCCCTTACGGGTTGATTTTTCAAAAATTATTTCTTTGTGCCCACCTACAGAACAGAAAAAACCCGTATGTAAATTTTCACTATCCTAGCCCCAGTAGGTTGGACTATGTGCTGATATGTCAATCAGTCAGTGAGTTCAAATAATTATGTATATGTATCTTTCTAAAGAAATGAAATATTCTTTAAACAGACTGGTAATTAAAGAGATTACAAAAGCACCTAATCATAAAATATAAAACATAAATTAAATAATACTGGATTCTAAAACAAAAATAAACCTCCAAATAACTAACAAGTTTAGAGATATAAAGTTCTTTGACTGCGCTCTTCAAGTATTCAAAAAGGATGAATATTTCGAAGCGAAGTTGGATGCCGTATAGCCCGGCACTAATGTTTGTACAAATCGCTTACCTGGTCTGCCTCGGCATCCAGTACGTTAGGTGTTTTGAATGCGAGGCCAAATTGACTCCATTAAAAGTTTTGAAAGCGCTCGTAGCTTAGATAATTTACCGGGAGAGTTATGCCATCTATAAAAGCATACGTCTCTACAGAAAACTAATAAATTTACCTACTTAATTAAAATTCGAATTATACAGAGATTTTTTAAATTGCGATGGCAAATAGGCAGATGGCTCATCTAATGGAAAGTGGTTATTGTCACCTATAAACCTTTGCAACACCAGGAGTGAAAACAACGCGTTGCCAACCTTGAAGATGAATAGAAGGGTTGGGTTAAAGGAGATGGAATAAGGAAATGGGGTAGGGGAGGAGGAAGTGGGCCATCGGAACTCTTACTCATCATACGAAACACAAGGCTAAACGTTTCACGCAGATGTCCCGTGAGAGCGTAGTATCACAACGATCAAACCGGCCCTAAGAGCTGTAATCATGAGTCTAAAATGGCTCCAAATATTGCGGTAGTAGAACTATGTAAAACTGACTCAAAGAACTCTGCGAGCTCACAACGAGTGGGGTTAAAGCGTCATCAGGATCCTAGCAATAAATCTCGGTTGGGTTCGGAACGTCCGCTTCGGGGCACAGGGTCCGCATTCCTACTTATTTTTCTCTATCTCGCGTGATTTTTGGCTTCCCTTGTTGCGAAGCTACTAGAGTGTATATCGTCTTTCACTATACAAAGGTAGCATCTCTTGGATTTACCTCTTCTTCCGGATTCTGGACATTTATTCCATAGATAACTATCCGGTTTCCGTATACCATAATATGACCGTGCCCGCTTAAGCGACTCCTTTGCATTATGTTTGCTATGTCATGGACATGAAGGCTGCCGCGTCGGGCGACGCGGTCCTTTCACGTGGCCTCCACACATCCACCACAGTTTATTCATCTTCGTAACACGCAGCTCTTCAATTTGTCGCTCAAATACAGGCTACGCTATCGTACTTTTTGGTCTCATGGTTTTGAGCGTGAATCGATTAGAAGTTTACGCGGCTGTGCGTGGAAAACCACACTGTATTTAATTAGAATTAGTATTCTAATTAAATGTAATATTAATATATTTTTTTAGAATATTGAACAACAAAACCCTGCCCTAGCTTTTGTGCAATTTTTCTCTCTCCATCCCAAGGTTGTCTGAGGGATCCGTTTCTGGAAGAGATCGCTGCCAGCGATAAGGCCGCCGTTTGTATTTAATTCTAAGCTGTTTTTGTGTATTATTTCATAAATTTTATTGTAAAATAAAGTATATTCTATTATATTCTACATGGGGTCCCGACGCTTTAAAACTTTATAGAGACGTCACCAAACGCCTAGTAGACTTCTCAGGTGAGCAAAAGGCTGACCTTATTTCGCCCAGGGAATTAGCATAGCTTTCCTACACGGTAACGCTAGTGTAGTGGATGTGCCAGCCTTTTGGGAACATCCCCAACAAGTGATTTTTTTTTTATTGGACTTGACTTTATGTTGTTGGTCCGAAGACCTCACAACTTTACCGGGGTTTTTGGGGCGAGTGCCTTTGCGAAGCGAAGGCGCTCGAGCCCGGGGGGCAACTTGCTCGAGGGGGCTCCCTAGGGAGTTTCACCTTGGCTGGACTGTTGCCATGAGAGGGGGATGAATCTAATGATGCCCACCATAGGGCGACACAATGCACTAATTGAGAGCGGGCGACGGGTAATATAAAGCCCGAGAGGAAGGATCCCGGCGGACCGGGATCGGCGGTTCGCGGTGGCCTATACTATCTTACTGCCGTTTCGCAACGTGTTATGGTTGGGAGAGAAGAAACGGCGAAAGAAACTTCCCAGCAACACGCCTAGTCTATCCTATGAGGGGGCTGTGTCTCCTGGCGTCCCTCGCGGGGACGTGGAGAGATCGTGATTGGCGGCGTCGACGCCGCCGTCTGTGTCTGTCTGTCGGTGCCTGCCAACCTGCCGTCCTAACCGCGGACGGGCTGATCCGAGCCAGCCGTTTTGTGATATCGTCGACCTTGTCCGTGAGGATGTTACGCGGTCGTCGCACGAGAGCCTTTCGTCGAGGCTTATAATCGGACGCGGACACGACGAGGGGATTTCGATGGTGCGGCGCTAGATCGAAATACTTACGCGAGAGCGACGTAATGTAGTTTTTGATGGAGGGAAGCTCCAGATCGCGGTGGATGTCGACAAGTGAGAGTGATTTGGTAGCATTTTTATATATGTAGTTTAATAATTGCTAATATTAAGTATTTTTTTAAAGATAGTTTAGATTAGAATTATTGTTTTTATTATGTTCAATTAATATATTACTGCTTACACAGTAAAAGTCTTTACGTGGAGGTTAATGTTGAGAGGAAATCGTATGTGGGCCGTCTGCCTGTCTGCTGAACTCCTGCAATAAAAAAAAACCTTCTATAAAGAAATTTGAATTGAGGGCTAATAAATACTAATTCTATTTTTATAAAGTACGTAAAACGTTTAACTGTTTAAACGTAAACTTAAGTGTCTATCAAACTCTTTTAATGACAATCATTTAGAATAAGTAATCGAAATTAAAAGCTGGGAGGGGGACATTTAAACATAAAACACATTAGCGCAAGTATTTGGCGTTAATATATACATTTGACCCTTGTCGCTTGCTTGTCTTTTGCTTTAATAAGTGGTTAGTTTTAATAGCTTGTTATTGCATATCTACAATATTGTAATTGATGGTATTAAATTCTTACGGTCTTATTCGTATTGAGTTGGAGTAAGTGTGAACACTTGTTTAAGAATCTCAAAGAAGCGCTTAAACTTACTCTAACTCGATATGAATGTCTTGTCACTTATACCTTATATCTTCTACCTACCTATGTTATATATACCCTATATATATACCTAACTACTTACTACCTACATAGTTGTAAAAAAATTGTAAGTTTTAGAGGAACATTTTATTAAGAAATAACATCTACCTAACAGTCAATACCAAAAAATATAAATACTTATCTATTCTATGCTACATTCCCACCATAAGTACGTAATAATTTTCAAAACTGTACACTGTTTACTCAAGTTTGAGTATCACTCTAAATTATGTCTTACACCATGTAAAAAAAAACAATTCTATGTTTCTCCCTCAACAAATAAAATAGGTTTAGTTATTCTGTTGAGGTTTATACGTAGAATACTGAGCCTACCTTTTATTGGCAAAGTGTATTGTGTGCAAACTTTTCCTTTGAAACACATGAGCCGAGCTTAGGGTGGTCTAATTGATAAGAGACCACCCCAGTACACGGGACACTATAATTAGGGAACGACAAAGCAATTACGACTGTAATAAGACGGTTATGTACGTCGCCGAGGACATTTTCTGTCCTAATAATATCTAATATATAATACCTAATATATAAAACATGTAGGTTTGTTTTTAACTTGGTTTCGAGAGTTAAATGTGTCCTAGATGAAAACGATATAAATCAGCAAAAGTAGGTGTATAACAGCAATTAATCAAGTAGCTAAGCAAATGGCGTTGTGCGAAGACGAAGTTGAAATTAAAAAACAATAAGTATTATTACTGCTAGAGAGGGTGCTGGAAGTTTATTTTAGTACTTATTTAGTTTGAGCCATTTAGGCGCTGATAGTCAAGGAGCTGAAGTAGAAAGTTAAGTAAGATATAGAAAGCGGACATTACTGAACTAAGTAATTAATCATTATCAAAACCTTATCCTTTACATCTATTTTTATGATTCGATGTCTACTAGGCGCGAAACGTGCTAATAATAATAATAATAACAGTTCATAAACGTCCCACTGCTGGGCTTGAGCTTCCTATCATAGGGTAACTGACAGTATACTCGCCACGCTTGTCCATGGCGGCTTGGCAGATTTGAAACATCGGTTATCTCGATTTCCAGGTTTCAGTACGATGTTTTTCTTGATCGTTGTTGGCGTGTGATATTTGTAATAATATATAAAAAAAATATGAAAGTCAGAAAACTGCCTAAGTGGTGCATGTTTTCCCACCAGGATTCCAACCCTCGCACTTTGAGTTTGGGACGTACCTATACACTAGCCACTAAGCTATAACGGCTTTTTTAAACGTGTTTAATTATACTAAATCTAATCCTGAGAAAGCGCTAGATTAATCTCTAATTTAAATGGTTCTCCGTGTACTTACATGGAGAACTATTTATATTAGAGTTAGGACCAATAAAACTTCAATAGTAAGTAGGTATTTGAAATAATGAAAGAGGTTGTACTCAACAAATATTCAATAATGTAAAGTACAAGGCAGATTTAGCTCTCGTTTCTAGAAATAAATGTTTTAAACTATAATCTATAAGTTTGCAGCTTAGATTTATAATATAATTAATCAATTACAATCTCATTCATATTGACTTAGTCCAAGTTTCAAGGCTTCTTTAAAAACCACAAAGAAGCCTCCAAACTCACTCTAACTCTATAAGAATAAGACCGTTAATGTCCAGGATCAAGCTAGCAGATTTCTATGTAGGTTTTGGTAATTTATTTTATTTCGTTACTGGCAACTAAAGATAGATTGATACCGATATGTCCAACACTAGTTAATAATATATTAGACAACCAACATTTTAATATTTGAACCAATATATGAATATCACTAATACTTTATTACATTACGCTTATGCATATCATTAAAATCGTTCAATGAGGTTATAATAATTGGTCTTACCATCAGTAGAAATTTAATATTATATGTACAGCTTAAGCCAAATTTTAACCGATAATAAGGCAAAAGAACGGTTGAAAAATATAGGAACTGGCCAAATATAAATATCTAAAGAGTAATAATATTTGTTATTAATGTTACTTTATCGGTCGTAATCTATGAGTGTATTGAAATGAATAAAAGCAAAATTTCAATAATATATTTGTATTAGTGCTTAAAATTAGCTTGTACGGTTTCTCTGGTGAGCAACGCACGTACGTTTTTTACATTTATGTTAGGAAAAAATTGAAGGCAAGTTGCTTAAATTATTTGTTGAGGTACAAAAATCTAAAAGATTTTTTAAAATTTTTGCTAGCTAACCTGATAATAATTGTGCACAAAATTCATAAATAATGCATATGCATACCCGTAGCCACCAAACGGGAAAACAATGTTAAATACGTATACTCTGATTTGCTTATTTTTATCATAATTATACGGTATTAGTAAAAATAAAATAGATAGCCAATATTAATATCGATGAATATACAATTTAGTGTATTAATATTGTCCAGCTGATATTAAATATCCACTACATATCCATTCTACTGATATTGTCAGGCCAATATTAAATTTTCATTATGTACGTATATTAATAATGAGTTCACGATATTAGCATTTATCAATTCAGAATTCGTCATATTAGTGATACACTAATATAATAAGCAATATCAACAATATCTTAATATATTTGTATCACACTTACTGGTAACATTATTCTCTAGGAATTTTGGCTGCCAAAAGTGAAACAACTAAACAACAAAGATTTACACTATTATTAATGTTATTCTTGTTTAAAAAATGACTTACAGTGAAATCCACAGATTTATGTTAAGAACTATAGCTAGTAAAGGGGCTATGTCACTTTCAGAAACAGAGCAAATTATACAAAACGTTGCCGGTAAATAATTTTGTTTATGAATATTCAGATAATAGAGATAAACATTTTTTTATTTTGTGGGGCAGTTCACATCTAAATATGAGCTGATTTCAGCTGATCCTTATAGTACTTTATATCATAATTCGCTAACAACTAAATGTAATAAGTAGGGTTAGATTTCATGGCTTTTCAATGTGTATTTATTGTCTTGTATTTTTAAATCTTGAAAGTATTATGAAATAATTTGAATTTAGAAATAAACTGCTTTTTCAGGTGACGAAGAAGTATCGATCCGGGATATTGTGCAAGGTATTAACAATAAAATTAGACCATTCCAACAACAGATTAAGATAATTACTGATGAGCTGACTGATGAAGAAGTTGTTATATTCCTATCATTAGGATATGATGATGCCACTAAATCTCAAAAGCTCTTCTCTACAAATGAACTTGAGTATTTTAGAGTACTTTTAGAACAGATTATGACAACAGAAACAAGGCAAATAACTGGTATACATGCAATGAACTTAGCTGGTAATATAAAATCTTTTGCAAAGACAGATGCTCAGGTAAGTTTGAAACATTTTACATTATTGATTATGTGCGCATTCTGTTTCATCTATTAGGTTGGGGAAAAAGTTTCTGTGCATTTTATATAAAAGTTCAAAAGTTTTTTTATAAAGTTTATTTACATTTGACTAAAGTATGTAGGTGCCATTTTGTTGGATAACTTTTTGCCATCTTGTAGGTAGGGGCGTGATCCCATTGCTATAAACATTTTGGGGCTTCTGATCAAAAAATTGCGACAAGTGGTTTTGGCAGTCCTCTCGTGATGTTAACCTGACACTGCCTAAGGAATTCTGCAGAGACCAAAACAGGTGAAAATCGGAAGGTGCAAGGTCAGGACTATATGGCGGATGCATTAACACCTCCCAGCCAAACTCGTAATTTTTGCTGAGTCGCTAAAGATGTGTGAGGTCTATTGTTATCATGGTGAAAAACCACACCCCTTATGTTGATTAGTTCTGGCTGCTTTCTCTCAACTTTTTACTTTAATCTTATCAGTTGTTCGCAGTACAGTTCAGAATCAATGGTCCTGCCTGGCGGTAACAGCTCATAATGAATAATGCTCTTCCAATCCCACCATACACACAGCATCATCTTGTTGCGAGTTAACCCGGGTTTCGCCACAGTCTGTGAAGTCTGACCGGCCGTTGACCACGATCTTTTTCGCTCATTCTTGTTGTACGTAATGCACTTTTCATCACCAGTTATCAGCTTCCTCAAAAATGGTTCGGTTTCATTATGTTGTAATAAAGAATCACAAATGAGTACATGGTTCATTAGGTTTCTTTCAGTGAGCTCATGAAGCACCCAAATATCGAGCTTTTTTCAAATGCGCCAAAATCATTTTGTGGTCAATTCCCAGTTCTCCAGCTACATCGTAACTACTAATATGCCGATCTTGCTCCTCTTTTTCAAAAATGTCATCAATTTTGTCCATAACAGGGCGACCAGAGCGATGTGCATCTTTAATATCAAAATTTCCGGATTGAAAACGCTTAAACCAAATTTGCACTACTCTCACAGATACTGCATTAGGTCCATAAACATCACAATTTTTTTTCGCCGCTTGTTTTGCATTTTTGACCTTTTATGTAGTAAAATTTTAAAATGTATCGAATTTCTTCATTAGATTCACTCATTTTAACAATAAGAAAAACAAATGAAAATCGCACATTTATCTAATTTGAATTTAGAATTGTCTTCTTTAAAATTAAAACTTTTTAATGATACCAAAACCAGCCAAATACAAATGGTATAGCCAAAGAGATCTTATTACAAGGTCATACATACTATATGCGAAAAGACTTTTTCCCCAACCTATTATGTACTTACATATTTTCCTTTCATCTTATAATTTGAAATTAATGTGGTATAATCATGGTTTGGTAATAAGGATGTGAGTTTGAAGGGCAATCTTATAAAAATATATAATATACAAAAATTAAACACAGGCTTCCACACATCTGTAGAGTATATATTTCTATAGACAGCAACTCCAAAATTTTAGTAATAAAAAGGTTCTGTCTACAATCTTGTATAGTTTTCACAGCAAAAGTTGAAAGTCTATCCCAACAAACTTTGAAGAGAGATCACTAAGTAAGGGGATTTGGTACAAAACAATACAGCCTTGTATGAATAGAAAGCCTTGGTTTGAAGGATTGAATATGGTTGAATATACAGATCAGATGTAGTCACAATCTTGAGGTTTTGGTCCAGACAGATTCCATTAAATAAATTTGCTCACCTCATGGGAAAAACAAATAGTTCAGAGTGTGGAGTGGTTGAAGATGTTTATCATATTTTAATGGAATGTACCTGGAACGAAGTGGAAAGAAGTATCTATATCAAGCATTATAGTCTAAATAAATCAGATATTGGTATCTATAATAGCACATTGACATTCCCCCTAGCAAGAGAAGCCAATGTGCTATTAAGAATAGTTATAGCACTTAAAAATACATAAGTAATTAGTTTGTATAAGTCTATGTTTGAGGGTGACATAATCTAATTGATTTAACCCTCTATATAAAAGTAAAGATTTTAAAAAAATAAACAAACTGCTGAACTGATTACAACTATACAAAGCATCTAAAACGGAAAGACATTCTGAAATATGAAAATAGTTACAATATACTACCATACTGGTTAGCACATGCTCTATTTTAAAAGTATTACATAAACATCAAACCTGCTCATAGTTACAATTGATTAAAGACATGAACTGGAGGCATAAAGCAGTGGCTTTCTTAGATTTATAATACCATAAGTATCAAAATGAAATGGAATTTTATGCTATGGCTTACACTTGTCAGTATATCTAAATGTGTAGCAATTTCACTAGACATTTCTCCAAGAGTGGCCAGCTTAGACCCTTTGAAAAAAAATCAAATTCTCTGCTCAGATAACACAAATATATAATGTTACATATATTTTAATAATTATTCCAGAAAATTTTGAACACATGGTGTAGAATGCAGTATTTGGTGAAGGAAGAAAACAACTATGCATTAGGTGTGAGGGCAATCCATGAGTTTGAAGGGTACTTCCGCCAAAATATGCCAGACACCATTGAAGAATGTTGTTTGTGCAAGCAGATTGTGTTTAGGGTAAGATTTTCTAAAAAAATTACTACTATTCACAATATTAAGAAATAAAATATGTTGTCTCAGTATTTTTCAAATGCTTTTAGCAAATTTTACAATTTCGAATCGGTTTTAGAATCTATAATAAACAGCCCTCTCCTCTTGGTCTGCATATTTAAGGTTTCAATACAGAAAGGTATTTTTAAATTACTATGTACTTGAGTGAGAGTTGTTCAAAAATATGGTAAGGTTAATGCACTTGATAGATAATATAAAAATATGTAATAAGTAAAGTTATGTACCTTGGATTAATAACTTCACTTATTACACTTGTATTTATTCCAGGTTCCTATATCTTACTGACCATTCATATGCCTTACTATCACTTAAAATTTGACATAAGCTCCATATGGAGCATAAAATTTGACATCATATGTATATGTGATATCAAATTTCTACCAATGGTAAGGTAAGTGAATGAATAGTAAGATATAGGAATGGTCCATTAATTTGCTCTCCATTGTGTGAAAGATAGTATGTTAAGTATATATTTTAACTAGCTGTGCACTGCAGTTTCACCCATGTGGTGATGGAAAATCGTTATATTTTGGATAATTCACAATATATCTTTATAAATTATAGCCTATGTGTTATTCTGATGTGTAAGCTATATTATTGTAAAGTTTTATCAAAATCCATTCAGTAGATTATATGTAAAAGAGTAACAAACATACATCCATACATACTTTTATATTTATAATATTAGTAGGATTGTACTTTTTTGATTATGGCTTCTAAGTTCTAATGGTGTAAGTATTGGTACACTTGGTTTACAGGAAAATAGAGGGCCCAAGTTTGCTTGCTTTGTTGCTAATTTAAATTTTGTAAAGAACTTCCATTATTTACTTTGGTCTAGCATTGCCCCAGAGTTGTCTATTATATATTACCCATTGCACAACCGTAATTTGCTTAGCCTGGGAATGTACAATGTGTATATTGTATGGAAAAAAATGTGTAAACATATAAATATTTAGCTATAAAAAAATGATAAAGAGAAATATGACCAAAGAATTTTTAGCTAGCCATGTTGCTAGAGAGGTTTTTGTCATGTCTCCTCAAGACAGCAACATGTTGCAAAGCATCGTACATAATAATTATTATATATTGTTATGACTTAGCCAAAATTCCACGAAGCAAGCCGACAACTGTGAATGCGCACCTGCCGGCCACAAAGCCCAAGTTTATTACCTGCCCGCATTTGTACTTCTTTGTGTTTAATATTTGTAATTAGAAAAGCCGCCTATTGTGTATTGTAAACCTCTCTGGTAGGCAGTAGTAACAGCAGCCCATAAATGTCCCACTGCTGGGCTCAGCCCTCCCACTGTAGGGGAATGGACAGTACATCCGCCACGCTTGTCCAAGGCGGCTCGGCAGGTTTGACACATCGGTTATCTCGATATGCACGTTGCATCACGATGTTTTCCTTTACCGTTATTAGCACGTGGTAATTGTAACAATATGCACATTAGGTCAGAAAACTGCCTAAATGGTGCATGCGTTCCGGCCAGGATCGAACCCGCGCCCAAACTGGTAGGCAGTGGCCAGGTGTTATTCTAAGAAACCATTGTTTACACAATCGTGACATATTGTAAGCTGAGTATAAAGGGATGCCTGAACGGAGAGATCGGCAGTCAAGCGACGATTACGATAACAGCAAGACGTATACATTCGATAAGCGATATAGTGGCGGACTTTGCGCGTGTTATTTAATTGTGCATTACATAAGGACTTATTGCGTCCGGTTATATTTGTACCGATGTTATACGTGTTTGTATAGTTGTAATAAATTCTATAGTAATTCCAACAGCATTTTAATTCGAGTCCCGCATTCGTAACAATATTTATTTATTAAAAGACAATACAGTCGGATATATATACACAGATAAACACAAAAGATAATAATATTCTTAGTATTTTTCCCTTATATCTATGTTAGTAATCAATTACCTTTTAATAAATGACGAAATCAGTGGGCAGTCTTCGACTACTCACTTCAGCATGCTGTTGCTGCTTTTGCTCAATCTGCTCAGTATGGAAGCTGTTTGTTTTTTGGCATAATACATAGAGAGTAGAATTAATTTTTAACTTGTATAATTTTTAAAAATGTTCTCCAGTGAAATTTAGTTTGAATAACAATTTCAATTTAAATGTGTTGAAACCGAAACCCTTGCACTTTATATTCCAGGGCTGCAATTGTCCTGCATGTGCTAAAGCTGTGCACACAAGGTGCCTCAATCGTTATTTGGAGAAAGTGGAGAAATGGCCTTGTTGTAAAACAGATTTTGATCGGCGACAGTTGGAATACCTGAATAATAATGAAAGGCAAGTTTATTATACCTTTTCATTCTCTTATAATATAATAATAAGCCACAGTAGACTAGTGACTATAAAGGAAGAACAGTGTGATGAAATCTACACATTATGATAATCATATGTCATACTTTCCAAGCCTCCTTGGACAAATGTGACAGGTGTGTATTGTCGATTCTCCTTAAAATTGGTAGGCTCAAGCTCAGCAATGGGATATTTAGTAGCTTTTATTTATATCAATCCATAAATATGCCACTGTTGGACTCGAGCCACTTTTATGGAACTGACATAACAGCCCATGCTTATCCTAGGGTATGTGCTACAGACATGTACTGCAATGCTTATCAATAATTTTATTGTCCACTTATGTTTTGAATGAACTCCTGGGAGACGATTGACGAAGATGGAGTTAATTTAATTAAAGTACTCCTCAATAGTACTATGCAAGATATATACAATGATTACAATATGGGATGGGAACGGTGCTATAAGATTTCTTATAGGCCACCAGCATATTGGTAACACATCTGGTGTTGCATATCTTCTGGGGGGGGACCTTACTTCAATAGTCTGTCTGCTAATTTAATCCAACAATAAAAATAAAATGTATGTGCCATCATAATATTCATATATCTTATTGCTAGTTTAGTTATTAGGGCTAATAAATGTTGATTTGCTCTCATAAGAGATGATATGTAACAACAACTGAATAAATTTTGTTTAAATATTTACAGTGATATACAGGCTGAACTTTTCAAGTAGGCCTTCAGAGCCAAATCCTAAATTATACGAATTAGCGAAACACTCTCCGAGGCCGATTTTGAGGAATACTAAAATGGTATCATATCAGTTTTGAAAAATCAATTACCTTTTTCATGAATTGAATCAGCTGGTTTTGAAAAAAGAAACCACAACTGTATTATTGTACTAAATCATAGTGTAGCTTGTAAGGATCAATTTCTGTGATGAAATGTCAAACGGCAAACTAAGGGAAAGGGTTGTTTTTGAACAAAATATTCTCTTTCGATACATTAATTAAGCCTCACCTCATTTTATTCAATATGGAAATTATGAAAATTATTCTATTTTTAATAGGCATCTGTAAATTAATATTCGAGACGCCCGTTATTTTACGTTAACGTTAAAATGAGAGGTGCGGTCAAATGACCGGCGCAATTTGATGTTTACAAACCACCCTTTTCCTCGGTTTTCCGTTTGACATTCCTTCACAGAAATTGATCCTTACAAGCTACACTATGATTTGGTATAATAATACAGGTTGTGTTTATTTTTTCAAAATCGGTCAATTTAAATGCTGACAAGGGTATTCTTATAAGGGATTTTTCAAAAATTTGAAAAATCCCTTATAAGAATATATACCAGACGAAAATTAAAGTGGATCATACCACTTTAATTTTCGTCAAAATTGGCCTCAACACTCCTTTGAGTTTTTTTATATTTAACATACCTAGTTCAGGATTTGGCTCCGAGGGCCTACTTGAAAATCCACCCTGCATACACCAGAATAACACATAGATTATAATTTATATTATGGTTTATAAAGATATTGTCTAAATTGGCCAAAATTTAATTACCTATAAGTGTCATCCTCGCGCGAATAAAGTCACGGGCAAGTATCACGTCGAATAGTTATTGTTAACAAATATTGGTATATTTTTAACTTCGTATATTAAAAATCTTAAATAAAAACAGTTCCAGGTTAACCCAAACTCAAGTAAATCAGACGATGCAGCCTCTTGAAGAGATGACATCAGCCATCGAAGCCACCCAACAGTCTACTGAAGAAATGGATTTAACACAGGATATCATACCAGAAATATCACAAAGGGTCGCAAGAAAAAGAAAAAGGCAGGTTTAATTTTTTTTTTGTAAACATTATAGCCTATTCATAGTGAAAAAGGTTAAATAAACACATATTCTCTCTAGCAGTTATTTATACAAGTGATTTTTTTATGTAGGCCTTCAGGGCCACATCCGAAATAGCGAAAAATATTTAAAGAAGTCTCAAGATCGATTTTGACGAAACCTCACTAGGTTTCATCAAAATCGTATCATTAGATTTTCAAAATATTACCCTAGTCAAGAATCGAATCGGCTGATTTTGAAAATAAATCACGTACTGTATTGTGACACCAATCTATAGTATAACTTGTATCAATTTCACTGAAGGAATGTCAAACATCAAACTAAGGGAAAGTTTTTATACACATTAAACGGGGACCAAAAATTTTTTTTTTCCAAAAGCTGCCATCAAAATTGCCGTGCCAAAACCAAGAGAATTATATCGTCTCTTTTGTTCTAATACAAATTTTATGTAGTTAGAGGGAGAAAGCATCAGTCCGACATTCGTTTCAATTATCTGTATTTGACCACTTTGTGGTGCTTCCCAATTAATCGTGTGTGTGTTGAATTAATTGTTCGAGAAAATTTGTGGTGATTCCAACTTAGAGTTAATGTTCTCAGTAAACATTTTTTCTACTCATCTCATGTTATTTCCACAGTAACTTTTTTCATGTTGCATAATGTTGATTTGATGGGGTTTATTGTGGTTTTCATTATAATTACTGATTGATTAAATAGTATTTTATTGCTTCTGACCTTTAGATTGTAAGACTAATTTTACAACGAATTAATAATTAAACATATATAAACCTTGCAATAGTGATAAAATGAACATTAACCATACTGTGTAGCAGTATGTTGCAAGATATTTTTCATTTCAATCAATACATTTTTAAATCACATAGCAAAATTCAACACATTTTAAATTACTGCGTCCACGATATTATATATCGCATCCTTAATCCAATATTGACACTATCCAAAAAATTTCCAAATCGATTTTTTAGATGCCATCTATTGTAAAATATGGAAATAATATAACCTGTAATAGCGCTAATCATGGTTTAAAAGTATAACAGAAATATCCACTACAAAGGCATTGTTATAATGCACGTAATAATACCGATTTTCATGCTTAAAAAAAGTTGTTTGGCTCTCTCTCCTGTAAAGTTCACTTTTTTGGTTAGTGTCAGTATTGGATTAAGTGTATATTCCTAAAAACATCAAACGGTATAAATCAAAGTTTTAAGATACTTGTTAGTAAAGTACAATACTTTTATCTGCTTCTAATATTTAAATCTAATTTATATAGCTAAATAAACATTTTCAACTTTTCTTCGGACAATTTTAGCGGATTTTGGATAATAATCCAGCAAATATTTCCAATCGTCCAACTTCAAATACACGATGTCGACTACAGTGCGGGCTCGGAACGAAAAGTGATGCGAGACGCCAACAAAAAGACCCTGCAAATATAACGGTCTTTCTTCTAAGTTGTATCCTCACTACTAAGAATCGTGACTTTGATGGCAGTGAATAATTGCTCTCCTCCACCGAGATCTACATGGTACAACAGCCATGCAATCATTATCTTGATTATAACTCTTAGGGCCGCGTCGAATGGTGTGCGAATGGTGTGACAACACGTTCTCACAAAATATATATTAGCATAAAACGGTTACCCTTGAGCTAAACGTGATTCGTGCCATGAGTAGGACTTCCTATGGCTCATTTCTTCCCCCTACCATTATCAAATCTTACCTATCCCATTCCCCTATTCTAATCTAATATCCCATCCCCTCTATCCCATTCCTCCTGTCTGATCCTTCTATCTCATCTCTTTATCCCATTCTAAAGGCTGGCAACGCGTTGGCTTCGCCAGGTGCTGCAAGTCTATAGGCGACTGTAACCAATTTTCACGAGCTAAGCCGTCTGCCCCTTTGTCAACATCGCAATAAAAAAAAATAGGTTTTGTCCATTTTGGAGGACCGGATTTATTGATATGTCCAGCTGGTTATTTGGATATCTACCACAAATCTCAATTTTGTTTGGGTTCTTTAATATAACAGGTAAAACAGTAACAACTGGGAGTCTTAAAGTCACGAGTGAATAGGTATCTTCTAGGTAAGCGTGCTCCATCCCAGACCGCGTCATCACTGAACGTCAGGTGAGATAGTGGTCCAATGCGAATCTATACGAATGTAAAAAAATAACCCTCGTTTATATTATGCCTACTTTCACGGCAGCAGCAGGAAAGTGACCAGGGAAGTGGACAACTCGCATACGCTACGTCCGACATTTTGTGTTTACACACGCTACCTATTTCCCTCGCCAATTGTCTGCCTGCTGCCGCGGAAGTGGGTGTAAAATAAACGTTAGCAATAAATTAATTGGCTTCAAAAGATGTTGGCGTCTTGAGTTTGCGTAAGTCCAGTCATGTGTTACCGTTTATTATACTTGATGTTCAGTAATGCGAAAGAGATGATATGAGAGTTCAGCTAGCGGCCGAGCGAGAGAACCGACCCACGACAATTCTTGCTGTACGTGAGGTAGAAAACACTTCAAGCGAACATGCAAATATGAAAAGATTTATGACAGTAGATGAAACGAAAGTTGTGAGCTCAGATCGTAGCAATTGGAGATCCTTTATCTCTTCCAACCCCTAAAGATAGGTCATAGCATGTGTCAGGATTTACATTTCAAAATATTTGAAAAACATCAACATGTTAGTGAGTTTCTGTTGTTTTGGATACATAGAATATTTCGCATCATACCTGAGCGACTCCAAAACTGTCTTCAGGACCTAATATGTCATATATAGATTCCGTAAGATTTGGATGTACTGTTAGTACTTCAACCTGAAAAATGATTGCAGTAAAATATTTACATAGATTTAAATACTTGAGCATTTTTCCTATTTAAATTCTATTAATTGAAAGTTTTGACACGACATACCTGTCCTCTATGTATAAAGTAAATACATTGATCCGAGTCGCCACACTGCACAATATAGTTGCCAGGGAAAAAAACGCAATGTTTCATCCACATACAAAGCATCCTTTTAAAATCGTCATCGGTCTTGTTGAATATTACTGAATCTCTGATGTGAAACCGTATACTGTTTGCATTACTTGACATCGTAACCGAAAGGGGAGTTCGTGTACTAATTCTGGCATCTGTAATTATATTTTCCGAGATACTTGTCGTTATTGACTTCATTCATTCGACTTATAAGTCACTAAGGATTATCAGGGATATCGAGGATACATCTGACCATCTTGATGTACTACCATTTCTTCATCTAATTTATATCTTGTTGTTATATCCGTACTAATATTGGGAATTAAGCTGTTATTATATAAACTATGTTCTTTTAATAATAACAAGAGAACATTTATGTTTATTTCATAGTTTCCCGGGGATAAAGTTCCGAAGTTTATGCAAGCCATGTCCGGTGGAAACATCTTCCAAAGCTTACCCCTGGTCATAAATTACGTCCCGTCACGTACAAAGTATTGCGTTTGGCAATAATATTATGTGTGTCATGATTACTGTATGGAAGTATTTCAATTTGTCACAACATGACAATGTTTTAAAATAATAAATATGAGTGGCGTACCTCCACTTGTTAATGTGATTTGTTAATTCAATTTCCTAAATCAAACATCACTTCTTGCTTTATGTCTTGTTGTGTTGTATGGTGTGGGTAGGTATAGGTCAGGAACGGCGTATACGTTTAATATGGAGCTATATACTGGAGCGTATATTTGGTTTATACCTGTTTGCCTTGCTGTCTATTCCAAAGTTCTCTGACGTAATCCCACATTTTGTTCATTTGATGCATACTTAAGTCCATATCTCGAAGGCCATCCCTCAACTCGTTGATGCCGTAATCGTATGTTATTCGAGATGACGAATGTGCTGATATCATTGCGGACATTTCTGATATAAGTAGTCCTATAATGGACAGTAAAAACATGTACAGTCAAAATTATTTTATTAGTCACGCGTCAAATTTTTTCAATGTACTTAGTAATCATCAGACTTATTTAGACGCAAATATTAAATAATTCATTCTTATTTATTGTACGCCGATACAAGAGTTCACACGGTAATGTTACAATTACTACGTTCAGATTGCGAAAACAACATCGCGAATAAACCTGCATGTCGAGATAGATAATGGTGAAACCCGCTGATCTGCTATGGTCAAGTTGAGTGGGGAGAACACCGTACATTTCCTCAAAAACCGTTAGCCTCGAGCCCAGCTAAATGGGACATTTAACGGCTGACATCATATTAATTTTTATTATTAATGTTCTATTTATCATATAACAGAATGAACGGTAATGAAGAATAAACGGTAGCTTTATTTTACTTATACAAAAACTTGTTTACATCCCTATTAATGTTATAATTGCGAAAGTAACTCTGTCTGTTCCGTTCTCTCGGGAAAACTACTGGACCGATTTGGCTGAAACTCAGTATATATATTAACATATATATTTTCGATGCCGAGTATGAACATAGGATACTTTTTATCCTGAAAAATCGGATAGTTTCCAGGATAAAAATATATTTGTCTCTCTGTTTGTTATGCTTTTATGGAAAAACTACCGGACCGATTTGGCTGAAATTCGGTATATATGTAATTTTAATACCGAGGGTGGACAAGGGATACTTTTAATCCCGGATAATGGGATAAGTTTGGGGATAGATTTTTGTAAAGATTATCCCAGTAAGTAGGGATAGGTTTTTATTTTGTGATTTGCCATTTTGGTTAATTTGGTCGATTTGGTCGATTTAGTCGATTTGTTGTATGTGGTCCATTTGGTCGATGTGGTCGATGTGGGCGATGTGGCCGATTTGGTCGATGTGTTTGATGTGGTCGATTTGGTCGATGTGGTTGATTTGGTAATTTTGGTGTACATATGTAGTTTTAATACCAAAAATTGGCATAGATACATTCATCCGGGTGATGAGATAATTTCCGATATAAAATGAACTGAATCTTCCGAGGCAAATAGCAGTAACATAAAAATTGTATACAATGTAACCTGTGTTGTAACCTCTTTAAACAAGAGGCAAACAGTACAGGTTGAACCGCGGCGTAGCCGCGGGTTAAACTCTAGTATAATAATAAAGAAACTAATTCCATATATTATAGCCTACACAACTGCCCAGCAAAACATAGAGACAAGTCGAAGTCAACCTTATTTGAAGTAATACAATGCATGACTTGTTGTTTACGAAAACGTAGGTATTTGTTAGTCTATCAAAAACACGACTGCATCGCTATCTATTTTGCTAATCCGTCTATTTTAAGGAATTGACTTCATTTATCGGGACATATGGTATCCTGTGTTAACTCGGGTTATAAGCCAGCACTATGACGAGTTTAATTTACCTATATACGTTTAGTAGTTTCTAAAGAAGATGCGATCGCAGAGCCATCGTTTTCGCCATTTTCGTCTATCCATCGGAAACGACATCATTTATCGGGTTAAAACGTATCCTAAGTTACTCCTCGGGATATAAGCTAGCTCTATGTCGAGTTTCTTTTAAATCCGTTCAGTAGCTTTCAAGTGATGCTCTAACAGATAGACAGAAATACATACAGACAGACAAAAAAATAAATTTTCGGATCCTGGTCCGAAGTATCACCCTGATTTTTTTTTCACATCTTTAAACGCATTATACAAACTCCACCATTTACAGATGTATTATAGTATAGATTTTTTTAATTTAAATTCGTTAAATTAATAGGGTTTTTGGATTGCATTTTAACACAAAACCATTCTCAATTTTTAATCTGTTTGAACCGGGGAGATTGGTAATGTCACTATATAAACGTAAGAAAGAAATTAATATGTCGTTAAGATACCGACTAGGTTAACATTAAAATCATTTATCAGGTATGTAATGCTAATATTAGACGGATCAACGAAATTGAATCCATTTCATTGAAAGGCGCAGAATTGAAACTACACAAGCACATGGAATGACTCAATTTTAAATTTACATAGGTGACATTGGTTGATTCATTCAAATTGAAAGCCAGAAATGAATCGCCCAATATTGGCTTATGACTTCTCGTATGGATTCATTAATTTCAACTTGAAGCGACCTTTACGTCACGATAATTCCAAGAGTTATTTTCCATCAATAGTAATATAAATATTCTGCCAAATGCGGGCGCGATGCGATGGCCGGGAGAAGGCAAAGGGACGTGGAAGAAGAAGCAAGGAAGCACTTACCTCGCCACCAGTCCGCCGCCACACTGCACTCGTCCCCCGGGAGTTCACACACTCACTAGGATTAATGGTGATTTAATGTGCATTAAATTCAGTTCGTATACGATACGTATTTTATATATATTGCGGTGACAGCAGTGACACTACTCGTCTTGTATTGCGCATTCTTCATTTAAAAGTTTATTCTTTTCTTGATGGCGAGTATGGGAGGAAGAATTTATAAGGAGGTGTTCCTCGGCGCAACCATCCTCCCCGCTTGAAGGATTCCTTCAAAACCGAATATGTATGCGGCCATGCAAGAAAGCGGTGTAAAAGCGATGCGAATATGCGATGCGAGTATGCGGTTCAAGAATGCGTTACAAGAATGCGATGCGAGAATGCGATGCGGGAACACGATAAGAGTATACGAAGCGAAAATGCAATACGAAAATGAATGTGGAAGCGGGTTTAACAAGTTAAATGCAGTAGATATAATACAGATGAAAATGATAAAACAAAACAAAAGTTAATTCTAATTGAAACAAAAGACAAATCCTCAAGTGGTGATCAAGATGATTTAGGCAATGGACAGAGTCGCACAACCGGGCGTCAAAACGATCCGCTAGCAGTGCGAACTTAAGCTGTTCCTAAACACAGCATCTTTCCACGAGAAAATTTCACCTACAATGCGGAATGGTCATTGTAGAAGCGGGATGTTATTTAAGTTTAAAATTACAACGTAACCGATGCATGTTGCATTTTACGTGGTAAACCATTTAAAAACATCGGCAATGTGTGCAGATCTCGCTCTTCCAATGTCGCCAAAGAAAAGCATGTTGAGATTTAAATATGACGCGGAAAAATATTAAAATAAGCAGCGTTAAATTTAGAAAACGCGCGAGCGTCAGACCTCAAGGGTCCAAAAGATTATAGGAGAGAGTTAGTTCCCCACTAAAAGCGCGTTGTTTTACTATCTCCTTGATCCTGTTTAATCGACAACAAGTATTGCGATAGTAATTCGATAACTACGATTGGCGGTTAAAATTAAGTAAAACTATGCGATAGAAGAAATTTGTACGAAATTTAATTCGTTTAGCTCCAATAAAATATATCCGACTATTAAAGTGAACTTGAGCTACTGAGCTTCTGCGAGATAAATGTAATGCGGATAAGAAGCCATCAGTAGTAAATTCACCTACAAGTTCGATAAGAACCGGGCATGATAAAACCAAAACGAGCAAAATAATCTTATGACGCAGATACTTAGAAAGAATTAGAAAATTTGAGATCAATATATAGATTTCAAAGCTTCGTTAACTTTGCATTCGCGAAAGTTTGATCTTTCAAGAAAATAGTAACGCGGTCGCAGACGAATGCATTATAAAATATATAAATAAAATGCGCACGACATTATGCGTTAAATTATTATAACCCATGGATGGTTTGATGCGTTGCAATGCGAGGCTGTAAGAGTTACCAGCCTGTAGTTAATATATTTTATTAACAAAGTGCGCGTGATGACAATATTTCATTATCAGCAAAATTAAATCCGGAAACAGAGCATTATTGAGATGAGGTAAGATTTTAAAATCAATTAGTAATCTTGCGATGCGGCGATAACTACTTCTACTATAAGCGGACATAAACAATATTAATAATAAAAGGTTACAAATATTTAACAAGTTGTTTAAAATTCAACAAATAGATGCAGCGCGAAAATTAAGCAAATAAATAGTAAATTAATATTTACAATTTCAATAAGATGACTGAGCTAACATGATGAAACATGTCCCTGAAATGGTAAGCCATAAGTATTTCTACCATAAGGGTTGCGGGTAGTATGATAAGAATCTCTATACTTCCGGTTATAAGTCTCGAAAGCACGCGGCGCGGTAGCCCTTTTGAGCGGACCAAAACGATTAAAGTTATATTTACATCTAGAATGCGATGCGAAATAACAACCTGAAGGTGCCGATGACCTATTATTTACAAATGCGGGTGCTTTGCCTACAATTACGTACCCTAAAGTAGTCTCCATGGCACATGGGAAACCTAAAGAGCGCGAATAAACTCTATCAGAAAGTAATAAATGCGGGAAAAGCAAAGAACCTATGAGCATATCGATCTCACCAGGCTTACCGAAATTAATATCGGCGAGCGGCAAATTCCTGAATTCCGAAATCAAAGAATTATTTACGAAATGCGTCGGCAAATGTTCAGTAATCTTGTCTACAACTAAAGCATTCATGTTATATAAAACATTATTATTGAACCGAGAATAAAACTTAATATGTGCGGAACCATTAAATATTTTCGACGAGCCCCCAATTCCGTTGACGGAAGTTCGAAATTTGTTTGAGTTTAAACCTAGCCGTTCTAAACATGACTTCGTAATGAAGTTGCTCTGCGCTGCACTGTCAAGAAGACATCGAACATGTTGCGCATGTCCGTTGTTGTCATAGACGACAACCTGCGCAGTTGGTAAAAGAACTGACGTTGGCTGCGCGGTTGATGACTGATCGTAGGGTTGTCGCAAATAATCATTACTGGAAAATGCGCACAATGTAACATTAGGCGCAGTGGTTGTTGAGGCGGTTATTGGTAGATTTACAGGTTCAATCGGCGGCGCGGTGCGTACACTGCAGTTGCACTCTGAAGTACGCGGTAGAGGTGCAGGCACGTGAGATTCGACATTGATAGCTGGCGGGGCGAAGGTAAAATTGTCGAAGTGTAATAAAGTGTGGTGTTTCTTCCGACACTTTTTACAAACCGAATTGGAGCGACAATTATACAATTTATGTAAACAGTTTATGCATGCGTTAATATTTTTAATGTAATCAAAGCGATCGCGGGAAGAAAGCATTAAAAACTTTGAACAATTATACAAGTGATTGTTACACCTAGATGAATTACAAAGATCACAAGACTGAGATGGATGCGTTGTATTATTCGTAGTGACATAAGCGAATGTAAGCCTTGGCTTAGAAGGTTCATTAGCTCTATGTTCGATCACTTTCTTCGCGGGTTTAACGACAACAGTAGAACGTTGAATTATCTTTATACGATCGCGGATAAAATCAACGAGGTCAGAGAAGGACGGAATATCATTCCCTCTCTGGTCCATTTCGAAGGAACGGACTGTCTCCGGTCTAACTTCCGGAGCGCGGTATGCAAGAAAATAAATTCTGCAAGTTTATTAAAATTAAGTGTTTCTATGGCGTGTACCGACGAAACAAAGCTATCTAGAAAGTGTTCCAGATTCTCGACTGAGCATGAGCTCGATGGCTTAACGTCAAAGATCTGGTCCAAATATGAAGAGGCTAACGTACGTTTATCCTCATATTTGGATACAAGCGAATGAAAAATTATATCGTAATTTTCACCCGTAGGTGACAACCCTGCGAAAACAGATTTGGCTTTATTTGTCAATCTGCCTATTAAATAATATAATTTTTCCGAATTGGTTAAATTATTGTTATTGTGGACTGTATTTGAGAACGCGGTGTAAAATAGAGGCCAATTTTTAATATCCCCATCAAATTCAGGGAGAGGCATAGGCGGCAAACTTGGAAAATGCCTCTTAGGGCGGTCTGACTCTAATATAGTAACGTGCGGTGAATCGGACTGCTCGCGGGATAAATGTATGACTTTACGTTTCACAAGGCTATAAGTGTCCTCGAAAGCCGTCCAAGACTGAAGGTCTGGTGTATAGTCAGGGTCTAATTGCATGCGGAGCATATTTATTTGTTGTAATGTGTCTTGAAAGCTGACACGTAAGTCATCTATAGTGTGAGCTTGACTTAAGAAGCTTTCTATACATGAAGGATCCATAGTTGTTCTCAGACCCTCATTGTAGACCCCATCTAAGCGCTCCACATGTGCTGTGAAGCGCTTCGAGGAACTTTAACTTATTTGAGAGCTCCGGTGTAGCCGGGGCTGCGTGACGCGGCATTATAGACTACGAAATTAAGCGAATTTATGAAAAATATACAAAATGCGATGAAAATACGCGACTTGGTCGAGGAACTAGTAAAACACGTATGCGATGCGGGGCAAGCGAGAAAGTAAGAAAATACGTGTGAGATGCGGCTTGTTGGAGCAACGAATAAACCACACGTATGCGATGCGGGGAAAACGAGAAAATCTATGAAATACGTGTGATGCGGTACGAAACTGTCCAAATCCTAGGATGATGTGACTACAAAGTTAATGCGGTATAGCGTGAAATGGATACGATATCCGGCTCGAAGGTAACCAACAAATGCGGGCG
The DNA here is from genome assembly GCA_039645545.1 of Dendrolimus houi. Taxonomy (NCBI): domain Eukaryota; kingdom Metazoa; phylum Arthropoda; class Insecta; order Lepidoptera; family Lasiocampidae; genus Dendrolimus; species Dendrolimus houi. The sequence goes on along the minus strand of CM077125.1, from coordinate 10,662,693 downwards.
CGATGCGATGGCCGGGAGAAGGCAAAGGGACGTGGAAGAAGAAGCAAGGAAGCACTTACCTCGCCACCAGTCCGCCGCCACACTGCACTCGTCCCCCGGGAGTTCACACACTCACTAGGATTAATGGTGATTTAATGTGCATTAAATTCAGTTCGTATACGATACGTATTTTATATATATTGCGGTGACAGCAGTGACACTACTCGTCTTGTATTGCGCATTCTTCATTTAAAAGTTTATTCTTTTCTTGATGGCGAGTATGGGGAGGAAGAATTTATAAGGAGGTGTTCCTCGGCGCAACCACCACAAATAAAAGAATACTCAATGACTCATAACCACAATTCATAATGCAGTAATGACAAATTAATACATAGAATAAGCAGTACCTGTACAAAATTTGATTACTATGATGATGATGATAGTTTCGATCACTTCAAAACCATTTTGGGAGGACACGTCGCCTGTGCCTGTTATGGTTAACAAATTGATCATGTACCATAAGGCGGCGATGTAAACCGAGAAGTAGTCTTCCTGAAAATTTCAATTTGTTTTTTTATTTATCGCGGTCTTTGGCGAACAAGCAGTCGACCCAGATCAGAAAGCGAACTCATAGAAAATGGTTATCGTCGCCTGTCGGCGTTTGCAACACCTATGACGAAGTGAATATGTCAGCCTTTAGGGTAGGATAAAGTGGATGGTATAGGGAGATGAGATACGGAGATCACACAGGAGGAGTAGATAGAGGCGATGGGAAATAGGGAGGGAGGACGAAGTAGGCCATCGGAACTCACTCATTACACGAAACAATCAATTATTATCTCAAGGCTAACCGTTTCACGCTGATATTCTGTGAGACTGTAGTATCACACCCATCGAGCCGGCTCTAAGACTATAGTCAAGATTATTATTCCAGCATGGTTCTACCACATACAATTTATTGGCATACGAGAAAGTATATTGAGACTTAAAAGTACAGACGATTATCTACCACAATCAGTGAATAACATAATATATATATATATATATATAGGTTGGAGAGTTCATAAGTGACACACGATATTAGCGTTTTCATCATCCTATAAAGTCAGTAATTTTTTTTTATCAGATTAATATGAATAATACTAGGATATACCCGCGACTTCGTCCACGCTTGCTTGAAATTCCCGGGGCACAGTACAGTAACATAGAAAAAAGAATGTAAGCTATCGTGTTAGTACAAACTGTGTTGGATAAGCTAATTTTTATGCACACGAACAACTACAAACTGCTCCCTGGAAATTCCCGGGATAAAAAATATTACACATTTTATTACGTAAAATTTGCTATCGATCAGTGAAAAAATCGCACTGGAATTCGATTTTTTTCAATCTGGCCCTTTTAAATAATTTCTAGAAAATTTTCCGCGAGTTTCCGTGGATAAAAAGTAGTGTAGATTTAAAGTCAAAGAATTTGCTGTCGATCAGCGAAAACCGCATCGAAATCGGCCCAATAGATTGGGCCGATTTCGATGCGGCTTTCGCGACGTGTATCCCGAACAAATATATAAGAAATCTAAAAAAAATTGTATCATGTTCTCCATCGTTTATATATTATCCAGTTGTTTTTTTAATAGCTTCAACATATAGACACGGCATATTTAGAATTTTATAATATTATAGATTACAACGGCTGACGGAATGTTCTTTTTTTATTCATAGTAATAGACGAATTCTTTTAGAAATTACAAGTTATTCATACTTATTTTACAAAAAAATTCCTGTGTGCAAGTTGGATTTCTTATTTCCCACTAGGAACAATATCCTTATTTTTATGACCTGCATAATATAATTTCTGGTTTGGGTATTATATGTCTATTATATCTATGTTCATCCCCTGCTATTGGAATGTTACCGTAATATGACAGATTTTTTTTACCATTTTATTAAAAAAATCCTTTTTGAAGTTTTTACTCGCATTTATGAAACGATTACAGTTATTTAAACAAAATTATTATCGTACTTTTTGTGTTTATTTTGCTTTAAAATAAGTATGCGTAATATTACTTACTTCTGAATATTTTGCTCGCAAATCTAGTTCATTCTTTGACATCCAGTTAGCCGAAAGACAGTGAATAGGTGTTAGACAGGATAATTTGAAAAACAAACACGCATTTACGTGCGATAATATGGATGCCCAAATTGCTATACTCCTGTAAGTAACATTAAGGTGTACACAAGTACTTTTACACTTTCAATTAGCACTTTTGACTGACATGCATTTATTAGAATGTTATTAAATGTAGAGTACGCGAGTGATATGTGCCAAGATATAAGTACAGATTATTTACTCTTTCTCTATGGGAGGGAGGGAAGGTGTGGTTGTAAGTTGTATATATATATATATATATATATATATATATATATATATATATATATATATATATATAACTTCTGTATTCCTAATCATTACGATCGGAGACAATTTTCAGTACAGAATTATAAAAATGGAATAGAACTGGCAATTAAGGTTACGTGTTTATTTCATTCGAACTCTTATGTCAACGTATACAACTATCAACACTTCTGTAAAATTTTTAATTAATGCCTTTTCTGATTTTCCACATAAAAAATCTACCCCACACAATAGAAACGTGCTCATATACTTACACTTATGTCAAAAAGTGTTTCTCTTTAAAGCTATTGCAAAATTACTTTTGTGCCGAAAATTTAGTCATAAGTCATAACATTTTAAGAATAATAATAAGTTGAATAAATTTAAATAATACTTACGTCAATTTAAACAGAAGTTTTGCTGATCCGATATTTGTTTTTCTGTGTGTTCTATACGTAAATAAGTATGATATTCTAAAAAGTTGAGGTGTTCTCAAATAACAGAAAAGGGCGAGCGTCATTGGTGGTTGTAGTGGAAAAGCATATACTAGGTAGCATATTGGAAAGTTGGCTAAAAAGTCACGTCTACGAAAGTAAACCTTAGAGAAATACCTGTAAATATGTTTTAAACTTTTTTTATTATAATGCTGGAATACAGCCCAACGGCCCACCTAATGGAAAGAGGTTACCGTCGCATATAGATAGACGTTTGTAACACCAAGAGCGAAGCTAACGCATTGCCAGCCTTTAGCATGGAGTAAACGGAACGAGTGAACGAGGTAGGTGCGGCGGGATAAGTAAAGGGGGATAGGATAGAGGGATCAGACAGGAGGAATGGCGAATAAACTAAACTATGGTACCACTTAAACACTAGATGATTAGATAGTTGTTTGATGGAAACGTAGCTTCCGTTATGGAAGGAGAATACAAACCAATCAAAAATTTAAAGTATTAATTTTCTTTTCAACTTGCACTAGCTTGGCTTAAAAATATGTTTTAAATACTAAAGCATTAAACGGCGAGAGCAGAATTACCTAAGGCGCATTTCCTCATTTAGGAGTTCTTCGGCATTTTTCACATTTTTTTAAAATATTTCGCTCCCTTTTTCTCTTGCTGGGCCATAAATTGTTTCCTATTTTTGGTTTTACATTTACTTACCATATACAATTAATACTGTCTGTTTATTTTTTATAGATCTTAATACAATTTTTTATTAGTTCTAATTGACTACTTTTATATAAACTAATTTATGACTTCTCAGCCTTTCTTACTGGGCGTTTGTCATTGCCAATATTTCTTAAATGCTACTTTCGTGACAAGACTTACATTTTTCTTACTTTCCGTGGTTTTAGGATATAGTCTCCATATTTGTTCATGTATCCGCTGTGTATATCCAAAAAAGATTTGTAAAAGAATATCACATCGGAGACGACACATATAGGTAAGAAGTAAGGAATTGATAGAAATGCCATTTCATACACTAAAATCATGAAGTCCGCATACGACAGGAATAGGATTAAATATTCTGAAATTATCATGAAGATTTTAAGACTAACATCTGAATTGATTTAGAGTTCATCGATATTTCTTGAGTCATGTCAGTATCGGCTTATAAAGTGAATTCAGAGTCTGTAAAGTCATTTCCTATACAAGGATACTTTGTCAATATAACGTATAAGAAACCTGCCGTAATTGCGATGCTTTACTAATGCGATCGTTCTACTTACTATTACTGTTTTGTACAAGTCTAGCAATGGATCAAATTAGCCACAAAAAGACTAACCCATAAATGTAATCAACTTGCTGTCCGGTAAAATACTGCTCCGAAACCACCTGGAGAAACAGTCATTACGATTTATCTTAAACTCTGTAGCATTACAATACACACAAATTTCAGTTGATATACATACTTATGAGGTTTAAAAATTAGAAATGAAGCGGAAATGTAATCGACATATCCGGCTGAAGTATTCGATCTAGAACCGTGGGATTCGGCTATGCTTTTCTCGGGGCTCTAGAAGAACGAGAATCATATTTAAATATGTATGTAGATAATAAGCAATCAAAGCAATATCTATAAATTTACTTTCATCTCTCTTTCCTTTCGCCTTTTTCCAATCATTTGGGTTGGGCATTGTATGTTTTTTTCCATCTATACTCCTTTTTCTGCCGTATGTCCTCTTTCACGTTACAATTCATCATTTCATCCGTCACATAATACATTCATCGCTTTTTTGGTCTATTTTTTGGTCCATCAGCTTTCCGGTTTGAGATTATCATATCGTTTTCATCCCTCCTCATAACATGCCCAAAGCACCTGAATCTTTCTATCAATTTTTCAGTCACGGGTACAACATTCCAAGATCCCCTTATGTACTAATTTTTCACATTATCCATTCTCGTAGAGCCATACATCTATATCAACATTCTCCTACTGGCTGAATGGCGAAGTCTTTGGTCTATCACTTTAGTGATCCAAAAACTTAATTTACCTCCATGTACATTCCTATATTAAAGTCTTCTTCGTCCTCCTCATCTTCTATGCCCGGTTCGTAAGTAAGTGGGAATGGTTGCTGTTAATTAATCAATAATCAGTTTAGAACTTTTATGTAGATTTCTATAACAATAAAATTTCAATTTAGTTTTCTTTGCTACAATACTTCTGAATTCAGAGTTTAAAAAAAGAATGATTGCAAGCGTAACCATTGCTGTGAGTGTAGTGCAATGTTCATAAGTATGGAAGAAGTTGCAAAGATATATAAGGTAGATAACTCTTTATTGTACACTGGAACATGAAAATAATTAAGTATAATGGACGGTCTACTTACTCCCCAGAAAGTGATGTCTTCCATATAACCCTAGGTTATTATTATTTTATTATTAGTATGATTTAATAATAATATATGAGGAGGTGATATACAAAACTGAATAATAATTTAAATATAAATATTAAAATTCTGTAAGTTACGAGGATGGGTATAAAAAGGTGGGCAAGTTAGTTTGATTTCCGATAAGCACTTTCATTTACTGTAGTTGATACATTTAGCAGCCTAGCTTAACGCCGATCTATAATTTTGGGGCGGTAGCAATACAATGTAACTATTTGGTCCCTAGGGATTCTTAGTTTAATTTTGATTGTCGTAGTTCTGCTATTGCATCTAAGATTTTAAAAGTCGAAATAAAATTTCTTACATCCAAACTATTTCTGTCAGACATCACAGTGGGTAGGACATAATCTTTCTGCGTCGATTCAACTAATTGTTTTACTTTTGCAAGGACTGAAGGATAACTCTGTAAACAGTATTTTAGTATTAACAAATATATACTGTTTTTACAATTGTTATAAATATATTTACCTTCAAAAGTGAGTAGAAATCTCGTCCTTTTATACATAACAAATCTACGTTTCTGGAAGCGATAACATTCGACATAGTTAAATATTTTGATTCTCCTCTAATATTTCCAAATATGCCTCCTGGACCCATACAAGCTTCTACCTCATTTATATCTGATATGGCATCCACCTGTAGGGTTATTCACAAACGTCGGGAAAGTGTTTGTGGCTGAACGGGGAGGTCCCGAACGAATCAATTTGGAATCTAACGGAAACTTTTTATCGAATTCGAGAATGTGTTTTTGAACAGCGTTTCACATACCGTCAGACTGCAAATTGCTTCGTTCGGGAGCTTTCCGTTTGGACGCGGAAACTTTTCCGCCGTTTGTGAATAACCCTACAGAATTAAGATATATCATTTCATATTAAGGCATTAAAATTCTACATTTCGTCATAGGATCTTAATTGTACTCTGGTCGTAATGCAGAGAGATTATAGCGCAACGGTCTTTGTTGTAACTTTATTACTCGCTCACATATAGGTATATTGTCTTCGCGTTCACAAAATAGCACTGAAAGGAAGTCAACACAGTGGTCAATACACGCCTTTTTCCAGACTATAGCTTACCTTTCCACGATATATAATATAAACATTGCTTATGACTTCATTCGATCGGATAATCATGTAACCTTTTTGAAAATATTGCTCTTTCAATTTCTTAGCAAAAGCCCTGAAGAAAGAATACTCGACGTTTTCAAACAAAGGTATTTCTCGCAATGTTTTCTCATACATAAATAATACCGCATCTTCATTTAAATTAGCGTGGAGTTTTCCCAATATTGTTTGATGCTGAACAAAGTTTAAATTATTTGTCACGAAATATATTTAGTCACCAAGTAAAAAAAATAATTCAAATTCAAAAGTTTTTAGTCAAATTAAGTTCCACTGGAGAATAATTTTTCAAGGTCATACATACATATAAGTTAAAATTTAAATCTACTTCCTATTCTATATGTACTCCACTTCGCAACGTGTTACTGATGTTTAAGAAATTGCGACAAGAAACTACCCGGCAACCCGTCTATCTAAAAAAAAGTCTAGCTAACAAGTTAAAAAAATATTACTTCTTAATAATAATCTTAGCCAATAATAGATCTTACTTTACGGGCAAAATTTACATAAAGAGAAGTACTTATTTAATTCATAATTTTTTAAAATCAAATTAAAGTTACGTCATTTAGAAATAATATAGTCAAATAAAACAAACCACTGTGGTCATTGTTTTGATGTTTTAATTTTTCTTTTGATCTAATAATGATATTTAAAACTACTTACAGACCAACCACCAGTCCTCTTCCACTGATACTTCCAGTATTCAGATAACGTTTTCTTCAATTGAAAAGGAACCTTTTCTCGATTTAGAAACATTTCTAAATGTTTTAAATTTTCTTGGAATTTTGTCAATACTTGATCAGCCATTGCCTTCAGAGATGCTATTCTGGCATATACAAATCTGTACAAAAATTCGCAGTTAAGCAATCATATACCACTGTTGACTTTCCAATTTAAGACCGTATTTGCAGAACAATTTGTTATTATAGTCGTGATGGCTCATTGGCTCATAAAATCCGCGTGTCACTCCAATAACGGGGCCCACAGTCTTGTATCTGCCAAGATGCACTGCTTAAACAATTTTGGAGATTTTTTAATATCTGGAGTAGATATAGAAATTGACAACCTACCTGATGGAAAGTGGCTAACGTAGCCAATTTAGTTACAGACGTGCTGCCGGACTCAAAGGAATTTTATAATATCTTTTTAGAAACTCGTGCTATAATTATGACATGCATGAGTGAAGTAAACCTGCACATTAAGATTCTTGAGAAACTATCATAATCCGAGATAAAGTATACTATGATCATACCCGTTATCGAAAGTACTATATACATTTGGTACATATAATACCATAATATGATGATTTGTGGTGTGACAGAGGACGTACGTCAGAATAGTGGAGTATGGAAGGAAAAAGCATTGTGCCGACCCTAAATAATTGGGAGAAGATGAAACAAAAGAGAGAATACCAATTTTTGTTGACAATCGATTATTGTCCACAACTGTAAATAAGATACAAATAAACATTTAAGCCAGTAACTTACACATTTAAATATTAGTATGGACGGATAGGTTTGCAATTTCATTTTAATATATAATGAGTCATATGTTTACCCAAAAAACAACACTCCATGTATGTTGCTACAAATGGACAAGATCTTGTGGGTGGGGTCTTGGGCCGTTATGTCGCCAAAACCAGCACCGCTGAAACTCGTCGCTGCCCAATAATAAGCAAGCAAAAACACTAAGCTCGGTGACAAATAACCATCGTTTTGTATAGGCGATCCATCTATCCACGATCCTATATAAAGCAATTTTATTGCGCGTTACTACTTACTTAAAGGCTTTTGGAGTTAAATTGAGATTCATAGTAATAATATTAATTTGTTTTTATATAAAAATATCCGCATCAGGAATTAAGTAACCTATTTACTTAGTTTGGAAGGTATTGATGGTAAAATGCAAATTATTGTTACGACCTAGACGCCGACAAATACAAATTCACACCTGCATACCTGTAAAAACACATTTTATTACCTTTCGGCATTTGGACTTCTTTTGTTTACTTTGTGTTTAAAATTTGTGATTAGAAAACAGACCATTGTGTATCGCAATCTTTTATGGCAGTCATTAGCCAGGTGTGTCGGATTTAAAGTACAAATTGATTCTAGGAAATTCGGTCCACGCGGCCGGGTAGACATATTGCATCTGTGCAGTATAAAGCAATGCCCCGATTGAGGGACGCGGTAGTCGAGCGATAACCACGAGCGAAGCAAGACTTGTGTACATTCGGTAATCTATTTAATGCCGGACTTTGCGCGTGTTATTGAATTACGACCTTCTGCATTACGTTTGGGCTTGTTGTATTCGGTTATATTTGTATAGTATAGTAATTTTAATTGGAGTCTCGCGACTCGTAACATTATAAAAAATTATGAACTAACCTCGACGACAAATCATGTTTCCACCTTGGTTGTAAACCGAGTCCATGTATGGACCAGGCAAAGATAATTGTGACACTCTTTTCGTAAAATCTTCAGCATCCGAAGCAATAATATATCGACAAGATACTGATATAAGAATCGACGTGTATAGATTCAAAAAGAACAGAGTTAGAACAAGGAAATGTACGACACTCATGATATAAGCCTGAAATGTATTCTTTGTTTTAAAAATTCTGCACTATTTATTCTTCTCTATAGAACAAAATTGATTTTGAGTATCAGAGTCTGAGTCTCCTGAGCGCGTCATTGGCCGCAACTATGTTTTTTTTTTATTAAATTCGTGCTAGATAATTCATTGTTGGCTACAAAATCACTGATCAATATTTATTATTGTTACCAACAGGCACTTGAAGAAATTCTTAGGATATGGGACCTAACAATAAACGTGTTTGTAGACAATGATGCGCTGGGAAGATTCACATAAGTGTTTTATGAGTTAATTAAAGTTTATTGAAGTAAAAATTGCTTAACTTCGAAGCTATTATGAAATGTAAAAACTTTATTGCAAATAAGGCTATATGGTACAAAATAATATTACCCTCCGTAACTCCTGAATCGACACAGCTCGAAAAGCAAAGTAAAGTTTGTATATTTGAGTTATATTAGCCATCCTTATAACACAGTGGAACACATGCGGATTTACATTATGATCACTAGCGGAGTGGTATTCATCGTGTTTCGGTACGAAAAGTGCGTATATAGCATACCACGGTAAAGATGTGAGGAAGTCTAACAGAAAAGGACCCTGTAACATAGTTTTTCAGTTGTAGAAGTTTTAATTACGTGCAAAATTACAGCAAACTACCGGCCGGCCACGACTTCGTGTGCGATTGTCCTGAAAATTCACAAGAGGGTGTTATTATGATGTTTAAGCTATGTTACAGTAAATTAATAAATATTCTCCATTCTATAAAAAAACTGAGATTAGGAAAAAACATTATCACATTTTTAGGCGTATCAAAAATATCGATTTTGAGCTATCTCCAGCAATGATAAGAACTTAGATACCAACCCTTAGATAATTGCGAGCCATCATATACGGATGAAAAATCAATTGATTTTTGCTCCCATAATAAGCAACATGAAACATTAAATACCAATCGATGTAGCAGATTGATTCCAAAATCAATATGATCTCATTACAAGATCCTTGTAAAGGTGCCATTGCCACTGTTACCTTAAAATATAAGAACATGTTTTTAAATTAAATACTGTCCACATCTGTAACAAATAATAAAAAGTATACGTAAAGTATAGGATGTATCTGTATCTTTATGTCGTTACAAAAATACTAATGGCCCATACCTGCATCTTACTATTCGTTCACTTACCCTACAATTGGTGGAATTTTGAACTTATGTGGAGCTTATGTCAAATTTTAACCAATAATATAAGTAAGGCAAATAAATTGTTAGTAAAATATAGGAATTGGCCATAAGTGAATGTTTCAATATCGGTACAACATAATAATTATTCGTTAATCGAATAGTTCAACGTGACACAACTGTGGGTGTAGTATAAGACTAGTTCAATCTTGTATTAATAATAGGTATAGAAGAATAAGAACATTCCGTAAACGCCCCAACACAGGATGTGGCTTTCCCCATTTGAGGAGAACGGATGATATATCCGACATACTAAGTAGTCCAAAGCAAATGGAATTTAGCACCATATAAAGCTAATCTCGATGAGTATCTTTCATTTTACTCTTTTCCTTCAACAGAAAGTTGTAATTGTGAAAATATGCATATTAGGTCTGTAAAGCCTATACGGTGCATGCTGTTGGCAACAACATCAACAAACTTGACTTTGTCACATAAATTGTCTCTTACTAAGATGGTGCAATTTCTATCCTTCTTTACTAATTTTGATCGGCCATGTCCTGATCACAGGCTCCTCAGCTAAAATTCGAAACCAAGTCATTGGAATAAGTTTCAGAGGCTATAGCTACTAAAGCACCCAAAATATTTTTTTAATGAATTATTTGGAGTTTTATAATTATATCTACTTATTTGAGAACAGAAAAATGTATTACAGGAATTAGAAAACTTAGTAAAAGAGCTGCAGAAACACGTATCAAGGTCCATGTTTTTAGAAATAATCCGTCAGGTTTGATTGCAATTGGCATTAACAAAAAAGGTGAAATATTGCACAAAATTTTGAACTTTTTATAAGATTTCCAATAGCTCTCTTTATTTTTTCTATACTCAGCTGTCACGTTGATAAATGAATCTGAAAATAAGCGGCAATTATCAATTTAAAAATTAAAACAGCATTTTTAATTATTTTGGGTAAACGTACAAGCATAAAGTTAAACAATTTGTAAATGCAATATACTTTTCCAATTTAACTGATAGTTGATTTTATATAGTGTTTACATTATAACAATGTAATTCAATTTTATATTTCTTGTGAGTGTATTATACATACTGTATAAACATTTACTTCAGTATACTTAATCATAACTCATTTATTATTCATAACTAATAATTACGTGTATAATACACATTAGGAACAAATTATTGTCCTTTTTAATTTCTATCAACATAAATTGAAATATACAAAACTAATAAAATAATAATCATGCATAGTATACATATGTGTGAGCATTACACGTCTATATTATAATACAATGAACTTCTTCAAGTTACAGCAAGTTCAGTCGATAAGCCACTCCTTAAGTCGAATATATACACTAGGGACATCTAGCGAATATACCATCAAAGAAACACATTAAAGATCTGGGATTGTTAACTCCTAGTATTATTTCACGGTCTTACTTACTGTTTAAAAATTGTTGAAAAACATTTGCAATCTTCACTTTTGGCTTTTGAGCTCGTAGCCGATTGTAATGTTTAAGATATGTATCGGCGTTTTGTGTCTTGGCTAGAGTTTCAATCCATTTTAATTCCTCAGGTTTCATAAGTCCGTCATGTTCTCTCATATCAGGGAAGAGGCTTAGAGTTGATGTATATGCTGAATGACTTACACTTATTAACTGAAATAATCATATTTGTTTAAACCGATTTCGGATACAAAGACTACTATGTATTATTAACATCGAAACTGATTATGCCGCTGCTGTGTGGAGTTTTCACGCTTGTTTTGAAAGCTGTGTTTTTTTCACAAAACTTCTGCACTGTAACCTACTGGTAGTTCATGATGTCAGCTTTATTCACAGGCCAAAAATCCCGCACTGTGTGCATAATTAGAATACAGTAAGTACTAGCTTGTAAGTTTTCTATAATAGAGTACAATAAGGAGTTATCTATCTAATCATTTACTCATACCTTGCAATGAGTTAAAGTGACCACAGTACTCACTGCCGGTACACCATACAGTAATACAAGTAGACCTAAGTGGTTTCCTGGACCGATTACGCGTTCCTTTTTGTTTTCTCTCATTTCTTTGGAAGTAACTAAACAGTATCCACTTTCAATAATATATAACTCTCTTGTTACTGTTCCGGCGTAGTATACAACTTCACCTGGTGGTAGAATTACATCTTTTGCCGCTGAAAATAAATTCTTCTTTTATTTCAGGTTGGCTATGATTAACAATATATAACTTCTTTGGATGCTTAAGATATAACTTCTTTGAAGTTTATATTTTTTTTACAAAGTCCTCTTAGCTGATGAAATGTTTCAAAGATATTATCTTCACGATCATAAAGCTGTATCCTGTTCGGAGTAGTAACTGTTTCCGGGAGCCTAGGTCTGTTTCCCTGCTTTTTCTTCTCACCATTTTAATAACATGGTCTTGATATCCCTAATTGTAAAAGTATTGGCATACACGCTCATGAGCGCGACCCGACATTTCTTGAGCATACCCCTTTTACCGATATGTTGAAACGAAATAAGTCATGTTAAAACCATTTGATTGCGGAACGTTAAAAAAATTATTACAATAATGTATCTCTTTATACATCAAAAACAATCGAATGCACTTACTTTCCGTGAGTGTTTGGATATAAGTCTTATTTCTCACTTGGAAAAATCTAATCGATGTCAAAGCTTTGAATCGGGCTTGATGTAGAACTTTCTTGCGCAGTTCCGAAGGTACTACTGTTTTCTCTAACCAGCTTTCATCGGTCAACTCTACACCCTAGAAAAGTTACAAATATTTAAACACGGTCATCTGTTCCTATAGTAATTTAGCTGTGCTCAATATTTCGTTTTTTTGACATTTGGACATACAGGGCTTGTTGGTAATGTTAGTCGCAAGATGACAATAATTTTTACATTCATATCTTCTGAACCATACTCATTGAAGTGGAATTTATTTGCAAATATTATGTTAAAACATCTGAAACATTTCGTTAAAATTCATGAAACCGTTTCTCAGCTTATTCGAGATAAATTATCGAAGAAACAAACAAAAATACTAAAAACAGTAATTTGATTAAATATCATATAAATAGCGGGTAGTATTTATATTTTGGCTTTGATTTTGAAGACAATATGAAAAAAAAAAGTAATTTTTATATATAGATTTATGCATAGAAAAACAACGTCTTTACCAAATTATATTGCCATTGTAGTTCATAAAAAGCCATTATGCGTGTTCTAATTGATGGATGCATGTTGTTCTCTTTCATGAACTTATCAATCGTTATTATTATTTCTAGAAAGGCTGTTTTAGTCCTAAAATTGTAAACGAGAAATTCATATTTGTGGACATAGAACAATACTAGTTTAGCTCTTGCAATTCACGAAGGCGAACAGGTTTTACTTGTGGTAATCACGTATTTAAGTACCTGTATTTGTGTGTGAGATTAAAAGCGTTAATAATGGTAGTTAGTTTGAAATTATAAAAAAGAATACTTATTTTCAAACTTATTATCTATATTAATAACTTATCGTTAAATAAAGCCTTTAGGTATATTATAATAACTTTTCTTTATCGCTTGGCTTTTTTTAGTTTCGATTGCAATATTTTAAGTTTTAAAGGGTTAGTTTATTGGGAGAATGTCATTTTTAGCAGTTATTCCATGGTAGTTATAAGCTATGTCTTAATTAAGTACTAATTTTGAAACAGTGTTTAGATGATCAAATCAAAGAGATTAAATATTTACAAGAATACCTTGACCAATGTGTGACGACAGCGGAAAATTCCGAAATACAATAACCGGTAAACAACACCCCATACAGGCTTAGGAAGGCTATAAACATCAAGTCGTATTTATCTCCAGGTGTAAAATCCCCATAGCCAACGGATAGCAAAATACTCGTAGCAAAATAAATTGACGTCACGATTGGGTATTGGGTTCTGAAAGATATAAGACATGACGGCCTCTGTGGTTGAGCGGGATAAGCCTTTGCCGGCTTACCTCACTGCAACGCAGAAGCTCCGGGTTCGATTCCTGAAATGGTAAATTTCGGAAACGTTTTTCTCCGTTATTTACGGCCCCAAAATGGTCCGTTGTATATTACCCATAACACAAGCGTAACTTGCTTAACTTGGGGATATACAGTGTATGTGTGTGTTTGTCTGCCGATTTATTATTTATTAGTATTATTGTTTAAGGAGTCGGAAACGGCGAAGGAAAACATTGTGCCAGTCGAGGTTACCAATGTATAGAACCTTGGACAAGTGGAAGACAATACCATTCGTTCCTCTAAAATAAGGTAATGAAGCGTTTATTGAGTGCTGTATATCTATGAAGCACATCGAGCCGTTAGCGTTGTCGACGATCTGATGTTCACTGGCAGCTTAAATACGCTTAGCCTTTGGACAGATTTCGCGTTTCTCTGCGTATTCAATCGTCTGTATAATGGGGGGTGATCTGAGGAACTGTTTTGAATGGTGCCTTCGTCTTCATTGTGTACACCGATCTCTAGCGGTTGGGCGTTCATTCCCACTTCCCACTTTTTCGCTCATGTAACCAACGGTTCCCAAGAACGTTTCTCTTGTGATCCGTGGGAATCTGGATTGAGCTCTCAGCTGAGGCTTTCTATAGAGTATTAAGATATGAGATTTTTTATTAAAGGTGTCATTAAATTCGTGACACCTCTTGTGTTGCAAATTTGGTGACCCGTTAGCCTGTCTGCTGCATGAAAGCAACAAAAAACATAACTTAGTGTTGTGAAATGGCGAAACAGTACATTATCTGTCTGTATAATAACTATAAATTTAAATATAAGACATATCACGTGCAAGTTTTTTATTTGTTGTACTAAGTTCATTTTAGTCTAGGAAATATATTAATTTTAAAAACAACAAATCGCGGTTATCCTCCTATTCTCTTGATAATATTAATATCAAGGACTAAGTATGACTTGGTTTTGACATAAGTCTTGTAAGATAAATGATTAACTCGATTAACAGTTCTGGCACTTACTGATTCTTATTTTTTTTACTATTAATTTATGAATTTCTAAATTCTAATTCTATTTCTTTTTGTATTTTCAAGTCAATCCTTTATTATCTATTTATAATGCTAATATATTCACATACTAGGATAACAATCTAATTCCATAAGTTTCTAATGTAGTGATATTGTATTATTGTATTGATTGTAATCTGTTTTGTGAATTAAATAATTAAAAAAGCTACTGTTTTTTGCTCTCGCCGAGTTAATACTCGCCGAAACAAAAGATATAAAGTAATAGTTCTCTATAAAACTATTATAGCTAATAATCGTATACCTATGTATCTGCTTTTGTGTAAGAATGTTGCATTTGCTAATTTAAATAATTATGCACTATTCATAGATTCGTTATTTTATGAAATAGTTTCATTATTGGTGTTAATTTCAATAATAATGAAATCAATTTACTCTCGATGATGTGGGTAAGATAGAAAAAGGATAAACGCTTAAAGGTACATTAATGTAGCTAATTTTGTGATGAGTTAAATTAAAAAGTACTTCTTCACTTACATAAAATAAGAAATATATAAATACGAAGTAAAATAATGTTTAACTAGACATGTCGTGTTGCTGGGAAGTTTGTTCCCGTTTCTTCTTAAACAGCGATAACACGCTGCAAGCAGTGTACATAGAATAGAAAGTAGATTTCATTTTTAACTTATACTTATGTATGTATTTTGAATTATTCTGTAAAGAAATGTTTGATATTGTCAGATAATTATGTGTTGATGTAATTGAAAATAGCTTTTAAAATATTGGTTTAAGTTGTTAATTGTTCAGTGACAAAACGATAAAATGAAAAGCGTTTGAAATTCTATATCAATGTCCTATACATAAGATGAATTAGATGAATCATAAATATAATTGATTAATAGAACTCGAGACATTATGTTAGTCTGTTTTACACAAAGCAAAATACATGCAAATGAGAACCACATGTCCACTTAAGCGATATTGTAGGCGGATGATGTTTACATCTAGATATTTGTATTTTCAAATATCTAAGACATGGAATTATGTTTTGCAATTGTATGCAATTCAGAGACGTAAATAATTCAGAGTTTGTTGAGTAATCTATAGCCAAATGTGAAAATTACTTTATTTTGATCTTTGTTTGTTTCTTATTTACTGTTATCGAATGTAGTATATCTTTCAATAACTGAGATGAACATAAGATTGTTTTTATTTCCTGAAGCAGGCAAACATGTAGACTTCCCACCTGATTGAACATGGTTAGATACTGTCTCCTATGGACATTTGCAAACAACAGAGCGCCGATAAAGCGTTGCCGGCCTCAAAACATTATATGATGCCTTTAACAATCCTATGTCGTACCGCAGAGAAAAAAATCTCGGTGGGAAGGGCCTATCAGATCGTTCGTGTCAAAATTGGGAATGTTTTGCGAAAGGAACATTAAAAACATCAAATATAGCGTAATTCTCATTTGATTGTTTTTTTTTCTTTAGGTTTATGGCTTGGCAGCTAGGCCTTTAAGCCAGATCTTAGATTATAATGTAGTTTGTTCATTTTCTTAAGCCTATGTGTAGCACAGCTAAACTGTAGGTTATCAGCTGGTGCCATCCAACGGAGTTCTTGTGACAACTCAATAGGCCACATTCGACTATACAGTTCACATTTCTCACAAAACACAAAATTAATACTCAAAAACTATCAATATCCTACAACTATTGTTCATTTTAGAGTAATTTTACACATTTTTAGAAAATAAGACTGCACAGCACAACATCTCCTTTCAGTTCCCACCAAAAACTCCTTGATTTGTTTTTATTTATTGGAGTTTTTAGGGCAGGGTTTTGCTCAACATTACGATATCTTAAATCGACGATACGTGTGTAGATTATATTAGTATTTAATTAGTTTGGAACTCATAGGTAAAATAATACGTAGAAGTTGTGAAGCTAAAATAAGGTCAATTTTGGGGAAATTTTAGTGCGTAAGATCGTTAAGCTGGAACAAAAGTCGCCATAAGGCATTTATATAATAAATTAATAAACTACATCTTTGTACCAATTTATACTAGAGCTTACTAACTTGCTGGTTGTAACTCCATTTAGTTGATCTTCCCACATTATCGCTTTACTGAACCACGAGTTTTCAGAACATCGATTAACAAAACAAGACTCCATATACAAAATCACACCGCACCAATAACACAATAGGCATATATAGACACAGTATTTAATGAACTGTAAAATATGTAAACATGTATTAATTATACATTAGATATCTCAGTTCAATTGTATTTACACATGATGACTATACGACTGTCATGGACGAAGATTAAGTATTAATTACAATAACCTAATAACAAACTTTAAAAAACTCCTAAATCTTATAAGACTAGATGGCGCTACAGGTCATTCTTCTTTCGCCTTTGGGCGTTTTACTATTTAAAAATCCCAATTATCATGTTCATAACTGGGATACACATATAAATTATTATTATGGCAAACGGGCTAGTTTCCGTGGAATACGAATTAAGTAAATACAATACATGAAAAAAATAAATACAATACATGATCGATGACTATCTATGAACATAAAAAATGTCGATATACCTTTATAACAAGCGAATTCAACAGAAGTTGTCGTTCAAGATTTTCAAAAAAATACGACAGTCTCCATACCAGACACAATTTGACACCTTTACAAAGGTAAAATAAATGATCTCGATAGTTGTCGTGATATTTCACAGTCGTATGTATTGTAACGATATATTCGAATGGTATTATCGACAGAATATCAAGATAAAAACCCAATGTACTCATACGATATCTCAATATGCTGAGGAAAGTGATTATGTGATCTTTTTTAGTTTTAACAGCGGTTACTGATGTCATAAGAACATTGAATACCAATGAAGAAGTAATAACAATTTGCACAAAGAATGTTATACCACCAGGGAACGTTCTTTTTATACCAATATAATATGGATAGAATATGCATATGAAAGACACGATAAATAACATGTAATATTCCCAATATTTCACAAGTTTGCAATCAGACTCCAAGATCCACGGAAGTTGGGAATTTATGCAAGTGAACTCAGTTGTTTGCTTTTTGACATGTTCCGATAATATGTACAGGTCTAAGCAATTGTCGTCTAGCTGATCATCTTTTGTTAAAAGGTCTACGTCGATTTTTCCTGCAAAATACAAGATTTTTAGACCAATCATTTAGTTAAAATAATTACCTATTTGTAAGACAAATAGCAACAGTTCTTTCGTTCGAGAAGTTCGTTTTTGTTGGAAGTGTTGTGTTTGAATCTTGATCAAGCGAAAGATTCACTAATAGAATGTTGTAATTCTAAGTTAGGACTCTAAATGTGTAGTAGGGGATTCAAAAAAAACAAGAAACACATTTAAAAAGCACGCTTTTTTCAGCTAGTGAGCTGAAAAACCGTTATTTGTGATTAGGTTGTTGTATGCTTTACCTTGAATATATCTTAATTTATCTTTTAAGCATTTGATGCTACTTTTCTTTCGATCTTTCGAAGCGAAAATATTTAATGAAAATGTAGTACTATTGTCTTTGTTTTGTTTTCGTTGTCGACTTCTGCTAATTCTTTCTCTGATTTCGTCTCTAACTCTATCAACTAAGTCGGGGTAAGTAATCATCAGTTTTATAAATTTGGTTTTTTCTAACACTTGACATTCTACGTATGTTGCAGCTTTTACTGTACACCTAGCTGTAAAAATGTTTTCCCAATTAATATTATAGTAATAAGCTTATTTATCTTTCATAAATTCATATGATATACACCTAATATGTGTCTTTTGGGCGTCCAAGAAAGCGTCGGCTGGACATTGTAAAGATATAAAGAGTCAACGGAAAGAAGTTAATGCTCGTGCGTAGGTGAGTATACATAGGTATTGACCGGGCTTATTTTTTTGTTGTTAGAACTGCAGACAGGATGACGATTCAGCTGATGGAAAGTAGCCACCTAAGGATATTTGCAACAGTAGAGGTGCTGTCAATGTGCTATTGGTCTCCAAAGAGTACTGGAAGCTGGCTACTAATGCTGGAACACAACTCAAGGTTGTAATACCTGCACACTCTATACCACAGATGGTAGCTATCCAAACGGGAAAATTCCTTACCACGTGGCTGTGGATTATTATTATTATCTCTTACGACAGGCCGTTTAACCGCACTTCTTTATCCACTCCTGCAAGGATAAAATCAGGCAAAAATAAATAAACATACCTGGAATGTTATATATTAAAGAAATTTCCCCAAAACATGTCCCTTTTGCGAAAGAAATCATGGGACTTTCATCATCTTCGTCGGAAAGAAATTCAACAACTCCACTGGTAACGCATACCTAAAAAATATGTATTTTGGGAGCCATTATCTTGCTACCTATTGATTCAATTAAAGAGGTCACTAAGGAACACTGTTATGATGTCTAAAGATCTAACCAGCTACACCTTAAGCTACTAGGTATGTAATTAAAACAAAAATTTAACCTTCGGTACATGTATAAGACGGCCACCCATAATCTTCCCATTTTCTGAATTTAACTATGTATCTGTGTTAAAAAAAAAATAGTCTCTTGTCAATATGTCATACTGTCATTATCTAAGTTTTCCGTTGTCCCTCCAAAAAATAGTGTGTGTGATTGCATGTATATAGAAACTATTCAAGCAAATAAAAATAGTAAAACAATCTGCGTATATATTACATATTGGTACTGAATTTTATTCATATGAAAACTATTTAAATATACCTACAAAGTGAGAGGGAGGTGCGATTTCATAACGGTTTCCGTTTTTGTCAAAACGGCTGAAATAGATAGAAAGACAATACCTAACTCTATTATGTATACACAAGCAGTTTTGTTTTTACGTTCATTTTTAAATCTAACTGAGTACCTATACAAATATTTGTTTTTTTTTTGTTTATGTACTGACTTTTCCAGTAAAAAAAATTCTTCTTAAAACATACAATTTGCATTAAAATTATATTAGGTACAACGTATATGGTATAAAAAAATGAAGATTGATAGTTACCATTAAAGTCTTATTTTGATTGTGGTTGTATATTATATCCCCTGGTAAATAAAATTGATGAGACATATCTAAAGACAACCGTCTCAGGAACGCTTCCGGTAGCTTCCTGAATATCAATGAACTATATAGTGGAACAGCATTTAAATCGTAACAAATTTCCATTTGTAAAGGGTATGGCAGCAGTTTTATTAGCTTCGGCTTAAACACACCTGATTTCTGGTACCAAAGATCTTCGTAATATCTGTAAAGAAAGACAATGGTAAGAATAATGTTACATAAAAGTTTGTGTATGATATATTATACATGTACTATCGAAGAAGAATAGGGACTAGGAATAACAATCTCAAAAGGTCCTTTAATATTGCCTTGATGGCCTTATCCACTTTGTTTAGGTACTATATGTCACTAGTATCGATTTGTCATAATCTTTTATATTTAGAAAAAGGTTATTAAAACTTTATTTTTTTGTCTATTTTGGCAAGAAAAATTGTTTTAAGTAATTAAACTAATTTAAAATTTCAGTGGTGTTTTCTGTATCAATAACCAAGAAAAGAATGACTTGTACCTTCCTGTGTAGCAGGAAACAGTATCAAAAAATAGATTTAGCGGCTTTTCCAAAATTACGTTTTTTACTGGTCTGTCATTCCTAGTATTATTCTACTATTATAATACAAAGTTGTTAAGAATATACCTTATTATGCGTTTTGTAGTATCTGAATCCATTCGAATTAGCTTCAAATGATCTCTTATTGTTTGCAGCCGTCTAACATAAATTGAGCGTCTTGTTGTTATGTTTATAAATTGCGATGTCAAAGAACCAACGAAAACAACAGTGGTCAATAAAAATCCAAGTATTGTTGCTAGTATTGCTATTATTCTTTCATTGGTAGTCACAGGGTACAAGTCCCCAAGAGCATTTGTTGTGAGAAACATCACTGACCAATACGAGCATACGAAATACCAGTCTAAGGTGTCTTCGGTAGGCAAATAAATGGCAGAATGGGCCCAAGAAGATCTAATCAGTGATATCTCGAAACTCCTGTTAGCAAATAAAAACCACACACAAGTCCATGTATGGACTGATAGGAAGAATAGTATTAAATATTGAGAAAGGAAAGACGTCCATTGATTACTTCCAGCTTGCGAAGATCTCTTAGAGAAGTATTTAATAATCCTGTAAATTCTTAAAGTTGCTGCCAACGGTGATATAGCGTGAACGCCATAGAATAGTTCCTTATTACCAACAAAATATAAGGCTGTATAGGGCACTGCCAGCAACACATCAAGTATAACCTTGCAGGTATCTGGTTCAACAAGATTTAAAGATTTTCTCCATTTCTTAAAAAACTTCAAGCCAACTATAATAACAACATCGCATGTGAAAACAAAATTTAAGCAAATCAAAATTGTTATTAACCAAATAGGTCTTAGATCAGATGTACAAAAGGTGTAAAGACATGTATCTATGAAAAATGCAAAAAATAAAGCAGAGAGAACAAAAATATTCCAAGCTGGGTTGGAGTATATCATAAGTGTAGATTTCAACTTGCTATTTCGAAACTCGTACTGGGTTTCTTGTAATATGGCATACGTTTTTTGTTGCTTATCTTTATCGATTTCGTAGTATATATTAGATCCTGGTACATTAGAAAACTGGGTGGAGTTCAATGTGTTTAAGAATATATTGTCACTTCTGTTTGATTGGCGTCTGTACTTGTAAACGTTGAATATTGATGGTGTTTCGTCATCATCTTCATCTTAAATAAAATAAAAAATTATAAACCATATTTTTCGTAAAATTCCAAAAAAGAACTCCTTGCCATTATTACCCATCTCAAAATCTTGGCTCTATATGGATAAAATTTGAAAGAAAGGTATTTCTTTCAATTTCTAGCACTACCTAGTGAAATTGAAAAACAAACGAAAATAATGAAAAATGTACGGTGAGTACATTCAAAATCGGATACAGTTAAAATTAAGTATTTTTGGTTACACGCTTTTAGAATTCTTTAAGCGAACTGGTAAGTGAGCACCCGCTCACTTTTTTTTTTTTACTTTTAACTATTTAAATTTTTTACATTGTATTTTATCCTGTGCGTCATCTACATATCCACATATTACCACATCTGTTGTTTGGGGTAGGCAGAGAGGATGGACCTTCTCTTACTACGATCCTGACAAATACCTTTCGCCTCATATACTTTCATTAGTTTTTTCATAAATATATGCATGTTTATTTCAGTAGTAATCTGGTAGATGAATTAGCATTTAAGCAGTACTTACCCATTTTTAACAGTTCGCAATAACGGAGCTAGCAATTACTAATTTTAAATAAATTTAGTCTATTTCTCATTAGATCTTTTGAGTCGTTTAATATGATAACTTTTTCTCCTAGTCTAGTTACCCTAGACACGTCTAGTAGGCCGATTTGCACCTTCACATAATCAAATACTTGGGGTATTTGTATAGTTAATCATAACCATAAATAAGTTCCGTAGCTATTTTGACAAAGTTGGTTTTACGTTATGGAAACTTATTTAATAATATTTAGGTTGTATTGTATATGTGGCAGGGTCACTAGTTGTGGAAATTTCTTCAATTTGATGAATTTATTATACCAGACATAACCCAGACCGTCGTTATTATTAGACATTTTAGAACTTGGCGAATTTTTACATCCCAAATACAAAATTTTATAGGTAAATATACACAATCTGGATATAGGTCATATTGAGGTAGGGTACATGATGTTTTTTTTTGCATTTTTTTTGTCATAGCATAATTATCCTTCTTTTTACAAACCTTTCCTTAACATGCAACATTTATTATTAGGTCCTTTAATTAATTTTTGTACTAAGGATATTTTTCTTACTAAAAGCTATTGCTAATTGCCTATTTTTGCATTTAATACAAAGGGCACTAGAAAAGAAATGCCATACACAGCCAAAGCATCTGGTGTCATCCACTGGCCACCAATACTGTAGTGGACATTAAGCTCGGCATGAAATGGTCAGACGACAGTTGGGTGACGTAATATTTTCCACACAACAAATCGTAGGCCGAAAGCCGGACATGTATATCCAAGACGCAAGCTCTGCGCACGGCACTCCAACCTACATACATGAACATAAAAAATTGTTATGGAGTTGACGTTGTTTTAATTTCAATTTCTGTGCGCGTTTTTATTGGAAAAACATATTGTTACATTTTTATGGGATGATAGTTTAATGTCCCAGAGGCTAAATTAATTGCATTCGTTTTATGGAAATTTTCCAGTGATTTCCTTTCCATAACCTATTGTTTTAATTTTGGAAGATAAGTAAATAATGGTTTTTATTAATCCTAAAAAATGGTCCGCTTTTGACACAAATAGCGCTTTAGGTACAGTGGTAAAGTGACTCTTTTTACTTTTTTCATTATGATGCTGACAAACAGGTAGAGACGGCCCAGCTAATACAAAGTGGTTACGGTCGCCTACAGACGTTTGCAACACCAGGGATGAAGTCAACGCGTTGCCCGCCTTTAAAGATGGGATAAAGTGAAGGAATAGGGGGATGAGATAGAGGAACTAGACAGAAGGAATGGGATTGAGAGTCGGAACTCTCACTTGCCTTGCGAAACACGATTCGCTCAAAGCTAATTGTTTCACGCGGATATTCTGTGAGAGCGTGGTATCACACCAATTGAACCGGGTCTAATAGCTGACATGAAAACCTACAATGTGGTTGATGCTCGAGTGTCCGGCTTTAGCTTGGTGGCTATTTGTTTGAAAGTTATTCGAAAACTTTCATATTCAATATTTGACATTAATTCAATAAATAAACCGTGCAAAGCCATACAAAAAGAAGAATAAGAAAAGTCCTATCCATATTTTTTTTTAACTTCTTGTTTATTATTGCCTTATCTGAATGCTAGATGTAAAATCTTTCAATGCCTCATAAAATTAAGGTACTTAATGATTTTGTTATTTGGGGCGAGTTGAACACCCGATAGCGGCATTAGTCTATTACCATCTTCGTATATCTCAGTCCTACAACAACTAGATAATTAGCTACCAAGCCAGCTACCGAAGTAGGGACGGCCGCATAATCGCGTCACTTATAAGGCAGTTGAGACCGTGTATCGGTGAAAAATGCTGTCATAAAGCAATTTTAAATACACTAACATTTCAACATTCAGTTTAGGATTATCTCCTTTTGAATTTGATCTAGGTAAAATCGATAAATCGTTTAATTTCTAGCTGCTTACATAATCATTGTTTATGTAAGAGTGTAGGTATAGGTATATTGTTATTAAATACCTACTTATTTCTAATATTATATTAGTGCGGTGAGTTGGTTTTTACAAACGAGTAGACGAATGTAAGGTCGAGATGGAGTTGAGGGCTTACCATATTCACGAGTTTGTAAAATCAACATCCGCACGTGTGTCATACGTATTTCAACATATTTGCGAGAAAATAGTACAATACGTAATAAACAACAAATAAACATAAATATCAGTCGAAAAGTCGCAACAATTTTCGACGTTTCTAATAAGAAAATGGCGCGCATTTGCAAAAGGCGTCACATGCGCATGGTGAAAATTAGAACTAAGTACATCTTTTGTCTCATTTGCTCAATAGTATTAAAGTGAGAGTGTGATGTATTGATCAAAAGCGTTTCCATGGAGGTTCAATTATTCAGCTTGTTTAAACTCGTAATGTGAATCTCCTTGGCGGAATTCTTTTTTTTTCACCTAGGTACCTATTCTACTGCACGTTTGGTTGAATCGTGCACAATTTTTAAATTTCGTACAATGTGTGCAGGTGTGTTGAAATTTCTTTAGTTAAGTTAGAACATCATATGCAAATTACTGAACGGATTTGAATGATACTTAACAGAGCTAGCTTATATCCAGGATCAACACTTGGATAAAACATGGATTTTATTTAAAATTTGCATGTAGGTAGATACGAGAGCTCAGGTCAATATACAAAAATACTTACATTATAATGGCGAATTGTATGAAAACTCCTGCGGGATAAGTACCTAATCGAAATTTTTACTATATTATCAAACTATATCTATCTATCTATAAAAATTACAATGATTTGTATAAAATATATAATAGCTCTTTAAAAAATTCCAATTTGTATCTTTGATATCATACGCAAAATGGCTGTGGCGCCAAAAACACTGATTCCAATACTGCCTTACTAAATCTAAATTTGTTCTAAACAACCTGTAGTTAGATAAATCATTATGATATTAATAACTTTCAAATCCAACACTTTCTTGTAAAAGAGAAAAGATCATTTCAAATTTATATTTTATGTGTGGTCGATGTATCAAATAGAACATCAATGATTTATGGGATTAATAGTTATCTATTTAATGTTTTAAATTCGATGCCTTTGTATACCGCCTCCACCAAGTATCCGCAGAAGACGTGTAGGCTCAACTAATGTCTTCAAATTCTTAGGACTGATATTCGTGGTCTCACAATAAAGGTTGCTGAAGACCGTGCGGAGTGGAGCCTCCAGTTGCTATTGCGGTATTTAAGACTCGATGATATTGATTAATATTTTTTAAATTCAATATCTAATCTTTGGATTCCTTATATCTAAAAATGAGGAGTATTCGTTATAGTTGTTTTTATCTAATATCTCTCAAAAACTTTTATTTGGAATTGTTATTTTACTATTTATAAGAAAGCATGTACTACTTAGGCAGTATTCTGACCTAATGTGCATATTGCTACAATTACCACGTGTTAACAACGGCGAAGGAAAACATCGTGTTGAAACCTGCACATAGAGATAACCGATGTGTCAAACCTGCCAAGCCGCCTTGGACAAGCGTGGCGGGTATACTGTCCGTTCCCGTATAATGCGAGGCCTGAGCCCAGACGTTTATGGGACGTTATTGATTATTATATAAGAAAGGATAGTTACAATATTGTAATATTAATTAAAAACTTAACACTAATAATAGAACTATAATATAAATAAAACTATATACTATAAATAAACCCATAATAAATATATACAGTGAAAAGTAAAGAACACTATAAACTACAATCGCAGCACGACTAGGACAGTCGCAGTTGCTGGGCAGAAACTCCATACTATGTTAGCTATTTAAATACGTATGTACTATATAAAACGATATTTTCTTATTACAAGTTGATAATCGAAGTAAAATATTGACGATATAAATGTAGAAGATTCTCCTTTTAAATCGATTTTTGTGAAATTTAGTGTACCTAATTATTATAATTTCAATAATGTCTAGAACGAGAACTAATATTTTGCCTTCTGGCAATATTCTGTTTTATCTATAGTCATGGATCATAAATAAAACGAATTTATCCATTTTATTTTAATTTTTACGTTTATCAGTCTAAAATCCGCTTAAAAATAACTAAATACGCATACCAATAATATCATGTTCCACGTGAACAGTGATTTATAAAGTTTGCAAAGGATGTCTGTTTAGTGGAATTTGAAGCAAAAATCTTTTCATTATAATTTGAGGATATTTATCAAAGAACAGCCGACATGATATGTTTGTAATGGATAGTTTGTTTTCTTTTAATCAAATAATTGTTATGTTAACTATCACAAAGAGTTAAAGCTCTTCCTTACAAAATTATAGTAATTATTATTAAAGCAAACTTCATGCTCATAATCATCAGGCCATGTTGAAAAAATGCGTACGTCGTATCTAAAGCAACTTGATACTTGCTTGATGTTTGATGTCGTACTAAAAATCACTAGCAAGTATCGAAATTACTTTTAACCTAATATTGGAGTTGCTAGATTTTAGACAAAGGGTATAGCAGGGTTTCTAAGTAAAAACTGCCCCCGAACCGATTTCTACTTTTACTATATCGTATCGGATCGTTTTGTTATCAAATAAAAATAATTCATTCACCTAAATTTTCAGTTTAAGTATTTTTTGAGTTTTTTTGAAAAACCTATTTTTCCGATTTTATTTTTTTTTCAATAGCAAAATTACAAATTAAGCCATGGCGATTTTTTTACCAATACTCGGGAGCAAAAGGCATGAAACAATATTTTTGTTGTAATTCCCGGATGAAAAGCCGATTTTTTTAAAATAAAATAAATCTAAAATATTTTTAACTCGAGTTTTTGAAATTAGTCTATCACCATTTTTTTTCAGAATATATTTTTACGATCCTTTCTACTCATGAATTTTTTCAATTATTTTGAAGTGGTGGAATAGTGTCAAAAAAAATAATAACTGATTTTTTTTCATAACCTTGTGTTCTATCGAACTGATATTCTTTTCATTTTTAACTCAAAATGCATATCTTTTTGAAACGACTTTAAATTAATAACTTTCTTTACTTTTGTTCAAAAAATAAATCATTTTAAATTTTTAAAAAATTCTATATTGTTGAGAATATTTTTTTAATGTTAATATATTAGATGGAAATTACTGATCAATCAACTCTCAATTCTGTAAACACTGTGTAGTGCCTCAATATGAATGTACTACTATTAAAACTTCTAACTAACTAACTGTTGCTGATCAGCGACCCAAGATGAGTCCTGGCCTTCGAAACGAGAATAGTCCACTCTTTTCTGTTCAGCGCTGTCTCCTGCCAGTCATAGGCTTGAAACTTGCTCAGCTCAGCCTCCACTACGTCACTCCAGCGATATCTGGGCCGACCAACTGGTCGCCGTCCCGTTGGTCTGCCCAGATAGGCTCTTTTTACCGTGTGATCTTCGCCCATTTTTTTTTTTTTTTTTTTTTAAGACGGGGGAAATGCATTTCGCACATACCGGGTCCTTTGCTAGGGATTAGACCGTTGTTGATCATGGAGGCTTTCCACTGAGGCAAACCAAACAATAATCAACCGGCTTGTGTGGAGACTCGAATAATCAATACCCCACTAAAACCACCCTCCTCCCATGTGCCCCGCGCTTATGGCAGGAAAGGCGTGAGATACAGAACGTAGTTACGCCCACACCGATCCTAGCGCACAAGTGCTTGAGAATGCCCCGGGAGAGGCAAGCTCACTTCGTCAACAGGGGTGAAAACTTCTCTGCTCCCTAGATGCTAGAGGGCCCCTGCAGCGGTATTTCAGGGAGGGAGGTCATGCGCATACCTGCGCCTCCGGGCTCCCAACTGACGTCGGCGCCCGCGAGACGCATGCGCACTACCATCTCTCTCCCTATCTCGTTCCGCGGCCTCCTTATGAGACACTACCGTCTCGCAGAAATTGGCCGCACCCACCCACCAATCGTCGCTGTGCAGCATGGCTTGCACCAGGTCGCCCAGCGATTCGATCGGTCCTACAAGTGTCTCGAGTTCAAACCTCTGAGGTGCCCATGCTGCGCACTCGACTAGCGTGTGTAACGCCGTGTCCAGCGCGCCACACTGGCGGCATTGGGGTGAAGGCAAGCAGCCCGCAATCTGACACAGATACTTATCGAAGCAACCGTGCCCGGTAAGTATCTGTGTCATTCTGAAGGTCAGGGTCCCGCGTTTCCGCGAGAGCCATCGCAACAGCTGCGGTCGAACCGCCTCCACCGTGTCAATGCCAGCAACAGGGTTTTCCAACTCTACTGACCAAGATTGGATCATGGCCGCGGTTTCCCGCGTCCTGATCACCTGGAGTTCGGCCTGGCCATAGACCAGGCCACGGGCGAGGGCATTCTGTCGGGAGCGCCGAACTTTGGCTATCACGTCCGCCTGAGAGGCCAGGGCGGATCGCCTGCCAAGAGTGTCGACGCCGTTCACGACACTGTACGGTATCCTCGGATGGTCCTCACCGCCAGGACCCGTTGTGCGCGGCACAACAAAGTCCTATTGTGGCGGTGAAGTGCAGTGGACCATACGGGTGCACCGTACAGGGCCATACTCCTAAGGATGCCCATGTAGAGTTTCCTAGTCGTCCCCCCCGGTCCCCCCACGTTGGGAAGAAGCCGAGAGAGGGCGCCTGCGGACCTCACGAGCTTGGGAACTAGCTGCTTAAAGTGCGCTTTGAACAGCCATTTCCCATCAAGAATTAGCCCCAGATATTTCATCTGGGGGCCTACACGAATATCCACCCCTTGGACTGTAACGGACAAGTCCGCGGGGGGATTACGAAACCGCCTATGGAACATGATGGCGTCCGTTTTCGCGGGGGAGACCTTCAAGCCCAGCCTACCTATTCTTCGGACCACGATCGCCAGCCCGGCGTTGGCGAGGTCCACGGATTCCGCGAATGACGCAGCGCGTGCCGTGAGTAGGGTGTCATCCGCAAAGCAGGTTAGCCCTATTCCGGGCAGGACCGGAACCCGAAGGATCCAGTCATAACCGACGTTCCAAAGAACCGGCCCGAGGACCGATCCCTGTGGTACGCCGCACGCGACGCGTCGCCGACCTATCGCGCGATTCTCGGACTCGCCGCCCTCCCAAAGGATGTATCTATCCTGGAGGTACGGGGACTCCTCGTGAGGTACGGGGCGTGAAGCCCCTCCTAATCGTCTCGTGAGGGAGGCTGTTAAAGGCGTTCTCTATGTCTAGCGAAACCGCCAGGACAGTATCCTTTGCTTGGACTGCGTCGTCCGTTACAGATCGCAGTGTCTCGAAGGCGTCCAACGTGGAGCGCCTCCGCCGAAACCCGAACTGCGTCTGTGCTAGCCCCGGCTCCACAGTATCGAGATGCTTAACGAGGCGTTCCGCTAAGATCTTCTCGAAAACCTTGGCGACCTCGTTAAGCAACACTATGGGCCTGTAGGCGGACGGATCGTTGGGAGGACGGCCTCCCTTGGGAATCAGGCATAATCGGCCCTCCTTCCATTGCGACGGGAACTGACCTGCGCGAATACAGGCATCGAACAGTTCCCGCATCTGACCGCGTAGGTGTTTGGCGGCCAGGAAGAGGAGCCGACCCGGAACCCCGTCGGGTCCCGGAGCCGTCTTCCTGCCCCGGAGCCGGTCCAGGGCGACGTCTAACTCTTCCTCGGTGATGGAGTGAGGCTTCACCTCCGAGGTGTCGGGAATGATTGGACCCATATCGGGGGGAGTGAAGATCCCCGGATCCGGGAAGAGCCCATCGATAACTGACCGGAGGACCTCGGGTTCGAGCGTTTCCGTAGCCGTGGAGATGCAGGGCCGCAACGTGTTGCGGGCCGCACGGTACGGACGCCCCCAAGAGTCCCGGTCCAGTGTCTCGAGGAGCTCCTCCCGAGCCCGGGCTTTCGCTCGCAGAATTGCGATCGAAAGGGCCTTTCTGGCCTCTGAACTCCCCCACGAGTCCATTCTCCTCAACATAGTCTGGAGTACGACGCGCTCTGCTGCGTTTGAGCCTGTGGCTGATTCTGCGGACTGCCCTCCGCAGTTCAGCCAGCTCCTCAGTCCACCAGTGGACCGATGTACGCGGCGGCGGTCGTTTGGCTCGAGGCATAGCAGCGTCACAAATCCTTTTGAGGGATTTGCGCATGTGCTCAGCCTGCGCCTCCAGATTCCCCAGGTCGGCTGGATAGGTCCAGCATTCGATGATAGCCCTCTCCTCGGCCTGCTCCGCGTCGAGCTTGGTAAGAGCCCAGCGCGGGAGCCGGGAGGGGCCCTGAACAGGGTTAGCGCTAGGCGAGGGGGAGAGCTCGAATCTGATGTACAAGTGATCAGACAGAGTCTCCACCTCCTCCAGCACTCTCCATCCTACCACTCTGCGGGCGGCCGCATGTGTGGCGAATGACAAGTCGATGATCGATCCACCCCGCGCACGTACGCAGGTCTGGACCGACCCTGGTTCAGGATGGACAGGTTGGATTGAAGCGCCCAGTCTTCAACCGCCCGTCCCCTAACATCGGTAATCGCGTTCCCCAGGATTGGTGCTTGGCATTGAAGTCGCCTAGGACGAATATCGTCTTCGGCGCTAGTCTGCCGACGGCTGCCCTAATGGAGTCCAAGGCGAGCTCGTACTCCGCCAGGGGCGGCTCCGCGTGAGGTACACGCCTATGATGACGTAACCTCCGCTTTCCGCCACCGCGTAGCCCTTTCCTCTTTCGAGACTGGTGAGCGGTGTGCCAGATCCGGCTCTGGCGACCACGGCTACCACATCGTCGAGATCCCCACCCAGTTCCTGGCTGGGGTACGTAATAAGGTTCGCTTATTACGGCCAAGTTTGCTTGCCACTCCGTCATCGCCTGCAGGCACAGGTCCTGGGCGTCGGGGGAGTGGTTAACATTAGCTTGGAAGAGTGTTAGGGGTGTACTGGGCATTTAGGTGTCCATAGGTACCCCCTTTCCACTCGCCGGTCGTTTATTCGCCCTCGGGTGGACGAATTTACCCTTGACATATGGGGGCTGGCAGTGCCTCGCCAACGTCGGGTGGGTAGCGCGTTTGCCCCCCGCCGCGCAGACGGCGCAGTGGGGGTCGCGGGCTGTGCAGTCCGGCTCCTCCCGCAAGGCGCCGAGCTCGGCGCGCAGCCTGGAGTTCTCGTTGCCGAGTCTCCAGGCTTCCGACTCTGGATTCCGCGTCACCAGCGTGTCGACTATGTCCGACAGCCGGGTCGCAGCCTCCTTCAGTCGGCGCACGTATGCGCCCTTCAGGTTGCCCGACGTCTGGGCGACCTGGAGGATGTCGGCGACCTGGGCGCTCGCCGCTAGGCGGAGCTCCCCAGGGCCGAGCACACGCACGTCCCCTATGAGCGCGGCGCACTGGCTAGCCGCGGCCAGTTTAGCAGCAGTGGCCTTCCTGGCCCTACGGCCCTTTTCCCCCCCTTCGGTGCGGAGGTAGGCCTCCGCACCCGCGAGCACGCTCGCCGTCTCGTCGCCCGTGCGACGCAGCGGCGATCGCGCCTGCGCCGGCGTGGAAGCACCCGATGTGCTTTCCGAGTCGGCGCTGCGGTCCCAGAAACGCTGCCTCGACTCGGGGACGAAGCTGGACGAAGCGGTGGCGGCGACAGTCCCAGTAGGGAAAGAAGACAACATCATCGCCGCCACCGCACCTATATCACCATCCCTAACAACGACCCCGGTCGTTGGCGCGGGTAAAGCCCGCGCGGCAACCGGTGTCGCGGGGCGGTCGTCCCCCACGCTGCGCACGGGTGAAGCCGGTGCGCAAGCCGATGCCGAGGGCACGGGTGAAGCCCGCGCGCTAGTCGACACCGTCGTGGGGCCATCGCCCCCCGCTGTCGCCGAGCCGGCCGCTGTGTACACCGACCTAACCGGTGTCGGCGCACATGCAGCCGCCTCGGCGTGCGGGCCGCAGATGACGCGAATCGCGTCGTCGAGTGCGTACTCCAGCGAATCTGGGACGCTGCCCGACGGCGCGATGTCTACGTGGTTCACGAAGGCGCTTGGCCCCTGCACAGGTGAAGCCCGTGCAGGTGGCGTTTGCGCCCTGTAGACATTCTCTACGATGGCGTTCGCCGCGCTCACGGCCATGAGAACGGCCGAGTTCGCGGCGAGCACCACCTCCCTACCTACGGCCGTGTGTGCCGCGCTCTTGCGCGCGGCACGCATGGCGGGAACCCTAGGCGCGGCGAGAGCCGAAGGCGGCCCCATCGTCGCGCTCTCCTTATCGCGGGGCCCGGCGGCGGTGAGGTCGACCACCGCCGATGCACCCCCTATCGAAGCGGGCAGCCTGGTAGCCGTGACAACGGCTGGACCCGGGCGCCCGAGACGAGGTTCCGCGGCGCTGCGGCTGCGACGAACCAGGGAAGACTTCTTTTCCCGCGTTTCCCCTATCTCCTTCATGGCCCATCCATTGTTGGAGCCGCTGTGATCCCGCTTGCGCGGGACACTCGGCTCCCTGGGGCCTTCGGGGTACTTGGGCCGTCCATTACTGGAGGCCCTGACCCGAGAGGAGACCAGAAAGGCGCGCGAAAACACTACACACACAAAAACCGTTACAAAAGCGCGCGCAACTGATTTTGCGCACGACACTAGCAAGCGGAGAGAGAAATGGGACTCACCGGCCAAAACTGCTTTCCGCACCGCAATCCAAACGAACAAACACTAGTACACTATCACCTGTACACAGAACTAACAATTTATCGCTTTTCCAGGTAGAAAAGCGCGAAAAATTGTATTAGATAGATGTGAAGAGCGCATTCGTGACCGCTACTCAAGGAAGCTGATCGCGAACTGCTGATCTTCCCCCATTCTATGTAGGTGGCCAAGCCAGCGCAAGCCCTTTGCGAAAGTGGCGCCCCTATTCTACTTTATTTTGCCACCCTGTAGTTGAAAATAGGCTGGTTTTATTCTGGGAGAAGGGAAACTTTCCGTGACATAGGTATCTGAAGTTTTCACGAGTCAAGCCGTGTAGAAAGTTCTAGTTGTAATATCGTAAATATGTATATATATTTATTAAATGGCTAAGTTGTATTGTTCAAAATCAATGACGAGGGGACAGCGAGAGGTTTGGTTTCTTTAGTCACTATTGGACTCGGAGGTTTCTATGATAAAGCAAATTAACTTTTCGTTATTCTGTTTAGCTTGTAAATTATTGCCCCCAGAATTTGCAGTTGTATGTTACTAAAATCGTAATTTACTTCGGATTGTGTAATGCGTGTTTGTCTGCTGAATTTAATCATAGATAAATTAATATGTTTGAATGTATAATATGAATAAGCATGAATGATAATGTATAAATGTGTAAATTATATGAATTAATAATACATTTTGTTATACGATGTGTTTAGGCATAAGGAATGACGTAGGGATGCGTAAGACTATGGAAGAAGATAGGTACTATATAATCGGGATGACAGTGGCTCAGTAAAAAATTAACTTTGAACAGCTCCAAGTCCTCCGTTAGATAATTGTTCACGTCCTATATCAATCTTCTGTTACTTTTTGAAGTCATATTATTGCAAACATTTTTTCTACAACCCATCACACAAACTTTCAGTCTTATTATGGTACAAATTTTTATTCTTTTATTTAATTAAATAATTTATCTTTTATTTAATAAATAATTTTTCTTTTATTTTAATTTTTTTAATTCTTGACTGATTTGGAAAAAAAATTATTTTCCATTATTTAACGCAATTGTCATTTATAGTATTCTTTTTCCAAGATAAGACACAGTTTTTGTTTATTCAGAGATTATCTAGACTTCTAGAGCGTGGAACTTGATCGGTTTAATTCGATAGATTCAACAAGAGCATCAGATGGGGGTCAATTATCCATTTATCCTTTTAACAGAATTGATAAAACGTATCCAACTGGGGTGATTTTAATTGATCTAATGCTTTGGTACTGTTAAAAACTAATTTGTTTCGTGTTGTACGAACTATATTTTTTATCAAAAACATGCTAGAAGCTAATTGATAATGGATAGCTCCCGAGACGACCAGACGAATGCCAATTAAGGATCGCTAAGCTTTCAGAGGGACTGTGTCATCCAGTTTTTTTTTGCTGCCTATAGGTAGTATAATGGGGATTCGAATGCTCTGATGAATAGTTTGATTTGAAGCCAACGCCTCATTTTCATAAAGACGCTGCTCATAATCGACGTGATATTAATCCTTATTTTCTTCCCACGATTAGCTACTGGATATTTCCCTATGTTAATTTCGTGAACCTACTGACCTAGACGGAACTTTCCGCGGAAGTTTTCCTTTTGTGCTACGACAGTGAAATGTTTAAATGGGGCGTCGTTAAATTCCTTCGAGTCCGCCAACGCGTTGCTGACGCTTCTAGAGTTGCAAAGTTTGCATGTTGAGCTCCCCCTGCCTGCTTGCGTACTCCAAGATAATAAAAAAATAACACATAATTTTGATACTTATTTATCCAGCATTAAAGGAGAACTCACTGCAGGAAACTGATATCCCATATTGATTCAATCCGATAACGGTTTTTGACTTAAAGAAATTAAATATGAAATAGAGAATTTTAATAAAAATTTATAAAATAAGCTATTATCGTCTGTATATTAATTTTTATTTCGTTTTATGGTTTTGTAAATTTTATTTCCGTTGCAAGATTTTTTAATGCTTAAAACTAAGCGAAATCCGTTGACCTGTTTTAGAGCTTATTCGACGACTTATAACATAAATAGTATTCTGTTAAATCTTGACATTTAATCTAATATTTTTGATACGTCGCTGCTAAAGGGTAATAAAAATGATTAGGTTTCTTATGATAGACTAAAAAAGTGACGTTCTTTGATTGTCGTTTCTTTTTATGGTCTTGGAAATGAACTGTTTATAAAATAGCTACCAAGGAGTTATTAGGGGTGGCAATCACGGCAGTTGCCCTGGACTTCGGTCTTGTAGGGGTCTTGCGGTCTCGCGCAATAACTCAAGATGGAAAAGTTTTCGTAACAATTAGCCATTATAATAAATTTGTATATCGAAAAATAGAATAATTTCCGTGGGGTACCTACAGATCCGAAATTACGTGACTGTAAAATGAGAAGGTACCAGTTATTATTTATTGCTATGTTTTGTATATCACTATATGTGTAATTTACTTTCGATAATGGTAATGAACATAGCATACCTTTTATCATGGAAATCATGGATCAGAAATTTCTACGGGTGCAGTCGCATGATAAGCTATTTCTAATTATGAACACTATTAAATGAAGACGAAATAAAGAAAATTATTTACATAATTATAAATAACGTATCTACATGTCACCAAATAAATGGAATTGACAAAGTTAATTTTATAGTTTTTACTAAATGTAAGTGTGACCTTTATATGGTATATTCAGAAGTAGCTGATTATTGATAATTATGTTACGTGTGTTGTTGTGTTTGGCGGATAGATGGTGCTTGCTACCATTCATTTGAACTGTTCTGTATTTAAAGCGAGACAGTCAATGAGGTAACAGAGGAGCGAGCGAGAAGACTATATGTGTTATTATTACGCCTACACTGTGGCCGATAGTCGCACGCGCTCACAAAAAATCCATTCGACGAGCGTGCAAGCGCAGCACTATATTCGCCCACAACTTCACTTCGGTCAACTTCGTCATTTTAGTGGTGATCGAAACTTCGATGTGTGTGGAAGTGAATTTTAACTTTTTCTAACACAATCTCATAAAATAACAATAACCAGTAACTAAAGTACAATATCTTATTTAAACGTGTTAGAAAAACCATTTAACGTGTCATTAGTTGTATAAAGAGTATTCAAAATGTGTGATAATAACAATCCTTCGACGCAAAGTATAGCGGACTACTTAGCTCAGTTGCTCAAAGACAGGAAGCAACTGGCTGCGTTCCCGAATGTTTTCATGCACATGGAACGGCTCCTAGATGAAGGTAGGTTAGAATTGAAATGAATTAAGAATCCATAAATCGTCTGAAGACAAGAATTTTGAATCCTATTGCAGATTCTTGTCACCAGCAATCATAAATTCGATGCGTCGACAAATGCTACAACGTACACGATATTAAGTTATTTTTGTCTTCGCCCCGCCGAGTTATGGTCCAGCGGTGTTTGTAATGCGATCTTGTATTTCAAAAAGCTAAGTTGAGCAAAGTCTCTGGCGGCGATTTGCGGTCAGCGGTCGTTAGATTGTCACCAACGATAGAAATCGGTGAAACGAGTGTAGTAAACGGGTTTAGTATCTACATTTATATGTCTCATTTACTCATTTCACTATCCACGCAGCTGTTGTTAATAAATATCTTGTGTGTTAATTGGCCAAATTATGATTTTGAGGTTATGATTTGAGTGGGGACTTGTGAGATGAAAGATCACTCGCCCCGGAGTTAACCTGTTCGGTGTTCGCAGGGCCGAAGTCATACATTCCGCGCAAGTTAGTGGAATGTCGTCATTAAGTATAGGTACCGTATGTTCACCCGTTCTCAGTATCTGTTCTAAAAGGCTTGTACACAGCGCAACACTGCTTGTTTCATGTATAGCCTTTTTCAATACTACTTGCAACCGGTCTACCTCTATGGTAATGTTTAATCCTTATCTCTTTTGAAACACTTTCTAGTTGGATCGGTTCAAAACTGTGTTACCTGACTGTTTATTAAATTTATTAAAACTTATACAGTTTTTGGTATACTATTTTTTTGAATTGATATAATTTTTACAGAATAATTAATAATCATTTTACTTATGTATGTTAGTAGACAAAGTTTTGTCATTGAAATTGCCTGTTTTGTTTGTTTTGTTGTATGCGAGTAAGTATCACAAGTTCATAATATTCATCAACATTTTTTTAATAATTTAAACAGCACATGTCTACTTTTAATGTTAATCGGAGTTATACGATGTTTACAATCTTTTTTAATTTTTAGATTAGTCAACTTCGAACGTTAGGTATTCCAAAATGTCGACTATCATTTTGAAATTAATTCACACAAACTCAAATTTTAAGACAACAACAAGTGCGGAGGGGCCTGTGAACGTGTTTGTCGTATTTAAAGCAATTAATTATTCTTGACGATTGCTTAAGAATATAATAAGGATCAGAGAAAACAAATAGAAAACCGAATTCAAAAGATTGTCTGTTGCTATCAATGTCTCGTGGTTCTAAAAACGGTGAGATCTCGTAAAGAAACCTTTCTTATTAATATAAATTAGTCTAAAGATTTAAAAAAATATATACAATCAGGATTTGTACAAGCCATGCCAA
The DNA here is from genome assembly GCA_039645545.1 of Dendrolimus houi. Classification (NCBI taxonomy): domain Eukaryota; kingdom Metazoa; phylum Arthropoda; class Insecta; order Lepidoptera; family Lasiocampidae; genus Dendrolimus; species Dendrolimus houi. The sequence goes on along the minus strand of CM077125.1, from coordinate 10,624,916 downwards.
ACTTATCTCCATATTAGCTGCAGAAGGCTGAGAAGTAACTTGTATTTATATGAAAAACAGTGTTTTGTGCTACCTGCAGTCAAGATCGGTTATAAAGATTAGGACAACCTTTATACATAATTATGTACCCATTAACAACAAATTAAATAATGTTATGCTGTACAATGTTAACAATTACTATCAAACAGATAAAAGGAGAAAGAAAAGCCCCTATTTCACTTTTGGAACACTGTGTTAACCACAAGGTAGTCATAAGTTACAGTAGAATTCGTTGAAGAGACAATATTTAACTTAAAACTTCATTAAGTAACCGAGTCACGTCTTACAACGTACCAGGGTCTATTCGAGCGATACCTACCTTTTCGTGTTACAATATAACAGTCATTATAATTTAGCGCTTTGTTCTGAGACTTACCACAATAGGATTAGTAGTAAAAATAGATTCACCTTATTCACCTCAAGAAGAGGTAAAAACCATATACTGTTCTCATCTTTTGTTACCATTTAAGATAATATGTAGGTAGCATGTTATTGGAATTGTATGTGTAAGCAATGTTAAGGATACTCTCATTCTTCCTCGATTCCTTATTTGTTGGCATATTCTCTCGATCGCCGGTTTTATAGAAGCGATTGTTTAAAATGTTTCAAACTTCCGCAAAGGAGCGCAGCCCCGAAAATTACGGATCAGACGAACATATTTATAAACTTCCACACTAGATTGAGTTTTCAACAAAACCCCCACTCCTTTTAAATATTTTTACCCTAGCTAATTAAACAATATTATTATAACAACATGGTTTTCAGTTCGAGATGTTCAAATAATACCCGATTATTAGCAGAATACCTGCTAATTTTAAGAGTTCCGTAGCCATTGAAGCTAAAACGAAACCCTTATAAAATAGTCACGCCGTCTGTCCGCCTGTATTTGTAGGTCACAACAACTTTTCTTAGAAACTACTCGTCTGTATGGATGGAGTTTGATAGAAAGGTGTAATCCATATGCCTATACGCAATGGTGTAATGAAACTGTGTGGAATACGCGTTTGGTCGATTCTTTTTCTTATTGATTACCTATAATGTAAAAATTACAAATAATATTCAAGATATTCTTTAAAATCGTATCAGCAAGATTGTTTTTCACAGTGTGGTAATTTAAAGAAATTTACAATGACCTATAATTGTTATTAATAGTTTAATAATATTGAATAACAAAGGAGAGAAACGGTTTTCCGAATGTAAGAATAATGGTAAATACCTTTTATTTTTCAACGCGGGTCTTGTATTATCCAATGTTTGCTCGCATTTTAATGAGTATTAAGAAATAATGGCAAAAATAAATATGTGTACTGTATCTAATAAGAATCGTCACGCCTACGTATAGGTAGCTTAGCTTGACGGCCAAAGCTTTTATTTTATTTTACTGCGAAGCTGGCAAACAGGCAGAGGACCATCTAATGTTAGGTAGTTACCGTCGCCTATAGATGTTTTCAATACCAGTAGCGAAGCTAACGTGTAGCCAACCTTTAGGATGGAATAGAGGATATGAGGTAGGAGGGATGAAACAAAAAAAAGAGGATATATTAGGTTGGGATAAAGGAGATGGCATATAGAGGGATCAGACAGGAGGAGTGAGATAGAGGCGAAGGTATATGGGAATGGAATAGGTGGATGGAATGGGTCAGGGAAGATGTTGTAGGGGGAGGGGGAAGTGGGCTATCGAAACTCTTACTCATCGTAAGAAACACGATTAGACCAAGACTAACCGTTTGACGTCAATATTCTATGAGAGCCTGGTATCATACCGATCGAGCTGGGCCAGCGAGCTGTAACCAAGACAGTAATTCCAGCATGGCTCTAGCACGTCAAAGATAGTGCCACATATTCAATACTTTCATATACCTGGTAAACTCATTCAAGTCTTCCATTTAAATAATTCATTCATGTAGTTATAGGGATAAACATGACATCACATGATTAATGTTTAATATTCAAGTCTTAATATGAATACGGCACAGATTTTAACACGCGTGTTTGGTAATGTTCTGCTTGCATCATTCTGAAAAACTTGTTGATTTAACATTTGCCATAAAAAGCAAGAGCTCTCAAGTCGAGGGCGAAATCTTTTCTTCAATTTGATGTTGATAAGACTTACAAGGTAGGCTGACTCACTCGAAATCCCATTTGAAATATCGAATCTCAGCTTTAAAAAATTATGTAGCGCAATGACGTAACCAGAGCCCCTTACCTATCTATTTGTCTGTACAGATAATAATAAATATCTCACAGTAAGTTTTTAGAAAACTACTGGGTCTATATAACAGAAATTTCTCAGGCAGGTTTGTTTAGTCTGTACGTTACGACACAATTGTATAATGAAAACGGAATTAAATAAAATTAACGGCATGATAAAAAAATTTAATGTACTACATAGGCTTATGAAGAATCGTCTTTAAAAATCAAAACTATGTGTATTAGTAACATTTTCTTGAAGTAGAGCTGGCGAGATATTTGCTTGTAAAGTCGTAAAAAGTGTCCCCTGTAACTTTTGTACTATGAGCTGGAATATTCTGAACATATTACAACTACTTAAAAAAATGGTTGAAACAATATCTGTAAAGTTTTGAAATAATGGTAAGTATAATAAGGTAGCAATCTAAGAGCGGCTACATTTATCTGGAAAAATACTCATTCACTCAATACTTACAATATTGTTCATACAAATTACTGATCGCTTATCACAGAGAAATTGACATTACAATAAAAATCAATTGTTATGTAAATAAATAATATAGTGGAAATATTAATCTAAAATAATCTAGTACAATGAAATCAGAGGGATGGTTCCTACCTCGGATAACGAATCGGTAAGGCAATCCAAACAGGTAACGTAACCAGCCTTCTGAGAACCTTACACATTGACGTCAATGACTTAAGCTCAGTATTCTACTTATAGTCTTAAGGGACTATAGATAGAATACAATATAAGTTAAGTTTCCTACACATAGGTACAATTAATTAATATGAATTTGTGTTGCTTGATTCCGACTGCGGCAAGTTATTCCAATTGCACGACGTGGTGGAAGCAAAACATTTCCTAACTAATCATACATCCATCTAACGGTGCAACTGGTTATCCAATGCTTAATGAAGATACAAGAATGTTTTCCAGGGCTAGTTGCTTTTGGTCCCTGTCAAATAAAAAATACGGTGTATCTAGAACATTTATAAATTATTTGACAGATTGGCCCACCGTGAGCGGTGACGATTTGGTGAAAATATCGACAGCAGACTGACAGTGGACAGGCGGGGCGTATCGTATTACGCCGCATAACTGAGGAATTACGACGTCTATTTTGAACAGATTTACCCAACATTTGACGGAGGTTTTAATTCAGTGTGCAAGATTTTATTGATCAGCGATAGTTTACAAAGTCTATTTATTTACCACGTGTCTTGAATCAGAGCCAGAATCGGGACAACGGCCTAAACGTGTAAAAATTATAAAGATAAACTAGGTAAAGGAAAATCGCGATCGAATGATAGTTTCAGAACTTGCATTCTGTCATAGATAAATTATTTATCTTTATAATATTGTACTGAGCGTTAGTTTATTGTTAGCATATCAAGAATGGTCGTCATCACAAGAGGACAATACACTTGTAAGTAAATATACAAATTCGTCAATCAAAACATTCAACATTGATAAATATGTAAAATAGGACTTAAATATGTATTACATGATAAAGATACATCAATAAACAATCATTTTGATAATGTAAATCATAACAGATACGGATTATAGAGAGGCAGTAAAATAGGCATGAGATTTAATGATAATTTTTTTCAAGAATGTGTTACACACAGACTACTTGCTGATTAAACTTTGATAAAAGATATAAATGAGTTTAATAGCCTTAATACGTTGTTCTTATCGTGGATACTTATTCTGGAAGTGTGATAAACTTTTATGCTATTCTTATGAAATTCGTAAAAAGTAAAAAAAAATCCAAATGCGTGTCACGTTCTCGCAAAGTGAAGAGTTCGCTATTTTATTTTGTTGTTTACTGTTATTGGGAATTAGTTGCGAAAACCTAAAATGTTTTTACGAACTCCGAGCCGATACGAAACTCATATTCAAAGAACGTCACCTGATAAAATCAATTTTCGTTGAAGTGTTTTTGAAGTTCATAATTGTGACCCCATAGTTCAAAAATTCGAAAGCATGCACTTTTACTAGCTTGAAAAATCTATTGACTTAAATAAAAAAACATCATTAGTATCTACTACAAGCGGAGATGCATTGATATTTTTTAATTCCTCTGTAAAGACTGCATAGCGGTCCGTCATAGTATTTTCGTGATTTCACTACATCGTTAGGTGTATATAGCCAAAGAAATTTCAAAAGGCAAAATTCATTAATAATCATCCAGTACCTAATCTTTCTTAGAGAAATATAGCTGTGACACATATTATATAATAAACATATATTTTGTAGACAGACGGTCATCAGAAGTTTATAGGGGTTTGTTTTTTTATCATTTGACTACGGAAACTTCAAGAGATATAAATCAAGTCACAAAATCTTAAATATAAATAACATTGTAATTATCGCTTTTGATGTGTAGGTGTCACCATCCATTAATGTTTTTGTTCCGCAACCCCGTTGAAGAAGTAAGCCTTAGTTGGGTCGTTATAAGGTTGCTTAGTATGCGATTAGACGACAGCGCCTACGTCGTTGACCAAATGAGGGTAGCCGTGGGTAGCATGGAGGTGTAGGAGCCAAGGTTGTTCCAGTCGCTCTCCAACACGTTATAACTTGTTGTGGGTTGCTTAATTACAAAGATTCAAAACAGTCATCGATTTGTAATACTTTGAATATTAAGTATAAATTGATTGATTACGTCTCATTATGGTATGCTTTTCAAGTTTATTACCAACTAACTATATGTAGGCAAGACGAATAATCTCGATAATACATTAACTAATGCGTCATAAGTTACATAAGTAGATCTTAAACGACGTGGGGATTTAATCGGTTGGTTTTTAAACAAGCATGACAAACTTAATTTTATAATAATGAATCTAGGTATAATTGAGAAGGATATAACTTTGAGGAACATAATTATTGTCTGTTTTTCCTGATACATACAATTTAGGTGTCTTCAAGTCTTACGTGAACACGTTTCTTATAGGTAAGCGTGCTTCATCTTAAACTGCATGTCCACGTGACATGAGGTGCAATATCGGTCAAACGCGAATCTATACAATAATAAAAAATAATAAAAAAGATGAACAAATAATTCCAAATAAGTATATTATTAATTATTATTCAAATAATGAAACCCTTCAGACTAATTATCGGTAAAGTAAAATAATAAATTCCCAACCACTATAATATCGAAATAATTAACCTATACGTTTGTTTTCACACTTAAGATATATTTAAAAAAAAATTTAAAACATTTTCTCATGTATGATCTTTAGATTTATTTAAATTATAAGTGACTAATAATAAGTTTAATTGATTGGAAAAAAAACGTGTGCGTTAATACCAAAATGTTTTAAGGAAAACAATGTACAGAACCTGTAATAATAATAAATAGATAAAGCATTATTGCTCACCTAAATATACTTACACAAAAACATACTAATTACAATTGTTTTAATGTGTTTGAGTAAAACAATATGAGGTTTTTATCACTCAAAGAGAGCATTTTCAGGCAATCAAACTTGAATTATACTAAAGGGTAGCTTTATTTTACTTACTTGTATAAAAACTTAATTAGGTATCCTATCCGTGCAGGAACGGAGAAAGAATACAATTTCCTGTGGTCGGGCGGTTTGTCGTAAGAGGCGAAAAAACAACCCACAGCCAGATAATAGGGCCTTTACATTGCATGCAATAAAAAAATGGTATCGCGTGTAATGCCGCGGGTAAAAGCTAATATATGTATAAACCTTCCTTGAAAAATTAGCAAACTGATGGTGAAAAATGTTTAAAAATCCGTTGGGTAGTTTAGGTGTTAGAGGATACAGATATAGACGGACAGACGCGGAAAGCGACTTTATTTTATACTATCTAAAGATTCTTAGCTGATCTGAAGCGTGTATGAAAAGCAGTGCATCGGCATCGAGTACTAGAGATATGAAAAAGTAGATTGGCTTTTAATTAAGCATTCGATGCAAATTTAGTAACTAAAAAGTTAGTTTTCAGTTAATTTATAAGTTAACAAAAAAAGTCTTCTTCGGTTTTTCGAACACATCTGGCAACCCTAGTGGTGCGTGGAAACCTGCTTTCTTCCTTTGTTGCTTCAAGAAAATGTTGCAGAAAGCAAATGTTGACATGCGAGTCATTATCTCACGACCTCGATGAGATACTACCACTGCATCTCTAGAAAACTGGATCATACGAGACATCTATTCTTTGTTGTTCCCACTGCCGCTACATATCTCCGTTTAATATTCAACAACGTGATCGTTATTTTAATGAGGGGCAGTTTTTCTTACACCGTGAAAATTTCCACTTACAAAGTAGTCTGATTCACATGAATTTACATCCGATCCACATTACCAAGCTCCAAAAAGTAGTAATTTGTTTCGGGTATTGTACATAGCTTTGACTAAATTCTTGACTTCACTTATCTATCTTTCCATTAACAGGTAGATCTGACTGAGTTCTTAGAAAGGATACAAAGTGCCATACCATACCTCGGATTAGATGCATAACAACTATCTATTTTGTCTTGTTTATAACTTGTGCAAGGTCTTATTATTTTGATTTAGTCACTGGAGCCTGAATTCAATTATCTGTGACAAGAAATAAATTCAGACTACCATTTTCGCTTGCGTATCTATTTGTTACTACTAAGTTTGTACCGAAGTGGGCTGACTATGAAGGATTAATATTAAATAAAAATTCATAGTTTTGCTTCAAAGTAGCACTTGTTTTGTCTTTTAGGTGAAACGCCAAAGCCTACGCATAACGCCAAATAATTCTAATGTAAATATTTTTTATATTTTAATTTCATAACATCACTCTATTGAGCCAACCTACGCTGTTTGTAATTTATTATATTTTTCTTTCCTTTGTTGAATTCATTTTAACTAAGCACCAAAATGTATTAGGTATTCTAATATAAGAAAACTTATTGTAACAACATAATAACAATACGTGTATATTGTGTAGATACTTCAATCTAAGCTTGCTTGTTTTACGAGTTGCAGAACAGGACAACCCAGTATCTAAACGTGATTTAATTTTATGTGCTCTCTTGCAAACACTAGTTTGCATACGTGAATATTCAGCAAGGCAGTAACAACTAGGAACACGACTGATTGTTGCATGGTACCTGAACAAAAAGGTCGAAATCAATGCGTAGGAGTTTACGGCCCACCGGCGCCGAAGGTGACTTTCTGTGTGGACCTGCTTATGATTGTGGCCCTCAACACCCACTGGATTGCATAGATGCCGTGTAAAGTTGTTCTGATCGAGTAACTGCTAATTTTAGTAAACGTTTTATGTCTTATTTCTGCAAAATCAGAGAACAGAATTATAACGTTCAAAGGCTCGCTAACAAATAGAAAATAGCGTTGCCATCCACACACTTAAACGTTTTTTGATTAAAAACATGTTACGATAATTTTTCTAAATCTAATGAATATTACATTATATAGTTTAATCAATTGACAGCAAATTTTTCGCCAAATATAAGACTAGATTGCAATACTTTGCCATGAAAGTTTTACGTAGGTATTGAATTAGCTGCATTTTATAAATAAAGTTTATGGATAGAAAGTGACCCAAAGTATGAACATATTGAATCGAGACCTAAAAATATCAATTTGTTTATTATAAATTTTACTTCTGATGTCTAAGCAAGGAGTTAAATATCTTTTTTGCGACATTATTTACAAATATGAAAATATCTAACTATACCGAATGCTTTCAAATTAATTTTGTAATCTACCTATGAGACCCCCGAATCATTAAGCAGAATACTGAACTAAGGACACCATATGTATAGCTAAAGGCCGGAAAACTTCCTACCATCTGTGGTAGAAACCACGGCCCCAAGTCTGTTATTACAATCGTGTCGAAATGGTCTTTAATTAACATCACAATGCCACCATAGTGGTTAGTTTTATATATAAAAGCGTACAATGATGCCAATGATGGCATTGACGTCACATTGTTATGACGTAATTTAACAGCCAATCGTATGCCATTGTAATAGCAGACTTGGGGTTCTGGTCTGTGTACACTTGTAGAGTCGATTAGGCTTTATTTTTTTGATTAATTTTTAATTAAATAAGTAATCGCAGAACTTTTCAAGAGTATTTATTTGACTCGAAATTCGTAAGTAGTTTTCTCTTTCTAGTACGTAATTTTCTACCGTGAGTTTTAAGATAAAGTAAGTAAAACATGATATCTTTAAAGGTCAAATTATGAGTTTCCCTCGTCTGCGTTCAATCCGGCGGATGTATTTTCATTATCTCGCCTAAATAAGGAATTCTGAAGGTGTGTTGTGTGAACTGGGCGCTTCGAATGCCCAAGGCTAGTTTTGAGGATGTGAGAAGGGAAACCGACGATTGTTTATCGCTAATCAAGCAGGAAAATGATTTATACAGCCATGTTTAATCGTAAAACATATATTATAGCTGATTATATAGTATCCTAACATAGCCTTAGGAAAAGTATTGAGGGACATTCTCAAATATCTAAAGCGAGATTTTTCAGTGATAATTGCATAGAAAAAAAACGAAAATATCTTAGTAAGCATATATGACTTAAAGAAAATGAATAACCCTTGATCTTTGGCTTTTTTTCTGTTTTTTTTTTAATCTATCAATCCCATCGTACTCTAATCTGCTTACTCTGCTTAAAGAATATTGTAAAAAAAGATAGTTACTGATGAAGAATACTAATCCAACCACCCAGCCGTCAGTATATTTCATATGTGGGCTCAGACAAAGTCCGCGTCTTTCGGTAGCACTTAATTTTTAATTAATAATTATTTATTTGCCTTTTGTCAGGAACTTAAATCTATACATATAATAAAATTGTAGAGATCAAATTTTTGTACAATGAAAAAAATGCCAAAAACCGAAGTCAGGGGGATGTAAGAAGTGAAATAGAACTAATTTAGATTTTTTTCAAATGTTTTGTTCCTCTGTTTGTCTGTCTGTTTGTGCCGGCTAATCTCCGAAACGACTGGACCGATTTAAATGAAATTTTGTATGATGGTAGCTTCTATCCCTGGTCAACATATAAGATACTTTTGATCCCGAAAAATTAATAAAATATATACATATTGTCGTAATTAACATTTGCCAATGAGGAAGGATAATATCCTGACCGTATTATGACATCTTCCCAATCGTTTTAAAAAAGCGTAGTGGATATGCAGTTTATTCCCCTAAAATTGCGAAATCCATGCACTGTAGTACCATTTACGGGTTAACATTATAAACAATATGATATAGTGTTGTTACAAAAGAGACAAGTTGTGCATAGGATTAAATATTTCATTTTATTGCAGTAACATTGAATAAGATACCGTCGAAATGTGGGACTAAATAATTTTTGATGGTAACATAGACCATTGTACAGTCGCGGAATAGAAATGTTCGTCCCCTTAAAGTCGACTTTTGCTTACATGAGCACAAGAAACAATACTACCAACATTTTAATAAATGTTACGTTTATAAAATATAAGAAAAAAGAAAATCACAATTTTGACTATGACAGAAGTTGAGATTAACAATAAGAAACAAAGAGGATATGATCACTACGCTTAACATAAATATTAAAACCAATAAAAAGGTTTTACATGTCTAAACATCTTCTTACACAAGATAGAAAATCAAACAACTTTGATCTTAGTAACTTTAAACTTTAGTGTCAAATAGTTAAATATAATTTTCTGTCGAACAGTCTGTTCTGTAACTTAGTTTGAGAAGGTAACATGTGCTCGCGGAACGTTATATGAATCAATTTGAAAACTAGTGAACATTTTCATACCATGACTGTACATACCATTTACTAAATCCGGTAATAAACACTAGAGGAAAACACATGTAGCATGCCAATACAAATGGAAAACTTGACCTACATGGTTATAACAATAGGAGTATAAATCTTGCTATATGGGTAAAATATTTTTCATTTCAACCTACTGACAGTTGATTCCTCGAGCAGTATATAATTGTTAGTTTATTTTTTCTTAATTTAGTTCAGATTTATTTTTGAAAAATTGTAATAGCATTGGGAACTACGCATTGAAAAGGTATAAAGGTAAAAATTTAGATTAGCCTAGTACTTTTTCAAGTTTTTTTAGGAACACAACATAATACTGAATTATCATTCTGCCTAGAGAAAAATCTTAGTTTGTAAACAAAGTCCGATATTTAAATATATAATAGAATTTTTTAGAACTATTAGATAAATTTACCAACATACCTATATTTTTTGATCATTGTTAAAATTATTGGAAGTTGTTATATTGCATGATTGGCTATATAATTTGTATTAAGCAAAAACAAGAGATCTTAAAAGATACCTATTTAATTAGACATTATGTGCATGTTTTCCTTTTTAAGTAATTGACAATAGGATGTGCGTTAATGTCAATATACATTAACATATTAAATTTTGGTATTTTATAAGTGAGAGGCTAAAAGAAGAATTATCCACGCATTTGGCCAATTCCATGCAGTATATCTGTTACAGCGATACATTTTCATTATTATTGTTTGCCTACAGAACTTTAGAAAAGCGTATTAACCCAAAATACCCAATTTCTTTAAATTACACGATAACTTTATCTAATTTCTGGTTTTGACATTTCGTTCCCATTCGTAAAGATTTAGAAAATTTTAAGAGTTCTTTAGTTACACTAATCGAACAATAAATATCGATAACTTTGTAACAACTCGTCATTAAAATTTGCAAATATCATTATTTTTTTAACTATTATTATTGTAATGATAACGTGGTGCTCGGCCTTCACGCTTCACACTAATCGCGATGCGTGTACTGCGCTGGCGCATGCTGCCTGGTTTGACCTGTTATTCAATGTTTACATTGACGATAGTTTCCAATAATAATAAATTATATATTTTTATTCTTGATAGAGTGTGTTTTATCTCTAATATCAGTCTGAAACTTCAAATCAAGTGCCAGTAAGTATTTAAATATTACTTTTTAAATGGTATTTTACATAGAAATATTACAAGTAAAATCATATACAATGCAGTTCTGTAATTCGACTAAAGTGCTATGTTAATTCCTGGATATTCTGTGGAAGCTTCTGGTGGCTTTCGGGTGGCTGCAATGATAGCTATGGTATATTTGATTGTTTACTTTACTTACATTTTTAAACTTGTAGATGATTGTGAGATAATCCAAATAATTACTCCCATGATTATCAGTTCAAATATCACTTTAGAGGAGGCAAATTAAGACGGTAATGTTAATTAGATTTGGTTAGATGGTACCTAAAAAAGGTTATGACATCAGCAATAAACATAGCTACGATTTTCTCACATAAACTGCAAGATTCGCTTTCTATAATACATAGGCAAGAACTTCCTAATCAGCAGTACAAACATGTCGAAAGTGCTTCTGTTGCGCCACGCGTGTGGGATGCTGAGGCGCCGGCCTGCCGTTGGGTGTACTTACTGCGCGAGACAGCTTAAGGGTACCACCATTCATTTCGCATTAAGCAAGTTAGAGTACGCACAACATTTGTTAATTCATTCATCTGGTTGTGCAATTGTTAATACTCGATTCAAACACAATCCAAAATAAGCTAATGGTCGCTAAACAAATATTTGATTACCTTGTCAAATACTGTTTTATTTTTTTTAAAGTGACTTCATCTTTTAAGTACTCAATGTGAAGGAGCTGCGTTAAAACAAGGTCAAAGGAAATGTGTTAGGTAATTCGCTACAGTCTAATTACTTTTATTATGTTAATACTTACGGAAAAAAATATAACAGGAAATGTATATTGGGTAAACATTAATCAAATGTCCTGTTCTAGGTTGATTATATAATAAAAGGTCTCAGCACTATGACTCATCGACGTGAAGTCGTCTGCAATGTCTTCATTTCCAGAGGCTAATGGGTTGCTATCATCTCACTCTTTTCTCGGTGTTACCTATAAGTCTGTCACACTCTTACTCGTCTATTACTTCATATATGTGTTCGCTCGCCTACGCAACATCATCTGTTAATTTAATTATTACTAGTTCACCATTTGCAGTACTCTATGTTCTATTCATAAATAATTTTGAAAACCAGATGATAATATTAAAATTATTTAGCAACCTACAAATTTATATCAGCGTTTGGCAATGTAACCCCATGCTGAGATTTTTCTAAATAACCACGTTTCTGTAAAAATATGTGTGTCCACTTCTATTTATAGAAATTGTCTAAGCGGTGTATTGAATATTTATCGCAGTAAGTTCAATCGGATCGTATAAATTGATCCTTCATAAAATGAATAGCTTGGTACATAATATTACGTACAACGTATGCTTTGATATCTAATTTAGGATTTAGGTTAGAATTATTTTAGTACCTACTTCCAATGTTATATCGTTTTATATTAAAATTACATTATAGACAGACATCCGATTTTTATGAGCAGATTATGTGATTACAATTTCCCTAAGATCATCCAGTTAACTGTACGACGATCAGCTTTAACACTCATTTGTCATTTATAATTAGGAGATAGATAGATAGATAGATAACACTTTATTGTACACCATTACAGAAAACCTTATAGCCTAAAAATATTCTAAATGTGCACAATGGGCGGTCTTATCGCTATTAAGCGATCTCTTCCAGACAACCCGTCTATTTTATTACTTACATATGTTAAGGACGTTAACGATTCTGCTTTTTGGTTAACTAGTCTAGACTCTAGATTGAATACATCTCCAACAACTTATAGATTGATAATGTATGTTTTATCGTCATTTATTAAAAATTATGTTAAAACTGTGATGTTAGTACGATTTGAAGCAAGATAGGTAATTTAAAATAGAAGGAACTGCACCTAGTCATGCTTTGGATCTCAGCCAATTTTATCTAATTGGGTCATTTATATCACAAAATTTCTTAAATACCTCAATGTGTTCGAGTTTAAATACCACGAGATTAGCAGAATAGAAATGAAATCTCGATAATTACGTCGTTATAAATAATTTAAATGCGTTCAACTACTTTTAAAATTTATATTGTCCTAACCAAAGCTTGGTTGTGTGAAATACTGATGCTGAATAATGTTGTTATTGACAATAGTTTAGATTTCCTCTAGGCTCAATTTAAGTTTATTCTCCACCCTGAATCTCTAATCAAGTGTGCAAACAAAATCAATTTAGTACAACAATTGAATGTAAAAGTGCTTACAGTCAGTATAATAAAAATAACTGTAATATTACAGCTATAAAATTCGTTATGAACCCGCATAGTTCGGCATCAATCTTTCCATTAATATTAAATATTTACTTTTCATAAAGAATAATGCGAATAACACAGGCCTACAAGTTGTTACAAATAATTATTTAAGTCTCAAAGTAGTGTTAAATTTATTTGCAGTCATTTTACCTAAAATATTGCAAATGCAACGTCTAGGATGAAATATTGCAATGACTGTGAATATAGGTATGTAGGTGAACCATAAAATACGCTAAGCTACAAATACACGCTGTGAATAAAAATATTTTAGAAGAACGAAAACATATCAAATGCTCTCCGGAACCCACCAACAACTTACACAAATGTTTTTTTGATATCACCGAAAAATACGAAATATAGTTTAAATCATACGACTATAGAATTAGGGTTGAAGTTTGCTTGGTAACGCAGTTCAAATAGGTCTTAATACGAATTAATTGGATATTTTAATGATATAGCGGTGTATTTATAAACCATCTGGAGGTGGCTATTCATGGATACGATATTTGGATGAGATTTATCAACTGAGTTTTGAGAATTATTAAAATAACAGATGTAATATTGATTTAAAAGTTCATTATTCAAAGTAGTCTGCGTTTTAGATAATGATTTCTTGATAGTCACATAGCGTTGTCAATACCTAAACATGAGTGTAATAGTTTATGAACAAATATATCACACATTTACCTTATATTTACTGTCTTCCATAATTAACATATTAGAAAACCACTTACCATACATGTTTTATGTCTATTTTCTACAACAAAGCTTCATTGTAATATTAAACTTGGCATACTACATACATAGTAAGTATGTATATAAGTAACTAGGTTCAATTGCATCATCGAAGAATAATATAATAAATAGTTCTTTCCTTTTAAATACAATTACATACATATAATTTTTTCTTTATACTTGGTTATATTATTACTGGAATTGTTACACTAATAGTTACAAAAAACACCCAAACCGGAAATAAACTATGTGCAGATTATACAATTATTTTGTATCTCTCGTACGAGAATCAAATCTAAAGACCACATGACATTCGTTGTAACCATAAGACCAAATAATTTGTTAAATTTTATTCTTCTTGTTCCTCCTTGAGTCGTATTCCTCATTCCTGAAGGTCGTGACCTTTCCCCATTACTTTTTCTTTCAATTATGACAACGTAATCAAAGACAGGTTTGAATTAAGAATGACGTTAATATATTAAATATTGAGATTGTCATTACCAGACAAGTCCACATTGGGCAATGCAAAGATCAGAATAATCTTCAGATAATTTTATTCACAGTTATAAAGTACGAATTATACAAATATGAATTTTATTACTGTTAAAACGTGCCGTATCAATATAAATTTCTTGTTCTTTTGTGTACGAAATAGAAATACAGTCGACATGACCGTAGACTCATTAAACTGAACAACAATGCAGGGCGGGGTTGAAAACGTAATAAAAATTACAAGACGCTCAGAATGGGAGTGCCTAATGGTCCCGTTCTTATTCAGATCATAGTCTACCATAAATTTGTCACCAAATTTAATTGTATTAAAGAGGAGTCAATATGAGTAATGCACAGGTACAAGTAATTAGAAGCGGAACAAATAGAATTGGTAACAGAAGCAAATAGGTTAGCACAGAAAATTTCTTTGATTTGAAATGCAATACAAGAGCAATCAATAGCTCAATCGGCTAGGAGATGTTTCTGAAAATTGGTGAAAGTTCTTTGTTCAATAATTATTTGCAAATCGTGTAGCTGTTTTGATTCTCAGTGTTATTTAAACACTTCGCGTACATATGTATTTGTACTTATATATCAAAAATTTGGAACATTTTCAAATTTTGTAAATTAAGCATACAATAAAATAACTGCGTTACGGTTGGCACGCCAAAGGTCATATTGCCAAAGTTCTCGTAACTGACAAACTGCTTCGGACGTATTTCATGATGTTTGGCATGAATGAATCGTGGTCAGCGATGGTGGCCAAGTTTTAGGCCCGCAGACGTGAGCCAATGACGCGAGGTTCCGCCTAGCTTCCGCCGCGCCCGTCCCATCGCACTCGCGCGTAAACAATCACCAGATTTATTTATTGTCCCTCATTCCTGTACGGTATATACGAACACAGATAATAACTACAGGAAACGTTATAAAGAACCTTCTGCTTCCGTGCGTGTAATAATATCAATTGTACTGATACTAGCTAGTACTAACATGACAATTTCCTGTCTAAAATATTACTTCTTGTTGTAATATTTCGCCATATACGCCAAACAGCCACCTTCAAGATGTTGTTACGTGACTTCATGCTATAAATATGAACTACGGATGAGTACAATTAATATGGATTTCCTGACACTGTTGTTTTGGAGACCAGCATAAAGGTGTAGTGTTAAAATATTATTAAATAAATATGTAATTCATTCAATTTTATTAGAATCTAAAATATACATAACCGCTTTTTAACTAAGAACCTATGTTATTCGTAATTTTAAAGAATGACGTATTATAGAGAAATTAATTAAGCCACCCAAGGATTTTAATTATCATTGTCTATTAAGTCTACAGATCCAATATGTATAATTAATTCGACCTTAAACAGTTTTCTCTTACAGAGATCGCGTTTCAAATTACGCAACGAGAATGCGTCGGCGCAGATTTCGTCACCGCGGAAAGCGCGCTGGCCCATTAAATTGTTTTATTATGAACTCGACGCCATCTTGTGTATTTTTGGCCGGAGGTTTAGGTGTTTATCTGGTTGGGACTTTGTCCAAAGAGTAATTAGCTTCTGCGAGTATATTTCTACTGTCTTCTCATGGACGCCATTGCAAACTACTAGTATATTAAATAAATAAACAGTTGCCCCAGATATTTCGCATCGTAGAGTGTTTGTTTAAAAAAACCCTTTTAGCTATGATTTTATTAACTTTTTTGAAATCTAATCCATTTCGATGTTCATGTAAACAAGCATTTGTAACCAAATTGCCAGACATAATAAGCTTTCTGAAAAAGTTGAATGACCGCTGTCATCCCACTTCTTGTCTTCTTCACGCGTCTCTACGCTTGCCGCTTCACCTGTTACATTTTTCACTATCGTAGACGTACTATCGTTATTTTTATTTCAGACTAAGGTTATGAATGAGTCGCCACAGATGACACTGGACAATGTCGTGGCTGCATTTTGTCGCTTTGAATATATTTGCTCATTAAACCACGAGGCATACTGCGGCTGAAAAGTTTCAAAACATTATCGTGTAAGCAGTGATATTTAAAATCTTTCATTGGTTTCCAAAAATCAAACATTGTGACGTTAGTCGTTCTACGAAACATTTTTTGTAGATTGTTGAATATTGATTATCATGAAGGATGAGTACATAGAAGTCGGTTTAATATCTACTTGCAATTTTTTATTGTACCTTGTGAGTCATTTTCGACGCTGTCCACACTGTGGGTTTCATATAAATGATGTAATCAACATTTTGGACTATAGAACTCGAGGGTCGTAAAATGTTTCCACGCACTGGACTCCATAATAGGCATTGCACGATCCGAAGCCCACTTGTCTGCTTACGGCTTTCCAGTTACGCGCTAATATGACAGTCTAGTTCTGAACATAAATCAGCCTTGTATCTTAAAGACGCAAGTAGGGATCTCATTAAGACATTAAAGGTCTTTTTATTACTGTAATTTACTACGTGTAGAAAGTTATTTAGCATTCTATATATCATTGTGACCAGCGTAATTGGCATTTGGCAGATAACAGTGAGCAATTTCAGTAAAATAACAGATGGTCGTTAGAACGGGTGTGCCACATAGCGCAATTTCCATAACCAATTGTATGTTAGGAGTTGATTCTTATTTGTTATACAAAAGTGATGTGATTGGTTTTTGTGAAATTGTTTACCGTATTCATATTATACTTACAAACGAAATAAATCAATAGGTAAGTATAAGACTTAAGTTCATACGTTCCGACTTGTATTTAAAACTATTTTTAAATCGTGTTTTAAGAGCGGAATTTGTAGGTATACCGTTTGTTTTTTTTTAATTAAATTGTAATAGGGTCCTGCTATTTATAGACGTCTTTGCAGTTTCAGATTTTGATGTCCCAATCACGAAACTTTCTTTATACAAGTTTTATTCTGACTAACAATAACATGTTCATCGGGTTTAGTTAGTAGTAGTAACAGATGAAATATTAACTGCGCAATGCGCATTCTCCAACTAGTAAGTAATAATATAATCAAATACTTAGTGAAGTTTATTGCTGCACTTTGATGAATGTGTATATTGTTTATACTTATATATAGACAGTATCGTTATAAACAAAAACAACATCTGATCAAATATTCTATTACTACTGAAATATTTTTAAGTTCAAAATAATTGGCTTAATGAAGATCTGATTTCGTATGTTTAAAGACATCTATACCAGTGTCAGTTTAAATCAGTTTATAAAGAGTATAGTTTTACATGCGAATTGCATTTTACTGAAACAGATCGGTTGATCCCGCTGAGTTGGGGACGGAGTTGCGTTGCGGCGTGGGAGAGTCCGGAACGTCGACCCCGCATGTTACTATAAATACAACGCGTTCCTTATTCACGTATCAGACACGTTAATTTTGTAAAAAAACATTGATTTTGTAGATAAAATTTATCTACAGCAGCAAATCGAAGAACAAAATATATGACACCTTTGGTTACATTATTAGTCTTACTACTTTTTGCCTCCTGATTGTAAATCTTAGCTATTAACCGGACCTTCTTTCTCTTTTCATGATGTCTATCTATTGTAAGACTTTTGACCATTCCTACTAAGGGTATAAATGGAATTAGTAATTACTTCATTTTTGATAATAAAGCTTATAAAAAGTATTACTAATTCACAGGAGTTCTTGGCATAGTTAAAGTCTAGTACCTCGGTTTTTAAACAACTTCAATTGCAATTATAAGTAATAATCTGTAAGTCATTAATAATTTTAAGTAACTATACTATAAACCTTAAAAACAATTAGAAATATTGTAAAAAGTTGATTATATTAAGAGTAACGCAATGTGTGTTTCTGTTCTACTGTCGACACTTGTATTTAAAATCGACCAACTAATATTTAAACATCGCAGTAGTTATGGAGAGTCCCATAATAGCGACGAACACCAGTTTTTAATTTGGCAACTGTACTCATCCCCTCCCCCTCCTCTTAAAATACAAATTGTATTCGTCGATTGGTAAAGCAACTTATCATCAAAGTGAAACTAGTTATATTGGATTCGGTTTAAATTAAGAATCGAAAAAACTGGGCCGGCCGCTAGTCGATAAAGTAAAAATAACGGTAATGAAGCAAATACTCTAGCCAAATCATACGGGCATTATTTTTTATTTTAGTAAATATAGCCATTGTTCTAATCTACCTAGTTGAACTTAGTATGCAAACTATTTCCTGTTAGAAAAAGTGTGTCTAGCTATAGTCTACATGTATCTCAAGCGCAGACCGACTGATACAAATTTTTTCGACAAAGGTCAATGCCATCTGTGGATGGGTGATAGCAATTGAATCTGTTCCACTTGCAGCGAATTAATGTTCATTAGCACCGAATGATATGACACGACCGACCATTGTATCACTAATAACAATGGAACCACTATCTAATGTTTCTTGTTGATCTCGTAAAATGGCCATTAAGTCGTCCTGTCGTCTGACATCACTTGTTTGATTCTTTAGTTTGAATTTTACTGATTGCAGAATAGTATAAAAGACTAGTCATTATTACATAATCGTCGGTTTACTACAAGAACTTATTAAATCCCATATTATATGTTTATCAGTTAATGAGTTCTTGCAGTAAACCGACGATATATTAAATCAAATTGACAGCGTTTTCTATTTAAGTAGACAGAAGTAGGCAGCGTTTTGAAACTTGCAATTTCCGTAAACAATAAGCATTTGTTATAATACAGCGTACAAGCTCGCAAACTAATTAATATCAGTTATACTAAACGTACTTGTCGTGTCGTTTTCCAGACTGATAGCATTATTAGTTTTTTATTTATTCAGAGCATTTCCAGATTTCATTCGAATGAGTTGACACAGCCTTCTGACCATGTTGCTAGCATCAACTCGTCGATTTCCATACAATATTGTTGCCATCAGAACCAGTATTTTTATAGTCTCGTTAAAATGCATCAATATACATTTGTCAGCGAAAACTTGATTGATCTTAATTTTGGGTTGCGTCGTGCAACGGGACAGACCGTACCTGATAACTTTCCCGGCACTAGGTCAGTTTTGCGTGGCTCGTTTAACGGTACAATCAGGTTGTTGCCGTCCGCTGTGACACGTAACAATGTGATTGCAATTTTGAAAACATTGAGCGTAAACGAATCATCACGTCAAAACTAATATAAACTCTATCATAGACTCGTAAGATTCAATGGCTTGCAAAAAATATAGACAAAAATCCTTGAACTTGGTTAACGCATTTACCTGCATGCAAATATCTCATATAAGTACTTTGTAAAAAAGTAATTAAAATTGCTCTAAAACTGGCACTAAAGAGGTAAGGAGAAAATTATACTGACTTGAAATATTTTGGCACGCTTTAATTTATCACGCTTGATTTCAGAACGATTTGTTTTTGACCTTTTTTCAAATTATGAACATTTAGCTGGATTATATATATATATATATATATATATATATATATATAATTTACTTCGCATCTGTATCAGCTTTTTAAAATTTACTTTTGAAATGAAATTTGCAACTGGCGTATTTATGTCACCACCTGACTTGTTAACTAAAGTCTCACGTGTCATTTTCACATTGACCGTTGCATTTTGTAAAGAGCGACGACATGATATATTTCTGTAAAATCCGTCTGTAACATATATACACTGTTTCTTTGTATGCAACGTATACTTGCTAATTTAGTATTAAATACTTTTTAGAAAATGCGACAGTTTCTGCAGGATACGAATCTATAGCCAATTCTAGCGCAACCATGTAACAAGCTCTATCTATACCAATACATAACATTGAAGTGTTTGTCTATGATCACAAAATAATTGCCAAAATTTAAAAGTGAACTGCTAGTACGGCGCTTAATCATAACTGACTAGTTTTAGAACTTTTTTCTGTGTCGATCTCAAAGTTTGTTCCGAATAGATTCCAAATGGCGCAACGGATTATAATGAAAATTGTAGCGATAAGCATTTTCATCTTAAATTTACGTGTATGTTGCATATCTATATCCTGCAGCATTCAAACGATATGAATATAAAGTCAGGTCTCATGGGTCGTACCTAGCAAGGTACGACACATTGCCCGTTATTAAATAAATAAATCTTTTAGAACATAATGAAATATTTTTTTGTAATAACTGTGCCATACAACTAAGCTTAGGAAATTCACTCTACCGACTAGATTCTTCTGAGCATGACATCACTTTTCGGGGCGCTTAAAAGATTTGTAATAATGTAAACAAACAAGATGTGTCTTACGCTTCTAAGCAGCACCAGAACCTGTTTATTTTACATTAGCAAACGCTTTCAAATACACAGCAGTAAATTTTATTAATAAATGGCCGGAAACCAACGCTCCAAATAAAGTTCAAACGTTAATTGCAATAGAAAAAAACAGATACGGGATTTTAGCGCCAATAAGAATAGCATTAATTAAAACTATTACAACACCAGCTGTTATATTTACTTTGTTTTTTCTTTCTCAATGAAATGAAGATATAAAATATGTAACAACAGTTTCAAATATAATTTGCAACAACAAAAAGCAACTATTTAGGTAAAAAATATCACTAGACGACGGTAAAGGGTCGATATTATAACACACGCCTATTATTCTAATTCACGTGCACCTGGTTTACCTTTATTATATTTAGAATTTGCTTTATTATTTGGAAGGACCTATTCAGTGACATCATTGTAAACGCCTTTTGAATGAGGTAATCCTAAAGTCCTTAACAATAAAAACGTTAATCTTTTCGAGATCTGACTTTACCGATACTTTTTTTCATGCTTGTGTTTACAAGTGTTTGACTTCGTTTTTAATGTAAGTATTATTATTTAATTATTCTAGTTGCTGTTAATAATAATTTTATGCTTGTTTGCTAAATTAAAGTGATTAATAAAAAAATGACAATTACGTACTTTACAGTATCGCTTTACCCAAATTAAAAATTGCTTTAGTAGTACACAAAAGAACTTGTAGCTTTATCCATACTAATGAGAAAAATGTAAGTACCTAATTTTATATGGATTTTTAACCGACTTCAAAAGGAGGAGGTTCTCAACGTGATTGGTATTTTTTTATGTATGTACACCGATTACGCTGAGATTTATGATCCGATTTACGTGATTCTTCTTTAGTTTGATGCAAAATAGTTGCCATTTGGTCCCCTAAAAATTTAACATAGTTTGGTCTAGTAGTTGTTATTTTATGTACATTTTTTATGAAAATTTTCTGTTCCTATTTCTTGGGACCTATATTTTTTAAGGTGCACGGCACGTTTCGTAGGCCTACGAGTAGCTACTATAGCTAGACACTAAAAAGTAACAATTAAAAAAACTTCGTTTAAAAAAACCGTATTCAAAAACTAAAATATATATTATATTTTTATATTATTTTGTCTCTTAATAATCTAAATAAATTCTTAGTCAAAAATCTTTATTAAGTTATTTTATATTTTTTAGTTTTTTAAGTCGGTTTTTTTAAACGAAGTTTTTTTGTTGATTCGCTTTTTACTGACCTTGAAATAGACCGATTAAATATTATCACGATTAATATATACTTTCTAGAACAAGTAAACAACAGCAAAAGATTATTTTTATCCCGGTAAATCGGATAGTTACTACATAATACGAAGTTTACGCAAATAAAGTCAAAAGATTTTCATTAAGAAATTTGATGTATATATAATTTGAACAAGGGTATTTCCTTATAATATTTTCGAAATATAGGACAGTTTTTATAGGGCACGATAGATTTAAAGTTTACACGAGCGGTGCTGCTGGAAAAGGTTTACTATTAAAACAACTAATGGGCAGTTCTTATATCTTACTATTCGTTCACGTGGCCTACCATCTGTTAAGTTTTGTCATTAGATGCAAGGAAAATGAACGGTCGGTGAGATATAGGAACCGGTCATTAGACAGATAGTATTTTATTCTAAACTTGGAAGGCGAAAGATAAGTTAAGATGTGTCAGCAAATACAATATTAGCATAAAGAAAGCACAAGCAGGAGTGTGTTTGTTCAGAACAAAAAAACAAGAAATGTTTCGTCATAATAATATTATGTTGATGAGATTATTACAATCACCGATGTTGATAAATTGAAATTAAATTTAAAACTCCTACAAATGGTTTCGTTTGAAGTAAAATATGACGTGTTATTTTATGTGTTATTTTAATTGGATCATTATGCTTCTGTAATGTGTCATTTACCAAGAAATTACTTCGATTTAACCTAGAATTTGAACGAGGAATTTTATTCATTACTTGAAAATATTTTACCTTGATCATTCGCCGCGTCATTTTAAGTTGCAAAATTTTTGTTATTTCAGAGATATGTCACAGGGAAGTTTTCTTTAGTCAAATAAATGAATAATTGTTACAATACTTAAATGAGATCTATTGTTTTAATCTTTTACAATCGATATTTTATTTCATATACAATTTCAGCTCGTAAAAAGTCGCATTTCATTTCTAATTTAGCTAGGGTAAATATTGAATACAAACGAGGCAATTTATCAGGAACAGTGTAATTTATGATGAAGCGTGTACTCGTGAATTGAAGACACTGAGATTCTACGTATGAGGTAAACACAAATTCTAGCATAGAGTACAATTCGTTTTAATTAGGTACGCTTATTATTATTATTATTTTATATGCTAGGAAAGATGTAAACTATGTCTATATTTAAAAGACGTGAGTATACAACAAGTAGGTATTTGTAATATGTTTGTGTTTTATATTTTTAAACTTGATATTTATTTGCCAAGAAAGTAATATGCATTGTTAGCTATGTATCTTGACTTATTTAAAGCTGAATTTTGATTTAGTTCAGAAAACAGAGTAGAAATACATAGTTTACATCATTTATCTGTTAAAGACGTGTTTGTTGCAAAACAATTCAGTTGTTATTGCACAATCGTTTCCTCTACTCACAAAGACAAAGGGATGACCGCTAGTTGCTTTTTCCTTTATCGTCACATGCAATGTCTCTTACAAACGTGTCTTTTGTTTCCAGTCGTTCTACATTCACTTCTAATATGTGTATTGTTTAATGCTCAAGAATTTAGGTGCTACTCAACTAAACCGTTCAATAAACAACATGTTTGTTTAAAATACATTATTGTTCTAAAGTGTAATAATTACGTTTTATTATTACCCCACTAATATTAAGCAGTTTTATTACAGCATCTTTACATAGTTTATGGTTGCCGTTTTACATGTCGCACACAACACAAATTTCATTGAAATTTGTAAAAGTGAAATAACTGTACTGTTTCTATTGTAGTTTAACCGCAAGCCCTATTCTATGTGTAAATGGCTCTCAAGTCTGTATAACATATTTATCAACATTAAACCTACCTACGCTGTTTTTAGAAACTAATTTAATTTGAACTTCCACAAAGAGCATTTTAACATTGGTTACTTCGACATTGAATTCAATTGCTTTAGTAATAAAATCTATTTTTAGCATTCGATTGTTTATAGCATCTCTTAAGTGTGTCGGCGGCACGAGTTGTTGCAGACATCTCGTATTACAGCATGGTACATGTTACCGTCAATTATAAACCGAGCTTTGTATATGCATTAAATGATTACAATAATTTGCTTCCAAAACTTTGATAGGTGCCCATTGTCTTCTTTCTTTAGAATAATTTTGCAAAATCGAGATTCATTATAACACCTAAGATACCGGCTTGACGTAGTTTAGTTGTTAGTATCCAAAAATCTTAATCCTAAGGCGAGGCGAAATTTCTACATAGTTTTGGTACAATATTTTTTTATTTGTTTTATGTATGTCTCAGCAGATCATGGGCCATAAAAATGGCCCGGGCTTTTGGGGGTTTGCGTGGGGCCATGGGTAGGCCACCGTAGGATAACGACCGGCTATTATCCCTGTCTACACCATATAAAAATGCACCTCAGGACAAGCCCCGGTGAATGTAGAACTCTTGTAGGGAATGAAAACAAAAGATACCGGAGGAACTGCTAGTGGAACTACGGATCGAGGACTATGGGGACTATGTCGTCTACCCGTCCAATGTTCAAGGAACATGGAAAAATGGGCAGACGGTGACTCGCCACTGACTGCACGGGCCCCTAAAAATACCGTTCAAGATTGGCTGTGACAACAACATGGGTGTGAGTGGCTAATATTTGTTTTGTATTATTATCAAATCAACTGTGTTCATTATTTTGCTGCAATTGTCGGTTCTATCTGTTTTGTTGAAGACTTTTGGTCTACGTTATAATATTATCTACGCTAAGATATTGAGATGTTTTTAATCAGTGTTGTTTATTTGTAAGCATGAAGATGCTTACTAACAATGTGAACAATTATCGTATTTACAAACATTATTTCATTGAATTCAGATGTTAATAAATAACATATTTTGCCGGTGATAACACGTAACCTTGTCTTTATGGCTACCGATCCTTTTATCTTTATAATGTTACAAAGCTGTGACGCCATGTAATTGACATTTAGTTCCAAGCATAATATAAAGCTTGTTACAATAGCGAGTTTTAAGGTTAGCCGGACTGTTAAGACAAGGTACCATATCATAGGCACCATTGCTATTTAAGAAATCCAAATTGACAATATTATTAATGTTTTAATTATTTAAGTCTAGTGTGACGACTATTTTTTATAAAGACTTTAAACTGAGTCATTTTCTGTGTGTGAATATTTTAATATAGTGAAGCGATTTTATCGCGATATCGTTCTAAAATGTTTTTTATAACTTCTGACCGAAATTATAATATTTTATAAACTAAACATTTGTGTAGTTATATTATAATTCCTTTTTAGTATTATTCATAACTTATAGCGAATTTTGAGACCGTCAGAAACAATCCGTAAGTAAGGCTTTACATAAACACAGAACTTTAGTAGAAATTTTCTCTGATTCGGAGGTATTGTCAGTTAATTAATATTTTTTTATTTCTTGACAATTACTCAAAAAGACTAATAAATATCTAAAATAAAATTTAAGTGTTTGTAATGTCAAAATAACAGCTTTTTACTAAATGAATATGAAAGTATATACGGTACTTATATCAAAAAATCAATTTTTAATTTATTGTCTCTGTCTGTTTGTTCCGGCGAATCTCTGAAACAGCGGCATCGATTTTGACGGAACTTTCACTGGCAGATAGCTGATGTTATAAAGAGTACTTAGGCTACTTTTAAAATATGGGTTCCGCGAAAAAAAATTCATGCGGACGAAGTCGCGGGCCTAGCTAGTTAAGGAATAAACATGACAGATTTCTAATACCAATGATTTATTCAATAGCTTCTTATATAATGAAAAACGATAGCATTACCTCGTATGAGGTTAATTTTACCTACAGTGTATTTTGCAGATTTATCACTGAGCTAAGTTATACAAACTGTAGCAATTTGTCACAGGGATATGTACAATAGGCAATACGTTGTTTGATATATAGCCGCTTGTGGTTAATATACATCAAGTTACTTTATGCATATCGATATTTCATTCCGATAGGTTTGAAATTATAGTTATCATCTTTTAAAACAGAAATATAAACGAATACATGATTTATAGCAAATACCAAAATAATATTATCACGAAGGCTAATTTATTCTTTAAAAATATGTTGGAGAACACCTTACCTAATTATTAAATCAGCTGTTTAATCATTAAAATGTAGCTATACTCAATTATGTTACTGGGATTTTTGGTTAACAGTATGTATGTAATTAATTAATAGTAAGAAATTGAATCAAATTTTATGTTTTAATAACTATGGTCGTATCGTACTGTTATTAATTCTGCGTGTTTTTTTTGTAAACCGATAGTTATTTATAGTAAGGACGTCTTGACCAATCAGCTACTGGAAATGTGTTTCTATTGTTTCTTTTTTATCTCGGAGGCTGATACAATATCCTTAAGAGTAATTTTATATTTACTTCAGTTTTTTAATAATTTTATTTTAAACTAGCACGGGCATATCCCGCAACATCGTCCACGCTTGTCTTTAAATTCCCGCGGGATTCCCGGGACACAAAGTATCACAGCATTTAAAAGAATGTAAGCTATTGTTTTAGTGACATCTGTATCGGAATAAGCTAATTTTTATGCAATCGAATAACTATAAACCGCTCCCGGGGAAATTCCCGTGGGATTCCGGGGATAAAAAATCACAAATTTTATTACAAAAAATTTACTAGCAATCAGTGAAAAGTTACATCAATTCAAGAGAATTCGATTTTTTTAATCTGGCCATTTTAAATCATTCTCAGAAAAATTCCCGCGTGATTCCCAGGATAAAAGTAACGCAGATTTGAATTTTAAGAATTTGCTGTCGATCGGTGAAAACAGCATCGAAATTGGCCTAGTAATTTTTAAGTGAATCCCGAACAAACAGACAAGAAATCTCAAAAAAAGCATTGTGTTCTCAATCTTTTATATTGTTTATTCCGGTTGTTTTTTTTAAATAGATTCAATGTACAGACACGGCATGTTAAGAATTTTATAATCTTAAAAATGTACAAAATCATTCATTCTGAATATTATGTCATCTACACATAAAAAAAGAAATCATATGATGATCTGAACAAGGTCTTCCTACCTATATATATATATATAGGCTGTTTTCCATTAAGGTAGGACCAATGACCCAGATCCAGACAAACACTTTTCGCTCCACCGACTTATATTGATCGCTTCATACATACACGTAAATATCTTCAATTTCACCATGGTGACTACGTCACGGTCAAAGGCTCAACCTATTATATTCGTATATGGCATATATATATATATATGCCATATTCGAATATAAATGTATCTAGAAAAGGGGATTGACCTCTTGTTCAGGGCGTCTGCTTTTACTCCGTCAAGTGTCTACCATTGACCTTTTAAGGGAATTTATGATTACTCTTGTGCATATTATGTATTTGAACCAATAATGAAGATGTAAATTACTGCTGCTGGTATTTCAGTCTTTTTTTACCTTTACGTTCTACATCAGCCTTGGTATGTGATGCTCTTCATTATTATATCTTATTTATAACTTTGTTTTTTATTAAAGCTCTTCAATATTGACATCCCATGAATGCCTATGATTAGGAATAAGAATTTACTAAGTTCATACCGCATTAATCAATTTAATTACGTTTTTGTACGTTTACGTTATCGAATAGATATTTGTTAGTGATCAGTTAGTTGTTGAAAACCTTCATCAGTTGTCAGTCTCCATGAGGTAACTATCCTTTTCAGATTATCTATACTTCTATACTAATATTATAAAGAGGTAAAGTTTATGAGTTTGTCAGTTTGTGACGTTGCAGGGGGTAGTCTCCGAAACTACTGAACCGATTTAAAACATTCTTTCACTGTTGGCAAGCTACACTATCCCCGGTTGACATAGGATATATTATATTTTCAAAAAAATTAGGAATCCTTACTAAAACTCTAATATAGTATCCCAAGGTGTAAAAAATTACCTAAAATCACATGCGCTGCGAAAACTATTGATGATAGAGTAAAATAATGTACTACGAGTTTGCAGAACACATTATTATTTACAAAAAGTGTCGCGACAGCACATTATGTCTAACTATTGTAGTTATGCCACAATAAGTGTTCTTTTATTTTAAAAAATTAATTAAAATGCCGCCGCTAGAAAAGACTTTATTTGTATCGTGGTATACATCCTTTTCAAAATTACTTCATATTCAAGACTGCTTCAATACCTTTATATAAAATTTTGAATTATTCAATTCGGATATTCCATTCGAAAGATATCACGAGTTTAAAAATGTAAGTATTAGAAAAAAGTTGCGTGGTCGCCGCGCACCCTAATCGGCTAGATAGGCCTATGCAATGTAGGTGTCACTGGGGTACGGGCAGTACGGGAGGGGAAATATTTTGAATTCGCTTAATTGGTAATTAATAATAAAGAGGTAAAGTTTGTGAGTTTGTGACTTTGTAGGGGTAATCAATGGATCTACTAAACCGATTTCGAAATTATTTGACCTTTGAAATTATTTAAATAAATTGTTTGACCAGTGGAAAGCTACATTATTCCTGAGTGATTATTGTGATTAATAATAAGTATTTTTAAATTTTTCTGATGCCCAGCGAAGTGGGCACGGGTCAGCTAGTTTAATATACCTCTTATCATATTTTCTTTTATATTTGTACCATATGATGAATTTCCGCAATATACCTTATTGTAAAGTGACTATTACGGCCAATTTACTTTCTAGCACCATAACTCTGAGTGTCCCTTACTTTTGATATTTCTGTTTGATTTGTAAACAATCACTGAGTAATTTGAGTTGCTTCTTCAAATAAAGTTCAAGGGTGTGTTCGTTTACCATTTCTTTTTTGTTTGTATTATATTATAATAATGACAGTGGTTCCTCTTGTACTTCTTCAGAAGCAATTATGTACATATTTTCTATTACTCAAAACTTCGCTCGTAATAATATGTCCATCGGAGGATATTTCATTTACCCCAAGCTGTTTGCTTAGTAGCTTAAACTTAACGTTAATTTAATCTCTCTCATGACATAAACGTCTCTTTATTAACCATACCATTTTTCCTCGTCTCATGTGCATGTTTGTTTATTTCAAATGCATATAATTAAATCTTGAAGAGTCGTTTATTCTCGTAGAAGTTTTCATACAACCGTATAAGGGCAGGGGCCGAGATCTAAGTGCCACCTACACAGTGCTCAGTACAAATTTCCATATACGTCAATATGGGCGTACTGACTAAGACAGTCCGCGAATCGGCTACCTTTGTTAGCCGATGAGTGTTTTTGCCGCTAGTGGGCGGCCTATTCACCTTCGATATCAAGATTATCAATTCCCATGTAGGTGGTAGACCATGGTTAACTTTAAAGAGCTCTTAGGAAATGTTTGTGTTATGGATTACTTTCGTAACCTTTCCGCTATAAAGTAGGAGGTCGACAAATATAACATATACAAATTGTTGATTTATTGACAACTCGCATAATGCGGAATATTTTCGGTATGTTTCATACGCTATGTTACCTGTCTAAAACGGAAATCGAACATGGTTTTCAATAATTGATTATTCTATTCACAAAAAATGTATTGTATTCAATTAAATTATGTCGGATAAATACTGTTAATTGTATTGTTATAGATACAAAAAATTTAGTAAGAAGTTAATAGATACATTATTATCGGCATTATTAAGTTAGATTTATATTGTGCTTTCAAATAAATTATATAAACGATATTATTGGTTCATTGGAATAATAGTATTTAATTAGTGGTATTATGTTTAGGACTACCATTGGTGTTAACTACGTCGGACTTTTGCTGCATTGCTGTTATCATCAATTTCATTATAATAATTGATATTGATAACTTATCTAAAATGGCATTGTTCATGTAAGTTTATGATATCCTTAATATTAGTCCCAGAGACATTGCTATCAAATGTATTAATTAGTAGGAAACCATTCGAAGCTTTTATCTTATAATTAATTATTATATTAGAAAAAGAAGAACAAATTCAAGTGGTTTCAAGACACAGTGCTTTTAATTACCGTTCATACAGTTTGAGCACTTACTCAAGTGCTTTATGTTTGGGTAGGTTATATGTATTAAGAGCCATCCGTTTGGGAGAATCGTTCATAGTTATTTATAAATAGATGACATAATTACTTATACTTGCGTAGTATACAACTTTTATTAAGTATAAATTTGACCACTTCAGAGTCGGTGTTCAATATTTAAAATCATACTTAAACCATAAAGAATATAGTTAGAATATAGAACTT
The DNA here is from genome assembly GCA_039645545.1 of Dendrolimus houi. Classification (NCBI taxonomy): domain Eukaryota; kingdom Metazoa; phylum Arthropoda; class Insecta; order Lepidoptera; family Lasiocampidae; genus Dendrolimus; species Dendrolimus houi. The sequence continues at coordinate 10,594,410 of CM077125.1, read as the reverse complement.
AGAGGTAAACTCAAGAAATTACTGTTACCAAACTTACACAATCTCTACTTAGACCAAAACGCTGAGAGATTAGGAGGAAGTATCCTTAGTCAAAGGTTCTTTTTTATTGTTGGAGTACAACAGATAGGCTGACGGCCTAACTGTGATGGAAAGTGGTTACCGTCACCTATAAACATCAACAACACTAAAGATCATACCAATGTGCTGCCGCTCTCTAAAGGGAAACTGGAACCCGGCCACTAATACTGGAACACAACTCATGGTTGTTATGGCGGGATACTCTAGACCAGGGGTGGTAGTCATCCAGACTGGCAAATACCCTACCACCTGGCTTGTGGGTTATTTTGTCGCCTCTTACGACAGGCTGCTCGGCCGCAGGAATTAGTTAGTATTCTTTCTCCGTTCCTGCACGGATAACGTTTCTGTACAGTTCTGATATAATTTCAAAATCATATTAAGTATAAATAATACCTAATTTAGTATCTGTTGGCATGTTAATTGAAGGTATTAAATAAATATTTTCCATATGTGTACCTACAGCGACAATATTTAAATTTTTATAGATTTTTTCATTTAGGACACCGAATGTTGAGCTTTTGATTCGCTTAATATACTAAAACATTTGTAGTCGGTCAAATAACGTGGTTCGTATTTAATTTTTTATGTCCCGGAGTACCTAGTGATGTATTGCAATATTTTGATAATGAATAGAGTTATGACGAATTGAACAAAAAAAAACGTTGATACATGTTTAATTTGAGAACTTTGACCTACGTCGAGTGGACAATGGTACTTAGTTATTGGATGTGTTACCTCTACGGGTGGTCCATATTTCTTTGGCCATATAATCAATAAATATGCCTTTAGTGTCCATTTTAGTTTTTAGTGAAGTCTTGACGTGAACTCTGTTTAGATGTGTCATTTACATATACAAATATTGAACAGTATAGCGCCAATTTTCTTATTCTTATATTTTAAATATTGATTAATAACACAATGAAATATACAACAAGAAATATGGATTCTGTAAAACGATATCGTGTAAGACTTTTAGGTCTGAGAGAGACAATACCTTTAGCAGTTTTTAATCACGATAGACTTCGTCGTTGCAGAAAGTATTTGCTGTCATAAATTCGCGTAAATCGCATGGGGTTTTAGTTAAGAGTCGAGATGATATGTATGCCTGTAAGCAATTAATCGAGGAAATAGAAGTTATTTTGTAAATTTTATTATATTTTTACTTTCATGCCTGGTTAAAATTGATACAAAAATGGTTTGTATACATCTTTACATGATCTATGTAAGAATGTGTTATGGCATTTGGCATGCCTGTTTTAGGTCTCTTATTAAAAGACTTTTCGAACACTATTAACAAGTATGTTGTTATTTAGAACGTCAAGGCAACAATTGTTGTTGGACGATAGTTTATGACGTAATATTTAAATAATAATAATGAAAGATGAAGTAATTAATCTAGGAACCGAGGTATGAAATAGTGTCACCGGGAAATGTATTTGTATTTCAATAACTGTTGGGAACACTGCCAGTATTTATTGGTATGAATAGTTAACATACAAAGTAAATAACTACTGAGTATAATGTATAATACATTCAATTAAATTAATTGTCAGTATACTAATAGTTACTTGATTCAAAAAGTGCAATGGAGTTAACTGGTAATCTGCAAGTTTGGTTACAAAACCAAACAACGTGCGAAGAAAAAGTACATTATATTAAAAATACTTTGTATTACAGACAACTGAATCCTGACATGACTGCAACACTGGCCGTATATACTCAATATATTCAATTTGCTATAAATAAAGGTTTTCATAGTTTTACCCAGAATATACAAGTTTCCTTAGTGAGGTATTTATTTTTTAAATTTAATTACTAGGAATCATGTTATTTTAGTCCAAACTGGACTGCAATGGTAAATATTTCAAAAGCTTTCTAAGCATTACTGTAAATGATGTTTAAGTGGCGTATGACAAGCTTAGTGCATCAGTCCGGCGATGCATACTAATTCTTGTTTACTTTTATTTAACTGTTTAACAGTTGGTCATTCGTTCACTCGTGTGGTGACGACACGGCGCCTCGTCACTTGTTGACGGCTTGCTCGTCACAAACAAAGTGATTAACGGGAACGTGTCTTTTCTCTGTAAACTTTTTTCTTTGTAGGCACAAACAATGCTGTGCCAAAAGAGTCGAATAGGACATTAGCCTGATCATCCGTGATACAGAGGACAACAACTGAGGGCCTAAACAGATTGTTTTCGCAGGCTCATATTATTATGATGATGACAAGTATCAACACGAAGTGGAACTTTATGCTATCTCTTGCAACTACCAGTACATCTAGACACGTGGTTTCCCTAAGCGATTCTCCAAAGTTGACCGCTTTAGGCCCTACTGCGTGAAAACGAAATTAGCTGATATCAAACGTCATATTTCTCTTTCCATCCCAATGTTAATTGGAAGAGATTGCTCTCAGCAATAACGCCGCCATTTGTTTTGGATGCATCAACCAAAGTGATCCATATAAACTTGAATCATTAATTGTCATTGAACTGTCATATACTTGCAGTTCTGTGGCCTTCAACCAAATTGTTTCAATTTGGTTAGCCCGTCTAATATCAGCATAAAATATTGATTGGGGTAAAAGACAATGTCATCTCATATTTGTAACATTTCTATGTATCTAGATATGAAGATAAATAAAACACTCAAGTAATACCTACATTATAGGAAGGAACTAACACCTATAGAAGAAGCTTCGACCAGCTTAGGTGTTAGTTTTTACTAAATTTAATAATTAAAAATAATTATTAAATTTAGTTTAGATAATATATTAGTTTTCTCTAATATATTAATTATATAGTTTTAATATCCTTTTTATTATAATAACACTTTCTGTTACTGTTATAACAATGCTCTGGTGCTTAACAAACTATTTTTTAGAATTGTTTAATAACGTTAATCGATCAATGTTTATATTATACCTACTTAAATCAGAAATTAATCAAGTATGTAGCACATTATTGTATAGGTAGTCGATAAATAAATGACGATTTACTCAATGTAATTCAAGTTTCGACAGCGATAACATTCATACAGATTGAATCAATGAAATGCTAGTGCGATTGTTTGTATAGATGTCTATTTAAAAGCATGACACATACATTGCTAAATCATTTAACGGTAGCAGTGAAATCTGCCGCGCCTAGTCCGTACATTGACGGGTAAACACTGAATGTTTTTTTAAAAAACGTTTTGCGTCACCTATGCCAACTAAACTGAGATTTAACACGTTACACAATCGAAAAATGATGAGAAACATTCAGAGACTTTGTGTTAAATACATATTAAACAAGATGGCTGACATTGTCGTTATGATTGAAATTAAAGTTATAATTTTAAGTTACGTAATTTCTTCCATAGGACGGTATGGAAGAAATTACGTAAATTGAGAAATAAATATCGTGATTCTAACTATAAGATTATAATTAATTTGCAACAAGTGTAAATATCTATAATATTATAAAATTCTAAACATGCTGTGTCTGTGCACTGAAGCTAATAAAAAAAACATCTGGAATTGACTATATAAACGACGGAGAACACGATGCAATGTTTTTCAGATTTCTTCTCTATTTGTCGGTTTGTCTGTTTGTTCGGGATTCGCGTAAAAACTACTTCGGTGATTTCGATGCAGTTTTCGCTGCTCGACAGCTAATTCTTATATTTAAAATTTGCGCTACTTTTTAGCCCGAGAATCCTGCGGGAATTTTTCTAGGAATGGTTTGAAATGGCCAGATTGAAAAAAACTTCGAATTCCAGTCTATTTTATCAGTGATCGATAGCAAATTATATATAATAAAATGTGCGATAGTAGTTATCGGAAATCCCGCGGGAATTTTCCCGGGAGCGGTTTGTAGTGATTCGGGTACATAAAAATTAGCTTATTCCGACACAATTTTCACTAAAACGATAGCTTACATTCTTTTTTAAATGTTGTGCTCCGGAAATTCCGTACATATTTACGGTTAGAACTAGGGCGGGTATCTAATCGCCTTCGAACCTCTAACTTTCGTTCTTGATCGATGAAAACACCTATAGCAGATGCTTTCGCTGATGTTCGTCTTGCGACGATCCAAGAATTTCACCTCTAACGTCGCAATACGAATGCCCCTAGGGTCAAGCGTGGACGTAGTCGCGAGCGTATCCTAGTATTTTTTTATAATTAAAATTAATATTTATTTTATAGGAAAGTTTACGATAACGCTACAAATTACGTTTTATGGACGTGTCTGCTATTTCAAATAGGACCGCTATTTGAATTAGACTTTAGAATAACAATATTGTTATAGTTGTAATTTAGTTTCTCTTTTATGAAGGTTACTAAGTCTAATGATAATGAAAATTTGGTGGTTAAAACAGGAATTTTATTTTATATTATAGTGTTTGTTTCATTTAAATATCTTGCACTGTTCAAGACTCAAGAGATAATATGTACAGTAAAAATTCGAAGTCTCGCGTGAATGAAATGGCGGGCACAACTAGTATTACAATATAAAAAAATGATATGCAAAATCTCCTCAGAACAACTTCAAAGTGTAAAAATTAAAATATAGCACTGATTAAATTTATTGTTACGTACGTACCCTTCTCATACATAACGCTTTATATCTGACATATTTTATTTAAACCAGAATATATTATATTCATTGAAAAAATACGACGAGGCTCCGTCAACGTCGTAAATATTCTCATGGCTATAAATTACAGGAACTTACTGTAATAAAATAATTATACATAATATTAACACGTATTACTGTCTGTTTTTCAAATTAACCGTAACAACAAATTTTATAAGTAATCCAATTGTTTTTTTAGATTCATTCATATTGTTTACACGTTATGTTCAAAAGTTTCTGCTTAGAATATATTATGTACTAGCTGTTACCCGCGACTTCGTGTGCGTGGATTCTTTTTCGCTGAACCTTAATTTTAAAAGTAGCCAAGTTACTCCATATAACGTCAGCTATCTGCTAGTGAAAGTCGCGTCAAAATCGCTCTTGCCATTTCAGAGATTAATTGAAACAAACAAACAGACATCAGACAAAAAAAATTAAAATTGGATTTTTGACATTAGTGCCGTATTATACTTTCATACGCATTTAGTAAAAGCTGTTATTTGGACATTACAAACAGACACTTCAATTTTATTTATTTTCATACATATTTTGACATCGCTAAAATTAATGGTTAGTAAATCACTTAATTGTTTTAATATAACATTACTTACTTATTTTCCATTATTTTTTTTTTGTATACTACGGCTTATCATGTACGCCTTCCATCGGCAATACTTTGTAGCTGCATCACTTGAATACTATTTAATTAAATAAATGAGAAATATAAATAATTTGTTCAATCTCTTATCGAAAGGTTCATGTTCATCGATTTTCATGGAAAATGGTTCCTTTCTCAGGCTGCGACGAAAGAAAAAACAAAAATGCAAATAGCGCACGTTCATACTTTTGTAAAAATAAATGTTTAGTTTGACAAGTTCGAAGTTACGCCCTGTCCTACTAACAATGTCGTGGTACATTTTCGTGATTCTTTTTATTTCACCAAAAATCTTCAAATAAAAATAATAATAAATAGCCAGATTGTAGGGCATTTGTCTGTCTGGATAAGTACCACACATGCCGCCATAACAGCCTTGAGTCGTGTTTAGTGCCCAGGTTCCAGTCCCCCTGCGTCATCTTTTTGGCTATTTTCGCGTAACCCGCGGAAACGACCTCATTTATCAGGATAAACAGTATCGTAAGTTACGCGCCGTGATATAAGTTAGCTGCGTTTCGAATTTCGTTTAAATCCGTAGTTTTTACGTGATGCTCTAACAGATAGACAGACTGACACAACGACAAAAATGATAAAAATTGCATTTTCGGAATCTGCTGGTCCTAATTAGCCCCTCTGATTCTTTTCACATTTTTAAACGCATTGTACAAACTCGAACCATTTACAGATTTATTATAGTATAGATGTTGTAATATTACTTTTTCTACTGCGTCAAAATAATATATTTTTGTTTAATTTCAGGTACGAAAATGGGCTGTAAACTTCATGTATTGTACTTAGCAACTTCGTGAATTGTAAGTAGTAAACATATTACAGCAAACCAAAATGCAATATGGTTCCAGTATTTCCCGACAAATATCCAACCAGTCATATAAAACTACGAACACACTATGCTGCTGTTAAGGGCAAGCTATCTCGGACTTGCCATATTCATAATCTCGAAGCGCGAATCTGCGCGAGCCATTCTATTAAGTTTTATATTCATTAAAAAGAAAAGTATTCATGGTTGATTAATGACGACGACCTGCCGAAAAATTATACGCTAACATCACTTTACAATATGATTAACTAATCTGCCTGTCAATTGTTGTTACTTACCTGTAGGTTGCGAATATAAAAAATACAGCACATCATACAATTGGAATATGATTTAATCAGGAAATGATTTTTAAGTCGACCTTTCCGTATTTTTTATTGAACAAATTACAGGTATCGTGTTGTGAAACTGAAGTATTACTCAAAAGAGCACACATTTATAATATATTTTTGGAAGCTTAAATATAATAATTGTAACTAATATTATAAATACGACTGTAAGTTAGCTTGTGACGGTTTCACGCTTTCATCCAGAAAAAAGTATTGTTCTCGAGGGATAGATGAATATAACCAAAAATGGCGCTGCGGTAGCATTTTATTGCCGCCACCGTTGCAATCACTAACAAGTACATCGTCATGGTAACAATGACAATGCCAGTTCAACTTTATTATGTTACTCTCATGGCTAGTTCCACCTTTGCTAAAGGGTGTAATGGGTATTCGGTATTTTGAGATAAAAATTACTTTGAGATCTTTAAGAATTAAAAGCTGAATGAATTGACAAAATCTACAATAACGCGAGCGAAGCCGCAGCTAAGGAAGCTACTTCGACTATAAGTTTTATTAAATTTATTTATCTATAATATGAAATTTACATTACAAATAGAGGTAAGGCACCACTTAAACCTATCAGCTTTGCGTGTGATGCAACACACCCTCGCAATTTCAGGAAAATCTTATACATCCATATACACATACACCTAATCACATCGTACTCGTATGTGCAGGTAACATATACGTAGTCACGAACGCTCATACACACAGGCTGTCATTGCAATTTAATTTACAAGTAATTTGGCCAGTGGCAACGATAGGATACCGTCACGTTAAAAATAGATCTTTTCATTGGATTATCATTTCATCGTCGCAAAGGTAACTTCACTCAATGTTACTCATAACAATTTATTCATTATAGGTAAACTAGCTTCGAGAAGTTTTTGCGTTTGAAGTAGTATTTGTATATTTACAGGAATTCTAAACTCGAAATTTAAAATTACTAAAAAGAGGTTCGTTACATTTTGAAGAAAAAGTATCAGTCAAATAAATAATAATTATTTACATTTCTAATTGCTGTGGAGTCTGACTATTTGACTTTAGTTTGATAATTAATGAATTAATTGATTTTATTTGTGGTACATTCTTGTTATTTATAGTTCAGAGTTATTATTTGTTGCTAATTGCTGTTATTTGATATTAAATTTAAAACGGTTCCGATATTAAAACGTGGTCGAGTAAAGCTTTTGACTTCCCAAACTAAAGAAGTTTTGTTTAATTTGTATAAATATTTCTGAAATGAGTGCAGTAATAATCCGAGTAGTATTATGACTCCCGCTCAATTAGTTGCTAAATCAACCGGAATATCACTGAAACTTCCATCGGAAAGGTGCTATCAGAAAGCAAATGTCAATCTTCAGGACAGGGACCAACAATTTAGTATTGTTATGAGCTACAGGACTCGAATTAAAAATGCCGTTGGAACTACTATAGATTAGAACTGTATAAACACGTATAAAACAAATACAAATAAAACTGGATGCAACCAGTTCACACTGCATGATTCAATGCAATTCGACACGCGTAAAGTCCGTCGTATATCGCTAATCGAGAGTACTACAAACGTCTTACTCGTCTCGTAGTCGTCGTTTGACTGCCCGCCCCTCCATTCGGGCATTGTCTTATAATCAATACACAGTACAAAGAAATTGGCCGCGCGCACTGAGTTTCCGAGAAATAGCAATTTGCACACCTGCGAACGGCCACAAAGTCGAAAACAATAACAATAAGGATTAGTTCGACGCTAATGATGGTTATAAAACAAGTAGAAAAACAATAGCATGTTTTTCTTAATTGCAAATTCAAAATATAAAAGAATTCCTTAATCCGGGAAGACAATAAACTGCGCTTACAACAGGCAGCTAAGCGGTTATCTTTGACGGCATGTGACAGTATTAAAAAGCATGTTTGATATAAATATTTAATATTTTAATAGCGTTTAATATTATTAGTTTTATATTAAGTACCTGCCTTTAAAAATATATAAAAAGTATTAGTTTATTTATTTATGTGCGGACCGTGCACTATACAAACGTAAAAACGTCTCAAAACTAATTTAACTGTACTATATTTAAATCCTCCTGTAATGGTAGGCCTGAGCCCAGCAGTGGGACATTAATGGACCGTTATTATTATATTATATATATTTAAATTGTCTGCGTAACATATAAATGTTTATATTACGAAACCATTTAATGCTACAAAGGAGGCTAGCGTAGGTGTCCTTGTCAAGTAAAAACTTTAGACTTTCTTAGACATCCTCTAACTACGTTTCACGAATAATAATAATTGTCTTACGTGTAGATTGCATGTTGACCTTTTGCAATTCCTTTGTTATAAAATTACGAGTACTATATATAATCTTTAATTTATTATTGAGTATATGAATAATAATAATATCAACCCATTTACGTATTACTGCTGGACTTGGGACTATTCATTTTCAGGTACAGATCACGCTTTGCTTAGGTTCAACTTGACTTTCGGTTTTCCCCCCTATACCTATATATACTTCTTCAACGACAGCACCTAGAAATTGTAACTATATGCATACTAGGTCAGAAGTCAGCCTAAGTGTTGCAGGCCAAATTAGACCCACGCTTAGCTGAGTACCTTATATACACTGAGCTACTACTACTTCATTTTGTAGTTATATTTATTTTTTAATATTCTCAGAGGATAACCTCAAGATAATTATTTAAGATTTTTTGGACATTATAATATTCAACTTCCTCCAAGTTTGTTTTTATTAGCCACGGTCACCTTATTTTCAACTTTTAGGATGACATAAATAAAAAAGTTAATCCAAATATAAGGTAGTATGCTTTAGCAACATGTACCTTCAAATATGAAATCAAGAAGCACGCATTTTTAGTTATAACTAGGATATCCCCACGACTTCGTCCACGCTTGATCTAAATTCTTGCGGGATTCCCGGGACACAAAGTACTGCAGCATTTAAAAAGAACGTAAACTATCGTTTTAGTGCAAACTGTGTCGGAATAAGCTAATTTTTATGCACCCGAATAACTAAAAATCGTTCCCGGTAAAATTCCCGCGGGGTTTCTGAGTTAGAATATACCACAAATTTTATTATATAAAATTTACTATCGATCAGTGAAAAAATTATATTGGAATTGGTTTTGTTTAAACTGGCCATTTTAAATTTTCCCAAAAATATACCAGCAAGATTCCCAGGATAAACAATTGCGCAGATTTTAAGCCTCAGAATTTGCTGCTTATCAGCGAAAACCGTATCGAAATAGGCCCAGTAGTTTTTAGGTAAATCCCGAACATACATACAAACAGACAAGAAATAAAAAAGCATCGTGTTCTCCGTCGTTTATATAGTCAAATCCAGTTGTTTTTTTTTTAATAGCTTCAATGTACAGACACAGTATGTTGAGAATTTTATAATATTATAGATGTACATATGACATTTATTATAATAGGTCACTAATTCAATATCGGTTGGTATTGTAATGTTTTAACAGTGTACATACATACCTACATCGATCTCTATTAATGTAAAAATGTGTGATTGATTTTGTAGTCTTATGTTTTTGGCTTTGAAAATAAAGCAATCATCATAAAATATGGTACATGTTTCATAAATTGCTAGAGGAGCTTAGGATCTGGAACTATGATGCTTGTCCGTGGCATTTCTCAAAGAACATGGATAAAATGGGTATACGGTAACTCGCTACACAATATATGGAATATTCAGCATTCCATAAAAGAACAATGAGGGTACATGATGCGTGTTGCAATTTCGCCTGAGCTGCTCTTGGCCTTATGCCTTTAATACTTCCACCCCTGGAGCTTAAGTCTTAGCTCGATCTCCACTCCGTGCTGGTTGGCTGAGACAAGCATATTGGCATGTTAATTATATCATTTGAGTTACTCTAACAGTACTATGTCGAAGCTTACGTTATCTCAGTCTTACATCAACTCTGATTACACCTACAAGTTTTACAAAATGACTACATGTTGAAATGAATTAAATAATCATTAAATTTGTAATTATGCAAGTGGAATCCTTGACTGACATCTAGAATATCAACATATGAAGTAAAGGATTTTTTACAAACTTGTGTGCGTAAACTTATACACGTGGTTTGCGTCTATGTAGTATAATGTACTATTCCACCTTTATCCTTATTACGGCCGATTTTTCAATCACCAGATAAAGGTTACTCATAGTAATAAAGTATACTCTGGAAAAATTAAAAATGTTAGTTACATGAATAAAACAATTGAATGGTTGCACTTTTGAATTCACTCAGTGTATAATTTATTCGACTGATATATTTTACCTGATGATTGAAAAACCGGCCATTAATCGATTATTTAATTCTCGTAACGTACTGTGGTACGATCGAGATCCTATTCCAGAATCAGCATCCTTTAGCAGACTTCACTTGGAGTCCGAGACGTCGTTAGAAATCGACTTCAAAAAGGAAGAGGTTCTCAATTTGTCTGTATGTTTTTTTGTATGTTCGTTACTCGATTTCTCCGTCAATTGTGAACTGATTTTCAAAGTTTTTTTTGTAATCGAAAGGTTATACTCCCGGATTGGTCTCATTATCACCATGTCAGGATCTGATGAGTGGATTCTATGGAATTAGAGAAATTCACGAAAATTGTTAACCAACTTCTTCGTAACACGATACTCCGTCAATTGTAAGCCGATTTTCAAATTGTTTTCTTTAATCGTAAGTGTATACTCCAAAAGTAGTCCCATGGTCACCAAGTCAAGAACTGATGAGCGGATCGGATCCCAGGGAAATCAAGAATAACCCTTATTAGGGAACGCCGTGCGCCTAAATTCTTGGAAACAGTTTAAATACGCGTGTAGGTATGGTATTACATTTTCTACAGGTGCTTAATTTTTTGTATGCATGTTACGCAATTTCTAACGTCAATTGTGGATCGATTTTTTTTCTTTAACTCCCGAGATGGTCCCATAGTCACCAAGTCAGGATCTGATTTGTAGATCGCAAGGAAATCGAAAACAACCCTTGTTGAAGAAAGATCATTTACACCGAAGAGTGAAGTGACAAATTTGTATACGTGTGCTAGTTGTACAATTTCTACAGGTGCCTAATATATTATTTCTAAAGCTATTGAAGTATTTGCACAACTAAAAAGTTTTTTTTTAACAAACACAAAACCGACTTCATACTAAAAACCAAAAAAATAAATATTTAACCGACTTCTTTCTACAACATCTTGTAGTCAGTGTCAAGTAAAACATAAAAATTACCATATTTTGTAAATTTGTTGTTGTTCTTTTATGTTTTACTTTTGACTTAAAGATGTTGTAGAAAGAAGTTGGTTAAATATTTATTTTTTGGTTTTTAGTGTGAACTTGGTTTAGTTTTTGTAAAAAAAATGTATTTATAGTCCAAGCTCTAAGGTATACCCAAATATAATAAGGATTACCATTACTCAAATATAATAATGGTGACGCAAGTCAGGTGTAAAGAAAATTTAAATAATCTAAAATATTAAAAAATCAGCCAACCACTAACTTAATGTCAGAGTTCCGTTAGGCGACAAGCATCCACTACTTTTTTCATTTGTATAAGAGATCTTAAAATAAGCATTTAATCAGAAATACCCTATTTCTCAAAAATTACGGATCTTATTCAAATCCATTTGTGTCAATAGTATTTGTTAAGCTACCACCTTGATATTTTTCAGAATTTTAGAGTGATGATGAGTAGATGAACCACTAATGTGTGTTATGTGTTTATAGTATAAGCGATTGTTATAATGAACTCAAACACAATCTGTGACACGCGTTGTTGATAGGCGTTGCTACTAACATCGGTATGTTAAGTATAGGTGAGTTGACAGGCAGCCAAGCCCTGTCGCCTTTCGTTTATAATTTGTCCATTGTCAAATATTTATTACAATACAATATTTGATTGTAATCTTCATTCATTTATGAGATGCAGTTGTATAGTTATTTTAATTTCAGCATCGCTGAATTGTGTGATGTTTTACTGGTCTTCTTTGTATGAATGAACCAGCTCAATATTAATATTCGTTTAAGTGTATCTATGCTTATTATGTAAAGAGTTTTCGGCGTATACAATATGTTAGAATATTCATTGTTTTTATGCAAAGAATTGTTTCTGTAGAAAATCTTAACTATTATGGTAAAAAATATGACTTATGGGATTGCCACAAGAACTTTCTTGTGGCATCAGTCTATATATATTGTACGGCTGAGGATGGGAAGGGGGGGGGGGGGGGTGGTCTAGAAAGGCATCGCCTATATTTTAGAATAATCTTTAAAAAAAAAGGGGGCAATTTCCTTAAAAACGGACACACAAACCTTGCAGTCATGTGTAAAAATATTCCCAGCATCGTTTGCGTATAATTCCACTTAATATCTCGCGGTAAGTATCTAAGGTTTTAGAAATAAGTATTCTATGATCAACTCTTTCTAGCATGTACATTTAAAACAAAATTTTCCAACAATCTGGTCATTCACAAGCCGTGAAGATGGAATTTACTAACATTCTAGTAAAGCTACTTACGCATTGTTATACTAGTACCGATTGGTTGTGTATACATAAATAATAGTTCGTAAATAAAACTACATATATGTACAAAAGACATGTCTTAAAAGGTGTATATATTTACTACAAACTTCTGTTTTATCGTCTTGTAATAGGATTAGCTGTATTCGTTTTAATTTATAGCTTTCAAATGCATTTGTGTTTGCATTATGTCAAAGCAATGTAATGTGTGAAGACCTATTTCAAAGCAGTATTTATTTATGTTTCACAGTTGCATCCATTCAAAGGTTTATCATAAGCATGTCATACGAATAATGCTCATTGAATGTTTATAAGTCACAAGTCCCGTTGAATACCTAACCTAGAAACGTAAATACACAGTCGCATAAATTAGTAATTTTATGCAACTTCAACATCGTTGTAAGGCCTTTAAAGATTTGTAATATAAGCCCATAAACGTCCCATTGCTGGGTTTAGCTCTTCATTTCTACAAGAATTAGTTAGTAGAGAGTAAGTTGTTTTTATTGCCGAGACTAAAAGAAATACAAGTATCAAACTTGTGTTAAAATGTACACATTAGCCATAAAGTTATCAGGGCTTAAAAATTCATAGAGATTCTTAAATAAATTCAGTTTTACTTTAGTATTGCCGACAGGGATAATAAATATACGCTGAGCAAAATCTAGTTCGCTTTAGTTTAATTATCATCTATTCATAAACTGCAGTAACAAGTTTTATATCTTCCTCCTGACACCAATTTTTGCGTGGACAGCTTTATAAAACAGCTATACCGGAGGCAATAAACTTTCTATTGAACGAATATAATGGTATAATAAAGTCTTGCACTGGCCAATGTACATACATTGAAATATCAACAGATCGTTATTCATTAAGATGTCCTATTTTATGATATTACTGCAGCTTAACCTGTTACCTGGCACGTACACGTTCTCAGCTTCGGGTATCTTTACAATAAATAAAATATTTATGTTTATAGAAACCTCGAAATATAACATGTTAAAACGGATACAATTTACAACAAAATTTTAAATATGTCTATCAATGACATACATACGACTTATCTTGTTTGAGGTAAAAATAATATTTAGCATTTTCATCTTTCCGGATAATCTAATGTTGAAATTTGAAATAAGGTTTACGTTCTACGGTTGAAATGTAGTTTTAAAAACTGACTCGTCATGTAACATTAAACATGCCCAGTCCACGTTAAAAGCTTTGCTTCGGACGGAACCTGTCCCGTATAATATTTACAAACAGCTTCGCAAGTAAACCGTGAAAACCAAATATTGGGTGGTAAATCAGCGAGTATATCTGGTGTGCTCCCAAAGTTTTTATAGCTGTAATAAAAGAACCGTCAACAGTTCACAGAATAAATAGTACAGAGGCAAGCATTCTGGAAACTAAACCACTAAATACTTGAATTACTTCAACATTATATTTTGACTCATAGCATAGATATATTTACGGGCTGAGTAAATTTAAATTTTATATTGTGATGTTTTTGATCTGAATTCTCGTAATTTTCGAATAATTTCGTAGTTACAAATTTTGCTCAGTTTTAAACTGAATTTAAAATTTCTATAAAGTACCTATCTAACAATAGTGTAGAGTGACATCTCAAAGAACTTTATTATAATTATTCTAGTCACGCAATATTCTAACATAACAGTGTATATAAGTAATTCGTTTGAGAACCCGTAACATTTTCTCATGCTCCTTGCAGAAGCAATCACTTAACAACCGTTACGTTTGGTGGAACTGCTTGAGAATGTCACTATATTGCTCTTTGCTTGTCATTGAAATATTTTTTAAATCACTTAACTCATATATATGTTCTTTGTCTTTTTTTCTTACACAAAATTAATATTAATTGGGAATTCGTCAATGACCTTGTCAGTTTAAACATATTCATCACAATTGCTTGCTTTATTAAAAATTATTCATATTGTAATTTTAACAATTATATTATCGTTTAAATTTAAAATGTATGCTTGTTCATACGTTTTGTTGACAAATGCATTCATTCATAAAAAGAGTCTTAGTTTTTCCCTAGTTTCCGTTTAAAATGGGGCCACCGATTTACATTTAAATTTATTTCAATTAGCATAACATGTTTTTTAAGTTGTAATAATTTGACGGAATTGGAAGATTTCGTATATACCTATATTTTGTTTTTAAGATTGAAATTTGTATATTAGATTTTTTTATCACACCATATCACCATAACCGCATCATCAAGCCGTATATATATGGCAGCAGTATTTTTAATAATTTACATTCTATATAAGAAACAGTAGATTCTAGAGTACAATATTATATTACCTACTCATATTAATCTATGGTACAATCATTGTACTAGCAACATAAACTTTTTTGCAGTTACTATTAATATACAGTTGATGTCACCATATTTAAGAAATCATAATGACCTTTAAATTTTATAATTTATAAATATTATGCAAATATTAAAAATCACGTTAAATTAACTTTAATTACAGTATTTATCATCCATTTATAAATTCTGTTTTATATAATTTTGCTTTAATTTTATTTAATAGGTATTTATGTTTACTAGGTTCCTGTACTCAGTCAAAAGTGAATCAAGTTGAAAGGTGTCGTCACTTTTCTGCCAAGAATTAATATACATCATCCCACGCGTCTCCCAATGACTAATGATTACCTCAGAAAAGTCATCAACATTAAGATGCTGTAATTTAGTTCTTTGTTCCTGCGGATATTTGTTTCTATCCTTCCTATTATATCTAATAGTAAATAAAATACTTTTCACAAGCAAAACAGCGTTTAACCAAAGTACCTAGAACTAGTACTAGAACTTCAGTATTCATTAAAAAATATCCAGGAAACACAATAGCATAACAGATAAAGGATTTATTTAAACTTAACTGTTTATGAAAAATAAATATTCTCTGCTCTACTTATTATGTAATTTGTTTTTCCCTTCCAAACACTTTATCGCGATCTTCATGATATTCACCCAGACGATTACTATGGGTTAAATAATGGTTTCTTTAACCATTACCTACTTACTATTACTACACTGAATCATCATAACTATCATAAATAAAAAAGTATTAGAGTATATCTAATACTTTTTTATTTAGTTGAAATGGTCGAAAGTTGGTACCCATTCATTCTTAACTGTTTATATGTCTTTGCATAATTCATATGAATTACAACACATCAACCATGGTACTTGACATCAGAGGCAGGAAATGAAATAGTATTGACACTAAGTCGTCGCTCTGGTAAGTAAATTTAACAAACGGTTATGTGAAAATATTTTAACTGCTGCATTGTTGCGTTATTTAACCATAATGAATAATATTTTAATTGTTTACTGCAACTTTTTAATTGTATACTAGATAAATTTGCTGATAGAATGACAGCACAATTTCTTTTCACTGTATTTGCTATTTCACAAAATATTTCCACGATAAATTATTACATACAAAATCTCTATCGTCTCTATAAAAAATTCTAAATAGGATCAAATGTGCTATAATCGTAGATACTAATTCAATATTAAAACAGTATTTCTATAGTACCGATAGCTGCTATTAATAGCAAACTTTCACTCCAACTGCCCTGGGTTGCTGAGAGCAGCAAAGGAACGCTTAGTTGAGGTGTGCCAGTACATTTGTTAGCCGCGTTACATTGTCTCAGCTCTAAAACCAATGCGCGTCGTACAGGCAACTTGACTTCTGCTGCCTATAGATAATCTCGTACCCATTCATCATTCTGAAGTGTATTGCTTTCTATTTATACTTCCTTTGCACTTATGTAAGTTATATTGTGGTGCGTTAACGGTTAGGGCGTCTTTATGTTCTTCGATATTCTTCTATAAAATTTGATAGCTTTAATCTATACATACATATAATAAAACTGTAGAGGTCAAATTTCTGTACAATGAAAAAAATGATAAAAACCGAGTCAGGAGGGTGTAGGAAGTGAAGTAGAACTAATTTAGATTTATTCAAATTTTTTGTTCTCAGTTTGTTTATCTGTTTGTCTGTCTGTTTGTACCGGCTAATCTCCGAAACGACTGGACCGATTTAAATGTAATTTTGTATGGTGGAAGCTTATATCCCTGGTCAACATATATAACACTTTTGATCCCGAAAAATTAAAGAGTTCCCGTGGGATAGTTAAAAAAATCTTTCCACGCGGACGAAGTCGCGGGCAGAAGCTAGTTTTGTATATAAGTACTTACATATATATCAACAATAAAGGCTTTATTTAACATCTTACTATTAATCTTTTATTTCGTGTATTGGTAGAATCTGTTTAGCTTCTAGATTTCAATATAAATGTTCTAAATATGAGTAAGTTTTATATATCAACGCATTATCCGGATCGATTGTACGCATTAAAGTCAACCTCTTTATTACGTCAAATCATTTGCATAAGAAGCAAAAACTGGTCTGAATTTCGTAATCATTTGATTTATTTAGTAACATCTCATTATATATTGTCTCTTGTCTCGCAACACAATGCGACAATGGTTATTCTAACGCACCGGATGTTGCAGTCTTTGTTCCCTTAAGTCAAATTAGCTTTATTGGGACAGCACTGATCTTACATAGGCTTATAGTTACAATACAAAAACATGTGTACATAAATGAGTTATACTACATATATAATATATTCATTCGCATCTTAGGTTATGTTGATTTTCTCAAGGTTCCTCTTTGCAATCGGATTACAAAAAAGCACACATTTCCTTTTGCTATTAATACTGATTATTTATTAATCAACAAATATAATTGGATACGTTTGTAATATTAGCGTGTTCGTTCGCGTGATCCGTGTCTTGGTGATTCACTTGTGAACGCAAGAGAGTTGGTCGTAAACTGACCGTAGCGTAAGTTTACGCGTCGCCGCTTTCCGTGAGAAAACTCCCATTTAATCCACATTGTTTCTAAATTTACCTTTGTTCAATCAGAATATAATCAAATATCACCAAATAATAAGAATTAACTAAAACTGCTATTTTTTGACATTCTAATTTCAGCAATCGATTTAACTCGTGCAGTATAAGGCTAGCAATATTTACGTTAAAACTGAATATGGAAAAAAATTGAATCGAGATTTTATCTCTGCTTTTATGACAACTATCAGAAAAAATGTACTTTATGGCCTGGTAACAAGTAACATTAAGTCTTGTTTTATTTCAACATCGCTTCATTTTTGACAGTAATGTGCAAATTAAACTTAATCTTTTATGGTTCAGCTGTTTTCGTCAAGTTTAATTATTATAAAATTTACATTTTCTCAACTTCTTAATATTATGGATAACTAAGTTAAATTAAACCCAACATTTAGGGCCGCTTACATAAGGTGGTTTAAATTTATTTAAGAAACACAAAACGCATTTAACACCCTTAAATATAATTAGCGTCTTGCACAACGCAAAATTTGCCGCTAAATATGTTTACAGAACTGTCAATACGTTTTGTGTAAAACGTAATTAGGCAGTTTAATATGATTAACTAATTTTTATTTAAAGGCGATCATTATGCAAGCGGCCCTTAAAGTAAGGCTAAAATCAGTCGGTACATTGCATATTTCCAAACGAATCTAGTTTTTTTTTCCAATTTAACCTGTTTCGTAGTTCAAGAAAAAGGGTCTATGGATTTAGATCACTTCTAACAGATTCTATATAAAAAAATATTTACTTGTCTGATATATTTTTAATAATACTACGTTATACGCTAACTAATCTTGTTTATACATGTTGTGAACAAACTTATCTATGAGTAAATACAATGAAAAACTCTACGATCGATCGCAGACACCCAAACTAAAGTAAATAATGAAAAGGTTTTTTACGAAATTTACCCTACAGGAAATTTAACCCGTAGCCTCGGCAGTCTAGTGAGCTTGGGTTACCATTTAAACCACTGGACCAAAGGGGCCGTCATTATTACATCTATGTTCTAATTTATGAAAAAATAATATATACAAGAATCTGGTTATGAAATAAATTAAATGTTTCCGCAAACTGATTTAAAAAACAAGAGTGATTTTGACACGCCAAGGCGTGAATCACCGTTTATTTTAATACATACTACATACATACATATATTTACAATCTCGCAACATTTTCGCTTTATTTTAAATATGTTGAGTTATAAATGTGATTGAAATCATATGACCTTATTAATACATTTGAATTTCAATGTGATATTTGGTGTTGAAGATTTATTTTCGCCACATGTATTTGTAGTTATATCATATTATGCTTAAACATAGACCTACATATAAAATATCCAGAGTGGAGATACCTATGTTATCATGAAAGTAGGTTTCGAAAACAGAGTTGAGCACTGTAAAGCATGCTTTTGCATTGTAAAGCATTCTCACGGTGTTGGCACCATCCTAGTCCCGTTCCCTGGAATATGGCGACTGAAAGAACATTGAGAAGATTTAGTTGGTATTCTGGCGATCACCAGACCAACAAGTTCGACAGGACACTACCGCCGCTGCAAGTCTATGCATCGGAGTATCCGTAGAAATATTACTCCTCATATATAAAAGAAAAACAAGAATAATTTAATATCGGAAAATAATATATTAGGTAATATTCGCGAGCTAGCCCTTAAATTTTGAATTCGTCGTCGTCGTCAGCCATCCGCAGTCCACTGCTGGACGTAGGCCTCCCCAAGTCGGCGCCACTCATCCCTGTTCTCTGGCTTCCTCATCCAGCGCCTACCGGCGACCTTGCACGGATCATCAGTCCATCGGGCTGGAGGGCATCCGATACTAAGTTTACCGAGACGCGGTCTCCACTCCAAGACTCGTCTGCTCCATCGGCCATCGGTCCTGCGACAGATGGAATTTAGAATTACTAGGTGGAATATTGTGAAAATTTTCGAGGTAATAGAGCTTTATTTTACGTTTCTTGTTCCTTCTTCACCGCTTACTGGTTAAAACCATTTTTAGATCAGGAATAAACATATAATTATATATAGATTAAGAATAGAGCTTTAAAAATTACTTTCAAAGAAATGAACAAAATTCAGAACATAATCCATTGAGTAGCTTTATGTTTTGAATTAAATGTTTTTTTTGGTTTCTGTAGCCAAATGACTGGAACAGTTTACATTCATCACCTCTATGAAACCCTTTACCGTGCGCGAACTGACACAAACTTGGTTTTTTTATATATACATACTACCGGACCTGATAGACGTTGTCCTGCACTGAAAAAATAAAAAACTACAACACTGGGTTCAACCAAACATAAAAATCATCAAAATCGTTCCAGCGGTTTATGAGGAGTTCAGTGACATACACACATACAGAAGAATTAGTATATACATAAAGATATTTAGATGTTAACGTTGCATGAATATTTCAAAAATGGTTATTCTTTTATTCAATAACGGGAAACCTATTTTATTAGATAGATCCAGTAGATAAAGGAATGCAGCAAAATAAAATACTCCCAGTAATTGTTTGCAAGAAATAGTCCTGAATTATCATAAAAATATTATCACGTACACATTTAATATTCTGCAAAGAGTTTGTGACATTATCATGCATCTTGAAGTTACAGTTTGTGTTATAAATATGCATACTGGTATTGTGGAATGCGTTCATTATATGATTTTTTTAAATAATTATATATAAATCACTATACAAATTTATTATTATATTTATAAGCCAACCTGCTATATGGTGGGTACGTTTTAATACACCCAAACATTTTGCAAAATCTTCGAATATTTTCCTAGAAGTAAATATTGAGAATGTTTTAATGTAAGTGCCACGTGCCTAATGGAATAAGGTGCTCCTCTCTCTGATTTTAAGTAAATTTTATTGTAGATATGTTCAAACTGGCAGTGCCAACGTCAGCGTAACTTCGTATGCATTGCTACGACGACGTTTTTGGTAGAGAATTCTAACGGCGCGCGGCGGCATCAAGAAAATGCGACTGCAGTGCCATGTTTTTGGCTATGTTCGTCTATTCCACGGAAACAACGTCATCTATTGGGATAAGAAATATCCTAAGTAACCTGATTCGGAACGTAACCTAACTCTCTATCGAGTTTCATTTAAGTTCGTTCAGTAGCTTTCACGTGATGCTGTAACACAGACGGAGAGACAAAAATTCTAAAAGTAGCATTGTCGGAATCTTCTGGTACGAATTAGCTTCCCTGATTCTTTTTCTCATTTTCAACCTACTACCCAAAGGAGGAGGTTCTAAATTCGTCTGTATTTTTTTATGTGTGTGTGTTATGCGATTACTCCTTCAGTAGTGCACCGTATTTTTTTCAAATTCATTGTACAAACTTGCCACCCCAACATATTTATTATAGTGTAGATGATAATGGAAGTGAGAATGCATTATCAATTCAAATTCAAAAGCTTTTATTCAAAGTAAGTTCCACTAAGGTCATACATATAAGTTTAAATTTAAATATACTTCTTACTTTAGTCGTAGTCGTTAGTTACTCGCTTACGTTATCGCTTTTTAAGGAGAAGAAGCGCCAAGAAACTCCCCAGTAACACGTCTAGCTAAAAAATTGAGGTTCTTTTTTTAATAAATGCAAAAATATCTTGCAATGAGCAGCAAGTGTCTCTGTGGGAGGGTTCCCGTCATAAATATTTCAGAAGGAAACACTATGCAAAAATAATGATATAAGAGAAACACTATGCAAAAATAATTATATAAGAGAAACACGCATAAGTGCAACGTGCACACGGCTACTTGTTTTTACTGGACCAATCAATGATTAATCATCATATGATTTACTGTTTGTCAAAAAAGAATATTTATTGCAATGTTGTAAAATAAAATTAACTATTTATTGCAGTTTAGACAAATTATAGATGTATTTATTACGTAGGTGGTCTCTATTTTGAAATTAAAATACAAAATAACATTTAATTTTGTCAAACAACTAACACACGTTGCTTGATCTCCTATTATAGTGAACAGTCTTCCTACACGACTTATTTCAGTATTATATCAAAATTGTGTGCAAAATTGAGCTTTATTTCCTTCAGATAAATCTGTCTTTAGAATAAACACTTCAGTGGGGAGTCGTAAAAGCTAGAATTACCTGCCTAGAAAACGATCGCGATTGCGGTTGGAGTAATCTAAGTAAATGGTAAAATTAAACCTTGTTAAAGAATATAGCTTCAACGTGTGGCTTTATAACCCGATTAGAAGTAATACTTATAGCATACTTTGTGTATTGAACACCAAATTTCTACGCAGCTTTGCCCGTGTAAATTTTAGGATCAAGCGGAAACTATCCCATTTTCTTAAAATCAAATTTATCAGACATTATATACCTGTTTTCATGATAATCAGTTCATTCCTGTAGTCGCGAAGAAGAGATATGCTAACTTACTGACTAACATTAATTTTTACATATATTTTTAATAATTTATTTTATTTTATTTATTTAACTCTAAGAAGTGGTTATATATTTGTGCCGTTTGGAGGTGTAAACTTCGGGGCCGTAGGGTCCATTGGCAAAATGTTTCTTCAACGAAATTTGTAAGAAACCCTTTGATGCTACCAGTGATCAGAAGGCTGGCTTGTATTTCGTGCAACTAATCAGCATTGCCATACAGCGGCGCTATGCAACCAGCCTTCTGAGCACGCTTCCCTTTGGCAACGATTTATTATATAGTTTATATTAACTTATTTATAACTTAGTTTATTTGTAGTATTTAATCTTTATCCGTGCAGGAACGGAGAAAGAATACACTTTCCTGCGGCCGAGTAGCCTGTCGCGCGACAATACAACCCACAGGCTACCACCCTTGATCTAAAGTATGCCGTCATAACAACTTTGAGTTGTGTTTCGGCATTATTGGCCAGGTTCCAGTCTCCCTTTAGAGAGCGGCAGCGCATTGATAGCACCTTTGTTTTTTTTAAATCTCTATGGGCCACGGTAGCCGCTTTCCACCAGTTAGACCGTTAGCCTTTCTGCTGAACTCATTCAATAACAAAAATAAGTTAGGTTATATCTATAAAATTCCAAAATGTATTCTTTATGTTGTGACACATCTTTGACCTCTGAATCTTGTATATTACAAACTGGTCTACATTGTCATAAAAATACATTAATCAATCTGTATTCAATGACGCGGAGTGACGGTTGGGCAGCCTCCAAAATCACCTCAATACACAGCCTCTATTATGTACCGCCATTGTTTTTGTTTAGAAGCCTCATTTACCCGCACAAAGCCTGGCGTATTGTTCACTGTTATTACAAGTGTTTCGACACCCGTCAACGTCTCTTGTGACACGTTTCAAAAGGATTTTTTTAATAACCTTGTAATTATGACCATACGTTCAATATTTCAAATGATTTATTGTCAAATGATGACATGTTAAAGATTTTTATAAAAAAAGAAGTAAAAAAATAATGGTAGTACACCGGTTGGGATTACAATTTGTATCGACACAATTGACAGATTGTTATGTCAGTCAAAAAGTTTGCTATAGGTTATTTATAATTTTTACTTCCTTCATACGCGTCACCTACAAAAACACGCGAGTTCTTACTCAAAAGCAATAAATATCTTATATTTCTTATTAATTTTCAATTTATATTATTACCCATATTTTTTGACATAAATTGCACAACAAAATATCTCCTTTCGAGTTATCCTCAAGAAATTGATTTCTTTAATTTTATGAAATGCAATTAGTTTTGTAATGGCATGGTTTGTTGGTGAATTACCACGGCAGCACTAAACAAAGCTACCGCAATGGCATATAGACAGGGTACTAGCTATAATCTGTTTAGTACTTTTCCCGTGATACGAAAGTACATTTTATTCATTTAGACACATTAGAGACGAGTCATAAAATGAAAGTTACAGCAAATGTTATCAAAATAGTATCGCTCCTTTTGGACTGGTATATATGCAAAAGAAGGTGGCAATTAAATACATAATCTGTTTGCTGTCACACAACTCCCGTGGTGGGTTAACGGCTTGTTTACTCACTCCACCCTTATATGGCGTGAAAGCTTCGTATTGTAGCCCCGATGGGCTCACTATGGCAGCTCGACCAGCCGGATACGTGCGCACGCGGCGCTATGAAGAGGCATCAGCAATTGATACGAATCGGATTAGTCATTTATTTCGTATACAAATGTCAAACAGCAAACGATCGCTAATCTTGTTTATGACTAGCAAAAAATATAATATTTATGGCGGTCAGCAAACATTTCTTTATGTACCTATTTAAGTGGAGAATATTCAATTTTGACTAAATGCGTATTGTACAAGTTAAATCTAACGCCCATATAATATAATTCTTCATTTCTTCTTTAATTACACTATGAATTTTAAAACTAGTAAAGTAAGTAGTAAGTATAGTAAAAACACCATTGAGTAAGAAACTGGTACCTGAATAAGGTTAAAAATAAACCTATAGTACAGGTCACCAGGATCAACCCCTTG
Source organism: Dendrolimus houi (assembly GCA_039645545.1). Taxonomy (NCBI): domain Eukaryota; kingdom Metazoa; phylum Arthropoda; class Insecta; order Lepidoptera; family Lasiocampidae; genus Dendrolimus; species Dendrolimus houi. The sequence goes on along the minus strand of CM077125.1, from coordinate 10,569,883 downwards.
GCCATAATATTTGGTGGTTGATTAAGAAAAAAAGTAATATAATGATTGTAAGTAATTTTGTAGCTATATAATATGTAGCTCGTGCTAAATTTTACAGGCGCTTTTAGTTAGCAACAGATAGCTGGTCAATAGACGCTTTTTCCAGGATTCTTAAAATCCAATATCTTTAAAAATGTCAAAATATCCTATTATTAAATTAAAATACAATATGTCTGTCCACTGTAGTATATTGATTACCTATGTAATGTCTGTGAGTAAGAAGAAAATGCGTAAAGGATTTCAATAAGATTCTGAGATAATATAAGACTTTTGTTTTAAATATTCGTATACATTCCGTTTCGCAACTTGCAAGATTCAGAAAATATGAATAATTGTACTCCTTTAGAAATGTACCTACTTGGTGTCCCGTCAGAGTAGAGGAGTGAGATGGAATGCTCCTCCATCGTAAAGAGAAGATCTTCCAGCCGAGGCTAGTGTTATACCTTTCAGACTTGGGCCCATTATTCATTTTTGGGAATTATATTATTTGTAAGTATTCCACTACACTCCCGTGCAAACGAAGTCGCGGCAAAAACTAATTATAAATACGTAAAACATGCATTAGGTTATTATTATAATTGGAGGAAAGAAGATGACAAGTCTAAAATCTTCATAAAGGGTTTTTTTTCATAAATATGTATATGATAGAGTATTTGAAATACACGCAAAATGGGCCTATAAAATATGTAATTCATATCTTAATACGTGGACGTTCAAGTAACTTCTCATTAATTTGTAACATAATTTTATGCATATTATTTCAATAACAGATGGTCGAAATGCGTAGTCCGGAAATTAGCCAGTGACTCATGTGCTCTTTATCTGGTAAGGAAGATAAAAGAAATCCTGTTTGCACAACGCTTCTTTCAATAAGGAAGTGAAATTGTTTAATTTTATTTTTATATTTAGTTTTAGAATGTCATTATTATCCAGTAAAACTTTACTTGTGAGTTACCCATTACAAATTTCTTTACTAATCAAACTAAAATTATCCCATTTTGCCGGATAGAAAATATAGTCCTTACTTACTTACTCCGTTGGCTCAACGTTTCAAAGTGAGTCTTGGTCTCTGAAACAAAAACATGCCCTTTTTTCCTGTCCTGTGAAGTTTCCTGCGAATAATCGGCTCGAAGCTCACACAGGTCAGCCTCCACTTTGTCTTTCCAGCGATATATTGGCCGGCCGACCGGACGCCGACCTGAATATGCTTTCCTTACGCTGCGATCCTCTCCCGTCCGTTCTACTGACCGAACCAGCGAAGTTGGTGAGCTTTTATTTCCTCCACACGCCACGAGATACTCAATCTTGAGGTTGGTTCGGACTCTCTCCTATCCTCTTTCTTTGTTGGACCCAAAATATAATGTTGAAAGTAATTAATCAGGCAACAACTGGCTGTCAAGGCCGTAAGCAAAGAAGAAACAAATATCTAAACAATAAATATAATTACTTTGACGTTTGTAAAATATTGATGGATTACTTCAATTTTTATTGATATCAATTAATTATTCATTAATACAAGATACATTGTTTAACGTGATCTAGGACGTTGAAAGATTACAGAGATACATATTATTGGAGGTGCATACGGCACATGACCCATCGATATTGCGTCCGCCTTATGATGTCATGATTATGATCAAGTATTATTGTAGCCTTCAGATTTATTATTCTTCACTCATTAATAATTAAATATTATTACTTACTTAATCAACCTATTAAAATGAGCATCGAGCACATCAAAGCAATTAGCGTAGGTTTCAAATAAAATATTACAAAGGTAAATTTTCTGACTGCCGTTAAAGTATGTAACATTTCCAAAAACTATTATATATAATCGTAAAAGTAAATTTTCCTCGGAACATTAAGTTTTATCTTTACTAGTAAACGTTTGGGACGGTCTTCTATAATTAACATCAAGATATGACATGTTTCGTGTTTGAAAATTTATTAGAGCAGATGTTGTTTCCACTCGTAGCTAATGCGTTCTCATCTCTCCTTACAGAAATAGCAAAAGTGCGAGCGAGTTTATTCCAAATAAATGGCGTTAAGAAAGAACCACTCGTTCTACCAGAAGCAGAAGGGATGGTCACCACACTCACAGAAAAAGTATACGTACCAGTCAAAGAGCATCCAGATGTAAGTATTCTCTATTATAAATATTCAACAAGTCCAATCAAGCGATTCAAGTAACAAATAATTTTCTAAGTGCAACGCGATGATTGACTAAAATTGTTTTGACCTACATACATTTTTTAAACGAATTAACGATGTGCCGATTTTTACATTCAATAGTAGAAGACTACTACTATTACTAAATAGTAGTAGTAATAGTAGTAATATAAAGTAAGTTCGTCAAAAGCCAAAACGGTTAAACCACAAAACAAAAATTCATAAGATAACGTTTATAATACAATAATATTGTTACGAGTTGCAGGACTCGAATTAAAATGCTGTTGGAATTATTATAGAATTTATTAGAACTATACAAACACGTATAACACAGGTACAAATATAACTGAATACAACCAGTTCAAACGTAATGCACGATTCAATAACACGCGCAAAGTCCGTCATTAAATAGATTACGGAGTGTACACAAGTCTTACTTCGCTTAAGGTTATCGCTTGACTACCTCATCTCTCAATTGGGGCATTGCTTTATATTGTACAAATACAATATGTCTGCTCGGCCGCGTGAACTGAATTTCCTAGAATCACATCTGGCTAATGATTACCATAAAAGATTACAATACACAATGGGCTGTTTTTCTAATCACAACTTTTAAACAGAAAGTAAACAAAAGAAGTCTAAATGCCGAAAAGGTAATAAAATGTTTACAGGAATGCAGGTGTGAATTTGTCTTTTGTCGGGGTTCAGGTCGTAACAATATGTTTTCCGTCATTATATTATATATAGGTACTTTTCAAAAGTTCTAAGTTATCAGGTCTGAAAGAAACAAAAAGACGAGTAAATGCTCGAAATACATTATAACATATCATTTGAATTGACCTCTACGTATTATGTGAAAGATTAAACATTTCACAACAAAAAGAACACAGTTACTTGTTAAATATACTATACGTAATATTACACCTGGAAAACTCAAATAAATATACAGTAACACATTTCTAGAAGATATTAAGTTTATGCGCTTTTGTATCCCCATAATTATAGGCACATAATTATTATAGATTGCTTAGAAAACACATTTCATAGTGTATAGTGACATGTTACTGGTATGTTTAGGCTAAAAATTGTTATTTTTGTTTTTTTCTTAAATTTGGTGTGTGTATATTTATTTTGATACTTTTGACCCATTTAGTGTGAAAATCAAAACTGATGTTTCAGATCGGTACCTTAATACTAATAAAGTTAATACGTGCATAATTATATGTGTTTTCAAAATTAATCTCTTATATCATTTCGTGAACAAGAATTAAATATATTAAAATCAATCAACATAATCCAAAAGCCGTAGTAGCTTAGTGGGTAACGCTCTCGAGTGACAAACTCGCGTTTCAAAAGAGGTGTAGGTTCGTATCCTGACCAGGAAGGATGCATCGTTCGGGCAATTTTCTGACCAATACATTTTGTTCTAATTACCTGCACATCCGCAATCCGCTATGGACTGCCGTGATGGGTACCTATGCTGTCTGTTCCCTTGAAGATTGGAGGCCCAAGCCCAAGCACATTAAGGCCTATACATTTACATTAATGTAAACTCAGATATATTAATAAAACAATTTACACTTATGTATCATTTAATTAATTATGCAATGGATAATGTGATTTAGGCATGAAATATTATTCATAATGCATTTTATTAGTTAACAAAGAATATGAGAGCTTTTATATCAACGTATAGTGTAATGATTTCTCGATTATTCAAGTATCAAGAACTGAACAGTGTTTGTTAAACAAAATGTTAACATTTTTAATGGACCATCCTAAATTTGTAACTGTATAAACTCCATGAGCTCAATTATATATCTGAAATATGTTTTGGCCTCCGAAAGAGAGTACGCACTTTTTCTCTTTCCTATACAGTTTCTTGCCTTTTGTAAGGTTGAAGCCCTCTCAGATCAGCTTCCACTCTTCTCCAGTGGTTCTTATGTCAGACAACAGCCCACCTTAGATAAACTTTCCAACTTTCTAATTAGTGTCTATTATCTCCGCTAATTTATAATATTGTATATTAAGATAGTAATAATATTTTTACAAGACAGCTTGTAAAATTGATAATTCCTTACGAATCTATGAATTGTCTATGCAAATTTTTGAAAATTATAAATAATCGTTATATAATTATTTGTTGAATTATTTACGTGAAGAAATTACCGTCGATATTATGTTATTTCATAATTATTGTGCCATCAAGATATGTCTTCGAATATACTATTTCACAATAAGAGAAAAATGTATTCAAAGCTATCTTATGGAAATCGGCAAAAAGTTTTGCGATATTTCATCTCAGGATAAATTTGGTTGTGTAACTAAAGTGATCAAGATACTTGTCGCAGTTTACCATTTACTTACACCAGGGAACGTTGAATATAAACTCAGGTTGGCCGCATACTGGGCACAATCTCGTGAGCGGTACTCGCTTAAGTAACTAGTATGTTACGTAACAGTTAACACTGAACGCGCGATTATCTTGTCAAAACGCCCATTTTTCCGACCTAACAGTAGCATACGCCTCTTTCGGATTCCTTATAACAGTGACTTACTTGAAAAAAAGCTATTTTGTTAAAGCTATCTATTGCAACCTGTAAATGCGCGTAAACTACTATGTAAAAGTCGTGCAACTGTTAAGATATGGCTGCTAGTTAGTTGCGTATAACATCACTTAGCACAGAATACTATTTGACGAAGCGATAGTAGCCAATATGCGGTCAGCCTTAGTCATACATATAGAAAGACAAGGTTGACAGCCTGCTACATTTGGTGACTTATGTCAGGGCTATATCGCCGTTGGAGTACCTAGATAACGCGGCCGTGTGCTTGCACGACACTCACCATACCGCTTGATCATATTAATAGTCTTCGCTCCTCAAATTTTCATCCTTGTGCCTTCAATGCCTTCTTTGGAAGCAGTTCACTGAACTCTGCGCGTTGTCGAATATGTATGAATATAACAAGAACTGTTACTTTTGGAGTAGCTTTTGAAAATAAAATCAAATAAATTTAGCATTCTATCTTGATACTATTCTTGTTTTATCATTTTGATAATAGAGGGCAATCTGTGCAAAGCAATCTGTTTTTAATGCATGCTATGCTATTTGAATACGATGTCAGTGACCGAAAGGAGTTTGTTGGAACTTATGTAACATAACATTCATTGTATGATCGTTGCATGTATTGTAAATCTTATAGGCATATGTATATAACTAGGATATGCCCGTGACTGCGTCTATGCTTGATTTGAAATTCCCACCGGATTCCCGGGACTCAGAGTACCGCAGCGTTTAAAAAAGACTGTATGCTATTGTTTTGGTGAAAACTGTGTCGGAATAAGTTAGTTTTTATGATCCCAAACAACTATAAACCGCTTCCGGGAAAATTCCCGCGGGGTTCCCGCGGTAAAAAATATCCAACATTTTATTACATAAAATTTACTATCGATCAGTGAAAACCGCATTGAAATCGGCCCAGTACTTTTTACGCGAATACTGAACACGCAGACAAAAAAAAAAAAAAAAAGATGCACCGTGTTATCCATTGTCTATAAAGTCTATTCCAGTTGATTTTTAATTTTTTTAATAGTTGACTTTAATGTGATCTTGGTACTGGAATATCAATTTAAAACCCAAATTAGAAAATGTTGTAATTTAGAATGATCCAATTACTTAGAATTTTTTGAATAATGACAAACTATTTTTTTTATACTTTCCTTTTTTATCTCTATTTTATTAGTAATTATAGTGACATTTTTTTCGGTTTTGTTCAATATTGACCTAACCTAACCTAATGTAAATTAAATAGACATTTTATGTAATTTTCGTATAATTGTATTTTTTTTGTAATTAACTATTTGAGCCAATTTTTTTTATATAAATTATTGTTTAGTGGAAACTTGATTGATATATGTATTAATTTTGTGTTTTATATTTCATAATATTAATTATTATATGTTTCCCAAACAAATTAAATAAATAAATAAATTAGAACGATTTTACCTTCGGCCATTTTCTTCATATGTGAGCCAGTTGACTTGAATTCCACAAAAAGCTCGTTATGGTATGGATATTTCCTTAAATGTATGTTTAGTGGATGATTAGCATCACTAGCATGTGTCTCGAGTCAAACCTGATCGATTGTTGGCGCCATCCACATAGCCAGTAGTTTACCATGTTTAGTAGTATTTTATTTTAGCCTTTTGTTAAACGAATATAGGCAGTGCTTTACATTCATTTAAATAGCCAAATTTTTGATAGTAACAATAAGACCACCCATTCGTTGCTTATTATGTTGCTTTGTGTTGTTATTGCAATCTGGACTAATAACCGATTGTCAGTTAAAAGTGTAAACATCAATTTTGCTAGGATGATTTTTGATACCTATATTTTATATATTTTTAATGCGTATATACGTATACTTATATAGTATTACAAAGATCCATTCTTGCAATCAAATTTAATTATTACTATGTTCGCTTTCATGAATATTCATAATTTCTGGGATGCAATCGATCAGTTAATTGTGAGGAATCTAACAATACGGACATAAATCTTAAAGGTAAATTGTTTGTGGAATTTAATTGATGGTTGATCAAAAGCGCCGTTCTGAGACATTGGTCACGTATAGCAAGTAATGATGGAAACTATTAACGTTGGTAGGTGTCATCTGATATTGTACTAGAAACTAGAAATATCAGATGCCATAGCTTTCTGTTTTTTTTGTATTGAATTGCATATTTTTCCATAAAATATGCCAAGCATTACACACATGAAACCGTTAAAATCTAGTATTGATTACGTGCTAAGGACATTTATCTTCATTCAGTATAATAATTGGTTTTGGGGTGCATACTGCACAAGCTAATAAAATTAGTAAACATAGACATATTCGAATTTAATTTTTTCCTTTAAATCTGTTTCCAAGCGGCATATTCAGATTGTGGGTTAGTGTTAATTTGAAAATTCACTCTTTGTGTTACATCTGTAACACAACAACACACATAATGACCCAATTTCTATTACTTTTAATCATAAACACTGATATCTTATAGCAATAATTTTGCTTCGTTAGAAACTAGTCTACAATTGCAAAACACGCTCTGCTATTGAATCCTAAAATAACTGCAAACGTCGAACATATGAAAACAATCCATTTACAATTTGGGCATTCGTGGCATTGGTGTTTAATATTCTCGCAAAAACCGAGATGTAAAGTAAACGCTAACTATTCTTGAAATAGACGCTTCAATATGCGATTCGTATGTCGAACTTATTGTCGAAACAGTGGCCTACTAACGTTCTACAGTTGCTGTGACTAATATCTTAAAATGTTTTAGTATTGAGATTATGCTTTGGTATTTTTCGCTCAAGTCAGTAGTTTGTACATAAATAAAAGTTCTCATGTACTATTAGTTCGTGCGTTAATAAAGCTTTATGTATTTGGTTAATAGTAGGAGAGTAATACAATTTCGCCACTGGCTATTTTATCAGTTTGAAACTCATAATGTGACCTGTAATTTATTTACAAAGTTAGAGTTGTATCTCTGTAAATATGCTGAATATCAACCTATAAATAAAATTACGTTTCAACTGAGGTTTTCGTAACTGCTTCAGATCATTTTATATTCCTTATTTAGTTAGCAAGAGGTAAATATTTTCCTGTTTCATCAATATGTAAATGCCCTTTGTTGGTCTTTAATGATAAATATAACTACTCACTATATATCGATATATCATTTAACAAATGACTCAATTATGTGAAAATCTTATTCAATCGTTAACTGAAATAGACATCTTAGACATCTTAGACATAAAACATCCACATTGTAGTCAAGACATCTATCAATTCCATTCTTTTCCTACTCCTGTGAGAAAAAAACGACGTACCTAATACAGAACTTGTTACTTCCGCGTTGTAGAGAATATTCTGAACGCATAAGTACATTAAACATTACCCTAAGTAAATATGGTCAGGATCATATAGTTGTTAGATATATCAGGAAAGGTGGGTTTCTGTACAGGTTCCACTAGTTGATTAGTTCTTTTGCATAATAGTGTTGAAGTCAGTGTCGATAAATGGCTAAAACATAATTTAAGACATAAGTGAAGAAGTTATGCAACTTTTTTTAAGATTTTTATTTTTTGTGTAAAATGAAGGTGTAATTAGCATTTAAAGCATAGTAGAACTTATTACGTTATTTGAATTTGGTTTTTGAAATAGCCTATTATGGAAGTAATAAAAAAAAACTTTGTTGCCCATTTTCTCAATATTCTTGATTTGTCTGTAAATATTCAAGTATAATGTAGTAGTACCAATTCACGGTTTTCTTCAAACCGACGTCAAAATTACATTAAAAAAAAACAAATTGTTAAAACGTTTTAGGAAACATTTATTTCTAGTTTCTTGTTTCTCGTGTTGTTTGTTGAAACCGCTAGTATTTTTTTTGACTTATGTGTATATAAAAGTAGGGGCAACAAAAAAAGTTTGGCTAGAACAATTTTGGATAGTTTATTTCCTATAAATATTTTGTTTTTAAAAATATGCAACGCAAAAACATGCTTTTTTAATCTAATTCTTTTTAACATCCTTTTATCTACGTACCCGATGTCACGTATAAATAGACAGAAATTGACGATTTTGACATACAAAATTAATTTACGGTTAATCAAGGAGCCGAATTTTAAAACAAATCAATGAGTAGACACTGCTCACAATCAGCATTAATGAATAAAAAATCTCAAAATCAATGTTTTACGTCGGTATTTCTTCGAATTTATCCGTGCAGGAACGGAGAAAGAATACAATTTCCTGCGGCCAGGCGGCCTGTCGTAAGAGGCGACTAAACAACCCACAGCCAAGTGGTAGGGTATTTGCTTGACTAAATGGTGACCACCCCTGGTCTAGATTATACCGCCATAACAACCTTGTGTTGTGTTCCGGCATCAGTGACCAGGTTCCAGTCTCCTTTAAGAGAGCAGCAGCGCATTTGTAGCACCTTCGGTGTTGCAAATGTCCATAGGCGACGGTAACCACTTTCCATCAAGTGGGCCATCTGCCTGTCTGCTGAACTCCTGCTATAAAAAAAAAGAATAAAGGTTTTCTGTCTTTCTTTTTTTTCTTTCTTTCAGTGGCTTAGTAAAAACCTTAAGGACGTTAACGCTTTTTGAGTGATTGTCTTAGAAGTTATCTTTTCAAAAGAATTATAATACGTAACTCTTCGCCTGTAATTTCAAATAACAGCACTTTCAAACACATTAACTCTAAAAATAACGAAATGCGTCAAACTTGTTTAACACTATAGTGAAGTGCTATTATCTGTCTTTGCGATGGTTTAGACAATAACAACTGTCGGGTAAAGCTATATTTCATACCTCCAAATAGGACGTTTGATACATGTACAATGTACATTGTACATATTAAGTTGAATATATCAAATGTCGCTAATTCAAACGACTATCGACACTGACATGTCACAGCCCGTATTGGAATGTGCGTGTGTCTTATAAGGGGAAACCATTATTAAATCACGCCATATCCGCGGAGCCCCGTTACTTAGCATTTTCTTCTCATCATCACGTACCACTTGAGAGACGTAGTAGCTGAAGAAATATGTGTTATAGTCAATGTGCATCTTTTTTATTCTTATATATTTACTAACATATAACTATACGATTGTTAGAAGTGTATATATAAGTTATGTTAAACGCGCAAATCTTAAAGATCGATTTGCAAATTTTATTTTGAGTTAGACAGACCTTTATTTCTATAACCTATACGTTTATTTAACACTATGTATCACCAAAAAACTTCCTTCGAATATTTTTTAATTTTTGAATAAAGTAAAATCTCATAATTACCTATATCTTTCTTTATTTTGTACCAAATATATAAATAAAAATTATCATGTCTCTATCTTAAAGAATTATGGTTTGTCCATGAATATTTTATTCGCCTATTTTACCTTCCTCGACACTGCTTTTCCGGAAAAGGGTAGCTCATCTCCTTTCTGAGGAAACAATTTATCTCCTTGTCAAATTTTATTAACCAAATAACAAACATATAGAGTTACTTTCGCAATTATATATTAGTATCGACTACATGAAGTAACTACATACAATCTTGTATAACATTTTTTTAATCAAAAAATGGCATACATATTTTTTATATATCTACGTCTAAAAAACCCGGAAGGGTTAAAATAAGATGCTAAAAATTGTCAACCAATCTCCTAATCTGTCGTCAAATATGTGAAGTATAAAATCACGGTAGTCATAAGTGCATCAGCGATAATACGGTGGATTGGAATAAATATTTTGAATATAACGGGAGAGAACGCGCCATTCAGAGCTAGCAGCTAATAAGCCTTTTTAAAACCATCAACCAATGAGGATTGCGGTGTATTTAGACTTGAATGAAAGGTTTTATCTCCAATGGCCATTTGAAAGGTCATTAACATACTTTGTCCAATTTGTGATAAACGATTTTGTTTATTCATGAAGCGAATAATTTTTTAGCGTTCTTTCATCATTTAATGTTGCAACACATCAAATTTATGTATATAGGCTAGTTTCGTAGTTTTAAATGTTTATATATATATTATGTCCTGTTTCAGCTAAAGTGGTTGTACATATTTATCTAGATGAATTGATTAAAAAAATGGCAAGTAATTTTATATGAACTATTATTTGATTGTATACGTAATCATTTCTTTACGTGATATAGAGCTATCTTAGAATACAATAGCAAATAATGTGCCAATGTTATCATTTGTTAATGTAAACTATTTAAACAAGTTTTAAAATTGTTTAAAACAGATTAAAAATACGAATAAATTGCCACAAAATTTGTAGTAATCTATGAATTTGAAAATGCATTCGTTTAGATATTTGTATATTTAGATTCTTTACTTGGCCTTAAAATTATATCGTTAACTTGAAATTTGGTATAATATACTCTCGATAAATTAGATTAATATTGAATATTGCCAAAATAAACAATTAAGTTTTCATAATTGTGCACAATAAAATAATTTTTGGCAAAACCATAGATGGTATATTCAATTAAATCGATCTTTTCGAAGCAGGCTAATTTATAATAAATTGTTATTTAATCTGATATAGAAATTAAGATAAACTAAATATTTTCAATATATTTATGTTATTTTCGGAAAATATGATATATTACGGGTAGATTTCGTGTACACTTAATTTTTGCACTTATTTCCAAATCCTAAACAACTACTTCAATTTTGCTTATTGATATTAACAGTAAGCTTTATATATCTAAAGATAATATTCCTTTCATTCCTTAATTAAAGTAAACAGACAAGTTGTATTCTTACCATTTTGGCTATTCAACGCTGAAGCACAAGCTATTATAGGAAAGAACATAAAACAGAATTACATGGGCGAACGGATGGTCAGACGGTTTAGTGAAAACATGCCCGGCATCAGTTGTGTGTACTTTATCATTCGCCAGTGCAAACATCAGTACAAGCTTGCGAATGTATTTGGAAGAGATTAAAACATTTGGCGTTACACTCGATGCAGCGAGAAATTGTTTGGCTTACGACAGCGGGGTTAGTTCCTCCAGATTATGTAGATAATTATTTTACTTTAAATCTTATACTAATATATAAAGCTGAAGAGTTTGTTTCCATGTTTGCTTGAACGCACTAATCTCAGAAACTACTTACTGGTCTGATTTTAAAAATTCTTTCAGTGTAAGATAGCCCATTTATCGAGGAAGGCTATAGGCTATATATCATCACGCTAAGACTAATAGCAACGGAGCACCAATTAAGAATTTTTCAAAATCGGGGGGTTTTTTAACTTACTTTTTTTTAAACTATTCCACGCGGATGAAGTCGTGGGCAGAAGCTAGTACTACATATCGACGATTAACTACCAAGACCTATTTTACAAAAAATTTAATCAACCGCCTTCTTAGTGATTCTCCATATAAACTTCCTTACCTCAAAAATAGAATTATTTTCTATATAAACTTCTAATTATATGTGAAACCAAAAACTATGTATATTTTTATTAGCAGTTATATTAAAGAAAAAAGGTAATTTTATGACTACTGTACAATTTCAATATTATATATTAAATTAGTTCTGTATAGTTAATCGTCGATATGTACTTATGACAGTGTAATTATATATGAAAATAATAATTGTTTCTTGAAACTCTTTTAAAGTAAAATAAAACATATTTTTTCTGAAATTAAGGCATTTTAATGGCCTTGAATGCAGCAGTAGATTGTGAGACAATAAGTGCATACATCTGTTTAACGACTATGCGTCTTATAACACACTGTGCAAATATGGTCTGCTACGGGAATCATTCGTCGAGGATAAAGTCATAATGAATTGTTGTTATGGGACCCGAGTCTTATACAAATAACGTGGCTTCGAATCTTGACCATAGAGTATGCTTCGCCATGTGGCGGTCGATGCATACTCACTGTTACTTCCTTATATAAATTTAATTCCTCCTGCAATGAGGGCCCAAGTTTAGTTCGAGATTTTTATGGGCTACTATTATTACAATAAATATGTAATTATATTTATAATAATAATAATAATAGTATTGGGTAATACTATTATTACTACGTAGTATTACTAATTTATATTATTACATAGCAATGGGAAGTTGTTCTCGGGTCCCATTACTATGTATTATATGCTGTTTATCCTTAGAAGATCATTTTCGTAAATTACAAAAGGGATTTTTGCAATGAATTATACTATTAATTGATATTTAAATGCCTTAAACAACTTAAACTACGTCTACAATTAGATATTACAATAGAAAATGTTTTATATTAATCATCTAAAGACACAATTTAACTAAAATTATATCCAAAAATTTATCTTGGTAAAAAAACAAGGTATAATTTTGTAGTCAGTGAAATTAATTTTATTGATATTTTCGCAAACTGGTTCAATCTAAATCATTTAGGATTTTTTTAATGCCATTTAAATGTTAATTCACGACACATTTTCCGGGGAGAAACGGTGAGGTATCCTTAAAATTTTGGCGTTAGTTAAGTATGTGTATCAAACCACACATCATCATGTCATACTAGACACAACCCATCTATCTCTTATTTGTTCTAACTATTCTCTTATATCCATCAATCCTCTAGTTTAACGTTCTTTTTGTTCAGGATTTTCATTACTCCACATTACACATACAACCTTAATCTTTCTTTTTCTCGTACTCGTATGTGTTCTGTTGTCACCTTATTCATTCTTACAATACCACACATCCATATTAACATTTGGTTTTACTGATCTCAATGAAATCTACATACCCCTTAAAATTCCCAAAGCAAAATAGACTCGAAGAATTAATTTAATATTTTGCGCTTTAAACATGTTCACGCAAACAAATTTGGTCCTTTCGATTCCGGTTTTGCGTGAAATTCCAGGCCCAATGTTGTAAATACGCATATTTAGTATCTACATTTGTGACAGCGCGTGGGTGTCTAATGCTTACCCCCATGTTTTACCCGTACAATATAAATACAATGAGTTTAAGTACATGACTTTTCAAAAGAGTATATTGTGCGTGGGTGTGCCGCTAATATCCGTCCTATTTATCCCATATAGCGCGTCTAAAACTGAACAAATGAAGAATGAATTCAATGAACCCTTTGCATTCCTAAATCACTACTATGACAACACAGCTTAAACACCATTAAATTGTTTAATATATTTTTGCTTATATATAGCTTTTAACTCTACTTCTATTCACATAATAATATTTCACAAACTAAATTAATAGTTGGGTTAAGTACTGTATATACCTTCATATGCATTTAGTAAAACGCTGTAAGTTTGAAAGCTCGAAATATTGTGTATAATCTAACGTAATCTAACTATAAAGCTGTACAGTGAAGGAAACTTAACTTATATTATATTCTACCTATAATACCTATAAGACTATAAGTAGAATACTGAGCCTAGGTAATCGAAGTCAATGGGTAAGGTTCCAATAAGGCTGGCTTCGTTAACTCACTGGATCGCCATACTGATCCGTTGTCCGAGGTAGGAACCAGCCCTCTGATCTCCCGAAAAGTTAATAAGTCATTTTGAAATATCTTTGTAGAGGCTCATGGCCTCAGAACCCCACGGTCCAAGCGTTTCAACAGCAAACGGCACAAACTTATAACTCTCTCCGAGGATTGCATATTTGCGCCGCTTGAGTGACTCAATTAATAGTTAAATACGAAAAATAATTTTATAGTCGTTTTGATTTTTTGTTTTCTGATAGGTTATAAATATATTCGACAAGCTGACGCGGCAAACTTCGTACCGCCTTTGAATCATTTTTTTTTTCATATTTACTCACCTTTTAAACCTTCCCTAGACTTTTACAAATAATTCAAAACCAAAATTAGCCAAATCAGTCCAGCCGTTCTCGAGTTTTAGCGAGACCAACGAACAGCAATTGATTTTTATATATAAGATTTATAAACCAGATAGTTAAATTTTGTCATTTATCATCATTTTCTCATTGATGAATTAACTGAAGATATCAGCTTATGCTATCTATATAGATATCAACCTGTTAAATATCCAACTGCTGCAGGACTCGGGCCTCACCGTTTTAGAGAGTGAATGGAAATCTCGATGTGCAGAGATAGTTTCTCCTATTGTTTACTTTACCATCAGCACTTGGTTATAAAGACAATGTGCAAGTTAGTTCAGTAAACTGCCTTGACTCGTCGGGCCTACATAACTGAACCAAGACGCGGTGCATTAATCACTCAAATATAAAGACTCAAAATTAAAAAATAATTGAAAGCTCTAGTAATATATAACATGAAACAAACTACAGCCTTAACTGCAATAATTTATTGAATTAAGATATTTTAATCACGGGATTTTAAAAAGCTGTTGTAATTTCACAGTGCATTTATTTCTTCAAAGAAAGAGCCTAATTACCGATTGTGTGGTAGCTTTTAAGGTCGCTCACGTAGTTACATCGTCGGTTTAAAAAGTGTAGGTGTAATTAACATACGTATACAAGAAAAACGTGTTAAAATTACCTAGTTTTGTTGGCTTGTGAATAAACAGAGAAACGTGGTCAAAATAGAACTGTGGTAAATTAAACAGAAGTGTCCAGATTTCATAACTGGTGCGAAAAGATAAATATAATGTCGTTAACATTGCATCAAGTTCTTGGAACATCCTGGCATCGGACGAAAACCAGAATCTATTAGCAAATGAAACCCATTACATTTCATTCAAATAAAATATGAAGCTGATGTGGATAGAGGTACCGTTTATTTGCTTCAAATATAACAGAATAAGAATTGAATTATCCTTCTTTGGTATATACGTGGATGAATTTTTCAAGTTAAATCCGAAGCTGTGCTAAATAGCGAAAACACTCAAAGAAGTCTTGAGGCCGATTTTGGCGAAAACTTAAATGGTATCTTTAGATCTTTGAAAAATCAATTACCCTTGTCAGGAATCGAATTGGCTGATTTTGAAAAATAAACACGTCCCGTATTATTATACCAAATCATAGGATAGCTTGTAAGGATCAATTTCTGTGAAGGAATGTCAAACGGTAAACCAAGGGAAAGGGGTGTTTTTTAACAAAATGTTCTTTTATTATTATTTATTACTATAAACAATTATTTATACTATATAAATATAATATAGTTAGTACTATATTATAGTTAATATGATATAAATAATTATTTGATCGCTGGCATAAATCATAGTCTTCAGCTTCAAATCATCCCAAGTTAGCGTTTAATACATTAAAATACATTAATTATCTAATAATAGAATTTACTTAATTTACTTCTAAAACGGTAATGATGAGGTTGATTAGATAACTTGCGTTTTATAGAGACCATAGGGCACAAGCTGCTGCTACCTTATAACGGTATGCTTGTCTAATTCCATTAGAAGTAATTTGTTATCTTCAACGCAATATACACAGTTAATTATGAGCTTATCTTTATCGTGTTTTTTTTCAACTATCACCGTGATGAAACCTGTACATCGAGATAACCTATGTGTCACACCTAGCAATCCGCCGGATAAGTATACGGTCCGATCCTCTATAAATAGTGGAAAATTCCAACATCCATACCAGTTTACATGTCAGTAACATAGCAGACGAACTACAAGAGAGTCGCTTACGCTGGTATGACCACGTTTTACGGACATCAGCTACTTACGAAAGCCCAAGCCCATGCTGATGCTGCTGATGATGAGGATTCGGCTTATTTCAGATTTTTGTAACTTACGGTTAATTTCTTTTGCCTAATAATAAGAATAAAACCTTCGATTAATGTTTGATTAATACAACATAAATAGGATAGTAAAATAAGCTAAACGATACTATGATCACGTAATAAAATATATATATATATATGAAAGTATTAAAAACAGATATGAATTAGAAGCAAGTATAGTAGTGTTATATATGCATTAAGTCATAAAGTATTATAAAAAGAGTACATTAATTGCTCGACTCATAGGGGCGGCTGGCGCCTTATCACGGCTCCTACCCAACCTGGAGGGGGGGCTGGCACCCCGTGCCGAAAACTGTTCGAAGGGGTCGTACGATCCATGGCTGTATATGGGGCCCCGATAGGGGCGGAGTCCCTGACGGCCAAGAATGCTGCGTTGCTACGCAAACCGCAGCGCGCGCTGGCTATCAGGGCTATAAGGGGAAATCACACGATCTCCTTCGAGGCGGCTTCCCTTCTTAGCGGATCCTCACCGTGGGACCTAGAAGCGAGAGTCCTTAAGCGGCTATACGAGTGGCGCAAGGACGCCCTCCTCCGGGAATTCCGACCCGCGTCCCGCGAAATTGCGGCCAAGAGGTCGGAGTTCCGACAGGATCTCGCGTTGGAGTGGGCGACACGACTTGTACAACCCAGCGCAGGCCATGTCACAATAGCGGCAGTAAGGCCCGTTGTGACATCATGGGTCAACCGAAAACACGGCACCCTGACGTTCCGCCTGACACAGGTCCTCACCGGACACGGCTGCTTCGGGAGGTACCTGTGCCGCATAGGGCGTGAGCCATCGTCAGGATGCCACCACTGCAGTGATGACTTCGAAGACACGGCACTGCACACTCTCCAAGTATGCTCAGCTTGGGACGAGGAGCGCCGTGCCCTCGTAGCATCCAATGGATTGGATTTGTCGCTCTCGGCCGTAGTTCAAGCTATGGTTGGGGGCCAACCTGGCTGGGATGCCGTTGCCTCCTTCTGCGAGGACGTTATATCCGCCAAGGAGGCGGCGGAGCGGGAGAGAGAGCGAACAGCCGCGCTCATCTCCCGACGCAACAATAGGACTCGGCGCCGCACGACTCATGATCTTCGGCCGCCGTAAAGTGCGGCAGCGGGTGACGACCCACGGAGACATTAGGCCGTCACCTGCATTCAAGCCGCTGAGTTGCGGGTGCGTCGATGTTCCGCCAGCGCCTTTCTCTCAATCACGGATTGAAGTAGTAGAGGCTTGCCCGTAGGGGTGGGCCCACGTCAGTTGGGGTCGTGGCGAAAAGCTCGCGCACGTCCCGGGGCCCTGACATGGCGACAGAAGGACACCAAGGGGTTTTAGTGGGTATACAGGCTGCCCATCTGACCGGTGAGTCCCCACTGCCCCGCCGTCGTCTCCGTGCGGCAGGGTGTCCGCAAACGGATATCCCCTTGAAAAAAAAAAAAAGCCCCAGAGACAGATGGTGGCGAAATAAATGAAAAAATCTCTTTATCACAAATAATTCACTTCGTAATATTTTGCTTTATTCAAATTCAAATCTTTAAATAATTATTATTATTTTGTTCAGTTACATCGGCAATACAAGATGTAAGTTATGACTACCTAAAATATTTACTTTTAAATAAAATCATTATAAAATAGGTTTGTTATTTTATTTTTGGACACTGAAACTATTACGTGATTATTTTGGTTATGAGTTATTACTTATATAGTCGCTCCACGAACACAATTGGAATGCACTAATTTTACTAGCTGAAAAAAATATTTCTGATGCTATAACACTAAAGAAATACAAGAGGTCTCGAGCTTGTCAACAACATTATATGTGCAATTGGTAGCTTTGTAAATTAATAATCTTATCCGATATTGACATATCGGTTTCTGATGAAAACATAAATTTAATATCGATAAGAGAATAGGGCGTAAGTAAAGTACAAATACAAGTCTCGTAATTTACTATACACATACATAAGCACAATGCACTTGGTCCAAGAGCGGTAATGAGGCCGATCGGATTGGTTGTGCTCCGCCGACTGGGCAGGTCACGGGTCGCGAGCCACACCACACTTGGTCTTGTCTAATGCATACTAGGTTAAAGATGTAAGATCTTATTCTATATATCGTCTTACAATATTAAATACCAACTATTACCCGCGATTTCGTCTATCGAATAAAAGTAGCCTATGTTACTCCTCATAACATCAGCTCACCGGTGAAAGTCCCGTCAAAATTAGTTCAGCCGTTTCAGAGATTAGCCGGAACACTCAAATAGACAGGCATTTTAAAAATTGATTGGGCACGCTTCCCGCCGACAGCGATCTGGAGTCTATTTTTTACTTATAGATTATGTTATTTTGCAAGTATAGTTATATTTATTGTATAGTTTAATTTTGGTTTATATTAATTTATTTAGAACTAGTTTATTTTAATAGTTAATTGTATAAATTAATAAAAATATTTAATAGGAATATTTTTATTAAAAGTAAAATCTTATTTAAAAAAAAATGATTTTTTTCATATAAGTAACGTATATACTGTCATATGCATTTAGTAAAAAGCTGTTATTATGACATTACAAACGACACTTAAATTTTATTTATTTGTATGTATGTATATATTTGTGGCTTCTTAGCTGAACCGTTTATATTGCATCTTCTTTTTTGGTTTCCATGGGGCCCTTATGATGGTCCTCGTCATTCAGTCGTAATCCACTGCGAAATATAGGCCTCCTAAGTTTGCGCTACTTATCCTAGTCCTCCGCTTTGCTCAAATAGTATCTATAGATGGATATCTAACAGCGACTTTGTGCAGGTGATCGGTCTACCAAGCTGTTTGGCGTTCTACACCACATATGCGTGATAGACTGTCAACCTACAAAGATGGAACCTAAAATCATATATAGAGTGTAAAATAGCTATTAAAATATCAACTGCCAAGGGCAAGGCAAATAATAAAACTGAGTATTTATTGTTGCACGAGTCGTTATTCTGAGATGTGAAGTGTTTCTACTCAAATATTTATAAATTCTGTCTGAAAGATCAGCTCTACAAAAATTGCTATATACATATATTCACTTAGAATGAATTCTAGTCCACACGTCAAATAAATTCACATACGTTTTGTCTACATAGATGAATCGTCTAAATTTATAGCAGCTGTGTATTGACCAATGTAAGAATAAATCGGGAAAAATCAGAAACGTATGTATATCCAACGATACGTGAAAAGCAAATCACAATTTAGAATTTAACGAACATCTGGTAAACGATTACTCATAACAAATACTGATGCAAAGACACAGCTGGATTCTGCGAACTCTCTTAAACTGAAATTATTTATTCCAACTATGTCAGAGCACAGAACATTTTATAGGGTATTACAGAAGTTTTACCTCACCTGTGTTAATTCAAATTTAATTAAAAGACGTAAAATTTCAGCAGTTTCTTTACCCGCCTTTCTGTCCTCAGTGTACATACAGTACAAGGGATCTCATTGGTGAAATATTAAAACCGTCACTTGGTGACTTTGAGGTCCTTTACTTGACTGAGGCCAGAAATGCGTGGTCTATGGCCTGCCCACACCAAAATTTTCCTCTAAACCCAAAGTCACAGAAGCTGTGGGACGGCCCGCTTTGCTCATTGGTACATCGAAATCTACTGGCTACGTGTGCCAATGAGACTGAGCGTGCCCGTATCCTAGCTGTTTCGCGTTGGCAGTCTGGCTTGTGGCTACAGGCACTCCCCTCGGCGAATTTGGGCACTTTTCTAGACGATAACACGTTTAGAATAAGTGCCTGCATTCGTCTAGGGGCGGCCTGTGTTGTCCCACACCACTGTCAGTGTGGAGATAAGGTGGAGCGCCTCGGTCACCATGGTTTATCTTGTACCAGAAGTGCCGGCAGAATTCCGCGCCATGCAGCACTTAATGACATAATCCGTCGGGCTCTTGTCACCGCCGGGGTACCTGCCGTTCTAGAACCGAACGGCTTGTGCCGCAACGATGGCAAGAGACCCGATGGTATATCATTGGTGCCCTGGAGGATGGGTCGCCCTTTAGTATGGGACGCGTCTTGCGTCGATACTCTGGCGGCGTCCCATCTTTCAGCCACTAGCATGTCTGCTGGTACAGCTGCTGCACAGCAGGAGGCCCTAAAATGCCGCAAATATTCCGCCATCGGAAATGGTTACATATTTGCGGCTTTTGGGGTCGAGACCCTGGGACCATGGGGGCCTGAGGCGCACAAACTTTATCGAGACATAGCGAAACGCCTGGTAGACGTCTCACGTGACCAAAAGACTGGTTTGTACCTCGGACAACGCATTAGCGTTGCGATACAGCGAGGTAATGTGGCCAGTCTTTTGGGCATGTTTCCAACTGACAGCGGTCTGGCACTAGATTTTATAATTTAATTTTAATTTGTATATATACTTATTTATAAGATAGATTATATAATTTATTGCTAAAATGTATGTGCACAAGATGTTACAAAAAAAAATTAAAAGAGCTTTTATCAATTTCATCCCTGCATTATCAAATAAGACTCGCTTTTTTTCTTATTTTCATGTGAAATTAATAATTTTTATGATTAA
Organism: Dendrolimus houi; assembly: GCA_039645545.1. Lineage (NCBI taxonomy): Eukaryota > Metazoa > Arthropoda > Insecta > Lepidoptera > Lasiocampidae > Dendrolimus > Dendrolimus houi. The sequence continues at coordinate 10,548,817 of CM077125.1, read as the reverse complement.
CTTTGTTAGAAATAAATATTGAAATCTTATAATTAACTTTCCTAAAAATAATGATTGTAATCAATCGAAGTATTAGGTCTTTTCTTTTATAGCAGCCTACTTTTGGTTGCATTAAAAATGTGTAACATAGTTAGTTAGAAGGCAAAGCTTTAAGTCTCAGTAATTATACTACAAACTTTGGCGAGAGATCCTATGATCTATTTCATATTTTTAATATTTGTTTCTATGGTTCCTTTCCAGTGTCTTTCTGAGATACTTTTAAGTAGCTTACATTGTTACGTAACTGTGTAAGAACAATTTATTAGGTTAAGAGTAGTAGTAGTTGAAGGAAATGGTGTATCTGCATTTATTACATTTTAGTTAAGCTTGGGGTCGTAATCGTGACTCATTCTATAATAAAGCTTGCTAAGTAATTGAGAGTCAAATGATTTATGAAACCAAATTAAAATCTTGTTATTGAACTTATTATGCTTCACGAATTTACCATTAATTAAACCTTAACTGTTTACATTGTCAGTACACTAATTTTAAATGGAACATAATCTATGAGCAATCGAAACATTAACAAAGCTTATACTTAACCGATTCTACTTTTATTATAATATTAATGTGGGTAATATAATTTTATGACATCTATTAGCAATCAAATCTACATATAAAACTAGTATAAACATCTGTATTTTTATATATAATACACTACTTTCTTTTTTTTGTTTCTTTTTTCCATTGGTATAGTAAAAACGTCAATTAAAACTGGTTTCAAGATAGTGTAAGTAAACTGGTTTACCTAATCTGATCAAATCAGTTCCATAAATAACTTAAAATACAAAATTAATCTATGATTTATTACACTGGTAGGTACCATAGATAAATATGTATGTACCTTTACCAAATACAGCCTGAGGCATTTACAGGTAAAGCACGTCGTGACCAATCGCCGTACGACAATTATGTTCAAATTAAACCATCAATCAATTGCAATATGAGATTCGTAATACCTCCCACCTGCATTCATCCTGTATTACCCCTAATAACGTGCAATCAACCATCACCACTTGGGGTCAATAGGTCAAAGTTTACTACATATCGTTGTATAGCTAAGTCAGATTGGACCACATGTCTATAAAAGTAAGGACGACAATAACATCTTCTTCAGATGCATTGTAACCAGTCGGTACCAATTTGTTTGTTGCTGCTTCTTCTACATATTCTCATATTAAAGAGCTATTATTATTACTGTACATTTGGTTAGACTTCCGAAATTTTTTGTTAATTGATTTACATACATAACAGTTGTACCATTTAGTCGGTTACTGTTCAAGAACATCAAAGTTGTATTTCTGACTAATCTTGACAGAAAATACACTGATTAGGCAGTTTTTACGGCTTTACTATTGTATATACATTGTCATAATATAACTAACTCGTTGGCTCAACGACACGAAGTAGTGAGTCTTGGCCTCCGAAACGAGAGCACTCCACTTTCCTCTGTCCTGCGCAGTGATTTGCCATTGTCACAATCACCATGTGTATATTGAATGTGACGGAAAACGTGGTGAAGAAACTTCAAAATCGAAATTACCGGAATGTGAAACCTGTCACTGCATCTTGGATAAGCATGTGACATCCCATCGGATGTCTGTTTGCCTTTAGTGGAGAGTCCTGAGCCTAGTAATGGTATACTATACTTACTTTTACACTTATTACCTGTCTGTATAATAAACGTTATATACAATTATATTATAAAATTTCTCATAAGATATTTTTAATTCCGTCATTACTTACTGTTTTAAACAGACTACAGATGTGTAATTCACCTTGTTCTAGAACGTCCATGACACTATTTCTAGTCGTATTAATTAGCGTGATATTGTGTAACATAATGCTGTATCTAATTTTTCTACCTACTTGTTTTAAAGTAAGGTAAAAAGGGTTTCAATTGTTTACGCTACAACTGTTCGAGACTCCCACAATTTTGTTTGATGTTCAAATGTATCATCCTGATCTGAATCAAAAATTTCAAAGACTGTTATAAGTAATTTCGTTTTACAAACTCCACTTTTATTAAGATTTTTTGCTATTGATAGAGTATATACTACTACTAGTCCTGTAGTCGCAGATTCGTCACAAATATTGGTATCACAAACAAATAGTTCGGTTACACCGACTGGAATTAAATAGCAATCATATACAACTAATCTGTTCAAGAAGGATTGAAGGGATAATAGATACCTAAATGCATCAACATGACTACCGTATTCAATTCGCTTGTTAGGCCGCTATATTTAAAAAGTAAAGTGCAATTATTTCATTTGTCTATAGACGCACATTATATCGGCTCTTTAATATAGAGTAAACAGTCCGATCGCCTTTCAAAGTCATCCCAGAAAAAAACAGAACGTATCTATAACACCTACTTCGTAAGCAAAGTAAACAAAATCGTTGCATTTAAAACGGGATTTTTAAATAGTCGTGTTGAACTGATTTCATTGAACTGTGCAAAATTATTAATTCTAATGATAAAATAAAATTGTATATTAATAAACCGATGAAACGCTATTGTTTGCTATTACTGAGTTATGGTTACGATGTTAGCGTGTAAATAAAAATATAAGCGATAGCTATTTATGTCTATTAATCACAATAATACTATTTAAACATTTTTTTTACAGTAACCACTGTTTATTGAGAATATTAAAGCTCTAATTTCTGAACCGGTCGTGTGTTCACATGTGGCTCACCTTATATAGCTTATTTGGAAGGAAAATATGCGATCACGCGCGACCTGTCAAGTTGCCACCACAATAATTATAGGTTATTTAAATAGTAGTGCGGCCTAATTTTTTTTAAATCTATTGTTAAGATGTCTTTTACAATTGCTCTAATATATCAGTTATTTTGTATGCAAGTAAAGTAATTAGTACAATGTATAGTAGTTTGTAAGGTATGTATATACCTAATATTGAAATTGACATTTCATTACATAAGTGTGCGTGCTAATTATTATTTACACATCGTTACGCGTTTTGTATAATTTATAAATTAATGCGTGTCGATATAATTATTATGGCCTCATTAATACTACACAGAATATATTTATTGAGAACCATGAGTAAAATATATTGTACATAAAAAACTTAATAAAGGTTCTTGCATTTTTCACTTATATTCTTGACACACACTAGACTTAGTTCTAATAATTAATTAATTGCTGTCAAAGATCCAGTGATCTATGTATGCGACATGCATTAAAATAAGAGTTACTGAGAATAATAAATATATACAGACTGATAGGTGATTACTGTTAATGTTGCTGAATGTGTATTTTAATATAACATAAAACATTTCGCTGTTTATAATGCAGTAGCCTTATTGCTTTTGTGGTACGAAACTGCACGTGCCTTGCGGTACTGCCGATGCCGTATCATTAGTGCACAAAACCACTGTCAATTACGCATAGCCAGAGTGCACATTTCTATCCAATATAAACACCATAGTACGTCCATTTGGAGCAATGTCACGTTAATTCAGCAAATATGTCCGGGTTAACGTTACGTCAATTGAAACCCTATAATTTATTACGCCGGGCAATAATCAGCATAGAATTCTGTATCTAAAATTATACAAGTTCATTGGCTTTTGAGTAGCTACCATAGAAGAAGATTCGAGAGATTAGATTATTAGCAGTAAATTTTATTGAAAGGTACTTACTTTTAATTTTTTTAACTATTTGTTTGTGAATCATCGTGTCCCAGTCTCCGAAGTGAATTCTCTAAACGCAGCTAGCATTTTAGTGATGAAACTGTTTGTTACCTCATCTACTGCATTTGTATATTATGAAGAACAATAAACTACTTAGTAATAATCAGAAAAAATAGTAGTTAGTAGAATTTGAGACTACACTAGATTCTTTTAACCGTGCAGTAATTTGCACTACTAGAAGTAGTTTAACACTGGATAAAGAGTCAAAACTAACCTGAGCAGAGTTCAAGGAAAGTTCTACTTCTTCTTCTTGATATATAAAAATGAATGTTTGTCTGTATGTCCTTTATAGAATCTTAAACTATACATTTGATCATGTGATGTTGAGCAAAGTTGTTGTGCATGAGCCAAAGAAGGTTTCTGAGTTGGTTCACAATTGGACCCGGTAGGTGGCGCTGCTGTCGGCATATCGATTGAAGCTTTTCCGAGTAGGACGACGTCTGCCGGGACTGCTAGTATAATATAATTATTAATCAGGTTTCATGAACATTCATATTTCAAAAAGTGTATAGGTAGGTTTTTAATTAATTCATAAAATATATATCAATCAGGTACAGTATTTATTTAGATTATTCTATTCATAGAAGTTAAAATTGTAGCTAAAATCTGATCAAATGACATTCATTATCGCGAACCATTTACATCGCAGGGATCCCCCATTTTTTTACTGACGTGAATCGAGATCGTTGTCGATCCCTAGGGCCTCAATGTATTGAACTCTAAAATCTCTTATCTCGACCTATTTAATTCTAGGCAGTTCTCAGTGCTTATGTTTACAAAGAGTTAATTACTTGTGTATTATTGTTTTAAATTGATAGTGATGTATTATAAAACCAACAAGGATATTTGCTTTGATATAATCACGATCAACAGTGATATTAATTAATTTATAAGTATGCCTAATCAACATGTATTATCAAATAATTTGTTAAACTTGTTTAAAATTATTTAATATTCTCACGGTGACTCCTTTTACAAGATCATAATGATTCAAATTAGAACAGAAAACTTTAGATATGTATGTATGTACGGTGCCTTTAGTAGGTATTGCTACACGTTATTTAGAAGATCTAGATACCTTTCCGAACTAGAATTCTTTTTAATAAACTTTACTAACTCTGTTGGCTACGCGACCCAAAGTGAGCTTTGGCCTCCGAAACAAGAGCATGCCATTTTCTTCTATCCTGCATTGTATTGCCGATTCTAGACTTGAAGACCTATTGGGTCTATTTCTAGTCTAGATAGATAAGAGTAGTAGATGTTTAAATAAACTCATAGAGTGTGATTATTTATATTTAATATGTGCGTAAAAAGATGAATGACATGTTCTGAAATGAAAGCTTACAAGCGTATTTACCACCAGTCTTAAGGAATATCTCTACTACGTTCTCCTTGAGAATATTTCTCTAATGATTTTTATCTTTTAGCGAATATTTGGTGTGCCAAATTGTATTGTTTCCGAGCTGACGAATTTTCAAAATTCCGTAAATGTACCTTTCGAACGTTCGAGCCCATGTTCCAATAATGATTTCATGTTTTACAAAATGCTATGAATAAAGCAAAGATTTCCATTAACTTCATCTAATTGCACCTTGTCCGTTTATAAGCAAAGGGCGGTGCGCGTAAGCCTCGAGCTAGAATGCAATTGGTTAATGTTTATCGATTAGATGCGCCTTCGGCGAGTTTCCTAGCGTAGGAACTATTGTTTACACGATTCGGACTAAACGATTTCCTTATCTTTAAAGGGGCCATTCATGGTCCGGTGACGGTCCTGCATTGCAGTCCGCCTAGCAGTTCGTCGCTTAATGCAGGATCGTGTATAGGCCCCTTTATTCTGTAAATATATTAGCACATCTCGTAATCGATGTTTGTTAACCGAGCGATTTATTGAACGCGATTGCAGAAATACTTGTTTTGTTTTATTCATGGGATGTTTAAACTTCTTATCATAATAACACTGTGTTGCCATGACCGTGATTAGCTATAAACATCCATTGTTTTGCATTTATTATATTACAACTTATAGAAAATGGAATATAATAGGCGAAGGTAATAAAAAGATTAAATTCTGATACGAAACCTTGCCTTCTGTTTTCCCCCTTTCGCTAGTTTTTTTATTTTTTTTTTATTGCAGGAGTTCAGCAGACAGGCAGACGGCCTGATGGAAAGTGGTTACCGTCGCCTATGGACATTTGCAAACCAAAGGTGCTACAAATGCGCTGCTGCTCTCTTAAAGGAGACTGGAACCTCGTCACTGCTGCCGGAACACAACACAAGGTTGTTATGGCGGCATACTCTAGACCAGGGGTGGTCGCCATCCAGTCGAGCAAATACCCTACCACACAGAGTCATAAGTTTGCTGGAAGAAAACTTTTTTAGGATTAAGTTCACCTTTGTATATTACTACAACATATTTTATAACTATAAATGTAACTTTTTGTGTCAATACAAATATGTATTGAAATAATTTAAATGTATATGTTAGTCAAGCTCATTTTTGAATTTATAGTATACTAGAGTTTACCCTTCGGCTGCCCCCCGGGTCAAACTCTAGTGTGTACTTCTTGTTTAAAGAGGAGGCGTTAGTTAATACAGGTTACATTGTATTAAATTTTTATATTAGTGCTATTTGTCCCCTGAAGATACACTTCATTTTATATCGCAAACTATCCCATCTTCCGGGATAAAAAGTAAATGTCCTTTTTCGGTATTAAATGATCAAAATGACCAAAATGTCCAAAATTACCGAAATGTCCAAAATTACCAATATGTCCAATATTACCAAAATGAACAAAATGGCAAATAACAAAAAAAACAAAATCTACAAATCCTTCTTTCTGGGATAACCTTTACATAAATCTATCCCATTATCCGGGATGGAAAGTATTCCTTATCCACTCTCAATATTAAAATTACACATGTACTGAATTTCAGCCAAATCGGTCCAATATTTTTTCCATCATGGCATAACATACAGAGAGACAAATATATTTTCATTCCAAAAACTATCCCATTTGTCGGGGTAAAAAGTATCCTATGTTCATCCTCGGCATCGAAAAAATATATATACCGAGTTTTTCCGTGTTTTTCTGTTTCAACAGACAGACAGGCAGAGTTACGTTTGCATTTATGTATAATATTAATAGGGATTTTAACGTAAGTAACAGCTATTACTTTATAACGAAATGTACAAAATAGCAATTATGTAAATTCCTTCGTATACAAAATAAATAAAGAAAATAGAGCTGCTAGACGATTTTGTAGGTATTTTTGTTATCTTCAAAATAAAATAATTACTGCTCGCATTAAATCATTACTTGGAGAGAAAAAAAAGCGATAAAGTAAATACGGGCGATGGTCCAAAATATCGCAAACGCTATTTCGACGTGGCTGAACGACGCCCAGCCTCCGGCCTTAGCTCCGATTTCGCTTTGTAACTCTTCGCGATAAAAATGCTGTTCGATGAAAGATTTGTTTTTAGTTAACATCCACAAATATATAATTACCTAATCTTCAACTCTTCTTTCAACTCTTTAACACATTTTCTGCTACACACATACACGTTTCTTAATGAAACATCATAGAAAAACGCGACGTGAATACAAAACATTCATACAAATTCTAAGAAACCAAATCGGACGCTTGTTTTGTTTTGTAGGTTTCTTTAAAATATTAATATTTTTATTTTAAATATCACAAACTACAATACTGTACAAGACAGATTACACTTGTAAAGGAAGTCTTTTTAGATAACACCGCTGATAGTTACTGTAGTTTACGAGGCTTTTACATCGTAAATGGTTATGGGAAGTGTATAATGGTTGACAGGCAAAGGAAGTGTTCGCAGATGAGCAGTTTGCGGCAAACCACTAAGTAGTAGCGGACTACCCCTGAATAAGGTGTTACGAACATTTCAAAAGTAGAACTTTTGTGTTTATATGAAACCCTAAACCGCAAAAATGACTACCTTTGTGATCTAGCTAGGCGCTAACTCTCCTCATACACTTTACCAATTTCGTGAAAGAACTTTCCCTAATTTATTCTTATCTAAGTGTGTGGGATCAAACTCAAAATTCGTTTTGTTTCATATACACATAACATATTCGTAACTTGCTCAACTTGAGAACATACAACGTGTATTAACTGCCGGTTAAATATCATAATAATTTTATTACTTGCTAGAATATATTACATGGTTTAGCCAAAGTAAACTTTGGTCAGAGAATAAGATAATACAAGACAACGTAACCTGGTGGATAGTGGTCACCGCCACCTTTGAACGTTTGTAATACTAGGGGCGTAGCCAACTCGTTGCTGGCATTAAGGAAATTGAATGGCAATAATTGATTTATATAAGTGGAAGGTATCTAATTGAATTATTGATTAAAGTTAAAAATATAATTATAACTTCATCAGACTGCACAAACTCGTCTAAGAACGGAAACATATAATTTATATGTACATATAAATTATAGGTTTCCTACATGTGCTGATTTTGTCCTTACATATATTTATATAGAAATGAGGTTGAAAATTAACATGTCTGAAGTTGAACCGCTTGTGGTGTATAATTTACCTGTATTTATACAATGTTCATTAGATTTATTGAACTTATTCAATATACTAAGATATGAATCAGCTTATAGGTACTAAGACTTCGGTCCGTTTGTTCTTTGAGTGATTTACAATTTGTCGTCAAGCGCCGTCACAGCCGTTGGACCGTGACGGATAATGAATGCTGAACCGTCTAATTCAGTACCCATTTCCGCGTCTCATATTTCTTATTGAGAACGTTGTCAAAATCAAGATAGCAAATAGATGAATTGTCTCGATCTCGTTAAAAGTGATTTATTTGCGATGAAGAAACATCCGTTCAAATATATTTTGTGTTGTTGTAAACCGTGCACTTCGGAAAGAGCAACATTATTCGACCATACTTCTAGTTGATATGTTAATATGATTTATCAGTATCAGGGATTTAAGAATTATGTCACCAATAAATCTTGAAATTTAGGTCTTTTAATATAATTTTCGAATTAAATATAACATCCGGTATCTTATTAGTGTGCTACATACGCTTACTTTCAGTTTATCTCTACGGATAAGATGACGTGTGTGTGATTTCCAAATAAATGCCAAAATTTGAGTGAAAACTGCACTTCATATGATGCCTATAATAAATGTCCGGTTTTAGAATGTTTGTCTCTGTTTGAATTTTATGAATTAAAATAGCACTTTTATCTTAAACCGTGTATTTTTATTTCAATATCTTGCACGGCTTAGAAGATATCAATAATACAAAGTCCAAGTCTCTGGTGGTCCCAGTTTACTGGTATTTTACTTGATTTAAGCCGGGTAAGTCGTGGTAGCGTAATGGCTAGCGCACGCGTCCCATATTCAAAGGACGCGGGTTCGAGCCTGACCGGAAGGCATGCACCACTTAGGCATTTTTTCTGACCTAATGTGCATATTGTTACAATTACCACGTGCTAATAACGGTGAAGGAAAATATCGTGATGCAACCTGCACATCGAGATACCCGATATGTCAAACCTGCCAAGCCGCCTTGGACAAGCGTGGCGGGTATACTATTCATTCCCCCTATAGTGGGAGGCCCGAGCCCAGCAGTGGGACATTTATGGGCTGTTATTATTATATTATTAATCCGGGTAAAGGTCGTGAAGTAAGTAGGTTTAATACGTTCGCTTGTTTTAATATTGTTACAACTTAGGCTCCGACAAAGATGAATTCCACGCACAGATCTGTAAAAGCACATTTTATTACCTCTCGGCATTTGAACTAATTGTAATCCTTTTTGATCGTCTTGTTTTGTTTATTGGCATACGTCTCTAGTTATTGTGGAGAACAGCCTATTGTTCTATTGTGCTCGTTTACGGCCGCTTGCAGGCTGCATCATTAGCCAGGTGTTTATAAGTCAAGCTAATTCTAGGAAATTATGTTGACGTTGCCGAGCGGGCACATTTGCATTTGTGCAGTATAAAACCATGGCCTGATTGAGAAAGGGGACAGTTGAGCGACAACTACGATCTATGCGTGACGTGTGGCTATTCGGGAATCTAATAGTGACGGACTTTGCGCGTTTTATAGAATTACGACCTTCTGCATTATGTTTGGATTTGTTGTGTTCGGTTATATTTGTACCTGTGTTATACGTGTTTGTATAGTTCTAATAAACTCTATAATAATTCTAACGGCATTTTAGTTCATGTCCCGCATACGCGTATCAATATTATATTATATCAGATTTGATATCTAACCTGTAGAATCGTTCTTTATATAGAATAATTTGGATACCTAATCAGAAAATTATACATTTTTGGTAGTGTCATAATGAATTTTCTTCTGTCAGTTGTAACTTTTCTCACGGCGAATGGAGTGTAATTTAACAAAAATATGACCTTACTTTTGACTTTCAGTCATAACTAATAACGTCTCCAAAGTAATTTACACGCTGTCACGCATAACAATTTAGCATGAGACACGAGACGAATTTCCAACCTCAATTTTTATTTACTACGAATGCTGTTTATCGTTAGCGTATTTTTCAAACGTTAATTTTCTTAAAATATCCCTTTAGGAAAAGTCGTAGTGTAAAACTTGATGGTTGGCTAAGAGCCAACTAGTCCATTTCTTAAATATGCTCTACAGATGAGGGTTGCCAGTGTCAGAAATTTCATTTCATCATTTTTCAAAAAACCTCTTAATGCATAAGATTGTACAATACTGAAATATACAATGATCTGATAAAGTAAGGAGGTAGTCCTATTCTGTAATATTGATAAATCATTAAAATAAATTTTCACTACACTTTTACTTTGAATAGAGAACAAATAAAAGGTCAAAAATATAATATACCTTCTTAGCATACACTATTCAGCTACCGAGAATAGATTTTTTACTATCATAAACTTTGAAATTTGATATGGCAACCCAGAATCGGGAGTGATATTGGTTCACAGTTCATGTGTTGAGCTGACCGACGCTTTAAAGCTTTTGAATCTAGGTTAAACGCATGTACTGTACGATGTAGTACATATATGTTTAAACACAGGAAATACGTTTTATGCCCAGCCAGGCGAGTAATTAATCCAACAGCTAAACGCTGTTACATGTACTTTTACACTATGAGTTGAACAAGATGAAGTTTAATTGAGATCAATTCTGAAGTGACATCGTGTAAGAAAGTGAGGTCAACAACTAGTAGACTTTTGTGGGATATACATGAAGATCCAAATTTATCACACATTTATTACGAGGACTTCACCCTTATTTATTTCGCCCTTCAGGTATAATTTCGCAAAACCATTGAAATTTGGTATTCGCTTGAAGGATGAATTTGTAAATAAACAAAAACACGTATTTGTTACCTACCAAAAGCTTAAATATTTTTCAGATCACTTACTTGAGGAGTTGTGGGTTTCTCATACAAACAATTATCCCCTATTTGACAACCATCAAGATTGTTTTTTGAGACAAAAGGTAGCCTACGTCATCTTCCAGAACACAATCTTATTGCTAAATTTTATTAAATTCCGATCAGTCATTTAAACATGAAAAAATAACAATCAAACAACGTTCGTTTCGCATTTATAATATTAGTAAGGATTTTCAATTTTTACAATCATTTCTATATTCATCGTGAAGTTTGTTGATGTCACTCTTTCCATTTTCATATTTTATTAAAGTACATATTAACTGTCTTATTCATTTTGAGTTAGAGTGAGTTTGAAGTATTCTTTAAGAGCCGTAAAGAAGCCTTCAAACTTACTCTAACTCAATATGAATAAGACCGTTAAAGTATTACCAAAGACTTGGATTTTTAATGACTAAGCCCTTATTGACTTGATATATGCTCCTTTTAATATTGGTATAGATGTAATATTTAAAATAAATTAAATAGACCGGAGTTTAGAAAATAGAATGAATGTCGAATTTGCAGAATTAATGAAGCGAAACCCAACAAAATAACTGTCTTGTCTTTAACTGTGAAGATTTATGTTAAAACAATTGTGTACTGAAACAATCAATACAATGTTTCTATTTTGTCTTTTACAGTTCAACTTCGTGGGCAGGATTTTAGGACCCAGAGGTATGACTGCAAAACAGTTAGAACAAGAAACAGGATGCAAAATCATGGTCAGGGGAAAAGGATCAATGAGGGATAAGAAAAAGGTAATCAATACATATTTTTTTTCTTACATTTTATCGACTTATCAATAAAGTTATAAAACAATTATTAAATCTATTCTTACATAAATTTATATGTTTAATGATTAACCAAGCATCTAAATTGAATGAGTAGTTACTTGCTTATGCTTTATTTTTTATTACATTAACTACAATTAAAATAGCATAATCATACATATTTTTATCTTAAGAGCAGTCATATAACAAATGTTAATAACTAATTACAGCACGTGCTTACTTTTATTGTATAATTCTCTTAAACGTTCGAATAATAAATGTTATGCATTATCAATTTAATGTGATATTGACTTTAGGCCAACGTTTGTACTAAGATTTAATTTTATTTCGTCGTCAGTCCATCACAGTCCACTACTGGACGTAGGCCTCTCCAAGTCGTCGCCACTCATCCCGATCCTCTGCCTTCCTCATCCAGCGGATGTTATACATAATTTTAACGTTGTCAAAAGCTGGCAAACATGAAGCTCGTAAAAATACCCCTTCCTATCATCGAACAACCAGACGCATCGGTTTGTACCATCGTAACATGGTGGACATATTATTGGTTAGAACTAATATTTTTGTCTCCACCATTCTTTTGCGCTCCGCTGTAGAGTAGAACAATTTGCCGGAGTCTGTGTTCCCTAATTTATATAACACAGTGGTGTTAAAGTCACGAGTGAATAGGCATCTACTAGGTAAGCGTGCTTCATCGTAGATCGCATCATCACTTAACATCAGGTGAGAGTATTAAACGCGAACCTATTATACCATAATTAAAAAAATCCGCTCATCTGATGGAAACTGGTCACCGCTGACTATGGACTCATTTCTGACATTTAAACATAAAGAAGTGTTACAGTTCTTTACGTGGAGAACAGAATTTAAACAATTATCGCTGCACCCAAAGACCTTAGAGAGGATTAATTGAAAAATAATTTAAAATTTGTTTTCAAAATTATAATGGGACAATTGTATTTTATTCAATCAAAATAAATCACTTTGAGTAATAATAATAATAATACCATATTTACTTAGCTACTAGCTGGCGAACAAACTGAAGAGTAAAATATGAAATTTAATTATTGTTGATTTAAGAGTAATCGATTGTTATCTGACTGACTGCAGTTACAACTTTACCTTTAAGATAAATTAATTTATCACTACACTTGTTGGGCTTAACCCTTGCTACATTTCATTGTAGGTTTTTGGCTCCGAATAAAGAAATTCTTGATATAGCACCCACAATTACTCGAAACAAAATTTTTCCACATTCCACAAGTTTTGCTTAAAAAGAATATCCTACAATTGTTGTTTATTTTAGCGAGTTTTATATTCATTCAAAATAGAACTGCCTAGAATAAACTGAATAAAAACACCAGTGTAATTGAATCATAAGTTTGTCAACTGTTGTAGTCTTAAAGATGATATAAATTCACGCAGCAACTTTAACACGAAAAATATATTTTACGATACTAATAAATCATTGTTATTACATTATTAATTTCCTGTTTTTCCATGCAGCGCTGATGGATTTCGGAATCAGGTCGTAATCTTTTCAAATAAAATGTATATTTGTACAAATTTTAAGTTATATCAAAAATAACATCAAAATACATGCTGTTATTATTATTATTTAAATTTGTGTTTTACTGAACAAAAGTATTTTACATTTACGCTAGTTCACAAACGCGCTTAGTTTTAAACCTAGCATGTGCATAAATACTAAATTGTTCGAGCTTAAATATAAATTTCAAAGAAAAAATGAACTTGCTTCTTGGCTATCAAATGTAAATCATACCTTATGCATCATACTGAACTCTCTTGCCCATACCTTTATTTATCGGTGCGAGGAAGACGCACGGGCAAAATGGAATTGAACTTGATTCGGCATAAAAATAAAACGAGCTGCTATTTTTTCTACTTAAACGTCAACTTACTATTGAAGTGGTAAAATTCTGTCTTTTAACGATGTTAAATGCTTCGCTCGCCAGATTCGCAAGTTCACTCGCTTCTTAACTAATGCAAATTTTCATCAAGCCTTAAGTTGCATTACGGCATTGTACGAGTAGATATATAAGAATTATGCAGAAGTTTAGGTAGGTAGAAGGTAGTCCGTACTATATAAATATAAAGTAAGTTTAATTTAGTATATTTGTCCCCTTTTCAGGCTTTGATATGAAATGACTAATATCATTTATATGCATATCGTATATCAACTACTTTATAATTCTATCGGAAACTGCAGGAATTCTCAAAAGATGTGAAATTATAGATTACCTGTGTAATGATGCTTGATACTTCGTCAGTTTATAATATTTTTCTGTTGAATAAAACAGTTTAGTGATAGAGTTTTATAAATGATCCAGTAAACAAACTAAAAGAGTTTTGTCATTAAACTTTTCCAGGAGGATGCTAACAGAGGCAAACCCAACTGGGAACATCTTGCAGACGATCTGCACGTTTTACTCACAGTTGAAGATACTGAAAACAGAGCGAAACTTAAGCTCGCGAGAGCTGTTGAAGAAGTCAAGCGTCTGCTTGTACCTGTAAGTTTTGATCATGTTTTTCACTTTCAGCCTTAGTTTCCATTTAGCTAATTCAACTAAAAATGAATACATCTCTGTCATTATTTCAGAATGACTATGATTTATGTATGTACTAAAACGTAAACCTTTCAAGAACAGAAGTAACTTATGTAGAAACGTAGTTAAGTTTTAAAAGTTAAAAAAAGTTGAAGTCTTTTAATTTTGATTCTTTACTTTCTTTAGCCAAACTAAATCAATCGAAATAATTTTGAAGTTACTAAGAGACTACCTGATTTTCAAAATTCCATAGTTTACATAGTTCAAAGTTTTCACTTCTACCAGTTACTGAATTTCTAATAGCCCTGTTATTAAAAAAACGTAAAATAACTATATATGTTAAATAAATGTAGAGTATAGGCTCGTACTTTAGATATGTTACAAAAGAAAGTACAGCAAGATAGTTGCATTGACCTATTGAGCTAATGATAATTGCAATAGACACATACGTATCGTCGCTGCAAATTAATGGTTGTTAATTTGGCACCCGAATCACTTCCGCTATTCCTGTTTGGCTTTAGGTCTCTATATTAAGAAGCGTTTAATTATGTGGTTCTACATTAATTGCCCTCTATGGAGATCACTGTAAATAATAAGTATAATAAAACAAATTGCATACTTACTAAAGTTCTTGGTAAAGCGGAAAATGAAAGTAAAGATTTTACAACAATAAAAATTAGAATAGGTAAATTTAATAAAGGTAGTAAACTACATATTTACTAAATAAGTTTACTGCTAAAAATCATCATTCAAAGCTGAATATGTTGAAATTTATACTAATTGCTTTGTTCAGTCTTCATTCAAATTTCTGGTTTAGAACATTATGTTAGTACAGATATATACCGACAACATAAAATACTTACCTTATTGTATAAGTTCAACTATGAAGCTAAATCTTCTTTGTATTGGCCTTTTTATATTTCTTTTTAATCGATACTATAAATTTTTGTTTTCCTCTATTCGGATGTGGCTAATTGGGTTATGGCTTATGTCTTGTGCCACACCACAAATAATTATATTATCCTTCATATAGTTCATATATTTTAGCTTAACTACATATAATTATTAATTACAGAATACTGTAACGTTTATCAATAAACAATGTCTGTGACAGAAGTTGGTACTTTTTATAGTATAAGTTGCAGTTCATTTTTATACAAAGTTGTGACTTTCAACAGTCTGATATCAACAGATTTTGATAATGTGATAGTTTAGTAAATATCAATGCATAATATCACCTATAAGAGAAATTTGAACCCTAATATCAAACTCGCAACATATATAACGCTCTATTAATATAAGTAACATATTGTTGATCCTAATTTGCATAAACGTCTTACCCAAATAGTGGTACGTTCATTGCCATCCATTTTATGTGTTTTGACGTCACTCTTAATTGTATCAAAACTAAAGCAAACCTCGTTCTCATTCGTGTCAATTAACAATCATTATGGTCGTTTGATTCTTGTACTGTTATTGCAATTGAAAAATATAATAATTATTTGCTACACATAAATAGCTTCTTAAAAAGAAGGGAACTTTGCCAGTTTAATAAATAATAGAATAGAAATTTACGCACACACATTTACATAAAATATCACCTGCGGGAAAATTTTAACTATAATTCAATACACCATTTCATGAAATGTGCAATTTCGTAACTAATTTTTAATTCCAATGTAGCTGTAAACGTCATAGTAATTGTTGTACCTAATATTAAAAAGAAAATGAAGAAATAATCGTCTCCTGCGATTAAAACGGATCTAGATATTATTTTTAAGTTTTGTGTCTAATGACTTCTTTTGTTATTTCATTAACGACTGATAAAATAAATATTTAATTTCGATAGAAAGTGTATCTTAGATATAAGAATAACTACACCATATTAGAACAAATATAAATATGAAATGAGTCCGTTTTAATATTATTGTCTTTATTCCCTCATTATGATATATTTCAAGATCAAACTTTAGATATAACTACATAGGTTGAAGATGAACACAAAGTTCTTTTTGCTCCAGAAAATACAATAATTCCTGCGTAATATAGAACCAAAGTTTTTGCAAACGAAGCTCTGCGGAAAAACCTAACTAAAATATTTGTTACAATATTTAAATAAACATTATATTTGTATTGTCCACAGCAAGCAGACGGCGAAGACGAACTCAAAAAGCGTCAGTTAATGGAACTGGCGATCATAAACGGTACATACCGTGATTCCAGTACAAAAGTCTCCGTGCCTGTCAACGGTCAGTGCTTAATAAGTATGGTCGCATTCATGTTTTGTCACTAATCCTCCAACCACACTAAAATATTTAATTAGTGAACAGCAAACTTCGCGGCAATATATCTAAAGTTTCTAAATGGTGCAAGATATTGATCACTCATTGAAAGCCTAGAGATAGAGAAGTTTACTACTAATTGAATTGAGGCAACGTGAGTTTTGTAAATTGCGTTCAAATGAATCATTATTTTTTTTACCGAATTAACGGATCCATTGCAACTCTAAGTGCAGTATAATAATATTTTTGTTTTTGTTTAAAAATATTATTACACTAATAATATTTTTAAACAAAATCTTGCAAGTGATAGACACATTCTCTCAAATAAATAATTGGTACGAAATGGTTAACTAAAATACTTCATTGCATGAAAATTAAAAAGTCGCACATTTGTTCCCACTTGTGAAAGGTACCTTTTGTTCTTAGAACAGACAGATTTGATGACCAGCTAATTAAAAATATTAGTGCTGGTATTACTAACTATAAACCTAATTATAATAGTGATTTATCTACATTAAAGTTATCGTCTAAGAAACAAATCTACACGGAAATGAAGAGGTAAAAATTTAACATATAAATATGGGTTAAACATCAGAATTATGCATGGCGTTATAAAGAACATTTCGAAATATTCATTACTCAAAAAAAAATCCATAAACACAATATATTTAGAGTTGTTCGAGAAAAAACTATATTCTCGAGACAGCATCGCATCTGTGCACAAAGTTGGACAGTTGCCATTAAAAATATGTTTGCAGACATCAAAGTTAGACTGATTGTATTTATAACAAGAATAAAAAGATTAGTAAATACAGAAAAATGCATGGGGATTTGATCAATTTGGCTGAGCGTGGGCGATTATCTTACATATTTAATCTGTTTATAACGTTTTCATGAAATTTCCTATTGTTATAGTGATTGTGCCATTTGTTTTGCGGATGTGAGTCACAAGGCGACTGTTGAGATGACTAACTTAATTGATTTGTGGCATGTAACGGTTGTTAACTATTAACATGGTGATTACATTGCGCGTGCGCATAAGACTTGTCTCTCATTAAGGGCTATTGGGAATTGTTTCAAAGCTTATTGATTGGAGCTAAAAGCTATTTCGTCACGGTCTTTTGGTAAAGCAATCTTGTTGTTATATTTTATTGCATACACAAATTTCGAATGCCTAATTTATATAACTTGTCACATAATTATGTAATATCCATACAATACCTTGAAAATTAAAACCTTTTTAGAGTATTAAAATACGAAGCTTTGGCCATGACTTTTAAAAGATAGGTTCGATTCCTATCAACTATAATATATGCAATACTTATAGGTATAACGTATAAATGAGTACGTAATCAAATTCTTATAGTAATTTTTTCAGTCTATATTTAATAACAATAAGAATCACTTTCTATAATAAAAAAAAGAAAAATAAATCTACAATTATCTTGGGTACCATTAGATGTAGTAAAATCTGTAGAAACTTGGATGATATGATATTGGACATAGAATAGAAAATGAAATATATTATATATTACTAGTTTTCCCCGCCGCCTGAAAAATCTTAGGTAGTAGCTCTATGAGACGCACATAAAAATAATTAGATTATATATATATATATATATATATATATATATATATATATATATACATCCTCAATACTTTAGTTTCTTGTTTAATTCAGTACGATTACAAAGAAACTAAGTCAATATAGTGTAGACAACTATACAGCAAAACAAAGAAAAGTCGCAATCAACCTGATTTGAAGTACCTAATACGTTATGAATAACATGTGGGCAACCTGACAACGTATTTGTTATTGAATTACAGCGATGATTGTTGAAATCGCGATTACAGCACTATCTGTTAAACTAATCTATTATTATTATTCATATACGTTTAGCGGTTTCCAAAAAAGATGCCATTAAAGTGTCATCTTTTTCGCTACTTTCGTCTATTCCACGGAAGAAACCACGTCATTTCTCGGGATAAAAAGTATCCTAAGATACAACTCGACACATAAGCCGGCTCCGTATCGAGTTTCATTTAAATCCGTTCAGTAGTTTTTACGTAATTCTCTAACAGACAGACAAACATTCTAAAAATTGCAGTTTCGGAATCCCCTGGTCCGAAGTTCACATTTTTAAACGCATTGTACAAACTTGAACCATTAACAAATTGATTATAGTATAGATTAGACTTCCCTGCACTAGGGTAATAACCCTATATCGCAGGAGTGGTGCGGACACTATGCACACCCAGACCGGAAATTAACTAGCTCCAGGTCATACTTTTGACCGTGGACGAAACCCACATACAGCCACATACACATGCGACTATAAATAACAAATGTCAGTCCCTGAACACTAACAATTCGACCTAGAAAAGATGACAAATATGATTGTAACAAAGGCGACTGCGTAGCTGACGAGGAGTGGAGGCGCGTAGCAGCTGCCGCGGCTGAGACCCAGCGGCTGTTGGGCACACCCGGCGGCGGTGTAGGGGTTGGAGGCGTAACGCTACGCACACAGGCGCCATTAGGGGCGCCGCTGATACTATCGCCCAGGATGTCGGCACCGGGCGCTCAGGCTGGCCTATTGAACGGGACTGGTGCTGGCGCCGCTGCCGGCCTGCTCTCGCCCGGCGAGGCCGCGCATCAGCTCATCTACGCGTCGCCGTACGACTACGCCAACTACGCGGCGCTCACTGCCGGCAATCCGCTGCTCACCACAGAGTACGCTGCCGCCGATCACACGGGTGGGTTGTTCGCCCGTTGATTTATTTATATCTACTATTTAATTTATTTGATTTGTTGGTGATTTTTGATAACTATACTGTGTATAAAGATATTTGAATTAAAACCTGGATATTTGACTTAAATTCGGTACGATTAAAGTTTTAAAAATCTATTCGAAACTATGAAAATGGTTCATGTTTTAAATGTAGTAGAATTTTTTACTTGTGCTGAACCGTAAGTTACATTACAACTGTATTTAAAATTGTATAATTTGAGGCATAAAAACTATTTAACATTTTCATAGTTTTTAAATCACCTTTACACCGTTTACAATAAGAGAAAATATATACTTTTTAAGTTAAATTAACTCAAAAGTTATCAAACGCCGTCAACAATTCGCACTAACGCTACATACACACGGTACCGGGTGTTAAAAATCGTCCAAGTAGTCTCGAAATGTATACAAGTCATTAGAATATAAGATAAGAATAGATTAAATATGTTGCTAAATATGTCAACGATGTTTTAAAATGTATATTATGATAGTTACGATAAAGCAAAATATAACAGCATGTCTACAGTTTAGCTAGCCTAGAGATGTACACTGAATTTGTCAATTATCGATATTTCTAAACTCGCATCGCATGTATTATTTTCAGTCGCTATGAATTCAAGTTTAGCTTGTCTTCCTAACAACAGCGTTCATACTTCATTAACGCAATACTGAAAGTTTAATTTGTAACAACACAAAAATAAATTATTAACTTGATAGGGCAGTATTTGAGAGATATTAAAAAAAATAGATTTTGACACGGGCTCGTGATTATATAACACTAACGAACTAATATAAAATTGATTTAACACATGGTGACGAGTTTATAATGTACTGTGTGTGATATAAATATTTTAATGGGGTTTGCAGCGTCGAGATATCTGCTAGCTGGCTTTTGACATTGGCCGCATTCACATCAGCCCGTAAGATACGAGAGAATACATCGCGCACCGTATCGACCGTCGCATCACTATTATAATTACCGTCCTTAATATTTTAATACATTAAGATTCCTTAATCGGATCCGTAAGATATATATTTTAAGTAAATGGCGTTGTGATCACTAAAGAAATTTTGCCTTTGGAGTGAAATGAAGTCATTCATCGTCCTTGTTACATATTATACGAGTATATAGGTAATTTATGACATTGACGGCCACACAATATGAACACGTGATCTTTTTTGCAAATACACAATAGTTGAAATTTAGTATAGATTATGGCAAAAACGTGATCATCACTAAGTTTTTTATTATTGTTTGACACTTCTTTAATATACTAACTAACACCTTGAAATGTCAATTACGAAGAAATAATAAATACTATTCTAAAATTCTTATAGGAAAACCACCAACAATAATTTAAGTGTTACAAAGCGCTATAAATAAATCCACGATGAAGAAATCTATTGGAAGACGTAATAAAATAAAATAATATTATTTTACTTAGAGCTAGGTTATAACTATAGTTCTTTTATATATTTACAAATAGGTAATAAGTTCTCTGTTTGGGATTATGGCTCCAACGCTTTTAGCATTAATTTTACCAAGGTAATAAGTTGTCGGTGAATAACTCAAGAAACCTATCTATGTCTGTCAGATAGTCCGACATTTTTTATCGCTGCTGCGTTTAATATATTTTTAAAAGTCAAGGATGTATTAAAATTTTCAATAAAAATGTGCCGGAATTTGTTATTTTACTCCAAGTCGTATTAAAAATAAATGAACTATATTTATTGATTACAACGTTATTGATTAGAAGTTGTTCATCGGATCCCTTTAAAATAAATCTTAACACAAACGCAGGACATTCTCCAGTCATAGTAAAGCCATTATCGATTCGTAGAATAAGATTACGTTTTAAGTGCGTTTAGCTTAGCGATTCGAACTTTTTTGTACCTACGATGTTATTATCTTATTTTTTTTTATGTAACGTTGTTTTTATCTGCGCTGACTGTTATGTACAGTTTACAGAAAAGTATATTTTTTGTTTTATCGCAAAGTTTTATTTATTTATATTCATTTTATTCAAATAATTTTATTATTTATTCTATTCTATACACGTTGTCTCGTACTAGGGTTGATGGCAGTTGATTACGTAAATGTTTTTTTTTTAATTAGCAGATATATTTTAGTTTTATCGATATTATAACTGCCAATAGAACTTTTATAAGTTACCGATACTTTGTATACAAAGACATAGATTTTCATATACATCTTAAATTTATTGACTTATCTTTACACTCATATCCTTCACGTTAAGTGGTAGAAAAAATAAGATCCCTCATATATAGTTCTTGTGATAACCCTTGCTTGTAACACAACTAATATATTAATATTTATGTAAATGTAGATTCGATCTTCATTGGAATTCAAAATTATTAGATTTTCCAATATTTTTTCACTAAACGACTCCACCCATTTGCATGTGGTTTTTCATCTCTATTCTTGGTTTTCAGATGAGTACTTGTGAATAACTCGAATTTTTGTATTAACAATAGTTATCTCTGAACGATATAATATATTGAGTTGCTTAGACAATTCAGCGATTACAAGCAAAAGGGACCAAATACAAATTGTTTTTTTAAATAAAAACTGACATTTTTAACTATTTAACAAAACTTATAAATTTAATAGTAATATTACGATACATTATGAACAAACTATGTAACATTCTAGGCGGTTTTAAGTTTATAAATTTTAACAGCCACATTTTGAGACCGAATAAAAAAGTATGACTGTTAAAATAACTATCGTAACTTATTACATTATTAGCCATATTATTATATTTATAAACATACCATAGGATAAGTATTATTATTATCTTTAAAAGATTTATCGTTAGGTTAGGAAAGAGTGAGCTTTATAAAAATGAATAATATACACCTGTATATTATTGTGTAGGTTTATTATTTTAATACAGTTAACGCTGTAGTGTTGACATATAAAATGAAAAAAAAAATAACAAGACCAGCCATTATCTATACCTTTTTGGGTAAATTGATACCTGCGGAATATTGTGTATTTTGTTATATCTTCCAAAGCATACGATAGATAAATAGTGAATATAGGCCTAAGAAAATAACAAAACCTAATTCAACTGCCAAAAAATAATCAAAATTTTATATGGTATAATTTATCGATGAATTTTGGCAGCAATATCTACTTACGAAAGCTTAAATAGTTTATGAATGAATTCTATATTTCTTTAAGTGAGATTAAATTAAATTTTCTTTTCAGCATTTAGTTTTGATGCCGTTTATCCAGAGGCTCGAATTATCCCAGCTAGGGTTGTCAAATAAACTATATCTATAAATAAATTTTAAATAAGATGTTCTCTTTAAAAGTATAATTTAAAATAAATAAATAAAACAAACTCAAGTGCATTTATTAAAAAGCATGTTTCGAGTATTATTTTTCTTATTGAATATTTGGCAACTCTAACCTCGGCCAGTTGTCTACGTATAATATGTAGTCGTTAAAGGTTGGCTTACACGCAAGCAGCAGGATTGTCGTACAGTAATCTAGCCTAGCACTGACTTGTTATTAGTGTCATGTAAACACTAGTTTCAATCCCGCATAGAGCTGATTTCGCGCTTGATAGTTATTCCAGCTTACGCTTACACTTTCAACAGAAAAGTAATCTGCTGTTTCTTGATTAAAACCCGTCTATATATCTAGTCACTGAGTTCATTACTGCAACCGTGTAAACCAGCCTTAATATCAAACGTCAGTGCTGGTTTTAATACTAAATCTCCGTTACTAAAGTATCAAAAATATTACACATTAAATAATTGGGATATGGAAAAAATGCGTTTAGGACAAATACGCAATTCATGATTTTTTAAATTACGTAAAAATTATAGACTTCAGTGTATAAATTAAATATGTATCGAAAATCTACTTCATTTATATTGAAATCCCTATTGTGTAATAGTTTTAATTCGGTGATTTTTGAAATAAAAATTTGAGTAGGTATCATCATTAGCTTAGTATGAAAATCGTCACTGATTCTACTTAATTTTACCTTGAGAACGAGTGCTAGTGAATTTGTCTCGTCTTATAGAGGGGCTGGGTGCACTTCTGTCGGAGGAATTTAATTACTTTGGTGAGAGAGACATGCAGATGTTAAATATGCATATGCCGCTAGGTGTGGTGCGGAGGGCTGGTCGGCTCGCGCAGGTCAGGGAGCACCCCTACCAACGCGCGGCCTTACCGGCGCCTTAGGCCTCTCGCCGCCATTGCGCTCTCACGACGCCATTTTGTTAACAAGGTGAGAAGCGCGCGCGCACGCATGCCCCGAGATGAATACGTTTGTTTGCATCCCACTGTTTTACATGTGTCGCACCTACTTCAACTTGGAACTTTCATAGTAAAAAGAAACATTAAAGAATATATCAAGTTCCACGTTTTACTGTCGCTCTCAGAGTCTGGTAATGGTCTATTAAATTTTATTTTATTTAGTTAGTAGTAAAATAGATAAATAAATCTCAACTACTAGCAAAATAATTTTTAATTATTGATATAAATGATAATGTCTCTATAATATAATAATATTTTATATGGGCTTTAGGTTAATCGACCTTAATCTCTCTGAATGAGACACTGTTTTATTTCTCTGCAATCATATTCATCTAGTATGCGTGGGTGCCTTTGCTTTACTGTCTCTCTTGTGTCACTATTTTTATATATCTTATTACTATATTTTGTACTTATTAGTTACGTTCATGGATAGTAAGTATGAGGATAAGGCGTACGTCCATCGCTCTTCATACGGGATCTGAAGTGACACTGCATAATTTGAAAACTGTGATTTTTATATTTTTTCCTTTTTTGTATAGATATTTTAGATCCGTTACATGTTGTGATGCGAGACTTTATTTGATAGCGCTTCGTTTCCTATCTTTATAATATAATCCTACGAGAAATATGCGCTATACAGTTCTCATTTACACCGTAATATAATTTGAAGCTTTTATCATTTTAATACGTTTGTACCTACATGTGGTTTTTTTTTTGACAAACGTAATATTTTCGGGTATCTTTTTAAATTATTATATATTTTAGGGAAGAAGGATTGGATTTTTATTATTCTTGGAGAATATCTAAAAATACATAAAATTTCATTCAATAAATAAATCAATACTTTAAGTATCGTTGGAACAGTGGGAAAGAAACAAGATTAATCGATTGAATTTCAATAAGGCAAATGTCTCGGTAGCCTTGTCGTATATGTATTATATCCAAAACATTATATATAATTTTTAGATAACATAGTACCTTAAACAGAAGTTTCTTTTACTTATATAAATTTTATACGATCATTAAACATTTGGTACATATAGAAAACCTCAGTAGTCTATTGAGATGTTAATTATCGTATGGATATTTTGTTTCTTGTGAGAAAACATTCACAAGACACCTGTATTTATTCTATTTGTAATACAGTTTGTAAAGAAATATAATGTCGTCACTGTTGTATGAGTAACTGGTAATTGACGTCATAGTCATTTATAGTTGTGTCAATGTTAATTAAATCAATAGTTTCAGTATAGGTTTTTATTCGGTCAGATTAGTTTCTTTCCAAGTCGCGTAAATCTGGTAAATGAGGGTCTTACTTATTAATTACTAAGATCGTGTTACGATTAGACAACAGCTTTTATATTGTAGTGTTCATTATTGCCAAATAATATCCATGCAGGTGCTACGTTTGGGTTGTGAAATCCTTCTTTCCTGTATCTCGTCCAGTATTAGTCAAACGGAAGAGCATTTTAATTCAGAAAATGTGTGCCATCTGTCCAGTATTAAAACATTATGTCCCTCCTTTGACTCGATATATTTTCAATATCATCACAACTTATCTCTTAGTCAATGTAAGATTTTTTATATTTTTTTTTTAAGCTAGTTGTTTTTGCCTTACACTTTTTTTATATGAAAGTGGTAATTTTAAGATTTGCACTTGTGTCCTTGTGGATTTATATTCAGGCATCGGTATGCCCCACAACGTATTCTCACGCTTTTATATTGAATTATTGTTTTCAAATCGAAATGATGTTCTAATTTTATAAAATGATTTTAAGAAACTATTATAAGCGAATATGTTTTTTTTGTAAAGTATTGTTTCCGTTGTTGATTGTAAATAAATGCATTTTCAAAAGATATACATGCAATAAATTTTCTGAAATTATTACTTAAGCGTTTTCTTTTTAGTCGAGCTAGGTTCGCGTGTTTATTTTCAATATGTTTAATGGGATAATTAAGTTAATAAAGTTGATGACGTGCAGTCATAATTTGGTCAATTGTAGCCTCACACAACTAACACTGCAACTCCACAAGGCCAAGTTCCTGTTTGTTTACATAATATTATTAATTAAGTGCACTATCATAACTGCTACTGTCACAACTTGCAGATTATTTGTAACTATATATTTATATTATATGAGTCACTAACATGCAAATATGTAATGACATTAAATAATTTATTGCAAACTTATTAACAATATATTTATGAGAGAATGCTGCCATATACAATATATTATTGAGATCTTACAAAAATTGTGTTGAACTAATTACATACTTGCATCTGGGTGCTATGGTTATTCATAAGTGATACAATTTTATTATGCTTGTTTGAGCGACGCATGACGCATCGACGCGACGCTAGCGCCGCTCCGCTTGTGTCAAGCGCTGCTCGTTTTGGGAACTATTGGGCATTTAATCCTATATTTGTAGATTATCATTATCATACTAAATTGACTTAACATTTTTCAACCATTAACTGCGTAAACTAATGATATATCCGTATAATTTTTATTAACTGGGCCACAAATCAGAACATAATGTCGCGGCGCGAATGCCCGATAGCCATCCCGTGAATATTTTTTTTATTTAATTGAATCTCTTGTTATTTATGATTTTTCCGTACACTAGTTATTTCAATCCGAGATCGCGATTTATCGCTTTTGTTGATTAGCTGCATGTCGTGCCGGTTCCCCTTTCACTGTGAGACATCGATTTTCATTCGATTACTCGTATTCAATAATCGATATCTTTCCCCAGTATATTTTAATCACCTTTCCTAACCGTGGTATCTGTTAGCCGGCTTCGGCAGCGCAACGAAAGCGTTAAATCGTTCGTATAAGCCGCGCCACACTATATCACTGATCTTAGTTGGCAACAGATGGCTGTGTAATAAATGGTTTTTCATACAAATCAGTTAGTGCGCAGACATCTGCAGTTGATCTGGAGAGGCTATTAAGTGTAGGTCGCGCTATACTCGCGATTGGGGCCACTCGTGTAGTCGGACCATGACATTTTGATCGATACTAACATTCTGTTTTTCTCTCTTCTCGTTAACCCGGCTAGGTGAGTGCTAACGGCGCCGAGGAACTAACAGGAGTCGCGGCCGGCCGCCACCCGCCGGCCCCTATGTCGCGGCGTAACAATATTCACCGGAACATCGACCACCATGTAGCTATAGCTGTTGGGCCTTTCACGTTAACATATACTATGTATTATAATAGTCTAACTATTAACATTTATATGCCTGTTATGTTTATAACATAATGAACTTTATTAACATTTTTTTATATCAAATGGCACACGCCATCGACTATATTTACTTTAACTTAATGTACTTCTGTTGTTCGCTTCATATCGTGTTGTTGTCAAGTACGAATGTTGTTAGGCTACCCAAAATATACGGCGGCGTTAAATGTGTTAAAAATTCTAAATCTATTTGCGATTACTAGTTGTATTACATAGTATACAAAATAAATCCTATTCACATTTAGCGCTGCAAAACTTGTTACAATACATTTTCTTCATTACAGGCGTTAATGTACACAGCAGTAGAGATTTTACTACTTAAAATTTAATTTATTATATTTGCATTTCTCTTTATGGTTATAATAAAAGAGATAATTTTTCTTGTGCATTTGAAATATACTGCTGAGTAAATTAAAGCTTTCTATAAAGCCTGGTTTGATTGAATACTTACTTGAAGAAGAAAAGTACTATAAAAAGTATAGATTACCGGTGAATCGCAGTATTATACATTTTCAATTTATGGTCAAATTTAAAATATAATTTTCTTTAAAATATTTAACATACAAAATTGTTAATAAACAAGCAAGTTTCAAGTTTGACTATAAAAATGATAATTTATGGTACAATTCGCTTAAAACCATCAATCAAATTCACGCACTATTATCTGAGGACAAGATGGCGCTATCTCAACTAACAGTTGTCAAAGTAAGTATTGTTGTTTCTGTTTCAAATTTTGCCTTGTATTCCACACATGTTCTTTGATTGTCGTTGTACGGTATTTTGTAATATCTCCAAACTATTTTGATTCATATAATATAAACTTACTGCAAACGTCGCTTCGATTTTTTAACACACAACTCTCAACTCTCTCATAAACTTAGACTTCGAAAATTAAAGTGTTTTATTTGATCAGTTCTCATCCCGTAAGTACTGCTTGTAGGAGAGCACAAGTTCCACACAACCTCAATCCAACGTACGTCACATAAAACGTAAGAAAATATGCATATTTCAATTTAATAATCAGCTTAAAATGATCCAATTAACTGGCTCTTTATCATAACTCACATATTTAAATTGACGAAGTTATAGCAAAGAATTCTATTCAATTCCAAACTTTATAAAGAATTTAACAAATTTAAGATTGCTTTGGGTAAGAAAAACAAATAATCTTAACGCCTTTTAAATTTTTATACAAATATAGAAAGAGAAGAAAAGTTTCTATTGGTATACAGACAGTCTGGCGACGATATTTTATGTAGAGTACAAAAAGCGTACAACGACGCAAAAGGGCTATGTCGAAATGAAGACTCGTTTATATCTGACTGATATTCGAATAAAAGCCTATTAATTTATATTCATATGCTTATTGACCTTACAATTTCTTCGGCAATATATTATGTAAAGTAAAAACCAAAGACTATATATAATTTTTAATGATTTTTAGAGAGAGCTATATTTCAAAAACAAATCGGAATCATTACGTCTTCCTTTTGAAACTCATTTTTATATTATATTTTTATATCGGTCAATGGGTGTATGGATTTCTCGTGTATACAATTTTAATTATTTTTTAAAGGATTGTATGTTAAATTTTAGTGCTTAATATTTATAGATAACATTATACATAAACAAAATATTTTTATTGTGCATCTCAAGTGCCTTAATAAATGTACAATTTTCTCGCCTTAACGGTTCTATAGATATTGTTAAATGCTTTTTTATTAGTTAAGTTAGGAAATAGAAGAGATTAAATTATTGTTAACTTTGCTAAACGTTAATTTTTATACATTTTCTATCGTTATGACTCATTATCATTTGTCGATAAAGAAAGTCTCGGTAAAATTGGCTTCGTATTTTCATGATTTGACAGTTAATTCTATACTATAAGATCTGCTATACAAGGCACCTTTGAATAAAACATCATTAATTTATCATGTTACACTTCTTGACGTAACAATTAGGTACCCATCTTACGCTTGTGTCGTCTAATCCCTACTGATTGCCATCGGTATATCGGTACTACAGGCAATGCTTTAGCACCTAAATTCTATAACGGTAATCAGATTTAAGTCTTACCTCAAATATACAATCGGTATGTTCCGAGATACTGAGTACAGTGTGTAGTATGCATTAGCATGAGGCATTTGAAAATTATCTATACATATAATAAAACTCTAAAGGTCGAATTTCTGAGCAATGAAAAAAAAATGCTAAAAACCGAGTCAGGGGCAGAAGTGTAAGAAGTGAAATAGAACTAATTAAGTTTTTTTTCAACTTTTTTGTTTCTCTGTTTGTACCGGCTAATCTCCGAAAACACTGGACCGATTTAAATGAAATTTTGTATGGTGGTATCTCATATCCCTGTTTAACATATAGGATCTTTTGATCCCGAAAAATTAGAGAGTTCTCGTGGGATAGTTAAAAAAGCGCACCACACGGACGAAGTCGCGAGCATCAGCTAGTTTTTAATATAGACACATTATTGGAAGTATCTGTGTATGTGCATTGTTCTAAAATACATACTTAAAGTTTGTACCTTAGAATCAAACCTGATTAAGAGTTGATATTTAAAACGATATTAGACAAAATAAAGCCTTGGAGAATGCCATTTTACTTTTTTACCAACGCTTCACGTCAGCTAGCATCAAGACTGAATTATCTACTAAAATAGAGACTTTGGTATACTAGTTTGCATTCAAATTCATTTCTTCTACTTCATTTATTTGTATGAAACATTTTTACAAACGCTAAATAGAACTGCATTCGTTTAATCACAATTAACAAATGAGTTTTCGAATAATGAATGAAAATGAGCCATAAAATTTGTAGGGAATTATAAGTAGTAATGTCCAAATGTTTTTAATTAGATTACATTTAGGTTGTATAATCGTTAGATTTGGCGAGTATATTATTATTTTTATAAGTGTCTTCGTTACAATCTCCAAGAGAATCTCGGGTATAGATTCTATCTCACACTGATATCAGAGATCTGGTAGTTTCAAATTGTATACAATATCATATACATATATTTTACGAAATTGCAATTATAAATTAATTTGCTAACTTATCTTATTGCTAATAAAGACAAAACAGTGAAACTTTGCTGCATTTGCGTACATCAACATTTCGCATTTCTGCCTTATTTGTGTCTACATTATAATCGTAGTCTTGTATTCTGTTTGGTTAAAACTACCATTATTATAGAATCATATAATTCTATTTCTAAGTTTTAATATTTATATTTTTCAATATAGAACCAAATTGATTTTCCTTATACAAACTATCGAAGTTTGCAACTTAAAAGCAGTGTCGTATTGACAATTTAAAAATATATTTCTTCAATAGTGGATTTTTTAAATTCTTCTATATATTCTTGGTGTGTTGCATTCGTCGCAATGATCTTTATCAAGTTTTATGTGATGAAATTAATTTATGTTCCAAGTGTTTTCGCGAGGAATTTGTCACTTACGCGCCTCACGAAGAACATAAACTACGCGTTTTCACGACATAATCGTTCTATAATGATTTGTTTGATTTTATATTTCTGATATTTGGTATAATTTCTGAAATTATGTTTCAAATATATAATTTAACAAGTTTGTTAAAATAAATTAACCAAATAATGTTAGCAAATTAGTTTTGATAACTACAATTATTATATACTTACGTATAACCAAGGCAATAAGTTTATGCCGTATAAATTATATTCTCTTTATTAAAAAAAAACATATTTTTATCAAAAAGCAATATTTCATTTAAATATTAGTGCAATAGAAGATGTTATCATATAATAAATATTTTATTATAAATGTCAACTAAAGAGAGTTGAGAGAAATATTTTCTACAAGATTTGATAGAGATCTGATATTGAGATTAATAAGTATATAAATCACGTTCGTTATCTGTGAATAAAAAAAGTATATTTTCTATTGTATAAAATAATGATTTTAAAAATTAAGTATAGTTATATATAGATTAATTAAGTTTAACTATTGAGGAGAATCTTAAATCAGTTTCATTTGTTAGGTGCTTGTAATAAAAATCATCTTTCAAGTTTTATGAGGAAAAGTTATCTTGTTGATATACAAAAGTTATTTGATCATTTAGATATATTATTGTAATTGTGTATTGAGATAAAATATTTCTAAATTGTTTTCGAGCTTCGTCATTGTTTAAATTCCATTAATTTCTGGTTTGTATAATTAAATTTTAATAAGCCGGGTAGATCTTCAAATTGTTAACACTCCGTCCATCGTTTCTTTCATTAAATAAGTACTTAATTTTGGTAATTTCGCTACTCATGCATTTTGTCCCGGTTTATAATTATTTTAATATGTGTTAACAAATATAAAAGGGAATACACAACATAAAACTGTTTAAAGGATATGAACTTTTAATTTTAACTACTTTGTACAAATCTCAGATAGTGAAAAGCATTTAAATATAAAAATACGAATGCCATAAAACGTAAAGGTGATCCGTTAGTTTCGATTTTCTCACCAAATAGCGTTGAGTCAAGTATTAAGTAGTAACGTAACATATTCTGTTTTTGTTATAATCTAACTGCTACACCGGTTTTTTAAATTAATCTAATACTTATTATTATCTAAAAATAAGTGTAATTCATACATCAGTAATATAAATGTCATAGGTCAGTTCTACACTTATATTACTGATGTTACAGTAAATTTATTTTTAAAATTTCGAGCATATTACATTTAGATTTAAGCTAAACGAGATTTTTAAATTTTTTAAATTTTTGTTACTTTGTTAACGCAATTTAGTATGAAAATCGATACAGCTGTTTAACATTGACTACTGCATTAGTAAATGAAGATTGTGATGGAATAGAAGTTTTAACGTACAAAATAATTATTATTTTAATATGTCTGCAAATTAACTAGTAATATGATGTGTTTTTAAAGTTATTTCTTGAAACACGCCGAGTGCCATCAGCAGACAGGCTTACATCGTCATTGTTTGTTTATAATAATTTGTACTTATTATATATATATTTAAAAAAACGGCAATCACTATTGAAGTGCCTTAAAATGAACTTTGTACATACATATTAATATCTTTCATTGAAGTATTAATAGCGAGAAAATAACAAATTTGACATAAAATGGTTTTGCAAAAACAAAATAGAGGATACTTTTATTGAGTTTAGTTTAGGTGAGATTGTGCATATTATGTCAGTTTTGATGTGTGTTTAAGATTGATTTGGCATTAGTAAATATTATGAAAATTTACTCATGTGCTTTTATTTCGAACATACCCGCGCGTGTTACAAATTATTCATTTCTAAAACATGGCCTATTTATAACACTACGATGGAAATGAATACTCCAAAAAACAAATTACCCAATAATAAATATAAACTCCTAAATCCCGTATAACTAGATGGCGCCACGGGATGACTAAGCACTTGCTTTTTGACGATTTATAATTTTAAACATATTTTTAGTTCAAATAGATAATAATTGAAGTCTTTATTTATGAATAATTTAGTCTATAATGTTTGTGTTTCAAACAGAAAGCTTTTCACACTTATTTTTTTTTTGAACAATTGTCATTCAAGTGTCATTATTCTATGTCATAATATAATACTTTTAATGTGGTGAAAAATAACTGACTACCCTCAACTCACGGCTTAAGTCCCGCAAACGGGCGCTACATTTGGGCAAAGGAATGTTAGTAAAATAAAATTATTTTAGAAACATTCCGATTTAATAGTTTTAGTAAATAGAATAATAATATAATGTAACATTTACATTAAAATACTTGATAAAAGCAACATAACAGCGTGGCTGGGCTCGGCTGTATGATTAGTTCCACTTTTGCTGTGGGACTTCAAACAGGACTCACTAGTCTTTGACAAAAACAACGCCATCTTGTTTTAAAGGAGTAAACTATTTTGTTAAGAAAAGAAACGGGGACGTCTGTGTACCGCTTTTGTGGTTCAGAGTTTTGGGATTAGTTTGACTTATGATTTTTGTTACTACGTCACACTCTATTATAATTGACTTCTAATCTACTTACATAGGTGGCGTGATCAAGTACTAGTATTAAAATTCAGTTCTGGACTTGGGATAAATAGTAGAGGAGACGGTGAAGATCGACCTTCACCCATGATAACCAGATGAGACATATTTTTTATCCAAATATATTCATTTATAAACACGCCTATGATAGCTTGCCAATCGAAAAGTGCATTTTTTTTATTGCAGGAGTTCAGCAGACAGGCAGATAGTCCACTTGATGGAAAGTGGTTACCATCGCCTATGGACATTTGTTGTTGTGGACGACCCTCCGTCGCCGCGCCGGCCCTGGCGGAAGGGGAGCGTG
This sequence comes from Dendrolimus houi, assembly GCA_039645545.1. Classification (NCBI taxonomy): domain Eukaryota; kingdom Metazoa; phylum Arthropoda; class Insecta; order Lepidoptera; family Lasiocampidae; genus Dendrolimus; species Dendrolimus houi. The sequence goes on along the minus strand of CM077125.1, from coordinate 10,515,303 downwards.
GTGGTCTGCTCCCTCCCTCTCCCGCTCTGCCGCCTCTTTTGCGGACATTAGACTCTCGCAGGAGGCGGCTACGTCTCATGCGTCGGCGCTCCCGACCATGCCCTTCACCACGGCCGGGACGGATAAATCCGCCCCGATGGCCGCGACGAGATCACGTCGCTGCTCGTCCCAGGCTGGATACACTTGAAGGGTGTGTACAGCGCCGTGTCTTCGTCGCCGCCGACGCAGTGGTGGGTCACCCTGACGTCTGCTCACACCCTATTCGACACAGGTACCTCCCGAAGCGTCCGAGCATCGAGAGGACCTGTGTCAGGCGTAACTTCTGGGTGCCGTGACGCGTCTGTAGCCTGGCATAATTAGCCTAACCTCATGGATAACGGCGCTGAGGTTTAAAAGGCGATTCGCCCACTCTGCTACCTGAATCTGGTGAAACTCCTCTCTGCGCCCCTCGATCTCACGGGGTGCAGGTCGGCCACCACTGGCCTCCTTCTCCTTGCGCCACGCGTACAAGGAGACCAATTATCTGGCCTCCAGGTATAGCTAGAATACTGAGCCAAGGACATTGAAGTAAATATAAACAAAAGCAGCTAAAATTCTTATAAAAATAAAGCCATTCCTATTAATTCACTTTTATGCATGGATGGTTGTATGCAATGGAAGCAATTCCAACTTTCCGCAATGGCAGAAAATGGAATTTTAAATTTGCAACTTGTCGGTTCCCATGATGCTTGGAAACAAACAGGAGCTTGTTTGCCCCAAACATTCGTAGTTTTTATACGTTCGTTTGTACTTGGACAAAAATTGCTCTCATTTATTTTAAAATGGATTTGGGAATTTTTAATATAAACATTCTCGTAGTAGTTTATGTAGTAAGATTCTTTCGTTTAGATATTTATGGTTAGAACCTATGAATACTTATTTAATAAAAATAGTTTTTAACCTTGACATTAGCTGATAAACTCTTATTTGGAAATTTATTAAAAACTTTATGAGATTGTGTAGGTATATCCAGATAAATACAAGGTAGATACGTCTGATATACCTACTCTTTACTCAGTGTAACAAATACAATGAACAAATTTTTATAATAGGCGATATCGAAATATATTATTATTATCGAAATATACGTTATTTTTTTTATTGCAGTAGTTCAGCAGACAGGCAGACGGCCCACTTGATGGAAAGCGGTTGCCATCGCCTATGGACATTTGCAACACCAAAGGTGCTACAAATGCGCTGCTGCTTTCTTAGGGGAGACTGGAATCTGGTCACTAATGCCGGAACACAACTCAAGGTTGCTATAGCGACATACTTTAGACCAGGGGTGGTAGCCATCCAGTCGGTCACATGCCCTACCACCTGGCTGTGGGTTGTTGAGTCGCCTCTTACAACAGGCCGCCCGGCCGCAGGAAATTGTATTCTTTCTCCGTTCCTGCACGGATAAAGTTGTGGTAACTTGATATGAATTTTGGAATGAACTTATTGGTATGAGATTAAAAATATGTGCGTATTCAATCGCGGAAATGATCGTATATTTTTTATGCCAAAAATCGAACTTTTTTCCGGATAAGGAAATGATATTTACGCGAGAGGACATACATAGAAAAGAGATTTATTTACATGACAGGTAACATAAATCATTGACAATGTCCGCAGCAAGGCAACAATTTCTAGCTTATTATTTAAAATATTTAGACGGTCCTTGTGGTTGAGCGGGCTAAGCCTTTGCCGGCCTACCTCACTGCAACGCAGAGGCTCCGGGTTCAATTCCTGGTATGGTTAATTTACCGGAAACGAATTTTCTCCGTTATTTACGGCCTCAGAGTAGTCCGTTGCATATTACCCATAACACAAGCGTAACTTGCTTAATTTGGGTATAATACAATATGTGTGTTTGTCTGCCAATTATTTATTTATTTAATAATTTTCATCGACTGTTATACTAATTTATAAGCCTCCCATAGCACCAAATGCAATTAGAGATCCTCGCAAATTACAAACAAAAGTGAAAGCCTCCGGTGAATAATTCCGTTTGTCTGCGTCGAAGGATTGCGGTGCAGGGGCGTCGTAGTACGAAGGGTAGCTGGGGCAGCCGCTCGTAAAATTGCAGCCGACTTAGGGCGACGTCTCAAGACGCTCGTGCATTCTTCATAACTACAGTACAGGAAAAACATGTAGAAATAATACTGTAGTCGATACGTACTAAGCAGGACCTGCAATAAAAATTAATATTATTAATTTATAATTAATGTATTATCTATAAAATTATAAACATGTCATGTATTACATTGAAGCTATTTAAAAAAAATAACTGGAATAGACTATATAAACAATGGAGAACACGATGCATTTTTTTAGATTTAGAATAGAATAGAAAACACTTTATTGTTCACCACATACATATAAGATAAACAATTTACAGTAGTCACATTAAACAGATTTCTTGTTTGTTTGTCGGTTTTTCTGTTTGTTCGGGATTCAGGTAAAAACTACTGGGTCGATTTCGATGCGTTTTTCACCGATCAACTGCAAATTCTTAGAATTAAAATCTGCGCTACTTTTTATCCTGGGAATCCCGCGTATTTATTTTGGGAATGATTTAAAATGGCCATGTAAAAAAACAATCGAATTCCATGTGATTTTTCACTGATCAATAGCAAATTTTATGTAATAAAATATTTGATATTTTTTATCTCGGAAATCCCGTGGGAATTTTACCGGGAGCGGTTTCTAGTTGTTCGGATGCATAAAAATTAACTTATTCCTGCACAGTTTTCACTAAAACGATAGCTAATATTCTTTTTTTATTGTTGCAGTACTTTGTGTCCCGGGAAACCCGTGGGAATTTAAAATCAGGCGTGGACGAAGTCCCGCTCTTAGTATGAATATAAGCACCGTACGTGGAGCACATAATGAAGTGCACCCCCTAGCCCTACGAGTTGTTCGGTAGCATTTGCCGCGGCTGACGACGCGACGCACTTTCGTTTTATGCGCAAACACAGTGCTATTTAACTATAAATATCGTTTTATTTCGCGAACTTTTTAGTCACCAGTTCACCACTCACGTGAGATCCAACATCTTCTACAAGTACAGTACAGTTTTTTTTATTTGTACAATAAAATAGTATTGTGACGTTTATAACAAAACTTAGTGTTACGAGTCTTCATATACTTTGAATTACTTAATAGATATAGTACCAACATCATTTGCTACATTTTAAATTTAACGATATACAAGCTACCGTAAGTTATGTAAAAAAAAAGAGTTGGTAAGTATACAATAATGGACACGCAAGAGAAAGAGAACTCACTAGAACACAAAACCGGAGCCAAAAATACACCGAATTCCTGCGACTAGCTGTGAAGAAGAGAGTATTTATTTTGTCAGTTTTATACAACTAATAATTCCTCTCGATGCACCTGCGCAGTAGAACAATTTTAGTAGCGCCGACAATACTGTCACTTACACGTTTCGTATTCACTTTGATCTCATATTTTACATAGAACTTGACTAGCCAATAGTGCTACTAATGTTGTTTTCTTGTGTCGTCAATGGTTTTACAGATCAAAAAACGAAGAGAGTCTAACCTACACTATACTATCATCTTCTTTTAATTCATTTATATAATTATCCTATCATATTTTGGCCTCTTTAATCGGTTCATATCGTGTACCATGAAAAAGAACGAACAAATTTAATTTGTCTTTAGTATTTAAGTGTACCGGAACCCAGAGATCCCGAGTACAATTACTATCAAGTTCAGTTTCGTAAACGAACTTTTTTTGTATTGATCTGGTCTAGGATCGGCTGCAGAGTTTTTAAACACAAGCTTACTTAGCAAGAGTTTTATTAACCGGTTTATTTATTTATCACTAAATTTTTTGCAACATCTCATTATTTGTCGTATACTGCATCACTAAGGAATCAACCCGGACTAACGTCATCCCGGGGTGCCACTCCAAGGGTCATAAAACTACTTCCCCCAGCCTTGCGAGGTTATATTGCACGACACCATTCACTTTCTTACGTACAAACATTTTCTTATTCAATTTCAGTTGTTGGCGCAATTTTTAGATGTATAATTCAAGTAAGTGTGACTAGGGACGGTTTTCAAGTGCCTGAGATTTTAGGTGGTTTCGGATTTCTACATACTGCATGCGAAAGACTGATAATGACACATGTTCATAAAAAAAGTTGTGTGTTTTTCTGGCGTATTTTTTCCCCACTGAACACGAATCTGAAATGAGAATTAGGGGTCAACGATCAAATAATAATCGAGAAAAACCTATAGAGAAATAACGATTAAATCGTGATTTTCATCGTTTTTTTGGGTTTTTCTCGATTATTATTTGTTCATTGAACCCCAATTCTCACTTCAGATTCGTGTTTAGCGGGAAAAATATACCAGAAAATCATAGTTTGATACCCAGCACACACAACTTTTTTTTTGTGGACCTGTGTAATAATTATTTTGTATGCATTTGTATCGTTACTCATTCTTCGTATTGTCGTAAATAAATAATATACGAGTAATTTCTTTATTGTTTTATTCATATAATTATTTTTCTCACAGACAGTTAAACTTTAAATTATTAAGCTAAACAAAATATTTATTTGAAACATTGACGAGGAATAATAAATACTACTGGTAAACGATTTATTAATAAAAATATAAATGACCCAACAGTTTGTATAGTACTTGTAAATATAGATGTAACTACTGTAGATTTTTAGATATATAGATTGATACATCTGAACGTATAACAAAATTCATTTTTCGTCTTTTTCTCTCCATGATTAATGTCGCTACGAATTTCCGCCTCGCTTTATTACAGTGAAAAATTTCCCTCGAGTACGGGTCTTGTTAATTTTTATAGAAACTGAAATTACAATTACAAGGCTTAATTGGCCCGTGTCTGTCCAAAAATAAGGTAAACTTTGTTTGTTCAGTCATTACTCTCATTTTGTTTATAAATTAACTGGTATAAACAATTCTTGTTTACTTTTAAATTCCAATCAAAATTCGTTAATTTATATATCGTTTAGTTTGTTTGAATTTTTATAATAATTGTGTTACATATTACTCTAACTTGATTAGCTAATTAAATTATGTGATTTACGTAAATGTGAATTTGGTTTGTATTCGCATATCTTCCTATCATATTACTTAATATTATTTGACCTGGATAATTAATGTATTAATTTTATAATTTGTAATAAGTTAATATACTCGCATTCCAATAATTCCTGTACCCATAATTTGAATAGGTTCTAGGTCATTCTAAAGCTCTTAGTCTCTTACGCTATCATGCTATATCTTCAGCTACATCATTACTGAATAACATGTGAAATTTTAATTTTAGTCATCCACTACAAGATTAGTCATTGATCAATAAATATAGTTCCAGAGATTCGAGCAACGTCTGTAAAATTACTTTCATTATAACTCTAAATCCAATATGAATGCTATAATGTATTGAGAATATATTTTAATACAGAATAAATCAGCACTTTGTTTTACAAGCGAAGCAATTACACGAGGTGAATTATAGCGTATCTTTTACTTATTATTAAATCTTAATGAAGTTGATGTTCCGCCTCCACGATACTGACCAGTTCAGTTCTTCCCAAAGTTTAACCAATTAAATTGAAATATTTATTCTTTATCATAATCAACCTAAAAGTCGTGGTAACGTAATGGCTAGCGTACGCGTCCCAAGCTCTAAGGGCGCGGGTTCAATCTCTTAGGCAGTTTTCTGACCTAATGTGCATATTGTTACAATTATCACGTACTAACAACGGTGAAGGAAAACATCGTGATGCAACCTGCACATCGAGATAACCGATTTGTCAAACCTGCACAGCCACCTTGGACAAACGTGGCGGGTATACTGTCCGATCACCTGTAATGGGAGGCCCGAGCCCAGCAGGACATTTATGGGCTGTTATTATATTATATATAATCAACCTAGCATCTAACTAATGTCACTGAAACTAAAAGGCCAGATATATAAATCTGTCATACGACTGGTCTATCTATTATACGAATCCGAATATTGGGCCACTAAAGTGATAGAACACAAAGTTCCCACTCAGCTGAGATGAGAATGTTCAGATGGATGTGTGTTGTTACAAAAACGGATAAGGTGAGATGTGAGAAATGATTACATTAAGGGGATCTTTGAAAGTTGACTGAAAAATTGAGAGGAAGAAGGTTAAGGTGGCATGAGTATGTAATGAGGAAGGATAAAAGTCACGTGACAAAAATAGTGTTAAACTGCAAGATTGATGGGTACCAATGTAACGGTAGCCTAAAAAAGTGATGGATGGATTTTGTGAAGGATGATATGACGATTTGTGGTCTAACAAAGGACATATCTCAGAATAGAGGAGTATGGAAGGAAAAGACATTATGCCGATCCTAAATAATTGGGAGAAGGTAAAAGAAAAGAGCGATTCATCCTAGCGTTAAATCAGAGTTGTGTATGACCACTTCGGAAGACTTCGCTTTCCTCCTTTGTCTTCTCCACTTTGAGTCGGATTATAATTATCCCTTATTGCAAAAACATTATAATTCTAATTATTCCCTGAAAAACTTTGAAGGTAAGAGGGGAGAGATTTTTTGCATATTTTAAATTATAACTTCAAAAACAAAGATATGTAAAATAAATAAACAAAAACATCTCTCAAATGTGCTAATTTTATACAATTTATTTGATATCTCAATCGAGGATATTATTTACTTTTTCTATTTTTTCTCCTTCTTTTCAACACCCAAAAAATATTTTCATGAATTCGAACACTACTTTTTGTAGACATGGGTATCTTCTACCTTTTGCCAAATATGTCTCTAGCTTTGGTAGTTTCTGAGATATTTGGTTATAACAAAGACAGACATTCAAACACCGAAGTGAAATCATGCGGGTTCCTTTTATATACCTATATGTATCGGATCCTAGAGAATAAAACCATATCACCTTTTAAACTGTTAAATAAAAGTATATATTTTAAGAAGTTGAGTGAAATTTATTTTTTTTATAATCTTTGAACAGCACTGTACTTCAATAACCAAACAAGTTTTAAGGTAAGGTACAGAAACGTGTAGTTACTGTACTTTAATCGATGTTTCAATGTGTAATTAGCGAAGATTTGTATTTAATTAATGGATATATAATTTAAAGAAGTACTAAAAAGGCAATATGTATCTAATTGAAATAAAGATAAGATAAATTTTATGAAGCCATCATTTAGATTCTTTATTATTAAGTTATTCTTACTAATGGGATAAAAGCATTACGCAAATTGCTCGTGATATTGTTGTTATTTATAACTGCGACACTGTATGATAAAATAAATGATATTGATACTAACTGCATTTACATTTGCATAATAATTTGTATTTCGAAAAAATTATCCTCATTTGAGACAAGACGAGAAGCTGAAAATGAATAATAATAATAGGTAAAAGTGTTGCCATTTCCCCCGGATATAAGTACCGCAGATTTTAGGTTCATTTGTATCCAATAGCGAAATCACCTCAGCTTTTACGTGAAACCCGATTAAATAAACGTTTGCAACACCATGGGAGAAGCCCACGTGTTGCCGGCCTTTAGGATGAAAATAAGGGATGAAGTGGGGAGAAATGAGATAAAAGGGATGGAATAGAGGGATTAAACAGGAGGAATATGGGGAGGGGGAAATGGGCCATCAAATGGAAACACGATTAGCTCAAGACTAACCGTTTCACGCCGATATTCTGTCACAACGTGATATCACACCGTTCGAGACAGCCCTAAGAACTGTAATGATTCTAGCATGGCTCTACCAAATCAAATTATTTTTCGGTTCTATAATAAAATTCATAATACATATAATTACATAAATCATTTGCCCATTTTTCCATGTTCCCCGAACATTGCGACGGGCAGACGCCATAGTCCCCATATTACCAGACACCTAGTTACTACTAGCAGTTCACTCCAATAGCCCGGTACTTTTTGTTCTCATTTCCCACAATAGTCCTACACTGGCCGAGGCTTGTCCTTGGGCGCATTATTATATGGTGTAGACAGGGATAATCGCCGGTCGGTGTCACGCCATATTTAGATTAAATTTGTCAAGGGGCCTCTACGTATTGGCCTCCAAAAGACCGGGGCATTTTTATGGCCTTTAAAGAAATACATAATAATGATTTCACAAATCAAAACTATATCCACATTGCATGATATTATGATATTATTTCCAAATGCTTCGTATTGAAGTGCCCGGAGACAAAAATTAATGTCGCCGAACATAGAATGAAAATCCACGAGATTTCCGCATTCTAAATAATTGTGGTTATAAATTACAGCAATTCTGGCAGTTGTTGCACAGTCGTTCTATTTTATTATTATTTAACTTGGAGACAGAAATAAAATATATTTAATGGTATTTATTCTCACCTCTAGTTATAATGATGTAAGAGGAATGATTCATCTGGATAAAATCTTTCTCGAAGTTCACTTTCACATTTAAGCAATTATAGTATATCACTCTTAATTATAAATGGTTCAGATCTCTGTCTAAAATGTCACTCATCGTTTAAGTGTGTTTTTAATTTAACCAGAGATATATTAAATGGTTTCTTTAAGCCTTCCAAGAAATAATTACGTCAATTGAAAGATTGAAGCAAAATTTTAGTTTTAATTAAATAATAAATTCATATTATGATTTTATTTATAGACTAGCCGTATTATTAACGAATAACAATTACATCGTTTTCTTCATAATTTACTTTATTTCAAGTTATAGTTTTTTAATAAACACATTATACTTGTAATTGTTACTAAAGATATTGTTTTAAGGTACAGTAACTTCTTTGGCTAAAACGGAACGCCTATGTATTCGTCATATCATTGTATATACGTGTCAGTAATAAAACAGTATTATAGGCTATTAAAAAAAAAATTCTAAAATAGACAAATTATGCAAAATACAATGAAGGAAACTCAAGTATGTAATGTATTTTACTTATAATCCCTTAAGTCTATAAGCAGATACTGAGTCTAGGTCATCGAAGGCAATGAGTAAGGTCTACATGGACCTTAGATCTGTAAATCTACCTTAACGTAGGTACTTGAGATAGACAGAGAGAGAGAGAGAACACTTTATTGCACACCAAAATATATTATAACAATACAGAACTAATTTAAGAATTAAATGTACAAATACATACATATATACATAGTCATATATATATATATACAAACATACAATAATATATTTCAAAATACATAAGTTATTATAATAAATGTATTAGCATGATTATATTGTGTTAATCAGACATAGCTATTTGTGGACGAATAGTGTTTTCTGAGTAAATTTCTAAATGTTGGTAAGTATTTGGCCTCTCCGACAGTATGAGGCAGCATATTCCAAAGTTTGACAACCTGCACTATCAAAGAATTAACATAATAGGGTGGAGTGCAGTTGTCATAAGTTTTCGATATATATCAGAGCGCAAATTGTACTTGGTACTTGCTCTCCGGCCTGGATTCGAGCTACGTCATTTCAATAAAACACCAGTGAATAAGCTACTAAACTAACATACAGACCTATCAAATGACCCTAAAAATTCATAATATAAAGTTGTTTATTTATAAAAACGTATTTTAGGGACTTTTTAAATATCTGGTTAACTAAAATTACACTGCAAATATTTGGCAGCGGCTAATGCGCTAGAGAGATCTTAATTTTGTTTCTATCTGTGGTGACCTGTTAACAACTCACTATCAATTACTTATGTGTTATTATAATAATGTGAATAGCTGATAGCCATTCAAAATGTATAAAGTTAAATAAAATAGAGTCTGGTTCTGTATTCTAGCAAAGTCATTAAAATTTATGCCCCTCTTCTCATTAAGCCTACCAATAAAGTATATCACCAAACACGGCACGTTAATGGCAGGTATATAGTTCAACAACCGTAACTCAAGCTATAAGTAGTTTACTGAAGTATCAACACCCATAGAAGGAAAACGTGTGAAAATGTTACAGGAAAAAGACCGGTCGTTACAATGATTTATGTTTGGCCATATAAAAAGATGTTCCGCAAACACGTTTTGGCGTTAAGGTCGCTGTTTAGGTGGTCAGAGATATAGTACCCTGTTAGTTCCTCAATATGTTTGGATGATATATTGTTTTCGTTGGACATTAGTCATGTGAAAACCTTTTTCTGTAAGATCATAATTTTTTTAGATATTTTACCTTGAACTATATTTATGTGACGTTCTCATGTCTTCTTGACCTACATACATACATGCACCTCATATTGTATTTTACTTTACTGTCAGCATCTAATTATGGTAACATCATGGACCTTAGACTGAAAAATCTACCTTAGTGGTAGTTACTTGCTCTCAGGCCTGGTTTCGAGCTACGTCATTTGAATAAAACAATAGTGAATTAGCTACCAAGTCGACATTTCAAAGGTCCACAAAATATCATAATTTAAAGTATAATATACTTTAGGGCTTTTTCATATGACCCGGTAGACAAGTGACATTAATGTTAAACAAATAGAATGAAAATGTTTGGGAACGAAATAATACTTAGAGTAACGATATGTCATTCCCATATATTTTTTATTATATTCGATTAATGCTAACAATACCATATTATATTATATTTATACGGAATGATTTTTTTTAAATGAGCCTTTGGGGCGAAATCGTAAACTGTGCTAAATAGCAAAAGGCACTCAAAAGAGTCTCAAGGCCGATTTTGACGAAAATTAAAGTGATATCATTAGATTTCTGAAAAATCAATTACCTTTGTCTGGCATCGAATCGTCTAATATTGAAAAAATAAACACAACCTGTATTATAACAAATCATAGTGCACCATGTAAGCATCAATTTCTGTGAAGGAATATCAAATGGCAAACCAAGGGAAAGGGTTGTTTTTAAACAAAATGTTCTACTAAATTAGGTTATATATATATATAACCTTCTAAACCTTTTTATGTATACTAGACCTAAAACTTTACTGTTTCTTGTTCAATTCACTACCATAACAAAGAAACTATGTCCATATAGTCTAACCAGCTCGCAAGCAAACATAGAGATGTGTCGAAGCCAACCTGATTTGAAGTAATACAATGAATGACTTGTTTCCTATGACAATGTATTTGTTAGTAAATTGAAAAAACTATTTTATGAATAGCCATCTATTTAGTTAATCTATTTTATGAAAATGACATCATTTATCGGGATAAAAAGTATCCTAAGATAGCCGTCTATGTCGAATTTCATTCAAATCCATTCAGTAGTTTTCATGTGATGTTTAACAGACAAACAGACAGACAGAAAAAAAATCGAAAAATTGTATTTCGTAATCTGTTGGTCCCAATGAGCCACCCTGATTTTTTTTACATTTTAAACGCATTGTAGAAACTCGAAACATTTACAGATTTATTATAGTATAGATAGAAGATGGAAACAATGATTTTTTTCTATTTTTATAGGCATCTATAAATCAATATTCGAAACCCACGTTATTTTACTCAAATCAAGCAAATCAGTCAATGGGTAAACATTGATTGCGGTTAAATGACCAGCACATTTTGACGCTTAATTAATATATAGAAAATTAAAAATTTTACACTGTGATTTAATGTAATAATACAGAATGTGTTTATTTTTTCAAAATCAATGGTTCTATTCCTGACAAGGGCACATATTTGATTTTTCAAAAATCTAAGGACACCATTTTAGTTTTCATCAACATCGGCCTCGAGACTCCGTGAAGTGTATTTCGCTATTTACCATAATTTAGGACTTGACCCTGAAGGTCCGCTTGAAATATTCACCTGTATACAGATAATAGAATTGAAGATATAAATATATTCATTTTGTCATTATATTGTTACCACTTAGCCAAAATTCCACGACGCACGCCGATAAATGCGAATGCACACCTGCCGGTCATAAAGCACAGTTTATTACAGTTTTATTACCTGCCCCCATTTGCACTTCTTTTGTTTATTTTGTGTTTAGAATTTGTAATTAGAAAAGCCGCCTACTGTGTATTGTAATCCTTTATGATGGTCGTTAGCCAGGTGTAGTTCTTGGAAGATTCAGTCCACGCGGTCGATTGTTGTATCGTATAGTTAGTATAAAACAATGCCCGAATGGAGGGGTGAGGCAGTTAAAGCGACGATTACGATACGGGCAAGACGTGTGTACATTCGATAAGCGATATAGTGGCGGACTTTGCGCGTGTTATTTAATTGTGCATTACATTTGGATTTATTGCGTCCAGTTATATTTGTACCTGTGTTATACGTGTTTGTATAGTTCTAAATATAAATTCTATAGTAATTCCAACGGCATTTTAATTCGAGTCCCGCACTCGTAACAATATATTAAAATGGATTGATGTGATTCTGGTGTTCAACAAATAATACGCAAAAGAAAAATAGAGGTCCTAAAAATAGAACAAAGCCGTACTTACTTTAATGATAAGGAAAATACAAAAATGAAACATTTTCTTTTTTTCAAAAGGATGAGGTGTAAGTGCACTCATATAAAAATGGTTATGCCACGGAAAAATTCTTTCACGAAAACTGGGTTGCATTATAATTTCCCTTAACGTTTGCCACAGTGTTCTCTTTCATTTGTATGTAAGAGACATTACCGTTCCTAGAAGTTTCCCTTGCCAAAAAGCCTTCGTCAAGTTTCCCAAAGTGCTTCGTGATTGCGTTACCAATGAGTGTGCAGGCACTATGAATTATAACATTGGCAAACTTCCCTAATATTGTTATTGTCGTATTTCATTATCATAAGTTCTACAGCGGGAATATTTTGTATGCACTCTGACACTAATGGACGAAGCGTAATTACGGGGAATTTCTCAGAACAGTATTGTTTATATTAATATAAGATATTATTTATATAGCTCTTAAACGACCCAGTGTTAAGCACGTACAAATATCCAAACATAGACATTTTCATATCAAGACACACTAAGATTTTAGTGCAATGTAGTGTTAAAAAATAATGTCTACCTACTAGTTTTATTTTCTACTTACTTTCTACTGAATCCTGAATCAACTTTCGTATTAATGCTTCATTTCTTCCAAGCATTTTCAATTTATTTTGACGTTCAATATCAAAAGCTAGTTAAAAATTCTCGTTTAATATAAGTAAAATTAATTTTGTTTTTCCAACTCCGTATGTTTACAATGCATCGGGTGCAACTGGTTGTGTGCTGTATCTAGGAGCCCGCCGTCTGTAGCCTCAGGGATTTTATACGGATGTAAAGTTTAACAATTCACAATGTCCAAACAGTAAACTGTTATTGTATGTTACTGTATGTGTGAACTGGAAATAATACGATAAGGAATTTTATACGTTACTTATTATTTAATTAAATAATGCATTAACCACGTATCTTAGTCGACATTAGTTTTGAAACTTACATACCAAATTTAGTGACTATAGGTACATTTTTAAGCGGAGCAGAAGGAACTAAAATAGTAGCATCGAAAGGAAGTTACTTTCACATTTATGTTAATATAGATATGGATTCTGAAGAATTCAGTACTACACACATCCTAAAGTTTGAATACAAGTCATCAATTATGAATACGTCTACTAACTCATTTGACAGCAGCTTACGCAACAGCGGCACAAATCCATCTAATTATATGATACACACGCCCTATTCATGGGTTAGATCTAATCAAACATCTATCAGTAATCCTTGTGGCGGTGCCGGCAGGCTTACGGCCAAAACAAACGAGCAAATTAGTCTCTGCCCGGTATACGACAGATCCTGATTGATGGATGACTTTGGCCGTACTCCGAAGTCTACGCAATTAGCTTCTCAACAAAATCCGCCGACAGTCTGACAACATTTAGTGAAAGGTTATAAGTTGTTAGTTAGGTCCTGCGTGTTGGTATTAAATTGAATTATAATATTACAGAAATATGACATTGCAAGTGTGGTGACATTACTACCACAGTATTTGCGAGTAGCTTAGCTTTTGTCATTAAAGTTGTAATAGGATTGTAATTATTATGTGGCGTCTCGTAAAAGCGCATAGGAGAGGGTCGCAGGTTAAGTTTAGTGGGTAGTCTGACGGCCAACTTCCCCATGGCCTCCGATTGGAAGTCATGTAGAAATCCGGTCGTTGAGGAGTCCTATACCCTCCATGGTGTCCTCTCCCCCCAGGCCCGAGGATAGTGTCCAAAGACATTGCCCCTGCGTCATCAAAAAAATAAAAGGATTGTAATTATTTATGTATTTAGTTTTCACTGTAATTTAAATAATTCTATTCTTGTAGATAGCTCGTTCTCTATTCAAAATCTATTTTTGTTTTGCCCGTCTAATGGATAGAGGTTAACGTTGTCTATAGTTATTTGTAATAATAAGCTTCAAGTAAGTATATAAAAAAATGTAATTTTAAGGCTTTCGAATGTTTTATGATGGTCCATAACTTACTTTGATTCATAATTTATTTGCCTAATATGGTGTATGTATTTCGAAGTCAATACGGTTTTCATAAAAGATCTGCCATTCTATTTAGGTAAATTACTTTATTACTTCTAAATTTTAATGCGGAGTGTGATTCTCATAATTTAGTAATCCAACAGTGACCTAAGCAGCCGCATGAATGAAATCTAAATGATTAAAATTGGCTCGCAAATTAACAAGACCAGACAGGAAATTGGAAAAAAATATTATAAATTACGGCCGTCATTGTTATTTGAATTAAAAATACAGTAAGTTCTTTGTCAAATCATAGATACTATAAAGACAATTAATCGTCCCATTATAATTTTATTTATGAGTAAAAAGGTCGTTGTTCTATGATAAACACCGTCAATAACAAAGCTTTGAATAAGCTATAAATAAACACAACGTAAGGAAATAGGTTAATGACACCCTTTCGATACAAACCGCCCTTCAAAGCATCTTTAGAAAAAAACATGTGTAGGGCTGTATGTAAATCGATTAAGAACCGATGTATCGTCGAATTACATTTCTTAAAATCGACTTGATCGTTAGTCTTCCAATATTCAAAGACATTACTATGAATTATTCAATTTACCTTATCGCGAGTGCTAAGAGGAATAATTCCATTACCAAGGCAATTTCCGTTTACGACCGTCGTCTTAAGCTTACTGCTGCAAAGTACCCACTGTAGGTAACAAAATAGCTTTGAAAACTGGAAACTCTTTCGAATTTACCTTTAGTATCAAGCAAAAGAATTCTAATATATGCTCTTAATAAAGTAAAAATGTATCTTATAGTCTTAGAAATAAGGATTAAATTGCATTCGAATACAGTACTGCAAAAAGCAAAGAAGGTATAAGGCAGGATATTATTGGAAATTCCTGAACGTTGCAAACATTCGAGTGATATCGAACGTAGGAGATATCTCGACTGCGATTGGAGGAAAGTCATCTCTCGGACGTGAAAGCTTTGCTGTTTCGTGATGGCATGTTCAGTTCTTCAAATATAAATAAGAAAGAAATAAACATAACGTTGAATAAATCGGTGAGATATTTTAGATTTATTCTTTTGTACAATGAAATTCTAAGAGAAACACTTAATTAAACGACTTTGTCAGTTATTTGACTTTGTCAGAAATCGTCATAAATTCCCAGTAAATTTCTCAAATTGTGTGCTCAAATATTAAACGCTTCCTATTTCCCTAACAAACTTATATTGTGCCTTAAGTTTCCGTAAATAAATAATCTAGGATACTTGTAGCAAAATCCGCTTTTGGGTGTTCATCTCGGAACTAGACTGCGTTAAGTAGAAACTCGCATAAAACAAAGTGTCAGTTATTACATTAATAACGCCGGAGCCCGCAAAAACCCAACCCTTTTTGTTTATCCCTCGGGTTTGGTTCAACTTCCGGCTCAGCGCTTTGATGGAACACATAACGTAAATATGTATCCTGAACGGTGCGGCCTGCTTTATTCCATACTGCGCCATCAAATTACCTAATCGTTGAGATGATGTGGAGTTTGTGTTGCCATAAAAATGTGGATACACTCGTATAAATTCCTATGTAATAATATATTTTAAAAGATTTCTTCTGAATTTTATATCCATGCAGGAACGGAGAAAGAATCCAATTTCTTGCGGCCGGGTGGCCAGTAGTAAGAGGCGATAAAACAACCAACAGCCAGGTGGTAGGTTATTTGCCCGTCTCCTCGCTCCCGGCCGTGGTACGCATCATGGTCGGGAGCCGCACCAGATGGGACGCCTTCTCCTCCTTCTGCGAGCACGTTATGTTTGCGAAGGAGGAGGCAGAGCGGGAGCGTGAGCGTACGTCCTTGCTCCGCTCCTGCCAAAGGAGGACGCGCCGACGCCGGAGGGCGGAGTTCGACCTTCGGCCACCGTTAACGGGCGGCGCGGGTGTGGCCCCTTGGGGTATAGGGGTTCTCACTCAGCCGCACATGCCGTCGAGATGAGAGCGCGAGTGTTCCGCACGCGCTTATCTCTCCTCCAGTAGGGTGCGATACAAACCGAGGGGTAGTCCCCCGGCATTGGAAGAGGCCCAGTGAGGGGGGCCCACGCCTGCCAGGGCATGCGGAGACGGGAAGCCCAAATACCCGTAGCCCTGGCATAAGGCGCAGGACGGAACACCTAGGGGTTTTAGTGGGTATCCCTAAATGGGGAGTGGCAATAGCGTGACACCAGTTCTAACTAGGCACGCTAGTGCCACCCCCGATTTGGCGAATCCCACACTCACACGGGTCGCGAACGTCCCCCCAGGCTTCTGTGCCTGTCGCGGCTTAGTCCTCAAACGGATTTCCCCTGGCCAAAAAAAAAGGGTATTTGCCCGTCTGGATGGCTACCTCCCCTGGTCTAGAGTATGCCGCCATAACAACCTTGACTTGTGTTCCAGCAGCAGGGGCCAGGTTCCAGTCTTCCTTTAGAGAGCGGCAGCACATTCGTAGCAACTTTGGTGTTACAAATGTCCATCGGCGATAGTAACCGCTTTCCATCAGGTCTGCCTGTCTGCTGAACTCATGCAATAAAAAAGAACTACTAGTTGTTCATAACTATTTCCTTTACTTGGTACTTTGTACAAACCAGCATAACAATAAAACAATTATCAATTTGTTTCAATACATTTTTGGGGCGTTTTGAGATCACGGCCGGAAGTAGATTGGCTCTGAATATCAGCATTATATCGGATATAATTCCGTCACATCAATATCAATGTAACAATGCAAATGTCATTTGCGGGAATTGTGGCGTATAAAGTCTCAAATTGTATTATGATTTTTGACTCGCTATTAATCAAATAAAGTCTTTATTTTTTCAATATAAATTAAACATCCAGCGCAATAGCAGCGAAAGAGGGAACAAACTCGCAGCTGTACTGCCCACGGCTTTTATTCCAAGTCTTAGATCCTTGTCATGATACCTCTTTACAAATGTATAAACGTGTAACAAGGCTTTTCTCGCCTGGATTACGATGGAATTTATACTGGCCAACGCGACAATTTAAGCCTTGTTTCGCACGATATGTTATGCCGGCTTGTTTTGGTCTTATACTTTAAAGAAGAACGTAACAAAATCCAAATAAATTTTAAATTACTGTTGTGATACACAACTTTTTTTACTATATAACATTTGTGCATTCTCAGCAATTAAAATAAAAGAAAGAGATGGTATTTATTTAGTAATGATATTGTGGCGACCGAGGGTAGAACTTTCTGGCAGCGTAGCCGGTCTCAAGATTTTTAGAAAAAGGTAGAAGATTCTGGAAGGATAAGACAGAGACAGATAGATGTTTAGAAAGGGACAGATAGTAAATTAAAGAATAACGAAAAGAAGATCGAAATTACATATTGTATATATCCCCAAATTAAGCAAGTTACGCTTGTGTTATGGGTAATATACAATGTACCATCTGGGGCCGATCCCAGACACCCAGACCAGAGTAAATAACGGAGAAAATACGTTTCCGAAATTTACTATACCAGGAATCGAACCCGGAGCCTCTGCGTTGCAGTGAGGTAGGCCGGCAACGGCTTAGCCCGCTCAACCACAGAAACCGTCCTTAAATTATAGGTTCCAGAAGATTCTTCCGGGTATATAAGCAACGTAAGGCGAGCCTACCGGGCAGTTTAGAGTTGAGTTCAGCTCAAGACAGTGAGGCGACAAGTGCGATACGAAGGAGTTGGAAGAAGAGTTTAATAGAAGACAGTGACGAGTTTAGTGGTGAATTTAGTGTAAAATTTAGTGGACAGTTTAGTGAAGGAGGAGTTTCGCGTAGTTTAAAAGGAGGTCCGGAGCCGAGCTACGCGCGGTAAATTCTGAGGTGAACACTGCAGCAGCAGAAGGTGTGTCTACGCAATATCGGCAACGGTATTGTGAGTGAGACATCTTATCGTCGGTACAGTGCGTCGTTCGTTGTGTGTAGGGGCAACCCTGCAGAGAGAAATCACGCACGGTTGTGTAAGTCAAATAAATAAAAGCGTTTAGTTAAAAACTGGTGTTTTCTTCCAATCCTAAGTGCGTACCCCGCTCGCACGTAACAATATTATAAAATATAAGTAATATAATAGTGATATTATAAATCCTAAAAAGACTTGTATTAATGACAGAGGCATGAGTGTCAATAAAGGTAGAATTCGTCAGTTAGGTTCCTCTATTGATTTTAACAGTAAAGTTTTATTATTATTATTATATTATTATTTTATTATTCGAATATTCAATATAGTTGCTAAATATCATATTGTAGATTATTCATTCCAAATCATATAGGTGACGCAAGCAACAGATACTTATTACAACATTTGCTAGTGAATCACGTTAATACGGTATTACCCTAGGTTATGTACCTTTCATGTAAAACGTGTCGTTTGTCAAGTTGTAACATTTTGATGTCGTCAACAGGAGTTAACAAATTTTTTTAACATAATGACTGTTTTATTCTCTTAAGTTTTCACGACTATTCAACACAATTAAAACACGTTCTAAAGATTTTCAAGCACGATTTGCAATTTACTTTTTGTTTAAATCAGATATTTGGCTATTTTTTTAGTAAACTCACGTTACGAAAATCAAATAATAGCCGGTAAATCGTTATTGTTATTATATAATATTTAATACCTAGCTGTACAAATATTCAAACAAAATAGGATTTTTGATTCACATTGATATCGAAAAGGACCTAGGTTTCATTTTAACAAAATATATTGAACCATCACTTATAATAAAAGTATTTAGGAAAATTAAAATGAACAACATCATAAACAAGACAAGGCAGTTTATTGTAATATTTTATTTTCTTTATCGTGAACTATAGGATTTTTTTTGTCTTTCAAGTTACTTTCATTGAGACTAACCGATATTTATAGAATGAAGTTTGACGTGACTTCTGACATAAGATACCTCTAACCCCACAAAGAAATGATAGTAATATTGAAACGGATGCTATAAGACCTCACGCATGCATAGTTTGTATCAATTTATAACTAATATTAGGTAAAAACAAGATGTGATTTTATATTTTCTAAACCCTGTAAGATATCGTAAAATTCTTGTTTTAATATCTGATTTTCATTGAAATCCGTAAGGCCGTTTCGGAGTCTTTTCGAGACAAACATTCATACAGTACACACAAACAGAAATTTCAAAAACGGCAATTTATGATTACCATCTAAAACGGTTGCTTCAAATGCTACCGGGATGTACTAACTCTCTGTAATTATCAGTTTTTATGCAAGAGATGGTTGTGTAGAAAATGTTAATTATAAGTGTAATATTCGTTTTTGAATTGCATCAAAGACAAAGTTGTGCGTTAGTCGAAAATCTACAACTTAGCTGATGTTTGGGCGTTACATAGGTTTAGCATTGTCTTAGTGCCTATTGTTTGAAGATAAAATTATATATTCATGAATAATCGACACTAGCTAGATACACAATTCATGCCAAGCCATATTCATAAAAAAAGGGGAAATCCCATATCATTTTCTGTTAGTATATCCATATCTTAGTACATGTAAATGTACTACATCCTAAACATGTGAATACACATAAGTTAGAAGACCGCAAGTGCTTACCAAATTTATAATGTGGGCCTCCTTCACAAAAACCGAGGCAGCCACAAGTTTTCGTTGGGAGGTATAAAGCTGCGTACATCCGTACCTAGATACTGTTATATACCGTCAAAGATAAGCGCACAGTTGCCTGTTGTTAGCGCAGTTTATTGTCCTTCCCGGATTAAGGAATTCTTTTGTGTTTCGAATTTGTAATTAAGAAAAACATGCTATTGTTGTTGTTTATACTTGTTTTATAACCACCATTAGCGTCGAACTAATCGTTATTGTTATTGTTTTTGACTTTGTGGCCGTTCGCGGGTGTGCAAATTGCCATTTCTTGGAAACTCAGTGCGCGCGGCCAATTTCTTTGTACTGTGTAGCGAGTATAAGACAATGCCCGAATGAAGGGGCAGGCAGTCAAGCGACGACTACGAGACGAGTAAGACGTTTGTAGTACTCTCGATTAGCGATATAGACGACAGACTTTACGCGTGTCGAATTATATTGCAAATCGTGCAGTGTGAACTGGTTCCATCCAGTTTTATTTGTATTTGTTTTAAACGTGTTTGTACAGTTCTAATAAATTCTATAGTAGTTCCAACGGCATTTTTAATTCGAGTTCAGAAGCTCGTAACAATACAAATTATGTGATAGCGAATATGTACTGCTTATTAGAACTATCTAATAAGCAGCAGATTCGTTGACTATCATAATATAATTGATGCCAAATGTACAAATGTATTTCTCGTTTTAATATCTAGGCGGATAGATATTAGAATTTAGTGAATAGCGACGGAATTAGAATAACAATAATAATATTATGTTATTATGCCGGTATTATATTAGTATATATAATATTATTATTATTATTCTAATTCCGTCGCTATTCACGCTTAACATTTATATTGTAATATCTATCCGCCTTGATATTAGAACGAGCAATGCATTTGTCGTTGTTCAGATATACGAGTAATGGAGATTAGACGACTTTGAGTATCCACGGCAATTACACTCGGAAGTTAAAAATAATTTTCAACTGTGTATTGTATTTGTCTTAAGAATTTACGTTTATGGTGTAGTGTGTGTTTGTCTGTCGATTATTTTTTTGTTTATTTTCATGGGGTTTCGCGACTGTAAGAAACTAAATTAGATTAAGCTTCTGTATAGCACATGCTTCCACTTACGTACCTACAAGAATGATTAGATCCCATTGATATCATTTCATATACTATGGAAAGTCCTGATCGAACGGAACCTGATAAAAGACGTACGAACTGTAGAGAAAATTCTAAATCATGACAACATCTGAGTTATTTTTTGATCTCAGTTACTGAAGAAAAGTGACCGCAACATCTGATTGATATACAAAAATTAATTAAATATCGCATGTATTGAAATCACCTTTAAAACGTAGTTTTAATTACACAGCCTGATCTTCAAAAGCCTGTTCATTATGACTTATTTACTTACTTATTATATACTTTATTTTATTGCTAATAATTTAGAATAAAACCGTATGAAGAGCGTAACGGAAAGAGTACTATTGTCGGTATTATCGCTATTAACTTTTTTTCCAGACAAGCTTTGAATAGCAAGTCAATTTTGTACAGACCAAGTACTATTAGATATTAATTTCATTAGCAATAACTTGATTTCAACAAAAGTACTTGATTATATTCGTTTATATTCGTGCAAGAACGGAGAAAGAATACATTTTCCAGCGATCGGGCAGCCGGTCGTAAGAGACGACAAAACAACCTACAGCCAGGTGGTAGGATTTGCCTTTCTGGATGGTTACCACCCATGGTCTAGAGCATGCCGCCATAACAACATTGAGTTGTGTTCCGGCATTAGTGGCCAGGTGCCAGTTCTATCTACGAGTGCGGCAGCAGATTGGTGTTACAAATGTCCATAGACGTTGGTAACCGATTTCCATCAGGTATTTACGTCTGCCTATGTGCTGAACTCATGTAAAAAATTTAACTTTTTACTACTGAAAATATGATTATTTTTATACATTCTCAAACTATAGCCAAGTAAGCGTAGCTGAGAGCAACAGTTAGTATTGAATAAAATTACGCACAAAATATTTTCGTAAATATGTTGTAACCACCAATAATTTAATTTTCGACGTAGCCTACATTATTTACGTAAATTCATTCATTCAGTGCGAAATTGTGTTCGAGACTGACGGCCGTGAAATTAACGTCAACGAAAATCTGTCGGATGCACAAGAAAAATGTGGTATGTGATGCTTATACGAATTACTCTGTATAGAGTGAGATCCCAGTCACCCCAGACTTACGTGATTTTAGGAAAGATGAAATTTTTAGGATCGGTATTTTAACATAAACTTAGAAAGGAATGGATACTCACTAAGCTGAAAGCGGGGCCGTTTTTCAGGTAGCATGTATCAAAGATGGAAAAAAACCATGCTAACTTACGCCAAAGTAGCAAGGCTAGTTTTTACATATGTCATATACGATATTGTTATAAATAACGATATACAGTTGTCAGACACTTCAAAAAAATATGGGAAATTACGTATTTTTAGGAAGGCTGAATTTTATGTATATTATCAAGTATAATATTCTAAAATATTTTCCAATGAGCCAGACAAATCTGACGGGCCAAACATCTTCCCAGCCTCGTTAAGAGTTCCGCTGTGTGAGGAAGCGCGACAGCCATATTCAATAGACCATTATTCAAGCGTATAAGTACGAGTGAATGCACCCTGACGCGTGAATATCTTATACTAATATTTAAAGCTGAAGTTTTGTTTGTTTATTTGATTGATTGAATGCGCTAATCTCAGGAACTACTGATCTGATATGAAAAATTATTTCAGTGTTAGATAGCCCATTTATCAAGAAAGGCTTTAGGCTATATGTCATCACGCTAAGAATAATGAATGCTCCCACGCTTTCTCGCACAGCGGAACTCTTAATGAGTCTGAGAGGGTGTTTGGCCCGTCAGGTTTGTCTGGCTCATTGGAAAATATTTTAAAATATTATACTTGATAATATATATAAAATTCAGCCTTCCTGAAATGACGTAAATTGCCAACATTTTTTTAAAGTATCTGTCAAAAGTTATGGCCCACAGGAAGTGTCTGGCAACTGCATTATCTTTGTTTGTAACAATATCGTATATGACATATGTAAAAACTAGCGTTCCTACTTTGACGTAAGTTAGCATGGTTTTTTTCCACCTTTGAAACCTGCCATCTGAAAAACGGTCTCGCTTTCAGCTTAGCGAGTATCTATTCCTTTTTAACTTTATATTAAACTACCGATCCTAAAAATTTCATCTTTCCTAAAATCACGTAAGTCTGGGGTGACTGGGATCTTGGACCAGTATTCTGTGACATGGGATTATTACAGCCTGTCGCATGGTCCGTCGGCGAAATATAATGGGAATTAAATTATCTCTAGCTTGTTTATATCTAAACATCATCGTATCAGTTCTATGGCTTAATGGTAAAGGGGTCAGTATCGACAATCATTATTTTAGTTAATGAGCATTAAAACAATGGTCTAGCATTAATAGTTATTATTTAGGTATACAGAGCAAATTTTTCAATTGGGCCTCCAAGGCCACGTCCTAAACTATACATGCATACATATAAGTATATATAACAATTTTCAGTATACATACTCGTAACTGTTTATAAGGAATCTAGTCCAATTTTTGCAAACTATTAATAATTTAAAATTGGATACTAACGTACAGTGATATATCTAATTATTTGTTTAGCTAACTTCCTTCGAAGATGTGATTGTTATGACTCATAGAATTTATCAACTAATGGTCATATATAACTTATTACTTAATTACCTTACTACGTTACCTTATAAATAACGTGCTCAGACGTTCCATTTTGAACGGGACAGTCCCTTTTTTTGGTTACCTGTCCCAGTGCTCCCAAAATGAACTCCGGGAAGCAAAATTTTTTTGGGAACCACGCGTTAATTGATTAGTCGGACGCGAGTGGTGTGCGGGGAGCAAGACTGCGTCATCGTGGTTGAATATTGTTTGACAGATGTATCGCTCACATCTTGCTATTGTTTTGTTGTTGTTTGACGCTGATACTGATACATCACATCGCAAAAAGTAATCAAATGGAATAATCTGAATGTTTCCACGGAAACTCGTTGGGTTGAAATATTCAAACACTTTCACACCAACAATATTCAGCATGAAAACTTTTATATTTTAATTGAATATATTTTTGTTATCCTGCTACAAATGCTCCAGTAGAAAGAATATTTTCTATGATGAACAAATTGTGTACATCTGAAAAACCCAGTTACAAATTCCAGTTCTAGAGGCGATGTTGATAACTAAAGTGAATATAAAAAAACGTTTTATTTTTACTTAAAATCAGCACCAGCTGTAAATTTAGCAAATTTGTTTCTTTGATAAACAAATAATATTAATTTCTTTTTTCATTGACTTTTTAATTGACTAGACCTAAATAATACAATGTAGCCGTTTTGAGTAAAAAATTAATGGTCACATTACTTATAAATAAACTAATGTGCAAAATATGAGCATTCAACATATCCATCAATTTCGTAATATTTTACAATAGTTTCTAAGACATAAGGCATTCAAAGAACTCTCTTTTTTTCACCTTCTCCCAATTATTTGGGGTCGGCATAATGTGTCTTTCTTTCCATACTCCTCTATTCTAGCATACGTCTTCTATGACACCACAAATCATCATGTCATCCTTTATACAATAATTCATTTCTTTTTTGGTTTACCTTTACATTTGTACTCGTCAATCTTCCAGTTTAACATTCTTTTAGTTACGCGGTTTTCATCCCTCCTCATTACATGCCCATACCACCTTAGTCTACTTCCTCTCAATTTTTCAGTCACGGGTGCAACTTTCAAAGATCCCCCCTCTTACGTACTCATTTCTCACCTTATCCATTCTTGTACCAGCATACACCCATCTCAACATCCTGATCTCGTTCGAAGAACGTCCTAGCAAAATATTAGTCACGGAAAGATAGTCCCTTAAGGTCTTTATCATATTGAGTTAGAATAATTTTGTAGGCTTCTTTAAGATTTAAGACCGTTAGTAAATAATATTTTCTTAAGTTTTCGTGACTTGTATACTTGTATAATAAAACTACGTTTTTCATTCCACCCATTTTAATATTATATAAAATTATTAGAGTTAGGCATGTTTGCTGAAGAGTTTCTTGCGCCGCTTCTTCTCTTCAAGCCATAACATGTTGCGAAGCGGTGGTAAATTAGATTAGGCTCCTATAGAGTAAATAATAACCATAAACAAAATAATTAAAATGAACAAATTGGCGATAGGCTAAATAAAACTTAAACAATACTCGTTGACACTTGACATCTTTGTCTTCCGTGATCACGGCCACTGAAAAGTGGCCGAAACGTCGGAATAACAAAAATCAAATAAATTACCGCGCTTAAAACTGTTAAAACGTAGTTTTTTTACGTTAATAAATAAATTAGGTAAGTGTTTGATAGTCTGCGCACAATGAAGATAGAGTCACCAGATTGAGTTTTGGATATTTCATAAATTTTATGAATTTATTATACCAGAAGTAACATGAAATCCAGACGATCGTCATTATTCGATGTATTTAGTGCTGGACTCAAATTTTATATTTTAGAGTCAACATTTTATACCCACCTAATTTTTTTTAACCCCAAACGAAAACCTTTGGAGCAAATTTTCTCAATCTGGAGACCCTGACTGACAAACGTGGAATATTTTTGTCATTTGGCTAGAGAACTAAAAAGCATTTTAATAAAGTTAAAGTTTGCGTACTTGAGCTGATACGTGGGTGAAAAATGTTTTTGAGCTATATATAGGCGTTTTGCTTGCACGTTTAGTACCTACCCACGTAACGTTGCACTAAAATCCGTTTAGATATTTTGCGTGAAAGAGTAACCAATAGATACCTATTGTGCAACCTCACAAGCTTCGTGATTTATAACATTTTATGTTATACTTTATTAAAACATATTCTACATTCAATATTCTATCCGTACAGGAACGTTGTAAGAATACAATTTCCTGCGGCCGGGCGGCCTGTCGTAAGAGGTGACATAACAACCCACAGTGAGGTGATAAGTTATTTGCCGGTCTGGATAGCTACCAACCCTGGTCTAGAGTATGCCGTCATAGTAAACTTGAGCTGTGTTCCTGTATTAGTGGCCAGGTTCCAGTCAACCTTTAGAGAGCGGAAACATATTGGTAGCACCTTTAGCGTTACAAATGTCCAAAGGCGATGGTAACCACTTTTCACCATGGTGATCGTCAGCCTGTCTGTTGAATACATGCAGTAAAATAATTGTTTCTATAAGATGATTACTTTAGTGTATTTAGGATCTAAGATAAATAAAAAAGTATGTTTTATTGAATCATAGTTTGCTCCTTCTTCACATACTCGAGTATAAACCGTCATCGTGAAATTTGATATATATGTATGTACTCTCAATAACGATTCCAAAGTTTACGCCGTTGACGCCGGCACCGCTCTAATGATCTGACACATTAGAATAAGTACTCGAGTACAAAAAAACAAGTGACTAATTCTTAGAATATATTATAAAAATTAAATGTAACATTTGGTATAATTTCGCTTAAAATAATCGTATATTTAAAATATAAATATTAAATCAATAGTATTAAAATCATTTAGGAAATAACCTTAAAAAAATTACAGATCTCAATCGACGATTTATTTATATAACTTAATTACTTATATATAAATGTTACTTGGAATGTTTAATCACAATGAGTATATATAAAACTATGTAAGAAAATAATTGCCATTCTCTAGAGTATATTCTAATCTAAATCTTAGTTTCATTATTAACGGTATTTTTTTGATAATATAATTTCAAAATATTAGTATTTAAAATACACAATTAAACATATACACTTTCATATAAATTAATAAACGACATGTCACAATAATGATATGACTTACGGGCTTACTACTTATATCTTACTATCCATTCTTTTGCCTTACTGCCATGGGTCTAATTTTGACATTACTTGTCTATTCAAGTATAGCCTATGCTAAATTTAAACCTATACTAAGGCGAATAAACGGACGATAAGATATAATCAGCTAATAGTCATTCAATTCAGATGCAACTGAATGGAATTGACATTGAGATATTATGTACTTGTAACTTACATTATATTTGTAGATATACATATATGTGGTTTGTTTTTATAATTCTATATTTTGGTGTGCAATAAAGTATTTTCTATCTCTCTATATTTTAAGTGATATGAGTACGACCTAGAGTCTATAAATAATGCAACTAAAAAAACTATGAAATATTTTTGAAAATACAGAAGACATAGGTCTTCTGTAGTTTCAAAAACATGAAAACTTTAATACATGAATAGTATTGTATAGTAAAGATTTGATATTCTAGATCGTTTGTCATGATAGCCATTTGCAAAAAAGGAACAATCCATCCATTTATATTGCAAGTGCGTCTACTCGTATTTTTACAAAAGCTAAGGTAAGCAAACTTATCATCAGATATATTGTTCATGATTGCCAAACGTTAATTTAAAAAATACATTTATATATTTAATATTGGATAGCCAAAACTCTTGGATGTTATAACTATTCCTGCCTAAATCTGAGTCAGATAATAATTAATTAACTTTATATATTGCTAAGTAATTTAAGATCAAGTTTTACTTTTTTAATAGCAAAGGAAAGAAGTCGAGACCATTACTTAACACAAGTTAGATATTAAAAATGTCAATATCTATGTTATATGTTTATCGATAAATTTTACTGATCCTTAAGATAATCTTCTGCAGTGTGATAGTGTGTCTAAAAGAGGATGGTGGACAATACACATCAAATTTCGTACAGATTCATACGCTTTAGATTCTTCATAATTCTTCTAACAATCGGCTGCACGATTAGCTGCATCGACATACTTAGTCAATAAAGGGGTTCATTGCGTACACTTTTGAAACTACACGTAGATTTCTACTTCGAAGTTCAAAGGATGGCTCCTTTGGCTCTTCATTCTAAGTGTGACATATGAGAAACCAACACCGCCATCCGTGATATTTGCACTTGCATGGGAGAAGTCATTGTCGATAGCTGCTACGCCCTGTCAAAGAAGAAAACAAGAATATTATTATGATTACATCACTGAGATAAATACAGATCATAAGTATCTGAAGAAAACAGTATTCAGATATAATTGAGGTTGTAAAACCAATTTTTGAGACAGTTCATTCGCATCTCGGAACATAAATTTGTAATGAATTTCGTTATAATCAGTTAATTCTCAAGAAACAGCAGCCAGATTTGTCAACAACTGGATGTAAGCCAATCCATGTTTTCGCCACATATCCCAGTCTTCTGTCTTCATCATCCAGCCTTTACCGATCTTAGCGACCTTGCGTAAGGTTCGGTTCACAGGGCTGGAGGACATCCTATACTATGTTACCGATATGCGTTTACCACTCCAGGAGTTGTGTTATCCAACGACCATTAGTCTTTTGACAAACGTGACCGGCTCATTGCTACTTCAGCTTGCTAATTTTACGAGCGATGTCGGTAACCTTGGTTCTCTTACGAACATTTCTAAGAATGTAAAAGAGAAGTGACATTCTAACAAACTCGCTTTCATATATAATTTAAATTAATAAGTAGATGTGGACCAAACTATTAAGGTTTCAACCGTAATAATAATTCTCTGTACCAGCGTAATGAATGGTATGATTGTAAGTACATATATTCTATTCTAATAACTACGCAAAGTTTACATTAATTCCAGGGGTTCTATTTTTTTATACATATCCTAAAACCATATTATAGTAGTTTCTAGTAGAGCCAGAAATGCTTGTAATCCTTTTGAAAAATAGCATCCGTTTTTCCTGGCTCAAAATATCAAAATATTGGATAATAAACGTAATTGTCTAAAATAGCCTTGTGTGCGTAAAATAAAATAATTTCGAATCGTACTAATTCTACATTTCATAAAATTAAAACAATAACAAATGATTATTATAGTTATAATATGCGGATTGCCTGATTAGAGGTCGAAGGCCTTATATCAGTAGTAAGGTATCTAACAAGGAAGGTAAGTAAGTATTCCAGTTCAATAAGGCATCGGTATTTTAATAGCCTCGATACATGGTGCTCATAAATATATGAATTGAATCTCTAATTTGGTAGTAAAAAACAGTGATAACCGCATTGTCTTTGCTTCGAGGAAAACATTCTTTGTTTGCGTTTAATATTTAAATGTATATTAGTTATAAAATTGTGTTCAGTTATTTTAATACATGACATCCTTGTGGTTTAATAAACCATCAAAATGTGTTGTTATAAGTAGAACATGAAGTCAGAATATTCTACTAAAATAAGTCCAGGAATGACATTACAACAAAATATTCCCGGGCTTGTGAGGTTTTTTCGTATTATTGAATAAGAGAACCAATTCTATTTGCCTCGTCTCCTGCAAATATTACTTTGCATGGTTTATGAATCAAGTCAGTATCAAGTATTCATAAATAAATCTACAAGCAAATAGGTAGGTTTACACCGCTCCAGGTTCAGCCAAGTTGTAGGTATTTATATATATATATAATAATAGCAGCCCATAAATGTCCCACTGCTGGGCTCGGGCCTCCCACTATAGGGGAACAGACAGTATACCCGCCACGCTTGTCCAAGGCGGCTTGGCAGGTTTGACACATGGGTTATCTCGATGTGCAGGTTGCATCACGATGTTTTCCTTCACAGTTATTAGCACGTGGTAATTGTAACAATATGCACATTAGGTCAGAAAACTGCCTAAGTGGTGCATGCGTTCCGGCCAGGATCGAACCCGCGCCCTTTGAGTTTGGGACGCGTGCACTAGCCATTACGCTATCACGACTCACATACACGTAGGTATTTGATTGCTGCCAAATATTTAAGTATTTGCAGCAACTACAAACACTGTTAACTTTAACCCTTATACGTTTTTTTGTAAATAACACCGCACAGTAAAACATCACACTTGCAAGATCCCATTAAAAAGACTCGTTTAACTTTAAAACTCATACCTTATGATCTTTTTCTCTCTCATTAGATGTAGAAGATTGCGCATGAACTGATTTTGTATGAAAAACCATCTACTGCTATGCTATGCTATGCTATGCTATGTATTACTTAATAAGAGTAATCATGATTATGACGTAGATTATGTGTATAAATATTCCCTTTTTCGTATGGTACCTAATGATTAAAAAAGCATATTTGGTGCCTAAATATACACGTATGTATAATACGTAAAAATTTATGTATTATTAAAATATCTCTGTACTATTTAGCACATGAATCACTGTGTTATTTGCCGCATTAAGCAATAAGTACTTATTTCTGAACGTGATGTTTTTTGTACATTCTTTCTGTTCATGTAATATATGTATAAAGTTGTTTAGACTGTTATTACTTCATATTTATGATAGTGAAGGTCAAAGTATATAAAATGGGATTATGTTATTTTTATTTGAGGTCATCCAATTATGCATAGCCATTAGCGATTCAAGTGCGCAAACAGCAGAATAAACATAAAACAACTAAGATTTGAAAGACCTTGGCGGCAGATCTGCTTAATAAATATTACGTATAGTTTACGTTTAAAAAAAAAGTTGTATAATTACAGCAAAACCATGTTATTGTTATGTACAACAATAATTGTAATTACGATGTCATTTCTTCAAATAAATGTTTTTTCTTTTCTATTGTAAGTTCTAGAAGTTAAAGGCTGGTTGCAGATATGTTGCATAGAAGTAAGAAAAACCGGGATTTGATCAAATACCTAGGGGGAGATGATCAATTCACAGGAGATGTCACAATCACAACTCTGTCAGTGACTTTCCTGAAGAAAGTTAGTGATTTGATCAAATCCCTGAACTGTTTTAGTGGAGGTTGTAACATTTCCCGTGAATTGATCATCTCCCTTAGGGATTTAAACAAATTCAAGTTTTTATCGTTTCCCTGTGACAGATGTATACATAGTACGCATCAAATTGGAAATCCTGTCTAATATAGTTACAAAAATCTGCGCATAGCTGAGTTTATTCGAAAACTCGTCTATTGCGAACTCTAAGAGTGGTTATAAATCTTGCTGCAGTCTATATAAAATATATAATTAAATCCATGTAATATAAAATTACATAGAAATAAATGTCAAATATAGTGATATATCAATATGACAAAATAATGCGGGTATTCATGCAAAACTAAATTTATGTGGCAAGTTTTTACCAATACCTTAATATTACGTTTTTCTGGATCCGTATAAGATAATAATTTAATTCTTTTCTTAAACGGAATGGCGAAATCCTTAACCCTTTGATGGAACACCATCTTCCTGTGCACCGTGTCTCCGATAATCATGTCTGAGCAAACACACAAGCACACCAAACACACAAGCAGCAATACTAAGGGCACTAAACGCATTTCGATTTCATTTCACATAATTACACTATACGTCCAACACTGTCTGACTAGTCGGCGACTAATGACTAATGAATAAGATAACCTCTAGACCGACGCGGCGACGATAAATTCCCAATAAAAACAACTTCACGTTATTACGTATATGTACAAAATCGATTTGCTAAAATAACAATTTTGTAGTTATTTTAACGAGTCTTAATATACACTAATGATGTTTGAGTAACCAAATTTCTATTTAGATAATTCAAATCGTTCGTCATTAGAGCTGTTTACGTAGGTGGTTTTGATACGGAAACAATTGGCGATTGTTCCTAATGTGTATGTTATGTTGGATTGTTTCTTGATACAGTTGTTGTAGAAGAAGAACACAAATAAAGACAAGATTAAACTGTTAGCGACAAAAGAATGTTCAGTAAAAAATTTAACTCACTAAACATCATATATGTATATTATTTTGTAGAATACTGAGCTACGTAGATAATTATGTTTAATTAATGACTAATGATATTGACTGTAAGGAAATGAAATAAAATTTAATAGTGTAAAATATTCAAAATCTATTTCATTGAGCAGCTAGAAGGAAGAGCTTCTGACACTAATCAATCTGCCTGATCTGGCAAGAACAGCCAACATCAGTTTTCACCAAACATAAACAGTCTTGATATCCTAAGATATCCATGAGCTCTTTTTCTACATAACAACAAAGTTTTGTTGTTAAGCAAAATCATAGGAATGCCCCTTGCTAGAGACTTACCCGGTACCAAACATGTTAAACTTATTGCATGTTTATAATATTTTATTTATCATAACGATAATATGTATTACTCATGAAACAATCCTTGTATTTTTCCATTATTATTTTGTTTTAAACTGGTTTCATGGGATACAAACTGTGGCATTAGGTTAAACAATTCTATAGGCTCATTCTTCGAAGTAGGTATATTCGCTCGACTTATGGCCGGTTTCTGAGGTACTTTGAACTGTAGTTTATCTGTTCGTTAGCGCTATCGGTTCAATAACTTATAAAATTACGTTTCTGAACACACCATCGTACGATAGTTAAACTAGGTTCAACTTAACTCCCCCCAGGGGGTGCCCCCCGCGGTCCTCGCCCCCTCCGACTGCGGTTGGCACACGGGGAAGCGTCCCCGGGGCCCCAGCGGCCATTGTCACATTCCCACCTTCTCTCCGTGACAGTGGTCTCCCACCTACGTTCCTATCCGTAAAAGGCTCCCGTGTGTCCCTCCTTCACAACTACCCATCCTTTCCATGTCTGACGGGCCACTCGCACTTCTCCGTTCAGCGGAGAGGCCCTTTGCGATGTGGCGGCGACGGGTCCAGTGGCCGGGTGTTCTGCCAATCCCCGAGCTGACGACGGAGTGGGCCTAAGGGCGGTCCGTCCCTTGTGGTGTTTCGTCACCGTCGCGCGATGTTTGGTGCGGTGGCGGTGGCTTTTGTCCGACCGCACCAGCACCGCGGAGGAGTCTGATCGTAGGACGACGTTGGGTGTGGGTTTCGTTCCGCCTGCCCTTTCGGCGGATCGACTCCCCCACCCACCCGAAGCTCTGGTTGGCGTGCTTATGGGCTGCATGGTCGGGGGGTAACCCGGCAGCAAGCGACCTGTGTGCGGCGTGTGGGGTATTCTGACTACAGATGCCTCGCACGCCGTTCACAGACATCGTCCGTAGTTTTAAGAATTCATATGGTCTCCCGTAGTGGAGACAAACTAGCTTTAATAACTCTTCGGAGTTCGAAAACAACCATGAAAGCACAAATTCAAGAGGAACTACCCCGGGCGGGTCGATCTTCCGCCGAAAAAAAAAGGAAGGCGAATCCCGCACCGATGCTGTTACCTATGGTAAAGTCAGCTGTCCCCCGTCGTATTCTGGGGGGGGACGAATTTTTGCTTACCCTAAGTCTGGACGTTGTCCAAGGAGAAGGTGCCCGAGCTGGGCGGCGAAGTGACGTTTGCGCGAAGCAGCAGCAGAATGAGTGGCCGCACATCTGCTGCTAGTGGCGCCAAAAGCGGCAATGTGAGCGGGGCCTTGAGCGGAGCTATGGATGAGTCAGACTCCAACCTCTCCATGTTCTCCATTCGGTCCCGCTCTAGAACAGGTTCGCGTTCGCGGTCGCGCTCACCGACGCGATCGTGCTCACCGACGCGCTCACGCTCCGGATCGGGTCCCGGCATGCGCACTGAACCGTAAGCCACTCTCATCGAAACCTGTAACGAGAGGACGGTTCAACGATCAGGACGAGCTGCTGCGCCATCTGACCGTAACCCTTGGGACTATGATGGACGCTAAACTAGCCGCCCTGAATGATCGTCTTCTCCCAGAGAAGCGAGTTCGCCCACCGTTGGCAGCAGACGCCCGGCAGGAGGGTACGGAGCAAAGCTCTGCGTGTGGGAGAAGAGAGGTGAACCGTCCTCCTGAAAACTTCCCCGCGCTGCCAACCCCGAAAAGGAAGCGGGGCGCTGGAGGAAGCACCAACGGTGATGCGAATACTCCCACACCTAAGAGACCAGCCAGGACTGATACGTCAGCCCCAGAGCCGCCCCCTAGGATTGAAGAAGGTTGGTGGGTGGTAGCTCGGAAAGCTAAGAAAAAGCAAAAAAAGCCAGCGACCCAACAAAGCGGCTCTGGCCGAACTCCTCAGCCCAAACCGAGATCGAAACCGCCGACGTCATCGGCGAAACAGGGTCCGCGTATGCGGGTGCCTAACACCACCGCAGTGATACTCACACTTTTACCTGCGGCGGTGGAAAAGGGCACCAGCTACGCGGACATAATGCAGAAGGCAAAGGCCAATATAAAACTTGGAGAGTTGGGCATCGCGGGCGTTAAATTGAAAACCGCGCGGACGGGGGCCCGCATGCTCCTTCTTCCTGGGAAGGATAGTGGGGAGAAGGCCGATGCCCACGCCACGCGGCTGAAGGACGTCCTCCCAGAGGATGAAGTTAAGGTGACTAGGCCCGAGAGATGCTTCAATGTGCGCGTCTCGGGCCTGGACGACTTCACAACAACCGATGAGGTCGTGGCCGCCGTCGCTCGGGTCACGGAAGTCGCCGCGGGACGTATAAACTCCAGCGCCATGCATCTGGGCCCGGACAGGCTGGGGTATGTTATTCTGGGCTGCCCAGTGGCGGCGGCCGCAAAATTGAAGGAACGAAAAAGAGTGATGGTGGGGTGGGCCTCGGCGGACGTTAAGATTCTGCCGAGTCGGTCCGAGCGGTGCTGGCGCTGCCTTGTGGCAGGACACGTCGCCTGCACCTGCTCCTCCCCTGTCAACCGCAGCAAGGATTGCTACCGCTGCGGTCAACCTGGTCACTCTGCCGCTACGTGTCAGAACGCGCCGCACTGCAGTATATGCAGCGCGGCTGGCCGTACGGCAGGTCATTGGATGTGCAGGGGAGTGCCGGCCGCGCGAAAAAGCGCGGGTCCTCCCACCACCACCAACACTGCGAAGCCCACAAAAAAGGTGGACCAACAAAAAGGTGATCCAAAGGAGGCGCCAAATAAAAGGAGACGTCGAAAAAGAAAAGGTTCTAGGCAGGCTGCGTTTGATATTACCTCGTTGCCACCGCAGCCTCAGCGGCCGCAGCCTAAACCGCGTTCACTGCCGCCGGCGCCCGGGACCACTAGGATGGAGGAATAAAAGTAATATCTCCAATGGCTAATCCAATCCTAGTGGTCCAGGGTAACCTGAACCACTGCGCTACTGCTCAAGACTTATTGGTCCAGAGTATGGCGCAGTGGGGCATTCAGTTGGCCGTGGTCGCCGAGCCATATTACGTTCCCCCCGTTCTGACTGGGCGGGGGACCTGGATGGCTTGGTGGCCATCATAATCCGGACCGCCGCCGCATGCCCCCCCCTGGCCAATCTGGTAAGGGGACGGGGTTATGTGGCGGCTACGATCGGGGAGATAGTGGTCGTCGGTGGCTACTTCTCTCCGAACAGAAGGCTCGTCAGTTTCGAGGGCTGGATCGAGGAAGTGGGCACAGTGGTGGCCCGCAGCCGGCCTCGCCCCGTGCTCATGCTCGGGGACTTCAACGCAAAATCCGTGGCTTGGGGATCCCCGAGTACGTGCGCGCGTGGCGAGGCGTTAGAAGAATGGGCCATCAAACAGGGTCTCGTAGTTCTAAACTGGGGCTCCGTACACACGTGTGTGCGTCAGCAGGGCGGCTCAATATTAGACGTCACGTTTGCCAGCCCTGAACTGGCGCGCCGTGTGCGGGACTGGAGGGTTGTCACGGGGGTGGAGAAGTTCTCAGATCACCGATACATCCGGTTCAGCGTCTCCACCCGGAATCCGGACCTGCCGTCCCGAGAGCCCCCGGTAGGAGACTGTCTGCGCTAGGCATTGCAAAAGTTGAATCGGGAGGCGTTCAGAGAGGCCCTGATTGTCGCATCCTGGGCATCAGGGCCCGAGGTGAACCCTCCCGATCTAAATGTAGAGCAGGAGGCAGAAAACCTACGGTCGCTCGTCACTGGAGTATGCGATGCGGCGATGCCGAGGAGGGGTCGTTCCCGGCCCTTTCGAAAGGTGTACTGGAGCCCCGAACTCGAGGGGCTAAGGCGTGCGTGCAATAGCGCGCGCCGCCAGTACACCAGACACAGAAGACGGCGTCGCCGCGCAGCGGACGTAGCGACCGTAGAGGCTCAGCTGTACGAGGGGTACAGAAGCGCCAGAAAGACACTAAGGATTGCGATCCGCAACGCAAAGGACGTGGCCTGGGGGGAGCTCTTGGATAGTCTAAACCAAGACCCTTGGGGGCGCCCTTTCAAAATGGCACGGAACAAGCTCCGTGCCTGGGCGCCTCCGCTAACCGAGTCTCTCCCCAGGGACGTCACACACGACGTTGTTGGCGCTCTGTTCCCTTCACGAGCTGAGCACACGCCTCCTGCAATGGCACCGCCAGAGGCGGAGCTCAGCGCGGATAGAGACCCTGTGCCCACTGTGGACCGGGTAGAGCTGGAGGCGGCTATATTAAGGCTAAAGGCCAAGAGCGCTGCTCCCGGCCTTGACGGCATACCAGGGCGTGCGTGAGTTTTGTCCTACGACGCCCTGGAGCCCCGAATGATGAGGTTCTTCGGCGCATGTCTGGAGCAGGGCCAGTTCCCGCAACGGTGGAAAACCGGAAAACTGGTCCTGCTGCGTAAGGAGGGGCGCCCTGCGGACTCACCGTCCGCCTACCGGCCCATTGTGCTGCTGGACGAGGTCGGCAAGCTCTTCGAGCGTATCATCGTAGACCGCCTCGTCCAGCACTTATCGACGACGGGGCCGGACTGGCGGACAACCAGTTCGGTTTCCGCTCAGGGCGCTCTACGATTGACGCCGTCATGCGCCTGAGAGGCCTGGCGGAGGAAGCAGTTTCCCGGGGCGAGGTATTACTGGCGGTGTCCTTAGACATCGCCAACGCCTTTAATTCCTTGCCCTGGCTATGCATCATGGAGGCACTCCGGTACTTCGGGGTGCCGTCCTACCTCCGCCGTATAGTCAGGACATACTTGAACAGCAGAGCCGTCATTTACCCGGTCCACGAGGGCTGGAATCGGCGAGCCATGGTGTGCGATGTTCCACAGGGGTCGGTTCTAGGTCCCCTCCTATGGAACATCGCATACGATTTTACCTTGAGGTGTCGGGTCCCCCCGGGCGTCAATGTCATCTGTTACGCTGATGATACACTGATCGCCGCGCGCGGGGAGACCCATCGGCAGGCGTGCCTTCTAGGCACGGCTGGGGTGTCCACTATCGTAGGTAGGATCCGGCGTCTTGGTCTGGAGGTGGCGTTGCAGAAGACCGAGGCCGTGATGTTTCACGGTCCTCGTAACCGTCCACCTCCAGACAGTAACATCGAAGTAGGAGGCATCCGCATCGGCATCGGGGAGACCATGAAGTACCTCGGATTGGTCCTCGATAGCCGATGGGATTTTTCGGCACATTTTCGGCAGCTGCTCCCCAGACTCAAGGGGGCGGCGGGCGCACTTTCACGCTTGCTCCCCAATGTCGGGGGGCCCAACGCCACGTGCCGGAAACTCTTCGAAGGCATCGTACGATCGATGGCCCTCTACGGGGCCCCAGTATAGGCAAATCGCCTGGCGGCCAAAAATGCTGCGCTACTACGTCAAGCGCAGCGAATATTGGCCGTCAGAGCAGTAAGAGGATACCGTACGGTGTCTTTCGAAGTGGCCACACTACTCGCCGGATCTCCCCCATGGGACCTAGAAGCCAGGGTCCTAGCGTCGTTGTATACGTGGCGCAAAGAAGCCCTGGCCAGGGACTCCAGACCCGCGCCTCTCGAGATCGAGGCGTGGCGGTCGGAGCTCCGCCAGGTTGCCATGGGGGTCTGGGAAGAGCACCTACGACGCCCCAGCGCGGGCCCCGCCACTATTGAGGCGGTGAGGCCCATCCTGTAAGAATGGATTGGACGAAGTCACGGCCACCATTGTGACACGGGCGACGAGGACACGGCGCTGCACACACTCCAGGAATGTCCAGCCTGGATGGAGCAGCGCCGGGAGCTCGTCGCCCATATCGGATTTGACACCTCGCTCCCGGCCGTGGTACGTACCATGGTCGGGAGTTCCACCGGATGGGACGCCGTCTCCTCCTTCTGCGAGCAAGCCATGTTTGCGAAGGAGGAGGCGGAACGGGAGCGTGAGCGTACTTCCCTGCTCCACTCCCGCCAAAGGAGGACGCGCCGACGCCGGAGGTCGGATGGTGACCTTCGGCCGCCGTAAGCGGGCGGCGTGGGTGGGGCCCCTTGGGGTATAGGGGTTCTCACTCACCCGCATATGCTGTCGAGATGAGAGTGCGAGTGTTCCGCGCGCGCTCATCTATCTTCCCGTGGGGCGCGTTTCAGACCGCCCCACGCATGGAACAGACCTAGTCGTGGCCAGGGGCCTAGTCCCCTGGTATTGGAAGAGGCCCAGTGAGGAGGGCCCACGCCTGCCAGGGCACGCGGAGTTGGGAATCCCGCAGTCCTGTAGCCCTGGCATAAGGCGCAGGACGGAACACCCAGGGGTTTTAGTGGGTATCCCTAACTGGGGAGTGGCAATAGCGTGGCACCAGTTCTGACTGGGCACGCTAGTGCCACTCCCGATCTGGCAAATTCCACACACTCACACCGGTCGCGAACATCCCCCCAGGCTTCTGTGCCTGTCGCGGCTTAGTCCACCAACAGATTTCCCCTGGCCAAAAAAAAAAAAGGTTCAACTTAACTGATCAATATTAGGCGTTTATCTATTCCATATCTTTTGTTTGACGTTTTGTTGTTGACGTTTTTGTTTGATGTAAATAAATATTAGATATTCCTTCTTAAATAGATCCATCTAGTGGTGAGTTTTGGTACTAGTTGTAGGTTAACAGTTAACCTAAATTTATCTATTACATAACTTTA
This sequence comes from Dendrolimus houi, assembly GCA_039645545.1. Classification (NCBI taxonomy): domain Eukaryota; kingdom Metazoa; phylum Arthropoda; class Insecta; order Lepidoptera; family Lasiocampidae; genus Dendrolimus; species Dendrolimus houi. The sequence goes on along the minus strand of CM077125.1, from coordinate 10,476,344 downwards.
TGGAGTCAATTGTTATTGAACTCATAACTGGTAACCTCAGAAACCGGACATTAATAAGATTATAACTAAAGCTCTCTTATGGCTGGTTCCTATATCTAACTATTCATTCGACTGCCTTACCATCGGTAGAAATTTAATGTACGGAGCTTTTGTCAAATTTTAACTGATAGTCCCTATTATTGCAAACGGTTAGTAAGATATGGGACTCGGAATTAGTTGGTCTAAGTGTAAAGGCCGCTGTAGAACTCATGGATATATATACACAATACTATGCGAATATGAATAGGATAATTTGTTGCAAAACACATACAGACCATGGAAGAAAGTATTATATTATTTTACCACGATACAGATAGTAAAGTGAGAACATAAGGTTATTTTCAGATATAGGTATCGAAGCCCAAATAACAAATAAAGTCACAAGACAGCTGCTTTCAGAGGCTGTTTCAAATTTGCTGCCACTCATTGCTGGAATGATATTCCTCCACCAATTAGAGACCTAAAAACAATAAATTCATTTAAATTCCACTATAAAAGACATCTTCTCAACTTACAAAAAGAAGATCATACATATGCATTGATAAGCCTTTAAATAATTACAATGTAGTTCAGTTACTAACTCACCTTGATATGAATCCAAATAGAATTACATACATAGACAGGCAAATCGAAGTGCAAATGTAGCGTGGTTTAGTAGTTCTTACCCAAAATCACTACAATAATTATCGTTCTGGAAATTGTTATTATAATTTATTGTTGGTTTTATTCAAATGTATTTATTTATTTTTACTAATTAAATATTATATAAGTAGACTTAGTTTTATAAATTATTATTATTATTAGTTATTTAATTAACAAATTTGGGTCGTTTTGGTTTTACGCTTAAAGGAAGGTTTGCACTGAAAATCAGCGTTGTGTCGGATATAATTCCGGCACAGCAATATGCTGAGTGCAAACCTTGTTCGTTTAAATGCGGCGTACAAATTTTCAAAATATGCTCTGTGTATAATAATGTATAACGAATGTAATTACGTCGCTATTTCTTCGAATAAAGTTTTTCTTTCTTTCTTTTCTTTCTTTCAAAATAAGAAATGAGCGGACTACGTAAATTTTATCCGTACATGAACTGAGAAAGAATGCAATTTCCGGTGGCCGGGCGGGCGGTCTGTCGTAAGAGGCAACAAAACAACCGACATCCAAATGGTAGAGTATTTGCCCGTCTAGATGCCTACCACCTCTGGTCTGGAGTATGCCACCATAACACCCTTGAGCTGTCTTCCGGCATTAGTGGCTACGTCCCAGTCTTCCTTTAGAGATCGGCAGAACATTGGTAGCAATGACCTTTGGTGTTACAAATGTCCATAGGCGATGATGACCACTTTCCATCCATATTATTCCAACCCAAAATAATTCAGAAAAAAACAGAGAAATAGAAATCAATATAGCTGTCTTGGATAAGAAAGAATACAAGCTAAAGCTGATATTAGACGGTCCAATTCTGTCTTTTAATTTGGATGAATCAAGCAAAGTAATCCATATAAACATAAACTTGAATCATTTAATGTCATATAATACCGTCGTGTCCTTTCAGTCCTGTATCTATCAAACAAATTGATATAACTTAGTTTTTTTTCTGGAGTACGGCAGACTGGCTGACGGCCCACCTGTGATGGAAAGTGGTTACCGTCGCCTATGAACATTTACAACACTAAAGGTGTTACCAATGTGCTACCGGACTCATAGATGAGACTGGAACCTGGCCACTAATGCCGGAACACAACTCAAGGTTGTTATGGCGGCATGCTCTAGACCAGGGGTGGTAGCCAGCCAGTCGGACAATACCCTACCACTTAGCTGTAGGTTAATTTGTCGCCTCTTACGGGAAGTTGCCAGCCGCAGGAATTAGTATTCTTTCTCCGTTTCTGCACGAATAATTAAGTTAATTGGTCTAATATCAGCAAAAGAGAAAAAGTTGTGGTAGCGTAATGGCTAGCGCACGCGTCCCAAACTCTAAGGGCGTTCGAATCCTGGTTGGAACGCATGTACCACTTAGGAAGTTTTCTGGCCTAATGTGCATATTGTGACAATTACGACGTGCTAACAACGGTGAAGGAAAACATCGTGATGCAACCTGCACATCGAGATAACCGATGTGTCAAACGTGCCAAGTCGCCTTGGATAAGCGTGGCGGGTATACTGTCCGTTCCTCCTATAATGGGACAGTGGGACATGTATGGCCTGTTATTATATATTACAGCAGAAGACGCCAACAGTCGCCAAATGATCGCCATTCATTAAATCCCCCTTAACAGAATAATAAATCAGTGTCACTCAAAACGGAAAACTTCTTTCTAGATTGCGTTTTTAATAACAACCTTCACCATTTAAACTTTAAATTGCTTTCAAAGTTATTAAAAAGTTCCAACTGTTGCCACGTTTTATTTTTGCCTTGCGAATATTCAGTCAAATTGCTGGGTTGTGTGTAAGGTGTTAATTACTATTTATTATAGACAGTTGAGAGTTGTTTATTTTTCTTTAAAGTTTAATAAGCTCTTGTGCTAATAGCTTCTTTCAAAAATAAGCGTGTTCGCGATATGCGGAAATGGTGGGTTATTTTTATAGCTTTGCTGTGGATGGTGGATGCGAATGTATCACGTAACCAAAAGACTGGTCCATACCCCGGGCAACGCATTAGCGTTGCCATTCAGTAAGGCACTGTGGCCAGTCTTTTGTATATGTAGTTTATTTTTAATGTAATTGATAGTATAGTTTAATTTATTTGTAATTAACTTTATTTTTAAATAAAATTAAATGTTATTAAAAATAACATCAAAAAAATTATATCAGTTGGAAGATGCATTGTTGTAATATTATATTAAATTTGACAGGTGTGCTTTTTTATGAGCTAAATAGATGTCTATGTTGTCTTTAATTATCTAAAGTTTTCTTTATTTACTAGATCTTTTCTTGCAGAATCCCGCAGAAACTATAGTATTTTTAGAGATAAAAGTTCTCGTATGGTTTGTATGGTGGGTATCGTATGTATCCTGTTTCTTGAAAATACACATAGTTTTCTTATAATCTGTTTAATCAAATTCGCTTGTGCAAACTTAGAATCTGAATCCTGCTTAAATTATATAATTTACCAAAATTCAAAATCATCATTCGTCCTTGTTTTCGACAGTACGACAATTGGGTCATTTCCCACACCAAGAAGATTTGTATACGGTCGGGAACAGAACAGAGGTTAGCCAGCAGAGAAGCTGCTACGCCTGGCCATGTCATCATGGTTAGTTTTTGGTGTAAAAAATTAATTCGTTTCCTTACTCCAAAAAAGTAAAAGTAATTAATATCAACAGTTATTACTCTAATATTATTCAGAAAAAAGTTCATAAATGTAAATATTATAAAAAAATAAACCAAAAAATACCACAAGTTGTTAATATGATGTATAATAATAAATAACCCACAAAAGAAACTGTTTTTGTTAACAATTAGAACGGTTTTATACCTACATTTTATTTTGAGAGTATTTTATTTGGTGTTGCTAGAAATAATTTCAAACTTTTGTTCTATTAACTATAATTCTTTTATTACCAAGAAAAACAAAATGATCTTAGTTTTTCATCTTCGAAAGATACTAATATCAAATTTGATGAAAATTAATCCGTATTCCGTGTGAGCGGTTGTGAAAAAGGATTATACATGTAAAAAAATCATTCAAACACAAACATCACATTTTTAATTATGTACGCATGTAATATAGGTATGTATATTATATATGTAGATATGAACATATTAGTTAGCAATTTTAAATTTTTATCCTGCTAAAACCCAAATTTTATTAAAAAGTATCATATATATGTGTGTGTATTCACAATCCAGACATTGGGGAAAAGATTTCTCAAATGGGCAAAATAATATCGTGCTCTATTTAGAATGCAATTATTTTGCTTATGTTTTGATTAAAAGTACATGAATCAAAGTTCAAAGTTCAATGATTAATCATCTAATTCTGAGTTATTGCCAGCAAGGGTTAATCTGTTTAACTTAGATTAACAACCCATCCGTCCGGCAAGCCCCTCCTTTGTTACTCCATTAAATTAACTATACTGTTTTTATAATTCAAAGGTATTTTAGAAATAAAAATAAGTTTAATAATAGAAGATCGCAGGTAGGTATTATATTGTTTCGTGGCGTCAATATTACTATCAGGGAGTTATGTTAATCAGATTTTCATAAAATATAAAATATTAAAGTATCTATCGACTTAACTTCCCTTAAGAGAGCAGCAGCGCATTTGTAGCACCTTTGATGTTGCAAATGTCCATAGGCGATGGTAACTGCTTTCCACCAAGTGGGCCGTCTGCCTGTCTGCTGAACTCATGAAATAACAAATTAAAATAACGAATAAATTGAGTTCTATAGTCCCCGTGTAGTTTCTAACCGACTTCCAAAAGGTTCTCAATTCTTCTGTATGATTTTTTTATGTATGTGTATTATGATTTCTCCGTCAATTGTGGACCGATTTTTTATTTTTTCTTTAATCGAAAGGCTATATAGTCCCGAATTGGTGCCATAGTCACCATGTCAGAATCTGATGAGGTGGATTCCAGAGAATAACAGAAACCCACGAAAATTGTTAACCAACTTCTTCGTAACACGATATCTCCGTCAATTGTAACCGATTTACATTTTTTTCTTTACTCGTAAGTGTATACTCCTGAGGGAGTCTCATGATCACCAAGTCAGGATCTAATGAGTGGATCGCAGGGAAATCGAGAGCAACCTTTGTTGAAAAGCATATAGCACCGAAGAGTCAGTTGGCAAAGTATACTCGTGCCAGTAGTTGAATTCTACAGGTGCTTAATATACCATTTTGAAAGCTATTGAAGTATTTGCGCAACTAAAAAGTAAAAAATATTCGTTTTACAAAAACATAACCGACGTCACAATAAAAACTACAAAATAAATATTTAACCGAACTTCTTTCTACAAAATCTTGTTTAGTTTTTTTTTATTGCATGAGTTCAGAAGACAGGCCGACGGCCCGCCTGATGGGAAGCAGTTGCCGTCGCCTAAGGACATTTGTAACACCAAAGGCGCTACCAATGTGCCGCCGCTCTCTAAAGGGAGACTTTTATTGAGTTTTAAATTGAATACTAAATCCAGGTACTGAAGAAGAATAATGGGTATAAATAATCAGCAGACAAACACACATATTGTATGTCCCCAAATTAACAAAGTTTCGCTTGTGTTACGGGTAATATACAAGGGAATACTCTGGGGCCGATACCAGACACCTAGACCATAGCAAATAATAGAGAAAATTAGTTTCCGAAATTTACCATACCAGGAATCAAATCCGGAGCCTCCGCGTGCAGTGTGGCAAGTCGGCAAAGGCTTAGCCCGCTCAACCATAGAGGCCGTAAATAACACCAAGTAAAAATTTTGACTGTGAAAAGTAAGATAATTAAAAATTTAGAGTAACAATATGTAGCTATACATTATGTGACGCAAAAAAACCGACTTTTTTTTGAGTCTCGAGTGAAAAAATGTTAGTTTTTGATATTTTAAGAACTCCCTCCAATGAACAGTTCAAAAAAAAATTTAATAGGTCGCTCCAAATGTTTTAAGATTTCAAAAATCGCCAAAAACGGAATTTTTATTATTCATTTTTTTTCTTCAAATACATAATAAGAAGTACTAACAAAGATTAAGTGAAATTTATTACTAAAATCTCGATATACAATGATATATTCAATATAAAAACTACAAAATTGTCAAAGTGTAAGTAATAAAATCCAAAATTATAAACTTAATGAACCTTAATTCTGTAGTGTAGAAGAATAAATTATACTGTTTAAAAACTCCTAAATTCTACAGAATTAAATGGCGCTACGGGTCTTTTCCCTCGATTTTCAATGTTTTAATATTTAAAACATACTTTGAGATCAAAACAGTCAAAAATTGTAACAAAATTTGTTACTTGCTATAATTTTTGTACTAAAAAAGTAAGTTTAAATAAAGAAAACTCAGAAAGCAAAAGAAGAATGATCTATTGCGCCATCTTTTAGATTGAGATTTTTTACGAGGGGATTCTCATCCTTAGTAATATATAATAATAACAGGAAATAAATGTCCCAATGCTGGGATCGGGCCTCCTATTATAGAGGACAACGGAGAGTATACCCGCCACGCTTGTCCAAGGCGGCTTGGCAGGTTTGACACATCGGTTATCTCGTTATGCAGGTTGCATCACGATGTTTTCCTTCACCGTTGTTAGCACGTGGTAATTTAACAATGTGCATATTAGGTCAGAAAACCGCCTAAGTGGTGCATGCGCGTCCGGCCAGGATCGAACCCGCGCCGCTTGAGGTTAGGACGCGTGCGCTAGCCATTACGCTACCACGACTGTACGTACGTGTCTCATTGTTATTACTTGTTAACAATTGATACCTAAATTACTTAACCTAAGTACTTATGACTTTTATTTATATTTTTTTATTTTATTTTACTGTCAGACATTAAACGCATTTTACAACCGAAATATAAACAACATAGAGAACAAATACCCAGAAGTAAGAGGGTGTCCTAAAACAACTAGTAGAAAGCAAACTCAGTATCCCAGATAGTGCGCGGAAAATCCCAACTAAAATCAGAAAATCCCCGTTGTAAATAAAAGGGTGGATAAACGCGGCTCGACGAATGTAGCCTGCTCTACGCCGATGCTTTTTTCATTGTCCACCCCAGTCGTGATATATTCCGGGTATCGGAAGAATGATTGGACTTTTTCGTTTCTATTTCATTTTATTGCTAGGATTTCTTTGGATGTTTTAAATAATAATAAAATTTACTAAAACTAGTTAAAAATGTATTGTCTGTCTGTTTACCTCACTATTGGTAGAAAATCGGCATTAGTTGTGTAGAGTTTATGTCAAGTTTTCGATCGACCCAATTTCATCAATTTAGTTGAAAGGACTAACCTAAACTAAAAGGACACGACGCCGCGACGGTATGACTGAATATTTGTATTGAATGATTCAATGTCATTGAATGATTCAAGTTTATGTTTATATGGAAAACTTTGGTTGACCATTCAAATTGAAAGACAGAAATAAACGTTCTAAGATATAAAATTTGAGCAAATATCATGCTACAACAACGGTAAAAAAGGCACTATTTTAATTATATAAAATTATTTTGATAGTCCATAATCTCCATATAAGTTAAGATCTCATTTAATTTAATGACAAAGTATAAACAAAACCTTAAAATATATCCTAAAAATAAAAAATAAATATTTTATTTAAAAAGATTGCTTTAAGAGGTCAATTAGTAATGTATACCTGTATATAGCTTTTACAAGATTTTTTTTCCCGTGAGTCTTGTGTGATATTGTTAGTCAGATCTTGAAAAATCATTTCAAGGTTTGTTTAGTTTATGACGTTAGATTAATTATTCAAAATTAGTTTAATGTTACTCCTGCATCTGGGACAATGTTACTACTAGTGACCGTTTCACGCAGATGTACAGATACCTTGTATATACCAGATGTATGTATATACGCTAATGTAGTTAAATTTTAACACTATTATTTTAATGCTATAAACAAGACGCATTTAACCAAAGTCATTAACTGTAACATTATTCTAGATGGAGCAGGTAAAACAGAATTAGTCAAAGGTTTTAAAGGAACATCCAAATTTTCTATTTCGATCTAAATATATGTTACATAATACTATATAATAAATCCTCTAAAATTTATTTAAAATAAATATGTTTTAACTATTCTTAAAATGAATGACATATGACGCTATCAGATCAGGTTTTCAGAGATACGTTTTACTGGGCAATTGTCAATCTCCGTATTCTTATCTATGATGCAATCTTAAGTCTTAACTAATATTATAAATGAGAATAGTTATACGAGTTTGTTTCATCCGAAAAATATACTTTTCCTAAAGATACACGAAAAGATCGTGCTTCATTCGCATTTATTGGCGCCACCGTTAGGGTTGTCAACTACGTAGGGCAAATAAAGTATCTGTAAGAAAAAGTATTTTTAATGTTTTAATTAATATTAATTTTTTCAGTGTTATTTTACTCGTACAGGATTGCGATAGAAGTATCGGTAATAGTTCAGTATTTATCAATATTTATCAGTATATAATACAATAAAGATTGGAGATAAGAGTATTTCCACATATTTTATTTTTATAGAAAAGTATTAAGCATATTTACCAAAAATAAAGTATGCTTGGCAACCCTAGCCACCGTTGTAATTTACATACAAATACGTCTTTATGGTACCGATAATAATGACAATATAACTTTCAAGTTTAACCTTCGCTATATGGCGTTGCGGGTATATCACTAGATCACTTTGAATCAAAAATAAATAAATTTGATATTTGTAAGAATTATTACATGGTAACTTCATGACGTACATATCTTATCCTTTATTAACGCAAGCGATGCCACAGGCAAAAGCTAGTGTTGGTGTTGGTGGGAGTGGCGATAAGAGAGAAGGAAAGGACTTACAGCATAGGTTACCGGACCAGACACGGTACGAATGATGCGGGCTTCGCAGCGGTAGGCACGTCTTCCGCGTGATCCTTTCTTCACGTCATGTAGTTCCTTCGACGAGTGGACCAGCTGGAACGGTATAGGGGATACCTTCCAGCACGCGGGTTAATATATACAGGTGTAGAATGCGGCAAGACTCACAAAACGCGGCGAGATTTTCGCGGAAGCAGCGACGCGAAAAGCGGTCGAACGTAGACTATGTTTTTATACTTATATATATGGTATTATCTTTTGACTATGTCACATTACATAGCGACAGATGCGGCGAAACAAAAAAAAGAAACAAAGAGGCGGTGACCAAATAGGTCGGCGTTAATAGCTGGTATACCTATACTTTCGATATAGACCAATAAAATCTATGGTTTGGGTATGTAGAGAGAATGAATTAAAGCAGAATCACAAAACAATGATATGACAGCAATGTGACTGGTAAACTCGGTGCCGGTAGTCCGCGACGTACTCACCATGATCAACTTGAAGATATTTTGAAGAAAGATCAGATAAAAAGCAGTTTAAATAAACGTGTATGTATGAAGAGATTAATGAAAGTTGATGACGCGAAAAGTGTTTTTCAGGATCGTAGCAGGTGTAGATCTATCATTTCTAACTACCCCAATGGGAAACAGGCGTGACAATATGTATGTATGTTATGTACAATTTTGAGAATACTATCATACATTCGTCTAATGGAATTGAGAAGCATAGAAGCGCGTCAAATCAGCTAATATATTCACCTTTACAGAAAATCGCTTCCTTTATCCGCGCACGTCGTGCGTTTACCCGAAATTTAGCATGCAATCCAAGAGGAGGGCGTTGCCATGCCAACCACGCTCAGGCTCATGTGGGATCCAAAACTTTAAATTGTATTACCAGTGAGACGAAAACAAATTTCTTGAAAAGCCTTTGTGTTATATTTCATTAAAATTTTGTCACGAGTGAAAATTAAATTGGTCTGTGTGTATATGAAGTTAGGGGATTTTTCTTTTTATGTATCTGATCAATATGAAGTAGCCATGAATATCCAATTTCTAAAATAATCTTCAAAAAAAGCTTCAGCCAAATTTTAGGTCTTCGAGTAACGAAATGTTATTTATTTCACTAATTAGCTGAGTTTTTCAGCACAAATACGTGGTTATTTAATAACAATCAATATTCTACAACTAGTTTTCACTTTTAACCAATTCTATGGATATATATAGTTCGCGCCACGTAAAAAGAACGCTGGCTCTGAACCTGCCCAGTGAGCGTTTTATCGATCAAATTGGTAGTATGAAGGGGCATTTTTTAATTTCAGCCATTTCCAAAGTACTAAGTAGCTAGTAAAGTACCTAATAAGATTCAACAGTCGTATCCTAAAGTACATTACCCTAGTACTTTAGGATACGACTGTACACCTGCGCAGACACATCCCGTCCACTACCGCTAAGCGTTCTTTTTACGTGGCGAGACTTATACGTTTGTTAAATATAAAACATCACCATTTATGTAGGTAAGTACGCGTAAAAACTTAAGGTTTTAATGTAAAACCTTTTAAACATAGGTGCTTTATAATAAACAATTGGTATATTCATGAAAAACAATTCATTTCCTACTATGCATATGCTGAATCAAATATATTTTCTCATATAAATATGCAGGTAGAAATCGTAGTTTTTAAATAGTTCCAAAAGGAACAAATTTAAAAATACGACTTCTTATCGTTAGGTACCGAAAACGGTAAGTTTTAATTTAACTAATTTCCAGTAATTGTGTAAATGTAAAAAGCACTTACAATCTCACCCTAATTTCTTACTGTTTATAATTTACAGCAGATTATTATCTTAGGAACTACTAAAGCTAGTAAAACAAAACACATCTCAAAGGCTCGTGTGTGTTTAATTAATAAAAAATATATATGTTTTATATTCAAAAGGGGGCTTGAGTGAAACAATTTTGGCAACATCGTCGATTGAGATATCTTTCAAGTCCTAGCCTAGGCTTGATAGGAAGAAATCGCTATTCAATTTTACGTCTTATAATTCTTTCTCTTTTGTATTTTTATACTTTGATGTTTATAAAGATTACTTATCTATCTACCTCTCTGCCAAGTAACAAACAAATATCCAAATATAAAAATCATATCAGGATAATGCTTAAGACTAAACATGAATTATGAATCTGTGAATGAATCGCATTACCATGATTGAGTTATTATAAAGTCATTTTCAGATAAGAAATATCTGTAAAAAATGTACATCCAAAATACGTCTCCATCAAATATTACAATACGTAATGCGATCAATTTATCCAACGAGACCCTTTTTAATCTCAACGAAATGGAATTACATAGAAATTCTGCCTGAGGCGAAAATCCGATATAGCTCAAGATGTCCTGGGCAGAGACGACTGATGCATAAATTGTGTTTTTGTTTGCAATATGTTTTAAATGTTATGTTATTGAGATATTTTGAACAAGTTCATTGTATTTTGTTTTAGAACGGAACAACTCTTGATCGATCGATCGATTTTTAACGTTTAGTTGTACATAAACAAGTCGTGGTAGCGTAAAGGCTAGCGCACGCGCCCTAAGCTCAAAGGGCGCGGTTTCGAATCCTGGCCGGAACGTATGCACCACTTAGGCAGTTTTCTGACCTAATGTGCATATAGTGTTTGAACCCATTTTGGGGTGGATTAAAATGTTATCTCTGGGATGTAAAAATTCGAGCTAAGTACTAAGATGCATTTAATAATGACGATAGCCCGGATCTCAGGTACTACTAGAAAAATAAATTCATCAAATCGGAGAAATTTTTAACCCTCAATCTGGACACCACATAACACATTCTTCTCTTTTTGAAAAATTATAATTTAATTTTTTAGATAAAAATTGACAAGAAATGTATTAAGAACTTTCAATATTTTAGATTTGATCTATAAAATGTATTTGATTATTCAAAATACTCCAAAATGTTCACATTAAGTCCCCAATTTCGCATCGCATCTACCAAAGATTATATTTCGTTCAACTTATCAGATTACTGAAATTCATCATCGACTTTAATAACCTCGACTAATTCGGTCAGTCGCAGGCCCGTACTCAGCAATTAGTGCGGGGTCCGCACGGATATCCGTCTATCGATTAGCACGCTGCAATTATCCTTGCGTTATATCCGGGTACGACCGGCACCATACACCCGGTTTTATTAAACCTGCTACAGTGGATGGATCGATAGTAACTGGCCATTACTCTGATGAATTCAACTTTTAAGAGCTTCTTTGTTGCGATATTTTATTTTTAATTTTAGTTTTGTTGTAGTGAAATGTTTTATCTTTAAAATCGAACACATAGTCGTGTTTTCAAAATTAATTTGTTTTGTATATTAGTTGATTTTTTAAAGTAGTTTCCGAGCTAAAAAAGGACATGGCGATTTTATAAGGGTTCCAATACTACGAATATTGTTAGTGGATCCTGCAAAGTGATAACATTTGCATTCATATTACCAAATCTATAATAAAAAAAATTGGTTTGATTTGGCTATTTGCCAATTTTCATGGAGCTTGATAAAATTATACTTTAGAGACTTGGCTAAAAACTAGGATTTAACTTAGAATTTTAGTTCTAACCTTCGAACCGAAGTTCAAGTATATCCTGTTCTATTTTTTAAAAAATAACTTTTTAAATAAAATTTAATTGCATTGTGTGTTTAGATGGTTAACTAGCTTTAAATATTCCTAAAGTTTAGTAAATTTAAACATAATTATAAAGCCTAATAATAATTGATGGCAAAGATCGTGTATGTAAAGTACTAAGATAATCTTCTAAGGAAAAATATGGTATAAGCAAAATTTCTTGGAGTGCATTAGATAGATATATCTTTATTGTACACCAATACAAAAATAAACTTATAGACTACAACTATATCTAATTATGCACAAAGGGTGGACTTCTCGCTAAAGAGCGAACGCTTTCAGACAATCCCAGGTACAAACTGGCAATTATAATGGCGATGATGGTGTGTGTACATAATATTTAATACGACTACTTATATTTTAATAATGAATACAAAAATGTTATATAGACACACGTTCTACCTATATATTTAACTAGCTGTGCCCGCGACTTCGCCTGCGAGGAATTTTTTTCCGGGGAACCTTAATTTTAAAAGTAGCCTAAGTTACTCCTTGTAACATCAGCTATCTGCCAGTGAAAATCCCGTCAAAATCAGTACAGATGTTTTAGAGATTAGCCGGAACATTCGACAGACCGATAAAAATTCTAAAGATAGCATTTTTGGAATCTCCTAGTCCGAATTATCTGCCCTGATTGTTTTCATATTTTTGACATTATAAACAGACACTTCAGTTTTATTTATCTGTATCGATAGATATAAGCACATAACATACAAATTTATATCTACGAATATATATAAATGTTTAAAGATGAATCGTGGGTGGATCTGTTTATAGATGAAGATAGATAGATAATCATATTGTAACGACAGGTAATATTTATTGATCATTGTTTTACAATAGATATCGGTAGCAGTTAATATATCTTTAAAGCTCTGAATTAAACAGATATGTGTAAAACAGTTCGTTACCACACATACACACTTTCGAGTAACATACAGACGTATTTCTCTTTTGTTGGCGATGTTTTTCTATCATTTATTTGCCGGGAACATTAAGTTGAACACATTAACACAATCTACGAGCCATAGTTCTAATGGTAATGGCCTTGTTTATAAGAACTCAAGCGCCTTTCGACTCGAGATTTCTTGCTGGGAAAATATATTTTTTCCTTTACAAGTTTGTACCTTTTGTTCCGAATCTCACTTCATAATGAGGTCGAGTTGATCAAAGACTGATGTTGCTTGAAAGATTTATCTTTTGAAATCAGATTAGTCTATAAACATAATCAGCGAGCTTTGGAACATGCGTGATTCAATGCATATAACCGATATGTACGTATTTATATCACTGGATAATTGAATTCTATTTTAACCTGTGTTTTAACATATGAAATCGAGGTTTTTAGTATGTTTTTCTGTTCAATTTTTAGAGTAATATTGTCCTGGAAAATACGAAACTTACTGCAAATTTCGCAATAAAATTTTATGGGAATAGCGCCGGATATATTAATTTAGTATATTTATGTCTGCTAAAATATTCAAGCTTTTTATTTGAGCATAATTGTGTATCTAAAACTGAAAGTCTTAATAAGTTTACTCCTACGAGATACGAAATTTAAACTTATAAAATATCCTATTTTAATGGTTAAAAATTTTATTGACCTTATTTGAGCTGCTTTAAAGCCTAGTCGACTTAAAATTTTAGACGAAGTGATAAAAAACTTTTTTTTTTATTGAGTTCAGCAGACAGACCAGCAGATGACCCACTAGATGGAAAGCGGTTATCATCGCTCATGGACATTTGCAACACCAAAGGTGCTACAAATGCGCTGCTGCTCTCTTAAGAGAGACTGGAACCTGGTCACTAATGCCGGAACACAACTCAAGCTTGTTAGGGCGACATACTTTACACCAGGGGTGGTAGCTATCCAGTCGGGCAAATACCCTACCACCTAGCTGTGGGTTGTTTTGTTCTTTGTTCTTTCTCCATTCCTGCACAGATATTTTAAATTTAAATATGACATTTAAACATGTAGCTATCTTATGAATAGCGGTTTTCACGTAAGCTGTATGTAGCATTTATATTAAAATCATAGGTATTGCCCTGGTATATTTTTTATTTAAATAAAGTATCAGGACTAAATGAATCAAGTCTTCACAAGATTCTCATTTCTAGTTTTCTTCTTAACTTGTTACACTTAAATAATATGTAGGTATAAACAATTTGAACTACCTTCGTATACCTAGATACAAACTTTATAACACGAAATAACGCTTAAAATAAACTTTCGAGAAAACTACGTCATACACAAACATACAGTTGAAACGAGTAACAACAAATCATCATCCTCATATCATGTTGGCCTATATCTTACGTTTTTCATTTCAGTAAAAAGATTGCACATTTATCGCGCACCGGGCAAAATGAAATGCAAACAGGGATAAGACATTTTTTCAAGATGAAACTTCAAGAATACTCTTTCATAAAAACAGCTGAAACGAAAGCGTTATATGAAGGTGCTTTGTGAACTTTGTGCCTTAGTGTAGGGTAACAATATACAACTACTTTAAATGCAGATATTTTTTTGTAAATTGTAACTTTTATTTTATAAATTAAAATAAAAGTTACAATTACATTAATTTCTATTTATATTACATATTCCCAAATTGGGAGTCATTGGTTTTATACTCTAATTATTTAATATTAGTATTTAAGTTATTTAGGATATAATAAATGTAATTATGGTACAATATATTGTGTATTTACAATTGTATAACATCTTTATGATTTACCTTCTCGCAAGTAAAGTTATTGTTAAAAATTTACGCTACTAGGCCACATACTTTAAAATTTACCATAGAAACAATGGTCAAAATTACATTTTTTACTTGGAAATCTCTCTATGCTTTATGTATTCTAAACTTTGCTTTGTTGCACAAATCCAGAAATGTTAGCTAACAACACAATATATGGCGTTATCTCTTTTAGCGATTGCAAACTCTATGTTTTGAGCTGTAATATTATAATAAATTCCATTGAATACGTGGTTAATGTTTTCAGTTAGGCTTACCTATATCTATATACCTAAGTAGCTTAATGGTCCAAGTCCACCAGGATCATCGGAAGTATCTTAGTTTTACGAAATTCTAGTATAATTATTATCAATGTGCTGGGACGTCAGCGTGATTTATTTGGTAGGACATCAATGGGCCAACACTACTTTAGTTACTGCTCGAGCGAAATAATTCACTTAGCGGATTACACATTGATGAAAAGGGTCTGGGTATATTAATGGCAGCATATCGTATCGTTTTATATTTAAATGCTGTACGTTTGTTTGTTTTTTGATATTTAAAATAAAATAGTAATGAAACAAATAATATAATATTACATAGTGGGATAAAATCCGCACTACTTGGTCATCCTATCACAAAGCTTGAATGTAGCATCTTGTTCGGATGAGATATGTTTGTCCCCGATGAAGACGTTTGTTACGACAGCATTTTCAACACACTATTGTGTTAGTCGGAAAATCTTACGTATGTGTGTTAAAGATATGAATGATACACTGGTACGAATCAAGAAACGAGGTCAGTTGTCATGGGCTATATACATATACTAAGTACATATACTAGAAACATATTGAAATATTTTGAAGCATGTTTAAACTTAAAAACTAAAACGTTCAAAAATAACGGTCTTATTCAAAGAGAGTTACAGTAAGTTTAAACGCTGATTTATGATTCTTAAAGAAGCGTTTAAACTTACTCTAACTCTCTGTGAATAAGACCGTAATCCTTTAACTAACATTAGAACGATCTAAATATTTCTAATGTTCATTTCATTTTGATCATTATGGTTGATAAACCATGTCGTATACAACCCCATTTATTTATTCCTTCATATTTTTTTGGTTTTCATGAAATCCTATTTCGAACGCAATACTACCTCCATATATGGTTATAAACAAACCCAAACCGATAACAGCTCAATCCAATTTGCATGCCGACTTACAACGCACAACCGCGCTTAGCCAGGGATCGCGTACTTTTGGTAAAATCTAAATTGGGCGTAATAAGGGACAGAATGATAAGCTCCAAGGAAATATTTTTGGATATTTTTCTCTTTGTTTTTCTTCACACAAGTATTACTTTATACATTTTTGAACATTATTAAAAATGTCATTAATTAAACATAAGGAAAAGATAAATATATATTTAATTTTTAGCAATATTATTCGTATAACAAAACATTTTGTGTTCATTTCCTTTATATCTATAAAATAATAAAAACAAACATAATATATTGTGCTCTCTCTCATTTATATAGGAGTTTTTGCTATATGAATATGTATTTTGTTACTTAAACCAGTTTTAGACCAAGCCAAGCATGTCGATTCTTTCACACCACACCGTAGGGAAGACGTGTCGTCAGGGGACGGTAGGGATGTAGTTAGGACAAGCGCGCTAAAAGCACGTTGTCGCTACCAATTTGGCTTACACGATTGGGGATATCTTATATTAGTTTCACTTAGCAAAGGAGACTGACACGCTTTCATACATTCTTGGGCCTAGATTGTAAAAAGATGAGAATGATTTCAAATTAATTTTTATTATGTTGATATTTTTTATAATTGTAATGGATTTAGTTATTTTAAATGATTTAATGATATGGTGTACTGTTTTCTTATTATTAATTGTTGAATTCATTAATATAAATCGATTATGGTAATTATTTATTCATTTTATTTGAGACCTTATTTTGAAGATTTTTTGTCTCCCAGATAGAATTTAAGGCTGATGGTTTCTATTTTTCTTAAATAATTTACGATTAAAAATTTAATTTGTACGAAAACTAATATAAAAAATACAATTAAAAACTAGAAATAAACTAAATTATAAATAATACAATCAATTATAGACTGTGTAACAAATCGCTGGCAGATGGGAGCGTGCCTAGAAGGCTGGCTGCTTTCTATTTTTTAATAGAAATATATGACGCTTTTTAAGCAATATCTCAACTCATTACATTTCTATATCCCAAAAGTCCCCGTCTCCTTTGACGGGTTTACGATGAAATACCTGTTAGACACGATTATTCATATATGTAATGTACATTAAATTAGTACTCTAAGAAGTTTTAAAAGGTAGCATACAATTTGGCTCTTTTTTGTTAATTATGCAAATTAAAAGTATTTATTATTTGTGTTTAAGGGCCGATTTTTGAATCATTAGATAAAAGTTATAATCAGTCAAATAAATTATAACCTGACTAAATTTAAAAGTGAAACAATTAAACTGTTTTATCCATGTAACTATCATTTTTAATTTCCTCATCATGAGTTTTATTCTACAGAATAACTTTTATCTGGTGATTGATAAATCGGCCAGCCTGACAATACAACTTATATACACATACCAAACTGAAATATCTAAGAAAAAAGGAACTCAAAATTTACATTTAGGTATGTAAGTTGCGAACATATACTTTACCAAGTAAATGATAATCATTTATGAAAATATAAAAAAGTACAAACTAGAGATTGCTCCGCGGCTGCGCCGTGTCAAACCCTAGGCAGTAGCTTTTTACTTATAGAAAAACTTAATTCGGTTTTATACATATAATAATAATAAAGAAACTAAATCTAGTCTAAACAACTGCCTAGCAAAACATATAGATGAGTCGAAGCCAACCTGATTTGAAGTAATACAATGAATGACGTGTTGTTTATGACTACGTAAGTATTTGTTAGTAAATTAAAAACAAGATTGTAGCGACATCTATTTAGCTAATCCGTCTATACTATGGAAACGATATAATTTATCGGTATAAAAAGTATCCTAAAGGCTGATTCGGGATATAAGCCATCTTTCTGTCGAGTTTTGTTCACATACGTAGTGTAGTTTAAAAAAAGATGCGATCGCAGTGCCATCTTTTTCGCTATTTTCGTCTATCCCACAGAAATGACGTCATTTATCGGGATATAAAGTATTCTATATTACGGTCCGTGATATAAGTTAGCTCCTTTTCGAATTTCATTTAAATCCGTTCAGTAGTTTTTACGTGATGCTCTGATACTCTAACAGCTAGACAGACGGAAAAATAGAGACAGACAAACAAAAATTCTAAAAAATACATTTTTGGAATTTCCTGGTCCGAATGAATAATTCATTTAAAAATCAGAGATACCCCTAATAATTTTCATATTTTTAAATCCGTTGTAAAAACTCGAACGATTTACAGATTTATTATAGTATAGATAGATTGCTTGACATACAAGGTTATAAAATGGGTACTAACTTAAAATAGTTGACTAAATATTAATATAATATAATTTTACTGTAGTTACGTAAATAAGTACCTAAAATTTAAAATAGATGTGTGGTTGAAACCATACCTACCAATAATAAAAGAATAATTACAAAAGTAAAAATTAAGTAAATATTATTTCTATACAAACGCTTTGGATTTCAAATTTTCTTTCTAACTAAGAATATAATTGTACAATAAATCACACCTTTGTCGAATAAATGTTTGCATGTTTAATTTGAGGAAGGGTTGCACGCAACAAGGCGGACAATGGCAGCCGGCGGATATTGTACGCTGATGGTATTTTCTGTTTTATGCGAGGCCTACGAAGGGTCCTTACAAGCTTAGTTCACATAGACGTGGTACGACAACTCTAACATTAAAATATGTTATGATAAATTTGGTAGCAATCAAACCCAAAAAGCTGTTTGTTTACAAAAAATATAAATAATATCAGAACATAAATATCCGAGACACTGAAAGGTCCCAGGCGGATTTAATAAATCAGTTACCTTACTTTCACCGTTAGCACATGGTAACTGTAGTAATAAGTACATTAAGTAAGAAAACGCTTTATTATTTACAGCGATTATTACTGTTCGACAAAATGCCACATTATTATACAGAAAACTGCAATTAAACAGTTTTGTTTAGTATTGGTTCAGAGAACAAGTATACGCATTATAAAGATTGCAAATAAGATATCAAAAACTTGCTTTTGACTTGATTTTCTCGACATTTACTAGTCTGATGTATTATATTGATCAATAGAATAGAATAGAAAACACTTTATTGTTCACCACATACACATAAAATAAACAATTTACAGTAGTCACATTGAACAGTAAAAGTAGGAACAATAGGCGGCCTTATCACTTTAAAGCGATCTCTTCCAGACAACCCGGGCTATGGATTTTATGAATAGGAGATTCGCAAGTGTATGACGGTGGTGTGCAAATTAAATACATATACAATATATAAATAGGATATATAAATATCACACAATACATATACCTAAAATGAATAAAAATAAAATACAGAATAAACAATAACACATATTAATATTATATATACTAATATATACATAATTAATATGTGTATAGCAACAGCAATAGCTATACAATATTAATAATAGTATTAATACATAATATATTAATATTATATGTACTAATATACACAATATTAATATACAAATACACTAATAAATAAACGTACATGTAATTAGGTATTAAATATTTATTATAAAGTGAGATAATATTCTCGCACCAGTTTTTTAAAAATGGGGAGTGACTTTGCCTGTCTTATGTTTTCGGGCAATGAATTCCACAGCCGGACAGCCTACACAGCGAAGGATTTGGTGTAGAAAGTAGAAACGTGTGCAGGTATTTTTAAAGCGAGATTATGAGAAGAGCGCTTATTAAGGGTGTGAGAAGTATGGAGGAAATCAAAACGTTCCTTAAGATAGGAAGGAGTAGAAGGAATAAATAATATGCTATACAGCAGATTGAGAAGATGAGCATTCCGGCGAAGCGAGATTGACAACCACTTGAGCTTTTTGCGATATTCAGAGACATGGTCATATTTCTTTAAACGAAATATAAACCTGATGCAAAAAATTTGAAGTCGCTTAAGTTTATTGAGTTGTTCTACGGTAAGGTCAAGATAACAGGTGTCCGCATAGTCAAGGGTCGACAGTAAAAGCGATTGAGCAAGTGTAACCTCGGTGGTGGTCGGTAGAAAGTATTTTAACCTCCTAAGCGATGCAGAAGAAGCAAAGACCCTACGACTCAGTTCTGTGATGTGAGGCCACCAAGACAGTTCCCTACCGATGATTACGCCCAGATTTTTAACTTTATCGCTAATATGAAGACGCGTCCCATCAAATGGATCAATATCTATATCAATCTACACCGCAGTATATTTAATTGTTTACAATGTTAAGACACTTCTGTTCTTCAACACTATTTTATGTTCAATACGATATCGCATATAGTCGCCTAGTCTTTATTATGGCCTAAGCTTTGGTTAAACTCCATTCTCTGCCTTTCCGTGAAATTTTTGAAACAATCTACTCCTATCTCTATTTTATGGTATCCTTTTCAGAGTGACAGTGAATTCAAGTCGATATTTAGAGGTGTGTGAACCTTTGTTCTACTGATGGTTACCCTCCACTGGCGTTGTATTTTGATAGAAGCAATTAGTTAATTAAAAGATTATATTATGAAACACTAACTAAATACCCATAACAATCAATAATATTGACAATTCGATCTGTGATTTGAAAGTAAAAATTAAAGTAACAAAAACTGCTATTTATAGATACAATGGCTACAATTTAAATAAAAATATCCATTTGTAAATTTTTTGTTCATCTGCCTGATAGGTATAAAATCAAAACACAACGTATATGGGTGTCTATGAAGTGTGAAGAAAAAAAGTCACGAAAATTGGCTATTGGTGGCAGTTGCTTCTTGTTGGGAAATTAAAAACTCGATGTAATGGACTGTATGATTATTATTATTGAACTTTTACAAGAAATGAAATAAGTACAAATTATGCAAGAAAGTCGTCGTTAAAGCAAGAGAGATTGTTGAGTTGTTATGAGAGTTGTGATGAGAGAAGTAAT
Source organism: Dendrolimus houi (assembly GCA_039645545.1). Classification (NCBI taxonomy): domain Eukaryota; kingdom Metazoa; phylum Arthropoda; class Insecta; order Lepidoptera; family Lasiocampidae; genus Dendrolimus; species Dendrolimus houi. Next base: position 10,455,208 of record CM077125.1, on the reverse strand, counting down.
TGTGCATGATTTTGCCTCCAAGGCTAGCCCTATATCCCGTATCCCGTCCGACGCCTAGTTGCTAATTGTGCTAGCTATGGGCGTCGGCGGTATGCGGGGCGCGGAGAGTAGGTGTGCTCCGGCGGGCGGGTCAGGGGGGTGCTCTTTGTCCGCAACAGTGGCAAAGACGGTTTTCAAAGGAGATATTTAAAGGCTCATAATAATAAAATATATATAATATCAGCCCATAAATATCCCACTGCTGGGCTCGGACCTCTAATTTTTATGGGAACGGACAGTATATCCGCCACGCTTATCCAAGGCGGCTTGGCAGGTTTGACACATTGGTTATCTCGACGTGCAGGTTGCATCACGATGTTTTCTTTCACCGCTGTTAGCACATGGTAATTGTAACAATATGCACATTATATCAGAAAACTGACTACGTGGTGTATGCGTTCCGGCCAGAATCGAACCCGCGCCCTTTGAGTTGGGGACGCGTGCGCTAGTCATTACGCTACTACGCCTTTTTATTGCTTTAAATGCTCATATAATATTAAGTATAAAATGTAAGGCAACACATTTCATACAATCTCATAAAATTTGCTAAAATATTTGAACGATCCTATTTCTCCCCAAGATAATTCTGATCTCCTGCCTGTAAGTCAAAGATATGTTTACAAATATAGTGACAAAATTAATAGGGGGGCTTGCAATCTCCCTTTGGCTCGTGCCCAATAGTGTCAGTTGTTAATAGACAGTGCACGTGACGCGGTTTAGCCTGCTCCTTTATCAGGACCACCCGCTTTAAGAGATTTTTCACGATTAATTCTCTTTAGCTAACAGGGTAAGCACTGTCACTCCCATTTGTTGCCAGACACCCTCTACGAAAACAAGGATTAGCGTCTTAACCCCTCAAGTTCGTATCCAATTTCCTGTTTGTTTTTATAAGATTTTGTTTACTCTATATTTGCTTATGTATCTCTTAATACTGAAATTGACTTTTTGTCGTTATATTCTTTTATAACTAACAAGTTATTTCATTGCATATATGTGTTTCTGAGGGATGAATAAATTAATTTCCATGTAAATCGTAGTGTATTGATAAGAGTTGTTTAAAATATTTTTATTTCACTTTAAAAAAGTATACTTTGTAACTTAAACTAACCTAACTTGCAATACCTCACCTCCCGTCGAATATATAATATACTCTTACCTAAAATACATACGTCCATATATCCATTTATAATAAAGTATGCCAAAATACACCCTCCGCCAAAGAAATGTCAGCATAAAAGTTTCAACACCAATTAATTAAATGGCTAAAAACATTAAATTACAGCGACATAGAATGCATATTACCAAAAAGACTATAACACTACGGACACACACACACAATCCCACACACAGACACACATACACATGCGCGCACTCATTTTACATAGTTATAGGTTAATTAACGAATAATTCCACTATATTTAAGTTCTTATAATAAAAGTACGATGGTTGCCGCGATACAGACCTAGAATCTAGTGCAACAAACGCCCCAAAAAAAACTGTAGCCTTAATTTTAACTATTATAATTCTAAATGTGTTATTACCAAAGTTTTAGATATAATTATTTATACAAGGCCTAGAAATAAGTTTATATAAATAAATGAATTTGAATTATGATACGTTGAGAGATTTTAGAGGTAGTATTTTAGATTGAACATTTTTAAGGTTTTTAAGCCGAGTATCAAAAATCTTCATCGTTTCTATTAAACATGTATGAAAATGATAACTAATAAGAAACTAATCTTACTAACTTATAATTGTGTACACAACCATACAAATTATTTTATTTATTGAGTATGCACTGTTTGCTACAACTCCATTAATTCTTCAAAAAGTAATTCTGTAACATACTTTTGTATAAAACTTATAAAAAAAAGAGAACTTGAGATATAAATAGAATAAGAAATATAAAGAAGAACAATATTTAGCTAGACGTGTTGCTGGTGTCGTGAACGCGACTATAATTTCAAGCATTAAACGTTAACGTGACACAAAAAGAACGTTACTTCAATTTTTGAATACACCTTTCAATACCGAGTGCTTGTAATCAATCTTACAATAAATTAGTTATTCTCAATAATCAGCATCCTACTGCGAATTCTGAAAGCTCAAATACTGGGGAGTTTCTTGCCGCTTCTTCTCCTTAACTGCAATAGCACGTTGCGAAGCGGTGTACATAGAATAGGAAGAAAAATTAAATTTTAATTTATATGTATGACTTTCAAAAAGTGTTCTCCAGCGGAACTTATTTTAAATAAAAACTTTTGAATTTGAATATAAACATTTATTATTATACATAGTAATGTGTAAATATGAATTGGTATTTTTTGACAGCTTTTTTATATATTTTTCAGAGAATATCAAGATACATTGTACAATTATTCTCTAGTTAAGAAAATTACGCTTTTGTTAGGGGTACATAAAGTGTATGTATGTATGTTTACACAAAGAAGAACTCTAGGATCATGAAAATTTCTTTACGAAATTTACCGTGATAGTAACCCGCATCTCTGCATTCTTAAGAGCTAAGCGGGAAAATGCTTACTTAAGACACTCAACCAAAGAGGCCATTATGTCTATAAATTTACTTTCCATGGATATGAACATATTGTTATGATATTTTTTATATTTTAATATTATAAAATTCTAAGCATGCCGTGTTTGTACATTAAAGCTATTTAAAAAAACAACTGGAACAGACTGTATAAACGAAAAAGAATATGATGCATTTTCTTTGGATTTCTTGTCTGTTGGTCTGTTTGTTCGGTATTCATGTAAAAACTACTGGGCTGATTTTGATGCGGTTTTCACAGATCGACAGCAAAATTTTAGATTTAAAATCTGCATTACTTTTTATCCTGCGAATCCCGAGGGATTTTTTTCGGGACATGATATTAAATGGCCATACCTAATAAAAAATCCAATGTAATTTTTACACTAATACACAGGAAATTTTATGTAATAAAATTTGTGATATTTTTATCCCGGGAATTTCCCCGGGAGCGGTTTGAAGTGATTCGGGTGCATAAAAATTAGTTTATTCTGGCATAGCTTTCACATAGCTTACATTCTTTTTCAAATACTGTGGTACTTTATGTCCCGGAAATCCCGTGGGAATTTCAAGTCAAGCGTGGACGAAGTCGCGGGCATATCCTAGTACTTTAATAAAATGCAATAGATTCTACAAAATAATGATCCGAAGGTTACGTGAACTAATCTGTGTATGCCGTAGCATTTTGTGTTTAAAGCATAATTTAATCACAAATCATTATTTGAGTACCTTCTAATGAGCCAACAATTTGCAAACAATAAATCATACTACATTTGTATCAGCAAGAGGCTTATTTATTTAAACACAACTTATTAATGCATCCTTTTTATCTCGCGGAGACCTAATTGATTTGTCGGCTGCAGTCGTCGGAATACTCGCTTCTCCATTACGTGTAGGACTTGTATAGCTAATTTAAAGACACCTACGTGAAATGGTACAAGTTTATATGACATTTGATTGGATAAGACGTTTTTAATTGCGAACTTGTTATCAATTTACTGTATGTGTTTTCTAGGGATCCGTATCTATTTTGACATATAAGTCGTGCGCAGAAGGTTTGCCGACGACAACCCCTCCCGCCTTCTACAACCGCGACCCGCATTCGTCTAGTTCTTAGTACTGCTCGGTCCCAGTCGTAGGAAGCGGGAGGGGCGATCATCGGCAAACCTTCTGCGCACGACTTATAAACGTAACCTCTATACTTTCGTCACGTCAGCCTGACTTTACACATCACAGATTGTTTTTATAAATTACCTAATAGTTTTTCAAAAATTATGATACTTCTATAGTTTTCGTCAAAATCACCATCGTAACGACTCCTTTGAGTGTTTTTTGCTATTTCGTATAGTTTAGAATTTGGCTCTAAAGGCCCAGTTGAAAAATTTACCCTATACTAGTGGTCGAAATTCGACCATAATTAATTTAAATTATAAGTTTGAACATTATTAAGGTTCTGTTGTCATAGACTATAGTTCTATAATCACAGATTTCGCCAAGGCTACACTGTTAAATTGACTTCAACAATAAACAAAAGAGTGTAATTAATATACGCGGGTGTATGTCAAATACATGGCAGTGTGTGTAATGTTTTTTTTTATTGATTTAATGTATTTTTTATACATAATGTTAAAAAATATTATCATTCTGCACTCCTTCTCTATATAAACTATAAGTCTGCGAAATTTCATACTCCACCGACCGCGCAATTTTCGTAAAAAGGGGTACAAAGTTTTTGCTTCACGTATTAATATATAGATATTAATTATTCTCCGCACCTCTTTATTTTAATTCATGGCGCATACATGCACTGGATCTGGAGCTGTATATATATATAAACCTAATTATGTTTTTATATCAGTAAAATAGAGCTACTTCCCAGGGATTGACCCGTGTAACCGCGTAGAAAACAAATACACAATTGTTTTTAATGTAATGCTAAAAATAACCAAAGTTATAAATAGATATAGAATACAATCAGGATTTTGAATAAAGTTATTTCAAGGTAAATCTTAGAACAGCTTTACAAAATACTCCACCAGGACGTCAAGGTGCATGGCTTAGCTCACGCCTTTTACATGTGGGCGCCATGAAAATGTCTGCCGTTTTATTTATGGAGGGGCAATTGATTGAATTAGTGGCCCCCGAGGCTCGCCAATACTGACCTCTTTTATACAGACAAGAATTTATTTTTACGCCTTCATCGTTTATTCAGAAGACTTTTTATGATCAGTGAAAATTTTATTACTAGAGATTAGGGGATGAACCCACGTCTGTAAAATTTTAAAATACGATATTAAAATTTATTTCATCCTAAAGTTTGATGAAGTAGCATTAAACTTTAGGATGAAGTAAATATCGAACACAATTAAATTATTTATTGAAAAAGAAAAAAATAGGCGATATCTAAATTTTGTGCAAACCCTTTAAATTTATGTTAACCCTTTATGCAGGTATTGAATTCGCTAGAAGAAAATACATTAAAATCAATACTTTTGTAAGAATATAATCCTTAAGAAATCTCTTTCACGTTTACGTAATATTTTTGACGATAATTTTGAATCAAAAATTTTATTTAATTTTTTTAAGACAAATCGATTAGGTTTTACAATGCCTTTTAAATCAAGTTCAAAGTAATTTATTAAAATAGCCTTTTACAAATTGATTGACTTGCGAATTATGTTATAACTTGAATATGAATGCTTAATTTTAGTTAGATAAAATATAATTATTATAATAATAACAGACCGTAAACGTCCTACTGCTGGGCTAAGGCCTCCCGTTTTTATAGGGGAACGGATAATAAACCCGCCACGCTTGTCCAAGGCGGATTGGCAGATTTACCATATCGGTTATCACGATGTGCAGGTTTCATCACGATATTTTCCTTCACCGTTAGCACGTCGCAAGTAATTGTAATATATACACACTCGGTCAGAAAATTCTGTGCTTGCCGGCCAGGGTTCTAACCTTTTACGCTTAGATATTCTACTAAGCTACTAAATAACTGAGCTGCGTGAAGCTGTTAAGAAAACAACAACAATCCAATTTAAAAAAATGCAATCGGCAACAAGTATGTATGTCAACTCTCAAATACTTAATTAAATTGTAATTCTATTAAAAATATAGGTATTTTGAATCCAACACCAACTACATTCCAATAACAAATCTTTCTCGAAATCTTGCTAGTCGGAAGTTTCAGATACCGTTTATTTACTTCCTCCATATCCGATGGTCATGTTAAGCGTCGGATGCAGCTCACGTACTCCAGAGTCCTGCGTCAGCCCGCCAGGTGAGTCCGATACAGATCACTGGCACGTGCCTCCATCATGCTCTTTCGAATAAAATATACGGCGGTACGTTTGTACGCTGGAGATAAGAAATAACAGATAAGGTGTTTCAGTTCTAATTGCACCATAATGAGCGAGAATACTCGAGTTTGCTGAAAAATCTATAATATTTTAATATTCTAAACATGCCGTGTCTGTACATTGAAGCTATTAAAAATTGTTTGTTTGTCGGTTTGTCTGTTTGTTCGAGATTCACGTAAAAACTACTGGGCCGATTTCGATACGATTTTCGCTGATCAACAGCAAATTCTAAGACTTAAAATCTGCGTTACTTTTTATCGCGGGTCCCATGGGAGTTTTCCCTAGAGCGGTTTGTAGTTGTTTGGGTGCATAAAAACTAGCTTATTCCGGCACAAATTTCACATAGCGTACATTCTTTTTTAAATACTATGGTCCTTGATGTCCCGGAAATCCCGCGGGAATTACAAGTGAAGCGTGCATGAAGTCGCAGGCATATCCTAGTATAGCTACTAGGATATGATTAGATATAAATTATCTCATTAATGTTAAGAAAAAATAATGTGATAATCTATTTGAAAAAATATTGGTACTTTAGGAAACTGTAATATATTTTGATTATATTTATTTTTCAATTTAGGTACCTAATCTCTTATAATATATCTTGATCTCTCTCATGTCTGTACATATTTTGATAAAATACTTCTCGCGTAAACTTGAGCTTTCTATCTCGTAGGAATTATTTTCTTTCCCTAGAAGAAAGACGTTTGATTCTTAATTTTTATTTCTAAAGAATGTTTATAATATACCTAATTTCATGATACAGGTTTCATATATACAAACATACAAAGTCGTGGCAGACTAATGGCTAGCGCACGCGTCCCAAACTAAAGCGGCGCGGATTCGAATTCTGACCGGAACGCAAGCAACACTTAGGCAGTTTTCTGACTTAATATGCATATTGGTTGCGCCGAGGAACACCTCTTTATAAATTCTTCCTCCCCATACTCGCCATCAAGAAAAGAATAAACTTTTAAATGAAGAATGCGCAATACAAGATGTTTCAGCTAGTGTCACTGCTGTCACCTCAATACTCGTAAAATTTTCGTTAAAAAATCGAATATATTTCACCCTTGATTTCATATTCCACTAAATATTTCCAAATTTAATGTAGCCAGTATTCAATTGAGATCAGAGGAGCCGCATTAAGAACTTCCTAAAAAGAAAATCATCTACAAATCTTACAAAATTATTCAAGTAATTTAGAAGAATTGTAGTAGAGAATAAAATGTTATAGATACCGTTTTACGTAACAATTTCAAGCAGAATTAGAAAAATATCTTCTATCTATCACTAGTTAATATTCATTGAAGTTGCCCTAAAGATACCAGACAATGTCCACTTGTAACAATCGACCTATAGAGTGTAATTCCAAACTAATCCAGCGTCATCCAATGAATACTTTATCTCAATAGACTTAATGAAGGAAGCCGCCTTTGTGTTAACTTGATGGCTTGATTGTACACTGACGCGCCAGGGGAACTATTCGTCGTCTATTCTACTAAAGACGTCTTGAATGGACTACAATAAAGTCTTGTTGAGATGGGACAAACTGTCGCACTCAGAAAGCTTATTATTTTGTTTGAAAGTATAATTAGAATGTATTATTAACTTGCTAACAGCAATTAAATAAAATAATAAAACATGCACACTACAATTAAATATAAAAATGAAAAAGCGTATTCATAGATAAAATTAAATAATTATATTTTTAAGCACCTCGTTTTAGGGTTTAATATCCGTCTATCTACGAGTATGTAGTACGTACATATATCTATATACTATAATATCAGTGTCGTTATCTGACACAAAAATTTATGGGTTTGACTTATCAAATTAAACCTATCAATTTATTATATTACACAATTTATATGATACAAAAGCTTGTCGCGATATTTAATTCTGTTATTTTATTGTAGTTATTGTATTCTTGTTTTTCTACACAACTAAATCTCACGGCAAGTTTTTATATTAAGGAAATTGTTTAACGTAATAAATTGATGACTGATTTAATTTAAACATTTTTTTATTCTTATTAGCGCTTTAAATAAAAACTTGCTTTTTGAAGATATTACTGTTTTAGTTATTCATATTATTTTCAGCAAACCCTTTAATTTGATACCCATATCATGGGAGTGCGCAAAAATAACTCGTCCGCCATGTTGGATTTAGAATGACGTCACTGAGCTAATCATGCATTGTCATCCAAACTAAGTGTGTATGCAAAATTTCACCTCAATCGGTTGAGAATAAAATTCAATTGCAAGATTTGACCCGAACATACAAACATTGCAAGTTAAATATAAGCTTGTAAAAACAATGATTTGATTTTGACTTGAAATTTCTTTAATTTTGGTTGCTTGGAAGAGATCGCTTTGAGAGATAAGCCTATTTTGTATCGCCTACAAAAAATTGAAAATATGAGTCTATTTTTATAATTGTATTGTATATTTTGGTGTGCAATAAAGTGTTATCTCTCTCTCTCTCTCATCTTAACGGAACCCTTCATTTTATGTGAAAATAAAATAACTAAAATACTTGACATAATTTATTTATAAATAGTTAATAAGGCTAAAGTGCTCTGATGAATTTAAAAAAACGATAGATGAGTAAATTTTGACAGCATATTGCTCCTGTACAAAAGTTCTTAATTTAAAGAACGCCATTCAAAAGGCAATCATAGACATATCGCGAGTTGTGATACCAAACAATCGTGCAATACTTGAAGGTGGAAAATTAACGAATCAATTTCCCAATGTTTTGATTTTATCCTTACCTATCTAGTTGTTCCAATCAGGATATTTCTCTGTCGCCGCAAAGCAGTTAGGTAACTAAATACGTGACTTGCATGAACCAAGCCTGAGTCTCAATTGACACGTCCAAGGTGACACGTGTGCTGAATCGGGACCACGCTAAGCTTTTAGGCTGTGGGGTACCGTCGGTATTTTCATTATTGGGTTGATCTAATTGGAAACTACGGGTTCATTTTTGTTGGGCATTTCTGTACATGAAGGTAATAATAGTTTTCATTGCATTTAACCAACTAATAATTTCTATCGGGCATAACTGAACACAGTTACGCAAACTGGCACTAGTTAACATTTATTTATATTAATGCCTAATTTATTTTAGCTCTTCATAAAAAAATGTTCAATCAATTAATCAATATCTTTATTTTCAAAAATGTAGTTTATACAGGTGTTATACAATTGTAGATGCACAGTACATTCTACCACATAGTGATGTACAAAATGAATTAAAAATTAAAATTAAATTTACATAAATATTCTAATTTAAAAAATAAAATGTCAATTTTTGTTAATACATAAGCAATTAATGTCATGAGAAAAAAAAACAAATAGATCACAAAGATTTTCCATGTAGATATTAACGACAAGCACTTTAAAAAAAATCATCTACAGTATAGAAACACTCCTTCCTTTTTGTTACCTTGTTAATTTTAAACTTTTGACACTGCCTTGTTTGTACATTTTTGAGGTCTCAGTTTTTGTTGCATCTAACATAAATATGTTTGAAAAAATGAAACACAAGCTTCATAGTCAGAAAATATGTTGTCCGCTAAATAATATATTGCTCTGCTTAATAATATAGTGTTCTCTGCATGGACTCATAAACTCATTTATTCGTAACTATGTTATACGTCAGGGTTATTTATGTATTATTACTAAATTTTCAGTTATTGAGATTTACATTATTTGTCATCAATCTTTATAATCCATGAATTCCTTCAAGCTATAGAAGGTGTGCTCGATTAGCCACTTCTTTAGCCGTCAAGTAAATACATTTAAACTACCGGAAAGTGTCATGTTGTTCCGTAGTTTATTATATATAGTCGGACCCATAACATGCGTTAGCGTGTTAGATTTTTCCAATCGTCTCGGCAACGGTGCAATCCTATCTCTGTTCCGAGTCCAATATGAATGTATGTCGCTATGCTTTGCATACATAGACTCATTGACCCTGACGTATAGGGCTACTTGAAGTACCAATATACAAGGTAGGGTGAGAATTCGTAACGTTTTGGCTGGCATGGCTCCGAGACTTTACAATCACCTTCCAAAATTTATATTAGAGTCCAACTTTGACTGCCTTTGAAAATAATTTAAAACAATTAGTATTAAAAAAGCCTATTACTCGGTTACAATTTTTTGACAGATAAATTTTAAATATCATTATTTTAAATTATTTTGACATTGATTCTTCTATTTTTATTATTTTATTTTATTATTATATTCTTTCTATTATAATTTGTTTTCTTTATTTTAGTTAATACTGTTATGGATTTTTGCTTCGTTTGACTTAATATTAATTTGACATGTAAGATTGGTTGAATTTTTCCTACACTAGATTTAAGTACCTATAATATATTGCACACCGCTACCGACATAATAAAGATGTACTCATCGACTAATTGACCTTCACAATTTACATATATTCGCAATAAATGAATTTGTATTTGAAAACTGTATAGAAGGTCACGGAAAACTTTTTTCTAAAAATATAATATTATCACCAAGTGCAATGAAATATAATCATATCACTTTTGAGCGCAAGCGAAACCTATACTTGTCCAAAGCAGATTAGCGTATTCCATACATTGGTTGTTTTGATGTACCATTAGCACGTCGTAATAATAACAATATGCTTGTAAGATCCCATAATCTGTCTGTTTTATAATGCCCATAACTATGGGGAGACAGGAGCTCTATTTACTTATTGTTAATTGTTTTATAATTATAACTTTGAATTGGCTGTTAACATCAACCATTTTATTTAGATTAAGCAAACCCTTTAAGCTTAACATTACTTAAATTCTCATACATAAAAACAATTTTCGTGATAAGCTAATCATCTTTACAAAACGTTTTCTTTGTACATTTCCTCATTGAAAAGTTTTATACTTATATATATTGCCCATACCGTTTGTGAGCGTACAATAGAGAATTGATGAAAAACTCGAATCACAGTATACGGTAGAGATAGCACGAAAATGAAAATTGTGAACAATGCACAGAGCGGAACAATCAAGCTTTAAGTTCGGACAATGTGCAAAACGTCGTATTTCACAGAGTCGGCGCGAAATGACAGAATAGAGTGGGGGGGCAGTAACCCTAAGGACTTACGACGTGAAGGTTGTGTCGTTTCTCGCACCAAAAACATCGCGATGCGATCGTACATTGCAGTTTTAACTTCAGATATGTAATTTATGTATTTTTAAGTATAACATTGTAGTGATAATGTACAATGAACTGAGACTAAGAGACTGTAATCATTAGTGTCAAGTATGGTCGCGGTATTGATTAAAAAACATAAACGTATAAGAAACCAGTTGCTGTGTGTATTGTTTTTCCAGATTTTCTTCTTTTTTCCATGTATAAGAGGTAAGTGGAACTATATTGAATAAAGAGTTCAATGTTAGTACATTTGAAGTATAATAACGCTATGAGAAATGTTTAAAGACAGCTTTAACGATGCTGCTTTTGTAGCCAAAATATATATTTTTTTCATTAAGTAATTTGGTACAAATTAGTTGCTTATTCACAAATGTTTCAAGTATAATTGCATTTATGCGTATTATATAATATGAAATAGCTATAATATACCTAAAAAAATAGCTGATTTTGCGTACAAAAGCCGCAGCTTTTGTACGCAAAATGGGTATTTAATTTTATTTCAGTAATTAGGTAAAAATTAATGGTTCAATCTAATAATTTAAAAATCTTTCAAGTATAGTCGTTTATTTATTAAAATTCATTTATATTTTCTTTACTAAATCATAAATCTAAAAGTAAAAAACCTAAAGCACGGTATACGACACAGATAGAGCGAAAGAGAAAATAGTGAGCAAGTAAAATTAAACTTTTTAATTTATATTTGGTAGTTTTCATTTTTATTTTTCCGTCCGTGGATTTTTCTCTTATATTGAACAAGTTTGAATATTTGAACTTTTAATCATTATTATTGTTAATTGTTATGAACTAAAAAAAAAAAATGTTTTTTTAGACATGGAAAACTTTTATCCTATAATATTTTATGAAATATTTTTAAAGCACGTATTTAAAGTATAATAGGGTTGCCATACCATCTACCTACAGAGATTTTAAATGGGTAGTAGAAATAAAATATTCTTGCCATAGTATTCGGACGTACGATATTGTAATGAGACGCTTAGCCACTAATATAGCGCGACGTATGAAAAAACAGGCAAGATTAAGTACATAATATTAGATATATATCTAACCTATTATATCTACATGGAGCTTAATTATATTGACAGACAGGGTTCTTCTAAACGATCTAAACTCTAAAGCATTTTGGGCACCGGGGTGCGGAAAGCAGCAGAAGAAATTTGACACGAAGGTGTCTATATGGCGGTATACATAGGTATATAATATTTAAATGTCGTTAGTCGGATCTTGAAAAATCATAATGTTCTTTAATGACTTTTTTATAGAAATCAATTGGCTGACGCGCCCTAGTCTCTGTACCCGGGTGCCCCGCACCCCTTGCACCCTCGGGTAAATACGGTCCTGGCGACAGATATATAATTTGACTGAAGCTAGGCTTAATAACTGAAATCCATGATAAGACTAGTTCAATAGGCCTCGTATCCAATGGCGTTCAACATTCTCAAAATGCAATATTCAGCAGCAGTATGATTTGCGTTCGATTTGATTATTGTTACAGCACTAAAAGTATTATGACAATAACGGCAAAAAATCAGTACATGATATCTTCATATATAAAATTCTAATGTTAGTGTGTATGTCACTGAACTCCTCCTAAGGGGCCGTCCATAAATTACATCACACGTTAAGGGGGGTTGTGAGAAGTTCGACGAAGTGTGACATTGTGTGACAAGGGATGGAAGGAGGCCTAAATTTCGTGACGTAACATTTCAAAATCGAATATATTTAAGCTTTAAAACACGAAAATTAAACTATTACATTTTTCCGTGTAGGAACGGAGAAAGAATACAATTTCCTGCGGCCGGGCGGCCTGTCGTAAGAGGCGACAAAACAATCCACAGCCAGGTGCTAGGGTATTTGCCCGTCTGGATGGCTACCACCCCTGCTCTAGGTTATGCCGCCATAATAACCTTGAGTTGTGTTCCGGCATTAGTGGCGAGGTTCCAGACTCTCTCACGAGGGCAGCAGCGTATTTGTAACGCCTTTGGTGTTGCAAATATTCATAGCCGATGGTAACCGCTTACCATTAGGTCCCACCGTCTGACTGCCTGCTGAACTCATGCAATAATTTTTTTTTAAAGAAAACCATCAATATGTTTCCAACTCTATCTGTATGTTTAAAAAATAATTTAAATGGAAATAAAACTAATTACGGAACTGCTGTTTTAATTTAATAATTTCTTGATGTACAATTGCAAAATATGTGATGTCACACTAGGGAGGGAGGAGTCACACGAGTGGGACTAGTTGTGACAAGGACGGGGGAGGGGTCAAAAAATCATGAATTGCGTGTGACGTAATTTGTGGATGGCCTCTAAACGGAAGGACCGTTTTGATGAAAATTACTACGTTCGTATGGGTCCCGGGATGGTTTCGATTTACCATTGGATCCGATAGATGGTGTTGGTATCGGGTTCCAGGATTCTGGTGAAATGTTTTATGTGTATTTGAGTGGGTCCCAGGATGAGTTTCCTGTAGATGTCGCTGGAATCGGGTTTCAGATTTTTCCTTTTTTCCACAACAGAACAACGTCTGCCTAGCCCACTATTGTTTTTATAATCTTTGTTTAATCCCAGTTATATTTGTCTAAAACTAGCTCAAAGTCGAGCACCTAGGATAAAGGAGCATCCAGCTGATACAGTGGTAGGCAAAAGTGAACCAGCTACTTTGCGCTGCGTGTCAGAAGGCAAGCCGAAACCATCCATCCATTGGTATAAAGATGGAGCGTTACTCACACCAAATGACAACCCTCATAGAGTACTCCTTGAGGATGGACTACTGTTTCTTAGGTAATCACCATGCATTTTATTTTCTGGTTAGTGTTTTGTATAGCTACAATACTACAGTTGCACCTAGTAGAATGAAACATAAATGGAAATTAAATAGGTCAGGCACGGCTGATTCTTTTCACTACATTGAGTGCTACTAGAATAGTCCGCGTCAGATTAGATGCTACGTAATGTCTGATTTTATATCAAAAACTGTTTATTTTGCAGCTACATGTTGGTACTAGGAGCGGCAATAAAGTTAGTTTTGGATTAAAGCCTAAATCTTCATAAACATTATCCCCATACTTTAATTAAATATCAAATGTGTTTTCACTTGATTATAATTTTAACTCTTTTGAATCAACAGGAGGTTGTTTCTATTTAAATTGTCATTTGCAGCTCCAAAAAGACAAATCTAGACATGAATTTTATTGTTTATGGAATTTATCTAACAATATCTTCTTTAATTGATATATTCATATTTAGAATTTCTTAAATGATACGATAGATTATTAGGAGAATGGTTGTCTAAAGTAGCGGCCCGGCCTAGGCCTAATAATTAGCTTTCCATACAATTTCTTCGGAAATTGTTTTGAATCAAATAATGCTCCACCTAGTATTAAAGAGCGTTTAAGGTTCAGTGGTAATTAAAACAGTCTTAATTGATATTTTACTATCTGCTCGTACTCTTTAAGTAACATTCCCTTGATTTTAGGGTTATGCGGGGCAAGAAAGAAACCGATGAGGGTGTGTACTGGTGCGTCGCGCGTAATTCAGTCGGGGAAGCTGTTAGCAAGAACGCCACACTTACTATAGCGGGTAATTGTAGTTTAAAAGTTATTTATTGTTTTAATAATAATATTAGATTGTTAAACTCGGATACTTTTTCGTTTGAGGTAAAATTAGCAAGAGGGTTGGAATTAAATTGTCGAGCAATATTTTTTAACAAAACAAAACCGACTCGTTGTTGTTGTTTACTTGGCACCGACTTCAAGATGTAGAAAATAATATTTTTTGCTTTTTGGTTTGAAGTCAGTTTTGTTTTTGTTTAAAAAAAACTACGTTTTCGTTGCTTGAATAATTTTGTAAATAATATTTCAAGCGTATTTGTTTAGTACAATGTCTACAGAGACATTGTACTAGACAAATACAAATTGTGCAATAATTTAGATTTTTACCAACCATTTACTGTGCAATAATCTTGGTTTCTAAAAGCATCCGTGAATGCAGACTATATAGTAGTATAGAACAGGTGCAAACCCGCAGCGCTTGTCCGGGCAGGATTTGAAAGAAGGCCTATTATCAAATCGTTTAATTAACAAAAATATCACAGAAATTCGCATTACGGATATGAAGTTAAAGACTTTATCTTTTGTTAAAGGTGTAGAGTAGATTCATTGAATAATAGTTATTTATGATACTAGTGCGGTAAGTTGGTTTTTACAAACGAGTAGATGAATTTAAGCCCGAGACCAAGTCGAGGGCTTACAATAGTCACGAGTTTGGAAAAAGTAATTTCTGCACGTGTGTCATACAACGTTTTTCAACACATTTGCGAGAAAACAGTATAATAGGTAATGAAACAAACATAAATGTCAGTCAGAAAGTCTCACCAATCTTTGACGTTTCTAATATGAAAATGGCGTGCATCTGCAAATGGCGTCCACATGCGCGTGGTGAAAGTCAGAACTACATATTTCATCTCATTTTCTCTTTAGTATTAAAGTGAGAAAATGTATTGATCCAAAGCGCTTCCAAGGAGGTTTCATCATTCAGCTTATTTGTTCTCGTAATGTAAAACTTCTTGGTGTAAATATTATATATTTCTTTCCATTTTATCACCTATTTTAACGCATATTCCCTTTTATGGTACATAATTTTTAACTTCCAAGAAATGTATACAGGCTTCGTAAATGAATTTTTGGAATAAATGTGTTGAAAACTCTGAAAAGTGCTTGTTCACGTTCAGGTTGTAGATATAGAGGCTACAACGGGTGTCGTGCTATAGTGAGTTCGTCTTTCACACTGGCCGTCAGACGTTTGATAAGGTGAAACCGTACTATCATCTCTAGCTATAAGTTCTTTACAGATTTGTTATTGCTGTAAAAGCACTTACATTTTTTACGCTAACTCTAATAAAATATCGTGTCTGATATTTGGTGATCGCGCCTGTGACTTTACGTGAACATGCACCAACAAAAAAATCAATAAATTATATGTTTTTAAATAAGAATAGATTTTATAGGTATAGAATAATAGCTCACATAAAAATAATAGATATTAACAGGAAACATCTATTTTTAGTGCTGCGCGACGAATTTAGAGTGGAACCAAGGGATATAAAAGTGGCTGGAGGCGAAACAGCCCTGCTCGAATGTTTGGCGCCTAAAGGCGTTCCCGAGCCATCTGTTCAATGGACGAAGGACGGACAGACTTTAGATGTTGAGGTTAATGGAAGGTATTACGCACATCAATCTCGTCAATAATTTTCTACCTATACTTACTTGAAATTTGTTGATTACTTTTTGTACATTTATTAATTTAGGTTTGATTTTTGTTACATTCCAATGTAAGCGGGTTAGTATTTTGAAATTTTGTATTTGCTTTTTAATAATAACTTATCCAGAATATTTCATAATGTTTGTTTGGTACATACAGAATGTCAACACTGAAGTAACCTTGTTTCAATGTATGTTTTTATTTCTTCAAGGCTTAGGGAATGTAGGTATTGTTATGAAATTGGATCAACATCATCCTAGCCTTAAATCTCGGTCACGTTCGGAGCCTGGGGCCCGCCTTTCTTTTTCTTCTCAATTTCGCGCAGTTTTCGGTTTTGCTTATTGTGAGACCATTGACACGCATGTTAACCTTCTTATACTTTAATACACATACATATTAGATGACAATCGGTTCATTCAGCGTCACTCGTGTGAAGTTTACATTCCTTTATCGCACAAACACTCATTTTCTAAGATAAAGAATATATAATAACACATATACTATTATGTTCCCCATGCATATAAAAAGTAAATACGTAGTATTATACGTATACGTACGTATACGTAGTAAGTATAAGTACACCAAACACGACAATTAGTTTATTTACAATGCCTTGAAGTATGAATAAACATAATACACGTAACTAAAGCATCCTCAAGGGAATAGCTGATAAACTCGGCTGCCCGCTGATTTGGTAATTTGTTAAGAGGATTAAATCGATGTTACTTAGTAATAACTAACTAACTAATAAGGTGATAAATACTATTAATATTAGGATATTTTATATTGTATGCGTTTATTTGTGTATATGTATTGAACTGTATTTTTTAAAATAAATAATGAATTATTACTGTAAAATATACAAACATTCAAACAAAGTTATATACATAATCTCGATGCAGTCATACAGTAATAGCAGAAAAGAAGCTAGTTTAATGTTTCCTGATTTAGGATAACCGTAGTGGACAATGGAAATCTAAAGATCATGGAAAGCCTCCCGGAAGATAGTGGTGTGTATCGTTGTGTGGCTTATAACGTTGCTGGAGAGAGGCAATCACGGCCCGCTACCTTACTCGTATTACGGCGACCACATTTCCTAGTGAAACCCAATAACATAACAGCGTTAATAGGCCAGAACATCGAGTTTCATTGCCAGGTAAAGGTTTATTGGCTGTTTATTTGGCTTGTAAGCGATTTTCGTACTCCGATATCAAATTGATAATACACGTGAAATCAGATGCTTGCATTTATTTTCCGTTGACAGCAAATTCATTGTCTTTTTTGTTACTATTTTATTAAGATTCCGTGGCCGTTATGGCAAAAATGGAACATTTTTAATCTGTTTATATATGTCTCAGCGATTTTTTCTCAATAATTCCTGGGTTACTATAGCCGAAATTTAATAAGAAGATACAGCTATATGCCGCCCAGTGGTGTAGTTAAATTTCTGTTTTACAATTTGGATGTATATACCAAAGTCATATACACTCAAATTGTTCAATATTATTGAATACCGTTGTGTCCTTTTAGTCCACTGCCTTTCAATTAAATAGATGCAATTTGATTGATTCATCTATAAAGTATTTTCAGTTTAGTTAGTGACTACTATGTAACTTTTTATTGTGCTTGGACTGACACACATTTATACGATTCAATTTCTTGTGATAATTATTAGTTTTATGATTGTGATTCATAAAATTAGCCAATATCAATTTGTCTTTAAGTAACACGTTGTTGTAGGTGTCACCAGAGTCGGATGTGTCAGTAACTTGGACAAGAGACAATGGGTCATTATCACCTTATGCCATCATTCGTCGTGGTTCATTAAGGATAGACAGGGTCGTGGCTTCAGATGCGGGTGTATATACGTGCAGCGCCGAAAGTCAAGCAGGGTCTAGTTCAACAAGTGCTACACTTACTGTTCATTGTATGAAATTATGTAAATTAATACTGATATAAATAAGTATGAGCGTTTTGAATGTTTGCTCGAAATAAATTTCTTCATAATTTTGAGAATGAAGCGATTATTACCAAATTAGCATGTGTGGAATACATACATTTGAAAGTGTTCTTGTTCGTTGCTTATATGGATTTAGGTATAAATTATCGTGATATTTGTTAAGTTTATACTATATTCAATAACATATATCAACATATTATAGGTAATATAAAATAAAATATCTTTACATTTACATACATAAGCCAAGCTGACAAGTATGTACCTATACTTTCGATAACTGAGATGAATATAAGATACTTTTTATCCCGAAAAATGGTACATGTTCCTTGTCTAGCTTTATAGGTATTTCTTGTTGATCATTAATCGTTTTTCAGCTCTACCTCATTTCACGAGAGTTCCTTCAGATCAAACTGCATGGGAAGGGGAAGCAGTTTCATTTCCTTGTGAAGCTGAAGGAACCCCCAAACCCATTGTATTTTGGACAATGGAAGGATCACAGGTATATCACGTAAAATATTTTCAGAATCGTTTATAATATTAATTATCGAGTGTTTGTAATCTTTATGAAGTAAAAAAATCATCTATACCTACTAAACTTAATATTATTTAGACATATTAATTAGCCAAATTATAGATTTTTGTATGACGCGAAACGAGGGACGTTCTTAATAATATTTTGCTTTATTAGAATTTTACAAAAGTTAGATGAATTACAAGTGTGACAGTCAACTTTAGAATGTCTATATATTTCTAAATTTACCTGTTCTCCTTCACGAATTTGAACGTCAATTAATTGTCGCGAAATTCATAAGTCTAGAGATGAAAATATCCCGATCTCATGGGGTGTGTAACTGGAAATTGTGATGGCGATTTTGTTTAAAAAATATGTTTTTAATTTCAAAACGTCAAAAGCAAGAGAAGAATAAACAACTTGGGGCGACATCTACCCATTTAATAGCTTTTCAAAATTATAGTTACACTGAATGATAGTTAATCGTTTACTAATTAACTATTATTGAAAATTAATAGTTAAATTAATCTTCTACTTCTATGTTCCGTTTCAACACAATCGAAGAGCGATAGTTAAGTACCAATACTACAATACGAGCAGAATTTAAATGCGTTTTTGAAGTTCGTAAACCTCATTGCGCGGAACACTTCACAGACAGAGCTGAGAGGGAAGATTGTTGCGTTCTCGCTCGGTCACCTCCGTACTCTCATGCCATCTCTTTCTCACAACACAACATAAGGTGTAATAAACGTTAACTATTGACTGGACCTACGTAAACTCACGGAACAAATTTAACTCGAAACGCATTTGAGTTTTGCGCGCACTACATGTGAAATTGATGTTCCAAAATTTATTCACAGGAGCTAGTCTTCCCAAAATCAAGCTATAGTACTGGTTCGTTATATTTAGACAGAGTCCTCACCCGCCACGCGGGTAGATTGTCATGCGTGGCCGTTAGTGCAGCGGGAAGTGCTTTGCATACCGCTACATTACAGGTTAGTTTATTAACTACGTGCTTATTACCTATGTCATTACAATATCCTTTACTGCTATTTTGTATGACATTTTAATATTTCTATTGTCTTTTATAACTGTATAATACTCAGTATCATCATAGTATCAATTGTTGTATTTGATGTTGTTATAATACAACTCTATTAATTCTAGAAACAGTACTTGTTTATTTGTATAAATAAACAACTTCAAAAAAAGAGATTAAAAATAAATTATGTCAATGAAAGGGAAAATGACAGCAATATCACAGCATTGCTGTGATTTCTTGCAGCTTTCTTTAGCTTAAATATCACATTGTGAAGCGGTAAACTTATAACACGTATTATATAATAATCTTCAAAAAATTACTTTCGTCATAACTTAGTTTCACTAATTTTTGAAATCTATGTAAAATATTTCAATTATTTATTTTGATATGTATTGTGTAACTGTAATATTTCATATAAAAGAGCAGGCGTTAAAATTCCTTACTATTGACAGACTTTTAGGATATCATGATAGATATAATTTAAATATTTATTTTGTTCAGACATCAAGCGGTTAGCTATTTAATTCGTTGCAGTTATAATATCTTACTCTAGTCATACAAAATCTAGTAAGTCTGTAACGTTTTGTAAGACGATAAAACGTGTCTCAGCTGATTTTACTGTTAATTATCCAATTGCGAAATTATGAAACTTCTACGAAATTATTTTCATTAGGTTTTAAGACGAGAAGCTAATTCTTTCAACGGAGATTTTGAGTCATCTTCGCCATATCCAGAATTGAATAAACCTCAAAATCACCCTCCTATGACGCAATATGAGCTGGTGCAAGCTCGTCGATATTTACAACAGGATGTTTTAGCTTTAAGAAGAGTTGAAGGAATATCTGCTACGACTTTAAAAATTGTCTGGGATGTAAGTAATATTTTTAGTTATATGTTTTAACACCTAATATAATGCCCTAAAAGAAAATATGAAAAACTTTAGTATTTTCTTAAGTTTTCGCGACTAGTATTCAAAATTAAACGATTTAACGGTTGAAAATCTCATTTAGAATGTTTGATAAATTAATTTTAACCAAATAGTACAATTATATTTGCAAAAGATGGTTTAGTATACCATAAAATATTTTCTCGATAATTGCACTATTTTATGAGAGAAATAGAAAGAACTTGGTAGAGAATATCTACCAAACTCTTTCGAAAGTTATGGATTTACAATACCTTTATTAAAATACACAAATATTTTAAAATATGCTCAGTATTTTACTCCGTTTCTTCTTTTTGATGATTAACTTAAAAAGCGTTTTAAAAGTAGTGGTAAGATCTTGTAATTCACAAATCTGTAATATTAAATTATTTCGAAGTAAAATATTATAATTTAATGCAAGTGAATATTATTAGTGTATTCACCGCAGTAAGCAATCATGTGTAATCTTTCTATCCGTCTTTAATATTGAGTTTGTTTCTAGGTCATGACCGATTACAACGAATATTTGGAAGGTGTGAAAATATGGTTCAATGGAACTTCTTTAAATAAAAAATACCTTATAGAATTTGAAAATGTAGAACATGTAAATAAATCGTACAAAGAGAGCTTACTAGAATTTACCAAGTATGAAAATTTCTCCATGACAACTGTCCATAATAGCGGATCTTCGAGTCATGTTCTTACTGGTTTGTTACCATATGCACATTATGATGTGTTTTTGATGCCATTTTACAAATTGTTACTTGGTAAACCGTCCAACTTAAAGACTGGTTTTACTGATGAAGATGGTAAGATTTTTTTGCATATATTATATATTCTGTTACAGTTCAATTTTTATAACGTATAGAAATTGCTTATTGGTTGTCTGCACAAATTTGAGTGTCACATTTAAGGTTAAACGTAAGGGACAGTTTTCAATGAAGTCATGTCAAAGATGATAAACATTGAACCAAGAAATTTTTAGCTTAAATGTAAATATTAGATTATAATCGGGATATCAAAAATTTATAATAAACGAGAATTTTAGATCTAAAATTAGGCATTGTGGATAAATTACACAATAATTTATAAGAAATACTTACTGTATTTATTTTGTTCTTTATATCTGGGACTATTCCCAGAGTTATGTAGATATTACCTAAAGGACAAGCGTAAATTGCTTGTTTGAGTTTGTGTGTATTTATATATTTAAATAAAATTTACAAGATTTATTATAATTTAATTGAAAATTCATTCTAATGCCTAAGGTTTGTTTTTAAATATGCACATCGTAAAAGTTTAGAATTTCTTTTTAGTGAGATTATAAGTTAAGTCCATATTGATTTCCAGTTTGACAGTTTGATTATTATACTTTTAACATAAAATAGGTGGTCATAATCCTGTTCGTATACATATCATGATATCTCTTTATGGATCATTTTCTATGTCTTCTGGTATTATACATACATGTACCTTATTTTGCTGTGCTCATATTACGTTTGCATTTGGGAATTTACTCGTAGTGCCGTCAGAGCCGCCGCAAAGTATTTCAGCCGGAGTGATAAATGCGACGTCGGCCTGGATTAGATGGGATCCACCCCCTGTGCACACATGGAACGGTGAACTTTCGGGATATTTGGTAAGTACCCTTTTAGGTTGCAGTATTTTTATTAACATGCTACATGTTCTAAGCAACACGTTCTTTATTTATTAACGCTACTTAAAACTTCCATGTAATTATTATTTCAGTTTAGTCTTTGATTCGATGAAAATGTACCCACATTTTAATAGGGCTCATGCCCGGTTTCTGAGGTACTTTTAACTGTAGTTTATCTATTCGTTAGCGCTATTGGTTCAATAACTTATAAAATTGCATTTCTGAACACACCATCGTACGAGGGTTAAGCTAGGTTCAACTTAACTGACCAATATTAGGCGTTTATCTATTCCATATCTTATGTTTGACGTTTTGGTGTTGACGTTTTTGTTTGATGTAAATAAATATTAGATATTCCTTCTTAGATAGATCCATCAAGTGGCGAGTTTTGGTACTAGTTGTAGGTTAACAGTTAACCTAAATTAATCTATTACATAACTTTATGGAATCAATTGTTATTGAACTCATAACTGGTAATCTCAGAAACCGGGCATCAGACAATCGTAATAAATGCAAAACTAGTAAACATTACACTTTTTTAATTTAAGGTTAAATTATGTTATGCATATCTATTATTATATATTTGACGGCCTCTGTGATTGAGCGGGCTAAGCCTTTGCCGGCTTATCTCACTGCAACGCAGAGGCTCCGGGCTCGATTCCTGGTATAGTAAATTTCGGAAACGTATTTTATCCGATATTTACTATAGTCTGGGTGTCTGGAATCGGCCCCGGAATGGTCCGTTGTATATTAACCATAACACAAGCGTAACTTGCTTAATTTGGGGATATACAGTTTGTGTGTTTGTCTGCCGATTTATATTATATTTATATCTAAAGTTTCGAAATAAATATATTCTAAATAGTGCTCAAAACTATTATGACAAGACTAAATTTGTAAATATCTTGAATTGATGTGCTTCTAATTAAATTAAAGAAACTGTAGTTTTTTTTCCTATTTTAATACTTATAACTTGCATTAAAATTATTGACAAGAAAATGTTGGAATTTGTTTGTTTATTTTTGGTACTTGTTAATTAGTATTTTATTGCGTATCCATTGGCGTTTAAGACAGCAACGCATCGTGCTAGCATTTACTTTACCAGCTTTTGTAAATTGGTCTCCAAGCATTCGGGCTCAAAAATTGCATAGTCTCCTTATTTGAATAATTTAAGCGACGATCCAGCTCTTCCCACAGATGGTGTATCTGTTGGTGGTGACTTCAAAAATTTGATTTACCCGTGTTTCATAAAATCACTTACATGCTCAAAGTTGAAATGAATTACATGTCAAATCGTTATCATGCTACAAATAGCAACTAGGTGGGATATTTTCTTCAGTGTGTGGTGCATTCACTTCTTTAACATCTCAGTATACATGAAACGGGTAGATTTCGATTGTACAAAGAGAGCTCATTTTGACAAATTTCATGTTAGTTGTATATATAAATAAGGGCAGCCCCTAATTTTCCATTATTTCGCATTATTTTACAGCCTCATATAGTAGTAGTATATCTTCAGGTCACATTTAATTCATGTAAACCCAGAACAGACAGACACGATGATTTTATAACGGTTTTGTTTTTACTAAAAACGCTTACAGATCCCTAAAAAATTAATCAACTTTATCTTATAATAGATCGAAGTCCGCGTAGGTGGATCTACTGGAGGCAGAGTGGTTGGTCAGATGTCTTTGGGCCCACGCACACGCGCTGCAGCGGCTAGTTCTTTGCGTGCAGGCGGGCGATACAGCGCGCGCGCAGCGGCTGTAACACGTCGTGGACACGGTCCTTTTAGCACACCTGCGCTTATACACATGCTTCCTACGCCATCACAGAGGCATTATGTACAGTAGGTATATTCATGAACTATCCTTTCACCATCGCACTCTACCTATTTGGGCTTGATTGATTACTCAAATTAATTGATTGTGTCTTAACTATACATACATTTATTTGCTTCAAGACTCATTTATAATAACATACATTTATAATAACATCAGCCCTTAAACGTCATGTACAAGTTCTGGTAGCGTAGTGTCCATAAGATGTCTGCGTGTTATTCCAATGACGTAGAATCGAATCCTGGCTAGCCATCATGTACCGCTTAGGTAGTTTTCCTGACTAATATGCATATTTTGCAGTTACTACAAGTTGACGGTAAAGAATAATAAGAGGGATAATATTTTACTACTTATTTTTACATTTTTACATTTAAATATAATTGAGTTATAGTGATAACATATCTATCGAACCATGTGTGCAATATTTGTCATATGTTGATTTAACCATTTTTAGAACGGAACCGGCCACAGATAAGGCGATAATTTCGATGTTCCAAGAAACCTGGCTTCTGGCTTTGAGCTTGACTTTGTTAGCTTTAGTGCTAATCGGAGCCGGAGTTATCGTATATATCAAACAACGACATTCTAAGCAAAGTAAAAACCAGAATACTACCGGTAAGTATTCACCTACTCAATTTTCAAATAATAAGTGCGTAATATGTATTACTTATTATTACAATATTTTAGATTTCTACGTGACTTTTGCTCGTGCACAACTTCATATTTAAATAATTTACAAAATATCCTACTTTTCGGAATATAAAGTAATTCCTCTTCTTCCTGTTGGTCGAAAGTACATGCTATAATTATGTATAACCAATTTTATGATAATCGGTTCATTCAACCATAACCATATAAAAATATGGTATGTCCTGTAAAAAAATATATTTTTGCGATAAAAATAAATAAGTTCAAACCCGTTTTTGATGATACATAGGTATATACTAAATTTCTTAATGATTACTATAATATCCCAAAGTCGTAAAGAAGTTACTAACTACGTTTAAACGATTTAAGTGCGGTATTTTATTTGATATTTCGACGTTTCGGCCACTTTTCAGGAGCCGTGATCACGTAAGACAAAGATGAATTGACATCTTTGTCTTAGGTGATCACGGCTTTTAAGAGTTGCTGGCGCCGCTTCTTCTCTTCAAGCCACAATATGTTGCGAAGAGATGGTAAATTAGATTAGGCGCCCATATCTAAATAATAACAAAAAAATATATATTTAAATAATTAAAATGAACCGAGTTGGCGGTAGGCTAAATAAAAACATCACACTAGATCTCTTTGTCTTCCGTGATCACGGCTACTGAAAAGTATCTGAAATGTCGGAATAATAAAAATCAAATATAATACCGCGCTTAAAATCGTCAAAACGTAATTTTATATGTGTGCTAGTTCCTGAAACTTAAGAAAATACTAAGGAACAAATACATAATAAACAACGTCACTTTGTAATTCATATAATAAATATGGATTGACAAATATTGTAATCCAATTGTTATTTCAGGTACAGCTATAACAAATGCTCAACAATGCTTGCTTGGAAAAGAAGCGGTTTGGCTGCGAGAAAGACCATTGTTTGAAGGTTCTAACGAACCAAGAATTGAAATTTTGAACTGCCATCAAAGTCTTTTGCATGGTAAATGTTAAGAATAACAAATAATTTGTGCTATTCACGTAATTGTATAAAATAAATGATGAAAATTTGTATAAACTCCTGTTTTTTTTGTAGGTGGTCGTTCAATAGGAGCAATGACAATGGAAGCTGAATACAGTCTTCCGGATCATACTAACACATTAAATCCGATCTTTGAAGAAGAACAAAGAAGAAATCGTCAACCAGAACCTTACGCATCGAGCGCCATTTACACCGAATTGAATTATCAGGTTTTATTTTTGACCGTATTATAATGATTTTAATAATTTGCCTGCTTGGAGAAACAAATAAATTCTTCTTATTTTTATTTTAGGATCATACAGATGCAGAAGACTCTTGTATGAAATGTGCAGTAAGCCCTGGATCCTGCGATAATAGTATGATAAGGTCTTATGGAGAAAGTAATGTCTATTCCAACGAGGAATGTTCTACGTGTTGTCGGAGTAGTAGTTCAACACTGACGAAAGATTATAGCGAAATGACCAAATGTGGTAATGAAGGTGACGATCAAGAGATGTCAATAGAAGAATGTCCATCTTGCAAAACGAATCATTCCAGATCGTCAAGTCATCATGGAGGAAATAAAGAGTGGGCAGCTGCGGAAGTAGAGTACGATTATCCTCAATGGCAATGGTTAAGAAGAGAAAATAGTTTTAGGCAAAATCAAGATGCGAGGTATTTTAGCGAAGGCACGAGTGAGCAAAATTGTAGGATTAATTTATGTGATATCCTACCACCTCCACCATATGAAAGGTAATAATAATATTTATTACCTTGCATCCTTATCAAGACATTTTCAAAAATATATAATAAACTGTAAATTATTTGTTGGCAGAGAGTCTCCGGGTCGAGAAATACATGCGTTTTCCCACCACACAGGGACATCAGGCTGTAGTTCAAGTCACATGTATCGGAACTAATTTTCAAAATATCATTAGCAAATTTTACAAGCAATATTATTTTATAGTGATAATAATAATATGTAAATTTTGATGCAAGAATTTTTTCTAAAACTTTTGTATAACGTACGGAATTACGATACCGTCACTGTAAAATTTATTACATAACTTGGGGGTTTTCACAGTATTGATCAGTATATCAAATAACATAATAACAAAAATAAGTACATATTGTATGTATTACTATTATTACGTGATAAATAAATGTGCTTAAATTAAAAAGAAATAGTAACTAATTATAAATAACAATTACAATTCACCAACTTACTTATTTTTTATATACACGTGATAGAATACAATGAGCAGAAATAAATTCATATCAAGCTTTTAATGAGCGTTGTTACGTGACGGTGTCATAGGCGGATTTTGAAAATTGTAGATTTTGTGGATGTGTTTACGAATAGACTGCTCTGTAATTTTCTTAGACATTAAGTTTTAATTTCTCTCTAGTGACTGTGATATAGTATAATTTTTTTGAAGTTTTTATGTTTTATAAATATTTTGAGGCATTTGATACTCCTATACAATTTTAACTTTGACATATTTTGTATGTTGTGAAATTGCGATCAAAACTATGAGACGAGTAATGTTTTATTAAATTAAAATCACAGTTGTAGGTTTAATAATTTTGTACTGAAACAAGATTCCTATTTCTATCGAATTATTGACGGGTTTGTACTTTATTAAACTGGCATTAATATACACATTTTATCTATATTTTTGTTGTTTTATTCAATTAGCGTATGGACTAAGAAAGAACGAAAATTCTTCATGAGCTGTACGTAGACTAGAAAGTGTTTTCACCAATGGCCGGTTCCTATATCTTAATATGAAGCAACATACCTTCAAGTCTTGACGCAATTATTATGCTGCATTCGCACTGTCGTCTTATCAAAACCACATTTGATATAAATAGAAGTTATGCTTGTGGTTGTAACGTTTTAATTACTCATAGCACCATGCAATGTGATAATTTTATCGATTATCATTTCAAGCACCAGTTAGTTTCTACATAAATATTGTTTTAAAATACGTATGCCCAAATGCCGCACTCAAAGAGCTTAAATAATGATTAATTTAAATAGAAATTAAAAACTATTAATAAGTAATTGTAAACTTGATATTTTCAGGTCTTAAAATAATTTCAAGTACTTAATAATTAAAAATTATTGATTAGGTATTGCGTTAGTTACTGATGTAAAAAGCAGTTTTTAAGAAACGAGTAAGATAAAAATCATTTTTGCGTTAAAAATATTTGATTTTAAAGTAGATGTTTAGTTAGGGATCCAGTGGTTTTATGACGAATTTAAACCAACCAAGTGGCTGTCGCAAATTGATTGTCTGCACTCAAAGGTTGTATCCGTATAATTAAAAGTGTTTTACAGTGCAATAAACTTCGTGGATTGGCTTTAAATCTTACGCGATGAATTATAGTCCTCTCACTTCGCGAGTGCAAATTATAAAGCTGCCAATTAGCAAGTACCTACAACTTTGATGTGTTTTATGGCACTTGAGGAAGTTGCTTGATGTTTTAATTGTGGCTTTTAATTTGCAATATCTGTGAGTGCAAAAATACTTTTCAACCTGCCAAAACTACACATTATTTATGTATTTTTCTGACACCTTCAAGTAGCTATTATTCATTCATACGAACGAAATACACGGTTCTGAGGTTGAGCGGGCTAAGCCTTTGCCGAATTTCCTCCGTTATTTATCTGTTCCATCCGTGCAGGAACGGAGAAAGAATACTATTTAAGAGGCGACAAAACAACCCACAGCCAGGGTATTTGCCCGAGTGGATGGCTACTACCCCTGGTCTTAAGTATGTCGCCATAACAACCTTGAGTTGTGTTCAGTACATTAGTGACCAGGTTCCAGTCTTCCTTAAGAGAGCAGCAGCGCATTTGTAGCACCTTTGGTGTTGCAAATGTCCATAGGCGATGCTAACCGCTTTCCATCAAGTGGGCCGTCTACCTGTCTGCTGAACTACTGTAATAAATAAATAAATAAAAAAGACTATGGTTTGGTTACCTGCTTAATTTGGGAATAAACAATATGTGTGTTTGTATACCGATTATTACTATTATTATTATTTTTAATATCTCTCATTGCTTACATCTAACAATTTGTTAACCTTATCCCCCTAGTCCACCTGCTTTATTGACAGTGAGTGTGGTGGGTACTTATAGCTTTAAAAAATTACGCCTTTTATGATTAAATACATTAGTGTATATACGAGAGTTACCTGTTAATATTTAACGCATTAAAACCTTGGCTACATCGGCGCAACAAAGTCATTAACACGATATTATCCCAGGTGTAGCAGTGGCATACGACAGTGATGATAAATGTTCTCCGTTAGATTCATGATGCCATATCATAATGGTTATTATGCTCGTTCAAAATCAACGTGGCGTTACGTTAATATAATAAAAAGTGTTCCAATTGATTTGACTGGCAATTACTCTAGTCGTGATAGCGTAATGGCTAGCGCACGCGTCCCAAAGTCAAAGGGCGCGGGTTCGATCCTGGCCGGAACGCATGCATCACTTAGGCAGTTTTCTGACCTAATGTGCATATTCTTACAATTACCACGTGCTAATAACGGTGAAGGAAAACATCGTGATGCAACCTGCACATCGAGATAACCGATGTGCCAAACCTGCCAAGCCGCCTTGGACAAGCGTGGCGGGTATACTGTCCGTTCCCCTATAGTGGGAGGCCCGAACCCAGCCCATTTATGGGCTGCTATTATTACATTTATATACTACTACTATTACTACTAGTAGCTTGAGAGAGGCCTTTATCGAAAGACAAGCTTAGAAAGAGGTGTAATTGCTATACAAGCAATACACTATATAAATTAATTTAAGTGAATCGGAACAATTTTTCAACAATAAAGGCTATTTTCATTCATTTTAATTTTCGTCTACATTTGAGTTTTGACTCAACCATTCAAGAATACGAGCAAAAAATTAACACAGCCATTATCCCCTACAATATCACTAAAACATATTGTTAGGAATGATTATAAGTAAAAGTAATCAAGTTTACTCGTAAATAACTAAACACGTATAGCGCGTGCCGGTCGCAGGCTGCGTAGGAAACGTAAGGGCGTTGCTATGACAACTGGTTTCATACCACCCCGAGTGCACCCTTGTTATTAATACCAGTAATAATTAAGCCTGATTGCATTTCACACCAGGTGCTGGATGGCTCTTGTCAAACTATACAAATAGAATGCAAGTGATGTTTGCGAATGCGTTTTGCGAGTTAATCGTCTCTTTATAGATGGGTATAGGAAGTGGTGTCATTAGTCATTGCATGTCGTTCTACATACAAATTAGCTGTCTTTAAATAATTAAAGCCATCAATTTCATAGCAATGTTGATAATGTAACTTTATCGAAATGTATCTATCTACGTGTCAGTTTTTTAATTCTTGTAGTACATTTGGCAAAAGGGTATATATTTTAAAATCGGCACGAATCTACCATGTATGCCAGTATTTTTGTCATAAAAGAAAAACTAACTGGGTTTATATGGATGAAAATTGTCAAAGTGTAATTCACACATTCTTCTGGACTTGGAGTGTTAATTTTGTACAGTTTGGCGAAATCTTTAGTAAAATTAATACATTGAACTGATTTTAAAATATTTAGTATTGATACACAGATAGATAGACAGATATCGAAATGAAACCACAAGGGTTCATTTTTAGTTGTAGGTATTGCAACTTTAGGTAACAATTACAACATATACCTCCTTATTTACTCATTGTAAATACTGGCAGTGTCATAATAATGAATTTGGTGGGTTTTAAAAAATTGTTATAATCGATTACCTCTATGGTGTAGTAGTCAAAGCGTGGACCCGCTTTGTTCACCAGATCTGGATCCCGCGTTCGATCACTGGCTGTAAATTTCGTATGCGAATTTTAATAATAATAATAATAATAATAAATCGGCAGACAAACACACACACTGTATATCCCCAAATTAAGCAAGTTATGCTTGTATTGTGGGTAATATACAACGGACCATTTTGGGGCCGATCCCAGACACCCAGACCATAGTAAATAACGGAGAAAATACGTTTCCGAAATTTACTATACCAGGAATCGAACCCGGAGCCTCTGCGTTGCAGTGAGGTAAGCCGGCAAAGGCTTAGCCCGCTCAACCACAAAGGCCGTCTAGTACGTACTTTCCCTTGAATCTGTTGTTTACTCCGACCTCGCTGTCTGGAATCGGGTCTGTTGTCAATTAAACATAATAGAAACAACATACTTGTTTGGAAATATACAACATGCCGATTTATAAAAAATCAATTTTACTCTCTGTGTTAGTAAAATTGGAACACAGGATTTCCATATCAATCACACGCAGAGACGTGCCTCCATTCAATCTCACGTCCCTATTTCGGCGCGGTTGCAAATTTTTATTTTCTTTATTAATCAGCCTTCCCCGTAGAGCAATATCCAGGGGTAAAGAGCTCTCCGTCGTGTCTCGGGAGTCAAGAGCCGCGGTGACAGAGAAAAATTGAATGAGGTGTCCGGGTGTGGCTTAGTGGTAGCGACAAGCGGGGAATCCATCCATTTCATACAATATGTTCAGATTTATTTGTTTGTTATTAAAGAGCTATCAAAACGACTATTCAACTCTTCAGGTGATCAGAGGCTCAGTGCCTACCTCGGACAACGGATCGGTATGGCATTAGAGCGAGGAAACGTTGCCAGCCTTCTGGACAACTTACCCATAGAAGACGGTGGCCTAGGGTCAGTATTCGACTTATAGTCTTGAGGAATTATAAGTAGTACACAATATAACAAAATTAAGTTTTCTTAGTGTCTTAGTTTAATAAATATTAACTGTTTATTTATGTCAAAGGATGTTAATTTTTTATATCCAATATTATAAAAATCAATCCAATATAAAAATTAACGTCCTTTAACATAAAGGCGCTGGTAACCACTTTCCATCAGGCGGGCCGTCTGCCTGTCTGCCGAACTCGTGCAATAAAAATTTTAAAAACATATATCGTAAATATAATGCCCGTATTTAATGTCAAGTTTATGTTATACGCCTAGTTGTAAACGTAATGAAGGTATTTGGATGTTATGTGAATCTAGTAGGAACTCATGGATTTACTCGGTTAAATAATTTTCTTAAAAATCAGGGTTCAACGAAATTCTGTTCATAAGTCACTAAAAGGAAGCAATAATAGTCCGAACAAGTTTACTTTGACGTATTAATATTGTTACGACTGACAAACACAAATTCACACCTGCATACCTGTTTTGCGCATTTTATTACTTTTCGGCGTTTGGACTTCTTTTGTTTACTTTGTGTTTAAAATTTGTAATTAGAAAAACAGCCCATTGTGTATTGTAATCTTTTATGGTAGTCATTAGCCATGTGTGATTCTAAGAAATTCGGTCCGTGCGGTCAGGTAGACATATTGCATTTGTGCAGCAAAAAAAGCAATACCCCAATGGAGAGATGGGCAGTCAAGCGAGAACTAGCCGCGAGGCAAGACTTGTGTATATTCGATAATCTATTTAGTGACGGACTTTGAGCGTGTTATTGAATCGTGCATTACGTTTGGACTGATTTTGTTCAGTTATATTTGTACCTGTGTTATACGTGTTTGTATAGTTCTAATAAATTCTATAGTAATTCTAACGGCATTTTATTTCAAGTCCTGCAACTCGTAACAATATATAGTTAGATACATTTTATGTTTCATTTAATCTTAAAAGTCGCTCACAAAGGGACCAACAATAAGAAGTGTTGTTAGTTGCTACTAACTTGATGGCTTGCGCTGAAATATTGCGAATAACAAAGAAATGTCTACTTTATTGGATTTAAAAGAAACTTTAGTTACTTATGTTGTGTAACCTTATTTGTACATTTCAGCTTTGAAAAGTGAAAACCCAATATAAATTGTTCGCAAGGAATTTTACAGTAAATCAAAATTTATCAAGAATTTTAACAGCATGCCATTTAAAACTATTTATGTCAGCTTATTGGAAATTATACCTACTACGTGTTATTATGGTTTTAAATGTGCAAGAGGATCAAAGCAAAATCTATTAATATCCTTATAAATTTTTAATATCCAAATTAATTAAGTCACGGTATAGCTTAACAATCAATTTAAAATTTTTATCAATTTCTAAATAAATTATTAAATAAAGCTAACTTAAAAATTGACTATAAATAACAACTATGCAAACCAAATTAAAACCCTAGTCTTAAAATAAATTATATATACAAATTAAAATAAAACTAATACATATATATAAAAAACCCCTAACAAATTTATATACACTAAAATAAAACACTATAAACTACAATCAGTCCAGCCCAACCAGACCACTGTCGACAGTGGTGTGTCTAGAAGGCTAGCAGCATTACCTCGCTGAATACATACGCTAATTCTTTGGGTGAGGTAGGCTCTAGAATCCGGTCGCCTGTGGCCTCGATCAGTTGTTTTTTGTTATTTTTTAAAAAGTTTGTGACCACTTGCCCCCACGGGCCCAACGTCTCCATCCCAAGCAGTTTAAACATATACCCTCTCTCAAGGATCACATATTTGCGCCGTTTGAGGTGTTCGGCAGAAGTGGTAATGCGACCGGCCCCAACTTTGGACACCTGGAGATGGGAAGGTGTAAGTGTGTCGACACAGGCAACGTCTCACACAAGCGGCCATCCCAAACTCCAGAGAATCAAAGTCATACCGTCGGTTCTCTTGCCATCGTCGTGGACCGGTCAGAAATACTCGTTTAATAATGTATAACAATTTGAGGTTTTGAAATCACAGAACTGATTTTAAACTCCGAATACTCCACTCAAAATTTTAGGACCGTATTTT
The DNA here is from genome assembly GCA_039645545.1 of Dendrolimus houi. Lineage (NCBI taxonomy): Eukaryota > Metazoa > Arthropoda > Insecta > Lepidoptera > Lasiocampidae > Dendrolimus > Dendrolimus houi. The sequence goes on along the minus strand of CM077125.1, from coordinate 10,421,349 downwards.
AAACCAATACCGTTATGTAACCCCATAGTTCATATGATAATCGAATAAATTGACATTTCACGATATTTCACACTGACGTTTCATGTATTTCTATTGTTTTTATATGGTTGCTTATAATCGCAAATATTGGTTAGTGTACATACATATATCTGTCGAAAACCGAAAAACTTTATGTCGATATACACAGCTGTGACGCTGCCACGTTTTACACACAGATATTATTGAAAAAAAAAAACACAATGCTTAAGTAGCGACCAATCTTTAAAAACATGGTATCGTTGACATTCTTTGTGGGACCTGCCGACTTCTACTTTAACTTTGCTGCTACTTGTAGTAAGTCTACCAGTTTAATTTTGTTTCGGATATCCGTACTTTTTACGCGGTGTCTTAGTCACACAACAAGGGCCAGAGACAATAGATGGAGCCACAGAATTCTGTTCTGGTACCCCAGATACCAGAAAAGAGGTTGTGGAAGGCACAAATTGAAGGATTGCGCAAAGCCAAATTACATACCAAAAGATGCAGGAGTCCTACATCTAGAAATGAAGAAACTTGAAGAAATAAATATAATTATGTATCAATCATCAATAATGTGTATAATGTTCAAGTAATAAAAGGCAGTTTTTATTTTATTTTATTTTAATATCCGCTATTTTATAGAAACAGCTACAATGCTACCTAAAATTACAAATTACAAAATATTTCTCAATAAAAATCAGAGCCTATAGTCGCGGTTGATAAACTTATTTCGAAGTGTCTTATAAAAGTTCGAACACTGTTAGAAGCTCTTTGAGAAATGTTTCTCGTTTATGTTAATGCGAGCACATATCATAACAATCCCGCTGATAAGTGTATTGTACGTTTGGGGAAAACACTCGCAGTGCTCTGATAAATGATTAGGAAAAATTGCCGTAAAATTATGAAACAGCAGCCGTCGAGGGGTGCATGAATTACCCATTATAATGCGAGGACTAAAGGTACCTTTGGTGCCATAATTCGTACTTGTTCGTAGTCTCATGCCGTATATAACGTAGATAGGAGCGGTTGTCGTTGGTATTTCTTCCTGAAAAAAAAATGAGCGAAGAACAAAGGCTATGGTGAAAATTTTATGATAATGATATCCGCCCATAAATGCCCCACCGAGTGCTCTGGCCTTTCCGTTTCAGAAACATATAATCATTACATTTAACCAAAGGAAGTTGGAGAGTTTAATACAACTTAAATTGCAGGTTTTTTCAATGCTTTCCTTCATCATCATTACGTGCCAATGCAGATTAGGCCTGAAGAACGGTAACAGTATAAATGTAATATGTCATGGAGACCCTACCACCCAGGGACAGCACTAGGCTAGTTTTGTTTTTTATATCGAATGGATTCGCGTTTGACTGACATTGCGTCTGATGTCAGGTGGAAATGCAGTCTAAGGTGGAGCATGCTTACCTAGAGGATACCTGTTCACGCGAGACTTGAAGACACCGAGATTGTATTTTTCAGGAAAAACCGACGACTGTAAAGAGTTCCACTCTTCAGCGGTACGTATGATAAAAGTGGAAGTATAGCGTTTCGTCCGCTTTGTTAGTATTTCCACTATATGTCGGTGGCGTGGGGTTGTACGTCTGCTTGTCCGGTGGTAAAATGGTGAGGGAGGAATTAATTTATGCAATGCTAGTGTTGGACCGTAAGTCGTGGTAGCGTAATGTTTAGCGTACGCGTCCCAAAGTCAAAGGGCGCGGGTTCGATCCTGGCCGAAAAGCAAGCACCACTTAGGCGGTTTTCTGACCTAATGTGCATATTGTTACAATTACCACGTGCTAACAACGGTGAAGGAAAACATCGTGATGCAACCTGCATAACGAGATAACCGATGTGTCAAACCTGCCAAGCCGCCTTGGACAAGCGTGGCGGGTATACTGTCCGTTCCCCCCTATAATGGGAGGCCCGAGCCTAGCAGTGAGACGTTTATGGTCTATTATTATTAGTGTTGGACTTCCGATAGAATGCTAGGATATACCCACTAAAACACTATATTCTTTCTTTGAAATATATTTATTAGATTTTTTTCTTTGACCATCTCTTAATCAGTTAATCAATTATATTAACTAAGGTTGCTTATGGTCACTGTTCACAATTTAACGAAAATTTCGTTATTTAATTGGTAGAGCATCCATGTCTCATAACAATAATGTGGCTTTAAATTCTAGCCTGAGAGCATACTCTATTTAGGTATTTTTAACCTAATGGACAAATTATTAAATTGATACATTTGTACATGAATTTTAAGAGAATGTGTCCTTTACTAGATACATATTTTAAATCTACTAAAGAAAATTTTACTAAATTGACATTGCTATTGGTTACTCCTAAAAATAAAAACGACCATGTTGCTCTATGAACTGGTAGTATATATAAGTGAAGATAAGGCCTACAGATGGCGCGGCGACGGAGTTTTCCTTCCCCTAATACTCGTTGAGTTACTGTTTCCAATTTCCAGTTACGTACTTCAGGTGCACGGGACTCCCATCTGAATTGCTGGCGAGCTATCGATTGATTTCTATGTACGTAATCGAGAATAGATTTCAGATGATATTTAAGTGCTGATTTTTGTATTCTAAGATTTAAAGACAATCTGTATTCGTCCAAAATATTATGTGTAAATATAACAATAGAATATATAAAATACATTGAATTGAAATACTAATCACATACATATAGTTAGTTAAACTAGCTGTGGCCGCTACGGGTCTTGGACAAACACACCATGTTTGTTATGATATCCGCTGGATGGCAGTATTATATATAATTGAAATCCACGTATATAGTGACTCATCACGATATCTCAGGAACTATAACACATATACACTTGAAATTTGGCATGGACCTTCCTTTCGCCAAGTAAAGGTCAGCTAAGAACGGATTTTATGGTACGCGAAGCGGGCGGTTATCAGCTAGTAGCTGATATAATTATAAAAGCTACATATATTAGAACAGTATTTTTTGATATTTTAACCCATCCAAATGCAATACAGACGCAAAGAGTTAAAATTCCTGTTTTAATTCTTAATATGTTCATTAAAATCGGTTGAGTCATTTCGGTGTTTAGTTGACACAAACTGACAGAACAAAAGTTCTAAAAACCATAATTTATGATTAAGTATCATCCAGACAACAGTTTTCGCTTAAATTAAATCATACTCAAAAATTTTATTACTGGTAAAACAGATTTTTTTGTATCTTATATTAAATTTAACATACTATCCGTGCGCAGAAGGTTTGCCGATAGCCTCATGATGTCACGCGTCAATGGTTAGTAGAGTTGACAAAAAAGGTTACATAAATAGTTGTTGCAATATACTTTACATAGATATATACAATAATAGTAAATAGTCATCGGCAAACCTTTTGCGCGCGGCTTATACTTAAATGCAATACATTTCCAATAGCTATCAATTTATGTTAGTATGTGTTTTCATACATCTTTAGATTATTATCAATGTATAAATTCTATAAAGTCTGATAGATCAATATAGTTATAACAATCTATAAACGTCCCACTGGTGGGTTTCGAACCTTTCACTATAGAGAAAAAACGGTATATCAAATTTACAGTTTCAACACATCGATTCTTCGATGTGAAGGTTTCCTCGTAATATTCTCCATCACCGTCAACATGATGTATATATATATATATATATATAAAGTAATATGGGGGTTGCCTGGAAGAGATCGCTTTAAGCGATAAGGCCGCCCTTTGTTCAACATTTAATGTATCTAGTTTTAAGAACCTAGTTTTAATTTTTGGTGAACAATAAAGTGTTTTCATTCATTCATTCATGTTATTATCAAAATAAAAAACTTAAGTGTGATAATGTAGAATATTGATTACAGGGACAAAGCTCCACAAAAAAATTAACTCTCTATCTATGATTTCAAAGTAAACGCAAAAATTTATAAAAGCTGTTGTTACACGATGTGTAATTATAAATGACTGGTTTTAGAATTTTTGTCTGTCAGTCCATCTCAAAACTTGTCTAGATTTCAAAGAAAATTATAGGTAGTTACTAAAAAAAGAATTGTATGTATGTATATATTCTCATTTCAGAAGCCCCAGCATAAGAGTACGAAATGGTTGGCACAGCTGATATATAATAAATTATTAATATAAAAAATTCTTTAGAAAACAATTACTAGTAACCGAAAAGCGTTAGTCACGGCCAATGGAAATCAACAGAAAATTATGACATCGATGTAACATAACGTGTGGCATGCTGGGTCACGCAACGTTGTGCCCGTTTTTTGGTGATTTATAGTTCAATGAGTAATACTTGCTTTACAAGGAACAAACGTCGACGGGTGGTTGGAATTAATTGGAATGTTCCGAACTATACTGAAATATAAGGCGACGGTGAGTCGGCGTGACTGTTTCTATGAAACTGATGCTATATAATTATTTTATTATAACTGCTATAAAATTTTACAACGCACAGGAAATTATGGAATAGAGTAATTTTAAGTCTAAGTTTTACATACGACATTATATTGGAACATTGTAAAAGCAATATACAAAAGTTTAAGTATATTTTTTTGTATTTATTCTTAAATATACTACAATGCTTTGAAAATCCACGACTTTCAGCTGTGCAAAAATTCAGAGCCATGACTTTCAGATGTGCAAAATACAGAACCAGGACTTTCGGCTGTTCGAAAATCCAGCTATAATTAGCTGTTTAAAGTAAACCTTAATAGGTTTACTTTAAATAGTGGTATCTTCTTCTTTTTTCAAATATGGCTTTGCATAATTTGATTATCTAGCCGTATTAAGTATTCATGAATATTCACATTTTTAAATAATACTCAAGCAAATAGATACCAGGTGAAAGACGGACTCAAGTAATAAAACCTCTGCCAAGTAGGTCTTTGATTAATACTAATCGAGTGATTTCTTGTAGTAGGTTAAAGAAGCACATTTACTATAAAACGTTGAGGTTTTCGATTCGAAATTACAATTCTTTCAAATTTCTACAAAAATGAACAAAAGTTTGTTCATTTTTTTACCCATTATAATTATACTTTGACCAGTCATTCAACAAAATATTAAAGCTTGCTCCAGAAATATTAGAATCACCTACAATCAAGCCTATATATATATTATAATTACACAAGTTCTAAAATTCAAAAGTGATTTATAAACTATAAACATAGTTACAGAAATATAATATTGTTACGAGTTACGGGACTCGAATTAAAATCCCGTTAGAATTACTATAGAATTTATTAGAACTATACAAACACGTATAACACAGGTACAAATATAAAACGCGCAAAGTCCGTCACTTATTAGATTCCCGATTGTAGTACACACGTCTCCCTTCGCTCGTGGTTCTTGCTCGACTAAACTTCCTCAATCGGGCCATTGCTTTATATCGCACAAATGCAATATGTCCGCCCGGCAGCGTGGACCGAATTTCCTAGAATCGTAATCCGCACACCTGGCTAATTATGCCTGCAAACAGCCATAAACGAGTACAATACGCTGTTCTCCACAATAACCGATAAATAAGTAAACAAAAGAAGACAATCATAAAATAATTAGAATTAGTTCAAATGCCGACAGGTAATAAAATATGTTTTTATAGAAATGCAGGTGGATTTTGTTTTTGTCGGAAATTAAGTTGTAACAATATTTAAAAAACTACTATAAGTATATTTACAGGAAAAGATAAGTCATATAGTTTTAAAAAAATATATTTTAGGAAGAAAGAGTACATTTAAAACATAATTCTCAAATTAAAACTCGAAATAGGGGTAAAGCAACAATGGCTCCTACATAGCTTATTAAATATGTTTCGAAACTATACTTTATAGAGATAAGCGAAATATGGTTGCAGTCTGAAATTAATCTCATATTAATTGACTATACACTAAGATACCTACCCCAAAAGTTTGGATGTTCTGAAACTAATTCAAAGTTGAAGACCCTCATAAATCTCATGGGCTTTTGTGGAAAGATACTTAACTTCCTATTAATAGCCATATTAAAAGATAAGACGGTCATTTTCCAAGATGAGGAAAATTTTCCCGAAGATCCGTTCTGTTAGGTTAAAAGCAGTGTTAATATTTACGTAAATGTGTTGAGACTCCGTATTTACGCAGGCGTAAAAGATTATTACAAGGGGCTAATTTGAAATTATCGAAAATTTCTTTTAACACCCATAGTACTTTTAAGAGCGTAATAAATGAGAAAATAAGAATTTGATACACAATACTATATGTACTTATTTTTTAAGGTTCCGTAGGCATTTCAGCAAGAACGGAATCTTTATGTAATCATCATGTCCAGCTGTCCGGCTGTGCGTGCACATCATTCATTTTAGTTATCATCATAGTCATCATAGTTCATTTGCCTTTCTCTTCTTCAGCCAGTCTCTGTCCACTGACGGACGTAGGCCTTTTTTTTTTTTTTTCATAACGCAGGGGGAATGTCTTTGGACACCATCCTCGGGTCCTTCGGGGGAAGGGCCAAAATGCAGGCACAAGGCCTGCATCGAGGGTGTGTGGGACTCTCAGCGACCGGTTCTCCACGCTCGCTTCTGCAACGAAGCTGTCGCGAGAAACGGCCGCCAAACTACCCACTAAACCTAAGCCTGCGCCCCATTTATAGCGCTTTTACGGGGCGTCACGGGATCTCGTACAGAGTAACTGCACCATGACGCCCCTACGCTCTGTAACTGGGCCACCCCGGGGAGCAGAGTGACCCACTTCGTACAGCAGGGGGGGGAAGTCCACTGTCACCCCCGTGACAGCGGCCCCCTGTGACGGTAACTATGGGAGGAGAAGATGCGCGTAGCGGCGCCTGCGACCGCCGGTCCGCCTCCTGCGGATGGGGTCCGCGTACGCGTCCTCCTCCCTCGCTCTTTCAGCGGCCTCCTTCTGTGACATGATGGATTGGATGGATGGATGGATGCCCAAGTTTGCTCTACATATCCCGATCTCCCGTCTTCCTCATACGCAGGTTGTCAGTCCATCGGGCTGGAGGGCGTCTTACGCTACGTTTGCCGAGACACGGTCTCCACTCCAGAACTTTTTTGCTCCATCGACCACCGATCCTGCGACATACGTAATCGGCCCACTGTCATTTCAACTTGCTAATCTTGCGAGCTATGTTAATTACCTTGGTTGTCTTACGGATATACTAATTTCTGATTCTAACCATAAGAGAAACACCTATCCTAGATTTGCTTTACTATTTGTTAAAATTTAAATTAGCACCACACAAGTAGTAGTATCAAATTTGATTTTAAAAAGTCTGATAATAAAGCAACTGCATGAATAGTAAAATAAAGAAATTGGTTAGGTTTACATAGATAATATTTGACGAAAAGTTTATTTAACGCTACAAAGTTATTTAGAGCAATTGCGAAAATAAACACTAGGATATAAATCTTACACACACGTTACTAGATCCTGCGATCTGTGTACGTTTGTTTCACAATATAAGAATCACTCAGTATCTAAAGCCTTAAAAAGACGTGTAACAAACCGTAGAATTAGTTGGTAGACGGCCCCCATTCTTATCTTGGCCATATTTTTAAGTAAATTACAAATAGGTATAGGGCGGCAACACACCGTCCCATCAGTTGTTGCCGTGCGTGTTATCGCGGAAAGGGGATCGCGAATACGCTCTTACACACTATTGCTACCTTCACATGGTGATTATAGTACAAACACATATCAGACACTAAAAAATTACAAAATTGTATATAGACCTGGAAGAATCACTCTAAACCTAAAGACACACATACGGCACGCACGGTACTAAAAGTTTGGCGACTGAAGAAGAATCGGCGCTAATCCAAACACGGCGTAATTTCTGCTGTATCATGGGTTACTTAAAAAATAATGCGAGTGTATTTAGCCAAAACTTTCAGCGCCGTACGTTCCGGAGGTATGTTATTACACTATGAAGGAAATGCCAAGTAATAGTAGCTTTAAAATTATTGTTTCTTTAAAACATTTTTAGATCAAACTAGAGATCCCGGCAGACGTTGTCCTGCCCAGAAAAAATAAAAATCTAGGGCCCGATCCCAGCGCCACCAATTGTGAATCTAAACTATCCGGCGACATTCATTAAAATCGGTAAAGTCGTTCTCAAATTATCCGCGTACATACATTTCTACCATTCATTTTTAAATGAGTATATAGATGAGTCAAACGTTGAGTTAATAAGTTTCATTTCAACATCAAGTCGTAGATGGCGGCTCGACTTGAACTAAATTCACTAGCTACTAGAAAAATTATAAGCTGAAAGTTTTTTAATAGGACTAATAAGCCCTGCGATTGCCCTTACATAGTCGAGTTCTATATGATCGTTTATATATTATCCTTTAATTACATCATTTATAAATATAACGTCAGGCTGCGAATAATGATTTAGCTGTAAAACAACTAGTTAAACCGTTATTCACTTGTGTTTTATTTAACTATTCATAACAATGTAGGATAAAATATAAATGTGAAAGTGATTTAGATCAGATATATATTGTATCCTTATTAGTTATTTCTTTACAATCTTGCGTGTGTATCGATCATACTGAAATTTAGTACCTACATATATGTGGCGCATAAAGCCTGCTCCTCGCCTACTGGCCGGCAGGCCAGATTTTATGATCTATACTGAAAACTGACAACTGTCAATATTCAGACAGATAGAGAGATAGTCGTCGTAAAAATGTACATTTTAATTTTATATATATAGAATTATCTATGCATTTTAATATGTAATCATCTTATTATATTTTAATGTTTTATCGCTTTGACTATCTAAATATTAAGCAGCACATATTATTTATAACGTGCATTTAATTGCCTCCTATAACAACCCGTCATTAATAGTGAACCTTCCTCAACATTTGAACAAAATTTTCGCACAAAATATTGAATTTTGTCGAAGAACATGAATTAAAACTTATCCCGGAAAAAGGGGACTTTATATTTATAAGACTACAAAAATCAAGCAAGTGCATCTAATGCAATCTTTCGATGATGGAAAAACTGTAGGATACTGTATTTGAATACTGAAAAATGATTTATTGTTTACAACACAGCTCCAGAATTTAATGTTTAAAATACTAATTCTGAACAAAAATAAATCATCGACGTCTTTAAAATAAGTGTTTAAAGAAAGCCTTAAGATTTTTTTAGGAAAAAAGGTAAAAGAATACTGATTAAATTAATAAAAATAAACTATATACAAATTTAAAATTAAACGTAAAAAATTATAATAAGAAAAATTAAATATATAATATACTAGCTGCGCCCCGCAGTTTCACCTGCGTGGGAAATCGTTATATTTTGGATAATTCACAGTATATCTTTATAAATTATAGCCTATGTATTTATTATTCTGATGTGTAAGCTATATTATTGTAAAGTTTCATCAAAATCCATTCAGTAGTTTTTGCGTGAAAGAGTAACAAACATACATCCATCCTTACAAACTTTCGCGTTTATAATATTAGTAGGAAGTAGGATAGGATGAGTCCCAAATCGCCCTGAAATGGGAACGTGCCCAAAATGCTGGCCGCATTTTCTCGTTGAGAGGCAGCGCTAAGGCGCTGGCCTAAATGGTAGCCAGCCCTTTAGAAAGAATTTTTATTTCAAAACTATTCTCTTTACTCTTCAGTAGCTGTAGTATGAACGTGCACTCACACCCGGAAACGAATTTTTCCGTCTAGTCTCCCCCATCACTTTTCCAGGCTTTCCAAGCAACGTTTTCCTTCCTAACAATGATAATGGCGTTAGTGAAACTCTTTGAAAGCTACTTAAGATTGTGATAGTATGTCGCATTATCCGTTTAAGATAAAATGTTTGAAAAGCTTTTAGCGTCAGTAAAATTTTTGCATAAGTAATGCTTTAAATAAGAAGTTGCTCGTGAAAATCACGTCTAGAAGTTTGAATTTAATTAGTAACTTACTTCTTTGTAAATTGTAAGAACAAAAAGGATCGAAATACAAACTTCAACACGATCTTAGGATATTTGAGATATTCATGCTTTTTTTCACTTTAATCGTAAAAAAGCCATATTGTCAGATTTATATAAATTTATAAACAAGAAACGTTAAAACATTTTTTAATTATTAGTGTATAGCAGACAGGCTGACTTTGGACCTGATTAAAAGTGGCGGCCTTAAAGAGGAGACTGGAACCTGACTGCTAATGCTGGAACACAACTCAAAGTTATTATGACGGTATGACGTCATGCACTAGACCTGGAACCCAATTCTGCTATTTCCATTTCCGTTTCCATTGCGATAATCTCAAAATTCGTAATTTACTAAATCCACAATATCTTCTTGATATCGTTGCGGGGAAATAATAGTAGAAAAAATTGGCATTACCATTAGCAGAAATGGCGTTAGCCGAAATGAATACTAAAAATCTGCCAAAATTTTAAATATGTATTTCGCTAGTTTTTGCTTATAAATATTTATAAAGATAGTGTGGCTTGCCACGGGCACGCCATTGAAATTAACAGAATACCGAAATCAGGCAAAACTACGATTGAAACGATAGTGTCCGGCGATTTTGACGAAATAGTAATAGCAGAATTTGGTGCCTGATGTGGTAGTCATCCAGACGGACAAGGGCCTACAACTGAATTATTCTGTCACCTTTTACGACAGGCCACCCGGCCGCAGGAATTAGTGTTCATTCTCCTGTCCTGCACAGATGTTTAGTTTTAATCCACTTGCAAATTTGTTATTCAGTTTTATAATAACTTCATGGTTGTAATGTTTTTATTCCTAAAAAACAAATGCCAATTCAACGTTGCATTAAATCTCTTTACTGCTCTTCTATTGAGGGTACCAGAAATAAAAATTAAATACAACCGCTTTCCCCGATCGACTGTTTGTTTGGTTTGTTCTGTTTGTGGTGAGGTAAACCAACTGGATGGCTCAAGGCTGAGTACACTGAGCAACACAGAATGCTTAAACGCTTATTAAAATAACTACAAAGCTATTTTAGACTTTTTTGAGAACAATGAATTAAAAAGGTATTTTTTTATACTTATCAAATTCACAATTTTAACAACAACAATCATATTTTAGATATTATAATATTATAACATCGCTAAAATTGCATTTAATTTATTTCTAAGCTCTTTTTTCATTTTTATAAGACATGTCGGCTAATTTTCAGTTAGCCGCGTTTACAGACTAATTTAGATTTCGAATGCCAAGTATTAATATTAAAATTATCTTATTTACTAGTCTTGCGGTCGTAAATTTTTTTTAAATGTAAATATAATATCTCTAATTTTTTGTAATTCATTATGTTCATTAATTAATAGTACTTACTGATAGTCATTAAAATAATATTTTGTTGAAATGTAGTGATTAAAAAGTAAGACAAGTTAATTGTCGGTGTTTTTTTTTATTGCCTGAAGCAGACAAACAGGGAGAGATGGCCCACTTGTTGGAAAGTGATTACCGTCGCCTGAGGATGCTTGCAACAACAGGGGCGTTGCCAATACGTTGCCGGCTCTTAAGGGGCCTAGAACCTGGACTAGAACGCAATTTTTTGTGGCGGCATGCTATAAACCAGGGTAGTAGCCATCCGGGTGGACAAATAGCCTACCACCTGGCTTTCCAGATTATTACATTTTAAACAGTTTTTAATAGAAACGTTTAGTTATCAATACCTAGCCCAATATTCTATCTATAACAGACATATCTAATACATTCTATAGATAGATCATACAATTTGATGTCATTTGAGGTGGATATGAAATAGCGTTCGGTCTTTCTGATGTTTTAAGTATTCTATGATATCTCGACCGAATATGACCGCACCGCACAAAGCCGGGTGGTCTTTATCATTTTCAATGTAAACACTATGCACAAACACAACATAATAATATATGCCCACTAAGTTTAAAACAAACATCGGCATCTAAAATCCTAAATTCGAGGAAGATTTCTATTAGCGCAGCGGAGTTAATTGCTACGTGATCTTCTGACTCTACCTTAAATCGACGTATTGCTTCGTATAGAGCACGCTAGATGTTTATAATCCATTAAAGTGAAAGCATTTTTGTAAACAGTTTTATTGATGACATATTAACTAACAAATTGTTGGAACATCATTCAGCTAATAAAAGTTGATGCATTAATTATACATTTACAAATTGATGCTTTTATCGTGGACTTGATATCTTGTGTGGATATCTTTACGTTTGTTTATTACTTAAATGAAGTCTGACATCATTTTGGATTAAAGTAGCTTGTAACCATTGATGTATTGCTACATCAATGCTTGTAACCGTTTTGTTTACCCTACTATCGAGATAAAGCGATTATGCTTAAATTCTAATAATATTGGCGCATGAATATTTTTTTGCTGACTTTAGGCCTCTCCTCTTAGGAGGGATGAAAGTTACGTGACAAAAAGAATGTTAAACTGCAAGATTTATGGGTACAAGTGTAAAGGTAGAACAAAAAAGAGATGGATGGATTGTGTGAAGGATGATATGATGATTTGTGGTGTGACAGAGGACGTAAGTTAGAATAGAGTAGTATGGAAGGAAAAGACATATTGTGTCGACCCTAAATAATTGGGAGAAGGTGAAATAAAAGGGACTCGTCACGATATTCTAAGGTGGATTAACTGGTTTAAGATATTAATAATCTTGAAGACTAAAATGTAGAAGTTTTCGTTCGACAGAGTGCGCTCGGCTTTTAGTTGTGGCCAGTTGGGAGTCTGGACAGTGGTTCCAGGCACACGCATCATTTAATACAGGTACAGTTTTAGACAACTCTGCTTTCCTGTTAGCTGCGAGCCTTCACCTGGGCGCTCCATGTTGCCTACCACACCGCTGCCAGTATGGAACTATAGTGGACCTGTATGGACACAACGGATTATCATGTTTATATAGTTTTGACCGAAGATCTCGCCATGCCAGCCTCAATGACATCATCCGCCGAGCTCTTGTCAGCGTCGGCGTTCCAGCCATCCTAGATCCCAATGGCTTGGTTCGCGACGATGACAAGAAGCCGCATGGATTGTCACTTATTCCTTAGGAGATGGGAAGGCCGCTTGTGTGGGACGCGACATGCGTTGACACTCTGGCGGCATCACATCTTCCAGTGACTAAGTCAGGGCTGGCAACGCTGCTTCAACAGCTGAATATCTCAAACGGCGCGAATATGGAACCCTAGGAAGGGGTTACATATTTGTGCTGTTTGGAGTTGAAACTTTAGGTCCGTGGGGTCCATTGGCAAAAGGTTTCTTCCAAAAAATTTGTAAGAAACTCTTTGATACCACCTGTGATCAGTAGGCTGGTTTGTATTTCGCGCAACGGATCAGCATTGCCATACAGCGTGGCAATGCAGCCAGCCTTCTAGGCACGCTTCCCTCTGGCAGCGATTTGTTACTTTACATTAATTTATTTATAATTTAGTGTATTTTTAAGTATTCTGTTATTTTTCACATTTTGATTTTTTTTACATAAATATTATGAAGTTTTCTTAAGAAGTTTACTTGCGCAATTAGTGAAGTGTACAATAAAGAGTTTTCTATCTGCCTGCGAGTATTTATTTTCAAAACACTAAATGCTCACTGCTAAGAACATAAATATCGAGCATGTATCTAATGTATGATATAAATCCACACTAATAGAGAAATATATCTGTAAACGGTTTCTTGGAATTTTAATAATATAATTCTATTTACCTATACCATATTTTAAATTTGGTTAAATATACTAAATAGTAAGTTTTCAATTAATCTTGACGACATCTATTTTCTAAGATAAATTCCTAATCCATGTCTTAATTCATTTTTAAGTTAATGATTCCTTAAATATTCTAAGTGTGGCTATCTGACTTTAAATTAGATAAAAATATAATGCCAACGAAGTGTCGAGGTTCACGAAGTATATGAACCTAGTTAGGTACTTTTGCACGTTCTCGAACAGGTATCTATTTTTAGTTATTTATATCTGAGAACTTGTTAATGATGGCGCGTTAAGCACTTGTTTAAAGTGCCCGTCAGTACTTCGTGTAAATCAAGACTTTTGAAGTGGTACACAAAACCGAGCTATCAAGCGATTGCACACATCAAATCAAATAAATCAGAGAGTTAACGAGTTTCTTGTAAACATTTGTGGATGCTGACCAAATTTTGATTATTTAACAAATACTTCGAGTGTAATGGTGCATGGGAACTTTGCTTGCTGTACGGTACGCAGCACATGTTGTGCAACATAAGTATTTGCTTAGCGGTTCTTAACATATGCCGTAGTATGATTAAATATTCATCACAATATAAATATTTTCTCAATATACAGAAGTTTTTATTTGCTTAACCTCTTAGGTTAATCTATGGGGGGCCGTGTTTTCTGTTAAGAAGGTGTTGATAACATTAACAAAGTTCTACATAGAGCTAAATGTGCCCAGCACTTCATTTATGCGTAACTTGGGTCCTATATTGAAACCTAAAAATATCAAAATACAACTACATAATTGAAGACATGAGTAGATGAAGGAGACAGGTGACATAAAAAAATACGTTAAAGGAATATGTAATGTAAGTACCCATGGAAACAATATTGGAACTTATAACAACGCTTTATATATACATATATATAATTAAGCAAAGTGATAATAAAAGAGCTTTGTAGGCAATTTTATCAATATTTACAATATTGTAACACATACTATAAACATACTTACAGGTCAAAGATGTTGTCCACATCGCAGTCGGAGGCGAGCGTTCCCAAAGTGCTGGCCGCATTTCCATATTGTATGGCAACGCTGATCCGTTGCCCTAAATACAGGTCAGTATAAAAAAGCAACTTAAAAACCAACATAGTTTATCTTTTGGCTACTGTAAAGTGATAACAAATTGGCCAGAAACAGTCGTGTGAACCTTATAACATACTAAACAGAACATACTATGATTATAGTATTAAACCATTGTTTCGACTTCTATAAGTTTGGCCCGGTCTAATATTAATTTAAAATGTTCATGTAGCATGATCGTAAAAGTTGCTTAAAAATACCCGAATGAATAATATTTTATCACTCATTTAGTTTAGCTGATAATGATAATATTTAAATGTCAAGATTAATATTAAAAACAGTCGCGTGTTCTGTCATTTAAATATTAAAGACTTCAATAGTCAAGTGGCATAAATTAAAAGGAACAATTTCGCATAAAAGCTTTTATTACACTAGCTTTATGTGTCAACGATAATGAAAAGGACAGGGGCCCAATTCTGCTATTACTATCTCGTTAAAATTTCCGATTGCTATCGTATGCGTCTCAATCGTAGGTTTGCCTGATTTCGGTATTCTACTTATTCTAATGACGTGCCGTTTATAAATATTTCTATAAGCAAAAATTCGCGAAATTGGTATTTAAATTTTTAGTAGCTTTTTAATATTCATTTCGGCTAATGGTAATACTGTGGCGAGTGATGGTGGAACAATCTAGTTGGTTTAAGAAGTTTTAGAAAAAGGTAGAAGATTCTGAAAGGAAAAGACAAGGACAGATACATTTTAGAAAGGGATAGACGATGAACGAAAGTTCTAGAATAGAAGGTTCGAGAAGGAAAAGACAGAGATAGATAGATGTTAGAAATGGATAGATGATGAAATAATAAAGAACGAAATTATGGGTTCCAGAACATTCTTCCGGATATATAAGCAGCGTAAGGCGCGCCTACCGAGCAGTTTGAGTTCAGTTCAAGAAAACGAAGCGCCAAGTGCGATACGAAAGAGTTGGAAGAGAAGTTCAAAGGAAGACAGTGACGAGTTTAGTAATGTAGATTTAGTGGGCAGTTCAGTAAAGGAGTTTAGCGTAGTTCAAAAGGAGGTCCAGAAGCGAGCTACGTGCGGTAAATTCGGAGGTGAACACCGCAGCAGCAGGAGGTGGTCTACGCCATATCGGCGGCAGTATTGTGAGTGAGACATCTTATCGTCGGGACAGTGCGTCGTTAGTCGTGCATGTAGGGGCAACCCTGCGAGAGGAATCACGTACGGCTGTGTAAGTCAATAAAAGCGTTTAGTTCAAAACTGGTTTTGGTTTTGTTTTCTTCCAATCCTAAGTGCGTACCTCCGCTCGCACGTAACAATACTATTGAAGTGAAACTTCTATATAGACGGGGAGTATTAGGATTTTTTTCTGTCACGAAAAAGCGTTACGGCTGCGTGGAGAAGCGGCATAATTTTAGAGTAGACTATGGATGTTTTTTTGGTTCCGGATCGAATTCAGTTTTTTTGTTTGATAAAATAAAATATGTTTAAATAAAAAATGCATTCTTTAAAATGTACCTGACCTAACCAAATCACAATTTGCAGTAAACAGAAAAATCGAAATGTGTGCTGGGACACATAGTAGAAGTGAAACTTCGAAACTTTTGAGACTATCGCAATGGAGTCGTATTTTGAATATCTTCGCAACGCCAAGTGCCAAGTCCTATCCATGCAGGAACGGAGACAGAATACAATTTCCTGCAGCCGGACGGCCTGTCGTAAGAGACGACAAAACAACCCACAGCCAGGTGGTAGCGCATTTGCCTGACTAGATGGCTACCACTCCTGGTCTAGAGTATGCCGCCATAACAACTTTGAGTTGTGTTCCGGCATTAGTGACCAGGTTCCAGTCTCCCTTGAGAGCAGCAGCGCATTTGTAGCATCATTACTGTTGCAAATGTCCATAGGCGATGGTAACTACATTCCATCAAGTGGGCCATCTGCCTGTCTGCTAATCTCCTGCAATAAAAATAAAAAAAGATATTGAAATAGCAGAATTGGGCCCCTGGTTGTTTCCAATACGTTACGTCGGAATTTCAGAGGTGACGGCGCCCTGCTGCGGAATAAAGCGAAAACGAAGCGATAACCCTTTACCCATCGCTATTACTCGATGATGTATTGATGTATTATCTCATTAAAATACAAACCAGTTTAAAGGTTAAAGACTTCATAAAAACGCGCTTTACTCCCTGCTGAGTCAAAGCATTTAAATGAAGCGTGAACATTCTAACTACAAAAGATGTCGGCGACATGTCGCAAGATGCTTTAAAAGCGTGTCTGGTGTCACAGATACGGGCATCTACGATTGTAAGATGTAGATAAATTGCGACAGGCACAGTGACTTTGACAATCAATTTCGATAGAATTAACATCACAGAGCAATGAATTTCGCCTTGCATCTGCGCGGGCAACTTCTTTGCTCTGCATTTAACTTCAAGTAAATGAGCGGTCTTTTTCATCGGCGATTTATGATATTCACAATCTGGTAAGGTACTAGTGATCTACATTAATACCAATATGTTGCCACATCTTTAGGGGTGAAACTTAACAATGTGATAAATATGTAACTAGAGACGTAAATGAAGCACGGGAGTAAAGGTTGAACGTATATCTGTGTATAATAATTACAACCCACACAAAGCATAATTTTGCAAACATCACTTTCTTTTTAAAAAGGGCCTTGCAGGACTTGCGTTTTCGCCTAACTTAGTCAAGATCAATGTTGAGCTTTTTTTTAATACATTTTAATAGCTCTTGTGGTTGTATTATTTGTCTCTGTTTATTCTATACGTTCTTCTTATTCACTTTACATTGTATTGTCATCTATATATATATATATAAGTCAATTGCTGTTCGTTAGTCTCGCTAAAACTCGAGAACGGCTGGACTAATTTGGCTAATTTTGTTTTTGAATTATTTATTGAAGTCCAGGGAAGGTTTAAAAGGTGAGTAAATATGAAAAAAAATAGTCTGAGGCAGTACGAAGTTTGCCGGGTAAGCTAGTTTTAATGATATATCTATTCACATCGTTCTATATTTATGCAGGTTATTACTTGTAAGCCTATGATTTATATCTATTTAACTTATTCTACGTCTATTACTACATTATTTACTTCTCACCATTTATTATCTGATTACGATGTAGATATTATTGAAAAGTAATAAAATAAATAAGAAATTCACTTCACATGCAAGTAGGTACAGCTACGTGCCTGTGAAGTTTCTTATTTCATTTCTCTGTACATAAAATAAGATACGAATAAAATAGTTCATATATAGATGACGATATTCATGGCGACTATAAATCTTGTAACAAAAAAGGAAAGCAAATAACAAAGTTGGCAGAAAAACTTTTTTCGCCACTTGTCCTATATTTTGCGAGGACAAAACGTCTCGCAAACAAGGTTGTTAGATTGTTGTTAGAGTGTCAAGTGTTATACTTGTCGTATTAAATAGTTTTTTTACGTCCTCGCACTAGCAGCTTTTGTATAATACAAGTGACAATGTTTATATTACAAAAGTATATTCATTGTATTTACTTTTCTATTGTTGTGAAATAAGTATAGTAGTGCCGTTGTACTTAGTTACTGAAATGTATGTGTTTCTCGGTATGTACTCCAGCAGAAGAAATTAAGAATTACCATCAGGCAATTCTTAATTTTCAGCAAACTTTACTACTAACTTAATGGTCATACTCATTTATTTGAGCTGCCATATTCAATTAGGCAGCGGTCTCCAAATGTTAAACTTCAATACTCGACATTCTTTCATGGGTTGTAAGAATCTGAAGAAAATTTCACACCAAGGTTTCTCCATTTTGCTACTACATAACCACTTTCCAATAGCTGGGCCATCTACCTGATTGCCAGGTTCTCAATAAAAAACAATAAGGTTGTTGAAGACAAAAAAATAAAATGGGGTAATTACTTTCTAGGTCCAAAATAGCACAATCCGTTAAAAAAAGTTTAACTAAAATTTATATCTGGAGCATGGCTTTATACGGGTGTGAAGCATGGGCAAGGACACAAAGAGATCGCGATAGATTAGAAGCATTTGAAATGTGGTGTTGGAGACGCATGGAAAGAATAAGTTGGAAAGAAAATAAGACCAATGAAGAAGTACTGGATATGATAAAGGAAAAACGCACAATTTTAAAAACTCTGGAGGAAAGAAGGGGGAATATGTTTGGCCATTTGCTACGACATGACACCTTCTTATGCACGTTAATCGAAGACAAAGTGGAAGCAAGGAGAGGGAAGGGAAGACCAAGGCGAGCATTGATGGATCAAATAAAAGAAAAAGTGGGTGTCGTGTCTTACATAAAAGTAAAACAACTGGCCCATAATAGAGAAGATTGGAGGAGGCTCCACCGACAAGAGCATAGCTCTTAAATGATAGAATAGAATAGAATAACTTTCCATCTTATGGGCCGTCATCCTGTGTCAGGCAATACCTAAAAAAAAGATATATTTTAAATTTTAAAATTTGTACATTTTTAAAGTGAGTGACCATTTTTAAGAAATGTTTTTACCTCAGTACGTCATTCATTCAGTAAAAATTTTCTACAGATTCGAATCGGTAAGATCTAAATTAAAAAGCTATGAAATGAAAAGTCTATTAAAATGACCCGGAAACTCAGCCATAAAAGATGAAAAAGCGTTTTCCTCAACCGTAGATTTTAAAGGAATCAAACTGTTAAGTCCGATTTGCGAGTTCCGAAGTCCCACCATCGAGTTTCAAAGGATCCTTTTTACGGTTCACATCAAAGATTTATTGACGAGCATCATGCTAGCTTAGTAAGCTTTATTTTAAATTGAAACGTCTATTTCAAGACGCTATACTACATTGTGGAACTAAATGCAGAGCGAAGACTATAAGTAATCTCACATGAACAATTGTTGTGTTCTGTAATTAAGTTGAAACGTAGAAGAAGAAGGTCTTAGATCTTATTCTTATATACCTAAGGAATGATAATCGCCCGGTAAAAAAACGTTTATTATACACTTCACACAGCTGGTAATCAGCTGGCGCCACCAGTCCTCACTTCTTGTTTTTATAGAAAATCTCAAAACTTTGAATCAACATGTTATTAATAACCAAAATAATTAAAAAGCAATATTTTTAAACAAATTATTTAAAAAATATTTTTTTAAGTTAACTCATATCAGTCATTAATTTGAAGTCCTATTTAGCTGCTTTTTAATTTCAATTTTATATCTATATACTATATATAAAAATCAATTGCTGTTCGTTAGTCTCGCTAAAACTCGAGAACGGCTGGACTGATTTGGCTAATTTTGGTTTTGAGTTATTTGTGGAAGTCCAGGGAAGGTTTGAAAGGTGACTAAATATGAAAAAAAAAATGATTCTGAGGCTGTACAAAGTTTGCCGGGTCAGCTCGTATAAAATTTTTTTAAAGAAATAATTTATTAAAAAATATATTTTAAACTCAAATCAGTCATTAATTGAAAATCTTATTTAACTGATTTTTAATTTTATAAAACTCATCAATTTTAGAATATTGAAAACTGCAATTAAAAACCAAGAGCATCTTTATCAAGTCCAAATTTTTAGAATAATTACTTCTAAAATATAAATTACTTCTAAAACTAACAATATTAAATTACCAAAAGTTAGTATTGAGAGCAAAACAACAAAGTTTGGTACAACAGAGTAAATAAACAAAACATTTTTATAAAGAGATTATTACTATCAGAAATTACGAACAATATTCCGAATAAAACTTTTTCTCCACAAGGCTCCAACAAAATTAGGTCTATCAACATCAGATTAACTGCTGAAGTTGGGAATTTAATGCAAAGTAACGACCGGATCGGCCCGAGGGACCCGGCTGTACCCGATTCGGATATAACGAATCCGGATATACATGTGCTATACCTATCCCGGTATATACTTTCACTAATGGGAGTTGTAGTTTGCCGGTCACCGAATCGCCAATTTGGAGATACCCACATTAGTTTCAGTTCGGGCGGATATTGGAATTTGGACAACGAGATTAAGTTTTGTTACATCATTAGCGTAGCAAAAAGGTTTTGTTGTTGTCGACGGTTAAAGGATAAATTTCACTTGCAATTTGTTATAAAATATAAAAACTGGTTCCGTGGGTAACTATCCCTTGCTCCCTTGAACAAACGCATATAGCAAATTTCATGTATGAGCCATATTTTTAGTCAGTTATTCTAAAATCATAATGATCTTTGTTAGTGACTTCTTTATTAAAGTCTATATGGAATGAATATATTTGCTTACAAAATGGTCAAAACTATGTCTACTTCTACTTTTCAATTGTACAGTGAAAAATCAAAGCTCATTCGAAAATTGGAATAAACAAGATTCTATGAGTAGTTGTAGAGATATGGATTGTTTTCGATTAAGCACTTTGTAGGATTCTGCAAAGAAATTTTAGAAACAGTAGACGTTGATCACGTCTTCAGAATCTGAACTGATACAAACATGGCCAATTTTATATATTCTATGTGACTTATGCCTTATAATATGTAAGACATTTACGTATTGTTATTACAATTATAATTATTGTGACGAACGATGTGTGGTTATTTTAAATCGTATACAGTACACTCGTAAATAACTGACTACTCGTCTTACAGTCCCCCATCAATTACAGTTAACACAATCTTTATAGTAGATTTTTATTTGCCACAAAACAATGAATTTACTGTGCCACAAAGCACTCTTGATATGTCTTGATACTTTATCTTCATGACTGATTTGACTGTCTCTTCCGCTCGCAGATGTTTGTGACAATGTCACGGAGAACAATTTCACTTAGCATGTCTACTTTGTTGTGCTCCAATGTTGATATCAGTTGGAGCTAATTGAGTTATTAATTATCCTGTCACAACACAATGGGGCTTTATGTGCGAAACAATATATCGAAGGCGAGATAATTTCAATATATTGAATATAAGCGTTATAATTAAGTCCGTCTATGATGAAATATAGTTGAGTAAGAGAATAGGTATAGATAGTTTGATTAATAATATAATTGTATTGAAAACTAACTGTTGCTGTCACTTCGTATGCGTGGAACTTACATTGTATATTCACATTTTTTAAATCCTGGAAGATATTGAAATGAAAGACGAAAATTTTAAATGATAAAATTATATTTTACATACTTACCCAAAAGTTTAGCTAAAATTAATTGATTCGTTTGTGATCTATTTAATATAGACAAAGAAAAAATAATGATCTAGGCACCGTATAAATAGCAGTTTTCATTTAAATTATAGCGTTCATTTTGAAATCATAAATGGGCCTTCAATTTTGTTATTATAGCAGAGAGAAGTTTAAATTAAAATGTCTAAATATTGAACATAATTGAACAGGTTGAAAGTAGTTGATAAAATATTAACATTACTTACTCATAGACGCCTGACAATTGGGTCACTATATTAACAATATCTCTGAAAACTCGTTAACACTTGACGTTTTAAAGTTAAAAAGAATAAAAAACTTCTTCCGTCATTAAATTCTAAGCTTTATAATTGTTTAATAAAACAACTCAAGTCCTTATTAAATACTTCCCGAAAAGCTATTATTCATAGCGCAATCGCTGTTCATTCATGTTGAAAAATTATTGTTTACAAATAACACACTGCAAGGGCCGGTCGGCACATAAATTTCAGTTTCGAAAGGAAACATTCTAATCCGTTGTTCAATTTATTATAGAAGGCCGTAGCGTTTCATCGGGTTTCGGAGCAGTGAAAAATCGAGCTATTATATGAAGGGAAGGCGGTTTCCCGCCGCTCGTATTTCAAAACAACACATTATTGTTTTCTTCTCGTTTTGTTTTGTGGTTAAACCGGTTATAAATTTTAGAGAAAATGGCTTTACAGCTTTTTTGCCTTTTTAAGAGTTTATACGCTATCTCCGTTCGGTGGCTGGGCTTTGTGTATAATCATACGACGGAAATAGCCTTTTAAAAATATATCATGTTTTATTGCCCAACATATTATAATAAAATTAATATATTTATGGAGATGTTGTTGCACTGCGAATTTTTAATAAGTCTTGTCTTTATTACGACAATAATTTATTTTCCATTATTATGCACTGTTTGCTACAGCTCCATTAATTCTTAGGAAAGTAATCGTATAACATACTTCTATGCTTATAGAGCTTAAAAAGGGCTTGAGATAAATAAACATTTGGTAATTAAATTTTGAACTTCACGCATTTCTAGGTGTTTCTTTCCGCTTCTTTTCCTTAAAGAGCGATAACACGTTACGAAACGATGTACGTATATATAGAATAGGAAGTAGACTCTATTTTTTAACTTATATTTATGCCCTTCAAATTTTTCCTCCAGTGGAAATTAATTTAAACAAAACTTATGAATTTATGAACTTTTTGAATTTTGATTGATATGTTTTTCGCATTTTAGTAACAAGTTTAATGATTAAAGAGGATGATTTTAAGATTTGTTAATATTTCTATAATTTTTTTTAATAAGAATAATTCGGCAGACAAACACACACACTGTATATCCCCAAATTAAGCAAGTTACGCTTGTGTTATGGGTAATATACAACGGACCATTATGGGGCCGATTCCAGACCATAATAAATAACGGAGAAAATACGTTTCCGAAATTTAATATACCAGGAATCGAACCCGGAGCCTCTGCGTTGCAGTGAGGTAAGCCGGCAAAGGCTTAGCCCGCTCAACCACAGAGGCCGTAATACTTGATAAATACAATTTATATCGTCAATGGTATTTGAGTAACTCTCTGATTCATATAGATAGCGTTGTCTTTGTTCATTACACTGTTAAGGTTCCATAACAGTTTTGGCAAAAGTGGAAACCTTGTATTAAATGTTTATATCCATCTGTAGTGTATATATTTTGCATGTATACAATAATAGCCTTCTATTAAAGCTTTTTCTACAAATAAAATAAAAAATAAAGATTTTAAAAAACAGTAGTTTTTTTTCTCGACAGCTGTAATTGTGTTACAGTCTTATCTCGATTCCTTGGCAAGTTTAACGAAGTTCTGTATGCGACAGCGTCAGCGTCAGATAATACGGAAAATGAAGCTCCCAAGGGAAATTAACCATTAGCGGTCACATTAAATTCCATCTCATTCCTTATTTACGCCAAAGTATTTGAGACAGCCCCGAAGAATTAATTTAAACTTTTAAACGCCGTTGATGCACTCGACTTCATTTTGTTCTTCCCTAAAAGGCTTAAAAGATCAAATCTTTAAATTTGTTGAGTTCAAATATCTGTGGGGAATAATAAAAGCTTATATTAGGATAGTTGGGCAATTCTCCTTGTTTGCGGGCGATTGTTAAACGTAGGCCGCAACCAAGTATTTTTTGAAGTGAAACTTGTTTAGAATTGTTGTGATTTGAAACTCGATGAAACTAAAAATAGTGATACTAAAAATAGATAAACACTATACAGGGCTAAGCCTGCGAGGGAATGAGATAGAACACATTATATTTAATAATTTAAACACTATGCTCATACAGATAGAGTTGGAAATGTTTTTCGTTAATACTTCAAAATTCGTGTTTTAAAACTTATATATTATAACGATATAATATATGAAAAGTGACCTCACGAAATTTAGAATCCTTTCCGCCCCTTTTCACACTTTGTTTCTCTTCTACTGCGTGTGAACTGCACACACGCACATATTTTTTAAACTAGTGTTAGATCATTTCATGTTTGACAACAATTAACTGATTAGCGGTCATTATTGTTATGAACCAAGCAGTTGAAACGGAAAGCTATACTATTAAAAAGAACCTGATTGCGAGAATCATCCAGTTGCGTTCCAAAATCGTGGCAAATGACGATCCAATGCTTCTGCTTACGCTTATGGTATTTTTTTATCTTATAAGAAATCTCTAGAAAGATATAAGAAATAAACATTTGCAACATTACTGATGTGTTATAAACGTCTAGCCGGCCTCTAATGAATTTTAAAACATTTCTCTTTTCCTTTCATTTCGTTGCCTTCTCATGGTTATCTCGTCACATTCGTAAAACTGCCATATCTTTGTTTATATTGTCAAGCCAGCATTTATTGAACTTACCTTTACTGTGAACTTGAATGGCATCCATCCATGCCTGGATTTTTATACGTGACTTGCTACTCAAAAACGCGTTTTCTTTTAATTTTGTCTAATAGCTTTATAGAAAATGCTAACCTTAAGAAAAGTGACATAATATTAATCAATACTATATGCTACTATTAGCAAATTAAATGTAGATTCAAATTTATTTACAAGCATAAAACATGTTCTATACAATAGAATGTTATTGTACATAAATAAGTGAAAATTTACACAACTTCATCTCAGACTGGCATGCAAAAATGAATCGTGCAATTAATTTTGCTTATTAAATTTAATAATAGTTAATATTATTGGTAGTATCACGATGAATAGCTTGAGTTTTTATGAATGCTATTTATATCGTTTAATGAATAAGCTGATAATTAATAGGAATATAATGCGTTGACAGATATAAAGACTTGTACAATTGCATACCGCCCCCAGTATGCTCTTTGGGAATCCCATTGCGTGTTTCATCGTACTTTCAAGAGTTTACAGTAATCGATATATTTTTAAAGGTTGCTATCAAAGGGGTTGTATGATTATAATGTGTGAACTAAAACGCCCATTTCATTAGTACTTATTTGAACATGTTTAAACTTTTTTTTTCAATATAATTAATTAAAAATATATTTAATTAAAAGGCATATAAATTAATCATATACGTCGTTTTAGAATTAAATTCTAGTTGCGTTTAAAACATCCGTATCACAGCTCTGGGTCCATATTTTACTTTTTCTTCTTTACTTCTTGAATTGCACGACATAATTTCTCCCTTACCATTTTACCACCGGGTAAGCAGACTTAGGAGCACATACCATCGATATATGGTGAAAAAACCAACCAAGCAGATGAAGCGCTATGCTTCCACTTTTATAAAACGTACCACTGAGGAGTGGAATTCTTTACCGTCGTATGTTTTCCTGAAACACAATTTAGGTGTCTTCAAGTCTCGCGTGAACAGGTATCTTTTAGGTAAGCGTGCTCCATGTTAGACTGCATTTCCACCTGACATCAGGTGCGAAGTCGGTCAAATGCGTACTTATACAATATAAAAAGAAAATACATGGTCTTCGAAATCCCCATGGCCAGCTTATATTTTTTAGTCTGCATCTAACGCGAACTGACTAAGGCAGATTAACTAGCTATAGTTAGGTATGTTCCCCACATAAATCACTGGTTTCTGAAACTTGGCTGTACCAACTAAAGACACTTTTTTTTGATATATCTGCTATATCAAAGACATAAGTGTCATCACAGATCACCTTCTTCGTAGATGTCATGGTTGTAGAAGGTTGTGCAGGAACGTAGAAGTAATACGAAGTCCGCTGTCACCCCTGACAGCAAAAGGTTCCAGTGACTCGAAGCGAAGGCGCACATGGACCACTAATGATGCATAAACACTATCTGTGCAGGAACGTGGGAGAGAAGAAACGGCGAAAGAAACTTCCCAGCAACAGTAATGGGGGCTGTGTCTCCTGGCGTCCCTCGCGGGGACGTGGAGAGATCGTGACGATTTGCCTGCCAGCCTGCAGCGCGGGCCGAGGCCGTTTTGTGATATCGTCGACCTGTCATGAGGAGGCACGAGAGCCTTTCGTCGAGGCTTATAATCGGACGCGGACACGACGAGGGATTTCGATGGTGCGGCGCTAGATCGAAATACTTACGCGAGAGCGACGTAATGTAGTTTTGATGGAGGGAAGCTCCAGATCGCGGTGGATGTCAACAGCCTGCGCATGTGAACGATTTGCAGTTTCTTTAAAGGGGGCAGGCTTGGCATGGCCGAATACCACACGAAGAGTAGTGGAGACAGGGCCGAGCCCTGTGGTACACCGGCTGTGAGTGGGTGAGGGGACGAGCGTGTTCCTCCACTCGAAAACGGAAGCTACGGCCTAGGAGGAAGTCTCGCAAGATGAGCACGAGTCTGTCTGGTACACCGAACTGGTACAGCTTGTAAATCAAACCGTTATGCCAGACCTTGTCGAAGGCCTTAGCTACGTCAAGGAACAGTGCGGCTGTTCCTATATAGGGCGACGAGGGCGATGGGCAAAGTGGGATAGTATGTGCTCCGTGATGCGGTGCACCTGTTGAACGCATGAGTGTCTGGCACGGAATCCAAACTGCTCATCGGGTAGTAGATGTTTGCTGATGGCAAAATCTCTTAGTCTAGAGAGGATGACCCTCTCGTAAAGCTTGCTGAGTGTGCTCAGTAGGCTGATTGGGCGGTAGCTGGACGGTTTATTAGCCGGTTTTCCAGGCTTGTGAATACCGATGACGTCTGCTTCCTTCCAGATCGCGGGAAAGAGCAGTTTGTTATGGCGGCATTGAAGATGCTCACTAAGATTATAATCAAGTGGCCGGGGAGGAGTTTTAACACGCGATTGTTAATGCCATCGATCCCTGGGGCCTTTCGTGGTTTGAGGACTTGATCAGATCTTGCACTTCTTCCACCGTGACTGGGTCGAGTGTGGTTTCCGCTGGTAAAGAGGATCTACGTTCAACCTCGGAGTCCACCTCCGTCAGGTGTGACTGGTCGACGTTTTTGTAGTAGGGGGAGCATTGAAGCTCTAGACTCTGAGCAAGGCATTCGGCTTTCTCCTCATCATCGAACGCCTCGGTGTTGTCGGCTCTTTCTAGCGCGGGTATGACAGTGAGGGTATCTGATTTGAGAGCTCTAGCCAGCTTCCAGTACGCCTGGTGAGTTGGTTCGATATCTCTCAACGTTCTGTCCCAACGTTGTTCCCTGACTTCCCGGATACGTAGTTTGACCTCGCGCTCTAGTTGGCGGAGTCGGACTCTGTTGTCTTCGGTGGGATATCTGTCGTGAGCTCTGGAGGCGGCTCTCTTTTCCTCAGCAGTACCCTCACTTCGTCCGGCAGGCATAAGTGGCGGTCATTCTCCACTGGCACCTGTCTGGACGAGTTCCGCACTGCGGATTGAAGGTGGCTGGTGAGGGCCTCGATCGCCGTCTCCGTGTCTTGGTGGGATTCGATGTGGTCCGGGATGCGGTCCAGGTCTTGTGATTTCGGTTGCCTTGAGGAGGTCCCAAGTCTCAACCAGTCCACAGAGGTCCTAGTTTCAGATGTCTGGTCCGTCTGTTGTCCTAATTTGAGGATAACCGGGCGATGGTCCGAGTCTATATCGTCCATCGTTTCGATCGAATGGAACTGAAGAGTTACGCCCTCAGTAATGCTAGGTCGAGAGTGTTTGGGGTCCCCAGTCGCGGTTGGGGGTATCGTGTGGGGTCATGGGAGTTATTATATCAAACAAAAGATTGTCTGATATATTTATTAGAGCTCTGCCATTGGGGTTGGTGGTATTGCAATTCCACTGTTCGTGTTTACAATTCAGATCTCCGGCTATTATAACAGCTGGGCCTAAGTTGAATAGGGCTTCTAGGTCTTTCTTAATAAGGGTTTTCTGGCACGCGAGGTATGCTGAGACTATGACTAGAGGTTGGTGGCCAGTCATTGCTAGTCTGCAGGCGGATACCTCCATACCTACTAGTGGTGGGGTGACTAGAGGCATGCAGTGTAGAGATCTTCTGAAATAGATCAGGTGCCGCCACCACGGCCTATCCTGTCATGTCTAGTGACCCGATAGTTAGAGATCTTTGGATCTCTTTCACTCGGTTTCAGGAAGGTCTCCTGCACTAGTAGTATATCTACTTGATTGGTAACCAGGAAGTCATGGACCAAGTCGCGCTGGTTTCGAAGGCCGTTGGCGTTATAAGTCGCCAGAGTCAATGAGCGTGGTTTATTTCTACCTACATGCGCCATTTGTTACCGGTAACATTAATTTAACTAGGTTGTTTAGTTATAACGACCTAAGTACCTGGAGGAGGTACGCGTGATCCATTTCGATCACGAGTTGATCCCGGAGGAGGGTTGATCAGACTCTGCAACTTGTCTCAGTTTTCGAGCCAAGAGTTGGACCTCTGCTAGGTCGAAAGGCAAGTTCTTGGCGAATTTAGTCGCCAAGGCTAAGTCCTCCGCTAAAGAGTGGTGGGGTGACGGCCCAGAAGGTGCTTTTAAAATGGGGGCGGGGGCAGGGGTTGCTTTGGGGTAGGCCGGCCAAAATTGGGGCGCGCGTCCTTAGTGGAGGGAACGCTTCCGTCGTGGGAAGACCCGTCCAGTGATTTACCACTGGAGGGCGGCTGCCACGAATGCGGGTTTGTTCGGCACTTTTCTAGTGCCTTTTGGGCGTTGCCCTTTCCGAACTTACGTTTGGGTCGGGGGGCGGCAGGACAGCCTCTGTAGTTAGCGGGGTGACCCGCTTGGCCGCAGAGAATGCAGCTCGGTGGCTCCGGGGAGTCCCGGGTGCGTGTGCACTCCGAGGTCCCGTGGTCGCCCAGGCACTTGACGCACCTGGGACGGGATTGACAATGTAGGGCAGAGTGCCCATAAAGTTGGCAACGATGACACTGCCGCAGTGTATGTTTTTCGTGTGGGCGTTCCACACGAAGGCCAGAGAGGCCACAGACCTTCTCAAGTTCGAAGATCTTTTCCCCTCTGGGGAGAGGTCGAGGACAACCAATACTAGGTTTAGAGGAGACTTTGTTGCGTCGCCTCTGTGCATACGGTGCACTTCGTGCACCGGTACAGCTTGGGACTTAAGGTCCTCGAGAATGTAGGAACACTCGATTTCCTGTGGGAGTCCGCGGATTACAGCCCGAAGGCGTTTTTCTTCCGGCAGGGCATAAGTATAGTAACCGATTTTACGGTCACATAACAAGGATGTTAGGAGCGGTGGTCACTTGAAGACGTGACCATAACTTTGATGCCGTGTTGGGTATCACGGGCTTCTTTATAGAGATTGCCTTACCTGGCAGCTCCTTAGCGAGTTGAAGCCAATGGGCTTTCTCGCGGATGATCAGGGGTGGCGGCGGGCGCTGTGAAGGTGGCCCAGGGCGGCTGGAAGGTGCCGCTGTTGGTTTTGGGCCCGCAGTGGGAGCGTGGTTGGGGGGGACCTCCCTCTGGGTCTTCCGTTTTTTGGTACGATTGACGGTTATGAAACCGTCATCGTCCTCGCGGTTTAAGGGGATGTTCGCGGGAGGCACTACATCCATGGGGGTGATTTCATCGGCCGGTGGAAGAGGGGCATCCCTGAGGTATTGCGGACCGTCAGGAGATAATTCGATTTCTCGACGAGAATCGATTACGCGGTGTATGGGCGATCGCGAACGCGATGTCGTCGAACTCGCGGAGCTCGATCGCGGTTGTCCCGACGCGGAACCGCGAGAAAACGAGGCGCGTGATTTTGGTGCCACACGGTGGGCATCGTTGAGCGGGGGTGCGGGCGGCGGGCGCACCGGTAACACGGCGGGTACGGATGCGGGGGGCGCGGGCGCTAAGGCAGAGCGCAGGTGGTCAGCGATAAGCGCGGTGGCGGGGGTCGCGGGGGGTGCGGTGGTCGCGGCAGATGCGGGTGCGGGGGCCCCTTGCACGTGTAAGGGTTTCTCGGAATTAAGTTCCGAGATAACGGACGCCATTGATTGGGACTCCGGAGTCCTCAAAAATTGGTCGAGCGCTTGAGGGAATTGCTGTCGTAAAAACGACAGCAAACCCTCCAACAGCAATGGAGAGAGCTCCACGCCGTCCATTGTCCCTGAGGGGGACGAACGATTTGGTGGAAAAACCACCTGATGACGCACTTTTCACTGCACTGTCACAGAAAAAACACAGATCGACCGGGTGAACGAACGAACACAACGAACACGAATAACGGACAGCCGAGGCGGAGCGGGAGACGTGCGCGCGCGACGAACGACAACGGGCGAATGAGGCGTCATGGTGCAGTTACTCTGTACGAGATCCCGTGACGTCCCGTAAAAGCGCTATAAATGGGGCGCAGGTTTAGGTTCAGTGGGTAGTTTGGCAGCCGTTTCTCGCGACAGCTTCGTTGCAGCAGAAAGCGTGGAGAACCGGTCGCTGAGAGTCCCACACACCCTCGATGCAGGCCTTATGCCTGCATTTTGGCCCTTCCCCCGAAGGACCCGAGGATGGTGTCCAAAGACATTCCCCCTGCGTTATCAAAAAAAAAAGGTGGTAGGGTATTTATATGTCTAAATGGATAACACCCCTGGTCTAGAGTATGCCGCCATAACCACCTCGAGTTGTATTTCGGCATTAGTGATCAGGTTTCAGAGCCTCTTTAGAGAGCGACAGCACGTTGATAGCACCTTTGGTATTACAAATAATATAGACCACTATAGTAACCGCGAGATAGTAACCGCTCTTCATCAGGTGGCCAGTTTACCTATCTGCTCACCTCATGCAATAAAAACATATTCAACTCCATGACACGTAACTCTTTGTACAGTTTAAGTACAAGTCACACTTCCCATGCAAAAACATATGAATTCTCATACCTCTGATTCTCTAATTATGAATTCTCACACCTCTCTTTCTGCTTATTTGACATTTTAGAGTTGTTATGCTTGAAATTAATTACATACTTTCGTAAGTATTTGAATCAATTTAGTTCCTTTTGCTGTCAAGAATTACTGAGAACTTCGGCTTAACAGAGATATAATAACTTAATAAATAGAAATGATAAGATACTTAAAGCCTCTTAATTTAATAAGTTTTTTAAAATAAGACATAAATGTGATTTAGTTTAACTTATGCATTACACCATAATGAATTTGTTGATTTTCAAATAAAGTAGCTTTTAGGCTTATAGTAATAATCCAAATGTAATATTGGACTTAAAGTTAAATAATTCGGGAATATCTCATACATTTACAATTTTAGATAAAGCCGTTTATGGTAACAATAAGTAACAGCTCTCCCTAATCTAATCCAACGTAACGACGCGGTAAAACTCACATAAACTCTCACGGCGTTCAGAAAAATAATTAAAATTAGTTCCATTTTTAAAATGCACTTCGGTAGAAACGTGGGCTGTCCAATCAGCTTACCAACAGTAAAAGAAATAAAATTAAAACTAAGCTCAGTACAAATGAGGCGGATAAAATTATTTTTACGAGTCTCCTCTCAATTAGGCCGAGGACCGACAGTAAAGTGTCAGTGTTATTTAAATTTACTGCACCAATTAGACTCGCCATCATCGTAGCTGATGAAACCGCGCCGTGTTATGTGTAGCCACCCTTATTAAGGTGTCTATAATTAAAATTAACAACGTCCTATATGAATGAGCAGAATAGATACAAATGATCTCATTAACTACTAGTAAGTATCAGGCCCGTATTCTAGAACAATTGTACTCATGCTCAAACCGACGCTCTAGACGATAATCCGCCCAAATTAAAAACATATTTTTACTACTTAATTTTTCAACATCGGTTTATAACTCAATCTTGTTTTAAATATTGCAGAATTCTTCTTAACACAGCCCGATTTTAATTGTTTATTTTAAAATTAACTACACCATACTAGTCAAAAAGTTTTACAATAGTTGTAGATGTATAAGTAAAACAAGTTATTAGCCTTATTGTTAGTTGTAAAGTACTTTATATTATATTTCTGTATTCGCTGTGGCTTTTATTAATTAACATATATTATACGTGTCTAAGTCCAACATGGTAACCTAGCACGAATATTACTATAACAAATTGAATAAGAATACGTCGAATAAAATGTATACGCCTTAATTCAACAAGAAAACAATATGTGCTAGAAATATAACGAATGTGACATAATAAAACGAATAAACAATATATTTTGGTCGTAACAAGTACTGTGGTATAAAGGCATTGTCTGAAACAGCACATATCTCATAAAGTTAGTTGGCGAGCAAAACCTCTCGGTGGCATTTACAATGTGGCACTTTTTTGCAGTTTCAACAAGAACAGTAAATCAACTCCATATATTGGATATTTGGTGGCTTGTTCTTGTGATGTGACAAAAAATAATATATAAAAGAGAAGTAGGCAACGAAAACACATTGTGCCAATCTGAAATCAGAGAAAAGGTCTAAAAAGATATATAAATTAATGTACGTTCGACACTCATAATATGTTAAGATTGTGTTTTATTTTAAATCATGAATTACTGCAGTTTAAATGCATTACAAAAATAGGCCACCCTAAAATTTGAAGTCACCTACAATTATGAACGTAAATGAATGAGAAAACAAAAATTGTAAACTAATTATTTTTAAATTATTTATTTACTTTTCCACATGCCTGTACAAATAATAATTTGTAATGTTATGTATATTTCTCAAATTAAAAATTAATAATGTAAAATAATAGTTAAATAAATAATGTGATAACACGGTAAATAGAATCCGAAACGTTATCACGACTTTCTCAATGAGTTTTGAGATGATTACAATGAAGTGTTTTGTTCCTACAATAAATAACAATGATCTAAATATCGTTGTAAATAATAAATTATATAATAGTAATCATAGTTACAAAAAAATATTTCGATGTCTTTAAGATACGTCTTAAAAGGTTCTAGTGAAGCGTGCTCCATTTTAGGGTATAATGGCAGTTAAATGCATGTGATATAAAAAATATATAATCTATATATATATAATGAAAATGGCCTTCGCTTGAGGCTCAATCACACCTAAACCACTGATCGTATCGACATGAAACTACCACCATTCGATGCGAAATTTTTCCTAGATGGTTTATGGCTATTTATTTTTCGAATTCTAACGTTCCTTCATTTTTTTATTGCTGTTTTACTTTTATGAACATTTATCTCGCTAATAAAAACAAAAGACAAGCGTTTTCTCTTGATTCTTTTGTTTTCATGGATTTCAACGGAGTTTACTAAATGGATTATGTTCTTTTACATTCAGCTAAAAATCTACTTACAAACTTCCACGCATCCACCCACCAACTCCCACGCACCCCTGCACACCCACTCTCATTTTTTGACAAAATAAAATGCCGTATCTATGATCGAGTATCACTTGAGAACGGCTGGACCGATTGGGTTAATGTTTTTTTTTTGTCTTCAGAATGTCAGGAGAAGGTTTATATGTAAGAAAATTTTAAAAAAAGTCTACTAAAACGTTAAAAATTTCGATGATAATCGAAGTATTCCAATTTCTATAGTTACTCATCAATCAATCTCGGGAACTATAGGACTTAGAAATGTGAAACTTGGTAGGAATATTACTTTCATTATGTAGAGGTCAACTAAAAACGGATTTTAAGAAATTCATCCCCAAAAGGGGATTGCGGGGGCGTTAACAATGAACAATTCCCGTTTTCAAACTATAGCTCCTATAAATTCCAAATTTGGTAGGAATCTTCTGTAAGAGATGTAGAAATAGTCTGAACGAATTTTACGGTAGCTCTCACCCCACAGGGGTTGCGGGGTGGTTTAACAATGAAAATTTTTATTTTTTAAGCCGTAGCTCCTACAGACTCCAAATTTAGCTAGAGTCGTCTATATGTGATGCAGAAATGATTTAAGAGCGGATTTTACAACAACCCACCGCCGAAAAAGATTGCGGTAGTGGGTATTAAAATGTGAAATTTCTATTTCCAAACTGTAACCTCTATAGACTCTAAATTTGGTAGTTAATTTATAAAAAAAAAGTTTATTAATATATTAACACATAATATTTAATCTTCATCTTCATCTTTAATAATCATCTTATGGATTGTAAGAATTGGTAACTCTTCAACTATGAATTCGTTCGAGAAAGTGATTTGATCGAAGAATATTCTAAATTTTGAGTCGGATAGAAATTGATCATTGATAGTTGGGAAGTGACAAACAAAATCCGCAGCATTTGAGATCGTCACAATCTATATTAATGATCAATTTTTTTTTATATAAATTCAAAATGGATGCGATTAAATTGAGAAGAAAAAAATAATTTAAATGACGGTAGAACTTTGCTTAGACATTACTTGATTTTTGTTTATTCTTAAACAATGACGAAGTGGAGCATTTTCAACTGCAAACAGATAATTATATGAACGCATTCCCGTTAAAATAAAAACGTAGTAATTTCTTCCTACATAAGTTTGAAAACCATATATTTCTTCTACATAACCACGAAAACTGAATCGATAAATGTAAATTTACGTAATGTGTCTATCGTTATCTATTTAATTATTTTTATACCTGTTATTTCTTCTATAAAAGTATCCGTCATTTGGATGAATAATAATAAATGAGTCCCTGATTAAGTTTACGACGTTATCATGGTTATTCATCTTTCATAGGTTATATCAATCTGTCATTTAATAGATAGTCTTTTGTTTTGTCATTTGTTTTCTTTGGTTATGTTAGTCTCTTATTTAATCGATCGTCTTTTTTTAAAAACAAAAATAACATAATATAATTTTAAGGTTAGTTGAATGAAGAAGAAGTTTATAATCAGTTCATAAAGAAGATACGTATATTCATTATATTTTTAGTTATAATATTTATTTATCTTTTAATAAGATATATATTAATTTATCATTTGTGATAATAAGTGTATTTATAAATTGTATATTAAATATTTATAAATTATGTAAAAATAGTAAAATTATGGCGAAAAAAAGAAAAGCTCAAATTGGCCGATCGACACGTAGAACGAAGAGACAAAAAATAGTACGTTCACAACAATTAGTCGATGAAGCAATTGACGAAAATATTGTCAACGACAACGATATAAATAATGAAGAAATTAGAGAAAATAATATCAATGACAACGATGATATTAATAATGAAGATAATAATGATATTGATAATAATAATAATAATAATACGAAATTGCCCCTCATAATAACATACCGTCAACATAAATTTTCCTCACTAGACGCTGCATCCACTTGGTTTAGACCCGTGGATGTGGTTCAAACTAGCCAAAGTGCTAAGAAAAGATTACCTTTCCAAAATAATAATAATAAGCCCCCTAATACAACCACACGTCCTGATTGAAAACCTAATCACGTGGGAGGCGGACACACGAATGAGAAATTACTGGCGTGGCTAACGTGGCTCTAGAAACCCATCAAAAATGGAGCTACGATCTAAACGTAAACGTATAGGACCGCTGCCCGGGGGCGATCGCCGGGGCACACCTGGAGCTGGCGCTGGGTGTTTCAGCATGCGAATTGTCAGCGGTGAGGAGTTAAACAGGCGGGCTCCCACCGACAAAGATGCTACAGCCGAAATCCGTGACGATGGTGATAGTTTAACAGTCAGAACAAACACTCCAATAGAACCATATAGCCCAAGTACTGTATCGTACACACCCTCCAGATCATCTTCACCTTCCGTACCATCGTCACCCCAAACACTCTCTTTTAACCCAGATCCACCCATACCAGTCTTGAATGTTGCACGGGAGGCAAGTTCCTTCTTGCCCGTGTCCACCAAGGCTGGGAAATCACGAGTACGCATGAAATGGAGCAAAGATGTGAATACATTTATCATGCGTACTTATTTTCACATAACCAAATTAGAGACCGACATGACCACATATAGGCAACAAATACATCAACTTTTTTCCCAACAATATCCGGAAGTAACCGTTTCAGAACAAAGAATATTAATAATTAAAAAAAGGTTAAATAAATCTATGTCATTCGCCTGGCAAACTAATCCGTTTCATAATTCGATGAGATAGAGTGAATATGTACATTACATGTTGATAAAGAAGAAATAACGTTTACTAATACTTAGTTATACGTTTATAATGTTCGTTGCAACGATAAACATGAAGTTAATAAATAAACAAAAAAAAAATTGAATGGTTACTAGGTTCATTGTTTTTTGCTATTAAAAAAAAAATAAGCAAATAAACATTTAGACCATTCATCTGTCATCAACGCTACTATCAACATCAACTTCATGAATTTTCAACGGCCACCATTCTTCCGGCAAGGGCGTCGTTATGAGTATGTCTTTTTTATAATTTTTAATTGAATTTAAAATCTTTTTTGTTTATTTTATAAATTATTGATTTTTTTTCAGATTCCCTGGGTACGTTCAAGAGCTTTTCGGGTACCGTGAATTACTCTTTACCGACAATTTTTCATTTGGTATCCGTGATCGGTCTGGGGATCATGTTATAATGATTGTCGATAATCAACATGAGCTTGAGTAGATTATCGAAAAGGTTGTGGTTAAACGTACTCTCTGCTCACCGTATTGGTCCGCAGTGGTTATACGTTTAACCATTTCCATTAAAACATTTTATGATATTTCTTTTTCAAATATCATATCGCGTTACAGATGCCATCTGGAACTTAATATAATAATATATTTTTTTTACTTTTTGAAGGTGCTGATGGTTCGCGTGGTCTACCAGGATGGTCGGAGCTTTGATGTCGGTCAAAATTACTCGCCGTTTGAATTTCGAGTTTTTAGTTTGAACTTCGTTATGTTAACGAGTATGTTTTACGTCCCGGCAAACTCAACTTACGAGCGACGAGTCGTCGAATGTGAGATGGAGGAAGATTAATACTCATTTCTCCATGAATCGGACCATTTCTATTGACTAATTTCTCCATTTATTCTTTGTTTTGTTGTTCATCAACATTTATTTTTATTATAATAATAATTATAATAATGATAATAATAATTTATTATGTCAATAAATTTTATTTTAAGTGAATTTGACTCTTCTTTGAAAAATATTTTAAATTTCAGAAAAAAAATAAAAATTAACAAAAAAAAGGAAAAAAAAATAAAAATTAACAAAAAAAGCAAAAAAAATATAAATAAAAAAAAATAAAAATTAACAAAAAAAGCAAAAAAAAATATGAATAAAAAAAATGATGAATAAAATTTAATTTATTTCCTTTGAAAATTCGCCCAGCGAAGCGGGCGGGGACGGCTAGTTTTTAATATAAACAAAACCTATTTCAAACCAAAAAGAAAAAATAAATATTAAACCGACTCTTCTTTCTACAACATCTTGAAGTCGGTGCCAAGCAAAACATAAAAACAAAAATAAATTTGCAAAATATAGTAATTTTTATGTTTTACTTCGTACCGACTTCAAGATATTTTAGAAAGGTATCGGTTAACTATTTATTTTTTTGTTTTTAGTTTGGATTCGGTTTTGTTTTTGTTAAGAAAAAATTACTTCGATCGATCGACCGGATCGAATTGATGGAGCAATCGCCTATCAATATACAAAAAATACACATACAATAGAATTAAGAACCTCCTTCTTGAAAATCGGTTATAAATTAGATTACTGGCATTTGCCAGTGTTTAACTTGTAAAAGTAAAATGTTAGTTTTATTCATATTGAATTATATTATGTGTTCTTTAAGGTTTTTAAAGACTTCTACTTCTTCTTCTACAAACTTACTCTAACTCAATATGAATAAGACCGTAAATGTCTAACAAACGCATGTTAGATTACTTACTTGAGTGCAACTATAAATTTACTCGAACAGGCGACAACAATCTGGATAATAGAATTGTTTCTTTGCTTTGCTATCACTAGTTCGCGGCAGGCGTCGCTGAGGCGGCGAACTCTTTGAACATCCGCTCAACACGCTTTTATGGTATTTTACGAGATAAATCTACCCGGCCCCGTCTTCATGGTATACTTATAATAACGGACAACGACGAAGAATACTAAATACACCGATTTAACACGAAAAAGTCGATCCTTATCAAAACAATTCACACTTGAGGAACATCTTTTAACAACTCTGTTGAATAAAACATGTTTATGGCTTTGTTTGTTTTGCTTTTTTTGATTAGGAAACATATTTTATGTTTTATGGAGTAATGTAGGTAGGTGTGTAGTGTGTAGGTTATTTTTGTTACTGCACACTCATTTGGTGGTTTGATTATTAATCTATTCATACGTGATGATATAAGCTAAAAGTTTAGCAGTAACAACCAAGTACCGCAAATTAAATTTACCAAAAAAAACTGATATTAACTTTTGTGTGATTATTCAGGTAGTCATATTAACACTATTAAATATTTTTAAACTTTAACTTACATTTCATAACAATTTTTAATTTAAACATTTTATTATTCAAGTATTTGTATTAAAAAAAAACATTTTTTTAATAAGAATATACATAATATACAATATTCTTTTATAAAAAAACATTCAAAATGCAATATTGATAAAAAAAAATATAAAAGCAGCTCTCCGGCAGCGGGGCTTGTGATCTAAACTATCGGTGGTTAGGGCTCCAGAGATAGGAAGCTCCTCACAATCCGTGCCGTGTCCAATAGTACTGTCTTCTATATCTGGCCCTTCACCCAGCTTCCTAGCGAGAGCCTCTCTAGGTGACGGTCGAGGCTTTTCGCTATAAGACCATTTACGGTGACAACTATCGGCACAATGCTCGTTGACTCCAGACGACACATAGCGGTAGCCTCGTGAGCAAGATCTAAGTATTTACTTAGTTTTTCTTTTTCTTTCTTCACGAAGTTATTGTCATACGGGATACAGGGATGTCAACGAGCATTGCTCGTTGTGCAGATGGATCTATTTTTACGAGGCTTATTGGCTACAAGAGTCCTGTCGGTGATAATTTATCGATTCCAGTAGAGCGTGGCACGACTGTTTTCGAGAACTGGCTCTGGCGAGTACTGGTAATAAGGTACCTACGTTTCCACAAGTCTGTATTGAAGAGAAAGTTGCTGAGGGATGATCCTGGCTACGAGGTCATGTCTATGCAAGTATTCGCCGTTAGAAAGATGTAAACAGCCGGAATAAATATTTGCCTGAGGGATTTACCTGTGCGATGGGATGCTCCACAGATGTCTAAGGCGCAGTCCTTCAGGATACATTTCCGGTAGTTACTCGTCTTAATAATTTCGTCCATAATTGCAAAAACAAAGCTTTCGGTTTCCCCAAAGAGGTTACCGAACCGTAGCTAGTTTATTGTTAAGCTTGCTAAATTATTGAATAATTTTAACGTTTACTATTAATTTTACTATAACGGTGAAAGAGTTTTTTTATTTTTTTATTAGTATTTACTTTTCTAAAATTAAGAAATATTTTATTTATTTTCGAAATATTTATGAAAATTATGTCTGCAGACATATACACGGTATACACCCGACTGATTGCCGGTTTATGCTGTATTACTTATATGAGGTTAAGTAGTTCCTATATCTTACTATACATTCACTTGCCTTACCATCGTTTAAAATTTGACATTAGCTTTATACAAGTAATGTTAAAATGTAACCGATGGTATTAGTTGGCCATTAGTCGAGTTGTGCGCTTGTGACAATTTCATGATAACTAAAGTATTTGGTTGACGGCGGTGCGTGTATACTCTATCCAGATGTTACCACTTTTTTAATTATATCTATCGGCTGCATGCATGT
This sequence comes from Dendrolimus houi, assembly GCA_039645545.1. NCBI lineage: Eukaryota > Metazoa > Arthropoda > Insecta > Lepidoptera > Lasiocampidae > Dendrolimus > Dendrolimus houi. Next base: position 10,381,179 of record CM077125.1, on the reverse strand, counting down.
ATGTAAATACATTACTGATGGTCGATAGTTCTAAAACTAATGAATCAAAAACCCATAGATGTATTTTTTTTGTCGGTCAACTATCGTGTTGATGATATGTGGATCTCCATATATTTTGCCATAGACTTTTGGCATACAACAAAATAGTGCTTCTATTAAATTGTATGTATAAGTTATATAAGTTATCTACACTTATATAAGTTTTTGAAGCCCGCAACTTGACGTTGTCAATGTTGAATTTGGATATACGCCAGACTTACGAGACGCATTGCGGAAATGTTGATTTAGCATAACTGCAATAAATTCCTTTTTATGCGGCCTGACCTCACCAATATAGCGCATTCTTTAGATTTAAAAAATATTTAGAATGAATTTGTTGATAATTTACACATTTCTGACATAAAGGATGTTTAATTAATATAAATTTCATAGAACTAAACACCAAACAGAAATCTGTAAACAAATTGAGATTTTCTACAGAGACCCAAGTCAGATTTGTAACCATTATGAAAATTATCTCACAGAAAACTTGGAACACTTGTAAACCGGGTTAACTTATTACGTTATATGTAGAAAATAAATGAATCTATATTGAGTACTCACAAAAATCTTTTAATGTTTTTACGTCAGTGTCTTTTTGTGTCAATATATAGTAGGTATTTCAAAAAGAAAATAAAACAAGTAAAGATTTTTATACTATTTTATTAACCGATAGGTAATATTAAAATATACTATGTATGTTAATCTTCAGACACTTGCAAACTGATATTTATATTAATACAATAAATTAGGAAACATTATTTATTATTCGACAAGTCTTAAAAATTCATAACGTTGTTTTTGTCTCATTTTTCACGTCCTATATGGACGTGAAAAATGTAAAGTAAAGTATCATGTATGACAATCCCTAATTTGTATTTTATATTATGTTGTTATATGTGTAGGTGTATATTTATCCAAATATCACTTTATAAAAAAATTACTGTAACAAACATAATCATAATTTGTTTTAAATTAAATTTTCGCCAGGTGGTAGGGTATTTGACCGACTGGATGGCTACCACCCTGGTCTAGAGTATGTCGCCATAATAACCTTCAGTTGTGTTCCGGCATTAGTGGTCAGGTTTCAATCTTCCTTAAGAGATCAGCAGCGCATTTGTAGCACCTTTGATGTTGCAAATGTCCATAGGCGATGATAACCGCTTTCCATCAAGTGGGCCGTCTGCCTGTCTGCTGAACTCATGCAATAAAAAAATAATAAAAAATAACCACGTGTTCTTCAATTTTATGTCTTAACTCTAATTTTGCACAACTTATATCATCAGATTAGTTAAGTTCTTTTAAGTTAGGTTCCCTGGCATTCTTTGGAAGAAAACGCTTCGATAAGGTTACCTATTGCTTTTAGCAATCAATTTTACTTTGGTAATCTATACAATGTTATCTAACTACAGTTATTATTTAATCAGATGGGCGGATTTGACGAAGGTATAAATGTTTCTTATTTCTTAGTTCCTGATACGGACCTCTAAAAATCGGTTGAGCGCCAGCGCCTTCAGCGTAATATAATTTTCCACGTTTCCCTCTCTTCGGCCTTTGTCGAAGTAGACACAACAAAACGAAGGCAGCCCGTTAATCGCACGAAGCAGTCCGCGCGCGTAATTAACTTTGTTGCTGGAGAGTAGAGATTTACGCGAACCTCGGGTACAATTATATTTGCATAGGAAATTGCACAAAATGAGTTAAGAATAAGTTACATGGCTTTAAAACTAAACTTTATAGGCGGATCAAAGTTTTTATTTTTATTTTGTAATTTGCGTTTACTTTTCCCTAGTGTACTATCAGAAAAAAGAAATTTGAAATTTGTCACAAAATTTTGTTTACTAGGCTTTTCGGGGATTAGTAACTGGAGCGTGCTGAAAATAAAATTAGGTATGATTAGAATGCTTAAGGTACGAAATCGTACTCTCGTGCCACAGGGTAACATGCGATGATATGTAATTGTAATATTGTAAGTTCTGTTCGTGTAAGCTTTAAATTTAAGCGCGCACTACAATTTATCAATAGAGACTCAACTGTGAAAGGATCTTCGTTAGCCAATCACATGCCACTGCTAGATATAAGTATCATCAAGTCCACACGTCCCCGTCTTCCGCCTTCGTCATTCAGCGCCTACTGGCGACTTTACGCAGGTCGTCAGTGCATCACCCCGATTTGACGGGTTGCATCGAGGTATCTTGGCGAACTGCCTAAGCCAGATCTCACAGCACGTCACAAGGACGCAAAGGGATGCTAATGCATGTAGGATTAGTGGGTAGTCCGGCTGCCGGCATCTCACAATTCCTTCCTCCGTGAAGGTGTGTGCAGAACTAGGCGCCGGGAGCCCCATATACGCCTCGTATACATCCCCCGGGGTCTGAGGGGATGCGTAAATGCATTCCCCCAGCGACATTAAAAAAGGTCGTGATAGACGTGCGAGCAAGTACGCGCACTTATGACTCGACGATCTTCTTCACTTCTGAAAGTTTGCGTAATTAAGGTGACATTCAAGCGAAAAACTAAGTCGAACTATAAGTACGTGTACACAAGTACACGTACTTATAGTTCGACTTAGTTTTTCGCTAATGTAATCAATGTGTATCACCCGTATGTATATATAATGTGTATCACCCGCTGAATAAAGCTATAACATCCACAGCCTATCCAGTTCAACATGAAACATAACATACCTATTATTATGAGAAACGATTCGAAAAATTGCGGCCATTTGTACCACAGAAGTGTAATTACGTATTGAGGACGGTTGATAAATGGTCAGTTGTTGGTTTTAATTTGATCTATCCGTCCACACCAAGTAACTCAGCAACAGCGAGCTGTTGACTTTCCTAAACAAGAAATAATTATTATCCAAATTGGTGTTTCTTTTAAATCTATTTTAGGGCTCCTTATCAAATATATCTCATATCTTAAAAATTACTCAATGGATTTTATGAACTTCAATTTATTTTATTTTTACGTTATAGTTCAGAAGATGGGATAAAGAGCACAATAGTTTTATATGTAATTATGGAAGAGAATATGTTATCTCCATTTATTACTAAAATAACTTTAAAAAACATAGTCATAATGATTCAAGATGTGATTAATGCTACTGCGGACAACTAAGTACCTACGTTAAAAGAAAGTTAACATTCGTTTATATGTAATGACAACTACCCATTAATCTGTTCGTAATTTTTTTTATTATTAAAAATAAAATGTTAAATTTTTGGGAATACATAGATGCACTAAAGTTTACCCCGCGGCTACGCCACGGGTCAACTCCTAGTGCGTATCTCTTGTTTAAAGAGCAGGTGGTACAGGGTAAATTGTATTAAATTTTTATGTTTTTGCCCCCGAAATTTTTTACTTTATTTTGATACACAGACAGACAGACAGACAGTCACAGTCATAGAAAGATGAACAAATGGACCCGACTATTTCATAACAGCGTGTCGTGGTAACATAACGGCAAGCGTACGCGTCCCAAACGCAAAGGGCGCGGGTTTGGCCGAAACGCATGCACCACTTAGTTAGTTTTCTGATCTAATGTGCATATTGTTAAAATTCCCACGTGCTAACAACGGTGAAGGAAAACATCGTGATGCAACCTGCACATCGAGATAACCGATGTGTCAAACCTGCCAAGCCGCCTTGGACAGGCGTGGCGGGTATACTGTCCCCTATAATGAATAGGAGGCCCGAGTCCAGCAGTGGGGCATTTATGGGCTGATATTACTACTATTACTATTTTATAACAGTTATGTTTTTGCCAAAATGGTAACCGATTCCTAAGAAGAATGAAGATTTTAAAGTTACGTAAGTTTCGGTAAATCTGTAGAAAAGCCTATAACAGTAAAGACAGCAAAGCACCCTAAAAATACATTGCACGTAAAATCGATAAACGACCGCAAAATTCATAATATTATGGGGCGCCTCTCCTTACAAGTACAGTATTCGAAGTTTTCCCTCAAACGTTCGTTGCGCTGTAAGTTTTATTACTGCATCTATTCCGAGAAATGTTTCCTCTATATTTTTCATATTTTACGACGTTTTGAATTTATGCCTCGTGTGAGCAAAGCCAGCAAAATGCGCCGCTTCCGCGATATTCTTGTCGCATCGTCGAGTTTCATGTTTCTGGACGGACTGTGGCGACTGCCTGACAAATTCTTTTTATTTAAACGATATTGTATTCATATTTTAACAATTATTTCGTTTTATATATATATATAAATATAATAACAAAAATAGATAACTCTTTACTGTACGTCATCAGAAAACATATAACAAAAAAACTAAATATGCACAATAGGCGATCTTACCTCTAAAAAGCGATATCTTCCAAACAAACCGAGGCAGGAATAAAACAAATATGAATTTAATAATCTAACAAAAACATTGAGTATTGTAATTAGTATAAGCATATAATTTTTTTGTTTCAGCACTCATAACCCCGTTCATGTGTTAAGAAAGGGAATACTAATGATCTAGATCGCTACTACTTACATACTTACTAAAATACATCTATTTAAATTTATTACATAATACTATTTTATACATATATATATATATATATATATATATATATATATATATATATATATATATATATATATATATATAATCGATATTCATATAATATATACTTAAATATAATATTAGTCTATGGCATTTTTTTAGTATAATAATAATTTGCACCCGTGACGGAAACTTTAGAGGAAGAAGTCTAAGGTGGTATGGGCATGTAATGAGGAGGGGTGAAAGTCGCGTGACATAAAGAATGTTAAACTGCAAGATCGATGGGTACAAATGTAAAGGCAGGCCAAAAAAGGGACGGATGGATTGTGTGAAGAATTAAAAGATGATCTGTGGTATGAAAAAGGACGTATGTCAGAATAGAGGAGTATGGAAGGAAAATACATATTGAGCCGACCCCAAATAATTGGGTGAAGATGAAAGAAGAGAGAGAATAATAAATGTTTAGTGTTTTGGTAAAGGCAAAATTGTAGCTATGTTTAATGATAATATAATAACGAAGCTCTAATGCAAAATCAGCGTTGATTGATGCCAAGTAGCAGTTCTTGACTTAAAGCCTATTTATATATGCTTCTCAAACATAAAACCAACAGATCTATATCAAGTACATGGTCTCTTAAATTTAAGAGCTACGTGCAAGCTAATTGCAAGCACGCTTGCTACCCGTGTTTGACGTGAAATATATTTATTCTGTACAAACTAAAGAAAAATCATGACAAAATTCTTTTTAAACTATAAAAACTAGACAAATGTAGCAGACAAGTCTGTCTGACGTAAAAATAGTTTCAGCTTTACGTTTCTGTTGCAACGGGACGTGCCACTAGAGAATGGCACTTGAAAAATATTTGTGGTGCTCTGTCATCTCTCTACCAAACTCGCCATGAATATATTGCGAGCAGTTTTGAAACATTGAAAACTAAAAAAAAATTGATACATTGTTTCAAAAAAATTGAATGCAATTTTAAAAAGGTAGAACTAACTGAGCACGGTAGAAATTCTGTATACATTCAGGCAGAAATAGAACCTCTATAAGATGATCATATCCGTCCGTTTCTATGTGTATATAGATATATATATATATCATATCCACTATTGTGAAATACCATTATGCTATATAAGGTTGAAATTTGGAAAAATTGAAAACCGTGAGAAGTATAAATTTCCACTGACAACTGCTCATTATTACACATAGTATATTATATACATAGTTACATTTATAGAAAAATTTATGTGTTTACAAAACTCGGTCGAAGTAGAAGGTAAAGCACTTTCTAACATTTTTAAATTCAAACATAAAAGCGAATACGAAATATCCAGGATATAAAGGCGTAGCAATTTGCAAGCTAACCATGCAATCAGAGCGAAATTAAAAATGGTTTTATAGCTGTAGTAAAAAAATAAAAAAGGCAATTCCGCCAAGGAAGTGGTTCAACCTCAGCTTATCGCAGTGGTTAAGGCAAACACGGTTTTTTGTAATACAATTAACTTTTAATTTACAACGAGAGCGTTATCGTCCAGCTCGAAATTTTCTCCCATTATTTACAGGAAACGAGGCTATAATGGAAAAACTTATTTTATGGAACTTGTTTATGAAAATAACTAAGAGTTTTCCTGCGACTCCACATATCTAAACTTTCTTTGTCTTTGAGGTAGGCTCGTATTTTTCAAGGAAAAAGTATCTTCTCATGAAATCATGTCCAATATATTCGTGAAAAATAATTAAAATCCAAAGCTGTCAAAAAGGAACTAAATTCAAAGATAAATGCATTATTTAGTTTTTATACATTTGAAGGACTTTTCACATGGCTTTGGATTTTTTTTACCCAGGGGAAATTCATTTGAGAGCGCGCTTCCAACGTGGGAGAAGCACGGTGAGGAGTGTCGGATTCGCGACATTGAGGTGGCACTAGCACCGTAAGCAAGAAATGCTATTGCGACGCCACGGTCGGAAATACCCACTAAACCCGTCTGGGTTTTCCTTCCTTCGCTTTATGTCTGGGCTAAAGCAAGCGGAAGTTCGTCCAACTCCACTTTGGTAGAACATGTCTTCGGACTAGCATAACTTTGACTTCGAAAGTTACGATAGTCCGAAGCCATGTCCTACCAATCCTGCGAAATATCTATATTTGTCAAAAACACGTGCGTTTTAAAATACGTGAAAAAGGTAGAAACAAAATATAAAAGTATATATTAATTCCTACTCACAAGACAGAGATTTTGCCTTCAGCAATAATCTCATCCCCCAAGAGCAGTTTGGTTTTAGAGCTAGACACTCTTGCCCCCAACAAGTGCTTCGTATCACGGAGCACATCCACTCCTTTTTCCAACACGGCGGTCGAAGATCCTGGGCGACAGGCGCAGTGTTCTTCGACGTCGCTAAAGCTTTCGATAAGGTCTGGCACAACGGGCTGATATACAAGCTATATCAGCTCGGAGTTCCAGACCGACTCGTACTCATTCTATGGAACTTCCTCAAAGACCGTAGATTCAGATTCCGAGTGGAGGGCACTCGCTGCTCCTCTCACATCATCTCAGTGGGAGCCCCTCAGGGCTCCGCGCTCTCCCCCCTACTCTTCTCGTTGTACACTAGCGACATGCCAAGGGACCCTCAGGTCCAGCTAGCCCTATATGCGGATGACACCACCCTTTTCACCATCGACCTCAGCAGATACACGATCTGCAGTCAGCTCAACGCTGCGTTCAAAGTACTAGGCGAGTGGTTCCATAGACAGCGGATTGAGCTGAATCCCGAGAAGAATGCAGCCACTCGTGACACTCACACCCAGTACCCGTCCCACCAACCAACTTACGCCCATCAAGCTATTTGACCGAGTTATTCCTAGGGTTAACGAAGTCAAATATCTCGGTGTAACCATTGATAGAGGCTTGTACTTCCACAAGCACACCAGAACGGTAGGGAACAGAACATACTGGATCCTAAGCCGACTCTATCCCATGATATGCATGAAAAGTAAGATGAGCCTTAGAAATAAGGTGACTCTTTACAAAACTTGTAACCGCCCCATCATGACTTATGTGAGTGTGGTCTCCGCCCACAGCAGCGATGCCAACATCTAGAAATTGCAAAGAATCCAAAACCACTTTTTGCGTACTGCAGTCGACGCTCCGCGCTATATGCAGCTCGCCGACCGGCATCGCGACCTGGAGCTTCCCTCCATCAAAGATTACCTAATCTCACTCTCGCGCAGATTCTTTGACCGTGTCCCCATCATCCGAATCCTCTGGTGACGGAAACGGTCATCTACAAACCCACCCCGAACGCTCCCATGAAAAAATGTCACCCTCGCAATGTACTCATTGATGAGCCAGACAAAATCACCCGTCTCCTTGCAATAATGAATCCGAGGTTCAGAACACCAGCCTGGCATAACAGACGCAGACAAAACAGACGCCGGAGAGCCCCCGGCTCGGATCCTCTCACACAAAGTTAAGATCCACCAATCGCACCCACTCATTACAGACACAAACACAGAGCTTAGGCAAGTTGCTGGAGAGTTTCTTCCGCCGCTTTTTCTCCTCCAGCTATAGCACGCTGTGAAGCGGTAGTAAAGATAGACTAGGATCGGCTCCGCCGGCGGAGGATAACGAGTCCCCATTATATAAACACTTCCGCCTGTTGGATTAGCTCATTCAGCCTTTTACGGCTTAATCCTATAGAGTCAATCCCCCTGCAGCGGTCGAGCTGAGGTCGAACCTCACAGGAGGTGCCTCCTCGAACGCGCTGCTTCTGGGCTAAACGCCTCCGCTCCCACGGAGTCGGGAAGCCCCCAAAGTCCGGTATCGCTGAAACAGCCATCTGCGGCTATTTATGTAGATCCTGCTCCAAAAAAAAACGACATATCATTCTCACTACGACTTCAGACGGACGCACATATCATAGTTGCGCGCTCTAGGATAGATGACTATTGTGCGAGAATCATAACTTATAATCAATTGTCATTAAGTTCGGTATTCTTCGTTCTGAATTCAAATAAAACAGTTCTCAAAGTTCTACGTGTTTCTTTATATAAATCCCGCACTAATAATAGAGATAAATATACAAAATAAGCAAAATTTATTAAAATCCGTTGAAGAAATTTATGAGTGCATATTACAGGAGGTAGTTTAATCTCGTGTAAACAAATTACACCTGTGGTATAAATTATAATTGGATTAGGGACGATTACAGAAAACAAACATTTGTTCACGTAATTACAACAAGTGCCCCCGATTAGCCTCGCCCATTATAATAATTTAGTTACAAACTTGTTATCCGTACTCTTTGTGTTAATCCTTAAACACATTTATACATATATACCATTAGCCTAGTTATGTATCACGGTGATACGGCTCTGACCCACTAGACAAGTGACATTAACGCTAAACGAATAGAATGAAAATGTATGGAAATGATATAATACTTAGTGTAACGATTGTAGTTCCCGTACCTTTTTTATTTTATTCATTTATCGCTAATACCACTTGTCTAGGTAGGCTGAACATTTTAACCCTCTCTAGCATAAAACAGTCAAAGATTTATACATAATTACACTAAGATGTTGGAATCTTCAACAAATAGCTTTTGTTGTGTTTAATAAGGGTTCACAACTGACTGGCCACAATATGAATTTTTTGAATTAAGTACTTTATTGATATTCTTTTGTTTTTCTAATAATATCTTTCTCCCATATTAAGTCGTCGTAATATATTAGCAGGGCAAGTTATATTATCTATAAAATAATATTATATAATTCTAAACATGCAGTGTCTGTAGATTGAAGCAATAATAAATAACAAGTGGAATAGACTATATAAACGATGGATAACACGATTAATTTTTTTTAGATGTCTTGTCTGTTTGTCTGTCTGTTCGTGATTCACGTAAAAACTACTAGCCAATATCGATGCGGTTTTCGCTGACTGACAGCTAATTCTTAGACTTAAACTCTGTGTACTGTGGGAGCGGTTTGAAGTTGTTCGGATCCAAAAAATTAGCTTATTCCGACACTGAAACGTTAGCTTACATTATTTTTTAAATGCTGCGATACTTTGTGTTCCGGGAATCCCGCGGGAATTTCAAGTCAAGCGTGGACAAAGTCGCGGGCATATCCTAGTGTTAATTACAGTCCGTTAAGATATTAATATTTTAAAAGTGTTCTACAGACGTGATGTGACTTATATGAAATCTTGTTTTAATTTATGAAATTATTTCATACTAGCTTCTGCCCGCGACTTCGTCCCCGTGGAAAGTTTTTTAACTATCCCACGAGAACTCTTTAATTTTTGGGGATCAAGAGTATTCTATATGTTGACCAGGGATATAAGCTTCCACCATACAAAATTTCATTTAGATCGGTCCAGTCGTTTCGGAGATTAGCCGGTACAAACAGACATACAAACGGAGAAACAAAAAATTAAAAAAAATCAAAATTAGAGTTCTATTTCACTTCTTACATCCCCCCCGACTCGGGTTTTAGCATTTTTTTTTCATTGTACAGAAATTCGACCTGTACAGTTTTGTTAGATGTATAGATTATTATGTACTAGGGATTTTAAAGATAAATATAGATACAGTAGATAGATAACACTATTGTTCAACAAAATAAACAATTACAAAAATGCATACAATATTTTTATAGTAAGACAAAAGGACACGGCCTTATCGCTTAAAGCAATATTTCCAGGTAATCTGACATAAAATAACCAAATATGACATATATAAACATGATGATAAACTTGGTAAAATGGTGCATAACCAGAAATATCTAAACGCTTTAAAATAGAATAGAATAGAAAACACTTTATTGTTCACTACAACATACACATAAAATAAACAATTTACAGTAGTCACATTAAACAGTAAAAGTAGGAGCTTTACTTATATGCTTTTATGAATATGGTGACTAGAAAACGGATTTAACGAGAAAGAAAACAAATCCGTACATAATTATCTTGAATATCAGAATTGAAGCCTGAGAGATAATATTTAGATTCAAAAAGTTGATCTTTATGACAAGTCAAGTTAAAACAGTAAATAATGTCACGTAGCATGACCGTTCATAAGAATATCCTTTAATCACCGATTAGCAGCATTCTATGGGGCAATTTTTGCCATAAAACAGTTCTTTATTAAAATATAAGACACCCAAACACCAATGAAGTGTCTGGTGCTACACAAAAAAGCGTATTTAATGCAAATTGAGTAATAAAATTATTTACTCAAGCTTGTTATTATATAGCTGTACGCTATTTATATAATTATATATTTATTTATAGTACATAATAGCATCAAGAATTATATAGATAATAAGGAGCGTACAGACATCGCGAGGCGTGCGTCGCAAATGGTTCGTCACGCATGCCTCAGACTGTGTGGACGTGTGTTCACTCTGAGCATTCGCCTCATGTGATCGTCGCGAACGCAACCTTAGTGCGAGCCGTGCGCTACATGTGGACGGACGGGTATTATTTGGGTTGCGCGTTCATTCGTCATGAAGACATACCGAATCACCGCGTGAACTTGTTTGGCTTTATGAAAATAACAGAGTGCTATGGGACTCTTAACATTCTATATAGGCTGCAGCTGTAATCCGCACGTCTCGCCTTGCCGGAGACACTTTTCTTACTGACGAACACCGTTCGTGGTTGTTTGCGTGCTTGAGCATGTGTCGTTCGGGATTCCGGCATAAATGTACCGTCGTATGCTTCATGTTGAGGCATGCGTGATAAACCATTCGCGACACACGCCTCGCGATGTCTGTACGCGCCTATATATGTCGGGTTCATGGCGTGCGAACGACACGACATAGAGTATAACACAATAATAATCTGAAATATTATAATCAATGTTTATTACACCAGAATTATTACAATTACAATACTAAATACTGCACAATAATACACAGAAATATTAGGACAACTCCAAGAGTTGCATCCACGCTTGTCAGGCGTCGAGCAGCAATTTGCCCTCCAAGAATACTGCAATTATCAAGCAGTAATTATCGACCACAAGACGACTTGGTTGTAGCCTGGTCGGTTGAAGACTATTTCAAGACTGTCCCCTCTCTGCCCAACACCGCTTATTTAAGGTCCTCGTAGCGCGCCGTAGTGACAATACTCGGTAATGCTTTGGTGCCACTTCAGTTCCGGTTTCTTTATAAAACCAACTTCCGGTTACTCCATTTCCGATATTCGTCGCTTGATAATAAATGCCTCTACGTTGACATCCGGTTATATGACTACTTCCGCCATATGGTTACTTTATAATAATAAATACGATTCCTACATATACATATATATATATATATATATATATATATATATATATATATATATATATATATATATGTATGTATGTATATGCTATATTTTTTTAGTCTCTACATACCTTTACAGAACGTATCCCAAATAGATTTTACTTATCATTATGTTGTATACAAAATGTTTCATAACGATAAATGAACCCTTCACACTGGCTCCATTTGCATTTCCCGTCTGAATACTTTATTCTAGATCTGATAAAGGAATACGTGAGGTACTCCTATGTGCTTAAACTGGATAGTAATAAATCCGGCTGCAATAAAATAAAACAAAACGGCACGTGACTCCACAACCGAAACGTTACAGATGTAAATATTTACTGCATACTACATTTTATTACCATTTTCAGTCGCTGCTATAAACCTTTATGATTTTTACTTAAAATATTTACTTAGATACTGTTTAGTTTTATAACACTAAATAGGCAGACTTTCAGTTTGTGATACACATCAATAATATACAATCCATACTGCTTTATAGAGGATATGTAATAAGAATAATTGTATAATATAACAAAACGTAATAATAGGCCGAGATATAAAGATAGAGTAAGGTAATAAATAAGTGTATAAAATATATGATGTATGTAATACGTAAAATATATAATAAAACTTATATAATAAAAAATAAGAAACACAAATTTAATACATATGTTTTGATAAAAGAACGTAAAAAAACCCCAAGAAAAGTAAAAAGACAAAGAAAACAAGTAACCTTACATCAAAATTTACTGTTCACTAACGTTTCTTTAGTGTATCTATATGTTTTTGTTAAAACTGTAAAATACTGAAGCCTAATAAAGATACTCATTATTATTATTAAACCTATAGTATAAATCGATAAATAACACTTCTGGGTTACCATAGTATTTGGAAACAAAATAGTGCAAAAACAATATTCAAATACGTAATTGATTGAACTTTATTTACTTAACTAAACCGCAAAATAAATTCAAATTGTGGAACAAGCGACGATAAATTTCCACGAAGCTTTGCAAGCGACCTTTATATTAACGAGACCCGCGCCGACTTTAAATAATTAGGCAATTACTTTTGTTTATTGTACTGTAACATAATTGTACATAATCATGAAATGTGTATTAATTTAATAAAGAATTCAGACATATTTCATGTTAATGGGTTATGGAATTATCAATTTATGTGTTGGTGACAAAGTAACATAATTAAAACATAAATTAAACTTAACGATATTATCGTTGTTTTGTTTCCAGAAAGTAGAAGTAAATTGCGCTTTACGGTGCGTCCACATCGGTTTCATTTCATCATCCGATGACTGTTGCGTTACAGCAATCTACTTTACAGGAAAAAATATCTGATCACTACAAAGATATAATAACTGTGCCTATTTTCTTCAAGCTTGACAGTATAAATTGTCAGAACAGTTTTTTATATCTGTTTTTCACTTTTTTATATATATGTATTTTTTATATAGTTATCTATAATATAAAATTTACATTAAAAATAGAGGTAAGGCACCACTTAAACCTATCAGGTTTGCGTTTGATGCAACACACCCTCGCAATTTCAGGAAAATCTTATACATCCATATACACATACACCTAATCACATCGTACTCGTATGTGCAGGTAACATGTACGTAGTCACGAACGCTCATACACACAGGCTGTCATTGCAATTTTTCTAAATAATAGTTTTTTAGTTTTTGTTTTATATTTTTGAAAATTTAAAGATTTCGTTAGTGTAGTGGGCAATTGATTGATTAATTTTGGTATTATGTAGTTAGTAGTATACTTGCCATAGTGGTTATTGTGGGGTGGGATGGTTAATATATGTTTTGAGATTGATCTTGTGTGTGTTTTATGTTATATACTTACCAGCAGTAATGTATAGGTATATATGTGTACATATACATTACTATTGTTAAGTAGGTTGCCAGTCATTTTTTTAACGGGAGTCTTGGGCTGTACATACCTATGCATAGCTTGTGAACCTTACGATATATAGAACTTAAACATACACGTGAATATCAATAGAAAATTGCTCTTTTAATCCCTTAAACTTTCATTAAAATCCATTGATCTGTTTTGGTGTTCATTTCACACAAATTTTCACGCAGACAGAGATAAAATTTCTAAAAACGATCATTTACACATCGTATAAAAACTGTTTACTTAATTTCTGGCATTTATTTTAAAAACACAGACAGAGGACACTTTACTTTTATAGTTTTAAGTAAGTATAGAAATTATCAATGGCCTTCACAACGTTTTTCTACATAGCACCAAAAATATATTATAATAGCATGTAAGAAGCTATAAAATAACAAACAAACAAAACTCCGCCGACTATATTCCTTCATGTGGAAACAAACAAAAGCTTGAAGTTTATAGAGGTATGAATAAGGAAATACACAAAATAGTTGCGCTTCGAAACTCGACGCGAAAATGTATTCGGTAAAACGAAATCGCGCGGAAAATTTGCAATTTGGAAGTAAAAGGGGAATGCCAATAAGCCATCGATTATGCAGATGCAACCTTTTGTGCAGACTTGCAGAGTTATCATTGCACTCAGTTCACCACGCCGTTTGGGAACGATTTGTCAGGATATTTCAAAGCTAGTTTTCGTTTATTCGTATTATCGAAGTTTAAAGTTCAGATTAGTTCAATTTGCTTGAAAACCGTTCTAGTCAAATGTTTTCTAACAAACCAATGCTTTTAGGAATATTGCTGAATTTGCTCTCAAAGATTTCTCGAAGGAGTTTCGGCGTAAATAGAAGTTTCCACTTTTACAGTGGATCTGATAGATATTTTTGCATAGTTTATTTTTGTTTTCGCAAACGTTGCTGGATGTGTAATAAGTTTGCAACTTGGAATTATATTTACTAGTGTTGTTCCGAATGAGAAAGCGTTCAATAGACTAGAATATATAATTATTTATTACTTGAGATACAAGTACCAAAATGATACATACATAATTATTATGAAATATATAATATACAGGTAGGTGGCTACCGAAGCATTTTGCACCAAATACCTTTATACAGGTTTTTAGTATGTGCCTAGATATGTTTATACTGCCTTAATTCACTTAATATCTAAATAAGTAGTGGTAGTCATTTTTTTTATTAATTTGATCATTGATTCATTTTGCCTTATTGGGCTTGTAATTTTCAAATTTTGCAAATTATTTATATTTATAAAAAAAAAAAAAATATATATATATATATATATATATATATATATATATATATATATATAAACCGAAATAACAATATTGAAAAAAACTATGTTGGTCAGAAAAGACAAAGGTGAATCGATTGCTATCTTACATCTAAACGGGGTAAATTTTTCAAGTGGGCGAAAGACACTTAAAGGAGTCTCGAGGCCGATTTTGACGAAAACTAAAATGGTATCATTTGATTTTTTTTAAATCAAATTACCTTTATCAAGATTCGAATCAGCTTATTTTCAAAAAAATAACCTATCTGTATTATTATACCAAATCGTAGTGTAGCTTGTAAGGATCAATTTCTGTGAAGGAATGTTAAACGGCAAACCAAGGGAGAGGCTTGATTTTTAATAAATAAAGATTACTTTATATTTTTTGATGGAAAGCGGTTACCATCGCCTATGGACATTTGCAACACCAAAGGTGCTACAAATGCACTTCTGCTTTCTTAAGGGAGACTGGAACCTGGTCACTAATGCCGGAACACAACTAAAGCTTGTTATGGCGACATACCTTAGACCATGGGTGGTAGCTATCCAGTCGGACAAATACCCTACCACCTGGCTGTGGGTTGTTTTGTCGCCTCTTATGACAGGCCGCCCGGCCGCAGGAAATTGTATTATTTCTTCGTTCCTGCACGGATAATATTTCTATTCTATTTTCAAATAGTGTACGTGTTTTTGATATGAAATATACAGGGCGTTCCATTAGTAGCTCACAACGACCCATGTCAATAGATGGGTCGAATAACCGTTCCACTTGGTTTTACAATTGTAACGCCGGCAAGCAAGTGGAACGGGCAAAATCGCGGTCGTGAACGTGGTTGTGTGGTTGTTGTGAGTGTCTAATGGAACGTAACCATATAGGTATTTTATATATATGTAGAAAAAATGCTGTGCATTGACTTTCTAATTCGCTCCCTATTACAGCCTCCAATAGACCAATTACATAAGCTTCACCATATTCTTTTTCCTTTCTCAATTTCTTATTCTACTGTAACAATAGATTCATATAAGAGATTTTTATTCACAGCGTATAGTACTGTTTCCATATCGTCTCCGGCTAGATAAACACGATCTATTCATGACCTTTTGGCTGCATATGTGTTTCGGTAATACAACACTGAGGCGCACTGCCATCGCTTGTTGTTTGTTCTGAAACCCAATAGGGCACATTAGACTTGTTTTGCCTTCATTATCTTAGCTTTGATGCTGCCAACTAACATTGGGACATGTGTTGATGTACTTTTACCGTGTGAGAGTTAAATCAAAGAGTATTTTTTCCTTGTTTCAAAATAACACTATGTTCTTTGTTAACATAGTCAGATGCATTGGTCATGACGTATAGAAGAGAGATGTGTTGTTATATATGCCACTATACTATAGTGTATTAATTATAATTCGGAGTAGCTACCTCACATGCAATTCAATCAATAAATGCACGTATTTAAAAATCATAATAGTGTTTTGAACTAAGTTTTCCTACAATATTTAAGTCAACAGTTGGCGATATGCTTATTCAAAGTGGTAAAAAGTATGGACGTATTCCCCCGCCCTAATTTGTAAATTAAAGGCTGTAAAATTTTAAAAATAAACTTGCAACTTAAATCAGTTTCTACAAAAATGTCATGTATTTTTTTATATATGGAGAATCAACAACTGAACACTTTTTTTCTTCTTTCAACACCTTTTTTAGGTTCCGTAGCCAAAAGGCAAAAAAGGTTGATGTTCATCGGTGATACAGAACGCCGTGCATATAATGATATGGACTTAACCAATTTAATATTTGTAATAAGATTATTGCAGTCATCCATTACATGGTTATTTTGATAGAGAAAGTCACATATTGCATATTCTTAAGCAAAACACGTTACACTTAGTCTATGTATAAAATACAACGGAAACTTCTCGCTAGAGCAGAAACACTCAAACAGGAGAAAATAATAGAAATTTGACTTACATATTTTCGCCGCCAAGGTTCGAATCTCGGTTCTATACACCAAGTTAACGAAGAAATCAAACCACTATACCAGAAAAATCATCAAACAACAAAATTTTAATCTGTATACAAACCACAAAATCTAATTTAAAGACCACACATTTTTCATGTTAAAGAATACTATGGTGCAAATCATTAATCACGTGTACAATGCGTGTCAACCAGCCCCCAGCTTCGAGGGGGTGATCCGAATATCCTGTGTAATGGGGAAATGAATATAAAACCTTTTTCCTTTAAGCTGCTACTTATACGACGCGCAAAAAACGACTTTCATTTTAGGGTTCCATAGCTATTTTGGCTAAAACGGAATCTATGCAATATCTGTGTGTATATCACAAGCACTTTTCTCAGAAAGTATTAGGTCTATATGAAAGAAATTTAACATAAAAAAATGTAGTTTAAATAGTGCTACACAATGGCTTAGTGGAACTTCAAAACAATTAAAAATAAAAGGTAGATTGATGAACATACAAACTTTTTGTATTGTTAAATTTGAATGTAATTTTTTGGAATACGTGACTGTCTTTTAAGTTGTTTCTGCCATCGATGAAGTTACACTTGAAAATATATCTTGTAACAACGAAAACTACTCGTATTTATTAATCACGTCTTCTTAGCCCCTAACTTAGTTGCCCAAAAGGTAGTTCTACTGGTCGTTGAATTTATTTTTCTTTATAAAATAGGTACATATTCGTGTGAGACATTGGTACAGTACATAGTCCTATGGGTTATCGTTTTTTTTAATGATTTTTTTTATTTAAGTATTTTTTTAAATCAACAAATTTGTATATATTGAGTTGTCCTTCCCTCCCCTCCCTCTCTAAGTTTTGTACTATTAATATAAAATAATACATTCAAAAATACTTTCACCGAAAATTAGTTTGAACAATATCCGTTGAGTAATTTTTGTTATGTTTTTAGAATATTTTCGATTAAATTATTTTTATGGTGCCGTAGCCCAATAACGAAAACAGTGGACGGTTGTCATTTTTAGGGAACCTTTGATAGTTCAGCGACCGCCACGCACTTGCCCCACTCATTTCTATTTAGTATAAAACAAACAATACATTAATATTAATTATTCTAAGAAAATTCATTTTGGGAACGCTCCCCGCCCACAGCGATATGGATTACATTTTTTAATTATAGATGTTATTTTGCAGTATAGATATGAGGCACTTTTATTTATCATTTGAGATATAAACTGAATTTTGTGTGGTTATAAAAAAAAATCGGATCTGTTCATAGTAAATAAAAGTGTCCTATAACTATACGACACTCGTAATATTAGTTTAATTTAAAATAAGTTATGAATATTTTTTATAGAAATTTATAAGTGAAATTATGTTTATCGGCATTTTTGCAAATATAATTCTTAATATTTTTAGAACCTTAATAACATTATAAAGATAAATACTACAGTACTTTTCTAAAATCATTTTTAAATAACTTTTATTTAATTTTATTTGTGTCGTACAAAAAGAATGATGTTTGAGGCATTTTTATTGACGTAAAGTAACACTTGGCTTTTTCTTTAACATAAAAAGGAACAGCTACCTCACTTCAAACAAACCGGGTACTAGAATCATATTTTATCGACGACCACAGCATATTCACATAAGTTGACATCTGTAATATGTAATAATATAAAATATAAACTGAATTTAAGACATCTAAGGTATTCTACATCAATATTTATGTACAAGCTGCCGATTAAAATGCTAATACTATAAATTAAAAAATAATTTCAAAAGCACCAGGCGTGATATGCCTGGTCGACTTTTCAATTTTACTGATTTTAATTTCAAGCGTAGTTCTTAGTGAAGAAGTGTGTAGTGTCTTAGTAAGGAATTTGCTGTATTTGGAGAGACCCGAGGCTAGCAGTATATATACAGAATATTTCAAATAAGCTGTATGTATATGTTATGGGAGAAATTACTTAAATAGAGAAATAAACATCGTGATTCTAAGTATATAACATTCTTATTAAATAGATAACACTTTATTGTACACCAATATAACAATGAACTTACAGACTAAACCTATATCTAATTATGCATAAAGGGTGGTCTTATCGCTAAAAAGCGATCTCTTCCAGATAACACCAGGAATGAATTGAGATGATAATGGCGATAGAGGTATACGTAACCTAAAGTACAATTACTTACATTTTAATAATAAATACTTATATGATATACAGATATCATATAAGTACTTATTGTTACAATGTAAATTAAAAGTATATATCTATTTAACATGTAAAACTTCTGCACAGGCAGAAGTTATATATGTTAAATAGATATATACTTTAGATACAAATCTTAAAATCGATTAAAATATATAAATGTTTTTAGATGAACATATACATACAAATTAAACATATTTCAACGACGGGTAATATTTTCTGATCATTGTTTTATATATCGGTGGCGATTTCGCTTGTCTGATAGAAACTGGTAGCGGGTGGGTCTATGGCCTGCCCATACCAAAATTTTCCTCTAAACCCAAAGCCACAGAAGCTGTGGGACGGCCCGCTTTGCTCATTGGTACGTCGAAATCTACTGGATACGTGTGCCAATGAGACTGAGCGTGCCCGTATCCTAGCTGTTTCGCGTTGGGAGTCTGGCTTGTGGCTACAGGCACTCCCCTTGGTGAATTTGGACACTTTTCTAGATGATAACACGTTTAGAATAAGTGCCTGCATTCGTCTAGGGGCGGCCTGTGTTGTCCCACACCACTGTCAGTGTGGAGATAAGGTGGAGCGCCTCGGTCACCATGGTTTATCTTGTACCAGAAGTGCCGGCAGAATTCCGCGCCATGCAGCACTTAATGACATAATCCGTCGGGCTCTTGTCACCGCCGGGGTACCTGCCGTTCTAGAACCGAACGGCTTGTGCCGCGACGATGGCAAGAGACCCGATGGTATGTCATTGGTGCCCTGGAGGATGGGTCGCCCTTTAGTATGGGACGCGTCTTGCGTCGATACTCTGGCGGCGTCCCATCTTTCAGCCACTTGCATGTCTGCTGGTACAGCTGCTGCACAGCAGGACGCCCTAAAATGCCGCAAATATTCCGCCATCGGAAATGGTTACATATATGCGGCTTTTGGGGTCGGGACCCTGGAACCATGGGGGCCTGAGGCGCACAAACTTTATCGAGACATAGTGAAACGCCTGGTAGACGTCTCACGTGACCAAAAGACTGGTCTGTACCTCGGACAACGCATTAGCGTTGCGATACAGCGAGGTAATGTGGCCAGTCTTTTGGGCATGTTTCCAACTGACAGCGGTCTGGCACTAGATTTTATAATTTAATTTTAATTTGTATATATACTTATTTATAATTAAGTCTGACCTATACTAACAATTGGTTGTTATGTTTCTTGTATACTAACATGAACGCAAGTAGGATTAAATATATTTCTATATAATTAAAATTTATATCGTAGAAACGTTTAAAATAACGCTAGAAATTACGTTTTATAGATGTGTCAGCCATATGTCCTATTTAAAATAGACTTTAATTAATTATACTATACGTTTATGTAAATAAAGCGTAAAGTAGTAATTGGAAGCGCACAGAACATTACCTGTCCAATTAGATGACAGAATTTAATGAGGTTGCATTTAAAATGGGCAATCCAGGAAACATTCCCCTCAATATATTCGTATAATAAAAATAAATTAGCAATATTCGCCAAAACGCAGCCAATAGGGGTTCCGAACGCCGGTCAGACTGCGACAATTACCGGCTGAATCTCGAATTTACCAATACAGCGTTGCCTAATTGATATTTACGCCACACTAAACCCCCCGTATGTGGGGTATATCCACCGTAACATTGGCAGATTTATATTTATCACTCAATTAATATATCGAGTCGATAATATTCACATGTAAATCGAATTGTTCTATTTAACTGGGAATTGTCTAAAAACATTTTTTATTCGTCAGACAATTGCATCCATACATGCTACTTGACTATCTTTTTACGGCTAAACATCTGGGGATCTCAACGATATATTGCAAGGTGGTGATATCTTGTATGCTGGAGAAGAACAGAGAGTATTATTTGTCTATAAAATATTTTGAAAGGGGTATAATATTAAGAAAAGTATTAAATTAATATTTGTATGGGCTACCTATAATTTTCGTGAATAGTTTATTGTGATGATCAACATACAATTAATACATCAACAATACATCAATTATGTCCCTGCTCCATCTGAGGTAAAGTTAGTGTTAGTGACTGTGGCCAAATGCGTCTAGTTTATAACGTTAAAAATAATGCAGTTAATGATTAGCTACATTATATAAATTCGTTATCTGTCCATTTTTAACATCATTAACAATTAATAACAATATCACATCACAAATAACGTATTAAGCCCTTAGCTACATCTGCGTGACACACTAACTAACACGAACATTATCCCAGACGGAGCAGAGGCATTAGGCATCCTTTTTGGTGCGCACTGCCGAAAAGTGGAATTATTTGCCGGAGTCTGTTTTTCCTGACAACTACAATCTTGAAGTCTTCAAGTCACGAGTGAATAGGTATCTTCTAGGTAAGCGTGCTCCATCCTAGACTGCGTCATCACTCAATGTCAGGCGAGACAGTGGTCAAACGCAAACCTATTATACTTCCATAAAAAAAGGTAATTTGGAAAAAAATCAATCTAAAATATTACAAAGCATTTGTTTCTAGACTCTGATTTATACCTAAAAGGTCTTCCATATTACAAGTGTCGCCATAAATTAAACCAGTTGTCGACCAAAAACAAGTTCGCGATAATGTGGATAGTTCGCAATCCTCGTTTGTTTACAGGCCTGTAACTATCTCGGAACGGCTGACAAATCTGCGGTGTTCCAAACGTTTTGTTACCAATAGTTTAAGACAAGTTAGGTCGGTGCTGGCATTAGTTAGGCATGCCGTCGCCATTTAACAGTGTCAACCACCCATTTGTGTCTATCGGTACTGATCTTTGAATACTCTAAAGAACGCTAAAATAAATTAACCAATGGTGTTTGAAATGTGCAAGTAAATCGAAAATCTTATTGTATATTTTCTCTAAAGAATATGTTTGTGAATTAGTCATCCTAACTAATATTACAAATGCGAATGTGCAATGAAATGAAATGTTTATTCTTGCATAAATGTAGTTAGACACAGACGTTGTTCTTAAAAATAGTCCAATGCATTTTACCATAGTTAATGGTGTGCAAGGTATCATTTTAACACTTTTAATTTGTTTATGTACCTATTATAGTACATTACATAGTGTGAATATTATTTATTATTTAAATTATATATTATATTATGTTATTCCAATCAGTGTATGTCAATTATTTGACTTTAGATTAAATATTATTATTAACTAGAGTTTTCCCCCGGCTACGCTGAGTGGTGATAGCTCTATGTTACTTATATACAAATTAATTAGGTGTTTTAACTAAAACTATACTGTTTCTTGTTACTAAGTTCACTACAATAACAAAGAAACTAAGTCCATATAGCCTACACAACTGCGCAGCGCAATATAGAGGCGAGTCGCAGCCAACCTGATTTGAAGTAATACAATAAATGAGATGTTGTTTATGACAACGTAGGTGTTTCTTAGCAAATTAGAAAACGCGATTGTAGCGCCATCTATTTTGCTAATCCGTTTATACCATAGAAACGACGTAATTTGTCGGAATAAAATGTATCATAAGTGTTAACTCGGCTTATAAGCAAGCACTAAGTCAAGTTTCAATCATATATGTACAGTTTCCAAAAAACATGCGATCGCAGCGCCATCTTTTGTGCCATTTTCGTCTATCCCACGGAAACCACGTCATTTATGGGGATAAAATGTATCTTAAGTTACGCCCCGGGATATAAGCTAGCTCTTTGTCGAGTTTCATTTAAATCTGTTAAGTAGTTTTCACGTGGTGCTCTAGCAGACAGACAGATAAAAATTCTAAAAATGCATTTTCGGAATTTCCTGTTCGAAATTATTTCTCCTGACTTTTTCCACATTTTTAAACACATTGTACAAATTCGAACCATTTACAGATTTATTATAGTATAGATTATTTATTAACATTAAATTTCTAAGTCATTAAGGAATTCGTTTGTCGAGTAATATGATTTGTCCGTTACTAATTTTTTTAGTCTTACTTTAAATATATTTATATTAATGTTTGTTTGTTACGCTTTCAGGCTTTAACTATACAACTCCAAATTTTGCATAAACGTTGTCAGGGGTAGAGTAAAGAACACATCATAACTTTCATTAAAAAAATTACCATTCTCGAGTGATATAAAATAAAGTCACATAGCTGGCGTTCCAGTACCTTTTTTACACCACCGTTGCAATTTACTAAAAAAAAACACGTTAGCATAGTAACATGTTATCGAATTATTTCAAATTTTGAAAGAATACCATGACTAGTTGTCATGACGACTTATATTATTTATACAAACAAAATTATAACATGAGGCAAGTCCGTCTGCCTATTTGCCTTTAAGCAAGCATAAAATATAGAGTTACTTTAGCGAAGCTCACGTTTAGAAGTAGATTGCAATTTTCTGAATATCAATATAATTATCATAAAAATCATTAATAAACGTTATAGGAAAACGTTTAACTAATATGTTTTTTGCTGTAATTTGCTATCATTATCTGGTTAATAAATCATAATAAAAACACAATTCTAAACAATGATACATCATTAACCCCTAATTCACTCAAATAGAACATCTCACATACAATCATACACAAATTACTTATTTTTAATAGCGGAAGATAAATCGAGTTCTGTATTTGAAAAAGATTAATGATCTATCTGTACGGTACTTGATTCTATTATTCTTTTATAATTCAAATACATATATAAGCTCTAAACGATCAATCAGTGTATTTGAACGTTTGAATACAACGTTTAGTAGTAATTTTCTAGGATTCCGCAGTCATGTTGGCTAAAACATAACGTTTACCCATTTGTTCGTCCGTATTGTGTTTGTGTATCACAATAATTTTTATTGGCTATTTATTTGTATTTCTATTTCAGAAAAACATTTTCCATAGTCACAATGCATATAATAACATTAGATCAATTATAATTATAAGTTAGAGATACTTACACATATACACTCATATTCACATACATGTAGACCAAGCTCTAAATTTATAACGTTATAATAATTTAAAATATTTGTTAGTTTTTTTCTCTAAACATGACAATACCGCTACAGCAGACCAGCCCTGGTTGTTATCAATCAGCATTTGATGAAGTAGAGCCTATGTTGTAATTCTCATTTTACTAAACCTAAATAAATATTATTGCTTTTCTTCCATTTTTATCGGAAACTACTGAGTTTATATGAATGACATTTATAGCCAGTTTCTATATTTCACTGACCGTTCTTTTGTCTTACTACTAATAATAATAATGTCAAATTTCTACTAATGGCAAGACAACTGAATGTATAGTAAGATAATAATATAGGGATAGGCTATTAGTAAAAATATATAATCTATATATTGCTACACAATGCTGCAGTGAATTCCAAAATAAATAAAAAGTAGAGGAGGTATACTTGTACCTGACTGTACATATTATAGTTTTGTGGTAGTAACGTTAGTCAGATCTCGAAACAGTCAATAGGTAGTTAGTTAGGTTAGTTCTTAAAGGCATTCCACTCTATTTAGGAGGGGCTCTATGGGCCATCGCCATAAGAACAATCAGATGTGTCTTTAGTTCCCAAGGTCTTGACAAGCGGTGTCGAGATAGATATTGATCTATCTCGATCAAAGAGGTGGTTTAGTTGATAGGTCCCAGCATGCCGTCGGAAGCTAAATACTACCCTACTATTATCCCTGAGCGGTAGGGTGTCCATGACGAATTAAACCTCATAAAAAAGTTCTTAAAGCCGTAAAAATAGTATCCCTTCTCCAACTTTGAACTACACAGTGGATAATTTTAGGAACAAATTGAAGTATTAGGGCTTCAAAAAATATATTTTCAACGAACATTGGTTTGAAAAAGATCTATTAAGTAAGTTGTGACTGAAAGCATTGGAGCCATAATCCTAAATAAAGATGAAGAAGTAGGTAGGTAGCGAGATATAGGATTTTCTTCGATTAAAAGTTTTTTAGGGTTTCATAGCCAAATAAAAAGTTCAGTAGACATTCTTTATCTCTACAGATCTCTCCAATGTGTGTTGTTTGACATGCACTTGGCCGATTTTTGTTACTTGGCGGAAGGAACTCTTGTATTGTGAGGAATTGTGAAACCAACACGTGCCTTCATGACCATCCGGCACACCTGCTTGGGAAGTAGATTGTGATAAATGATAGTACTCATGTGTAGGTATATTGACCTTAAACGGTTCGATCGAAATGCCAAAATTAGTATTTGGTTTTACATTAATAATAGATCTGTCCATGATACTTTGTAACTGCGTACAAATTAAAGACGGTTTTGCCTAGTACAGTTTTTTAAAACGGCAAAATTGTAGTGCGTCTGTTTTTTTTTCTTAACTGGTTTTAAGATTTCTAGGTGAAAGTTTCAAGAGTGATGTTCTGCTGATACTTATGCAAGAGTAATATAGCTTGGTCCTAGGTTTTGCTTGTTTTAAATTTCTTATAAAGGTTGAATAATTATCCAAATACTAAGTCTGACTAAATACACATACCTATCTGTTATCGATGAGCTAAAATGAATTCTAACATGTTTCTATGATTTAATAAGGAAGTATCTTTAACTTAAATAATTACATTAATTCAATTAACTTGAAAGAGGATCTTAATTAAAGGAAGCGACAGTTATTAATCTAGCGACGTCCTAAATTAATTTTAATTTTCATCTTCACTTGAAGTACTTCAAGTAGTTATTAGGAATAGATAATATTACCATAACTAATTAGATAGATAGATAACACTTTATTATACACCAATACAAAAATGAACTTAAAACCTAAAATTATATCTAGTTGTGTACAAAGGGCGGTCTTATCGCTAAAAAGCGATCTCTTCCAGACAACCCCATTTACCTAGCCTTAAAAATCTAAATTGAATACATATATAAACAAGCTGTGGCCGCTACTTCGTTTGCGTAGGGACTTAATATAATATTTATATAATTTGAACTGTACATTTTACCGAAAACAAATGATTTATTTTATTTGTAATTAATTGTATATGTAACATATTATAAATTAAACTAAAAATAAACGATGTATAAAAAGTGAAATTAAACTAATTTTATCGAAATAAAGCATATACGAAAATGAATTTTAGACAAATTTTTAAACCGATATCGATACAGACAAAATTATAAAAACGGCGATAATTATTAGACATAGGTATTTATGAATGGACGTCGTAGAAATAGCAGTTTTTAACAGACTACTCACAAACATATTTGGTATTTATTCTGAAATCACATACATGCTAATATTAGACGGATCAACCATATCAAATCAATGCAGTTGAAAGGTACAGAATTGAAAGGATTAGGACATGATGATTCATGTTTATGTTTGTATGGATTAATGTGGATATTATTATTATAATAACAGTCTATAAATGTCCCACCGCTGGGCTCGGGCATCCCACTATACGGGAATGGACAGTACACCCGCCACGTTCGTCCAAGGCAGCTTAGTAGGTTTGACACATCTGTTATCTCGACGTGCAGGTTTCATCACAATGTTTTCCTTCACCGTTGTTAGCATGTCGTAATTGTAACAACATGCACATTAGGTCAGAAAAGTGTAAAAGTTGTGCATGCGTTCCAGCCAGGATTTGAATCTGCGCCCTTTGAGTTTGGGAGGCGTTTGCTGGCCATTACGCTACCACGACTTTATTACTATTAATATCGTTGATTCATTCAAGTGTAAAGACAGAAACGAATCGTCTAATATTGACTTTATTGTATTAATGAATACAGATTTAGTTAATCAATACGTCTCTCAGTGTAACAGTTGTGTTTTTACTTCTTTGTTACGTCTGTCTGTATATCATAGTGTAGCTCGTAAGGATCTATGTATTTCTGCGAAGCAATGTCAAACGATAAACTAAGGGAAAGGGTTGTTGTTTTTGAACAAAATTTTCTGTTTTCCATACATTAATTAAACTTCACCTCATTTTATTCAATTTGGAAATTACGAAAATTGTTCTTTTTTTAAAAGATTTCTAAAAAATTCATATTCGAAACGCACATTATTTTACTCCTATCAATCAAATCAGTCAAAATGTACACGTTGGTTGCGTTCAAATGAGGTGCGGCTAAATGATCGGTGCATTTTGATTATGTTTACATTATACACTATGATTTAGTATAATAATACAGGTTGTGTTTATTTCTTTCAAAACCAGCCGATTTGATTCCTGACAAGAGTAATTGCTTTTTCAAAAATCCAATAATACCATTGAACCATTGAGTTTAATAATACAAAAGGTTTCATCAAAATCGGCCTCGAGGGCGCCTATGAGTGTTTTTCGATATTTAGAATAGTTTAGGATTTGGCCCTGAAGGCCCACTTGAAAAATTGACTCTATATATATAGCAGTATAAATTTTTTATTCAGTATACAAGCAGTATACAATCCATTAATGTTTGATAAATATTCTGATAGCGTTAGTTCTAGAGTAAAATTTAGAGATCCCACTAGCAACACTACATTAAGACAAAAAACCTGCCTAGTCATATCATAAAAGTCTTTAATTCGATACCCATATCAATAAGAGAATTGCCAAAAAGAAAAATTAAATTAAAATTACATTCATGGCTGATGGAAAAGTGTTATTATGACATTATATTAGGTATTTTATTAGGTTAATGATTATATTCATATTTTTAGCTCTGACGACTGATTTATTCTATATTTTTGACATTCTTTTATCTCTGTATTTAATGTTTATAAATTTAGAAATGTTATAATTTTTTTAATTGACATGTACCCAAATTTGTATGACCATGTTTAGGTCAAATACAGTAAAACCAATTGACTTTGTTTACCATCTTTTGTACAACTATTACCTGTATTTCTACAAATAAAGATTCATTTATTCATTCATATGTAAATAGAACAAAAAAAAATACCTTGCAACCGAGGCGCCGAAGCGCACCTAGATCAAAATTTAATGCCAAGTAACCAGGGTGAAGGAAAGCTTGCTGGTTAAGTAAAGAAGGGTTACGCACTAGTTATTCATACAGTAACAAATAAAGGCATACTAAGTTGTGGGTAACAGCAGGTTAGATATAAATGGATAATCTACAGGATCTTCTAATAGCGTAATTAGAACAGTGGCAAATGCATTAGTATGCTGTGAAGACATAAAAGGTTCACAGTAGTGGAACAAAGCGTAATTATAAGCATCCATTCTCCTTAATGAACCCTCAGAGGGTGCGGAGTGCTTCATAACATACGGTTAATATCGCTTGCTTAAACACAATATATATACAACTTTATTAATTTTCAACTAAGAAATATGACTTTCCAGTTACACGGCTCTCATTAAAGTTATTATAATGTATGTGACATATTGAAATAAACTAAGTTTCGTAGTAATAGTTCTGGGAGTACATAATGCGATATCTAAGTACTCGTAAGTAATAAAGTTTTTTAATATTTTGGCTACAGTATAAAAATACTATATAGATTGATAACATTTTGTTGCTCTCAAAATTAAACAATTAAAAAACTGCACGATTACAATAGGTACTTTTTTAGTAAAAATATATATGCGGTCTTATTGTTTCGAATATCACCTGACATAGAGCATAACCTTAACTAATCTGGCGAAATAAGTAGCTGGTGCTGGTGCATAGTGCGAGATAGGATTTAAATTCACATATTTAAATTACTTTCTAAACTGCGGTATCTGTAGTCAATTAATATATATCGTATAATATAATTCGAACCACAAATTTTTTGGTGCGACACTTTGCCGCAAATGTGTTGTAACTTATGGAACATACATTGAAGCATTTTCAACAATTGAACAATGAATTTTGCATTGGATTTAAATTGAGTACATCATATATATATTCTTTTATTTTTTCCATTCTTCTTACACTATTATGTACATGAATGTTTAATTTAAGCATGCTGTGCTCGTATCAAGAAGGCCATTCAACAATCATGTTTTCTATGTCTTCTACATTTGTCTAAAAGTATGCAGATGAATTAGCCAGTTTGTGAACCTAAACTGAAAAAAAGTTACGCTAAATCTTACTTATAGTATGTTCGATTTGATTTTTTTTGTTTTACAGTTTGACCGTTACAATTATTTATACAAATTAAGGAAAAATCTGGTTTAATTTAATGAAGCGATCTGCGATTGCATCATTACTGTTGCAAATTAAAAAGTTTATCATTCTTGACAATCTTATCTTGCTCTTTTGATGTCCCAACACGATGCCGCCTCTCATTTACGTCACTTGCAAGGATTTCGGACAGGCTTCCATTAAGTAAAGAGGATCTCGGGTCGGCTTAATTAAGAATTCTCTCCGAAATCTCGACAGTGCGGCACCCTCGGACGAAATGGCAGCGATTGATTTTAAATGAGCCCTAACAAAGACTAGTAGTAGACGGCAAGTGCCTTTGTTGTCCACTTGGCCGATACTGTGGCGGAACATAAAAGAAGGAAAAATAAAGTTATGTACGTGTAAGTATTGGATAACAAACCCAAATTAAATGGTGATTTAATTAAGAAAGGAAGTGGATACGTAAAGTAAATTATACACTTGTAACTTCTAGTTACAAATAAGCATTTATGTGATGGAACGTGTGGTTTAGTATAGTGTGTTGGTACAAAATATAAAATACATAAAATAAGGAGAAGCCTTATTGATAAAAGCAATCTCTTCCAGGCAACCTTTTTATTATTGCAATTTGTTATTATATATATTTACATTATTGCATTTTAATGTCTTGGGATACGTCTTCACTGGCGTAAACTTAGAATACCTATCGCACAAAAAATATCACAAGTTATGAGAGAAAATGTATCTCAATGTAGTACAGTAGGTAGACATGCCAATATAAAGAGATTCAAACAAATCTTACGATATACAAATGCCAGGCAAATGTGAAAATTTTTAAAATTATACATACGGTAATATTGCCGTATGTATAATTTGTGTTATATAACATGAATATTAATCGAAATGTGTGGAGTGTTCGAAATTCCTTCTTAGGTAAGAGTTTAAAAGCTTACTCTAAAGGTCTCCGGTAGTGAAATCTTGGTTTCGTGAAATGGCACCTAAAGTTCTTAGCTTATTACTGGTGAAGAAATTTCTTAAGTAATTAGCATAGACTACGGTACCCAACTGTGTTGTTTTGAAGATCTTACCACTGATAATATGTAGATATCTAAGAAACGTTTATAACTCAGCTCATAAACTAGGATTTTATGAATATATTAATTGGTTTATGAGCAAAATTTTATGTTGACCGGTTGTAAAATAGCAAATATTTTATCTACTTAATGAAATTTCTCGTAAAGTCTAGTAACATTGTTGTAGAGAGATCTACAATACATTCAAACAGACTTGTTTATATATTTATCTGATGAGCCCATAAATGCCCTATTGCTGAGCTTGGGCTTCCTTTATATGTAGACTAGAAAGATTAATAAGAGTTAACTTAGTTAAAAATGTATAAAATATAGAAAAGGCAGGTTTTTAAGTCATCTAGGACTTAGGAAAGTCTTAGAGAACTGAAAAGCGTGGCTATTATTTTCACACTTCTTGGCTTTTTCATTTAAAACATATTTGGAAGGCAAAATCAGTCAAAAATTTAAATTCATGTGATTTAAAAATAATACGTCAAAAAGTGTAAAAACCTGTGATGGTGTCCAGTAGTAGTTATATAATGTAGGATTTAGGAGCTTTTAGAGAACTTTATATTCATTTAAATAGAAATAAAATACACGACTATAGCTTTGTATTTTTTCTGAACTAGTTAATATTATATTTAATACGTTAGGATACGTGTACATTTTAGGTACCAGTCAGGTAATGATCTGTTTTAATTACTTATTAGTTATAAACACAGATGATAAAAAATGATTATAAAAAACGCCGTTATCAGCGACAGAAAAATGAATATGATATAGTGAAGGTAAAACTTTTTGATTATCCTAAATCAATCGATTAATCAATAAATATCTTTATTTGCAAAAATGTAGTTTGTACAGGTGTTATACAATTGTAGATGCACAGTACATTCTACCAAATAGTGGTAAATATATGTGACATTCCTTAAGACCTTGAAAATATGTATTTTTAAATTAAAAATTAGACGAGAACTACAATTTTCCGTCTTTGCTTTAAAATTTCTTTCACATTTTCTGTGGCTGTAAAACATAAATATTACATACCGAACTATGTACTCAGCCGTAAGAAGACGTCTGCAGCAGAATGCCCCGCATATTACTGAAGTATGCTACAGGTTGAGACGACAGCGCCTTACTAAGCTTAGCCTAGTATAAATATGGTGACAGCGAAATTTTGTCGTAAGTGAGAAAATATTACTGCAGCTTAATGTTACAAGGGGGCAACACGCGGTAGGTTTGCTCGTTATGCTGATTTACGATGCACCCCCGAAAAGGTATTCCAAAGAAAGACCCGCCTTATGAATTTCTTTGGTAGAATTTACGCTCAACGTGGCTGCAGTTCGTTCATTGTAATTATAATGGACGCGAGACTCGTAACTTTGAGCTCTAAAGCAAGGTTTAGGAGCTACCGTTGTACGGTAATAAGTTTGGGTTGCAATAACTAGTGCTTAAAAAGGTCCAACCTCTGTATTTTGTCATATATTAAAAACGAGCGAGTATGTGGCATGGCAACCATGAACTATGGAGAATTCCGAAAACTTCGATGGTTTTCGACATTTGTATACGTAAGTATAACAAGCATTTAATCAAAAATATTCCTAATTTCAAATTTCTTAATAGATATTGATTAAACCAATTTTCCTGAAAGTATTTTTGAAGCTTATTTTTTTCAGAATTTTCCATTTCATTGTTTAAAAATTAGAAAAGGGAACACAATTTCATAAAAAAGTCATTAAGGAACTTTGCTGTATTTTAGTATCTGAACAATGTTACCCCACACGACTATACCGATATACACTAAACATTTCTTTTTTCCACCCTTAATTACATCTATGGCGGCCACCACTAACTTTTTTTTTCGATTTCATTACATACGGATGGGGTCCCGTCTTTGCTAAAATAGTCACAGGCCTCTAAAAAGAATCTTTAATGGAGAAGTATCATCAAAGAGCTACAAAAGTTAGAGTCTACTAACAGTAAAATACACTTTTATTATATTACTGTAATATATGATATTATTTATATTATCTCTCGGTTTAAGCTTTATCTTTCAATAAGCCAAATTAATGTAAACCACGTTTTATGATAATCTCCCTTTTATGTGTCCCACTGGCATGGCGGTGCTTCGACTGAAATAATAGACTTGTCACCGCTCGTATTACCGAATCAATTTCACTTGCAAATAGCTGTTTAACCCAGACAGTTCACAACTAAACGTTTTATAGTATATCGACGTTGACAACACGTTTTGTTTAAGACAATTAAAATCTCGGCAGAACTAATACCTACATCATTTAGTCTTTTTAGGTCCATGTTGAATTTGGAAATTAAAGCTTGTGCTTTATAGTCTCTATATAACACAATCCAAAGTTTCAGCAGGATGGTTACACCGTTGTTAGCACGTGGTAATTGTTGCAATATACACATTAGGTCAGAAAAACTGCCTAAGCGGTGGATGCGTTCCGGCCAGAATTTGAAACCGCGCCCTTTAATTTTGTAACGCGTGCGCTAGCGATTACGCCACTACGACTACTTAGGATTTTAGATCTTAGATTTTAGGAAATTAGTATATCTATAATAGAATTAAGGTACTTGATAAAGCTCATAAAATTAGTAAGCTGAGTGGCAATGACTACGTCTGACGAAGAACTGATGTTCAATAGATTAGATGAATCCTTTAGTGGAGAGGCTGCATCTCGACAAGCGCTGTCTAAGATTCCTTCAAATCCAGTGGACTGGATGCAAGGTTCGATGGTTTTGGAATATAAAAGCAAAGAACTGGGATAGTAACTCAAACTTAGGGAAACCTACTTCCAGCAATGGATATCGTACTTATAGTTGATGACGATGTCGCAATTATGCGTACAATGTATTTATTAGATATAAGCCAATGAACCGGATTTTTGGTCCGTCACGTCGCATTCATTCATTACCATCCACATGACAGTCTGATAAAATTAAATGGACATACATAACGAGATCGTCACGATTCTTTAATTAATATTATCGGCTCTTTATTACGTACCATAGCGACAATTAAAGTCTTAAATTACATTAATCTAGGTATTAACGTCTATAGGAAACAAGAAAAATTATGCCCAGTACTTTGTCTCATAATATATGAGCAGTAAATGTTCGTTTCAGAATAAAAGATATGTAAAGTTAATATTAATGTCATTGAAATATTTTATTAAGACCATGCCGACATTGGTCGCGTAAGCAATAAGCGCCGCATTCATAAATCAAGTTTTTTATGAGCATTGATGGCAAATAAATTTCGTACCGGTTGCTTGGGATGGTTATCATGATATAATACCAACGCAGAAAGTATGTGTTCAAGCCGCCGAGATTTAATTTGCAGAACGCCTTTTTAATTTGTTCGCATTTAAAACAGTAGTCGCTTTCAGAGGTATTTAAAACTTTAGATATGGAAGCCAGTGAGCTCGCTAGCTTTGGAAATTTAAATAAACGTTTTAAAAGGAAAAAGTTCTCTTAACTTAGTAGGAAGTTTGAAGTTAAAAATTTTAAATTAATGAATCGGAGTACTTGATAATGTAATTGGCTGCTGCTAAAGAAAAAGCTTTTATAAATATTAATAATATTCTTCTCATGTTTACCGTCGGTAATTTCAATTTAAAGCTAACAATAAACTAAAATACTTTAGATAATACAATGCATTCGTAGTAAAACGTTACAGTTACTGTAGTATGAATGTAGAATAGAATAAAAGAAGAATAATACAAATTACAGATTTGGCAAAATTACATTGTTTGCATCTATCAAGTTTTTTTAATATCAGTAAAACTTAATATTATTACGTGTTGCAGGATTTGAATTAAAATGCCGTTGGAATTATTATAGAGTTTAGTAGAACTATACAAACACATATAACACAGGTACAAATATAACCGAACGCAACAAGTCCAAACATAATGCCGAAGATCGTAATTCAATAACACGTGCAAAGTCCGTCACTAAATAGATTATCGAATGTACACAAGTCTTGCTTCGCTTGTGGTTATCGCTCGACTGCTTATCTCTCAATTGGAGCATTGCTTTATACGGCACAGATGCAATACGTCTGCCTGACCGCGTGGACCGAATTTCTTAGAACCACACCTGACTAATGACTACCATAAAAGAATAAAATACACAATAGGCTGTTTTTCTAATCACAAATTTTAGACACAAAGTAAACAAAAGAAGTCCAAATGCCGAAAAGGTAAAAAATATCTACAGGTATTGCAGGTGTGAATTTGTCTTTTGTCGGCGTCCAGGTCGTAACAATATGAAAAGTTTACTTAGCACAATCAGACTTGGCTGTTAATGAATCTATTGAAGTGTAAATCACGTAATAGAGTACCTATAGAATTATGAACCTCTTTTATTTATCGAACCAATACTTGGGGACCTAAAGGAGCCGCTTTCGTATACTTTTATTAGGAATATGACAAGTATCAAAATAAATCGGAATTTAATACTATGTCTTACAATTATTGGAAATGTTTTTGTTAATACTTAAAATTTCGTGTTTCAATGCGTAAATATATTATTATAACGATATAATATATGAACGTCATAATAATGTGACGTCACAAAATTTAGGATCCCTTCCACCCCTTATTACACTTGTTTTCACTTCTACAGCGTGTGAACTGCACACAAACATACGATTTTTTTATCTCGAGAATCCCGCGGGAACTTCCCGGGAGTGGTTTAAAGTTGTTTGGGTGCATAAAAATTTGCTTATTCCGATACAGTTTTCACTAAAACTAGCTTACATTCAAGTTTTTAAATGCTGCGCTACTTTTTGTCCCAGGAATCCTGCGAGAATTTCTAGGCAAGGGTGGACGAAATCGCGGGCATATCCTACTTGTAATATAAAATCATCCTAGAGACCCAATAAAAAAATTATAATCTTCTATTTCTTTTTATAAGAGAGTCTTCCCTAAAATTTGTGTAAGCGTAATCCCAAATGCGACTACTTTATGAATATAGGCTTTTCCACAAATAAACAACAGTCATTCCCAATATCCATCGACGAATAATAATAACGCCGTCTATAATAATTTAGTTCGATGTCATGTTATTCACGAATGACTGAATCTGAATGGGTTCTCCCATTATTTCATTCCGTCCGATACTGGCTTTGGATAAATCGAATTACATACTAGTTTGCTCCATTTAATCCAATCCAATTTTTCTCTACAATAAGCAATGTTAGCAACTCCTAAATGTATTTTTATGTTTTGCGTAAAGATCTAGGGACTAAGCGTACAACATTGAAATAAAGAAATCGCAGCAAATAAAATACATTTATAGAAAATGAGATATACGATAGTAGTAGCATTATAATTCTACCGACAATCTCTCATAGTCGAATCGCCAGTATTCTTTGACGTCGTCTGTTATTTAAGGGCTTAGCAATTCTCCAAACGCAAAGTATGCAAGTATATATAGTGTTACGACCTACACGCCGACAAAAATAGATTCACACCTGCATACCATAAAAGCACACTTTATTACCTTTCTACATTTGGACTTCTTTTGTTTACTTTGTGTTTAAAATTTGTAATTATAAAACAGCCCATTGTGTATTGTAATCTTTTATGGCAGTCATTAGCCAGGTCGAACTGATTCTAAGAAATTCGGTATACGCGGTCTGGCATCCATATTGTATCAGTGCAGTATAAAGCAATGTCCCAATGGAGAGATCGGCAGTCTAGCAATAGCCACAAGCGAAACAAGACGTTAGTGACGGACTTTGCGCGTGTGATTGAACCATGCATTACGTTTGGACTGGTTGTGTACAGTTATATTTGTACCTGTGTTATACGCTGACGACACGCTGATCGTCGCGCGGGGGAGGAAATACCCCGAGGCAGCTATTCTGGCAACAGCTGGTGTTGCACAGGTGGTCCACCGAATCCGGCGGCTGGGTCTCGAGGTGGCCTTGCACAAATCCGAGGCCGTGGTCTTCCACGGACCTCGGAGGAAGCCACCTGCGAGATCCGGAATCACAGTGGGAGGCGTCCACATCGGCGTCCAACCGACCATGAAATATCTGGGCTTGGTTTCGGACAGCCGATGGGACTTTTCGGCACACTTCCAACAGATGGCCCCTAGACTCACGAGGGCGGCGGGCGCACTATCGCGCTTGCTGCCCAACGTCGGGGGGCCAAATATGACGCGCCGAAAGCTCTTCGAGGGAATCGTGCGATCCATGGCCCTCTACGGGGCCCCGGTGTGGGCGGACGCCCTGGTGGCTCGCAACGTCGCAACGCTGCGACAGACACAGCGTGTGCTGGCCGTCAGGGCCGTCCGAGGGTATCGCACGATATCCTTCGAAGCGGCCTCCCTACTAGCTGGCGCTCTGCCATGGGACCTGGAGGCCAGAACACTGGCCTCCTTGTACGCGTGGCGTAAGGAAAAGGAGGCCAGTGTTGGCCGACCTGCGTCCCGTGAGATCAAGGGGCGCAGAGACGAGTTGCGCCAGGTCCAGGTGGCAGAGTGGGCGGACCACCTACTTAACCCCAGCGCCGGCCTCACCGTCATTCAAGCGGTGAGGCCAATCATGCCGGAATGGCTGCAGAGGCGTCACGGCACCCTGACGTTTCGCCTGACGCAGGTCCTCTCAGGGCACGGATGCTTCGGGAGGTACCTGTGTCAAATAAGGCGTGAACAAACGTCAGGGTGCCACCACTGCTTCGGCGGCGACGAAGACACGGCGCTGCACACCCTCCAGGTGTGCACAGCCTGGGACGAGCAGCGCCGTGATCTCGTCGCGGCCATCGGGGCGGATTTGTCCCTTCCGGCCGTGGTGAAGGCCATGGTCGGGAGCGCTGACGCGTGGGATGCAGCCGCCTCCTTCTGCGAGACCGTCATATCCGCGCCCGCAAACCGGACCGGCGCGACCGACGACCTCCAGCCATTAAGGCCGTGCGGGCGACAGGAGAGGAACCGGACCCGCCCGCACATTAAGGCGGCCCCGATCGAAGCGCCCGATCCGCGCGCCCCTCTCACCTTGGGGTGAGGTAGAGGAGCCGGAGAGACCCAGATCTCCAGCTATTAAATGGTGAGGCCAGCCCGCAAACGGGCCGGCCGTCGTCCGTCCGGGCTGATGGTGAATGCGCGAGCGAGCCCACAGCCCGGACAAAGGACGCTCGGGATCGGACAGGGGTTTTAGTGGGTATCCCAAACTGCGGCGTGGCAATAGCAGCTCACACCGAAGTGGGGTGCTAGTGCCACCCCGACCTGGCGATCCCACACACGGGCCGCGACCTTTCCCCCTCGCGCGGCTCACGGTCCTCAAACGGATTTCCCCTGAACAAAAAAAAAATGTACCTGTGTTATACGTGTTTGTATAGTTCTAATAAATTCTATAAATAATTCCAACGGCATTTTAATTACAGTCCTGCAACTCGTAACAATATTATTGTACATACAGCATGACACCTCTAAAATCTAATTAAATTTAATTGTATAGAACATGGTTATATAGTTGATATTTACACGCAAATATATGTACATAAAAAATATTAAACCCAATTATTTAAAGCACATGAACTATTATTGATAAATAAACATCTGATAAATGTCACAATTTTTTATTAATATTCAATAATGTCAAAGTATCTATAATTGAGGTATTCGAGTCGATGGACTCGAATACCTCAATTATCATAAATATAATGTTTTAATCGATGGATTAAAACATTATATTTATGATCTATTCTTTTAACTTAGTTTTGAATTTATTTATCTTATACTTTTTCAAGTAATTTGGAATTTTGCTGTAAATTTTAATGCACATAATATAACATAACAGTTGTTCATAAAAAGAGTTGTCATTGGTACCATGTTTAACAGAAGGTGACAATTTTGTTCAAAAATAATCAAAACTAAAAATTCGCAACATTTTCCTTTCCAGGCCTTGTCAATTATCTGCGACCTACTTACGTAATCGCTCGTCATTTCAATTTAAAATTAAAAGCCGTTAAAAGCGAAGTGTCTCGTCGAGTTCACACTTAAAGTGAACGAGAAGACTCGAAAACGCTAACAGAAATCTTTATTATTGTCGAAAATTCGTGAGGAATAAAATTCGAAGTTGTGCGAAGGCAACGACAAATGATCAAGACGTGTTACGACTACAAGCGACTCGTTCGAGCTGAGGAACGTTAAAAATTGAAAATAATTTAATAGAGATAGCTCAATATGAGAGGGACTACCATTGGATTACGTGGATATTCTCGATAATGCCGTATTTACGTTCTAAGTTGAATAAATTACAGCGTACTGTTTGTTGTCTAATAAATTACTAAAGAACGGTATTGAAAAGCTGGAAAGTTTCGTAATTTCTATTTTCCTACGAGTTTGATTTTTAGCGTTCCATAGCCACTTTGGTTACAATAAAATTCTTTTCTTCTAGAATACAAATTTGTCTGTACTCACGGTCGTATTTTGCAGAAACTGGTTAGTTTATGGGAATGAAACGTGTGAAACACCTATCTTTTGAAGCACATAGTGTAAAATTTTGAGAGAAATTTATTTAACGAAAGTTATTTTGACCTTTGAATAATGTCCGCTGCGTATTCAAATTCAAATTCAAACTTTTTATTCAAAATAAGTTCCACTGGCAAACA
Organism: Dendrolimus houi; assembly: GCA_039645545.1. NCBI lineage: Eukaryota > Metazoa > Arthropoda > Insecta > Lepidoptera > Lasiocampidae > Dendrolimus > Dendrolimus houi. Next base: position 10,342,105 of record CM077125.1, on the reverse strand, counting down.
CTTTTTGAAAGTCATACATGTAAGTTAAAATTTATTTTTTCTTCCTATTCTATGTACACCGCTTCGCAAATGTAGCTAAATGACGACAACAGTTACATTTTTTTCCTCTACTGTAGAATTTATTGTACGTGAATTACCAACACTTACCCAGTTTATTTTAACTTTGAAAATGATCAAAATGAATAGTCGTTACAGTGTGGAGAGGTGTCCCGTATAGGTTGGAGGAGCGAGATGGAATGCTCCTCCGTCTCAAAGGAAGATTTTCCAGCGAGGCTCGTCTCGCAGGCCTACCTATTACTGTTGAAAATTTGTATGTATTCTTTGTATGTTTCGGGAAACGTTTGTGACCTCAATTATTGCACAGCGCCATCTGTTATTATTATTATTATAATAGGTTGGGGAAAAAGTCTTTTGGCATATAGTATGTATGAACTTGTAATAAGATCTTTTTGGCTATACCATTTGTATCTGGCTGGTTTTGATATCATTAAAAAGTTTTGATTTTAAAGAAGACAATTCCAAATTCAAATTAGGAAATGTGTGATTTTTATTTGTTTTTCTTAATGTTAAAATGAGTGAATCTAATGAAGAAATTCGATACATTTTAAAATTTTACTACAAAAAAGGTAAAAATGCAACACAAGCCGCGAAAAAAAATTGTGATGTTTATGGACCTAATGCAGTATCTGTGAGAGTAGCGCAAATTTGGTTTAAGCGTTTTCAATCCGGAAATTTTGATATCAAAGATGCACGTCGCTCTGGTCGCCCTATTACGGACAAAATTGATGCCATTTTTGAAAAAGTAGAGCAAGATCGGCATATTAGTAGTTACGATGTAGCTGGAGAACTGGGAATTGACCACGAAACGGTTTTGGCGCATTTGAAAAAAGCTGGGTACACAAAAAAGCTCGATATTTGGGTGCCTCATGAGCTCACTGAAAGAAACCTAATGAACCGTGTACTCATTTGTGATTCTTTGTTACGACGTAATGAAACCGAACCATTTTTGAACAATCTGATAACTGGTGATGAAAAGTGGATCAGGTACGACAAGAACGTGCGAAAAAGATCGTGGTCAATGGCCGGTCAGGCTTCACAGACTGTGGCGAAACCCGGGTTAACTCGCAACAAGGTGATGCTGTGTGTATGGTGGGATTGGAAGGACATTATTCATTATGAGCTCTTACCGCCAGGCAGGACCATCGATTTTGAACTGTACTGCGAACAACTGATGAGATTAAAGCAAAAGTTGAGAGAAAGCGGCCGGAATTAATCAAAAGAAGGGATGTGGTTTTTCACCATGATAACGCTCTAGACCTCACACATCTTTAGCCAGTCAGCAAAATTACGAGAGTTTGGCTGGGAGGTGTTAATGCATCCGCCGTTTAGTCCTGACCTTGCACCTTAAGATTTTCATCTATTTCGGTCTCTGCAGAATTCCTTGGGCAGTGTCAGGTTAACATCACGAGAGAACTGCCAAAACCACTTGTCGCAGTTTTTTGATCAGAAGCCCCAAAATTTTTATAGCAATGGGATCACGTCCCTACCTACAAGATGGCAAAAAGTTATCCAACAAAATGGCACCTACATACTTTAGTCAAATGTAAATAAACTTTATAAAAAAACCTTTTGAATTTTTATATAAAATGCGAAGAAACTTTTTCACCAACCTAATATTAGCTTGTAAGTGTTCCACTACAACAGTATGTGGATAAGAAGCCGTTAGTGCTGTGGACTAGTATGTATACGTGTTGTATATGTATGTACAAATTATAATTATATACTAGGATATGCCCGCGACTTCGTCCACGCTTGAGTCCCGGGACACAAAGTATCGCAGCATTTAAGAAACGATTTAAGGCACCTATCGTTTTAGTGTGTCGGAATAAGCAAATTTTTATGCAAGCGAACAACATCAAACCGCTCCCGGGAAAATTACCGCAGGATTCCCGGGAATAAAAAATGACACATTTTATTACATTGAATTTACCACCGATCAGTAAATAAATCACATAGGAATTCCAATTTTTATAATTTGGCCAATTAAAATCATTCCCAGATAATTTTCGCGGGATTCTTGGGATAAAAAGTAACACAGATTTTAAGTCTAAGAATTTGCTGTGGATCAGCGAAAGCCGCATCGAAATCGGCCCAGTAGTTTTTACGTGAATCTCGAACAAATAGACAAGAAATCCAAAAAAATTGCATCGTGTTGTTCTCCACCGTTTATATAGACTTTCAGTATCTTTTGTAAATAGCTTTAATGTACAGGGCATATTTAGAATTTTATGATATATAGATAATTTAATTTCATAGATTTTAACTATACATTTTATATGTATAGATTTAATCTATTATGTTTGTAAGAGGTTTGTAAAAGTTTTGTAAAATATCTGTAAGAAGTTAGTAAAGTTTGATGGCCTCTGTGGTTGAGCGGGCTAAGGCGTTGCCGGCCTACCTCACTGCAACACAGAGGCTCCGGGTTCGATTTCTGGTATTTTCGGAATTTTGGAAACGTATTTTCTCCGTTATTTACTATGGTCTGGGTGTCTGGGATCGGCCCCAGAGTGATAGACTGTATATTACCCATAACACAAGCGTAAATTGCTTAATTTGGGGATATACAATATGTGTTTGTCTGCCGATTATTATTATTATTATTATTAAAATGTTTGTAAAAGATTTATAAAAGGTTTGTAAAAGATTTGTAGGAGGTTTGCAAAAGGTTTGTTTCTTAACTTAATAAACAACTTAGTTGTGTACAAATAAGTACAAGTCGTGGTAGCGTAAGGGCTAGCGCACGCGTCCCAAACTCAAAGGGCGCGGCTTCGATCCTGACCGAAACGCATGCACCACTTAGGCAGTTTTCTGACTTAATGTGGATATTGTTACAATTACCACGTGCTAATAACGGTGAAGGAAAACATCGTGATGCAACCTGCACATCGAGATAACCGATGTATCAAACCTGCCAAGCCGCCTTGGACAAGTGTGGCGGGTATACTGTCCGTTCCCCTATAATGGGAGGCCCGAGCTCAGTCAGTGGGACATTTATGGGCTGCTATTAATAAACAACTAAGTTAAAAACTTAGTTGTTTATTAATTCGGTCCTCCACCGTCGTCAAAACCGATCTCGGTGGAAGCGTTATAGGTGTCAGAATGTCAATGAATGACAACAGATATCAACCGTTTTTATTTGTGGAGGTATACTTTCGACAATGACGATTGTCATTTAAAATTATTAATTTATTATATTATAGATATTATATATTAGAGATAGCTCCACAAGCTTCCAGTTTGACAACAAGATTTGTAAGTGGTTTATAAGAAGTTTGTAAGAGTTTTTTAAAAGGTTTGTAACAGGTTTGTAGTAGGTTTATAAGAGCTTTGTAAAGATTTGTAACAGACTTGTAAGAGCTTTGTAAGAAGCTTATAAGCGCTTTGTAAAAGGTTTGTAAGAGCTTTGTATGAGTTTTGTAATAGTCTTGTAAGAGGTTTGTAATATGTTTGTAAAAGGTTTGTAAGTGATTTGAAAGAGGTTTCTAAGAGATATGTAAGAGACATGTTAGATATTTGTAAAAATTTTGAGAGAGATTTGAATGTGATCTGTATGAGCTTTGTATACGTTTTGCAACAGATTTGTAAGAGTTTTATAAGAGGTTTATAAGAGTTTTGTAACATTTCTGTAAGAGTTTTGTAACACGTTTATAAGAGCTTTGTAAAAGGTTTGTAAGAGATTTGAAAGAGGTTTATAAGAGGTATATTAGAGTTTTGTAAAAGGTTATAAGCAATTTAGAAGGTATTTGTAAGAGGTTTGTAAAAGGCCTGTAAGCGGTTTATAAAAGGTTTGTGTAAGAGGGTTGTAAAAGATTTGTTAGAGGTTTGCAAAAACTTTGTTATTACAATAATAATAATTGTTTATTAACTCTGCTGTCCGTGGTCCGAACCGATCGCGGTGGAAGCGTTATGTGTCCGTCTGACACATAACGCTGATATGATATATATGATGATCAACCGTGATATTTTTATCAACCGCGTATTTTATTTGTGACTTCGATAGTCACCAATATTTGAGATCATTGAATGAAGTAAGCATTTTTTTAAACTTTTTGCGTAAACTTGTTGTATTACAAGTGATTTGCGTCTGTGTCAGTAATAATAATGTATCCACTAGCAACTATTCCGCATCTTTATTACTAATTCGATTATTTAATACTAAATTCTCATAATGCACTTTAGCGCGATCGGCTTCCTATTCTAATATCGCCTTCATTCTGAGAGTCCAGGGGTCGGTCTACTACTACTATTTTGTTCGTCTGAGTTTGAAGGGTTGTAAACGTAACCGTACAGAAATGTTGTAAAATCTTTTGTTGTGACCACTCGAGGGGTTGGCAAGGGGTGAATCTTAATTAAGCGCTGGAGGTGCCCTCTCCACTTAATGCAATGACATCACGGCTCGTTTAACTTTCATAATATTCCCTTGAACTCAGCGATTTTTTCTTAACTAGTGGAATAAAATTAACATGCTAATACGATCCATATCTATTTGCATATATCAGGGAAACAATCAACAACATTTCTAACAGGTAAGGTATTCTTTATTTTTTTGTTAAAAGTTACAAAATATAAATAGCAGGAAGATCTCACCAATTTTCCTCATACTGAAATAATATATTTGTTTTAAATATTTAATTATTATCATTATTTGCAGTATTCACAAAAAGTCATAAATTTAGTATTTTTAAGTTTCTGACCGTTAGATACAACATAATATTTCAAGTAATAATAATTATGATTATGACATAAATATAGTGTTACGACCTAGTGCCGACAAAGACAAATTCACACCTGCAGCCCTGTAGAAACACATTTTATTACCTTTTCGGCATTTGGACTTCTTTTCTTTACTTTGTGTTTAAAATTGGTATTTAGAAAACAGCCCATTGTGTATTATAATCTTTTAGGGCAGTCATTAGCCAGGTGTGCGGGTTACGACTTCTAAGAAATTGCGTCAACGCTTGCCGGACAGACATATTTGCATTTATGCAATAAGTATAAAACAATGACCCGATTGAGGAAAGGTCAGTCCAACGATAACCACAAGCGAAGCAAGACTTCTGTACATTCGGTAATCTATTTAGTGACAGACTTTACGCGTGTTATTGAATCGTGCATTACGTTTGGACTGGTTGTATTCAGTTATATTTGTACCTGTGTTATACGTGTTTGTATAGTTCTAATAAATTATATAATAATTCCAACGGCATTTAATTCGAGTCCTGCAACTCGTAACAATACCTTACTAGACTTATTACTACTACTTACTACTTATTTATATTTCACTTTAATACAGACAAATCTATCCTAATTTTCGTGTAAGTTATTCATATATAAAGAAATTAGGACTTTAAAAAAAAGCAGACAAATATACTTACAGATTTAGGGATTTAGGGATTGGTGTAAATCAGACTGACTTAATGTCAGTCTGATTTACATAATTACTAATTGGACTTAAAATGTCCATTAATATACTTAGACCTATGTATGTTATTATTTTATAAAATAGATTAAGTTTAATATTTTATTAAATGTTACTTTATGAATTATATTATGTATATATGTATTTTTTATTAATACAATATATTTGTCCGTGCAGGAACGAAGAAAAAATACCATTTCCTGCAGTCGGATGGCCTGTCGTAAGAGGCGACAAAACAACCCACAGCCAGGTGGTAGGGTATGTGTAGTATTTGCCCGCCTGGATGGCTTACAGGCCTGGTCTAGAGTATTCTGCCGTAACAACCTTGAATTGTGTACCGGCAATAATGACCAGGTTCCAGTCTCCGTTTAGAGAGCGGCAGCACATTAGTAGCACTTTGGTGTTACAAATGTCCATAGGCTGTGGTAACCGCTTTCCATCTTCCTGTCTCCTGGACTCACGCAATAAAAAAATACAAAATAGTATTTCAAAACCCGATTAAGTATGTAATAGTCAGATTTTAGTAAATAATTTTTCAATATTATGTTTCTTTTTAAAATCGAGTCAACCAAATTTAGTTTGAAAATCAGCACTATAAGCACGTCACATTAATGGGGAATATTTGTTACACAACATCATATTAACTCGTTTCATTATTAAATTTATAACACTTATATCATCCATGTGAGAAACGTAGCATGAAAAATCGGTAAAACCGAATGGACAAGCCATCTATCAACATTATGTGGCGATTAACGATCGGATGCAGGTTTTTTCAACGGCTGTAAATTAACAGGACTCAAAACATTGTAGAAGCTATATGAGTTTAATTAAAATGATGTTAAACTTTACATTATCTTAGTTTCTAATAGATAATAAATTTAAAAGTCTGAGAGAAGAAAGATAATGTTCAAAAGTCTAAAAGTCTAAAAAAGAAATGTTGGCTTGACTTTGTGAAGGATGACATGCGTACTAAACGGGGGATGCTGAAGACCGCGCGAAATGGTGTAGAAAAAGTAGGAAAGCGGACCCTGGGCGTCGGAGTGAACGCTCCGAACGCAACCGGGATTTAACGCTAGGATGATGATGATGATGATTAAATTTAAAACTGTCTAGGAAATTTGAAATATTAAAAATAAAACATGTTTAGCGTACTGTTTTAACATCGTAATAAAATATTTTGCTTTAAAACTTCCATATTGGTTTTTTTCATAATAGTCTATATATTATATGTTTGTAGCTTAAAAATCTTGTGTACTTACAATATTGAAGTGTTTGTCGGGAATTACATAACAAATACCAAAATTTCTAATATTATCTGTTTTGTGTTGTCCAGAGGCTCTCAAATAACAGAAAAACTGGAAAGTAAACCCTTGTTTATATATACTACATACACCTGAAATTTTGTCATCGTTTTGCTAATACTGTGATATTGTCCAAATTAATTCTGAAAGCGTTGGAGCCATATCCCACAAAAAGAAATGAAAACTGCATTTGTATTAAGTCTAACTATAAATGACCACTTTTAGAACTTTTTAAAGTTAAGTTTTTAGAGAACCCAATAAAAGTAAATTATTTACACTTAACTGCTTTTAAAATTCAGTACACCCCATCATGGATCGATTATTATTATGATCTCCCTATATCTTCCATAATCTCATAATTGATATATAAAAGCTGGGCCAGCTTTGTACCATTATGCTGCCCGCCCCTCGCAGATTCATAATACACAATTGTTGGATTTTGAATGATTGATACTCATGGGGCTGAGTTATGTTCGGTCTTTCGATGCAATTTTGACAATTAAGATATATCTGTCGGTTAAATTAGATTTTTTTAAATTATAGCCTGTAATCCAATTCCGACTGGTTTCTGCACCAATCAATAAAATAAATACCTGTCTGTAATTTCGAAATACTCAAGTCTGAACATTTAAATGAACACTGCTAATTACACAATGCCTTATCTTTAATGCCGTTTTTTAAATTTTGCCAGGTTGTCTGTCTGTAACTTTGCCTCGAATGAGTTCCAAAATAGTCAAATAGCGCATTCATTATAGTTTAAAAAGTAATTAAAATTATTTATATCGTGATATTTTAAAAATAAACGATAGGATGATGATGATATTTTACCGCTTGTGCTTTTACCTATATTTAAAAATATTATAATTTATTGTAACCGCATCCCCATTCATATATTTTTAATGCATTGTTATGCCGGTTCCTATACCTTACTATTGATTAACTTGTCGCATTGAGCTAATGTCAATTTTTAAACTATAGTAAGCCAATTGAACAGTCGGTAAGGTCTAGGAACCGAGTATAGGGTTAATAGGGAAAGTTAACAAATAAAAACAACAAACTTACCCACTTTTAATTAATAAAGAACAATTTAACATCCTGTATAATTAAGTAAACTCAATATTAATCGTTGAACACCCGCCGCGTTTAATTAAAGTTCTTATAATTAGTCGTTAAGTAATTTCATTAATTTTTGTCGCGTTCTCTGATTGGAATCTTATTAGGAATCAGACAGGGTATTTAATAGTGCAGTTAGTAAGTATTTTTAATGGCGACATTAATGCCGTGTTAACAGATAAATAATAATAGTAGGATTACAGAAATACTATTAGTGGATAAAAATTACATAATTTCTATAATACCTATCATTAACGATTTTTTACTGTTGATTAAACATGAAAATTCTTTGACACTCATTTTAGACTCGTAAATAATTCATCAAGTGACTATTCATATAACAAATAGGCTAAAGAATGAACTTAAACTCGTGAGGATAAAATAACGCTCTTGTACGGTTCAACGTACAGCATTTTGCTGACGCTGCAACCTACTTTAGTATAACTATAAATAACGCTCACAAATAATTTGTTTGCTATTACATCGCTAAGAGTTGCTACAAACAGTCACGATGATCGTTAATTATTAAGACAACATAGCCAAGATGTGGCTAAGCCGTTAGGAAGATTAAAAAATGAGTTACTATGAACTAAGTTGAACCCAGGGAGCAGCATCCCAGCTCAACTACTACAATAATAAATTCCTATAAGCAACAAAGTTTATTTTCTTCACCCTACCACAAGAACGCACCAGCACTTTTTTTTTTTTTTTTTTCAGGCGTGCGAAATGCATTTCGCACATACCGGGTCCTTTGCTAGGGATTAGACCGTTGTTGATCATGAAGGCTTTCCACTGAGGCAATCCAAACAATAATCAACCGGCTTGTGTGGAGACTAGACTAATCAATACCCCACTAAAACCACCCTCCCCCCATGTGCCCCGCGCTTATGGTAGGAAAGGCATGAGATACAGAACGTAGTTACGCCCACACCGATCCTAGCGCACAAGTGCTTGAGAATGCCCCGGGAGAGGCAAACTCACTTCGTCAACAGGGGTGAAGACTCCTCTGCTCCCTAGATGCTAGAGGGCCCCTGCAGCGGTATTTTAGGGAGGGAGATCATGCGCATACCTGCGCCTTCGGGCTCCCGACTGACGTCGGCGCCCGCGAGCCGCATGCGCACTTCCATCTCTCTCCCTATCTCGTTCCGCGGCCTCCTTTTGAGACACTACCGTCTCGCAGAAATTGGCTGCACCCATCCACCAATCGTCGCTGTGCAGCATAGCTTGCACCAGATCGCCCAGCGATTCGATCGGTCCTACAAGTGTCTCGAGTTCAAACCTCTGAGGTGCCCATGCTGCGCACTCGACTAGCGTGTGTAACGCCGTGTCTAGCGCGCCACACTGGCGGCATTGGGGTGAAGGCAAGCAGCCCGCAATCTGACACAGATACTTATCGAAGCAACCATGCCCGGTAAGTATCTGTGTCATTCTGAAGGTCAGGGTCCCGCGTTTCCGCGAGAGCCATCGCAACAGCTGCCGTCGAACCGCTTCCACCGTGTCAATGCCAGAAACAGGGTTTTCCAACTCTACTGACCAAGATTGGATCATGGCCGCGGTTTCCCGTCCTGATCACCTGGAGTTCGGCCTGGCCATAGACCAGGCCACGGGTGAGGGCATCCTGTCGGGAGCGCCGAACTTTGGCTATCACGTCCGTCGGGAGAGGCCAGGGCGAATCGCCTGCCAAGAGTGTCGACGCCGTCCACGACACTGTACGGTATCCTCGGATGGTCCTCACCGCCAGGACCCGTTGTGCGCGGCATAACAAGGTCCTGTTGTGGCGGTGAAGTGCACTGGACCATACGGGTGCACCGTACAGGGCCACACTCCTAAGGATGCCCATGTAGAGTTTCCTAGTCGTCCCCCCCGGTCCCCCCACGTTGGGAAGAGAGAGAGGGCGCCTGCGGACCTCACGAGCTTGGGAACTAGCTGCTCAAAGTGCGCTTTAAATAGCCATTTCCCATCGAGATTTATCCCCAGATATTTCATCTGGGGGCCTACACGAATGTCCACCCATTGGACTGTAACGGACAAGTCCGCGGGGGGATTACGAAACCGCCTATGGAACATGATGGCCTCCGTTTTCGCGGGGGAGACCTTTAAGCCCAGCCTACCTATTTTTCGGACCACGATCGCCAACCCGGCGTTGGCGAGGTCCACAGATTCCGCGAATGACGCAGCGCGTGCCGTGAGTAGGGTGTCATCCGCGAAGCAGATTAGCCCTATTCCGGGCAGGACCGGAACCCGAAGGATCCAGTCATAACCGACGTTCCAAAGAATCGGCCCGAGGACCGATCCCTGTGGGACGCCGCACGCGACGCGTCGCCGAGAATGCACCAGCACTCCACCAACTACTGCCAACATCCACCACTAACATCAAAATCAAGTGCACAAAACTGTATAGCTCTACTAATTATAACGTAGTTCACAAGAAGGAAAACATCTTATTGATGAAATTTGTTACAGAATATAGGTGTAATCTTCAAAGGACTTTTATTAAAGTAGCTTGTACTATAATTAGAAATTAATTTACGAAACTCTTAAAATTTAATAAGGTATGAATTGGGAAGCAAGCACAAATCTAACCCCCCAGTGCATGCATGTCTCTAAACGACCTTGCACGACCATTAAACCGCTTTATTTTCACAACCGCACTTAAATGTCCCGTAAACTGATACAAGCCAAACATACGCCGCGTATTTACAAGATTTTGTTTCTTAACGTAGTTCACTGTACGCAATGAAAGAGATGGTCGTATGAGCGTTTTATAGCGCCATCTCTTTTAAACATGGAACAATAATCGTAGACACGATATTATGTAGAGGGTTGCATATAGGGCTGTCAATTTATTACAAGATTACAATTGTTTTAAAAAGAATACTGTAGAACGATATTTAAATTAATCGATACCATACCTACGCAAGTTACTTTATTCACAAAAACATATAATACCTGGTAACCTCAATACTTAATAATATTAATACATCTGATAATATTCAAATACCAGACGATTGGGAGACATAATATTAAGTAACGTATAGTATTTTCTTAATTCTTTTTTACATGTTGCACGAAAAGTATACATTATACTTATTAGTGCATGAACTTTGCAAAATTGTGATTATGGTGGGGTATCAAATGTAGAATTGCTAACCCTATTAACTTCGAGTGAGGGTGGACGGACTAATGGACCCGCGCGATAAACAGCAAGCGTGTGGACTGCGTTAGTTGCGCGCTGTAATGAATCTACCCGCTTGCATTTTAGGTTACGATACTTGCGATCGATGTAGTCACTAGTTGTTAATAGTTGAAATTGTTTTCTTCAGTGAAAATTGCTCCAATCTTTGAAGGGTCTTTGGCTACCCTAATAATATAAGACCCATGGGCCTTCCAATTACTAGCAGAATGGAGATTAACACACCAAACGTCAACTATTAATCATTTTAGCTGACTGTCAAAATAACAGTGTTTGTGTTGTAAAAAAACACCTTGGCAACCCAAGCCAAATATGTTTTAAGTAAGTAGATAGATATGAACAAAATCCTGTAACTAAAAGCGATGTTTGGCAGCAATAAGTGTGATGGTTTTAGGATTCTGAACCCAATTTGGTAATAATAATAACGCAATGGGAATTAAATATGTAGAAATAGCTATGCTTTATATAAATTTAGATATAAAAATTACATCTAAAGCAAAAAAAAACCATGAGTAATGTAATAAAGTACTACTCTGTCAAAAAAGTACCGGGAAAAGATCAATAATACACAAAATGTTACTTATTCATTCAAATTTATTTTATCACCTTCAAAGTCTGTTCCTTCATAAACGATACACTTACGCCAAAAATAATCCAATCATCAAAACATTTTTTAAACGCTATTTCCGGAATTGAGTTTAGTTCTCGTCGCGAATTCTCCTTTATGTCTTCTATCGAATGAAAGCGGATGCCACGAAGTGGTAATTTGAGTTTAAGAAAGAGAAAGAAATCGGCTGGAGCCATATCTAGTGAATAAGATGGTTACTCGATGGTATTTGTTGAGTTTTTGTTCAAAATTCGTTCACAATGATGGGGCCTTGTGCGAAGGCGCACTATCGTGGTGCAAAATCCGAGAATTTTCTTTCCACAAATCTGGCCTTTTGCTTCAAATTTGTTCTCTTAAACGCCGCATAACGCTCGAATAATATACTTTATTTACCGTTTGATGTTCCGGTAAGAATTCCGAGTGCACAACACCGCGATAGTTAAAGAAAACAGTCAACATGACTTTGACTTTTGAGCGACATTGGCGTGGGTTTTTCGGTTTCGGTTCAGTTGGAAGGCGCCACTCCGAAGCTTGACAAGTTTGCATGTCAAACTCGTAAACCCACGTCTCGTCACCAGTAACAATGCGTTTCATGAATGTTGTGTCGGAATTGACTCGTTCTAGCATGTCCTCAGCGACTCTTATGCGATTGAGTTTTTGGAGAAAATTCAGGTCTTTTGGGACTAGCCGAGCGGCAACAGGTTTCATACCCAAGTGTTTAAAATTATTTAAAATGATACGGATCAACTCGCGAGACACAGAAAGTTTAGCGGCTATTTCTCTCAAACTTGAATGAGGATTTTCTGTCACTATTTCCATCACTTTTACGATGTCCAGTTCTTTATTTCACTTCACTTCAGTTGAAAACATTGATGACCTACCAGGGCGAAACAAATATTCCAACATATCTCGACCACTTTTAAACACTTTGTACCACCCATAAGCACGTGTTTTTTATCAAATAGATTCACCGAAAGCCTTCTGTAACATTTTCAGTGTCTCCGAACACGAAATTCCATTGGCGATGCAAAATATAAGACAAACTCTTTGTTCGATGTTTCTGTCCATCATGGAATTCGCAATATACACTAGATATTATTTAAATAAAAACAGCACTGTATTTAATCTAAATGACCGATGCAACTCAAACTCCGTGCCAAAATAAAAACAGTCGTGACAATCTAACAACAACAAAAAAAATGAATTTGGAACCATAAACAAATCACCCATTCCCGATACTTTTTTGACAGAATGTAGTAATTATATAATAAATTAGGATAAAATAAAATATTAAACTTTACTCAAAATTACCAAAAAAAAACAACGCTCATCATCTATAGGTTAAATTATCCTAACTTTCAACATTAAGGGTGGTTTAGTGAGCTTAAATTTGCACATGCGGTTTAGGACAGAGATATTTATAAGCAGTACAAACTCCTATGTACATTAATTTAAGTTTAATGTATATTATTCTAGTTAGTAAAACTTTAGCTGTTAAACAATAGAAACTCCTAGCTTAACGTGATATAAAATGTAATTGAATTTTCATGCAAATTTAATTGTTCAAGTTTGAAATTGTTCCATGCACTCAGCCAATTAACTATTCAGGTGTGTGCTACTAGTTCTGTGTTATGAAATTCCAACAATTCCATCGTTTAGAATTAACTATGTATTGTGTGTAGTTACGTGTTGTTACTTCTGTTTGTCCATGCTTCCAACATGCGATATACAAACAAAACATTATTTTAAAGTGTGTGTCTTGTCGTTGAGCCTTGTTGTATTCGTTGTTTATTTTAATGAATATAAATATTCCATAAGTGATCTTTATTAACCGAATTTGTGATGTTTTCATGCTTTAGTATGCGTTCTCGTAAGTTTTGAGTCCATAGGTATATCGCAGAACCCTGTAGGTTGATGATATGTCTGTAAATTCAAAGGTGTAGATAGGTCTTTTTATTGCATGATTTCAACAGACAGGCAGACAGTCCACCTGATGGAAAGCGGTTACCGTCACTTATAGACATTTGTAACAGCAAAGGTGCTACCAATGTGCTGCTGCTCTCTTAAGGGAGACTAGAACCTGGCCAATAATGCCGCGACAACACAAAATTGTTATGGTGGCATACTTTAGACCAGGAGTGGTAGCCATCCAGATGGGCAAATATCCTACCACCTGACTGTGGGTTGGTTTGTCACCTCTTACGACAGGCCGTCCGGCCGCAGGAAATTGTATTCTTTCGCCGTTTCTGCACGGATAAGATTTAGAGTAACTATCATCCCGCATTGTGTTTTGGGGCGGAACTTATACTAACGACACACCTGCGGAACGTACAGTGCGGAAAGTTCGGCGGCTGAAGGAATTTCCGCTGATATGTCATATGTTCGGTACTTAAAAATACTACGAGCGTGTTTAGATGAACTTTTCGCGCGGCACGTTCCGCAGTTGTGTCGTTACGCTAAGTTTTTTGATAAATTGTATAGTGCCTTCTGAATCAATTTAAAAGGTTTTGGCGATCTCTTCTTTATTAATCTGTAATAATCATAATTATATTCAGTCTTTAGTGATGTTTAAAAGGACGAATAAAATACATTTTCCTTAGTGTCCTTTCTGAAACAGTGCTTCAAGTATGCAAACTTCAAAGTGCCGAGGTGATAATTTTCGCACACTGTTCCGCCTTGTCAAAGTAAATAAAGAGATAGAGGCCACGTGACCAGTGTGACTGTATCGTGGGACCATAACCTTAAATCAGGGGTGAAGCACTAATTGTCTAGAAAACAGTAACGGAGTTGTACGCCGTTGGCCCAAGTGACAAGATTATCGGTTTTAAGATTTACGATATAACTGTTTATTACATTTACATTTTTACTTTATTACAAAAACACACTATAAATTATACTAAAATAGCTTAAAAAATACAAATAAATATTAAAAATAAACTAAATTAATTATAAACTATTGTGCATTTTTGTAATTGTATATTTGGTGAGCAATAAAGTGTTATCTATTCTATTCTAAATTATAAATAAATTAAACTAAAAATAAACTATATATACAAACTAAAATTAAAACTACAAAATCTAAACCTAGATCGATATAACTTGAATGCATGAAGGAATGTGCTTTATTGGGTGTTAAAATGTACATTTAAGAGAAATAAAAATTTACAATACAATAAGCAGCCATATCCCATTTGGTGATTTATTCCAGCACCCTTTGCATGGACAAATAGTTCAATAAGAACAGTATTATGCTGCATAATTTTCACTATACCGTTTTAGTCACTTTGATAAGAAGCATAGAATATCTATGCATGTAAAAACACCGTTCACATTATTTATATTTTTTATTAAAAGAAATCTAACTTGATTTGATAGTCCAGATAACTACCCTACTTTAGAAATAAACTGGCATATTTACGTAATACTTTTGTATAATGTTAGTTATGCTAGTATCAACTGGTACTGGTACATTGTAATAGATGAAATGTATAAATGACGCCTGTTCCCTGACCAGCATTTGTCACGTCATAACAATGTGTCATTGACTCCGCTTCGACTTTATAACGCTTTACTATAGTATAACTATATACAATGAACATGCAATATAATCAATACTTTTAGTTAATATACACTAAAATTAAACTACTTACTAGTAGTGTAAATTGAGTGGTATATTTTGAAATTAGATGGCAGTCGGTTGATACTAATATCTTAACAATACCTCGAATGTTAAAACTTTACATAACAAAAAAAAATTCAATCTCGTACGAACGAATATGTAGTGGAACACTTACAAGTCAATAGAGCGCTGTACAATAATTGAGGTCGCAAACGATTCCCGAAACGTACAAAGAATATATACAAATTTAAAACAATAATAGAAGGGCCTAGGCCTGCGAGGAATAACAATAGCTTCGCTGGAAGATCTTCCTATGAGACGGAGGAACATTCTATCTCGCTCCTTCACCTAGTCGGGGCATCCCTTCAAATGTATCTTCAGACATGAAGTGAAGAATAAATTATAAGCAAGCGTACGTAAACTTATGTAGTATACGCGTAGTTTGCGTCTGTGTGGGTAAACAGGCAGCCTTACTCTGAGAGCTCGGGGCTCGGTCTACTTATTTTGGACGTCTGAGACATCAACGAAATGTTTTACAAAAAGTGAACTTGCATACAATTAGTATCAACACGCTTTGCACCCGTCGCTTATACCGCGTAGTTTTTCAACATGCACTGGGTTGCGTTTATAGGAAAACAGAGATAATTTCATTCCCCTCCATAGATTCGATACATCGGGTCGACGAGGTTGTAGGGATGCTTAATGTCATGTTTGTAGCGTAAACGATTTTTGTCCCGGACAATTTGATTCATAATAAATTATATTTTGATGTCTCAGTATTCGACATTGCACATTTAGGGTGTAATTAACTAAAGTTGAGTTTTGCATTTATTCTCCATAAGCTATTATACTAAATGGAACAAAATAATATACAAAATCTATACAGTTAATTGATAAAAAAATCGTAATATCGTCAAGTTTAAAAATACTTATTAGTAGGTAGTTATGAAAGTACCAATTATGCCAATGTTAAGAATAAAAATGTCAGGTAAACGATCGTACATAAATTAAAAGGAAAATATATGTAATCATATTATATGTATATTATTATGCCAGAATTTTAGCAAATTTTAATAGTTAATCTTTGAATACCTCTATGGGAAACACTCGCAATGTTATTTAAATTCAAATTCAAAAGTTTTTATTCAAAATAAGTTCCACTGGAGAACACTTTTTGAAGGTCATACATATAGGTTAAAATTTAATTTTACTTCCTAGTCTATATATACAGCTTCGTAACGTGTTATTGCTGTTAAGGAGAAGAAGCGGCAAGAAACTCCCCAGCAACACGTCTAGCTAAAAATTGTTTTTCTTTATAATAGGTTGGGGAAAAGTCTTTTCGCATATAGTATGTATGAACTTGTAATAAGATCTCTTTGGCTATACCATTTGTATTTGGCTGGTTTTGGTATCATTAAAAAGCTTTAATTTTAAAGAAGACAATTCCAAATTCAAATTAGGAAAATGTGTGATTTTCATTTGTTTTCTGATTGTTAAAATGAGTGAATCTAATGAAGAAATTCGATACATTTTAAAATTTTCCTACAAAAGAGGTAAAAATGCAACACAAGCCGCGAAAAAAATTTGTGATGTTTATGGACCTAATGCAGTATCTGTGAGAGTAGCGCAAATTTGTTTTAAGCGTTTTCAATCCGGAAATTTTGATATCAAAGATGCACGTCGCTTTGGTCGCCCTGTTACGGACAAAATTAATGCCATTTTTGAAAAAAGTGGAGCAAAATCGACATATTAGTAGTTAGGATGTAGCTGGAGAACTGGGAATTGACCACAAGACGGTTTTGGCGCATTTGAAAATAGCTGGGTACACAAAAAAGCTCGATATTTGGGTGCCTCATGAGCTCACTGAAAGAAACCTAATGAACCGTGTACTCATTTATTATTCTTTATTACGACGTAATGAAACTGAACCATTTTTGAAGAATCTGATAACTGGTGATGGAATGTGGATCACGCACGACAAGAACGTGCGAAAAAGATCGTGGTCAAAGGCCGGTCAAGCTTCACAGACTGTGGCGAAACCCGGGTTAACTCGCAACAAGGTGATGCTGTGTGTATTGTGGGATTGGAAGGGCATTATTCATTATGAGCTGTTACCGCCAGACAGGACCATCGATTCTGAACTGTACTGCGAACAACTAATGAGATTAAAACAAAAAGTTGAGAGAAAGCGGCCGGAATTAATCAACAGAAGGGGTGTGGTTTTTCACCATGATAACGCTAGACCTCACACATCTCTAGCCAGTCAGCAAAAATTACGAGAGTTTGGCTGGGAGGTGTTAATGCATCCGCCGTATAGTCCTGACCTTGCACCTTCAGATTTTCACCTGTTTCGGTCTCTGCAGAATTCCTTAGGCAGTGTCAGGTTAACATCACGAGAGGACTGCCAAAACCACTTGTCACAGTTTTTTGATCAGAAGCCCCAACATTTTTATAGCAATGGGATCACGTCCCTACCTACAAGATGGCAAAAAGTTATCCAACAAAATGGCACCTACATACTTTAGTCAAATGTAAATAAACTTTATAAAAAAACCTTTTGAATTTTTATATAAAATACGAAGAAACTTTTTCCCCAACCTAATATTTCTTATTCTATTTTTTATCTCGAAGTTCTTTTTTTTTAATAAGTTTTATACAGAAGTATGTTACAGAATGGCTTTTGAAGAATTAATGGAGTTATAGCAAACAGTGCATATTCAATAAGACAGAGACACAATTAAAGGATAGAAAAATATTATTATAGTTATAAATATAAAGACATGACGTACTAATTTTTTTTTGCTGTAAATTATCTCCATATATTCCTTACAAGTATGGCAAGATAAAAACTTTATACACGTACAAAATACAGTATAAGAGGTTGGAGCGAGCTGCTATGTAAATGAAGTTTTGTCATTTAAGTATTCTTCAATAGTGTAGTATCCCTTTTTTAGCGAGTTACTTTTTAATTTGGTTTTTAATTTATTGAAAGGCAGATCTAACATATCACTCGGAATCTTATTGAAGAAGCGTATACCAACCCCCAAGAAAGAGGACAACACTTTTTGTAGTCTAAAAGATGGCAATATCAGTCTATTACAATGCCTGGTGTTGAAATTGTGAACATCCTTATACTGCTTGTAGGCACTCAAATTATTACGAATATAAATTATATTATTAAAAATATATTGGCAGGCGACCGTATGGAATTATTTTATATATAAAATAATTCCATAATGAGTGTTAGGGACTGTATGAATTTAGAAAGAATACTGAAATAATATGCTGGACAACGATGGTGAAAATACATATATTTGGTAAATAACACAAATATAGGATCAAAAAAAATGTCATTCTCTTATAAGTAAAATAAATTAAGAACAAAAATACGAAAGAGTTCGTAACAATGAGTATTACTCTCACTATATAACTATTTTTTAAGAGTAAAAATAAAAATATAGTATTAAAATAATTCATACTTCTATGACAGAGCGCGGCAGTTACCTACATATACACATTTCCTAGCAAAATATACTAATTTGTCTAAATTGCTATATCATTAAGGTGTTAAATAGTTACCAGAGCGGCGCGCCTACAAATTACACACAATAATCAAGTTAACGACATGTTCCGAAAACAAGGTGTAGTTAAAGCAATATTTATCTTAATAATTAGTATAAACTGGCAAAGCTTCGGTTCATTTGATAAGTGTTCGTGTAAACGGCCGTCCGCTTCGGCGACGCGACGCGCCACCTCGCGTGATAAGCCCGCGCCGTATATAAATTAAAACATAATTGCATTATCGTGACCCCACGGTATAATACATTCAAACGACAAAAGGCACGACCAAATGAAAGCCTGTCCATAATAAAATGGAATTCAATTTAAACTTTTCATGCATCTGTGGCTCGCAAGTCCACCGTTTTCCCCAATATTCGCATCCGATTCTTAGACTAGGAGTTATTAACTTATTTGAATAACTTACTAGCTACAAGGCTAAAAAATAACTATTATTGTTTCCGTGTTTTCTAATTCATAAAATAATAGTTTAATAGATGTTGTAAGATTGCTTCATCGTCATCGCTGAAGCTTGTACTTTCATTAACAACCTCCACCGTTGTAGGTAAACATATTTGACGACAAATTTCAAGCGCTACAATCGCCTTACTCTGATCACGGATACTTAAAATAGATAAAACTATAATCCATTAAAACTTATTTTTTATTAAAATATCAATGTAATATGGTGCGTCACATACGACAAATTTACCAAGGTTGAAGTAAGTTTGAAATCCATAAAATTCAATTTCATTTATGTAACTAAAATAAATATACTTGTAATCTTGTAAAATCAAGTACATATCTTATATGTTTACATAATAATATGTTTTACAGAAGTAGATTTATTTACCTATTTCTAATTAAAAAATATTGACCCACGGGTTATTATTATTACTTTGTTGATTAATAAATAAAAATTAAAATGTTTAGCCTTTTGCTGAGCAGGTTATTCGATTTTGCAAGTAGCTCTTCGTCTATATTGTCTTCATTCTAAAATCTATTGTAGTTTAGCAACTGTTTTCTTATCACGAAACTTCGGAAATCGAAAGACTTATTTATGAAGATGTTTAAAGCGAATTTCAGACTGCGGTAAAAGTAAAATCAATATCAAATTCAAAAGTTTCGCTATTATAATATGATAGGAAAACTTTCAAATTTTAGACAGAATAGAACAAACTTTATTTTACTTACAACACACTCACACAAAAATTTACAATTAATAAATACCTGTTGTTTGAGACTGGTGTCTATTGTAGATCTGTATTACAGGCCACCAGTGCTCCACTCCATGAAAACCCATTAGACAGGTTTTTAAAAATCATAACTGTGTTTCTTAATAAAGTATATATTTTACTCAAGAGGTCAGAAATATTCTTCTTACAATTTCTAAACAAACGTGACGCTTTCCCTAACCTTTGACTTGAAAATGTAAGGCAAATTGGTTTGAATAAGATTCGTTTGAAGTCTGACAAGCTAATGCATTAGCCACTAGCCACTAAGCTATCACAGCTTCTTAAATAAGTACTTATTTATTATCAAATTAATTTTCATCAAGCAGTTTTGAATTGATTACTAATGTCTTTTCTTACAACTCCTCTCAATTATTTGGGATTTGCACAATATGTCTTTTCCTTCCCTAGTTCTCTATTCTGAAATAATTTCGTCCTCTGTCACACTACAAATCATCGTGTAACATCCTTAACAAAATCTTTTCATCAATTTTTTTCTCTACCTATGCATTTGTACCGTCAATCTTTCAGTTTAACATTCCTTTTGTCACGTCAGTTTCATCCATCTTCATTACAGCCATACCACCTTAGTTTTCTTCCTTTAAATTTTTCAGTCACGCGTGCAACTTTCAAAGACACCCCCCATACTAATTTCGTTTACTAATATAGAGCCCTAAACTGATGCTTTCAAAGGAATTAATGAGATTTACAGCCAGTTAGCCTGCCAAAACTGTGTTGCTCTTGGTGCTAGATTAGGAAACAATTTTCGTAATAGCACATTAATAATCGTATGATTCCGCTGCAATGGAATTCATTTCTCCTGAAATATTAAAGAGGAATACAATTAGCAAACAAACATTTTTTTACTAAAACCAAAATAAAGGGCTGTATAAACTTTATAAAATATTAAAATGTATTGATGACTTAATACACATTTAAATTATATTTTAATTACGGTAGCTCGTTGGTTAAGGTACTCGCATGTAATTCTCTAATTTCTAAAAGATTAAACCGACGGCCTCTGGGGTTGAACGGGCTAAGTCTTAGCCGGCCGAACTTGCTGAAACGCAGAGGCTCCTGGTTCGATTCTTGGCATGGTAAATTTCGGAAACGAACTTTCTGTTATTTACTATGGTCTGGGTGTCAGGGATCGGCCCCAGAGTGGCCCGTTGTATATTTCCCATAACACAATCGTAACTTACTTAGATTAATATACAATGTGTGTGTTTGTCTGCCGATTATTATTATTTCACATGTATATTTATTTATTCTTTGTTATGTTTTTTTTAATACATATATAAAATAGAGACTAATTAATAAAATATAAAAGGATCACATCCGTCGGCAGCGGGACCTAGAGTCCAGGATACCGGTGGTTAGGGCTCTAGAGACAGGAACTTCCTCACAATGCGTGCCGTGCTCAGGAGAGCCGCCTTCTGTATCTGGTCCTTCACCCATTTACCGAGCAAGGGCCTCTCTAGGTGTCGGTCGAGGTTCTTCGCTATTAGACCGTTAACAGACATCACTATCGGTACGATGATCGTCGACTCCATATGCCGCATGGCCGTAATCTCGTGGGTGTATTTTATTGTTATTATTATAAAAAAATACATATGAAAGAACAGAAATTAAAATAACATCTTATCATCTAACATGTAAAATATCATGATATAAATCATTTTAGTTACTTTTTAAATAACTAATGCGCTATTTGACTTCTTTTACTTTGGCGCCATAAGTAGGTACTCTCGCACAAAATTTATGAGACTGCGACGGTCTGTAAGTTTATAAAAAGTATCTCAATTGATTTGACTATCCGCTTCCCTATTCAGATAGCGTGGGCATGAATTTGGGCAAACTTAGAGTAATAATACCCAGAGAGATAGTTTCCTACAAAATTACATTCAGAGTTGAAGCACAAAACCAGTCGATGTGTACGTGAGCGTCGTGTAATTATTTTCACTGACACGCACACAAAGGCACAAATAATATTGCAAGTTAATATAATCCTTCTAAAAAGTAGAGAATTGGAAATATTGGAGCTCATCACACTGAGACTGTCTTGCGGACTGACGATAATATTTTAGGTCCTACTTAAAAGTGTTTCACTTTACTGTCACCTACTCGGGTTCTAAGCGTATTAATTCTATGTAGGCAAAGATAACGCAGAACGTGAAGGAAATGGTGCGATCATCATTATGTGAAATCTGCGAATCTGTCTTAGATAAGCATAGTGGGTATACGTTCACTTTCTTAAAATGGGAATTCTGCAATCAAAAAGCTCTTTGCATCCCAACACAAATGGACTAATCATAATTAAACATTATTTACAAATATGCCATATATATATACTAAACATACCTACATTAAAACATAATGTTTACTACTAGAGTCTTATTTTAGCTAGAATGCTAAAAATTTCCATGAATGCAATGAACATTTGCCATACAAACAAAATTTTTCTCAAAGGATTGTTTTCTGATATGACATATGCATATTCCATGCTCACGTTCATATCATTATTGAAAAATTCGCACTTACGTAAAAGACAGTAAGTTGATATATTACACTGTTGACACAGCAAATAATGTTGTGTTCATATTTCATGTCTGGAATCAATATGCAAATGGTAGCAAGTACAGCGATAGGCGCCATTGCATTGTGCGCCCGCGGCAATTTCACGGGGCAACATGTTTAGTATAAGAAGTAATTATTATTCCGATAATTCCGAATTTATGCTCCCATCCAATCTGAAAAGAGACAGAACAGAATATAAATAATGCTTAAAACTATATTAAGAATATATAATAGAAAAATGTATAAATTAAGATATTTAGTAGGTATTAATATACAATGTAAAAGGAACTGATAAATAAATACATATTGTAACTTTAATATAGAAATACATAAAATAAGTTTAAAAGCGTTATATAATAACACTAATATATAGTATACAGGCAGAGAAAATGTAATTAAAAGAATAAAGTAAATCCCTTTACCTAATAAAGAATAAAATAGAAATGACGTATAACGTTTTCTGACAACCACAATAATCAGAGGTTCTGATGTCAAAAAAATCTGAAAGAGACTTATTAAGATACACTTTCTTTCAATTTTAACTGGATTAGACTAAAAAAACAGTAAAAGAATGATCTGTGGCATCATACATACGTTGGGCGTTCAATAAAAACTGAGAATAGTTGCCGGTAACTTTTATTAAATGTTATTTTATTTTTCGATGGAGTCGCCTTTTATCATAATATACTTGCAATATCTTTTTTCTAAGCTTAAAATTCCTTTTTTACAAAAGTTCATCCTGAGCACCTAAAAATAAATAAATTTTCTATTTGTAACTGTGATATTTTTTGAACACAACGACATTTACTGGCTTCCTATAAGATGAAAAGAACTACAAATAATGACAATTATCAAACAACAAAACAGTTAACATAAATGGGAACAATTCCAATTTTCTATCTTATATATTTTGAAAACCGTTGAAACTTGCTGGTTCGTACTGGTTAGTCGTGAATTTGTGGCATTTGCATGCCATTGAAATTTACTGTGTCAACTTTCCAGCCAGCGGCGCTTTGCCTACTCCGAGAATATTTATATAATTCAATTACATGGCTTACACTGTTAAAGGTTTATTACAATATGTATTTAAGTGAGAACTAAGATGTCAATACTAGCTGACATTTGTCCAAATACTAATAAGCACTCAGAAGGACCTGATATGAACATTTGCAGACTCTATTCTTTTAAGTTATCAATGCATTAGGTTGCATGTCTTGCAGTCCTATTATACACCTTCCAAACTTGTCTATGATGAATTGGGAGGTTCACAAATCGGAGAACGATTTTCTAAATTGTGCATGTTTCCTGGTCAAGATTTAACCCACATCTTTGAAATAAGGTGCTAGCGACTTAGCTATTGAACTATCGTGGCTTAGTATAACCAACTTAATACACGGTAAGAAATACTAAGCTTACAATTATTAAACACTTAAAAACAATGTTTGATATTTAAGTTACCAAAACCTCCTTATGCGCGTATGGATAAATAATTATTAAAAGCCAATTACTCGGTTATGATATTCGCTTTAATAAACTTTCGGAGGGTCGAAAATAAACTGAAAATTTTGCCGAGCTTTATGTGGGGTCTTCAGTAACTTTAAGGTTTATTTTGCAAATGTTGCTTCAAAATCGCGTAGAATGTTTAAAGTAAAAGTACGAATTTCCATAGTGCTTTGCTGGCGTATATAACGAACCCATGTCTCGCGAAAACTATGCCATTGTGTATAATAATGCTCTTTCTTGTTATCAAAAATATATAACTATAGTTCGTCCGCGTTAAGAATGCAGTGAGTCATCATTGTTCGCCGGCCTAGCCCCGCCTCCTAACCAATCAAATCTTGTCAAATTACAAGGTCAAGTTCACAGTGACCAGTTGAAAGCATAGCTTCGAAAGCGACGGTTGTGTCCTGTAATTGTGTTAACTGATTTGTATTTAAAAAAAAGAAAACCTCACGAATTCGTTAAAATAAAAGTGGTTCGGTAATTCATAGTGGAGAGAAAAAAGTAATTTACAATGTTTTTAAGTATTTTAAACAGTCTGATTTAAATGTGACTGTGGACAGCATAGTATAAAAAACGGCAAATGCACGCGGTGTGTCCGAGAGAACAGTTTATAGTATTCTTAGTGAAAAAAAGGAAAATAATACTTTGAAATCGCCAGTGAAAAAAAAGGGCCAGGAAGTCTATGATTGATAAATTCGATGAATTATACAAATGTGCTATAAGGAGAAAAGTACACTCAATATATTTAAATAATGACTTCCCGACATTAAATAAAATTATGACAATTTGTGAAGCTGATGTAGATATTCCAACGTTTAAACGTACCACACTTCACAAAATAATGCATGATCTGGGATTCGACTTTAATAAACAGGATGATAGAACATTATTAATGGAAAGAGAAGACATTGTTTTGTGGCGGCATAAATATCTCAGGCAAATATCAGAAAAGCAAATAAAACCATATGCTTTCTTGACGAAACGTGGGTAAACGTAGGACATGTTAAATCAAAGGCGTGGTTGGATACAACTATAAAAAACAAGAGACATGCTTTTCAAGACGGCTTATCTACCGGTCCAAGAGTTTCTAGTGGAAAGGGAAAAAGGTTAATTGTTTTACACATTGGTAGCGACAAAGGATTTGTGGAAGGAGGTCTATTAGTTTTTGAGTCAAAATCAACCAAAGATTATCATGAGGAGATGGAAGGTGACAGGTTCCTTGAATGGTTCAAAAACATAATGCCTAAGTTAGAACCAGGGAGAATTGTTGTCATGGACAACGCTTCCTATCATTCTGTCAAACTCGAAAAAATACCGACGTCCGCTTGGAACAAACAGCAAATAATAGACTCGCTAAAAAATAAAGGGACATTCATGGACATGAGTTATTTAAAAAAAGAATTGTTAAAGAAAGCCGCCGAAATCGCCTCACAATATGATAAATATTTAATCGATGAAATGGCTAGGAGTAACGGTATTGAAATTTTCCGCTTACCTCCGTACCACTGCAAACTGAACCCCATTGAGTTGGTGTGGGTCCAATTAAAAAATTATATTGCTGCCAACAATACAACTTTTAAGATGACTGACGTGAAAATAATTTTTTATGACGCAATTCGGTTAGTAGCCGCTGATCGATGGAAGAAATGCTGCGACCACGTCTTACAAGAAGAAAATACCATGTGGGATTTAGATGACGTCATGGAACTCGCTGCAGAAAATTCTTTTATTATAAATACTAACAAGGATACTAGTGATATTGATTAAAATATTAATGACTTAATTTTGATTTTTAACTTTTAAGCGTATTTTTTAAATTAATTAAACTTAATCTTTAAAAATATAATTTGTTTGAATTTTAAAACCACTGTGAATAGACCTTTACCCTGCAGTTGCACTGATGACTCACTGCATTCTTAATGCGAACGAACTATACATTTATATTGATAATATGCGTAATACATTTCTTCATAATCGATTCACATCCAAAGCTATATAGGAGTAAACAAACATCTAAAATCTCTTTCATATATTATATTATCCATAAATAAAGAAGTGAATTAAATTTTTAGTATGATATAGATTCGTGTTGTACCGTTATTTCATCTAAGTTTAAGTGAAAAAGTGATCGAGATAATGTTGGTATCAAGTATTGATGTTGCCAATGTCGGCAAAGAATGCCTCGTTCCTCCTTTGCGTTGAGCATGATGAAAGTGGACGGAAAATGCTTTATGTTAAATGATAATTACAGTCACTATAATTACTTATATCGGTGTAGGTGCGTTATGTCCTTTGGTAAAAGGGAAACAGCGGGATTTGATCAAAAAGCCCCATTCTCAAAAGTAAATCGATAGAAAACCAATTAAAAAACTGTTTTCATGATTAATTACCTGAACTTTAGCCCAGTGCTTAATAAAATATTCTACGTTTAAAAATACACTCCGTAGTTGTTTCACTGGAGAGGAAAAGTCAAATAAATTAGGTAAGTGTGTTGCAGTCATGCACAATAAACTGTTCCGTATAGATGAAAAATTTCCTTTGTATTCCTCATTTGTCTACGCAACCATTAAAAAGTATTTAATTAAAAACATACTAACCATATCTCAAAAACCTATTCAACAGATCCCGTTCAAACTAATTTTCGTTGAAAATATTTTTCGACTTCAACTTTGTTTCTTTTGCATGAAACGAAAAAAAATAGGTCATAACTAAATGCAGTTTTAGTTTTGTGTCTTCTATCTCATATATTTTTTTACTAATGCAGCAATGTTCTAATATTTAGTTTAAGTGAATTGTAAAAATGAAAATGAAAATTTCATAAGGGTTCCGTTTTAGCCAAAATAGCTACGGAACCGTAAAACATTGGTATACTTCTAAAGCAAATAGGCTTTAGAAGTATACCAATGTTTAAAAATATTTCATTGTATCAAAAATAGAGACGACAGTTGACTAATCGTGAGTGTTTGAGCTTTTTTACCCTATAAAATGTTCACCCTTACTAATATTTGGTCTATTTTTGTGCAATACATTCCGAAAATATTAAAAAGTACTTACGACACGGATATCTCCATTAACACTGTACTCCCCTTAAATGTTTCTATTGATCCTTTGGATTGACTCGATACTTCGTACGTAGTTAGTATGTTAATTTTTTATTTCCAGATGATTGATGATGAGACAATGAAATTACTTTATAAAATACTCACTTACTATGGCCACCACTTCGTTTGCGTAAGTTTCCGACTTTTTATTCGTATCTTCTTTTGAAAGATATATAATATCTAAACACACGCACTCTTATGATAAAATTCCTGTTTTAATTAGTAAAATTTTCATTGAAATCCGTTAAGCCATTCCGTGGTATATTCTAGTTTTGGTAAAATAAACCACCTCATCAATTATTTTTCTCTGTAAGTGAACACTATATTATTTTTCTATTTAAGAAAATGCACTTAGGAATATACCACTGAATTCATTAATTATGTAATATCTTTTAATATATATTTATGTACATGCATGTATATGTATATATATATATATATATATATATATATATATATATATATAATTATATGTATATATATACATATAATTCTTCTGTTCATGTGTATTTCACTAAACTCCTCCTAAGCCGTTGAACCAATTTTGATGATTTTTTTGTGTGTGTTCAAGTGGGACCCGGGATAGTTTAGATTCACGTTTGTATTCGGTTGGCGGCGCTGCAATGGGGTTCTAAATATATTTTTTAGGACAGCACAACGTCTACTGGGCCTGCTAGTTTACTATATAATATACATTTTGTGAATGCTAACCTCAGAAATCACAATTTTTGATTTACATAATTTATTTAGGAAAAGCTATGAAAGTATAAAATTTTAAATATGCCATATCTGTACATTAAAGTTATTAAAAGTACGTTATATAAACGATGAAGAACACAATGCTTTTTTTCTTGTATGTTTGTTGGTTTGGCTGTTCGTCCGGGGTTCACGTAAAAACTACTCGACCGATTTCGAAGCGGTTTTCGCTGAGGGACAGCAAATTTTTAAATTTAAAATTTGTGCTACTTTTTATCCCGGGAATTTTCCGGGGAGCGGTATGTAATTGTCCAGATGCATAAAAATTAGCTTATTCGAAGATAGTTTTCACTAAAACTATAGCTTACATTCGTTTTTAAATACTGCGGTACTGTGTGTCCCGGTAATCCCGCGGGAATTTCAAGTCCAGTGTGAACGAAGTCGCGGGCATATCCTATTAGTTATACAATGTCACACTACAGTGTGTTATATAACGCGAAAGAGTGGGGTAGGGATTAAACAACATGTATAAAATTTACGAGAAACACCTACTTTAAAAATATAATGTTCAAGATTTGAGTCTGTAGACTCAAATCCCTATCGGTGGCACTGTTTACCAACTTTGCACAACATATCCCTGTACAACACTTAGAACTTAAGTTAAAAATGTTCCTTGTATGCTTTTCATCTCTAGATAATTTGCTAACGCATTCCCCCTTAAAAAGTTTCGAGGCGCAATACTAAACTTACAATTTTTACGCTACAAGTTACCTCATATAACTACACGGCTACGCTTTTTGATTTGCAAATTAAAAACAAAATCTGATAAGGTGGCATTTATAGTTTGAATGCGATATATGTGATACGGCATTGTTAGTTAAACATTGACAGATAACGGACATATTGTGGCAAGTGATGGTGGAACAAACTAGTTGGTTTAAGAACTTTTAGAAAAAGGTAGAAGATTCTGGAAAGAAAAGACAAGGACAGATACATGTTAGAAAGGGATAGACGATAAACGAAAGTTCTAGAATAGAAAGTTCGGGAAGGGAAAGACAGAGATAGATAGATGTTAAAAAGGGAAAGATGATGAACGAAAGTTCTAGGTAGAAGGCTCGGGAAAGAAAACACAGAGATAGATAGATGTATAGAAAGGGATAGATAGCAAATAAAAGGATAACGAAAAGAAGACCGAAATAATGGATTCCAGAAGATTTTTCCGGATATATAAACAGCGTCAGGCGCGCCTACCGGGCAGTTTAGAGTTGAGTTTAGTTCAAGACAGCGAAGCGACAAGTGCGATACGAAAGAGTTCGAAGAAGAGTTTAATAGAAGACAGTGATGAGTTTAGTGGTGAATTTAGTGAAAAAAATTTGTGAAGGAGGAGTTTCGCGTAGTTTAAAAGGAGGTCTAGAATCGAGCTACGCGCGGTAAATTCGGAGGTGAACACTGCAGCATCAGAAGGTGTGTCTACGCAATATCGGCGACGGTATTGTGAGTGGAACATCTTATCGTTGGTACAGTGCGTCGTTAGTTGTGCGTGTAGGGGCAACCCTGAGGAGAGGAATCACGCACGGCTGTGTAAGTCAATAAAAGCGTTTAGTTAAAAACTGGTGTTTTCTTCCCATCCTAAGTGCGTACGTGCGTGCGTGTAGCTAATCATTAACAGCGTTATTTTTAACCCTACAAACAAGATGCATTTGGCCATAATCTCTAATACTAACATTATCCCAGATAGAGCAGGGACATAAGAGTAACGTTGTATAATTTCTTCGAGTTGTCCCATAAATTTTGTTCAGTGCAGCCATGTCGTCGAGCGCGACGACGATCGGAAATAGAAGCCCTGAACTTTTTAATAGTTGTAGTTGGCTTCAGATTTAACATTATAGCTGCGCTTCGAACACGCTCAAGCGCGTTAGCTATAAGGAAATGTTTGATGTGCAATTAAAGTGTTCAGAAGAGCCGCCTACGTCTTTCGTGTCGGCGCCTTAGTTGTCGTTGGTCCGCGACGAATTTTATTGCTTTCAGCACAAATTGCTTCTTCACTGCATTTGAATATACGCCGGAATTTTCTATAGTTCTTTTTATGGCTTCGCCCTTATTTTGTGGTATGCAAGTGCACTATGATTTATGTCACTCATTAAAAGACTTTATAAGAAGTTAGGGACACAGGTGCGAATTGTTTGGATTTTAAGAATTTATTTTACGATCGTTTCCAACTACTATTTTAGTGCAAGTAATAAGGAAATAAGTTTAACCATTTTATATGGTTCAAATAAAATATTTAACACCAAATTGGAACAGTGATCTTAAATTTCTTGTATTGTTTATAAAATATCTTTAACTTATTTTCTTGTATTTAGATTAAAACTGTATTCTTGTTATTATTAAATAATTCAAATAATGCCTCCTTTTACATATTTGAAAAACTCATAAAATTAATAAAAACAATGGCACGACTAATGTGAACAAGCAAAATTTGTTTATTTAGACATTTTATGTATGTCGACATTCAGTTTAGTTGTAGTAGCTTGGTAGCTAAGGCATCCGCCTCTTAGTCTGATGACGTAGATTGGAAGCTTTTCCGGAAAGCATACGGCATTTAGGCAGATTTTAACTAATTTGCGTATTGTTACATTTACTATGTGCTGAGGATGAAAGAAAATATCATCAAGAAAGTTGCACATAGAAATTACGGATGTGTGAAACAAAAATCACAACAAAATATACATAAGTGGATCCTAGGAAACACCTTAGTATTAATGTTAGCTGTATACGACATTTCCACAAGAACCTAAAGACAACCAACCCTGTTTGACAATTTAATAACCTAGGATTAAAGTTTAACCATAAGTTAGATATGCGGCTTCAAACATTACGTATGATGAAAGGATATTCCATAAAAACTTTTTTAGCAATATTATTTTTATAATAGGTACTTATAGTTTTAATAAATGTGTTCAATTTAAACTACATCAGTTTTATGACCACTAACTCATCATTAACGTTCTTTTAAAATAATTTTAATTGACGTATTTTATTGAAGCTTATCATATTTATTGTTACACGAAAAACATCGTTTCAGGACGTTAAGACCATATAAGAATCGTGAAGGCGACCGAATGCATATTAAGATTTGCAACTATTCAGTTTTAAGTCATTTAATTTAATAGTAACTGTTATTTGGTTTTAAAAAATTAAATTACTTTTGCAACTGCTCCACATGATTTAACTACACTTTGAAAGTTTTAAAGCCAAGTAAGAAGTGGTTAAAACAATAGACAAAAATTTAAAATTTCAGTTAGAAAGTCGTCACAATTTTTTGCAGGTATATTAATTAGGCTTTTAATTGCTTGAATAGCAAATTTCCAATCCAAATTTGTCGGATGTCTAACTTCTTATCAGTTCAGTAAGAAAAATCGAGTGAGTACAAATGAATCCCTTCTATGTAGATCAATGATTTAATAACATAGCATTCAAACTAAACCACAACTTAGGTACGGTTAACTTAGATAACTTAGTCCGGTATCGGTGCTAAGTCAGCTATACTCCGGAACTCATCGGTTCGTGGAGGCTAAACTTTGACTTATAGTTAATCCATGGTTCTTTATTCTTGTATAACGCTAACAGACATCCAAAACAAACTAGAAGTTGAAACACGTAATGAATTCAAAGTCATGAAACAACATTAATACGCAGACCGATACTCAAGACTATATAATTACTAGAGTCAACCCTAGTCCATCCTTCTTGTTTAAAGAGCATGCGTTAATACAGGTTACATTGTACAAAAAAATTATGTTAGTGCTATTTGCGCCCGGAGAATTTACTTAATTTTATATAGCAAACTATCCGATCTCCTAGCATTAGTATATATGTCCATTTTCGGCATTAAAACTACATTTAAACAAAATTGCAATAAAACTGATCCAGTACTCCCAGTAGTTTACCGTGAAAACTTAACAAAATGACATATCGTGTTACTGTAGTATTTTTTACAAACGATGAATTTTATATCTATAAACTTGAGAAATGATTGGTCTTATCTAAACTTTCGTCCTCTATTTCAAACCGTCCTAGTTTTATTTATGTATCCCCCATCTGTGAGAACTACAAAAATGACATAAAGGACAAAAAGAGCAAAAAGGACAAAATTACAGAAATGACCAAAATAACCAACGAATATGGCAAATTACAAAAAAACCCAAACCTATCCCACTTTCTGGGATAACCTTTATATAAATCTATCCCATTGTCCGGGATGAAAAACATCCCTTGTCCACCCTCAGTATTAAAATTATATATATACCGAATCTCAGCTAAAGCGGTCTAATAGTTTTTCCGTAAAAGCATAACAAACAAAGACAAATATATTTTTATCCCGGAAACTATCCCATTTTTCGGGATAAAATGTATCCTATGTTCATCTTCGGCATTGAAAATACATATACTTATATATATACCGAGTTTCAGCCAAATCGGTCCAGTAGTTTTTTTCCGTGAAAACGGAACAGACAGGCGGACAGACAGACAGACAGAGTTACTTTTGCATTTATAATATTAATAGGGATTCTAGTGTTATGTCCCAGTTGGGTTTCAAGCGTCCTCTTTAGATACCGCGATCCACCTCTCTATCGTTTCTCTTCTGCACTTTGCGCGGTCTTCAGCATACCTTATTGTGAAGGCATTGGTACGTATGTCGTACGTCCGATTCACTATAGGTACGATTCTGGAAAAATTACTGTTACCACTAAGCCTATTTTTTTTATCGCATGAGCTCAGCAGACAGGCACACGTCTGACACTGACAGTCTGACAGACAGACCTGATGAAAAGCGGTTACCATCGCCTATGGACATTTGTAACATCAAATTTGCTACCAATGTGCTGTCGCTCTCTAAAGGGAGGCTGAAACCTGGCCACTATTGCCGGAACATAACTCAAGGTTGCTATGGCGGCATACTCTAGATCTAGAACAGGGGTAGTAGCCATCCAGTCGGGCAAATGTCCTACCACCTGATTGTGGGTTGTTTTGTCGCCTTTTCACCTGTCATTCATATTTAAAATGATGAATGGCTTGCTTATTTTAATAATATGATCAAGTCATAAGCAAGCTATAATATAGTACTACTGAATAATTATGTGTATGTCACGATACAAAGCAGATTATGGTAACATATAATTAATGTCTAACACTAAACACTATTTGGAACTAATGTGTTCATGAATGTAATCCCCTTAATGGGTTGAATGGCACTTGTAGCCAGGTAATGCATAGTAATGTCCTGATTAGGGTTGTGACAGTACTGATTTTCAAACTAGATCGGATCGAATTAAACATTAATTACATAACTATTTTTTCTCATTTTTATAATTGACTAAAAATAACTAGGTATCAATAAGCAGGGAGGGTACTTCCCGCCGCGGTTTTACCACTGCACGATAATATGGG
Source organism: Dendrolimus houi (assembly GCA_039645545.1). NCBI lineage: Eukaryota > Metazoa > Arthropoda > Insecta > Lepidoptera > Lasiocampidae > Dendrolimus > Dendrolimus houi. The sequence goes on along the minus strand of CM077125.1, from coordinate 10,308,672 downwards.
GTTCTTTAAGAACCGACCATAAGTGAACAGTCCGCCGGTGTAAGGCAAGAAAATAAGAGAAACACAAATTAAACCTATGAATATGGAGATTCATAGCAAGTACTTTAAACGAATTGCTATGCAAACTGTATAATACACTGAAAAAACAATTACTTAGATAATTACAAAATTAATTAATTAAAATGAAGCACGTTGAGAGTAGGCAACAATAACAAGGGAAAGTCGGATATTGGTACCACTTTCTAATTCTAAGAGATGATTATAAAAAAATTAGGTTTGTGCTACTTCCATTAAAATACAATACTTCAATCAATGCACTAATCGCCGTCTGCACCTGCACGTCAAAGAACAAAAACTGTGATCGCGTTATTGAAATGTCATTATGTCGCAGTGGAATCTGTTTCTAAAAAGTGAATTCAGGTATGTCGGAGACTGTTGATTTGAATTTTAAAACTGGTTTTTAAAATAATTAGTGCAGCTTCTAAAAACTTAAACATAAATAAAGATGTAACTGCTTCATAAAACATTTTCTTAAATTGCAGGATACGATTTCTTACTGCATCTTTACTAAGGATTTCATATTTATACTATAGATTTTTTGAGACTGGGCTACAAGCATTTCGAATACGTATCTAACGGACCTTATACCAATTTAAGGACGTTTTTTATGTTCATCTTAGGTCTCGAAAGTACCTATGTAATAATGAAAGACAAAATTCTCAAAGCCCGGAAGAACTGATAAACTAACATTCAAACAAAGTTACGTTCTCTTTTGCTTTAAGGTGTTAGTGTGCATAACAAAATTATATCATGAAATCTACTATTATCCTATAACTTATATGTACATATGTAAATACCTATATGATTATGTACCTGTACAAAATTGATTTACCTTAGAATGTTGTTATGCTTCCATTTTGTTTTTGAAAATGTGTGTATTAATCTTTAGGATATACTTAGATTCAACTTTAAATAAATTATAGAAATAAGGCATGTGTTTGAAATACTATATCATAAAATCTAGTACGAGTTTTTATGTATAATACAAAAAATAGGTACGTACTTAAATATTTTGTGTATTAATTTTAATATTTTACTTATATGAACGCGTTTGTAGGTAGGTGCATGATCTGCATATTGAAAGCATCGCGTTTCAATAAAAATACTTAAAAAAGCAAACACCAATAAAGAACCTTAATCATCGAGTAAACATTGTAAAGAAAGTGATTACGAATCCCATTCTCACCAGTGCTAAACCCATCAAACTGGTGACACCAGTTGTCGGACTATTGTATCGTGATAATCACAAATGCAGACATAATAAATATTTCATCAGTATCTTGATGAATGCATTCCTATATCAGATTAGATATACTGCAGGAGATGCAGCAAATCGCGATTCTAGCATCGTAATCAGCCCACACTAAGTAGACGTAGAGAGTGTTCTTGAAAGTCAGGTAGATAAATAAATTCGAACTAGACTGATTTAAAATAGAAATAATTGTAAATATATTCAAATTATGTAACAATGTATCTTCAAGTTATCTATGTTATATATTATTAAACAACCCACAGCCAGGTGGTAGGATATTTGCCCGTCTGGATGGCTGCCACGCCTGGTCTAGAGTATGCCGCCATAACAACCTTGAGTTGTATTCCGGAATTAGTGGCCAGGTTCTAGTTCTAGTCTCCCGTAAGAGATCAGCAGCGCATTTGTAACGCCTTTGGTGTTGCAAATGTCCGTAGGCAATAGTAACCGCTTTCCATCAGGTGGGCCGTTTGCCTGTCTGCTTAAATCATAATCAATAAAAAATGTGAAAATGTACTGTCAAAGCTACAGCTAAGCTACTAGCTAATATACGTGCACAATATTTCTGTAATGTTGGTTTTTTTATTCTATGGCTACTATAAGCCGTCAACACACATAAACTTAGGCGTACACAATATGGAGCAACCATATTAAGTTTCATGGGTTCTCAGTTAAAAATAAAAATGAGGATATCCGTACGAGAACCAGTGTTACTAACATAGCTCGCAAAATTAGTAAAGTGTTGTTGTGGTGGGTATCGACTCAGGCATACCAGTCTTAGAACCAATGGCCTAGGATAGACAAATTTCAAACCATTGGTTCTAAGACAAATATCTATGGAGGAAATGTGTCGAAATAAACTGTATAGTGCATGAAAAAGGCTCAGCGGACTGTAGTTTTATAGGTATGAACGAATACTAGGAAGAAAAGTTCTGTAATTGCGAAATTCTCTTTACTGGAGACTACTTTCCACGTTGTTGATGATTGCACCTTAGCAGCCGATAGTGTCTTAATTTAAAAACATTACAAAATATAAGTTATACGTCTTGATATATATGATCCTTTCCTTAGTGCCCGGTGGACAGGTGACTTGCACAAAGTCGCTGATAGCTGCGGGCAAAATTAAGAAAGCAAAGGAGAAGAAGAAACGCATATGTCGCACAAACTTGGGGAAGCATAATATATCCAGCAATACATTGTGATTAGCTAACGACGTTGTTTGAGTAGTTACTGAGCTTAGAGGTCACAGTTTCGAATTTTAATAGAATAACTTTCCACAATTTAATAAGCAATATCTGGGTATTGCTTTATTGTATGTTACCCTTAATACAAACAAAACTTGCTTAAGTTATGAATATTCAATGTGTGTGTTTGTCTGTCCAATAAGAAATCAAAGTAAAATCTCTTAGACATCAACTTTATTATAACGAATAGACTTTTATTCAGGTAGTGACAGCAATCCACCTACTTGTAAGTCTGGATGTTGCAAATCAGGTGCGTGGGTTCGACATCTAACAGACGTTTGTAGAGGGAATTGTGTTGAGTAGGTACTTCGTAATATAATAATATTGCTATGAAATTAATAAATCATTTTGCATAAATGCTTTATGTAATCGAAATATTACTTTAGTAACATAGACTTTAAGACTCCCTAAATATGAAAATTCAAACTGCGGAATACAGAAAGACCTAATTGACAAGAATAATAAATGATTTTTAGAAGAAAAAGAAGAATAAATTAGGGTTAATTTTATTATATACACTTTCTTGTCCATATGTTTAGATGCTGAATTCAAGTATTAATATATAGGGGAATTTAGGGAAACCAAACAAACTTTCACTTCTCAGTAACTGATGGAAGTCTAACTAATGTTACGTGCATGATATTATATAGTAATATACATATTTTTAAACTCCATTTTCTGCATCTGCGGTAATATTATAGTTATGGCGATGCATTTAATGTGTCATGTGAGGTGCGACATAGTAAATGACGTTAAATATTGTCAGATAACGTAGGTATGTATGCATATACACTACTGTGACTATTCGTTAACGGCGTTATTTTTAACGCTTTAAACAAGGCGGATTCGGCCACAGCCTGAATCATTAACATCATGGCAGGGGCGACCACACCATAATAAAACGCAATTACCCCTATCGTGTATTCTATTTAACATACCGAAGTTTCCAAACTCACTTCATTAGGCATATATGTGTAATTTTGGAAGTGACCAATAATCATTCTGTAGTTAAATACTTGGTCAAAGAAGTGAATTGTGAACAAGTTGCCTAAATAAACAACACAGCCTGTGTTGTTCAACCCAATCAAAATGGCTGCTGTTGTGTATCAACAGCAGCCATTTTGATTGGGTTTTGTAGAAATGTCACGTGTTTTGCAGCGTTTAATCAAATCAGTCTCTATTTGTACGAAGCATGCTGAACAAGGTCTTATTATGAAAAGGTCCGAATATGTTTCGCCATGTATCTAAAACACACATAGGATCTTGTCCTTCATAATTAAATTCTAAACAACACTTCTTTCGTATTTATTTTACGTATAAAAAGTTCAGTGGCCTATCTTAATTTTCTTTTTAGATTGGAATGACGTATCCTAGAACAATAATCAAGTGAAAAATGAGTCTTAATAAATTAAAAAGTATATTCAAATATACGAGTCTTAAGGAATCATGTGACATGTTAGTTTTACCATTTATCATATTATTATGAAAAGAGGTGAAATTAATAATTTTAAATAAACTTTTTAATTTGATGGATTATTTTTTAGCATTGTCGATCTTCATCTTGTATTTTTGATTTAAAAAATATTTTAATGTACTATTTACTTTAATTCCTTAGTAAAGCTATTATAAGAAAGAGACGAGAGTTCCAGTCACTATACCTAATTTTAACATAACTCGTTCCGTTCCAGCACTAAAAGCTCTGTCGACTTTTGCAGTCGATAGAAAATTCTTACAAATTGGTCCAGACGCGTCTACAATAACGGGAATAACAGCGTCGTCGGTGCACTAACACTATGCTGCCAGTGTCGAGCTATCAAATTTTATCATTGAAATTGACAAGGTTTTGGCGAGCGTCTCTTCCCGCAACGACCCGATAAACGTTGAAAGCCTGAAATTTTTGAACTTTCCAATTGGGTCTAATGTATTTTTATTACCGAGAAGACGGAAATAAAAAGGAGTGTTTATTAATTAGATTTCCATGCAATATAATAATGTATTCGTTATAATTTCATTGCTAATGTCATAAACACATATATAAGAAATGTATGTAGATACATATGTATAGGCGTATGATACAAATAGGTATTGCATGTTACAGAGATGAATATTATGATGCAATGATGTGCAAAGTTACTCAATAAACCTACAGCAGCCTTCATATTACTGATAAATTAACTATAAACATTGTCAGTGTTAGTACTGAAGCACCTAGTTTTCTTACAATAAAGAGTAGCCTAAGTTTATCACTATGAAAACAGAATAACGAAGGTTACTGTAATTACCTAAAACAATATATAAGTATAATTTAATATAAGTGTCATCGACATACTGAGTACATTTATACTCATAGGAAATACCTACTAGTCCCTGCAAGAGTCACAATCTCATACGTAACATCACCTTTATATTAATTGTTAAATTTTAACCAATTTTGAACTCTAGAACCAAATAACAGGGTGTAATTTTCATTGGTGTCAACGATGTTGCCAAAATACAAACTCCTTATCGCAGGTGGCAATATAAGCGGTAAAGACACCGTGAAATTCTGAGCTATGAGCAGTGTTCCGATCATATGAACACGTTTATTGCACAGACAAGAACTTGTGAATTATTCACATGATCAACCAATGTGGTGATTATTCGATATATTATATACATATATAGGTATATACGTAAAAACTTCAATAAGAGTTTAAAATTACAGGTAAGGTATCAGTGAAAAATTTACACAAAGCGCTTTTATTATATCTCACTAATTTTGTGTTATTATATTGTAATTATATTATACAATATTGTCAAATTTAACTACTTATTATACGCAATTTCATCTCTCTCTTGTTCCACCTTCTCACAATCATTTGGGGTTATATATGTCTTTTTCTTCCATACTGCTCTAAATATTCTGCCATACATCCTCTGTCACACCACAAATCGTCTTGTCATCCTTCATAATTATAGACAAATTTGTATGAGTATATTTAGCAGAGCTCTGTAATATGTAGAGCCTCTACCAATCGTCTCAATTCTATTTTATTTTTTTTATTGTTTTTACATTTCTTGATGCGTGTAGAATTAATATATATATATATATATATATATATATATATATATAAATATCTAGACAGTATACCTGACAGAAAGTGGTTACCGCCGCATATGGACGTTTACAACATCCCAACGCGTTACCAACATTTAGTATTTTGGATATATATAGGACATGAGATGGGAAAGGGGATTAGAGCGGGCATTTAATATGAAGCTATAAAGAGGGCTCCTTTAATGCCAGCGTCGTCAGGACCATCGGATGCGTCTCTAGTTCTCGAGGTCCTGACATACGACAATGAGACGGAACACAGTGGTGATTTAGTTAGTAGGTTCGAGCACGTCATCGGGAGTCCAACACTATGGGTCACCAGAACTCGCACTGAAATGAAATGAAATGAAATGTTTATTTATTTTCTCCCTTAAATACTAAAGTAAAGCAACAAGATTTTTGCGAAAATTAAAAAAAAATATATGGATGACTTAGATTTAAAGTTATTACAAAATTACAAAACTAAGTAACGGGAGACAGGAGCCCAAACTGAGATAAACCCGTACTATGGAACTCCTGGCCTTCCCCTCTTGTAAAGTATTAATTAAAATACTTATAATAATTTAAAAAGTTGGTTGGTTAAGTATAAAACTATGTATGTGTGTATGCGTGTGTATCATTTAATCGTAACTCTGTGTGTGACTATTTGAGTGTGAATTAAATTATTTTGGTTACAATCTAAAATGGTTTTATTAGGTTTCAGTTTCCATATAATTTAGAGTTAGAAGCCAATATGTTAACACTTTTACATTCCGACCTTTTCATGGAATGAAATTTTAAACTTTTATTAATCTTATTAATACAGCCACTAATAAATTTGAAAAATCTTTGAGCAGAACATGTTTCAGCTGAGGTCTGCTGAGAAACATGTAGTATCTTCGTGTGTCTGCTTTGTCACTATCTCTTATAATGGCATCAGGGAGTGCTTCTTAAGTAATACTTCAAGAAGAAATAGCTTACGTATACTCAAAACCTCACTTTCTCTATATAAATCTTCAGTAGAAAACATACACTGAATAGTCACTGTACGAAACACGATAACTTGAGCTAACCATTTCACGGCGGTATTAAGAAATTAGAATAATCATTATTTGTAAATAAATAATTTTATGTATCTGCTTTACTGATGATTTACAGCTAAATATAAATTCCTTTACAATTTTAGATGAATAATCCTGCAGTTGAAATTCTAATTCAGCCTAATCTTCATAAACAATAGTGATACAACAAATTCTTAAGCCAAAAACGGGGTGGCGCGGGAGCAAATTAATGAGAGCGAACATGGCCCAGCAGCCACCGTTTCTCACACAGGATTACCAGCGGGACTCGTGTAAACTTACTTTATCGTGTGGTTAAGTCGGAATGCTTAGGTTACTAACGTTATTAGAAGAAGCTTTCTACGCGTTCCTGGTTCAGCGAAATATATCATATTGAACTAGCTATTTTTCACATTATCAATATAATTTCTGGTCTGACATTGAAGATATGCATAGATGAAGGAGTTGTGTAATATTTTAAAGGTTTTTTAGTCAAATTAAGGTGCTATATGCATAAACTATATTAGTAGATCATAAAACAATGCTATTTAATTTATTTTTAGAATAGCAAATGATGATGATGATGATGATCATGTCTTGTTTACATGCATGAAAGAAAATAATTACAAAAATATCTGTTGTCCATTTTGTCAATGTTTACTACACTACACTTATACCATCATTAATTAGAATTTTTCAAATATGCAAAGTATGCTATGTTCCTCTTCGTTGTGGAAAGCTTAGTAAACATAATACATACATAATAAGTATGGGCATACTGACAATAGGTTCATTCCAATGGCAGCGAAGACGCAACAAACAAATGTACAAATATACATACAAACATCAAAACCACATTTATGTAGGTACCTATTTATTAATCTGGATCTATGTACAATTTTGTGAATAGTATTTAATTTCTTAAACTAACTATATATTATAATTTTTAAGTTAGCTTTAGTTTAGTATTGCAGCTTATAATTATAATCTATACGTTTGAATAAAATTCTAATATTTCTTAAATAAATGTAAGTTGTGAGAATGTATGAATATAGCATAAGTAGGTATTTGAATCGGTCGCTGTAGCCGAAATCGGTTTAGACAAGTATTAAATAATTTTTTAGCATCCTATATGTTTATACGCTAGTAAATAAATACCGATATTGTATGTTTCTAGAGCAGAGCTTCGTATGATGTAAGAAAAATAAGATAAAAATGTACGCGTATATCGAAGGATTACTAAGATGTATTAAAGATAATAGGTCAATTACTCTCGGTTTTGATTCATAGCTACAATTTATTATAATTTTTAACGGATTTTATAATAATGTTTTTAAATTACCCTACACGAGAGATAAAAGCCTATAATTGCAGGGTACATGTAAAATTTATTAAGATTTTATAGCAATATTGTAAGCTTATAAACCGAACTAGATATTACTATATTGCTTGAAACTTTATTCTAAAGAAAAGGGTTTATTTATGGTGTGAGGTAGATTATATTTTTCTTAGTTATACTACTTTTTTGCTTTTTTGTTTTCTGGGGTACAGCAGGCAGTCTGACGGCCCATTTGATGGTAAGTACTGCCGTCTATAAACATTTGAAATACCAGACATGCTTACCAACATACTGCCGGTCTCGAATTAACTTTATACTTAAATTTAAAAACCAAGCAGCCCTGAAAAGTTTATGGTGATGATTTAAAACTACCTCCACAGACACAAGCACAAAATTCATAAATTGAGGACACAACTATATAATGAAATAATAAATAAGGTAGTTAGTTACATATATTTATATTAAATAAAAGTTTATGAAAAAAAATGTAGCACTTTTATACGTCTAAAACAAATATATATAATAATAATAATAATAACAGCCCATAAACGTCCCACAGCTCGGCTCAAGGCTACCATTATAGGGGAACGGACGTGAAGTTTACCAGCCACGCTTGTCTAAGGCGGCTTAGAAGCCGGTCAGTTTCATCACCATGTTTTCCTTCACCGCTGTTTGCACGTGGTAATTGTAGCAATATGCACGTTAGGTCAGGAAACTGCCTAAGCGGTGCATCATTCCGGCCAGGGTTCGAACTCTCGCCCTTTGAATGAAAACAAAATATACTTACATAAAAAAGAGCATGTGTTTAAATACCTTACTAACAAAATTACTTTCAAAATTTCATCATAACAATAATTGCTGTTTAAACATTATTGAAATGAAATATTTATTCTTGGATAAATGTAGTTGTATACTTAATTGGTATTTGATTCCTTAAAATTATCAGGTCACATAGCAGTACACCCGTATAAAATCAAGGAAGCATGTGACGTTTTCTGTGATTATAAAAGTATCTCTGTTGATTTGACTGTAGAATACTCAATTAATACATTTTTTATTTTATTCTATTGCATGGGATCAGCAGACAGGCAGACAGCCCACTTGATGGAAATGGTTACTATCGCCTATGGACATTTGCAACACCAAAGGTGCTACAAATACGCTGCTACTCTCTTAAGGGAGACTGAAACCTGGTCACTAATGTCGAAACACAACTCAAGGTTGTTATGGCGGTATACTCTAGACCAGGGGTGGTAGCCATCCAGTCGGGCAAATACTCTACCACTTCGCTGTGTGTTTTGTCGCCTTTTACGACAGGCCGCCCGGTCGCAGGAAATTGTGTTCTTTCTCCGTTCCTGCACGTATAATATTTACGGATTATAAACTACACAGTAAATATTATAAATAACAAAGTTAATGTACAAGCTAGAAATACATATTTTTGTATTACGCACAACAAAAAAATCATTTATTAGATATCCGAATCCTTTTGATGAAAACATCACATTCACTTTGTAAGCAAATCAATTTCCCCGTTCACATGCGTGTTTTTCTCATTCAATTTGGCCAAACATTCACCATCAGCGTTTTCCAAGTAATGCCATTGTTACGGATATTTGCCAATGTTAAAACGACTTATCCATGTACAATGGAATGCGGGAATGAAATGAAAATATGTATTGTAAGTGATATGGCGAAACAAGTATATTTCTTTAAAAAACCTATACCTCTCTATTTATGATCAAAATTTGGAAAAATAAAGTACAAATAAACACCAATAAATCTATTTATTGTACTATGATACAATTAAACACTTATTCATAATAGTTATCCGAGGTTTATGGACTCGTTAAAGAAGTGTTACCTTATTAGAAATTTTAATGGCTTATAATACTTTCTTGTTGATAATTCAACTTTTTGCAGAATGACATGATGATTTCTGACGTGACATAGGACGTTTGGCAACATAGAGAAGTATGGAAAAGAAGACAAGTAATTGGGAGAAGGTGACAGAAAAGGTTCATATACATTATATATCCGTGAAAGTGAATCTATATGTTTCTTCTTTGCGAACTTTGATATTGGACCAATTTTTTTAATAACTTAGTAGGTCTATTTATGTAAGTATTGTAATATGTATATAACAAGCATTATTTGCTTATTTTTAATTATATTTGTCGTCCAGTAAACAATATTATTCTACAAACTCTTAAAAGTCTCCATAAAGCTTGTGCGCCTCAGGCCCTCATGGCCCCAGGGTCTCGACCACAAAAGCCGCAAATATGTAGCCATTTGCAATGGCTGAGTGTTTGCGACGTTTTAAGGCCTCCTGTTGTGCATCAGCTGTACCCGCAGACATACTAGTGGCTGAAAGATGGGACGCTGCCAACGTATCAACGCAAGACGCGTCCCATACTAAGGGACGACCCGTCTTCCAGGGCACCAATGACATCCATCGGGTTTCTTGCCATCGTTACGGCACAAGCCGTTCGGTTCTAGAACGGCAGGCACCCCGGCGGTGACAAGAGCCCGACGGATTATGTCATTAAGTGTTGCATGACGTGGAATTCTGCCGGCACTTCTGATACACTATAAACCATGATGACCGAGGCGCCCCACCTTATCTCCACACTGACAGCGATGTGGGACAATACAGGCCGCTCCTAGGCAAATGCAGGTACTTATTCTAAACGTAATAAATCGTCTAGAAAAGTAGAGTGCCTGTAGCCATATCCCAGACTCCCAACTTTTATCTGTTCTGTCTGCCTGTCAGACGTTCCGGCTAATCTCTGAAACTGTGGGACTGATTTTGATGGGACTTTCACTGGCAGATAGCTGATGTTATAAGGAGTAACTTAAGCTATTTTTAAAATTAGGGTTATGCGAAAAATAATTCCAAGCAGACAAAGTCGCGGGCACAGCTAGTATTATTATAAGATAATAATACTAGCTTATTAAAGATACTACTACTAGTATTATTAAAGATACATACATACATATACAGTGTAAAATATCTATATATATATAATGAAAATGGCCTTCGTTTGAGGCTCAATCACGCCTAAACCACAGATCGTATCGACATGAAACTACCACCATTCGATGCGAAATGTTTCCTAGATGGTTTATGGCTATTTATTTTTCGAATTCTGACGTTCCTTCATTTTTTTTATTGCTGTTTTACTTTCATGAACATTTATCCCGCTAATAAGAACAAAAGACAAGCGTTTTCTCTTGATTCTTTTGTTTTCATGGATTTCAACGGAGTTTACTAAACGGATTATGTTCTTTTACATTCAGCTAATAATCTACTTACAAACTTCCACGCATCCACCCACCAACTCCCACGCACCCCTGCACACCACTCTCATTTTTGATAAAAATAAAATGCCGTATCTATGATCGAGTATCACTTGAGAACGGCTGGACCGATTGGGTTAATTTTTTTTTTGTTGTCTTCAGAATTGTCAGGAGAAGGTTTATATGTAAGAAAATTTTAAAAAAGTCTGCTAAAACGTTAAAAATTTCGATGATAATCGAAGTATTCCAATTTCTATAGTTACTCATCACGAAATCTCGGGAACTATAGGACTTAGAAATGTGAAACTTGGTAGGAATATTACTTTCGTTATGTAGAGGTCAACTAAAAACGGATTTGAAGAAATTCATCCCCAAAAGGGGATTGCGGGGGCGTTAACAATGAACAATTCCCGTTTTCAAACTATAGCTCCTATAAATTCCAAATTTGGTAGGAATCTTCTGTAAGAGATGTAGAAATAGTCTATGAACGAATTTTACGGTAGCTCACCCCACAGGGGGTTGCGGGGGTGGTTTAACAAATTTTTATTTTTTAAGCCGTAGCTCCTACAGACTCCAAATTTAGCTAGAGTCGTCTATATGTGATGCAGAAATGATTTAAGAGCGGATTTTACAACAACCCACCGCCGAAAAAGATTGCGGTAGTGGGTGTTAAAATGTGAAATTTCTATTTCCAAACTGTAACCTCTATAGACTCTAAATTTGGTAGTTAATTTATAAAAAAAAAGTTTATTAATATATTAACACATAATATTTAATCTTCATCTTCATCTTCAATAATCATGTTATGGATTGCAAGAATTGGTAACTCTTCAACTATGAATTCGTTCGAGAAAGTGATTTCATCGAAGAATATTCTAAATTTCGAGTCGGATAGAAATTGATCATTGATAGTTGGGAAGTGACAAACAAAATCCGCAGCATTTGAGATCGCACAATCTATATTAATGATCAATTTTTTTTTATATAAATTCAAAATGGATGCGATTAAATTGAGAAGAAAAAAATAATTTAAATGACGGTAGAACTTTGCTTAGACATTACTTGATTTTTGTTTATTCTTAAACAATGACGAAGTGGAGCATTTTCAACTGCAAACAGATAATTATAAGAACGCATTCCATATATTTCTTCTACATAACCACGAAAACTGAATCGATAAATGTAAATTTACGTAATGTGTCTATCGTTATCTATTTAATTATTTTTATACCTGTTATTTGTTCTATAAAAGTATCCGTCATTTGGATGAATAATAATAAATGAGTCCCTGATTAAGTTTACGACGTTATCATGGTTATTCAACTTTCACAGGTTATATCAATCTGTCATTTAATAGATAGTCTTTTGTTTTATCATTTGTTTTCTTCGGTTATGTTAGTCTGTTATTTAATCGATCGTCTTTTTTTGAAAACAAAAATAACATAATATAATTTTAAGGTTAGTTGAATGAAGACGAAGTTTATAATCAGTTCATAAAGAAGATACGTATATTCATTATATTTTTAGTTATAATATTTATTTCTCTTTTAATAAGATATATATATTAATTTATCATTTGTGATAATAAGTGTATTTATAAATCGAATATTAAATATTTATAAATTATGTAAAAATAGTAATTTTGGCGAAAAAAAGAAAAGCTCAAATTGGCCGATCGACACATAGAACGAAGAGACGAAAAATAGTACGTTCACAACAATTTGTCGATGAAGCGATTGATGAAAATATTGTCAACGACAACGATATTAATAATGAAGATAATAATGATATTGATAATAATAATAACAATAAGCCCCCTAATACAACCACACGTCCTGATTGAAAACCTAATCACGTGGGAGGCGGACACACGAATGAGAAATTAGTGGCGTGGCTAACGTGGCTCTGGAAACCCATCAAAAATGGAGCTACGATCTAAACGTAAACGTATAGGACCGCTGCCCGGGGGCGATCGCCGGGGCACGCCTGGAGCTGACGCTGGGTGTTTCAGCATGCGAATTGTCAGCGGTGAGGAGTTGAACAGGCGGGCTCCCACCGACAAAGATGCTACAGCCGAAATCCGTGACGATGGTGATAGTTTAACAGTCAGAACAAACACTCCAATAGAACCATATAGCCCAAGTACTGTATCGTACACACCCTCCAGATCATCTTCACCTTCCGTATCATCGTCACCCCAAACACTCTCTTTTAACCCAGATCCACCCATACCAGTCTTGAATGTTGCACGGGACCACCAAGGCTGGGAAATCACGAGTGCGCATGAAATGGAGCAAAGATGTGAATACATTTATCATGCGTACTTATCTTCACATAACCAAATTAGAGACCGACATGACCACATATAGGCAACAATTGCATCAACTTTTTTCCCAACAATATCCGGAAGGAACCGTTTCAGAACAAAGAATATTAATAATTAAAAAAAAGGTTAAATAAATCTATGTCCTTCGCCTGGCAAAGTAATCCGTTTCATAATTCGATGAGATAGAGTGAATATGTACATTACATGTTGATGAAGAAGAAATAACGTTTACTAATACTTAGTTATACGTTTATAATGTTCGTTGCAACGATAAACATGAAGTTAATAAATAAACAACAAAAAAAATTGAATGGTTACTAGATTCATTGTTCTTTGCTATTAAAAAAAAAATAAGCAAATAAACATTTAGACCATTCATCTGTCATCAACGCTACTATGAACATCAACTTCATGAATTTTCAACGGCCACCATTTTTCCGGCAAGGGCGTCGTTATGAGTATGTCTTTTATATAATTTTTAATTGAATTTAAAATCTTTTTTGTTTATTTTATAAATTATTGATTATTTTTTTTCTGATTCACTGGGTACGTTCAGGAGCTTTTCGGGTACCGTGAATTACTCTTTACCGACAATTTTCCATTTGGTATCCGTGATCGGTCTGGGGATCATGTTATAATGATTGTCGATAATCAACATGAGCTTGAGTCGATTATCGAAAAGGTTGTGGTTAAACGTACTCTCTGCTCACCGTATTGGTCCGCGGTGGATGCCATCTGGAACTTAATATAATAATATTTTTTTTTTACTTTTTGAAGGTGCTGATGGTTCGCGTGGTCTGCCAGTATGGGCGGAGCTTTGATGTCGGTCAAAATGACTCGCCGTTTGAATTTCGACTTTTTAGTTTCAACTTCGCTATGTTAACGAGTATGTTTTAGGTCCCGGCAAACTCAACTTGCGAGCGACGAGTCGTCGAATGTGAGATGGAGGAAGATTAATACTCATTTCTCCATGAATCGGACCATTTCTATTGACTAATTTCTCCATTTATTCTTTGTTTTGTTGTTCATCAACATTTATTATAATTATAATAATAATATCAATAAATTTTATTTTAAGTGAATTTGACTCTTCTTTGAAAATAAATTAAATTTCAGAAAAAAAAAATTAACAAAAAAAGCAAAAAAAATGAATATAAAAAAATAAAAATTAACAAAAAAAAGCAAAAAAAATATATAAATAAAAAAAAAATTAACAAAAAAAGCAAAAAAATAAAAAATGATGTATAAAATTTAATTTATTTCCTTTGAAAATTCGCCCAGCGAAGCGGGCGGGGACGGCTAGTAAACATATAAAGATAACTAAAGACAGATAGTGAGTGCTCTTTGAATTTTTCAAAGCTCCTCTCCGACGAATTTTCTCGGATCGTATGAGGAAGGGTTTGTTATTGAAAACACATTTTGTAAGCCAAATTAGTCAAATTTGAAAACAATAAATACCATAATAACATTTTCTATTAAAATACCTTTTTGAAGTATACTGTTCCTCTAAACATAATCACATTTTACTTTGCTTAAGTGGCTATTTGGCTAGGTAATAAAATTTCTTACATATTGTTATTTTACATTGCGAATTCACACGTAGTTAATACAAACTCGTACTACTTACAACGATACTTTATGGTATGCCGCAAATACTTAGCAACAAACCTCTTGCTTACGATTTACTAAAACAACCATTAAATATTTTAATGACTGTACAATTATTTTACTACTCGTAAAGTAAAGAATGTATGTTATATTCGTTACATTTACCTAGGTGAATTAAAAAATTCTTAGAAGTACATATATATAAAACCGTTTTAGTAGAAGTTTGATACTTTGGAGTGCTAAAACGCAAAATTATGGATAAAAATGAGTTACGTGCGGTGATAAAATATCTGAGCTTGAAAAAAATGTCTACAAAAGAATTTTTTTCGGACATTTAGCAGACATTAAGGGATGATGCTGTACCCTATTCCACGGTTGCGAACTGGGTGGGTGAATTTAAAAGAGGTAGATCAAGCTGTAAAGATGACCCGCGTTCTGAGAGTCCTTCAACCTCCGTCAAGGAAAAAAATGACAATAAGGTTGAGAATCTGGTTTTGGAAGACATAAGAATAACTAGAAACCATATAGCTGAGATCCTAAAGATAGCTTTTGGTAGCGTTCAATCCATTTTAATTGATTCACTGGGGTTCAAAAAAGTGTCGGCAAGATGGGTGCCACGAATGTTAACTGACGAAAACTGCGACGTTTGGAAATTTCTAAACGTAATCTCAAAATGTTCCAGCGTGATTCGGATATTTTTTGCCATTGCCTTGTCACCATGGATGAAACGTGGGTCCACCATTTCGATCCTGAAACTAAGAGGCAAAGCATGTCTTGGAAACGACCATCCACTCCATCCATTAAGAAATTTCGATCTGCTCCTATTGCTGGCAAAGGCCTCCGTGTTTTGGTATAGTGAATGAATCCTTTTTATTGATTACATGCCAAAAGGCCAGACGATTATTGGTCCCTATTATGCAAATTTAATCAATTAAAGAAAAACGTCGTGTAAAACTGTCATTAGGTGTGTTGTTTCTTCACGATAACGCTCGCGCTCATCGATCGGAAGTTGCGCTCAACGCAATCCGCTGCACTGGCTTCAATTTCCTTGACCAACCACCATATTCTCCGGACTTAGTCCCAAGTAATTTTCACTTATTCCCAAAAATAAAAGAGGAAATTCGTGGAACTAAATTTCACGATAATGGTGCGGTTATGGCTGGCGTAGTAGGGTGTTTTGAGACTCAAGAAAAACATTTTTTCTCGCAAAGAATAAGAAAGTTAGAAACGCGTTATTCTAAATGCACTGCATTTGAGGGAGATTATGTAGAAAAATAAAATATTTTTGTTAAAATTTTTGCACTGTTTAATATTGATTCCAAGAACTTTTTGATTCACCCTCGTACTATCTAATAACCAAAATTTCTATAATCATAGAGATTTAGAGTATTAAGAAAGCAATTTGATTTTTTTTTAAATGATGTTGTCTTAACAACTTTTATATCTATAAGATATAAGAACTTTATCACTATACATTGTAGAACCCAGCTAAGCAGATTTTATAACCAATATACTACAAAGTATTACAACAGCTGTTCGTTAAACTTTACATCCGTGTGTGGACGTCTGTGACAACAGTTCACGGGTCCGCGTCGATACAACCTTCTCCAGGGAAATTACTACTTTCTTACGACCGAGGGTTGAGGAGAGTAACATGGTTTGTGATGGTCCATGTCTGCCTACATGTGGTGTTAAAGCAAATTGTGGTGGGATTTCTTTTATTGAGTTTACATATTGATGTATAGGGAATTTTGTATGTTTGAATATTTTGGGACCTTTTTATTTTTCCTGCAGACAATCAATTTCGTATTATATTGGCTGCCTCTGTGGTGTAGTTTTTTAAGCTTTGGCCTACCTAGTTTATTGAAACGCAAAGGTTGCTAGATTTATTCTCAACGTGTTTATTCTCAGTTTATTCTCAGTCACATTTATTCTCAGTTAGATCTATTAATGGTCTAAGCATCAGGGTAGATAAATTTGGAAAACTAACGTTCAGCGATTTACTCTGGCTTGAGTGTATGGAACCTCTTTAGAAATTAGAGATCTCAATTGTGTAAAAGTATTACTATTCACAACACAAGCGTAATATGCTGAGCTTCGAAGTACGCGATATGAAGAATTTGACTCCCAACATATATGTAGGTGTTTATATAACTACATATATAATATACATAACAGTACGTAGCAGCGTAAAAAACAAATACCAGTGACTTGTTTGTTTGAAAAATAAATTCATCGTGGTTGCAACGCACGCCAGGTGGGTGGGTTGCGCCGTTGTAAAAAATGCAACCAGTCGCAATCCCGGTTTATCCGAACGCAAATAAATCTGTCAATTTCACTCAGCCTCCCGTCGCTATTCACTGCCATTGATACAACTCTATTCTCAAACCAACACATATACTACATATAACACCAAACAGTAGATTTTCTTCTCTGTAGTGGATTATGTCAAGTAAGATATTTGTTTTTAGTGTGTTATGTTATTTATATTGTATATCTCGATGCTTTTACTCAAAAGAGTATCTTAGAAAATTACACCTGTCACTAACAAATTAAGAAGAGAATTAACGTAGTATGGGTATGTAATGAGGAGGGTTGAAAGTCATGTGAAAAAAAGAATGTGTTAAACTGAAAGAGTGACGGGTGCAAATGTAAAGGTAGACCAAAAAGAGATAAATGGATTGTATGTTAGACGACATGATGATTTGTGGTGTGACAGAGGACGTATATCAGAATAGAGGTGTAAGGAAGGAAAATACAAATTGTCCCAAATTCATAAAATTGAGTAAAGTTGAAAGAAAAGGGAGATGCTTTTAAAAACAAAATAATGTAATATTGCATCAACTTTAAAATTATTACATATAAATCAATCAAATAATTCATAAATTAAACAGTCTAGAATCTCTAGAACATAGATAAACTTATACTAATATATAAAGCAGAGGAGTTGAATGATTTGAAAAATTCTTTCAATGTTAGATAGCCCATTTATCGAGGAAGGCTATAGGCTATATATCATCACACTAATATCAATAGGAGCGGAACACCAATGAAGAATGTTTCAATATCGGGGGGTTTTGAAAACAAATTCCACGCGGACGACGTCGCGAGCACAGTTAGTACTACATATACTAAAAGGCATCTGTAGCCACCTAAAGGAAATGGCTGGCAATTTTTATATCTAGCCATTACTTTCTGTTTCGTTACTGATACAGAAAATCAAATTTATATTGGTTACTACAGTAAGCTTACAAATACAGATCATTGGATCACTAACACAAGGATAAATTCATGTAGTAGTTTATTAAGCAACCCCTTTTCTGTATAACAGAAAAGCGATCAGACGACTCACATTAATTGCTAACTCAAACTAGACCTCGCTTTGATTCCTTGTGCCACGACGTCTAGCTACGCATTTTGCAATTTGCATTAACAACTCTACTATAATTATTCCTTAATTATATCATCAAGCTTATTGAATCGTTGATGAAGTCATTATCTAGTAAAATTGAGCGGGTCTTTGATTGAATATTTACTAGTAAATCATTTTACCCAGTAAGACGTATATATAGTGTTAGTGCCGACTTTGCCACTTTGTGAAATGAAATATAAATTTTCTTTATTTCAAAAAATCTTTTTGATTTAAATTAAAGTAGGTAAATATTATCTAAGAATCAAAATAAATGCAATACATTTTTAATATCATTTATTTACTTGTTTTTTGTGTGCATATATTTTCAGCATTTATTTTCAATTACCGGGTTATATAGGATAAAGCATACCGCCTCAATTATTGGCAACCTATTAATTTATACAAAACATTAAAATATCGTAATTCTTTTCATTTTGTAGCCGTACAGTGATAATAATAATATTTTTGTAAGGCTAAAAAATATTTAAAAAACTAAGATTTCTTAGTATCTTGAATTAATTGACAATAAGTGAAACATATACAGGTATTAATAAAAGACAAATTACAAAAGCTTTTTAAAGATAATGCTATTTCACATAAAATTAGGTTGCAATGCCTATTTTTTTTATTTAGCTTTATAGAATGGTATTCATAGAATCTTATCCTCTACACTAGATTGATCACTTTTTATTCAACAGACCCAGGTAGGCAATCCCTATTCAAATCAGAAGAAACGACAACGAAAAGGAGGGAATATCGCATACGACTTTTGTATCACTCTGCATACAGATAGCCGCCTATCCAATTCCCCTACTCTCGATTGAGATCGAGTTTATTCGTTCGTATCGAGAATCGAATACGCCAGTCTGGTTCAGAAATGAACCTATCAAATGTAGAGTACTGTACAATTGTTGGCACAAATTCAAATATCAGTTGATAGTTGATAAGTGAAAATTCTTATACTTGCAGATAGAGCTCGCATTTAGTTTAATCCTTTGCTCTGTATTTTTTTATACAGAAATGAGTAATCTTTTTTTACGACAAATAGGTTCGCGTTTGATCACACCTGGAGTAGTAGGTATATATACATATTACAATAATATGTTTAACCGTTATCTTGTTTATAATAAAATGGAAATTAATACATGACATAACTTTTAAAATATCCATATAAATATAAATACAATTAATAAATAATTTTGAAAATTCGGGTCAAAAAATTCAGGTCATATTTTACAAAAACTATATGAATACACGCTAGCTAAAAAACAACAACATAATTACACTGATAAAAAATCAAAGAGGGGTAACTTTGTGGATGGAAGATCTCAGGTGATTGTTAGCGACATCTCGGACCTGACTCCAGGAGGCCAAGGCCAGGCATCCGTCACGGCGTGGAGATCGCTAGAGCTAAGACTCAAGCTCCAAGGGTGGAAGTGATAAATGACATAACTTCAGAAGTAGCTTCGGTGAACTTGCAGCCCACCTGACCACGCCCATGTTGCCCCTCGCCAATTTTATCCGGCATTTTTAGGGACCCATGCAATGAGTGATGAGTCAACGTCTGTCCATTCTTTCCATGTTCCTTGAACAGTGTGACGGGTAGACACCATAATCCCCATAGTCTCAGATCCGTAGTTCCACTAGTAGTTCATCCCAATAGCCCGGTACCTTTTGTTCTCGTTCCCTACAATAGTCCTACACTGACCGGGGCTTGTCCTCGGGTGCATTTTATATGGTATAGACAGGGATAATCGCCGGTCAGTGTCATGCCACATTTAGATGTAATTTGTCAAGGGGCCTCTACCTGTTGGCCTTCCCATGGCCCCACGCAAGCTCTCCCAAAAGTTTGGGCCATTTTATGGCCTGTAGTTTGGAGAGTTATACAAATATTTATTCCACTATAAAGTTAAATCAATAAAAAGTAGGGAATAATTGGACACACGAATTGGAACACCTGTCAATCACATCTCTCAAATAAGGTATTATACCCACAGCGTTTTTTTAATCTAGGAAGTAATGATATTCCTACAAATATTCTGATCCACATAATAGAAGTAGTAAACAAACCTTAGTTATTTTATATACTTAAGGCCTTACAGATAACCCCATAATATTGTTACAATTTGGGCCACCTGCATATTTGTAAACAAATCACATTTATTACCCGTCGGCATTTGAGCTAATAACATTGTAGTTCTTTTATGATCATCTTCTTTTGTTTACTTATTTATTGGTTATTGTGGAGAGCAGCCTATTGTACTCATTTATGGCCGTTTGCAGGCATAATTAGGCAGGTGTGCGGATTACGATTTCTGGGAAATTGCGTCCACACGGTTGAGCAGACATATTATATTTGTACAGGATAAAGCAATCTCCCAACGGAGGGGTGAGGTTCGGTAATCTATTAAGTGACGGACTTT
This sequence comes from Dendrolimus houi, assembly GCA_039645545.1. NCBI lineage: Eukaryota > Metazoa > Arthropoda > Insecta > Lepidoptera > Lasiocampidae > Dendrolimus > Dendrolimus houi. The sequence continues at coordinate 10,287,580 of CM077125.1, read as the reverse complement.
GCGCGTGTTATTGAATCATACATTACGTTTGGGCTGGTTGTATTCAGTTATATTTGTACCTCTGTTATACCTGTTTGTATAGTTCTAATAAATTCTATAATAATTCCAACGGCATTTTAATTCGAGTCCTGCAACTCGTAACAATATACTTTATTACTAAATGCCAGTTTCGAAGTACTGTACTTAGTTACTAGTATTCAATAATAATCATATATTTTGCCAAATTTGTTTATACACTTCGCCTACGTAATAATATATTAATACGTCTTCCACAAATCGTATTACAATTATGACTGGATGGATTCGGATTAATGGAATACTGGGGATTATGGATTGATATTGTGTTTACTCCTCATATCGATAGGTAGATATATTATTCGAAATTTTTGGTATTAATAATTCAAATTAAATTTAAACTCAATTTCATAAATTTCAAAATGTATTAAACTAAGACATTATAAGCTAATACAATAAAAGAAGTCTTCACTTAGTTATAATCACTTAAAACTGTTAGTAGAATATTGAGCCTAGGTCACCTACTTCTATGGGTAAGGTACCCAGAAGTCTGGCTTCATTAATTTAAAAATTGATATTAATTTATGTATTAAACTATTTACAGTTATTATCATGATAGATTTTATTATAATTATATTGGAATTAAAGCTGGGTTTTATTTTTAAATAATTTACTAATAAATCTTTAAACGACAATATTTTCCAATAATAACCGTTGGGTAGTACACACAAGGAGCCCAAAAATTAATAACCCAGACACAGAAAGGAAAAACCAACACACATGGCACTAGTTAAGATAATATATATAGGTATAGACATAAGGCACACACTGCACATGCACTTCCTCACAACACCAGCATGTAACCGATACACTCTACATTAGTATAAGTTTAGTATTAAAATTAGAATAAATTAATATAATAAGTTATTCGTGAGGTACACCACAACACACATATGATCGAATAAATATCACAGACAAAAACAAAAATTGCCAAGAAGCGTGTATACTACTACTTTCTTCAAAATTAAGTTATAAAAAAGGGTACGGAACTCGAGTCCATAGAATTGTTAAAAAAACCGTTGAGTAGTTTTTGATATACATATTTGGCACATTTTTATGGCTACGTAGCCAAATGAAAACAATATTAAGGATTGTCGTCTTTACATGTCTCTACGGAACATTTCAATGCGCGTGGAGTATACCACATACCTGGGTAATTTCTTTTGTACACATTTTTATATTTACCTCGATTAGAATAAACAGACAAAATTCGATCAGCAGAAACATAAACAGGCAGTTCTCGATGCTTCTGACTTTTATTTATTTCTATTATTACGATGCAGCATAAAATATTTCGCAGTACACGAATAAATATTTTTATGTTTACCCTCACATTATCATAATGGTATTGAATATGGAAGTCAATTGAGATTGGTCCGGAATTCATACGAGTTCTTCGCGAAAAGGTACTTTTATACAACACAACCTTGTATTTATGTAATTGTATAAGATTAACAGTGACTAGTGTTTTTAAGTATATTTGTTCCAGTGCCGACTGGTGGATTTCATAATCAGTTATCTTGAAGAGTAGGTTTCATATGTTTTTGCATTGTCAACGCGTGGTAACTGTAATTTCCCTGCTACATCTGGGAATTTTTTATTAGTGTTAGTAATTATGGCCAAATGCGTCTTGTTTATAACGTTATAAATAACGCTGTCAGTGATTAGGTACAGTAGTGTACGCTGTACGCATACGTTATCTATCAATGTTTAACGTCATTAATAATTAATAGCAATGCCGCATTACAAATAACGCATTGAACCCATCGCTGCATATGCGTGAAACGATCGCTAAAATTATATATTCATATCTATTATTTCAGTTTTGTAGCTTTACTTCTCTTTAAAATATATATACATTCAATCATACAACAACTAATCCAATAAATGTTTATATAGATCATTCGAAAACTTGAAACCATTATTAGCCTCGATACATCAATCTCAAACGCCCGCATAGTTTATTAGCTAGAAAGTCATTTTGCGCCCACCTTCGCAGTCTTAAGGTCCACCGCAGACGGGCTACTTGTCACAGCCACAAAACGCCGCACCGCACCACCAAACTGCAGACTATATTTTTCATACATTTAGGTACTTGCCGAACACAGTTGACGCTGAATGGTCGCTACAAGCCACAAGACATCTGTTTTCGATGCGAAAACCCACAAATAAATCGCTATTCGCGCTATATTTCACCTGTCTGGATTAAAAAAAATAATCTCTCATTGTTATGGAATGTGACTTTCATGGCAGTGAATAATGGCTCTTTTTCACCGAGCTTGGGTTTGAGCATGTTGGATGGCTGAATTTATTTACATATCCAAGTCAGCAACCTGGTTAATGCACCTATTTGAAGATTTACCGCGAGCTTCTTGCCTACAACTTCCCAGTGACCACAGTATCAACATATTGTTTGTCGTAAGTAATACAGTTATAATTGCCGAGAAAAAAACAGTCACCTATTACTCGTGTTGAACCACCGAGAAGTGGCTGTCACACGCTTCCGCTACTGAGTAGCCGCTTCCAGCAGTATCTGTCGCGTATAGCCCGTGTACGGTGAACCTAACCGAAGACGCCAGCGTCGGCGTCGTGTTGGTGTCGTGTAGGTGTCGCATCGACCGTTATAAATCCATCTCGTCTCGTATCCATCCCGAGGTCCGAGGGCACCGATCCCATCCCTATATCTCCTATCGATATTTTATTGCTTACCATATTTCGGATAAATGACTCCACAGACGTCCTTGCTATTAGATATCGAGATATCAGAGTCCCGGATCGAGATTACACGTTACATGTCGTGTATTGGATTTCGATTGGTATCAGGTACCTAGATATAGAGATGTTTATGTCATAGATATGTTTATGTTATATATAAATATATAATATCACAGTCATTTTCCTACTCTGAGAAACTAGATGGTTTGTAGGGATAAAATTTGACAGAAAGGTAAGCCTATATAAGGCTACAAAATTATGTAGAGAAATCTTGAAAATTATAACGGTTAGAGGTGGTCGCCTTACATACAATAAAGTTGAAATGATTATTTTCAACGTAATTAGTCGTATTAGCTATCAAGTTATCATTAATCAAATCTTAATTATATATATTTAAAAAAAAGGAAATCACTGAAAAGACAAACAAAATATTTTTTGCACTATATAGAAGTAGCTGTCAAATAAAACAGGTAGAAAGTCGATGAACTTCAAAAATACTTTAAGCAGCAGTTATTAAGATACAGGATATTGTTCAATGTTTTTCATGGATCCGTAGTCAAATAAAGAAAACAGTAGATTTTTATTGTTCTATAAAACCTTTCATTGTATGGGATCTACCACACACCTTCCAGATTTATATTTTACAAATATCGCCAAAGTAAAACCATTTTGTTGTACAAATGGTATGTACGCTATATGATAAAAGAACATGAAATCCTTTTCGAACTAGAGCGTTGTTACCTGTTCCCTTATAAAAGTTAGTGGAATAATGGAAAGTTTTCGTATAGCCAAAAAGTTTACGGGTTCCGTGCAAAATTTATTGGCAATAAAAGAGTGACGTTGGTGCCACGAACCTATAATAAAAGAAGCACGAAGGGTCAACTCTCGGCGTAACTTTATAGACTAACTACGAAACTGTTGTTCTGTGTCACAGAGTAAAACTAGATAACTAGTTATTTTATAAGCCATAACAAAGTATACTTATTCTTATTATTTAGTAGAGTTTGAATATAACTTTTTACGCGTCTTGATCACTTCGTGATGATGTGATGTATTGTCATAGTAGTTCTCTTGATCTCTACGAAACATTTAATTGTGCATAGACTGACTACTTTAGCATGTTGCTATTTGTTTGTTGGATTTTTTTCTATAAAAATAAAAAATGCATAAGGCCGTTTTCTGATCTGTTGGTGCAACAGCAGTGCGGCATGGTTATCGAGCGAATCAGGAAATGCTTATAACAATACAGGCTCCTCGGCATTACGTATATCCGCATCACTGTTGCACCAATAAATTAGAAAGCGCCCTAACTCAATACTGCAACTAAATTGATCTAAAGTACATTCCCTATCTAAAATTTCCCTATCTATATATATATATATAATAAAACTGTAGAGGTCGAATTTCTGTACAATGAAAAACAACGCTAAAAACCGAGTCAGGGGGATGTAAGAAGTGAAATAGAACTAATTTAGATTTTTTTAAATTTTATGTTTCTCTGTTTGTCTGTCTGTTTGTACCGAGTAATCTCCGAAACGACTGGACCGAGTCAAATGAAATTTTATATAGTGGTAGCTTATATCCCTGGCCAACATATAGGATACTTTTCATCCCGAAAAATTAAAGAGTTCCCGTGGGATAGTTAAAAAACCTCATAATAAATTCATGTTAAAAGTTTATAACCAGCATACAAAACTACATAACATAAAAAAACTTCTCTGCCGTCGGGGGACACCTGTCAGGAACGAAGTTCCTTACGTCATAACGAAATATATACATTTATTAAAATTGAAATATAAATAGAAAATTATATAAAAACATGTATAACATGTATTTATTTTTTTCTATACACGTGCGCGGGGCGACTCCTTATTCTCTGCAGTGCCGGAATGCAGTCGAATAAGGGCAGTTAAACGACCGTCTAATTTCCAAACACCGAATGTTACATTGATGGATGTAATTGTTTTATATCTTATATCAAAAGTTCGAAATTATATAATAAAAAAGTAGAATATGTCTGCTACTTCGTCCACGTTTAACTTAAAATTCCAGCGGGATTCCCGGGACACAAAGTACCTCAGCATTTAAAAAAGAATGTAAGGTATCGTTTTAATGAAAACTTGGTCAGAATAAGCTAATTTTTATGCACCCGAGCAACTACAAACCGCTCCCGGAAAAATCCTGCGGGATTTCCGGGATAAATAGTATCACATATTTTATTACATAAAATTTCGTTTTTTTTTATGTGGCGATTCTTAGGATAAAACGTTTTTAAGTCTAAGAATTTGCTGTCGATCAGCGAAAACCGCATCGAAATCGGCCCGGTAATTTTATGTGAATCACGAGCAAACATACAATTAATAAAAAAAATTGCATCGAGTTCTTCATCGTTTATAGAGTATTCAAGTTGTTTTTTTATTAGCTTTCAATGTAAAGACACGGCATGTTTAGAATTTTATAATATTATACATTTCGTTCAAGGTCGCATGTATAACGCTGTTTACGTGACGATTACAGTTCACTCTTGTAAGCCGCGTAAAAGAATTCCGTTCCAAAAACAAATATTTAACTTCCTAAAGGAATATGTTAAAAAATTAAACGAATGTTACATCATTAATACACGCGCGTCGGACTTTCAGATTATTTTTTTCATGTAGCCGCATATTTATATTAACTCGGCGCTTAATAAAGTAAGGAGCAAAGTAAATAGAATCGAAAGCTTTTAATTCCAAAGGTATTAAGCGTAAACCTACCACCAGTTGCGAGTTAGCTACCTCTGGCAGAGAGCCAAATAATTTCAAAAGAAACCACGTTACAAACTCATTTCACTGTATAAACGGCATTATTACCTGGTGTTACAAGGTGTCAAGTTTGTTGTTATTAAATCAGGATACAGAAAAATTAAAAAAGAAAAATTTTGTTAACTTTTATAAGGTCTTTTATAGATTACAAATCACGATACCTGTAAAGTGCATATTTTGAAAAGTCTGTTTAATTTATTGAACTTTTATTTTATGTGCTTGATAAATAGAATTCATTTGTGTATAAATAGGTATACTCAACTCCATACACCTCTCGTTAACTCCGGGTTTGAAAAGCATCGATGGCATCAAATAGGTCAGTAAAGCCTAATTCTATGTTCAAATTGTAGTTGACGTTAAATACATTTTAAAAAAGGTAAAAAACGAGAGGTATCCGAACTTACCCCATTGACGGACTTCCCCACTTTGACTATATACATTTTATCAATTGCATATCAAAAAGGACAAGTTACTTCCAAAGAAAATCTATTTGAACACCTTTCTTTTGAATAGTCTTTAGGGTATTTTCGATTATATGCTTTTTAAGGTTCAAATAAAGAAAATAATGGAAGTTCCTCAGGTCTACAGAGAACCCTTCATTGTTTAAACACACGCACTTCACCGATTATTTTTCATTTCCCAATATACTGATATTTTAGATAAGAATAAAATAAAAAATACTAAGCTTTAGTTCTAGCACAAGAGATACAATGTTTCGGCAGCCGCTTCCCAGACGCATAAACCAACAGTACTACACTGTACACCGTTCTACACCGTTTGTTCGGTTAAACGCTTTGAGAAATTACAAGGCACTTTATCTCACTCGTTATGGTAAACACGCTCAGAGCGATATAATTATACTGTAATTTATTGTTGTCCGTATCACAAAACACGGCGTCCATTACAATTAAGATATTTTTATTGCCACTTTTCACGCGAACTAAAACAATAAAAACGAAAATTATTCAGAAAATCTTTCACGACGTTGCTATGTTTAAAACGCACGCAGATTCGATTAGATAAGCTTTGTTTACTTTATTTAAAGTCTACGTTTAAAAACCTTTTAAATATAAAGACTTTTGTTCTTTCGACCACTTTGAGTGATAACTTTCGTTTTGTTTTATGATAAGGACTTTATGAGCTTTTGTTTTAAAATACTTTTGTTGTTTGAATTTAAATCTTATATTAAATAATACTTAACAGTTAAACTGAGTTTTTGAATGAAACTTGAATTGTGATATTTTGCTGTTCAGTTTTAATTTCATTCAATGTATAGGTAATATGTCATTGTATATTCTTCTTGCGGACAGAGAGCACCTCTCTGACCCGCCCATCGGAGCACACCTTCTCTCCACTCCTCGCATACCGCCGACACCTATAGCTCACACAGTTAGCAGCTAGGCGTCGGACGGAACGGGGGATATAGCGGCCTTGGAGGCCGGAAATGCTCACATACATATAGCACTTAATGACAATCGCACTACTCTACTCTCTGCCATTCAGCATTACATTATCTGTAACTCGTCTATGTATAGTTTTAATTTAATTGTAACTAACGAAATAATAAGTCATACAGTCCATATCGAGTTTTATTTGGAAGAAGCAACTGCCACCAATAATTCTATAGGTGATATTTAATTAATCGTTTGAAAATCATAATTAAACAATGAAATATGCTTTTCCGGGCTGCCACAAGTAAGCGCTCGATGTGGTCAGTTACATGGTTTTTGATTGATGCTTATTTTCTTGTAGATTATTTTATAACCTGATTGTTCATGAATACTAGCTAGATGCAAAATCGCGTAAAACCATATTTAAAATAGAAATTAAAAAATGCTGTTAAATATGAAACAGGAACTTCGTAAAATTATTTAGATACAAATATGAAGTATTTTTATTCTGGTACGGGTACGACTGCCAGTGAAGAAAATATCGAAAGGAGTGTATGAAACCCGCCAATCCGCCTTTTATAAGCGTGAAGGTGGATGGACGCCTGATGCCAGCTATGTACGTTATTACAATAAAAAAAAACTTGATTTGAAAGAAATTTTTATATACATTTATTTGTATCTAGAATCTGCAGAAAGGAATAAAGAGTAATCCAACCATCATCGTCGACTTAATACAATAGTAGCGCCGTCAGATTCTATTCTCCTAACCTTATTTTTAGAAGAAGGAAATACAAATAATCCCTTTGTTGTGTATCTATTTTGAGCCAAAAGATTAGCAGTTTAGCTACTTTATTTATATCGACTTAACATACGTACATGTATGTGAAAGAAAGAAAGAAAAACATTTATTTACAATTAAATACAATGTAAAAATATTGAATAATAAAAAAAAACCATGAATATGAAATTCTAAATTGGGTCTAGCTTAACTGATTACTTGTTGTCCACAAGTGGGCCGTCTGCTTGTCTTCTGAACTCCAGCTATAAAAAAAAATAAGCGCTGATCTTCCGCTAGAACCATTTCAGTGACATACAGAGGCAAAATTGAATAATAACAAAAGGATATTTTTTGTTGCCTGATACAGGCAAACACGCAGACGGCCCACCTGATGGAAAATGGTTACCGTCGCCTATGGACATTTGCAACACCATAGGTGTCGCCAACGCCTTGCCGACCTCTAAGAAATTTTATAAAGCCAAAACCGTGGAGGGAATTTCTCTCCAGATCATTGTTGTACGCAGAATAAATGTTCTAGAGAACCGTTGAGCGTGGGAGCTCAAGGAAATGGGGGTGAATATACCGTCACTGGCGACCGGTGCGGTTGTAAAAGTGAGGCGTTGGCACCAGATCAAACAGTTCCTCGGAACACTCTCCGTTATACATGCGATAAAATATGCAGAGGGACGCAAAGTTTCTTCGAAGGCTAAACGATTCTAAACCGCCTATTAGTATGGGATCGTCGACGATACGAACGGCGCGACGCTGGATGGAGTCAAGGGGTTAGTCTGGTAAGCGGGTGCTCGGACCCATAAGTGTAAGCAGTACTCTATATGCGGTCAAATTTGTGCTTTGTACAGCGCAAGTCGTTGCCGCGGAGTGAAGTACTACTGCATGGATCGGTTTAGCACACCAAGCCTTTTGGAAGCAAGTTTAGACTTGTCTTCCAGATGACCCCGAAACCCTGACCCAGAAATATTATTATAGGAATGTGCTATTTGATTTAATTTTCATTTTAAAGTAGATATACGATTCTATCCGATACAGACTTTCAAAAACAAAATAAATAAATCGGTACACAAAAATATCTACATATTTTTATATTCCCTAGTTAAGCAAGACGCTTGTGTTATAGATAATATACAACAGACAACTCTGAAACAGATTCCAGACCTTGGTAAATAACGGAAAATACGTTTACAAAATTTACCATGCCAGTGCCAATTCTATTCATCCATCCATTCTAGTGCCAATGCTTAGACGGGCCAATGTTTAAACTACTCCACAGAGGCCAGTCAAATCATTTATCTTTTGTATTTGCCATTTGAATATCTAATGTAAGTTTTCAAAACTATTTGGATAACCTTAAAATATTAAACGCCAATTTCTTAAACTAAAACGTTTTACTTTATTAAAGGAAAAGGCTCTATAATCTACATATCTCATTCAGGAAAAGAAAAATCAAAGTGATTTCCATAAAACCTGGAAGCACCGCCCTTGTAAGTCACTACTTTTCCCCTACAAAAAGTTATGAGTTGCCATAAAGAAAACACACTGGCCCCCTCAATATTCCAGCAGGATTCAGAACAGGTAGTCACCGAAGAGGTCGATTATTATTCATATTTTACGAGTATTCTCGCTCAGGCCGCTCACAGTTTCAACTTTTTCAATAAAACACCCCGGAGATAGCACCCGCTTTAGGTAGTACGGTCACGCAGAAAGGAAAGCTATTTCATAAGTTTATCACGGGAAAGGTAAGCCAATACCTCGTGGATCGGGAATCATTGATCAAACACCATAAGTTCAGAAGTTTTCACATTAAAACTGCTAAGTTACTTTTATCTTTGTAAGTACGCATATTAGGTTGGAAATATGAGGGATATGGAAATTACTTTTACGAGTTGTTTTTCTTATTATTGTTAGGGTTCCGTAGATATTTCAGTAAAACCAAAACAGCCATTTGACAAGATTGTTAATTTCATACTGGTATACCATGATTTATCCCATATGTTACCCTACACTTAAAGCCGGGTATCTGCGAGCCATAACTGCAACCGAGCAAATTAATGTGTACACAGGAAATGATCTTCTCTCCCGACGTCCAACAATCCGCTTTTGGCCACGTACTCATTAGCGAACTGTAACTTTAACCAGACAGATACAGTAAAGAGGTTCTAGTATGTACGAGCGTACTTCAAGCGCCCCAAGCGCCCTTTGATCCGCGGCATTAGAATGTTGATAATATTTAATTCACATATATATACTAATCGATAGATAAAATATTGGGATATTTAATTTACATGCACAATTACTTTCTGAAAAAGTAATAAACATCTACTACTTAGTACTTTATCCCTGAAACTAAATAGTTACTACGGGATACCCACTAAAAGTTTATGCGAGCAAAACCGTATGAAAGGCTATAGTAGATAAAGCTTTATCGATTAGTCTTTTCAAATGTAGATGAAAGCATGCTTCCGCATGAATACGCATATACATGTTCATTAAAATGATGTTATTACTATCATCCATCAAATAATAATTCCAAGAACTAACCAAAGCATTCCAACTGTCGGCACTTTGACAAGAAAACCGTATCTAAACAGATAGACTCCTCCTACTCAATCCTCGAGACTAACTGTAAATATTTATAAGTGCAATAATGCCTTAATACCTATTCATAAGTGAAAATTATTATGCAAATAGTGGCAACGGGGCGGGCAGTAAATTCAGTCGAGGCTGCCAGTGCCTTAATAGTCGGTCCAACTGTGATATACTGCAGTCACTTTGGATGCCTTGCGGTCGGCAGTGATTTGTGTTGAACCACTGTTCGTACGGTGAGTAACGTACTTGTCAAATTCGAACTACTTCACATGTAAGCATTTTCGACCACTTCTATGGGAAGTTGTAGTAGCTTATTGGATAACCCACCGGCATGGTGTCTTATTCAAACGGGAATTAAAATCCTACCCAGAAAACTTGTACGCTTCAGGCAGTTTTATCTAACCTAATGTTGTACATATTATTAGAATTATCTACTATCCGCCTTTTACAAGCGTGGCGGGTATACCAGCTGATCTCCTCAAACGAAAAGGATCGAGCCTATCAGTGGGAGGTTTATGTCTTGTCGGAACGAAGTTCCTTATCACAAGTTACTCGGCAGATGAAATATAGACGAATAAAAAGTGTAACCGAAACGAAATATGCTGACCACTGTATATTAATTATTATACAATTTCGAACTACGAAACTTCGTTCCCAAGTGTCACAAAGACACCTCTTTATTTTTGTTATATTTTAGTGTAGTTAATCTAATCATTGCCCATATAATAAATAAACACAGATCACCCAAGTACTATGATCTGTATGAAAACCATGCACTTTTTTGACTGTGTGTAGTATGACGTCACATCTCTCAAAGCATATTTATCGATGAGAAAAGTATGATACCCAAAACGATTACAAGTTGCCCGTGCCTGTTTATATCTATCTATGCCTGTATATTGGTCCGATTATTTCACCAGACCACCATTAATAAACATTCCGTTATTTACTCTGGCCTGGATGTCTAGGAGGACGTCAGAGCGATCTAAATTTGGACGTGAATCTAACAAAAATACATATTTGTATCTGCTATAATTATAACACCTTTTAAACCATGGTTTATGCAAATAAATAAAATTAATTTTGATCTCTTGACATATATTATACATAATAAATTATAACTTGCTTACTTTGAAAATATATAAAGTATTTATTTATCAGACGACTTATTTATGATTTGCAAAGTACCCGTATCACATTAACACTTTCGCGTGTCATCATCTGACAGTTGGCATGGAATTAAATATTCTTTTTAATAAACAACGGAACAAAAAGTGAATGCCGTGTTAAATACGGCTGTCGGCGGACGTTGCAATGATTTGTTATGCTCGTTGGTTTGCTTTTATTAACTTATTTTCATTTTTCACACCTAATGGAATTGGGACATTAACGTACGGGCAGTTTTTTCCCATTCATAGCCAGGATACCGTAAAATCAAAAACCGTAAAATCAAGCAAATAAAGTTATACTTTGATAAATATAACTTTATTTTCTTTTTAAAATATCTTTATTATTGTTACGAGCTACAGGACTCGAATTAAAAATGCCGTTGGAACTACTATCGAATTTATTAGAACTGTACAAACACGTACAAAAAAAATACAAATAAAACTGGATGCAACCAGTTCACACTGCACGATTCAATGTAATTCGACACGCACAAAGTCCGTCGTCTATATCGCTAATTGAGAGTATTACAAACATCTTACTCGTCTCGTAGTCGTCGCTTGACTGCCCACCCCTCCATTCGGGCATTGTCTTATACTAACTACACAGTACAAAAAAAAATCGCCAGCGCGCACTGAGTTTCCGAGAAATAGTAATTTGCACACCTGGTTATCTATTCCTGCGAACGGCCAACAAGTCGAAAACAATCACAATAAGGATTAGTTCGACGCTAATGATGGTCATAAAACAAGTAGGAAAACAATAGCATGTTTTTCTTAATTACAAATTCTAAACATAAAAGAATTCCTAAATCCGGGAAGACAATAAACTGCGCTTACGACAGGCAGCTGTGCGTTTATCTTTGACGGCATGTAACATTATTATAGTTCTCTGCTCCTAAGTTTATAGATCTAATGATATAGTTATTCAAGAAAATTGCGTTCTATCAATATTAGCTAAAATCTTATTCATTTTCAGTATTTATTTTTTAGGTTTGCGATGCTTATAAGTATAAATAAAATTTTATGATCTCTATAAAGCTGTGCAGATTATATACACCCTTCTGGTAAAAGTGGACTGTTGGCTGTTGTATTATCCCAAAGAAAATGAGAGAAAATGAAAAAATCTTATACTTATTACAAAATTAACCAAAGACCAAAACAAAACACAAAATATTTTGTTCTAAATTTAATTTTGGTATTGCAATACAGATGGTCTCACTCCCGTCTCTGCCTGCGTGTTACAGTTGATTCTTAGTAACTACTACGGATAGAAATATGAATAGCACATAATATATACCAACGGACTTTCGTTTGTAAACCCAAAATGTACAATAGTATTAAATAAATAAATAATAGGTACTTTAGTATTCAAAATATAAATAAAATAAATTAAAAGATTCTTGGCAAAATAACAGGCGACTTTATCGTTGAAAGCCACCAAAATTAATAGACATATATTTATATAATTTTCATCGCCTGAGACAGACGAACCCCCCTAAGGCCATCCACAAATTACGTCACACGAATTCCATGATTTTTGACCCCTCCCCATCCTTGTCACGGCTGGTCACACTCGTGAGACTCCTTCCTCCCTAGTTTGACATCACATATTTTGCAATTTTATATAAAGAAATTACTAAATGAAAACCGCAGTTTCATAATTAGCTTAAATATTACATTTTGAAATGTGACGACACAAAATTTAGTACCCCTCCTACCCCTTGTCAGACAATGTCACACTTCGTCGTCATCCCCCCCGAACGTGGACTTAATTTATGGATGGCCCCTAATGGAAAACAGTTACCGTCCTTTGTAACATCAGGGCTGTTGCTAACGCGTTCTCGACCTCTGAGAAATTTTATAACACCCTTATTAAAAAAAACCCATGTCATAGCGCAAAAGGAAAACCGTGGTGGGAAGTTCCCTCCAGATCATTGTTGTGTCACAACTATTATCAACAAACTATCTTTTAACAATCTGAACAAAACTTGCCCTGTATTGCATACGGAAAACAACGTTTGAGCTTGTAATTATTGGGATTTACAACATCAATTTCTAATCATTACAACGGATAGCTATTCCGGCGTTAATACTAAGTTTGCAATATCAAAGTCGATCGCGGCGCCACCGCCCACGTCCAGTCGGCCCCAAGCCAAGCTATTGCCAGCTGAATTACCATACTTACCACTTCTATTCGTGTACTTATTTGTGCCTTAGAACATACACTCAACCTGCCGCAAAACGCGTGGGTCGTCACTTAATAGGCTTTTAATTTTACAGCACGCAGCTATCAACGCTTGTAGGATAGTACAGGAACAGCGAAAAGGTAATGCAATCCTTTCGCGGGAGGTAATATTATGTTCGCTAAAACTTATTTATAGTCTTAACCCACGTCGAGTACACATTTTCCCATAATGTTGGCTTTAGATTGTGTAGAGTCAGTGGATAGTAGATAATAATATTACAATGGTTTTAACAAGGGATGCCCCAATACTGAATTTTGCTGGTATGATACCGATATTAAAAACATATAATCGCTATCTTACCAATATTTCCGTTTAATTTTATCCTCATATCAACTAACTGAAAGGTTCTTGAAAGTGTATTGGATAGTAAAAATGACATTATTGAACAAAATTTTATTGACATGAGTTATTGCAAGTTCACCTTTAAAAAGTTCTGAATTAATATTCATTTTTTTTATTATAGAAAAAAAATATTAACTCTTTTACACGAAATTGTCTAAATTATAAACTAAATTATATCAAATAATAAAACTATGTTTTAACGATTTTAGGTACAGCATTTTATTTGATTATTATTCCAACGTTACTACTACGACCAGATGACTAGTTACGAAAACTTAAAAAAATAGTAAATTATGTCAGAACAATAAACATTTTCAAATTAAGAGGTTAAATCATATTTATTTAGTGTACTGCAGTCATTTTTATTATCTGTTTAAGCGGTTTTTATGTCGCTTTTATAATTATTAAATATAGGAAAGTTAATACCTCTGAATCTACCGAAAAAATCAAAATATATTATATAAAGATATCGGATGCATCCCTACTTTTAACACATTCACTATAAAGTCAATTAACTCGCCCATTTGTATCATAGGATGTTTTACAAGAGTTTATTTATATTTTAGAATATGTTCTAATTTGTAACAATACACCTTCTGTAATGCAATACTTTATTGCTCAACGAACATTTTATGGTTGCAATGCAATGAATTATTAAATTGATGATTAGATATTTAACCGTTTGGTTGCTCGTCTAAATATACAAGGGATCGTATTCTATCCGAATAGCGCACATTAAATATCAGTCGCCCTGCTAAATCACTTTGACGTGAGTGATTAATCTTTAGTGGAGAATGCTTGTCGTTAGCCTGGCAATAAAGAGATAACAAAATAAATCAAAGAGCTATAAATATGGAAAGGAAGAGCGATCTGTAACCAAACTGCCTAAACCGATAGAAATTTACTAAACTTTTTTTAACACTTGCGTGGAACTAAACTCAGTGTAAATAAACAAAATAACAAGAGGCTGTTGTAAATTATTTTTAGTGTCTTTAAAGGAAACCTGTTACAATCGTTTTGTAGCAAAGTAGGTCTTCTTACTAAGCTCGATTTTACAGTTAATGAAGTATATTATATTTTAAATTCGATATTAAAAGCTTTATTTGGCCGGACGTGATTCTATCACTTCATTAGGTTAAAAGTGTACTAGGTAAATAGAAAGTTAGCCAATGATTTGGCAAATTTTACGTTCGTTGCTTTAGGTCGGTGACTATCCAACATTCAGTGTGGGAGGCATCTTTAGTTATTATATGCAATATTTCAATTTCAAAGCAAATATGCGGTTTTAAAATCATAGAACACTTTTATCTACTAAAGGGAGCACTCCCATCGCCTTTTTATATATAATTTTAATATTATAACATAACTTATGCTAGTATATTTAATTAGATTATAATTACCAAACTTATTTTGCCTATAATTCAAAATAAATCGGTTCACTTCCAAACCTGTGTAGATTATAAGAAATATCTATTACATTTTTTTTTGTACTAGATCCTCTCTCTACCTTGCGTCTATAGCCAAAACCTCAAATCTTTTTTTGGTGGAAATTATCTAATTTTCCGAGATAAAAAATAGCGTGTGTTAAGTCCATTATTGAAAGTAGTAGCGGTGAAGAACGAACAAAGTAATATACAACCATCAAAATAAAGTCATGACAACATTGTATATTAGTATAATTTTTATGTATTTGATGTAGGTTCAGTTTGCACATATTATAGGGACAAATAACTGTTAAAGCGCATTGTTTTAATGTTAAACAATGTATCAAAAGTGCAATATCCGAGTGAGGCTATAACTGTCAACAACGTTATGAATCAGTGGTATATAAATCGTACATAGGACAGTTTCGTACCTTGCCGACTCGTGCTATCGCCTCCTGATTTTATATTATTGCTATCACTGTGGGAGAAACGATATCTCGATTTGTTTGGCGAAATTATTTTATGATAACCACCTACTATTGTTTATGGCTATCTTGGATTTAAGTGTTGCGAAACAAGTTGTTTTTGCCCCATAAACAAGCAGTATATTGAAGTTATCTGGATTAATACGGTGTTTTACATCTTTAAATGCAATAAAATTATTTTATGGTATGTAATGTTTATGTTAGCTCGTTTCAGTCAGGGTAAGAAAATAAAATATACTTTGATTATAAGACTATCTATTTTAAATCCGTTGTAAGGTTAGTTAAACTTCAAAGTCAATTGTTCAGATCCGGATTAAAATTGCTCCACAAATGTCCTAATCCACACGACGTCATCGGTTGTAACTATTATTGTAATACACATTTTGTTTTAATTATTCTATTCAACTAAGACTACAGTTTTTCAAGCCTGTGAAGTATATACCTTTTATAATTTATAATATGTATACAAAAGGTATGCAATAGTATTTATGTTGTTAAAACTTATTCAGATAATTTTGAATCAAAATTATAAAAAAGAGTGTTAGATTAAATACCACTGGGCTGGTCACGACCGTCATAGGCCCGTTGACCGATCCCCGTGAGCTCGCTTCTTAGCATGGTCGAAGCGATGCTTCAGGGCCAGCAATCCTGGCTTGTGGTTTCCTCCTTCTGCGTGTCCATCATGGCGCAGAAGGAGGCCGCGAAAATTGTTAGGGACGAGGACATGTACGCGGACCCCGTCCGCAGGAAGGGTACCGGCGGTCGAAGGCACCGCTACGCGCATTTCCTCCTCCCGCAATTACCGTCACAGGGAGCCGCTGCTACCGAGGTAGCAGCGGACTTCCCAGGATTGATGAAGTGGGTCGCTCTGCCACCGCGGTGGCCCAGTATTGCCGATCGTAGGGACGTCACGGAGCAGTAACTCTGTTTTAGATCGCGTGACGCCTCGTAAAAACGCGGATACTTCTCGCGACTGCTTCTGTTTGAAGCTGGCGTGGAGAACTGGTCGCTGAGAGTTACACACACCCTCTATGGATGCTTCTGCGCTTCATTTGACCCTTCCTCTGTAGGGCCCGAGGATGGTGTCCAAAGACGTTCCCCTTGCATTATCAAAAAAAAGGACCGTTGACACATGGAGCAGAGAAGTTCTAAAATGAAAATTATGTTTCGGCAAATAAGAGTGTTCCTCTCGCCTGTAGGAGTAAGATGAGAAAAGGGCCGGCCTGAGATTATAACTCATATTTGGATGATTTATCTTCAGAATAGAAATGTGATTAGCTAACAACGAACTAAAATACGACTTTTTAAATCTTTTCTTTCATACTTGTAAATGCGATGTACCATCGCATGTACAAGTAATATTAATATAGTACATAATTTTAATCTAGCATTTTATCATGCAGGTATTTCACTACCAACCAAAGTAAACCCTACGATAAATAAACTTAAACACACATCTGCTTACTCAGCCCAAACACTTAAAATGTACTTCAAAAATTTCGCTCCTCAATCGAAAGTTATTCAATAATATTTACTCATAAAATAATGTTAGCAGGTACAAATCCTCGAATATATCAAAGATGACTTGCATCATCCAAAAACGGTAACCCACATGTCAATCAATTTTGAATGATAAAAAACGTCTCGCATGTATATTGTACGGAGGTTAAAACAATAAATTTGATAAGCATAAGAGGATTTTGATTTGATGAATGTGGTGTATTAGAACTAGCAGAATATTAAGCAATTGAATGCGCGAAATGTACGTATAAAGACCGATCAGGTTTTCAAATAATAGTGGAAGCGGAAAGGGAGCGAAAGCGGTGCATTTGTGTATAAAACTATCACCTCCCCGCTCCCGCTGTCATGTCAATGATGGTAGCTACTTGTTATTACTTACTTAGAATACCTACTTTGCAACTTCCTCACTCGCTCACTCTCTCTTTTACTTTTTCAACTCAACTCTCGCAACTGCTCCAATTCGTATTCTATTACTACTTTTGCTATTTATTAAACGTAAATTTCACTCAATTCGTCGGCCCGATGATCTCTGGAAACAGATAAATCAGAGAAGATAAAGAATGAGCTTTCAAGATTAGATTTGAACTTTTTTCACTATAAAGTCGTCTAAATTAGGTCTATAAAATATTTTGTTTTTTCTACAAGTATAGGTACACGCTATTTTGATCGCGCAAACATGTAATGTGTCGTCAATTGGATCATCCTAAGAATATTAATACAACATTAAAAATTGACAATTGTTTTTTTTATTATTGACTGGTAAAAAAATTCCTAATTCCTGAAACGATTGTTTAGTATTTCTAGTGTAAGTAAATCACGGAAAACTGCGTCCAAATCAATTAATAAGGATTCCGTTCTTGCTAAAGTAACTACCGAGTCCTAAAATGACGTCTTTCGCATCATCTCCGTCACTTATATTTTCTTATCTAATGTTTTTGTTACTAAGCAAACAGTTCGAAAATTAGACAAACATTCCCGCTGACAGGAAGTTCATCTCAAACATGCGTGACATGCTTTGGGTCATGGACGAAAAGATGGATGTGTGACGCCAGACTTGACAGGAACTTTGGATTTCACAGATTAGACGGGGTAGGTCATGGGTTCGTTTTTTGAAAATAATATCTAATGTACAAATATAAACTGTATTTCAATAATTAAATATTCATTCGTTCATTTATTCATTCGTTCGTTCATTCATTCATTCATTAAACAAATAAACCAACCGCTTATCACCCTCTAATTAACTCTAATTGTTTCGCTCACTTGCGCTTTGGGTTTACATAGTTTGATAGTTTCAATTAGTATTTAAATAGAGTTTTTAAAACATTTTCAACTTTGATCTTATTCAATATACTGATATAAAAGACTATCTATTATAATATCATAAAATTGTAAAAATGCCGTGTCTGTAAATTGAATCTATTTTAAAAAAACGGAATAATATATATGAACGGTGTAGAACACGATACAATTTGTTTTAGATATTTTGTATAATATAAAATACTAAACAACCGTACATGTGATATTAGTCCAAGTGCTATAATCAGAAACATGAAATCAAACATTTTATTTATTTTAATATAATTTAAAAAAAATATAAAATAATACTATCGATACATAATATACCTACCAATTCAATATTGTGGTCTTTATAAATAACATATTAATATTGTAAAATGCTATTAGGATTCTATCCGTATGTCTATGAATATTACAATTATTTATTAGATGTAGAAAACTTTGCAAAAAAAAACATGGTAACAAATGTTGAAAAATACTTTTAATGGAATTATGGTTTTTTTTGAGAAAAGGGGTGTTTGTGATTAAATGCTTTTTTTAGGATTCCGTGGCCAAATGATAAAATCAGTTGTACATACTTTTTCACTTCACGTGGCCTATCACGAACTAGTCCGTAATTTTTAAACAATTCTTTAAAATTTTATTATTTCATGTGTCAACCACCCAATATAATTATAAACTAGTTCAGTGAAGGAAACTTAGCTTATATTGTATTCTACCTAAAATTCCTTAAGACTAACTAATTAAAATAACAAATTACTCTTCGATAATAATCACAATAAATCATTTCATCAATAAATCAATGCGTCACTTAAAGACGTCATCAAATTGTGTGGATATGCGCCTATTATGAACATTTTAGTCGATGTCTATTCTTGGTATACGAGACCACCCACAAACATCATACGACTGTTATTTTAGGTGCGAGCATAATTGAGTTGCTCTGAGCATGCCGAACGCACTTCGCTAAGCGCCATGTTATATGGGTTTGCAAGTTGAGATAAAACCTTTAATACATTATCACTATATGCAAGTATTCATGTCGGTCAACTCCATAATGTAAAGTCGCAGTACTTTAGAAACTGTATACGCATTACTAATAAACGTGGCCATGCAACCCAGTCTTTGTTTTCTGTGTCGTTTTATTTGCAATGATAATGTACTTACATTGAAAAAAAATATTTGTGATTCATTCAAATGACATGTTTTCATTTTTTGATCTAATTTGAACACCACTTGATAACGGTGAAAAAAATGTCGTGATCAAACCTACAGATTGAGATATCCGATGTGACAAACCGGCCAATCCGCCTTGCAGAATCGTGGCCAGAACTTTATCCGTTTCCTAAAAATAGACAGGACTGAGCACAACAGTGTGCTTTGATGAGGCTGATATTATTTTATTTTTAGATATGCTTATCAAGACAGATTTGCAGGTTTTACAAGATTTGCAAACTCGATTGCAAGTTTGTAAACGCAGATATGTGGGCTTTTTTATTACAGTATAGGTTCGCGTTTGACCATTATCTCGCCCGATTTCGAGCGAAGATATGATCTAAGATGAGGCACACTTACCTAGAAGGTACCTATTCACACGAGACTTGACGACACCCAGAATATCAGTTTAGGGAAAACAGACGTCAGTTCCACTGCATTGTGGTGCGCATAATGAAGGTGGACGCAAAGCGCTTTGTTCGTATAGGTGATATATCTACCATATATACCTACCGGTGCCGCATGCTAGTGTGTATAGTTAATAGAAGGGAGACGGTGGGAAAATATTGGAAAACTCCAATGTACACTCTCCAAATGTATCCGATAGAAAACCGTTAAGCTGGCAACCCTACGTTGATGTTTGAGGCTTTGAATTTTGTCATCAAATAGGTCGTTACCTATCAACTTCCTACCAATTCGCTCAATCGACTCTAGTGTCTCGAGTTGATCCATCCATCCATCCAACCTCGAGGCATTCCAAAGGTGAGCTCGATATGCAAGTCAGCTTTACCTGATTGTTGTAAATTAACAAATATATGGCGCAAAAAATTACCGGAAACTTATCTTGAAAAAGAAGAAATCTTAATAACATCGGCATACTTGTAACAATGTTTTACATCAACAAAAGCAAGCAGGATATTTTGTTGGAAATGACTCACTTATACCAGTATGTTCTTATTTATAATCTTACTTTGTAATTTGTGTACGCAAACGTAGGATAGTCAATTTAAAGGAGCCGTGTGGGAAGTTGTGTTCTAAACAATCCGCTTTAATTGCTTCGGAAGTGGATATGAAATGAAAGGAAATGCAACTCGGGTGCAAGAAGTTGATACACTCAGATCCGCTCTGAACTTGAATGTTTTATTAAACTATAAATAAGTTTAAAATGCCGCATCCGCGCTCTAAAGACTTATTCATGAAACATCATAAAATCAAACATTTTGCTGCTTTAATGGCTCAAGCCTTCCATTGAGGCAAGCGAGCTCCCTATACCGACTCGCTGACACGCATTGTGCTGAAATGATTAATAGAGTGACCGAAATGATACGGGATTTTTTGTAGCAACAATTTATCCTGTGGCATTCTTTTCATAAAATTAGGTCGATGTGGTGACATAAATGCCGAAGAAAACATACGTGTTGTAAAGCCCTTCGCAGTTACCAAAGCACGTTCCAGTTCCCGATTTTGAATACAAATGAGGTTATTTTTGTTCGCTGTTAACTTTTCGGCAAACAAAACATGGTGCGCAATGTTTTATTTAAGCAACACGATGAAATGGAATAATATATTCGACAATAATAAAAACAAATTATTTCCTTTTGGGTAACAACCATAGTCACGAACCAAATACATAATAATGAAAAAGAAAAAAGCAATTGTATTCGAAGAGAATTCTCGTGGGATTTCTGAAATACGATACATGCATCCTAAGATAAATCTGAAAACAAAGGCAATGTCGTTTGCTTACTCATCGGAATTTTTCTGCCATTGCTTATTGGATTTCTTCTTCCTGTTTATTCAACTGGTACGAATTGATTTAACAACAAAACAGAATTTCTAAGGTACGTTCATATATTCCACATCATTGATCTTCTTAAATTATTGGGCCACAAAATTAATAGAACAAAAAGTTCTCTACTCAGTCGAGATGCTCGAGATGCAGATGAATGTGTTGAGAAATGAGTAAGAATAACTCTAAAATATGTATCCATGATTGAAGACTTGGGAGGAAAAAGAATAAGGTGATATGGGAATTCTAGAAAGAAGGATACAAATTATGTTGCATAAATAATTTTAAATTGTAAGATTGATGAATATAAAAGTAAAACTAGGTCAAAACTAAATGAGTGCATTGTGTCTTTATGACATGATAATTTGTGGTCTGATTGAGGGTTTGTGTCAGAAGAAACGAGTATACTTATAGAACGTAAAGACACTTTTCATTTCTCATACTCTGAAAGTACGCTTGGAGATGCACCTGATCACACGGATGAAAACAGCACTTTTCGTCCCTGGAAATAATTCTCCCTGCTGTCACAACATTTGCAAAACTATGAGAACCATAGATAATATACATGCGACTCATCTCCCAACTTTTTTTACAACCACTTTTAAATTGCGGCATAAATTATAATAAAAAAATACGATCAATTTTGTAACATAATTTTATACTTATAAATAATACTAACCACTAAAATACTTTTCACTAAAACATTATTTAATTTACATAACTTTGTGCTATGCTAAAATATATATATATATATATATATATTATCATCAGTGACAAAAAAAATACAGGCTGGTAGAATGCCACAGAATAAAAAATTACTTGACGTTTCATATGTGACGTACGTGATGACGTTTCATCAGACTTAGACTTGGATTTAACGCCTGATTTTATTAGAGAAGTATTTGTTTGTTTAACTAATCAGCTTTTATTTACTTTTCTAGTATTCGAAATGAAAAGCAGAGTGTTAACCTCGGGTGAAAGACCTATTCAGGCACTCGAATTATTAGCCCCTCGTTACACTCGTGCGCAAACCATCTCGTACCTAAATAGGTCACTTTCACCTCTCGTGTAACAATCTACTATTGCCGATCCCAAATGTTTGGAAGGTGAAAGGCTATCCTTTCACCTTTTGTCTATACAAACCCGCTTTATATTTTGCTTAGTTTTGTTTACATTAAAAATTAATTATATATTATAATTCTTTCAACTCGCTTCCATTACAAGTGTTAAAATGAAATGATTGGGCTTACGCTGTTAAAAATCTGAATATTGTTGCAAAATTTACACATTGAGGCCATATGCAATGGTTTATAAACAATAAACATCCCCACACTCAGTAAATATTATACATATCCAGGTCGAGTCAAGTCATGAGCAATGCTTTTAAATTTTACTAATTAAATATACTGTTGTAAATATTGTTAGTCACTAATAGAGTTTGCCCCGCGGCTACGCCGCATGTCAAAACCCAGGTAGTAGCTTTATTTAACTTACATAGAAACTTTATACCATTTTTACACATAATATAAAAACATATAATAATAACAAGGAAAATAAGTCCATATATTCTAGACAACTGCTCAGCAAAACATAGACGTGAGTCGAAGCTAATCTGGTTTGAAGCATAAAGTATCTCATCACTTAAAGAAGAACTTAAGCTATGGTTTTAGTGAAATCGTATCGAAATCAGCTAATATTAGCTAATATCAGCTAATAAGCATCGTAGCATTTAAATAAGAATGTAAGATAAAATTTGCTGTCGATCAGTGAAAAAATCGTATTGGAATTCAATTTTTTTTAAATCTGACCATTTTATATCATTTCCAGAAAACTTCCCGCAAAATTCCCAGGACAAAAATTAGATTAGATTTGAACTCTAAGAATTTGCTGTTGATCAGAGAAAACCGCATCGAAATCGGCCCAGTAGTTTTTTCGTGAATCCCGAACAAACAGACAAAAATCTAACAAAATTGCATCGTGTTCTCCATCATATAGATAGTCTATTCCAGTTGTTTTCTTGTTAAATATCTTCAATGTATAGACACGGCATGTGTAAAATTTTATTGATAGATATATATATATATATATATATATATATATATATATATATATATATATATATATATATATATATATATATATATTATGTATTTATTAGAACTTTCACTGTCGTAGACGTATTAAGAATGTAAAATAATTAATAACAGCGTAATACATAAATAGTAGATTACAGAGTACATTGCATATTACAAATCTTATATTAAATTTAAAATACATTTTATACAAATATTTTCTGATAATAATTCTCTATGTAATGGTTCTTGGAAATGTTTAATTGCATAGTTATTTGCGACAGAAGCAATTTTACATAATCATGGAAAGTTCAACTGCTGTGGATAAATTAATTAAACATTATTATTTCACATATTTATTTGGCCTCAAATTATTTATATACCATACTATATACAAAAAATAACATATACTCAAAAAAATATGTAAAAAATCGATGTCCGCCGGCAACAGGGCCTAGGGTCCAAGCTACCGGTGGTTAAGGCTTCAGAGACAGGAACCTCCTCACGATACGGACCGTGTCCAGCAGGGCTGCCTTCTGCATCCGACCCTTCACCCAGATACCAAGCGAGAGGCTTTCAAGTTTCCATTAATTAAACATATTATTATTATTATTATTATTCTACATATTACGATGATTTCTTTTTCGACCTTTTTTTTTCTCGGACGAAATTTTTACGAAATTTTGTTATACATGTCGGGGAAAAAACCCCTGAAAATTACAGCCCTTTATATTCATTTTAAGTACTTCCCCTGAGCGCGAAAAGATTTTTCATATAAAATACACGTAAATCAAGATTATTATTTTTTACTTTCTATTATAACTCAGCCGCATTTTATGCTATCACATCGGGCTTGGTCACGATTTACTCAGAATTAAACAATCTACAATAATGTCGTAGGTATACTGTGGCGAAAGTATAACTTATACTGGTGAGTTGGTACATGTCACTGAAGTTGATTTTCACCTACAATTTGCTGTTATCTCAGAAGCAACGGACTTTACAAAAAAATGTGAACATCAAATTTGTTGGGAATTTAATTTCTTAAAAAAAAGTCTCATAGACCTAATTGCTTACATTAATATTTTCTGTGACATTATATATATATAAAATAATAATTATACAATTAATAGTATAAGTTATTATTATATCATTCTTAAATAAATGAATTTGAATTCTTAAAATCATCAAAACAATCGTAAATTACTTTACATTATTAAACAGATTACATAATAATACACAATAATAGAAATATTTACTACCAAGCTTTCTTGTGCCACTAGTTATATGTAAGTTTTCCGACGTTAGAAATTCAACATGAATTTTGTATAATGAGATACTAATTTGCATACTTAATATTACAATGGCGAGACAGGACAAGATATCGTCATTTTATGAGATTGATTGGGGTCTTTGCTTGCATGCCTCCATCGTTGAGACTAATTATAATACAGACCCAGTTTACGAGCGAGTTCAACTTATTATTTCCTTCAAACTAATTGAAGTGACATGAGCGAACAATGTTATTGATATTGAAGTTTATTTATGTCCAAGCGATAAAGCGACGCTTCGAGCCGGTGTTTGTTTGGTGACGGATTTCTGCGAATGACTGCAATTAATTATGAACGAGGGCGTTATGGACTCGCAAATGTTCTTTTGTTTGTTTTTGTAGGAACAATGCGAAGCGTGCGACTTTTGTCTGAAAGCAAAAGACATTTGGCCTAATTTTTTACTCACTGTCGCATATTGTCTCTGCTAAACTTGAAGAAATTAATTGTTAAAGCAACCACGGTTAGATCACGCCGTGCATGCAGATGTGTCAAAATATTAGCTTACGTACAATACGTTACATCGTGGTGTAAATCAACATCAATAAGATAGTTAAGTTTTAACGATATCCTAGTTTCGGGGCTCATTTCTGCAAGTTCAATATCTTGGCACTGTGATAGTGCAACATCGTATCGCAAGTATGAAATTCATATTCTCCTAAATCCATAATAGCTTCTTGATATCGTCGAGGGTCGAAGCAGAATAATAGTAGAAACATATTGGTTATATCATTACCATAAATGGCGTTTGCAGAAATGAATATCTATTAAAAGCTACCAAAAACTGTGAAGATTTATTTCGCGACTTTTCGCTTATAATTATTTATACGCATAGAGTGGCATGACACGCCGTTGGAATTAGCAGAATACCGAAATCAGGCAAATCTTCGATTGAGACGATAGTGTCCGGTGATTTTGACGAGAATTCGCCAAATAACAGAATTGGGCCACTGTTCATTTGCTAATACTACACACTACACCATAAAAGACGTGTAAATAGTTTTTGTATTATCAATTTGTAATATATGTGGTCAAATGCCTTTTGTTTATAGCATAAAAATAACGCCGGTAATGATTAGCTATATTAGGACATATACATACATTATCTGTCAATATATAAGGTCAATAACAATGTCGTATCACAAATAACGCATTCAGCCCATCGCTACATCTGCGTGAAACCGTCACTAACACTAACATTATCTCAAATGTAGCACACGCATAAAGGGAACGCGCATAAATTTCGGCTCCGCAAATCGCGGAAACCTGCATATGGGATATAATTAATTAATGTTCATAGTATTACAAATTCTATAGTCGGACTAATTATGGAAATTATATTATACACATATTATATTAGTTTTAGAAAATTTCGTAATAATAATCGATTTATATCTAGTGTTTAGTGTGAAGAGAAGAAACGAACACAGATAAAAACACATATTTATGTATTAATTAGTGTGGATTTATAGTTAGTTGGATTGACTCATTATCTTTGTATTCTTTTTTCTGTGTACAGTGATGCTCTAATGGAAAGATCAAACGCACTCAGCAGTTAATTTTATGTCTCAGTGTAAAGGGTACTGAGCCTGTTAGATATAATTAGAGAGATCGGTAGATGTACTCTGCCGGTGCGTATTTCGATCTCACTGACATTTATTATGTCACTGAGGCCGCTGGTACCTAGAACACACTATTTATGTTGGCTAGAAAACCAGTTATAAATTAATTTTGCAAATATGCTAAACATTTTAATGGGTAGTATTAAATATCAAAGGCAAATACGTCGCACATTATTTATAGTAATTTAGAAGATCACTATTAGAAATTTAGATAGTCTCAATGATTTTTGTTTTCCTATTTCAATCAAAGAGTTCTGTTAAAACTTTAAAATATATGCGCAAATATTTTAGGAATTTGTGTCGCTCTAAGAGGTGGTTTATTGATGAAATCAATAGATAAATGTAATTATGTACCTAGGTAATTTGTACAAAGACAAAATTGTAAATAAGCAATAACTGCTGCTACTTATGCTATGACTAACAACAATTGACGTCATAATTTCATTATTCCATTAAATTGATTCTTTTGAGGAGATACTAATACAAAATCACAAATGATATATTATGAATTTATTAACATTATGAAATTGTTAAAACCGCTGGGATTTATTCATACGTTGTATGTAGGGTGTTTTGACTTTCTGAATTTTATACAATTAGTCATCACGGTATAATTTAATTAAATTTAGACAGATAAACAACCTTAGTAAACTTTCAATGGTCTACGCCCGCTGTCAGTGTTGTCGCTATCGTGCCTCGAGAACCCAATTCTATTAGAGTACCTTCTTCTCTATTGCCAAGATCTTCAAAAAAACTTACAACATTAACCAACTGGATCGCAATATTTGTTCGCCATACTATTAACCACGCTAAGCATCAACCCTTTATACGTTTCATTATTTTGAAGCGACTCTCTTGTTTAGAATATTACGAAGGAACATGGGTTGTCAGCGATTGGCTTGCATTGCCGCGGCGCGCTGAGTCGGAGCCGAGGGCACGAGCTCTCATCAACTTTAACGAGCCATTACCGCCTTGTACGGGGTTGCCTGCTATAAATTTGTGAGAATTTAATCTATACTAAGAATTACCCTGTGAAAACGTAGACAGGATACCATTTTTCCAGTCTAATTCGCATGAAATTGATGCAATCTGTATTTGCTAGCTGGGCAGTTTAAGGTTATTTCATAGGTGATCAACAACAATATTTAAACAGGGCACTACTTGATATAGGACACTGCCATTAGGCAGTATCCTCTATCAAGCAGTGCCATCCCCGTTAGGAGAACAAAGAAAGAAAATTTAAAAGTAAATTCCGATATAAATCCCTTACGAATTGATACGATACGATTGATCAGTATAAAACTAATAAAATTTATGAGATAGATAGACGTACATAATAAAATTAAAATGCTTTTATTTGGCTTTAAATCCAAATTAGGATGCGCTTTTAAATTACACGTTTCTATTTCATTCAAATTTAATTTTAAAACAATACGTGATACAATGAACTTCGATAATTAAATACAGTTAGCAGGCAACCCTGTCGCCACGCTCGGCGCCACAAAGAGGGGGTTTTGTGTAATTTCGGAACTCGCATAACGTGTAATTATTTTACAAAAAGGGGCGTCGATAACGTAACCGCAACGCATTTGTTTACGAATAAGTTCAGGCGTAAAGTTTCGTATCAGTAACATGGCGTATTAATATACCACGGCAGCAGTGATTATTAAATATTGGTGAAAATTATACAGTCATACGAAAAATCGCTTCTTTTCGTGGTTTTCTTTCATTTCTTGCAACATTGAGCAGTATTTTGAACACTTTTGAAAATAATTATTTAATGAATGACATTACTAAAACCAATGTAGATATGTAGTATTTTTAGTTTAAAGGGGTGACCCGTATAAGGTGGAGGAGCGAGATGGAATGCTCCTCCCGTCTTAAAGGAAGATCTTCCAGCGAGACCGGTATTGTTCGTCGCAGGCCTAGGGCCATTTGTTACTATTGAAAATTTGTATATATTCTTTGTATATTTCGGGAAAGGTTTGTGACATCAATTATTGCACAGCGCCATCTATTGGCTTGTAAGTGTTCCACTACAAGTTTTTGTACAAAGTATTGAAATGTTAGAAATTGGAGTTCTAATAATATCAGCCCTTAAACGTTCCACTGCTGGAATCGAGCCTTCTAGTTTTAAAGGCCTGTATAATCATCCCGCTAGGCGATTGCGCTTGTGATGGCAGGGTGGTAGATCTCACACACCAGC
This sequence comes from Dendrolimus houi, assembly GCA_039645545.1. Taxonomy (NCBI): domain Eukaryota; kingdom Metazoa; phylum Arthropoda; class Insecta; order Lepidoptera; family Lasiocampidae; genus Dendrolimus; species Dendrolimus houi. The sequence continues at coordinate 10,258,498 of CM077125.1, read as the reverse complement.
GGTCTCAATGTGCAGTTTTACTTAAAACCCTTTTTTTACTTCACTATTAGTACGTGGTGACTGTAACAGTGTGTATATTAAGCTTGAAAAACTACCTAAGTAAATCATATTTACTGATCAGGAAACTAACCCACGTCATTAGGTGCATTTAGACATTTAGCTACTACAATTTTAATTAAAAGTCCAAGAAAGCTAGAAAGTATAATTTTTTTTTGAAATATATAGATTATCAAATTCAAAATTACGACGCAGATCTTTTTCTAATGATTGACAAATTTATTGAGTATGAATCAACGTTGCCCATACATTTTGAAGATCTAGCAATACCATAAAGGCTAAAGAACCAACTGACAGACCTCAAGACACTATCAGGTCTTTCTACATGCACCGGAACACAAATCAATTTGATTAACAATTTTTTTTGCCTCCCCCCATTTTAATATTATATAAGATTATTAGAGCTAGGAATATCGCTCCTTCTGTTCAAGCCACAAAATGTTGCGAAGTGGTGATGAATTAGATTCGGTTCCCATAGAGTAAATAATAACCATGAGCAAAAATTAAAACTAAATAATTAAAATGGACAAGTTGGCGGTAAAGTGAATAAAACTTTAACAATACTCATTCGCACTCGACATCTTTGTCTTCCGTGATCACGGCTGCTGAAAAGTGACCAAAATGTCAGTATTATAAAAATAAAATAAAATATCACGCTTAAAACCGTTAAAACATACTTTTATTATGTGTACTAGACGCGAAAACTTAAGAAATACAATGCTAACGAAATCTTAAACTGGGCAACAAAATAATAACCCGTGAATCGCTCGCATGAATGAGACTCTACTAATGAAGGAATTTATGCGGCCAACTGTGCAGACTGGTGAATTTATTATGGGCACAAAGCGCAAACAGGGTAAAATTTTACTGGAACGAAACGTAACAAGTCTCTCTGAAATAATTCACCGTCAATTGGACACGGACATTCGCAGTTGCATCGCCGTGGGCGAGAGGCGACTTGTCTTCGCGATGTGGACAATCCTTGTCGCTACTACCGCGGTTATTTCTAACCCACGTCACGTCTGTCGCTCGCCAACCGGATAGCCTGAACGCAAGCTTTGATGTTGCGTTCTCTTTTTGCAAACCACATTTTGGTCGAGATAGCGAACCGAATTCTTTCGGGAACGACGTCTAACAACTAGTTGTTCGTTCCACGCGTGCTTTATTTTCTACCTTCGTTTTCGGTATTGTTAGAGACAGGTTTAGGATGCAATTATAGGTAATATAGATATTTTTGCTTGCTTTACGCTGACTCATTGTCATCCCGAATTAGTGTTACGGACATGTGTATTTTGCTTAATCGTTTTTAGATATTTTATAGATATGTAATAAAGACTATATAAGACCTCAATGACGATTATGAAGTTGTTATTATGTTTATAGTTGAAATACAGCAGATAATCTAACCATCCACCTTTGTACCTTTTTACATCGTCATAGATTCTGATGTAGATACGGATTTTAAGAAATTAATGCCAAACAAGGATTTTTTTAAAGTACATAGCAAATTTATTTTTCATAACAAGTGCATTTTAATAGATTAAATAGCATTATTATATTTTTATTTGTAGTTTAGACCACTTTTTATTGTAAATAGAATTTAACATATATATGTGAATATAAGCGCACTACACACACACGCCATACACTCAAAACTTAACATTGTAACAACTACACTTATACAATATAGAATAAGTTATTTAGATATATTAAAATTGTTATAGTAAACAAGAGATTACTAATACAGTTTAAATTTAATGTACATAATAATATACTAAGAAACATAACAAATGTCAAACAAACAACAAAGCGTGTAAGACTAGTACACTTTTATATAGTCAAACTAATACTGTACGCGCTAGCTATACGAAGACTGAATCAGAATAGGCTGAATATACTAAGATTCCCTTGCCTGCCTTTGTGGCGAATTCTACTATTACTACTTGATCGCATAAACACCAAAATGATTATTTGAATATGGCCATCCTTGAGTTGAAAAAAATAAAATTAAAATAGAAAACGAAATTTGAAAAAACTTAGTTTTTACTATTATTACTCGATACTCAATTTATTGCATACAATTATGAAACAATTTAAATTAATATTCGTTTAAAACTACAATTTAGTTATTATTTCACATTTTACACAGGTTTTTGTTTGTTTTGGTCAGCCATTCAATTGGTATTGACGACTTTTATAGTGCAAATGAAGTGTTCAATTGAAATCCTTCAAGAAGTTGATAAGGTAACGTGTGTGGAGTTGTTAAATCAGTTATTTTCAGCAAACCAATGAAGTAAGAGATAATGGAACGCCGTAAACTCGATTCCGTGTGGGCGTCATGTAGATAACAGCCGACCGAGACGATATCTCTTAAAGCGGTAATTTGTTGGCATTCTTGCTCCGCCTCACTTGTGATAAGAGAAATAAAAATCCACAAATGTCGTACTAGTGAAAAGTTCAAGGGGAGGCCGAAGACTGTAATGATATTAATAGCCCATCGAGTAAGGTCATTTCGACAATAAGTTTCACATCAACGTTTTTACTATTAACAATGTAGGTAGATAAGTAGTTTTATATTTACCATGATTTTTTAGAATTAGATTGTACTTAAGCTCTCTGAGAGGAGCAGTAATAAAGGATCTCAAAAGACAAATCATCAATGTTTAAATAACTTTGTTTTGGAGTTAAATGATCACGTATCCAACCACAGCGTGGCAAAGTAGCTCGGTGAGAATATCTGTATACGAGAATCTCTGTATGATGCCGCATTTCGCTTTAGCAGTCATCGAAAGCAGTTTTTTACAAATGCAATAACTTGCCCAATTGCGCCCGCCGCTGCCAAATCGCTCCCGCTACATTTTTTGCCAGTATTCTTTATCAGTAACGCAACTATCGTCAATAGCTTATTTACTACACAGTTATTTTTGAATCATGTTTAATGACTAGTGATCAATGATCGGAATTGTAATTTATATAAAGTTGGCGTGGGACATGGCATAGATCACCGCATGGGAGGCCATCTTCTTCTGCGAGCACGTTATGTTTACTAAGGAGGAGGCAGAGCGGGAGCGTGAATGCACATCTTTGCTCCGCTACCGCCAAAGTCGAAGTCGGGCGGCCAGTCTAGACCTTCGGCCGCTGTGAGCAGGCAGCACGAGTAGGTCCCTGGGGAAAGGGTTCTCACCCGCCGTTATGCCGTCGAGATGGGGGTGCGACGTATTCCGCGCGCGATCACCTCTCCTACCATGGGGCGCGTTACAGATCGCCCCACGCAATGAGAGTATGAAGATGCCACGGGACAAAAAGAAGTTCTCCGGCAGTGAATGAGGCCGACGGGCCACCGTCTATCAGAGCCAGCGGAGGGGCTAGGCCATATACCCGTAGCCCTGGCATTAAGGGCGAAGGACGGAATACCAAAGAGCTTTAGTGGGTATCCCTAACTGTGGCGTGGCAATAGCATCTTTAGTTTTGCCTAGAGATGCTAGCACCATCCCGATCTGAGGAATCCCACAAACCGGCCGCGATTTTTCCCCTACCCACGGCTGATGGCCCTCAATCTGGTTTCCCCTCGTAAAAAAAGGGACATGGCATAGATAGGTTAAAAACCAAAAGAACTGTGTAACACGGAGATTTATCCTTTAGTACCAACATCTACTTCTGCTTATGATATTATGAAATTTTTACATCAAGTAAGACAAATTGTTTATATCCGCGATATTAGACGTTTTCTAATATTTAATACAAATCTGAAAATATCTCCAAAATCATTATATCTTATAGTAGTTTATATCACTATTAATGTAATTTACTAAAAATATAATTTCTACAGATTTTTAAATGCCGAAAATAATAAACCAATTGATATTTGGTGCTTCTACCTTTACGTCATATCTCCTCTCTGGCTGTAGGTATTTTAGCCTTAATTTTCTAATCATTCCTAATTATTACCTTTTCAACTAATACGTTTTATTTAATAAAAATGTGTTTGAAAATCTGACGAAACAGTCTAACGACCGCATGCTTCGAAAATGACTTGATTGAAAGCCAAATTAAAAAGAGCAAATGAACTTATTTGAAAAACGAATATGTAGTCGTAACGACACATCAAGCGATGCGCACGCGCTTCCAGTGGCAGCTATGCAGACATGTCACCGCCTATGTTTTATGACGTCGAAAGGGTTATAAATGGAAATCAAATGGAAGAAATTCTGTCACAACGCTAAAACTTACAACCATGAATGTCTGAAGTCGACTTTAAATGCATTGATTTATATTAACACTTGTCTTTAGACACAATTTTATAATATACTATTTTTGAACTGTTTTGATGTTTTGCCTCAAATTCGATACTTTAAAGACGTTTAAGTGTCAATAAAGTTACAGTACTATTACAAGAATTTCATCGACCAGTTTAGACTCTTATTAAATGTATATTTTTTTTCTTTTAAGGTTATTATAATGAGTGGTTTACGCTGTAAATAATATTTTTATGATGCAAAATATTTATAGTATAGAAATAAATTTAGTCTTTTAAGTACAAAAAAAAAGAAATTTATATGCCTTTTTTATTGCTCGAGAACAGAAAACAGGCTGACGGCTCAACTGTGATGGAAAGGGTTACCACGCCTATGAACATTTTCAACACTAAAGGTGCTACGAACGTGCTGCCGGACTCGTAGATAGGACTGGAACCTGACCACTAATGCCGGACCACAACACAGGGTTGTTGTGGGTTGGTTTGTCGCCTCTTACGACAGGCCGCCTGACTGCAGGAATTACTATTCTTTCTCCCTTGCTACATGGACACGGATTTTAAGATGAAATATGTATCACGAAACATTTACCAAATAATATAAGAGAGAGATAACACTTTATTGCACACCAAAATATACAATTACAAAAACAGACCATATTTATAATATTTTTCTAGGCAAAACAACAGGCGCCCTTATCGCTCAAAGCGATCTCTTCCACGCAACATAAATGAAAAAAAAAGTGAAATTACAACATAAGTGAAATTAATTTGATTTGGTAGTATAAGTTCAAATTACAGTTGTGTAGTTATACGTCATTCAGTAAACATTGCCCATTTCTACTAATAAATGTTAAAGTGACATTATTTTGGTTATATTTTTATTTCTTCTTTAGAAACCTTGGGAATGACAAATTATATCGTTAAATTTGTTATATAGGTACTTTTAATAATGAGTATAAAATTGAGATAGCTTTTATCTCGGAGAATGAGATAGATTTGGTAGGATACGCAATTAAAAAATGATAAAACCGATTTTCATATAATGTTGACGACATCATTTTAATATCATTTCAATAAAATATTATAATAATTTTATGAACATATAATTTAGATGATTGGAATACTTTTTATCCCGAAATAATTACATAGGTTCCGCATCCACGAGTGCCAATTGATTAATAAGGAATTGTTTATTAGATGACAACTCTATATGAATTTAAGAATTCAAATTGTTCAGCAAAAACGAAAATAAAACGGCTATCAGCATAACTGAAAATGGACCCCGGACTTAAAATATGTCAATACGAGTAGACACTAAAAATGTCTCTTTTCTCCATTAACAATGTGTGTAAGCCCATTAACCCGACTTGAATTACTTTGTGGAGCACATTTAAAGCCTTCCACTTGAATGTACTTAACCTTTGTTACATTCTACAATGGCTCTCCACATTAGAGTTTAGTTTGATGATAATACTGCTATCTAATTACTAGCAGCCCTAGCTGTAGATACTGGTGTGAACACGTTGTATAGGCGTAGCGTTTAATTTCCTTCATAGTTTGAACCTTTTTTCAAAGCCGAATTTTGTAAATATAACGATGAACTATAGCAACCCTTAAAGCACGACAATACATAATCTATATTGTGACGCTGAATGATTAAACTACTCACAGGTTATGAATCTCAAACATAATATCAACATTTATTTACAACATTTACGTATACGTAATTTTAATATTTACGGTACAACTATATTACACATTTTATTTAAATATCAGCGATTGTTATTTCATCTACATATTCACTACCAAAGAGTTCCCCGCGCCCCAGACTACGCCGCGAGTCAAACCCCCTTCGGTAGCTCTGTTTTTCTTACATAAAAACTTCATTAAGGCTTTATATATAAATATAAGCAAAAGCTAGTATATATATATATATATGTGTGTGTATATATATATATATATGTATATATATATATATATATATATATATAAATCTCTCTTGAAAAATTATCTAACTAATGGTGAAAACCGCATAAACATCCGTTGCGTGGTTTGGGAGTAGTTAGTGGATATATAGACAGACAAACAGACGCAGAAAGCGACTTTGTTTTATACTATGTAAAGATTAAACAAAAATATAAAAATATTATATCTATAAATAGTATCTTTTTCTGAATATTTGTCGTACATCCATGTTTATTCTATATATCGACACTATATATTCTAATCTATTGTATAGACACAATTTTTTTTGCAAGCCAATCAAGATTGTTTCTGCTATCGGAATTTTCATTTTGTAGCCTACGATATTCGCTTTGAGTATCGCTTTGTCTTCCAATATAATATTACACTTACATAGGAATCCCCTGAAAAACGAGGGGTGGTGAAGCCTCATTGTTACCGTGAATTTTGTAATTAAGCGCCTCGTCTAATTGTGACCTTAGACCGAGCTTTACGCTCCGCTACACCTCAACCCCTTTCGTATTCGTATTCTATTGAATTATATACAAGGATTAAGAAAATACTCCAGGTTAAGCAAATACAATGTTTCTTATTAGTGTCATTACTAGGAATGGATTTTTGTTTTAGTTTATTCATCAACTTCTATATTCTTCTCTCTATATATGCTTTAAAATACTAAGGTCATGTACCACAAGATTTCGGTGCTATTTTTCCGCAAATTGTTACGATTTTGCGAACATAACACCGTAATAGTCTCATAGCGCACTAAACGTAGTGTTGGGTTTGTTTGTGAATATGCGGTAATCTCAGCAAATGTCTGTCTGAATTGAAAATATATAATATTTTTGCCGTAGAAAGCCAGTGGATTAAGACTTAAATGAGCTAGATTAAGATACGCTACTTTGCAGAGGAATGAAGCTGTTACCATAACTTGAATGAACACTGTTAGATAGTATAAGTTGAATACCTACAATGCTGCTGTGACTTTTTATATAGATGTACAGCATATAAGTAAAATGACTTTTAACTAATACAAAATAAACATATACCTAAGCACTATAAATATTCCAACTACACTTGTACTCAACAATTTCTAGGATATAGCTCAACTCATAATAAAAAAACCGATAAAAACGACAAAAATGGCATTATTCATCAAAAATTTTTTATACAAAAAGTGATTGAGGCATAAGAACCTGAACTACTTTTAATGTAAGATGATATTTTAATATAAATCTTGATATTCTATACAATGTAACAAATTGCATGCAGTTCAAACTGATATTAATTATACAAGGAATTAATTTACAACTACTTGATGTGTTCCAGATTACTATTCGATACAACTAAAAGGGTATTAAACGTAAGTTAAGAATTAATTAATTGAATGTGTCAATTTCTAGGCTAGTGTTGTGATTATTTCATATATTAACAGCTTAATTGATACTCAGATCAAAGTAATTATTAATAAATTCTATATTCTACAACTCCGCGATTGAAACAGTTACAATTTAATCAATGCTTTTATATTGGCTCTAAATGACAAGTTATCGGAATATGGTTTAAGTTTGAATTATGAAAAGGCCTTAGTAGAGGTAAGTATTTATGGATTGTTAATAAAGTGAAGAAGTATAGGAAGATAAAATGAAAATTGGTGGAATCAAAATATCAAACTTAAGATACTGCACCACGCTTTTGAACTCCACAGCGACTGAAATGGCTGAACTACTTGTACGGTTCGCAAAACCTGGACTATAAAGGCAACGGGCAGACATAATATTGCCGACTTTGAAATGTGGTGCTGGCGTAGGATGCTTAGCATTCCATGGACAGCCCGCCGAACAAATGCCTCCATATTGGAAGAGCTCGAGATTGGCGATTACCAGAGCCTATCAACAGTATGCCGACGACGAATACTGAAGTACTTTGGCCACATATCCCGAAAGAATCCAGATAATATGGACAGACTTGTGGTCACTGGGAAAGTTGAAGGATCATATACGTAACATCTTGTAACAATTATTAAATGCTAACGGTATTTATATAAGAAAAAATACTTCATTAATATTACTATCTAATCTAAAAAGACTAATAAGTAATTTAATTATTACCTAAATTAACTAAAAGTATTAGTTAATTTAGTTTAATCTGCTGACGGCGAAGGAAAACATTATGATGGAAGCTGCACATGGCGATAGCCGATGTGTGAAATTCGCTAAAACTCATAAACGGCTTGATCGATTTGAATAACTTCTTTTCCAGTTTGAGAAGGTCACGAGATGGTTTAGATTACGCGCGCGTCGTGGTCTGAAAACAATAAATCTCTGCCGAATGTATAAAGAAAAGGATTAAATATTGGAAACTTTATCCTGGAATGGGGTGGGATAGTTTCTGGATAAAGATTCGTAGTTTATTCATGTTAAGCCGCGTGGAAACTCCTAGCAAGTTATAAATAGAAGTTGTTAAATTAGAGAAAGGCATAAAGGAGCGACGGCGTTTATGTAAATTGCTTCCGCTAGGATTCACAGAGATTTACGTCTCAAGAACAATTAAATTTAGACTACGATTCCTTGATTGTGAATATATTAAGGAGGTTTAATTAATCTATTTGAAATAATATTTTAATTAAGGCTACGCTTTAAGTCTTATTTTTAATTTAACATCTAGAAATTTCGCTTAAATACATTTCATTCGAAACGAATGAAGGCAATCAATCGGATAAAGCCACACAGACTAATGGCCCCTTCCTATATCTTACTAACCGTTCATTCATTCATGACGGCCTGTGTGGTTGAGCGGACTAAGTCTTAGCCGGCCGAACTCGCTGGAACCTAGACGCTCTGAGTTCGATTCCTGGCATGGTAAATTTCGGAAACGAACTTTCTGTTATTTGCTATGGTCTGAGTGTCTGGGATCGGCCCTGGAGTAGACCGTTGTATATTACCCATAGCACAATCGTACGTTGCTTAGCTTGGTGATATACAATGAGTGTGTTTGTCTACCGATTATTATTATTATTATTTGCTGTACTATCAGTAGAAATTTGAAATAAGCACCATACAAGTAATATCAAAATTCAACCAATGGTAAGGCAAGTGAATGAGTAAGATATAGGAACTAGCCATTGATAAATGTATCGATCGATTATTTTAGGTTAAATATTTATTTATATTTGTATGTCTATCAATCAGTACTTTTATGTTAAACATTAATTGACAAAGATTAAGAAATATTCCGTTAATATTATTGTTACGACCTACACGTCAACAAAAGTAGATTCGCACCTGTATACCATAAAAGCACACTTCATTACCTTTCCGCATTTGGACTTCTTTTGTTTACTTTGTGTTGTGTATTGTAATCTTTTATGGCAGTTATTAGCCAGGTGTGTCGAACTGATTCTAAGAAATTCGGTCTACGCGGTCGAGCAGCCATATTGTATCGGTTCAGTATAAAGTAAGGGCCTAATGGAGAGATCGGCTGTCGAGCGATAATCACAAGCGCAGCAAGACTTGTGTACATTCGGTAATCTATTTAGTGACGGACTTTGCGCGTGTTATTGAATCGTGCTTTACGTTTAGACTGGTTGTGTTCAGTTATATTTGTAGTTACCTACTTGTGTTATACGTGTTTGTATAGTTCTAATAAATTCTATAAATAATTCCAACGGCATTTTAATTCATGTCCTGCAACTCGTAACATATTTTACAATACGTCATCTTAAGTAATTATATATTATATCATCAAAGAATACCTACTATATAGACAATTTTATTACAACTCTGTCATTTAATTAAAATATAAGATGGATGAAATAAATGAAGTCAATCTTTTTATTGAACACTTTCTAGTGAATGCATTGTGCTTTGTGCGTGAAACATTTATATAAATCAAAAAAGCGTTCATATGTGACGTCTTTATTTTGAGACTTAAACAGGTTATTTATTTTTTAACATTTTAACATACAAAAAACAAAGAAGATCCCTGACCACGTTTGGGAATATGGGAGCAAGAAAGCTCGATATCAAACAAAATATTTTTGCAGATGACTACGCAGGAATAGCACGTCCTTAAATTATTTTCATCACTTAATCGTGTTCTTTGATTACAAATCCCTCGCTACCCAGCAACCCCTCTAGATTAAAAACCTTAAAATCCTTTCAATAAGTTAAAAATTCTTAAAGCTTTTCATCGTGAGTTAACATTTTATGAAAAATTTCTACAAAGATGTTCTGGTGCATCAGCTAAAAGTCTGATTGCACCCTGGGGTCGGGAAAGTGCTCAGTAATACCTGTCCGACTGGTTTTATTGCCGTTTATTATTAACTTTTCATGTAGCACTAATGGATTGACGCAGTCTTGAGGGGGAAGAGATTGTTGAGGAAACTTTAAGAATCGCCGTAAGCATCGTCTTCGTTTAGAAATAATTCGCATAGACTTTTTAATACTTTAACGTCACTCTAGTACTTATATTTGCTAGTCTAATTGTCATCTAAACATTGTTTACCATTCGGACCAGGTCTGTAGTTGAACATTTCATATAAATCTGTTTAACTCAGTCGATTAAGTCTTAAATTATACGATTCATTTCCGACTTTCAATTTGAATAGAACTGAGGTAGAGTTCTAAAAAAATAAACAAACTTGTTCTAACTTTTTTAATTGCTAAAAATATAACAAAGGCTTTTTTGACTGCTTAAATAAGCAGTGAAAAATATCACTTGTAAAAAATATTGTAACAATTCAGTTTTTTGTAGATTACTTTTACTCTATTTCTATCGCAACTGAAAGACAGAAGTGAAACTATGTAATTTCAGCTTCATAATGAACATAAAATATGTCAATTATATTAAGAATTGTAAGTATATCTACTTAACAAGTACCATTATAATGAAACTTACAAATTCTTCTTATTTATATTTTACTATTCATTTATTTACCTTACTTCTGGATCAAATTTGAGATATTCTCCATACAAATATTTTCGATTTGCTACCACTAGTAAGATGAAGAAACTCGGCATAAACCGATTTACATAAAACTTAATGTCATTTTATGAGAAACTTTAAAATGTTTTATGTATAGAAAAGCTGATATTAAAGCACCTTGCTATCATATTATTTTTGGCAGGAATCTTATCATTATAAAATCAACTATAGTCACCATGCAAATAACAACGACTAAGCACTAAGACTAGTTATATTATCATTATGAGACATTATAACTTAGTATTCGAATGCTAGTAAGTTTTATAAGATGTTAAATGAGTCTAAAAATGACTATGAATTAAATCTAAGAAAATTTACGAGTTAGATATAAGAAAGATTAAAGAATTTTAAGCACTTGTTCATAATAAAATATTTACTCTCCTTTTTTTTGATGACGCAGGGAGACTGTCTTTTCTTGGGACAACATCCTCGGGCCTGGGGGGAAGGCTAGCCGAGGGATGTGTGGAACTCTTGATCGGTCGTATGCCCCCATGGCCTCCGAGCGGAGGACAGGGGATGGTCGGCCATCTAACCTAACCTGCGCCCCTAGCTCACACGCTTTTACAGGGCGCCACAGGAACTGGACCAATAGGTACTGCATCTGTGACGCCCCAACGCTTGTCGACGAACTCAGGGTGTCCTGCGGGGAAGGACACCCTCTTCAACAACAAGGGGGGGAAGTCCGCGGGATCCCCCACTTGTCCACGCGGCCCCTTGTGCTGGAATCATGGTTTACTTTCCTACATTAACTAAGAAAATTACCGTTTTTCTTATAAAAACATTTGAATTAATCTTTATCCACTTTATTCCCACCGTATTACGAAATTTAATATGAAACAGAATAGCTTACGGATCCATATTTTATCAAAATGTATTCAAATCAGATGTAGCTAAAGTAGAAACCGCCTGGAAGATGTCGTGTTGTTTGCAAACTCGGCTTATACTCGATCAGCATCTCACGATAACTGTTTTATACGTTAAATAATACACTTGAGATTCACTTTTACAATTTTCGCTACTTGTATGGCCAAATACTAAAAAAGCTATAAATGTGAAATTAACCCTATTACGTGCAAAGTCATCATCGATATTTTTACCTTTTATAACTATAAAAGTATTTTTCAGGTCGCTTTTAGTGAAAAGACCATCCTTCGTTTTATTAAAAAAATATTGTAAATATACAATTTTATAACTGTTTATTTTGGTGAGCAATAAAATGTTATCTCTCTAAAATTATGGTGATGAAATATTGTATATTATTTACAAAAGTACATTATTCTATATACATATAGAAATTTCTTACTGATCCGAGATTAAGATATTCACCTCTTTGCTTCAATAATGTATTATCCTGAAAATTGAAATTTTAGAAGACTTCTTTTTTACTTTTATAAAATAATTGTGTATATTATTTAATAATATTTTATTAAGTTTTCGAGACTTAAATACATAATAAAACTACGTTTTAACGGTTTTAAGCGGGGTAATTTATTTGATTTGTGTTATTCCGACGTTTCAGCCACTTTCCAATGGCCGTGATCACGAAAGACAAAGATGTCAAGTGTCAACGAGTATTGTTAAAGATTTATTTAGCCTACCGCCAACTTATTCATTTGAATTATTTACTTTTAATTTTGTTTATGGTTATTATTTACTGGGAGCCTAATCTAATTTACCACCGCTTCGCAACATGTTATGCCTTGAAGAGAAGAAGTGTCGCAAGAAACTCTTCAGCAAACATGCCTAGCTCTAATAATTTTATATAATATTAAAATGGGTGGAAGGAAAAATAAAATAAATTATCAATCAAGTTGGTTTGTGTTCCGGTGCACGCAGCAAGAGCTCACAGTGTCCTGAGGTCTGGTAGGTGGTTTTTGCTGGGTTTGGGTCTTGATAGTTTTGATGATCGGATCCCAAACAGGTGGTACTTGCCAACCATCTTCTCTATTGAAATTTGGATATTTTTTGATTTCAATAGCCTCACGCATATTCTAGGTATGAAACGATTCTCTTTCGCGAGGATTTGTGGGTGTTATGGAATCTGATGTAGTGATTGGGTTTATACAGCGTGTGTTCACTGATCGCCGAATTCGTAGACCTCGTGTGTTTCATGTCAGCAATGTGTTCTTTTACCCGTGTTTTTATGCTCCTCTTTGTTTGCCTGATGTATGATAGTCCACACTCACAATCGAGCTTGTAAATAAATAATCAGAATAACAAAAATCAAATAAATTACCGCGCTTAAAACGTAGTTTTATTATATTATTTAATGTTAAACAATGATTTTTAAGTCATGGTACCGCCATCTCTTGTTCAACCTTCACACACACATTCTTGATACATACATATTTCCTTTTCTTTTTGTATACTGGTATATATGTATATCTATCTCTGTCACCTAATTTCTCTTTTTTGCCGCCATTTTGTGGTCGAATTCGTTTGCGGTGTTAAGACGATAGACATTATACTATTATCTTCAGCGGTTTCATGTGTACGGAATATTCGCGGTTTTTTTTTTACTTCGGATCCGCGCATACAATTTGTGTTGAAACAAATCTCTTTTTTTAAATTATCGAATAAAAAATATATTTAAAAAATGTTATTTATCAGACTTATCATGTTATTGGAGCAAAGAAGCGTAAATAAAATTAATTTATTTTATTGACAGTTTCCGTGGTTTAGTCACGTGAATTTGTTAGCTTAACTCACTAAAAGGCAGAGGTCCTGCTTTCAATTTCTACTATGTACAATGAATCTTGAAAACAAACTTTATTGATTTTATCTGGGCTGTCTATCATTCGGTTGGCCCTAATATTTATTGCAATTCACTATTTATATGTGCATATATATTAGGTTGGGGAAAAAGTTTCTTCGCATTTTATATAAAAATTCAAAAGGTTTTTTATAAAGTTTATTTACATTTGACTAAAGACATTTTGTTGGATAACTTTTTGCCATCTTGTAGGTAGGGACGTGCCATTTTTGTTTGGGGCTTCTGATCAAAAAACGAAAAGTGGTTTTTGCCATCTTGTAGGTAACCTGACTGCCTAAGGAATTCTGCAGAGACCGAAACAGGTGAAAAATGAAGGTCAGGACTATACGGCGGATGCATTAACACCTCCCAGCCAAACTCTCGTAATTTTTGCTGAGTGGCTAAAGATGTGTGAGGTGTAGCGTTATCATGGAGAAAAACCACACCCCTTCTGTTGATTAATTCCGGTCGCTTTCTCTCAACTTTTTGCTTTAATCTCATCAGTTGTTCGCAGTACAGTTCAGAATCGATGGTCCTGCCTGGAGGTAATAGCTCATAATGAATAATGCCCTTCCAATCCCACCATACACACAGCATCACCTTGTTGCGAGTTAACCCGAGTTTCGCCACAGTCTGTGAAGCCTGACCGGCATTTGACCACGATCTTTTTCTCACGTTCGAGGCACTCAAATATCGAGCTTTTTTGTGTACCCAGCTTTTTCAGATGCGCCAAAACCGTTTTGTGGTCAATTCCCAGTTCTCCAGCTACATTGTAACTACTAATATGCATCTTGCTCCACTTTTTAAAAAATGGCATCAATTTTGTCCGTAACAGGGCGACCAGAGCGACGTGCATCTTTGATATCAAAATTTCCGGATTGAAAACGCTTAAACCAAATTTGCGCTACTCCCACAGATACTGCATTAGGTCCATAAACACCACAAATTTTTTTTCGCGGCTTTTGTTGCATTTGTACCTTTTTTGTAGTAAAATTTTAAAATGTATCGAATTTCTTCATTAGATTCACTCATTTTAACAATAAGAAAAACAAATGAAAATCCCACATTTTCCTAATTTGAATTTGGAATTGTCTTCTTTAAAATTAAAACTTTTTAATGATACCAAAACCAGCCAGATACAAATGGTATAGCCAAAGAGATCTTATTACAAGTTCATACATACTATATGCGAAAAGACTTTTTCCCCAACCTATTATATAAAAAATATAAACCACCGTATTTTTTTTTACTATGCAATGCCAAACTATTTTAATCATCCAGAAAATTCAAAAGTACCCGAAGAATGTAAGAACGAATTTTTCGCTAGTTAACCTTAAGAACCACAGCGTACAACATTCGTCAATACAGTGACTTCGCATAGCGTTACATTCAGTTTTCCTTTTTTTACTATATAAAGGTGTATCTCAAATTGTAACTCTATGATTTTCTCCATAAGAATTAACCATAAGCGATACGTATTAACATAAATTATACTTACAGATTAATTTCAAACTAACTTCCTCCTGATATTTTTATCGTTAGACGTTAATAAATAATGAGATTCTTTTGAGCTACAAGTAAATTAAATTGTAAATTCACTGTAAGACACAGATTCTAATTGCTAACTGCAGTATCTATGGTTAAGAGTCACATACTTGGTTGACTTTTTGTATTTCTCATGTTGTGTATCTGTCAACTCTATAAAATAAATATGTCTGCAATCAAGCTGGTCTTCATAATGGACTATAGAGAACATCCTACACCACTCAACCCACCACTCAGTTAAAACACCACAATAACCACCTTTGTAAATGAGAAATGTAATAGATATTTTTAGATAAAAAAATAATTAAAGAAAACAGGCTCGATCGATTTATTGCCACACTCTCACAAACGTCTTTACTATACATGTGTAAGTTGTCAAATCAGTTTCTTCTTATGATTTTCTTAGAGCTCTAATGCAGCTTTGTACAAAGAGTGACTTTTTAAGGTACTAACTAGGTAGACAATACATCCGTTGGTCTTACGGATGTCCAAGGGCGGCGGTAATCACTGCAAATGGACAGTCTCCCAGTTTGCAAACAGACAATAACAAAAGGTCCTTGAAAGAAAACGGATGAGTCTTGAACTACTGAACTGTACAATAAACTTTTACTACCAATCCATTTTAATAACGTGTCTGACTGCGCAATAAACATTTTTCACGCAATCAAGTATTTTGCAACCTTATGCAGCTAAGATAGAGAAGTTTAATTTTTGGCGTGGGCTATATTATAATATTGCATCTTCATGGGCCTGGAAGCATCTCAAAGTTTTGTCATATACATTTTTGAGATATGGAACGATTCATACTCAATTTTGGTAGCGCCGTTTATGTAATTTTTCCAACAAATATATAAAATATATACCCATTGTTGCAATTACTAAGTGCTGCTAAATAAGGTAAACGTTGTGATATAACCGGCACATTAAGATTGTCATATATAAGCATGGTGAGTACATATATCGTTAATTCTTATAAAATTAAAAATATCAAAGCCAGCAATAGGATTTATGTGGGTTGGTATTAAGTATTATATATAAGTATCATTATTAAGAGAAGGTGACAAACTTATCTATGATTATGAATCAGACTCAAACTTGTTCACCGTGTTACTAGACTGATTGAGTTGAAATATGGACGACATGGACAAAAATTACTGTAATAAAATGTTTTATTATTATTGACATTTTTGGTGATGTCGTCTATTTTAATCTATACAAATAAAATTAAAGTATATATCTGTGATTTTAAAATAAGTACCAAAATTTAAGAGAAAACTGCTAAGCGCGGTAATTTATTTGATTTTTGTTATTCCTACGTTTCGGCTAAACAAAGAGGAGCATAAAAACACGGGTAAAAGAACACATTGCTGATATGAAACAGACAAGGTCTACGAAGTACACACGCTGGATAAACCCAAACACTACATCAGATTCGATAACCCACAAATCCTCGCGAAAGAGAATCGTTTCATACCTAGAATAATGCGTGAGGCTATTGAAATCAAAAAACACCCACAATAGAGAAGATGGTTGGCAAGTACCACCTGTTTGGGATCCGATCATCAAAACTATTAAGACCCAAACCCAACAAAAACCAACTGCCAGACCTCAAGACACTGTGAGCTCTTTTTCTGCGTGCACCGAAACACAAAACAACTTGACTGATAATTTCTTTTATTTTTCCTTACACCTATTTTAATATTATATAAAATTATTAGACTAGGCATGTCTTATGTTCAAGCCATTACATGTTGCGAAGCGGTAGTACATTAGATTAGGCTTCCATAGAGTAAATAATAACCATAAACAAAATTAAAACTAAATAATTAAAATGAGCAAGTTGGCGGTAGGCTAAATAAAACTTTAACAATACTCGTTGACAACTTGACATCTTTGTCTTCCGTGATCACGGCTACTTAAAAGTGGCCGAAACATCGGAATAACAAAAATCAAATGAATTACTGCGCTTAAACCGTTAAAACGTGGTTTTATTATGTATACAAGTAATGTATTACGTTTAGTTATCTGTATAGAAATATCTGTATTGTATTAGATAAATAACATTTTACTTACTTTCTATACAAACATGATAACCTATCTTTTATAAACGAATTTTCCGTGAGCGCACAAAAGTTTACTACTGACGGGGGAATACAGAGAATCGGCCGCCGTAGTTTCGACACGGATATGTAGTTAATTCTATTTTTATGTTGCCTATTTAGGTCCTTGTGAGTTTACGACCATAAAAATTTTATTTACCGTATAAAAATATGATGACTATTATGGTACACAAAGACCATTCGTGGGTCATAATATCATTTTGGGTTGGAGCGTGATGAATTCTATTAATGAAAACACCATTACATTTCAAATAAATGTAGCTTGTAGGAATTAGTTTCGAATACTTTGACTACAACTTTATATTCGAATTTACTTGTATATACCTGTGATATCTCGTTTAGGTTTGTTACTAGAGTTCTTGACTTTATTGGAATAAAAAGTATAACCAAATTTACTTTCATATTATGTTAATACGAGAACACGGATTAATATGAATTGAGATATAAAATTTATATAATAACACAATACAAAGTACAATTTAAAATTTAAAAAAGTATATCGAATGATACTTATCTTACTCTGAAAAATTCGATAGTTTCCTCGGGATTTTTTTTACGTATCCAAAATAGTGTAAAAATATTATAAAAATTAAAAAGTATATATTTTTATAAGAATTATAATGAGAGTCATCCATACTATATAAAATAAGATTTCCAAACTTTCCTTTTCTATTCAAAGACTTTATAACATTTTATTATAAAAGTCATACACCTTCCGTTGTCATCTCTAATAAGGGCAAAATTTTTGAAGATGCTAATACTATGTGATCACAAATCTATTGTTTTTATTCATCGCTGTAGCCTTCAGGAAACATTTTATGCAACTATTAGATAGATATCAACCATATAAATAATGGTCTAATTGACTCAGCCATATAATCGAGATTATATAAGTATATAGAAGCAAAAATCTACTACCACTACCAAAACTAGTGAGCTGCTGAATGCATATTTAGAAATTCCCCATTTGGCGAGTACCTAATTTGAATCGAATGGCCCTTTGTGCCACTGAAATCTGCTGATAAAGGGAAGCTTATACCGAAAAGGTGGCTATAACAGTGGCCGATATGCGACCGAGACAGGAATAAATTGGGCTCAACGATTTATTGCCAAATGCTCTTAACCCGTCGCCTTCCGCGATGAAAATAAGCCGTCGCTTTTCAGGTTTGGGACCCGAATCCGGTGTAACGATAATTTCCGTACCATTATTATTATTTCCAGGAGCTTTTATATTTAATTCGAATGATTTATGAATGAAATATTGCTGTAACTACTTCCCTATTTTAAAATTGCTGCAGCGACTGTCTACTACCATAAATCTGAAGTGTCCAGTTTTTGTATACTTACTTACATGTTTGAATGAACTATTCTCAAACACCACATGTTCATAGTTTTATAATAATGTAATAATCGGCAGACAAACACACATATTGTATATCCCCAAATAAAGCAAGTTACGTTTGTGTTGTGGGTAATATACAACACGGATTACTCTGGGGCCGACCCCAGACATCCAGACCATAGAAACTAACGGAAAAATGTCGTTTCCGAAATTTACCACGTCAGGAATCGAACCTGCAACCTCTGTGTTGCAGTGATGTAGGCGGACAAAGGCTCGTATTCGTAATAATGTCGTATTCGACATCGTATTTTATGTGGAGTGGAAAGCAGACAGTTAAAAAAATAAAATCCGGACAATGACACGATCAGCATTGAAAAAAAAAACAATAACAATCTTAACATCAATTTTATTAGCATCAATTTTTGTCGACTAAGTTTAATAATTTCCTAACTTACTAATAGCCGATTCCTATACCTTACCAACTGTTCATTTGTCTTACTATCGGTTACAATTTCACATAAGCTCCATACAAGCTATGTCAATTTTTTACCGATAGCAAGGTAATTGACTGAATACTAAGATATAGGAACCGGCCATAAATGGTGTTTATACTCCTACCTATTCGATACATTATTCTGTTTCATGTGATAATTATGTATTTATGAAACATAGTTCCTTATGAAATGTGTAACTTTTTATTTAATTTATTCAAGTGTCATTAACAAATTTATTAATCTAGTAAAATTCATACACAAAAAACTAATCACAGGTGAATTGCATGCATAGAAATATGATTACTATTTCTTTGAAACAACAGTAAGATTAAGTGTTAAACTAGAAAAATTGTCTGTTTTAAGCGAAATTAACATTCTCATAGAAGTGTAGGAAGTTGTGTTTATAAGTAAATAACTTGTTTTATTGTCAACAAAACATTTTAATGGAGGTAAATACATAATTAACGACATAGGCATAAATCTTAGCAACTTTCATAAGTTTACAACGGCCTTTCCACTTTACGACTGGGCAAGGACTTGTAAGCGTCAGGTAACGACGTGCTTCATTACTAAGTAGTGTATTATTTATGCCACCTTTTAAATTGTTTTATACAGTTTACTTCCACTATAAAACCGGGTATGAGGTATGAATAAAAAATGGGCACCTTATATAAAAACGGATTGACAGTTTTATGGCACGTTTCTTTGAATGTGTGTTTGAATTTCTAGTAAAATGATAATTAAATATTCACCTGATTATTAACAAAAGAACAAATGAAAGGTGAAATGTAGAAGTCCGAAGAATAAGAAAAAATATAAGTTTGTTATTTTGAATATGTTAAGGGAACAAAAAAGACTATCTGATGACGAAATCCGCGATCACTTAGTTGCCAACCAAATAACACATCCAAATTAACTTTATTACTTGACAATTTATAAGATATGACATAACGCATGATGTTGATGACATGATGTGATTACTTATAACAGGAAGTATATTTACCATGAGCATTGTTTAGATTTAAGACGGATGTATATGATGTATCTCCTATTGACGGTCCATAAATAAATAAATATTAAATTACAATTGACGGCCTTCGTAGTGTAATGGTCTAAGTGTATGCGACTTGACTTGGATTTCTTGGATTCGATGCCGACACATTTCGTTGTTTACTTTGCTCTAATATTGCTAGGAATGATCCCAAAGCTTGTTAGTCATCGATGGCAGCCTATCATTGTTCCACTATTGGGCGTAGGACTCCCCTAGTTTGCGCCATTTATTCCAGTCCTCTATCTTCCTAGTCCAGCCCCAATCGGCGAACTTACGCAAGTTGTAGTCTAGGAGCGCAACTAGCTTAGGTTAGAAATATAATAACATGTGTGTTAGTTTACTGTATGTCTTTGGTTATATAGTTGTACATAATCAATGCTGTTTGTATTGTTTGCTGAATATAAGCTAACAAAGATGATCCAAATATTTCTGAGCTTATTTATGTGATTATAGATGTAACGTTGCTTTTATCACTGTGCGTCTATCTAATAGATAATAACAGTGATCTTCAGTTTACAGGTCTTCCTATGAAATTGACATTAACGTGATCGATAGAAGATATTACACGATGGGCTCTAATGGCTAAACCGTCGTATCAGCATTACTAAAATTTCTCAATTTGCTGCAATAAAAGGGGAAACTTTATAGATGTTCTAGAGCTAGTGTAGTAATAAATTTTTAAAATACTAGTATCCAAATTCTAAAACATAACTCATACGTAAACTGACACTCGGGATATCAAACAGTAAAGTTAAATAGTCGCACAACTCTGTAACGTATTATGCATATAAAAATGGTTTTAAATTTAGAAGCATTTTCATTTCAAGCGTAGGATTGTTCGTGGATGTTCTTCTACAATAAGAATTTAGATATATTTTTAGTTACAATTTCGATTTTATATGAATGACTTAGTAAGTTGCTTAGGGTGTTAAATAAAATAACTAGTATAACATTCTAATTTTAGACTTTATTCCGGTTGTAGGAGAACGTCCCCTTTCTTGTTATTTCTGCTGCGCTTCGCACCGTCTTCGGTTGTAAAACCTGTTACCCATATTAGCCCTGTAACTTCAAATCAGCATTTTTTGAAACTACCCCTTCTATTAGAGAGGCAGCATTGCTTACATTCATGACCCACACAGCTTCTCGATTTTTATAAAAGACATGACATGGGCGACCCTTTTGCATTTTATCTGCTATGTCAAGGACGTGAAGAGTAGTCTCCCGGCGATAGCGCCGACGCCGATCCTCTGTAAGATTTTCATCTCCATGACACGTAAGATTTAAATTAGAAGGAAACCTTAATAAAAGCAGTAATTTTAAGAAGATGCTATATTTCAGATTTTTGTTCAGATACAACAACGAGCTCTGAAAATACTTGTCTAGTTACAAATTTTATGTTTCACAGTTACATTTATCTTGAAAGTGTATATTGTTTACGTGGTGTCTACATTTGCAAAAATGGGAAACGACCTTAAATTTTAATAATCATAACACTAAATTTACATTAATTTCTACGCGAATTTAATTATAATACACGAATTTAATTATAAATATCACAGTCAAAGATTATACATCTAATACTTCTAATTACAGATATATGGCAGTCAAATGCAGGGCTTTAAATATCTACGTTTTATACAGACGAATGTTTTAACAACAACCTTGAGTTCTTTCGGAGCATAGACACAAAATTAAAAACATCAGGCTAACCATATATTGATCAAAAGAACTTGAGATGAGAGACAGATAATCTATAAAACTCAAAGTTCAAATTAACTAACCATAAGGGCTTGTTCGGAAACGTCTTTCGTCGTTAATTTTCGTTTTGGTTTTTTTTTTTTTTTTGAAAAATGTTATATCATTTCCGTACGGTACGAATTCATTTACCATATAAGCGAAATTGCGTGAATACCACAATAGGACAGCCTCTTGTATTCTACGTATAAAAATCAAAATATTTTTATAATACCCAAGTATCACACATATGTATATGATAATTAGAACTTTGATATAACGGATTGGTAGACATTTGTAATTAGATTGTGTTTTTTTGAGGACTATTCGAAATATTACAAACAAATAAAATCAAACTAAAAGTGTGCCTATTACCATTATTCTTAACACGTAGTTTAAAAACTAGTCTGAGAATAAATAAGTTATGTCTACATTAACAATATAAGGTCAGCTCGATGCGTGAAGAAAAATCTCCAAAGCGCAAATACCCACGGTACAACTAGTCCTATAACCTGTGACTAGAATATCGATTAGGAATAAATTACGAGATATCTACACTTAATTTCCGGTATCTACAAGCACTACACTGTATTCTACTAAAAACGATTACGGTTTCTGACAACTTTAAGTCCAATACTATCTACTAATCTAATGTTTTCGGTCACTATCTATAGAATATTGATTAGTCCTTTCGCGAATAATCGAATTCAACTATCGAATAACACTAAAATTCTAACTATAAGCTGTTTCTTTAACTTTTAAAATTAGAATGTCATTCTAATTTCAAAAGGATCGATTATTCTGCGAAAAGAAAAATAACTACATTTAAGGTTAAGCGTGAGTGTCAATTTTAATACTAACGGTCTTATTCATATCGTGTTAGAATAAGTTTAAAGGCCTCTTTATAGTTCTTAAAGAAGCCTTCAAACATACTCTTACTCAATATGAATAACACGGTAAATCGTTTGTAAAATGAATAAACATTATCATTCAATTTAACGCTATATATGAAATATTTAAATAAATGCAATATATTTATAAGAAATATAAACTGTGTACATATAAAATATTCCATTTCTATTGTATTTTTAAACATTATATTTATGGTAATTACCTAAATAAAAATCAGCAGATTTTAAAAATCTAAAATGTCACAATGTATTTTATTATTTTGTTAGTCCTATGTTATGATTGTACGAGTGTATAAATTAATATGGAATAAAAAACTTATTGAGTGTGATTTCTTATTTATCTTTTTAATCTGAAGTTTCGAAAAGTGACTGAAACATCAAATTAAAATCAAATAAAAAGTTCGCTTTATGGAACGCAGTTTCTTAACCTCAAAAAAATTGGTTTGATTTAATAAAAAATATTTTTGCAAAAGAATATTTATAGGTTTTAATAGTTTAAAGCGTAGCAATTTAGTATGAAAATTGACACTTGCACACCACTTTGACGTACAATTTAAAAATTATTTCACTTAAGTTTACAAAAAACGATAAGTATCGATTATTGCTTTGTGTTTATCCATGATATTTATATTTCGGTTAAGCTTTGTCCGAACCGTAGTTTTGTTTGTTCTCTGGACTCTGCGAAAAAAAGGCAGTTATTTTTTATAATGGTATTTTGTGCATGGTGAAAAATAAAATATAGAAAGTGCGTTCAGACCTTTAACAATTAAGGGTTCCGAATAAAGGATGAAAATTAATTAAATTTGCCCTCTATGAAACCCTAAAAATAGCGTGTAAATGAAAATGTATCTTATCTCCAGAACTATTTACATAATTGTGTACAAATATTTGTTTATTTTATTCACATCAATTTTTGGTGAAACTGTTAATTTTTTTGTACTATTGCTTTTTTGTTTAGACACGCTTTTTATGAATGGAGCGAAACCTCATCAATCATAATATTGGTGATTTAAATATTTCTTCTATATAGTAACCCTAGTACATTAAGTAAATTGTGACGGATGGACAAAGGGCGCAATTAAAAAAGGGATTTTTCATTTGGATACAAAACCTTAAAAAATGGTGATTGCATGTTAGTAAAATGTAAACAAGTTCAAATTACCTCATACGGCGGTGGTGGTAGTATATCACACAGATTTATTTGACAGCCCTGCTCGGAGCGCGCAACGTTCGAATGTCTACTCGTCGGAATTGGTATTTTGAAACTGTTTTCCCTGCCCAACCAGTGCCATTGCGGGTAGTCATACTCTAAATCACTCGCAGGACACACTTTACTTTTGTCCTGTCGGCTCCTTGATCCGGACCTATTCGTATGACACGACGCGCAATCGTCCTCCAAAACATTAATCTCATTATGCACATTCTCATGCCTCGGGTCTCTGTAATCCTTCGTAGATCTACTCGAGGTGCTATGACAACACGTCGAGCATTCGCCATTCGAATACTGTATGCTACCGTTACACGATCTAACAATGCTGTTGTTATGTGATCGTCGTTCTTGACAATTTCTCAGGTCTCCAATGTCGTTATTGTCCTGTGTGAAAGTGATATGTTGTTTTCATTGGTATTTGAATCGAACTATGCAAATATATGTACCTAATAATACTAAAAATTTTATCGTTGCTTTATTCGTGTAAACTTTATATCTGTATCCCGCGAAAGCTATCTTACTTTTCAGAACAAAAAGTAGGTATTCTATATTCAATCTCATTTGGAAAAGTGAATTAATATCAAATTTCATGATAATCGGTTAAATCTATGACACAAATATAATAGCTACATTGTTAATTCTTCCTGTCAAAAATATAATATACTAACCGGGATAGTCCATTTCATTAAAATTTTGTTTCGTTTTATACTAGAACTAATAACTATGCTATTTAGTTAAAATAACAAAATATTTTTTCTTTATTGCAGTATATAAGAAATATGTTTGAGATATGTTTGATCTCAATGATGCCATCACATATTAAATAAAACATGATAAAGAGATTGATGTGAGCTGGTAAAGAGCCGTGTGCTGAAGTCATCGATCAAAACTTTTAAAATTGAATTAAAAAATAACTAAATGATGAATATATTTTAATTAGAGCTTTATAAATAAGTACCCTACTTAACTAATAATACCTAATATAAAATCGTTTTTATATAATGTCCATTGATTTCTTTCTAGGTAAGTAAGAAAAACAAACATCCAAAAAAGTCAACTTTTACAGTTACATAAGTTTACTGCGTCATTATGTTATTTAACTCGGGCTATGCAAAGTGTAATGTCATCTAATTTCAACAATGAGATTCTAATTAAGCTTATCGTTGTGTACCTTGAAATTGAGTTCCGTGTAAATAGCACTCGAGGCGTACGGTTCCGGTGGTCCACGTCTAATTCGATCAACACTCGACGCGTCTAAGCCTTGGATAGAGTTCTGAGGCAAACTGTACTCGGGCTCAACACTCAATATGCTAGTTGATTGACCACCTAGGAGACAAGATACACATTTACGTAATAGTTAATTAGACTAATAAAAAAATAAAGCCAGGCTGAATCAGGCACTACGATTATGATGGCCTCGATAGTGCTCACGCTTTAATTGGTCTAAAAATTCTACTGGTTTTTAAAATTAGTTATTCAATATTTCAACTGCCGCAACGAAACTAACCAGTGCACCGCGTGCCTAAATAATGAAAGGTAGTCATTTATTAATAACTTTTTAATATGATTAAAAAGTTATTAATAAACGGTTAGAAATAGTTTTGTTATTAAGATTATTATATTTGCTCGCCTCGTATTTAAACTTATGAATGTGGTGGATCTAGGATGACTTAAACCTAAGTAAAATTAACTGAGCCTATGAAGAGGTATATATAATGTTTCACTATTACTATTTACTTTAAATATGTATGAAATTCCATTTCGTGATATGTGCTGTAACAAATTTATCCGTACCGTGGGAAATACATCGCGGAAACCAAATAGATTATTCGAACAGATAACTAAAGCTGTGAGCGATGACTGATAATATTTCACTCACCATGTAAAAGACTTTGATGACAGCTGGCCACATCCAAAGTGGGATCGTTGGGTGGAGCGAACACAGGTCGGTCTCGAAGCCAAATCGTGTCTTTATTCAACAAGCACTGTTGAGCCGTGACAATTGATTGACCTACGAATGAGGTCAACGTCTCAATTACACTCGAAATATCATACAGCAAATAGAATGGCTGTATACAATTGAAAGGGTGCTGCCGAGTTGGTTATTTTAATCGATCTCTTATATTGGCAGCGTTTTAAGAAAGTTTACAGACAAATGTGATATGAAGTTGCAAAAAATGCCATTATGCCTTATATTACCCTATTTTACAGAATAAAACATCGTTTTAACGGTTTTAAGCGCGGTAATTTATTTGCTTTTTTTATATAGATTAGGCTCCCATAGAGTAAATAATAACCATAAACCAAATTAAAATTAAATAATTAAAATGAACGAGTTGGTGGTAGGCTAAATAAAACTTTAACAATACTCTTTGACATCTTTATCTTCCGTGATCACGGCTACTGAAAAGTGGCCAAAACGTCGAAATAAGAATAATAATAAACTAGTCGCGAAAAGTTAAAAATATATTACCCTGATTTGTCACAGTTTCTAGCAAATAAAAGTTGAAACATTATGACCCAACTATGCCTAGGTATTTGGATTATAAACCAAAAGATATGTAAAGTTATTTAACGATGTATGAGAATTAATCTATATAAAGGTACTAATAAAATTGAAGTGTCTTTCTGTGATTTCAAAAAATATTTTAAATCTGATATCTCTACGTGATCGTTGTAGGATTTTTCTATTAGAAAGTTGGTCTTGAAAGGGCTCTGAAACAGTTTGATGAATTGCAATCAAAATTTGAAAAATGAAACACCAATTTTATCTTAAATTGTAATGTATGTTTTATTTTGGTATTTTGGAGTGTTCAGAATTATATAAATACGTAGTCCAAGTCACGCGCAAACGAAGTGAGGAGCGCAGATAATATTCGAATTAAAAACGACATTTCATAAGAGCTATGATTTTTCAGTAAACATTTAAAATTACTGCATTGGTGCTCTAGTAGTCTCGTTGGCCCGCCTAGTTCACTAGAATATAACGTTCGATTCCTAGAAGGGTACCCTGTGTAAATTAACTTTCCATTATTTGTGTGTATTGTGTTTGGAATCAGCTTTATAGTCGTCCGTTGTGTATTACTCAGAGTACGAAACTACTTCGGAATATGTTTTTGGTAATTTATAAAAAAACGTTGTAAGTAACTTACCAGTAGTTTTCTTCCTCTGAATATTATTCCGTCTTCTTATATAATAAACACTGAACACACCTATTCCGATTACAGAAAATAGTGTGAGACCCAAAGCTAAGAGCCACGTTTCTTGGAATATATGTGGAATACCGTTGTCGTTCGGCGGTTCGGTCCTAAAATATAATAGTTTTTATGACAATAGATATTTTGAAAAGAATTTATCCAATTATTTTAACTTTTAACTTAATTTCTTTTTACATTTTTTGTATTTTCAAGTTAACCTTATTATTTTTATCAATAGTTTTACTTATTTAATAAAATTTTAATGTAGCTAACATTTTTATTATAATAGTTTTAGTGACTTAAAATATTATTTTTCTATGACAAGTCGCGCACTAGGCAGTCTCTCCAATGTATGATGACTCATTGGAGCTCAATTCTCAAGCACCAGGCGGCCAAGAATTCTAACTCAAATATGCTGGCTGCTAAGTATAGCAGCCAGCATATTTGAGTGAGTGGATTGCTCAATATTTTGGCTGTCATGCTACCTAGTGCGCGGCCTATTAAAAACTTGATTTTAATTTGCATTATTGTTTATAAATCAGAATACATATGTCATCCGTGCAGGAATGAAGAAAGAATACAATTTCCTGCGGCCGAACGGCCTGTCGTAAGAGGCGACAAAACAACCCACAGCCAAGTGGTAATGGTATTTGCCCGTCTGGATGAAAACCACCCCTGGTCTAGAGTATATCGCTATAACAACCTTGAGTTGTGTTCCGCCATTAGAGGCCAGGCTCCAGTCTCTCTTTAGACAGCAGCACCGCATCTGTAGCATCTTTGGTGTTGCAAATGTCTATAGGCGATGGTAAACCGCTTTCCAACTTTCCGTCTACCTGTCTGCTGACCTCATGCAATAAAAAAATATCCTACCTCAATAATTACTTATTAATAAAAGACTGAATGTTTAAATAAATAAATGTTACCTTATTTTTATTTAAATCATGATAAAAAATATTTTAACTACAAAAATTTTACGGCTATTTAACTCTTAAGAATTGTGATGTCATATATGTATCACAGATGCATACCAATAAGCAAGGTCATGACTTGTGAGATGATAAATATGACTCAGTCGTATTGAATGTTATCTAATCTATTGTGTTTTAAACATTTAACATAAGAAAATTCAACGCTTAATCTACAGGATTTAATAGTTCAATATCGATATAACACGTCTTTTATAATTAGAAATTAATTACAAAAACCGCCCTATGTAAGCATAATTATCATTAATTCAGAGTGCTATCCATAATCTCATGCTATCCCATAGTCTGAAAATAAGCTCATGATTGAGTAGCGAAATACCATATGCAAATTACACTTACTGTACATAATGACGCTGTGATTGTGTGGGTAACATATGTATCAATGCAGGTGCACTAAAAGGACCATGTCCTCGACGCGTGACTGCTGCTGCTCGTGCGGTATACCTTCCACCAGCACGTAAGGAACTTGCTGTTGCGCCTCTTGTTCTAGCGCCTAAAGACATTTGACCCACTACTCGGCCTCCCGTGCTTCCACTTACTCGTATTTCAATCTATTTTAAAGGAAATTAGTCGTTGGCAAAAAAGAAGTTTCACTTTGTCTCGGAATGAAAGTTGAAATATTAAACTATTGTTTAGTGAGTTATATTTAAAAGCATTCATGATTAACTAAAGCAGAAAACTAATTACATAAGTATAGGGTTTTTCACTTATAACAAATAGTAAATATGAGGTTGTGCTAATGTAATGATTAATAGGAATATTAGCCAATATGCGTTATAGAAGTTTAATCATTTATTCATAAAGTTTATAAAACAAACTACATTTACGTCGAAATGTTTATTTTCAATAACACGTTATAATGTAATATTTTCTTAAGCTTTCCCGCTTAGTACACATAATTAAAATTACGTGACCACGGCTGCTGAAAAGTGGCCGAAATGTCGAAATAAAACGTCACGTTTAAAACCGTTAAAACGTAGTTTTAATTATGTAGCACGTTATGTTCTAAAAATAAATAAATATACCATAACTTTAGGTATATAATTCAATAAATAACACAAAGTAATATCAAACTAATGTTGAAAAGAACTAACAAAACAAATGGACCTCACACTACCGAGACGTAACGAAACAATAGCTGCTCTAGTCATTGTTACTTACTTGCTTTCCAAACAAAACACAAACTTAGTTAAGTAACTGTTATTGGAGCAAAAACAAAACTTACCAAGTATCCAGTAAGTTCGCCGTTCCACGTACTCACAGGCGGTGGTTCCCATCGTATCCAGGCCGATGTTGCGTTTATTACGCCAGCAGTCACAGACTGGGGAGGGGCTGATGGCACTAAAATAATTATCACACGTATAGTTAAGAACTCAATATGACCTCAATTAGTTATTTCACTTTATGAAATCATTTACCATCTTCGTCCGTATAGCCTGATATCATATTTGAGGGCTTTCCAAGCAGCATTTTATAAAAAGGCATCAGGAATATATCGTACTGTGTATACGCCATCATTCCTGTTAGGATGTAACTTGACGATCCACTATTGTCGACGTTCGTCAAAGACCCGTTTGAGCACAATAAGCCGTCTGAGTGAGACGAACTTAAAATTGTCACCTCTTCCTCGCTTGCATTTCTCCAATTTATAGTAGTCCCATTGTACCAGATTTTAATCCCTTCTAAATATTCATTGTAATCCGTTAACACCTAAAACAAAAATTCTTGTTATAAATAAGGTTTCCTTTTCAGGTTTTTATACCTAGTAATAAGTATAACAATTTATAATCACAACACTTACATCCCAAACAACTTTAAGCGATGTAGAAGATAATGCTTCAACTCTTTTCATAACTAAAACATTTTGCTGTAAATATTTTCTAGCCTGCACAAGTTCGTATTCAGTCATATGGGCGTCTCGTTCGTAATCAATACCAAATTTGTGACTAGGAGATTGTACTCTTAAATCGTTTTCTTTGCTCAAAACAGTAAGATAGGCCTCATGCATGGTGCTTCCAGCTGCGTTGACAGCCGTACAAATCACCCTACCATTATGTTCCGCCCTCGCACCGTCCAAATATAGTAAGCTCGAATTACTTTTCGTGCATTCCGGAAAAAGTAAAGAATCGTGACTCCCTTCGAGTATCCAAAAAGTTGTGGGCGTAGGCAATCCTTTAGCCTCACATTGAATAGAGACCACATCGCCCTCCCATGCGGTTAGATTTGATGGTATCTGCGTGAAGTGCGGTAACGCTGAAACAGATGGCCGAATCAAAATAGAACGGACAGTTGTTAGAATTATTGGCGCAATAAAATCGTTCCAAATAGAGATGGGACTCACAGTAAACGGTAAGCGTAGCGCTAGTAATGCTGGTGCCAGCTTGACTATCTGCACGGCAGGAATATATGCCAGCATCTGTTGCTGACACGTGTTCCAGACGTAGCAAACCACGGATTATAGTGGCATGAGATGGCAATGTTCCATCTTCTTTCACCCATGTTATTTTTACAGATGCATCATAACTCTAAAATTTACAACATTTAAGATATAGTAAAGAATTTTTAACTATGGTAAACAATGTGCATTTTTTGTAAAAATACTGACCTGACAATTAAATTCAACTGTTTGCCCTAGTAGAGCCGTTATATTGCTGGGTTTCACAACAAAATGTGGCCGCCTTATTATAATAAGTGCTGCTGCTCTTGATTGCCTCTCACCAGCTATATTTGATGCGACACATCTATATGCACCACTATCATGTGGAACGGTTTCTAGAAACTTTAAGCTTCCTGTATTTGTAACTGTTACCCTATAAGAAACATTTTTGTATTAAAAAAACTTTTCGTTTTCTATTAAAAGTTAATATTGATTTATAATTACACTACCTTCCATTTACTTCAACATCAAAACCTTGACCATCTTTAAGCCAATGTACAGAAGGTTCTGGAACTCCTTTAGGAGGTGAACATTCCAGCAGCGCAGGTTCTCCTGCTGCCACTTGCACATCCCTGGGTTCTGCCCTGAATTCATCCCGTAACACTAAAAATTATTCATAATCTTTTTACACAAGATTAGTTGTTTATTTTCGTATGAAAATTATTGAAATCAAAACAATATCTGACCCGGCACGTTTTTTGTATTTAATAACCTAATTGCATTTACATGTTAAGTCAAACTAAATTAAGCCAACCATAACTTTAATTATACGATTTCTATTTGATAGGTTCCGCAGAATGTTCTACAACGAAAACTAATTTCAATTCAATTAATTTAATTATGATTTACTTTTATTTTATTAAGGGTAAGTGGAACTTATTACTTAAGTATTTTCAATAATTTTTGATACTAAAATGTTCATAAAAAATAATTTTTGCTACAAAGCGGACTCTTAGACAGCAAAATTAATCAGCAATTGTTTAATATATCGTATTCTGTATGCTCGTATAACTACAGCACACGCATCATTAGCTAATAGCATTGACAACTTAACAAATGTTAAATACGAAATGCTTCTTAGCCTTTTCTGGCCTTTTATATAGTAGTATTCCATCAAAAGCCTTACCAGCAACATTGAGGGAGGCATTATGGCTGACTGCATCACCGGCCACATTGCGTGCCACACACCAATATATTCCCTCATCACTATCTTTCTTGCCACGATTTACCCTAAAAACGAATTACGTGTTAATCGCTTTTAAACTTAATTAAACTGTAAGAATTGCTCCAGTGGTATTTACTTATCCAATTATAAAGGTATAAAATAAATATAATAAATTATAAAAGTATATAATAAATTCTTGCAAAACAAATTAATGATTTTTTAATAAACGTATAGATAAAGATTTATAGTAATTCTATTACTAAGAAATTAAAAATACAGCTCAAGATAAATAGAATGTTTTAAAAGAATACGATAAAGAAGAATAAGTAAAGAAGAATGGGGTTATTCCCGATTCAACCCATGACGTCTCAACCCACGAATATATTTTTCCCAAATCAACCTAAATCCATTCCCAACTAAACTACACAACATTTTAAAACTAGCATAAAAAATACAGAGATCTTGTGTACGGTCTCACCAAAACTCATAGTTTTTTATTGATGGATAGCAAATTTTGTGAAATAAAATCTAATGCTAGTTTTTTTCCCGGTAATCTCGCGGGAATTCTCCCGGTAGTAGTTTAAAATTCTTAGGGCGCATAAAAATTTGCTCATTCCAACACAATTTTCACTAAATCGATAGCTTACTACTTCTACTTCTTTTTGAAATGCTGCGATACTTTGTGTCTTGGGAATCTAGCGGAAATTTTCTCGGCACTGGTTTAAAGTGGTAAGTAAGCATAAAACTTAGCTGAATCGGATACGACTTATACAAAAACAATCATTTGCTGCGGTAAATTATGTCCTGAGAATCCAGTGAGAATCTTCCCGGGAGTTGTTTAAAGTGGTTAGGCTAATTCCGATACGATTTTTACGAATGACAGTTGATGTTCTTTTTTTAAATGCTATATAGTACATCATATCCTCGAAATCTTAGATATTTTTCTAAAAACCAATGACAGGGCTAAAAAAACCTTGCAAATTGGCCGGGATACTCTTATTACAGAATAAATTGGTACTATATAACATTTTGCATATCTGACTAATACCAAACCCTCTTTTTATATTTTCCAGGATTTCCTAACTTTGAAACCACGTAATTTAGGATTTGCTTGCTACGACAGTTTTTATATTTATTAGAATCTTCAGAAGAACACTTGTAGTTGTGTATAACTTTAGTAATATTACTTATCTCGGGTTTTTAGAGGAATTTCCGGGATTCATGTATTTTAGCACTAAAAACATCCATTACTCTGCTGGAAATAACCTTTGATTTTAAATATTGGCAAAAGAACTATAATCTTTGTTACCTGTTCCATGTGGACGAAGTCGCGGGCAAATACTAATAAAATTTATAAAATATAAAACACATAGTTTCATTTTTATGTTATCCATACTTGATTGCAATTGTTTTTGCTTTAGGTTAAATTGAGAATAACATTTAGGTTAAGATAGAAAAAAATATTAAAAATAAGTCGTGGGTTGAGTTGGGAATAGAAATGGGTTGATTTGGGATATGTGGGTTGAGTTTATGTGGGTTGAATCAGGAACAACCCGAAGAAAGATGTGAATTATTTTCTCCACTCGATATAATTTAGATTCAATAAATATTTTATCTAAAACAAAAGGTATCCTCAAAGTTTCAGTTAACAAACAGCTTATCATTTTACACATCGTAATCGTCACTACATAATTCTTATTTGAGTAGCAAAGTAACTCCTTCCCACAATCATCACTATAAATTTTGTTCTAAGTCCATATCTTTGTTTTTATTACATCTCGCCTTACTTAAAGCAGATGGTGATAGCTTTAATTTATACGTCAGTGAAAAATAAAAAGTTTCTACTCATTTGTGTAGCTTGTTAGCCATGATAATGTTTTTAATAAACAAGTAAAAATAATTAACGTCAGTGGGAAATTGAAATACAATGGAGAAATATAATGCTTAAGTTTTCAAAAAGATGCTAAAAGTAAATTCTTGATCGTAATTAATTACAACTTACAGACACATACAAATGTTTTTATTAATTGAGAAAATTCCCATAATTATATCTCGTAGTTGCGTAATGAACTTAAGAATAAAACTTATTTTACTTATACTATTTTTAAGAGCATTAAAAGAGCAACTTCATAAATTTGGTTAAAGAAAATAATTAAAACACAATTTCATCATCTGGTTAGTCTGAATAAATACAGTATTAGACCTTAATTAGTTAATTACATGGATAATTTTAGTTATCAACTTTTTATAACTAATAATAATATTTAGATTTTTATTTATTGAAATACATTCTCAAGTTCTCAACCATAAACCAATTCTAAATTTGTTACTTAAACAAAAAGTTATTTATATCGTTTATACTACTTATTCTATAATATCTATAGACAAACATAGAGCAAACTGAAATTAGTTCAATTTAATAAATTTTATTACTTTAACCTGCTGCATAGGTATATATACAACGTTATACTGGAATACGGGTCTGGGCTTTGACTTCACATACCTTAAAAACAATAACCCATCTTCCAATAAGACTCGATGTCCATCTTCAGCTGGTGGTAACGGAGAGCCATCTTTGAACCATTGCACGAAGGGTTTTGGTCTACCTTCCACAACACATCTCAAAGTTGCTGGTTCGCTGCGACCTGACACTGTATTGGAAGGATGCTCTTTGATGCGAGGTGCTCGGTTTTGAGCTAAACGAAAAATAAATATATAATTGTATTTTCGTTGGTATAAAAATAAGTACCCATAGATAAACTCTTTGCTTATCAACAGAAGAAATTAAATTGTAACTAAGGCATTAGCCAACCGAGTCTCGGAGCACACAAAATGAAGGGTACCGCAGAAGTGCAAATTATCGTTTGTTTATGTAATTTGTTTAGGAATTTTAATAAAAACATTTAATGACCAATACCCTGTATCTCAAAAACTGCTTAACACATCTTGTTCAAACTGATTGTCATTTGAAGTATGTTTAAGCTCTATCATCTTATTTTCTTTCAGATTTCTTCAGACCACTAACACTTACATTAAAATTTCGGAAACAAATATTACTCTATCTATTAACTTAAATAGTCGTTAACCAAGGTTATTATGATTTTATAAAAGCTATTTAAGCATACCTACAAACATATATAGGCGATTAGCACCTTGAGTTGTGTTCCGGCATTAGTGGCCAAATTTCAGTCTCCCTTTAGAGCGCCGCAGCATGTTGGTATCACTTTTGTAGTTACAAATGTCTATAGGAGATGGTAACCACTTTCCATCAGGTGGACCGTCTGCCTGTCTGCTGAACCATGCAGTAAAAAAATGCATAAGTTCAGCAGACAGCCAGATGGCCCACTTGGTGGCAAGCGGTTACCATCGCCTATTGACATTTGTAACACCAAAGGTGCTACCAATGTACTGCCGCTTTCTAAAGGAAGACTGAAACCTGACCACTGATGCTGGGGATACAACTCAAGGTTGTTATGGCGGCATACTCCAGACCAGGTGTGCTAGACATCCAGACGCACAAATACCCTACAACATGCCTACCTATGAATAAATAAATATTTTGTCCCTAAATTAAATAATGATATGAGACCCACCCCTTATATTTAAGGCTTTTGCAATTTGACAACATCATTGTGTGTGCAATTTCACAACATCATATAGCCTGTCATACTGCAGTCATATTATAGATCGAAAGGCTTCAGAGAAAAATATGAAAGTTATGAACAAACACAAATAGACGGACGGACAGACATGACGATTATATAACAGTTCCGGTTTTACCAAAAATTACTACAGAATTCTAAAAATATCATAAATTCTTTCCAACTTTGTATTATAATAAAATAAATGAACTTCCACTTTAAATATTTCAACGAAACGTAAAAGGAGGCGATGAAATCTTGTTCTTTTAAAATAGATATGATTTATTAACACTCCAGCAGAGTTCAAAAGTTACATAATCAAATCAAAGTAATGGCCATTCATTAATCTATGTTACTTTTTATGAAGCCATATAAACATCAGAACTTCGTTATAATTAATTTGAATCAAACAAAAAAAGGGTAAGAACTATACAACTATCGACCCAATTTTCAGACATGGTTAAAAATACATAGCAGTTCTTTGATGTTCCAGACGCCATCGTCAGTAATCAGTTTTATACCAATACTATATCAATTTAATGGTTCGGAATACTTCAAATGATACACGGAAATAATGGCCCATGAGTTGTGCTATGAAAACATTTCCACAACTCTATATCTTGCAATAAAAGTCGGAAAACAGCGTGATTTATTATTTGATCCGAGAGAAAATTGTTATTACTCTTTACTGATATTTATGAAATAGAATTTGATAATAGATAAATAGTAAGTCTAAAAGTTAGAAAAACAACATAGACGTTGTAGGTACAATACGAGTACCTAGAGATGTTTATGCGAAAATCTAATGCTCCAGTTTATAATTTTACGATTTAGTAACAGTAGTGTTTAATGTTGTGTATATACCTTAGTAGCCTATTAATTTTATATCCTTAAGTTTTAAACATTCCACACAGCTTCAACAGGGTATACTTCAGAATCTGTATCCAACAAAAGTATTTATTTTTTAGGTAATAAAAATGTTCTATGATATCCTTTTTTTTATAGCTGGAGTACAGGAATCAGGCAGATGGCCCATCTGATCAAAAGTGGTTACCGTCGCCTAAGGACGTTTGCAACACCAGCTATGACAACAACGCACTGCCGGCCTCGAAGAAATTTTATGACACCCTTTTTAAAAAACCTTTATCAACAGCAGATGTATATTAAAAACAGTATATCAGCTATGCTCGAACTTCCATTCTTATAAGAAAATTGAACCGTTAGCGATACTCCCTATACTGATACAAAGTTTCATTACAATGGTTTCATTCCCGAGGTCGTCAAAAAAGAACAGATAAATAAACACACGAAGTCACTTTCATATATTAATACATCTGAAATGTCAAATTAAGTTGAGATTTTGAGTACCTATCTAATGCAATCAAGAATTTAATTTTAACTGAGACGGGGCACCGACATAGAGCGATAATTCACTCTTGGAATATTTCCCTATATTGGGTTATCATGAGAGTGAATAAGAATTAATGTTAGGCCTTAAGACCATTACAGCATATCGTTCTAAAATATTAACGACCTACTTAAAGAATTTCCATAAAAATTACGCATTAGAATTTCTAAACCAAACGGTAGACGCCTACTCGATAGAACCCATTTCAAGTTCGTAGGTGCATCTTTCTAAATATTCACATTGGTATAATATTACGTCATCTGTGGAGCTCTAAAGGGCAGTCTGAAGTGTGGCTTTTACTACTTTTATAGGTTTGTACACCGTACTTGACCAGATGTTCTTTTTAGAGAGCTAAGGATGCAGTGTGCAACCGTTTAACTGTACGAGTTCAAGCTTTACATTATGAATGTTATCATATATAAACACATTAAGTTTCTCGTTTTTGTCGGAACCTAAGTTGTAACAATATTATATACATGTAATATATCCAATATATCTACATTTGTATCAACTCAGATTTTTTTAAATAACCGCTGTAGGTATCAATGAAGATGAAGCGAAAGGTTTTTGTTAGGATCGTATGCAAGTGGAGATCCAGCATTTCTACCTAACCCTATAGAGAACAGGCCTAATAATATATATATATATATGATAGAAGACATCTTCCTTCTAAACTTCATCTATATAATACTGTTACAACTCAGGTTCCGACAAAAAACAAAAACCATCTGCATATCTGAAAAAAAACATTTTAATACCTGCCAGCATTTAAACTAATTGTAACTCTTTTATGACCGTCTTCTTCTGTTTACTTTGTGTTTAAAATTTGTGATTAGAAAACAGCCCATTGTTTTATTGTACTTTTTTATGGCAGTTTGCGGCTGATTCATTAGCCAGGTGTGGCGGATTAAGCCGACTTAGATCGGGGACATTGCATTTGTACAGTATAAAACGATGACCTGATGGAGGGGGAGACAGTCGAGCGACAACCACGAGCGAAGCGAGACGCGTGTACTACAATCGGGAATCTGATTAGTGACGGACTTTACGCGTTTTATCGAATTACGACCTTCTACATTACGTTTGGACTTGTTGTGTTCGATTATATTTGTACCTGTGTTATACGTGTTTGTATAGTTCTAATAAACTCTATAGTAATTCTAACGGCATTTTAATTCTATTCTCGCGACTCGTAACAATACCAATAGTCTTCCAATAAATTATATAGAGGGATATTTGGCCGGACGTACATATGCGTAAAATAAAGATTGTCAATTGCCAATTTTGCCTGCCAGTCTTGCTATTTTCTAAGGAACCTTAAAATTTATTATTTACAGCAAAGCTCAATAGTTTATTGACAGTTTCATAAATAAAATCAAATAAAACTCAGAGAACCTAGGTTGTCACTCGAGCTTTGCAGAACATTAGTTATTCAATTTTAGTCATAAGCAAATGTAACGTTATTCACCTTAAACATTCGATAAGCTAATCTTTTGTAATGCGGACCTGGACTGGAAAAATTGTTACCCTCATTTGTTCCGAAATGAGAAATGTAGAAAACGATTTGTTATCTTTTTATGAAATACATTCTTGTGTATAAGTTACAAGTCAACGAACTAATGACGTAATTAACTCAAC
The DNA here is from genome assembly GCA_039645545.1 of Dendrolimus houi. Classification (NCBI taxonomy): domain Eukaryota; kingdom Metazoa; phylum Arthropoda; class Insecta; order Lepidoptera; family Lasiocampidae; genus Dendrolimus; species Dendrolimus houi. Next base: position 10,219,607 of record CM077125.1, on the reverse strand, counting down.
TGATTACTGCAGTCACTTCTAGCAATAGCAAATAGGTAAAAACATTGATATCTATTATCTACAATAACCAGATATATAGTAGGTCAATATTTTAATTTATTTCATTCATGAAATAAAGATTGGAAACTGGCTTGCAATTAGTAGCTGAGCTGTTGCGCTTTATCTGTTTAGCTATTCTTGTGATATAATAACTTGTGTAACACATGATACATTGTATCAGTTTTTAAATTCAATTTTAGTTACTAAAAGCAGGCTCTGTAAGTTGTCATGTTCATACTGGCTTATTCGGCGTGCAAAATCCATATAAATATTTGTTACATACATATTATATTCAATTAATAATGTAATTATAAATATCTATGAAAAAATGTTATTAGTATATGTGTAACTATTTTGAATCAAGATTTGAAGTAGCTGCGGTTCATGTATTTCACCTGTGTGAGTATAATATTGCACGTTGAAGCTTTAAAAGCCACCAGGAGAAAATCGGAAAGCCTCAGCCAAAAACCATAATTGATTAAAAATTTGACACTGACATTTTGATTTTCACTCAAAAAGTAATAATTGACAAAGCCGTTGAATTTTTTTACACAAACAGATATCTTACATTAAAACAATAACTATCCTATTACGATTACAAATTTGTACATTTTTGCTTAATAAAATGGGACAACAATGTACTGCAGAAATTCTTGTTTAAAACTCATAAGATATTGTAGCAGAAATAAATACACAATTCAAATAAACTTTTTGGTACAATAGTTTTAAATTACATTATCCTAACAAAACAATTCGTTTAACCCGACTCTATCATGGATAGACACGCATAACTATAAAGTTTATTACTTACAAATTAATTTAAAAAAAAACAGATCTCTCTATAACATGGATGGGTTACGTTTGTCCGTTCCGCCGCATTTAGATGGACAGGCGGATAAAACGACACGAGGCATTGTAGTAATTGTGATTTATTTTTTACTTTGTCCAGGCACGGCGCGGTCAAGCTCGGTAGTTGTCCTTTATTAATACTTGTCACTGTCACTGATAACTCGATACAATATGACTATCTGGACATGTTTGTCTTTTTGGTGCGGCGCGGGCGCGCTGTATGTGCAACGTGCAGTCCCCTAGGGATGTCCATTTGTTTATAGAAAAATAAAGAGTAAGCACTTTATATAATTTTTAAATATTGCCTCGCACGGTCAAATGTTGAAACTTAGAATAACCTTCAAAGAAATACATATATAAAAGGACGGGTCTTTATAATCCCTCCACTTTAGTCAAAAAGTTAGTAAAATAGACGAACACCAACTAAAATATTATGTGGCAGCTCTATAAGTAAAATTTCATAAAACAGTTAAGTTTCGCACCAACATCTTAATCGTTTCTTAAAAGTAATAAATATCCATAAGTATATACGAGTTAGAAACAGATCTTGAAATTTTTACTGAAACTTTAATGCGTTATTAAAAATATTGATTTACGTATATCTGTTGTTTTAATTATGAAACAAAAACTTAAGTAATCGCGAATTAGGTCTTATTGTAACATATTTTAAACGAAACAGACAAATATATATATATGCATATACACATGCATACTTATACAGAATATACTCATGAAAGTAGATAAAATAAAAGTTATGCAACGATAGACAGGAGTGCGATATTTAAAATATTTATTACTGATGATATTATGTGCAATTCGAGCAAATATGTGTAACCCTCTCTAACATTTTTGAAACACTACTCCGATGTTTTAATTATTTCTTAAGTATACAAAGTAGCCCGCCCTATAGCAACCAGTACGCCACACGGCGGCCTTTAAATAAATTAATATACCTAATAAAAATATTTGAATCCCACACCTACTATTAACGTATCTAATATATCGTAATGTAAATATTATGTAATAGATTAGGCGGCTGTTGTCACAACAGGGTTGTTATCTATATTATTAAATGTCTTTCAAAGACAGATCTACATTATGTGTACCTGTCACGGGTTTTAGGTGAAACGACCGATTCCTTGCTTCAGATCTTACAATAAATAAATTAATATTGATATATTTTTATTTGGTTGTACGGGTTTCCTACATAGGTAACTTCAATGTGCAGTAAGCGTTTATCGATTCAATATAGAGTCGGTTTCTACCACGGATAGTACGTCCATGGTTTCTACATCTTACCATCCATTCATTTCAGTTTTACTTTTTCCATATGTTTTGTTTTTATTCTTTTCTAGTTATTTATTTGCTGCAGCCCAAACGTATTTTTGTTTAAGATTTCTTTTCAACAATTTTTAATACAATTGCCTAGTATATATACTATTTTGCTTAAACTTATTCATATGGTGACTTGTGTGATGTTTTTATAAGTTTTTGTATCACGCAGTTTTTGCTTGCTTAGATATGATGCTTTCAAAAATAACGTACGGAAATCTTTACGATCTCAAAGGGGTAGGTAACATTAAATAGACCTAGTATTATGTTACATAAAATTTAGTATTAGATAATTTTACGATTGCTTATTCGCAAGTACGTCTATACTAATATTATATAATAATAATATTATAAAGAGGAAAGATTTATATTTTTTAATGTTTGTAACGAATAAACTCAAAAACTACTGGACCGATTTCAAAAATTCTTTCACTATTAGAATGCTACATTATCCCTGAGTATCATTGGTTATATTTAATTTGAATAATCGAGTTGTAATTTTTTTTCAAGGCAGGACAACGTCTGCCTGGACCGCTAGTAAGTTAAAAAGGAAAGTTTTCGAAAATAATCGGGAGTGAAAAGGTAATACTATCATAGATAAATATAGTACAGAACTCAAATCTTAACACAAATTACGGATAAACCTAACATTATTTCCGAATAATAATTTATATAATAACTAATAATAATTATAAATCATTAATACACAACTTTAAGGTGTTTAAATTAATCGCACAAATTGATATTTGCTTCCGAAAAGTAATTTATTAAAGTCATCTCTCAACACGTTTAAAAACGATCAAATTACCAGCTATATGAAAGTTAAGATTTCCCATCGTTATCAATATAAAACACGTCGAAACCAGTTTAAATTTCTCCAACTTAATTAATGGATAAATTAAATTAAATTCTTAGTTGCATCAATTTGCACATTTTAAAACATGCGTGATATGGTGTACTACGTTGAGTTTACCACGAACAAAAATTTTGACCAAACATGTTATAGCTGTAATCAGGACAATCTTATATTTGGTTCTGATCTTTGTTTGTTTGTCCCTTCACGATCTTGTAAATAAAACAATTTTAATGAAATTTAATACAAACATTTTTTTTATTGCATTCTATCACAGTCCCTCGGAAGTTCTTCGGAGCCGTCTTACAATTTTCGTATATTGGCCTAACTAACTACATACATATGCAGTTTTGATAACTGTGATTACCATAAGACACTTTTGATCTCGAAAATTAGGATAGTTTCTGCGGAATACGGACTAGAAGTTTACGCGAGACCAGCTAAATGTATATGATGATGATATATAAATCACATTACTTTTTGAAACTCTTTAAAAATTTTGTTTCACAGCCTAGTATGCTAATAAATGCAACAAACTATTTATTTTATAACTTTTCTACGACTAAATTATAAACCTATATTTTTAATTTATAATAATCGTTCTTCTAATTCATAATATTTTAAATGTACTAAAAAATAGTACGCACTCTCCAACTTTTCCCTCCTAGTGTAAAATGAGTTGGCTTAAGATATGAATTTGAGAATTTAAGACGAGTTATTTAACGGGGATGAAGATGGGATACTTTGTATCCCGGAAAATAGGATGGTTTCCGCGAAATATACATCCAACATTAACAAAACCAAAAAACAATCGGAAAGCTTTAATATTATTGATATGTAGGTATGAAAAGCCCCATATAAAATATTTTAAGTATTTGTGAGCTTTTATTAAATTATTATCAATCAATTTACAACAATATCTATACCTACAACATTAATATCAATTACGAAAGTAATTAACTTTAATGAATTTCGTTTAGTAAAACAAAACCATTTTATTTCCGACTGTAGATTATTTTCCAGGCAATTTCCTGTGTTATACACAGGCTTTTGATCTCTAATTACATCCTTTAATTAAAGGAAACACACAAATAGTGTTGTACACACATAGCTACATACTAAGTTACCCGAAAAAAGAACATAAAATGCCGAAATTCGACCGGTAGTGAACGGTTACTTTTACTAATTTAACGCTACCGGTTAACGTCAATTAAGGCGCAGAGGTACAAAGAAAAAAGTTTCATTGTTTTATATTCGGAGCGCAGTGGCAGCGGCCGGTTACTACATTTTGTTAATTGGTTGCCGGCTACTTTAATTACTGGATACGGTAACGATCTGATAAAACAAGAGAAATCCATTGCTTGATTAATAAAAGATCTTGTTATTCCACTCCCGTGTACAACACTAGGTACCAAAGATCAAAATTAATTAAAACGCGAAATTATAGTAAGTACTTATAATATTTAATAACGCATGTTCTAGTATATTTATAATTATTTACTTAACGGAATACCAACTGCATATAAAATTAAAACAATCAATACTAATTAGGCTATATACTACAAAATGAGAAAAAAAAATACTTTGCTTTGTCCAATTTTTAGTTTTCGATACAAATGTAATGAAAGATTGTGTATCAAATAACAAATTGATACCTACTTTTTTAAAATAATTATTAATTGAGATATGTTAATAAAATGACGGTAAAGAAATGTTACAAATAAAAGTACAAATAAGTGGCGTCACATTTCATTCATAAGAACACTATGAAAGAATTTGAAAATAAAAAAAAGAATAAAACAAAAACAAAAATGTTAACTTAAACTTGGGTGTTGTGTCAACACCATGAATATTTACCATTAGTTCCATTCAGTCCGATAAGCAGTAAATGCACAAATACAAGAAAAACGAATTGGTTTCTTCCATTTACAGTGTTATCGCACTCATTAGCACCAGCATCCACCATACTGCCACAAAATTATGTTTAATTTTCACACTATCGATAATTTTACATGTTTATTCTCATTCCATTTCACTTTTAAAGTTCTTAAAATTTAATTTTTATTCTAAAATGAATTTTATAAGTTCTATTTCAAATTCAAATTGTCATTCCAGAATTAAGAGCTGCCCAAAAGTTCGGTAAACATCGCGTCCAGTAACGCGTTTCGGCATCAGTTGTTCGCACGACCGAACGGCCTCAAGTCTTGCGTCGTACTATCGCGGCTCCCTCCTTCATCTGTTTACTGTGTCCCAAAAAGAGGGACACAGGCGCCTTAACTACTCCAAACTCCATACGTGTCTATTATGAAATAAGAACTCATTATGACCTAATTAAGGGAGATTGTTTACGGTTATTATGGCATACGAGCCCATTGTTTGTCTTGTATAATAGTAATTTAAGCAAATGTTTAGGGGCTTTGTTATTTTAACAAAATAATATAAAAGGATTATATCCTTTTTAAGTGACTAGTGAGATCATGGTTTTGTACCTTATAACGTAAAATATGATAAATTTTAGAAATTTCGTAGGTTTACTGTTCGTACACGAGAGTGCTAACAAACACATTATAGCTATTCAATATTCGTAAAATGTTGTTTTTCAAGATAAAATTGTGGTTCATCTTGATTTTGTAACTACATATATATACACTTAAGAGTTCTAAATTCTAAGCATGAGCTATCTATACGAAATATTTTAAGAACTTGTACCCAATTTTTTTTTTCAATCTGTTCAATAGATTGCTAATTAACTATAAAGCTTGGGATTATTGTAATGTTACGACTTAGTGCCGACAAAGACAAATTCACACCTGCAGCCCTGTAGAAACACATTTTATTACCTTTTCGGCATTTGGACGTCTTTTGTTTACTTTGTGTTTAAAATTGGTGATTATAAAACAGCCCATTGTGTATTGTAATCTTTTATGGCAGTCATTAGCCAGGTGTGCGGGTTACGATTTCTAAGAAATTGCGTCGACGCTTGCCGGGCAGACATATATGCATTTGTGCAATATAAAGCAATGGCCCGATTGAGGAAGGCGTAGTCGAGCGATAACCACAAGCGAAGCAAGACTTGTGTACATTCGGTAAACTATTTAGTGACGGACTTTGCGCGTGTATTTGAATTACGATCTCCTGCGTTACGTTTGGACTTATTGCGTTCGGTTATATTTGTACCTGTGTTATACGTGTTTGTATGGTTCTAATAAACTCTATGATAATTACAACGGCATTTTAATGCGAGTCCTGCAACTCGTAACAGTAATATTACGTTTTAATACAATGGAGTGCAGTAATTAAAGTTGTGTTATGTTTGCAAGTAAGCAGTAGAAGACAAATGATCCATCTGGTGGTTAGTGATTACTACTACTTATGGGCATCTGCTAAACCGATGCGTTACATATCTCGTCGATACTTTAAAAATCTGTTTCCGCTCTTTTTATAAAGTCTCGAAATTATAACCTCATATATCATTCTAGGTAAACCTAGGCAATGAAAGCTTATTCCGGTAACTAGTTGATAAAAATTCTAAAAATAGCTTGTAGGTACCATTAAAATAGTCAATTGTAAAAATAAAAATGGTTCACTTAAGAGATATCAATATAAGAAAATTTATGACACAAAATAAACTGTTCTTAACTTAAAGAAACATCTTGGAGATTAATCTTTCGCGCAAACAAACCCCTCATAATAAAAAATATTTCAAAAAGGAAAGGAAATTAAATACGGCTTATTTCATTTCACGCATTTGTCGAGTTAGCACAGCACACCGGGCGGGCTCAAAGGCCGACAAAGCCCAAGCTTTCGTTTGAAAAAAACGTTCTAATTCAAAACCGGTCGCCCCTCGACGCACGCGCTCCTGCGCATCCCTCCACCATTATTATGCTGAAGAGGTCATTCACAGTTCGCATAATGCCATACAACACAGCTGAGCCGCTAATAACTGAGGCAGGCCCTTTCAATCTCCTTTTTGAACTTTTTATTAGTACCTATTCGAATTATTGGAAAGCGAATAAAATCTTACGACGCAATTAATTATAAACGAGGACGAATCGAGTAGTTATTTATGAAAGGTTATTATTACTTACTAGGTTATGCCCGCGACCTCATCCACGCTTGACTTGAAATTCCCGCCGGATTTCCGGGACACAACATATCGCAGCATTAAAAACAAATGTAAGCTATCGTTTTAGTGGAAACTGTGTCGGAATAAGCTAATTTTTATGCATCCCAACAACTTCAAACCGCTCCCAGAAAATTTTCCGCGGGATTCCCAGGATAAAAAGTAGCGCAGATTTTAAGTCTAAAAATTGTTGTCGATCAGAGAAAACTGCATCGAAATCGAGCTAGTAGTTTTTACGTGAATCCCGACAAACTGACAAATCAACAAACAGATAAACAGACAAGACTCCAAATAAATGCATCATGTTCTCAATCGTTTATATAGAGTATTTCAGTTTTTTTTAGTAGCTTCAATGTACAGACACGGGATGTTTATATTTTATATTATATTACAGACTTTAGTTTCTATTAATTCAGAAAAGTATATAAACGTATTTTTTATTGAATCTATTCGAAATATAAATAATTTATTTTATATCTATATTTCAACATCTAATATATTATGGTGCCCTGAAAAAATAAAAATCTACGACCCGATTCTAGCGCCTCCTTCCGGGTCTAATTGTGAATCTAAAACATCCTGGGACCCACTAAAACACACAAAAAAATTATCAAAATCCTGGCACCCGATTCCAACGCCACCTACCGATTTCAATTGTAAATATAAACCATCTGGGGACCCCTACTCAAACACAACTGTTTTCTATGAAATCGGTCCAGGGTTCAGTGACATACAAACGAATACAAGAATTTTATACATATATAAAAATATACATAATAACGGTCTTATTCATATTGAGTTGGAGTAAGTTTGTAGGCTTTTTTGAGGTTCTTAAAGAAGCCTAGAAACTTACTCTAAATCAATATGAATTAGACCGTAACTGCTTAAACAATAATATAATTAATAGGCTATTTGACTCGTTTAAATTATAAAAATCATAACTTGCTATTCTCGTATAAAATTTAGAAAGTTTCGAAGTTTTGTAAGATGATAAAAAGTATCTCAGTTGACTGTCAAATGCATGCATGATTTTTTATGATAATACGAACTCATATCATTGAAATAAAATCATTGAGCTATCACGACTTATATAAAGTACTTATAAGCAAATTATAACTAATAAAAATGTTCATTAAGAATCATAATTTAAATATTATGATTCACAATGAACTAACATTATTTAAAGTCCAAGTATGGTAATATTTTTTTATTTGCAAAGTTGATTGAGCTGTAATGATTAATCTTCTATTCATATCCTGTCATCGAAGGAAATGTTAATCAGCATCGATTACAAGTTAACATATGCTAATGACTGTGATTAATAACTCAATATTGCTTTATTAGCATTTAATAAATTGTGACATCTGTTATTCGATTTCATATTGATTAGTAATCATTCCTTTTATATTCTTATTATAATTTAATGGTATTCAATATGACAATAAAAGATGTTTCGTTATATAAATCTATCTATCGTCTATGTAGTGAACTTAACAAGAAGCAGTAAGGTTTTAGGTAAAACAAAGTAGCTTTCCGCATTTGTTCGTCTGTATATCCGCTAACGCTTCCTGAACCACACAACAGATTTTTGAGTGTTTTTACCGTCAGTTACATTTTCATTGAAGGTTTATATACATATGTATGATACACCTAATTAACTTTTATTTACGTAACTAGAGCTACCATCTAGGGTTTTTCACGTGACGTAGCTGCGAGGGCAACTGTAGTATTTTAATATAATGTTACGACCTACACGCCGACAAAATTAGATTCACACCTGCATACCATAAAAGCACACTTTGTTACCTTTCCGCATTTGGACTTTTTTTGTTTACTTTGTGTTTAAAATTTGTAATTAGAAAACAGCCCATTGTGTATTGTAATATTTTATAGCAGTAATTAGCCAGGTGTGTCGAACTGATTCTAAGAAATTCTTCGGTCTACGCGGTCGGGCAGCCGTATTGTATCGCTGCAGTATAAAGCAATGGCCCAATGGAGAGATCGGCAGTCGAGCTATAACCACAAGCGAAACAAGACTTGTGTACATTCGGTAATCTATTTAGTGATGGACTTTGCGCGTGTTATTGAATGGTGCATTACGTTTGGACTGGTTGTATTCAGTTATATTTGTACCTGTGTTATACGTGTTTGTATAGTTCTAATAAATTCTATAATCATTCTAACGGCATTTTAATTAGAGTCCTGCAACTCGTAACAATAATAACAGCCCATAAATGTTCCACTGCTGGGCTCGGGCCTTGCACTATAGTTTGACACAGTGGTTATCTCGATGTGCAGGCTTAATCACGATGTTTTTCTACACTGTTGTTAGCACATGGTAATTGTAATTAATTATAATTAATTGCACATTAGGTCAGAAAACTGCCTAAGTGGTGTATGCATTCCGGCAATGTTACATTATATGTCTGTATTTTGTACATATAAAATACGTGTATGTTTTAAATAATATGATTATATATTTATTTTAAACTAGCTGATGCCCGCGACTTCGTCCGCGTGGTGCGGTTTTTTAACTATCCCACGGTAACTTTTTCCTTTTTCGGGATCAAATGTATCCTATATGTTGACCAGGGATATAAGCTACCACCATACAACATTTCATTTAAATCGGTCCAGTCGTTTCGGAGATTAGCCGGTACAAACAGAGAAACAAAAATAGTATAGTCATAAAGTTAACTAATACTAAACTAACTTAAATTAACACAAATTGTATACCAATAATATAATTCTCGTTATTAAGGGTTAAGACCGCCTTGTACACTATTACAATTGTACAATTCTCTAAGTTTTCCGTAATGATGTACATATATTAAGTATTTTATTTAATACAATTAGGATATAAAATATATACAAGTTGGTTACAAAAAATTAACATTCACAATGTAATTAGATAATATTCAAATTAAAAATCACTCAATAAGGATTTATATATTACTAGATTCTGGCCGCAACTACGCCCGCGTGGAATAGTTATAAAAAAGCAAATAAAAATAAACCCCTGATTTTTAAACATTCTTCATTGGTGCTCCGCTCCTATTGGTCTTAGCGTGGTGATATAGCCTATAGCCTTCCTCGTTAAATGGGCTATCTAAGACTGAAAGAATTTTTCAAATCAGACCGGTAGTTCCTCAGATTAGCGCGTTCAATCAAACAAACAAACAAACTCTTCAGCTTTATATTATAAGCATAAGATGTTACTACCTGAGAAAAATCATACGTATTAAATGTAGTACCTATTTCTATATTAGTGATATATTTTGATATATTAATATAATATTAGAAGCTAACGTTATACTAAGAATGTATGTACAGACACCAGACGCATTTTTTTTAAGCTCCTACTACCCAAACATTCAAGTACAAGAATTTAAATAAATCAGACTTATAAAAAGATATCTCAATACCGGAAATAGAAAACTAAAGAGATATATAAAAAAGAATCAATACTTTTGTTATTCCCATTACAATGTTTCAAAACAATAAAACCATCACATTTTACTGTCTCATAAAAATACAACATTGTTAAAAAAATCACTCGACATCTGTATGTTAAAATTTTATTCATAAAATAGACGCAAGAAACGAATTCAGTGCATTTGTAATCAGCAAAGAAAAAACAGTAGTGCTACGAATGACACCTACGCGGTACGTGTGTTACATATAGATAGTATATACACAAACACGTAGACCTTTCAGAATGTATTGAGAATCCTCTAGCTTCCTTAGAATGTAGGGAGAATATCGGCTTGAAAGACCTCGCTAAACTGGTGGCCACATTTTTATTGTCTACCCGCTGAGTCAATAAAACGGACTTACTGCGCATAAATAAGTAGTTTCTTTTTTAACAAAAACATGCCAGTTTCCTAAACTCGTATAAAATAGTGGAGTATTTCGGAATATCACCACTTGTTTACATAAGATTTTTAACCTACTTTTGTTTTTAAAAACCTGTTGTGAGATACACGTGTGTTAATTGCTTAGCTGTGATAATATTTTGGTTATAAATTCCAAAAATCTAGACTGTTTCTTCATGCTGATTCCAAGCGACCCCTTAAGCCTGCAACGGTCACAGTTACGGCTCGCAGGTTCAGGTATATATTTCGTGAACACATACAATAAGACTAAATAACCAACCAGATTAAAAAATTCTACGTGCAGTATAATGTTGTAGCACTAATCTATAAAGACGTGTATAGTGATACGTATTGTTTTGTGCATGTATTATCACAATGCTACTGCTTCATCTAGGATAATGTTATAGTTATTGACCGTTTCACGCATATTAATGACGTTAAATATTGATAGATAACGTGTGTGTACACACTAATAAAGTTAACAACAATTAATGGCGTTATTTTCAACGCAATAAATAAGACGCATGTGGCCACAATCAATAACTATAATATTATCCTAAGTGAAGCCTGAGCACAATATTTTCTTAGTATTATTGGCCGTTTTTACGCCTATTTGAAAAACAGATTTTACTGGAAACCAATTAAAAAATAAAAATTCAATCACATAATCTTTCAATTCATAGCAATTGAATTTAATTTTAAAAATTTTATTCATCTACTGAGATTTATTATATTAACAGACAATCTTACCCTTATACTCGTATATGAAAATTATTGTTACGATAAGATTTATTATTCCAGGAACACTTAGAGGTGGTCAGGTGTCACATGGTTTACTAATCGAGCGTGGCGTGGACAGTCGTACTTCTGTTTCTAACGTTGTACCAGATTTAGATCACTGGTATAATACTCGGAAAGATAAAATGAGATTTACGCCGTATTTTCATGTTAATTTACTAAATATTTGTTGCCTAGTATTTTCAGTTTAACCTGACACAGGTTATAAAACTAACTTATTCAGCAAAGTGTATTTTATTATCTATATTCACCCTGTCGTTAAATATTGGTAGCATACGGAGTGTCCACTTTTTTCTTGCTCGTGTATAGCAGACTGGCTGACGATTGCCTCGTGGAAATTAGTTAGCGTAGCCTATGGAAGTACACACACACACACACACACACAAACAACATTAAATAGTGCTACCAATGTGTATACATTTTTTTTAACGGACTCGAGTTCCGTACCCTTTTACAACTTAATTTCTAAGAAAGTTTTTAAAATTTATACACGCTTATTGGTTATTTTTGTTATTGAGTGTGACATTTATTCAATGATATTTGTGTTGTAGTGTACCTTACGAATAACTTATTATATTAATTTATTCTAATTTTAATACTAAATTTATACTAATTTGGAGTGTATCTGTTACATGCTGGTGTTGTGAAGAAGTGCATGTGAAGTGTGTGCCTTATGTCTATACCTATATATATTATCCTAACTAGTGCCCTGTGTCTTGTTTTTTCCTTTCTGTGTCTGGGTTATTAATTTTTAGGCTCTTTGTGTGTCTTGGTTTGTTTGTGAAGTGTGCGTGTAATGCAATGCGGTGGTAGTGCGCGTTGGTGTGAGTTTTGTTGTTAGTTGTGTGTTTGTGACTTTGTGTGGTGTTATAATGTGTATACATTTATTGCATTGAAGCAAAATTCATACAGCTCTATTATATGTATTTGTAAATATCGTACCGGTATTAGGTTTAAATATACTGTAAATATTTAGTATGATTTTATATTACTTTTTTTCTTACGATAGGTATTTTTTTATATATTCAATATTTTTTTATTATTATATTTAAATCTTTCTGTTTCTTGTACTTTATGTTTTAATCTTTATATTTATATGTTCTTTTTTATCTTTAACACTGGTCGCATGCCATATGTGATTTAGAAGATGGGCACCGAAAATCAGCGCTGTATCGGACTACGTTTCGGCACAGCAAAATTATGAGTGCCAACCTCATTTCCAAATTGCGGCATACAATTTCTATATAATTATATCTATACTTTGTTATGCTACAATTTTGTGTTCTGTGTCGCTATTAGAAATCAATATTTTTCTTTCTTCCCATCTGCTGCCGGTCTCTAAGGGGGGACTGGAACCTGGCCACGGATCCCAGAACACTACTGAAGGTTGTTATGGCACTATACTTAGACCAGGAGCGGTAGCCATCCAGACGGGTAAATGCCCTACCACCTGGCTGTAAGATGATTTATCGCCTCTTACGAAAGCCCGCCGATGCAGTTCTCGCATAGATAAAACTTCCAAGCCCGGTGTTTGCTCTTATACTTTTTTCTCTTTTACTAACTATTTATTGTTGATCATTGGCACTTCTTAGATCTACTTTTACATAGTTTCTGGAATTAAAACTCCAATACAGGAAGATAGTAAAACACTACATTTCTCTTTAAACTTCGAATGCCAGGTTCAGTTTAAATCGTCACATTAAAGCTCAAGTAGATTTTAAATTCTTGCGTGAAGGATTAGAATTTATTACTCGGCTATAAATTGATTTGAACATTATTTGTAAACAGCAATAAGTCCGCCAATGGTAAGTAATTAATAACGCTGGTTAGCGAAAACTATGATATCTTAAAATAAAAGAATAATACAAAATTACAAGAATATGATTATCATAAACCATAAAACATTCTACATACTTATAAACAAGAATTGCTGAACGATCCGGAATTCTAACTGTAACTTCTATAAACGTTAAACTTGATTATATTCCATCTTAGTAATAACCCGGCAGAGCAATTAAAGCGGGTATTTTAATAAAACGGTATTGTATGTGCTAGAAAATAAAAAATATGGTCGAAAACTAACACACTGTATAGGCTTTGAACGAATATGTGAAATGATATTGCTAAAAACGATTATCTATAAAACAACTTGTTTTGTCGCCTGAGCTGTGTTTTTTCGCGAAATAATTTTGATTGTAAGGTGCTCTAGAGATTATACAAATGTAATTTGGACTATCACGAGAGTTAGGGTATGGTTAATTAACATATTCTTTTGTTTTCTATAGGATACATTTTGTAAATTGGGCATTGGAGCTTTTCAATCTTATTCACCACCTCCCTTCCATCTCTGAACAACCAGACGCTCTGGCATACAGCATCGGTATGTGTGGACATACAACCTATACAAACAAAGCATTTCGCTTCAACCTTTGTTATGCGCACCGCAAAGGAGTGCAACTCATTGCTGATGTCTATTTTTCCCCAAACCTACAACCTGGGTGCCTTCAAGTCTCGTGTGAATAGGTACCATCTAGGTAAGCGTGCGTGGTCAACTCCAGGTTATACTGTATTAAAAAAAAGTGAAGTTAAAAAGATTCGTTAATGCAAGTGGTCTTACATTTTTAGTTTATATAACATAACATCACTTTATAAAATTAATCAAAGTTTTAAAGACTAATGCTATTTATACACGTTAATTAATCAAAAATATTTTATTTAAAAAAAAGACTACTCAAATATGACAAGAAGTGTGATCTAGACTTGATCGTTTACTTTGCATCAGACTAGCGGTTGCAGCGTTCAACCACAGTTATCCGTGGTTCAATTACGTTAATACACACGTCTTACCCATACTTCTTTTTTCATTCCCTATTTCACTATATGGATATTATTTATTGAGATTTACGTTAGCCCTATGTCTTTTCTATGGATACAATTTATCTCCTTGTCAAACATTACAAACCATTAAGCTGTTAAACTTGAGAATTTCGCTTTTGTAATATTAAGACCTACTCATGTGATTGTGAAATATTTCTAAATCGGTAGCTCACTTCCACCTTCCCCTATCCCATCCTCCTATTCTAGTTCCATACTCCATCCCTTCTATACCATTCGTCCTGGCTGATCCTTCTGTCTCTTCCTCTTATCCCATTCTCTTTATTCCATCCTCAAAGATGGCAACGCGTTGGTATCGCCCCTGGTATTGCAAAACACTAACGCGGACGGTAACCAAATTCGCTGAGCTGGACTCTTCCTGTTCACTAACTTCGCTATAGAAACAAAAGCAAACTATGTATATAGCCGGATTTTATATGCGACATATTGTCCGTACGACTGTCACAATCAAATTACAGCTCAATCAACATCTTGCACAGTGGGCGCGACGTTTTTACGCTTACGGGGTTCTAGTAATTTGGCAACCGTTTATATGAGTTCAGTTAGAAGCTCTTGGCGTTCAAACCGCAGCGTTCGGACCGCAAAACTGTAACCACTTCAGCTTTTTCCGAAAGACAACCATTGATTGATGAGCTGACAACTGGCGTGTTTTGCATTTAGCTATTTACGGGTATTTCCTCCGCTTAACCCGTCTGTATTAGTGATTAATGGGGACTACTGGTGTCTATTACGCAGCAAGGTGACTCGACGGGTGCACGCTTCACTGCACTTCAGAAGCTGGGGGGCTTAGAACCGAAGACAGGAAGTCTATTTGCCCGATAATAAATCTTTGTTAATTAAGCGAAGATATTGAGTTATTAAATGTTATAATTACAAAAGTTAGTAAGGAATGATTATGCTATTAATATAATATCGTGAATCTGCGCTTCATACATGGTTTCGGACGCTAAACTTCGCTTCTGTATCCCGTGAGATCTGTCCTATTTGGGATAAATGTTATCAAAGTTAAAGCAATTTATTTTGTATACATACAAGATTTTAATAAGAGATGCACTCTAATTGCATATTCTTATCTTTATAGAGCTATTTAATAGGAGTAGCCGCGGTAAAAACTCTAGTTAATTTTTATAATACAATTTTGTTATGCAGTTCAAAGCTAACTTGTAACTAATTATAAATATACAAAAAAATAACGGTTTCTAATTACTGTAGTAGTTTCTTATGTATATCATGTTCTAAATATAAAAATATT
Organism: Dendrolimus houi; assembly: GCA_039645545.1. Classification (NCBI taxonomy): domain Eukaryota; kingdom Metazoa; phylum Arthropoda; class Insecta; order Lepidoptera; family Lasiocampidae; genus Dendrolimus; species Dendrolimus houi. The sequence goes on along the minus strand of CM077125.1, from coordinate 10,203,591 downwards.
TAATCTAGTAACCCTGTGATGTCAAAACTATGTCGCTACAGTTGAAGCTACATACATACAAGTACAATGTACATGTATCCCGTCTTCCTCATCCAGCCCCTGCCGGCGACCTTACGCAGGTCGTCAGTCCACCGGGATGGCGGGCGTCCTACGCTACGTTTGCCGAGACGTGATCTTCACCCCAGTACTCGTTTGCTCCATCGGCCGTCGGCCCTGCGACAGACGTAACTGGCCCACTGCCACTTCAACTTGCTAATTATGCGAGCTATGGTTCATACTGTTTCATACGGTGCCGAGACGTGGACAATGACAGTGGAACTGGTCCACAAATTCAAAGTCGCTCAACGGGCTATGGAGCGAGCTATGTTAGGTGTTTCTCTTATGGATAAAATTAGAAATTAGGACATCTGTAAGAGAACGAAGGTAACCGAAATACTGACAAGTGCATATATATAAATGTATATAATATGTTTTGTCGAACACTTCACCAAAATAGCTTTAATTTACTTGATATTTTCCGTAATAATCCACAGGCCTCATTGGCAACATTTAAGGTACATAAATATCACATAGACATATTAATCGCGACTTTCATTTAAAGCCGTGTATCATTTCCAGTGTAATTATCTATCAATTATAATAAATTTATAACGTCGATGGTAAACGTGAGCGGCTCCGGCGCCTGCGCCTACGCACGCTGCGCCGACACCACTCTTACCAATATAATTTGCAACCTGCTAATAGCAATCGTGAAATTCTTCGAATAACTTCCAAGGAAATAAGAAATCGCCTTTAAATGACTCATAGATTTACTATTACATACGAAATTAACGTTTTATATGGAAAAAAAACAAATGGCGCGCACGGTAACAAATTAATCAATAAATTCGAAATACAAACAAACAAAATGCCTTTTGAATTTGGAATTCTTAACCAAATGTCATATTTTTGTGATTAAAGTTCCACACATTTTCCATTATTACTTATTTTTTATTCAAAGACTATATTAGTATATGTACCTATCCTGTACATATACTAATATTTTTTAGGGATAGTAACCTGCCTCTTACTATCCCTAAAAAAAGCTCGCTTTTGTACATCACCACTAGTTTGTACTTTTATTTGTAACTATTTTGACCGCAATAAAGAATATTACTAATAAATATTATATATGCATATAGGCATTTTTTGAAAATCTAATAATAACAAAGTGGTTTACTGAATAAACTATATTAAAAAAAATTAGGGACGTTGGTCTCCAAACTAGGTTAACGTGACTGTATATATGTTGCCTTTAATCCAGAACAGTTTGAGAGTTACCGCTGGATACCAGTCCAATCTCTAATCAAGTTAAGTCTCTATTTTTTATATCTTATTTATTTTATTTCATTTTTCTCAATTATCTTATATATATTACGTCCTTTCCTTCCATACTTTTTGTGTCATCTCAGCTCTGTCACACAAATCTTCATGTGATGCTCAAACGATATGTTGCTTTAAGATATTAATATTTTCTTAACTTGTTATAAATAATAAGATTAACTGATTTCTTCAACATGCATCGCTCAACTTTAATTTCCTAATATAGCAACAATAAATACTTTAAAGGTATAATCCATTTTATATCTTCAACTAAGTCTAAGACGCGTGGGCAGTTCAAAGCTTGTCTTGTGTCTAAATCTCGAACAGATAATATATTACTCTATGTTTAGTTATTTAGACGCTTCTCATAAGTAAGCATGTACAGCTACGCGAAGAGGTTTAACACACGTTTGTGTTAGACATAAGTTCAACAGTATTCCTCTACCCTCAGTGACCTAACTTTGCGTGCTTTTAATATTAAATATAAGCTCTCGTAAGAAGAATACATTTGTTGTTAATTGTCCACTCGACACAATATTCATTTATATGATTCAAAAATTAAATGCGACAATGCTATGTATCTACTCGTATACGAACTTGCAAGAAAAAACGACGCCTCAACACTAAAATGGCTTATAGTATCAATATCGATAGGCGATGGCGTAGCGGTATCAACATTTGTTGTTTATAATAAAACAATTACCTATTTAAAATATTACTTACTTGATTGAAAAATTTATTATTATCGCGTATCCTTCAGTTTTAAAAATGACGTGAATTTGGTTGAACTTACGGAATATAAGTATAAGTCAACTTTAAAAAAACGAACTATTTGAAGTCAAAACCCTGAAATTAGTGCAATGGAACATTCTTAATTTTATAAAAAAATTATGTATGTAATTTTTACTACGCTTCTTTGCTCGACTAAACTTCAAATCCGTTTAACAAGAAAACTACAGGATTTTCTAAAAAAAAAAAGAAGGGATTGTGAATGTTTCCCGATATCAATTGTTTTTCAGTTCATATCCAAGGTTATGAAGCAGGAACAAATAAACAAGCTCTCATGTTTATACATATATTACTATTTATACTTCATTAGTTACAATATATACAGTATTGCATAAATGCTTGTATTAAATGCACCATAATACCGCAATAGCCTTATCCCAGACAACGTACATTGTAGATAGTTATTGGGCTGTAATGAAAAGAAAAAGCAGGGAGGTTTCCAACTGCCTTCACTCCAGCGTGCACTTTTTTTGGTATTCGAATAAAGCCGTCTGGAAATACGTTGAGTTGTCGACCGTAGTTTTTATGAGGCTCAAGCGCCAGACGTACTAAAACTTGTTCACGAGTTTAGAGCTTTATTTTAATTTTCCTCGCACATGCCGCGCCGCCTTGCAGTGTTGAGTTTCCCTGAAGTAAAAAAAAATGAGTACTTCGCACGTGCACTACATAAAATGTGATACTTTACGATCGCATTCTTTCAAAGCACGAGAGTTTAAGATTGTTATTGTAATTGCAGACATGCAGCGTTGTTTACGACGGAGAATTTCGGGTTGTATACTTTTAATATAGGTTTTAGTTAAACATAAGAAAAGTATCCTATATCGTAAACTAACAGTAGGTAATATTAAAATTAGTTTAGGCCTGTTTTTATTTTCATAGCCTTTCTTCATGTTTCATTTTTATATTCCGATAAAAATATCTCACGTTATCGTAAAGTATTCTAAGTTTTTTCCCATTATCCAAGGTATAGGTATAATATACAAATTACATGATGATCGGTTCATTTTCAAGCCCATAAACAAGGGACAAAGTAATTTCCAAATGAAATCACATTTATACGTTAGTATTGTATATGAATTCCAACCCAGATTCTCCCAGATTAACCACCCCTAACCTTTTACGTAAATAAAACTACAGAGCACTGCTAGAAACCTATACAAATATTTAAAAAATGAATCATCTAATACAAGAAGAGCAGTTTGTATTGATCGTTTGATCAATACAAATATATCGATGATTATTTGATCGTTAATTTCTAAAATTATAACGTCCGGTTATTTAAAATGATCATAGAAACTTTTCAATCAACTAAGTTCCTCGATTTTAACCTTAGATAAAAAAATATTTATTGACTTGATATCACATATGTAATTACTTAATGTAATTAATATTAATTGAGTATTGATTTCAGTAACTTTAATTAGATCTTAATATCGCTCAATAAATAGAAATAACAACTACAACTTCCGAAAGAACCAAACAATGGACAACCTTAGATGCGAATGAAATATCGAACGGACATCCAATGTTGATATCAACCAAAATTAATCAGTTTGGTTGAATGGCACTGAACTGAACGGATACCGAAGTATTCATTGAAATTGTATGTTCCAAGTTAACGTTTTCATGAATCACGTTGGTTGATACATCGAAATTGAAAGACAGAAATAAGACGTCCAATATCGGCTTTAAAAAAACGAAATTGGATTTTTTTTACTTATTTTTACGATGTAAGATATTATTTTTATGCATAAGTAATAAAATATAATAATTGGTATAATATATGCTGTTTTTGTTTAGGATATCCTCATTACAATATGCCGTTCTATCTTTAGATGACCGTGCCAGCAAACCATTATTCACCTCAGCCTTTTGCGATAATGTGTCTACTTTAATCTGTCCTTTATATTGTTACGAGTTACGGAACTCGAATTAAAAAGCCCGGAAAATTACTATAGAGTTTATTAGAACTATACAAACACGTATAACACAGATACAAATATAACCGAACACAACAAGTCCAAACGTAATGCAGAAGGTCGTAATTCGATAAAACGCGCCAAGTCCGTCACTTATCAGATTCCCGACTGTAGTACACACGTCTCGCTTCGCTCGTGGTTCTCGCTCGATTATCTCCCCCTCCATCAGGTCATCGTTTTATACTGCACAAATGCAATGTCCCCGTATGTAAATCGGGTTAATCCGCCACACTTGGCTAATGACTCAGCCGCAAACTGTCATAAAAGAGTACAATAACAATGGGCTGTTTTCTAGTCACAAATTTTGAACACAAAGTAAACAAAAGAAGACGGGCATAAAAGGGTTGCAATTACTTTAAATGCCGGCAGGTAATAAATGTGCTTTGTTTCAGATATGCAGGTGGATTTTGTTTTTGTCGGGACCTGAGTTGTAACAATATCATTGAATATTCGAATGTACCCACGCATGTACTACAATTTGTACTTCATAAAACAAATAAAATTCGTTAATAGTTACTATTCAGCATCAGTATTGGATTTTATTTTGAACAACAGACAAACACTACTTTTTATTTATTCGTAGATATAGATAAGAGAGTCCAAAAAAATAAATGCTCTTTCAATTATATTTTTTTCAATTTTCCGTAGCGATGATACAGCCATGTTAACAACATCTTTTGCATCATTCCCCGGTAAGAGTATCAAGGGGCCTATACTTAGCTTTCTATTACTCCATTGTGTGCCGTAGTTAGGAAACAATGGCGTTCCACACACGACAGCAACCGACTAAGCGGCTATTTATTAGACCTGAATAAGGACTTGTATTCTGCAAAAATGGCACTAAATCGTCGCGCTTGAAATTGCTGTGTTAGAAACGGCAGTTCACTGATGCAATTTATCTTTTAAGGAATTATTTTACACTACTTTGTATGCGATATGGTTGATATCATAGAAGCTTAATGTTGATTTTTTGTTCTCAAGTAAGGGCATTTGACGCAACTTGCTTGCTTAAACTTTGGTTCCATATGCCGCTGGAGCCTTTGTATTTTTAGGAGGAAAACATTTCTAGTATATAGTGTACGTATATTATATATTTTATATTAGCGTTACGAAATGACGTTTGTACGTTGAATAGTAGATTACATAATGTACCGTCTGACAAATAGTTTCACAATTCGTGATTTCATATGAAAAAGCCTATATTGTGCAGTTATGTGTTGGTAACTTAAGGTTATATTATATGGTGAAAATTATATGAAATTACTCCATAAGGATCTCATTGCATTACATAATATATTGTTACTTACTAAAATTATTTCAATGGTACATAAAAATCAATATAAACAAAATAGGAATAGTTAATAGGGAAACTGAAACAAATCTCATATTAGAAATAATACTTGATCCCCTATAGTAGCATGAAAAATGGTTTTAATGCAAACTTTCCTCTTTCCGCAATATCCCGGACAAGCTAAGCCGGATTTGCAACTCACTCCCGGGCTTCTTCCTACTTTTCTTTTTAATTAAAAGTCTTTCATGGACGCCGGAGAGATTTAAAAAAATGGACTTAATTGAAGTGATACGTGACTCGCCGAGATTAAATCCTACGCTTTACTTTAAATGTTCATAATTTTCATGGATTAAAAACAATTTTAGAATAAAATATAAGATTACTCTTTTAAAATTCTATTTATGTTTGAAATATGATTTATGTAATGCCATTAATTTTCTTTCATATTAGAATTTACTACCCACTGGAATTGACTTTGTATTCATTTCGTCTCGTATTATCTTTGATTAAGACAGTTTACGACAAGAGAAAGCATGATTAGAAATGATTAAGGTGGTAACTCCATAATTCATATTTGAATAGGAGTCGAATTAAAGCATTATTTGTAATATTATATAGCTAGTGGGTCTGTTCATGTGAGCATAGGCGTTATTGTAATGGGTTGAAAAATTAGTGTTATAGATATTTGATATAATGCTCAACACATTTTGTTTGTAAATTATACGGATTATATTAGCTAATATTTTATAGATAAAACTAATGAATTTTACAATCCCTGTTCTCGATAACGGTGAGTGGTTTGGTTGTTTGTCTTATTTATTTCACCCGATTTCTAAAATGTCTCGCCAGGTTGTAGGGTATTTGCCCGTTTGGATGGCTACCACCCCTGGTCTAAAGTATGCTACCATAACAAGCTTGAATTGTGTTCCGGCAACAGTGGCCAGGTTCCAGTCTCTCTTTAGGGAGCGACAGTATATTGGTAGCACCTTTGGTGTTATGAATATTCATAGGCGATGGTAACCGCTTTCCATCAGGTGGGCCGTCAGCCTGTCTGCTGAACTCATGCAAACAAAATAAAAAGCCGATTTTAATTAATCATTTGAAATTTTTTTTTTATATTTGCATGGATCTAGTATTACTATTAATGCAGGTATAACTTACATATATCAGAAATATGCAATATGTGTGTACTTGTAACGATTTGTTATATTATCATTTTTTATACTAGTGTTTTTCTCACAATTACGTTCTTATAATTCAGTTTCGAATCTCGAATCGAGCTTTTATTATTTTATGGGATAAAATGTATCTTATGTTTATCTTCGGTATCTAATGTGTTTATCATACTCAATTTCTATTAAAATTTATACAAATCCAACGAGAACTAGCACACAAAGAAACTTAGTTTTACGTTCTATGTTATAAGTAAATATAAGTTATTAATGTGGCTTAGAAAATCGATAAAACATTCATACATAGTTATTCTTAACAAAGGCTTTACAATATGTTGTTTTTATATCCCACACGGAATCAATCAAGATATACAATGACATACACGGGAAAAAGAATCCGTTCCAAAAATATTTTTTGTTACAAAATCAATTTACTCCGAACAAAGCGATATCGAAATGACGTATTGAATACCTTTTGTTATTTCTATAGAATTGATCCGTGTTTTATTCATTTGGAAAGGATTCTTATCGCATAACAGAGGTAATAACCGCCACGGACGGCAGATGGGACAATGGGGACCGTAAACTCGGTCAAGATAGGATGAAAGTGTTGCGCGGAACTCGAGACTGCTGTCAGATCAGGGGGTAGACGTAATAGAGAATATCTCGTGTAAATAATGAGCCTTTACTTTTAAGTGGTCTGAAGGACAACTGTTCCAACTAGATGGAGTTATGGGTAAGCCCTTAATTCCATTTTCAAAAAGAATTTGAATAGTATGATTCTAAAAATACACTCTGATATAACTTATCAACGCATTCATTGTATTAGAATTTGTCAAACATGAACTGAAATGTTGGAGTTTTGTTCTTTTAGTTTTTTCGACTTAGCCCAGATAGCTTTGCCAGGTCCTTTAATGATCATAAAATTTTTAATTCTATTATAAAAAATAATTAAGAAGACTATATATAGCTTTTTACATAAAAGCTGGAAAATATTGAATTCGTTTATCTTTAGCGTCTTTGTTTAAGCGAGATGGATCTATAAATAACAGTAATATACTACTACTAGTGTTATTTCTATTTGCACTTTATGGATTTTACACTTTGTATGCTATAGCATCTAAATAATCTTAGAGGCAAACGTTATTTTTATAAATTACAAGAAAACTTTACTTTAATAATCCTACCCTAGAAAAATTTGTTTAATTATGTCAACCTACGTGTATGCCTTATGTTAAAAAGCAACGCTAACAACATAATTCTAAAAAAATATCAAATTCAATACAAAACAATAGTCTCGAGTCCTGAAAAGGAACTTAAGGGCTTGTCTAAAGATGTCACAACACTATTCGGAACGCAATGAGTGTCCACACGTTTTGGGAAAACGGTAATGTGTTACGACTATGGTTCAGGAAAACGGGAGTAGGTGTTTGAGAAATATCCTGACTTTTCACCACTGAGGTTGGTTTCCTCCGCTCGTTATCAGAAACGGTCGTGAAATACTCTTTACGATTGTGAGGGGATTATCTGTTAACGATGTTTGTTTTAGAAAAGGAATGGAACGGCTTCTAATATCACCACAATACACTCATTAGATATATTCTTTTTAGGAACGAAATTTTTTTTATAGCGTTAGTTCAGCAGACAGCAGACGGACCACTTAATGGAAAGCGGTTACCATCGCCTATGGACATTTGCAACACCAAAGGTGCTACAAATACGCTGTTGATCTCTTGAGGGAGACTGGAACTGATCACTAATGCGAACATAAATCAAGGTTGTTATGGCGGCTTACACTAGACCAGGGGTGATAGCCATCCAGTCGGGCAAATACCCTACCACCTGGCTGTGGGCTGTGGGTTGTTTTGTCGCCTCTTAAGACAGGCCGCCCGGACGCAGGAAATTGTATTCTTTCTCCATTCCTGCACGAAGTTTTACATTTGAATGAAGTAATGAAGTATTCATTGTACATGAGTGTTGTATCTGAACTAAAAATATATGCGAGTATATCGTTAATATGAATCCTAGGTAACCAAGAACAGGTCAAGTAGGCGGCTACCAGTATTAGAAACTTCAAGAGCATTGTAGGCTCTAAGGCTGCCAAATATTTTTATCTTCTAATCGAATAAGTTTTAGGTGTGTTACAAGATGTCCATCACAGTAGTCATGAGAACCATAGTGTATATTGATATCACATAGACAATCGTCATACTGATTAGTCGATTTATCAGATGATTCGATTTATAATTAAATAACCATTTTCTACCGGTTACTTAATTTTATAAGCCCACTAAATTATCATCTAGATAAAGCATGTCCATGTTCCTGGCAACACTATGATGTAATTGCTATTTTTAGCAATGATGCAATGTTATTGTTTTGTAGGGTAGCATTTTCGTATAAAAGGCGTATCGTTATCATTGCGGACAGTCTGTTGCCACGTAACGTATGGCCCCGGGGTCAAATCGAGCGCACTTATCGCGGACCGGACAACGTAATACGGAGCGCGGACGTGCGAACGCGGGGAGGCATCTTCAGGAGACCAGTAAGGAGGCTCATCGTCCTGACGAGAAGAAATGGCTTCGAGGATCTGCGCCGGGGAGGATGTTGCGGACAGAGAGCACCCCTGACCCACCCGCCGGAGCACACCTACTCTCCGCGCCCCGCATACCGCTGACGCCCATAGCTAGCACAATTAGCAACTAGGCGTCAGACGGGATGCAGGATATAAGGAGACAGCCTTGGAGGCAAAAGGACACAACTTGTTACATCTTGTCACATCTTGTTACATCGTGACACATCTTCACAACGGCACATGTGTACTTCTCTCATCACAACTCAAAGACTCTCTTGCAAAATGTGTACCTATTTTATTCGTGTAAAAAATTTTCTACCTGGTTACTTAATTTTATAAGCCCACTAAATTATCATCTAGATAATTTAGTGCATCAGTAACTAATTATTATAATTGTTTTTATGTTCCTGGCAACACTATGATGTAATTGCTATTTTTAGCAATGATGCAATGTTATTGTTTTGTAGGGTAGCATTTTTCGTATAAAAGGCGTAGTGGCGTTTAGACTGTGTTCATCACATTTATTCGCCCGTTGTCGTTCGTCGCGCGCGCACGTCTCCCGCTCCGCCTCGGCTGTCCGTTATTCGTGTTCGTTGTGTTCGTTCGTTCACCCGGTCGATCTGTGTTTTTTCTGTGACAGTGCAGTGAAAAGTGCGTCATCAGGTGGTTTTTCCACCAAATCGTTCGTCCCCCTCAGGGACAATGGACGGCGTGGAGCTCTCTCCATTGCTGTTGGAGGGTTTGCTGTCGTTTTTACGACGGCAATTCCCTCAAACGCTCGACCAATTTTTGAGGACTCCGGAGTCCCAATCAATGGCGTCCGTTATCTCGGAACTTAATTCCGAGAAACCCGTTTCCCGCAAGTTACACGTGCAAGGGGCCCCCGCACCCGCATCTGCCGCGACCACCGCACCCCCCGCGACCCCCGCCACCGCGCTTATCGCTGACCACCTGCGCTCTGCCTTAGCGCCCACACCCCCCGCATCCGTACCCGCCGTGTTACCGGCGCGCCCGCCGCCCGCACCCCCGCTCAACGATGCCCACCGCGTGGCACCAAAATCACGCGCCTCGTTATCTCACGGTTCCGCGTCGGGACAACCGCGTTCGAGCTCCGCGAGTTCGACGACATCGCGTTCGTGATCGCCCATACACCGCGTAATCGATTCTCGTCGAGAAATCGAATTATCCCCTGACGGTCCGCAATACCTCAGGGATGCTCCTCTTCCACCGGCCGATGAAATTACCCCCATGGATGTCGCGCCTCCCGCGAACATCTCCTTAAACCACGAAGACGATGACGGTTTCATAACTGTCAATCGTACCAAAAAACGGAAGACCCAGAGGGAGGTCCCCCCCCAACCCCGCCCCCACTGCGGGCACAAAACCAACAGCGGCACCTTCCAGCCACCCTGGGCCACCTTCACAGCGCCCGCAGCCACTCCTGAGCATCCGCGAGAAGCCCATTGGCTTCAACTCGCTAAGGAACTGCCAGGTAAGGCAATCTCTATAAAAGAAGCCCGTGATACCCAACACGGCATCAAAGTTATGGTCACGTCTTCAAGTGACCACCGCTCCCTAACATCCTTATTATGTGACCGTAAAATCGGTTACTACACTTATGTCCTGCCGGAAGAAAAACGCCTTCGGGCTGTAATCCGCGGACTTCCACAGGAAATCGAGTGTTCCTACATTCTCGAGTACCTTAAGTCCCAAGCTCTACCGGTGCACGAAGTGCACCGTATGCACAGAGGCGACGCAACAAAGTCTCCTCTAAATCTAGTATTGGTTGTCCTCGACCTCTCCCCAGAGGGGAAAAAGATCTTCGAACTTGAGAAGGTCTGTGGCCTCTCTGGCCTTCGTGTGGAACGTCCACACGAAAAACATACACTGCGGCAGTGTCATCGTTGCCAACTTTATGGGCACTCTACCCTACATTGTCAATCCCGTCCCAGGTGCGTCAAGTGCCTGGGAGACCATGGGACCTCGGAGTGCACACGCACCCGGGACTCCCCGGAGCCACCGAGCTGCATTCTCTGCGGCCAAGCGAGGCACCCCGCTAACTACAGAGGCTGTCCTGCCGCCCCCCGACCCAAACGTAAGGTCGGAAAGGGCAACGCCCAAAAAGGCACTAGAAAAGTGCCGAACAAACCCGCATTCGTGGCGGCCCTCCCTCCAGTGATAAATCACTGGACGAGTCTTCCCACGACGGAAGCGTTCCCTCCACTAAGGACGCGCGCCCCAATTATGGCCGGCCTACCCCTACCAACCCCTGCCCCCGCCCCATTTTAAAAGCACCTTCTGGGCCGTCACCCCACCACTCCTTAGCGGAGGACTTAGCCTTGGCGAGTAAATTCGCCAAGAACTTGCCTTTCGACCTAGCAGAGGTCCAACTCTTGGCTCGAAAACTGAGACAAGTTGCAGAGTTTGATCAACCCTCACTCCCTCCAGGATCAACTCGTGATCGAAATGAATCACGCGTAGCTCCTCCAAGTACTTAGGTCGTTATAACTAAACAACCTAGTTAAATTATTGTTACCGGTAACAAATGGCGCATGTAGGTAGAAATAAACCACGCTCATTGACTCTGACGACTTATAACGCCAACGGCCTTCGAAACCAGCGCGACTTGGTCCATGACTTCCTGGTTACCAATCAAGTAGATATACTACTAGAGCAGGAGACCTTCCTGAAACCGAGTGAAAGAGATCCAAAGATCTCTAACTATCGGGTCACTAGACATGACAGGATAGGCCGTGGTGGCGGCACCCTGATCTATTTCAGAAGATCTCTACACTGCATGCCTCTAGTCACCCCACCACTAGCAGGTATGGAGGTATCCGCCTGCAGACTAGCAATGACTGGCCACCAACCTCTAGTCATAGTCTCAGCATACCTCGCGTGCCAGAAAACCCTTATTAAGAAAGACCTAGAAGCCCTATTCAACTTAGGCCCAGCTATTATAATAGCCGGAGATCTGAATTGCAAACACGAACAGTGGAATTGCAATACCACTAACCCCAATGGCAGAGCCCTAATAAATATATCACACAATCTTTTGTTTGATATAATAACTCCCATGACCCCCACAAGATACCCCCCCAACCGCGACTGGGGGACCCCAAACACTCTCGACCTAGCATTACTGAAGGGTGTAACTCTTCAGTTCCATTCGATCGAAACGATGGAGGATATAGACTCGGACCAACGCCCGGTTATCCTCAAATTAGGACCACAGACGGACCAGACATCTGAAACTAGGACCTCTGTAGACTGGTTGAGACTTGGGGACCTCCTCGAAGCAACCAAATCACGAGACCTGGACCGCATCCCGGACCACATCGAATCCCGCCAAGACACGGAGACTGCGATCAAGGCCCTCACCAGTCACCTTCAATCCGCAGTGCGGAACTCGTCCAGACAGGTGCCAGTGGAGGATGACCGCCACTTATGCCTGCCGGACGAGGTGAGGGTACTGCTGAGGGAAAAGAGAGCCACCTCCAGAGCTCACGACAGATATCCCACCGAAGACAACAGAGTCCGACTCCGCCAACTAGAGCGCGAGGTCAAACTACGTATCCGGGAAATCAGGGAACATCGTTGGGACAGAACGTTGAGAGATATCGAACCAACTCACCAGGCGTACTGGAAGCTGGCTAGAGCTCTCAAATCAGATACCCTCACTGTCATATCCGCGCTAGAAAGAGCCGATAACACCGAGGCGTTCGATGACGTGGAGAAAGCCGAATGTTTTGCTCAGAGTCTAGAGCTTCAATGCTCCCCCACTACACAAAACGTCGACCAGTCACACCTGACGGAGGTGGACTCCGAGGTTGAACGTAGATCCTCCTTACCAGCGGAAACCACACTCGACCCAGTCACGGTGGAAGAAGTGCAAGATCTGATCAAGTCCCTCAAACCGCGAAAGGCCCCAGGGATCGATGGCATTAACAATCGCGTGTTAAAACTCCTCCCCGGCCACTTGATTATAATCTTAGTGAGCATCTTCAATGCCGCCATAACAAACTGCTCTTTCCCCGCGATCTGGAAGGAAGCAGACGTCATCGGTATTCACAAGCCTGGAAAACCGGCTAATAAACCGTCCAGCTACCGCCCAATCAGCCTACTGAGCACACTCAGCAAGCTTTACGAGAGGGTCATTGTTGACGATAGAAAACTGTGTCTGAACGGCCTGCTCGGTGTTGCTTGTAAAATAAATAAATTGGATAATTAAATATAAATATTCAATAATATAAACATATAAAATAAATACACATATATATATACAAAAGATAAAATATTTGTTGTCCATTTAGCTGTCTTTTAAATTAATAAATAGTCAATTGATTGCATAGAGTGTAAGCGAATGCACGAACTTCATTCGGGATCGACCCGAGTTAGTTGCCCGCGACCACCGACCGCAATATACGTGCCCTGCATTCGTTACACTCACAGCATTTTCAACGGCTAACTTTCAAACCCTTAAAACCTTGTTTAATTTTCTCCTTTGCACGATTGAACGTTATATCCGTTACAGTCATCCTCTCTAGACTTAGAGATTTTGCCATCAGCAAACATCTACTACCCGATGAGCAGTTTGGATTCCGTGCCAGATACTCATGCGTCCAACAGGTGCACCGCATCACGGAGCACATACTATCCCACTTTGCCCACCGTCCCCGCCCTATATGAACATCCGCACTGTTCCTAGACGTAGCTAAGGCCTTCGACAAGGTCTGGCATAACGGTTTGATTTACAAGCTGTACCAGTTCGGTGTGCTAGACAGACTCGTGCTCATCTTGCGAGACTTTCTCCTAGGCCGTAGCTTCCGTTTTCGAGTGGAGGGAACACGCTCGTCCCCTCACCCACTCACAGCCGGTGTACCACAGGGCTCGGCCCTGTCTCCACTACTCTTCACGCTGTACACCAGCGACATCCCAAAAACTCCAGATGTAGAGTTGACCCTCTTCGCGGATGACACCGCACTCTATACATCAGATCACAACCGACAAATGGCTTGCGTCCGGCTACAGGCAGCTGTAACAGAGCTAGGCGAATGGTTTCGCAAATGGAGGATAGAGGTAAACCCGGAGAAAAGCGCAGCAATGTTCTTTTCCCCGGGCACGCTTCGCTCTTCCAAACGCGCTTGCCTTCGCTTAAAAGCCATCTCGCTCTACGACCAAGAGATCCCTTGGGCAAAGTACATCAAATACCTGGGTTTCACCCTAGATCAGAACTTGCGCTTCAACGAGCATATCACTATAGACCGGAATAGAGCGCGATTTGTGATGGGTCGTCTAGCACCCATGATAGACAAACAAAGCAAAATGTCCCTCAGACACAAGCTTACTCTATATAAAACATGCATTCGCCCGATCATGACATACGCGAGTGTGGTATACGGCCATGTCAAGCCTGCCCTTTTAAATAAACTGCAAATCTTTCAGAATAAATTCATGCGCAGAGCCGTCGGTGCTCCCCCCTATATGCATAACGTCGACATCCACCGCGATCTCGAGCTTCACTCCATCAAAAACTACCTTACGTCGCTCTCGCGTAAATATTTCGATCTAGCGCCGCACCATCGAAATCCCCTCGTCGTGTCCGCGTCCGATTATAAGCCTCTACGAAAGGCTCTCGTGCGCCGACCGCGTAACATCCTCACGGACAAGGTCGACGTTATCACAAAACGGCTGGCCCGGATCAGCCCGCCCGCGGTTAGGACGGCAGGCTGGCAGGCACCGACAGACAGACACAGACGATGGCGTCGATGGCGCCAATCACGATCTCTCCACGTCCCCGCGAGGGACGCCAGGAGACATAGCCCCTCCCCATAGGACAGACTAGGCGTGTTGCTGGGAAGTTTCTTTCGCAGTTTCTTCTCTCCCAGCCATAACACGTTGCGAAACGGCAGTTAGATAGCATAGGCCACCGCGAACCGCCGATCCCGGTCCGCCGGGATCCTTCCTCTCTGGCTTTATATTACCCGTCGCCCGCTCTTAATTAGTGCATTGTATCGCCTTATGGTGGGCATCATTAGATTCATCCCCCTCTCATGGCAACAGTCCAGCCGAGGTGAAACTCCCTAGGGAGCCCCCTCGAGCAAGTTGCCCCCCGGGCTCGAGCGCCTTCGCTTCGCTAAGGCACTCGCCCTGAAAACCCCGGTAAAGTTGTGAGGTCTTCGGACCAACAACATAAAGTCAAGTCCAATAAAAAAAAAAAAACTGTGTTCATTGCTTAGTGTGCTGTGTGAATATTCACATCAAAGGCTGAACAATAAGGGGAAAACCTGCCCAAATAGTTAATATTTGGTATATTTGGTACTTTGTTACCCAAATCTCTCCTTGCATTTTACAGGTTTTAAATTCAAATCATCCTCCGGAAGTTCATTACACATGGTTTTTTGTATTATATTATAAAATATGTTTAGAAGACGTGAATCATAACTGCAATTTCCTCAATCACACATAGTAACAAAAATATTCTCATCCACATTAGGGGCATCCATAAATTACATTATACGTTGGGAGGTTCGACGCAATGTAACATTGTGTGACAAGGGATGGGAGGGATGCTAAATTTCGTGACGTCACATTTCAAAGTCTAATGTATTTAAGCTAATTACGGAATCGCTTTTTTAATTTAATAATTTCTTGATTTAAAATTACAAATATATGATCTCCCACTAGAGCAGAAGGAATCTCACGAATGTGACCTATAAAAGGACAGGGGAGGGGTCAAAAAATCATGTAATTTGTGTGACGTCATTTGTGGCTGGCCCCTTATTTGGTTAAGATTTTCCATCTACAATAGAGATCCACTTACATAATCAAGGTCTCTATATCTCAATACTTCTTAATCAATTTAATCAAATTTCTCATTTACAATATAAAGAATCCAAATAGCATGAAGATTATAATGCCATCAGCAGCAGACACGATACAAAATAAATAAATATAAACTTTGTTTAAAAAAACTGACTTCAAAAACTAAAAAGTATAAAATAACTTAATAAAGATTTTTGACTAAGAATTTATTTAGTTTATTAAGAGACAAAATGTAGGTACTATAAAATTTTCTACATCATGAAGTCGATGCCGAGCAAACCATAAAAATTACCATATACACTGTTATAATAACAAAATGTTGCAAAATATTGTAAAGTTTATGATTTACTTGGCACCGACTTTAAGATGTAGAAAATTATATATTATTTTCTCTTAATAAACTAAATAAATTCTTAGACAAAAATCTTTATTAAGTTATTTTATACTTTTTAGTTTTTGAAGTCGGTTTTTTTAAACGATTTTTTTTTATTTGTTACTATTTAGTGTCTAGCTATGGATAGGCCTACGAAAGGTGCCGCGCGCCTTAAAAATATAGGTCTCAAGAAACGGGAACGGAAAATTGTCATAAAATATGTTCATAAAATGAAAACTACTTGGACAAACTATGTTAAATTTTTACAGGACCAAATGGCAACTATTCCGCATCAAACTAAAAAAGAATCTCGTAAATCGGAACGTAAATCTCAGAGTACTCGGTGTACATACATAAAAAAAAACAATCAAATTGAGAACCTCCTCCTTTTTGAAGTGGGTTAAAATTTAAAAATATATTGGTATAAAAATAACACATCAAAAATCCAAGCGCTTAAAACATTAACTGGATTATTTTATACGATACTTACTTAAAATACTTTTACATGCTTTTACTTGAGTTCCCTAATAAGAACAACAATCTTTATCTTTAAGCGTAAACAGCTAACACCTAAATAAAGTTATAAACGCTCTCGAACTGAGAATCGAAAAAGGTTCTGTTATCCAACTTAAAGGAAATAAAAAGCTCATATAGTCAGCGCTATCTGCTCTTAAAATCACGGTTGCCGAACTTTATTAAGTAAGGAAATAAGAATTTCTCGCACGTCCGACAGAAGTTGGACAAGTAACAAATGAGACGTAGAAAAATCGCCGGAATATGTGATCTGAGTTGATTTCTCCCAAAGGCTTCCTCTGCTTTATACTGTGACGGCCAACACATGTAAAGATGAATGCTTCGCAATAAATCTAGCTCCTAAAATGTCATTTTGATCGTTATTTATATGGAGAAGTTGAATTTTCTTAGGAAAATTCAGACGTTGACCGATAGTAAATCTTTCACTGTTATATCGGTATAACAAATGATCGTATCTGAATTATGGACACTAGAATCTGTAAACATAGCTCATTTAGTCTGTTTACATGCGCACGGCTATAAAAAATGTGTACCAAATAGAAACCAAATTGTGTACAAAAAACAATAATTGCACACCCAAATCTATATTAACCCATTAATCTTTACTTAAACTGTATATCGCGGTAGCAAAAAACAGAAATCCCAGTTCATTTATTAAAGTTTAAAATCAAATTAAACATTATATTATAGGTTTCTATGAATTAAGCATTATTAAAGCTTTCTGAGCGTAACCGTAAGAATAATTTAAATTAAGTTTGTAATATTTATGTTTCTTCTTTAAGACATAACTTCATGGCAAAGTTGAGTTATTAAATATTTCGTCAGACACAGCTCTTATAATACCTCACAACTAAGCCTTATCTTTTATCATGGATATAATTTAAATTCATCAAATGTCTCATTCAACTTTTATACCATATTACAGCAACCGCACGGAAAGTGTTGCTGACACTCGTAACGTTTTAGTGAGATCTTAATCGTGTAATAAAGTTGTCACCTTATTCAGAAAACCACGCCTGAGAAAATTAATAGGGATATTATAGTGACACGCAATAAGTCGATATTCTACAATTAAAATTTATTTAAAAATTCAAACTAAGAATTATTAACCGAAAATTATCGATAACGCATAAGGCACAGGCTTTCAACAATTTCTCTTCAAAATTAGGCATCCGAAGAGCGACGAAAATAATAACAAAAACCAACTGATACTATATTTAACGATATTTAGAACAAAGTTACCCAAACTTTGTGTTCTGTACACTACTTGTCGATATTTCTGTTTAGGGATGACATAATTATAAAAAATGCAAAGAAAAGTTCAATGTGTGACTCAAAATTTATCTTTTTGATACACGATCACAAGTTTAATAAGTACGCACCCTTAAATTGTGTTTTTAGTAAAGAAGAGAAGAAATAAAGTAAAATAAAGGAGTTTTTGTACAGAAAAATCGAGTCGAAGTGGTCGCTACCGACCACTTCGCACAACATTGAATAAGAATTACCTAAGATGAAAATATGCAAGAACCAATAGCATTTATTCTTAGAAACTATTAATAATACAAGCAATTTTTTTATAATTAACCAACTTCAAAAAGGAGGAGGTTCTTAATTTAATTGGTATTTTTTTATGTATATACACCGATTACGCTAAGATTTATGATCCAATTTACGTGATTTTAATTTGATGCGGAATAGTTGCTATTTGGTCCCCTAAAAATTTGACATAGTTTGTCCAAGTAGTTTTCATTTTATGAAATTTTTTTATGAAATCTTTTTCCGTTCCCGTTTCTTGAGACTTATATTTTTTAAGGCGCGCGGCACCGTTCGTAGGCCTACCCATAGCTAGACACTAAATAGTAACAAATAAAAAAACCTCGTTTAAAAAAACCGACTTCAAAAATTAAAAAGTATAAAAAACTTATTTCTAAAGCTATTTTTGATCATAATATCATATTTTTATATTATCTAAAACACCTTGGAGTCGGTGCGAAGTAAAACATAAAAATTACTATATTTTGAAAATTACTAAGCACCGACTTTGAAATGTTTTAGATAATATATATTAAAAATAAAATATTATAATTAAATATAGCCTTAGAAATAAGTTATTTTATACTTTTTGGTATTTGAAGTCGGTTTTTTTAATCGAAGTTTTCTTATGAACATCGATTGATTGTTAATCGATTTTTGTGCAACACTATTAAAGCACAATCTAAGCTATGTATCAGTAAATTAATAGAACCGTAGTAATAGGCCCCAGGGTTGTATCAATTACTAGTAGCTGTTGGAGCGGAACTACCATCATCCCTCGGGCTTCGAGCCATATTTATAGGTCTCGAGAGATTCCAGTTTCAAAGTTTTCTAATCTGAATTTATAGTAACGTGTGTATGACTGATGTCTAAATATTAATCATTTGCGTTTCATTGTGTTTCTATTGGATTTTAATGTTTAGTATGACATTTGATACACAACAATGCCCACTGTTGGGCTCGAGCCTACTATTTTTAAAGGAAATAACGCTATACACGCCGTGCTTTTTATGGCGGATTTACGGGTTTCACACATCAATAATTTCAATGTGTTAATATCCTTACAATGTTTTTCTTCACCGTGAGCAGGCAGTAATTGTAACAATATGCACTTGATGTTAGAAAAAACGTCACTGCAAGGAAATGTATTTCGTTGTTGGCGGTTTACCTGATAAATTACCATAACATTGTTTAATAATATTAAATAGATTAATATTAAATACAAATCTATAGAAAATATTTTTTTTTAAATAATCTTTTTTTTGGATATGAATATTTAGAAATTAAGCTAAAATATAAATTGCACTAATAATTTTAAGTTAAATTTAAGATATTATAATTATGAATGAAATTCAACAAAAACAAGTTTATTATAATTACAATATCTGAACCCTTTACTTAAGCTTATTATGTTCTGAAGCATATCAGGAAAGCTTAATTGAACGGCGAAATTATTCATAAAGCACTCAATTATCATACGATCAAAGATCCCGCGAGAGATTGCGGTTAATCTTAATCTTATCAAACTCCCACGGATTCATAAAAAGACAATTTATGGACACATTTAAAACTGGTTCAATAGCATAATAAACAAGCCTTTTGGAGCATGTATTTATGAAGATTTATGCGGTATTTTATTTATAAATTATTTTCGAGCAATTCAAAAGTGAGATACTTATCTTATTAGAATACCCTAGTTATATAACATAGACATGTCAAGAACTTACACATAACACTTACATGTTCATGAAGAATTCAATATAATAGTAATAATAACAATAATTAAAATTACTTATTACTAAAATAGCTTCTGCGGATTTGCCTGCAAAAGTACTGACATCACACGTATGAAATGCATTTCTTACGTGTGATGTGAAATTTATTACCAGTCAACGATATAATCGGTTATCTCGAAAAGACTGAACAATAAACAAACAGATATGTAAGTGTATGTGATAAACCATTATTCTTAAAAATATTCTATATCTAGGTATACTTATATTAGGTATATTATAAAGACGGAAGACTTGTATTTTTGTATGTTTGTAACGAATAAACTCCAAAAATACTGGACCGATTTCAAAAATTCTTTCACCATGCGAATGCTACATTATCCTTAATTAATATAGGCTATACAAAAATTAGGGATCCCTACTAAAACTTCAATAATGTAACCCATCAATCTAAACAAAATACTTGGCGCTGGAATCGGGTTCTACGGTTTTGATGAAATTTTATGTGTGTTTAAGTGGGTCCCGAGGTGGTTTAGATACACAATTAGACCCGATAGGTGACGCTGGAATTTGGGCAGGTTAACGTCTCCACGAGACCGCTAGTATTATATTTATAACAGCCAGCAAGCAAGTTCGTTTATTATTATTAGCAATAGTATCTTATTCTATGCTACGTATACCTAACACGTCAGCTATGTTCTTCATTAACAAAATACAACCTGTAGTGTCAGCTACTTGAAACGTATTTACCTAAATTAAGCTTATTATATATAGTAATAGGACATGCCCGCGACTTCGTCCACGCTTAACTTAAAATTCCCGCGGGATTCCTAGGACACAAAGTACCACATCATTTAAAAAAGAACGTAAGCCAATTTTTTTTCATTATCTTCTATATACAGACACGGCATGTTTAGAATTTTATAATATTATAGATATTACAAATGATAAAGCTTTTATGTATAAGTGTGAGATATATAACTTAATTTATTTTATTCATCTGCACTGGCAGATTAATGATTAATTCATCAGTATTAATTCATACTGATGAATTAATACTGAAACGATACACATCTAGTGATGGGATAAATTTTTATCTGAAATATTTTTGTAAAAATCTCACAGCACGTCTAATATAATATCAGGTGAATATCATAAAATACTGAGTATCTACGTTTTATGACAACAAATTAACATACGAGTCGAGCTAAACAGGATATGACGAGAGGGAAAGTTCTAATATATTTTTATGAAAGGCGTTTTCGCGCGAAGCCTGAATGATTAATGGGCGACCCTTCATCCGAGATCCGCTGCCGAGCTAATTCCGTAAAGTTTCCTTAGATTTTTTATATTAATTAAGCCGTCTTCGTAATATAAAATTCTGTAATATTAAGGTAATAATTTTAGACTTTTATTACTCGCTTTCGTCCTGTCCAAGCTTATGAACAAACTCAACATAATTTTTCAATGACTAACTTGAAATTAGATTTTTGTAAGATTACTAAAACATATTTATCATGTAAGGCTGTGGCTGGTATCTATATACTTGAAATCGCTAAGTTTATCCAATTCAATGGGTCTTTGTTTGAAGAATTTAACAATGTTAACGCGAGACTTTGACGCAAGTAAAATTAAAGATGACTGTGCCTTCTTTGGAGCTCTTCAGAAGGAACTGTATTTACATGGCTCCTCTTATTTATGACTCTTTGCCAACTAATATTATAAACGTACCCTCAAGAAAATTCACTGTAGTCTTAAAAAAGTGGCTGATTAAGGAGTGTTCCTACACTGTAGATGAATTTCTTAAAAAAAGTGCTTGTCGTTATTATCTATATGGAAAATCTTAGTGATCTATTTGTTTTTTTTTCTTGACATTAATTGCTTATATAATACGAAAAATTGACATTCTAATTAGAATAGATAATAAGAATATTTACGTAAATTATAATTTTTATTTTATTATATCTTAATTTTTAATTCATTTTGTACACCACTATGTGGTAGAATGTACTATTCATCTACAATTGTATAATACTTGTATAAACTACATTCTTGCAAATAAAGATATTGATTGATTGATTATGCATAAAATACTTAAATTAAGGATTACCTTAATTAACAATTGTATGTACTTGTCAATTTACTATGATATATAAGGGCTAAAGGAAAGTAACTAATTACAATTTTTATAACAATAAGGATTTTTTAAATACATCATACATATAGCTAATTAACTTCACCGAAATTTATGTTAACGTAATGACGATGGTGTATTACATAATTTTTGCAAGATACCTACTTGATTTTTGCATGTTCGCAATTATATACCAGAATATTAATATAGTTCTAAATTAAATAGAATATGCTATTAATATTCTTTCATAGATAACTTTAAATTCCACTTTCAATTCGTAATATTACTGACATAAACATATTATGTTGAGGTGGATATATAGACTCCCCCTTCCATGGTAGTCTTCTTGTCTCTATGACATATGAGTGTCGCCAATGCCGATACAACCACGTTTTATAAAGTCCTTTATTAACAACATAGCCATTTGTTTCCTAGCGTCATGTGGGCAACAATTATCTAGCCATGTCGACCCCCCAATATAGAAGGGCCCAGGGTCATCAGCGAAAGGGGTGATTTCACCCGGACGCAGGGATCTAGGAGGCGTAAACCAACGGCCATGTACGTTCTGCTAGTTTCAAAGAATATCATTAAAAGTTTGCCAACTTGAAAACCAGAAAATTGATTAAGATATTTTAAAATTTATCAACTTTACATAAGTTTAAAATTTTATTGTTGACGTGAGGCTCAGATTGGTTTTCCCACCCCGGCGCCCAATATTTTTAAGGCAAACTTGGAAGAGCCCAACCGACAGAAGAAACCCAAGCAATGCTAGCTTGATCAATGGCTGGTTCCTATATCCTATCGACTGTTCATTTGCCTTACTATCAGTTAAAATTTAACATAAGCTCCATACAAGTAATGTCAAAATTCAACCGATGTTAAGGCAAGTGAAAGAATAGTATGATTTAGGGACCGGCCATAAGTGAAGGATAATGGTTGCGCCGA
Source organism: Dendrolimus houi (assembly GCA_039645545.1). Classification (NCBI taxonomy): domain Eukaryota; kingdom Metazoa; phylum Arthropoda; class Insecta; order Lepidoptera; family Lasiocampidae; genus Dendrolimus; species Dendrolimus houi. The sequence goes on along the minus strand of CM077125.1, from coordinate 10,180,346 downwards.
GGAATATCTCCTTATAAATTCTTCCTTCCCATCCTCGCCATCAAAAAAAGAATGAAGAATGCGCAAAACAAGACACATTCAACCTAGTGTCAGTGCTGTCACTGCAATACATACACAGGCGTTCCATTTCTAGCTCATAACGCCCAAAACGCTCAATTAGCCGTTCCACAAGGCGACCGCGATCGTTGTGGTCGTGGCGAAAACGTCACTAATGACGTCATCATTTTCGATAATACAACGTTCACAACGACCCATGTCAATAGGTGGGTCGAATTGCCGTTCCATTTGGGTTTACAATTGTCACGCCGGCAAGCAAGTGGAACAGGATAAATCGCGGTCGTGAACGTGGTCGTTGTGAGTCCCTAATGGTACGTAACCATAGAGGAAAACGATTGTTGGAACATAAAGAAAAATAAACTATTATAACTTCCTAGTGAGTGTGTGAACCGATTGCAGTGTGGCGGTGGACTGGTGGCGAGGTAAGTCACTCTTCCCTTGCTTCTTCTCCCACGTCCCTTTGCCTTCTCCCGGCCATCGCATCGCGCCCGCAGATGACATGCGTACAATAGTCTCAAAACAAGGGATGCCGAAGATGACACATATGAATTGGTCCACATATATATCGCTAATGTGATATGTTAACCCCACGACTGTAATAAATTTATTTTAGAACAGTTAACTAACATATCTGTTATCAGAAACAGCTAATGTATCAGTGACACATCGGTCGGGAAATGTATTCATATAGCAAATTCAATACCCATACGGACATAAATCACGGGCAAGCACAGCGTAATAAATTCGATTTGTTTGCACCCAAATAGAATCTAGCTCGTATTGTATTTTGAATTACGGAACCGAACTGACAGTGTGCAATTATTCTGTTTGTATTGGTTATGGACATAAGTGCTTTAGTGTTTATTGATAATAATGCTTCTGACCAGATCTAGATAGGTACTAGATAAACAAAACGCGACAGATAATAATTATCTGTTGCGTTATAATATATATTTAATCATTATTATTAACTTATAAACATATCAGGTGCAACTTATAAACATGCAAATCTAACTTGACACAAAATGTAAGTCTTATAAAATACAATTTAATATTAATTTTATTCAGTTAATTTTTTTATTTAAAAATAAATACAATCTTTTTTACTTAAAATTATTAACATTAAAGATATAACAATCAATAATCGACTGGAACACTCGTCAGCCGCTGTTATTGTATTGTATTCTATGTACCGATAATTCTACGCGGCAAAGCTCATCCCACTTTTTTAAATGCTCACGGTCTTGATATCAAGTTAGATTAAGTTTGTAAGTTTCTTAAGGGTCTTAAAGAAGCCTACAAATTTACTCTAACTCAATATGAATAAGACCGTTAAAATTTAAGAAGTGAGCTGTATGTATGATAAAGATTCGGGTAATTTAATCCTTGGATTAGAAACAAGTAGGCGTTTGTGTTGGACTTACGTATTAAGGTTTCTCTATAAACGTAATACAGATATGAAATCTCAATCCAACTTTGTATAAAATTTTAAATTTCATTAATTACTTGATTACATCACTAGTAGGCCGCTGTTACGCAACGACCATGTGCTATTTCGCCCTTACAGCGTTGTTTGCTTTTTTAAATCTAAATTCCTTAAATGAATATATTCCTTCAAAATGTGTTTAGAATAAAAAATATTCGTAAAATTAATCTACTAATAGTGGTTAAATGTTAACCTTATCTACCTATGAGGTTTGCTTAAAAACTATAAGCATAAATACATAATTGTTTAGAAAATATTCTTTTGCTTTCCAAATATAAATTAACTTGAAATTGTTTTAATTATTTATTTGTTTGTTAAACTTTGCAAATAGACTTTTGGTCATATTTTGCAAATTTATATCAACTATATATATAATTCTTTGTAGACATATATCCTGTATATATGTATAGGCATACATATATACAGGTATGTACATCCTGTATGGGTATGTATGTATCCTTTTTTGTATTAAGTATCAGAACCTTAAAAAGATGGCTTCATGCACTTTGAAATGATGGTTTATTGTTAAGGCCATAAAGAAGATATAAACAAACATATACCATATGCTTTTATATATTAGCATGTACAAGTTTCAAATAGCAATTCCTACCTACCTAAACCATTGTTTTATGCCGTTGGCGAATTGATAGACGGTCTGTTTATCAAACATCTTATTCCCAGTAATCAATTTTTGATCTATAGCATAATGAGCCTCCGCCGCCGTCCAGCTGCTGGTTTACAGAAAATCGTCTAAATTACATCCCAAGGGCACAAATCTCATCTCTTATTTTGGTCACGATCTTTTGAATTTCAATAAGGATAAAACACATTTAATAGCTCTACCTGAGCCGAGACTTAAATTGATTATTGCCTTTATTTTACCTGAAATCGACAGCTGACGCTTGGATAATAAACCCTTTAAGTATTTGATGAAACTTAACGCAGACATAATTAAGAAATGTTCTAAAAATGACACTTTACGTAACACTTGAAACTATGATTTATGAATTGTTATTAGTCAATCTTGATGGTTCAATGTATAAGGCATTTCATTTCAATAGTATGGGTTCGAATTCTAGCCGAGGGCGTGTATTTATTGCTGTGGTAGTTGACCTAAGGGGCATATCGTTACAACTACCACATGCTGGTAGTAAATGAATACCTGTATGTATATTGAGATTATGCATAACCTACTAATCCACCATGAACCTGTAAATATAGTGAGTATAGCGGCATATCACTGAAATGGGCCAGATCGTATCCAGCAGTGGGACGATTAGGTGAAGTTTTATATTTAATTGTAAAACATAGTAGTGTTACATACAATAGTAGTAGTTTGCCGATGATTACTTACTATTATTGTATGTATTACTTACTATTATTATATATACTTATGTAAAGTATATACAATAATAAATTAAAATAATAAATTTATTGCAACAACTATTTATGTAACCTTTTTTGTCAACCCTACTGACTATCAACGTGTGACATCATGAGACCACCGGCAAACCTTCTGCGCACGGTTAGTATGCGCTGACTCTAGACGTCTATAAACTTAAAAAAGATAAAATAGTGTTTTAAATTTTGTGTGACTGTAAGTACGAGTAAAATTTCCTCCTTCAATAAAGAAAATAATTTTATACATTTTGGTTAATACATCTTATGTTAAAAAAGAAGTAATTTAAATACAATATGATTTTTGAAGTCAGAAAAATCAATATTTCTTTGAGAATATGAAACCAACTTTAACGTAACTGAAGCCATAGGGACGCCATAGTTAACGCGAAATTTTAATGACAGTGCAAAATATAAAACTGTACTCGCAAAGCAAATTTATTCGCCATCACTTAAAAATCAGTTCCACTGAAAATTTCATGAGCATAAAAATTTATTCCAAGCAATTATTTTCCTTTCCTTTTTTATTGTAGCTAAATGAGAGAAGTAAAACAACTCTTTTAAAAGGCTGTGTTTTGAAAAGTGTAAATAATGGCCGCTGGTTATGATAATGTTTGCGAGGAAACGAGGCATAGCTTGAGGAAATGGCTGTCATTCTTCAGGCGGCGCTCGGCACCGATTGGCGCCTGGAGTTTCCGCCTTCTTATTTCTCTTCATAATAAGAAAGAGTATTTATATTTTTGTGTTTAAAGAATATTTTTTCTTTGTCAAATTGCGATTGCGGGTAATTTTAAACTATTATCGAACTAGCTTAATATATGCGGATGTTTGTTAATAGCTCTAAAGTATTAACTTTGTCCCGCACTGTGTAATAGTATTCCTACAATACTTAAATTATTTTCTCCAAATTACATACTACATAAGAACTCACGTATTTGGTTAGTTTTGTAAATTTGCTACAAGAATTTCGGCGAGCACACTTAAAGTATAACGATATGCCTTTATCCATAAGATTATATCCATTACTAATGCCCGGTTTCTGAGGATACCAGTTATGATTTCAATAACAATTGATTCCATAAAGTTATGTAATAGATAAACTTAAGTTTAACTGTCATTGAGTTTTTGAATACGTTCGATTTTTTTCAAACAAAAACGTCAACAACAAAACGTCAAACAAAAGATATGGAATGGATAAACGCCTAAAACGCAAGTTTATAAGTTATTGAACCGATAGCGCTAACGAGCAAATAAACTACAGATAAAAGTGCTTCAGAACCGGGCCTAAGTATTTTAAAATAGAACTTTAGAAATATAATAATATATGAAATCTTAATAAATGCATACTAAAATATAAATAAACATGTAAATGCAAATATTGACAACAAAACTGTAATTATAAGATTATTTTTGCCATTAAAAAAAAATCCGCCCGATCATGACATACGCGAGTGTGGTATTCGGCCATGCCAAGCCTGCCCTTTTAAAGAAACTGCAAATCGTTCAGAATAAATTCATGCGCAGAGCCGTCGGTGCTCCCCTCTATATGCGTAACGTCGACATCCACCGCGATCTGGAGCTTCCCTCCATCAAAAACTACATTACGTCGCTCTCGCGTAAGTATTTCGATCTAGCGCCGCACCATCGAAATCCCCTCGTCGTGTCCGCGTCCGATTATAAGCCTCGACGAAAGGCTCTCGTGCGACGACCGCGTAACATCCTCACGGACAAGGTCGACGATATCACAAAACGGCTGGCTCGGATCAGCCCGCCCGCGGTTAGGACGGCAGGCTGGCAGGCACCGACAGACAGACACAGACGGCGGCGTCGACGCCGCCAATCACGATCTCTCCACGTCCCCGCGAGGGACGCCAGGAGACACAGCCCCCATAGGATAGACTAGGCGTGTTGCTGGAAGTTTCTTTCGCCGTTTCTTCTCTCCTAGCCATAACACGTTGCGAAACGGCAGTAAGATAGTATAGGCCACCGCGAACCGCCGATCCCGGTCCGCCGGGATCCTTCCTCTCGGGCTTTATATTACCCGTCGCCCGCTCTCAATTAGTGCATTGTGTCGCCCTATGGTGGGCATCATTAGATTCATCCCCTCTCATGGCAACAGTCCAGCCGAGGTGAAACTCCCTAGGAGCCCCTCGAGCAAGTTGCCTCCTGGCTCGAGGGCCTTCGCTTCGCAAAGGCACTCGCCCCGAAAACCCCGGTAAAGTTGTGAGGTCTTCGGACCAACAACATAAAGTCAAGTCCAATAAAATTAAAATAAATTGTTAGTTGGAATATGTTGGTAGTTAAGGATTTTTCGAAATTTATAACCGTGTTCGATACACTATATTTGTTATTTAAAACTAAATCTAAAATTTCTTGATTCACAAAAAAATACTTTAATATTTAATATAATTATGTACTTACTAGAGTTTGATCAGCGGCTCAGCCGCGGAACAAACCCTAGTGCCTGCTACTTGTTAAACAGCAGGTGTTAAACGTTATATATTGTATTAAATATTTATGTTAGTGCTATTTTCCCGGAAGATTCACTTAATTTTATATGGCAAACTATCCCATCTCCCGGTAACTATCCCATCTCGGAATTAAAACTACATAATTGTACAAAATTACGGAAAACCCGATTCAGTACTCCTAGTAGTTTTTCCGTGAAGTCTTGACAGACAGACAGATCAAGTTACTATCACATTTTTTAATAGATCATAAATTTTTATATCTATAAACTTGAGAAATTATTGTGGTCTTCCATACAAACTTTCATGCTCATTTCAACCCGTTCTAATTTTATTTATCTACTATCTCCCGTCTAGTCTATAAACTACGTAAATTACCAAAATGACAATTTCTCAGAATCTTAAAAACCTTTTTAGTACTAAAGTTTTTTTCTAGTTTGCTTTGCTGAGAATAAAACTAGTTTATTTCATTGCAGATACATATAATATTCATCGTGCTATATATATACTCTCGGAAAGTCTAGACAAGAAATTTTTTGAAAAGAATCGGCAGTTTTGGCACTCATTCTGTCGGTCTCTACGATCGATAACGTTTTTGTGAGAACCGCTTTGCTACTAGAAAAAGGCACTTGAATGAGGAAAAAACAAGACAAGTGTATCTAAATTCAGGCATACTGAAGGGTTCTGTAAAAGCGACTAGCGTCTACTCTAGAAGTACTCTACATCTCAAAAACTACTTAATAAATCTTATTGTAACTAATTTATATTGCATATAATTTTTTAAATCTATCGTCTTGGAAAATTTTCATGGTTCAGAAGTTAGATCGGAGTACACAATTTTTTAATTTTGAATGCCAATATCTCTCCACTTGTTGATTTAAATAAAAAAAGGCATTAGGAACACCATGCCCATTCTTAAAATTCTGATTTCTGATATCCCACATGCCTATGTAGACTTAAAAAAATATTCAATTCTCAGTTACACGTATAGTGGCCACATGTAATCTTTATTTATTTTACAAATTCACTACAAAATTTTGCGGTACGCATTTATGTATGTAGATTAAATTACCAACATAATCTCACAAAATTTTATCATTACAAAACCGTCCAGGTGGGCAGCAACCTGCTCAAATAGGTGGATTGATCAATTGGCCCTCCACTGTGCTCAAAACCAATTTCAGTGGGAAGCAATTAATCACTACCATGAAAGTCACGATTCTCAGCAGTGAAGAAACGACTTAAAAGAAGTGTATAAACCCAGTAGTTTTGAGAAATATTTTATCCCTGCAAGAAGGGAGAATACAATTTCCTACGGCCGCAGGGCCTGTAGTAAGATACGACAACCCACAACAAGTGGTAAGTACTTACCCATTTGGATGGCTACCAGCCCTGGTCTAGAATATGCCACCATAACAACCTTGAGTTGTGTTCCGGCATTAGTGGTCAGGTTCCAGTCTCCGTTTAGAGAGCGGCAGCACATTGGTAGCACCTTTGGCGTTGCAAATGTCAATAAGCGATGGTAACCACTTTCCATTAAATGGGCCGTCTGTCTGCTAAACGCATGCCATAAAAAAGTATAACTGTGACATATACAAAGATGGAAGGACAGACATGACGATTACATAAGGTAAGTGGTAACATACGTGAGAAGAATAGAATATCGAAGAATACGGTCGGTAAAATTATGTACATGGTAGAGCCATGCTAGAGTCATCATATTGATTACAGCTCTTAGGGCCGGTTCCAGGGGTGTGATACCACGCTCTCACAGAATATTGGCGTGAAACCGTTAGCCTTGTGCTAATCTTGCTTCGTGCGATGAGTGAGAGTTCCGCTGGCTCACTTCCCCTCCCCCTATCCTACTTGCCCATAACAATTGCAATCCCATATCCCATCATTTCTATCCCTTTCCTCCTTTCTTTCTCCCGTCTTTATCCCATGCTAAAGGCTGGAGTTGGTTTCACCCCTGTTGTTACAAATGTCTAGTGTTGGCGGCGGTAACAACTTTCCATGAGCTGGGCTATATGTCAGATTCGCAATAAAAAAATAAGAGTTCAGTTTTCATCAAATTCCTATTGAACCCCAAAAACGTACTAGACGGAGAAATAAAAAACACCGAGGGAAGTCGATAAGACCACTGTGAGCCCTCGTTATCTGGGGTCATAAATTACCCTGACACCCTCCGGGGCGCAGGTAGGTGCTCCCCGGACAGGGTACTACGAAACGCCATGAGGATGCTGGGAAATGAAGTGACTACGTGATCCAATTGCCATTTAAGATGCATTCGATTTATGTTGGCATTGTGAGTGTCCCGTTATATTTGCCATGAGATATTAATTTATGGTTAATTTATTCCGTTAATGATTAATTACTTTATATACATATTATACATTTATACATTAATATATAATACATTAGTCAAATTCATTGAATAAAATTATTTATTTAATATACATATAAATGTTACGTTTATAAAATATTAGAACCTTCTTTTCTCAAAACAGACACTGAGATTGACAATAGTTTAATCATCAGAAACAAAGAGGATATAATCACTACGCTTATCATAAATAGTAAAACCAGTAAAAAGGTTTTACATCTCTAAACATATTTTTTTGTGGAATAGTCTGTTCTGTGACTTAGTTTGAAAAGGTAACATGTGCTTGCGGAACGTTAAATGAATCAATTTGAAAACTGGCGAACCTGTTCATGCCGCGACTGTATATTATACATTCTAACTAATATTGTAAATGCGATTGTAAGTTTGTTTGTTTGATAAGTTTCTACGCAATGTATGACAAGGTATTTTTTAGTAAATTGGTGGTGCCAATAAAACCCGTTGGAGAGCCCTTTTTTCGGCTATATTCGTCTATCCCTCGGGAACAGTACTTTTTCTGTGTAAAAAGTAGCTACTCTATATCCTATTCTATACCCCTGAAAACGTGTATGCGAAAGTTCCTGACGATCTCTAGCGTCAAGTACGCGGCCTGAAAAGTTCACAAATCGTTTACATCCTCGTTTATAATATTAGTTAGGATTAATTACATCGGAGCATATTAGAATTATATTTGGTTACTCCTTCACACATTGTTACACAGTACCTACTCGTGAAAGCCACAGTTCAACCGCTGGAGAGGCGAACACCAGTTATATTCCCAATGTAGATGTAATTAATCTTATCTAGATATGTTACTGAGAAATTTCTAGCCGCATCTTTTCCTTAAAAAAAGCAGTAACACGCGACGGAGTGATGTGCACAGATTAGAAAGTAGATTTAGTTTTATCTTATATACGGCTTTTAAAAAAAACTATTCACCATAAAAGAGTTTGAGTAAAAAAAAAATTTGGAGTATGAATTAACGTATTATTAATTAATTAACTTACGTAGTTGTGTGGAATGTGATATGTGATTTTTTGAAGTGCTGCAAAAACTTCAATTTTGCTGAAGTTGGAGTGATGTGGTTTTTAAAGCTTTGTGGTGTAATAAGATTATTCTAAAATTTAACCGTCTCGTTCATAGAGAGTTAGAGTAAGTTTGAATGCTTCTTAAGAACCATAAACAAGCGTTCAAACTTACTCCAGCTCTCTATGAAAAAGACCGTAAATATTTATAAACAGTTAACTCTAGTTTGATAACAATATGTACGAAGCTATATTCGAAATAGAAAAGAAATAATTCTCCAAAAGTAATACTTACTACTTTACTATACTTTAATGACTACATTAATTATACGATTAACTTCATATAGGTGTACCTGCAAGTTTGAGTGTAGTTTACGCGAGTTGCTTAGTTTTACGTGAGATTTAAGCTTGTCAAACTGTCAAAACAATATTACATCATCTCTCACTGTTAAAGTTACACAATAAATCGTACATTTCGACGGCTGTTCTAAGAACACACTTTGGCGGGCTTATACGTATCGATAGAATATTGGCTGAACGATCAAAACAATTTATTGACACATTTTTAATATTACTATATGAATCTTAATACTGCTGCATAAGATTCAATTTTGGTAAGCGATAGGCTTGTTTAATAGCATTTATAACATTGTTCAATGTGAGTTTTGACAAATATCTGCAGGTGACGGGTGCGCGGTTTCCCCGGCGGATGCGTTTGACATATTGCTTTGATAGCGGTTTCTGTATACATGCGGGTATCATAAATTATAACAATAAACATTCATAACTATCTAATAATACAACTTTGAGGAATGTTATAACCATTAAATATATTTAAAGTTACGAAATAATTTTCTAAATTTTAATAGTGTATATTTCTTAATAAAATGTGTTTTATGATGTGTTGGACGTTGAAAAACAATGGTAAATTAATAACATTTTTAAGCGTAGGTGGTGTAAATAAAATGTGTTTTGTGTTTATATTTTGATACATAGGTATGTATTGATCATGAGCCAAATCTGGGCCTTACTTCTGCTATTACAATATTGTCAGAGTCGTAGATTACTGGCGTCATAATGGCTTAATAATGATTGCTTTTATATCCAAAAACAACTATTATAATTGGAAAAAGTGAGGTATACCTATGCCGTGGTCTTTTTTAAGTTTTATATGCGTTTAATAATTATGCCACCAGTGAACTGTCATTTTAACACTGTCATAATAGCATAGTAGCCCTGGACATATTATAAAACTAGAAGACTAGGAATGACAATAACCCAGTGAATAATCTACTCGGAAATGCTCCTAATTCCTGCATAATTAAATGCAACCACAAGTCATTTTTTCTCACTTTAACATTTTAATATTTAAAGCGTTTATTTAGAATAAACCAATCAGAATTGTATACAATATTATAAAAACTTTTTTAAATTGATTTGGGTTTAAAAATGTGCTATACAAAAAAATCTCAAATAGTCTGTGCCGCCATTTAGTTACTTTTATTAGTCCATTTTCATTCCTAGTTTTCTTCTGTAGTGGTGATAATTAATTTGTTACTATTTTAAGCGACAGGCTTCCTATTGCGTATTGCTCCTTAATCTTAAAACAATGTATTAAAAAAATATTCAAGAACTAAGCATTCTACTTCGGTCTCTTTTCAAAATAACGTATTAAGGCCTGTTAACTCAATAATTCTATGGACGATACTAAGTTATCTTGACAGTCCTTTCATCTAACTTAACGTTAGAAAATCTTGACATTACGCTTTCGATGGAGAGCTTTATTTCCAGTCGCAACACGAACATTAATAAGCCAATTAGGAAAATGAGGGAAGATGAAAATTCTCGCAATTCCACTACATCCATTATGAATGTTGCCAGATGTAGACAGGATTTTCTTGTAAGCAAGCACATTGTATTCAAATTAAAGCATTTTTCTTTTTTGCAGAATATAAGTATTCAAAATACTCATAAAAGAGAACACAAGTCTATTCTAGGCTGACAACGCATTAGTGACGCTCTGGATGTTGCAAACCACTGATAGTTCTAAGGTCTACTTTATAAAACTGGGCATCCTTACAGTTCCTTGCCTTTATATATTTGAAGTAATACAGTTTGTCCAGGAAAATCTCAACCTGATCTACACACCCTGTAAGCTTAAGACATGTTTAATTTAATATATATATATATATATATATATATATATATATATATATATATATATATTATAATAACAGCCCATAAATGTCCCACTCCTGAGCTCAGGCCTCCCACTATTGGGGAACGGACAGTATATACCCGCCACGCTTGTCCAAGGCGGCTTGGCAGGTTTGACACATCGGTTATCTCGACGTGCAGATTTCATCACGATGTTTCTCTTCACCATTGTTAGTACGTAATAATTGTAACAATATGGACATTAGGTCAGAAAACTGCATAAGTGGTGCATGCGTTCCGGCCAGGATTCGAACCCGCGCTCTTTGAGTTTGAGATGCATGCGCTGGCCATTACGCCACCACGACGTTATTATGCGTTATTTTTAATACAAAAAGCATATTAAGCAGTACATGAATATCTTGTACAGAAATAACTATATTATATATTAATTACATAATGTATAACAGTATTATTTTGAAATTGATTGACGTTAAAAAATAATTTATAGTCATGTGATATTCTTTTGTGCTTCTGTAATTATATGGTTTTATATTAATTTAATTGTGTAATTTATTGTTTAATTAGTTAATAAAAATGGCCAGGCACCATTACAATTGCTTGTATTGTATGTCCGAAAAGACAAACTGTTGTTTCCAACAAAGAACTCAACACCTCTGTAATTTTATGTTTGTGACAGTTTATACTATACAATAAATTTTATTCTATTATATTCTATTCTGATTGTCTATCTGCTATAAGGAATAAAAAACTAAATTAGAAAAATAGCTAGAAATTTAGCTCATATACAGTGGCGGAACAAAAATGTTCGTCAGTTTTCAGATTGATTCATTTAACGTTCCGCAAGCACATGCTACCTTTTTAAACTAAGTCACTGTTCCCCAAAAAAATATGTTTAATTGTTTGACAATAAAGTTTAACTTTACTTAAACCAAAGTTGTATTTCTATCTTGTCTAAGAAGATTGTATAGATATGTAAACCTTTTTATTGGTTCTAATATTTACAATAGGCGTAGTAATTATATCCTCTTTGTTTCTGGTGATTAAAACTATTGTTAATCTCACTGTCTGACATTGTCAAAATTGCATTTTTCTTTTCTCACGTTTCTGTATTTTATAATGGCGAGATCTTTAAGTATTGAAGAAAGAGCAGCAATTATTACCGAACATGAAGCTGGCTACAATATCAGTGAGATGTCAATACATCCAAATGATACATTTACCAAACGTTATCAATGCATCTCTCTAAATACATGATCCAAATAAGATTAAGAATTATGATGATTAGAGTACACAAGCAAACAGACAATTACCTGATTTACAATTTCATAAAATTATCGATTACTTATGAAAAAAGTTTAGGTATAAGTTTTTTGCAGGATACAAAAGCATAAGGGTCAATTATTATTCCGCGAACTATAATATAAATAATAACATAATTTAAAAATACACATTAATATTTATTACCCATACCTATATTTTCCCATATTAAAATGTTTTTGTGTATACCTGTCAACCCGAAACTCCCCGCCGACTTCACGAGACTATTTATTTTTATACGCCTAATGAGACCTGACAATCGTATCAAAGTCCCGTTCCGTATTGATCCACTTCTGCCATTAAACCCAAAGGATTTTCTTGCTTTAAGTGATCGCTCCTATTCTCCTTACTATAAAAAACGTCCGATTTTCTCGGCTTATTTATTTAATGATTGCCGTAAATAAATAGGCATTGTTAGACAAAAACGTTGTTATGGATTAAGAGATCAATTGTAATTTATATTCTTTTCTAGCAAAAAGTGAAAAAATACTTTTAGTATTTTCAGAAACAGCCAAATAAATACCCTGCCGAGGACGAGTGTTCATCGTCGCCCATGGATGTTTGTAACACTAGGCTTGACCCGTTACTCCTTGTCGGCTTGTATCAAGTCGTTACGGCAGATCAAACCTATAATTATGGACCCGTGACACCTGCTTTTCATATGGAGGGACCCTGGAAGTTTTAGTGAGTAGTATGGCGGTCAATGCTTACAACTTCTTCTATTATCAGAAGCTTGTGCGTAGCGTCGGCCTTCGGGAGTTTAATGACGCCCTTCGTACATCAGAATGCGACAGACGAATACTTATTATTAAAACCTGCTATCGCTTCTCTCAGACTCCTGATGCAGCGCACATACCCTATGCATATGCACGGTATCCATTATTTCGTTATATGTATGTATATTATTTTGTTAGATAAGAATTTGGAAAGCGGCGATAAATATCTGACATTTTTATTTACGAAATATATAACAGTTCTCGGAGGGATAAGGACTCGAAGTTAGCTCCAGTAATACTGCATGTATTAGCGATGAGTAATCAAAAAGACTGAAGTCAAAATAATATCTATGCTTTTTTATCATGGTATAGGTTCCCGTTTGATAGCGCTATCTCACCTGATGTTTCGTGACGATGCGATCTCGTGACTTCAAAATCACTTGTTTATATAGAACCAGTTTCTAATTAAGCCTTTCGGATATACAATATACAGAAATCAATTCAGCCCTAACCAAAATAAAATACATGTAATACGTATACACACCTTACAAAGCCCTGTGACCCTTGGCGAAAATAATTGGATTATAGCCCTGATCAAATTAGAAATGTCTTGGATATTCCCCGTTCGACGCATTTTATTATTTTATATCCAATCCAATTTTTATTAACATCCGACACTAATAGTATTTGGATAATGGAATATAGCCATATTAATAGCCACAACTATATTACATCTACCATGATGTTAGCAATCCTTATAATAATACATAATAAATTTTAAAGTGTTGTGTCCACCACTGAACTTGTACTTTATGCTTGGCGCAAACCGGCCACCGGCCATAGCCACCGCTGGCCCGCGGCAAGCTCTTGTCACACTTTTTCACACATTTTGTAGGGACTCGCTCTACACATCTGTTTTTCCCTACAGGAACGGAGAAAAAATACAATTTCCTGCGGCCAGGTGGCCTGTAGTAAGAGGTGAGAAACAATCCACAATCAGGTAGTAGGGTATTTGCCCGCCTAGATGGCTACCACCCCTGGTCTAGAATATGCCGCCTTAACAACCTTGAGTTGTGTTCCGGTCGGCATAAGTGGCCAGGTTCCAGTCTCCCTTTCGACAGCGGCAGCACATTGATAGTACCTCTAGTATTACAAATGTCCACAAGCGATGGTAACCGCTTTCCATCAGGTGGGTCGTCTGCATGTCTGCTGAACTCACACATTAAAAAAAAAAAAAAAACACGTATAAAATCACGTACCAGTGGCGGCCATGCGTCACCGCCACTTTTTCATACATTATTGTTGCGCGGTGGCAAATGACGGCCACCGGTAGCTGTGGTCCGTGGCCCGCGTGTGCCCACACTTATATTAATTACTTCTGAACTCTGCAAGATATTGAAATCAAACACATGAAAATTTTAGATTAAAGTTTTAATTTTAATCTTATTTTAATTTGTTACCAAGTTTGGCGTCAATAAACGATTTAATTTGAGCTAACAAGCAACATATTTTTTATACTAGTTCTAAGTAAAAGTACTAAATACCATACATTATTTTGAGTTGAAATACTACATTAATATGTCGGGGTTTTTACCCTTTACGTGACCGTATCGATTTAACCAACTTATTCCAACCCTTTTAATATATAACCTGCTTAACATACAAACATAAACCTTTTACAATGGCCCAACCGCAGCCTAAGGGGATCTTAATATGACTGTTTAGTTAATATATTTAACATAAACGTTTCATTACCAAAGATAAAAAAATACGTATTAAAAGTAAAGAGTTCTGATATGATTGTAGCGTTAAAATTATTATTCATTTAATGGGGACTTACCCTACTAAGCCGATTTTTACTTACTAAAAATGTATTAATTTAAAAAAATATATTTAATTTAAATTATTAAAAATCAGCTACATTGCTCGCTACTTTAGTAATAAATAATAATAGGCTAGGGCTAGTCGTGGTATCGCGTCGTGGTAGCGTAATGGCTAGCGCACGCGTCCCAAACTCAAAGGACGCGGGTTCGATCCTGACCGGAACACATGCATCACTTAGGCATTTTTCTGACCTAATGTGCATATTGTTACAATTACAACGTGCTAATAACGGTGAAGGAAAACATCGTGCAAATCGAGATACCCGTTGTGACAAACCTGCCAAGCCGCCTTGGACTAGCGTGGCGGGTATACTGTCCGTTCCCCTATAGTGGGAGGCCTGAGCCTAGCAGTGGGACATTTATGGCCTGTTATTATATAGGGCTAGTCAGTTATTCAATGTACAATGACAGGTTACGTAAAATGAAAATCCCTAAAAAGCATTTAATAAAATACGAAATATATTTAAAAAATAATTATTGGATCGTACTCAAATCAAGTTTCTTTGATAGTAGTTTTGAGCTCAAATTTTATCAGTGTTTTTAGTCTCATAGTTGAAACGTTAGATGGGGATAACAGTTTGGAAAAAATGATCGGTATGATTTTGCAAAATGTGTCTAACTATACCTCATAAGTATGTCTATATAAACTGAAAAATTGCCTCAATTACATATATGACGACCACTCCACACTTCTTTTCAAATTCACTACCAGCATATAGAATACAGTTCCCTACTAAATTATCATCCATGTAGATAGACCTAATAGATAAAATAGACTGACATAATTTTGATCTTGAATACTTTTGAAAATTCACCTGTTCGAGCACGGTTTGACTTTAATGTACCTAGATTTTAGATATTAAAATGAGTATTACAACCATTTAATTTATACTAGCACTAATCCTCTATTTCAATATGCAGTACTAAAGTATAAGAAGTTACGAGTACATATATCACTGAAAGGGCTGGCTAACTCGTAAACTGCCATTATAAAGACCTCGGTCTTCTAATTTATGGCGCGGTCCAAGCCCTACCCTAACTAATCCATACTTATTAAGGATAATGGTGAACCAATGAACAAGTTTTCGTCCTTTATCTAGGACTATAAATATCAGCTATCACCCAACGTTGGAAGCCGAAGGTGTCGAAAATGCAATTTAATAGCTCCTTTATTACATTTAAAGTATTAATTACGATGGGAGTTGAAACCAATAAATTTACATATTATTTCTCAAAGTCTATGTATATTTTTAAAATTAGAAAATGTAACAGGAATTTATTTTAATTGAAATCAAAAACCTAAAATAATAATATTTTCATCTTTTGTCCTTGCTTGTCTATAGCCGGAGTCTATTTTTCCCAATACTGACTGACAACCTGAGTGTCTTCGAGTCCCGTGTAAATAGATTTAAGAATCTTAAAAAAGCCTACAAACTTATTCTAACTCAATATGAAAGTATGTTAGTGTTTAAAATATAATTTTTTAGTTTCCTTTCTAGAAATTTATATTTTTACGGTTCTTCAATTCATTAGGTAATTTGTTGTATATATTGGCTTCTTCATATAAAATATTTCTTTTGCCGTATTTTCTGTCCTCGACGATCGTACAGTCACGGTTTGAAAGGATTCGTCACCTTAAAATCGACTTTTGCTTGCTCGAACACAAAAAACAGTCAAAATGGATATAATCACTACGGTTATCATAAATATTAAAACCAATAAAAAGGTTTTACATCTCTAAACAATTTCCTTAGACTAGGCAGAAAACTTTGATTTAAGTAATTTTAAGCTTTATTGCCAAATAGTAAACATAATTTCCTGTGAGAAAGTCTGTTCTGTGATTTAGTTTGAAAAGGTAACACGCATTCGCGAAACGTTGAGGAATCAATTTGATAACTGGCAAACCTTTTCATACCACGACTGTACAATAATTTTATTAGGGTTTCTTAACTGTGTTTGTATTATATTTTCTTTGTGAAATTAATGTTTGTTTATTTTTCTTCTTCCCTTATTACGATTAACATTAGAGGTATCAATATTATTATAATCACGTTAATGACTTATATGATTACTTAGATCAAATCCCATTAGCCATTTCACAGAATTCCAATTTCGATTAGACAACTGTGGAATGCAATCCCCGAGATCTTATCGCGGCAGACGTATTGTCGCGGTTCCGGGTTTCCACCACCCCGGGAGGATTGTCTGACGAGACGCGGCTAATAACGAAATTGTGTTGCCCCGGAGCTTGTCTCCTACCATTTATAACGATAATGGAATAGTTGAAGCGAACATTGTTTTTAAAAGGATAACCTACAAATAAGACAATAATACTAGGTTTTAATATTTGTTTTTAGGAAAAACATACATAATATATACGGCCTCGTTGGTTGAGTGGGCTAAGCCTTTGCTGGCCGACCTCACTGCAACGCAGAGGCTCCGGGTTCGATTTCTGGTATAGTAAATTACGGAAACGTATTTTCTCCGTTATTTACTATGGTCTGGGTCTCTGGGATCCGCACCAGAGCAGTCCGTTGTATTATTTACTACCCATAACACAAGCGTAACTTGCTTAATATGTGGATATACAATATGTACGTTTGTCTGCTGATTACAAAAAATATTACCTTATATCATACACCTTACCTTATATATATTATCACACTTGTTTCCACGTGGATAGGCAGAAGTAACGAATCTCCACTTCCAAAGATCTTGGCACATCTTTCGCTTCATCTACTTTTATTAATTTATTTATAGGTACATTGTTATTTGTGTGCAGTGCATTTTACCTGTCTTTTGTTTAACATATCTCTGAGTTGGTTGAGCTATTTTTTTTATTGAAAAGATATAGATTGACAAACGGCATACATGATAATTTTATGACCTGGGCAATGTTAGCTTATTTCTATACTTACATTAATTTCCGGTAAATCATAACGAAGCAAAGTCCGCAGTGCCAGATTTAATCAATATTTCAACATTAATGTTCAGTCCTCCCACAAACATCAACCAATTTGCGACTGCGTTTTGGAAATAACGTTATATTCGATGCGAACAAGGGTTAGTATTTATTATTGTTTACGTTGTGTGATAGCCTCTGGGCACAATTTGGGTTGAGTTATGGGCTGGTCACCCCCGCAATGTGCAGGTGGGGAAACCGCGGAAGGTCTCAATTTATTGCTAATTTCATTTGTATAGCCACCGTTTGGAATTTTATTGTCTTTGTTCATAAATTTGTTGATTCCGGTCCTTACATGGTCACTTACACATGTATATGGCAATTAAAAATAAACAAACATTGGCAGTAAACACACACATTATATATCTTCAAGCTAAACAATGGGTTATGTTGCGGACAGAGAGCACCCCGCTGACCCGCCCGCCGGAGCACATCTACTCTCCGCGCCCCGCATACCGCCGACGTCCATAGCTAGCACAATTAGCAACTAGGCGTCGGACGGGATGCGGGATATAAGGCCAGCATTGGAGACAAAACGTTCACAACTCTCATCACGACTCTCATAACAACTCAACAGTCTCTCTTGCTTTAACGACGACTCTCTTGCATAATTTGTACTTATTTCATTTCTTGTAAAAGTTCAATAATAATAATCATACAATCCATTACATCGAGTTTTTTAATTTCCCAACAAGAAGCAACTGCCACCAATAGGTTATATATAACGGACCAACCCAGACCATAGTAATCAACGAAAAGTTCGTTTACAAAATTTACCATGCCAGGAATCACACTCAGTGTCTCTGCTTTCCATCGAGGTAGGCTAACAATGGCTTAATCCATTCAATCAACACTATCCGTGAATTCTCAGTGAGAAACAAAAAAATTACAATTTATTTTAGTTCAAGTACAGACATGTCAATTTTATCTTCGGATTCTGTTTGTGCAAAAGTGTTTACGCGATTCTTAAAAGAACTGAAAGAAGTGACTATTTTTAAGCTATAAAACAAAAGAAAAATTTCATGCTCTCACCTCTTTATAACCTGATAAGACCATCATACTAATAAAAGAGGAAAGTTATTATATAAACTCGCCTTCATCAAACTGCAGGTAACAAACATCCCCTAAATTTTCTTAATAACAATAAAACTTTATGTTCATAGAGCCTCAGAGTCTTTGTGAATAGCGTTACATTATCCCAAGTAATTTGGAAACAACCGCTTTCACCTTCCATTTACCCTATAGCACTATAATATCCCAGCCAGATATATATACACTACTACTTTAAGTCGCAGACACAACGTAGATGACAAAAGTTAGTCAGAAATTTACATTATAAATTATTCACTGTAGTTTTAACAATAAGTTATATTCTTCATTTCTTTCTTCATTTCTCGACCTACTTTACTTATTTTTAGCTATGTATCGGTTCTCACGCCGTACATTATTCTGCATTCAATAACGATCTGGAAGAACCTCCTTGTCGCGAAGTGTTCCGTCTATGTAATGATATGAGGTTATATTTTCTTCGAGGTCGACAAAGCGTTGACGCTCCTAGTGTTGTAATTGTCCTTATGTGACTGTAACTACTTTCCATGAGATGGGCTGTTTGTTTGCATGCTTCGATAAAAAGTATAAATAAATTAATTCTAATAAATAGGTGTGAAAGTTATTCTATCAATTTTTCACGGCTCAACGGATCTTAAAGGAATTTGTCAAGCAGACAGATTGGACTCTAGGAATGGACATAGGCTTTTCGTCTCAAAAAACAATGTTGAAACGAATGAAAAAGAGAATAAAAATATATAAAATCTATTATTTCTCAAGATTTAATACAATTTCCTGCGGCCAGACGGCCTGTCTTAAGAGGCGACAACAACCACCAGCCAGGTGGTAGGGTATTTGCCCGACTGGATGGCTACCACCCCTGGTCTATAGTATGCCGTCATAACAACCTTGAGTTGTATTTTGGCATTAGTGGCCAGGTTCCAATATCTTTTCAGAGAGCGGCAGCACATTGGTAGCACATTTGGTTTTTCAAATGTCCATAGGCGACGGTAACCGCTTTCCATCAAGTGGGCCGTCTGCCTGTCTGCTGAACTCTTGCAATTAAAAAAAATAACGATAAGTTTATGAAAACGTTAGGGACAGAAATACGGACATAAAATTTTTTAAACAACCCCAATTTTGTCTAAATTACTACCGTACCTTAAAAATAGACTAAAAAAAATCAAATACAATTTAATAATAATACAATACGAATTTTCATCCAAACCTTAAGTAAAAAAAACCAAATGCGAGTAAACTCTTTCATGAGCACTTAATTAAACATAGATGTTTTACAGTTTATTTTTAAATCTTTAGATGACAAATCCCGTTAATTACTCACAATCGTATCCGTCAGTCAGACTGGTTAACAAATCTTTACAACAAACCCATGTCCGCATTCAAGAAACCACCTACACATCTTTTTATCGTCCCATAAAGTCGATGCCTTGTCATTAGTCAAGCAAACGTCACAGTCGTCTATTATCAAGCTTAATTAATGTGCCCTATACCTTGTGACTAACGGCCCTATTTCCTACCTTATTGTATCTGTCCGAGTAGCAATATCAGGTACCCTGCCGCGAGTAATGAAAGTAAATCTTCGCCATTTGTCAAACGGCGAAGGTACGCTCGGACGTACCGTACAACGCGCAAACAAGGCCTGCCACCTTCCCAATTTACTCAACCAACGCAATATTGAAACTTTTGTAGAAGGTTGTACAAGACCATTGGAAAGGGTCTCGTTTATGTTGAGCACTGCCAAGTTTTCGCTGACAATAGAAAAGCGAGGAATCCATTTTCTTTTTTCCACGGATTTGGGCCAATCAATCTTTTTTTATTTGCTAAAAAGCTTGTACTTTACTATTCTGTCGATGAACTCACATTGAGGGAAAGTGATTTATTTGTATAGCTTTTTGCAGATTTGAAGTACTAAGTTGATCATAGTACAGCTGCTAACTAAAAAATAAATTTAGTATAAAAATAAATATTTTCAGTCTTTTTGGTTGTTACCATTGTTATATTGTGTAATTTAAAGTACGATATATCTTATGAGGAGGGTTAAGATTTTATTTATTATTAGTGCCTGTCTCTTGTTTAAAGAGCAGGCGTTAATACAGATTACATTGTACTAAACGTTTAAGTAAGTGCTATTTGCACCCGGAAGATTAATTACATTTTATATCGCAAACTATCCCATCTCCCGGCAAGGCCAAAATGGACAAAAAGGCCAAAAAGGACAAAAAGGCCCAAAAGGACAAAAAGGCCCAAAAGGACAAAAAGGTCAAAAAGGACAAAAAGGACATAAATCCTAAAAAAGACAAAAAGGCCAAAAAGGACAAAAAGGCCAAAAAGGCCAAAAGGTCAAAAAGGACAAAAGGTTAAAAAAGGTCAAAAGGTCAAAAAGGACAAAAAGCCTTTTTTTAGTAGTTTAGTACAATGTAACCTGTATTAAA
Organism: Dendrolimus houi; assembly: GCA_039645545.1. Classification (NCBI taxonomy): domain Eukaryota; kingdom Metazoa; phylum Arthropoda; class Insecta; order Lepidoptera; family Lasiocampidae; genus Dendrolimus; species Dendrolimus houi. The sequence goes on along the minus strand of CM077125.1, from coordinate 10,158,976 downwards.
GCCTGCTCTTTAAACAAGAGGCAGGCACTAGAGGTTGACCCGCGGCGCAGCCGCGGGTTAAACTCTGGTACTTCTTTTTATAATCACAGATTTCACCAAGGCTACACTGTTAATTTGCTTGAACAATAAACAAAAGAGTATATATGCGTGTGTGTGTCAAATACATGTAATGATTTTTTTATTGATTTAATGTAATTTTATATGCATAATAAAAAAAAATGCATTCGTCGCTTCTTCTCTATATAAACTATAAGTGTGCGAAATTTCATACGTCTCCGTCCGCGCAATTTTCGTGAAAAGGGGTACAAAGTTTTTGCTTCGCGTATTAGTATATAGATGTTCGTACAAAAACAGTTAAACGTTGTTTTTGTAATAATATTATCAACTTTTAACAGTCTCACTGCTGGTTTTGAGTTTTCGCATTTAAGGAAATCGAACAGTAGATATACCTGCCAAGCTTGTTTAAGACGGATTGACAGGTTTCACACAACGATCATCTCGATGTGCAGGTTTTATCGCGATGTTTTTCTTAACCATCAGTACGTGGAAATTGCAATAAAACTTTGTGAGCCAAAATATATCCTGGCCTCAGAGACAAAACCATGGTCTTTTTCGTGTCGTGAGTAGTTTCTTGTCATTCGGGTAGTTGATAATAAAATTAACTAATACATTTTTTTGAGTTCTTACTACATGATACATCATCCTTGTTTTCATGCAATAGTAGTAGCAGTGTTAGTCACAATAACACCCAAAAAATGTAGTCCGTACAGCCTTGTTTTATGTATTAAGTTTACAATTTAGCTCAAATTGTAGCTCTTTGACTGACGCCAAACGATGGAGTTTTTATGATGACTAGAAAGGTCACAATTCACTACACAGTTCACATCTCTCACATAAATATATAACTATTACTCAAAAACAATCAATATCCTACAATAATTATTAATGTTAAAGTAATACAGTTGAACATATTCGCTTAAATTTCGGACAAAACCTCTGAGTATTTTTTTTTTATAATCGCCAGACAAACACACACATTGTATATTCCCAACCAAAGGTGTTATGGTTAATATACAACAAATAACTCTGGAGCCGTCGTCAGACACCCAGACCATGGGTTACTCGAAGAGAAAAGCATTTTAATATAGAGATATATTCAAACAACTCCTTTCTCTTAGTCTGGCACTAAAAATCAGCGCTGTGGCAGGATTTTTCTTTTTAATTCCGATGCAATTTAATGCTAAGCTGCCAAACCTCCTTGACTAAAAAATAGACGTACAATATTTTTGTATATCTTATGTTTTATAAATCAAGTTTGTTTTTGTGTAAAATTTATTGTTAATTATTATATGTCTCAGTGCGTGCGTGCGTGTGTGCGTGCGCACGTGTGTTTTTGTGTATGGGTATAAAATTAAGTTTTTTCTATTTCTTTAGTGCTTCGTTTTTAAGTCCATAAATCTTTTACATGCTATCATTTTAGAAAGCATGTATATTTATTTCAGGTACCTCTTGACATGTAACATAAATTGCAACCTCAGCAACATATTTCTCGTCACGTATAACAGAATATGTCGTCTACGTTCGGGCAAAATGACCCCTTTCATTTTTATGAACTACTACAATAACATGTGGATTAATGTTTTAAACCAAGACACAAGCGGATAGGCATGTTTATAAAGCACGTTATTAGCCCGAGTTTTCATAAAGTTGGTAACAGTGTACGAAGAGAAGTGGTCAAGCGACATCTAGAGTACTTACAAGATTTTTTTCATATATGAAACATACAGTTAAATATAAAGTTTTAAATTACAGTCTAATTGTCATCGAGATTTATAAAAAATAAATATGAATCCAAAATACCCCTTCTATTTCTCTGTGTAAATTTTAATGACTTCTAGAAAACAAATATAGATAGAAAAAAAGGTTTTATCATTTTTCTAATTCTTATAGATTAACAATAAAATACAGTTTTACTAGTTACTGCTGTTAGTAATATAATATAATCTCTTATATATAAAAATGAATCGTAGAAATGTATGTACGCCCATAAATTGAGAACTACTTTACCGATTTTGATGATATTTGTTTTATGTGTTTGAATGGGTTCCCGGGTGGTTTAGATTCACAATTGGAACCGGTAGGTGGCGCTGAGATCGGGTTCTAGAATCCTCCTAATCACCTGGAGCGATTTTGGTGATTTTGTTTTTGTGTCATGAAACAAAGTCTTTATGAATTCAAAAATATAGCGGTACGAAGTTCACCGGGTCAGCTAGTAATATAAAGTATAAAAAGTATTAAGACTACTCAGCCTGAACGACCATTTAGCAAACGGGTATATATTCTAAACAGACAGAGCAATCGTGAATAGTTCACGGGGAGAGTAGGAACAAGGCAGACCCTAGGGCAGCAAGTGTGTGGCAGCTAGCTGCCACACACTTTGAACACGTCTGTACATTTAATTTGTAAACATTAATATTTCGTGAAACTTTAACCATGATATCCCAATGATAATTTTAGATTTTACGCTATTTTGGGTGAAGCCTTTTTATCTTTCGTTTTTACTGTCCATTTATATTATTATATAACATGTACATCGCCACATAACTAGACCATACAACTGCTTTCTATTGATTTTAACTATCTACAAACATGATCGATATGACTAAGAAATTTATTTATTTATTAAAAAAGAACCAACAACGTATATTATATTTAAACAAACAAACAAAAAAGTACTTAAAATGTAAAGCTAATAACAGTTCTTTTTCTATTAAATTTGATAAAACGAATTAAATTTCGTGTAAACGTACAATAAATATAGACATATTATAAATAAATGTAATGCCTATATACCTATATAAACATATATACATACTAATAGTTACACTTTAAGACACATAAGAAAGAGATATTTAAATAATATATATTAATAGATACATGTAAAACATACATAACATAGAATATCGTTTAAATATAAAAATATATTGATACTAATTAAACGTAGGACAAAAGTCGTGGTAGCGTAATGGCTAGCGCACGCGTCCCGAACTCAAAGGGCGCGTGTTCGATCCTGGCCAGAACGCATGCACCACTTAGGAAGTTTTCTGACCTAATGTGCATATTGTTACAATTACCACGTGCTAATAACGGTGAAGGAAAACATCGTGATGCAACATGCACATCGAGATAACCGATGTGTCAAACCTGCCAAGCCGCCTTGGACAAGCGTGGCGGGTATACTGTCCGTTCCCTTATAGTAGGAGGCCCGAGCCCAACAGTGGGATATTTATGGGCTGACAATATTTTATTATATAAACGTAGTACTTACATAAATATCTTTTTATGATGTGGTATCTATTCCATTAATTGATTTGATGACTAGAAATTTGCAACGAAACATGTCAATATCACTAAATTTTAAATAGATGAGATATTAAAGTTTTCCTACTGTTTCCAAGTATACTACGCCCGTGAGACGTTTGCGGGATTATTACAAGTCTAGCAATAAAGGGGGGTCTCAACGGCACCTGCTAAATATTAAAACGGGGGTTGCATGCACCACATAGAATAATGTTATGTTTGTCACTATACGTGACCGCCAGGTTATGGATTTCTGTATTCGCCATGTTGGCAGTTTGTGCAAAATGTATGGACCGTCTGCCAGTTAAGTTATCATCAAATATAAAGAAAGTGAAGACTACCCCTGGTATAGGGACTAGAATAGAATATTCTTCATTGCACACAAGGAAGTAGTTTAATCAGTATTAACAATATATTAAATACTACAATCGACGGTCTTATCGCTTACAGCATTTTTTTCCAAGCAGCCTTTTGGGAATAAACTTACCTAATAGAGCAATGAAAAATGTATCTAATTTATTTTGATATCCAATATAATTAAAGGCTTCTGTGGTTAGGTAGGCTATGCCTTGCCGGCTGAACTCGCTGCAGCGCAGACGTTCCGGGTTTGATTTCTAGTATGGTAAAATGCGCCGCCGCGAAGTAGCTGTGCGAGGAAGACGCGCGCTCGAGCTATGCGACGTATCAAAAATAGGGAAAGCACGAGGAGCGGCGATAAATAACTACATCACTCGCAACCATCCATAGCACTTATCCATAGCACCCATTCAGAGCTCATATCCATAGCACGCATCCTATAAAAAACAGAGCTCAGTTGAATCACTTTCCACCAGTGCTATGCTCTGTGGACCAATGAATATAAGTGATGGATATCAAACGCATCCATAGCAATGTTGTATAGCACATCTCTCGTGGAAAAGCAGCCTTAGTCACTGAAGGAAGTGGGAGGAAATTGCGTAGTATTTAGCAAAGGTAAACCTGCGCGTTTCTACCAGTTATTATGAATATATTACTTAACATTTTGAGCTTAACTGTTTACGTAATTGTTTTCCATTTCGCCTTTATGATAAGTACAATGTAACAATTTTCTACGAAATTACTTCGAACTCCAAAGCGAAGACGTGGAGCAAACGAGATTTTTATTCCACATCTGAACCCCAAAAGTTACCATCAGCGGGATTAGATTGAAATTGAATGGCGCTCTTAAAACGAAAATGAGAACACCGCGGGAGAAGATATTTTACAAATATAGCAAAATGTAAAGGTGTATTATCTTCAAGCCAGACTCTAGACTAGTAGCGTAGCTTGTCTTAGACGGGCTCTGTATCAACATGTAATGGGGGGCCCAAAGGGAGGGTAAATTAAAAAAAATGCTGTAATTTAATTAAAATAATTATATATTGATTATAAGTCATCCCTTATACTGAAGGCTCCTGGGAAGTTAGACAAACAATTCAAAACAAAAATACTTTTCTCGCCCCATTTTTCGGCAAAGTTATTTATCAAATCTTACATAGCTGAAGACGATTTCAGTTTTTCTAGATTTTATGCCTTTATAGATAATAATGACAAGTCTGATAGCCGTTCCTGTTGGCGCAGCAGTTATGCTCAAAAATGTTATTAATGTATAAAAGATTTTGGATTATTCAAAATCTTTTATACATTAATAACACACTTTCTGGGCCCCTGTAGCCTGGGGACCCCGTATCATTAATACGGCGCTAACTACGGCCCTGCTCGAGACTACGCTTTGTCTCCATCTCGAATTAATTACACAAGTTAAAATCCTTGTGTATTCGATTCACCTAGATATGAATAACATAATTTATTACAAATGTTTTATGTATCGTTGTTAATTTGAAAGAAAAAAGCTGCGTCGAATAGATTATTTTATTCAGTCTAATAACGATTAATTGTTATAATAATTTATAATTTGTAAGCAAATCGTATTAATAGAAATAACAAACAAATATTTTCAATTTTTTTTATTCATTTGAATTTTAAATTACATATTAATAAAAGTAGAAGATTTATGTATGTTGCAGTTACAAAAATATGTACACATACAATATACATAATGTTATTTACAACACTATCCAATCTACGAATAATAATTAGATAGAATGGAGCTTTCATTTACGTGTATACTGTAAGTGATTTTGAATTTAGCCTCTGTATCCAGCGAGGTAATGCTGCCAGCCTTCTAGGTACAATGCCCAGCGACAGTGGTCTGGTGGGACTGCACGAGTTTTAACATAGGGTTATTTTAATTTTAGTTTTTACTATTGTATAGGTATATATGTATTTTTAAGTTACGTTTATTTATAGGATATTTTTGTTTTTGTTTTGAATTAAAAATTAAACAAAAGCGAAATAATTATTTATCAGATACAATTTTTTCGTATATATATATATACCCTATTTAAGAGCCCTAATTGGTGACATATAGACTGACCGACAAGCTGATAGACGAACGAATGAACATAACGACTATAAACGATTTTATAAATAGGCTACTAAAATAAATAAAAAATATAGATACCACTTTATTGTACACCATTACAGAAAACACAGAAAAACTTATAGCCTAAAAATATTCTAAATGTGCACAATGGGCGGTCTTCTCGTTAAGAAGCGATCTCTCCCTCTTCTCTTATCTTTTAATATAATTATATTAAAAACTAGGATATGTCCGCGACTTCATCTGGACTTGATTTGAAATTGCTACGGGATTCCCGGTACAGAAAATACGGCAGCATTTGAAATAGAATGTAAGATATCGTTTTAGTGAAAACTGTGTCGGAATAAGCTAATATTTACGCACCCGAACAACTACAAACCGCTCCCTAAAAAATTTCCGCGGGATTCCCAGGACATAAAGTAGCGCAGAGTTTGAGTTTAAGAATTTACTGTTGATCAACGAAAACCGCTTCGAAATCGCACAGTAGTTTTTACTTGAATCCCGAACAAACAGCAAAGAAATCTAAAAAAAATTGCATCGTGTTCTCCATCGTTTATATAGTCCATTCCAGTTTTTTTTCAATAGCTTCATTGTACAGACACGGTATGTTTAGAATTTTGTAATATAAATTGTCTTTGGGACTCGTTTTACATAATTATAATAATATACTGTTACGAGTGCAGGACTCGAATTAAAATGCCGTTGGAATTTTTATAGAGTTTATTAGAACTATACAAACACGTATAACACAGGTACAAATATAAATGAACACAAAAAATCCAAACGTAATGCAGAAGGTCGTAATTCAATAAAACGCGCAAAGTCCGTCACTATTAGATTCCCGATTGTAGTATACACGCCTCGCTTTGATCGTAGTTCTCGCTTGACTGCCCCTCCCTCAATCAGGCCATCGTTTTATACTGCACAAATGCAATGTGCCCGTATCGTAGTCGACATAATCCGAAACACCTGGCAAATGAGTCGGCCTCAGCGGCCATAAATGAATACAATAAAACAATGGGCTGTTCTCTAGAACGTATGCAATCAATAAGTAAACAAAAGAAGACGATCACAAAAGAATTACAATTAGTTCATATGCCGACGGGTAATAAATATGCTTCTACTAATTTGTAGGTGGAATTTGTCTTTGTCGATGCCTATGTTGTAACAATACTAAAACGGTATTTAAATTACTTAATCATTGAATTCAGTAAATCGTCGCTTTCTTTTTCTAACGGAATCCTCATTACCCTAAAAACTTAGAAAACGGTATCTCTCTGCGCTTATATTCTACGCGGCACGTCATAAACTGAAAATTGGCTAGGTTGTTGAATATATCAGAAGCGGGCACACCTCCCTAATAAGACGGTATTTCCCTGGAAAATTTTAGTGCTACTTGGACCAGTGAAGCGAAAACGTATCCCCTCATTTTCGCAGTCTCGAATAATAATATTTTTTAGCGGAGAAACAGGTCTATCTATTGTGTAACGTGTTTGCGTTTAAAGACCTTACGGGCTTGTATGGATAAATCATGCTTGTGATGTAATCCATTTAAATTAAGAAGTATATCTTAGTGAATGAACATCAAAGGACCGCGTGACGTTTCAATTTTTCTACATAGATATTATCCAATAAATTGAGTAAGTGTTTGGCGGTCCAAGAACCACAAAGTGTTCCGTAAATGTGACAAATGTCCTCTGTTTTCATTATTTGATAATGGAACCATAATTTTTTTTTAATGTCGGTTATAATTTTAGCATTCGATTATATTCGATTAGAATTCGATTATATTTCTTCTAATATTCAGAGCTATATCTAGAACTGTTAGAGCTTCAATATAAAGGGTGCAAAACTTACTGCAAAAGGAACATTTTATTTTATTTCAACATAAACACGCAATCCTCGCATCGATATCGCAAGCCACAAGCTAACAAAGCTGAAAATGGAAACTGTTGGAAGGAACTGATATGGGTTTCAATTGGTATAAGAAACATTATTTGGAACACATGGCTTGGTACACTTTGCATATACCTATAGTTTTTATCGTTCAATAAACGGTTATTTCGTATACAACTTTATAAATATTTGCTCTTAAATTCTAAAACTTATGCGTAGATTTGTTCATTTCAACGAACGCATATCCCGTGAAAACTAATCCGTTTTACGGGATAAAAAGTATCCATCTTCCGTCGACGAAAGTACTAATACCTATTCCAAATTTTATAAAACATGTATTGTTGCGGACAGAATCACCCACCCCCCTGACCGCGACTATGTTGGTCGCTCGATTAGCAGCCAAGCGTCTGCTTAAAAGTAGTACCTTAGCGAGTGCGGTGCGAGCCACCGACATGGTAAACCCCGGTAAAGTTGTGAGGTCTTCGGACCAACAACATAAAGTCAAGTCCAATAAAATAAAAAAAACACCGACATGGTCAATGTTCAGTTGGTCAAGTATACAACCAGTTTCCGAATCAAGTTATACACACAAGGGAAGAAAAGGAATACCAGGAAGCATTCGGAAAACTCAACAGGCATTTGAACTTTCGTGGATCTTGTGAATACCAGTGAGTTTGATTAGTGCAAGTAGTGCTAGTATTGATCGGTGAAATTGATACAATTAGTGCTATCAGTGTTCAGAAGAACATCCGGGTTCTAGTGCTAACTTGTGTTCATTGACATGAACGTGCCGTTTAATACAGTATTGGCTGTACAGTATAGTAGTAATCATACTTATTGCTGTTGTAAGTGCTTATAATAAATACAGTCCATATTTAAGGGGTGTTTCATTGAGTACACAACCTGCACCGTACATGTATAATAGGTTCACCAAAGAGCAGTGGTAGCTTAGTGGTTAGCGCATGCATCCCAAGCTTAAAAGGCACTGGTAAGAATCCTGACGGGCAAGCATGCACCACTTGAGCAGTTTTCTGACCTAATGTGCATATGGTTATATATTGTTATAATTACCACGTGCTAACGGCGAAGGCGAACATCGTGGTGAAACCTGCACATCGACATAACCGATGTGTCAAACCCGCCAACCCGCCGTAGACAAGCGTGGCGGGTTTACTGTACGTTACCCTATAAATGGGAAGTCTAAGCCCAGCAGTGGGGCGTTTATGGCTTGTTATCATAATAGATTTATTCCCAAGGCCGTAAACATATAAAAAATATGTAACTAAAAATTAAATTGTAATTCTCAACTCTGATATGGATTATGATTTTTAGTTCACGTTCATTTTAATACATTGAAAATCTATAAAGATAGATAGATAACACTTTATTGCTCACCAAATATACAATTTCAAAAATACACATTTACAATATTGTCATCGTAGAAACAATAGGCGGCCTTATCGCTTAAAGCAATCTCTTCCAGGCAACCTAACTTAAGGAATAGTTTAACCTAATCTGGCGATCTATAAATTCATTCTTAAAATTGTTACATCAAGACTTTTTAACAAAAAACGTGTACCCTACAAAATTTACACTTGTAGTGTATGTACATGCTTTTTTTTTAAATGTAGGTAGTTAATAAACTTAATTAATCTTTCTAAATCTCAGATGTAGGCTTACATCAAATTAATCTCATACTTCCTTTATAACAAATTACACTAAACTGAATGTATTTTTAATTAATTATCCGTAACAAATGTAATGCAGGACATAAATTTTATACTTCCTCGTAATTAATTAACACAGATCATAATAATTTATGACAACCCAATTATAAAATGCGTGCTTCACACATTTTATGGTGCCGAAGTTGCAGCGGTTTTTATGGTCTGTGTTATAAAAGTATGCGGTTGTACGTCAAAGCTGCGGGGCGCCGACCACGGAGTACAGACCCCTGCGGGTAGGGTGGCCAGTATTTTGTCACTTGGAAGTTTTGCTACTTAATTCAACCTATTTGTGGTGGTGTAGAGAAATGAGAAACTATATTGCGATCCAACGAGGTAATGTGCCATGCGTGTTGTAAGTACCATTGCTATAAAAAAACGTTGACGGGGATTCCGTATTAGCCTACCGATTTAGGTACATAGTATACCTATAGAAATAAATAATATGAATGCATTAACTTTAGTGTTATCTATAACGTCTATGCTAGACTTGAAATTCACGGAACACAAAATACCGCAGCATTTGAAAAAAATCTAAGCTATCGTTTTAGTGAAAACTGTGTCAGAATAAGCTAACGTATATGCTCCAAAACACCTACAAACCGCTCCCAGGAAAATTCCCGGGATAAAAATTTCCTTTCAGTATACAGTGAAAAAATCTCATAAGAATTCGATTTTTTTAATCTGGCCATTTTAAATCATTCCCAGAAAATTCTAACGGGATTTCCAGGATAAAATACTTTTTATCCTGGAAGTCGGCCCAGTAGTTTTTAAGTGAATCCCAAACAAACAGACAAGAAATCTAAAAAAATGCTTCATGTTTTCCATCGTTTATATAGTGTATTCCAGTTAGTTTTTTTATAGCTTTAATATACAGATGGGGCATGTTTAGAATTTTATAAGATTATAGATATTATAAAATTCTAAACATGTTATGTTAAATTTCTACCAATAGTAATGCCAGGGAATAAATAGTTAGATATAGGAACTGGCCCTAAATTGAATACTTACTTACATTGATCAGCTCGTATTTGCAAAAATGATATGATCAATTGCATAAATAATATCACTAATTTCAGATGTGAGTTAGACAGCATTTTAAGCATTTAAGCCTTTAAAATAGCCGTACATAATTATAATAGTAATAAAAAATATTGTACTATTATTATTCAGGGGAGACTTAGAGCAAGAGACACTCCTTTTTTGAAAAAAACATATACAGTGTATGTTTGAATTGTGTCTGCCAATCTATACTAATATTATAAAGAGGAAAGATTTGTATTTTTGTAATGAAGAAACTAAAAAACTACTGGTCTGATTTCAAAAATTATTTCACTATTAGAATGCTACATTATCATTATCCCAGAATACGCTATATTTGTTACTAGAAAAATTAGGGATACCTACTAAAACTACAATAATGTAACCCAAGATTTAAAAAAATAGTGCTAGAGTGGAATTAGATGCGATAGATGGCGCTTGAATCGGGTTCTAGATTTTTATCTTTACAGAGCAGGACAACGTTTACCGGAACCGCTAATTTATTATATAACTAATATATATTCGAGACGAGAAATTTTGCCGTCGAAAAGCTGGATGTTGCCAACTAGCCTCCTGGTTCTCCGCTCAATAGACTGTAGTGTTTCGAGTTGAAACGTATGAAATCATGAAGTACCTGCTCTTATATTTAAGCACTGATAAAAAATTACTTTTTGTCAAGAAACCAAACAATCACAATAGAAATATGGTAACCCTGCAGGAATTTAAATTTACATGACCATATTTTATCAACAAATTAAATTACAACGAACATCTGCTTTATAATCTTCATTCACTAATAAATATAACCAAAAAACAACTGTGAAGTTATGTTATCATTCAACATTAATGTAGACGATGACAACATTGTTGTGTTACTTATCTTTTTTATGTGTTACGTTTTTGTGTTAAAAGATTTTAATTCAAATAAGAACAAGGATTAAAACACAGAACATAGTTATTTTAAGTATTGCCAGGTGTTTGAAGTACATTCTTTCGTAGTAATAAAATTTATATTCAACAAATTTCAATTTTGGTTATAACTCCACATATTTTATTAGATATAGGACCCCCAGGGAGAATTTAAACAAACTCATCCTGAATAATGGCGCAAGGTGTATTGACTAGTGACTTCAAGTTTCAAACAGTTCTAGCTCAAGCGCATTCCTCAGTCAGTCTCTTCTGTATACTTAAATTATAAGGCACCCCTGAACTTGAATGAAGGTGGGAAGTCTCCTTATAATATAAAATGTCAATTGCTGTTCGTTAGTCTCGTTAAAACTCAAAAACGGCTTGACTGATTTTGATAAAATTTTGTGCGTTTGTTAGAGTGGGTCCCAGGATGGTTTAGATCCACTATTGGAACCGGCAGGTGGTGTTGAAATCTCGGTTTCCAAGATTTTCCATAGCCATTTGGTAGCGCATTTGCCCATCTGGATAGCTACCAGTGGCGTGAACTTCCAGCAACTCGATTCCGCGCATAGCCTATCTTTAAAGATATTTTTTCCACTCGCTCGTCAACATGAATAAAAAAGAAAGGGTTGATTCTAGAGACAAGAATTCTGTGAACTTTATAAATAACTTAATGCTGAAAAAGGATTAATATTTAATTAATCGTTTATTCAACAAAACCTTGTAGGCGAATTAAATCTTACTAAAACATTTTTTTTGTTTTAAATCAATGACTATCTTTGAATTCCATGATGGCCTTTTTAATTATTTTTTTTAGCATAAAATTTATGGAATTCCACAAATTTGATAAGAAATATCGGTTTATTTTCAAACATTCATTATCCACGAAACTACCTAAATATATTTTTTTTAGACATTTACCTTTTTTCCACATTCTACAATGACATACTGACATAAAACACTTATGTAAACACCCCACTGAGTTACACAATATAGTGAAAAGAATAAAGGCCACATGTTCCTACAATGGATTACTTACGTATGGTTTCCGCCCAGTACACAATGCATACAGACAGTCAAACATACGTACAAACGCCCATACTCGTACCTTGGAATTTATTATTTACGTACTCAAAGAGCTTAAATTTTATTACGCTTGTTTTATATTGTTCGTCGAACAATGACAAAAATCCAAAAGCGACGTGATATTTTACTGTCCAATATATTTTCAACTTTATATTCGACAGCCGGTGCATGACATCTTCATTCGTCTTGTTCATTTATACTTTATAAATAGTTTTTTAAGTGATTTTACTTCGAATATAGAAAAAAATGTTATTCTCATCTTTGTTTTTATTTAAATTACTCTTAGGGAAAACTTAACGCCTAAAGTTTAGATCTGTTAACGCATAATAATCTAGCAAATTTAAAAATGTATCCACGTACGCACGAGGCATCACAGAGACGAAGTACTTCTTAATTTGGCTAGATCATTACTATGAACTTAAGTGATGGCGTGTAAATTTTTTTTTAAATTTTCTTTGTTTTTATTGATGTGTGTAGGTAAACGAGTATTATGATGATAAATTACTATTTTTTATTACTGAAGTACTGAACAGCAGACAGACTAACGAGTGACCTTGTGAAAAGTGGTTACAGTCGCTTATGGACATTTGTAACTCGACACCAAAAGGGGGCTACCAAATGCTACCGGCCTATTAAACTTCAAAATAAAACTTTTACCTGCAAAACTTTATTTGCATACTCTGCTTTGCATATTATTACAGCAATGGGACTAGTCAATGATAATTTCTAATTTAGCGCTTCATCTTATCGTTAAACTCAGATGTACATTTTGAAATCTACATAATTAAGTAGTCTCGAAGTAGGCATCTTCGTAATTATTGCAACGAGGGAAGTAACAGCATTCTGCGATAATCGTTGCCTTTGAACGGGTGATCGTAAAATGTGGAAAAGGATTATCATTATCCATTCACATTAATGCATGGACTTCAATAATCATGTTGAATTAAAATTCAAATTTAAGATCAGAAAGATAAAACTTGAACATTAAAATAGAACGAGCGGCTCGAGTGTGTCTGCATATAAAGTCGTTTTGTTTTTCATTTAACGACATCGTAGCCGTCTGAGCTTCTCCTCGCGTTAAACTTCAAAAGCTAAGCGACACTCTTATAAATTCAACATCGGGTACGGACGCCTCGTGTTGCAGCTTGCAAAACAACATCGCAAATTAGAGTTTCACGTGTCTATGCGAACACTTTATGAGGAAAATCGGTGAATTTCCCTCGAGTGTTGTAAAAGCTTGTATGTCAGACGCAGCTACATCAGCCATTGGGCTGACATACGATACGGCACGATGTTGCCGTGAAGGTCTCCGATAATACCGTGGCAGATAACAGCAGGCCGTATTTGTAAATAAGGCTACTATTTCTAATTTAAATATATCTCTGTCTGCGACTATTTGGTACAATCACATACATGGCTGCGCTTTGAAGGTTTGCGGCAAAATCCGTTTGGGATCGATTGATTCATTAAAATCTATTTAACGAACTTTTATAGCTAAAAAGCGTTTAATTTGGGCTAAAATTAAAACACCATGGAAATTTATTGCCAGGATCATCTATTAAACAAATTTTCCTTATGTTAAAAGATCGCGTTCTTCGTGAAACTGAATTATTATGTTATACTGAAATTTGTAAAAATAAATGTTACTATGATTTATAACAAAACAACAACAAAAGCTCCTATGTAGGTACTTAGGCAGTAACCAGTTTGGCTTTTTCCCGTTTACAAGTTCTATTTGTTTTGATATTATGTACTACAACACCAACGCTGCTCGGAATCAGCAATATTCCTGCCCCGAGTTATCTAGAAGAAATCGCTTTATAGCGATAAGACCGCCCTTTGTACACAATTGGAATAGTTTTATTTTGTAAATTATCTGTAATAATCTACAATAAAGAGTTATCTATCAATGTATTTTTGCAAGTACCACGTGTGTCTGTACAAAGTACCTAAAGAAATATTTGGCAGAACAGATAGTATCAGGCAGTACATACGCACGCAAACTTCCCTAATTTATTGTATGTAAATATTATTGATAGGCGATTTCGAACTACTTAAATAAACAAAAGAATTGCATTCAACGATACAATGGAGCTAAAAATGTACTCTCTCTTCAATTAAGATGTTTTTGAATTGTTTCGAGTCAAGCACTGGTACACACTAAACATTTAAAACTGCCGACGAATGCTCAGTGAACTACGTCAACGGTCTGCCGTGCCGTTGCCGTTACTGTTTACAGAGTATTTACGTCATAGTAATTTACCGTCCCGGCTTACCCTTAACGTGGATGGTAAATTAAAAGCGTCTGTAAAGAATTCCGAACATTTTGCTTTCCTATTTTACCGTGAGGGCAAAAACGTGTCGTACCATGCAACGTCAACTTAAAAAACGCACATTCGATCCAGGGTTAATATCAAAACCGATCTGCTCTGAGACTCGCGTCAGATGATGCCTATTCAAGAATCTGTCGCTCAAATAACGTCCATTGTTTATACAACGGGCAAATTTCCGTGGCACGTGGACGGTTTATTACGCTTATACTGCATCCAATATCCGGATTATTTGCTATTCTGTTCTCTAGTAAAAAAAGGTACTCGAGGAAATGGACCGTTTCGAAATATTCTCATTACTTGGGCGGAATCTTTTTTACTTTACGATGGGACGCCCCCCTTTTCTTGTTCAGTCAAATACAAAGTTTTCCTCCCGCTCATCGGCTACGAAAGAAAATGAGTAATAAGAAAGGCAAATGATAGCAATCTACTGACGCCCGCTGGTTCTCGTATTTTAATTAAACTGAAAATTGACTGAAATTAAACAAAGGCCTACCATTATTTCCAATGGTATTTGATTTCACTGAGAGGCAACGACGAATTTCTTTATATAAATTAACTGACCTACACTTTTTGGCAAAGATGGAACTATAATAATATAGCTGATCCCGACCGTTGGTTCGAATGTTTGTCTATGTAAATATGCATTTATTTTACAGTAATTTTCCTTATATTCGGTTAGTGTTTTCAGTTAGTAATGTGTATTCTATATTTCGCTAAACAAAGTTATCTGAAAAATATTATGAATTACAGCCGTACATTTAAGTAAATAATAGAGACATTCAGTTTTCAAGTCGTAAAAATTGTGTGTTCTTAATTTTTGAACTGTGGAATGTGTTAAAAAATCAACTAAAATTGTTTAAACAATACCTATTATGTAATTTTTGACATATCTATGTGGTATTTTCAATTAATTCAATTCTCCCTATATAATAAGTATGTATTGACACTAAAATGTTTTGTCTCCTTTTTATCAAGTCCTAGCTAACGTAAGATTAACAATATATACTGGATTTTATTTAAATGTAGCCAACATTTATTGTGAAATGTAATCTATAACTGCTGCTATCAATCTCCTAAATACATTAAATGTTATCTGACTAACTTAATAGTCTACTCTACGTGTGAACATGAAGAATTAACTAGAAACAAATCTAAGAAGTAAAATATTGTAATCACCTCTTAAAGGATTAGTTTACAGAGATACTATTCCATTGAGATTAAAAAATTCAACTCAAAGGCAATAGAGTACTTACATATATTTCACAGTATAAATATTTGCTCCTCTCCTATCACTTGTACCTGTACTTCTAGTATCAAAACTATCATAGAGTAATTACTTATCAACTACCTAATTGCTGTATTTAATATTGTTCTTAATATCTAAGATAATTTCCATCTGGTTTTTGGAATTTTATTAAATAAACTCTGTATATTTTTTTTATAACAAATTAATACAAAGATTTAAGGCAATGGATACATATTTGTGGCGTTCCGTATCGAAACTCTAGGGCAATGGGATCACCAAGCCTATCGGTTTTATCGAGACATATCATCTCGTTTGATAAAAGTATCACGTGACCAAGAGGCTGATCTGTACTTGGGGCAACGCATCGGCGTTGCACTCCAGTGGGGAAGTGCTGTCAATGTTTTGGGCATGTCCCCAACCGACAGCGATTTGGTACTCATATATTATTTGTATTTTTTTATAATGAAATTGCACATAATTTAAACTTTTATGTAAAGAATTAACAAATATATTTTTTTTTTTTTTTTATTGCAGGAGTTCAGCAGACAGGCAGACGGCCGACTTGATAGATAGTGGTTACCATCGCCTATGGACATTTGCAACTCTCTTGGGTGACTAGAACCTGGTCACTGATGCCGGAACACAACACAAGGTAGTTATGGCGGCATACTCTAGACCAGGGGTGGTCGCCATCCAGTCGGGCAAATGCCCTACCACCTGGCTGTGGGTTGTTTTGTCGTCTCTTACGACAGGCCGCCCGGCCGCAAGAAATTGTATTCTTTCTCCGTTCCTGCACGAATAAAATATATTCATAATATAATAATAATAAAGTTAAAAGATTTAAGAGAAATTATAATAATATATTGTTTCAATTTCACTACACTATTTATCTAGTGGTATAATGATAGAATTAGACTTCCTGACAGATTTTGACCAAATTATAGACCCAGCAGTTTCAAATAAAAATAAACAAAAGGATGGATTAATATAATGATTTTATAATTAATCAATTTCTGCCGAAATAACTACGGCCCTAAACATATATATCCTTCACCTGTTAAGAAGAAAACAATAAATAATATTTTCGTACCATCCCCTTATTTTGTAAAGGACATTAGCTCTGGTTATTGATTTAACATGCAGTACATATGCAAGTGAAACTATCCACCCTCTGAGCAAAGAAACCCCATTAGAAGCCACGTGGGACTGCAGACCCCAAATCTCGTGGGGCTAGGTAACGCGTGGTTCCGCTGCTGCACATTTTTACTTTTGCCACTAATTGGTGCATTTCGGGGGGTAAGTGAAACCCCAGTATGTCTCTGGGGAGAATGCGAAACAGCATTTGTGATCTCACTTTATTTGTTTGATATACTGTATCCCGATTTATTAATGGTTTTGAACATTTCCTTTTTTTTAGCTTTACTTGTATGCATATTATTCACAACTAGCTTCTGCCCGTGAATTCGTCCGCGTGGAATAGATACTTTGGGCTAACGCTAACATTAACCTACGAGTTTGTTTACGTAGAAGGTGCCGCCCACCGCCCTTCCCCCTCATGACTGCCCGCCGACCTTGCACATCATAAATGCGCGCGCAGTACTTAATCATTATTTTGCTGCGATGTTATTTTAAAACTGCGATATCTCCTAAGATATTCATTGAAATCGAATGATGTAAATGGCAATTTTATTTTAAATTAAATTATATTTACAAAAACACCTTATTGCAAACACATTAAATGCAAATAATGAATTATTTTAGAACAAATTTGGTTAGCATAAAAAAGGTTATAGTGAGCCAACCTTAAAAGATAGACATATGCTGTCTCGGACTTTTTTTTAGAATATTTAAAGGGGAACAATTCTGTGATATGTGATTTTTACAAAACTTTTACCGTTTACGCAGCGCACGCAGCGGAAGATCTCAAAAGAAAAAAAAACAGATTTTGAAACATTCTTCATTGGTGCTCCGCTCCTGTTAGTCTTACCGTAATGATATATAGCCTATAGCCTTTCTCGGTAAATGGGCTATCTAACACTGAAACAATTTTTCAAATCATACCAGTAATTCCTGAGATTAGCGCGTTCAAGCAAACAAACAAACAAACTCTTCAGCTTTATATATTAGTATAGATATACACAATAATCGAATATAAACATAAATATACAATATGCTTACTTAATTCTAATATTATATACGTTATCTGTTGGTGCAGTTGGACTACAACTTCAGTATTTATTCTTGTCTGAGCGTTACTTGGATCGATCACAAATTTATCCGTTATAAGTATTTGAACCATAACAAAGGCATAGCGTAGTTAGCTAGAGAAAATAGATATAATGCATGTGTTCCTTTGTTGATATTTATTTAGTATTAATATAATTACTTATTGTACTTTTAATAAATACTAATATAGTGTGACATTCTAAGTATGCGTTTTTTTACACAAATATCTTACTCTCACATTACATAATTACCTACCTATATACAAACATATACCCTAAACAGTAATATTTGATTAATTGATATTGAGCAACTTGCAATAATACAGGATCATACCGTCAATTAAATATTTAAAGAGACTTATTGTTTGAATGACCATTGCGATCCATATTAAAAGGCCTAACAAAGAACATTCTTAATACATTATTATTCAAATATTTCACTGCTTGATCCCCGACTAAATCGAATTTTATTAAAAAACTTCTCAACCGACAAATTCTGGTTTAGGTGGGCCCAACAATGATCCAACCTTATTATGCGATGATCCCCGGACCATTTCGTGCACGTATCTGCAAAATTTCACGCACCCTTGCAATAATAAGAGAATGTATGCCCTTATCTACCCTTTTTTCCATCGGACCAACACTTGGAAGCAGCGATAAGGGTCCCACTATATCATATTGGCACTTTGGATCGAGGATCTAAAGTAATATTTCGTACTTCTTAAAGGATAAAATTCGACCCTGATTGTAAAATAGAAATTGATAGGGGTTCGCCGCTTGTGAAATTCGGGGACGTAAAAGCACTATTTGTTACGGGCTAACGTTACTCTTGAATGATAAGAGAGAATCCGAATAGTGATATTTAATAGCTCTTTTAAAAGGACCCATTTATTCATATTTATCACAATTTTGTAAATATTTTGTATTTTCTGAGAAACTACTTGAAATTTGAATCATTAACAATCAGTGTCTTCTTTATTAACTCAATATATAGTATACTAGCTGTCCCGGCAGATGTCGTCCTGTCCGGAAAAGCTTCAATCGCTATGCCGACAGCAGCGCCACCTACCAGGTCCAATTGTGAACCAACTCAGAAACCTTCTTTGGCTCATGCACAACAACTTTGCTAAAGATCATCAAATGCACATGATCAAATGTATAGGTTACGATTCTATAAAGGACATACAGACAAACATTCATTTTTATATATGAAGAAGAAGAAGATAACCGTTTCCTTCCATTATATCCGCTTTTAGCACATTTAATACGCTCATAAAATTAAATATCTGTGAAACGCCGGTTGAAAACGTAACCACCTTATATAGAAGTTGAAAATAGTAAACCACGCCGCGTTTGAAATATTAAATTGACTCTTTAGCGTTAGGAACACACCTGCATTGCTTAGACAACAGTGAAAGCATGTAATTTAATATGAACTTTATTGAATAGCAATAAAATTCAAATTGACTCTACATTTTAATTAGAAAACGTTTGTATGGGAAAAAGAAAAGGGCTGTTTTTAGGGTTTTCCCGGAAATTATTCGAATTTATCTCGCCGTAAAAACCATCTTTGTACTTCAACGAACATTTAAAAAAAAGAATTGGCCAAATTGGTCCAGGCGTTGTTGAGTTATGCGCTTACCAACACATTTTGCGATTCATTTTTATGTATAGATAGATATAGATTAATTCACATAATTTAGGACAGTGAAAGACACTCGGCTTATATTATATTCTACCTATAATCCCTTAGGACTAACAGTAGAATGCTGAGCCAAGGTCATCAGAGTCAATGGGTAAGGTTCCTAGAAGGATGGCTACGTTACCTCGTTAGATCGCCATACTGATCCGTTATCTGAAACAAATAGAAAATACTTAATATCAAAAAATAATTCACTCAAGTGTTTTTCGGACCAAGATCATTGAAAGGTTCTGTAGAGGTGACAAACTTCCATTATTATATTTTTTTAGGTACGGAACGGTAAAATGTATCTGATCGAATATACCCAAATCTCAGAACATTTTCATCCGTGCAGGAACGGAAAAAGAATACAATTTCCTGCGACCGGGCGGCCTGTCGTAAGAGGCGACAAAACAACCCACAGCCAGGTGGTAGGGCATTTGCCCGACTGGATGGCTACCACCCCTGGTCTAAAGTATGTCGCCATAACAACCTTGAATTATGTTCCGACATTAGTGACCAGGTTCCAGTCTCCCTTAAGAGAGCAGCAGTACATGTTTAGCACCTTTGGTGTTGTATATGTCCATAGGCGATGGTAATCGCTTTCCATCAAGTGGGCCGTCTGCCTGTCTGCTGAACTCCTGCAATAAAATAATAAAAAAAAACTACTAAAGGCAGTAAGTACTAAAGGGATCTTATTGAAATCAATTTGCGTTGTATATTATAATTTCTATCAACTTGAATATTTTTCAAAATGTTCCACTGCATACTTGCATGGATAGATGGGGTATAATTTTTACAACTTTGGAAGGGAATATCTTTCAACATAATAACTCAAATAAAAAAAATATTAAGAACATTGTTATGATTTTTAAACTAACTAACGTTATCCTACACGACACTTAGGCTATTGGCCGCAACATACTTATAATCCCACATATGAATAGTATAAAACATTCCTTCTGCCTGGTGAACTGATATCCACCGTAGGAGGATTAGTAAGGACTATAATATAAAATAGACATATAAAATACCCTCTCTCTCTTTTCTTTCACCATATCCCAATTATTTGGGGTCGGCACAATATGTCTTTTTCTTCCACACTCCTCTACTCTGACATACATATTCTGTCACACCACATATCATCATGTCATGCCTGACACAATCCATCCATCTTTTTTTTGGTCTACTTTTACATTTGTACCCATCTATCTTGAAGTTTAACATTATTTTTGTCACGTGACTTTAATCCCTCCTTATTATATGCCCATACCAACTTAAGCTTCTTCCTCTCGGTTTTTCAGTCACGGGTGCAACTTTCAAAGATCCCCTTATATACTCATTTCTCACCTTATCCATTCTTCTAATACCACACATCCATCTCAACATTCTAATCTCAGCTGAGTGTAGACGTTTGTGGTTTATCACTTTAGTGGCCCAACATTCCGACCCATATAGAATGACTGGTCGTATGACAGATTTATATATTGGACCTTTTAGTTTCAGTGGCATTAGTTTGTCGCACGTCACACCGATTACCTGTCTCCACTTTAGCTATGCTACATTTATTCTTCTACTTACATCCCTCTCTATATCACAATTACTCTGCAGTAGTGAACCAAGGTATCTGAAATCGGGGTTACATGGTAGTGTGGCTGATTCTAGTTTAAGAGGCACAGCACTAGAGATCCCGCCAAAATCAGAAAACAGGTATTCGGTTTTGGTTCTGCTGATTTTTAATCCAACGCCCTCTAGCGCTTGCCGCCACCTGTCGAGTTTGTTTTAAAGTGCCACCCTATCTTCATCCACCAGGACAATATCATCTGCGAAGAGCATGCACCAGGGGGCCTCATCCTGTAGCTTTGCGGTCAGTGCATCCATGACCAGCAGAAACAGGTATGGACTTAAGGCGGATCCTTGTTGCAATCCTACCCTCACAGGGAACTTGTTCGTGGTTCCTACTGCAGTGCGGACTTGTGTACTAACATTCTCATGCTTTCTATCAGTCTTACGTACTTCTCTGGCACACCTTTCGCTCTGAGGACCCACCACAGAACTTCTCGGGGAACGCGATTGTATGCTTTCTCTAGACCTATGAACAATATAAAATAGCCTATAGCTTTGAATAATGGCGATGGTATCAGAACATCTAAATCCTCAAATTACAATATTTTACCACACACAATTAACGATTTAAAATCTGCTCATTTTAAGTTTACAAATCCGTACATCCATGTTAGCAGTTTGTTAAATTGCTGACGTGTAAATGTAAACAAAACAATGACTCGCTAATTCCCGCTGAGGCGCCCCCGCCCTGCGGTGAGGTCACGCCAAGGTGCGGTCTGGCCTAACAAGCATCCTGAGCCGCATGACGAGGCAGCGAGCTAACTTGGAGAATAACGACCATCCTGACACTCCTGACACAGTTTTTCGATGACAAAAGGGATTTAATGGGTTAGATCTATGAAATTAACAGCTCCTACTTGTAGTTTAACGGTTTGTGTATTAAACAAAGCTATTTCCTGATTCACATTTTACATTATGTTTTGCATTCAGTATTTTTTCACGTCAGCCCAACCTTCGAAAAGCCATGTCTAACAGTGGATTACCATTACGTTTGATCGCGAAAATTTTAAACTCGTATCCTTCGGAATTAATACTCTTTTAAAAAATAAAATTTATATATTAGACTTAAATGTATGTATTGTTAGACAAGCATTCAAACAAAGTTACTTTCGCATTTATAATACCAATAATATATTATGAGGAAAAGCGACTGTAAAGATGAACTTTTAAACATCTCACAGCTATGCTCAGGTCTTTTGTACTTAGAAGAACAGACAGTATACTCGCTACCCTTACCCAAGGAGGATTGGCGGAATCCACACTCCGTTTATCTCATTGTGCAAGCTACCTAATGATGTTTTCCTTCATCGTCAGCCGTAATTATAACAATATACACATTAGATAGGTTCAGGAAAACCATCTAAACAGTGCATACTCAGCGGCGAAGCTTTGAGCTCAGGTCATTTGAACGAGACTGGAGTACATTAGACACTAACCTACCAGAATGTTTTATTATGTAACGTACTAGTGGGCCCAGCAGTCTTGGACCTGCCCTGAAAAAATAAAAATATAAAACCCGATTTTAGCGCCACCTACAAATCCAATTGTGAATCTAAACCATCTAAACCACAGGACTTACTTTAACACGCACAAAAAATATATTCAAAACTAAATCAATCAATACTTAACATTACATGATTGCATATTATATTTAATTATAATAATTTATAGTATATTGTTATACTGCACGCCAACAAATAATTTTTAATAAGATCTTGTTCATCCAAATGTTGTCTGGAAGAGATTGCTTTAACCAATAAGGCCGCCCATTGTACTACTACCTTATAGTTAGACAGTAGTAGTAGTAATAAAAGTAATACACTTTGTATTACTATTATTATGTTGGTGTACAATAAAGAGTATTGTTGTTGTTGTGTTTGTTGTTGTCAAGCCGTTTTTGATTTTTAGCCAGACTATCGAACAGCAACTAATTTTTATACATAAGAAGATAAGTATGGGTAAGGACTTTATTTTACTCTATTTGTTGACTAAAGACACTGTAAAGTTTTATTTAAAGAATAAAATACAAGATCACAAAACTAAGGACATCGTGTTGTTTGACCATTAAATATTTTACTGCCAGCGTGGCATATAGTTTTCAACAAGTAAAATATAATTTTGTGTATCGCGTGTCTGGAGAGCCATCAACCACGCAGTTTTATACCGTGTTTGAGGTTATACCGATACTTTGCGTGTCGTTCTATTGTAATAAGATTTTTAACAAAGCCCCTATTAATGCTTGCATAATAGGAGATTTTCCACTGAAATTAACCATTGAAACGGTACGGGATTAGTATCCCTTTCACGACGACAACAACGTTAATTCTTATTGAAACACGCTATAATTTGTACTTTTAATACTGAAGCATGATTGCGTTCACTATAAAATATTGTATGCTTTAGTGTATGTTACTCGGTTATGGTTTTATAGAAAGATGCAGAAATGAAAGTTTTTGGCTTAAAGCTGATGTTTAATCGAAAAGTATTGTCAAATAGACGAGACATCAGATGTCGTTTGACACTAAATATATAGATAATAGTATTAATATTAATAGTGACACTTAATATATAGTCAATAATTCGCCAGATATTTTTTGTGCCAAATCATGCATAGACTTGTAAAACAAAACACGTCGTTACTGCTCACTAGACAATCAGATACTAGCTTCACCGACTACACAAACCAGGTTAGTAAAATCAGTGGTGGGAGGCGCTACTAGCTCAAAAAGTAGAACCCCATCCTGTTAAACTATCCTAACTTGAGACGCTAGCTTACTAGTTTTCTCACTACCTCACTAGCTTAGAAATGAAGCTAGTTCTGTATACACAAATCCAGAGTTACTAGCTTACTAGCCTAGCTTAAAAAACTAGCCTCGTGTAACCCGGGCTTTATCGCTAAATAATTATTAGCTCAAGCAGAGGTGGAGTTAAGGCGACGTTGACCATCGTCTATGGCCGCGCACTCCTAGGGGCCTTGGAAGACAGACGATATTTAATTCAGCGTTTAAAACGACGAAATATTTTACTCGTCGTAAAACAATAATCCTTACACATACCAGATTTAATTCGGCGTGTAAAACTCCAAAAAAAATATCCGTCGTAAAACAATAACCCTTACTCATACCAAATTTAATTCAGCCTTTAAAACGACGAAAAATTTTAATCGTCATAAAACAATAATCCTTACTCGTACCAAAATTAATTTGGCGTGTAAAACTACGAAAAAATTTATCCGTCGTAAAACAGTAACCCTTACTCATACCAAGTTCTTTTAATTATTTCGGCAAGCAATATTCGTGGTAACTTACGGGAAACCACTACCGGCCAGTGACAGTAGCACGCCAGTAACCAGTTTGAATTGTTTTTCAAATCCATCTTTTTGCGTTATCAGAGGGTCTTGCATAATGTATGTTGCCCACATGAAATTTAGGTCTTGTCCGCTACTAGGTTCAAACTAAAAATCCTTGAGGGTTGCCTGAATAAGACCGTTTTAAGCCATAAGACCGCCTATTGTGTTTCCAAAAGATATTGTAAATATGACTTTTTGTATTGTTAATTTTGGAGAGCAATAGTGTTATCTAACTATGTATAAAGAAAATAAATAATTAATCAATTTTAATTAATCTTTAGAATACTTAAACGATAGGTGTGACGTAGTTAGATGTGAAGCGAATTTTTTTTATATGGGAGGATTTTAAAAAATAAATAAATATATAGTCAAGGTGGCGAAGTCCGTCAGTGGGGGAACTCCATACACCTCTCATTATTTCCGTATTTGAATAGTTACGATGAAACAATTCAGTCAGTGAAGCTAAGACATCATTGAATGGAATTTAACGCCAACTACAATTGGAAGACAACTTCCAATTGTAGTTGGCGTTAAATTCCATTAAAAAGTGAAAAAGCGATCGGTGTATGAACTTACCCCATTGATGGACTTCGCCACCTTGACTATACCTAAGAAAAGACAGTTTATTTTATATTCACATAGTACTAGTGAAAGTTTATATTTATATGCCAGACAATAGAAAAATAAGGCGAATAGTTTTAAAACCGATCAATCATCAAATGTTCATACATTTTGTTTTACATTATCAAATGTATTTATGGCAATTATTAAAACGAAACAAGTCTGTGACATAATTATGGGGTAATTTACGACGATCGCGCAGTATCGCGAACATGTTGCTTAACCGTAATAAAAATGAAATTTCCAACTTTCGTGTGCACCATGTAATGTAATAAATACTATTTTTTATTGTCGCATTATTAAAATCACTTAATTATGTTTAACGGTAGTAGACTGATCTGCATATTATTAAACAACTTTTGCCTGTTTCATTTTAATCTTTCACATTTAGGTATTGTGGCGTGACTATTACGGTGTTCATTTCTAAATATGTTATAGTTAACCTTGTATGATAAAGTTTGAATATATTTAAAAAGGTAAATCAATACTTCGTTCTACGTATATACAGTACCTTGAAATGAAATGTACCTTTTACCTTCATTAGACTTTATAAGAATTCACGTATAAACTTACATTTCACGCATATTGACGTGAGACTGTAAATAAAATATCTCAGTACTAAAAGAAGACTGAAATACTATGATAATAATGAGGTTTCACTACCTGGCATGTTCCGGGAGTGTGTAATGGTACTTTTTGATATCGTCCCATTTCCTTTTACAAGTGTACCGTAACGGTCCAGAGGTCTTTTTACTCTTAAACATTTACTTCATTCGTTTTCGTCCGATCATCCCGAAAGAGTCAATGAAAATAATTAGATAGAAGAAAGAAAGAACAAAGATTTCTTTAAAATTTAGGGGTGATCCGACTAAACGGAGGAGTGAGATGAAATGCTTTTCCGTCTCAAAGGAAGATCTTTCAGCGAGGCTATTA
Source organism: Dendrolimus houi (assembly GCA_039645545.1). NCBI lineage: Eukaryota > Metazoa > Arthropoda > Insecta > Lepidoptera > Lasiocampidae > Dendrolimus > Dendrolimus houi. The sequence goes on along the minus strand of CM077125.1, from coordinate 10,132,485 downwards.
TTATTCCTCGCAGGCCGAGGCCCATCTATTATTTTTGGAAATTTATATACATTCTTTGTACGCTATATCTATTGGCTTGTAAGTGTTCGACCACAAAAACTGCAATAATATAGTTCATATAACACAAAAATAATTGGAACGTACAATGAAAAATGCACTTCAAATAAAAAAAAAGACAAACAAAAGTTTTTCTGAAACAAAAACGAACGACGAAAGACGTTTTGGAGTAAACACCCTGACTTTGAAGTCAATGCAGTCCACTCTGTTTGATTTTACAGGCCACTGAATTGGCACACACGGTGGTTGATTTCTGAGTAAATTTAAAGTTACTATTGGTACTCTATTACATTTTTTTTTGTCATTAACACACGATTTATCTGTGTAATTGTTTAGAAATTTGCAAAATTAAAACGTCCTCTTAAAGTCAAGACGTAAATTAATTGACGTTGAAGTCACGCTTACAAATACACGCTATGTGTACATACAGTTTCCAAAACCGAGTCGAGTCGATTACAATATTGCAGACAGGGCCACTTGACTTAAGGCCTCTGTTGCCTGCAAAAGGCCAAAAGTGAGGTGCAAACAAAACAACTTTTCGTTGGTATTTAATAATCAATAATTTACCAAAAAAATGTCATAAATCTTCACGATATAACATTTAACGTGGTTTTTCGTAATATTTATTATTTTAAATCAGAAAATAAAATCACATTATTAACATGAAACTTCTATTTTGATTTTACTTTGATTTTACCCCTTCAATTTTTATCAAAACAGGATAGAAAAAATATCCACATCTTTATAAAAGAGAGATAAATAATTTTGATTTATTATTTTTTAAATACTAATTTATCTTATTCACAATAAAATAATAATACATTCTAAAAGCGATGGCACCTATAGAACCCCGCTCTCGCCCCAAAAATCAGTAGATACCGAAAAATTCTCAACTCTTTAGCGTTGCTAAAAGCCTTAAAGGAAATTCTTAATTTATATGTAGTAGTTATATATGCGATGACGAAAGAAAATACCTTCCTGGTTATGTTTAAGTCTTGCATAATAATACATTTCCCTATTATATGTAAACAAGGCGCTTGTCATAGACCTATATTCGCTTAAGATCATGCAAAATTGCGATCAAACCTATAGACCGCATACCCTTAAAATTAGGAAATTACTACCAATTTCAGTATGCCGTGCGACTTTGAACTAATTAAGTAGTGCCCTTTTTACAAACTTTTATGCAATGGATGTATAATATGTAAGTTCGGGTGGAATCTTGCAAGTTAAATTTGACCAACTTCCCGGTTTCCAATTGAGCTGAAATTTTGCACGCATATGTATATCGCGTGACAATGCAATAATATGGTACCATGGAGCTGATCTGATGATGGAGTTGGAAGGTGGCCATAGAAACTCCTGTACTAAACAAGATAGACCCGTCGTGTTTGGGCTCGTTTTACTTGTCTTAGCTAGCACTCTTCTACTGCATGATATCCAGGATCTCAAAAGCTTGTATTTAAAACCTTTTTAAAAAAGCTTATTATCTCTAACACCCGGTGGAACTGAAGAAATCAGCAATTTAATATGAAAGAACTATATATACAAGTAGTATATATACTCTTTATAAACATTAAAATAACTTATTTTTAATTGGTCATAATATAATAATACGCAATCACATTAATAAAGTTATGAATGTAACAAAGTAATCAACGAAATTCAAGCAAGCAATATAGATAAAGTTTATTACCTTTTACTAAAAAAATCACTTAATTACGCTTTATAATGGTTGTGGAACATAAATAAAGTGTTATATTGTGTCGTAAATTATACCTTTCCATATTGATTGATAGCTGGTTGATCGGCTCCCTAATTACCTGTCAATGTTTTGGAGTTCAAAGAACGAATGATCACCATTTTGAGTTTGAAAAGTCCCGCATTGAATTACATTTCGTTTAGTTTATAACATAATAATAATATATTGTTCAATATTATTATTAGTAGATATAAATAAATAACTAGAGTTTTTGGCAGGGTTATCCACGTTATTTTCAACCAAGTAAATACACCACTTATTTGTGATTGAAGATTGTATTTTGCTTATAGGAGTAGCCAGAGAAGACAGCAAATCGCCGTGCGTCTATTTATGCGCTAGAAGCCAATGCATGCCGAACTTCTTTGCTGTGTGGGGGAATAGCTGACTTGATGTTGATGAAATGAAGATAATTAAATACTGATTGCTTATGTTTTTATTTTATTTATAGCTAGGGTGAACTGGAGTTACAATATTTTCGACATATCCTTCCGTAATGTACGTATGTACATCAAAAAATAGCTAAAAAAATAGGGAGGTGATTTTGTTTTTGTTGCCCGTCGCATCATTTAGACATATTATTAGCAATTATTATAGGATACTGTTTATTTTGTATAAGAATTGTTTATCTTCAAAATTTAAACTGTTTAGTGGAATATGATTAGAGATACTATGAAAACATATTTCTAGATCAAACCAGTCAATATAAAAACTGTTTTAGTAAGTTAATTGTAATTTTTAGATTTCAAAATATATGTATTACAAACAATAAATAGCCTGTAGTATCATTTGGCTATGTACAATTATAAAAGAACGACGAAACGCCATTACATATTTCTTACTGGATGATTATAATTTATCAGCTTTAGCTTTAGCAACTTTGATTATAATTTATCACTTTTAACCAAGGCCTTCCGCACACTAAAACAGGTTTGCAAGGAAAATTTATTAGACTTAAATATTTTCCCGTATCCTTTGTAGAAATTCGCAGCAAGGGCATGGTATAGAATAAGGATAAAGTGCTTACATTGTCACTTTAGTTATTGTGAGATTGTAATTGAATAAACAGCGATAACACGTTGCGAAGCGGTGGACAAAGAATAGAAAGTAGATTTAAATTTTGACTTACATGCATGACCTTCAAAAAGTAGTAAAGTGGAACTTATTTTGAATAAAAACTTGAATTTGAATTTAAAAGGAATAAATATGTAAATTAATAATAAATATTATTTTCCTTGGTTTGATAAGAGATTCATTTACCTAAAATAACATGGCCAGTATTTTATTTTGGAATAAATATTCATAGACGTTTCCATACAATTCGTAAAAGTAAAATTAAAACACAATTAACCCGTTCAACCTACCGTTTACAATTATGAAATTAAAAAGCACAACGCAGTCCCACCTGTTTGTCCGGTCGATTAACAGTCAATAGAGTTCGAAACGGATGAAATAACATCGTTTATGGGATGCATTTACAATGTAACAAAAAACTATGATTCACTAATAATGCATTACCATTCACAGAATGATCCTTAAACAATGACTGACGTTGTGACGTCCGGAAACGCAATTAACTATGTATTTGAAAGAGGAAATATCAATTCGCTTCATAGGGGGATTGGCTGATACGTTTAGTTTAACCGAACGGGCAGTCGACTCAATTATGCCCATTTATATGAGCAGTGATATTTTAGATTGTTCACTCAAGTCTTGAGGTGTTTCCTTAGGTTTAAAGTCCACGTTACACAAATTTATTTATACTGTATTGTAGACAACTTTAAACTAAAACTATTGTAACAATGTAACAAAAAGAGTATAATTGGCAGTCTCGTCGCTATAAGCGATTTCTTCCAGACAGCCTTTGGACGGAAAATCACATTTGCACAGAACAAATATGTATATATTGTGTGTAGAAACTCATTATATCAATAATACTCTCCCTCGCTCCCCTTGGTTTGATGTGAGCAGAATGAATAGGCAAGAAGTTGTTACGGCACTGAGGCTTAGATCTGGTCATGTCCCACTGAATTGTTTTGGCTACATGATGCGTAAAATTAATTCCCCGAATTGCACTGTATGCGGAGTGAGAGAAGATGTCCATCACATTTTGGTTGAATGTGGGCGCGTCGAGTCTCGGAGACGTGACAAATTTGGGGCTAGAACTTTTAATCTAGGCTTCTTTAACAGTATTCTGGCCTGACCACTATCCGATGAGGCCAGAATGCTGTTTAAAATTATTTGTTTAAATTTAAGTAGTAGAAATTAATTATTAATGTTCCTTTTATATATTTTTGTGAGCAATAACGGGGGTGACATTTTCTTTTTGAAAAAACCCTCATAAATAAATAAATAAAGATTAAAAAAAAAAAACAATAATCAGTGTATCAATTAATAATCTATATATATAGAACAAAGTCGTGTTAATTACACCTATTCTAGGATTATGATTTTTGTGTTTTTGGAATTGTATTCGTCCGGAATAGGATAATAACTATGAATATATAAAAAGAAACGAAACTTTTTTTATAAAGAACATAATTTTTAAGTTTGGATTCTCCGCCTTCTTCTGCACTTGACAGCTCACGTCACCTACACTTATAGCTTATTTGTAATAACTGATGTTCACCGCAAATCAGTGACACACTAGAACGGTTTAGGTTCACAGTTAGACTCGGTAGATGGCGCTGGAATAGGGTACAAGATTTTATTTTTTTCTGGGCAGGACAACGTCTGCCAGGACCGCTAATATAATAATAAAAACGAGTGGCTGACCGAGGTCGAAATTTGACGGATCAACCAAACTGACTCAATTTGGTTGAAAGGCACATTACTGAAAGGACACGTAGGTATTCATTAAATGGTTCAAATTTATTTTTATATGGATAACGTTGGTTGATTCATCCAAAGTGAAAGACAGAAATGAACCGTGTAATTTCGGCTAACAAAAGAGTAAAAATGCTGCTTGATATAATTCCATATACACTAGTAAGCATTTGCTATAAAGAACTACCGGTCTCTGCAGACGTTGTTCTGTCCTGAAAAAATAAAAATCGTAGAACCCGATGGCAACGCCAGGTATTTTGTTTACATTGATTGGTTATATTATTGAAGTTTTAGTAGGGGTCCCTAATTTTTATACATCCTATATTCATCAAGGATAATGTAGTATTCGAATGGTGAAAGAATTTTCGAAATCGGTCCAGTAGTTTTTGAGTTCATTCGTTACAAAGATACAAATCTTTCCTCTTTATAATATTACTATAGATAAAATCGTTGTCATATTATGTTAAACCTATGTAGTAATCATAACAGGTTATAATCAGTATTTATAATTAAGTAGGTAGTAATTAGCTCATAGTTGAATGTAGTAAAATATGTAAATAACGTAACAGTAGATAAAAAACCTCTGCCTTGAAATACGACAGAGGAGGAGGCGATTTAATAAAAAAATATCACCTAAAGCTCATTGATTGTGAGTGAATTAGATACAGTGTTGATGGACATATAAGTGCGAGTACTAGAAATAGACATACCGTTGTCAATTCGTTGGATTCGTTCTCGTAGATCTTGTCTCTGACTAATTCAGTTTAACTAGAAGATCAAACGTACTGCGAAGCTAAGGTGAAATGTTGTGACTCATCGTTATTTTAGTAGAAGATGTGACAATTACAGTAAGATATGCGATAGCAATAAATGTCACCCATACTAACACATAGATGTGAAAGTAGCTTTGTTTAGATGTTTGTTTGTTTCTTCTTCAAGGCCTAGATAATTAACCGACCGACATGAACTTCCAATGACAGAGATAAATATAGAATACTTTCTGTCACGATTAAAGTTTCCAGCCAAGGTGGCGTTTTCAATTTTTCTAATAAATTTATTTAAGAAACTAGGACGTGCTTGTGAGTTCGTCCACGCTTAACTTGAAATTCCCGGGATACAAAGTACAGCATTTAAAAAAGAATGGAAGCTATCGTTTTAGTGAAAACTGAGTCGGAATAAGATAATTTTTATGCACCCGAACAACTTCAAAACGCTCCCGATAAAATTCCCGCGGGATTACCAGGATAAAATATCACATTTTATTGCATAAAATTTGCAATCGATCAGTAGAAAAATCGCATAGGTATTCGTTTTTTTTATTGCAGGAGTTCCGAAGACAAGCAGACGGCCCACTTGATGGAAAGCGGTTACCATCGCCTATGGACATTTGCATCACCAAAGTTGCTACAAATGCGCTGCTGCTCTGTTAAGGGAGACTGGAACCTGGTTACTAATTCCGGAACACAACTCAAGGCTGTTGTGTTGATTGGTCATTTTAAATCATTCCCAGAAAAAATCCCGCGGGATTCCCAGGATAAAAAGTAGCGCAGATTTTAAGTCTAAGAATTTCCTGTCGATCAGCAAAAACCTTATCGAAATCAGCCTAGTAATTTTACGTAAATCTTGAACAAACAGACAAACTAGAAATCTAAAAAAATGCATCGTGTTTTCCATCATTTATATAGTCTATTCCAGTTGTTTTTTTAAATGGTTTAAATGTACAGACACGGCATTTTTAGAATTTTTCAATATTATAGATATTAGTTTTTTCTATTAATAAATATTTTATTCTATTTAATTTATATTTAAAACTTTAAATATAAATCACTACATGCGATTTCTATGTAGTGATTTATGTCATAATAACAAAAATAATAGGCAAAGAAGATTATCAGAAAAAATCCATAAATGAATGAAAAAGAGTTAACTTTTTAAATAAACCTCGAGCTTTGGATAAGCCTTGACTTTTTAAAAAGCATGCCTGTTTTAAAAGGTCGAGGCTTATCCATTCCATCCATTTATTTGTTAAAATTAAAATTTCGAACAAAAAGTCTCTTAAAAATATTTATATCAGGAATCAAATATTATGGATGTAGTTAATTACCTTTACGTTGTAAACAATACCCACAGCAGCGTATTTTGAAGCTTTTTCTCCGTATACTGCATGTCAAAGTAAACATCGAAATGCAAATCTCGCAAGATCTTTTCCAAACAAACCGGGAATCCGTCGGGTGATCTCACTAATGAAGAGTTCGCATTTAAATTCGAGACGATCTTATACACAGGGGTGGACTCAGACATTTCCATCTTACGTAAAAGCAAGTGTCTCTAGCTTTTTTCTTGTCCTGTTGATGCGACTGTCCTGGATGTGTCGTAATAGTAGATAATCTTTTTGTTTATCTTTATTTTGTAGTATTGGGAACATTATGGAATAAAATATATTCTATTATTTGCTATGCACACTTCCACGGCGGCAGGTAGGAAAGTGGCGAGGGAAGTGGGCATGTAAACGCAATTAATTTAATATTCACCCTGTGCACTTTCCTGCTTACCGCCGTACAAGTGCGCATAATGTAAACGCGGGGTTAAACATACGTGTTAGTTCCTAAGAACTAATTTCATATAAGTATTGCTTTTATAGAATACTAGCTGACCGGCCAACTTCGTACAGCCATATTTTCTGAATTCCTAAAAGACTTTGATTAACGACACAAAAACAAAGTCCAGGTTATTAGGGGGATTCTAGAACCCGATCTCAGCGCCACCTACCGGTTCCAATTGTGAATCTAAACCATCCGGGGATCCATTCAAATACACAAAATAAATTTCATAAAAATCGTTTGTCTTTCTCAAGTTATACGCGTACATATATAATATCTACAATTCATTTTTATATATAAGATTATTAGAATTAATAAGTTTCAAACTATTAAATTATTCAAATAGTATTTTATATTAAGCCTTGAATCAAAATAATTAATAATCTTTTTACTGTATTATATTTTAATGAGAACTAATCAGAAATTAAAAGGGGTTCTTATCATTACCATACAATTTTTACCAATTCCATCCCTGCAAAAATACGCTTTTGATAAGATCAAAAAAGGGATCCTTGCGTTCCTGGTTGAGTTATTTGTCATCACATTAAACCAGTGCTTGGCAAAAAGTCGAGGGAAGATCAAAGCGATGACGTGGCTGCTTGAGTTTGAAATAACATCCAGCCATACGCACTTATCACCGCCACCAATATGCCAAACGACATTTCCAAAGCGGGAATCATGCTGGAATTAAAATTTAAAGAACATTGATTCACCAATTCGGGTGCAATTTTTCACACCCTTACAAAAGCATCACTGTATATTGTGCAATCCTATAAAATTGAAATGACATTGAAATTCCAACATCATGTAAAGCTTTTATAATCTTCAGAAACCGTTCGAGTAATGACCGTTACTGTACTAGTATTAATATGGAGACAGTACTGTACTCAAACAGTACTTCGCCGTATAAATACAACATCGTTGTACCTATATTTCTATTGAGAACTGCCTTTTCGAAACATAATAAGTGTTTTGAGGATTTAAGAAGCATCGAAGATGATAATGTTTCAGTAAAATATGCATAAATAAAAGTGTTTTTGCTTATCTTTCTTTTCAATTACATTGATTTAACTTTTTTGCAAACTCTTTGATATTACCCGTGTTCAGAAGTCTGGTTCGTATTTCGTGCAACGAATCAGCATTGCCATACAGCGTGGCAATGCTGCCAGTATTCTGGGCACGCTTCCCTCTGGCAGAGATGTGTTATATACTTTATATTCATTTATTTATAACTTAGTTTATTTTTAATATTTAATTGTATTTTTTCAAGTAAGTTTAGTACATTCAAAACAATAGACATAGACAACAGTTTATTGTTCACCAAAACAAAAATTACAAAAAATGCACAACAAGAGAATAGTTACTTGGTAAAACAAAAGGCGGCCTTATCGCTATAAGCGATCTCTTCCAGGCAACCTGATTCAAGTGAAATCCTTTAATTATCTATAATTATTATGCAACACAAAAAAAGAAAAGTAAAAAATAAAAATTATACACATGGACAGCAGATTACAGTCTATTGGAAACTAGCACATAAATTATTGTGTAAGACTTACATAATGATTTCTAAGTGAACTTTTAAATATGCCAAAAGATTTAGCTTTTTCGACGTCAGTGGGCAAAGAATTCCAAAGTAAGACAGCCTGCATGGCGAAGGAGTTGGAATAAAATGTTGAAGAGTTTGCAAGTGCCATTAACAGGAGATTATTAGTGGAGCGCAAATTGAGTGTATGTGACGTATGAAGGAAGTTGAAACATTCCTTAAGATAAGGAGGGGTATAAGGTATAAACAGTATACGATATGCTAAGTCGAGAAGATGAGCATTCCGGCGAAGTGAGATAGGCAACCACTTGAGCTTTTTGCGATATTCAGAAACGTGGTCAATAACAATACAATACAATATTGTATTGTAGTATTTTAATTGTACTTTTTAAGTTACTTTAAAGGAACTTTTTTTAATTAATAAATTATCAGCAATTGAAGCTAGTGGTTCACAGCTAACAGAGTAGAGGACTGGAAATAATTATGTCAATAAACAATCATGAAAATCTAACAAGCTAACAAATTACATGTTCATGAAGTAGTGATGTTTCCCATCCCACAGATTAGATAGATAATCTAGGAAGATTCATAGATTATGGTTGCGAACCATGCATTTAATGGTTGTATAATAAACTGCAATGAAGCAAAAGTAGTATTTATTATTATCTGCTTTTCGAAATACAGGTAGCTAGACCAGTAGCTCAGTGTTCCCTTCATTTGCGGTCGGCAATAAATCAGAAATAGGTATACAGGTACATACAGATATAAGAATACACTACAACGTAAAAGACAGACTTACAACATGTAAGTGATGTGATATTCACAAACTACATATTCTAACGATAACTAAGTTTTGTTCTAAGAAAAAAAATCTAATTTATATAAATGTCGTATAATTAATACTTTTATGCATAAAATATTTCAATGTTTTAAGAATACATTTATAATCATTAATACCTATATATTTGAGTAATAACACATTCAATTTGAAAGCGACTTTATTTGGATTATCTGATTATAACAATTATCATAAAATTTGAAATAGATGTACTATCGATTACAGGAATGACCATAAGATGTTTATTTTGAAAATAGAAATGTTTATGCGGGATAAAGATGGAAAATTTAAACAAGTGAAGCCACGAGGCAAGCTCTAGAAGTAAATACCCTAGATAATATCCTGCTTATATTGTATGTATCTAAAATGGACATACGTTGACAGATTTGATTATATTAATTACAAACGAAACAATTATATAACTATTTGTTTTATAAAACTAAACTATAATATAATTGTACGATTAATATAGATTTAAAAAAACATTTTGCATAACTATATAACTACTTTAAAATTTACAGCGCAAAGTTCTACAGCCAAACGCAACCGTTTAATATGTCCAACATACATCAACTGATAAACATACAAAAGCAGTTTCCCTTAGTCTTGTTTTATTATAAACTACGACTTCGTCAGCATGGAACTTAGTTTATAATTTGCCTTGCTGTAGCGGCGGCGGCGTGCGCGTGGGCCTTTCAATTTATGTTTCCAAAATAAAAGTTACTCTTTATAACATCAGCTATCTGCCAGTGAAAGTACCGTCAAAGTTGGTCCACTAGTTTCAGAGATTAGCTGGAACAATCAGACAGACAAACAAAAATTTTAAAAATTGATTTTTTGATATAAGTACCGTATATACTTTCATATGTCTTTAGTCAAAAGTCGTTATTTTGACATTACAAACAGACACTTCAATTTTTTATAGATTTATTGTATTATTATAGGTTTCTCGATGAAAGTAGAATCACAAAACAAGTGTATGGCAGCATTATGAATGATAGAGTTGGTGCCGGTTTACCGCAGCGTAGACAGCATGATCAAATAGCAAAATGTTAAAGAAAGCTCAGATAAAAAGCACCTCAAATTTACGTGCATAAATGAAGAGATTTTTGAAAGTAGATTAACCGAAAGTTGCTTGCCAGGATCGTCACAAATGGAGGCCCATCGTTTCTGTATATATAGGCGTGATAATATTTATGTTTGTATAGATATCTAAGAGCGCAGTAAAATTACAACCGAACCCGCATCAGACGACCACAAAACCACTAAAAGTCAACATAAATGATAATTAAACAAATGGCTACATTAATTTACTCTTATTTAAGTTCTATTATCTCGTCACTTGTCATACATAAGTATATTATCTCGTCATTTCATTCCAACACAAACTTTGTCTCACACGAGTGTAGTTTGTCGAATTAGGGTCGTCTGTTCCCTTTGATAAGATTCCCCTTATTACACTTCAAAACTTCCTTGCACTTACTTCCTACGAAACTTATCCGAACAAAATATTTGAATACGAATTTTCAAAAGGATAGAATTAAAATAGATACTATAGATAAGTGAATATTTTTTATTAAATTTATTAAAAATAATTATGATTAGGTTAGTAAGCAGAATGATTTTTAATATTATTTTTTTACCAGAGCGAATGTTAATCTTTTTATAATTTTTTCTTAAGTTTTCATCATAAAATCATAAAAATACAATAAATAATATACCCCGCTAAAAACCGTTAAAACGTATTTATAATTCTATTTATCCTTCATCCATGGTCTAAGTTAAAATACATCTACTTCGTAATTCTACGACATTTGTTTTCGCTGTTACGAAAAAGCGGAATGATACTGCCACGGAGCTAAAAGATTATTTTTTATATGTTACGTATATTTTTTTTTTTTTTGTTATTTTGTTGTGGTTATGTGATTTATAAGAAATAGAGTTAATTATTCAGCGTATAAGTCTGGACAGTATCTAGCTTAAACAATCCTTTCAGTGCACAAGCCAGTAATTATTTTAAACGTACCGTGTGGAAATCGGCTTGTAGGCAGTTAATCTAACCGTCCGAGTGTACGCTTGCAATTTATTGTAACTGCTTGAAACTTGCGGTATTAGGCCGAGCGGAGAAAGGTGAACCGTCTTCGTTTTGTTTGATGTCAAATTAATAGAGTGCACACATCCCGTCTTTTGATGTGTCCACTATAGCGAGAAGTCTTAAAGATTACGTCGTTTGTCTTTCTTTGTTTCTAATAACTTTAAAATTCTTTTCTAAACAACCAGAATCTTAACAAATTGACGAAATCCACCAATTCGACGAAATCGACCAAATCAACGAAATCGGTCAATTCTACCAAATTGAAGAAATCGACCAAATCGACGAATTCGACCAAATCAACGAAATCGGTCAATTCTACCAAATTGAAGAAATCGACCAAATCGACGAATTCGTCCAAATCTACGAAATCGACCAATTCGACAAATTCGACGAAATCGACCGATTCGACGAAATCGACCAACTCGGCCAATTCGATCAAATCAACGAAATCAATCAATTCGCCCAAACGGAAGGACGGAGCATTTGCAACACATTATTGTTAAAATAACTTGATATTATATAATTATGTTATAATATCAAGTATGTATTATGTATTTTGATATATATCTATTATGAGTATCAATAATCAATTTTCAAACAAATTATAAATTGTTGATCTAAATGTCTTCTAAATAAAGCTTGAGGAAAAAATATAATTTACGTATACAAATTCCAATAAATCGAATATTTACTGGAATTTATATACACAACTCTGAAATAAATGTACGTTCAACAGCTGTTAACTAGTTTTCGTTTATTGTTTAATTTCATTCTGATGTTTGGACCCCTTTTTTAGCACTTGTGTAAAATCAGGCGACAATAAAGTTATCTGTTATTAAACCTACCTTGATTTAGATGCTCTAATTTATTCCATTTATTTATGGTTAGGTACTGTTTACTATTAGGAAACATAGTCTAATTGTAAATAATAAACACACATAATATAAAACACACCAAAACTTCTAAAAATATATTCAAAACAGTAGTATCATATCACTAAAAAAATGTTAACCTATTCTTCTAATAAGCTATTGTCAAAACAAATCGTACACAGAACACAAGCAACCATGTAAGTTTAATAAATTTTATTCACCAAATTGATTACTATTAACAAATACGTTGATAGTTTGATAGCATATCATTACAATCTTTATTGCTTACAAGATCGTTCAATAGATCAGTCTGTCATTACATTCAATTAGTTCAGCACCTTAGAGCTATTTATAAACTGTACCTCTCTCTAGTCTAAACAAATCGGCAGTTTAAAAACACATTAAGTGCGAAAGAAAAATAAACAAAGTAGATTGACCAACTTTTCTATCTATTAAGCAATACTAAACTGAATTAAACTCAATATTTATGGTTGTTTATCTTTATGGTGACCTTTATTCTAGTTTTAGATTCGATATTGATCATATAGAACGCTTTATATATTAATATTCGTAGCTTTTATTTAATTCAATATTAAAATGTGATGCAACTGTAAAGATGATATTTTGCTATGGAGTATTATTTTCAAAAATTGAATACTAACATTATACAATATTCAATTCACAACATTAACATGTTGACTTAAAAATAATAAGTCACTAAAGACCATCGTAATGATTTTACAAGATCAGGCCAAAGCTAAACGAATACAACGAGAAAGTATGGTAATGACATAATGTAGGTACTTAGCGTAATGATATATCATTCTTATACATTTTCTATTGTATTTGTTTAGCGATAATGCCACTAAGACATGGCCTGATTAACGATATTCTACACAACTACATACAACATTGAAAAGAAAATTTCAACGGTTTTTTACGTAAATGCCAACACCCTTGTATGTAGTTAACCTACACCATTCTACGAGTTTAGCAGGTTAGCAGCAAATAATTATGATACTTTCCAATAACTTCCTATCAAATATCCATATAGACCCCAGCTGTTTCTTAGAAAAAAAAAACAATTTTATTATCACCAATAATTACGCACAAATTTCGCCTTAAAATTAAGACTGGATACTAACACCTAAACTAGGCCAAGTCTGTATCTTAGATGTTAGTTCACACACAACACAAAAAAATTACAAACAAAAATTTAGAGGTAGTTCCAAATTGTTAGTGAATCGATTTGTTAAACATCCATATAACTTATAATTGTCTACAGAACGAACTGTATATGCTAGGGACTTGAGAACATTTATTCGTCTAGAATGACTGTGATATACAAAGACAGACAATTAGCCGAGCAGTCGGGCAGACGGATATAACGATTTTATAAGGGTTCCTTTTCTGCCAAATTTCACTGTCATTCCCAGTGTTCATCTATCAAGTCTAAAGACAACAAAATGACGTAACATTATGACTAATTCTTAATATTCAAATGAACAAGTCCGCTGTGGGCTGACTCGAGGTCAAATCGTGTTAAACATTGATAATATTGTTTTCCTTATAAACAAGACGATGTCAGTTTGTCTGTGACATTAAGTGTTCGCATAACCTAAACATGTTATAACTCTTCAAAATGAAGAGTGCAATAATTTTATTATGTTTATTAGTGTTGTGTGTGAATCTAAATTTAACAAAGGACTTAGTTGTTGGCACGAGAACCAATAACTTACTGGTTTCGACTGAGAAATTAGTTATTAAGTCAATTCCATTTATAAGGAGGGATAAAGATTACACATATGTCGATTCGAAGAACAGGCTTATAAAGGTGAGTTTAATTTATTTTCGTTATACAGCTGCAATCATTTCTTGATGCATAACTTTATCTGTTCTAATTTCACAATATGAATACACATGTTTTGTACATAATACATAAGTATTTTCTTCAATATCACAAGTCATCCGAGAATTGATAACCAGTGTTACCAACGTCCAAGTGTGGCCAGTTTTACATCAAAAAGGTTCTTTATTACCGTCATCCATTTCTAAGCCTGAGGCCATTTCCAACTTTATCTTCTCCATTTGCACTGGTGACTGCAACTCTTATTGTAATATTGTCAGAGACATACATGTATGAGATGATATAATTGACAAGTATTAATCTAATATAATAATAACATAAAGTATTAGATTGTACTCACGAGGTTATTTATCGCCTAGGCCTCTGGTGTCAACAAGCATTGTGCCGATAGTTGTCACCGTCTAAAGTCTTATAGCGACGAGCCTCGACCATCACCTAGAGAAGCTCGCGCTAAGAAGCCAGATACAGAAGACAGCACTCTTGAACACGGCACGAATTATGAGGAGATTCCTATCTCTGGAGCCCTAACCATCGGCAGTTAGGAATAGGCCCAGCTGTCAGCGGACTACAAGATTTTATAGTTTAATTTTTTAAATATTGTATTTTGGATGTTTTGTTTTATAAAAGAATATTTTCTACGTTGTATTTTTTTATAAAAAAAATGTTTTATGCCGGTTTTAACGTATGTATTTTTTTATTCAAAAATCCTGATTATAAAGTATTTTTATAATCAGGATTTATTGAAGTTCGGCACATATACGTTCATACGTCAGGCGCGAATACCATTATAGTGCATTTTCATAATAAGCATGAGTCGGTCGCGTACAGCGGCCCACCGGACGCAGCCTTTTTTTTATTGCATGAGTTCAGTAGACAGGCAGACGGACCACGCTGGAAAGCGGTTACCATCGCCTATGGACATTTGCAACACCAAAGGTGCTACAAACGCGCTGCTGCTCTCTTAAGGGAGACTAGTAGCTGGCCACTAAAGCTTTAATAATAATACAATACTTTTTATCGTTACCATACCGGATTAATTTTGATTTGATCGATGCTCAAGTGTTGTACCTCTCTAGCAATATCGAGACATCAATTTTTTGACTGTCAACACAACGTACTGATCAAAGCGGAGAGTGGCAACACCAGTGCAAGAACGGCGGCCGAACGATAAAAACGAGATACGAGCGTACACGCGAAAGTTCAAGTGCCATCCCACCAAAATCTCAATATTGAAAAAAAGGTGCTAGCTGCAGACTCAGGTACATACAGTGTTTATATCGTTACTGCTAGATATAGAACCTTGAGCGTCGAAAAGGATCAAGTTTTACCCAGAGTGGTGTTCGATCCCTTTTGCTGGGCAATCGAATGCTACAACTTTAGACCAGGAATGGTAACCATCCAGACGGCCAAATACCACCTGGCTGTGGGTTATTTTGCCGCCTCTTACGACAAGCCACCCGGCCGCAGGAAATTGTATTCTTTCTCCGTTCCTGCATGGATAAAACAGAGTATACGCCAATTGTAACAGACCACCACCTTAAGGGTTTGATTTTTCAAAAAGGGTCAAAATGGATATCATGAAATTCTATCCAGGCCGGTAATATATTGTTAACACCTCTGGTGGTACAAATGTCCATCAGCGAAGGTAATCGAAGAACATCGAAGAAATTGTATAGTAATAAGGACAATTCCAAGACCTTCTATTATCAAAACAGCGTATAAAACATTAAGGATATTATTTTAAATCTTATTTCATTGCATTAAAGTTCGAAATTGTATGATAATATACAGAGGTCAGCATTTTTTCTTTCGCTAATACTTTATTTCGTCTAGCCCCCATACGCCGAGTAACGTGCGATAAGGAACTTCTTTCCAAAATACTCTTGACATTAGTTAGAACAGTGAATTTACCTCTTACAAATAATTCATATAACAATAACACACTCCAATTTGATTTCAAACCAAAAATAGAGAAAATCAATAATTCATAGAATAGGAAAACAAAGCCTTTGTTTGGCATCATTTAATATTTTATATATTCACCAAGACAATCGCTTTCGTGTCGCAAATCGGTTGGGAAACGGCATCGCGTGTGCATATTCAAATAGACAAACTAGGAAGGCCTAGCTTAGACCACTCATGCGACCTTTTTTATTTAGATTTCCTGAAACTGGTACCAGAAAAATCAGATATTTTATAAACTGCGGAAAGTGATCTACACTATGTTCTTCCTTCTTTGTAAAAGGTACTCATAAGCCTGCAAAATCGCCGATATGATATCTAGAATGAATTATATACAACTAATAAGTAACTATTAATTGAAGACACCTAAATATTAAAACAGTGCATTATTGTCGTAGAGAACATACTATACAGCAATCTTTATCAAGTCAATACATTGTTGAAAATTCGTTTTATTCTTACATTGGTTTGAATATTTTGATAAATATGTACATTAATTTTAATTACCTGTAATTGTATTTGGTTAAGTGTAATCATCATTTCGACTCTTAGAGTACGATAACTGTTTCGCATCAGGTTCTGACCAACTGGATAGATTTTGAGTTGCGAACTAGAATCCGTACAAGAATGGAAAAAGAGTGCTAATTCCTGCGGCCGGACAGCCTGTCGTAAAAGGCGACAAAACAACCCACAGCCCGGTGGTATGGTATTTGCCCGACTGGGTGGATACCACACCTTGTCTAGAGTATGCTGCCATAACAACTTTGAGTTGTGTTCCGGCGTCAGGGGCCAGGTTTCAGTTTTCCCTTCGAAGCCGATAGCACATTGGCAGTAATTCTGGTGTTGCTAATGTCCCTAGGCGACGGTAACCACTATCCATCGTAGTTGGGCCGTCAGCCTGTCTGCTGTGCTTTAGCAATAAAAATAAAGATGTTCAGACACAGCGGGAATTGAACAAAGTATTGTAAACATATTTCAAGCAACTTCCACTGATGTTTACAAGAACTCTCGTAGACTAAACACATTGTACTATTGTACATCTCCTGTCTTAAAAACTAAAAGTCGTTTATTTTACAGGGTATAATCGCTCGCGACCTATCAAGGACTGATGCCGAGGTGACTGTTACATCAGGCGGAGTTGGAGCTACCAACGTCACGCTGCACTTCAAAAGTGAAAGAGGCGAAGGCTTAAACTATTTAATATTAATATTTAGTAATTATAACTAAAACATTTCAAATCCTGGTTGAAAAAGTATGCTAGGAATTAAAAAACGCAACACAACTGAAAAGTCCCTTAATATCTTACCATTCCATTTTTGAACTGATAACTTCTTATAGGAGGTTAAACCGCTTCATTACGCAACGCGTTACGACGCCAGTCTGTTTGGCTTCCCTTTCTCGCATACGGAAGCGGTAGGTAGGCTACTCCTCTCTCACTCTAACCCACGCGCTATATATATAAAATTTAAGTAATAATTTAAACTTTTTTCAAATTAAACAATTTTAATATTAAATAGTTCAACTTAGTTTAGTTTAAGTTATCACTTCTGTCCGGCGTCCCGAGACGCACACGTTTTTTTATTACATTTTAAGCCTGATTTTACACTTGCTTTAGTTAAGCAGCATGTTAACTTATAAATAAGTCCTTATCATCTTTTGAGTAAACATTTACTTAATCGGTAACTTAATACTTAACTGGAGAATTACTGTACAAGCAATGATGATTTCTTAACACGCCAATTTTGCAAGCTATCTCTAACTACTCAACTATACTGCAAATTTTGTTTGGATTTATATCAAATCAGTAGAAATTTTAAAGACAATATAAATCAATTTTGAATGATATAGTGTAAAATATACATAATACATAAAAAAAGTACTAGGCGAGGGTCTTTCCAGTATTTTCTTTCATAAGAACTAGTACTTTTCAAACCAACATAATTGTAAACGTACCTTTACCATTCAAATTAAAAATATAATTTTTTTTGTTACTTATAATAAAAATAATAAATCCAATAAAGTGCATGATTATTTCCCAGTGTTTATAAATGTCAGTGTTCATAAATGTGTTCAATCCGTATCTCGAATGTTTATTTTTATTTCGAAAACATACAGAGTTGAACATATTTCCGTCTCAAAACAAGATAACTTGAAACTCATAACAAAGTGGAAAGGAGGAAAATGGGGATGGGCCAAACAATTCAAACACGATAAGAGCCTGACAAAGGAAAGACGAATTGTAACAAGACGAAGCGCTCGCTCGCTACGAAACAAAGCAAACTCATTTTGAAGATCTCACAAATATTTTAATGACAAACACTTAGGTAACTATAGGTTGTAGACATCCGCCTATCAATCTAATCCTATTTTCGACCTTTTGTGGGAACCGGGGCCTTAATACGATTTAGTATATAACACATCTATACAATAAATAAAATTGAAGTGTCACACAGTGATTTTAAAAAATGACATAAAACTATGTCATTTTTTGACTATATCATGAAATGAAATGATTTATTTGTCAGAAACATAGAGATGAAAAATGTTATAAGTAAATGCTTGGTACATGTTTCGTCTTATACTTAAGTGAAAACTGTTATTTATACAATTCCTATTCAAGGTAATCAGGACTGGATTTGGAATTTTATTTATCAATCTGTCTATTTGTCTTGAATAGAATTCAAAGCAACGCTTCCAATTAAAAATTTATTTTGAACTAAAATATGCCCGTGACTTGGCCCACGCTTGACTTTTAAATTTCCACGGAATTCCCGGGACACAGAAATTTAAAAAAAATGCAAGTCATCGTTTTAGTGGAAACTGTGTCGCATTAAGCTAATTTTTATGCACCCGAACAATTTCGAACTGCTTCCGGGTAAAATTCCCGCGGGATTCCCGGGATAAATAGTAGCGCAAATTTTAAGTCTAAAAATTTATTGATGATCAGTGAAAATCGCATCAAAATCGGTCCAGTAGATTTTACGTAATTCCTGAACAAACAGACAAACACAAGAAATCTAAAAAAAATACACCGTGTTCTCTGTTGTTTATATAGTCTATTCCCATTGTTTTAATGCTTTAATGTAACAAACACGACATGTTTAGAACTTTATAAAATTATAGATGTTTGTATAAATTCCATTTCGATATCTGTCAAGGATTAGAAGATTTATAGGTAAGTAAGGTTTTCCTGAAAGACTGAAAGCCACACCCGGACGTCTCGAATTCACGATTGTGTCTGCTAAGCTAAAATCTCACAAAAACAACCGGAAAACCGTACAAGGTGGCAGATGTTGAATTTAAATGAAACCCTAGCATCCGCTGGGTTAAACCATTTCCAGGCAGTAAAAATAATAATTTAACTATTTCGAAAAAAAAAATCATAACCATGTAATCTACTTCAACATTTAATCTATAAAGTAAAGTATTTAATTAAAGATACACAAAAAGATCTCTTAACTAATCCTTCAGCATAATCTGCCAAGCCATCCCCTGCTTTTGTGTACGAACATCAAACGAACACGAATCAATTTTGTGCGAATAGTGAGCGGGTGTTTAAACTGAGGGTGGCTAATGGAGACACACGCACTAAACCGAGCCCCGTGCTGCGACAACATTGACATAGACGAGGGGGTCTAATTAGTTAAAGCCTGTGGCCGCATGCCTGGGATGTCCCAGAGATGGACATTGGAATTAAGGAAGTGCAAGATGTGACCTTGTTAGTTTTTAATAAACCGATATATTTTTTAAACTAGTTAAGGACATGAGCACGCATTTAATAAAATGCGCTCGTCCCAAGCGTTGGACTCCAAGACTCGTCTGCTCCATCGGCTGTCAGTCCTGTGATAAATATGGCCAGCCCACTTTCAATTTATCAATTAAGCTTGCTAATTTTGCGACCTATGCAGATAAGATTCCCTTACGGATATCCTGGTTTCTGATTTAATCTATAAGAGACACTCCTAAAATAGCTCACTTCATAGCCTGCTGAGCGACCTTCAGTTTGTGAACTAACCCTACTGTCAGTGTCCATGTGTCGGCACTATACGTCATGACGATAGGACACACTGCTCGAAAACAGACATCTTTAAGTATCGTGAAATGGTCGAAGTGTAGACCCAAAGGAGCTTCCTGAATACCGCCCAACCTAGAACTCAGGAATATAGCAGAGCTTATTTGGTAACCTTGCCAGGAACCAAGATCACGTCTATCAACAGCTGCTAGGTACTATCTTTATATTACACATACGGTACCTTTAATTAATATTATATTGTTCTTTTTAAAGTTACTTTATAACTCTGATTGTACAATAATATAGTATTTTGATTTGATGAAAGGAGACATTTTTTCCATCTACAATTTGCATGGAAAAGTATTGATTATTTTACTCAACAAATCATAGGCTATCATAGTATGTAGAATATATGTAAATAAGTAGGTAGGTTTTCTGTGGAGTCTTGACAACTGTTTTTTTCTTTGTTTAAGCAAATATTGTTCATTTTATAGTCACTATGCATTTTATAGAATGTAAAATATTTTCTTTTTAATAGTTTGTCATTTCCAGGCAGAAGTTTTCATACATCTTTGTAATGTCCAGTGGGGTGCCGCTAGCTTTAACATTTTTATCCGAGGATCAAAAGCACGAGCTTATTACAATTTCATAGCATTACCTTAATACATAAGTAATTCAATTTGGTCTGCCACTAGTTTTATATTCAACATTCAATTTATTAATGCAGTGGTTGAATTAATTCCCTACTGCATTTCATTATCACAATAAATTGAAAGGATTAAGTGCTTTACTGATAATAAAACTAGGCCTCAGTAAACGGGTTGTGAATTAATTGTGGTCTGCAATCGTTTTAATTTTGCTTTTTATTATAGATATATGAATTTATTACAGTTTTAATCTGTCTGTATAATTTAGACCTAAGAACACTATGATTTCGGTATGATATACTTTATAAGAATCGCATAATACTATTTTCCACGTCAAAAGACAGGGCAAATGCCCTACCATCTGGTTGTGGGTTGTTTTGTCGCCTCTCACGACAGGCCACCTGGCCGCAGGAATTAGTATTATTTTTCAGTTGAGCACAGAGCATAGAAATTCACTGTGCACCGGCCATCCACCATCTTTGAGGCGATTTTCTGTACTGTATGATTATGGTTTCAGTTGTTGAACAAAATTCTAATAATATCTTTATTTCCATTACAGTGCGTCTTCTCTACGGATGTTGCAATCAAACGAAAAAATTGTATCAACATTTTTTAACCATCTTTTATTATTCTATCTAATTTCAAATTGCACTCTAAACTACTTCTTGAAAGCTCAACTATATGAGATATAAGTTCGTTCGATTTATAACGTACCTACTTTTTAAGAACTTGTTTTAATTTATGGTGAGGAACAAAGTGTTTTCATTCATTCAATATTTCTTTAATATGCTTCCATACATATAAGTTAAAATACTGTTATCAAGTAAAAAGTTAACGTATCTAGTACATTTCCAAAAATATACAACATCTTACATATCCAAGTAAGGCAGCTAAAACCATTTCCCGTTTTCGTATAATAAAATGAGTGCAGCCTGGAAGCAGAATTTCAGAATAATGTAGGCAACCACTTTTGCGGTATCCTGGTAGACGTATAAATAAAACATGGACAGGCTACGGTAATGCACTCCCGGCCAGCTTGGGAAGCCTCTATAGCCGTGGAACATTCGCAAATGTGAATGAAAGTGTATATAGCATAGGGATTATTCTTGCAGTAACAGGGCGTAGTACGTTAGGCATATTAATTTATAATATGTAGTGTGAAGTTTGACAATATACATATACACACATTATCACGCCTGTTTCCCATAGGGGTAGGCCGAGATAAAGTGTAATTGTAAAACTTGTAAACATTTTAACCCAACTAAAAGTTACATACTGACACGTCAATCCAAAGCAGCAAATAAACGAATTTCACCCATAGAAATATGGAAACTAAACCAAATTATAATACTGGATTTAAAATTCACATAATGTAAATAAACACGAGAGAAATACTCACAAACATTAAAGTATGATTAAAGCACAGGTAGGTACTTAAACTTTCATTTTTGTAAATTATTACGTGCAATTATCCCATGAAAGCTTTATATAGTCCCTTTTAATGGCAAAACCCTTAGCATTATGTGTTACTCTTCTAATTATGTAAAAATTAGATGATAAATTTCCTTTTAACTCACATAAGAGATGTTTTGTCAATGATATCTAATAAATTCACATTAATATACAATATATGTAAATATTATGATATTTTAATTATTTTTCTTTGTATCTTTGCGGTCTTGAAAATGAACCCGGCGTATATGAAATTTGGTGCATATTTGTATTGTCAATAACCGGATCAATATAAGATTTTTGTTTCCCCGGAAAATATAATAGTTTTGGAAAATAGCGATATCAAAATTAATTTACAAAGCCCTAATGTAACCTATTAGGTTATTAGAAAATTGTGGGACCTAATGGACTGTGTCGCGACGATGGCAAGAGACCGGACGGAATGTCTTTGGTGCCCTGGAAGATGGTACGACCACTAGTGTGCGACGCCAAATGCGTGGACACTCTGGCTGCATACCATCTTCCAGACACGGCTGCGTTAGCGGTCGCAGCTGCCGCGCGACAAGAGGACTTAAAACGCCTTAAATATGCATCCGTTGGCAGCGGAGTCATATTTGTGGCTTTTAGTGACGACTCTGAGGCCATGGAGTCCAGAAGTAATCCATGTGGCAACGCGGCCAGCGTTTTGAATACGTTCCCAACTGACGGTGATTTGGGGCCTATTTAATTGTATTTTTTTTAAACTGTAGGTTATAATAACTATATATTGTAATTATAAGTTTTTTATTTTAATGTAAATATAATACTATAATTTATTTTGTAAAGTAATTTAGAAAATATTATCATGTTTCATTTATATATGTTAAACTTTCTAATTCAAATCACTTTAATAATAAGCTAAAAAGACAGGTATTTGAGTAAAAAGCTAAAAATTAAAAATACAAATCGATTCTTATTACCACTTAAATATAGCAATGCTTTCGATGTATATACATGAACTGCTAAAGTTTCTTCAATTTCCCCCATAAACACGTTACTCGCTTACCGAGTTTCCCAACTCGGTTTTGATATAGGCCATCAAAAAGTAATTTCCCGTGAAAACAAAAGCCACCAAGAAAATTTCTAATTCGATCCAATCTAAA
The DNA here is from genome assembly GCA_039645545.1 of Dendrolimus houi. NCBI lineage: Eukaryota > Metazoa > Arthropoda > Insecta > Lepidoptera > Lasiocampidae > Dendrolimus > Dendrolimus houi. The sequence continues at coordinate 10,108,813 of CM077125.1, read as the reverse complement.
TCCAATTACGCGCAACCCCTGTCTTGGTCGAAGAAAGCAAGCTTATAATGCATGTGGTTATAAGGATACAAAACATTGAACAAAACGGCTCGTGTTATGTGAAAACGGGGAGACGATTTTATGTATTCGGCATGTAGTTATGTATAAATATGTCAAATTTGAGACAGACAATAGTAATGTTGTAAGCATGTTTGTTTAATTATACAACCTTACATATGCACGCCAGTCGAGCAAGAATAATTATGTAACATTTTAAATTACGTAACATCCTGCAGATTGTATTATATGTATATATACATTACTTGCGCTTATGAACTGTTAATATGTAAAATTAAAACCGTATTTAAATGAGTTGTAATGCCTTTTGAAAATATTAACTTTTGGTCATCATCATCCACAGAAGTCAAAAATACTATGTTATAATGTTTTCTTCAGGTTATTTTATGTTTAATTGTTGGCACAATGAATGCGGATAAAAAATTGTACAGCGAATACAAAGCCATGTCTAAACTCTGAACACTGTTATTAAAAAATAGTTATTTCCAAACATTCGCAAAATGTAAAACAAAATATATTTAGGTCAGCACCTAAATATAGTTAGAAAAAATATGGAAGCTGAACCATTTTAACTAGTTTAAGATTTTAAGGTTGACGAAAAATTAAATTAAAAAAACACAAAAAGTGAGAAGTTCTCGTTTGGAAGGCCAAGTCCGGTCACTGCCACCTAGTTAACCTCAAACATGGTTCCATAGAGAATACTCTTAAAACATCGATTGTTTGATTGAGCAGAATATAATTAAGATTAAGACAATATACATAAATCTCAGAACATAAGACAATATCTCAAAAATACAATTTATAATCTAAAAATTTAGTCCTGTTAAAAACTTGCAATTTCTAATAAAGTCGCTCGTATAAGTTTATAAAAAAAATATTATTACATAATTACATGAGGTAAATCAAATAATTATAAAAATAGAAAAATAATGATTTCAAATCTCAAATGGCTATACAGAAAATAAATATTTTTTTGAGTTAATATTATTTAATAGATATGCTATTCATTTAAGATTGCCAAAATATTGGCTTAACAGTTGGACTTTTGCTTTTTCGAATTAAAGATACTTCATTATGTATTCCCTTACAAATTACTCAGTGGCAGTAAGAAACACAGTATTGCTACCTCATCGCTTTCTATAGGGTGTTCTTTAACGGGTGGTAATCGTAAATCGCCCGGGTTATACTTTAGTTTGTCACGCGAGTTGTCCCCGATGCCTACTTCTAACCCATGTCAAAGTCATCACGAAATGTCGAAGAAAATATAACAAGGACGCAATTAAACAATAGGTTATGGCATAATAACCATATTTTGGTATCAAAAGTAATTATTTTGAACATGACACGAATATATAATTGGGCATTTATGACTCTTAATTTCAACGTTCGTAATAATTTGTGCCCATAAATGCTTATACTATAAACCTATTTTGCAAATCTAAAACCTTGTCGTCACCAAATCCTCATCAATGCATTTTGAGTCTGTTCTATATAGAGACAAGAAAGAAAATAGTTGTAAAATAAGATGAATTTACATACGTTGTCACTAGTTTGAAAACGACTCTTTATAATTATTATGTTTATTAGATTTTTTTATGGAAGTATAGGTTTGCGTTTCACCACTATCTCACCTGATGTTGAGTGATGACGCAGTCTAGGATGGAGCACGCTTACCTAGAAAATACCTATTCACTCGTAACTTGAAGATAGAAGAATACGTCTTCCTTTGCATATAAAATTTTGGATAATTGGCGCTCTTAGTAACAGCGGCAGATAAAATTTTTGAAATTTTAAATTGAGGCTATTACAGTACCTACTGTTTTAAAAGCTTGTATAAACATTGTTAAAGTGTCATAGACATGATGAGCTTATGTTTGTTCATTATTAACCTTCGTCTTCGTTAGATATGCGCGCATTGTTCCTCTATTGAATTCTCTCTACGTTATCCACTGTTGCAATTTTTCATTTACGTTATACATAAAATATAAACGTCCCATTACTGGGCGTCTCCCCATTTTAGGAAACAGACGATATACCGGCCTCTATTTAAGCGAGTTTCACATATCGATTAGTTTTATGTGTAGGTTTTGCCATGTGCATCATGATCACGTTTACCCAAACTGTACAAAAAGTTTCTATTAATTTGGTGTGGCATGGTCCTGGCCACCAAATACTAAATGTTTAAATGTAGAACATAGATGTTCTTTTGTTTTTTTATGTTTTTTCTCCCCATTATTATTAATATCGTCATACATTACGCACGTGCAGTTTTCTTTTATAATTAAAATAATTACAGACCACAAGAAATGAATATTTAAAGAAGTTTATAACACAAACACTACCGCAAAGAAAAGGCTCGTAGGTAAATAAAATCATGAAACATTTTAACCATTCCAACAAATATTCTGCACCATTTAATTAACATATAATTTTCCATTCGTGCAACTCAATGAACAGGACGAAAATTTAATATAAAATTAATTTTGTATGAATACTGTATTCGATTCACGTCGTGGCGTTTAAAATCGGTGCCTATATTTCACTAGCAAAACAGCACTCGGTGTCGAACATAAAGCACTGCATAGCCTTAATTACTTCTAGGCTAACTAAATTACGCATCTGAATCGTTGCTGTTCTGTAATTGTATTTATTTTACCTTGATTTATCAATGTTTTGATGTTTCAATAATTATGTGATGTTTGTGCTAAAGTTAAATTACTGTTACACAAGTGATTTGAATAGAGTTATGGTAATTTAAATGTATATATTTTTGCCTAAATCGTAAATTATAAGCGGTGCTTAACATTTATTTCGTAAACTATCTACATAAATTCTCCCAAAGATATTTAATTTTAGGTGTACTATATATTTCTTCATAACTTTTGAATACTCTTAGAGAAAAGTGATTTTAACATGCATACAGGATGGACTGCTTATGAATATTCCAACTGCAGTGCTGTTTGGTGGAGATGTCGCTGTTGTAGGTGTTTTAAGATGTTTTTTTAATATACAGGTACCTAATGAATGATGAATTTATAATAGTTTCGTTGTTAAAGTTCTCTCTCTGGCCACAGACATTCCTGACAATTTGGCAAAAACAGAACTCTTTTCAAATCGTCATGTCCGTCCATCCATCTATTGGTCTGTTCTGATCTTTCTCGGTCTTTACTGGGTTTATATACCACTATATAGTCCTGTTGTAAAATCGCAAAGATCACAAAGATTAGAAGAAACTGTCACACATCTAATTTAGGGCTATTTTTTCAGTGTACAGTCGTGTCGGGTCAAATCTTGAAAAACCATAACGATATCTCTACACAATGATTTTTTTATTTGTATTGAATATCTCCCCAACTACTAATTTTAATAAAAGTCATATGGTAGCCATCAAAAACTTTTGATTTTTCATGAATTTCTCTCATCATAGTGTAACATTCTATAAATTACACTTTCCAGACAAATTTCATCTATATAGGCCTAATATTTAAAAAAAGTATCGCTAATATATACTGACAGACGCACGAATGAGGATGAAGATTTTATAAAGTGACCCATTGGCCCAAACAGCTAAAATACCCTAAAATGGGATAATTTTCATGGGATATGGATCAGAAGATAACTCAAATAAATCCGCGTAAATAAATGTTATTATATTTCTGTAATTAATACTCAGTTAATTACTTAATATTTCTATTTCTGTCTATAAAATTGTAAAAGTGTAATCTTTTTTTTAGATTTTTTTGTGTGTATGTTTGGTCGGGATTCACGTAAAAACCACTGAGCCGATTTCGATGCGGTTTTCGCTGATCGATAGAATGGACTTAAAATCTACGGTACTTTATATCCGGGGAAATCGGCGGAATTTTTCTTGGGAGCCATTTAAAGTGGCCGGTTGAAAAAAATTAGGATTCCGATGTAATATTTTCGCTGTTCCATAGCAAATTCTCTGTCATAAAATCTGTGATACTTTATATCCAGAGAATCCTGCGGAATTTATTATGCTGGGAGTGGATTCAAGTTTTTAGGATACGTATAAATTAGCTTATTCCGTCCAACGAGGATGAAGTCGCGGGCGAATCCTAGTAAATAGTATAAAAACATTAAAATCGAGCATTCGATTCATAAATCTGTCTACAGTTACTTAATGTCACAGTGTATCAAACACACTCTTATTACATTAAGAAAGCTGAAAGATACAGACTGTTCTTGTCACTAATTCATTATGCTATATCTCTGTTTAAATGGGTTTCTTTAAAAAAATAGTTACAGCCGTGATTTATAGCCGTTATCGCGTACTGTTGCCTTGTTTTTTTTCTGCCCTGCGATAAGGGAAGTAATAGAGGAAGCGCGATGTGATTTATTGTATGGGTCAGTTCATTTTTTCAATGAACCACTATTTTTATTAGTCGTATAGCTTGATAAATTATCGATATTGTCTCATTGGAAAATAATTTGTTTTCAAGATCAAAGAGACCATTGTCTGTTCTATTAATAAGAGATAATAATAACATTTATTTCAATAATAATTTTAATAATGATTTCATTACGAATTACATGTTTTAGTTATTTATTTAAATTGATAATATCATTGATGTTTATTGTATTCGTAATTGAATATTTAAATGTGAAAATAACTTTCCTTCTTCGTGTTTTTTGGCCTAAATCGATTATCATGACATTTATGTACCTATGTATCTACTTACGATAACAGATATGAACGTAGGATACTGTCTATATCGGTGTATAAGAATCTTTATTTACTCGTATGAAACTGAATAAATGAACATCATGAAATATGTTATGTATGCATTTACTTTTGTTTACAGATATGAATACCTACATAAACGTAGAATATATTTCACGGACGTCATTTATTAAGACGCGTAGAAATCGTTAGTTAAATGGAAAACAAGATACATTGACGTCATCTTGATTACAACTCTTAGGGCCGGCTCGATCGGTGTGATACCACGCTCTCACAAAATATTGGTGCCGCCGTGAAACGGTTGGCCTTTGAGCTAATTGTGTTTCGTACGATGAGTCAGATTCGTAATGGCCCACTTACCCTACTTCCCCTCATTCCAATCCCATGTCCCATCCCTTCTATACCACTCCTCCTGTCTGATCCCGCTATTCCATCCTAAAGGTTAGCATCGCGTTGGCTTCGCCATTGGTGTTGCAAGCCCATATAGGCGACGGTAACCACTTTAGATGGCTGGGCCGTCTGCTTGTTTGCCAGCTTCGAATTAAAATAAAAAATATCATACTTATGCGATTATTACAAAATTATCTTGGCGCCAGACAATAGATCAGTAAACATCCTATTGTTCGATTAACAACATCATTATCCCACAAAGTATTTTATATTGAGATATTCTTGGCCTGATTTGCATTTGCGACATTGTGTGTAACGTACAAACAATGGCGCTTGAATACTTCTTATTTTAAACTTGTTCTTCCAGTATCGCGAGCTCATGAATCATTCGAACGCCTGCGCTTTCCACCCTTCACATTATGCGTAATTAAAACGCAGCAGAACCGCAGCGATAAGACGTAATGTGTTTTCACAATACGATCCGATACGACACGCTGCTATCTCGTTTGTCTAGAAAATGGTATCAAAAACAAAATCTTCTAAAGAGTGATTTGAAGTTTTTAAATCAATATTTTTTTCAACACCACGCCATTACTATCTGTACTTTGCAAAATCTAGCTTACTCTATCATGTCACAACATTATAAATGACCGATTTTCGGTTTTACTGTACTTTTACTGTCTGTAGAAATAATTCAATAAATTAATTAATAGTATATTGTTTTAGATAACTCTCTTATTGAAGAAGTATAGGTAGGCTATTTAACATCAAGCGCTTTGCGTCCACCTTCATTATGTGCACCGCGAAGGAGTGGAACTCACTGGCGAAGTCTGTTTTTACCGAAACCTACAATCTGGGTGTCTTCTAGTCCCGTGTGAATAGGTACCTTCTAGGTAAGCTTGCTCCGTCTTAGAGCATATCTCCGCTCGAAATCGCGCGAGATAGAGGTCAAATGTAAACCTATACTGTAATTTTAAAAAATCCAAAGTACAACTCAAAGAAAGGTACTAGTAGTTCGCCAGTAGTAAATGTATGTTAGCTGCCTGCCGATATCGTATCGGTATCATGTCGATGTGTTGTCGACTAATGTAAATCCGCCCATCACCGGCGGCGCTGCGCCCGCGTCACTCTCGCCATAAACTTACTCAAACACGCCCCCGATGACGCACAGACAGTTTTATGGACACGAGAATATTTGGGGAGAGGAACGGCACTGAAAAAAGTAATATATGTAAAAAACAGATACGATTTTGCTTCATTATGCTCTTATATTTCAATTCAACCGAATTCTTTTTTAACATATAAAGTATTAAGTTATATTACATCTACATGAACGTTTTTAATTAGTTCTGTTACAACGGTATAGCTGAGAATTCTTTAAAACTTTATCATAAACTTGATATGTAACATTGTAAAAGTAAAATAGCATAATTTATTGTTTAAACAGCAATTAAAATTATTATCATAATAAGTAAAATGTCACTTGTAAGTATAAACATGTGGGTTATATGGCTCATTTATTACTTAATAAAGCATTTCTAGCAAATGATATATGTAGATGCTCTAAATTGGTGAAAATATTTTCACCAATTTAGAGCACCTACATTGACAAAAAACACTATTTTTATATAAAATCGAATCGATAACGCCTTAAGGCATTTCTAATTGATCAATGATCGACCTGTCAGAAGAAAAAAAACGTTTAGATGTAGGGTTCCCCCCCACCCGAACTACAATATAATAGTATCGTACTATGTTTTATCCAATTGTACTATATCTTAAAGAAAAATACTAAAGTACAGGTACTGTAGTATTTTTCTATAATTTTGTAGACGAAATGTACTTATTTTGATCGCTAGTACAATTGTCGCGCTTTTTGTGCAGATCCTTATGATTTTTTTAAAAATAATCGGTTTTGCTGGCCAAAGCAAATAGTACTAATAAATACACATGAAAAATTCCATAATGAAATAACTTAAAAAAATAAAATGTAAATGTGTATGTACTATTTACCCCTAAATTTCCTAAAAGTACCATATTTTACAGATTTAAAAAATATTTATGTTTTTTTTAAAGGTGGCAACCCTAATTGGACAGGTTATATATAGAATATATTGTAACATGTCTCCACATCCCTATTATCGTATTATTCATCGCGTTGTTTAATATTCTTTGTTATTATTTTTTTTAACTATATATATAGTTAAAAAAGATGACCTTAAAGTGCTAAAACTTGAATATTTGAATATAACCTACGGAAAGGCAAATGAATTTTTTAGACCTAGATTTATATCAGGAAATATATATTGTATATCTAGCAAATAGCAAAACCTAAGTATACATCGTCGTATGTGCAAGCATTATGATCTCCTTTGTTCTTTAAACCGAGAAATCAATACGTACTCGCATGATACATAAACCAATATTATGGAAATGCAGCCAATTTGCGAGTTGGTCCCTTCGGCACTATGCAAATGCTGAGTGGTTTCGAAAATAGACGCATTCGATTGACTGGTGAAGCTTTGGATGGAGATCGATCAACACAATGACATGGTGTCCTTACATGATTTTATGCTTTTGGCGATATGTAACGTGATTTCTTAGTGCTTCGTAAATAGATGTGTAGTTCTTCAGCTATTACTTTTTTACTCAGAGATAGACAGAGCCCCAAGCTCACAGAGTGAAGCGGACAAAAGGAAATCAATCGCGCCGCAATTCGTTACGACAACTTAGCATTAAATAATTGAATTAATATGGGAAAATGTCGAATAGTTTCCAATGGCAACATTCCTATTAAACACACAGGCGCAAACCATGTGTATATTATATAAGTTTATGTACACAAGATTTAAAAAATGCTTCACTTCATTGGACGCTTTTTGTACACGTAGGCTCCGTCTATACTTTTATTCGTTCGTCTGAGCTTTTTTTTATAACAGATTTGCAAGATTGGTTTTCATCTTCAAGTAATTTAATTAGGCTAATGTCGTATCCATAAACTAAAGTGTCACGATGATCTCATCAGAATTCGAATCAATCATATTCTCAAATTATCACATTCATTTGTTCTACATTTTGGTTAGTGAAAGTGAAAACAAAAATTCTCAAGAGCACATAATAGAGAGAGATTTCGGGAGACGCTTAAATGAAATGTGATATGCCACATTGAGAACTCTATTATTTTATTATTAAGCAAATCAGCTCTATTATTGAGCTGATACTAATAATATACCATATAGTACCTAATGTACTGCTTGTTATGTCCACTATTTGGACGCTGTGTAAAATTGTTCCCTGTATAGACAAGATGTAATCTTATGTTCCCTATACTTGTTATGTTCAATAAATAAAAAAAATCAATTTTATATTTCATTTTTATTTACATATCGAGGCTGTATGATCTGTAATTTTTGCCTGTTTTTCAAGTACAAAGAACAAAAATATTCCTACATAAAATATTGATTAATTTGGTGTAGAATTAATAGACGCTGCAAATAAACAATGAGTACTGAGAATATATTCTATTCTTATCCCATTTAAGGCACCGTAAACGCAGGGTGGTCGTTATGACTCACTGTTCACTTCTCCAAATAAGAGGAAACCACAAGAAAATCCATAGGTAATGTACGCTGCTATCTGTACCTTAAAAGTAACGTGAAATGTATGTGAGAAAGTTTAATAAGTACTCGTGTAAAGTACCGTTATTTTACTTAAAAGCACGCTTTTAGAGAAACCATTATCGCTTGCATTTAGCAATAGAAGTGTTATGTCCACTTATTAGAAAATGTTAGGATAAATCATAGCAAGAAAAATTCAAGATTGACAATCTGCGGCAAACTTGATTAAGCCCTATAATAACAGCCATAAACTTTCCATGGCTGGTTTCGGGCCTTCCACTGTAGTAAAACGGCCATACCTGCCACGCATGTACAAGGCGGCTTGGTAGGTTTGACACATCAGTTATCTCGATATGTAGGTTTCATCACGATGTTTTCCTTCGCCGTTGTTAGCACGTTTTAATTCTAACAATATGCACATTAGGTCAGAAAATTGCCTAACTGGTGCATACATTCCAGCCAGGATTCGAGCCCACGCCCTTTGAGTTTGGGATGCATGCACTAGCACTGGCTACGCTATGCTACCACGACATTTCACTGGTAAGCACTGTTTGAAACAAAATCGGGTACTGTGCAGCCGAATGCAGCTAATATGGAGAACTGGAGAAGCCATAAAATTTGACACGTACTACCAGACCAATATGACTATTATTTTAAAAAAAAATCAAATTTATTTAGACGCTATTTTGTACACCTTTCTTTGTTCATACTCTGAATATGAAAGTGAGTTGGTTTCACTATTTATGTTTTCTCTCTCCGTGATCTTAACTATGAACCAATTATAACGACTTTATGTATTTATGTAGTTACTTCAAAGGTCATAAAAAATATAGAATATAATATATAAAATGTGAAATATAAGAATATATTATTTTTTATACTGCACAACGCGTATAAAAACGCCGTTCGTATCGTCGACGATCCCATACTTACAGGCGGTTTAGAATCGCTTAGCCTTCGAAGAGACTTTGCGTCCCTCTGCGTATTTTACCGCCTGTATAACGGGGAGTGTTCCGAGGAACTGTTTGATCTGGTGCCAACACCTCACTTTTACAACCGCACCGCTCGCCAGCGACGGGATATTCACCCCCATTTCCTTGAGCTCCCACGCTCATCTACGCAACGGTTCTCTAGAACATTTATTCCGCGTACAACAATGATCAGGAGGGAACTTCCCGCCACGGCTTTTCCTTTGCGCTATGAGATGGGGTTCTTTAAGAAGGGCATTATAAAATATTCTTAGAGATTGGCAACGCGTTGTTGACACCCCTGGTGTTGCAAACGTTCATAGGTGACGGTAACCACTTTTCATCAGGTGGGCCGTCTGCCTGTTTGCCTGCTACTGGCTATAAAAAAAAAACAACTGGATAAAAGTGGGAAGTTTACGTAAAAATAAATTCTAGAAATACCTACATATTATTATGTAGCATCTGGAATTTGTAACAAAGTTTTACAAAAGTACAAATCGGCATCAACAAATATATCTAATAAGAAAATCAGAATCATAACATCCATTTTAAATTAGGATCTCGTACATGAAGTATAAAGGCTAGAACAAATTTTCGTCATTTCACAAACAAATGATTACTACAATGTAAATTACGGCTATCACCCTTTGCTTATCGTGAGAAAAACATATACATTCGTTACAGTGAATGTATTAAACTATACGTCCATGAAGATACGGAGGTAAATGTATAAATGGGGTTACCACTCTAAAACTAAAAACTCCCAGAGAATTTTAATTAAAAGTATGATTAAAAGTAAACACGGCTGTCGTCATAAAAAACACGCAAAGACAGATTTTAACATTTCACTTTTATAATTTTGATCATAATGTAATTTTAGCTTTCAAAAGAAAACACATTTAAACGTCACTGTGGTTCAATGGTTGATACAACTACATGCATCTTCTCTTAATCACTGTTTTGAATTCTGAGAGAGAGTTTGCATTATTTAAATTAGGTGCTGTTTTTTTTAAATTACTACGTGCTAATATCGGATATTCGGTATATCAGTTATTAAATTCGACTCGGGCAGACGTAAACGACCGTTCCATAAAATGGGGAGACTCGAGTCTAACATTGGGACATTTATGGACCCACGTTACATATATGTTTAACTGACACAATGTTAATTTATTTGGAAACAAATAAATTCCAATCATAAATCGTCACAGGAGCTAATAACACCTATCAAGTTGGTAAAATTCTTTCATATGGCAATAATCTGTAGGGTAGTATGGTTAAGCTTTCATTTGGTCCCCTGCTTTAAACGAACAGACAAAACCCATTAGGTTTGTGATAATGCAAGTTCATCGCGGCCCCAGGTATTGTTTAGTGTTGCCAACGGGACAAAGCAGGGTTGCTGTCTCATCTACAAACCTATTACGATCCATTGTTCAGGAAGCGTGTAGAAAATTAAAATGCAGCATTGTGTGAGCTCGCACGCCACGGCCACGGGTATGGATGTTTTGTTTTACCTAACACTAGATATTTGCCCGCTGGTTTCTTTGTATTGATCTATAGACATTCCTAATACTTAAAAATCTATCTATATCAATTCATAAAACTGAAGTATTTCTTTGTGATTTTTAAAGGCTAAAATTTAATTGAAAGTTGCCCGTTATACAATGTCTAACACTTTTTTTTTTCAATTTTTAACCTTCTGAAAGTTTCTCTCGAACAGACTTCGAAATGGCATAACGAATTTTAATGAAATTAATAGAGATTGAAACAGGAATTTTATCTTAAATATTTGTCCCTAAAATTACTAATATTGCATATTATTTTATTGTTGTTAATTACTATTAACACTATGGCTGCCTGGACTAGTATTCGAGGCAACTACAATGTCGAGTTGTTAACGACTGTTAGTAGTCCATTATCGTCCCATTATTAGACTCAAACCTTCTCACTTGGGGAAACAATGTTAAATCCGTCGTATTTATCTGAGGCGGATTGCCGGACTTCGTTAATCTCGGTGTGCAAGTTTTCTCAAGATGTTTCCCTTCACCGTGCTAAAACCTGCTCCTCTTGTACCATGCGTGCATTTATAAAATATTCCACAACACCATCTGTTAGGACGAAGCGCTTCCCTTCATCTTTTCTAGTGCGCAATGCCGAAGACTGTAATAATTTGTCGGGGTCTGTTTTTCAAGCGTGAAGAGGTATCTTCTAGGTAAATGTACTCCATCCTAGACCGCGTCATCACTCAACATCAGATGAGGCAGTGGTTAAACGAAAACCTACAAACCAGAACATATTTAAAAAATACAGAAATTAAAGGAGTGTGACTGTTTCGCTCTTCTATTAGTAGAGACAGGATACAAGTGAAGAAAATTTATGTCTTCGAACTCATGTTACAAGCGATTGTCTTTGAGTTATTACTTAACTGTAAAATCGTTAATAAACAACGCATGTTTTACAACACTTAACTCTATCTGATGCTTGTACACATATCTTTTTATATAATGTGATTCTTAAAGAAAATCACCTTCTTAAAATTACTGTAGTGACATAGGTAGTTAAATAACACTTCACAGCTTACTACAACAAAAAAATCAAATCAATATTTAAACCATAGGTTTTGTCAACCACCTTAATGTTCAAAGACATGGTTATGGTATCAAGGATTTACATATAACATAAGTTTTATTGATATTGTTACGAGCTACAGGACCCGAATTAAAAATGCCGTTGGAACTACTATAGAATTTATTAGAACTGTACAAACACGTATAAAACAAATGCAAATAACACTGGATGCAACCAGTTCATACTGCACTATTCAATACAATTCGAACGCACAAAGTCCGTCGTTTATATCGCTAATCGAGAGTACTAGAAAACATCTTACTCGCTTCGTGGTCGTCGCTAGACTGCCCCCCCCTCCATTCGGGCCTCGTCTTATACTAACTACACAGTACAAAGAAATTGGAAGCGGACACAAGGTTTCTAAGCAATTTAATTCGCACACCTGCGAAGGTCCACAAAGTCGAATACAATAAAAATAGGGATTATAGTTCGACGCTAATGATGGTTATAAAACAAGTAAAAAGACAATAGCATGTTTTTTTTAACTACAAATTCAAAAGACAAAGGATTCCCTAATCCGAAAAAGGATAATAAGCTGCGCTCAACAATAGGCTGTGCGGCTTATCTTTGACGGCATTTAACAATATATAAACTTATATAGGTAACTAAATTAGAAAATAGATGAAGTAATAACATTGCATTGTTGCTTGTTTACAGCTAATTATCACGATATCTAAACAGCATTCCAACACTGCAAACTAAACATCTTACTTAAATTATTTCATCACTTCGTTTGCAGTGAATCATACTAAACATAAAGCCGCGTACTCACCTGCGAGCCATAATCGTAACCGTTGCACTTACTGTTACCAAAAATTATAGTGCGCACAATGGACCAAAGCGACGGTGAGCCACCCATAAGGTTAAAATCGCCTGGCAAAAACGTGTCACAGCGCAATAACACGCGCACAAGTAAAACATAATTTTAAAGGGTGGGGTTTTATTGTTACCTGTTTTGGGTTTTACAAGGAGACAATAAAATCGAAGTCCGTAAACAAAACGAGAGTAGAATACAAAAGAAAAAGGGCGTTACCAATCGGTAAAGTGCATATTCCAACTAAACACGAGTAATTGTTTCCTTTAGTTTAAACATTTCCGAAACGTCCTGATTGGTGTACTTATATAAAATTTGAGATTGTGTGCGTGGATGTCGAAACTTTATGAGCTGTTCAAAGCAAAATGTTAGAGAACTGATCAAGGAGGAATTTAGCCGACCGTACATGGCTCGCCAGCTCTAGTCGAGCGGCACGCGGCGCGCTCGCAGCAAGCCCACAAAGCGAAGATCAATGTCGGCGTACACATTAGAGCAGATTACTGTATCTGCTCGGTTAGTTACTGCTCGTATATGACTACACGGCTTTACAGTAGAGTGATTTCACTTCACATTTTATAACTAGGTATAAAAATCACAAAATTAGTAAGTGGACGTGACAGTGAGCTGGATACGTTTGTCGTAGGACCGACGGCTGATAGAGCAAGTGTTCTGAAGTGGAAACCGCGTCTCTGTAAACAGAGGTTAGAACGCTCTTCAGCAAGATAAACTGACGCCCTGTGTAAGGTCGCCGGCCGGAGCTGGATGAGCAGGGGACTGGATCTGTCTAGAGCCATCACTGGATATCAATTGGCTGACGATGAAAGTTCTAAAATATTTTTCCTAGAGCCGATTTTTCTATCGTCAGATAAAAATTATCAGTCGAATAAATTATATCCTGAGTGAACTCAAAAGTAAAACCATCAACTGTTATTTATGCAACTGACATTTTTAACTTTTCTATGTTATACTTCTTTTATCTGGTGATTGATAAATGGGCTCTTAAGGACTAACCTTAACAATAGGTGTAATGGGTATCGTATTGGCATCGATAGTTCACTATTTTTTACTACGGAACCATAGAGGAATACATATGACGATTGTATGAGAATTATTTCTTTTCCAAAAACGATACGTAACTCTAAAAAGAATCAATCTTGACAGATACTAGAAAATTCTAGTTAACTACCAACGCATTTAAAGCTTAAATCAGCTTCTTATCAAGGATTCAAGAAATCTCAAAGTTTGAACTCCGTAACATTTCTTTAGAATAACTTATAAAATGTGGACTCTCCTCGGCCCGTATAAAAGTTTAAATTGCCCTTTTCTTTTTTCACTATCTCTTCCAGCACTCACTTTTTCCTATTTAAAACTTTTTCGTTTTATTTTAAAACGCCCACCGCAACTTGTACTTACAACCGACTTGTTTTCTTTTACTTACGTTAAAATGGTATCAATTCTTTTTATCGACACTCAAGACACATGTTGAAGACTTTTTGCTTCTTTTGTATTGACACGTATTACTAGCGAGTTATTAAAAGATTCTCCTGTTTATCTTTCCCGTTTAAAGGTGAAGTACAAATTAATTGTAATAGTTTTACCTACAAGTAATGGTGGGTCAGTGGCTATGACATCAACGTCTCGTTTAAACTGTCGAATCTTTGCAGGAATTAAGCACGGGTCAGGCTATTTTCTGACCAAATGTGCATACATATTAAATAATTTGTTATAAATAATAATAAAGAAAGAAAGAAAGAAAAACTTTATTCGAAGAAATAGCGACGTAATTACATAATAATCGGCAGACCAACAAACACACCTATTGTGTATCTCCAAATTAATTAAGTTACGCTAGTGTTATGGGTAATATACAACGGACTAATCTGGGACCGTCCCAGACACCCAGACCATAGTATGTAACGGAGAATATTTGTTTCCGAAATTTACCATGCCAGAAATCGAACACACCAATCTGCGTTGCAATAAGATAAGCCGGCGAAGGCTTAGCTCGCTCAACCACATAGGCCGTCATGATGACAATGTGCTAACGGTGAAAGAAAATAGCGTGATGACTAGTAATACTAGTAGACTAGTATGTAAAACTCTAATGGACATTGACCCTAAATCCACTAGTAAAACATTTTTCAACTGATGTACATATAAGTACCCACTGATAAAAAATAAGTTACTATTACAATTATCTACATTCTAGTCTAATGTGGTGCACATAAGCACATTGTTGATAACGCGTGATCACGGTCTAAAATGAAGAAGTGAAAGTAAACTCTCCAGCGATACTCCTGCTAAGAGTATTGTACTAAACAGACCACAATTAAACAAATTTGTATCGTCTTTTACTTCATTATAAACCATTATCACAAATTCTTTAGTACATTTACAAACGTAACAAAAAGGCTGAGCCGTTCTAGAGTCCGTAAATAGACTTTAAACTTTTAAAGCTAGCTATTCAATTGCTCTCGAGCCAAGGGCCCTTGAATTAAACTGCCGAGAATCGAACATTAGTGGCGAGTGAGGTACTCCGGAGAGCACTTGCGAATCTGTCCGTTAATCTTCTGCTGAATTTAAGTTGGATTTCTGGGTAATGCACTTAAACTTTGAATATTGACGGCCTCTGTGATTAAGTGGGCTAAACCATTGCTGACCGAGCTCACTGGAACCCGGAGGCTTCGTGTTCGATTCCTGGCATAATAGTATATTATATTATATTAAAATTATTAAAGAAAAATGTGAGCAGCTAACTGGAGAAAGAGAGGACAGTAAGAAGTATATAATACGGATAATTTAGTAAAACACTGAGCTAAAAAAGAACGTAGGAGAATTACATTCTCAATTAGTTACTGCTCTTGAGAAAAGAGATAAATTAATTCAGATAGTCAGTGTGCTAAACAAATTCAGTAGTGAGTACGAGGACACATTCATGGTGTGCTCAGAAGTAGCAAACAAACTTCTGTACTATTTATGGTCTGGGCGTCTGGAATCGGCCCCAGAGTTGACCGTTGTATATTGCCCATAACTCAAGCGTAATTTGCTTACCTTGGGGATTTACAATGTGTTTGTCTGCCGATTATTCATAATTATATTCAGCTAATAAAAGTTTTTTATTGCGTGAATTCAGCCGATAGGCGGACGGCCCATATGATGGAAAGCGGTTACTGTTGCCTATGGATATTTCTAACACCAAAGGTGCTACCAATGTGCTGCCGCTCTCTAAAGGAAAACTGGAACCTGGCCACTAAAGCCGGAACACAATTCAAGGTTGTTATGGCGACATACTTTAGACCAGGGGTGCTAGCCATCCAGACGGGCAATAACCCTACCATTTGGCTGTGGGTTGTTTTGTCGCCTGTTACGACAGTCCGCCAGGCCGCAGGAATCAGTATTCTTTCTCCGTTCCTGCACAGAGAAAAGTATTTTCATCGAGGTAGTAATAATCTTCCAGTTTCCTATATCAGAAAATCCGTTCAGATATTGTCAAATGTAACACATTTTGATATAATGATAACTAACTTACAAACTGATCATTTTTATGTAAACATTACTTTGATATTTTAACTTAATTAAACCTAACATTTTAATTTTTTTTTAATAATAAATCGGCAGACACGCTCATACACTGTATATCCCTAAATTAAGCAAGTTACGCTTGTGTTATTGGTAATATAAAACAGACCATTCTAGGGCCGATCCCAGACACCCAGACCATAGTAAATAACGGAGAAAATACGTTTTCGAAATTTACTATATATACCAGGAATCGAACCCGGAGCCTCTGCATTGCAATGAGGTAAGCCGGCAAAAGCTTAGCCCGCTCAACCACAGAGGCCGTCAAATTACTTCCGTATTCTATGCATGGTCAGTTGAGACTATATACAGAACAATAGACCTAGATCATCATTTTATCAAACCACTAACAACAAATTTATATGTATTGAAACATTATTTTGTATTAATATTAAGCTCTGCATGTAAAGTGTATTCTGCCAAGACCACTAAAAGTGGACTACTGAGTTTAGGTCAGCTTCTAAAGTTCCAAATAGCCTGACAACGGTGGCTGGTTCCTATGTCTTACTATTCATTTACTTATCTTACCATTGGTTGAATAGAGTTTATGTCAAATTTTAACAGACATTAAGGCAAATAACCAGTCGGTAAGATATAGGAACCGGCTACATATGACCATACTTCTTGTATTTTGTCCGAGATAAGCATCAAATCTATGAGCACTTGAGGAACCGATAAGGTATCAAGTACTTGAAAAGCTAATTAATTAAAATAATTATTACCCATAATATTAGCATTTCCTTCATAAAAGTTATTAATATTTAAATTTAATTATGGAAACAGTTTTAAGGCAAACGTAATTCAAGTACTAACTTTTCAAATAAATATTAATATGTAACTAATCCCAATGCAGTATACATGTTAAACTAACATGTGGTTTAAGAGTTCTTTGACATCAGTTCGTTAGTCATGTGAGTAATGCAGTAATATTGTGTTTGGTCCAAAATTATCGGATCCGATTCGCCTTTCATTCTACTAATTGATTAATCAATAAAAATAATATTAAGCTTGAAGAAACGCATTCTTATATCGTATCACATACATGTTTATGTAATTACAGGTTCATATATTGCATATGGCATATAATAATAAATATTATAAATAAAACAAAAAACTGTGATAAGTGGTTTTCACAGTTTTTTGTTCCATGTTTTTTAAAAGTTTCTTTATTGATTGCAGATGTTAAACTGTTTCATACACGTCCATTATTTATATAGATTTGTATATATCTCACAATATTTATAATATACACTGTCTTATAAGACTTTAAACACTTTTAAAAGTCAATATTAAGTTATTAAGTAAGATTCAAATCACCATAAAATGATTATGGATATTTAACAAAAACAAAAAGGCTAAGCCTAGGTTGCTTCGTTAGATTTACAGTTTATATGTAAGAATTGTAATACAGTTAGGGTTGCCACCTTTTTGCATTAAATATAATATCTTTCTTTTTAAGCGGTAAGGTATAGAACATTTGCGCCATTTACGGGAAATACAGTACACATTTGTTTTTATTTTATTTATTTCGTTATTGAATTTTCTATGCGTATTAATTATTACTTTTTGCTTTGGTCAGCAAAGATCTATTATTTTTAAATAATCATAAAAATCTGAGTAAAAAGCGTGACAATTGAATTAGCGGTGCTAATAGCGATTTATAAAAATAATATAATCTTTATATTATATTAAATATAATATAAAGAAAAGTATTATAAAATATTTTACGATAATAGTATCGTGCTATAACAAGTGACTAAAATATAGCACGATACTATATGTTATAGGACGGGTGGGAACCCTAAATACAATTATCTTTAGCATTTTGTTTTACCAGTCATCAAATGCAACCGAATCGTTGTAAATACCTATAAGCAATACAACCTAAGCAGGCTTTGGCAACAATTGCAATACGTCTTTTTTAATATAATAATATTGTTAATGTCTATTATAATCATTGTAACAAATAGTTGCAGCTTAATAAAAGTCGTGGAAGCTTAGGTATTCCAATGGCGTGGTTTCGAATCGGGAGAATGAGAGCATGCAACGTTAATATATATGTTGGTATAATTGCCACGTGCTAGTGACGATGAAGGCCTAGGCAAACATAGGCAGTATACCGACCATTTTACAATATTATCAAAGTAGGACGATCATGGGCTCATGTTATTATAATAATTCTAACATAGTTTTAGTATGTCATAGCACTCAGTATTCTAAGGAAATGACTACCCACTTTACCGACTAATAACTACCCGCTACAAGTAAACTGGTAACTACTAATAGGTATTTAAAACGTAACCATTACAAAATATTAAAGTAAATTACACAAACGTTTTGCGAAGGAATAAACACAAAACATTCTCTTCGCTAAATACACCTTGCCTGTACTTACATTAGTATGCTGTAAAATCAATATTATGACCACTTATCTCTTGTATGGCTATTTCATTTGTGCCTTGATGGGAGCCACGCCGTGTATACCCACGCATTTTCAGATATCTAGTTAGCACACAAAAAATAAAGAAGTATGTGCTGCATCCTAATATAAATTTGAAAGTGCGTTTGTTTGTACGTTTGTTCCTTCTTCATTATTTATTTACATTCATTGTCATGAAATATAATTATTATAATATACTTTTAATAATTGATCAAAAACGAGATGGATGGATTGTATGAAGGATGATATGATGATTTATGGTGTGATAGAAGATATATATCAGAATAGAGGAGTGTGGAAGGAAAAGACGTATTGCGGCGACCCCAAATAATTGGGATAAGGTAAAAGAAAAGAGAAAGAAAACAGAGACTTTTGATAATACACATAAAAATGGTATACTGTTTATAGGAAAATATGATGACACTTTTGTAGGATAATAATACAAATTTTGTTTGAAAGAACGTTAATGAATAGATTATCACGAAATTTGGTAGTATGTACAGTATTCAATTCGAAATTGAAGTAAATATTTTTCTGTTGAAACTACTTTGCGCTGTTTGTACTGAGAATGGACCCAAAGCTTACTTAAGTTAAACTGAATAAGCACTTAAATCATCATGAAATAATTTAAACGTTCATAAAACACATATTTTTGTTAATGGGGATAAACGTAACTATGAGATCATGTCTAGAGCATAAAATGGAACAGTTTTCAGTTGGGATACGAATTCAAAATTTACACGAGTAAAGCCACGTAGAATACCTCAGTTCATTTCGGGTTAGCAAATGGACTGCCCTGAGCAAAACATACATTTACCAAAGAGAATGAAAATTTAAAACAGACACTCATAACAATTTTAACCCTTCTGACCCGACGTGGGATGAATACGCTTAAGACCCATAAAGTATAACCGGATCCGTCAAATTCGTATTCTGAAACACCCCTTTGACGGTTCAACCGTACCAGTTTGGACGCGGCATAAATTCAAGTGTGCCATACCGCGTTGTATTGCAATTTGTGTACGCACCTTAATGTCAAAATTCGACGGTTGCCATAGCAACACCCTCTGCGGTCCACACCATGCATCCGGAATTGTTTTGGAAAATTCCTCGTGAACCGGGCTTGTTGTTTAATTCGTATTAAACAATAAAGAGGCCTAATATAAAGTCTGCTGTGAGCTCCACCCGCAAAACCTGTTAAAATATATTCAGTGTAATTCAGCAACGGACGCAAATTGATTTCATCGGTTGACTGGCATGGTTTTGTTTACATTTAGTTTATGCAGATATAAAGGGTCAAAGACCTTTGAAAATGCAAATGTTTTTCAAAGTCAAAATAATTTATTTTGTTTAAACACGTTGTAATTTTTGCAAGATGTTATGCTTAGTGGGACCGACTACAGTACATTTTGTGAGGTCTTCAGCTCCTTTAGGAATTGGGGTGTCGAGTTAAAACTCCTTGCCCGGACTTCGACTTGGGCGGCTATGACACTTCGGGGACCTCGGCTTAGAACCGCTGGAGGTTTTCAGCCGACAGCAACCCACGATGCCTCATCTGTGGCGTCCGATGGCCATCTCAGGCTTCAGTTGGCCTCTCTTTGGCTTTAGGGCATTTGCGACCTCTCTGCATCGATTGTGGCTTTGCGGTGTATGCGACCTCTCTGTATCGGTCTACAGTACATATTTCGCCTGTGATAAGCATACAAAATGTTTGTACTTAATTACAAGCGATTGGTAATTATAATACTTATTAATTTATTTATTATTGATGAAATTTATTACATATTTATTTATTTTTATTACTATTTTAATTTACAAGTTAATCTTGAGTTTAGAATTAGCTATTGTATTAGGCCAATTCTGAGAAATTAATTTCCACCAACCCCTTCCGCCCTAACTGGCCTTGATCAGTGAGAATATCAAGGCCGTTTTGAGATAATAAAGCTCTCTTTTACGTGGCACCTATAACACAAATGTAATTTGTAAGATTAGGAAATATACAACGTGTGCGCTTTTTTGCCGAATTTATTTATTTCCTAAGCTAACAAGCAAGCTACAACGTTAATAAATTCAATGTGTCCCTATATATTTATAAGTACAATAGCTTAATGGTATAATAATTAAATTATTTTTTATAGATTAATTGATCATAATGAACATAATAAGACTGATTGATCTAAACTATTTTAAAAAATACTAACAATAAACCAAAAGAGATAAAAAGACATTGGTCCCAAATCCAAAAATTAGTTAATTTCTATTTCAAAAAAATACTATTTCATGAATTTAATACAAAGAAATTTTCAATAAAAGTCTACAATTTGTTCTGTATTTCTTTTATTAATTGCAAACAAATTATACCTCCTAATCAAAATAAATTAATAAGAGAATGGAAATGTATTTATAAATTATTACCACCAATTTACCAATTACTTATCCAATTAATTAAAAAGTGCTGGGCACTTATCACTTGGAATTATCGCATATCTTTCGATCACATTTTCACTACCCTAACCTCAAGACTGCATGCACGTGACTTGTATCGTGAAGTGTTGGCAGCTCGTTCAAATAAGAAAGAAATATCGATTTTTGTTGCTAATAGTAGAACAAATTTTAACTACTAGTTTCAAGGTTTCCCCTAGCATTATATCGTGTTCTAGGTATGGTTCACTATGATTATTTAATAATCGAAATGTCAAAATAATGTAAAAAATATGTAGTTACAAGGTCCTGCACTGATGCCGACGATATATTATTATGCTTATACTATCATATAATACGTGCAAATCTCTTTGAAGTGCTTTTTACCTGTCTTTTGTTGAAAATGTCTTCAATTTCAATGTATCTCATATGTTTATAATACAAATTATACCAGCATATTAACTTCCCATTGCTGAATTCGGTTGTCACCATTTTTCGGGGAACGAACGATACATCTCCTATGTATCGTTCATCCATTAATCCCGTTTTGATGGATTTCGCACAATGTTACTATCGATGTATACGTTACATCAAGATGTCTTGCTTCATGGTTGTATTCGCTTCCCGTTTAGGATTCGAACTTTGGAATGATGCGTGATTGTCTAGATAGTAAACTGATAGCCATGACTTTATAGATCAACTTAAATAAGCTTTGTCAACCAACGTCCTCCGTGGTCATCTATGTCTGACAGTAACCATTAATCCTTCATAGTTGTTAACTTTTTTTTACAACTAATATCTAATATATTACAAATAACATCTTATATACCTACAGATGGGTGATGAATGGGTGGATATTTAAGCACCTAATAGGAACTTTTCCTTTAATTTTCACCTTTTGAAACTGGCAACTCTGTGAACACAATGACTAGGGTAGGTAATCGCTCGTTAAAATTCACGATCCGAGACTAGGGGCACTTCGACGTACGTAATAGGGACCATATTATGGCTATGGCATTATGCGTGCCCTGAAACTGTTATAGATAGGAACTCACCATTATCGATACACGCTCCAATGCATCGAGTGATTGATGTGATTTTTTAGAACGTGATTATGCTATTTTTTTTTAATTGTCTGATCGGGGTTTGGAATTTATATTCATTACATCTTCTGAATCCAGAACAATATCGAAATTAAGCATACATGTAATATCTTGTTTTATTATAATACTTTTTTAAAACCGTTAAGTCCCTTCAGCGCCTATTCGAAAGAAACGTTCATCAATAGCATTATAGCTGTTTTCATCTTAATTTCGACATTTATTTGGAAATCACAGACAAGTACTCAATTGTTTTTACTGGTATAGATATATACGTTATGTTTTACGTTGGTTTTGCACTACTTGTATTACTTACATAAAAACACCTTTCAAAAATAAGATTTTTAATGTATTTTTAAAATATTACTTGAAATTAGCATCACTGTTAGTTAGACTTAGTATTACTATTTATAAACCAATCATACCGTAAAGTTACAATTCTTAAATATCGAATTACATCGTTATTTGATTAAGAAAAGTTATAAGTATATATATTATACCGAACTAATATTAAAAACTTTTTTGAGATAAGTTTGAGTACTGTTCAAAATTTACAAATTAGACAAAGGAACTTCTAGTTCAATTAAAACTTCAGCTGCTACCAGCGACTCTAGTTATCTTGATTAAATTTCATGTTTTTAATTTATTTCAATTATGGAAACTTTTCAATTAGCAGTCCAAGTATTTACAAACATATAATTGGTGTTGAGACCTTGATATCACGAGGGTTGATCACTGCCACCACAGACTGCCTCAATAGCAAGTGCTTGACTTGAAAGAGTCTCAAGAGTCCCCATCGAACAGCTGTTGCGGCCAGCCGGCCCTCTTCAAAATATGGACATTGTGCAAACACCAGCGCGGCGTTTAGACAGCCCAACTAACAACAACAAAGTTTATTTTGTACTGAGCAAATATTATGATAAGAGGTTTCGTGAACTTTGTAAAATGTAAACAGAAATTCTAAAACAATATACACACAGTTAGGGCATTTTTTCTCTTTAACCTTAACCCTAATCTCTGACGTAGAGTTTCTGGAATATTCTGTATAATTAACGATATCATTCTTAAAATACCTTAGCTTCTTTTTTAACAGTTGGTGCGATTATTACCCTTTTATATAATTATTTTCTTATAATTAAATGAAACCAAAATAAGGATATACACTTTTAAAACAGCAAGGTCTGTTTCAATTTTTAACTTTTTCTATTAAAAACAAAGTTATGTTTCAAAAGCAATACTTAACTACAAATTAGACTTGCATAGGACACCTATTTTTTAATTTTTTAATAACGTCACCATTTTAGACAACTAAGGGCCGATTTTTCTATCACCAGATAAAAGGTATTCTGTAGAATAAAAATAACATGGGAAAATCAAAAAAGATAGTTGCATGAGTAAAAGAGTTGAATTGTTTCACTTTTGAATTGAGTCAGGTTATAATTTATTCGACTGATAACTTTTAACTGATAATTGAAAGATCGGCCCTAAATGATATATTTACTTATATGTAGTTTCTCGGAGACCAAGAAACACACTAAAGCAACGGAATTAATTTGACGTTAGTTATGCCCGGTTTCTGAGGTACTTTTAACTGTAGTTTATCTGTTCGTTAGCACTATCGGTTCAATAACTTATAAAATTACGTTTCTGAACACACCATCGTACGATAGTTAAACTAGGTTCAACTTAACTGATCAATATTATGCGTTTATCTATTCCATATCTTTTGTTTGACGTTTTTGTTTGATGTAAATAAATATTAGATATTCCTTCTTAAATAGATCCACCTAGTGGCGAGTTTTGGTACTAGTTGTAGGTTTAACCTAAGTTTATCTATTACATAACATTATGGAATCAATTGTTGTTGAACTCATAACTGGTAACCTTAGAAACCGGGCATTAGTTATTTATATTTAAACAAGATCAACATTAAAATGATTACTAGAAGAATAATCCACAACGTATAATACTTAATATGACAGATAGATAGATAACACGTTATTGTACACCAGTACAAAAAATGAACTTACAGGCTAAAACTATACCTAATTATGAACAAACGGCGGTCTTATAGCTAAAAAGCGATCTCTTCCAGATAACCCCAGAAATATACGCAAACTATAGTATGACTACTTACATTTTAGTAATAAATACACAAATGTTACAATATATATATATATATATATATATATTGTTCCGACTTAGCCAAAGTTCCACGAAGCAAGCCGCCTATTGTGTATTGTAAACCTCTCTGGCAGGCTATGGCCAGGTGTGGTTCTAAGAATCCACTATTTACACGGTCGTGACATATTGTAAGCTGAGTATAAAGGGATGCCCGAACGGAGAGATTGGCAGTCAAACGACGATTACGATCAAAGCAAGACGTACATTCGATAAGCGATATAGTGACGGACTTTGCGCGTGTTATAGAATCGCGCAGTGTGAACTGGTTGTGTCCAGTTATATTTGTACCTGTTTTATACGTGTTTGTATAGTTCTAATAAATTCTATAGTAATTCCAACGGCATTTTAATTCGAGTCCCGCACTCGTAACAATATATATACTAGCTTCTGCGCGCGACTTCATCCGCGTGGAATAGTTAAAAATAAAACCCCGATTTTGAAACATTCTTCATTGGTGCTCCGCTCCTATTGGTCTTAGCGTGGTGATATCTAACCTTCCTCGATAAATGGGCTATCTAACACTGAAAGAATTTTTCAAATCAGCCCAGTAGTTCCTAAGATTAGCGCGTTCAAGCAAACAAACAAACAAACTCTTCAGCTTTATATATTAGTATACGATATAGACAGATAATATGCTTAGAAAATTATACCTATTTTACTGTAAAGTAAATACATAATTATAAAAATCTATTATTATACTAGAATTAAAGTCAACTGCACGCTTAACGTTATAACCTCTCTGAATTAGCTGCTGCACAGTACCTAAATATGTATGAAAAATTGACGCAGCGGGTAATAAAAACAGGCGCGGGTTTTAATAAATATATAAATGTTAAATATACGCTGATATCTTAATTTTAGACAGTTTTCCTGCAATAAAATCTTCAAATACAACAAGAAAACATATACGTTTAAAACTTAAAAGCTATTACGTACATACAACGTCCATCAAGATAACTCACCTGTAATGCCAGATAAGAACTCAATGTAAACAGATAAGCAAATGTGAAACTTTTAACAATTACGACATTGTACATGTACACAGAGCAATGTTGCGTTCTTGCTAACATTCAATTATGGCAGGTTCCTATATGTCACTAATCATTCACTTGCCCTACCATCGGTTAAATTTTGACATTACTTCTATGAAGATTATGGCAAATTTTAACCGATAGTAAAGCAAATGAATAGTCGGTAAGATATAAGAACCCGCAGTGAATTAATACTAAGATATAGTAACCGGTCATGAATTTACCGTACATAGTCGCAGGAATTTTTTACATACCGGTTTAGGGCTACACGTAAACTATAAAGTATCGCAATGAAATTCCGAATCTGCATCATTTTGACTTTAAAAAAATCAATATTTCTAATCAGAAATCGAATCGAACTAAACAAAGTCTAAGAAAAATCAAATATATTGTTATTTAAATACAATGGTCACAAAAATATCTTTTAAAGGTCATATGTGAAGTCCAATGTAATCGGTAGCTCTGATCTCAAATTTCGTAACTAACCAGCATTTTCAAAAATTCTAATAAAACTATTTTTCTTCTCATAATCGTTGCAACTTTTTCATTTATTACTCAGAATTTAAAGGTGTCAAAGGTTACGAATAAAAAATTACAACTTCAACGAATATAAGATTAGACTTAGTTTTATATATTGTTCTCAAAAAAATAAAGGTTTGTCTGTCTGTTCACAAAAGATCCTACTATTCAATTAGTCGAGCAAACACTAAACAGAGTTCAACATAAATTGTAGGTAATCGACACTTGTTCTAAAAGCACCCAGTCGTTAGCACCCATTTTAGATAATAATATGCGACCAATCACCGGCAATTTATAGCCTTGCCAATGCTTTGTAGCTGCTTGTTCTACATTTGGTTGTAATGGTCGGAGATTTATTTAAGCTTTATACTTTGAAGATTGATTAAGCACATTTGAAAACCGACTGGCTTAAAAAATATAGAAAATAAATAAAAATATTTCAAAGAGCTTAAACTGAACGAAGATATAGCCGTGAGATTTTTTTATTGGAGGAGTTCAGCAGACAGGCAGACGGCCCATTTGACGGAAAGCGGTTACCATCGCCTATGGATATTTGCAACATCAAAAGTGCTTGCTACACTGAAGACTGGAACCTGGTCACTAAGGCCGGAACCCAACTCAAGGTTGTCATGGTGGCATACTCTAGACCATGGGTGGTAGCCATCCAGTCGGGCAAATACCCTACCTATAATAATAACTGGCTATGGGTTGTTTTGTCGCCTTTTACGACAGGTTGGCTGGCCGCAGGAAATTGTATTCTTTCTCCGTTCCTGCACGGATAAAGTATATAGAAGTCATTATAATAATGGATGAGCACATAACTTGGATAAAAATGGCAGCGTGAAAGACTTAATTTACCACCCTCTTCCCTGACATGGTTTATACTAAAGATGCCACGAATATTCCGCTGCTATTCGGTATTAGGCCTATTCGGCCACTGTTTTAACTATTCGGTCGAATTCTGTGTATTATTCGGCCGAATATTAAATCATGAAAAATAACCCACATGCTACTCAAAAATGTATATATCTCAATCACAAATTAAATTATCATGGCATCTCTAGTTTCTATACAATGGAAACTGAATTTATGTATGCTCAAGTCATATACCGACAGTTATTATTATTATCTAAATAACTCTTTAACAGTCTATGTAGTCTAAGCATCAGCTTACCTAGTTCATTGGAACGTAGAGGTTCGGTTTCTGATAGGGTACATTTTATAAACAAAATCTCCATTATTTATGTTGGTCAGGCTGTCATTGAAATTAACCCCAGAGTTTATCCTTTTATGTTACCTATTTTATACAAGCGTAATTTATTTACTCCCAGAATATATATAATAGTATGAATTAATAATTATGTATTTTTGTCTCTCGAATTTGTGAAAATGTCAGTCACATCTTTAACAAAACATAAAAAGCTCTTTCTAAAGATAAATATTACATACATGTGTTAACAACGATCATAACCATTTCAATAACGCTTAAGAAAACGACGTGAATATTTTTAAAACTAACTCCTTTTAATGACCAGTCTGCATCGCATTAAATTGTTCATGAATTACATCGGATTAAAGCAAAGTTATTATTGTTCTGCGGTAGGTCGTACAGGGAACACAAAAACCTATTACAATACATCAAACTCCAAACCTAACAAGCAATTTTCGATTTTACCTCTACATTCAGATCGTCGAAAATCGCCTGTATTGCTTACCGCGTTGACTCAATTGTGACGATTGAACAACAAATCTTTGCATCGTTCGGTGAAGCGCTAATACGAAACATATGCGACGAAAAAACTTAAAGATAAGGCTCAATTTCAAGAACACATGCAACATATTCATCGGGCTATAAAAAGAACTGTTGGATCAACGCACAGATTGACAACGACAACAGTTTAAGCGGCGTTTATTTATTCGAACAAGTATTTCCTTTTAGCGACGAAGCGGAGACAAAACAAGAAAATTTTAGATAAGTATTGTAAGACAAGGCGAGATATTACTGTAATAACTTGCGCTCCAAACTGAGCGCGACTCGACGGGATGTATTAAATTAGAAAATATATCCTGTGTATGTATTTCGCTTGAGACTATGTAAAACATAAGTTATGGGATAAGCACTAAAGTTTAGTCTTATGTTATAGCGGTTGCCGGTGTGCGAAGTTGCAGCATCTTTTAAAATAAATGTCTTGTAGTACGAGTTATTTTATGAGTCTGCAAATATGGTGATAGTGTTATTTGCATTGCCCGTTTGTATACACGGCATAAATCCGGGCCCGTTTTAAATGTATACTGTATAAGGCGGTATCTACATACATATATCTATATAGATGTGTCTATATCAGTTTAGTCGATCAGTCGAACAAAATGTCAAAAAGCATGAAAAAACCGATTTGTGGTACCACCTAGTGATATAGTATTATATAATAAGATCATAAAAATTCGTCTTTTTGAAAATGCGTCTGAACGATTTGTTTATCTAGCCAGTGTCAAGTATGTATGAATAGTCAAGAGTTAGGATTATGTCCATGCAAAATTTTCAACCAAATTGTCTTAAGTTTTTTATGGGCTAAAAGTACGAAAATGCACATTTCACTGGGCAGGTAAGATTTTCCATACATTTTTTTTTCGCTTAAAACAAGCTATCGATCATTTAGGATATTTTCTACAACCATTGTTCACTTTTAACCACATTGCACATTATTTCTTAATAAAACTGTACAGTAATAACTTGTGATACCTTGCTAGGTATCCCAACTTCTATCTACCTATTACTCGCATTCTTCTCAGACGCCTGTACTCTCCGCTCTATCCTGTAATTAGTTAACAATGCATTTTAATTACATAAAATTAAAAACTCATTTAAACTTTAATATGTAATTGCCACGCAAAAACATTTCACAATGAGCATCCCTATACCTTAAAGGGGACCTACCCGAACAATGTCCATTGAACCCTCATTCGTATTTAATTACAGAGTAATAGTTGAACGTCCTCGTAAAATGTATAGTCCTGAGTTCTGTGATCGACACGGGGCACCACAAAAACTATCGAATGTGTAATTGAGTCGTCGTGAGTCATTCGAGTAGGGTCCGCGGGTCGATGCTAGGCGCGTACGGTGCACATCTGCTGCTTTTACGCTACTCATGAGCTGTGGTAAGTTACTGTTTGAAATTATAAAATATAATAAAAAAAGGTTGATAGATAACATTTTATTGCTCAACAAAATAACACACACAATATATTAATTACAATATTTTTAGGCAGAACAATAGGCGGCCTTATCTTAGAAGAGCGCTCTCTTCCACTAAAACTAACTTATAGAATATTCTAAGCTAGCCTGGCGATGTACGTGGTATATAAATTCAGATATTACTAGATTTTTAAAATACGTACCATTTTTACATGGTTTACATACATAATCATGAGATGTGTTTACAGATAAATAACAATCATATAATAACTAAAAGTATTAACACAATTATTTCAAAATAATTAGTATCATAAATGGCATCATCGTTGTGCAATACCAGGTCTTGTATAAAAACTATCTAAGTATTGCACTGTCATTTCTTATTAAAGATTGTAGTAAATCGTTATATGTTAAGAAGGTTATATAGGCCCCGAAGACCATCGGGGGTCTTGCGATTAAAAAAATATTATTTATAAGTGTTTTTTGTAGTTTTGAGTGTGCACACTTTGGTACCGTATTCAGAGGAAACTTGTTTTTGATGGATAAATTATCCTATGTTTATTTCATCTGGTCTCTATTAATATTTATATATCAATTTTTACTAAAATCCGTTAAAACTGAAAGCTTTGCTATAATAAACGTAGCTGTTTTTTTAATTAGTTAGTCACCAATCGTCTGTATTGTCATCTGTCTGATACTTTTTGGGGTCTAAGTATTTTTAACCGACTTCCAAAAGGAGGAGGTTCTCAACTTGATTTGTATTTTTTTATGTATGTACACCTATTACTCTGAGATTTATGATCCGATTTACGTGATTCTTTTTTAGTTTGATGCAAAATAGTTACCATTTGGTCCCCTAAAAATTTAACATAGTTTGGCCCCGGAGTTTTCATTTTATGAATATTTTTCATGATTTTTTTCCATTCCGTTCCTTATGTACACCGATTACGCTGAGATTTATGATCCGATTTACGTAATTCTTTTTTAGTTTGATACGGTATACTTGCCATTTGGTCCTCTAAAAATTTATCATAGTTTGGCCCAGTAGTTTTCATTTTATGAACATTTTTTATGAAAAAATTCCGTTCCCGTTTCTTGGGACCTATATTTTTTAAGGCGCGCGGCACCTTTCGTAGGCGTACCCATAGCTAGACACTAAAAAGTAACAAATAAAAAAACTTAGTTTAAAAAAACCGACTTCAGAGAGTAAAATGTATAAAATAACTTAATAAAGATTTTTGACTAAGAATTTATTCAGTTTATTAAGAGACAAAATAATATAACATTTTCTACATCTTGAAGTCGGTGCCGAGCAAATCATAAAAATTACCATATACACTATTATAACAACAAAATGATGCAAAATATTGTAATTTTAATGTTTTACTTGGCACCGACTTCGAGATGTAGAAAATGTTATATTATTTTGTCTCTTAATAATCTAAATAAATTCTTAGTCAAAAATCTTTATTATGTTATTTTATACTTTTTAGTTTTTGAAGTCGGTTTTTATTTGTGTACTCACACACTGTCCGAAACGATCATTTACTCCCCATCCACAAAAACACAGCCGTTATTACGTGTTAATTGTAATTACATAATAAGCTAGAAAAAACTATACGGTGCATCGAACCACTCCACTTCACATCAATAGAATAAGAAGCAGGTATCTTATCCACTGAACTACCTTAGTACACTTTATAAAGACCGACTCAAACTTTATTTCCACTGTTAGTTAGCAAGAAATGACAGCGCAATACTTAGACACTTTCTATACAAACCTGGTATTGTACAACAACGATGCCATCTTAACTGGAATTACAACGCTACTACAAAAATATACATGTATGTTTGAAAATTCTCGAGTCAACTACATACCACACCGCATTCAATACCTATTCCCGACGGTGCACTACCGTGGTTTAGTTCCGGTACTTGCTGAATCTTTTGTTTATCCCCTTCACTAATAGTACTCCGGTATTATTTAGCCAAAACTGAGGGTACTTTTTAATGGACTCCGGGAACTAGAAAACGAGGGGCCGGGAAAGATTAGATTTCTTATCAACCATATAAAAAAGATTCTTATCCAAACTTGTATTAGACTACCATACAAATTGTATGAGCTGTGTATTGTTTACATAGAATTGAATAAATAAGGGAGCCTCCTTTGTTAGATTTTAAACATTTGTGCAGTCAAAATCATATTTGAATTTTATTTCTTAGAAACATATTGACGTTTATTGTTCCTTGATTTTTTATGCGGCTTCTCTCTCATACATTTTTTTTTCTGTAGCCCCAATGATTTTAAAAAGCTTTTTTTTTGTTCTTATAATATCATGGGTGTTCCTTTAAAACAAGAATTTTCAAAATGATAATTGCGCAGAATAGAATTAACTCTGAAAATCTCTTAAGCTTTATATGACCAAACATCCCCAAGGAACATTTTTTGTTATTTAAATAATTTTTTACCAAGTCTGTCAAAACTTGAAATGACACTTAGGCCCCAATTACACTGTCATATATTTATCATACAAATATGATTTACATATCTGTCAAATTCTATGATCATATTTAAATGATGCTGTTCTTCATTTTTACATATTATAATCACTATCATATAAACGTCATACTTTATCAAGATGAATAAAGATTTAGCCGTTTTCCGTTGCTATAAGTGAAATTTTATTAATTGCATTAAAAAAGAAGATAAATACGGTCAAGAAAAAAACAAAAAATAAAAGACGTATTAGAGTTAGGTCATGGGTAGGAAGGCGATCAGATAGAGGGTTCATAACACCTTACTCGAAGAACTTAGGTTGGAATATAAGAAGTCTCATGTTATTTATAAGATATTCCAGTCGAAATTCTTGAATTTTAACAATTTTTCATTTGGCATTTGTCAAATAGGATCCCTTAACTATGATTATCTTCTTATATATAACAATCAATTGCTGTTCGTTAGTCTCGCTAAAACTCGAGAACGGCTGGACTGATTTGGCTAATTTTGGTTTTGAATTATTTGTAGAAGTCCAGGGAAGGTTTAAAAGGTGAGTAAATATGAAAAAAAATTATTCTGAGGCGGTACGAAGTTTGGCGACTCAGCTAGTAGACAAAATGAATCACATTAGTTATTATACCATCATAGGTTCTTCATATAAAAGTGACATACTTCTCTGATCATATTTCTATGATAATCGGTAGCCGATATCAGACAGATCATTTCTATCTTTCAATTTGGATGAATTAACGATATTGACTTATATAAATATGAACTTGAATCATTCAATGTCATTGAATACCGTCCTGTATCTTCAGATCTGTGCTTTACAATCAAGTTGATTCACAAATTATTGAATCAACTAATAGCAGCACTTTTAAGACTTTCAACTTTTAAATTGATTTAGTTTAAACATGTGATAGAAACTTCTAAGAATTGGTTTTTCGTATTCATCTTCTATGTTGCAATTGTACAATAAATTAAATTTTCCTAGTTGTTCATAATCAACATAGTAGCTTAGTGGTTAAGGCAATCACCGTCATTCTCTATGTGTGTTTGAAATCTAGCCGGAGAACAATACGTTTTGTCAATTTTTTTGAACTAATATAAATATACATAAATATTACCAATATATAAAATTTGCCACCTTGAACCAGACCTACTTCCGCTATATATATATAACTAGGAGACCCAAGCCCAGCAGTGGAACACTAAACTAATCTTAATGTAACTGACTTCACGAAATATATAAACAATTTAACACCAATTTCGAAGCAAACTGAATTCTCAATCATCATAAAGGTACCCTCATCTAAATTAACCACAGATTATAAAATTAACACATATATTTCATTCGGAATGCGTCCAAGAGGATTTACGTCATTCCCGATGCGGGCAGACAGGGGTGCGATAATTAGTCGCATTATACACGCCCATCATTGTTCTTAATGTGTCATTATGTTGTATGTATGCTTTAATTAAAGGTGTTTCATATATCTGTCACTTAATTGAAATAGGTACCAATTTATATTATTTTATTTAAACAAAATTATAATGAAATTTAATTTTATAAAACGTCCGTCAGCATTCTGTTGTAGATTCGAATTTTGGCGGTTACTTACTTACTTACACTTACGTAATTTAAAAATAAATGGCATTAATAACGCAGTTCTTAACAAAAATAGTAACGGTTTGTATTTAAATGTGCGGTATATGTACATCATATATACTAAAATCAATAGTAACGATTATAATGTGTCCATAAAAAATCATTAATTATTAAAATCATAAAGGCATGTCCTTAGTTAGACTACGATCGCCAGAAATGACTTTTTCATGAAATAAAATTGCGGGCAAAATCAAGAAAAAGAATCCTCCCCACAAATACCAATACAAAACAGATAATACTTACGAAATCCCGATGGAATCAATTATACTTTGTGATAAACACCTTTAGCCCCCGGAGGCCGGCACACTGTCACCCCTACAACAAAATGTGACAAAATTAATGACTATATGCGGTTTCATGCCAAAATTTGGTTAAAAAGCGAAATAGTATTTCAGAAATTGTAGTGGCTTGGTAAGTAAATGAGGCAGTCCATAGTTTAAAGACGTTTCTTGTATATTTAAAAGCTTAGCTTATAAATTCGATTCCTATCAAACAGGACACACAACGCTACCGGAGCTGAAAACTTTATAACCTATATAATCGTACTATATTCTCAAACTTAATAGTTTTTTTTTATTAATATTTGTTTAAGCTTTTTGTTGTTTAGCTTTAATTAATACTTGTTAGTATTAATTAAAGCTTTGTTGTTGCTGTTGTCCCAGCCTTTTGGGAACGTTCCCGGTAAGTGACAGTGGTTTGGGACCAATATTTTATCTATAATTATGCACTCTTTTTATTTAATTTGATTTTAGTATTTATAGTTTAGTTTAATTTTTTAAATAATTTTAGAATATATTGTTAAACATTAAAAGTGAATAACACTAAGTTTTAATTCACGTATTCATTCACTCATGGTTTTAAGCCCAGCTAATCATACAAATATTATATGAAAATATTACAGCACGTCGATAAACAAGTCACAGAAGTCTCATATTGCATAGTGAAATTTCATTGCATATATTTGCAATAGCAAAGATAGCTTACTGTAAATAAACTTGACTAACAAAACTCAAGGATATAAACGAGAAAAGTGCAAAAAGGTTTAACAGCGGCCATCCAATTCATCGGACATAACCGTCTCTCGATAAAAGTTAACTGGTGACGAGTTAGCCGCGGCGCCTATAAAGAAGTCGATGGTCCGTCGCCTGAGGAGTGCAACAATGATGCCGGTCCTCCCAGAACATTCGGACCGGGTTTATTTTACTGTTACTACTAAAACGGCGCAGTAAAAACACCCACGCCATGTAACACCCATGATATTCCCACTGACCTCTGCCCTCGCGTAAACAAGTCAGACGAACCCGGCCAATATTTTTTATCACATTCCCTTTATATTTATATACGAACCATGAGACGCAAAAATAAAAATAAAATTAATACGATTTTAATATCGACGTGTAAAAAGTAATAACTTTTTATATTCACATTGGATTCGAATGAGCTCTAACATCTGTCGTTAAACGTATCATTTTTCAATATTAATTCTCTAAATGCTCAAATTAAAATTTTACTTTTTAGCATTGCCACATATCGAGGATTTCAAAACACGCATATTATTATAATCTGGAGTCACTGGCAGTAACTTAAAGAGTGTGCCTAGGCTGTACAGTTTTATAAAAAAAAATGTGTGTGTAATTCACACGCAATAGAAGTGAAACGAAGTGTGACAAAGGTTGGGAGGGATTCTAAATTTCGTGACGTCACATTTCATATATTATATGTTTAAACTTTAAAACACGTTTGAAGTATTAACGAAAAACTTCAAAACATTTCCAACTCTATCTATAATATGAGTATAGTGTTTATATTATTTAATATAATGTATTTTATGTCATTCTCTCGCAGGCTTAGTCCTAGATTTATGTGTTTATCTCTTTTTAGTGTCGTTTTTTTGTTTCATCGAGTTTCAAATCATCACGATTCTAAAGAAGTTTCACTTCAAAAACTAACCTTAGTTACCTATAGATTAAACTCATTTTTGAGATTGTGCCATAATCTCAAAAATGTATATATTTTCTATATGTTTGTCTTGTGTGTGTCGTATTTGGAAGTAAATATTTTCTTTTTTTACAGAATATTGATTGTATTTCAACCACCCATTAAACAAGAATCATGAGGTTTTGTAGAAATTCTCAAGTCTAATGAAGTGTCATTTTTCGAACAGTCATAAAACTTTTGTCCTTTGGCCCATTTGGCCTAATTCTTGGGACTGTGAGTTGACCTGTGATTTGGGTAAAGCTGCATTTAACAATCAAAATTCAAAAGTAATATTAATAAGAACGGTCCAAACTATCTTGTAGCCAGACCCTACAAAACATTCTTAAAAAAAAGTATTATTCACAAATTGCGAATCGCAATGCTCTGTTGGCCTTACTCCAGTGAACATATTGCGTTTCAAATTGTATTGTAAGCATATCTTGAAACTTTAAAGTTTGAAGTCTGTTCGAGAGCTCTTGCAACAAAACATGCGGTGACATTTTGCATGGAAACTATTATAAGAGAACATTGCAATATTTCGAACGTTTCAGTTTTGAATACCACGTCTGGAAAATAAAAATTCCACTGTATTAAAATAAGCGGGCAAAATGTAATGGAGCGAGACACGCAGCTCGCTCTTGCATTTGCTGAACGATCTGATACAAGGCGAGTGGTTTCTTGGCAGTAATTTAAAGTAATGGTACAATAATATTTTCTTATTTACTTGTCTGGTTATATCAATTACTAAGATGATACATCTGGCGTGTCATTACTCATGCCATATTGTGACCATTTGAAGACCCCTACATGGTGCTATAAGAAGAACCAAAGTCAAATAATATCATTACTGATGCAACTATCTCTTTAAGGCGGATGGTTTATTGGCCTCGGCTCGTTTAACTTGTTTAGTTTTATTGGGCTTAAGCCGTTTATCGTATTAAGACAGGCCAGTTGTTACATTATCTTACATTTCGTGGGGTGTCCTGATAAACCATTCAATTTACAAATGTATGGTGCGGCTTTATTTCGACATCATTTCCTATACTGTTTCAACAAGAAGTAGATAACCACGACACTAATCTAGAATAAACATGTTTATACATATAGGATAAACGGATACGGCCAAAAAAATATTGCTGAGGTCACGATTTGTGGCACCGAAGCCACTACAATTCACAACTACTCGTCTACCAAACACGTCACCATGGCAACCTGTCATTGTATTATTTTAAATCGGATTGGCCGAGATTTTTTGGTGGGAGATTTAAGGTTATTTTTAAATACTTTTTGTATAACACTGGTTAGAAAGGAACAACAGTTGTAATGCTAATATTAGACGAATCACCCAAGTTGAATCAATTTGATTGATAGGCACAAAATTGAAAGGCCACAAAGTTATTCAATGCCATTGAATGATTCCAGTTTATGTTTATATGGGTCACTTTGATTTATTCATCCTAATTGAAATACAGAAATGAACTGTCTGTTACCGGCTTAAAATAAATTGTCTTTAAACAAGATCTCAGTGCTTGTGTGGATAATGTGATTTGTTAGTGAAATGTGTATTTTCCAGTTGCCACAAACCTCCAGTGTTTAATATTTCCACGGGATTACATAGTTGACGAAAGAAGTAATGAGTTCAACTATTATTCGTTATCTAAAAACATTGACAGTCATTCGGAAGCCAGCAAGCTAGACGGACGTAAACTCATATACGATAGCCGGCACAACCAACCTATCAAAAGCTAATTGATAACGGGCAAGAGCTCTCACTGATGGCACGTGACACAAAATCAATAGCCACCATGATTAATGGTGTGAATTTTAATTAAACTCACATCAGCCTGTTAGCTGACTAAATGAGCTTATAATATGCTACTAGGATTATGCATAGCTATTCCCCGGCTAAAGAATATCACCTTAAATTATGAGTCTGGGGTTTTTGTACAGTCAAGATCATTTATACTTTCCGAATCTGTTTTAGGTTTTCAAATATTCCAAATTCCAACTAACAAAGTGTGTATCCAAGTGTCAAGTTCATAACAATGAGGGTATCGTAAATAATCATTCCTT
Source organism: Dendrolimus houi (assembly GCA_039645545.1). NCBI lineage: Eukaryota > Metazoa > Arthropoda > Insecta > Lepidoptera > Lasiocampidae > Dendrolimus > Dendrolimus houi. The sequence goes on along the minus strand of CM077125.1, from coordinate 10,070,951 downwards.
ACTGAGAGATTAATATATCCTTACTCGACGATCAAGATAATATTTTGGCGGCCCCTAAACTATTTTTAAATGTGTGAAAGAGTTGGAGATTGGAGATCACCAGAGGTTATCAATAGTATGCCAGCAACGGATATTGAAGTGCTTTGGCGACATAGCCCACTAGATCATGAAATAGATGAATTAACCAGTTTACCTACTGACCAGCTAGAAAAGTCGATGAATTCAGCCCTCCAGCGCGCCCTAACAAATCTCGATGGAGGAAAGCAATTATTCACTGCCATCGAGTCACAATCCTCAGCAATGAGGGAACGACTTAGAAGAAGAGCAAGGCCCGACAACTTGAGGTGTGTTTAATGAAATGTAAAATTTCAAGCAACAAGAACCACTTTTTCAAAAATCTACATTTTGGTTGAGGTGGAGCTTTTATCAGACGAATCAGGCTTTCGCCTATTTTATTGAATATTAATTTAAAACTTGAATATTCATGAATATTTGACACTAATCGTGTAAAACTTTAATAAAGAGAAAGACGAAGTCTAAATAGTATTTACGGTTTTATTATAGAAACCTACTTCTGGGTAGACAACCCAACTCGATAGACCAATCGACTCGAGAAATTACAAAGAAACATTAAAGAACAATAACATGTTGTTTCAGAGAACAAATGTATGCTCATTAGTCCCGGCCGCTTGTCTTAATATGTCCAATTACTTCACAAGTTCAACAGCGAATATTGGAGTTAACATTGGCCTGCCCTGAGGGCACCCCCTGTCGCGGGAGAATGAATAACCGTGAAATTAGTCATAAAACTTGCATTAGCGAGCCGGTCAATAAAATAACCAAAGTATTTCCCATATAGGGATATTTTTTTCCTTTGATAACATTGAAATAATTTATAATATACAACTGTATAATATGAAAATGCTCAATTTCAGAAATAAATGAATTATTATTATTATACGGCAACAAAATTAATCTTTGGTATACATCCGATTTTTTTTTTATAATTCAGCAACAAATAATATATGCGTGGCAGTTCAATGGAGTGTTCCGCAGAGGTAACAAACGTCCACTGTTTGAATCACTTTACTATGGAACCACAAAAAAAGAATTTAGTTGAAAATTGTTCTTATCTTAAAAACTATGGACATATTTCAAATTATTATTTTTAAAGCTTTATAAACTCACTTTTTTCAGAATTTTCTACGTCATAGATCAACAATTACAGTGGTAATGACACAAATTCTAAAAGCAATAGAAGAAGGATTATAAGATTAACAATTCCGTTTCTTTATAGTGTTGCTATGTATGGAGGTTAGTTTCACATTATTCATTGCATGCATACATGTTTCTAATATTATCTTATATATAAAAATGAATCATAGAAATGTATGTACAAGCATAACTTGAGAACGGCTTTACTGTTTTTGATGATATTTGTTTTGTGTGTTTGAATGCGTCCCCGGATGGTTTAGATGCAAAATTGGAACCGGCAGGTGGCGCTGAGAATGGGTTCTAGAATCCTCCTAATCACCTGGAGCGATTTTGGTGATTTTGTTTTTGTGTCATGAAACAAAGTCTTTTAGGAAATCAGAAAATATGACGGTACGAAGTTCGCCGGGTCAACTAGTTTCTTTATAATTGTTTACATAAACATTAAAATAATATGACTATAAAACAACATAGCGAAATAAAGTAGACTCATAAGATGAGATTCATGAAAAAATTTAAATAATAATGACAACTTCGATCCCCAATAATAACAGGGAAAGGAGACAGACTATTTAAAAACTCTATTTAAACGTAAAGCTCAAGAGACATTTTAAACTATGAAAACTTTAAATTTTTCATATTTGAAATACCTATACTAAACCCGTAATATACTGAGCAAATTGTTAATTAAAACACATTTTTTTTACATACATCATTAGTTCAATTAATCTTAGTCCGATTTGGTAAGTTACCAGAGCCTTGGGGCCTATGTGGTCCACTCGTAAACCTGACACAAAAAATATTAAGACACCCATCTCCACCTCTGTCATAAAATATGACTCCAAATTGGGGATTATTAATAGCGGTGGTAGTTTGATATAGACGAATGGAACATTTCATATATTGATTGCGTTACATTCCTAAAGATCGTCAAATGTATTGAAAGTTGAAACCCAGACATTTCGTTAAAAATATAATCACGTACGACTTATCGTTTATACGACTACAAACTATGTGAAATATGATTGCTTTGACCTTCAAAATATTAGTTCTAAACAAGCTTTCAGACTCCATCTAAAACATATAAATCTATAAAAAATACATTATATAGAATGATATATATTTATTTCTATACCATAAATAGATGACAAAAAAAGAAAAATGGTACTATTGGCAAGTTTAACGTAGAATCCTATGTTTAAGATGGGAATAAACATAGGATATCCTATGGTTATTCCCATTACCGCAACTAGATAAATTTAACTAAGTACTACAATTATAACAACTACGCTCATCCGTGCAGGAACGGAGAAAGAATACAATTTCCTGCGGCCCGGCGGCATGTTGTAAGAGGCGACTAAACAACCCACAGCCAGGTGGTAGAGTATTTGCTCGACTGGATGGCGACCACCCCTGGTCTAGAGTATGCCGCCATAACAGCCTTGTGTTGTGTTCCGGCATCAGTGACCAGGTTCCAGTCTCCTTTAAGAGAGCAGCAGCGCATTTGTAGCACCTTTGGTGTTGCAAATGTCCATAGGTGACGGTAACCACTTTCCATCAAGTGGGCCGCCTGCCTGTCTGCTGATTTCCTGCAATAAAAAAAATACTTATAACGAAAATTTTGTTTTGAATGCGCTTATTACAGATAAAGCAGTCACATTTCAAAAAAAATCTTTGCGTGTCATAAATTACATAATTCGATTATTATTTTAAAAAAATATAGCACGCGTACAGCGGGTAGACAGATGGCCCACCTGATGGAAAACGGTTACCATTGCCTATAGACATTCGTAACACCAAATGTGCTACCAATGTGCTGCCGCTCTCTAGAATGGTACTGGAACCCGGCCATTAATACCGAAACACAACTCAAGGTTGTTATGGCGGCATCCAGACGGACAAATACCCTACCACCTGGCTATGGGTTATTTTGTCGCCTCTTACGACAGGCCGCCCGGCCGCAGGAAATTGTATTATGTATGTTCCTACACGGATAAAGATTAAGAAGGTACGATCCAAAGGAGCGATGCCGAAATAAGTAAGAAGCTCCCACATTACTGTTCCTAATTTTTATATAAGTATACTGTTCCTAATATGTTAATTTTTATTAAGCCGCCATCGGAATAACATTTTATCATACAATTCTAACTGGACAGACACAAAAGTAATTGCGCCCTATTATTTCACAATTTCCCATTACGTCGAGCATTTCCTTTCTACCTGTCATACGTTTTACACTCGAATAGCCCCACAAAGGAAGATGGACACCGTGACATGATGAAATGTCACCTCCGGATGATAAACGATAGGCACCTCAAGCGTCAAATGAGAAATTCAATTTCTCGCTCCCGTTAGTTTGTAAGTCGCTGCCGGGTAACTATTTAAGATTCAATCAAAACATTCTTAGAGAAATCTTGTTTAAGCTCACGTTTCGTTAGTACTGCTATAGATAATAGGAAATGTTTAAGCTTCCAGAGTTCGCAGTAGGAATTCATAGGCGCTAATTACTTGAGAATAACTAATTTATTTATTGTAAGATTACAAGTAGTCGTTTTAAGGTGGTGTTCAAAAGCAATGTAACCTTCTGTCTTCTAATGTAATCTTCCTCTTGTCACGTTGACGTTTGTCAACTTGATGTTGACAATTGATGGTCGAAGTTATGGTCGCGTTCGCGACAAAAACAAATTAAGTTTTGTTTGCGACTTTAAAAACAGGCTTTATTTTATCAGTCTAATTATAAACACTTTGGTTATTGTCTGAAAAATCGTCATTGTTTTAATAAAAATGTACCTACAACCATAGATAATATATACTATGTATATTATATAAAACCTACAACTCTAACCTTTGAACTATTTATGCCGTGGAAAATTTTGAAAATTTCGAAGAGGAGTATAAAATATACTTTCAAATAAAATTAGCTTTAAAAAGATCTGTTGAGTAATTTTTAAGATTTCAAAGGGTATTTTTGATCCAATTCTCTTTTTTGTAATAAACTGAAGCTAAATTAACCAATTTTTTATTCACGTTCAAACTAAAGTGTTCCACATGTCTGCGTTCGTATAAATTTGGGAACCGTATTCCGAAGAAATAAACACTTCACTTTTCTATTTATTTATATACCTATTAAATAATATGGATACCCATTCATGTTAAATTCGAAAACCGCCTTTTTCCAAAGTATATGTATGGGCAACCGTGAAAATGCTACACTAGTTTATAAAAATTGCAAAGATTAAACTTCTTAGTGCTGTAATCAATCACTTGACTATATTTAAAATATACTATTATTTAAGCTTGAAACTCTATATACAAAATCAGAACATCTCTTCTATCGTACAAGCAACTTTAGGATAGCAAAGACGTGTATAACAATCACGTGTGTTTATTTTGGATCATGTAAACGTAGCGCCGAAACTCGAGTAACAATGTATTCATAACTTCCGCCGACGACAGCATAAAGCGTCGTAAACGCTTATTGTTCAAGAATACGATAATATTAAGGCAACTTTATCGGAACATAAACTGAGGAACGCAGTCAGGTAGCCGGTACAAGTGGAGCACAGGTGCTGGTATCGTCAAATAAAATGGTTCGTTGAGCAGAACAAACGATATTCGTCGTGGGTCCCTACTAGGCTGGGCCTCTTTCGACTTTCAGAATGCATAACGTTTAATTGTATTTTTAATAAGCCCATTAGCAAAGTGAGAAGTAAAATAAGTAGGAATAAAACCCACATTTCAGATAAAAACGAACTGATGCTTAAAATGATAATCCATCCATATTAGTATTCAACGTTGTTCGAAACAATTTTCTTTGAAACATTATATTTTTCAAATACGGAACCCTAAAAACAAATTATATCTCCCTCTCACTGTCAATCTTGACTGCTAGTTTATCTTTCTTGTGATATTTCTTTCACTTTTTTAAATTTCTTTCTCTCTGTATTTATAAGGACCTGATTCGCGTTTGATCAGTAGTATTATAACTTCTCTCTCTTTTCTTTCACCTTATCTCAATTATTTGGGGTCGACACAATGTCTTTTCCTTCTACACTCCTCTATTCTGACATAAATTTTCTGTCACACCACAAATCAATATTATAACTTAAGTTGTTAACTAATCATTATCTTTGCAGATTTCCATGCGTATAGAAATAATAGATATTATTAATGTATGTAGTTATCAATAGTTCTTAAATTTAATTATTTTCACGAGGCATGCCACATTCAAGCTTTCACAATTTTCGGAATTTTACACGACAGCGTCTTCATACTAAACGCACACAGCTTATGAAAACATTAAGGTTATTATTTTCGCTTCTAGCTATCTGAAAAACTAGTACTTGTTAGAAATTCCTAAACAACTAAATTTACCGTGAAATCCTTGAGACAAAGATACATGAATCTTCTATTAAATTTTCCCAAATGAGATTTAAACATTGAAAGTTACTCACCAACAAAAATATTCGACTAATTTGACTACGGATCCATCCAGTAGCCCTTCACAGCATAAAGTTATAGTTAGATACAATAATAGCTTTTTGTTTTTTTAATTAATAGTCTACAAGCGAAGTAGCGACATATATTTTCCATCTACAGCCGCCGGAACGCGGAGACAGCGCCATAAAGTGTGTCAAATTAAAAACCCCTTTGAACTCGCCGTAAACATAATCGTAATACTAAAATAAAAAGTTCGTTCCGAATGCGAGACATGTGTCCACATGTTCTTAAAAGACAAAGCGTGTATAATGTGATAAAGTGCGGCCCCTGAGCTACGTTGCTAGTAATGTAGGGTTACCAGGATTGTCGCGATGTGTACAACATAGTGTGTCGGTTTTAGAAATTTCTAGAAATAAGAGTAAACATAATTAAAAAATATGTTTATTTTAAAGCTCGACATTGTAATCATGGTACGATAAATTTGAAGGCAAAGAAAACAAAATATTCTAGCGTAGTATATAGATCAGAGTAGAGAAGAACAGTGTAGGCTAGAATAGAATAGAACGATAAATCAGAATGTACTGTAGAAGAGTTGACTAGAATAAGATAAAGTAAAGTAAGATAGAATGGGAATATTTATATACACAAGTTCCACAGGTTTAAGCAATATTTAACAAGCAGGTTCATTAGCTAAATAAAATCTATCATTTATAATTTCGGTTTTTTTTTTATTTTGTAACATATAATAATTACATTTTATTTAATATAATCAAAATATTAATATAATAATGAACCCTAAGAAGTAAAAGTATAGAACACAGAAGCCTAAAGCGGTCGCTTTTGCAGCTTCATATTACGAATGTAACAAGTAGTAAAATAAAGTGGTACTTTGTGCTATGCCTTATACCTACCAGTATATCTAGACACACAGTCATGCTATTTTCAACAACAATTTATGCTTTACACCTAGGACACTAAAGAGCCTCTTTCACTGTTCGCAAAAACGTGCAGTGGGCGGAGCTTGTAGGACTCAAGAAGCATGCTGCTCGGTGTTGCAGAACGCAATGCAGGCTATAACAACATTCACAGTTCTGCATTACGCGGCGGACTGCCATGCAGGGTTGTCAATGGGCCCCTTTAGTTAGACTACCTATATATACATAGGAACATTCTACTTCAAAGGATCATTATTTCATTTCGAATTGAGTATTAAATATGGCAACACTGTCCATGATACCGCTCTGATGACGCTTGCCTTAATTATTGTTCTGAAAACTTCAGTTTTATTTTTAACGATCATAGGGTGCTGACACTTATGTGGGGTGGATTGGACGCGGTCGTGATTGTGGTCTTTCATGGCGCTCTTTTTAGATCTTTTTATACCCTCTTCATTATAACAGATAATGAACATCACAATATTTCTCTGCGTAACAAAAAAATGGAATACTTCCAATGGCGTTATCAAAAAGAAGTTTAAAAGTGGTTTGGGTTCTACTACACTCGATAAAAATTTGTGAGATTATAGTAAAGCAATATTAATAAATAAAATTAAAGTTTCTATTTTGCTTCGGCTTCATCTGTGTTAGTGTTAAAGATTTACGGTCTTATGCATAGACAGTTAGAGTAACTTTGAACACTTCTTTATGGTTCGTAAAAAAGCGTTCAAATTTACTCTAACTCTCAATGAATAAGACCGTTACGATCTTATTCATATTGAGTTAGAGTACATTTGCAGGCTTCTTTAAGGTTCTTTGAACCCATCGTCATATCTGCGTGAAACGGCCTATATCTGTAACGCCGTCGCAGTTGAAGCCTCACCTTTTGTAACTTTAAAATTAGGTATTGAAATAAAGGTTTTATAATATTTTTTCGTATATGTTTCATATCGATATAATTCCACCCAAATGAAGTGTTCTATTCCTTTTTCATAGCTTTCCAGCTTTAGTTCTGACACAATTTTTATGTAATTATAAAAAAAACAATAGCTCCTGTGCAATAGATATCTACAAGACTAAAGTTTACGCGAGCAACGCAATGTAAAATTATTTCTATTAAAAATTATATTGAATATGATGACCATAAAATATCATATTCATATTAGTAAATATTCTAGTTATTTCAACGAACTACAATTAACTTCCATTTTGGAGTAACTTACACCAAATTCTAAGAAAATAGGTACACTTCCATAGCGATAATAAAAAATCAAAAAATACACAAGAATGAACTGTGACGCCACATAGTTATGTGTTTTCTTGAACCATTGTCATTCCTAGTATTCTTTTTCCATGCAAATGTAAAAAAATACATAACTGCAATCGCAAATGCAAATCAAGAGACCTATTGTTATATTTATTTAGTTGAATAGTTGTTCTTGTTGTTTCTTTTTAAGGTTAATAATTTATTTTGTTATGTACCCTCCTATTTCTAAACGATACAATCGGCCATTTCCTTAATTGAATAATAATGTTATATTTTTATTTATTATGTGATTGGCGCCTGTTTTGTATAGAGTAGTTCTCTATTATTTACCAAAATTTTATGTAACAATATTTATCTCTTATATGATGTGGTAATTGTGTAGATTATAATTGAAAATCTATCAATTGTATGTAGACGGTATTTATTACATTTTATTTTCATGTTGACAGACGCCATAGATTTTTACTGTGTTCGATTTATTTTATTACATGTAAAACTTTAAATAAAATATTTTATATAATATCTTACATAAAACATTATCTAAAATTTCCAAACAATAATGTATTAAATTCTTGCCACTTATAACCCTTTTAATTAAAATAGTTTATCAATTACTTCAATCCGCTATCGGTTATGCAAATTTGTTAAGTTTCTTATACTGTAAAAGTTTTGGAGGGATGGCAAGGTGTTGTAAAAATGTTTGTGTAGAATAGTGAATGAAAGGTATGTTAGCCGTAAGGTTCTCTAATTATAAATACTTATAATTAGAGAACCTTACGGCGTAAGGTTCATTCAGAATTATAACTGGACACTATACAGTGTCCAGTTGCTGTTCTTTTATTACCATAAACCCTTATGAGCTGTTGCAAGTATTACACTATTGAGATTATTTATGTACTGTCTAATGCATATACAAATTCAAAAAGAGATCTCCAAGTTTTTTACGACACATCTTCACGGAAATCATCCATAAATGTAAGTTTATTTTATGCATACGCGACACGTTGATATGCAAAATATGATAAAACAGACTTGCGAAGGAAATGGGATCATTATCGATGAGTAAGAAAAGCTAGGCGCACACTTCATTGCTTTTTGTCTGACCGGTAAAAATCATTAGTCTCTTTTGTTTGATATGGTAAAACCGGTCATTTTGTATAAATTATGAAACAAGGTCGATTAGATTTGATATCTGATACACACTGCACTCATTCTTCATCTTGGCGTTAAATCCGTGCAGTCTTTTACTACGGCTGGTCGGCCTGTTGTAAGAAGCGACAATACAACCCAAAGTGGTAGGTATTTGCGGGTGTGGATGGCCACCATACTCTGGTCTAGAGTACGCCGCCATATCAACCTTGAGTTGTGTTCCGGCATTAGTGGTCAGGTTCCAGTCTCCCTTTAGAGAGCGACAGCACATTGGTAACACCTTTGTCGTTACTAATGTCTGTAAGGCGACGGTAACCGCTTTCCATCAGGTGGGCGGTTTGCCTGTCTGCTGAACTCATGCAAGAAAAATATTTCGGTTGCGTTTCAATATGCGCTTTGGAGCCCGGGGCTTACACGATGCTCACTTTTGTTCATTAATAACTAAAGAGATATATGATATGTAGTAAGATTCAAATACTTAAAGGTGAAAAGTTACTGGTCAGAATATGAAATGTGGTGCTTATTAATTATCGTTGAATTATTAAAAATTTACTGCCTTTTTTTGAATAAATGTATTGTAATAATTCAAATTATATAAGCAAACTAGGATATGCCCGCGACTTCGTCCACGCTAGACTTGAAATTTCCGCGGGATTCCCGAGACACAAAGTACCGCAATATTTAAAAAAGAATGTAAGCTTTTGTTTTAGTGCAAACTGTGTCGGAATAAGCTAATTTTTATGCACCCGAATAACTATAAATCACTCTAGGGAAACTTCCCGCGGGATTCCCGAGATAAAAATATCACACATTTTATTACATAAAATTTGCTATCGATCAGTGAAAAATCACATTGGAATTCGTTTTTTTTAAATTTTAAGTCATTCCCAGAAAAATTCCCGCAGAGTTCCCAGTACAAAAAGTAACGCAAATTTTAATTCTAAGAATTTGCTATCGATCAGCGAAAACCGCATTGAAATTAGCCCAGTAGTTTTTACGTGAATCACGAACAAACAGTCACGAATTCTAAAAAAATCTGGTTTTACTAAAAGTATCTAGTTCTCCGTCGTTTATATAGTCTATTCCATTTGGATTTTTTTTTAATAGCTTCAATGTACAGACACGGCATTTCTAGAATGTTATAACATTAACTAATATAGAAAACTTAAGCTTAAACCTAAAAAATAAATTAAAGCCTAAAATTTAATTAAATACAACAAATTAAAAATAATCAAGAAAATATTATAATAAATTAAAAATAATAATTATTATTATCTTAAAAAGGGATAAAAATTTACCACAAAATTTATAACTGAGAAATTGATAATTATGTGTAAATGTAAAATGATCTACGAAATGTGTTCACATTGCTGTGTAACTTTAAATGTGAAAAACGTTCTTTATTTTTTTCATAAATGACTTGTAATAAAATCACTCTTCACTATTAAAAGTTAACAAATCACCATCAAGCTCTGAGTATACCAATCTAAGAGATATTAGTCAATATCCAGATCAAACATAATATTAGTTGCAATTAAAAATCGTCACCAAAATGTCTTGCATGTGCGTTGCCCCTTATGTTTACTTTGGTGCGCCTCGGTGACGCCATGAAAGATAAACCGAGCCACTCAAAGACGGACAGACACTCAAGTGATGAACCCTGATCCCACGCCCTTGGGGAATACACGCACTACTCCTGGAATATCACTGTGTATTTTATCGCAAATAGAGCTTTTTATTTATCTGTTAAACTCGATAGGTACGTCTTCAAATTTAAATTCAAAAGTTTTTATTCAAAATAAGTTCCACTGGAGAACACTTTTTGAAGGTTATACATATACTACCCCTGCGCAGAAGGTTTGCCGATAGCCTCATGATGTCACGCGTAGATGGTCAGTAGGGTTGAAAAAAAAGGTTACATAAATAGTTCTTGCAATAAATGTATTATTGTATATACTTTACATAAGTATATACAATAATAGTAAGTAATACAATACAATAATAGTAAGTAGTCATCGGCAGACCTTCTGCACGCGGCTTATAAGATAAAATTAAAATTTTATTTCTATTCTATATACACCGCTTCGCAACGTGTTATTGTTGTTAAGGAGAAGAACCAGCAAGAAACTCCCCAGCAACACGTCTAGCTAAAAATCGTTTTTCTTTTTATTTCTTATTCTATTTATATCTCAAGCTCTTTTTTTATAAGTTTTATACAAAAGTATGTTACAGAATTACTTTTCGAAGAATTAATGGAGCTACAACAGTGCATTCTCAGTAAGACAAAGACATAATAAAATTTATTATTTTGAAAGTTTTTCTATGACTGTACTCAGCTACTATAATGTTTTACATACCTAGTTAACAATTTTGCAATGATTAGAATGTCGGATTGGTCAGATATTTTTTCATTACACACAGAATATAAACCAAAAAAAAACCTACATAATATATATTTTTTTTTTATATTAAAAAAGTAGATAGTTTTCAATTCGTATAGGTATACATACATTTTATTATGTACATTTCCTCGTTATATTATCGTACTGACCCATAATATACATCAGTCCACTGTTTATCTGCCCAGGTGACTTCATTAAAGGAACATTTTTAGAGACTGAATGTTATTTAGAGTGGACATAATATTATCATCTAAGAAATACTTACTAATAAAATTGAAGTGTGTCTCTATGATGCCAAAATGTTAGGCAAACTCCTATTTATACGATGGCTTTATAAACGATCCGTTTAAAAAAAATGTCTGGTAGTCTGACTGAATTTCTATCTCGAATAGACAACTGGAATTTTATCTTAAATTTTCGTGATTCTTTTACCCTACTGTTCCATCTGGAATAATGTTATAGTTATTGACATGGGTTTTATGAATTATTTGTGATTCTTTATCTTATCCGTGCAGGGACGGAGAAAGAATAACACTTCCTACCGCCGGGGGGCGTGTTGTAAGAAGCGACAATACAACCCAAAGCCAGGTGGTAGGTATTTGCCGGTGTGGATGGCCACCCACCCTGGTCTAGAGTATGCCGCCTTAACAACCATGAATTGTGTTCATGGTTGTTAAGGTTTAGTGGCTGGCTGGCTGGCATTAGTGACTAGGTTTCAGTCTTCCTTTATAGAGCATCAGAACATTGGGAGCACCCTTGGCGCTTAACTCATGCAATAATATATATTGTTACGAGCTACAGGACTCGAATTAAAAATGCCGTTGGAACTACTATAGAATTTATTAGAACTGTACAAACACGTATAAAACAAATACAACTAAAACTGGATGCAACCAGTTCACACTGCACGATTCAATACAATTCTAACGCGCAAAGTCCGTCGTTTATATCGCTAATCGAGAGACTAAAAAACGTCTTACTCGCTTCGTAGTCGTCGCTTGGCTGCCTCGCCCCTCCATTCGGGCATCGTCTTATACTAACTACACAGTACAAAGAAATTGGAGGCGCACACTGAGTTTCTAAGAAATATTAATTGGCACACCTGCGAACGTCCACAAAGTCGAAAACAATAACAATAGGGATTAGTTCGACGCTAATGATGGTAATCCGGGAGTACAATAAGCTGCGCTTACAATAGGCTGTGCGGCTTATCTTTGACGGCCTGTAAAAATATATAACATTGACAGGTAACATATGTATGTATACAGTACACCAATGTAGCTATTCGTTAACGGCGTTATTTTTAACGTTATATACAAGATGCATATGGGGTTTGGGCGCAGTTACCAACTATAACATTATCCCAGACGGAACTGGATATATTACAGTGTAAAAGTGAAGTAAAATTCTCGGGCGAACAGCTAGATATATAATAATTTCGAGACTTTGTTACGATATTTCATAAACAATTACTTTAATTTATTGTAAGTTAAGCACGATACTCGTGCCCGTTGCATCATGTAAACGATCAGATTCGGTTTGATGTGAACCAAATGTCGTAAACAAACCGAAGTGGGGTGTTTGCTCTCACATCACCCGCCTGGTAGTCTGTAAACGGTTATGATTACGAATTTATGAGAGGCCATACGCCATCATCGAGCACACACATCATTTATTATTAGACCGACAACAATAGCATTGGTAACATGTGAGATCGTAGTTTACTTGTCTGCATCCAAATTTTATCCATGATCCAAATCAAAGACTGATACGAAAATAATTTATTCTGAAATAGATAAAAACGATTTCAAAAGTCTCAATGTCTAATAAGGGTTACCCATTTGATTTTTTAACTTTTAGAGTTATTTTTCCTGGATTTAAAATTGTAATCATTAAAAAAATATTTTCAAAAGCATCAATAAAAAAATGCATAAAAGAATAAACAAGGGGCCGTGTGGGAGTCTGACTCTGGTGGACGATAGTAGAATTTTGAAAATGATTAAAAATTATTTGTACAAAAATGTAAAAATATTTATGAGTAACCGATTAAAGTAGTGTTACCAATTTACCATGTTGCTTGTCAAAAATAAGAAATGTCAAAGACCGCGCAGGGTGGAAAAGAAAAAACTCCTAATGCATAATAAATCAGCCATTTAATTTAATTGTAGTTCTTTAACTTCCGTCAAACGAGAAAAATCAATAACAATTAACAGCTCAAAACGTCACGTTTGAGTAAACAGTTTAGATTTTTAACACAAACAGATAATTCTTGATAAAAGTAATATCCAACGGTAAATCTATAGATCTTCGATATATGAATTTTAAGTAGCGGGGTGATAGAGTGGGGAGAGGGGGAAGCATACTTACCCTTACTACAACCCCTATGGTCCGAAGATCTTGAAATATTAATTTTTAATAAACATAACATATTATTTCACTAATATTGCACTTCTATCATGGTCTAAAGTTAAACAATCCTTTCAAAGTGCAAAAGAAAGCCAGTAATTAACAGAAAATAATCAAAGCAATCAATAAATCATCAAATTCAAATCAAACAGCGTAAGTCGTTAGAAAATGAAGAAAAAACACAACAGCACATTCACATACAATAGAAGAGTAACCATGAAAATATTTAAAATTGGCGGCCAATAAAGAGAAAATTATAAATCGTGTATATAAAATAAATAGTAGATTGTTAGCTCGGCTCGTGCGCTTTGGTCTAAAGTTTTTTTACGTTTTTTTTTGATAATGTAGGGGGAATGTCTTTAGACGCCGCGACCTCAGGCTCTTCGGGGGAAGGGCCAAATGCAGCGCAGAAACATGCATCGAGGGTGTTTGTGACCCTCAGCGACCGGTTCTCTACCCTAGCTTCAAACAGAAGCAGTCACGAGAATCCGATCGCCAAACTACCCACTAAACCTAAACCTGCGCCCCTGTATCCGCACTTTTACGAGGCGTCACGGGATTTGGAATAGGGCTGGGCCACTCCGGTGGCAGAGTGACCCACTTCATCAATCGGACGGGAAGTCCGCTGCTACCTCCCGTAGCAGTGGCCCCCTTTGACGGTAATTATCCGATACTCTGGCGAGGCAAACAAAACGAGTGGCATGTCACGTCTCGTCCTCACGAGATCCAGAGTTTCGGTAGAAATTTCGGACCATCTGTTTCTTCGTACAGGCGGAAAGTATCTGTGACCCATATCATGCATTGTCTTTACCATGTTGTTGGTTATCTCGTCAACATTGTCTGTGATTTCCAGCGATTCGTACCCATTTTGAAGTTCCAGTTGAAACTGTTCGAACCCTTGGATCATTTGGGGTGGCGTGGGTCGGAGATTAGACTTCACCAGGCAGAGTCTTTCAGCCTTAAAGTTGATATTTAGAGTGCCTCGTACAAGTGGTCGGTGATCGCTACCGATATTGAACCTATTGACCACTGAGACATCTCTAAATATATGCTTCTTGTCCACCATGATGAAGTCTATCTCGTTCCTCGTCACAGTATCGGGGCTCTACCAGATAGACCTCCTCTGGGGCTTCTTCTTGTAGAAGAAATTCATCAAGAAGAGCCCCTGCATTTCTAAGAAGTTGACCAGAATTTGCCCCCTGTGATTTTGGCGCCGCAAGCCATAAGGTCCGATTATCGGTTCCTGCCATTCTTGTACTCCCACATTGGCACTGAAGTCCCCCATAACAACGTTGTGGTGGGCGGAGGTTGTGCCATATATGGCTTTAGCAATGTCGTCATACAGGGCCTAAACCTCCTCGTCAGGGTGTGCCGAGGTCGGCGCATATACCTGTAGAATCTTCAGGGAATACCTGTTAATGAGTTTCAGTACTTGGTACCTTACCCTATTTGACACACTGCTGACTTCCACGACGTTATTAACGAGGTTCTTGTTGACAAGAAAACCGATAGCACCCTGGAAGGCCCTGTCACCTTCCCGGAAGTAGAGTAAGTGGCCAGACTTTAGGGTTACGGTATCCTCACCCTCTCTTCAGACTTCTGATAACCCTAGGATGTGCCAGTTAATTGGACTGAACTCTACTTCCAGTTCTGCGAGGTGACCGTCCAGCCTAATCACTTCACAATTCACAATTTTACCCATCACAATAATATTAGTGAAAAAATTGGTGAGGTTATGTTTACCAAAAATTAAAAGTTCAAAAGCTCCAGACCTTAGGGGTTGCAGAAAGGGTAAGTATACCTCCAACTCTAACATACCCACTCCGCCAACCCACTACTTAAAATTCGTGTACCGGATATCTGAGTTGCAGCCTATCCAAGAACTATTTCCTCATGTTACCCATTTTTATTAAAAAAAATTGATTAATGCAGTTGCAGCAGAACCAAAATTCTTATTTAGAAAATATTTTTTTGAAATAGAGAAATGGAATGAACTCAACGTATTCCCCGTTCACGATAACTTGACGCGAAGGGTTACCAACATCAAAAATATTCACACCTACAGCTAGAGTCAATAACACCTACAATTAAAAAAAAAAACATATAAATTTTGTATTAATCTCTATTTATAACCTATTTTATAACATAATATTAAGTGATGTTAATTTTGAATTTGGTAGCCCTACGCATCAAATTATCGTGAACGGGGTATGGGGTATACCTATTTCGCTATTCTGTGGAATGAACCTCAGGAAATGTCAATATGGAGTTTTTGGCGGGAACTGAAAGGAGATATTGTGCTGTGCAGTTTTATTTTTTAAAAATGTGTAAAATTACTCTAAAATGAACAATAGTTGTAGGATAATGATAATTTTTGAGTAGTAATTATGTATTTTGTAGAAATGTGAACTGCATAGTCAAATGTGGCCTTTTGAGTTGTCACAAGAACTCCTTTGAATGGCACCAGCTGATAACCTATAGTTCAGCTGTGCGACACATAAGCCAAATGAAGAAACTACATTGTAATCTAAGATCTGGCTTAAAAGCCTAGCTGCCAAGCAATAATTCTAAATAAATAATAATAGAAATGTTAGTGTCACTGTCTCATCCATTGCTACTGAATGCCACTGTTGTCAATTTCAGTTCAAATCAGTGTTTTTGGCGGGAACTGAAAGGGGACGTCGTGCTGTGCAGTTTTATTTTCTAAAAATGTGTAAAAGTGCTCTAAAATGAACAATAGTTGTAGGATATTGATAGTTTTTTAGTAGTAATTATGTATTTTTGTGAGAAATGTGAACTGTATAGTCAGATGTGGTCTTCGAGTTTTCACAAGAACTCCATTGAATGGCGTCGGTTGTAGCCTGCAATACAACTGCGCTACTATACGAAGACATATTATTACATCAGAATTGGCTGTATGGACTAAGATTCCTTTGCCTGCCTTTGTGGCAAATTTGAAAAACAACCATCACTCAAAGAGTTTTTGGCGGGAACTGAAAGGGGACGTCGTGCTGTGCAGTTTTATTTTCTAAAAATGTGTAAAAGTACTCTAAAATGAACAATAGTTGTAGGATATTGATAGTTTTTGGGTAGTAATTATGTATTTTTGTGAGAAATGTGAACTGTATAGTCAGATGTGGTCTTTCGAGTTTTCACAAGAACTCCATTGAATGGCGTCGGTTGTAGCCTGCAATACAACTGCGCTACTATACGAAGACATATTATTACATCAGAATTGGCTGTATGGACTAAGATTCCTTTGCCTGCCTTTGTGGCAAATTTGAAAAACAACAACAACAACCATCACTCAAGAAAACTAGATTTTCTTCAAAATATTATTTCACTTACGTTCTTTTATGTATATTTACATAAACCATGAGTTTGTGGAGACGGTTGATCTCGCCTACTTTACTTTGTCGCGAATTTCGGAAAGGTGTAACCCGAAAATCATTACATAATGTGGAGTTCAAAAACGTAAACATAACCTCTCGATGTATTAAACTTTATCCAGAAAATTTATCACACAACACAGTTCGCTTTAAATCTAAAAAGGTAATTAAATAGGACTATCCCGAAAATGGGAGCGTAGTGGAATATAAAATAAATTAATAAGTTTATTTAAATACGTCCCTGTATATTCTTAAAAGTAAGTTTTCTATCAATAGTGTTATTTGTTTACAATAAGCATTTGCCTATGTTAACGGAAACCATAAGAAAACCCGCACTCTGTAATATCGAAGGAAAACTCCGAAATTGCCGTGAACAAGCGTAGCGAGTGTGCTATTAAATTATCAGCTGCAGTGATGAGACTTAAGATTATTTTATGGGATTAATTTTATATTCACTGTAATCACTATTAGATCACATTTTATCCAAAAGCATGTTAATCAAATTCAAAGTTAAACTATCAGAATCCAATCTTGGTAAATAAAATGTTTGTTTTAGCACCAAATTGATTTAGAAGATGAAGATGACTTAAAATTTGATGAAGATGATACCTCCTTGTCAAAAGACTCAAAAGTTGTTAAATTCAATACTACATCAATGAGGATGGATATTATCTTAAAATCGGGTTTAGGAATAGCTAGAAAGTAAGTAAGAATAAATTTTATTTCCCAGGGATAGACCATTAATTTATGAGGTGCTGGGCTAATACTACTTGGGGGCCTTAGAGACACTTTTAATTATTATTTGAGATATAAATCGAATTTTGGCTGGTTATAAAAAAAATAACCATGATGACTAACCTATATTAAAAAAGTTTAGATCTGTTCATAATAAATAAAAGGTGTCCCATAACTTTTAGATTTATTGAATTCATAATATTGTCCATTGTGTTTAATGGGACTTGGGACCCTATATATCCATTGAGCCCTGGGCTGCAGCCCAATAAGTGCATATAATAATAATAGAGATCTGACCCGGCACTTTATGCATAAAATTCATTCAAATTTCATTTTGACCATTTAAAATGTCATTAATATAAGAAACCTGATTCTACACTTCTAAACTTTATCACATGTATTTTCATGAACTGCTAAATTTTAAGTAAGTACATATTTATTAGTTTATTTGTCCACTTTCAGCAAAATAGAAACATTGTTCTATGAGAGTAAAATAAGAATAAATGGAACTAAAGTCATGAAGAAGAGTACAGCAGTAAGTACTTTTAAAATATGGAATATAATAATAGTCAGTAAGTGTATCAATGCAGGCAGACACAGGCCTCTTTCATTCAGGGGGAAAACCTGCCAAGCTTAAACAGATTGGTGTATTTTATATTTAGTTCATAATTTATATTAGTTACATTTTAATTTAAGTAAAATAAAAAATCAAACAATCTCCTGATAGATTAAAAATAAGAGAATCCACTCATGTGCATACAGGTTTCTCATGTTGTTATCTTTAGCAGTAGGCATACAGTTATTATAACAATAAGCATTGTAGACCATAAAACTGTTCTGAATAGAGAAGCCACAAATATTCAGCTACTGGTCAGTGTTTGGCCTATTCTGCCAGTTTTTTTCAACTATTCAGTATTTGGTGGCCGAATACTGAATAGTTGAAAACTGGATACCAAATGGTAAAAAACCCATATATTGCTCAATATTATATGATATTCCCATCAAAAATATAAATAGTTAAACTATGTTTTAACAGTGTTGAATGGGATTTTTATTAATTTTTAATTTTAATATTATGTTTCAGCCTGTTTTTAAAATGTCAGAATCAAATAAAAATCATTTAAAATTGTGCTTAAAACTATTAAAATATAATTTTATTTATGTGTACCCATCACTCTCGAGAATATAAGAAAATATTTCATAAATTATAGCATCAATACTAATTACCTTTTATAATTGGGTATTTTAATCTGTTTTTTTAATGAATGAAAAGATCGTAATATTTTGAATTTATAACAAACGATTTTTATTTTTCTCGCTATAATTAAAAAGTTATATCACATTAACAATAAATTTTAGTAACTGAGGACCAAAAACACTAAGGGCACGTGTTTTGTGTTTTTGATCCTCAGGTCAAGTTCAAAAATTTATATAACTTTATAATTACATGTTTGTTATAAATCCCTATTAATATTATAAATGCGAAAGTAACTCTTGTCTGTCTGTCTGTTAGGCTTTTACAGAAATCCTACTGGACCTATTTGGCTGAAACTCAGTATATATATATATATATATATTCGATGCTGAGGATGAACATAGGATGTATACTTTTTATCCCGATAAATGGGATGGTTTTCGGTATAACAATATTTCTTGTTTGATTGTCTCTCTGTTGGTTATGCTTTTATGGACAAACTATTGGACCGATTTGACTGAAATTTGGTATTTATATAATTTTAATACCGAAGGTGGACAAGGTATAATGGGATGGATCATTCCGGAGACTGGGATAGATTTATGTAAAGGTTATCCCAGAAAGTAGGATAGGTTCTTCTGTTGTGATTTGCCATTTTCGTCATTTTGGTTATTTTGGTCATTTCAGCCATTTCGGTCATTTTGACAGTTTCGGTAGTTTTTATCATTTTTCTTTTTTTTTTTTCTTTTGGTCATTTCGGTCATCTTGATCATTTTTGTCATTGATATCATTGTTGTCATTTTTGTCATTTATGTACTTTACAGATATAATCTTTCGGGGGCAAATCACACTAACGTAAAAATTTAATACAATGTAACCTGTATTAACGCCTACTCTTTAAATAAGAGGTACGCACTAGAGTTTGACCCGCGGCGTAAACTCTAGTGAATATATAAATGACAAAAACATGACATAAAATTATTGTAAAAATAACCAAGACATATGATTGTAATTTCTATTACATATATTTTTTATTGCTAATTAATATTGTAATTTATTCATTTATTAACATGGTAAAATTTTAATATTGCACGCCTAATGAGGCAAAATGTATTGATATAATATAACCTAAGACCTTATTCTGTAAATACATTTTTGGCTATAAATTATTATTTGACCAGTGACGGGAGCTGCGGGGTAAACTTTAGTCTATTATAAGTTTTATAACTATTTTTTATTATAAAAAAATGATTCAAATACCCAATTCAGATTCGGATCTCATGTTATTGAACTTTTTTGGCATAAAAGTAGTATAGCAGTATAGAAAGAATTGTATTTTTTATCACATCCAAGACAGCGAAAAGGAAACAAATATATATTATTTGCTGAGTTTTGTATTGGTATAGATGTATAATGCTCACATTCAAAATTCTCATTTTCAGGTAAAAATAGGGGATGAAGTAGACATAATTAAAATGGCTAGCCCTAAAAATCCAGATCATTTGTATGTAGCAAGGGTTGAAATTTTAGGCATAACACCATCAGAGGACAACATAACTGTCACTGCTAGAAGATTTAAGAATTTGCTCATAGAAAACTATGACTCGGATCCCCACAAAGCAGCTTCATGAGAAGCTTGAATAAAAGTATTTTAATAACATTATAGATAAAATAATTGAAGGCTATAAAACAGCTTTTGGTCCACAAATGTGGCATTTGAACTCTGCTACATTATGTCCCAAACAACAAAACGAAAAATGCATCTCAATTATAAGTAAAATCATGTTGGAAAAAGTGTTCACATGCTAAATGACTTTGTTCCTAATATATTTAGGAGAAATCCAACTCTTTCACAATCAACCAATCAGAAGATGATGTTCCAAAATATTCAGAGATGGTGAATCTGTTATTCTTCACATTATGTCGACTTTCTTCCATAGATATAAAAATCAAACACGCTTTAGTCTAATAATTACATGTAAAGAAATCTTGGAACTAACCCTTAACTGTTTCCGACTTAACAGGAATGCAATGCTAATTGGGCTATAGTATAGTTGTTATTCAAATCTCAAGTAATTCTAGTCATTAGTATCAAAATAAAAATTTGCGCAATTAATAATTTCCTACTTCATAACAGAAAACTAAATAATTAGCTTTAAGTATTTTGTGACTAAAGTGCGTTTGCTTTTACACTCTCGAAATAGTTTTGCCAAGTTCATGAACCGAAATTAATGTCTCGTTACTTTGGTTTAGAATACATACTTTTAGTGACATCGACGATACGATATCAGGTTTATCTAATAGTTCCTGTTCCAAAATTTCTATTAACCACAAAAACAATAGTCTATACTGTGTACATAATGTAACACCAGCAATAGTGTTAAATAAAAAAAACAGTACATTAATATTAATAGTGTTTTTATTTAATAAATAAATTCTTCACAATTATCATATATCTAAATCTATATCACAATCATCACTTTCAAACATAGATATCTGTGAGCTACTTGATTTATTTTGCGGTTTTAATGATTGTTCAATTTTAATGTCTTTTAACTTCACTACATCATGATTTTCCTTAGGTTTATTTATTCTCTGTTCATATTTTGACAAATCATGTTTCTCAACAAATTGAAATTGTTTTAATTTATCTATTGTTTTTACTTTTGGTTTTTCCAATATACTTTCATTGTTTTCATTAACTTTTGTAGATTGACACATAAAGTCTACATTTTTATCGGCATCATTTTCTTCGGGTAAAACATGCATTACATCTTTATTTTCAGCATCACTTTTATGTGATTTTACTGTAATATTTAACTCAGTATTTTTGGCATTATCAAATTGACGAATTCCTCTGTCAAGTTTTTCAATATCAATTACATTACATTCACGACTTATATTGTTATCTTTTATCCTTGTAGTTTTCTTATCACCCACCGACTTTTGTTTTTTATTTTTTTTCCTATCATCAAATTTAAAATCAAGGCCTAAATCAGAAAATACGTCATCATAAACACTAGGCACAGCATTTAACATATTTATCTCATCATTTTCTTCACTGCTTGACAGATTACTGTTTTGTGCTTTCGGCTTTTTAGGTTTCTTATTTATTTTATTTTTAATTGTACTACTATCAACAGAAGCTTGGTTTCGTTTCCTTTTATTACTAAATTTTTTTATTACAACATTTGGATTTTTAACTTCCTTATTTAACATTGCATGTTTCTTTAATGTTGCCACTAGTTTTTCGTTAACTACTGTTTTGTGTGTGTGGTCATTTTTGCCTTCAGTATGACTTTCTAAGTCAGTTATAAATCCTAAATCATTATTCTTATCCCTTTTACCATTAAAATATGAACTAGTGACAAGAGTAGCCGATAATTGTATATTATCATCCGTTACATCATCAAATTTCGCAAATAACTTATTTATTCCTCTTTCAATATCATTTTCAAGGGTTTTATGATCCACTTGTAAAAGTTTTGCATAGTACAACAATTCATTGTGCCATATCTCATACAAATTTAATAGGGATAGAAGTTTGTATGCAGTGCATAGATAGTCAAAATCTGGGTACTTTCGAAATGTTGAATGTAAAGCGTCCACTGTATCATCTAAGGTGCAATCTTGCATTGATAAGTCTACCAATGATACTGCTATTATGGCATCCATTGGTAGAATTGTAGTCCTATACATAAGACGACAATGTGCTTGAGATAATCTGAAATTATCAAAGAGCACAAAATTATATAAATTCTGTTCATAAAAGTTCTGAACTGACCATAATGAGGAATTAAAGTACAAAGTATACAGTTTATAACTTGGTACTGAAAAAGTTGTGGAAACACTTCTGTACACTTAA
Source organism: Dendrolimus houi (assembly GCA_039645545.1). Classification (NCBI taxonomy): domain Eukaryota; kingdom Metazoa; phylum Arthropoda; class Insecta; order Lepidoptera; family Lasiocampidae; genus Dendrolimus; species Dendrolimus houi. The sequence goes on along the minus strand of CM077125.1, from coordinate 10,047,956 downwards.
CTACACGTTCATACTGTAACTATTAAAAGTATTGAGTGAACTGTTAAATAGATTAATGGCCGCTACAAGGATTTTGTTGAGTAATTAGTATTACAATACAAATATTATTACCGAACAAGGCTATCCAACATCCTAACAGTTGTGCGTGAAGGATCTCTGTGCTCAGATTTCCTTTGCGTCATGTAATATGATTGCAAGATGACATTTGCTGATTTCGTCATAACTGTATTTCTAGGACCCACTAAACTTATATACATCTGAAAATTATTAATATGAAAACTTATGTAGTCAAAAAGTTGGTATAAATACTGTTGTATTTATACCAACTTTTATACTATACTTTTATAAAACAAAGTACAATAACAGTGCTTAAAAATACATAGGTAAGAGTTTCTGTCTATTTCTATATTCCTTTTCGAGAGGCAATTGGCTCAGTATGTCTTTTCCTTCCATAGTCTATTCTTGCATACATGCTCTGTAACACCACAACTTTTCATCTAATTATCATCTTTCATACAATGCATCTATTTCTTTTTTGGCTTACCTTTTAGTTTAATATTCTTTCTTTAGTCTGGAACCAACATTACTATCATCACTATAAATATTAAGTTTTGAATATAAATTATTATGTATTTGAAATTATTTACATTCCTCATAAAATGTTGCAAGTTTATTAATTAGTATACATACAAAGTGTGTATATATATGTCTCTATATTTTATTTGTACCTTTATGACTATACATACCTGCAATTTTTCTATATTCCACAAATTTTTGACAGAATTTGACTCTCCAAATAATATGTATGAGGATACAAGTTTGTCCCAAGCTTTGTTTTTCGAGTCCAACATGATGAATATCAAGTCAAACCTGCAATCATTATCTGTTATATTTATGAATATGTACAAATGGGGATTTCTTAAGGATACACTGTTTTGCATATCATTGGGTATTGAATGTCTCTGAGTTAGAACATACACTCAAATTTCTATATAGAAATTTCGAAAACTACATTTTCACTAGGCGATTACCATTTCTAGTATTCCTTTATTCTTTAGGTTTTACTGCACAATTGTATAGCACCATATAGACTACACCTCATTGTCTAGTTCATCCATATAGACTCATTACTTTCTATCAACAAAATGACTGTGACACACACAAACATACAGACATCACGAAAACTCTGGCTCGAAGGCTCCATTTTTATTAAAATGATGACAACAGTACCCGAAATATAAGTGTTTTAAATCAACTTTACCTACTCAAAAGTGGAGTACCAAGTGACACATTGACACTTAAAGGCTGATCCGTATCGTAGTGGCCTTTGGGATTGCAAGCCGCTATTATGGCGCAGCGTGTGTTCAATTTACACACTATACCAGCCTAAAAATACACATTTTTTATTTTCAAATAAATATAAAAATCATAATACAAGTCCTCATGACTTACTATATGCAGAAAATTAACTATTAAAGTTACATATATGAATACCTTTGCTATAGAAATAGTTTGTTGTTCCATTGCCTCATGTATGGCGGTGCGGTCGTGTTCGCGCAATTGGGATATTTCATCGATACAACAGACGCCACCATCGGATAAAACTAATGCACCGGCCTCCAATTGCCATTCGCCTTCTTCCTATCAAAAAAAAACTGTATGAAAAAGGAATATATACCATATTTTTGTGTAAAGTGTCAAAGAATGCGCCAAGTGTTTTTGACTGGATGTTTGTTTGACTTGATTGACCATGATTAACTAATAATTCATTCTTCTAATACCTAAAAATTACTATTAACTGGTTTCTATATCTTACAATTCATTCATTTTGACACTACTTGTATGGAGCTTATGTCAAATTTTAACCGATAGTAAGGCAAATGAACAGTTGTAAGATTAAGAACCAGCCATGAGTTGAAATACTCTTAACCAAGAGTGGTAGCCATTCAGACAAACAAATACCTTACCACCTGGCATTTTAATTCCCTGAAATGGGGATATTTTAGTGGAATATGAAACCAAAATTTGAGAGTGAAGCTGCCAGAAAATTCTTAGTAAAGATTTTATAAACACTAAACTAACCCTAAGAGCCGCACAAGTGAGACCAGCCCTTGTACTACCTGCTCCAGAAGTAAAAACCGAGCGTGCAGTCAAATCGGCACCAGCACGAAGAAGCTGCGATTTACCCGTACCTGTATTGTTTTATAGAAACAATTTTATGAATTGTATTAAATGCACAACATGAATCTCATTATACAAGTATGATAGATATTAATTGCACAAACTCATATTGGTACATATAGGGAACATGCACGACGAAAACAGTGCCAACTCGTGGCACAAATCCGAATCTTTTTGTTTGTAAAATACAACTGAGTGAAAATATATTATTGTTTCTGGGCGCTCGAACACTTAAAAAAACGTCAAATGGTGTAAAATTCTATTAGTTCCCACGACCAGTACTCAATTTTCATGGTTATGTGATAAACGACTAAAGTGGATAAATGTAGTAAAAAACATAATTTATGTAATTAAGACTTTCAAAAACGTTTAGAAATTACTAATAACATTGTTTTTGTAAAAATAGCTAAGTTTTGTATATAGTAGTACTATTGAAAACAAACAAATCTCTAAGTAAACATAACTTTAAATAAGATGGTTAAATGTAAAATATTTACATGAAAAATCAGTTCAGAAAATTGTTTACAGTTATTATGACATCATTTAAAAATCGTCATTTGAGCTACATTTTTGCCACCTATTATTACATTTTCATGATTCCTGTTTCTTTTACTTCTAAGACATGCCCGGTCTCGAGAGTTTTTGGCCTTTTGACATATTCTGGCCATGCTGACGTTCATTATTGATCAGCCCCGGAAGTAGGGTTGCTGCTTTTTTTTGAAGAAAATAGAGTATTTTTGTTTTTAAGCTGTAAAAATATAATTTTTTGTGAAAAAAAAAGTACATATATATTTTTTATTATATATTTTATTCATTTCATTATTGCATTTTCCATGTGCATTTATTACTACTTTTTGGTTTGGCCAGGAACAATCTATTATTTTTAAAATAATCTATGTAATAAGTATCTGAACAAAAAGCGCGACAATTGAATTAGTTATGAAATATTTCATTTCGTACTATATAATTTTTCGCTAATATATAGTACGACACTAACAGCGCGTTCCATTAGTAGCTCACAACGCCCAAAATGCTCCGTTAGCCGTTCCACAAGGCGACCGCTGTCGTTGTGGTCGTGGCGAAAACGTCACTAATGACGTCATGATTGAACGACCCATGTCAAGAGGTGGGTCGCATAACCGTTCCACTTCTGTTTACGATTGCAACGACGGAAGGCAAGTGGAACGGGAAAAATTGCGGTCGCGAACGTGGTCGTTGTGAGACTCTAATGACTAGTGGAACGTAGCTTTTATAATTATAATAATTATAAAAACTATTTAAATATAATGCAAACGTTGACAGCAGCATAATGATAAATCTAAAGATGCTTTTTTTAACCAGACTGGCGCTTGTATTGATTTGTGCTGCCACCTATAATTCGTGCATGTTCCCTATAGTTGTAGAGCGGCATTCGAAAGTAGATATTTGAAGCGGCATAATAATATATATAAAAAACTGGGAGTGTCTGGCGGAGATGTACTTATGTACAAATTTTAAACTTAAATATAACCAAAATTTCAAAGTGCCTCCAATTACTTATATAAGTCATTGTCATCAAATAAATATCAAGTAACATTGGTAAAAAAATCAGTATCTATAATTTATAATTATATATTGGCAGGCAAGGGTGTTGTATATCCCCAAGTTTAGCAATGCTTATGTTATGAGTAATATATAATGTACAATGTTTTAACAAATCCTACATCCAGACCACAGTAAATAATGGAAAGTAAAGTTCTATGAAATCTCTAGATGGAACAATACTTAGATCCCTATACCACAAAGGCCATGATATAGTGTTCATAAATGAACTTGATTTTTTGTTTACTAAGTGCTGAATGGGGAATGCAAAGACCTGTGTCCAATAATGATTATGTTGATATATGCAATTACACATTGTGAATGATGTTATTTAAACGCATGATTTGATGAATACAAGACGATGTTTCTTAATGTGTTCATAGTGTGAGAGATGCTGTATGAGACAGTAGCATAGACGACCCCACCTACGAGACGACGACTATCAACCAATTTAAGTTGTAAAGTTATACAAAGTTAATTTTTAATATATTTATGAGAATAAATGCACATCTCTGCAATCGTAAAAGCATATTTACTTGCCTGTCTGTATTCCCACAAACCTATTTATGTGTTGAATGTTTGATGGTACTAAATTATTTTTTTTATAATCATATCAAGTGAATGTCATATAAAGAAATAGTGATTGGTTGACACGCTCAAACTGACCTGGATCACCAACGAGCAATAAATGGCACTGCCCTCGAACTCTCGTTGCATGTTTGTCATCTGATGATGTTCTCTTATCATCTTCTTCTACTACATGATTTGACCCTGTAATAACTGTTAGCAGTACAGCTAATTTGACTAGATGCAGACCATACACCTGAAATTTAATTGGATGTAGTTAGTTATGCATACCAACAGGAAGAAGAGGCAGGAAGATGGTGTGGATATTGTTTACCTGGTCTTTTATATAATAGGTTGGGGAAAAAGTCTTTTCGCATATAGTATGTATGAACTTGTAATAAGATCTCTTTGGCTATACCATTTGTATCTGGCTGGTTTTGGTATCATTAAAAAGTTTTAATTTTAAAGAAGACAATTCCAAATTCAAGTTAGGAAAATATGTGATTTTCATTTGTTTTTCTTATTGTTAAAATGAGTGAATCTAATGAAGAAATTCGATACATTTTAAAATTTTACTACAAAAAAGGTAAAAATGCAACACAAGCCGCGAAAAAAATTTGTGATGTTTATGGACCTAATGCCAGTATCTGTGAGAGTAGCGCAAATTTGGTTTAAGCGTTTTCAATCCGGAAATTTTGATGTCAAAGATGCACGTCGCTCTGGTCGCCCTGTTACGGACAAAATAGATGCCATTTTTGAAAAAGTGGAGCAAGAACGGCATATTAGTAGCTACGATGTAACTGGAGAACTGGGAATTGACCACAAAACGGTTTTGGCGCATTTGAAAAAAGCTGGGTACACAAAAAAGCTCGATATTTGGGTGCCTCATGAGCTCACTGAAAGAAACCTAATGAACCGTGTCCTCATTTGTGATTCTTTATTACGACGTAATGCAACCGAACCATTTTTGAAGAAGCTGATAACTGGTGATGAAAAGTGGATCACAAGACAAGACAAGAGTGTGCGAAAAAGATCGTGATCAAAGGCCGGTCAGGCTTCACAGACTGTGGCGAAACCCGGGTTAACTCGCAACAAGGTGATGCTGTGTGTATGGTGGGATTGGAAGGGCATTATACATTATGAGCTGTTTCCGCCAGGCAGGACCATCGATTCTGAACTGTACTGCGAACAACTGATAAGATTAAAGCAAAAAGTTGAGAGAAAGCGGCCGGAATTAATCAACAGAAGGGTTGTGGTTTTTCACCATGATAACGCTAGACCTCACACATCTTTAGCCACTCAGCAAAAATTACGAGAGTTTGGCGGGGAGGTATTAATGCATCCGCCGTATAGTCCTAACCTTGCACCTTCACATTTTCACCTGTTTCGGTCTCTGCAGAATTCCTTAGGCAGTGTCAGGTTAACATCACGAGAGGACTGTCAAAACCACTTGTCGCAGTTTTTTGATCAGAAGCCCCAAATTTTTTATAGCAATGGGATCACGTCCTTACCTACAAGATGGCAAAAAGTTATCCAACAAAATGGCACCTACATACCTTAGACAAATGTAAATAAACTTTATAAAAAACCTTTTGAATTTTTATATAAAATGCGAATAAACTTTTTCCCCAACCTAATATAAATACTGTTAGAATTTATTGAAACATTGTGTATGCATCACTTAAATCATGGTTGTCATAGTCATTGATAATCACAGGTATACAAAAAAAACAAAGAAAAATCAAAAAAAACCGATAAAAAAATAACATCTTATGGGTTTTTTTCGATTATTTACTCATTGACACTCAATTCTGAATTCGTGTTCAGCGGGAAAAAATACGCCAGAAAATGGATTATCATTTTCTGGCGTATTTTTGATTTTTATGGCGTATTTTTGATATTTGACACCCAACACAAACAACTATATTTTTGTAGATCTGTGTAATGTATTCTAGCAAGATAGTAAATTTATCAATACATAAAATTACAGGGAGATATGAGTACACTTCACCACAGCATTGTTCAAGTGATTTAACTAAAATTACATTTTAACTAGTACTATATTTATTTGAATTTTATTTTTAAAACTAGTATTTGCCTGCAACTTTGTCCATACTTGACAGGTAACGTATATTACAGTTATTTTGCCCATATTTAAATTCAAAGCATATTTTCAGCAGGATAACGGATTTTTTGTATGAAAATAAATTAATTCCGAAGATTCCCATAAAAACCCAGGATCAGTAATGTTACTAAAGGCATACATAACTAAATCTGTTCTACAAAAGATGTCTATTAAACATAGAAATTGTTATATCAAGCAAGTCCTAATATCATGTAGTTTAAAACTTAGGAAACCCCAGCGAATATAAAAAGTCTTGGATTATATTGTTTTAGTATCAACTGGAGCGGAATCCACTAACTTTTATGTCTAATACCCACTTTACAACATTCCCGGAAAAGTTTCCGCGGGATTCTCAAAATATACAATAACGCGTCACTTGAAAAAGACTTAAGCTATCGTTTTAATGAAATTGTATCGCAATCAGCTAATATTTATATAATCTAACTAATTTGTACCATACCCGGGAAAATTCCTACGGAGTCCCGGGACGCAAACTATCACAGCATTTAAAAAATAATGCAAGCTATCGTATTAGTGAAAACTGTCGGAATAAGCTAATTTTTAAACACCCAAACTTCAAATCACTCCCAGAAAAATTCCCGCGGGATTCCCAGGATAGAGTAGCGCAGATTTTAAGTCTAAAAATTTGCTGTCGACCAGCGAAAACTGCATCTAAATCGGCCGAGTAATTTTTTTGTGAATCTCAAACAAACCGACAGACAAGAAATCTAAAAAAATACAGTCTATTCCAGTTGTTTTTTTTTATTAGCTCCAATCTACAGACATGGCATTTTTGAATTTTATAATATTATAGATAATATGATATTACTACCACTTTTCAGTAGCTGTGTTTACTTACAGGTAACAAAATCTGTGGAATGTTACAATGGTAATAATAATATTAATCCAATAAGTAAAAGCACAAATCATATCAATTAATTACCTGTGGACTAACAGACTTCAATATGTGGTCTCTTCCCTTCAAAGGACACCCTTTGTATTTCATCCAGTACTCATCAAAACACTCTTTAATATCGGGAGCGGTTGCAATCACTTCTGATCTTTGTGCATTGCACACTTCTATATTATTTGCTTGTAACACTAATTCCACTTCACACTTTTTACTCAGAGCTGATGGACGCCAACGACGCCGTACTGTACCACTGTAATAATAATAAGTAGAGAGACTTGGATTATCAATTTGAAATTAGTTTAAATTGTGATCAACCCATAAGGTGTAAGTGCAGGTTTCACATATTACTCGATCTCAATTAATAGATTTCATGAGATTTTCTTCAGTATTGGTTATAAGAAGTGCCTAAAGAATGTATTCTTATTTCTTCGTAACCAGGATTCAAACACACATTGCAGTGAGAGGTGTGTGTGTGTTAGCAATCAATGTACAACTATAACAATTTATAACTGTAAAATAACCAAGACTGCCAGAAGTAGTTTAATCTTCTGTGCAATATCCTCATTGATAAAAGATGTTGTAGAAAATATTTATTTTTGCTTTTTAGTTTGAAGTCTATTTTTTTTTGTTAAAAAAAATGTTTTATATTTTTTACTAGCTTTAATAGCTTTAGAAATAATATTTTAAGTGCCTGTAGAAATTGTACTACTGACACACATATAAAAGTTTCTCTTTTGTAGAGTGTAGGCGTTCGGCGTTCTTAAACAAGGGTTGCTCACAATTTCTCTGGTATCCACTCATCAGATCCTGACTTGGCGACAATGCGATCACCTCAGGAGTATACTCTTTGGAATAAAAATTTTTTTTTGATAATCTGTCCACAATTGACAGAGAAATCGCATAAAATACATTTAATATATACTACATTTACATAGTCGAATTGAGATCTCCTCCATTTTGAAGTAAGTCTAATAATAAATCAGTTCATAAAGCGGAAGTGTAGGTTTCACATATTAGTTGGGTGCATTAGGAATTAACCTACCATGATTTTAACAGTTTATATATTTATACCTGTAAAATAAGAAACCAGAAGTTTAACTCAATTTTCTGTGCAATATGCTCATTGATAAAAAAAACTAATAAACATGCAACCCTTCAGGCCCTGTACCAATGCTCTAAACAGTCTTTATTAACAAGCTAACAGTATCCAATCAGCCTCTTGCTGATTAAACCTTCACCTAAATTCATACAAATGTGAACATGATTGATTTATTTCTTGTTCGCCATTTCAGGAATGAACTGATAATTATTTATCATTACGCCTCTTTGCTTCAATAAGGTGATAAGTCAGACTACCCCAATTTGTATTTCATATTGAAAACCATCATTTCCGATTTTATTTTTCCAAAAATATCCGATTTCTTTAATAGTAAATTATAGATTGACATTAACATTAAAAAACTTTCTCCTTAAATAATTGCAATTTTCAAGATAATCTGCTATTGAAGCAAAGAAGCGAATGTAAAATTAGTACACAAACACTTTGACAGTGGGTCTGAATTTAGATTACTTATAATGCTGATAAATTGGATAGTTTTTGATATATATGAGCTTCAAGCTCTGATAGAAAATATAACATTACACAATTACCATATAACAACATCATCTCCTGGTTTGCAATAATCAACCAAATCGTCTTCTAAAACAACCCACATTGATCCGGGTATTGTGCCTATACTCAATTTATTTACTTGTTCTAAAAAAAAATTGAAATTTTATTTTATTAGTTTCAATAGCTGATTGTTACACGAGGTGAAAGTGACCTATTTAGGCATGAGATGATTTGGCGCACGGTCGTAGTCAAAGGGAAAATAGTTCAAGTGCCTAAATAGGTCTTTCACCCGAGGTTAACACTCTGCTTTTCATTTTAAACTATGAAGAAAGTAAATAAAAACATTAGTTAAACAAACAACTACTTCTTTAATGAAATCAGGCGTTAAATCCATATCTAAATCTGATAAAACATCATCATATACATCGCATATGAAATGTCAAGTATTTTTTCTTGTGGCTAGAAACCAGTCAGTATTTTTTGTCACTGTTAATAGTAAATATGTAGCTCAAATTTATGTATATTAAATAATAATTGAGTGTACAAAGTAATTTACAAGTATAAAATGATCTTACAAAATTGTTGATATTTTTTTATTGCAATTTATGCCACTATTTGACAGTGGCTTTAAAAAAGTTGTGACAGGATTGGGTATTATTATCTATATAGTTCATATAGTTTTAAAATGTTTTGACAGCGGGAAAAATAGTTTCCAGGGGAAAAAAGTATTGTTTTCATCCCTGTGATCAGGTAACTCCAAGTGTACTTTTAGCATATGAGAAATGAAAAATATATTACTAAATTGAATGAAAACAGTAAACTATTTGAAATGAGAATGATCAAACATTCTCATTTTAGTTATCATAAACAAATAGAGGTATTTGTAAAAAAATGTTGGGTTAAAACCCCCTGACACTAGTTTAGGTCTTATTTTTATGCCAATAAAAAATAATAGGATAGTATTAGCTAGAAACATTCTTAATCAAAGTAGTTTTAATATTGTTACAACTTAGGCTTCGACAAAGACAAATGCCACCTGCATATCTGTAAAAACACATTTTATTACCTGTCGGCATTTCAACTAATTGTAATTCTTTTATGGTCATCTTTTTTTGTTTACTTATTTATTTATACATTTCCAGTTATTGTGAAGAACAGCCTATTGTACTCGTTTATGGCCGCATGCAGGTATCATTAGCCAGGTGTTACGGATTAAGTAAAGGTTATTCTAGGAAACTAAGTTGACGATACGAAACAGGCATATTTGCATTTGTGCAGTATAAAACGATGGCCTGGTGGAGAGAGGGTGCACTCGAGCAATAACAACAATCTAAGCGTGACATGTGTACATTCGGAAATCTAATAGTGACGGACTTTGCGCGTTTTATTTAGGACCTTCTGTTTGGATTTGTTGTGTTCGGTTATATTTGTACCTGTGTTATACGTATTTGTATTGTTCTAATAAACTCTATAATAATTCCAATGGCATTTTAATTCGAGTCCTGCTCTCATAACAGTACAATAAAAATCAAAGTCAAGTCAAATTCAGCATTTTCATAACAGTTAAATCAGCTTGATCTTAGTGTTTTGTGTTATATTAAAAGTAATTACTTGTAAGGTTGTTATTTTAAACACACTATATAATTCGACTTTTGTTAATGACAACTACTTTCAGATAAGGATTAATGAAGCTAAAGAAAAATTAACTTATTATTACAACTTTGAGAAAAGTCATTCAAGTATTGGAATTATTCCTAACATTTTGCTTCCAATGCAGTATGAATCAGTAAAAAGTGAAAATATTTTTCAGTATTTAAATTTAAAAAGCTCTTAAATGATTGCAGTACAACATTAAGCTTTCAGTCAAAATCAGAAATTTGAAATTCACCTGTATTTTAATTTCTTGGTAATCTTTACAATGTTCTCTGGAAACTAAGTTAACTTGAGTAAACATAGAGCATCTGCACCTTGTTTCTGTATTACCACATTTAATTGGAGCTTTCAATATGTATCTATATTCAAACTCTGCTTCAATTATGCTTTCATACTTACATTTCATACAAACATACTTTCTTTGATATTCTAGCATTTTTGATTGAGTAACTCGTACCACAGTGCCTGGAAAAAATGAACAATAATAATGGTAAACCATAAATAAGAATATAAACACATAGTGTTTTATTGATGAATGTAGTAAAATGAAAAGTTCCATAGATTTTGATGAAAAGTAATGCTTGGTCTTTGTTATTTGGCTATAGAATCTTAAAAAAGCATTTAATCAAAAATACCCCTCGCAATAACTACTTAAATTGCAATGAGTGGGTTTGAATAAGACTCCTTAAAGGTCTACCTTCAACTTGTTAGAATTTTCTACCCCATAGTTTAAAATTTAGAGGGAAACACATGGCTTAAAAACAAGCAAACTTAAAAAGATTATGATACTATGTACTTAGGATTATAATCATATTGCATTTCTGTGACTGTAATTTGTTTAGAACTATATCTTACTTGCCTGTTACTTTCAAAAAACAACCTAAATCCACATTCTTTGGGAATACAGTACGATGCAATTCAGGACACACTGGCAAACCAAAAAACCTTGCATGAACATTTTTCTTCAAGTAATAATATTCCAAACTTGATACTGCCAACTTGTATTCTTCCGTTTCTAAAATATTTTGCTGCGCTTTGACAATTTCTTTATCACAAATTAGTAAACTTTGAACAGGCTCACACAGAACCTTGTCTCCAACATCTGGGTAAGTTTCGAACAACTTAAGAAAACTGTAAAAAACAAACAACTTTTAGTACCTACAAATTATTTTTTGTGATTGTGGCCCCAATTGAAAAACTTGTTGATTGCAGTTATTGTTACTTAACTCAATTTTGATACTGTAATAGCCCAAGGTATCCTTTTCAGCTAAAATATTAAGACAATCTGTTAAATGAAACTTCAATACGTATTCTAAAATCATTTTTTACTTTCTAAGTACTTAAATGTAATGTGTATCAGTAAAACTTTTATAAATCATATTCAGCCGCAGCGCGTTCCACCACTTCCACCCAGAATGTAGCTCACAACGCCAAAAATGCTCCGTTAGCCGTTCCACACCAGAAGGGTGCCACGGTCGTTGTGGTAATAGCGAAAACGTCAGGTCAGTAATGCCATCATCATTTTCGATCACATTATTTATTTACGTTTATGGCTTGGCGGCTAGGCTTTTAAGCCAGATCTTAGATTATAATGTAGTTTTTTCAATTTCTTAGGCCTATATGTAGCACAGCTGAACTGTAGGTTATCAGCTAGTGCCATTCAACGGAGTTCTTGTGACAACTCAAAAGGCCACATTCGACTATACAGTTCACATTTCTCACAAAAAACATAATTACTACTCAGAAACTATCAATATCCTACCACTATTGTTCATTTTAGAGTAATATTACACATTTTTAGAAAATAAAACTGCACAGCACATCTCCTTTCAGTTCCCGCCAAAAACTCCTACTACGTATCTCACAACGACCCATGTCAAAAGGTGGGTCGAATAACCGTTCCACCTGGGTTTACGGTTGTAACGCCGGCAAGCAAATAGAATGGAAAAAATCGCAATCTTGAACATGGCCGTAGTGAGTTTTTAATGAAACATAGCCATCTTAGACAGACCATTCAACCAATGGTTACAGTCAAAAGACAAGCATTTTTCAGTGATCTTTTAGTTTGTCAATGTATTTTAGCACTTTTTTCGAAATAGATACAGCGATTTTTAAAAGTTATGTAGTGCATTTTCTGTAGAAAGAATTAGCAACACTAAAAACATCTAGAATTTTATCAAATGTCTGAACGCTCAAGGACTGTCCAAGGTAGTCCAATAGTTTGCAGAGTTCAGTGTACATGCAAGCGGCTGCCAACCACGTTCGTTAGCTCTGTCCTGTAATTTGTATGTAGCTTTAACCCTGCCCAACAAAATTTGTTTTTAATGTTAATTGGTATTTATTTTGCTAATATCAGTCAAAATCTATCTTGTCATCACGAAAATAGCCCACAGACGCGGCGCCTTAAAATCTAAGATCTGGCTTAAAGGCCTAGCTGCCAAGCCATAAACCTAAATAAATAAAGTAAACGTCACAAACATTGGCAGACAAGAGAATCTTAGTCCGTACAGCCAATTTTGATGTGCAAGTCTTCGTTGCGCAGTTGAATAATTCTAGGCTACAACCGACGCCATTCAACGGAGTTCTTGTAAAAACTCGGAAAGGCCACATTTGACTACACAGTTCACATTTCTTACAAAAATGCAAATTACTACTCAAAAACTATCAATGTCCTACAACTATTGTTTATTTTAGAGAATAGATTTTACACATTTTTAGAAAATAAAACTGCACAGTACGACGTCCTCTTTCATGTCCCGCCAAAAACCTCAAACCTTATCAATTAAAACGAAGAAGTTCGAGGTTCTGAAACGAAGTAACTAAATTATAATTGTAGCTTTACCTTTTGTTTGAATTTTGTTCGCAACGTGACCGGAAAATAAATTTACGGCTTTAATTTTGGAATAATTAATATTTATTATCCAGTAACTACTGTTACATAAATTTATGACTCCGCAGATATCCGCTAGCGTTATTTAACTTAGACTATCTAAGTTATTTAATGGTAGTAGTAAACGGTAAACGCCATAAACAATGGCTTTTTTTATAGCTAGACTATATTTGACATATTTTGATTGTCCATTGTCGTTTTCATTCTTTTCTGCCATTAAAAGATTATTTTTGTTTTCTTTATAGTATCGTATACACAAATTAATACCTACTAAATAATTTTAATCTAGTTTTAATATGGATGTTCTTAAAGCTGAGATCGCTAGGAAACGTAAACTTCTAGAGGAAAAAAATATATTTGTAAGAAAAAGTCCACAAATACTAAAAAAGCTATTCAAAGAGACGTTCTCATATTTTATTGTTTTTAGGATCCTACTACCAATAAAAAGTATTTCAAACGCGGAGAATTGTTGGCTAAAGAGCAGGAAGAATATTTTAAAAATACGGACCCAAGAATAGTGATATACTTGAAAATGATCAAGAAGACAAAACACAAAAATGTGAGTTGCTATTTTAATGCCAAATAATGTCAATTTTAAACAGTGTTTATTGAATTGACTATTTTATTCCTAATTATAAAGTAAACAATAAAGCAGTAATTTTAAGTAATGAATAAAAAAACTATATTTAATCATACTGGACTTTTTTTGATAGACAGTCGAAACTCACTTTTTATAATAATGATCAAACCTATCAACTAAACCCATCTTTATTTGTGCTGTCTCACTCTCCATCGTCTATAAATTGTAAATACAATATGGAAGCTATTTTATATGGAAATTTGAAATCGTGATTTTGTACATACTCATCCTTTTTTTTTCTAAGGGTCACATATATATTAGATAAGGAACTGCGGGCCGCAATATTAATTTCATTTTTTTTTATTGCTAGTACAGCAAATAGACTTGCAGCCTGCTTGGCGGAAATTGGGTATTGTTGTCTATAGACATTTGTAACACTAGAGGTGTTACCAATGTAAATCTGTTATATTGTACAACCATGTAGAAGGTCAGGTAGGCCACTCACAATGGTTTGGTTAGCTGCAGATTGAGTACATAGATTTTCAGTCACTCTTAAAGATCAAATGATTCTTATGGAATTTGTTATTTAAATTAAATACCTATGAGAGACTTCTGTAAATAAGATTTAGAAACATTTTTATCTCTGAAAATATCCCCAAATGATACTTTGAAGTTTATATGAGTAAAATCTGTAGATTCATAATTGACAGTTCCACTTTTGCCAATGGGGCTAAAGTATTCTAAAACATTACTACAACTATTGTTACAGTAAGCAAACAAGACTCCAATGAATCAGAACACACAGACATAGTATCTTTACCCAGAATAGAAGTTATAAAGAGATTGCGTGAAAGAGGTCATCCTATACTCATTTTTGGTGAAAATGAAACTCAATCATTCAGAAGACTTAGAAGAATTGAAATACAAGAGCCAGAAGCAAATAGAGTAAGTTGATTCCTCTTTGTAAGTTATAATCTGTTCAAATTCTATAATTTTTATTCAAAACTAGGATATGCCCATGACTTCATCCACACTTGACTTGAAATTCCCGCGGGATTCCTGGGATACAAACTACCCCAGCATGATAAGCATATAATAAGAGAGTAAGCTATTGTTTTAGTGAAAACTGTGTCAGAATATGCTAATTTTTATGCACTTGAACAACTTCAAACCATTGCCGGGAAATTTTCCGCCAGATTCCTAGGATAAAAAGTAGTCCAGATTTGAAATCTAAGAATTTGCTGTCAATCAGCAAAAGCCGCATCGAAATCGGTCCAGTATTTTTTATGTGAATCCTGAACAAACAGATAAGAAATCTAAACAAATTGGATTGTGTTCTCCATCGTTTATATAGTTTATTCCAGGTGTTTTTTTAAATAGCTTCAATGTGCAGTTGCGGCATGTTTAGAATTTTATAATATTATAGATAAGTTCCACTGTAGACCTATTTTTGAAGCTCATACATATTAGTTAAAATTCATATCTACTGCCTATTCTATATACACTGCTTTGCAACTTATTTAAGGGGAATAAGCAGAAAGAAACTCCCCAGCAACATGTCTAATTAAAAATTCTTTTTATTCATATTTATCTACCTTAGGTTTTTAAAAAGCTAAATACAGAATATGAACAACTATTGTTACAAGTTACGGGACTCTAATTAATATGCTGTTGGAATTATTGTAGAGTTTATTAGAACTATACAAACACATATAACACAGGTACAAATATAACCGAACACAACAAGTCCAAATGTAATGCAGAAGGTCGTAATTCAATAAAACGCGCAAAGTCCATCACCATTAGATTCCCGATTGTAGTACACACGTCTTGCTACGATCGTAGTTCTTTCTCGACTGCCTTCCTCCCTCCATCAGGCCATCCTTTTATCCTGCCCAAGTGCAATGTGCCTGCCTGTCCACGTGGACCGAATTTCCTAGAATCCGCTTATACTTTTAAAATCTGTAACACCTGGCTAATGATTACAATACAACAATAGGCTCTAGAAACGAATGCCAATAAATAAGTAAACAAAAGAAGACGATCATAAAAGAATTGCAATAGTTTCAATGTTATTAGTTCAAATGCTGACGGGTAATAAATGTGCTTCTACAAATCTGTATGGGGAATTTGTTTTTGTCGGCGCTTAGGTTGTAACAGTATGTTACACAATTACTTTTCGAAGACTTAATGGAGTTGTGGCAAGATGTTGTCTATGAACTCTCTTAGAATCCATTTTTGATTGATCATTGTACACTGAGTACACTTATCTCAGTTACAGCTATTAAATCCAGTGTCAAATGGTGCTGATAAACATTACAAATTATTATTATCTGTGTTTTACAGGGTTTCAGAAATGATTTTCAAGAAGCTATGGAGAAAGTGGATGAAGCATATCTTAATGAAATTTTAGCATTGGGAACACAGGTAACATATTGATTGTTGTAATTTATGTGTTTGAAGTTTAAAATTGAGGCATTTATTTTAGACATTTTTTTATTATCTAAGCATGAGAATAATATGAGATCTTGAGATGGTAATAATCCATCTAAATAGAAAAGTATTTTTAAATGCAATGCTGTGCAATGTTTTAACTCTACTGATCATCTCTGGCAAGCAGGCAGATTCTCTAAACACAAACTGGCAGTTTGTGTTCATTGAATAAATTAAATTTAAAAAATATTTTTAGCATTATTCAAAATCTGCTTCCTTACATCATAAAAGCTTTTGGAAATTCCTCCAAGATGCAAGGATAATATGTACATAAGTGTACGTCTGGAGCTTTGATCCTGAATTATCATTATTATTATATTCTTTCCTGGGACTAATTCCATTATTTTTCTTTGATGAAATATGTCGCATCCAAATAAGAAAATGAAAAGTTCATCAAAATAAAGCCAGCAGTTACAGTTATTGTGTGTACTATGTTATGAATAAAACTTTCATTTATATTTTCAGAATGATAATGAAAAATCACTGAAAGAAGATTCATTAGATGACTCTGTAACGTATGAGTATATTCAAGAAATGGCTAAGACTATGGGACATGGCGATAGAAATCATGATATGAATGTTATTATGACACTCTTACAGGTAATATTAGAAAACTAGCAAGCTTAACTACTATGTCTACTAAATTCTTTAATATAAAAATCAAAGATTTTTATATTAAAGCTAATATTAGATGGTTCATTTATTTCTTTCACTTTGGCTGAACTAACCAAAGTGATCTATATAAACACTTGAATCATTCAATATAATTGAATATCATCACATCCTTTCAGTTGTGTGTCATGCAACCAAATTGGTACAATATGATTTCTGTATACCAATTTACATGTAAATCAGTTCATATACAAATCTGTGAAGCTAATTAAAGAAATATTGTTATTTGATGTTTTGCAACATCTATTTTTATGTTAATAAGAAAATTATGGATTCATATTATATTCAGAGACATTCAGTCATCAAGTGAATAGAAACCACCTAAGAGCTCTACTCTTTTCCAGTCAGGATTCGAACCCGCGTTATCAGAGTCTGGGACGTGATTGCGTTTAGCATTAACCTACCACGGTTTATATATATATATTGTTGTAAAAAAATAATAAATAAGTATTAGTGATTTTTACATGAAATAAGAAACAATCCTCCTCACATACTTTCTTGTAATAATAACTTAACTCTGTATGTAACCCCATGTTTCACGTATGTCCATGTCCATATTCCATGTTCAATTCGAATTAAATTGTTTACCAGTTTCTTCTTAAGCTATGGGGACAGCAACTAAATTCGGCAATGGCGGCTGAAAAAACCGCGGTGAAACACAAAATGGCGAGGGCAACATTCACACAAACACAAGTGTATTTAAAGCCTCTAACGCGAAAACTGAAGAAGAAAAATCTTCCTGAGGATATATGTGACAGCCTAACAGAGATTACAAAACATTTACTTGAGAGAAATTATATAATGGTATGAATTATTTATTGTGTATGAAAATCATATATATATATATATCATCCCCATAATAGAAAGTGTTATAACACGAGGTACCTAATCTTAGCATCTTTACATAGTATAAAACACTCGCTTTTATATATGTCTATAGATAATTTTCACAGCAGGTTTATGTACATATATAAAAAACCTAACAATTTTTTTATGTAAGTAAAATAGAGATACTTAGCTATGGCTTGATTTAAAAATAAAATAAAAGTAAGCAATCAGCAGCCCTCAACATGATTTTTTCATTCTCATGAAAATACATGTAAACAAACATAAAATACCCAAATAAGGTCACTTTTATATTATACTTAATTCCATAACAATACATCGTTGAAATAATGTTGAAAATCATATACAACACTACTTTAAAAACACCTATATAATTTTTTTTGTTTTTGTGTAGGAATTGTGAGTTTGTGTGGAAAATTCTCAACTGTTTAGTGAAATGTTATTTTCGACTTGTCCAAAGAAATGAGATTGAGCCAAATACCAATCAGTCTCAACTCACTTCTTAACTAAGGCAAATGTAAATCAGACTTTATACAGACTTGTTTTGTCAGTCATCCTATATCCTATATGAGGGTAATGATTTATTTCAGGCAAGCGACGCGTACTTACAAATGGCGATTGGCAATGCGCCTTGGCCGATTGGTGTTACCATGGTCGGTATCCACGCTCGTACTGGACGCGAAAAAATCTTCTCAAAAAACGTAGCACACGTTATGAATGACGAAACTCAAAGGAAATACATTCAAGCCTTGAAGAGATTAATGACCAAATGTCAAGAATATTTCCCTACAGATCCGTCAAGATGTGTTGAGTATAGTACAACAAAATAATATAATTATTTACAAGAATAATATATTAGTTTCATTTTATAACCAGCTTTTATGCGGTGTTGTTCGCCTGTACTACGTACCTTGTATGTCGTGGAAACTGTCGAGAACAATAAATATGGCCGTTAAGAAGGACCAAATTCACTTTAATTTATAAAAAAAGAACTAGGATATGCCCGCGACTTCGTCTACGCTTGATTTGTAATTTCCGCGGGATTCCCGGGACACAAAATACCGCAGTAGTTAAATAAGAATGTAATCTATCGTTTTAGTGAAAACTGTCGGAATAAGCAAATTTTTATGCACACCACACCGAACGACACCTGGGAAAATTCCCGCGGTATCCCCGGGATAAAGTCACACATTTTATTACATAAAATTTGTTATCGAACAGGAAAAAGCACGTAAGAATTCGATTTCTTTTTAATCTGGCCATTTTAAATCATTCCCAGAAAAATTCTCGCTGGATTCCCAGGATAAAAAGTAGCGCAGATTTTAAGTCTATGAATTTGCTGTCGATTAGCGAAAACCGCATCGAAATCGGTCCAGTGGTTGTTACGTAATGCTGAGTAAACAGACAAGAAATCTAAAACAATGCATTGTGTTCTCCATCGTTTATAATTTATATATCTATTCCAGATGTTTTTTTTTATTAGCATCAATGTACATACACGGCATGTTTAGAATATTATAGATATAAACGCCCAGTAAAAAGTACATTGTCGTACTTTTGTTGATTTTGGATGTTTTTATTGAAACGATTTTCATATAAGGCCCCCGATATAGAAATTTTATGAGTGACATAATACAAGCATTAACTCAAAAGCTTTACGTTTTTTCTTTTCTTTTAAAACGCCCATGTATTAGAGCGAACAAAACCAAACTGAAATATTAAAATCGGTCGGACCGTTTTTGAGTTTTAAGCTGACAGGCAGCCAATCCTATTGGTTAATATTTCTCCGTTTCTCCACTCCGTAGCTTCGCTCCGTTTCAATGGCCCAGCCTTAGCGAAACTAATGAACAGTAATTGATTTCTTATTCGTCTGCTGTCACTGCTTATGTTTTTTAAAGTTTAAGGAGTAACCTCCAGTCGTGCGCCGGAGCTGACACAAACAAGTTTTATTTAAAACTTCATTATTTGGAGCGAAAGAGACTGATGATAGCCCATCCACCGACGGCATGCGGATCTAAAACGGTCATTTTTATACTTAAAGTGTAATTATCTTTTGCATTAGTTAAGTAGTTAAATTGTAAAATTGCCGAGTTAAGTTCTTATCATCGTTTAGACAAAATTTTCCAGTCCAAGTAATAAGTTGTCGTTTAAATACCAGGCCACCCAGAAAGTATTGCTAAAAAAAGTTTTTATCTATGAGTGACTGGCCAGTTATAATTTATTTTGAAAATATGACTATTTGTAACTACAAATAGATACGTTCTCATTTCAAAATTTCTCTCTACGTTGTGAGCTAATTTAAATTATCGTGTCTCATTGAAAAATGGATCTGCGCCAGGAACACTCGCGCTGTGATATTTTACGATTTCAAGTGTCGCCTGAAACCGGACGAATCGTATGATAGACTTCAAATGGCATTCATGGATGAAGGCCTTTCTAAGGCAACCGTGTATCATTGGTACAACGAATTCAAACGCGGTCAGCTGACTTTGGGGGATGAAGAAAGAACTGGTCGCCCTTTGACCTATAGAACTTTTTTTTTTCGCAAAACTTTCTGAGTGTCCCACGTACATGTCAATTCAAATTACAGCAAGTACTTATTCGCAAAAGTAACGCAAATGCATTTAAAGAGAAAATTTTCTTATAAGTTATGGGTCTGCAAATCTTTGCGAATGCACACTTATAAGTCAATCCTTAGGTACAAAGCATTTAAAGATTGTGGATTAGAATACGAGGCATAATAATATTTTTAATAGAATATAAATCTTATCTTAAGTGGACTGGGATGGTACCAGTTGTTTGTACTGTACGAAACAGTAGCTCGATAAACTATCAAATCATTCGCATCTGATATCAAACGTTATAGAATCTTAGATAAGATTTGTAAACGATTATTAACCAAATCTTATCTATATACATATAACAAAACTGTAGAGGTCGAATTTCTGTACAATGAAAAAAAAATGCCATAAACCGAGTCAGAGGTAAGAAGTGAAATAGAACTAATTTAGATTTTTTTTAATTTTTTGATTCTCTGTCTGTTTGTCTGTCTGTTTTTACCGGCTAATCTCCGAAACGACTGGACCGATTTAGTTGAAATTTTGTGTGGTGGAAGCCTATATCCCTGGCCAACATATAGGATACTTTTGATCCCGAAAAATTAAAGAGTTCCCGTGGGATAGTTAAAAAAAACCTTTCGCGCGGACGAAGTCGCGGACAGAAGCTAGTACTAATATATAAAGCTGAAGAGTTTGTTTGTTTGATTGAACGCGCTAATCTCAGGAACTACTGGTCTGATTTGAAAAATTCTTTCAGTGTTAGATAGCACATCTATCGAGGAAGGCTATAGGTTATATATCATCACGCTAAAACCAAAAGGAGCGGATCGCCAATGAAGAATGTTTCAAAATCGGGGGGTTTTGAAAATAAATTCCATGCGGACATCGTCGCGGGCACAGCTAGTACTGCTATAACACTAAAATGTAAATTGTTTTATTTCTGTAAACTATAATTTCAAACTTGAGTTAAATACTCAATGCAAAAATTGTTGATTTTAGATTTTAGTTTATGTATAATATTTTTTCTGTTTTGATACTGCACAAGTTGCACACACGATAACTTAAATTTACAAAAGGCACCCTCTTTTTGTAGGTACCTATTGTAGCTACATGGCAGTACCTAAGATAATTATGCACTGATAATTACAAGACAGACATACGTCGGAGTAAGGTTCCTTTTTTGTAATTACCTAAGTATTAAAGCTCCATTACATTTTTAGGGCCGCACACAATTGATTCTTTGTGTCATATAACTCTGAAGATTTTGTTGTTAATAAAATTAAGAAGTGTAATAAGACGGGCCCATAAATGTACTATAATAAGTATTATAAAATTTTAAATATGGCGTGTCTGTACACTGAAGCTATTAAGAAAAAACAACTGGAATAGGCTATATAAACGACGGAGAACAGGATGCATTTTTTTAAAGAATTCTTGTCTGCTCGGGGTTCACGTAAAAACTACTGGGTCGATTTCGATCGACAGCAACTCCTTACATCTGCGCTAATTTTTGTCCTGGGAATCCAATGGGAATTTTTCTGGGAATTATTTAAAATAGCCAGATTAAAAAACCGATTCCAATGTGATTTTTTTCAATGTTAGTAGAAAATTTTATGTAATAAAATGTATGATATTTTTTATCAGGGGAATCCTGCAGGAATTTTCCCGGGAGTGGTTTGTAGTTGTACGATTGCATTAAAATTATCTCATTTCGGCATAGTTTTCACTAAAACGATATCTTACATTCTTTTTTAAATGCTGCTGTAATTTGTGTCCCGGGAATCCAGGGGAAGTTCAAGTCAAGCGTCGACGAAATCGCCGGCATATCCTAGTATTTTCATATGTTTACGAAATTCGACTTCATAATATAGGTTGCAAATTGAATTCTTTGTTGCTGATGAGTGTATTGCTTCGTCTTCTTAACGTAACATCTTCATGACAAGTTGCGAATGTACAGTTGTGTGGTATGAAAATGTTCGCCAGTTTTCACATTGATTCATTTAACCTTCCGCGAGCACATGTTGCCTTTTCGCAAGTCAGTCACAGTCACAGAACAGACTGTCCCACAGAAAATTGTTGAACTATTTGACAATAAAGTTTAAAATTACTTAGATCAAAGTTCTTTGATTTTCTATCTTGTCTAAGAGATTGTTTCGACATGTAAAATTCTTTTATTGGTTTTAATATTTATGTTAAGCGTAGTGATTATATCCTCCTTTTTTATTGTTAATCGCAGTGTCTGTCATTGTCAGCATTACGATTTTCGTTTTTCCACGTTTCTACCTTTTATAAACGTAACAAAATGCTGGCAGTATTGTTTTTGTACTCGTGCAAGCAAAAGTCGACTTTAAGGTGACGAACTTTTTCATTTCGCGACTGTACATAGAGTAAGAACTAGACCATAAAATATAAAGTAGATTTACTATCTTACTCATATGTATGACTTTAAAAAACGTTTATCATAATAACTTAGTTTGACTAAAAGCTTGAATTTGAATTCTGAAAAATTGTGGAACATTCATTTCCGTTAAGTTTCTATATATAATTCCTGTAATTCAAACCATGCGATTAATTGGAAATTTCCCTGAATCTCAAGTAGTGTCTCATGCGGCACTACTAAGGAAATTGCAATATAAATTCTATTATCATTGTTTATTTATCAGATTTAATTGCGTGATAACCTGATAATGACTGATCGAGTCAATTCGATTGCTTAAAAGCATATTAATGAATGAGTAGACGTTGATTTGTTTGATATATTGCCGTTGTGTTATTTCTTTATTATATTGTTTTGATTTATTTATTGTCACTTATAATGTATAAGTTATGGGTTTTAGTTATTGCCCTTTTCACATCACGACAAGGTAATTACATTTTATACGTAAATAATAAAATATAAATAGATATTATAATAATTGTTTTGTTAAGATTAGCACCGTGAAAGATTCTCGATTATTCTTTGTTTTCCGTTTTAAAATTGTATTAAACTGTTTGTGCACAATCAGAACATCGAATATAAATACTAGGAACGACAATCACCTCGTAAAAACGTGACGCCGACAATCTCCTAAATAGAATATAAAATATTCTTTATTGCAGACAAGAAAGCAGTATATATCAGAATTAACAATATTTCAACTAGTACAATGTACTATATAGTATGAACTAGTACAATCGGTGGTCTTATCGCTAATAGCGAAATATTACACGATCAGATGGAGCCTTAGGTTTCTTCGCTTGAATACTTTTTCGATTGTTGATTTTTTAATGTAACTTAATAGTAGGTTGTTATACGAGAGGTGAAAGTGACCTATATAGGCATGAGATAGTTTAGCGTACGAGCGTAGCGAGGGCGATAATAGTTCGAGTGCCTAATTAGGTCTTTCACTCAACACTCTGCTATTCATTTCGAATATGAGAAAAGTAAATAAAAACTGATTAGTTAAACAAACAACTACTTCTCTAATGCAATGAATTCAGGCGTTAAATCTATATGTATAATAATAATAATAATAAATAAATACACTTTTGGTCAAAACTCAAAATGGATGTAGGCCTGGGTCCCGTGGTACTAAAGAACTCCTTCTCATAGATATGACCATTAATCAACAAGTCCGCCGAAATAGGAAAACCTCTGCACCGCCTGGATAGATTATAAAAGGCATATGACTCAGTGCCGCATACGTGGCTAATGAGGGTACTGGAGTTATATAAAATTGATGTAACTCTACGTACCTTCCTTGGCGCATGTATGGAGCAATGGGTCACTAGACTCTGCATTCCCGGCGGTGATAGCTTACCTATCTCGGACGGACTTATAAAGATAGAGCGAGGGATCTTCCAGGGTGATAGACTGAGTCCATTGTGGTTTTGCCTGGCCTTGAATCCTTTAAGCACTTTGCTGGAGGATTCAAGGCTAGGCTTTCATCTTCGTAGAGGGGGTGAAGCCATATCTCACCTGCTGTACATGGATGACCTCAAACTGTTCGCATCGAAAAAACATGACCTACTAGAGCTGCTAAACCTAACTGAAACGTTTAGCAGCTCTATAGGAATGGAATTTGGTGTGGACAAGTGTGCGGTTATGTATGTGCGGCGGGGGAGAGTTGTAAATTCTAACGGATTGCAGCTCTCCGAGGGTGTGTGCTTCAAAACCCTTTCCGAAGATGAGACCTACAAATACCTTGGTATATCACAATCATTGGGTATAGTTGACGAGGATGTGAAACAGCTGATAAAAGAACGATTCTTTAGCCGCCTGAGGAAGGTACTAAACTGCCTTCTCTCAGGTGGTAACAAGATTCGTGCTTTTAACAGCTGAGTCATGCCCTCGTTAACTTACTCCTTTGGTATACTAAGGTGGACTCAAACAGAGCTAGACGCACTGGACCGAAGGGTCCGTTGTATGCTGACAACATATCGGATGCACCATCCACGATCATCGGTAATGAGATTGTACATCCCACGGAAGTGTGGTGGCCGGGGATTTTTAAATGCTAAAGACTTACACAACCGTGAGCTGTACAATCTCCGAGAATATTTCCTAAAAATCAACCAAAGTATACATCGAGATATGTTGTCGGTAGATAAAGGATTCACCCCGCTCTCTCTTGCAAAACAGGACTAGCTCAGGCCTCGGGTATTGAGTACCTCCGAGCGAATGGACGTATGGAAGAGCAAGGAGCTGCACGGAAGGTTTCATCGAGCACTATACGGGCCCAATATAGACCTTTCGGCGTCGGTGAACTGGCTACGTTTCGGTGACCTCATTGGGGAAACCGAAGGGTTTGTTTGTGCAATTATGGACGAGGTTATTGAGACGAACAACTACAGCAAGTACATCCTGAAGGACGGCACGCTCGACGTATGCCGGGCGTGCCACCGCCCGGGCGAATCCATCCGGCATATTATTACCTGTTGTTCTCGTCTTGCTAACTCCGAGTACTTGCACAGGCACAACCTAGTAGCCAGGATCATCCACCAGCAACTTGCTCTTCGATACGGTCTGATAGCGACTGAGGTACCTTATTATAAATATATCCCTGAGTCAGTTCTCGAAAATGGTCATATCACGGTCTACTGGGATCGATCTATTATTACAGATAGGACTATTGTTGCCAATAAGCTCGACATTGTGATAATAAATCGATCTGCGAGACGTACGTTGCTCGTTGATATAAGTATTCCACATGACTGTAATCTCGTTAATGCTGAAACTGATAAATTAACGAAATACATAGACCTCGCGCACGAGAATACGGACATGTGGCATATGGAGTTAACGATCATCGTACCGATAGTGGTGTCCGTTAACGGTTTAGTAGCGAAGAGCCTCGACCGACACCTAGAGAGGCTCTCGCTCGGTAAATGGGTGAAGGGCCAGATGTAGAAGGCGGTTCTCCTGAGCACGGCACGCATTGTGAGGAAGTTCCTGTCTCTGGAGCCTTAACTACCGGTAGCTTGGACCCTAGGCCCCGCTGCCGACGGACGTCATCTTTTTATATTTTTTTAATATGTGTTTATTTTTTATATATATATGTATTAAAAAAACATAAAAAGAATATAAATAAATATATATGTGAAATAATAATAATAATAATAATAATAATCGGCAGACAAACACACATATTGTATATCCCCAAATTAAGCAAGTTACGCTTGTGTTATGGGTAATATACAACGTAATATATCTAAATCTGATGAACTTTTTTTACTTTCTTAATGGCTTCCGCGGTTAGCGTTAAACCAACGACAAATCTTAATCATCTTGAAGAACTTGTTCAACTTAGTTATTCAACATTATAATACAAAAAACAGGATTTTTACTTTTACTATAGTATTAAAACGAGGAAACTTAAGTAATTAAAAAAACCGCGTAAGAGAATTTGGAAATGGAGATGTTCGGAGAAAGTACTCGAAGGAATAATAATAATATTATTATTATGTAGGTACTAAATATTTAGTTAGAAAAAAAGAATTATATCTTAATATCATTATTTACAATAAACAATAAACGATAAAGCAATTGATTATCTGATGATAGAAGGATTTGGATAAAATTTTGTAAAGGAATGATGGGCTGGAGACCCTGGATAAGCTGTGAGAGTATTTTGTACAGTTCAGGAAAATGTGATTCACAATACATCCTCCACTTCAACCACAACTGATGAACTTATTTAATACTTACGTCACATATGAAACGTCAAATTTTTTTTTTCTGTAGCATTCTTCCAGCGGATATTGTCTGATCACTGATCATAGTAAATATTTAGCTCAAATTTATGTAAATTAAATAATAGTTTAATAAATAATTTATAGGTATAAAATGATGTTAAGAAAATATTTGATATTTTTTTATTACATTACATGCCGCGATTGACAGTGCCTGTGAAAAAAAGTTGGTACACGAGTCGTACTATGTATTAGCTATGGCTCGCAGTTTTTAAATTTTTTGAGAGTTTTTGGCGGGAACTGAAAGGAGATGTTGTACTGTGCAGTTTTATTTTCTATAAATATTGAAAATTACTCTAAAATGAACAATAGTTGTAGGATATTGATAGTTTTTGAGTAGTAATTATGTGTTTTGTGAGAAATGTGAACTGTTAGTCAAATGTGGCCTTTTGAGTTGTCACAAGAACCCCGTTGAATGGCACCAACTGATAAACTACAGTTCAGCTGTGCTAAACATAGGCTTAAGAAAATGAAGAAACTATATTATAATCTAAGATCTTAAAGGCTTAGCCACCAAGCCATAAACCTAAATAAATAAATAATTAAATTTTTTGACAGCTAGGAAAATTGTTTCCAGGGATGAAAAGTACTGTTTTCCTCCCTGCGATTAGGCTACTCCAAGCACACTTTCAGCTATGAAATGAAAAAGACATTTTTGTAGACTATATATTCTATCAATGTTTTAGAATTTTAGTTTATAAATCGTCAAATTAGCGAGACAATGAACTGTGACGCTATCTGATTATGTTAGATCTAGCAGCTCTTCAGAAATATTTTTTTATAATTAGCGATTGTAGGATAGTCTTTAATCCGGGGAGCAAGGATTGCGTGGTACCCGGGCACATGGACCTAGGGGCACGAGTCGATCGCCATATATCTACCTACATACACATATCATGCAAGTTTTAAATAGAATAGACGATATCATTAAAAAGCCTGCCAACTTAAGAACAAGCCAATCGATTCCGACATTTCAAAATGCACAGCTAGCTATCTTTATTATAACATACATAATATTTATTTTTGTTATTGACATTGGGGGGGCTCAGACTGATTTTCGCACCCCGGCGCCCAATATGGTTAATAAGGTGGCCCTAACCGATAATCATACCTAGTACTCTTCTTTCATGCTCTAATTACATAGAATATATGTACAAATTTTATCATTTTATATTTAAAAAGGATGTTAACCAGTACACAGTATATGCTACAGAATTTATCGTTGTAAATAATGCAAATCTGTGTTTATGTGTGTCACAAGCAAAGCATACGTAGGTATATTTACTACACCTAATTTTACAGGGGAAGGTTGAAAATTTCTCATTTTATGCAAAGAAGTATAATGTACTACATACTACATAGAACTCAATGATTTCATTAGCTACTTGTCTTATTCTTCACAGAAAACATTGCCTTATGTATTCTATGCATATAAATTACAAAATAAATATTACGCAGCCGTGATAGTTTAGTTGGTAACGGTCTCGAGTCTCAAACTCGCGTTCCGAAAGAGACGTGATTCCGAATCCTGGCCGGGAAGCTTCACAACTCAAGTAATTTTCTGATCTAATATGCATATTGTAAAAAAACCACATGCTGTATAAGTTATGGAAAACATCGCGATGAAACCAGTACATTGAGATAATCGATGTGTCAAATATAAAAATACAAACAATTATTGTTGTTATTAATTATATTTTTTTAATATAATTGGAAAACATTAGTTTCAGGAAGCATGTTTCGCATAATTGGAGGTCATGAAGCGCCTCCAGAATACGGTCGCTTCCACGCTTCGCTGCAAAATTTGTCAGGCCACCATGTTTGCGGTGGTGCTATCGTATCAAACCGGCATGTAGTAACTGCAGCGCATTGTGTACAAGGGTAACTAATAAATAATGTCTTCTTATCAGTTTGTTTATCCTCTAGATAATTATACATTTTTTATAACACTGCCTGCTAAAAGTCTTTACACAATGGCTGATGTCAGAAATACATAATTTTATCCTTACTATAATATGTTCGTTTACATATACATGTATACATGTTCTTTTTCCACGCTAATGCCATGGTTGAACTTTGTCCATGCAAATACATACTTGTAAAGGTGGGTACTTCGTTTTTCATAATGATAAAGATTTACGACCTTATTCATAGAGTTAGAGTAAGTTAGAACGTTTCTTCAAGAACCATAAAGAAGCGTTCAAAACTTACTCTAACTCTATGAATAAGACCTTTAGGCTATTTCACGCATAATATAATATGGCGAAGAGTTTCAGGGATTATTTGATATGCGACATTTATAATTACGTTAAATATTGACAGATACCGTATGTATTACGCTAATGTTGCTATGCGATAACGGCGTTATTTTTTAACACTTCACATTCGGTCACAGCCTAAATCTTTAACACTAACGCAAATGAAGCCCCAGCATAAAGGCAGTTTGTTTGTTCTTTATCACGGCCTTGGATATTCAATTGCAATTGCATTCAATGTATGACTTCATTTTAAAGACTTGTTAGTCCACGTGAAAAGAATGGTTAGAGCAACAAAGATGTTCAATTTGTTGTTTTGAATTTTTCAGTGCCAATCTGAAATATATAAGAGTAATAGTTGGAACAACTAATCTTGATACTAGTGGATACGTTTACGTGCCTATATCGATACTAATTCACCCTGACTTCAATCATTCAAGCAGAGACTACGATATAGCAATTTTAAAAGTATTGAGACCTTTTGATAAACACCATGTACGAGTTATTTCAATGAGAGATGAAGAGTTGAATGAAGGAGATTCGGTTGTTCTGACAGGATTTGGAGCTCTAGAGGTATGTGTGTGGTCTATACAATCATGAAATAAGAATATAAGATACTATTATACTTTGTAGGCTAGATGTCACTAGCATCGAGTTTGTTATCATTTTATGTTCGAAACATTTGTAGAAAATGTTTCATGTTTATAATACTCTATTTAAATATTAAATTAAAAATAAACATTGTTATTATTTACTGATTTGATCTCTAAAACATTTATTTCGTCTAAATAGTAAAACGTTAATGGAGGAGTCGATACAATGACATATCATAATAAATTCTGAAACAATGTTCATATACAAGAACGGGTGTTCAAAAACCATATTGTCATCATTGCTACAAAATATAATGACAGAAATGATTTTAATTACGGTTCAAACTATAATTAATACGCTATTTCACTCACCATCACGGAAATGACGTTATAGTTTGCAAAGCTGGTCCAAAATCTATATGGCTTCGGCGTTTTTTAAGATGATAAATCCCAGATGTAGCTCAGTTGATCTGACTGTCTTTAATAGTGTCTTTCTATATTAAAAATCAACATACAGACGAATTGAGAATATCCTCCATTTTGAAGTCGGTTAAAAATGAGAGTGGCTTGTGGCGTCCTCTTGTCAACAGTAACATTGGGCTTTTTCAAAGTTACGCTTTCACTGGGCGATTTTAATTATAATCCTTAGTATTGTTCTTCTATAACAACAAAAAGTCACTTCTGTTGTAACATTTTTTTCCTGAACAGTACTTAGTAATTTAGAATACTGTTTAATTTTTAGCCCAATGGTGAATCTAGTCGTCAAATGCATGCTTTGAATTTATCAGTGTTCGATCAAGAGACTTGTCGATTTGCGATGAGATATTCAAAAAATGTTACGGACAATATGTTTTGTACATTTACTAAAAAAGGACAAGGCACATGCCATGTAAGTTTACCTTTATTTTATACATATATGTTATATTTGAGATGAGATATAGGTATGCAACAATCTATAACTCTTTCCTTATTTTCAACCACAGTAAAATGCGTCTTTTTATTTTAATTTCCTAACAGTAATTCTCATATTGATCTCTTGTTTATTATATCTACGTAATAATTTCAACTTAATGTATCATGACTGGTTGATTGTATTATAATTGGTGACGGGTGTTTAGCTGTACAATTTAAAAACCTAGCAATTGACATTATTTTTTAAATGAATGTTTGTGCATTCATTGCCTTGCTAGGCATTTAGTTATGTGTTGTTTTTGCGAAAACACGTGAAAACGCGAACAAAATGATGCGCATGTGCAGTAAATATAAACCATCCTGAGTTTTCTAGTTGTTACCACAAATTTTATCTTTATTGTTAGGTCAATAAACCTGTAATGTAGTTTTAATGGTTAGAAGAATAATATGGATATTGTTTTCTTGAGAATACTAAAACTGAAGACTAAGTATACTTTGTAACATATAATTTGGTCTTAAAGTCTTCTTTTAATAATAGCGACCTAAGCCATAATTACAATTTCACTAATACCATATTCTAGGACAATTGTTATTGCAGATATCAACGCCTAAAAAGGTAATCCGTGTGAATGATTTTGGAATACATAAGGCCTCGTAACATCTCAACTTTACCGTATTCTCAAACGCCAATTACTGTGCTAATATTGTTCTAGATTAAGAGTCTCAGCCATAATGATAGATTTAAAAAAATATGATTTTCAGGGTGACTCAGGAGGACCTGTAACGAAACATAGCAATCTTGTGGGCCTAATTTCATGGGGTATCCCATGTGCTGTCGGTTTTCCTGATGTACACACGAGAATAGCACCATTCATCAAGTGGATTCAACATCACATCGATAAAAGTAAATGTACAACGAATAAAATTCCAACAAATTTTAACCCCCTTCCACCTATGTGAAAGAATTTACGTTTGTTATGATATTGTAAGATATGATTAGCATTACAATTTGAAGCAAAAGAAAAATCAATTTTGTTCTTTTGGAAATCTTATAGACGTTGATTCAATAGTCATCTTTAAGACAAACTAGCTGTGCTCGCGGTTTCACCCGCGTGTTGATGGAAAATCGTTATATTTTGGATAATTCACACTATATCTTTATAAATTATAGCCTATGTGTTATTCTGATGTGTAAGCTATATTATTGGAAAGTTTCATCAAATTCCATTCAGTAGTTTTTGCGTGAAAGAGTAACAAACATACATCCATACATCTATACATCCATACATCCATTCTTACAAACTTTCGCGTTTATAATATTTATAGAGATAGATGGCATGGTAATCATTGAATAAACTTGTATTTGTGTAAATTAAATACATTTGGCGTATACTGCGCGGTCATTTTAATGCTTTTCCATACATTAAAAACATAATTTAGGAATCGATGACCATATGTTTGTCAAAACCTGTAGGTATTAATTAAGGTATGGTTTTTTCGTACATAAGTTAAAAGTTAGTGCAACGAGGCTGTTGATTTTTTAAACTATTATTGTAATGTATTAAATATTAATGTTAAGATAGTTTTATTTTCCATGATGTTAAGTAAAACTAAATGTTGATTTTTTAAACACTATCGTCTCAACTATATTTTAAGTAGTAGATATTCCTCGGTTTCCCTTAATATACCTATTTAATGTTATGATAAAAATTATTGACTGCTTTTGTTTATAAAAACTGTAGATTATAAGCATTTACAATTAATTGAAATACGTTATATATCTATCCAGTTTTTCCTATATATTTTAAACTAAAGTAACCAATAAAATACTCAATCGAATCATGCAGTGTTATTCTTTAAAAAAATATAAAACTAAACACATTTTTCTGATATGAACGGACTTCTTACAAGCTTTCATTTTCTATTCAATTTCTTAAATCTTCTCAATGTTTCTGGATTTATCTGGAAAAATAAAGGAGAAAGATTTCACTGTGAATTTCATAATCGGTAAAATATGTTTTCAGGGAAACAAAAATTTCGTTAAAATGAACGTTTTTCTTGGAGACCGTCCCTACTACTGTTGTATTTAAAAATTTATAAACGCTACTACATAGGTTTATTTTTAACCCAATACCTTATATCCTAGCGCACTATTGTTTGAATAGTTCATCACTACAGCCATTACTGGACGCCCATGAGCACATTGAAAAGGTGTCTTACAGTCTGATAGGTTCGAAACTAATTCTTCACAATCGGCTTTGGAAAGATTGTCGCCGAACTTAATTGCGTATCTACAAGACTGCAAAATAAAATGAATATAAAAATAAGTACAATTTTATAATTTCCAAGTCCTGAAAGAAGACAAACTGAACTTTCTAGTTCTTGGTAAATAGCTATAATATCGTTTAGAAATATTTATTACAACAATTCGACAATATTTTAAGTTTCCCTAAAGGCGATATTTCATTGGAATTCCGTAACCTAATTCCGTTTTTGTAAAAGTAAGTAGTGTTCATTGATTTATGCAAGTTATTTTTGATTTTTTTTTCCCGCGTTTTTCCCAGAGCGCTACAATATGGGGCTCTACAAAAAGGAGTAAAAACAGATATTTAAAGTCTCAACGAGGTAGGCAACGCATCGGCTCTCTTAGTATTCCAGATGTCCATGGGCGATGGTAGCCACTTGCCATCAAGTGGACCCTTCTGCCAGTTTGCTTATAAGCAAACATAAAAAAACAAAATTAAATAACTTAAAAGATAAATTAAATAAGTTCTAAGTTTGGACAAATCGCTCAATGTTATTATAATTGTTCTATGTATGAAAACTTGTTTTTAAATCCTAAATCATCACACACTACTACAGGAAAGAAACCAACACCATTTAATGTTAATATGTTATTTTATAAAAAAACTGATTCTACACTTTTTTATGAAACAGGCAAAAATTCAAAAAAAATTTAAGATATAAAATATAACCATAAATAGGTTAATTAAATTTTATCTATGTTTATTGACCTGATTGCACGTGCTGATAACATTTCAGATATTTAAAGTTAAAATATACACAACTAAGCTATCAATGACCAAGAAAACAATCATTTATGTTGAAAACTTTGTGTTTACGACACCAATTTAAAAAAAATGTTAGGCATATTTTTATGTATAATTAACTACATGTCGATACTCTATGAGAACCATATTATATTCCCGCTTGATGCCCTATATGGTAAGTTTTTGAAACTACCCTTTAGTTATTCAGCTCTGAACAACTAAAGCGGCCAATTCAGCAGATTCGTATGAGGAACAAGACAAGTATCAAAATAAAGTAGCACTCTATAGGCACATGTCTTACAATTACCAGTGTAATTGGCACGTGTCTAAGTGTACTAAGCAATTCTCCACAAACGGCCGCTTTAGGCCCTGGTCTGGGTGTTACTAGAATCATGGAAAAAATACTAGTTATAACAATTGTCTACTCGGGAATGAAAGAGCTCTTACAATACATAACACCGCAGCTCATACCTCTCTCGGGTTTTGAGGTTTTAATATTTTAAACATGATTTTTAGAGCAAGCTATAAATTCTTCTGACTGATTAGATCTAAAAAAAATGTATTTTAAATACTTATATAATAATCTACAAAAAGCGAGATCATTTTTTTAAAATTTAATTGATTCATGGCCATAGAATCTATGTCTTTCAGTCGGAAACATG
Organism: Dendrolimus houi; assembly: GCA_039645545.1. NCBI lineage: Eukaryota > Metazoa > Arthropoda > Insecta > Lepidoptera > Lasiocampidae > Dendrolimus > Dendrolimus houi. The sequence goes on along the minus strand of CM077125.1, from coordinate 10,013,582 downwards.
TTTAAAATGAACTTATACTATGTGTAGCACAGCTGAACTGTAGGTTATCAGCTGGTGCCATTCAACGGAGTTCTTGTGACAACTCAAAAGGCCACATTTGATTATACAGTTCACATTTCTCACAAAACACATAATTACTACTCAAAAACTATTAATATCCTACAACTATTGTTCATTTTAGAGTAATTTTACACATTTTTAGAAAATAAAACTGCACAGCACTACATCTCCTTTCAGTTCCCGCCAAAAACTCAAAGCGAGATCAAATTGACCTGTGGTGCCATCTGTTCGTGTAAGATTTAGGAGCCTTTCAGTTACATTCTTACAAAGACAATCATACCTAGACGATCTGTCTTTTTACGTGCTCGAAACATAGGGGAACTATACCATTGTTGACACCAAATTAATCCCACCCTGTCAATTTATTTAAGATCTTAATATTTTTTATTTTGTCGCCATATAATAATATCATTATTCATTGTAATTAATATTTGAACACATTATGTATTAATATGGTAACGAACGTAAAACAAAAATTTAAAAGTATTTTATTATTATTTTGACATATATTATTTTCATTGTGTTATGTATATTAGTCGCGAAAACTTAATAAAATCAAGAATGTTATGGTTTACCTTACATAGTTTTATTTATTGTTCTATAAACCTAATTTAAGAAATCTCCTTTACGATAAATGTCTTACCTCGCTGAAAACTAAATCCATAATTGATTTTGGGTATAAAGAAATACAGCCTCTCTGCATTTTTATCATGTTCACTTCTTCAGCTATCAAAGCTTTGACCGCTTTTATTACTTTTTCGAACTGAAAACCCATACTCATTTATTATTATAAAGCTGAAATATTATATCCAACATAAGAACGATTGCTATACCTGTCTGGGATGTTTACTAAGTATTGCTTGAGGGATAGCATTAACCTCGATAGAATTGTTGTCTAAAATTGTCCATTGTAATCCAAATTGTTCAAATTTCTCCTTATAATTGTGAAGAGATATAATCTCATCTTTAGACAGTACTAATGTTAATTTCTCTACTGGAACACTTACCCATTGGTTATTAGAAAGGTAATCTGAAAGAAATATTATTCATTTATCTAATTATGTTTGTTCTGTTTCACTATTTTTTTTAAATTGTGAAGCAAGTAAACATGGACGCGATCCACCTCATGGAAATTGGTTACCATCGCCTATAGACATTTAGATTACCAGGGGCGATATTAACGCGTTTGCTGCCTTTAGCATGAAAGGAATGCGGGTAAGTTAGGATTAAGGATAAAGGACACGATATAGGGAGGTGGGATAGAGCTAGGAGTAGGCCCTTGGTTCTATCTCTCATCGTATGAAACACGATTAGCTCAAGGCGACATTCTGTGAGAACGTCGTGTCACACCGATAAAGCCGGTCCTAAGAGCAATAATCAAGGTTAATTATTCCAGCATAGTTCTAATTTCCCGACTATAATTATCTGTTTCATCTTTATTAATAATACTTATCTTAAATTAAACAAACAGTATCTGTTGCCAGATATATTTCAGTACATACAAAACTTCTTTATAGTTCTTAAAGACGCCTTCAAACTTACTTTAACTCAATAGGAATAATACCGATAGATGCTACTTACCTGAAAGATTTCTCTCAAGCCTTATCCTTTCATGTACAGCATGCTGATCAAACAGAACTAAAAACTTCGGTGTTTCATATGAACGAGTACAAGATCCATCTATAATGGCAGCTATAAATTTTCCATCCACCTGTCCTAATATCTGAAAACAACATATTATTTTAAATTTACATTTAGAGGTTGGCTAATTAAAACAAAATTTGAAGGTTGTTCTCTGATGAGTTTGGAGCAATAACTCAATAAAGACTTTAACGCGAAGATAATAATGTGTAATATTTGCTGAAATCCATTTCATTTTAAAGTTGATGGGATGTTGTTGATTTAGATTTTTTTATTGCTCGAAGCAGGCTAAGTCTATGGGTATTAAGCGGCTGCCTCTGTAGAATTCCTTCCTGAAATTGACACGTATCTAGATATAGTGATAGATATAGCATAAAGTTCCACTTTATTTGATACTTGTCATGTTGGTCATACGAATCTGCAAAAGCGGCCGCTTTAGGCCCTCCGATGGAAAATGGTTATTGTCGCCTATGAAGGTTTGTAACACTAGCTAGCCGTCGCTGACACATATCTAAGTCTTAAAGAGATTTTATCGTATATTATATAATAACAGCCCATAAACGTCTGGACTCGAGCCTCCTACTATAGGGGGGACGGGGGGGGGATAGTATACCCACCATGCTTGTCCAAGGCAGCTTAGCAGGTTTGACATGTAGGATGTCTCAATGTGCAGTTTCATCACGATGTTTTTCTTCACCGTCGTTAGCACGTGGTAATTGTAACAATATGCACATCAACTCAGAAAACTGAGTAAGTGGTGCATGCGTTCCGGTCAGGATTAGAACCCGCGCCCTTTGAGTTTAGGACGCGTGCGCTAGACATTACGCTACCACGACTTTATTTCGACGAATTTTGTCATATCCTTTAACAAATCCATGTTTTAGTCAAAGGAATAACCCTGGCGGGAATCATCCAGATCATTAATTGATAAAACTATGAGATTTTATTTAGTGCTAAACAGTCCAGTGAAATAAAAATATTGGGTGCTATTTATTGGAATTTAAACCTCCTATTTAAAGGTACTCAGTATATAGACAGTGTTCAAGTTGACTAAATTGAACAATTTGATAAAAAAAAATAGTAGTAATGTTACATTTAATCAACATTCAACGTATGTAAATACAACTTAATAGGTAGCTTATACCATATAAACTTTACCTTAGCGTCTTTCAGGTGTTGACCATTAAATTTCAATGAAGCATTGTCTTGGACTAATTTTATACTGAACTTTTCAATGGTTTTTGTTGCAGTTTCCTTTAAATTTTGTACCATGGGTTCATATATTTCAGTGTTAATTTGAACATCATTTGCGAAGTTATCATATATACTCTAGAAATAAAAAAATATAGAAAGAAATATTTATTACTCTTAAGTGTGGTTTACAGTTAAATAATTAAGCATACATCATGGAAATAATCTTCATCAAATTTGTAATCACATGCAGTTTTTGTATTACAATTTTCAAAAATTTGAGACATGCCTAAAACAAAAACAACAGACATTATTATACATAGTTTCTGAAAATATGTAAACAAAGTAATACAACACAGATTAGTTATGTAATAAGATATAAAATGACGTGACTTGCTTGCCTTTTGGTAAGAATCTAAGTCTATCCCTTATATCAAAATCAAAATTAACAGTGGGAACATCTTCAAGACGATCTTTGTTAATTTTGTCAAAGTATTGATCCTCGTTGTATGAATTATCCTCTTTAGGATATAAATCATTGAATAGTTCATAATGTCCGCTACAGTTGATTATTTCATTATCGTCATTGGTGCTACATATAAACTCATTCACAAATTGTTCCGATTCCGTAGGTTTAATTTCATTTAAACATATTTTATTACAATTATCTTCAGAATTTTTCAGTAGTATACTATCTTCATTAGTAGTTTTATAAAACGTATCTTTAAATAATGATTCATTTGAGTTTTTGTAAGTAAAAGTTTGATTAAATTCGTCATTTATGTCAACATCATTAAATACAGTTTGACAAACATCTATTGGGTCTATATTATTGTCTTTAAAATTAATTTCGGACAAACTTTTTTCTTTGTTATTCGTGTCTTTACAACTATTTCGATTCAGTTCTTCTTCGCTATTTCTAACTTTAATTGGTGACCCAATTGGATTGTATAACGACCATTTTATGTCTGAATCATACATAAAGTATCTTGTTTGTTGTTTGTAATATATTTTTTCAACATTTTCAGATTCTTTATAAAGATAATTAGAATCGCTTGCTTCATCTTGCATTATATCGTAATTGTTACAAACAGATGTCGAAGTTATAAATTTGCTTGGTATTGTGTATGTTAATTTGTTTCGAGGTTCTAAGTTGTAATCATTTTTTAAATCGTCATTTATCTTATTTATCGTAGTCTCTTCCCTATCGATAAAATGATCTACAGTGCCAGAGAATTCAATTGTGTATGACGACATTGCAATGTTATGTTTCCTATGGCACAGTTTAGATAACATTGTATTTTTATCAAAAAGTTTGGTCCTTAATGTACCAAGAGGTTTTAATTTATGGTTGTACGATATTTTAGAATACCTTTCATTAAAATTGAATTTATCTATGGAATTTTTGGTAATAAATCTATATTTTTTGTCGTGTTGCTTATTATTATGGCTATAATACTCTTTAAAATCTTTCGCTTGATAACAGTGGCTTTCGTAAGTGAGTCTAGGTATGTCTGACAAAACGGCGGAACCTTTGCTCGGTACAATAATTCTTTTCTCTGATTGAAAATCTCCCTCATAATGACAAGTTTGTAATGGTGTGATACAATTAATTAAGCCCCGTTCTATATGTGTTGGACTGTAAATAGATTGATTAGGTAGGTTTAATTTGTTATTTGTCCCTGTCCTCCAAAAATCATCTTTAACTTGATTATTGAGTACAGTTTGAACAAGATCATAAGTTGTCCTATAAGGAACATCTTTTGGTTTCCTCCAAATACGATAATCTACACTGGTCTCCAAGTTTCTTAGATAATAATCGGGTGTAAATATGTCATCATTTTTTATACTGACAGTTATGCTTCTATTTTCCTTTTTAAAATAACTGTGTTCAGTAGTTCCCTTTTTCAGTATTTGGCATTTACTTTGATGAAATTTATTGTAAACTTTGTCAGCCTTATTTCTAACTGATGCAGGTGTTTGTTTAGCACGTTTCGTTGACTGTAAAAACTTACTTATAATATAATTTTTGGAAAATGTGTTTGAGCTACTTATGTTCTTTTTCCTTTTATAAATTTTTGCATCTATTAATTTTTTATTAATATCTTTTTGATTAGTTATATTACGAATGTTATACTTGTCATACGCCTTATTCTTCTTTTGTTTGTTTTTATATTGTTCGGTCATATTACTCGTGATGTGCCTTTCATCTCGTTTTATTTCAGTTGATTTCTTTTTAATTGTAGAACTTGTACTGAGTTTTTTCTTATACGTTATATTATTGTTATCTTTTGAATTACTCATTATATTTTCATTATTTTGCCTGGTTATTTTTTGTTTACACAACGGTGTAACAATTTCTTTAAGTTGATTTCCCATGGTAGGATTAATTATTTTAGATACTGAAATGCTTGGCAATTTCCTCTTGTTGTTGCGTTTCATCGTTTTACCTGAAATATAAGAATACCTGCTACTGCATCATTGAATTATTGTGTATCATCATTTAACTATGTCTGATACTAATATCTTTCTTATTTGCTCTTTTGTATGATTTAAAATTAAAAATTTTATATTTTGCTAATAAGTAACAAAGTATGTACCTTTGATCCCATTTTGCATTTTAGTAATACACGGTTTATCGGATCTGTTCCCAAGCACTTTATGTATGATTTTGTTTACTTGATCCCTAGTGTTTGGTTCTTTAAATGTGTTAATAATGTTATTTGGCTTTTTTACTGGCTTTAAAATAATGTCACCAACATAAAATTTAATTAATTTCTCTAACAAAATATTAATTTTATTCCAGTCGTTAAATTCTAGGAGTGGTTGATTTAATGTATGACTAATGTCATAATCCAGGCAAGGGCATGATATAAATATAAAATAAAATGGTATTTTATTAGTAAATACATCATTTTCGTCGTCGTGAATCACCTGTAATAATAAATACGAAATAAAAATAGTACAAATGATTTTAAAATTATTTTCAAGATATATAAGTATGTGGGGTATTGTTAGACAGATGTTGAAAGTAATAGCGATTTTCCTTAATATTTTTAAAGTTAGTAAGTCACAAAAAATTATCTTCCAAAGTGCACCCAAATTAATAAAAAATAAAGGAATAAAATAGAGCGAAATATAGTTTCAGGAAACAAATTAAAATATTAAAGCAATTACAGTTTTTAATTTATTTAAAAAAAAGCAATATCAATGACATGAAAACAAAAAGTATATGTTTGATCGTTTAAAAATATATTAAAAGCGCGTGAAATTAATTTTTAATCGAATGCTTAAGGTCTGATTATGCAAATCCACATCTGAGATAATAATCGGTAATTTTCAGAATTCGGATTATACTTCATCTTTCATATATTTACAGCTCTGTGCTGTTATTAAAAACTTTACATTCAAATTAGGATTTGTGAACCAAGATAGAAAATTTTTCGATATCCTCAAAAATTACCTCGTACGAATTTAAAAAAAATTAATAGCTTACCTTTGACTTAATTTTCATCTTAATTTGATCACTTCTACTTTTACCTAAATTATCATTGATTATTTTGTATAACTTACTACTACTAGTTACAAATTTTCTATTCAGGTATATCCAGTGTTTCCCTATGTCATCATTTTTACCAATATAACCCGTGACTTTATATTTATTCTTTTCTACGCTTAGCTCTTGGACATTATTTTCTTTAATATTAAATAAATTGAGCAATGTCTGATAGATATCCCTTTTTTTATGTATTTGGAATAAGATTTCATTCTTAGCGTCATCTCTTAGACTGAGTGAAACGTTACTGTGAACTAGTGATAACTGCTCTAAAAACCTTCTTAAATTTTGAAGTTCATCTATATTATTGATCGTGTTTTTCCGAATAATAAGGTTGTATAAAATACCTTTAACTTCGACCTGTAAAAGTTAGACATTTGAATTTAAACCAAGACAGCACAACGATTGTGATGGTGATGAAAAGTTAGATAAAATGAAAATACTTGTGAAATAATTTCGTCCGATACCTATTTGTATCGCGTAATTTTTTTGTGATGAAAATAAATATGTCCAGAAACATTCTATTTCTTTTTTCTTTATTGGCTTAAATGCAAATAGTCAAAGTATGAAAGGCAGGTGGAAAAGAGAAATATATAAATCTGATACATAATTTGGCTAATAATTTATACATGTTTTCAGGTCTATTCCTTAGCTCAGATTTTCCCACTTCAGAAAAATTCATGGTCCTATGACACAATGACATGATGACTGATATGAAATGACATTAAGACGCGAGTTTCTTAGTTAATACAATACCGTGACCTACTTTCAAAAGTTTAAAAGAGGAATGTTTATAATAGAAATAAGGTTTCTACAGGATATTTGATTGATAAAAAATTAAATTTCATTATAACATGTATCAACAACAACAACATCATTGATATATTCAAGATACAAGTAGGTGTATATCATAATTAAAAATGTACTTACAGTGGTTCCTTTTGATGGTCGGACAGAAGTTATGGCAATCTTTTTTTCTCTGCCATCACTAAAACTTTTTATCCATGTTTCATCTTTTTCAGCAAGTCTTGAAACTATGTTTACAATGCGTGACACCGCAATAATATTAGCCAAAGCTTCGCCTCTTAAGCCATATTTATCCGGTGCAGTCTTGAGAGATAAAACATCCACGTAATTGCTGGTCATATGCCTTTGACCAATAGACCAAATATCAGAATGTCTAATACCGCATCCATTATCAATAACTTGTATTGCGCCTTCTTGAACATTTATTCTTATTGCAATTGATGTAGAGCCAGCATCCAAAGAATTGAAAACCTGTAATTGTACTGTGTGAATGAATAAAGTGGACTACCAGGCACTGTTGCGTTAATTTCTTTTGCCTTGATAAAACACCTATTGTGTTCAGGAACCACCACGCAAGTACCAACAACAAAACTGGATAAAACTCAATCAGATGGAAGATACCCAAATTTATAGAAAACTACAGTTATCCTCGTGGCTTCGCCGCGCCTCAAACTTTAGTACATCACCCTTTTTTGTTTAGCCAGCAAGCTTTCACACCTACATGTTACATTGCATTATTTTTAGCTAGGCACGCTTTGGCGACTCTTACAAAATATCGTTTATATATATTTATGTATAAACCTTCAGTGAAAAATTACCTAACTAATGTTGAAAACCGCTTAAAAATTCGTTGCATGGTTTATACAAGTATACAAACAGACGCGGAAAACGAATTTGTTTTATAATATATACGCCATAGTCCCCAGATCCCTAGTTCCACTAACAGTTTATCCTAATAGCCCGGTACCTTTTGTTCTCATTTCTTACAATAGTCCTACACTGACCTGGACAATTCCTTAGGTGCATTACTATATGGTGTAGACAGGGATAATCGCCGGTCAGTGTCACACCACATTTAGATTATATTTGTCTAAGGGACCTCTACGTGTTGGCCTTTTCCTATGGTAGATCCGTACTGTAATCATTATCATCATACTTTTAAAATGTTAGTCGTCCCCGCGCAAGTCCTTCAAAAGTCCGGTCCATTTTATGGTCTTCAAGGATGTATAATGATAAAGAAGAAGATGAACACGCAAGCATTTGTTTTTATTCAGTTGTTATAGATTTTTCAAAAACTGTAAACATCTTACCAACTCTTCTACGGCTTTTGAAAATGTATTTATTTGACACGATGCGCGTAATATACATTGAACTTCGTGTGGCAGCTTTTTGATAGGCATTTTGTATAATTGTGCATGATTATTGGATAACAAAACAAACGCTATTAGGAAAACAAACAATAATTGTTTACTTTCAAGAATCGAAATTTAAAATATAATTCTTTTTTTCTAATTTGAAAACAAGATAATCTGTTCGAATATGGAACTGTAAAGAGGTTTGGTTATAAAATTAAATTACTAATCATTTAATATGATATTATGTATAGACTTGTTTTATATCTTTTTATTTAACATTAGGCATTATTACTGTTTTTTAATAGTGCAAATATGTACCTATGTTTCCTAATGGACATGAAAAAACAAACTTTTTTCCAAGTCAGTCATGAAAATGTTGCCATTCGTAAATGTTTAACGAATTTCAAATTCAGTTTAAGGTCAGTTCGAAAGTAGGTTGTACTATAAGTTTTGTGTGGTAATCGATTATGGTTGACCATGAACTTCCACGTGCTTGGACGATATGTGGGCAGTATACAAGGGCTAGAAATATCGGTCGGGCAGCTTAATGGTTTTCATGGGGCTCGCGGCTTGAGTTGCCTTTGCGATCGACTAAAAATTAATTTTAAAATAGGTTTTTTTTTAATTTATTGAAGCACTAAAATAATTAATTTGTAATATTTAATTTGGTTTAATAGTAAATTATGCTGACGTTAAAAAGTTGAATGTTTAAAACCAAATCACATTGGCTATGCTCCGATTATTAGATTTTTCAAATTTCGAACACTGTTCTTAACTAATGTGTATTAAATTACGCGCACTGTGATGTGATAGTTAATCGTGCCTAGTCAAGATTGAACAAGGAAGATTTAATACAGTTTATCTAATGTACAACAATATTTTATACATAGATATATACAAATTGATGTTCAATAAATAATTCAGTTACTAATTAAGTATGAGTGAATTATTGCAAAAAGAAATACTGCTGTTTTGGGAATATATCAAACGGTAAGTACACAGCCGTCAAGTATTTTATTATGGACATAAGTACATACGTATATCAATTACGATTTATTATGTGTTGAAGTTATAATGTAAATTTAAAAAAATGTAATGGAGTATAAATTAAAATAATTATTAATTTAAAATAATAGGTGTAAACCTCTTCTCGTAGTAAAATTCGCCTCTATCTGCTGTATATTTTAAATTTTTGTTTCACTTAATAAAATCACCGATAGCAGCAACTTTCTGAGAAACATATCACGGTAATAGACTTTTTTTGTTATCGTACTGCTTATACGTTGATAACTAATAGTTTTATAAGTTGCTTAATTCTACTGTGTCATTACAATTCTCGTCGGACTAATGGCCTTATGATTCACGAAATATTAATTCAAAGTCCGTAGCCGCAGTGTTCACAAAAATAAATAACAAATGCGTGTTGAACAATGATTTCATAGAACCCTAAAAACCCATGTAATAGTTTTAGTTTAAAACTTAAACGGGCACAGGGGTACTACTTTTTACAACTTTGGAAGCGAGTATTTCGCCACCTATTGATTTAAACATATAAAAAACACTAAAAAGCATGGCTTGAATTTTCAAAAATCTGTTTTCTTTTTTGCAGTTTACTAGAAAAATATAAGTATAGCGGCGTATGCTATCAGCCTTTCTGCCAAGTTTTATTAATATTATAAATTCAGCCGTTTTTGTAAAAATGGTTATATTATGACGATTTTATAAGATTTCCGTTTTTGGCAAAATTGCTACGGGAGCCTAAATTCGGGACTATTATACTTTGTTCATAATTTTTCAGATAAACTTATACAATATTAAGAAGTAATATTTTCTAGGACTTTATAAGACACACAGAATTAATCTCGATATCTTCGATCGATAGGTATCTATCATGAACATACAAGTGCATTCTATGTTAGATGGTGTTTACTAAGTTTGGTATTTACCAAACACATTCTATAGTAAGTATATTAATGAATAATTCATTTCGAATAAACGATTAATCGTGAATTAGGTCATATTCTACGTCACATTGATTGGTGGAGGCCGTTTCTGAAGAATGATATAAGTATATAATAGTTTTATATACTTACCTGCTACAAATTTCTATCCAGCTGCATATTTTCCATGAATCACCTATTTATATAGGTTTAATTCATTTTAATTATTAATTGAAATCGATTTATATGTCATGCTCTGGCCCATACTCCGGCCGGTGCAAGTGATTCTAAATAGATAATTATAATAACAATTTTAACTGATTTTCGTTTGTGCATTTGCACTCAGCACAATAATTTACCGATTTGAGTGTATTTATCGGTGAATTATATATAAAAACAACAAACACTGTTTGACGTTTGGTGTTTCTTTGGTTTGTTAAAGAATAAATAATTTTAAATTACCTATGTTTGCGCCATTGAGATATAACATGTCATATGATCTAAGGTTTGCATGTATAAAATCGTGAGAATATTGCTTCTATCTGTTATAAACAATTTACAAATCTTGAGTAAAATATAATTTCATCATCGCTTAGCATAATTTTTCAATGCATGATCTGGTATTAATTTGAATTTGAAGGAACTTAAAATATGAAAGCATTGTGCTAGAAAAATTATGAATTCATAAATTCTAGATTTAGGAAGATTAATATTTTCTACTTTTGGAGGGACCATAGCCGGCTGGTGACATTTTTATAATATTTTGTTCCGTGACTGTTTATTAGTACCAGAAGGCAATAATTTACAGCATTGTTACCTGTTTTGAATATCACAAATATGGTATAGTCCCAAGTTAAATAAATTATGCTTTTATTATGGGTACTACAACGGATAACTCTGGGGCCGATACTAGACACCAAGATCAAGCTAAATAATGGAAAGTTCGCGAACCCTGAACCAAAGACCTCTGCTTCTCAATGAACTGTACGGATCAAGGCATATAATAATAATAATAAATGAATCGGCAGACAAACACACACAGTGTATATCCCCAAATTAAGCAAGTTACGCTTGTGTTATGGGTAATATACAACGGACCACTCTGGGGCCGATCCCAGATACCCAGACCATAGTAAATAACGCAGAAAATACGTTTCCGAAATTTACTATACCAGGAATCGAACCCGGAGCCTCTGCGTTGTAGTGAGGTAAGCCGGCAAAGGCTTAGCCCGCTCAACCACAGAGGCCGTCATATAGAAAATGAGATTAGCATGAAAGCATTTATGCAATCTCTATTTCGATAATACCCAAGCTTTCTAAACATTTGACAACTGCTTATCGCTTCCTACATTTTTGGTACTTTAATGACATTATTCCCATTATTGGAAAACAATACACTAAGATAAAATAAGGTGCAAGGGATGATTTGTAGTAGGAAAGTTTGTTTGGTATATATATACAGCAATTTGCAAGGAGAAACCAACATTCTGCCTTCCAAAATTGGAGGATAAGGAACAACGTTAAAGGTAAGTAAAATAATATATCTTCTAATTTTACATTTTTTGAAATTCTTATTTAATTTCTATGACTTCTTGTATGCCTTTATCAGTTTCAATTTAAATCACCTCAAACCCTCAAAGGTGCTCGAGCCGATAAGTACCTAGCTATTTCCTTGATAAGGTCAAATTTGTCTACAAAGAGTTTTTGATTTTCAATGTTTATAATTTCAGTTAGATCAAATCAAATTAATTCCTAAGTCCATATAGACCCATGAAGAATTTTTTGTAGGTAACTTACCTATGTTTTCATACCTAACCTTTCAAGCAACGAAACTATTTTTTTTAAACTTATTTCTTTTCAGATGCATATCATAGTTACAGTCTTAGCTTTGGCTATACCAGCCTTAACAGCTGAATTGCCGCCATCATACACCTCCCCAGAGCAACACAATTTCAAGGCAGATGGAAAGCCTGAATCTATTGCGACGCATAGTGTTTCTAAGGGTACTAGTAATCAAGAACATCCAATTTTTAAACCGGATTTGCTTAAAACTCAAGGGCGTGCAAGAATAGAGCCAGTCAAACCTACTGGACCTATTATAAACTATGATCGGATGTTGTCAGATCAACCTGCCTCTACTGAAGTTAATAGGATTGTAAGTATAATTTATATTTCGTTTAATGGCAATTCAAATATACTACGTGTAGTTAGTTATTCAGGTTGATTTTTATGTCATACCTTTTTATAATTTCAGGATGTTCCAAATTATGGTTATGCGCCCGGTCCATCAGAAGTGGCCTACCCTGATATACCTTACGCCCCTGGATACGCTTACGATAATGGCTATCCAGATAACGACAGGTAAACATTTTTTATTTTTAGTTTCTATTATATTGTACTACTACTTGATTTTTTTTATTTCACAATTGTACATATATAATTTTTAATATTGAATTATTTATTAAAACAGTTAAGGTTCGTCGCCTCTGTAGCACCATCTCTCTTGAATGTACGTGGTCTAAAACGCACTTAACCGATTAATATTAATTATATTAAAAAAGTATACACACATTGTAATATATAAGCAACTTATGCTTGTGTTTTGACTAATAAACAACAGGCATTACTTAAAGGCCTATTCCAGTTCCAGATTATATAGTAAATAATAAAAACAATAGTTTCTGAGATTTACTTAGCAGGGATCGAACTCGAGTGCTTGTATATCTCCGTCCTAGTAAACCAAACATGCTATCAGTTAGGCCACTAGACCTCAGAAACCGTCCATGTCGTATTTACATTCAAATTTATATTAAATCGTTTACATTTTTCTTTCTGCTGTCGTCTTGTGTGTAAAAATAGTTCTTGCAATTATGAAGGCGAGGGGGCTTTACTTGTGGTAAACACGTATATGTGTGTGTGACCAAAAGTGGGTATGATTGGATGACACCCTCCAAACAGATCGCACCGTCAGACACGCACACTATTGTAACTTAGATGTACAGTGTAAATGCGCAACCACGAGTAAAGTTCGC